>CM062297.1:794454006-797026665 GCA_031216915.1 Pictodentalium vernedei
AGATGGCGGGCCTCTCCAGTATACAAAATGGACGACGGAAACACGTATCACCCTAACAACACGCGCGCTGCGCATATGCGCACTAACAACACGTATCACTATGAGGATGACGTCACAACATGGCCGCTCACGCGGGGTTACCATGACAACACAACATGGCGCCACTACGTCACGTGACATGACGTCACTTCCGGGGTCCTGCACCGGGGGGTCCTGCCAATGAGGCCCCCAAAAGCCCCTGACATACTACTCATATTCATGTGTCCAAAACGCGCGCGTATCCAATAACTTTTTCCGAAAATATCAACTTCAGTTTGGGCATCCCCTACTTTTTTGAATAGTATATTTTTGTTACAGCCTAGTATAATTAGCCGGCCGCTGATTTGCCGCGGGTTCTCAGGTGAGAAGGATTTTATTTGCCCTGTACTCCCAAATGCCTCCCTATCTCCACGGCTCTACTCTCCTCCCAACTCTCCGAGACGAACTGTTTGATGTCCATCCCCTACAACTATTCCCCCCCCCCCCCCCCCATCTCTCCGATACAGCATACCAGCCCTCTCCTTTGCGTCATCCACTAACCACATGTCCTTTTTTTCTCCCATCACACTTCCCCGTTATACGCCCGGTGAATCTTATTCTGTTAGACTGGTATTTTGGACATTCCTAATAGAAAAGTGTTCTAGGGTCTCCACTACGCCTAAATTACACATTTGACACTCCTTTTCACTGTTGTTCCTACTTTTCCACCTAAGCTCCAGCGACTGCGCCCTCGTCTTAAACAACAGTACCCCCTCCCCCAATGTGCCATCAAGGTACTCTTCAAAATCTGTTTTTTTCTTTATTTTGCAGGCCACCCAAAGACCTACTTGCTTTGACCCCCCTCTCGCCATTTCGGGTTACAATCGACCATGACCCTTTCTTTGTCGATTTTTATACCCTGGGTTGCGGTCACTTCTAAGTCAGATATCTCCATTGCATAGTTCTATATTGACTACCTCGGGAGGCGTGGTGGCTCAAGTAGGTAAAGATGCAGGTCCGGAAACCGCGTTGTGTCCTTGGGCAAGACACTTAACCCTTTTTCAACCCGTTGCGCATAAATGTTTGCGTGAAGAAAAAATTGGTAGTGGACGAGCAGACGATGTAAAGAGCAAAACATCTGAAGCGAGGCTCGGTAATAATTTAATCCAGCAGCTCGACAGAGCAGTTGGGTTAAATTTTTACTGATCCTCCCAACAAACCAGACTGGTTTCGCCCATTTCGCCGTTGACAGTTTTGACTGAAATGATACCTTCCAGGGTGACAGTGTTGATAGGGTTAACTCCAATTGTCGACGTGGGGGGCGCGGTGGTGTTGTGTTACTAAGGCGTACTGCACGTCAATGGTGCACTTGTCTTCAGCCAATGCTAACCCTGCTTGTGAAGAGTCAGTGCGTTGGGGAGTCTGACAGTTGCTCGCCGTTGATTGGAGGTTCTCTACGGATACTCCAGCTTCCTCCACCCGTAAAACTGTCCGACACGAGGTGACCCTGGCTGTCGAAAGTGTCGTTAACCCCCCCCCCCCCCCCAATAAATAAATAAAGAGACTACCTCATTGGTCTATCCACCCCGTCTTTGTGTTTGAATTCCAAATATTCTGTAACATTAATGTGGACCATCGTCCGTCGGGCAGATTTACCAAGAAGTATGCCCAAGGACTGAATAATTGCTGAACTTCCATAGTAGTACCAAATGGATTCGCATATTATTCGGTCGACAAAGTTTTATAAAATTAAATCATCCAGGGTGTCACAATATAACTAGGGTTAATTAAATCATAAGAGCATTTACTGTGTATAAATTCTTTAATAAAATAGTTCTCTATAAACAATGGATTATTAACAAAATTGTTCTTTGGCGAATGCTTGAAATAATTAGGATCACTACACAAGCAAGATTATCGTATGATCTGCAAAACACTTTTTTACATAAGACATGTCAGAATATGTTTTAAAAAAACATTTGTTTCAGTCTTGTGAAGATTGTATTCAGTCCCTTGATCGAGAAATATGTCCACCGCAGCTGAAGATTTATTCTATAAATTTATCATTGAAAGAAGGAGTTACTTGGAGGTATTTTCCCGTGAACATCAGTTAATCACGTGGCAATGAAAAGCTATACTTAGTATCTCGTGCGAACGAGATAACAATCTCGTGGGAACGAGATAATTATCTCGTGCGCACGACTTATTGTCTCGTTCGCACGACTTAGTATCTCGTGGGAACGAGATAATTATCTCGTGCGCACGACTTATTATCTCGTTCGCACGACTTAGTATCTCGTGGGAACGAGATAATTATCTCGTGCGCACGACTTATTATCTCGTTCGCACGACTTAGTATCTCGTGGGAACGAGATAATTATCTCGTGCGCACGACTTATTATCTCGTGCGCACGACTTATTATCTCGTTCGCACGACTTAGTATCTCGTGCGCACGAGATAAAAAAAATATTTCCTAGGTCCTAAACCAGCCACCGTATTAATGTAATACGACACTAAATGTAATAAATTTATTACAGATGGGGTTGGAATGCAACTTTCATCTCAACGCTGAACGTAATAAATTTATTACAAATAGGGTTAGAATGCATCTTACATCTCAACACAAAATGTAAAAAAATTATTACAAATAGGATTAGAATGCATTTTGCATCTCAACGCCATATTTGGTAAACTGGTAACTCACCCCGATGCCGGCTGATTGGGACATTGTTTCCAGTATTTCTGATGTACAGAGCTGGTACTATTTTCGTAACCGGGTAGAAAAGATTGCGAAAACGGATGATTATTACAGATGGGGTTGGAATGCATCTTGAGTAGGGTAGTATTTTGCCGCCATACAGAGGCTAGAGTGTAGGCAAGAAACCATCCCATAAAGGAGGAGAGTTCCACGACAGGGGAGCAGGCCTCGTCAACAAAAGGCTATAACCTCTCCTAACCCTCACCGGTGTGTTGACCCTGCATTATATGACTCCTTTCTAATCTCATAGGTAGAGCGATGGAACCAAGTATCTGTATGACTACTTACCATCTTAGGTCTACTTGCCTACGACTCCAAGTAGGCTTCACGACCCAGGTATACCTGAGGGGGTAAGTAGTCCTACATAGACTAGAGATTGTGTAGGGTGGGGCGTTCCCTGTGAATTTTTAATAAATATGCACTAAATCATGTTATATAAGAGTGATTTACGACCATTGTTTGTCGCATCCCATGTCATTTCTCCGGTACTTCCTACCGTTTCTAGCTGATACAGGCGCTAAAGATTCATTGACCAAAACCAGTCGCCTGGTTCGCATAGCTGATGTCGCAGGCTGGGTGTGACCTCTTCATGCAGGTTCTATGTAAACGGGAAAACTCAGGCATCAAGATTCGCTTGGAAAGCTTCAATGTAGCCATGGCGTTGATAACGTCACGATGAGTGCGCGACGTCATCGCGACATTCGCCGCTGTCCACGGAGCTGAGTGACTAAACGTCGTCAAGATCACGCGAATAGCGTGTGCTCTTACATGTAGGGGACAGTGCCATTCAGTATCCCATGCCATATCTCAAAACTCCCATAACAGGAACAGGAATGATCATTTGTTTGCTTTCGACTTTTCTCCTTGATCGACTCTATATATTCTACTTTGCAGACTAGAATGACTCGAGCCATGGAGCAGTCCCTCGAGGAGGTACTCCCCGAACGATTCATACCTACCGAACGAACGAGGTGTGCTCCCAGCGAGTGACTCCTCAAACGACTCGTCTCCTTATCTGTGTTTTAGTGATCACTCAGTGAATAGGTGTGAATCACTTGTTACCATGCACATATTGATCGGTGATCCCAAATGACACTCATCGATCATCAACGACTGACCTGTCGAACTGCTCTTCGAGGTTGAGGGAGGCTAAGGCTTCTTGTTGGCGGAGATGGAGGACCGGGTCCCTGGGGCGAGTAGGGAGAGTAGGGATTTTAGAGAGAGTCGCCGTTTATCAAGTACAGGAATGACCGAATGAGGAAAAACACCGAACATTCGCTCCAAAACAGCTGACGTAAACGAAAGTCTAACCAACGACATGCCTCCGAAAATGAGACGACACTTGAAATTTGTCGAGCGGCTATAAACCGAACCTCCTCCAACCTGGGGCATGGACGACGGGCTGGGGAAGGGCAGTATATGGCCGTCTTACAGACTAGCCGATTGTCGGGAACGTCAGTCACCTCTGTAGGCTGGCGCCACCACAATAACTCACCGATAATATGGAGGGTGATCGGCCCCCTGGGTGTCCTTCCCACTTTGTGTCGTCCAGTCATCTGTTTAGCAACCTATATATATATATATATAATGTGTCTGTACCCTCCACACCGACCAAAGTCCTATTTGCAGCGTTTTCACAAATTGCACTAGTGATTTCATGTTTACATTTAGAGTTGAGATGCAAGATGCATTCCAATCTCATCTCTAATAAATTTATTACATTTTGTGTCGTATTACATTTAGTGGCGTATTACATGTAGTGGCACATTACATTTAGGGCCGAGGACAAACAAACCAGTAAACAGAATTGAATACTGAGTCCTTTACGTCTACCGCCAGTGTGAATTGCTTATTTCAAAGTCCAAATCAACCGACATCGATGTCAGTTATTAACTTATTATATTTAGCGCAGGGCCGCCGAGAAGAGGGGAGAACCGGGGTAGTAACCCCGGGGCCCAGCGTTATTGGGGGCCCGCCGATTCCCGTAATTTCCTGAAGGCGAGATACTCTTACGTGTGGTCCCTTCACTGCACGTCAAATTTTGATGTGCAGTGAAGGGCCCGAGAGTAAGAGAATCCTGCCTTAACCCTTTACCTAACGCTAGTAGCAGACGACACTCGTAAAAAAATTCTCGTATAACTAAAAATTTTCATTTTTTTGCTTCCAACACATAGGTTATGACCCCTCATTGGAACGAGCGCGATGCGCTCGTTCCAATGAGGGGTCATAACCTATGTTTCGGAAGCAAAAATGAAAATATTTTAAAAATTGAATGGCGATTTTCGTGTATAGCGCTGGCCGGTTTTGGCCGTTACGTTAGGTAAAGGGTTAAGGCAATTAGAGAAAATCCCTGGTGTTCCAAACTGACACTGTTTGTGTGCATTCACAAAAGCGCAATCTCGATGCATTGCTAGCTTACGCAGTTACAAACTTGGAACCTTATATATCAACAGTTTAGTTCTGCACAATATAGAACTAGTGGGTCTTAGGCCTACTATAAAGAATAAATGTATTTCAACCAAGAATCACTAGTTCTGTAGTTGCGTAGAACTAAATGTTAAGAAGAGGGCTGTGTCGCGAATGGAGCTCTGTCTGCACTTGACCAACGGTTGTAATTTTGGACTGCATGATTCTTGAAGTGATAACTTTATAATCTTTATTATATCAATTTGACGTAATAAAGTTATCCGTCAAGAATTGTGCAGACAGTGCAGTTAAAAGCTATAGCTCCAACACCTTGGCCACTTGATACTCACCTATGAACTTGCAAATGTGAGAGATACTTCTAAAAGGTCATTTTAAAAAAGGTCATAACGTGACTTTTCACCCCAAAAGCCTCTATTTAAAAATTCATTTTCACAATTTTCTTTGAAGACGGGGGGGGGGGGGGGGGGGGGGGGGGGGGGGGGTGGTGGTGGTGGTTTACAACAAGAAAGTTTCCAGATTCAATTCAAGATTTTGGAATCCGCGCAATCCCCCCACTCCCCCTCCACCCCCCCCCCCCCACCCCCACCCCCAAACCCTGCCAGAGCTCATGCCCTGTGCACTCGCGGCCTTCGGCATCTACTCGCCCATGTTGCCTAGGAGGCCCGGAATATTCCCTCTCCCGGGGCCCGGATTTTCTCTCGACGGCCCTGATTTAGCGTTGTGAAAAATGCATTCTAATTCTATTTGTAATAAATTTATTACATTTAGCGTTGAGATGTAAGATACATTCTAACCCTATTTGTAATAAGTTTATTACATTTAGCGTTGAGATGTAAGGTGCATTCTAACACTATTTGTAATCAATTTATTTCATTTAGTGTTGAGATGCAAGACGCATTCCAACCCCATCTGTAATAAATTCATTACATTTAGCGTTGAGATTCACTACGCATTCCAACCCCATCTGTAATAAATGTATTACATTTCGTGTCGTGTTACATTTAAATGAACACAACATATTGGGGGTGTTCACTGCTGTGTATACTGTAGCCAAACCTAACAGGATTTAGACTATAGACGGTTACACTGAACAAAGTTTTCTTAACCCTTTACGTAACATGAAAAGCAGACGACACTTGCAAAAAAAATTCTTGAATGACTATTTTTTTTCATTTTTTGTCTCAAAAACATAGGTTATGACCCCTCGTTGGAACGAGCTCAACGAGCTCGTTCCAACGAGGGGTCATAACCTATGTTTTTGAGACAAAAAATGAAAAAATAATGAAAATTAATTGACGATTTTCGTGAATAGCGCTGGCCGGTTTTGGCCGTTACGTTGGGTAAAGGGTTTTAACGCGGAAAACTTAGATAAAACATCTGAGCTGGGGGGGGGGGGGGGGGGCGGGGGTGAACCAAAGATCACAGAACACAGAACCGACAAAAAAGCAGTAACCACCCTGTAGTGTCTCCAACTGGCCTGTCTGTCCACCCAACATAACAACCGCTAACCACTTCAATGGCCCCCACCAACTCAGGAAAATGCCACCTGACCCAGGTCTTCATGCCTCTGACACAACCCAAGGATGGCTAGCCGTCATTGATGGGGCCACCTCCTCTCGAACCCCAGCCACCTATCTACGAGCGAATGCGTATGACAAGTATATGACTGTCCGATTTTCATATGCGCGCGCAAGATGGCGAATGCGACTAACAACAACGCCTTCAATCTTTGTCTTATGCCTATCGACTTCCCGCGTACCCTGCCCCTCGCTCGAAGATGTAACAAGTCATATTATAACACAACGTTCTGAGATCGAGACAACATACAAGAGACGCGGGGGTGGAGGGATGTCTCATCCAACAAAACATTCAAAACAGAGGCATCCGGTAGAGGATGTTGAAAAACAGCTGTAGCACACAGGCTGGAAGAAGAAAGAAAGATCAGAGATAACGGTAGCAACAATAGAAACATCCTTTTTGTGGCTTAATTGTCCAGTCGGTCCACCAAAAAATAGCAACCACTAACCAACCCGATGACCAAACAATCCTCGAACTTGTCACCCAACGCAGGGCTTCATGACCCCGACAACGAACCTAGCATGAGTAACAATCCTGATAGGGTCAGCAACCTTCTTCACTAGCTCCATCCTTCTCAGTCCGTAACGGATTGTGGTGAACAAAAGTGCGAGACTGCGACGCGTGTGCTAGTGGTCGACCGCAGTACCATGCATCAGTAGGGATTGATCTAAACCCTCTCAAATGCCTTGATTGGGGGGGGGGGGGGGGTGCTTAACCACTGGGAAGAGGCTGCAGGGGTCTCAAGTTCTATGACCTTGGCACTGCTGGGCTGTTGTGTCCATTGTTGTTTGTTTAATTTAACCGCCGAATCTGTACGTGGTTTGCATTATTTATTTATTTTTTATTTATTTGGCTTTGAACGACACTTTTGACAGCCAGGATCACCTCTTGTCGCACAGTTTTACGGTCGGAGGAAGATGGAGTGCACGGAAGGAAGCACCGAGCGACGGCGAGCAACTGTCAGGATCCCCAATATACTAACAAGCAACGTTAGTATTGGTTGAAGACAAGTGCACCATCGACGTGCAGTACGCCTTAGTGCCCAACGACACCGTGCCACCACGTGGACAAGGAGGGTGAAGTGTCCTGCGCAAGGACACAACGTAGTTGCCGCAGGTGTGATTCGAACCAACGACCTCCTGGATTGCACCTCTACCTACTGGGCAACCGGGGTTTGCATTGGTAAACTGGTTGCAGGAATTTCGCACGGATTTTTTTCCGAATATGGATGTTCTCCAAAACTTTGGGAGAGAGGAAGGGGCGCCTCTACGTCTGTTATTGGCCGATCCACACCGATTAGCTCCGACTTTGAATTTTTGTGCGAATCATTTTGTTCTTCGCTCGAGTCATACTTTTGCTTGTTGTGGCAAGCTTTAAAGACATCTGTTTTCAAATCGCCATGGGAATATGTTCACCAGTTTCGGTAATCTTTTCCTGCCCGGTCGCGGACATTGCACAAACAAACCAGTAAACAGAATTGAACACCAAGTCCTAAACGGCTACCACCGGTGTGAATAATGAACGGGATTATTTCATTTGGTGTTGAGATGCAAGATGCATTCAAATCCTAAAGGTAAAACGTTACAATTACAATTGTCGCGGAAGTATAAATGCCTCAAACATAGCAATTTTCGAAACACTGGGGGCAATCGATTCATCCGTTTTAGCAATCCTTTTCACCCGGTCGCGAAAATGGTACGAGCTCTTTACATAAGCGAAATTGAATACAAAGTCCTCATCAGACAACCTAACCATCCTCGAACTTGTCACCCAACACAGGGCTTCATGACCCTGACACTAACCCCAGCATGAGTGACAATCCTGACAGGGTCAGCAACCTTCTTCACTAGCCCCATCATTCTCAGTCCGTGAGGGATTGTGGTGAATGAAAGTGCGCGACTGCGACGCGTGTGCTAGTGGTCGGCTGCATTACCACTAGTAGGGGTTGATCTAAACCCTCTCAAATGCCTTGATTGGGGGCCTTAACCTCGGGGGAGAGGCTGGAGGGGTCTCTTGTTTATGGACTTAACACTGTTGGGCTGTTGTGTTAATTGTGCTTTGTTAAATTTAACCTCCAAATCTGTATGGGGTTTGCATTGATATACTGGTACACTAGTGTGTATATTGGTTAACTGCTGCACGAATGTCGCTAGGATTTTTTCTGAATTTTGATGTTCCCCAAAAATTTGGGACAGAGGAAGGGGCTCCTTTACGTCTGTTATTGGTCGGTCCCTCCGATTAGCTCCGACTTTGAATGTTTGCTCGAATCATTTTGTACTCCGCTTACGATATTCTTTTGCTTGTTGTTGTAAGCGTTAATGCGCTTTAAACACATATATTTTCAAAACACTAAGGGGAAAATGTTCACCAGTTTCGGTAATCTTTTCCTGTCCAGTCTCGGAAATTGGCCGAACACAAACAAACCAGTAAACAGAACTGAATACCAAGTCCTAAACAGCTACCACCGGTGTGAATAATGGGCTTATTTCATTTAGTGTTGAGATGAAAGATGTATTCAAATCCTAGCAGTAAAAAGTGTATTACCATTGTCGTGGAAATATAAAATGCTTCAAACACAGCAATTTTCTAAACACTGTTTTCGCAATCTTTGTTTAGCCGGTCGCGAAAATAGGACGAGCTATGTTCATAAGTAATATTGAATACAAAGTCCTCATCAGCCGACCTCGGTGTGAGCTACCAGTTTATTAAATTTAGCGTTGAGATGCAATATGCATTCTAACCATATTTGTAGTAAATTTATTACATTTAGCATTGAGATGTAAGATGCATTCTAAACCTATTTGTAATAAATTTATTACATTTAGCGTTGTGATGTAAGATGCATTCTAACCCTATTTATAATAAATTTATTACATTTAGCGTTGAGATGCAAGTTGCATTTCAACCCCATCTGTAATAAATTTATTACATTTAGAGTCGTATTACATTTAGGATTGGCACAAAGCATCAAGCTTTTTGTCGAATTCCTTCATTTATGTGATTTACCTAGTAATGCTTCCATATGCTGCATTCACTGCTTCATAATTATATTTGTTAGTCTGTGTGAAACACACAGACTATTGTTTTTGTACGGTTTCTTTTTCTTTCTTTTTTTATTTTTCTTCTTCCTTCTTCTTCTTCTTCTTTTTCTTATTCTCCTGTCATCTGTCTTCTATGCACTTCCTTGTCCTCACGATAACTCGAAAACGAATCGTCCTATCTCGCTGATGTTTGGCATACTGGTGGACAGTCAAAAGTTCTCGGCCACCTATGTTTTTCAGGTCGCTAGAGCCACTGAGTATGACCTAATCGGCCACAGGGCTTTCACAGCCTCCAGTTTCCTGATACAGTAAATTCTCCCCAAGCAATAGGATGCTATGTAATTCACACTGGAGAAAATGTAAACACCATTGGAGTCAGCTGTCACAGCTGTCAAGAAATGAAATGTAATCTACTAACCTTGTTATGATAATGGGATGTAAGTTTCTGGAACTAAGTTGAGAGATACCCTTTACCTTGCAAGGAAATAGATTATAAATTATTCAGTTCAATGCTTTTAACCCTCTCAAGACTTCAACGTGGATTGCACATATTTTATTTCAGGCAGAATAAGGTTAACCCTTTCCATAAAACAGCACTGAATAATTGTAAAATTTGTTGAAACCTATCTTATTCAGTTCAATGCTTTTAACCCTCTCAAGACTTCAATGTGGATTGCACATATTTTATTTCAGGCAGAATAAAGTTAACCCTTTCCATAAAACTGCATTGAATAATTGTAAAATTTGTTGAAACCTATCTTATTCAGTTCCATGCTTTTAACCCTCTCAAGACTTCAATGTGGATTGCACATATTTTATTTCAGGCAGAATAAAGTTAACCCTTTCCATAAAACTGCACTGAATAATTGTAAAATTTGTTGAAACCTATCTTATTCAGTTCAATGCTTTTAACCCTCTCAAGACTTCAATGTGGATTGCACATATTTTATTTCAGGCAGAATAAAGTTAACCCTTTCCATAAAACTGCACTGAATAATTGTAAAATTTGTTGAAACCTATCTTATTCAGTTCAATGCTTTTAACCCTCTCAATACTTCAATGTGGATTGCACATATTTTATTTCAGGCAGAATAAAGTTAACCCTTTCCATAAAAAATGCAATGAATAATTGTTGAAACCTGTCACAAAACTGCCAGGATGCCGGTAACAATGCAATACTGACATGGCGGACTGTACTGTTAACTGTGTTAGTGCTATGAATGTTTAAAACTCATTTGTTAGAGGAGTTCTAGAGTCTTTCACTGCGCTCGGCTCGGTCTCACCGAGAGTGCAGAAACCTTTGGTACCAAAGTGCCATTAAGAGAATGTCTCTGATCTGTGCCGTTCCATCCCTCCGGAGTGCAAAAGCAGTTACTGTCAGCTGAGAAACTCAATGTTTTTCGCTTTATTTTCTTAACATTTAATTCTATGTGGAATGGGACACCCTTTCAGTGTGCCTTCCAAAGTAAGGGATTCTTAACCCTTCAGCCAACATAACGGCGATAGACGGTCAACATTATTCACAGAAACATCTATTCAATTTTAATTAGTCTGTTTGAAACACACAGACTATTGTTTTTGCACGGTTTCTTTTTCTTTTTTTTCTTTTTTTCTTCTTTTTTTTATTTTTTCTTCTTCTTCTTCTTCTTCTTCTTCTTCTTCTTCTTCTTCTTCTTCTTCTTCTGTCTTCTGTCTTTTCATCACTTTTTTGTCCGCAAGATAACTTGAAAACGAATTGCCGTATCTCACTGATTTTTGGCATGCTGATAGACAGCCACAAGTTCTCGGCCACTTATGTTTTTCAGATTCCTGGGGTATCAGGGGTGTCTGTAGGGGTGTTTTGAAAGTGGGTCACGCCCATATCTCAGGCGTGGTATGACCAACAGACCTGGGACCAACACCAAATGAGTCGACACTCGATGGAGGTTCAAAATATGGGTCAAGGTCACGGAGGTCATCTAGGGGTCATTGAGTGCATTTTTCAGAATTGCTGGAAATCACATTTTTTGACCCCCTAAAGTATTTCTGACGTACACACATGCATTTTGACGTAAAAAAAAGTGGGCGTGGCCAAATTTTTTGAAAGTGGGTCACGCTCATATCTCAAGCGTGGTATGACGTATGGACCTGGGACCAACACCAAATGAGTCGACACTCGATGGAGATTCAAAATATGGGTCAAGGTCACCGAGGTCACCTAGGGGTCAATGAGTGCATTTTTCATAATTGCTGGAAATCACATTTTTTGACCTCCAAATGCTTCCCCAAAATTCAGACGTGCATTATTTCACGAAAAAAGTGGGCGTGGCCAAATTTTTTGAAAGTGGGTCACGCTCATATCTCAAGCGTGGTATGACGTATGGACCTGGGACCAACACCAAATGAATCGACACTCAATGGCGATTCAAAATATGGGTCAAGGTCACCGAGGTCACCCAGGGGTCAATGAGTGCATTTTTCATAATTGCTGGAAATCACATTTTTTGACCTCCAAATGCTTCCCCAAAATTCAGACGTGCATTTTTTCACAAAAAGTGGGCGTGGCCAAAAATTTTTGAAAGTGGGTCACGCTCATGTCTCAAGCATGGTGTGATGCATGGATCTGGAGCAAACACTAAATGAGTCGACACTCGATGGAGGTTCAAAAATATGCGTCAAGGTCACGGAGGTTACCTGGGGTCATTGAGTGCATTTTTTCAGAATTGCTGGAAATCACATTTTTTGACCCCTAAAGCATTCCTGGCATACACACATGCATTTTGACGTAAAAAGTGGGCTTGGCCAAAATCTTTGAAAGTGGGTCACGCTCATATCTCAAGCATGGTATGACATATGGACCTGGGACCAACACCAAATGAGTCGACACTCAGTGGAGATTCAAAATATGGGTCAAGGTCACGGAGGTCACCCAGGGGTCATTGAGTGCATTTTTCATAATTGCTGGAAATCACATTTTTGACCCCCTAAAGTATTCCTGACGTGGACACATGCATTTTGACAAAAAAGTGGGCATTGCCAACATTTTTGAAAGTGGGTCAGGTTCATATCTCAAGCATGGTATGACGTATGGACCTGGGACCAACACCAAATGAGTCGACACTCGATGGAGATTCAAAATATGGGTCAAGATCATGGAGGTCACCTAGGGGTCATTAAGTGCATCTTTCATAATTGCTAGAAATCACATTTGTTGACCCCCTGAAGCATTTCTGACATACACACATGCATTTTGACGTAAAAAAGTGGGCGTGGCCAAAATTTTTGAAAGTGGGTCACGCTCATATCTCAAGGATGGTATGACACATAGACATGGGGACCAACACCAAATGAATCAACACTCCATAGAGGTTCACAATATGGACAAGGTCACTGAGGTCGCCCAGAGATAACTGAGTGCATTTTTTTGTATTGCTGGGAATCACATTTTTGGACACCTAATGCATTCTCTTGACAAACCTTTTGAATGCTGTGCACATATATGCCTTTTCTGGTTTCTTAGAAGAATTGTTCTGATTCCATTATGAATATCTGTAAATACTGTTTACGAAAATCCATTCCAGATTTGTTTAAAAATATGTTACTCCCGAAAATAACCCTCCATAAATTCTCTTTCTATATAGTTTTTTCCCAATAGATATTTTAACGCTTTTCTTACAAGGTTGAATTTACTGGATGCAGTAAATTCTATTTCTCTAGTATTAACATTCTTTTCTATTTCAATGATTTTTGTCTGATGGATTCTTTACTATTCTACTGAAATTTGGCACATATGTAGAGCTTCATTAGAAGTTTCTCACCTGGATCATGGCATTTCTGAAGTTTTTCTTTTTCTGCCAAAACCGTGCAAAATGTTGTCACAATGTTACGTTTTGCCACAATTCTCAAACAAGACCCAGGACGATTTGGCTGGAGCTTTCATTATATTTGTAGCATGACTTACTACACCTGACTACATAAGCTGTATTACCCACGTTGCTCCCTTTTGACCTCAAAATTTCGAGCAAAGTGCAAGTTTGGAAAAACTGGTCAATTTTCACATGCAATTTCTCAGCTCTACGGCCACATTTTTTCAAAACGTTTCCTATGAGAAGTTTGAGCATTCATCCAAGAATAATTTGGCTGTTATATATTCTATTCAAAGTTTTAACTTTAAACTCGTTTTCGAGCCTTGAATTCGAGTACCCTTAACCCGTTCATAAACATGGCTCACTTTTAGTTCATTTTTCTTCCATTTACGAATGGTATATCGAAAAGTGATGCACATGTTCGTATTCACAATTACCTATCGAGCATATTTTCTGTTGTACGTTTCCTTGTAAAGTTTAACCATATGCCCATTCTGTTTGCATAAAGATAGATGCTGTCCAAACAACTCACGCTTTTTCAGAATTTGGTACGATTAAGTGACAATTTACTCCATTCCTAATTGACTGAGTGCTGAATGTTTTCAATAGCTGCATGCAGCAGTCATAGTATGAAAACTTTTGTTTTATATGTGAGTATTAAAAGTTTAACCCTTAGCAGATTTGAGACTCCCATATGGGTACTGTCTGAATAATTGTGATTTTGGTAATATCTGAAAATTCTGTTGACATTCAGATTTACAGTTCAAGTCCAAGAAGATTTTCCTTGATAAGGCAGCTGTAAAGTTTAACACAATCCCTGTTTCGGATGCATAAAGATAGGTGCCGTCGAAAATAACTCCATTTTTCAGAATTTGTTAAGTTTAAGTCGCAATTTACTCCATTCCTAATTGATTGAGTGCTGACTGTTGTCCATGGGTGCATGCGGCTAGCAAAGTATGACGACTTTTGTTTTACATGTTATTATTAAAAGTTTAATCCTTGGCAGATTTGAGAGTTCCCAAGTGGGTACTGTTGAAATAATTGTTATTTTCGTAAAATCAGTACCTGAATATTGGTAAGCATGCAATGATCTTTCGGTCCTATATAAAGGTGTAAATAGTTAAAGTTGAACAGTTCATCAGACAGAAATAATGCCAAACTCTGCCGTTGACAGGTAAATAATGAATGGAAATTTCATTGCATTGAACCGTCCCCACGGTTTCCACGCGAGGCGTGGTGTTTTCCACGTGGTCAGAACACTCGATTTTATGCCCAAATGTCGGCCAGGCTACGTAGAACAAACAAGTTCTGAAAATTGCAAGTCGCTGCCTTCAGCGGGCTGGACACAGTGAGCGTATGTCTGAAGTGCTATTTTAATGTCTTATATGCAAATTCTCAGTAATCTTTTCCCACCAAAAACCTACTCACCGCCGTTTTCTTTTCACTTTTAACTTCCGATGATTCTCATAGGTTTCAAGGATGCGATGGGATCCCTGGGTGCTGTTCTTAAAGAAACTACTTTCATTTACAGCCATTTCTCCGTCAGTCATGCTCTATTGTAACTGTTAAGTGGACCTACCCCAGAGATGGGGCACCACGAGAGACTGTGCCCATTCCCGCCCTCTTATTTCGCTCCGACTTGAAAAAGACCAAATTCAGAAAATTACCTCCTCTCTTCAGAAACGCTATATGTCAGCGAATACTCCGCGGATTTCCACGAAATTTTCACTCAGCATTCACGAATAGTTGCTCCATCGGATGCCTGGAAAGGCGACACGAATAACGCATTTCCCCAAGTCCAATTCGAAAAGGGCGTATGCGCATGCGCGTGAGGCTATGCGCTCGGTTGTTGGATTTTTCAGGCACAGGTCGAGTTGGGCAGAGCTTCTAGAACAAACGCTGAAAATTTCGAATCGCTACTCCAAAAACTCTCTCCACAATCTACTGTACATGTAACGGAGTGTATACTTTTTATGCCCTGCCGGCAGTACCAACCACCCTTCCAGTTTTATATCATGTTATTAATAACCGTTTAACCCTTGACAGATTTGAAACTTCTCTTATGGTTACATCCACGGTGTTTTCACCCGGTCACAGGACTCAAGAAAGATACTAAACTGTCGAGCGGGGATAGTAGAACACATTCTCAGAATTTTAAGTGGCTGCCTTGGACGGTCTGGTTACAATTGGCGTATGTCCTTGTTATGCCCACAACGAATAGTCAGGGGGCATATTGTTTTACCTCTGTCTTTCCCTCTATCTTTCTGCATATAAGGTATATTGTTTGTCCGTCTAACCTCTCTTATTAGCTCATCTTGACAAAGTCAAGCTGAGCTAATCTCATCGCTCTCCGTCCGTCGTCCGCCGTGCGTCAACACTATTTTTTGGTCTTCTCCTCCAAAGCCACTGGGCCAATTCAAGTGAAAGTTTGTGTGAGTGATGATTCCAAAGGGGCATTGCATTTTTGTTCAACTCAACATGCCCAGTCCCATAGGAAGGGAGTAGGGAAAATGCTCCAAAATATTTTTAAAATCTTCTTCTCAAGAACCAGTGTGTATAATGACTTGACATTTGCTATGGAACTTCCTTTTGGGGAGTAGAATCAACTTTTTTCAAACGAAGTTCGTAAAACAATATTTGGCTTTGTAATGGGAGGGATAAGATTTTTGACCCCTCCCAAAATTTCTTCAAAAATCTTCTTCTTCAGATCCACTAGTCAGAATGCTTTCTCATATTTGGTATATAACATCTCTAGGGGGGGGGGGGGGGGGGGGGTCGGATTCAAGTTTGTTCAAATCGGATCCATAGGTTAATATTTGGGCTCGCTATGGTAGCCCAAATTTTAACTTGATACAATATGAAGAAATTTCTTTAAAATTTCTCTTCTTCAGATCCAACAGTCAGACTGCTTTTATATTTGGTACACAACATCTCTAGGGAAGTCAGATTCAACTGTGTTCAAATCAAGAGCTTGGGTTAATATTTGGGCTCCCTATGGAGCCGGAATTGGCCATTTTGCTGAAGAATTAAAAAATTTGTATTCTGTACCCTCTAGAGGAGTGTAACTAAGATTAATCCACAAAGGTTGTATCAAGGGGCTTCATTAGGGAGCTCTACATTTTACTTTATGATCAACTGAAGAAAAGGCATGATGCCCAGATTATTTTTGTCACTCCTGAGGGACTCAAGAATCGAGAGTGTAGCCTATGGAGATGGCTTGCTTAATGTACTCATTCTTGGACTCTGTTTAAATTGTGTTCTGTTCAAGATGTGAGCGCTTCAGGCCCCGTGAGGCCTCTTGTAATTTTCAAGGTATTACTTTTTTATTTCAGAGGATGTTTCTACATTTTCCAGATGTGTGCGTATTGTCAGAATTTTGACTTGCTTCAATATTTTGCAAAACTACTGGTTGTTAAACTTAGTCCATTTTTAGCTCAATAACTCGAAGACTGTTAGGGCCACAGTCATCAATCTTCACACAATTATAAAGGACCATGGGAGGATGTGCCACACACCATAGCCGGGGTTTCTCTAGTTATAAAGTAGTTTTTGCTCATACTTCAGGCTTGGTGTGACCTATAGAAATACAACCTACACCAAATGAGTTGAAACTTGCTGGAGGTTCAAAATGTGGTCCACCTCTATGCGGTCAACAGAGGTCTTTAAATGCATATTTTTGCGACCTATTAGGAAAGTCATTTTATACCAATTAGTGCAATTCTGAAGATTAAACGTGTATCTCATCAATCAAATGGCAGCGGCAGTAATGTCAATTTCTGAGTCCTTGTTCGAACCCAATAAATGGTGTGCACATATATGCCTTTTCGGGTTTCTTAGAAAAATTGTTCTGATTCCTGTATGAATATTTTCTCCATGAAAGAATTTCACAAAAAGCAGTTAGGGAGTAAGCTGTGACTGTCACATACAATAACATGATCTGTTTATTTAATCTCATTGTACAGAATTAATTCCCAAACCAAGTTGATATAGAAACAAACAACTTGATCATTGTCAGCGCGACAAGTCAAATGCGGATCGTCCTATCTCTATGCATTTTGGCATGCTGGTTAACAATACCCAGTTTGCACTCATTTATGTTTTTTGCACCCGTTCGATCTGAATGACAGATCTGAAGTTGGTGGAGCCATTATTTCAAAGTGGGTTGCGCTCATTCTTCAATGAAGATGTAGACATGGGACTACACCGACTGAGTTAAAACTTACTGGAGATTCAATATATGGTCCACCTGAATGGGGTCACCAAGTGCATATTATTAAGAATGACTGGGAAATGCATTTACACCTCAATGTATTTCTAAAGTTTATGAATGTATTTCATCACTCAAATTAGTGGGCAGAGCCAAAAATTTTCATTTCTGATTCGTGCATCGAACCCTTTGAATGCTGGTCACATATATGCCTTTTCTGGTTTCTTATAAAAAATGTTCTGATTCCTGTATGAATATCTGTAAATACTGTTAACGAAAACCCATTTCTGATTTGTTAAAAAATATTTTACTCCAGAAAATAAGCCTCCATAAATTCTCTTTCTGTAGAGTTTATTCCTGATACTTTAACCCTTTTCACACAGATTGAATTTACTGGATGCAGTAAATTCTGTTTCTCTAGTTAAAGTAATGTTTTTTGTTTGTTGCGAGTTTTTTTTATGTGGGGGTGGGTTTCTTTTCACGGGTGGTGCGCCTTCGGGGTACGACTGGGCGCTTTTCCCTTTGCGACTTCACAATGGTGGTATTTTTTTCGTCTTTTTTTTGGGGGGGGGGGGGGTGTTTTCGGGTGGGGACACCGGAGTACCTGGAGAGAATTACTTAGCGCAGCGTACTAACAGGGCTTGGGTTCGGGTCACTGTAGTTAAAGGCCCAATGTGCGACCGCATTCCCATTCGGGCAATCCAGGATTAACCCTGTCAATAGTGGGTTCCTTCATAGCCTTGTCCTAGAGAAGATTAAGTGCAATAATGTCACTATGCACATTAGGGGGTGATTGGACGGTCTATGAACTGCTAAATGGCTTGCAAACCTCGTGTATTATTTGTTATAATTATACCGAAACTCCTTCTGTCAACAATACATTTCTTTAGACTATTACAGTAATTTTGAATCTGAAAAAGAAGCCATTTTGAAAATAAAGGTCTAGCACCAGTCATTGGTAGTATAGCACGTATGAATCGTGAAGTTTCCGTTTGTTATTTTTAATAAACGAAAACAACAGACAGCTCTGAGAGTTGTCAGTTGTTTTCGTTTATCAAAAGTTACAAAAGGAAATATGTTTTTTTATGGCAAGCTAATTAGAAGCAATCACTTCACAGATAATCCGTCATTAAGAATGTCTGTGAGTATAACATCCACCAACACTTCAGCTGTTTGTTTAGCGAATGTGTTCTTATAGTAATTGTTATGCTTTCCGGCAAAAACAGCAAATCTCACCTCCTAGACTTTAATGTTAATGGAAAGGACATTGTCTGTATTATATGTCACGTGGAGCACACGGTTGATATAATGAACAAAAATGGGTTACAGAATCGCACATGATGGTGAAAACGCAGTTTTCGTATTTTTAAACAGGAGAATAATTTTCTGAGTCAAAAAAAGAAAGTATAATAGAAACAAATGTGAAAAAATAGCATAAAGGATGAAATATAACAGTTCTAATGTTGCATGTTTGTGTACAAGAAGTAGTGCAAAGAGTTTAATGGCATGTTGTTGTCCACCCAACCGTATACGAATTTCAAAATAGCACGTGCTTCCCGATAATGTCAAATTGAATGGGTGACCGACGATTTTCTTTGTGTCATGTTGTGCTAGAGAGCCTGGGTTATGAGAAAACACACCAGTTTTTGTCTTCCGACATTTTAAAAAAAACAATGTTAAGCGAAAATCAGAGGTTGCGTGAGGCTGGGATACCTCCAGATGAGCTCGCTGCTGAGTTCGGAGTCACTGTGGCCACTATTTAGCGTCTCATTGGAAGGCATAGAACCACTGGATCTACTGCCGACCGACCGACTGCATTCAAGTCGACCAAGAGTTATGACCCCTGCACATGACCGACACATCAGAACGTCTCACTTTCGAGATCGCTTCCTTCCGGCGACGAGGACAGCAGCAATTACTCCTGGTAGAACTAACAATAGAATCAGTGCACAAACTGTCCGCAACAGACTCGCTGAACACGGCATCCGCAGTAGGCGTCCTTACCACGAACCAATCCTTACCCAACGTCATTGTACCGTTAGAATGGAATTGGTACGTCAGCGTGTTCGCTGGACTCAGCAGCAGCGTTGGAGCACAGTTCTTTTTAGTGTTGAATCACGATTTTGTCTACGGCGCGCTGATGGTAGGGCAAGAGTGTACCTCCGACGAGGAGAATGGTTTTCTGATGCTTGCGTGCGGGAATGCGACCATTTCGGCGGGGGTAGTGTAATGGTGTGGGCAGGAATTTTCTTGCACCATCGAACGTAGTTGATCTTCATCGATGGTAATCTGAATGGACAGCGATATAGGGACGAAATCCTTAATGCTGTTGTTGCCCCGTTGTTCAATGCTAACGTCGGATTGCAGTTATTTTTCCCGTCAGCTCCAGGGACCGCGACCTCAGCTTGAACAACAGTGACCCCCCCCCCCCAAAGGTGCCACCAAGGTACTCTTCAAAACCAGGCTTCTCTTTATCACGCAGGCCACCCAAAAATCTCTTTGATTTGACCCCTTCTCGCCAATTAAGGTTACCATCCTCTGTGACCCTTTCTCTGACGATGTTTTTACCCTGGTTTGCCCCAACGTCTAGGTCCGAGATCTCCAATGAGTAGTTCTCTATTAGTTCCCTCACTTGGACCATCCATCCTGTCTTGATATCTGAGTTGCAAATTCGTAGGAACATTACTTTACACCATCGGCTGACGGGGAGATTTACCAAATCATTAAAATAACCGAGTTTCAATAAGTCTATCCTGTCCTTGATCCTCATCCACCCAAGCTCACTCTATGATTGCCTCTAGTGCTGCGGCATTACTCCACCCCGCTATCCATCGGCCTGCGTCGTTCTGCATGATTTCCAAGCTCTTTACAGCTGTCTGATTTAGGGGTACCACTTCCGTTCCATATATTATACTTGGCAGAACCACCATTTTCCAAATGGTTTTCCCCACGAAAACCTTATTGAAACTGTTTCTCCCTATAAGTTTCATTCGGTTAAGGATTCGCCTCCCATTCAGAATCAATTTATTTGTGTGGTTTCGGTAGATGCCTCTTCCTGTGATGTTTATATTTACCCCCAGGTACTCATAGTCACCTGTCTCTCCCACACAAAGAAGTTTACTAGCATGTTATAATATGTATGAAATTGTTTTCAATAGATATTTCCTTCATTCCAATTTATCATAGGTGACATTCAATTTGCAAAAGTACACAAGTGTGAACGAAGACTGTTCTTAACACAGTCACCCAAATCGTTAATACATCTGATGCAATGCTCGTGAACTCTAATCTTAAACAAATCAAATCAAATAATCAAAATCGAGCTGCAAAGTTATCCATATGAGCAGGAAGATTAGCCATGGTAAAGGAGTTGCAGTATTCATGGTATTTGATGTACAAACATACACAAAACATACACTGTGACGATCTGGAGCATGTACATATAAAAGAAGCGAATTTTGTGTCCAAGCACTGGAACACTTTCGCAGCTGACGCAATAATCGGGCATTCCATTTCACAATTCAACACACCATTGGCGACAAATGTTTAGCAACATGTAAAAGTTTGTCTTAAAGAGTTATGGATAAAACAAGCCGCTAATTCTCTCATTTTGTAAAATAAATATTCATACAAAACTGAAAGAACAACGAATTGAGTGTTGTTGTACATAGAAGAACAGTGTAGTTTTTCTTAAGGGGCCAGAAAAAAATCTCCTTCATAGGAAATCAGTGAAAATCTAGAGCTGTAGCGTCCAATTGTCACTGATGAAAAATCAATTTAATGAATGAAAAAAAAAACACGGTTAACCTATAGGTCTTACCTCCAGTTAACAATGATTTAAATATGTACAAATGTACAATTTATAAAAATCGTGGCAATTTATTATCTCTGCAGATTGTACAGCTTATGTACATTCTGATTCACTACACTGTTCAAAGAGGAGTATCGGTCAAAATATGCAGTCAGTGTGTCATGGACATGGTTATTTTAAAAATACTGGAGTGTTTATCGAATAGAACAATGAAGAAGAACTGCGTGTCCGTTGGAATTGTGACCCAATGTCAGGATCGGAAATAATACAGGTACCAAATACAGGGAGGGACTTATCAACATGTCACCATTGGCTATCTTGTACTTGAGTGGATTCTGTGGGTTGAAACCATATGTATTTCCTAGAACTAGGACTTGTCTTGCACATGGCTGACCAAAATTACCGGGTGGTAAATGTTTTATAGGCACACTATGACTATTAAAGACAATCCCCCTAGAACTGCGTCCGGTGTCATCTCGGAATGATCAGAAACAGAAAAGAATGGGGTCGGTTGACAGTGGCCTAATCTATACCGGGAAACACTTTAGTGTTTGGTAATATATGAAGTGTCAGAATCTATATGAGCTGTATTGATCGGGGTTTGCCTGCCAGACTGTATTGGACCGTCCGTACATGGACATCTATTTCTTCGTGGTCATTTCCGTTGGATCTTTTAACCTTTCTTCTCCTATCAGAAGCAGATAGAAAAGAACGTGATATGTCATTCACAGTGGATGTTCTAGAACCTTTTCATTGTTTGACAGCCCACCATGCTCTAAATGTTCGTCCCGTGGCCTGCTTTGAAGCAGCTATACAGATGTCAAGACTTTCTCACACGAGGCAAACGAGTCTTCAGAGTTATTATTCTTGGGAATTGCATTTTGATTTATAAAATTAGGTTCATCCGTCCACCGAGTGACTGAAATCTCTGAGATGTTTCCAGATATTGACACTGAAGTCTCTCTTCAGACATCAGAAGAATTACATTCGCCATTAGATTTTTATCTGTAAGACTGCTTTTCTGGCTGTTGCTTGTTGATAATGCAACAAATTGTTCATGTTCCTTCTTTGTCTCATCCGAAATCGATGATGGCGATATCAAACCCATATTACCAGAGGCTCCTGTTCCACATTGTTGAGTCGAATAACCTAAAGCTTCGAGGAGGCCTGCTAATCTTTCACATTCATTCATTCGCCAAGTGCAGGCTCGGAGATGGGCGGTCTGACATTTGCGAGGTGGGGTGCCAGGGGGTGAATGTACTGGTGCTATAACATATAGTGGGTTACTTTATCCTCTGTGAGCCTCATTCTGTTTAGACCTGAGACCCCGATTGAAATTGAGGTTTACGTGTGGGTTTGGTGGTGGTGTCCTGCTGCTCCGGGTACCATCACCAAGTTCGCCCTCTGGGGGCCTCAGTCTGTGTGAAACACACAGACTATTGTTTTTGTATGGTTTCTTTTTCTTTATTTTTAATTATTTTTCTTCTTCTTTTTTTTCTTAATCTCCTGTCTTCTGTCTTCTATACGCTTCCTTGTCCACACGATAACTCGAAAAAGAATCGTTCTGTCTCGCTGATTTTTGACATACTGATAGACTGTCACAAGTTCTCGGCCACCTATGTTTTTCAGATTCCTGGGGCATTAGTGGTGTCCGTGGGGGTGTTTTTAAAGTTGGTCACGCCCATATCTCAGGCGTGGTATGACATATGGACCTGGGACCAACACCAAATGAGTAGACACTCGGTGGACATTCAAAATATGGGTCAAGCTCACGGAGGTCACCTAGGGGTCATTACGTGCAATTTTCTTAATTGCTGGAAATAAAAATTTTGACCCACTAAAGCATTCCTGACGCCCATACATTCATTTTGCCGTAAAAAGTGGGTGTGGCAAAAATTTTTGAAATGGGCCACGCTCATAACCCAAGAACGATATGACGCATGGACTTGGGACTAACACCAAATGAGTCGACACTCAATGGAGGTTCAAAATATGGGTCAAGGTCACGGAGGTCACCTAGGGGGTCAATGAGTGCATTTTTTAGAATCGCTGGAAATCACATTTTTTTACCCCTAAAGCATTCCCAAAGTCCATACATGAATTATTTATGTAAAAAGGTGGGTGTGACCAAAATTTTTGAAAGTGGGTCACGCTCATAACTCAAGAACGATTTGATGCATGGACTTGGGACTAACACCAAATGAGTCGACACTCGATGGAGGCTCAAAATATGGGTCAAGGTTACGGAGGTCACCTAGGGGTCAATGAGTGCATTTTTAAAAATCGCTGGAAATCACATTTTTTGACCTCCAAAAGCATTCCCAAAGTCCATACATGAATTTTTTATGTAAAAAAGTGGATGTGGCCAAACGTTTTAAAAGTGGGTCACGCTCATATCTCAAGCATGGTGTGATGAATGGACCTGGAACTAGCACCAAATAAGTCGAAACTCGATAGAGGTTCAAAATATGTGTCAAGGTCATGGAGGTCACCTAGGGATCATTGAGTGCAATTTTCGGAATTGCTGCAAATCACATTTTTTGACCCCCTAAAGCATTCCCGAAGTCCATACGTGAATTTCTACGTAAAAAAGTGGGCATGGCCAAAATTTTTAAAAGTGGGTCATGCTCATATCTCAAGCAAGGTATGACAAATGAACCAGGAACTAACACCAAATGAGTCGAAACTCGATAGAGGTTCAAAATATAGATCAAGGTCATGGAGGTCACCTAGGGGTCATTGAGTGCATTTTTTGGAATGGCTGAAAATCACATTTTTTGACACCCTAAAGTATTCCCAAAGTCCATAGATTGAATTTTTACGTTAAAATAAGTGGGCATGGCCAAACTTTTTTGAAAGTGGGTTATGCTCATATCTCAAGCATGGTATGACGAATGGACCTGAAACTAACACCAAATGAGTCAACACTCAATAGAGGTTCAAAATATAGATCAAGGTCATGGAGGTCACCAAGGGGTCATTGAGTGCATTTTTCAGAATTGATGGAAAACACATTTTCTGACACTCCAAATGCATTCCCGAAGTTCATACATGCATTTTTACACGAAAAAAAGTGGGTGTGGGCAAAATTCTTGAGAGTGAGTCACCCTCATATCTCAAGCATGGAATGACACATAGACATGGGACCAACACCAAATGAGTCAACACTCCACAGAGGTTCAAAATATGGTCAAGGTCACTAAGGTCGCCCATGGATTACTGAGAGCATTTTTTTAATATTGCTGGAAATCACATTTTTTGGACCCCTAATGCATTCTCTTGATCAAACCTTTTGAATGCTGCGCACATATATGCCTTTTCTGGTTTCTTAGAAACATTGTTCTGATTCCTTTATGAATATCTGTAAATACTGTTTACGAAAATCCCTTCCTGATTTGGTTAAAAATATGTTACTCCCGAAATAACCCTCCATAAATTTTCTTTCTTTATAGTTGTTTCCCCGATAGATTTTTTAACCCTTTTCTTACAAGCTTGAATTTACTGGATGCAGTGGATTCTATTTCTCTAGTATTAACATTATTTTCTATTTCAATGATTTTTGTCTGATGGATTCTTTACTATTCTACTGAAATTTGGCACATATATAGAGCGTCATTGGAAGTTTCTCACCTGGATCATGGCATTTCTGAAGTTTTTCGTTTTCTGCCAAAACCGTGCTAAGTGTTGTCACAATGTTACGTTTTGCCACAATTCTCAAACAAGACGCTGGACGATTTGGTTGGAGGTTTCGTAATATTTGTAGCGTGACGTGACTTACTACATCTGACTACATAAGCTGTATTACCCACGTTGCTCCCTTTTGACCTCAAAATTCCGAGCAAAGTGCAATTTTGGAAAAACTGGCCAATTTTCACATGTGATTTCTCAGCACTGCGGCCAAATTTTTTTCAAAACGTTTTCCATGAGAAGTTTGGGCATCCATCCAAGCATAATTTGGCTGTTATATATTTTATTCAAAGTTTTACCCTTCATCCCGTTTTCGGGACTTGAATTCGAGTACTCTAAACTTCTTCATAAAACTGGCTCATTTTTAGTTCATTTTTCTTCCATTTATGAATGAAATATCGAAACATGATTTACAGAAAGATATAAATTCCGCAATTAGGAATTATTTACAAGACTGAACGATTAACTTTCTTCAGTCAAGTAAAGCTTTATATACTTTCTTGAACGTAGTGTTGTTGTCAACCGTTACCTTGAAAACACGCAAATTCACAACTCACTCAGCTTGTTTGTTGACTAAAAACAAACCCTGATTACTTCCCAATTGAATTAAAAACTAACTCTATTCATAAGGACCGCAGTGGTCACAAGAATGAAAACTAATTATGATGCTATTGGGCAAATCACTAATAACTTGACATTTCATTATATAGTTACTGTCAACTACTCTCAAAAATACATTGAAAATATTAATTTGAAAGGAAATACTCAATTGTACTATTTCACCCAAAAAGATATTTACCTAAACATTTCTCCCTTTTCCACCCTATAACAGAGACTCTAGTTTGATTGTTGTCTTTAACATAGCTATTCTATCCTTTAATCCTTTACCCAACGACTAGCCCGCATCCACCCGCGCAATATGCAAATTCAGCAGCAGAAAAAATATTATTTTTCGAAAAATGTTAACAAAACCATATCATGTGACCCCTCTTCGGAACGAGCTCGTCGAGCTTGTTCCAAAGAGGGGTCACATGATATGGTTTTGTTGAAATTTTTTGAAAAAATTTAAAAAATGATATTTAAAATAATAAATTTGAAAATCGTCTGCGTTGGGTAAAGGGTTAAAGAAGACTCCCAACACAGATGTCGGTTATCGGGTTTCATACTCAAGCAATAGACAGAAAGTATTTACCATGAAATGTCTAATTCTTTCCACGTATTATGATGTCGTAGCTACAATACCAAGCAATAATACATTATTTGTGTCAGGAGCAAACTTAACGACGTCCTTTTGAAATATTTCATACGAAATTAAAATGTTATTACGAAATCGTATCAAAAAGACGCATACATTTATTATACGAGTGAATAACACATTACTTGAGGATTGAATAACATCGATGCTCTACATCAATTCATGTTTGTTAGACTGTCGCGCACAATAAATGAAATTTTCGGGGTTGGCTGGTTTCACACAATGTACATATCTGTATGATGGGAATGAATTTGTCCGCTATTTTGTTGATCGTAATTGGCAGGTAGGAAAGTGTGGGGGGGGGGGGGGTGTAAAGTTTTAAGAGTTTTGCTTGGACAGTAAACTGTGAAAATTTCCTTGGGCTTCTGTGTTCTAAAACCCAACTCTTTCGAAGCCTTTGGGAATCAACCGAGTGGAATACTTCGAACAAATTAAAATATTCTATTGGTTAATCCCATTGTGGATCCTATTGCCCAGTCTATATCCCATTTTCAGGAAATGATCTCTATTCATAAATTATCTAAAAATTCCGCTTTGACTTGGCGAAAGCCTTTAGAGATTAGCCGACAGTCCAAAATATAACAAAACACAATGTCCAATGTTAAAGTAGAGATTCCCTGTAGTGTTGCGTAACCAATGATGTTTTATGATTCAAGACCTCCTGGGGACACCTCATACCAAATAACATATATTTGTCCCATGCTGATTTGGAAATATGGAGGTTAGTAAATATCGACCACCGGGCTCACACTTCAGACTTTCAACCTTCTTACACGGAACGCGGTGACATACGGGGTGAACCTGTACGTAACGGCCACCAGAACTGATCTTCCCGGTCGAATTAACTCTTTACCCAACGTAACGGCCAAAACCGGCCAGCACTATTCTCAAAAATCGCCAATTTATTTTCATTATTTCTTCATTGTTTGTCTCAAAAACATAGGTTATGACCCCTCTTTGGAACGAACGCTTCGAGCTTGTTCCATTGAGGGGGTCATAATTTATGTTTTTGAGACAGAAAATGAAAAACAAGAGAATTGTTTTTGCAAGTGTCGTCTGCTTTTCATGTTAAGTAAAAGGTTAAAGCAGTCAAATTGAAGTTTTATGTCATAATTTATGTTTTTGAGACAAAAAATGAAAAACAAGAGAATTGTTTTTGCAAGTGTCGTCTGCTTTTCATGTTAGGTAAAAGGTTAAAACAGTCAAATTGAAGTTTTATGAGATATTTTGATTGGGTGTTTTTTAAGACATCGTGTGTTGAATATTACCATTACGAATGGGCTCACCCCATTTATCAAGATAGAGTCCGATTAGAAGGGTCAACGTGTTGTGTTTGTATCCGATCGTTTTTACTAACCACATTCCCACACACAATGTCCGAAACAACAGAAACTGATTCGGATGTGTGATCTTTCGACATTTACGAAATTTTATTTATGTAGATACAATAGAAAGCATAGAATCCGGTTGTCTGTTTTGACGCAATTGTGCCAGGTCGACATTACTAGTGAGCATGGATTTGATGGGCTGTGTATACTTTTAGTCTCAGGGTTTCCCACGTTTTACCCAATAATAGTATTTACAAAATGAGATTCAAATCAAACTGGTCGACATATTAATATAACCCGCCCTAACGTTGAACAGTTTTATGGTCCAAGTATTCCATGACAACAGTTACTGTTAGTCCTATTTATACAAACATTGTGAAAGACGTCGTACGCTTTTGGTTGACTGTTTTGTGTTCATCAGTGTACAGAGTCTGAACAAAAGTAGAAGACATGAAAATAGATACAAGATGTCTAAACTCGGAGATGGTGTTAATAAGACCTGCATTTCAATTCAGTCCATGAATGCTTTCGATCTAATAATCACTGAAAACCGCTTGTAGAACTCAGATAGCTGGGACGCTCCAGTGTGCGTGGGTGTGTGTTGGGGGGGGGGGGGGGCACATCTTCGTCAGACAAACAAATTTCAAATTGGGCAGTCATTTTGACCACCCCCTTCCCCCATCTGCCACCAAAAGTTGTTTGTTTATGTCGTAGACATATCAATAACTTTCCTTCCATTTTGCAGTATTTTACTAACAAGACACTTCAAATTATTCATGACGAAACGATGTTTTGCGGAGTAGGACATCGACACCACCCATTCCACCACGCCATTGACGGAGAAGGGCATCGACACCACAATCCATCACTCCATTTACGGAGTAGGGCATCGACACCAACCATCCCACCACTCGAGTTACGGAGTATGACATCGACACCCCATCCCACCACTCCATTTACAGAGTAAGGCATTGATACCACCCATCCCACCACTCCATTTATGGAGTAGGGCATCAACAGCACCCATTCCACCACTCCATTTACGGAGTCAGACATAGACACCACCCATCCCCCACCACCACTCCATTTACGGAGTAGGACATCTACACCACCCATCCCACCAGTCCATTTACGGAGTAGGACAACGATACCACCCATCCCACCACTCCATTTAGGGAGTAGGGCATCGACACCACCCATTTCACCACTCCATTTATGGAGTCAGACATAGACACCACCCATCCCACCACTCCATTTACGGAGTGGGACATCTACACCCCCCCCCCCCCCCCGCCCACCCACTGAATTTACGGAGTAGGACATCAACAACAGCAATCCCACCACTCTGTTCACACCACTATTCACCGGTCCTATCGTATTGACAGGTGCGTCACTCGGCACACGAGAGCCCAAAAATCTTCATAATGCATCAGTAGGTGATTATTGCCGATTCTAGACCACTTTTCCAAAAAACTGTACACGTACACGTACATGTACGTGTACCGCCATAGGGATTCAGTGTTACCGAGTGTAAAAAATGTCGTTTTTGCATGGAGGTCCAGAATCGGCAATTGTTTTTGAGGCTCTCAGATCGCACTTTTGCCCATTCAAACATCCGTTGGCGAACGAGTACATTCGACACATCGCTCAGAAGTGAAAAAATGTATGAAATTTGAAGAAAATGTAAATTTAAAAAATTTTCTCGACGTTCCCATCGCAGATCAGACCTTCAAGCTATCGTTGGTGAATGCAAGCAAAAAGCGTTTTGCTGATTCTAGACCAGCATCAAAAAAGCTGTTTGCCGATTCTGGACCACCTACGTTCACCAATAGCTGTTTGAACGGTCGAGGGTGCGATCCCATCGGGAAACCGATTTGCTGATTCTAGACCAGGAAAAATCGACCTCAAAACCTTTTCTCGACGTTCACCAACAGTGAAAAGTGAGTGTAAAGTGCAGTTACTCATCGAAGATTTTTTAAAAAAAAAAATCCAAACCGATTTTGGCTTCCGGTACATCGAAAAAATGTGGTTTGCTGGTTCTGGACCACCACCACATTCGCGATCGCGTTCCGAATGTTCTAGGGTGCGATCCAATCGCTGAAAACGATTTGCCAATTCACCTCGCGAGTTTTGTGAGGTGAATTGTAATAGAATCGGTTTTGTTGAGAGGAAATAAAAAAGTGATTGATATATATAGGAGAGAAAAAAAAATATATAAATAGTTATTAAAAAAAAATAAATATTGAATCGAAATAGATAATAAAATATATGTAAATCATGAACAATTCCCAGATTTTGAGAGCAAGGTTTCTTTTGAAAATGCTGATGAGAGCCTACGCATTCTGCGAGAATGAACAACTAGGTCGCCTCTTGTTAGAATGATGTGTCGGGTGTCGAGATCATCTAGACTTCGTTCACGAGGATCATTCGTGTCTGACGATGGGAAGGGAAGATATGGTCCTCAAGTATTTCGAACCGGCGTTCGAATGCGTTCAAGTCGACAACGTGATCAAGTTTTCGAAGAGATTAGTCTTCTGTAGCAGGCGAGATAAGCCCACCAATTCGGAAGAAATGAAATTGGTGCGTAGAAGTCTGACTTTAGAAGACAAGGGATGCGTCATGAAATTATTACTGGAGGAAGCATACGTCTAAGTTTTCTCATTGATATAAATAAGGGAGAATAGAAAATAAAAATAAATACGCACATAAATTTTTATCTAATATTAGAAAGAAAAAAACATAAAAAATGAGAACCAGAAATAAATTGTATCCGACGTTAGATGACGACAAGGATGAGAAGCCAAACGGCGTTTTGCCAATGGCACCATCACCATAAGAAAAAAAAAGAGGAGAGAGGTATCGCATCGATCAAATCAGTAGAATCCAATTGTACCTGACTCGAGAGAGAGATTCTCGTCATTCTCTCAAGAAGAAGTATTTGCGTCTTGTGAAATTCGTCAACGCGGTCAACACGACACTCATCATGATTTCCATGGGTTTACATGTGGCCGGCATTGGATTGTTGTCGACCACGGCCGTCCTTCCGATTGTGTTGACCATAGAAGGAGTGGCTCTCACCACCGGATTGTTTAGCACGGTAGGAAAATTTTTGAGTAAGAAATTATATCTGAAGGCTAGGAAACACGAAAAGATTCGCGTCTTGGCCGACTCCAAGATCAACACGATATCTGAAATGATCTCGATGGCGTTGAAAGATGGTAGGATATCAGATGGAGAATACTTCACGATATTGGACGAGAAAACGAAATACGATGCCATGAAAGAAGCTGCGAGAATCAAGACTCGTCAGATCATCAAGGAAGAGATGAAGGATTCTCTCGTGGAAAGGGGTAAGTTGATAGAACTCAAGAGCAACGATTGAAAAAAAAAAATATATATATATAATAAGAACAGAATTTTTAAAAAAAGAAAATATTAAATTTATATATAAAATAAAAAATAAATACGAAATTAATTTAAATAACTCTCATAAAATGTATTGCATAAAGTGTAAGAGAGTTACCGAGATGGGTGATTCTCGAGAAGTACGAACTAAAAATGACAGACAGATGCTTCACAGAATTTGCAATGAGTGTGGTTCGATCAAGACTCAATTCGTCAAAAAAACACGAGCAGAGGTAAAGGCATCGTGAATAAAATGATCAATAATCTACCTTTCGAAATGCATCTGCCAGGTCACAGTTTCACGGGACCCGGAACGAAATTGAACAAGAGACTCAACGCCGATCTGACTCCTAAATCTTTGAGCAAACCCATGAATAGGTGGATGCGGCCATGTATGATCACGATCTGTGCTACGCCAGACATCCTGACACCAAGACTCGCAATGACGTCTGCGATAAAAACATGTTGGCGAAATTGAGAGGTATATCAAATCCGACCAAGAGAGAGAAGATAGAACGTTCGCTGGTTGGCAATCTGATTGCTTTGAAACATCGATTCGGATGGGGCGTTCAAAAAAAAAAGTGCATCAGAAAAGAAGAAGAAACGATTATTGATGAGCGAATTGGTCGAGGAGTTACACAAACCATCGTGCATAAATTTCAAAAGAGAAGGGTGTTCGTGAAGTGTCTGGATGACATTTGGTCCGACGACTTGGTCGACATGAGATCGTTTTCGAGATGGAATGAGGGCATCAAATATCTATTGACGGTCATCGACGTGTTTTCCAAATATGGTTGGATCAGAGCTTTGAAGAATAAATCGCGACGTTGCATCGCCGAGGCTCTGAAGAGCGTGTTAGACTCGTCTTCTTGAAAACCAAATAAATTATGGGTGGACAAGGGAAAGGAATTCTACAACAAGCACGTTCATCGATTAGTTGACCTCTACTCGATCGAAAACAAAGAGAAAGCTAGCATAGTGGAACGTTGGAATCGAACAATGAAGGAAAAGATGTACAGATACTTCACAGCGAATTCGACTAAGAAATACATATATGCTCTGAATGGTCTGGTCAAGGATTACAACAACACGCGACACAGATCGATCAAGATGACTCCCGCGGAAGCTAGCAATCCTCGAAATGAAAAACGGGTCTACGCAAATCTATATCCCGAGAGATCTAAGATCAGGAAGAAGTCTAGAACGCCGAAATTTGTGGTCGGCGATCGAGTGAGAATCTATGCTTATAAGAAGCACTTCGAAAAGGTTACACTCGTCGATGGACCTCGGAAATCTTCGTGATAATCAGAATATTTCACACCGATCTGGTGACTTACGAAATCGAAGCTTTGGATGGCAAAGAGATCATCAGAAAGTTTTACGAACAACAATTGCAGAAGACGAAGTTTTAATAAAGAAAACAATTTTTTTTTTATTTACCCTCTTTAACATTTTCTTGTTTACATATATATAAAGGAGAGAAAAAATAATAATAATAAAAAATAATTAAAACTATTTTTTGATAAAAAAAGCAAGCTAATTAATAAACAAAAAAACAAAAAAAACCTTCAAAAATGGCAAATATACTAGATATCACACAAAGCATAGTGAAAGATGAAAGTATTCAAGAATACGAGGTTCACGAATATGAACCGATAACCAGAACGAGTTTGAACAATGCGGGAGAGATAAGAATCAACGTCGAAACCCAAGATCTATTCGTTCATCCTAGCGAGAGTTACATAGTGGTGCAGGGACATCTCACCAAGGAAGATGGGACCGAATATGCCGATGACGACATGGTTACTCTAGCCAATAATGGCACCATGCATCTATTCAGTAATATAAAATACTTGCTATCCGGACAAGAGATAGAATCTGTGTTTCATCCCGGTCAGGCCACCACGATGTTCGGACTCTTGACGTATCCAGATGATTTTTCGAAATCCAGAGGACTTAATCAGTTGTGGATGAAAGACACCGTTGGCCCTGCTAGTGCCGGCGCCGACGCAATATTCGACTACGTCGTCAAGACGTCCAGACCCAAAGGAACGTTTTTGTTCAGGATACCTTTGAAACACATCTTCGGATTCGCAGACGATTACAACAAGATCATGTATGGATTCAAACACAATCTGACGTTGATTCAAAAAGGAAATGATGACGCGATAGTGAGACTCTCCATGACCGATGTGGGTAAGATAACTCTACACAAGATATTGTGGTTCGTTCCACATGTGCAGCCTTCGATCGCGGAAAAAACACGTCTCTACAAGATCACAGAATCCAAGAGTAAATTACCCGTGGGATTTAGAATGAGACAGTGCGACACGACTAGCATTCCACTCTCCACGAATCACTTCGATTGGAGATTGACCGTGAAATCTGCTTCCGAGAGACTGCGTTTCATCGTGGTCGCATTTCAGACCGATAGGGATGGGTCTCAGGAAAAGAATGCGTCTCTATTTGATCACTGCAATTTGAGAAACATGCAAGTGTTTCTGAATGCCACGAGATATCCAGCAATCGATTACAACGTGTCATTTGACAAGAACGATTTCTGCAGACTGTACGGCGATGCTGCAGATTTTAGAAAGAAGTATCACGGTCTAGACGAATTGCTGAGCAACCCTAATATATCTCCAGGCGAATACAAGTCGATGTATCCCATGTTTGTATTCGATGTTAGTAAACAGAGCGAACGACTCAAGAGTAGCGTCTTAGACATTCAGACCAAGATGCAATTCGATAGGAATGTGCCAAGAGAAACGGAAGCCTTCACTCTGGTCCTGTCGGATAGAGAATTATAATTTGAATCAGATGTAAATAAGATGTCGATCATTCGATGAGAGACGTGTGTGAAAAAAAAAATAAAAATAAAATAAAAAGTAATGAGTAATTATTAAAAACAAAAAAAAATAAAAAGTAATGAGATCTAGAGAGATTGAACATCTTTCTAAATCTCATTACTTTTTTGTTTTTAATAATCACTCATTATTTTTAATTAATTATTTCCACGCATTCACTGTTTGTTCAGAGGATCTAGTTCGATCAGTATGCTCACCACGGAAGTGGCAGCTTCGGGATTATTGGTTTTCATAACGAAATTAATCCTGTCTCCGGCATTCACTTTGAGAGGTGTGCCGAACGTGCTAACATTTGAGTGTTGATTCTCGGTCTTTTCGACGCTGTATCTCTTATCGCTCTCTAGTCCATTCACCGTGAGATTGACGACCGCTCTGTTATTCGAATCCATGAAAGTCAGACTCATTTGAATGATTTCACCTCCCAATGGCATGGGATATCCCACCTGACCATGTTGTGATCCGCTACCTCTATTTCTGAAAGACCACTCGGATTTTCCCTCCTCTAATGCATTGCTCTTCTCAGCCCACATGGTGATCAATTGCCTAGCATATTTGATTTTCTCCACCACCGAAATCAGGGTGCAGGCGTCTGTCATGTTCACGGGGTCCAGTAGATTCATGAGCACGTGTCTGCCCATGTCTAGTTTACCTTCCATGATGTCGCCCTTTCTCCAGACTGAGTTGTCGTCCATGTACTTCTTGCTGACCGTGCTGGAATCGAATTTGGGATCGTGATCGAGACCAAATAAATTGTGACCGTTCATGTTGATGCCACCCTCCATGGTTCTGCCAGATTGTTTGTTCAGGTAGATATCATCCACTTGCGATTCTACGTATTTTTGAGATCGTATCATGGCGGAATCCACATAGCCCTTGTTGACCATGGTGGAGTCCGCATCCGTGTCGTCACCCTTCGACAGATTCAATATCTTGTTGAATCCCACATTCAGATCCGATTTCATTTCTCATCTGTCAGACTTTCTCTGTTCCAGATCTACGTAGTGTTTGGTCGCCACATCCTTGGGATTCGTGGGAGTGGCCACGTTCGTTATCTTGTTAGAACTGGCGATTGCATCATTTTCTGAACGTATCTACTTCTCAGATGTTTGCTGAATCACGCGTGAGAGTAGTCCGCGTATTTCTTGGTTGCGGCATCAGTGGAATCTATGGGATTCATGACGTTCACCAAACGTTTAGATTTCAGATCGAGATCGTCAGTCATGGCTTTATCCACATAATTATCTAGCATGATTTGTTCGAAATCCACGTTCCCCCTGTCGACGTATTTTTTAGTCACCGCATCTGCGAGACCTATCAGCTCAGGAAGATTGTAGAGCTTCTTATCGTTCATGTTTAAAGGTTCCTCTCGAGGTTTATATCTCCAAACGTAACGTTTGTCCAAGTTGGCAACGTCGAAACCATCGTCGACTTCGAGCGTCTTCCTCTTCTTTTGGGGTCGACTTTCATCATCACTTCGACCAAATTTATCGACTGGCATGTTGTTTTGAGGTTTTTTTGTTTTAAAAAAATATATTTGAAACGCAGTTTATTAAAAATGAATTTTTTCACTTATTTTTCGTTTTTATTCGATTAAATTTTTTAAAATATTTTTTTTACCTTTATATATACTAAAATCTCTCTCTAATGTAAATCATTGAGAATGTCTTGAAACCAATCTCCTTCAGAACATCTCTTGAGAACGTAGAGACACAGGTGACCACAAAACACTTGATCTGGTGATTGCACTCATTCCGTGTTGTAACGAACCATCAATTCATCGAAATAGTTCTTTATTTCTTTTGGCTGTGAAATTCCGTAGCTGTCAAAATAATAATTCTTCTTCTTCCCGTTCTTGAAGCATGACACCCAGTGAGTGCCTTCACCCGATAAATTGTCTAGATTTAAAATTCCGCATTCCGATTGTCGAGGTCTTCTCTTTGGCAAGGCATCTCTGGAAAACATACCTAGAAAATTTTTGATTTTCAAATCCTTCGCTGCATTCGACAGATCGATGTTGTATAGGGGTTTGTTAGGTAAGACGACACCTGCGGATATCTCTATTTTCTTATTCATAAATGTATATATTTTTTTTTTATTTATTTATTTTATTATAATTCACTAAAATGACGTTATTTTTTATATTTTTTTTCTTTTTCTTTTTTAGACTAACTCTCTCGATGTCTCTATCAACTTCCATAATCTTGAATCCGTCTAATTCCTCTTGATTTTCTAGAATCCTATCATCCATAATTATATCCAAAGTTCAATGTCTGAGTGCCAAAGTGCTTATTTTATCGTCTAACATGAATCTCTTATCGTCGTCGGCCATTAGTGAAATCTTGTTGACTATTTCGATATACAAGTCATGATTGTCGCTTTGAATCAAATTCATAGTCTTATACACTGGGCCACTTCCTAACAGACAATCTTTATACTCTCAAAAAGAGATGTTTTTCTTCATCATGCACGCTTTAACCCCTTTGCACTTCTTAATCTCTTCATCTTCTAGATGATAAGCATACAGTTTGGGTCTCAAACTCACGAATTCGACGATTTGTTTACCGCCGTCCTTAAATTTACCCAACACTTTCTTGTTATCATTCGATTGAATGTTGGACGGGTGATCGATGGGATAATTGCTCATGTCGAACCATGCGGTCACGTCCAGAGATATATCTTGGTAGACGTCTTTCATCTCTATCTCGTAAACTAAACTGTCCATGTCGGTGAACAGTAGTTTGGCTTTCTCACCAAATTTCCATTTGACGTAATCATAGTGAAACTCGTACATCAATTGCTTGCTGGTTTCTAAGATGATCGGTCCAAGATAATAGGGTTTGTCGAACTTCAGGTGCGTCTTTTGCATGTGAATGGCCACTAGATTTTCGTTGAATATGGTTGGGTGTCTGTAATTGGGTTTTGCCACAAATTTTTTAGCCCTTTTCTCAGACGTGACGAGTTGAACGTCGGTTCTCTTCCTGATGTTTTCCATCGATTTACTGTACACGTAGGTGTTCATGAGTTTGAAGAAATCTTTTTTCGAAATCGTTCTCGGCTCAATTTGTGAGATTCGTGTTGAGATCGATGTATTTTTTCATCCAAGGCTCTTCGTCGAATTGAATGACACGATGTATGTTGACTAATTTCATCCCGTAATAGACATATTGTTTCAAATTCTCGCTGTAGATAATGTACTTACGTTTGTTAAATAAATTGGGAATGAGTTTTTCCTCGTCTCCTTCGATCAGTTCCATTCGTTCGGGAGCAAGCGGATAATCATTGTGTAGATCGTGTAATTCTTCCGGATAGTTCAAATCGACTTCTAAAATGCAAGGATAGTCTCTCCATTTTTGCATCTCTTCCGGTTCCATCACCCTTTCGAAATTTCCAATCGGTAAAGGCTGAATAGCCCAACCGTACAGATTATTAGCGTCCCAATACTGTATGTATTTATTCGATCGTTTCGAATTGAAACCTTCTTTCATGTAGGTATTGTTAGCTTCAGAATATCTGTGGGAGATCATCGAGATGCCACCTCTCGCAGCCCTTTCAAACATGAGCAACATGTCCACGTCAGATAATAATTCCAATTGGACTTTGGTGGTCTTCAACAGAGCACCCCAAGCCAGCTCCAGATCGTAATTTCGACGACAGACGTCTCGAAAATTTTCGAACACATCTGCCAAGAGCAGAACGTCGGTCTTCAGATAGAGATTGTGATAATCTCTCATGGATTTCATATAGATTGATTTCCACACGTTTTAGCATGTTTGTAATTCTCGTTGGAAATGTCTGATTCGTATAATTTCGAATAAAAATCTTCTTAGTACGGTGTCGTCAAATCTTTTTAGATCGTTCATGTAATCATAAGGATAGACTCCTTTCCTCAACATGACATCTACTCGTTCTCCGAAATGTTCGCTCATGATTTTAAATTTATCCTTGCTCATGTTACCGACTAATTTTTCCAGAGGGGTCGACATGAATTTAAAACTATCGATGAAACGTATGGCTCTATGAATGAGCTTCCATTTCGTGATGGAAATGTATCTTTCTTCACTGTTTGTGATGCAATTTAATTCTTCATGGGAGGTGCCGAGATTTTTCACGAACAGATGACTGTCGTAACCCGAGAGATTGTGAAATATCACCAGATAGAAAACGGTGTCTCGATATTTTAAATTACACTTGCTGTGAGCCGGACCATGATACAGACCCGTGTAATGATCGTGGTCTCTAACCTTCTTATTTTCCTTCGAATTCTCGTTGAACGATTGTCTGCATATGTGACATTCCATGGCCCTGTTATTTTCATCCTGCTGCTCTCGCGTGATGATCATTTTCGCCGGAGTTTTGAATTTATCGTATAACATTTGAATTTTCGATTCTAACTCTTCCACGAATCTTTGAGCCACATCATCATCTTCGCACCATTTCGTGTAGGTGAAGGGACCCATGTTGTTTTGCGAGTCGAAAGCACATTTCATGTAAATACAATAGCCGGAAGGCATGTGTTTTTGATATCTTTCGACTTTACTTTGAAGAGTGTCAGGTTGGCAGGAACTCATTTTCATGGTGAAGCATTCGAAATCAGCGTACACGATGAATGGTACTTTTAACATTCTATTGTGATTTTCAAAGTTCACGATGGTGTTGGGTTTAGGCATTTCGATGGCGACACCTTGATTTTCATTGCAATATTCCTGATGTTTCGCTAACGATTTTTCACTCTGAAATGCATTCATGCAGTTGCAACATAAACATGTCTTATGTTCATGTTTATTATTTTGTCTCGATAGTAATCGGCTCAGATGTTTAACCCAACAATAATGATGATTGTCACCATTCGAAATCAATAATAAAATAATCGTCTTTTCTCTTTCGAGATACGAAGTCTGTCTGAGAGGATAGATCATTCATTTTTCATCATCGTATCCCAAGACGTTCACCGCTACGGTGGGATTTTGAGCCTCGAAACATTCGATGTGTTTTAACTGCATTGGAAAAGTCACTCCGCTCCAATCGAGATTTTTAGAAGTCTCCTCGTAACAAGAAACTCTATCGGAGTGCATTTTGACAGGGTATAAAGCAGAGGTGACTGCCCATTTAAAACACTGATCACCTTTATTTCTCACGTTGATCACAGCTTTTTTTTTAGCTAAGAAATATGGTAATTCCATGTAGGAAGATGCTTTCAACGAATCATTTTTAGTTATATGAATTTCGAGTTTCAACACCTCATCGAACGTCCAATTACTACCTTCATGTTGATAATTCGCGAGAGACGTCAACATCTTGTCTTTCATCGTTTCGAAAACATCTGCTAAATCTGAACCTCGAAATACGGGTTCGACTTTAGATCTGAAATGTGCATTTTTCACGATGCTCTCGCCGGAATTCACGTTGATTTTATTCATCATGCAATGGAGTATCATCTTAATTTTTTTCCCACATTCATGTGTTCGCAAAAGAAATCCAATACTTTTTTCTTCACCCATTCCATGAACAATTTTGGATCGACTTTCTTGAACTAGGGAACCATGTCGAAAGTTTTAAAAATGCCTTTGATAGCACTCTCCCGTTCTACGGGATTCGATTGGAATGCTTCTGTGATGAATCGTGCTACATATTCTTCTCCTTTTCCTTTGTCGATTGCTTGTCGAATTTCGTTCGACATATCTCATTTGTCTAGATTCTGAACCACATCACTCGTTTTCGTTTTTTTTTATTTTCTTTTGAAACTTGCAGTTCTTCGATGGCTTTTCGTTTGAGCGTCTTCTTATTTTTCTCAACCGGAACGTTTTTTTTTTTGACGTCGGCATTTCAATTCCTTTTACTATCTTTTTCTTCTTCTCATTTTTCACAACCGAAGCATTTTTTGACATCGTTGCTATCAATATTTCATTTGTCTTTTCATCGAGCAAACTACGTATCTCCTCACACATGGTCTTTCTCATTTCATCACGCTCCACTTTTCATTTTCTATTGTCAGGCGTTACTGTCAACGGTTATTTTTTATTCACAATTCGAGTCTGTTTAAGTTTGTTCACACCCGATCTTTCGATTACTCTTTATATATATATGTAAAAAAACATTTCACATTAAAGAAAATTAAAATTAAAAACTTTTTTTGTTTATATATAAAGAGAAAAAAACAAAACTTTTTTTTTAATAATTTAAACATAAAATTAAAAAAACAAAAAAAAAATTAATCGATTTTTTTATGTTCCTTAACGTGAAAAAAATTGAATTAATACGAGAAAAAAAGGACGTTAAATTTAAACTTTTTATTTATATATAATGAGAAAAAAACTTTTACAAAAAAAAAAATTTCACATTAAAGAAAATTAAAAATTAAAAAAAAACTTTTTATATATATAGAGAGTAAAAAAACAAACTTTTTTAACAAATTATTATTTAAACACAAAATTAAAAAATATATATTATTTGCAATAATTCATAAAACAAAAAAACAAATAATCGATCATGACAACAACACCTAAAAGATGCGAATTGAAATTGAAACGAGTCAAAACATGTAAGAAATTTGGTTGTAAAATCTATAGATTACAACGACACGATGCCATCGAATTGAATGATGTCAAGATGAAGGGTTTAGAGCACAAATATGACAAATATAGCATGCCTTTGAAATTGGATGAAGCCACGCTCGATTTGTTTTACGAGTACCAAAGCAATCTACAGAACATCGTCATCGCCGAGGACAGTGAATTCGACAAGGACGTTACATATATCCAAAAATCTCTCTCGAACTCATGAACAAATCGGGTGGAGAGAGCACGTTTACCGATGTAAAAAAACTCGCAAAATAAACATTCAACACATTTTCGAAAAAGGAGAAGACATGACTGTCAACATGCTAATAACGGACTTGAAAATATAAAACAATAGAGAGACTGATTTTTAGCGAAGAAGAAGGAAAAAAAATGTAATGAGATCTAGAGAGGTTGAACATCTCTAGATCTCATTACTTTTTTTTTGTTTTTTTTGTTTTCCTTCTTCTTCTTCTTCTCCTTCTTCTTCACTGTCGCCCATATATATTATAATAATGTTTCCTTTTTTCTCAAATTTCAGCGTCAATTCTTCTTTTCTTTTTTTGTGATATATTACGTTTTTATAAGAACACATTTGTTTATCTGAATCATAATTATGAACGAGTGTGGTGCATCTCTTGGTAACACTCACATCATTACCATTCTCTTCAGAAGGTTGTGGTGACGGTGGAAAATGTCTAATTCTTTTAAATTTCAGCCATCTATCCCGCTCTTTTTTCAGTTCTCTACTAAGATATCCATCATTAGCGTCTAATTGTTTTTCCACATCTTTTTCCCACACTATCCCGCAATATTCATCATTAGCGTCCAATCGTTTTTCCACATCTTTTTTGCACTCTATCTCACGATATTCATCATTATCGTCTAATTGTTTTTCCACCTTTTTATCCATTTTATATTATTTTTATACTTTCTAGGATTTATATTTTTATATTTTATATAATTATATAATTTTTTTTACATTAAAATAACATACTCAAAATTGGTATATTCTTAAATGGCGAATTCTCATCAAACAACAAACCCTTACCGAGTCGCTCAACGTTCTGTCCATTGTTCAGATAGAGACCGTTTCCACTCAAAGAGTTGCCACCTCTAATGGGTTCTAGATACAATCCTTCACTGCTGTTGTCTACATGGATGCAACACACGGCTCCTCCCTTCTTCAAAAACAGTCCGCTGCCACCCATTAATTTCTCAACTGCCGAACTCGCGAGTCCTGAGAAAGCTCCCACGCTGAGAGTCTTTCCGAGAAATGGTAATGCTTTTGCGGCAAACGGTAATGCTTTTGCGGCAATTCCTGCCAATAGTGGTAGGAAACTGCCTTTCATTCTCAAATTGTATTTCAATTGAGCGGGACTCAATCTCACCGTCAACCCTCTTCCATCACAAATTGCTTTCTCCATCCTTTTGATTTGACTTCAGGTCCAGGCGATCAAATCCTGACTCCAGATCTTCGTGAGTGAATTTGAATCTCCCCGCCTCGCCTCGAGTTGTTAATGCTCTCTTAAGTTTCTTCCTCTGTCCTGTGGATATGTTCACGTTTTTAACCACATATTGTGTCATAATACTTTTTTTTAAATATATTTTGTTCAATTGTTTTTTTTTTGTTTTAATGATAATTATATATATTAAATAATTTTTGTAAATTAATATTGCATTTATTTTATTTTCTTATTTATGTATATACACAGTATTTTTTTTTTTGGCATGTATATTAAATAATTTTTGTAAATTAATATTGCGTTTATTTTATTTTCTTATTTATGTATATACACAACATTTTTTTTTTTTTTTTTGCTTTTTATATTTCTCTTATGTGAAATCGTATCGTCACCCTCTCTCCTCGAAGATCTAACAGTTCACCATTTTGATCCATCAACGTGGTTTTGAGACTATACAACATGTCTAAAATCACTGGTAGATAAACTAAATTTCGAGGTCGTTCCATGATTTTATAACCCGGCAACACATTTGGAAAGAAGGAATAGATCATCGGTTGAGCGCTACCATTCACGTAGCTTCCAGCAATCACGTCCACGTTCACCAGAATGCTATTGACTGCAAGAATGTCAACCATATTTTCAGATGCCACGTGGCCTCGATACATCTTTCGTACGAATCCCAGCATCTTGCCTATAGAATCGTCCATGTTGAAATCCACTCGAAAATTATCTTCCAAATCCAACATCGTCTGTAGGGTATTAGGGTTGGGAGCGAGTCTGATCTTGTTGCTTCCCTTTCCATCCGTCTTAATTCGCATCTGAATGTAATTGTTCAAATTGTCTATGTCGTAACTTCCTTTGGGAATTCGAATCTCCAACCAATCCACTCCATCGGAATACTTGAACGAGTTATTCTTTTCGGTGACATTGGGAAAGGAATAATAAGTCTGCAGATTCATCAACGCCATCTCGTATCTTTTCTCTCTATTCAATTTGATGGAAGGTTCGATTTTCATCGCGAATCGAGTTGAATCACCACTCACCACGATTTGAATGGATTGTTTTGCAGCCGTATTCTCGGCTATCCGTTCTAACAATTCTCCTTGTTCGAACATTATATTCTTAATTTTTATTTTTTATTTTTTTTCAAAACTAAATTATTTGATGATTTATTATTTTCTAATTTTTGTTTTCGCTCTCTATCTTATTATCATCAGAAACATAAAACTTGTCGAATCCGCACCGATATTTTCCACAATTAAATTCACTAGTCAAATCGATCACGACGAAATTGTAAAGTCCTCCATCCCAAACCCTCTTGCAGAATCTCCTGAATTCCGCCACGCTCATGTTCTTTGCGACGTGATCACCGTAGATGTGATTGAGATTCTTGAGATCCTGGCAAAAGAGACACAGTAAATTAGCGTTCTCCCTTATCGTCTGTCTGGGCAATCAAAAATAATTCTGTGACAGGTAGAAACAATCCACGTTGATGTGACGACCCCTAACGTAATACAATTCACATCGGTTCTGTCTCTCCAAAAGCAGATCGTCGAAAATCATGAGATTCTTATCTTCCGATTTCAATTCTCTAGGATCTGGAACGTCGCTAGTGTTCTCATAAAATCAACACACGACATTCGAAGATGCATTTCTCTTCATCAATTCCATTGCCGCACCATCCAAAATGGTCAAAAGAGAAGCTTCACTTTTGTCGAATTCCTCCCTACTGTCAAAGATTCTGGCTATGACGTCCTTGGGCAATCTACGATCCATGCACTCTCAAAGCAGTCTGTATTCGGGTTGAAACAAACTCTTGCCAAACATGAATAATCTATCGTAATCCAATCAGCCGGGTTGCGGCAACAGATTCATCAACAGATTGGTCTTTCCACAATTCGATTTTCCCACTATCAAGCCTCTTATGCTTTTGGGAAATAACTCGTTATTCGACCTCTTGGTTGCGGCGTCGTTCCAAAACATATCTTTGATGTTCATCTTTGTTTATTTTTTGTTATTTTTAGATTTTTTCAAACACAATTTTTAACTCAGTTTTTTTATAAATATTATTATTTATTTATATTACACCGTCGCGAGTTTTCTTCGATCCAGATCCACTCATCATTTTGGTTAAATCTTGTATGGGTACCACAGCATCCTTGAAATCTTTCCAACTTTTTGGCGAACGCTCTAACGTAGCTCGCTTCGCCAGTGGACTGATCAACTTGTCAATCAATGCATCAGCTGCCCTCTTGCCAGCCACAGAAGCTATCGTACCCCTAGCTTCAGAAGTGGCTTTCTTACCAGCATCCAAAGCTGTCTTCTTACCGACCTCAAACACGGTCGATGCGAGTTTTCTACCTGCATCGCTCGTGAACGCTCGCATTATAGAATCGACGATGCCAGAACCGCCTTGAACATAAGTTCTAACATATCCCCTGTTCTTTATCACCAACATATTTTTATTTTACAATATATATTTTGTTTTTTTTCACTGATAAATCGTTTGTTGTTTAAATACTTTTTATTAGTTCCTAGTGTAAAATTTTCTGTTTTTATTTTATCTATTTTTTTTGTTTGTTTGTTCTCTCTACTTATTATATTTATATCAATCCTTCAATTCGTTCATCAGCCTTTTATAATCGCGCTTATTCAAAACCTTCTTCCTCAACAATTCGTCACATATGCTCACTATCTCATTATCTAATCCAGTATTACCAGCGCGTCAACTTGCCATCAACCATATCAATCTCTGAGACAGAGAGTCAGAATCGCTTGGAAGAAAAGTGGTTCACACTCCTTTGCCAGTCACCGATTCGACGAACTTCTTATTCATATCCCATATGGGTTTCACCACCTTCGTCCACTTGTAACCTCTATTGGCTTTGGGTCTCGTTTCTCTGGCATCGTTATTTCTCTTCATGGCGTAGGTCTGAACCAGAATGTTGCTGTAATTGTCGAAATCCCGATCCGTGTAATCTCCAGGCTTGTCTAAAAGGAGCAATTTGCGCAATCCAGGAGTTAATTCGTACCTATTCGAACTAACGATTAAATTATCATTATCCTCTTGCACTTCGGTATTGCCCACAAAGGTCTGCTGTCAGAATCCTTATAAATTCCATACAACAGATCTTTCTTACCACCATCCTCGGACGACGCGACGCTATTAGTGGTGATAGTCGAAGCGGCATCGTCGCTTTCGCTCACGTCAGTTTCGATTCTCATGGGAACACAATCTTTGAAAGGAAAACCTCCTCGTAAAACTGCCGGGCAATGAACCCGTTCTCAAAGAACTTTCTTTTACGGGCTTCAATTCATCAACAATCTCCTTCTTACTTTGTTCCTGAACCTCCGTCACAGGTTTAAATAATTTTTGTGCTTTCACGTCTTAATTCCATCTCTCCAAGTCGCCTGCTTCTGTCAGAGGACTGGGTGCTTTTCTTGAGTCAATGATATTCGTCGAGAAGCTGATCTCTCTGCTTAGAATCTGTGATGTGTAAAAACATTTTTTCGTTTTCTAAAATTATTAATATTTCCTTTAGAGTATGCTAACGTGAGTTATTTTATTATTCTCAAAATTAAATGTATAATTATTTTTATGTTTTATGTTTTAAGTAAATAAAAATCTTCTGTCTTTAATATATAATAACTAAAACCAGTTGAGGAAAAACATTTTACAAAATGAAACCTCGATAAAAGCGTTTTTGCCCTCGAACGTGTTAAAGATCACATCACCGATTATTCACTCCATGACGAACAGAAGGACTTTGAAAAAGTTTGAAAGTTTAGTGCATAAGAAACCGGTTTCTGATTTAATGCGTTTGAGAATAATTATATCCGTTAAAAGGGTTCATTCATATCTCCGAAACATTGTCACAAGTTGATAAAAATTCAATTTACCTCTTAAAACCTGACTGAGTGGAAACGCGATTTTATTGTCCATTATTAAAACGAAATACCTTTCATTCACACTGGAACAAAACATGAAAAGGATTTTGCAAATATTTCATAGTGTCAATTTATAACACAATTTTTAACTCTTAAAACCCATCTAAGTGAAACGCTTTATAGTTGAATTTTTATTTGAATGAAAAAAAACAATTTTATTTATGTAGATTGCAATATCTGAAAAAACTCTACAAAACTGTTTTATTATGATTTACCTTAAATCTCGCTATGACAAAATGTGAACGGACGATTTCCATTGGTTCCAATTTTCCAAACTCGAGTTGTTCAATGTCATCCATTGAACGAAAACCTTTTCATTTATACAAGAACAAAAAAATGAAAGGATTTTGCAAAGATTTCATAATGTTAGTTAAACACAAATTTTCTTGCTTAAAACGCATCTAAGTGGAACTCAATTTTATAGTCGACTCTTTTGAATGAAAAAAGCCATTTTATTTACACTAAGTACAAAAATTGAAAACTCCTCAAAACTGATTCTATTATGATTCACCTCACAAAACTCGCAAGGTGAATCGGCAAATCGTTTTCACCGATCGGATCGCACCCTAGACCGTCTGGAACGCGATCACGAACGTGGTGGTGGTCCAGAACCGGCAAACCGCATTTTTTCGATGTACCGGAAGCCGAAATCGTTTTGGAAATTTTTTTTTTAAAAATCCTCGATGAGTAACTACACTTTACACTCACTTTTCACCATTGGTAAACGTTGAGAAAAGGTTCTGAGGTCGCTTTTTCCTGGTCTAGAATCGGCAAATCGGTTTCCCGATCGGATCGCACCCTCGACCATTCAAACAGCCATTGGTGAACGTAGGTGGTCCAGAATCGGCAAACCGCTTTTTGATGCTGGTCTAGAATCGGCAAAACGTTTTTTGCTTGCATTCACCAACGATAGATCGAAGGTCTGATCCGCAATGGGAACGTCGAGAAAAATTTTTAAATTTACATTTTCTTCAAATTTCATACATTTTTTCGGTTGTCACTAAAAAGTGTACTCCGACCCCGACCCCGACTCCGAAATTACCGACTCCAAAAATATTTCTTTTTACAACTCGTTTATTAATGGATCAATTACATTGAAATTCAACATAAATGTACATAATTATGTGTAGTATACATACAATCATATAAATGTTACAAAAAAATTATAATTTTCATTAAATTGACTTTTATATAGTGTTGACTCACTAAAAAGTGTACTCGGCGATTTCAACGAAATTTCATTCTTCCATTCATATAATACATTCTTGCAGATAATTTGTTGCAGTATTAAGAATACATTCGTATTTTACGATGTCTAAAGCAAGTTTTATAATCAATTTTGAAATTAATCGTGCTTAAAATGGACATTTATTCGAAGATAAGAATCGCCGACTCCGGCTTCATTTGAGGTTGTATGTAAAATTCAAACTTGCAATTGGCGGATCAATAGTAAGAGATTTTCCCGGATTGTGGTAAGTGACGCAGATAAGGAAATTGTTTTACGGCAATCAAGTTCAGTAGCAGGGAAGAGCGTCATTTTTTCGACAAGAAGTTGGACCCTCATTTTGTAAAATAATTTCCAGTGCTATATATGTCTGAAGGCATATAGCATCGGGAATTATATTATAACGATAGAATCTATAGCACCTGTCAGTAGTAGTAATTTTTTCGATATGAAGTTGGACCCAAAGGTTGTTAAATAATTTCCAGTGCTATATATCTCTGAAGGCATATAGCATCGGGAATTATATTATAACGATAGAGTCTATATAGCACCTGTCAGTTGTAGTAATTTTTCGATATGAAGTTGGACCCAAAGGTTGTAAAATAATTTCCAGTGCTATATATCTCTGAAGGCATATAGCATTGGGAATTATATTATAACGATAGAGTCTATACCACCTGTCAGTAGTAGTAATTTTTTCGATATGAAGTTGGACCCTAAGGTTGTAAAATAATTTCCAGTTCTATATATCTCTGAAGGCATATAACATCGGGAATTATATTATAACGATAGAGTCTATAGCACCTGTCACTTATGTTTATTGAATAAAATTATCAAAGACGAGCAGAATATTGAGCATTAAAATGTTGTTGCTACAGCCTTGCACACACAAGACATAAATTTCACTGAGAAAAAGAAGGACCCAACAAACTACCTATGAAAAAATCACTTTCAACGCCTTCTCTTGCATGTTAACTGCGTCACTTACCACAATCCGGGAAAACCTCTGACTATTGATCCGCCAATTGCAAGTTTGAATTTTACATGCAACCTCAAATGAAGCCGGAGTCGGTGATTCTCATCTTCGAGTAAATTTTCATTTTAAGCACGATTAATTTCAAAATTGATTAAAAAACTTGTTTTAGACATCGTAAAATACCAATATATTCTTAATACTGCAACAAAAAAGCTGGAAGAATGTATTATATGAATGAGAGAATGAAATTTCGTTGAAATCGCCGAGTACACTTTTTAGTGAGTCAAAACTCAATAAAAGTCAATTTAATGAAAATCATAATTTTTTTGTAACATTTATATGATTATATGTATACTACACACAATTCTGTACATTTATGTTGAATTTCAGTGTAACTGATCCATTAATAAAAGAGTTATAAAAAGAAATATTTTTGGAGTCGGTAATTTCGGAGTCGGGGTCGGGGTCGGAGTACACTTTTTAGTGACAACCCATTTTTTCACTTCTGAGTGATGTGTCGAATTAACTCGTTCGCCAACGGATGTTTGAACGGTAAAAACTGCGATCTGAGAGCCTCAAAAACAATTGCCGATTCTGGACCACTATGCAAAAACGACATTTTTTACACTCTGTACACGATTTAACACCGAATCCCTATGACGATACATGCACATGTACGTGTACAGTTTTTTGGAAAAGTGGTCTAGAATCGGCAATTATCACCTACTTGCATCCTGACCAAATTTGAAGAGATGTGGTAGACTTTTTTAACTCGCATGATAACCATTTTTTCTCACTTTCTCATCAGTTTTGCTGAGAAGAAACAACTTTGTGGAATTATTGATGACAGACTGAGAAGCCAAAATATCTACGTTTTACACTCAGGGTGATTCTTTGACAACGTGTGTGACACAAAACAGACAAATCGAAAATCTATCCCCCACCCCACCTCTCCCCACTCCCATTCTCTGTGCTGTTTTACCCCAGCCGATATGAGTACTACTTCATCTGCAGTTGGAGAGCTTCCCAACAGTATGGCCCAACCTTTTTTACACCTTGTGTCCGAAAACTTTTCCTGACCTCCCCCCACTCCTGAACTGGGAACAAAAATAGCCGATTGCCTAAATGATGCACTTGTGCAAGTCGACGGTGACAGAGTATTTAACTGTTGGCGTGAGAGAAGTGCAGTCATTATTCCACCACATCTGTTCAATGAGTACACAGAAGTACTTACCAGAGAACCAGAGAAGGACCTATAAGAGACATACTGTTGGATGTTGTGATAGATGGAGGGTGTGAGGGGTTGTTTGTGATCGTGTGAGAGGTTTGTGAGGGTGTGAGGGGTTGTTTGTGATCGTGTAAGAGGTTTGTGAGGGTGTAAGGGGTTGTTTGTGATCGTGTGAGAGGTTTGTGAGGGTGTGAGGTGTTTGACAAAATCACTCATTCCACCACCAAAATTCCCTCACCCCTTCACAAACAACTGCCACACCCTCATACGCCGAAAAGATGTATCTGTAACCACAGTCATATCATAAAATGGGATTCCAGTAAACGTGGTGGTCGGTGTAATCCCTTTCTTTGGCGTATGATGGCATGAGGGATTGTTTGTGATGGTGGAGGTGTGTATGTGGGTGTGAGGCGCTTGAAACAATCACTCATTACACACCCCCAAAACACCCCTTCACACATACCTATGACATGACTATGTATCATTTGATGATACCCTTTAAGGATACCTATGACATGGCTCTGTATCATTTGAGGATACCCTTTGAGGATACCCATGACATGGCTATGTATCATTTGAGGATTCCCTTTGAGGGTACCTATGACATGGCATTGTATCATCCGAGGATACCCTTCGAGGATACTTATGACATGGCTTTGTATCATTTGAGGATACCCTTTGGGGATACCTATGACATGGCTATGTATCATTTGAGGATACCCTTTGAGGATACTTATGACATGGTTATGTATCATTTGAGGATATCCTTTGAGGATACTTATAACATGGTTATGTATCATTCGAGGATACCCTTTGAGGATACATATGACATGGCTTTGTATCATTTGACGATACCCTTTGAGGATACATATGACATGGCTTTGTATCATTTGACGATACCCTTTGAGGATTCCTATGACATGCTATGTATCATTTGAGGATACTTTTTGAGGATACTTATGACATGGTTATGTATCATTTGAGGATACCCTTTGAGGATACATATGACAAGGCTTTGTATCATTTGACGATACCCTTTGAGGATACACATGACATGGCTTTGTATCATTTGACGACACCCTTTGAGGATTCCTATGACATGCTATGTATCATTTCAGGATACTTTTTGAGGATACCTATGACATGGCTTTGTCATAGATATCCTCAAATGTAGTATGAGAGTATGAGGGGTTTCTAAAAATTAGTATCCTGACACATTCGAAAGGGGGCCCTTCACACAATTAGCCCCGGAGCCCGAATTTCCTCTCCCCAGCCTTGCCCTTAACATCTGTGTGTTATGCTTGAAAAAACGGTCACGATTAGCCATTGTGCATAAATATGTGGCCTTAAACACCAATAAATAAATAAATAAATAAATAAATAATATGCTTGAAAATATCAGTGTTGATTGGTTGTTTGGAAACCTAGAGTTTGATTTTTTACTCACGTAGTTATCTTCATGTGATTCGAGTGATCTATCTGCCGTTCTGTCATTCGTTAACAAAACAAAACATGATGCCGAGTCTGCCTTCGCTTGTGCTAATTTCATTTAACAAAAAAATCAATATTATTTTGTTCAGTCTGTTAAACGAGGTGTTGAAAGTATATTATTTTCTATCTTTATTAGGGATCGGGGTGGGGAGGGGATCTTGTTAAAACGTTTGTTCCGCCTTGAGATCAACCACCGCCCCCTTTTGGGAAGAAACATTTTTTTTCCCTTTTCATGTGGGGGATCCACTACGTTCAAACAAGTTCAACCCCCAAAAATGAAACCTCAAAACAAAACTGTCCTGTTTTCATTCCTACTGATCCGTTTCTGCTATTCCATTTTTTCTAACAACACAAAAGGTAGATATTTCACACACAACAAAAAAACTGGAGCAGATTTTGAGAAAAACCAGAGATAAGATAAATCTTTCATTTCTGCAATAATTTAATGGTGGTTAATTGTTTCAAATTATATTTTATAGTGTTTTAATGTGGTTTATTGACCTGACAAGCTCAATTATATTCACTAACTTGAGTAGATATGTAGGATGTAGCTCTTTGACACAATGTTGTCAATGTGTTTTTTGGCCACTCATGCTATTGTGGGTCAGGTGTCACAATCGAATCAACTGATGAATCTGGACCAATTTCCAAAGTTGTAAACATGTCGGATGTTATCCGGGCGACAATAACTCAGAAGTCATTTCTGGAAAGTTTATCTCCCCATATGGCTTCAGTTCAAAAAGAGAACTTCGAACACTTTTGTAATGAGCTGAAGACCGACTTTAAAACGGAACTCAGATTCCAAACCGCTGAGCTCCAACACTCCGTCATACCAAAGGCCATTGAGAAGTTCATGGACACATTTTTACAAAAGCAAATCAGGCAACTGAAAGAGGAGATAACAGTGCTGAAAGAAGAAAACAAAAACCTCAAGGAAGCTTTGTGTTCTCTGAGAGAACAAGTAACTAGTAACAGAGAAGAAAGTGAAGTTAAGTTCGATGACCTGGAACACCACAGCTGGCGCAACTGCTTAGTATTCCGCAATGTGCCAGTTTCTTCAAGAAACGTCAAAGAAATAAATAATGACACGGACAAACTCGTATCGGACATATGCAATTCTAAACTTGGTGTTCCGCTCACAGATAAAGATATAAGTCGGCGGATGTCATTGGCAATATCAAAATAGGTGATACAGAAAGTTCGAAAAGATGTAATATTATCTGCAGATTCGTTACAAAAAAACTCTTAAAAACATAATAGAAAAATGAAAATACCCACTACAGCCTACATTTCCATGCACTGTACTCTGGGGCATGGCTGCTGCTGAGCAGCCAGGATGCAGTTTGGGCACCAAATGAAAACAACGTGAGTGCCAAAACATAACGGAAAATGAAAATATCTACTACAGCGTACATTTCCATGTACTGTACACTGTGCATCCATATTATCTCGCTTCGTAATTTACCATAACACCATCCACAGGTTAAATTATCTTTTCTTCAAGTGAACTCAGTTTCTCATTTCGTTTTTGAAATATCTCATGAACACCTTCACAATAAACTGGTCCCATTGTTTGTTTCTGAGCCGTGGCTTGATTGTGCGCGAGTAGCCATGGTGAAGTTCGTGCTCAGAATGGAAACCCAGTAAGTGTCTTAACCACTCTTGAAAAGTGACACCCAATTCGACCTACTTTTTAATGTGCTTCATTAATTTCTTTAACTCTTTCAATAAAATCAAAAGTCAGGTAAATTCTCGTTTCTCTGTTCAAAACATTTTAGCACAGGTGCCCTTAATCTTTCCTCTCGGCTGTGTTTGTATTAGAACTGAGAGGTTACACAATCACTGTCTATTGTTCCTTGATTGGTAAAAGTGTGGCGATATATGTTGAATATCACACATGCTCTAACCAACTCTTCGAAATATATCACACACTTTTAACAAAGGCGTGACGTCATAACTATGTGACAAATGATAAATGGAACGTTTAATTTCTCGCTCAACCTTTTGAGCGCAATGACGAAACGGAAAAAATGAAGTAATATCACTTGCTTTCCATCAATCTTCATGTGTCTTGCAAGTTTGGCTTAAGAAATTAACTAATTAAAGGGGAATGGACATGTGTCAGACAAGGGTTCAGTGGAGTGTTTGATTGTTCGTGTTTTGATTGTTTGTGCAAACATCAATGTGACAAGTCGGTTACAGCACAAAAACTCGTGACATTGAACATACAATCGCTCGAGCTAGTTACTCGGACAGGTCCTCGTTAACTAACTCTCGCGATTGTATATTCAATATCACTCGTTTTCTATGCTGTAACCTATACATTACTGAAAACTCAGTTCTTTCATACCTGCTAAACGTAACATGTATATTTACTTATTTGTGTTGCTGTGTGTTCCCAAACTGTGACTTGGCTGTTGCGGAGCAGCCACGTTGCAGTTTGTGCACGAACTGAAAACCCCGAGGGAGCTTAATCATATTGCTTAAGTGATAGCCGGTGCAACCTACATTTTAACGCCTCCCACTGAATTCGGGCATACTATCCTGCTATCGTGTATTTATCCAATTGTATCCCTACCCACAAACATACCCCCTCTATATTATACCCTCAATGAATATATCAGGGTTTCAAGGGATGTCTTGAGACAGATCACAATCAAACCCTATATGAAAGTATCTTAATAGATTATACCAACTATCAACAATCAGGAAGGCATCGAGACTTGTTATTTTCAAACTCTTCATAAAAATATAAAGCTTATAAGGCCCTTATGGATCTCAGTTATTACAATTTGTTGGTAAGTGTTTAAGGATGATTTTCCGAGTTTGATCATTTACTGTTACATTTTAATGCCTTATATAGTATGCATTCATTGTATCTTGCCCTGGTGTTTCTGAATACCCTATATATTCCTTCTACAACGTAAGAATATACTCTCATAAGTGATTACTAAGTTTCTCACTCCTTTAATAATGCCAGATGAATAATCACACCCAGTGGCGGCGCTACGGGGGGGGGGGGGGCCATGGGGGGCATTTGCACCCCCCCCCCCAAACGAAGACTTTGCCCCCCCCCAGTTGCCCCCCCCCCCCCCAACCATCTCGCATGCATTTCCATCCACCCTCACACACAAACACATTCAGTCACTCTCTCTCACACACACACAAACCCCTCTCTTTTTTAATTCCCAATAATTTCCCATACACACTTAGCCCAAAGCCTCAGGCTAGCTGATGAACACATCCAGGCAGTAGAGATTTAAAGACTCGGATGCAGATACTTATAAGTTATAATTAAGTTATGAGCCAACAAAGGCATGTCTGTCCATATCCATTGTCTAAAGAAATTCATGGATTTCGCATTATGACAGACGGGCATTATGAGTCTCTCTCTCTCTCTCTCTCTCTCTCTCTCTCTCTCTCTCTCTCTCTCACGCACAGACCCACCAGACCACAGACCCACCAGACGCGGATCCAGGATTTTTTGAAAGGAGGACCGCTAATTACCATTACATTTAGTCGAAACTTGGACCCAAAGTCCGTAATATAATTTTTTGGTTTGGTACGTCCACAGGACGTACCAAACCAAAAAAGTATATTACGGACTTTGGGCCCAAGTTTGGACTACCTCATAACAAAGTAATGATATGATCCTTTACGTATTTGCCCCCCTTCATGGGAGTCTGCCCCCCTAGTTGCCCCCCCCCCCCCCACAAAAAAATTTCTGGCGCCGCCACTGATCATAACCAACTAGTTTTGTGATTTGCTCTTAAACTATGACCTGGCTTCTGTAGAGCAGTCATGCTGCAGTTTGTGTTTGTGAACAAAGCCAAAAACCAGAGTGCCCAAGCATGTTAGGAAAAGTGATACTCGACTCAACTCATCTTAATGCTCATCATTAAGTGGAGCCATATTATCCTGTTGTCTGTAAATAATATATATAAATATATTCCTACCATCAAATATATCCCCATTTTACCATCTCTTCATTAATTAAAATCAGTTTCCAACACTCTAGAATAACTACGTAATTCACTGGTGTTATCGGATGTTCACATGCTGCGACATGGCTGCTGCAGAGCAGTCATGGTGCAGTTTGTGGAGAAAATAAAAATACCAGTGTGCTAAACTAAAATGGAATACTCTCACTAAGTTCAACCTACAATGTAATGCCCTATAATGTGTACTAAGTGTTTAACTAAAATGGAATACTCATACTAAGTTCAACCCACACAGTAATGCCCCATAATATGTGCTGACGCATTACCTTGCTTTCAGGTACTTAAGTACCAAAACATATTCTTATCCGCACGATAGTAGATCCCCTCACACACTTCCTAGACATATCAACTTTTTAACAAACTACTGGCATTAGTGTTTGTTCTCAAACTGCCACATGGCTGCTGTAGTGCAGCCACGCTGCAGTTTGATCACAAGCCTACAACGTCGTGAGAGCTAGGCCACAATGGAATAGCGATTCCATACACCAGTCGAATTTTTAGTATTTTTAACCCTCTATTTTTCCATCCATTTGATGATAAATGTGAATTACATGAAGTATTTAGCTATATCAACTCGGTATTTTGCAGCTTTTCCACTCAACAAACAGTGCACATCCCAACAAATTGTAATACTGCATTTATGCGGATGCGTTTCCGGTTTTTTGGTTATTAGTCTGTGTGAAACACACAGACTATTGTTTTTGCATGGTTTCTTTTTCTTTTCTTTTTTCTTCTTCTTCTTCTTCTTCTTCTTCTTCTTCTTCTTCTCCTGCCTTCTGTCTTCTCATCACGTTTTTGTTCGCAAGATAACTCGAAAACGAATTGCCCTATCTCGTTGATTTTTGGCATGCTGATAGACAGCCACAAGTTCTCGGCCACCTATGTTTCTCAGATTCCAGGGGTACCAGGGGTGTTTGTAGGGGTGTTTTGAAAGTGGGTCACGCCCATATCTCAGGCGTCGTTTGACCGACAGACCTGGGACCAACACCAAATGAGTCGACACTCGATGGAGATTCAAAATATGGGTCAAGGTCAAGGAGGTCATCTAGGGGTCATTGAGTGCATTTTTCAGAATTGCTGGAAATCACATTTTCGACCCCCTAACGTATTCCTGACGTACACACATGCATTTTGACGTAAGAAAGTGGGCGTTACCAAAATTTTTGAAAGTGGGTCAAGCCCATATCTCAGGCGTGGTATGACGTATGGACCTGGGACCAACAGAAAATGAGTCGACACTTGATGGAGATTCAAAATATGGGTCAAGGTCACGGAGGTCACCTAGGGGTCATTGAGTGCATTTTTCAGAATTGCTGGAAATCACATTTTTTGACCCCCTAAAGTATTCCTGACATACACACATGCATTTTGACGTAAAAAAGTGGGCGTGGTCAAAATTTTTGAAAGTGGGTCACGCACATATCTCAGGCGTGGTATGACGTATGGACCTGGGACCAACAGCAAATGAGTTGACACTTGATGGAGATTCAAAATATGGGTCAAGGTCACGGAGGTCACCTAGGGGTTATTGAGTGCATTTTTCAGAATTGCTGGAAATCACATTTTTTGATCCCCTAAAGTATTCCTGACATACACACATGCATTTTGACATAAAAAAAACTGTGCGTGGCCAAAAATTTTGAAAGTTGGTCACACCCATATATCAGGTGTGGTATGGCATATGAACCTGGGATCAACACCAAATGAGGTGACACTTCATGAAGATTCAAAATATGGGTCAGGGTCAAGGAGGTCACCTAGGGGTCATTAAGTGCATTTTTCATAATTGCCGGAAGTCACATTTTTTGACCCCCAAAGCATTCCTGAAGTCCATACATGCATTTTTATGTTAAAAACGTGGGCGTAGCCAACATTTTTGAAAGTGGGTCATGCTCATATCTCAATCGTGGTATGATGAATGGACCTGGAACTAACACCAAATGAGTCGACACTTGATGGAAATTCAAAATATGGGTCACGGTCACGGAGGTCACCTAGGGGTCCGCCTGAAAGAGGTCACCAAAGTCATCAAGTGCGTATTATTCAGAAATACTGGGAAATGAATTTTATTACACCTTAATGCATTTCTAAAGTTTATGAAGTATTTCATCACTCAAATTATCGGGCAGAGCCCAAAACGTCCATTTCTGATTCGAGTATCGAACCCTTTGAATGCTGGTCACATATATGCCTTTTCTGGTTTCTTATAAATAATTGTTCTGATTCCAGTATGAATATCTGTAAATACTGTTAACGAAAATCCATTTCTGATTTGTTTAAAAATATTTTACTCCTGAAAATAAGCCTCCATAAATTCTCTTCTTCTTCTTCCGAATACTGCCCACATTCAACTTGTTGAATATTCTGGCAGGTGTGTGTGCGCATGTGTTTGTTTGTTTGTTTGTTTTTTGTTTTTTTTTTTGTTTTTGTTTTTTTTTATTTCAATTGTTTTAGTTAAAATCCTATATACAAGGTTATTTTAGGTGGTTTTGCACTTGAGTGTTGAATGACTCAAGTATAGCTGCCGTTGCGATTTCAGAAGGCAGTTTGTTCCAATCCTTGACAGTATTAATGAAAAAGGACCATTTTCTGGAATCTTTGGTTGCTGGTTGAATTTTATAGGCCAGTATGTGTGTATGGCGGTTTCGCCTTGTTGCGGGTTTAAGGAAGGCATCTTTGTCTATTGCTACAAGATTGTTTGTGATCTTGTACAGCATTGTCAATCTGGCCTCCTTTCTTCTTGTTTGCAGGCTTTTCCATTTCAGCTCTTCCAGCATGATGTTAACGCTGGATCTATTTCTATGCCGACCAGTGACGTATCGTGCAGCTCGCCTTTGCACCTTCTCCACCCTTTCAATTAATTTGTTGGTGTAAGGATCCCATACTGTGGTTGCATATTCCACTTGTGGTCGTATTAATGATTTATAGGCCTGCTCTTTTATTGTTCTTGATTTAATGTTGAGGTTACGTTGTAGAAAACCTAGGCTTCGGTTTGCTTTATTGGTTATGTTGTTAACATGGTCGCTCCAGCTAAGATCCTTCTCTATAGTTTATTCCTGATACTTTAACTCTTTTCACACAGACTTAAATTTACTGGGTGCAGTAAATTCTGCTTCTCTAGTTTCTTTCCCTTATTGTAAATCATATTGTTTGCAATTACAGTGTTTTCATTAATAAATATTGTTTAAACTAAGTCAATTAAAAAAAAGTTTGATTTTTTTAAAAGAAATAAATAGTATTTTTTATGGTTTTTGTGAATCAGATTAATAATAAAATAATCCGATTAATAAAAAAAATTAAAATATATCCAAATTGAAAATTATGAACATATCCGTAGAAGGTGCCATGCTACCTAATAAGCCTCTGTCCAATATAGAGTTGAGAAAAGCTGTCAGAGCTTTAAAAATCAAACATTTTTGCGGCATCTTCACTCGAGATGCCTTACCTAGCAGTGATCCTCGACCAAAAGAATGTGGTATTTTGAATCTGGATGATTTATTGAGTGAAGGCACATTGGGTGACGTGGTTCAAGAAGAAAAATGACAATTACAGAGGAGCCCACTTAATTGGATATCTCTTTATTGTTTATCCCTGTTAATGGAATATAATTTTCAAACACAAAACCATTTACCATACCTTCAGTACAAATTTGATCTGTTAATTGCATATGGGTTGTAGAGTAAACTCCTGATAATTGTATATAAATTTTTGTAATATGTCGAAAAAATTACTGTGACATGCACCAAATTCCCCTTATTTATCAACCTCTTTGGCCTCACCACATCCAATACAGGCATTTATTCTATTATATCTTGTTTGACAGAGCTCTATGAGCTCTGTCAAACAAGATATAATAGAATAAATGCTCAGTTTACCTCCAGAACACAGGAAACTGACTAAATCCCTGTTAATTGTATAATCCTGTTAATTGAATAATTTTCACTGGCAACATGGATATTCAATTAAGAGGATTCTACTGTATTATTTTAATAGCTTCGGGATCACACCGCCCAAAGAATTAAATACCTATTTGAAGTCGGACAGCATCATTTATGACATGGAATGAATACAATCCCCTGAACAAGTCATCTGTGGACACTTGTGTCTGTACATTCTCAAGAGATGGCCTTTGGGTGATCATTTTCAAGACATCCTGAATGATTTGCATTGGGCGCAGTATATATTATTTGTTGAAAAAGAAAAAAATATTAAAAAATATATATTATAAATAATTAAATAACAAATCAATAATTAAATAACAAATAATTAAATAACAAATAATAAAAAATGTCAATCGATAAATTTGGCAGAAGTGAAGATACGAACAATTTATCAAAAGAGAGAAAGGTGAACTATCATGACGACGTGGTGATGACGTTTCACTGAATTATATGGACGATCACTTCGTCGGGAGGTTCGTACTGTGAAAAAAAATAGGTGAACATGAATGATCAAAAACTTTACAATCTTCCTGAACCTTGCCTATGCAGTCACTAAAAGGTATTCCCACCAGAAGGATGCAGATTTCAAGAGACGAATGGAAGATAATTATGTAAATAAAAACACAAGAAGTAACTTTAACATAAACCTAACGGAGCTTGTGTAGAGTAATCTCGCGTAATCTCGCTTCATTTTTTAAATCGGGAATGATTGGAAAGAAAGATTTATTTATTGAATAAATAAATAACAGAAAAAAATATAATAAAAAAAATAATTAATAAAAAATAAATCAAATACATATAATAATAAAAAAAAAACCCAGATCGATGAAAAATGTCAAAAGACCCAAGAAACGAGACGCATTGGTTCGTCAGTTTCTCGAATCAAAGAAAAGCATTCAAGAAAGCAAAATGATTCAAAGAATGGGCGAGAAAGAACTAAAACGTGAAACAACGTGAAACAACCAAATTGTTCAAACCGGTGATGAAATGCAGGAACAAATGAAGAAAAAAACATGAAAGAATTGAAGCCGCTTTGGTCGCCGAGGAAGTCTGTTTATCCATAGAAGGATCCATTAGGTTTAGAAACAAGTTTATCGCATCATCATCATCATCATCATGACATCGAGGCAGTGATGACCGATATGGACAACGAATATATGCAGCGCTACAATCCGGTGGTGATGCGGTAACCGGTTCTCGTGAGATCACCGAAGTTAAGCAACGTTGAGCAGTCGATTCTGACTCCCGCGTTGTGTCCTTGGGCAAGGCACCTCACCCCGATTGTCCACATGGGGGCACGATGACGCCGTGTACTAAGGCGTACTGCACGTCGATGGTGCGCATGCCTTCAACCAATCTAACCCTGCCTGTGCTGCAGTGCGGAGTTACGATGTTGGGGAACTGGCAGCTGCTCGTCGTTGCTCGGTGGTTCTCTCCGGGTACTCCGGCTTCATCCACCCGTAAAACTGTAACGGTCATGATTAGCCATTGTGCATAAGTATGTGATCTTAAACGCCAATAAATATAAATAGAGCGCTACAATCATCAATGTCTTACATAGATACGTCGGATTTCGGCGATTTGAGTTGAGCATACAAGGAAATATATAACCTAGAACCTACGCAAGCTGACAGGGCTTATGACATTCGAGAGGAATCCGATGGGAGTCACTATTTGGGGAACAAACGATTGAAAATAGATGGAGATAATTTGATCTTCGACGATCACGAATTCAAAGGCACGGACGGACTCTGGCATTTATGGCTAAGCTATATCGCGACGCATATCAGGATGAAGATTTACAGACTTGGGTATAGCAATGGAGTGGACTAGTTTACGATTCAGATTCCTAAAGGAAAGAAAGTTTATACAAACATTCTATCCAATCAGGATGAGCACAAAACGAAAACCACCCAAATTTGCCTTTGGTGATCGAGTCAGAATTTTTAAGAGGAAAAAAACATCTTGAAAAAGGTTACACTCAAAAATGGACAGGGGAAATCTTTGTCATAGTTCGAGTGTTTTACACCGACCCAGTCAATTGTGAGATAGAAGCATTGGACGGTGATGAGATCGAGGGAAGATTTTATGAACAACAATTACAAAAGACCACTTTCTAATCACTGCACGTGTATTTTTTTCCATATAATATATTAAGAAGAGATAAGAAAATTAAATAATTTAAAACAAAATATTATAAATATTAATTATAATTTTAAAAAATAAATTAACACAAAAAAATGGATATGTTAAACGGAACAGAAGGAATAGTAAAATATGAAAGTATCGAAGAATATGAAGTGCACGAATACGAACCTGTGACGGAAACCAACCTCAATCATGCTGGAGAAATACAAATCAATGTCGAGATGCAAGATCGCTTCGTTCATCCCAGTGAAAGTTATCATGCAAGGACAACTGACGAAAGTGGATGGTAACAAGTACGCCAATGACAAGATGGCGACTCTAGCAAACAATGGCATCAGGCATCTATTCAGTAACATGAAATAACTACTGTCAGGCCAGGAGATAGAATCCATATTTCATCTGGGTCAAGCCACCACCATGATGGGACTCTTGAAATGTTCCGAAGATTTCTCGAAATCTAAAGGACTCAACCAATTGTGGGTTAAAGACACCACCGGCGGTGCGAGCTTCGACAATCATGGTGCAGTAGTGAGACAAAATCACATCGTGCAATCCTCGAATCCAAAAGGTTCCTTTTCCTTCAAGATATCGCTGAAACACATTTTCGGATTCGCAGAAGATTGTGACAAGATAGTCTACTGCTTCAAACATAACATCACCTTAGTGCATAAGGAAGACGGCAATGCCATAATGAGAGCGGATGATATTCAACCTGGCAAGATAACACTGACCAAGATATCGTGGTTCATGCTGTACATGACACAGGCTGATGCCGAAAAATTCAAACTCTACAACATCATCAAATCAAAAGCACTATTACCGGTCGGATTCAGAATGAGACAGTGCGACACTGTGAACATCCCCAGAACAAAAGCTTTCAGTTGGAGACTGACTTGAAATCCTCGTCCGAACGAGTACATTTTAGGCTTGTAGCTTTTCAAACCGACAGGGATGGTTGTCAAGAGAAAAACCCATCTGTATTCGATCACGCGAACGTTAGAAACGTGCACGTGATGCTCAATGCAACGAACTATCCCGCAATAGATTACAATGCCTCTTTCTATAGGAATGATTACACCAGGATGTATGGCAATGCGGCAGACTTCGGATCGAAATATCCTCGAGTGGACGAATTGATAAGTTCAGCGAATCTCCCCAGCCTTGGTCGCTTGCGTATGCAGAGAGTTTGATTGGAGACCCAGTAACAGAAGCTGCATAAGACGGTGCACATCGTTCTCCAGAAGAGAGAAGTTTATGTGTTTCTGGAGAATGTCGCCTAGATACGCCGAAGAAGTAATTGATGAATATAATATCACTTGATTCATCAGGCGGCATTGTTTTGAACTAAAAGGTAATGCCTCGGAACGAGAACCGATGATATCTACGGGAATGGGGATGAAATGGAATGTGAAAGAACACATAGTTGAGAGCTATACTAGCCACAAAGTCGTTCTTGTGAATCGTTCTCCTTACAGATCTGAACGTTTCCATGCAGCCAGTATTTCGGAGCTTAGATGAAAAGGTCCAGATAGTTCAGATCTACGATGGTCTGAGGTGGTCGTTATTCTTCGGAACAAAAAAAAGAGTCGACTGTAAAATCCTGGTGACTCAAAGTTGTGAACGACCTCAATCGCTTCCTTGTCTAGGAGAGTCGCTACCTCGATATCTAAGAGAGACGCTCGTGCGAGATCTGTCGGAATTGTAATTGGAGTCGGATTGCGAGTAAGAGAGGGGACTTCTGAAAAAGAAATGCAGTTTGACCTCTTCTAACTGCAGGGTCCAAGGGTCTGAGGTGATAGACGGTCATTGAGGGTAAAAATTCGCAACACGCCCCCTCCTGGACGTGATTCGGGGTGGAAAACATCACTTCCTGGCCTGGCAAGGCCTAGTGAAGGAGAAAACCCTCCCTCCCCGTTTAGCTTTACCTCTTGCTCTACAGAAGCGAGTACATGCTGAGAGGTAGCTGGAGACTCGAGATTATGGGTGCATATGACGGCGACAAGAACCTCTCCCCTAGATTAAGAGCTACAGGTATCCGCATAAGTTGACGCATCGGAATCTGGTTGTGCGAACACTTGAGTACTCTTTCTTATACTGCCTGGATTTGACGTCGAACATAAGCTGTTTCGCAACACAGGCGGAGCGTAATTGATTACATTGCGTATCAGGAAGAAATAGATTTGACAGCAGTGTAGCATCTCTCCTGAGGAGTTCAAGGTTCGCATTGTTGACGGCTGAAACACTGACCGCGTTCAGTTTGCAGCGAGAAAGAGTTCTGGTTGAACGGAGCGGTGGTGTAGTCAAACTCTACAAAATCAGAAACTCCAGAAGCTAAAGTCGCAACGAGATTATCCAATAGAGAAAAGATCTGTATACAAGCCGTTGAAGTTTCCCAGTTAAGCAACAGAACGCTAATGGTTTTCGTTTAAACAATATTTGTTCAATAAGTTTGCTATATGTTACAATATTGAACACCAAGAAAAGTGACAGTATATATAGAGAACATGAAGAATATAACATATACTAACAAAAAACCATATTATTATGTAATGGGGGATCTGACAGAAAACTGGGAGCTTATGTCAGTCATCTCCCAGGATCATTCATAAATTTACACAAAAAGGCGGTATAATAAAGTAGACTGACTCATGTATCGCCGCGTGGAACCCATGACTTGTGGTCGGTCGCCAACTTGATCATCAGCCACGTGCCAAGCCGGGGCACCGCATTCATGCACACAGAAGAAAACGGAAAGGAAAGCAGGAGTATAGGATTGGCGGTAAATTTGTCATATAGTAGTAGTGGTTTGATCCTTAGCAGTCTAGAAACGTCCACTTGACAAAATGAAGTCATGCACCACTTCAAAAACAAGATGGTTTTCCCGACTATTCAAAAATTCAGATCCAAAAAGAAGTGTCGGTATGTTTACAGTAAATGACAGAAGGTTGATAGTACTATTACGGACATTTGAGAGCTGCCTATAGGCCATAAGAATGTAGACCTGGGAGCAAATACCCGAGAGATCATTCAGATTTGATTTGTCTGCATCGTTGTCGACATTAGCAGGTAACCTCGAGTGCAAGGACACTACACCCCGGCCAGGGACAAAACCGGTGAGACAGTTGGTGGTAATTTTAGTCGAAGAAAGGTAAGCACAGGGAGTCAAACTACCAGGCTGCGATCTGTATTTTCTCCAGCTAGGCGACTTGAGCTGCTGAACAACTATCCCAGACAACATAAGCGTATTCTAGTAGAGGCCTAACGAAGGCAAAGTATATTTTGTCAAGGACGCTGCGATCGAGATTAAATTTCTGCTTCCTCAGTTGGTCTAAGCGAGACCAGGCTTTAGAGCAGATATGATCAATATGGTCGTTCCATGAACATGTGCTATTTAATATAACTCCTAAATGTTTATGATTATTGACTTCGGATATCCGCGAATCACCTAAGAATAGAGGTGGATGGGCAGTGGGGTTGTATTTACGTGATATGAGCATACTCTCAGTTTTACTGGGATTAAACTCAACCAACCAGGTCTTAGTCCAACCTTCTATTGTGGCAAGGTCATGGTTGATTAATCTCGATGCTTGCTCTGGATTCTCTACAATTAGATACAGGGAAGTATCATCTGCAAATAGGCGTATGCTACTGAGTAAGTTTTCGGTTATATCATTGGTATATATAAGGAACAATAAAGGTCCAAGTATCGAACCTTGTGGTACACCAGCATTAATGGTTCTCCAAGTTGATGCGCCCGACCTTAGCACAACTCGTTGCGACCTATCCGATAGGTACGATTTTAAGAACAACAGAAGTCCACCGGAGACACCAATTTTCATCAGGTTATGGATAAGACCAACATGCCAAACCTTGTCGAAAGCCTTACTAACATCACAGAAGACCACCCTAACTTCTTTGCCTTCATCAAGAGCTCGACAGAATTCATCGTATATGTCAGTTAGCTGGTGGACAGTTGAATCACCAGGTGTAAAACCGGATTGGAATTGAGTAAGGACATTGTTGTCAATCAGAAATTTCCACAAGCGTTTGAAAACACATTTTTCAAATATTTTACCTACACAACTAATCAATGATATCGGGCGATAATTAGTAACTGAATTTGAGGGCTGTTTCTCATAATTGGGGAGACATTTGCTTGTTTCCAGAGTGAGGGAAAGTAAGAGTTGTTCAAGAGCACACTAAGATTAGAAGAGGCTCACACAGGGAGGATTTACATTCCTTGAGAAGGCGTGGACTTACAAGGTCGGGACCAAACGCTTTAGACACCTTTATCGACTTCATTGCTTCATATACTTCACTACATTGGAGAGTGATACTATCAATAACTCGTGAAGCCTGGGTTACTGAATCAGGAGGGGAGGCTTTCGAATCATCAACTGATGAAATAGAACAGAAGTATTCATTGAACAGAAGTATTCATTGAACATCTCTGCTTTCTCAACACTTGAGGAATATACTAATGGTTTTAGGCATGGTACATTTGAGAGTAGAGGCTTCTTCATAGAGAGGGAGAGAGAAAGAGAGAAAGAGAGAGGGGAGAGAGAGAGAGAGAGAGAGAGAGAGAGAGAGAGAAGATAAGAACTCGCCAGTGCTGTCGTAACGTTTGAAGCTTTTATGCGGCAGAGTAGTGTCTATTCTGTTGAAACAGGAGGATTTAGACGCTTTTGTCGATAACTGAGAATTGAGTCGTAAATGCGTCATCCACAAAAGACTGTAATGATCTAGTTAGAGAGGAGGGCTGTAGGGAGTAGCAACCGCCTTCTTTTCCACAGTAGAGAAGTGATGAGACAGCAGGGGTAAAGATTGAGGCTTTACCTCTGGCACATGATCAAATATGAATTTGGATTGAATGTATACTAAGAAGACGGAGACGAGCCATAATATTCATCACCGAACTCGCCACCATCAGTTTCTTCATCAACGGAGACATAGTACGGGTCATGAATATAAGGTTGGCCGACGCGGTGGTGTCAGTAAAACAGTAGACTCGGTTCCGTTTATGGATAGGTGAATGGGAGTGTTCTACTGGGCGCCTCTGTGGAAGCAAAAGAAGAGAACGCTCTAGCCAAATCGTCCCCTGAGTTCCAATGTGTTCTATATGCCTACTGGCACATAGAACACATTGGAACTCAGGGGACGAAATGTCTGTTAACGTCGTCAGAGCCGAGAGGAGCGGTATCTGCCATGAATTATCTAAAAGACACGGACTGGGGATTACCCACGCCGTGAGGGTGATCGGGGGGTCCTGTGGCGGACTAGCAGATCTGGAAAAATCCTGATGGGATCTGTACGTCTTTTCGTAATCGGAAAACGGTCGATAGCCATCAGTGTCGCTAACAGTATACTGATCATGAACTGGAGTACGTGATCTAGTATGAGAAGCGACAAAACTTGGAAGTTGTGGCCCAAACTGAGATGAGAGAAAAGCGTTAGACGAACGAGGGTACGCTGAGGGTGCAGAAGAAGAGAAGTCATGAGTGCCTCATGGTCAAGGAGCGACATGGCTGCTTACATGTGCATAATGTAAGCTAGGAGTATCTGCACATCAGGTTGAGAGAGAATTTGCATAGAATGAATAAATACTACGGGTCGCCTGTGACGACTTAGAGTGTACTACGACACTATGTGAAGGTTCCCGGCTTTAGTGTAGACCGTGACGTCATTTGATTCTAAGTACTTACCGAACTATACCGAAGAAAAATAAGGCTTTAGAGCAGTAGAAAAATAAGGCAAAATAAAGGGCATAATATAGTATACACAGGTCATTTAAATGTAAAATATCAATTTGGGGCAAGTTGGGGTAAAATTGGATGATTTATAAACGTTAGAGCATAACGCGCCAGTCGAAAACTTCAGCTCGGTATTTAGTAGGTTGAACACAGAAATCCAATTAACACGCTATCGCAACTCAGTATTTAGTGTCTGCGCTGCAGACAATATAAATATAAAATGTGGTTTTTATCAGTCGCTTGCATGACATGGCTGGCTTAATTAAATCTGGGGGGCGGGGGGTCTATCTTTCTGTGTTCATTTTACATTGCTGTCAGCCAATTCTTCTGCTCTTTAACGGAGTTGTTTTTGTAATAAGTGATGCACGTTTGATTAGAACATGCGTTTTTTCAAGTACAGCTTGATTTTTCGTATAACAGTAACTCTGGTCTATTCAACAAAGCATATGAGCCTGTTTGATGTGCAGCTTGGTTGTTCTGACAATAACAAGCCCATGTGGGCACTCAAAAGTATATAATATAGTTTGCTTTCCAAACTTTTCAGTCTGATCATCGATCTGATTATTACAATGTCTTCTCCAAAGTATCCTTGCGGTGTGTGTGGTGACGAGTGTCATTTCACCAAAACACTGAAATTCCTTTAGTTTGTCCATCGCTGGATGATGACGTCAATGAATGCAATAAAAAAGACTGGTCCTCGGCGTGGACCATGCATGCTGCTGCTTCGGTTATTGGACGACCCCTGAAATCTGTGTACCCAACCGTAAATGGTCCATTTGACGGAAACATCAGAATTCTTAATAGTTTTCAAGCCAAGGGTCGGCACAAAGCACGAGTCGATTTCGATATTGTGGGCAGGTGAGGATTCAGACCTCAAAATATCATGGAGTCCTAACCATTTCGTGCCACCGATTCCCTCTCAGGCAGTGTCACCAGTTGTACATGTCATACCTGATGTTTCTGATTTGGATACCGGGCGAGGCGATGAGGTAATTGGTGTTTCTTACCCTATACTGGAGAGCAGTACGCACGACGATGGAAATGAGTTAAAACAGCAGGTTAAGAACACATCCGATCCAGGGGTAGAGGTGGATGGTACTTCTGACTCTACAGCGGTGGTGAGTGAACATGATGTTCAAGTCGATGAAATAAGCGAGCCATCTGGTGACAAACCCTCTGATGCTGACTCGGAGACAAATGATACATTAGATTCGCAAAATATCACAATTTTAACGGATGTAGTGAGCCATCCTTACAAAAACCCTTCAGTCAAGCTGTAGGGAGTTCATTCATCAAAGGAGTGATATCAACAAACCCAAACAAACCACCAAGTGTCATTTGCCATACTGATGAGCAATTAAGGCTCCTAAAATGTGCGATGCAAAAATGGCTGCATAATTGGAATGGACCGCACGTTCAACTTGGGTGCCTGTTTTGTAAACAACAATTTGCTTTAAAAATTTGAATTTTGTGAGGAAATCGTCGACCGATGTCCCGATTTTCTTAGAGCCAGTCTTTTTGCACTGGGATGGAAGTTTCCAGACATATCATAGGTTTTTGTCCTACCTCAGTAGTAAAATGACTTGACTTTCCACAAAACTCCATTGTTTTCAGGACGGATGATGAACAAGCCCTTGTCGGTGCCATACAGTCTTGCTTTCCTGGTGCTACAAATACTCTCTGTACCAGGCATTTGAAGGAGAATGCTCTTCATAACCTCGCCAACAAAGACAACAAAGAGGTGGTGAGTAAAATTATTGGCAGTATTTTTAATTCTGACACAGGACTTCTGACTATTGACGACAACATCATATATGATGAAGTAGAAGCAGACTTAATGGCAAAATATAAAAATAACAAATATCTGACAAATAAACTCCTTCCAACACTGAACTCAAAAGTGTTTGACTCGTAACGTCCAAATGATGTTACAGAGGGCAGCAGCCAAAGTGCACTGCCGCGGTAGCGAAAAGTTGCACCGCAGCGGTAGCACAAAAATATGCACCGCATAGCAGGAGATGTTCGAAATGCACTGCTGACAGTAGCCAAAAAGGCACTGCTATGTCAAACAAGACAAAGAAGCTGAAATCTGTACGCGGCAGCGGTAGCAAAAATATGCACCGCATAGCAAAAGAGAAGCAGAATAAAACTTCCAAAAAATGTTTGTACATGTACACCAACTAGTAAAGCTATGCATTGGAAAGAAATCAGAATAAATCTGCCAAAAAAGCAAATAGTAAAAATGAATGAAAAAAAAAACCAAACTCTAAATCCGCCTGACTTGATTCTGTTAAGTCTGCCGGTCCCAAGCCGGGCAAAGGATGAGGGGAGTTTATGATTTATTTGCGAAAAAAAACTATAAAAAAAAGAAATCACGCACTAATCTACTAAATACCGAGCAGCGATTTTGTGTTAATTGGATTTCTGTGCTCAACCTACTAAATACCGAGCTGAAGTTTTCGTCGGGCGCGTTATGCTGTAATGTTTATAAATCATCCAATTTTACCCCAACTTGCCCCAAATTGATATTTTACATTTAAATGACCTCTGTATACCATATTATGTCCTTTATTTTGTCTAATATGCCTTATTTTTCTACTGCTCGGTATTTAGTACGACCACTTATCGTACGTAGCGCTTACAGTAAAATTCCGTGAACTCTGAACCCAAGATTGTAAGTGACTTGAAAGAACGTTCCTTGAACGCCCCCCCCCCCCCCCCCCCCGCCCAGAAACTACGTTCTTACCAGACGTGGCGCTCACATTTATGGTCCGCAGACTTTGCCCTGAGAATTGTAAGCCTTATTTGCCGACGAAGCAAGACTAGAGTTGTTGTCGGGCTCGACAGAATGAGAAATGATCGTAAACAACGCACAGCTTACATCCCCGATTCTTTCTTCCGAGACCATTCAACCATTCACTTGTGTTACTATGATAAGATTCGAAAAAATGACTCTTCACAAGCAATCTTGAAGTGAGTTTTAGCTTGGTAAAGTATTTAGAGTTTGCTGGAAGTTCAAAATGTATAAATGGGGTCTTTGGGGTCATGTGTTAACCCCCCCCCCCCCCCCTTAGTCAGCCACCGCAACATCAACCGAATGGAATAGCTTAAACAAATTAACGTCTTGGGTTAATATTGAGTCTAAATATCAAAGGATAGTAGTGCCTGTTAAACCAATTCATCATTTTTTCAAGAATTTTGCCGGTATACCGAGAAATGGACGTACCTGCTGTACTGAACTATTAATTTTGAGTAAAAAAAATTGGAGTTGTCCCGCCTCCCCCAATTTTTTCACTTGTGACTGCACACGCTTCTGGGGCCGAATTCTCTCTTGTTCTGTTGGACCTCACTGTGGGACAGTGATGAAGTAATTAATTTCCAGTCGTCCTGAACATACAAATAAAAAGATACATGAAAACGATATGTGGATACCAACAGTTTGCGACTTATTGAAACCTAAACATCGTATTCTGAATACTTATATGTTCAGGATTACGCCTGAACTAAATGAAAGTGTCAGTGACACTGTAGCTTGAGTTAACTGTGTGTTGTGTTTGATGAAAAGTGTGGACGGCTCAGAAATTGATGCTTTCCATGAAATGTAAGCATAAGTATGCTATACATTAATAATAAGAATATACTTTTAATTTGTGTTTTATGCCAACTATTGTTTGCATGCAGATTTACTAAACCACACATTTCACTACAATACAGTTGCACAGCAGGCGCAGCGAATTTGTGTGTGTATGAGGTGACAGAATGTTTTGAGCACAACTGTACTCAAGGTACTCGATCTTTAATCTGTAAGATAATATAATTTGGGACGCCACCTGTCAATGAATTCAGGAATGTTAATCCTTTGAAATCAGGAAAGGTAATTACGCGCGATTTTCCTTTGTTGTCATTCCTCCTTTGTTGCTTGGTCAGAATAAGTCATAAATTAAATTAACTAGCTCACAAGATCAGAATTTCTTTTTATAGAGTTGGTAAGTTGAAATGTTTCTGAATATCATATCTCATAACTAAATAAGATCGATGTTTAAATAAAGTGGAATTAAAGCTTCAAAAAAACTGTTGGATTAACTCAGTTTGATCTGTCACTCGAGTGAGTTGTTTGTTGTTGTTGGATTTAAGGAGGCTCACTCGCCATTGTAATTCTGATAAATTTAAAGAGGCTTGTACTCTCTCTCAACTATGAAAGATTAAAGAAGTTCATTCAATCGAATTCCATTATAAGGTGAATTTATGTGTACAGAGTTGTCAAACTGGAGAAGGCTTTCATTTCTGTACAAATACAGTAATAATCAGAAATAGATACAGTATAAAACACAATTATGTGTCATTGTGTGAATTGCCTGTTCTCATAGTTCTTGCAGGTGAATGATATCATTTTAACTTCTTCGTAACTATGTATCGATTTGTATTACAGATATCCATACTGGTTACTTCAAATTCAGATGTAGTGAGTAGCAGCTTTCGTGAAGCCTCTGTGTCACCCATAGGGTATGCCTCTATTTATATAATTTCTGTAAAAAAGCATGGAAATGCATACTAGTGCTTTTCTACTAGTATAGCACTAAATTACAATCATACTGTTTACACATAATTCCCTTGAAGTAGACTAGTGCTACTCTACAAGGATAGATCAGTTAGATTATTACCAGTTGATTATATACTGGATCAGTGTACATTACACCAGGAGATATTTTATTTAAATGTAATATAATTATTTTAATTAACTTAAATTTTATGCATGATGCACAACGGCGGTACATGACAAAGTTGTAAAGTCAAGCATGTGCATAACCATTTATTTTCGAGACTGTTGAAACTATAAGTATATAACAGAATAACATTATAATAATAGTTCTCAGTCATTGGTCGAACCTGATTTCATAGATTGTTTCATCACAGTTGTGAAATCGAATTCAACTGCACTTCAATTCAATTCAATTGAAGTAAGTTCTATGAATGGCTGCCCATATCAGCTATCATTTAGAACTGTTGGTTCATTAAGCACTCTTTAGCTGAAGTTTCGTAGCATGCTTCAATCAAGATATCAACAGTATTATTTACTTTTTGCTTGTAATAACTGGACTTGTATTTAAGTGTGTTGGAGGTGTTTCGTTTGCACTGATGGAGTACCAACTATGGATGGAAGATTGAAACGGGTATGTTTACGTATGAATAATGTGATGAATGTCATGAAAGTAAATGAAGTTTTATTATGTAAGCAATTCTAATTTTTATATTATTCATGACCTGTTATTCTTTATGTATATTTTCAGGGTAATTTTATGGTATTTATTGTGACGTGGTATCATTTAATAAATTGTTGACTGATATTCTGGATTCTATTATTGGTATGAACCCACATAAACTGGTGCAGTAACAAAAGGATAATGTTCAATGTTTTTGAAAGGATTATGAAATACAAGAATTGTGATATTTGAGAATATGTTAATTTCTGTTCACTGTATGCTATGTTTTCAATAATCATTTGAGATGTTGACTGTACTAAACAATTGAGGGGTGGGTTAATGTGGCCCTCACAGTTAATGTATGTCAGCCTAAGTTACCAAGTTACAATGAAATCGAGTGATCCTGTCAAGTTACAATGAAATCCCTTCATAAATACGGCCTGTAGACCATGATAAATGTTATCGGGCCCGTGTAGCCATCACGGTTGACCGATCGCAACCAAAAGAGGAAGACCTCATCCAGACATTATACTGAGTCATCCTACCATGGTACAATGAAATAGTTTGTGCTAAAGGTTTTCGGGTTTTGAGCTCGATCTGCTGTCACGGTTGAACGATCGCGACCAAAAGGGGACGTTCTCATGTAGACATTATCTGGAGTCATCCTACAAAGTTACAATGAAATCCCTTCATAAATACAGCCTGTAAACTGTGCTAAAGGATTTCGTGCTTCGGCCCCCTGCAGCCGACACAGTTGACCGATCGCGACCAAAAGGGGACGTTCTCATCCAGACATTATATGGAGTCATGCTGCCAAGTTACAATGAAATTCCTCCATAAATACGACATGTAGACTGTGCTAAGGGTTTTTGCGTTTGGGCTCGGGCAGCCGTCACGGTTGACAGATCACGACCAAATGGGAAAGTTCTCTTCTAGACATCATACAGAGTCATCCTACCAACTTACAATGAAATCCCTCCATATTAAATATGACCTGTAGACTGTGCTAAAAGTTTTTGGGTTTTGGGCAGCCATCACGGTTGATAGATCATGACCAAAAGGGGACGTTCTCATGTAGACATTATACAGAGTCATCCTACCAATTTACAATGAAATCCTTTCATAAATACGACATGTAGACTGTGCTAAAGGTTTTGGGCTCGGGCAGCCATCACGGTTGACCGCTCGCGACCAAAAGGGGACATTCTCATCTAGTCATGACCTCAAACCTGCATATGAAATTTGGTGACGATTGGACAAAAACTACGGGGTGTGGCCTGTGCTAACAAAAAATGTGAACAGACTGACAGACTAACAGACATCCGTATGCATGATGGCAACAGCTTATTATGACTTTGTCAAGTTAAGCTAAAATTAAAAAAAACAAGAGGCTCCCACCAGGCCTGAAGCGCTCACCCTGAAGAGAACACAATATAAACAGAGTCCAAGAATGAGTCTACATAAAGCAATCCATCCCCATAGGATACATTGTCAATCCTTGAGCCCCCCCCCCCCCCCCCCCCCCCCAGGAGTGACAAAAATAGTCTGACCATCATGCCTTTTCTTCAGTTGATCATTATGTAAAATGTAGAGCTCCGCTATGAAGCCCCTTGATACAATCTATGTGGATTAAACTTAGTTACACACCTCTAGAGGGAGCCCAAATATTAACCCAGGCTCTTGATTTGAATAAAGTTGAATCTGACCTCCCCAGAGATTTTGTATTCCAAATATGAAAGCATTCTGACTGTTGGATCTGAAGAAGAAAAAATTTAAAAGAAATTTCCTCATATTGTACTAAGTTAAAATTTGGGCTACCATAGGGAACCCAAATACTAACCCAGATAACCAATTTGAATAACCTTGAATCTGACTCCCCTAGAGATGTTGTAAACCAAATATGAAAGGATTCTGACAGGTAAATCTGAAGAAGATTTTTGAAAAAAATTCCCTCATATTGCACTAAGTTAAATTTCAAGTTCCCACACAGAGCCCAAATATTAACCCAGGAACTTGAATTGAACAAACTTGAATCTGACCCCCCTGGAGATGTTAAATATCAAATATGAAAGCATTCCGACTGGTGGATCTGAAGAAGAAGATTTTTAAAGAAATTTCCTCATATCACACTGAGTAAAATTTTGGGCTACCATAGCAAGCCCAAATATATACCTAGGATCTGATTTGAAAAGAAACTGAATCTGCCCCCCCCCCCCCCCCCCCCCCGAGATGTTATATACCAAATATGAAAGCATTCTGACTGGTGGATCTGAAGAAGAGGATTTTTAGAAATTATCCCCCTTATTGAACTAAGTTAAAATTTGGGTTCCGTAGGAAGCCCAAATATTAACTAACCTAGGGACTTGGTTTGAACACTCTGGAATCTGACCCTCATAACAATGATGTATACCAAACATTAAACATTTTGTTAAAAATTTGGGCTCATGTATTGAGCCCAAATATGAACCAATGCGATTTATTTTGCCAAATTTGTATCTGACCCCCCCCCCCCCACCCCCCCATCCTCAGCATTTTTTTTGATGCCCTCTACAGAACATCCTAACATAACCAATGGCAATTTTTTTTTACCATTCAATTCTACTGGTCCTAAGGATGCTTCATACCATATAACTGCTCTCTGTTCTGTTCGGTTTGGGAAATATGGGTATTTGAAAATATTTCTATTTTTAGCTCCTGGGGTTCCCATGGGGATTAAGGAATTATTTTTGGCACAGGTCAAGAACTTATGACCCAATAATACCACATACCAAATTTGGTTCAAATCGGACCATCGGTTCAGAAACTAAACAAGAGGCCCCACGTGGCCTTAATCGCTCACCTGACAAAGTGACTCTAAGAAGTATTTTAGGTCACCTTCACCATGTCATGCCTCATCAACATTAACTGGTTGAGTGATAGATTTTGTTTGAAGTTCAACATTTGTTACCTAAAATTAGTTTTATTTAAAATCATTGGTGTGTGGTCAATCTCCAATGATTTTTACTAAAGCAAATTTATCTCTGCAGACAAACTGGTTTAGCATGAAGCACAAACAAGGAATAGTGAAGAGATAGCCTTGGACATCTCTCCCCAACTGTGGATATCTTCCATGTGCTACATGTATATATTTGCATGCAAGAAAACAAAAAATTTTCACAAATTTTATTTTTTTTTTATCATCATTGGAACAAGCTCAAACAGCTTATTCCAATAGGGGTATGGGAAGATCAGGTATATTTTTTGAGACAGAAATGTGAATATATAAATAATGGTGTTGTTTTGTGAATGATGCTGGAGAATTTTGCGTAAAGATATGGTAAATGGTTTGTTCTAGATACAGAATGATGCAAAAGTATTTAAATTTGATTAGGCAAGTTGTTCCTATAATGCATTTAAAAATTGAAGTAACTGTTTTTTTTGCTGACGAACTTTTAGATGTGTGTGTCTGTGTTTGTGTGTGTGTGTGTGTGTGTGTTTTGTGTGTGTGTGTTTGTGGGGGGGGGGGGGGGGGGGGTAAGAGTGTTCTTGCAAACAAAATTCCTGAATAAATGGAAAATTTTATTTTTTGTGTGAAAGACATAGTGCGTGAATGTTGATTGGAACAAGCTTAGAGAGCTCATTTTAATGTGAAGTCATAAAGCTGTGTTTTACGTACGAAATTCTGGAATAACTAAAAAAATTGCTTTTTTGACTCAAAAAGCATGGTGTGCGACCTCTCATTGGAATGAGCTCAAAAAGCTCATTCCAATGGGGTATTTACAAGCGATAAGTACATGTATGTTTAAGAGACAAAAATTAAAATTTGAATAGCGATTTTTGCGAAGAATGCTGACAAGTTTTGGCAGTTATGCTGGTAAACAGGTAAGATATGCAAAGTGGTTGTTTTTTAGAGGCGACATTTAATTAAGGGGAATTAACCCTTGATTACTGAGGTAACTTCTAAAAGTACTGAAATTTCATGAAGCAATGTGAATAACAGACAACAGTTGCCTAAAAATTTCATGAATAACTAAAATTTTTATTCCTTTGTCTCGAAAACATGGCATATGACCTTTGTTGGAATGAGCTGAATGCGTGTGTTCCAATGAGGGATTTGTGTGAATAATGCATTAGTACTGCTAGATTTGGGTAAACGGTTCACCCTGGATACCACCCCTTCTATAGTAGATCTTTTCTGCAAATTTTGTCTAAGATTCTATCAACTTTACAAATAAATACGTTCATGAATCACAATCAGATCCACCCTACAATGTTGCATACCAAATATCAAAAGATTCTGCCTGCTGGATCTGGAGAAGATTTTTTAAGAAATATGCCTGAAACGCACTAAGTTAAAATTTGGGCTCCTATACGGAGCCCAAATATAAACCCAGGGGGCCGATTTGAACAAACTTGAATCAGATCCACCCCACAATGTTGCTTACCAAATATGAAAAGATTCTGAAGCTGGATCTGGAGAAGAAGATTTTTTAAGAAATTTGCCTGAAATGCACTAAGTTCGAATTCGAGCTTCTATAGTGAGCCCAAATATGAAACTAGGAAGCCGATTTGAACAAACTTGAATCAGATCCACCCCACAATGTTGCATACCAAATATCAAAAGATTCTGCCTGCCGGATCTGGAGAAGAAGATTTTTTAATAAATTTGCCCGAAATGCACTAAGTGCGAATTCGGGCTTCTATATTAAGCCCAAATATGAATCCAGGGGGCCGATTTGAACAAACTTGAATCAGATCCACCCCGCAATGTTGCATACCAAATATCAAAAGATTCTGCCTGCTGGATCTGGAGAAGAAGATTTTTGAAGAAATTTGCCTGAAATGCACTAAGTGCGAATTCGGGCTTCTATATTAAGCCCAAATATGAATCCAGGGGGCCGATTTGAACAAACTTGAATCAGATCCACCCCGCAATGTTGCATACCAAATATCAAAAGATTCTGCCTGCTGGATCTGGAGAAGAAGATTTTTGAAGAAATTTGCCCGAAATGCACTAAGTTTGAATTCGAGCTTCTATAGTGAGCCCAAATATGAATCCAGGGGGCTGATTTGAACAAACTTGAATCAGATCCACCCCGCAATGTTGCATACCAAATATCAAAAGATTCTGCTTGCTGGATCTGGAGAAGATGATTTTTTAAGAAATTTGCCTGAAATGCACTAAGTTCGAATTCGAGCTTCTATAGTGAGCCCAAATATGAATCTAGGAAGCCGATTTGAACAAACTTGAATCAGATCCACCCCACAATGTTGCATACCAAATATCAAAAGATTCTGCCTGCTGGATCTGGAGAAGAAGATTTTTTAATAAATTTGCTTGAAATGCACTAAGTTCAAATTCGAGCTTCTATAGTGAGCCCAAATATGAATCTAGGAAGCCGATTTGAACAAACTTGAATCAGATCCACCCCACAATGTTGCATACCAAATATCAAAAGATTCTGCCTGCTGGATCTGGAGAAGAAGATTTTTTAAGAAATTTGCCTAAATGCACTAAGTTCGAAATTGGGCTCCTATACTGAGCCCAAATATGAACCCAGGGGGCCGATTTGAACAAACATGAATCAGATCCACCCTACAATGTTGCATACCAAATATCAAAAGATTCTGCCTGCTGGATCTGGAGAAGAAGATTTTTTAAGAAATTTGCCTGAAATGCACTAAGTTCGAAATCGGGCTCCTATACTGAGCCCAAATATTAACCCAGGGGACGATTTGAACAATCTTGAATCAGATCCACCCCACAATGTTGCTTACCAAATATGAAAAGATTCTGCCTGCTGGATCTGGAGAAGAAGATTTTTTAAGAAATTTGCCTGAAATGCACTAAGTTCGAATTCGGGCTTCTATAGTAAGCCCAAATATGTATCCAGGGGGCCGATTTGAACAAACTTGAATCAGATCTACCCCGCAACATTGCATACCAAATATCAAAAGATTCTGCCTGCTGGATCTGGAGAAGAAGATTTTTGAAGAAATTTGCCTGAAATGCACTAAATTCGAATTCAAACTCCTATAGTGAGCCCAAATATGAATCTAGGGAGCCGATTTGAACAAACTTGAATCAGATCCACCCCACAATGTTGCATACCAAATATCAAAAGATTCTGCCTGCTGGATCTGGAGAAGAAGATTTTTTAAGAAATTTGCCTGAAATGCACTAAGTTCGAAATCGGGCTCCTATACTGAGCCCAAATATGAACCCAGGGGGCCGATTTGAACAAACTTGAATCAGATCCACCCTACAATGTTGCATACCAAATATCAAAAGATTCTGCCTGCTGGATCTGGAGAAGAAGATTTTTTAATGTTTTTCCCATTGCCTACAGTGTTAAAAAGTGCTGACTCAGCACTTTTTCAAAGTCCCGAAACTGTACCCTATGATAAAACCGATGGCAATTTTTTTTTACCAATCCTTTCTGTTGGTCCTAAGGAAGCTGCACACCAAATAAAAATTCTCAGTGCCGTGCAGTTTTGGAGATATGGGCGTTTTAAATTTTTTCTATTTTTAGCTCCTGCGGTTCCCACGGGGCTGCGGGAAAATTTTTTTTTGCATAAATCAAGTACTCATGACCCAATAAGCCCTCACATAAAATTTGGTTCAAATCAGCCTCTCGGTTTGGAAAATAGAAATTTTGGGCGGGGCAAAAAATTTTGCCCCTCTCATAACAACGTCAAGTATAGCCCCACAAACTTCTCTTGAACAAATCTGAGTCTACACCTCAAAAGGAAGCTGCACACCAAATATCAAGTCTCTGCTACTGCTGGTTCATGAGAAGAAGATTTACAAAGATTTTGGTGCCCCTTGGGGGTGTGGCACCACCCAGGAGGAGGGGCAACTTCATTTGAACAAATCTGAATTGGCATTAGGTAATAAACATTTAGCCAACATTTGAATAAAATTGGGCTAGTGGTTTAGGAGGAGAAGTCGATAATGTAAAGTTAACGCCGGACGGACGACGACGGACGACGGACGACGGACGCCGGACGACGGACGACGGACAGAAAGTGATTAGTTAAGCTCCCCTTGAGCTTCGCTCAGGTGAGCTAAAAATTTGGGCGGGGCCAAACATCGTACCCCTCCCATTACAAAGCCAAATATTGCTTCACGAACTTCGTTTGAAGAAACTTGATTCCACACCTCAAAAGGAAGCTCCATAACAAATATAAAGTCATTGTACCCACTGGTACATGAGTAGAAGATTTAAAAAATATTTTGGAGCATTTTCCACCACCCCCTCCCTATGGGGCTGGGCATGTTGAGTTGAACAAAAATGAAATGCCCTTTCGGGACCATCACTCACACAAACTTTCACTTGAATTGGCCCAGTGGTTTTGGAGAAGACCAAAACGTGGTGTTGACGGATGCCGGGCGGAGAGTGATCAGATTAGCTCAGCTGGACTTTGTCAAGGTGAGCTAAAAAACATTTCTCAAATCAGGTGTGTGGGGGGTGGGAGGTATTGCTGAACTTGCACAAAAATCTACTTGGCTACATTTTCGGACAAAATCTTCCAGCACCCCTCCCCTCTAAAATAAATGTCTTGTACGCCTCAGTGGAAAATTATTAAAACTGGCAGAAACTGCCGGAAACATTTTATTTTCCATGACTCAGACCAGCCTCAATAGCACAGGTGTCTGGTTTATTGTCCACTGAGCTACTTGTCATAATTGTAATTCAAACTGTATGTATTCTTCATCAAATGTTATCAATAATTTTGTCGAATCATATGTTATGTTATGTTTTCAATAGTCTATATTGTTGATGTACATAGTTGTTTCAATTTCTTCAACCTTTTACCCAACGCTGACGATATAAAAATTTATTTTAAATATCATTTTTTAAAATTTTTCAAAAAATTTCAACAAAACCACATCATGTGACCCTTTCATTGGAACGAGCTTGTTCCAAAGAGGGGTCACATGGTATGGTTTTGTTGCAATGTTCTGAAAAATAGTATTCTTTCAGCTGCTGAATTTGCATATTACGCAGACGGATGTGGCCGATTCGTTGGGTAATGGGTTAATAAGATAATAAAGATGAATCAATTTAAAAGTAACCAACTTCAGTTACTGGGAGCCCAAAATATGAAAATTTCCAAAGGGAAGCAGAGTCAACTCATTTGGAGGTTGCTTCACACCAAAATAACATATATTTATTTGTCCCTCTCAGATTTCGAAATATAGGTGTTTGATAATATTATTATTCTTTTCAATTTTCTGCCCATGGGATTCTTGGGAAGGGAGGGGGCTGGAGGGAAGAAAAATGTTTTTTCAGGGGTCAGGCACATGTCACCCAATAATACTACATACCCAAGTTGGTTCAAATCGCCCAATCCCTTGTGAAGACAGAAAATTGGGGCCAGATCCCATGGGGGCACAGAGTAAATTTTTTTCATGTGTCATGTACATGTCATCCAATAACACTGCATATCAAATTTGGATTAAATGAGCCATACAGCTGTAAAAATAGAAAATTGGGGGCCCAAAATAATGCCTCTACCAGGAAAAGGCCAAATATTAATCCAAGAAATTAATTTGAACAAATCAGAATCAACGCCTATACACATACCAAATATCCAAGCTTTTGGGGGAAGTGATTTGGGAGCAGATTTTTAAAATGTATTTTTTTTTCCATTTCCCATTGTGTTAAAGTCTGGAGGGACTTCATAACTCTCCCAAAATATGACCCTATGGGTAATCGGGATGAAGTGCCTTGCCCCAGGATACAATGCAGTTACCCCTGCCTGGGATCAAACAAACCATGAACCTTTTGGTTTGAAGTCCAGTGCTATAACCACTGAATCGCCATGCTTCCAACTGGCAATAATTTTGGTAAAAAGAAGGTGCAATGCTGACAACTCAAAGAATAGTGAGATTCAATTTGCTTCAATTCAGTATCCTCTGTCTGATTTGATTTGACCTGCAATTTGTGCTTCACAAAGCCCTACCATATAACTTCACAGGGTTCCTGTTGGCAAGGCCTGATAAAATTCAAGGCTATTCATAGCTGTTGTTCGACCTATTTTAGCATTTTTCATGGCCCTACAATATTCAAGGCCTGCCTTCACTAGTCAAAACTAGGACTCTCAGTCATTACCCCTCTTCTCACTTCCCTTTAAGAGAGGTGGGAGGAGGGGGTAATGACCGGAGGGTTCCAGTTAGGACAATGCCTTCACAAACTCTGGCATATAAAACTATATAGAAATAATTATGTGCTTCGTTATTTCTATTTTGTGAATATTTAAGGCTTTTCAAGGCTCTCTGGTATATTTTCAAGGATTTCAATTCCTTGAATGACCCTTAGTCAAATTCAAAGCCACTGAATCCAAGGCTCCCGTGGGAACCATGCTTCATAATTAAGCCTGTAATGTTCTGTGAGTGGAGAGGCCTTTACTACATTAATGAAGACACCCAAAGATGTTGTTACAACTCAAAAGGTCAAAGAAAGAAAATATTCGGTGAGATTTTAAAACATTTATGCATTTTTCAGCAGTTTTATCCCTTTACCTAACAGTATTTTTAAAAAATAAATTAAATTTTACATTTTTCTGAGACAAATTTTACAATTTATCAATAAAACCATACAAATATGGCTGGCTCTAAGGATATCCAAATTTGGGTGGTTTTACTGAAAAACTGAGATATTGTTGGCTGTGGTAGGCCTGTTCTGGTTAATTTTCTGGCCGTTTTTTGCTGCTATATTAGGTAAAGAATTAACAAATTCTTTATTAAAAGTTGAATACCCTGACATTTTATATGTCAGTCTAAGTTGCAAAGTCTACAAGGACAAGTACAGGGTTGCATATCATCGTATTCTATTATTGCAGTAGTCAGTAGAATGCCAAAATTTGCTTTTCCCCTTGGTGAGTTCATTCCTTCTTTCCCCCTTTTCATTAATTCCAGTATGAATATCATTACTTGTAATTTTGCCATTGCACCTCTTTCCTTTATCTTCCTCTCTCTTAACACTAATATTTTATTTCAACAACTAAAATTAGTATTTGAAGTATACAGCTTTTGAGCCATATCAATTGTATGGGTAATTCATAACTGGAAACAGCTTACATAAGCTTCTAGCTTGCTGCTGAATGCTATCTCAAAACAACCAGTATGTGATGTGTTAATTTATTGCTTATCTGTATATTAATGTGAAACTGAGTTATGAAATAAAATATTGTTAAAACTAAGTACAGGGTTTGTATAAATTTCATTAAGTACATAACTATATTATAGTAGTACAAAAAGAACTGAAGAAAATCCATTAAATAATGTTTTTATTTCAATACTTGTATCACACCTTTGCTCTGTACTTTTAAACGTAGAAATTACGGCAAAAAGATAATAAATTGGTATGAAAAATATGAGATCACATACAAAAGGTAATATAAAACTATTTCAGTGCTAGGAGCATTTTAGCACCAACTTAAATTTCTAGTTTTTTCATATCATTTGTCATTTATACCATTATATTTTTCTGGAATAAGCAGAGAAAGATTCTTTCACCAAGATGTATCATATTTTATGAAACCTTTTTCCATTTTTTCTGTTTTTTTTAACCCATTAACACTATGCACACAATATCAAAATTTGTTCTTTTATAAAAATTTTTTTAACAGAACCATACCATGTGATCCCTTATTGGACCAAGTTCGCTGAGCTCATTCCAATGAGGGGGTCACATGACATGGTTTTGAAGAATTTTTTTTAAATAATTTATTTTCTGCAACTGAACAATTTGTAAATTATGCAGGCAAATGAGGCCTGATTTGTTAAAGGGTTAAAATGATTTCTTTTGGACATTGTGACTTCAATTAGCACCTAGTGAAGTTAACCCTTTAAACCAGGTATGCATAAATTTTGTTTGAAAAGAAAATTTGGTAGTCGGTTAACAAACAACACAGTATACAACCAATATTTTGGGTCAAAGTCATGGCACACTGTTTGGCCAGGGGCAACAACTGTGTGAAATATGAATCTCTTCTTATTATCTGATACAGTGGAACTCTGTTAATTGAATAGCCACTTTGCCAATGAAAATTATGCAATTTACAGGAGTATTCAACCAACAGGGATTGTGTCACTTTCCTGTACTCTAGAGATAAAGTTAGCATTTACTCTATTATATCTTGTTTGACAGAGCTCCATGAGCTCTGTCAAACAAGATAAAATAGATTAAATGCCTGTATTGGATATACTGAGGCCAAATAGGTCTATAAACAAAGGAAAACTGGGTAGAGTCACGGTAATTTCTCAACAGTTTATTAGAGTTTTTATTAAAAAAACAGGAGTTTACTCTATAACCTATATTCAATTAACCCTTTACCCAACATAACGGCCAAAACCGGCCAGCGCTATTCTAAAAAATCGCCAATTAATTTTCATTATTTTTTCATTTTTTGTCTCAAAAACATAGGTTATGACCCCTCGTTGGAACGAGCTCATCGAGCTCGTTCCAACGAGGGGTCATAACCTATGTTTTTGAGACAAAAAATGAAAAAAATTAGTAACTCAAGAATTTTTTTTGCAAGTGTCGTCTGCTTTCCATGTTAGGTAAAGGGTTAACAGGTCAAATTTGTAGTGGAGATATAGTAAATGGGTTTGTGTTGGGAAATTATATTCAATTAACAGGGTTATTCAGTAAAGACATATCCAATTAAGTGGGCTCCACTGTATCTCATTTTTTCAAGGTTCTCATAGAAGTTTCAACAGAACCTTGTTAACTGAATAGCCACTTTGCCAGTGAGAATCATTCAATTAACAGCATTCAGTTAACAGGGATTTGGTTACTTTCCTGTATTCTAGTAATAAAATCAGCAATTCTTCTATTATATCTTGGTTGATTGAGTTCATGGAGCTCTGTCAAACAAGATACAACAGACCAAATTTCTTTATTGGAGGCCAATTAGGTCTAAAAACAAGGGGAATCCAGTGATTGTCAGGGTAATTTCTCTCTATATTACAAGATTTTATATTCTATTATTACCACTTTAGCGGGCATTCTCTAGTATATTAACAGAGTTTAGCGGGGTGGTAACTCTCAGTAATTCATGATGCCATGCAACCGGAAGTGAGCCGCAGGCGTTAATGAAAACAAAATTCATTAACAGCCCGTCACCCGCTTCCAGCCATGGTAATAATAGTAATAACATGATTTTGTTGAGCATCCCGGTTTATTAACAGCCCTCAAGGAATGAATAACAGCCCTCTGACTTATTAACGGCCCTCTACTTCGTCTTGTGCCGGTAATAATCCCTCGGGCTGTTATTCATTCCTCTTGGGCCGTTAATAAACCGTAAGGCTCTCTAAACTCATGTTACTGTTATATTAACAGGAGTTTATTCTATAATCTTCACCCAATTAACACATCATATTTGTATTGAAGGTATGTTTTTGTGTATGGAAGTTATATCTAACAGTGTTATTCCATTACAAGAGATATTCAATTAAACGGGCTCCACTGTACCATCATTCAGGGGCTTTAGGGGTCCTTGGCAAGGGATTTCTAAATTCCCTGACTTCCAAGGAGCCATGGAAACCCTACTTGTGTCACCAACAAGAAAACTCTTTTGTTTTACAGACATTTTTTAGCCAAGAGTCTCAAATACAAGTAGTAAATCTTGTATAACAGTTCCATCAACTCTCTGGCAAGCAAGGCATATCGAGGGGATTACTGCCAGAATGGTCAGTCAGTTTATTGTTCCACAACTAATTACCAACCTGAATGGTAGGAAAAGCTGTCAACCAGTTATCCACAATTTTGATAGCAATCATCATTCCATTGGTAGAAAATATATAATGTTTTAAAGTTGGCACCCCACAATTTTTTACCCCAACCATATATGACACCTCACTGGAACAAAATCATCGAGCTGATTCCAGTGGGGGTCACATATTATGGTTTTGTTGGTACCTGATCCTTTTCCGCCTTCACCACGCCCAGACATGCAGCTTCCAAATCCTCAACTGTTAAAGAGGGTCGAAAGGGGCTTGCCCCACAAGGTCCCTGAGTGCCTACGGCGCGTGAAACCATTTAACCTTATTGTTTTTTTTTAATTTTTTTTTCAAATTTTTTTTCTTCTACTGCTCAATTTGTAAATTACATGTGTGTATGTAGTCGATTTGCATGGTAAATGGTTAGTCCAGCGCACAACAATTCTGCTGAATTATAGTATGTATTTAATGATATATGAAATCTATAAGCTTGATTCAGTTTCAGTGTTATTTGCTATATGGTACCTTGGGGTTCGGTTGCTGGGTGTTTTTCAGTTCATCTCCAGTTTTTGTGGAAAACTGAACTGCAGGACCCAACAAAAATTGCCAGTTTTACTGAGTTCGTGCATAAACTGATCAAACTATCTTACTGGGAGGGAACTGGACTAGTGGCTAATCTATCAGGCAAAAGGACAAATACATCGTATTCTCATTGTCACTTTTTCTACCTTATTGACTCATCTAAATGAATCAATCGGGGAGAAAATGTGACAATGTCAACACAACATAGATTAGATGAACTTTATTCATTGTTACCTTAATCCTTTACCCAACGAATTGGCCACATCCGCCCACGTAATATGCAAATTCAGCAGTTGAAAAAATATTATTTTTCAAAATATTTCAACAAAACCATATCATGTGATCACTCATTGGAACGAGCTCATTCCAACGAGGGGGTACATGATATGGTTTTGTTGAAATTTTTTGAAAAATTTAAAAAAATGATATTTAAAATGTTAAAAAATTTATAGTAATTTATATATTTTTTATACTTACCAATGACCCAGACTTAGCTGATGCTAACTCTTAAATTCTAGGGCCAAACACAAATTTTGTCCCCACAATCCCCAAAATGTGCATCAAAATCCAAAAAATAAATGTCCTATGTGGTCCTACATACTTTTGTCCACTGCGCATGAGCAGTGTCCAGGAAGTACCGAAATTGGAGCCAAATCCTTATTCTTACAACCAGTGCCTGGTAAGCGTTATGTAATCAGCGGGGAGGAATGAGTTCCCAACTCATGGGAGGGCCATCCCCGTCTGGGTCATTGGTAAGTATAAAAAATATATAAATTACTATAAATTTGTTAACATTTTTATACTGTACCAATGACCCAGACTTAGCTGAATAGAAAAAAGGCTGGAGGGCCTAGGACATAAAGGAAAATCCAATAGACTCAATTACATGTAAACAGAATTACCCCCTCCAGGAGAAGAGGAGAACAGGCTTTACATGTATCTTTCTTGTTTATACCAAAAAAGAAAGACACAATACCATTCCGTAATTGAGCACAATAACATCAATGATCTCTATTAACATCCAGTATAACCCATTATACTAATCTATTTAAAGGAAAGCCAATAAATAAAGATAGTCCAGAAAATGAGACTCTTTATACTCTTTTAAAAGTGTCCGAGGATTGTATATTAGTGGTTAGTATGACACGTGACATATACAAATGCTTCACACCGAGCTACACTTTAAAAATATTGCATAAATGAGATAGACATTAGCTTTACACTTTAAAACCATCCCAGCACCGACTCGGAATTACTGACTCCAGAGGAGGTATTCCCTTGCTTTTCACTATAAAGCAGGTGATATAAGGGAACACCATCCCCCCCCCCCCCCCCCCCACCTTCTCCTAGCTCTGGGTCAAATACCCCAGAATGAAGAGGGCAGAAGGACAGAGTCACTACCGGAACAGAAAGCCTGCATAACTATAGTTGCAACTGTTTAGTGGACAACATTCTGAGCAACAGATAATGGACCTAAACAACACAGGTCGCCAGAAATGGACTCAATATTTCTACGATAAAAATTTGTGAACGTGGAAGGCTGAGACCAATATGCAACCTTCATCAAATCGGTAATAGCAACAATATTAGCATAAGCCCAAGATGTAGACAGCGCTATTACTTCATGCGCCTAAATCTTAAGCACAGACTGCTGAGATGAAGATAATTTATCATAAGCAGTATGGATAGTTAATTGAATCCACCATGCAATAGAATGGACCGTAATGTCCTTTCTATTAGGCAGCAAAGACAGAAAGAAATGCTTACATTCCTTTCTGATAAACTCAAATCTACGCTGTAAATACGCATAGCTCTGACTGGACAAAGCAAAGGCCTATGACCGTCTGGAGATGGAAGAGCCTAAACAATAGGTTCAGGGTACTTATTAGAAGCCTGATTGTTAGCCAAAAATCCAACATTAGTAGTCAATGTAATAGTATTACCAGAACTACGATAGTGAGAATCATCAACAGATAGTGCATGAAGCTCACTAACTCTTCTAGCAGAAGAGAGGGCTAAGAGAAAAACTGTCATATAAGATAAGTATTTGAAATCTACTGTATCAAGAGGTTCAAATGGCGCTTCTTTTAGCTTGAGAAGAACCCAAGCAAAATTCCACTTAGGAATTAACCTAAGGGTTCTAGGTCTATTTATCGAAAAGTTTTACGCTAACTTAGATAAAGAGACATTAGATCCAATCTGTAAGTATCATGATGAGGATAGGTATCCGATAGCATAGCCTTATAACCCTTAATAGTATTTGGCTGCAGTTTGATCTCGTCAAACAAGTAGACCAAAAAATTAGCAATGTCTGGAATGGAGGGATCATAAAATCAACAGAATGATCCCTACACCATCGAGAGAAAACCTTCCACTTAGCAGCATAATTTAGCTAAGAGGAGGTCCTCCTACAGTTAGAAATTGCGTCCACTGCTTGTCCTGTAAAATGCTTGTCGTGCAAGAAGGACCGCACAACGTAAATACGTGAAGGTTGAGACCTAGCGGGTTGTGATGCAGTGTGCACGATTTCCCCTGTGAAAGAAGGTCCTCTCGTGGAGGAAGATTCCGCGGAATGTCCCACAACTGATACCTGAGTAGATTTATCCATGGTCTCTGGGGTGACAGAGATGCTAACAATAGGATCTTGCAGTGAGATTGCTTGATTTTAGCAATATCAGCTGAATCAACGGAGCTGGAGGATACGCATATCCTATCATTCCGTCCCAAGAGATCAAGAGGGTGTCTACTGCAAACACTCGAGGATCTGGGCATGACGACACATACGTCTGCAACTGATTGTTGAGATGCATCGCAAATAAGACTATCATAGGATGATCCCATACATAGCAAATCTGATTGAATACTCATTTGTTGAGAGTGCATTCTGATGGCAACATACGACCTTTCAGAGAAAGGGAGTCCACTAGTACGTTCAGACGACCCGGAATTTGACGGACCGATAGAAGAAATTGATGCTCTAGGACAAACAGAAGGATTCTTTCTGTTAGACTGAACAACGGAATGGAATGAGTGCCTCCCTGGTTCCGAATATACGTTACGACTGTCGAATTGTCGGAAAGACATTGAACATGCGAATTCTGAATGATGTTCATCCACTGATGTAGCACAAGCCAACTGACATCATCTTTTGATGTTTATGTGCTTATTTAGGAACTGCGGATCCCAAAGACCCTGGCACCTCGAATCTGATGGGCTCAAAGTTGCGCTCCAACCTGTTTGACTCGCATCTGTCAAGAAAAATCGGATCCGGCAGTTGCAGTGGTACTCCCTGAGTTAACTACTGAATATCTGCCCATTTTGAATCTCATGTTTCACATGATTCGACAAGACGATATTAATTTTGAGCGAATGAGTCTTCACACTTCAATTCTGAGTAAAAATATCTGGAGTGGACGAGTGCGTAGCCACCACATCGGAATAAGATCTGCAGTGGCTCCGCACAAACCTGTCAGTCTCATGAATTCTCGCTGTTACTACATCTGAGTGAAGACAAAAGCGAGCATAACAACTGACTAATATCGCTCTGGTTAATGGCAGATGAACGAGATTGTTGTGCATCTCTAAGCTCATTCCCATGTGGGTGAATGACTTGGACGGCACTAGATCCGACTTCTTTTCATTTACTTTGAAACCGAGACGTCGGAGCAATTGAAGCAGACTCAGAACATCGTTCTGAAGCATTAACTTGCTGCCGTAACTCTAAAGAATGTCATCCAAGTAGGCCGACGTTACCACAGATGAATGAGCTCGGAAATGAGTCATTACCGAGATCATTTTCGAGTGAAGGCCCAAGGCGCTACATTCAGACCAGAGCATCATTGCTCGGAATTGAAAACAACTCCTGAGACAGCGAAGCGAAGGTACTTTCTAAATGCCGGATGTACCATGACGTGAAAGTACACATCCTTGAGATCTATGCTCGCAGCATAATCGTTCACTCGAATGCTCGCTCTGACCGATCGGATGGTCTCCATATAAAATTTTGGAGCCACAAACAGCTTGTTTATCCAGCTCAGATCTATAACTGGAAGAAACGAGCCATCTGGTCTTGGAACCAGGAACAGGTGACAGTAGAAAACTGGAGATTCCTGGTTTTCTACGACGTCTATAGCATTCTTGTCCAGAAGAGATTGGACTTCTGATAGAAGCGAATCTCTCTTCTGAACATTTAACGGAAGCTGAGACCAGCGTGGACTTCGAGTTAACGGAGGTTTTTCCTTGAAGGGCAGCTTTAGACCTTCGGAAATAACCCCTTGCACCCATGGGTCGTCCGTAACTGACAACCAATTGGTTAAGAATCTCGACAGCCTTCCGCCCACTGGAACGCAATAGAGGTTTAGACCATCATCTCCTGGCCCTGCGAGGGTTGCGGGAGGAGAAACCATGTCCTCCGCGACCGGCACCTCGCTCAGTCGAACTAGGGGCGTCTGACCGGATATCTCGGCCAACATTACGACCCCTATCTGAGTCGCTACTCTGATGGTCTCTGGAGTAAGACATAGAGGCTTTCTTAGATCCTCTATAGGAACTTCCTTTGGACGTATTCGCCCCCGAAGTGCCTGCCTTACTCCTCCCTGCTGAGTCCGACTTTTTCAAAGCGGATTTAAAAGCAGAGAATCCAAAGCTTTCTTAGTAATCTGATTATAGATTGTAGAAAGCTTACCGTCGAAGAGAAGCTCTCCTGAGACCGAAGCGACTGGAAGAGAGTTTTTCACCTTACTATCCACTCTTGTGGATGCAGCCAGGGTAGCATCACGTCTGACTAACTCCATATTGCAACTGAAAGGGCGGTGTTATACGTAGAAAATGCTATGGCCCTTGAAAGAACTCTCAAGGAAGTTTTGAACAACCTGGAATTCTTTCCTTCGAGACATAATGATAACGCTCTGGTAAGGTGATCTGCATAAGATAATGTGACTAAACTGATTTTTCTGTTAGACAAGATAGTCGTCACCAGCGTACTGGATAAATCGACATAGATGCCGGCAATGACAATTCCAAGTCATCTGCCTGGTCGTCTAAATGCAGAGGAACTCTCGGCACGCCCTGTCCTGCCGTTTCAAATCTATTTCTATGATTGATGAAAGGCAGCTGTAGAGCATGAGATGATAAGAAACCTGATTTGCCAGTCTTAAAGGCTAGATTGAATATAGCGTCATTAAGAAGTACAAATGTCTGTGACATTTCTGGACTGAGTCGGAAAGTCAGGCTCAATTTCCCTATTCCGGCCGAATAAATCTGTGTCCAGTGATGCTTTCAGTTTCTTATCAGGTAACGAAGCATTTTGGTCTGAAGAAACAACTTCTAAAGGAGTTGCCGGATGAAATCTATGGCCACCTTAAGTTGTTCAGAAAGGGAAAATTTCAGCTGTGCTGATTCCCTTTTACCATCCGCCTGGACAACATAAGAATCTCGGTCGTCCCTTATTGACTCTGCAGGGGAGCGAACCGACCCAGCTTCCTCAGACAGTTTCTTTGCTGAAAAAGTTTCTGATGGCTGCTCCAATGCCGCGATGAATTGAGCTATCTGTGATAGCAAGTCCGTCACGGAGGCCTGTGGAGCCGTGGTCTTACGTAATTTAGCCGCTGGAAGCTCGTGAGACGTTAATTCCAGCATACTTCTCATATGCGAACGTCCCGACTGGAAAGGCCTCGTGTCCTTGGCTAGCGGATGGCATGACCTGGTCGACGTGGACTCCCTGGTCGGCGAAGCAGGCTGGATATCTGCGGTCACATAGCCAAGGTGCAGTCGTGTGTGCTGACGTGAGGATGAGGAAGCCAATAGACAAGCCGCATCGGACTGTCTATGTGACGGAGCGTCCAGAACAGGAGGACGTATACTCTGACTAACGAACGTATATACAACAACATCTGGGCCCAGATATTGTTGTAAAAGGGAGGGGGTCTCTCTTGCTCGTGGTTCGGGCAGACCTGGATGAGCTAGCTACTGGACTGACTGGCTTCCTCCGTTCCATCCTCCGATCCGTCATTGCCGGGTGTGCGTGATCCGAGATTATAGTGCTCACAACACCCCTTCTCCTCTCCCGGTCCGCAACGGACGAACCCGGTGTCACAACCATTTCGTGAATTATTGCTTCACCGGGGGAGCTAGCAGGCAACAAGTGACCGTCGATCCTACGTGGGACCTCTTAGGCACTTGCCGCATTCCTTTGAGCACTTAGCCGCTAGCTCATTATTGCGACGACAGAAGCACACTTTTGAAGACATCACGGAAACATCACCCTGTTCTTGTTCCTCTGAAAAAAGACACTGAAAAAACTAGAGTGACCCTGTAGAGAGAGGACCGGAATGGACCTCTCACCACTAACAATATACCGTGACACACGTCTCCAACGTTTGTCATCTGAATTGGCACACACTGAGCAAGAATTAGTGCGAGTACACAGACTACAACAAATACAATGAACATGAAAATCAGAGGAAGACTTCCTCAATTTACAATTGAACAATATTCTTTCATTATGAAAAAATATTAAACAGTTATCGTACTCGCACCAACCCTTGAAAACAGATACATAATAATAATAATCCATTACAAGCATTTCGAAAATTAATTCAAAGGAAAAAAAAAAAATTTCGAAAAAATTTCAAGATGAGCCCAAGTTCCCAATGGGAACGATGAGCCCAAATGGATCCCAAAAAAGCCTAAGTGTGGACAAAAATTTTTTAAAACATATTTAATGAAAGTGTCAATGACACTGTAACTCAACTTGTCAAGACATGTACATGCATTGTATGTGACACCGCAATGACAAACATCTAGGTAATGACCTGATAACAAAGGCACATATAAGGTATTGTAACGGTCTGTACATAAATACTGACCGTAGCCTGTAACAAATGTATAGGTAAAGTACTGTAAAGGTGGGTGACAGTCAGATGCTAAACTAGAAAAGTAATCTTTGAGTCCCAGAGTGGGTCTGACTGAACCCCAAAATATTTGTTCTCATAGCACAGTGATAACAAAGGCACCCCAAAACACACTCATTCCTGTCCTAAGGTGAAAACAAAGGTACCCAAGAAGTTTCGTGAAGATCAGTTCATAAATACGAGCTGTATAGAAGTTGTGACAAAAAACTGATTGGACCTAATTTCGGTACAAAATGGCCACTGGCAGCCATCTTGAATTTTGGACTGCACTCAGAAACACTCGTTCTCGTCCCAAGGTGATAACAAAGGTACCCAAGAACTTTCGTGAAGATCGGTTGATAAATACAGCCTCTCGCCCGAGCCGTATTGACATGTGCACTTACAGTGTATAAGTAGCACTAAATAAATTAAAATTCATCTAATTTGCATAATTTCTGCATGAGAAAAAAACCCGTACTGTATGTGATGTATTCCATTTTCCTAAATATTCGTACAAAAATTTATTCAAATCAGAACTTTCATACAGAAGTTCTGTACAAAAGACTGATTGCACTAATTTTGGTACAAAATGGCTGCTGGTGGCCATCTTGAATTTCGGACCACACCCAAAAACACACGTTCTCATCCCACGGTGATAACAGAGGTACCCAAGAAGTTTCGTGAAGATCGGTTGATAAATACAGCCTCTAGCCTGAGCCGTATTGACATGTGTACTTACTGTGTGTAAGTAGCACTGAAAAAATCAAAGTTCATCTAATTTGCATAATTTCTGCACGAGAAAAAAACCTGTATTATATGTGATGTATCCCATGGTACTAAACATTCACACAAAAAAATTTTCAAATCAGCGCTTTCATATGTAAGTTCTGTGCAAAAATCTGATTGCACCTAATTTTGTACAAAATAGCTGCCATCGGTCATCTTGAATTTCGGACCACACCCAAAAACACTCGTTCTCGTCCCACGGTGATACCAAAGGTACCCAAGAAGTTTCGTAAAGATCAGTTTATAAATACGGCCTCTAGCCCGAGCCGTATTGGCATTTGCACTTACAGTGCTGAAAGTAACACTAAATACATCAAAGTTAGTCTAATTTGCGTAATTTACGTATGAGAAAAAAACCTGTATTATATGTGATGTATCCCATGGTACTAAACATTCATACAAAAAATTATTCAAATCAGCGCTTTCATATGGAAGTTGTTCTGCGCAAAAATCTGATTTCACCTAAGTCTGTACAAAATGGCCACCAGCGGCCAACTTGAATTTCGGATCGGACCCAAAAACACTCGTTCTCGTCCCACGGTGATAACAAAGGTACCCAAGAAGTTTCGTAAAGATCGGTTCATAAATATGGCCTCTAGCCCGAGCCGTATTGAATTGTTGACCGACAGACAGACAGATGGACAGACGGACGACTGGCCATGGCATAATACTAAAAATTAATGTTACACTTACGGACAATATTAATGTATCTGGCTATGAGTAGAACTAATAGAAGACAAGGAATCACTGTCAGAAGTAACTGTTGTCAACATAAACAAAAGTGATTAAAAACTGGAAACAAGACTCCAGGCACTGAAAATAGGCCCGAAATCAGTAACCAATTTTAACACTATCCGATGTAAAACAGAGGCATCCTGAGAAGAAACTGCAGTACATCGGAAGGTAGATGCATGACCGAAACGCCTAACCACCCTAGGGTGAGGATGTAACCATGGGGAAAAACAGAATAAACATTCTGTTACCAAGCCAAAACTCACAATAAATTTCAGTAAAAAAATTACCAAAATTATGCCAAAAGCATGGGAGAATAGCAAGGGGGGTATAAAGGAAAGGGAGAGAGGAAACTCTGAACAAACTGTGGAAATTTCATAACAAGAATGTAAACATCAGGCCTATGCCCCGAAATTAGGGAACATGAAATAATTTTGCATAAAATTATAAGTTACAGCCCTGAACACATCCTTCCACTGTTTCTTCCTCTCATCCTCTTATTTCATCCTTAGATCCACCATTTCTTTCATGATTTTGTGTCTGGCATCATTTTAACTGAGATTATAAGCACAGATATCAGTGAGATGTTACTGATTGAAAGGCCAAACAAAGAATGAGGATTTGGCTCCAATTTCTTCCTGGACACTGCGCATGTGCAGTGGACAAAAGTATGGAGGACCACATAGGACATCTATTTTTTGGATTTTGCTGCAAATTTTGGGGATGGGGGGGGGGGGTGTCAAAATTTGTGTTTGTCCCTAGAATTTAAGAGTTTGCACCAGCTAAGTCTGGGTCATTGGTACAGTATAAAAATTATAAATTTTGATATCGTCTGTGTTGGGTAAAGGGTAAATTTATGTTTTTTCTGACTCTGTAGGCTTGGCAACATTTCCCAGAGAATCCCCAAGAATGATCAAAAGGAAGTTGGGCTGAACCCAAAGGGGATACTTACAGAAAGTGTTTTTTGTGGGGAGTGGTGTTATACCAACTATTGTGAATTTTTTCCAAGTTAAGGAACCTGAAGGAAATCTGTAGATTGAATGAGTCAATTAGTCAATGTATAGATTGACTGAAAATTTCAGTCATTCTACAGATTGACTGATTTTAGACATTGACTGTAACATATACAAATGAACACTGTCCAGTACTACTTGATTAGGGCTGTTGCAGTTATTTGATTAGCTGACTAACCTTTGACTATTGCAGTAGATGACAGTGTCTATTTTAGTCGACTGTCATTCATTTTCAAGTTTGGTTTAAATTGCACTGTATAATGAGGTGAATGAACAGTTAGATTATTTCCCTTTTAAATGTCTACCCATAGTTACTTGTAATATTCAAAGGCTTTTGTTTTCTGCATGATTGTGAAATAAAATAATTTTAAAAACACTGAGACTTTCAATTTGATCAATCTGTACCCTGTACTGTAGTTTAACACTTTACCTGACACGAAAAGCAGACGACACTTGCAAACAAAATTCTTGAATAACGAATTTTTTTCATTTTTTGTCTCAAAAACATAGGTTATGACCCCTCATTGGAATGAGCTCAATGAGCTCATTCCAAAGAGGGGTCATAACCTATGTTTTTGAGACAAAAAATGAAAAAATAATGAAAATTAATTGGTGATTTTTGTGAATAGCTCACAGTGTTATCAATTGCAATGGTAAATCTAACAGTGGCATTTTCATTTGATGATTGTTTATTGTTTTCACTATCATCAACATGGTGAATATTGGCAAGTCATTCAGTCAAGTGAGTCTCTTCATTCTTTTCATATTGAATCAGTACTAAAAAGTATCACTCAAACGGTGTACCATTTGAATAATTCACTGTTTGGGAAGTTTTGCAGACTGCAGAATGGGAAGTTATTGCAGACTGCAAAGTAAAAAGAATCTTTGGTCTTTTACACTTTAAACGACTCCATTGGAACAACCCCGAACCGTGAAAGTGAGAAAGTTGTGACAATACTAACAAGTCACAATGGTCAGTTAACTTGTAGTATTAACTGGTTGAGGGCTCGATTATTTTTGCTGGTCTGAATTTGTTATTGAACATTTGTTTTATTACAAATTATTGTATTGGTAAGTGCCTGCTGCACTCTCCAATAATTTGTGATAAAACAAACTTATATAATTTGCATTTGACTGAATATGAAACATGAGCAAGGAAAATGTTGGCTTTTTCTCTGGTGCCCTCATTTTTTTGAAAGCCCTCATAGTGGCTTCTAGCACCCAACCAGTTAATTGTAACTTCTATAAGAATAAAGGGAGGTTTATGCTAACAATTTCTGGAAATTAGAAAGAGAAATGAAACATTTGCACAAACATTCTTCTGTTTAAATTCTTCAGCTTAATCAGAGGTTCTTGGCATTTCCATTTTATCTCAACACAGAAGTGGACACATTCATATATTGTCAGTTTTAAAGTTGTAAGTGTATTAGAGACTGTTTGTAGAATTTATAGGGAAACAACTATTAACCCTTTACCCAACATATCGGCCGCGTCCGCCCGCATAATTTGCAAATTCAGCAGTTGAAAAAATTATTATTTTTTAAAAAATTTCAACAAAAACCATACCATGTGACCCCTCCTTGAAATGTGCTTGTCGAGCTCATTCCAATGAGGGGTCACATGATATGCTTTTGTTGAAATTTTTCAAAAAATTTCAAAACATGATATTTAAAATAATAAATTTTGATATCGTCTGCATTGGGTAAAGGGTTAATTGATTAACCGTTGATTAATTATGGTGATTAGTTGACTATGATAATTGATGGTCGTGAAAGCCTTATACTGGATACACTTCATTTGCAAATGCATTAGGAAAAGTTTCTGAAAATTCTGCTCATCAATCCTGTTTCAGTCTCTTGGTCAGTGTAAGAATGGCCCTGGTTAACCAGTTATCACATGGTTACAGCTGGTGTTTAGCCACTTTTGAAAAATTATCAACCATTTCAACACTGGTGGTACATATTGTTTTCATATGGATACCAATGATTATCTCACAAGTGGGCAGGAGTTGCATATCTGGAAGATGCACTTGACTATTGTGAAATTAATTCTTAATCCCACTTTATGCCACCCTCACAACTTTAAGCTCTACACACTGAAGCAAAACATCAAAATTTTAAGCAACGTTTTTCCATGATGCTACTGGATATTAAACCAATACAATCTCATTTGACAGAGCTCATTGAGATCTGTCAAAAAGGATTAAAGTGGTTATATTCCTAGCTAGTTGCATCTTGGAAAAATTTTGCAGACTGGAATTTTGATATATTCTCATCAGTTTGCAGAGGGTTAAAATTTTGCCGGTAATTCATAGCCTACCAAGTAATAAACAATGTGCAATTTCTCTGGTATCCTCTGCCAAGTTGAATAAAAGGCCGCCCAGCCACACAGCCCCCCCCCCCCCCTCAAAAAAAAAGTGTGTAATTTGAGGTATTTGAAAAAAACAACAACTAAGTTATCATTGGGAAACCCCCCCCAAAAAAATTTCAAAGTCAAAAAAGGGGCATACATCTGGCAAAAATGGTCGGACCACACACCCCGATTTGAACTTGACCTGTATTTTATGTTGATACACCTGCATACCAAATTTGATTTGATTTGACCAACTATAACTTAAGTTAGCGTCGGGAACCCCCCCCCCCCCCCCCCCACCCCCAAAAAAATTTTGAAGTCGCAAAAAAGGGGCATAACTCTGGCAAAAATAGTTGGACCACACCCCAATTCAAACTTGACCTGTATTTTATGTTGATACACCTGCGTAGCACATTTCATTTGATTTAGCTAACTATAACTGAAGTTATCATCGGGAAACGCCCCAATATTGAATTTTTGACGTCGATAAAGGGGAATAACTCTGTCAAAAATTGTTAGACTGCACCCCGATTCGAACTTGACCTGTATTTTGTGTTGATACACCTATATACCAAATTTCATTTGATTTGGCCAACTGTAACTAAAGTTATCATCGGGAAACCAAAGTGCGCGGATGCACTGACGGATGGATGGACACCGTCTATTTTAAAAGATCCCCCGACAAAAAAAATCAGAAAAGGCCCATAACTCTAGAAAAAAATGGACAAAACCTGTTACTTCTGAATATCCTTTCTCCCATGGTGGTCTATCAGCATACCAAAGATCATTTAAATCCAAGATCCACTGACCGAGATAGGTCCAAAGTTGTTGTGGATGGATGGATGAATGACCAACCGAACATATGAATGGACAGATGGATGAATGGATAGATGGAATGCATTTCTATAACCCCCGCAAACTTTGTTTTGGCGGGGGTTAATAATAATAATAATGATAAAATATGCAGAAAGCTGTGGTACACAATGTCACCGTGCTCCCACATGGGCACCTGGAAACATGCAGAAAGCTGTGGTACACAATGTCACCGTGCTCGCACATGGGCACCTGGGAATGTCAACTTTTGGGGTTTACTATCTATTGCGCAATTTTGGTAAAAGGGGCCCAGGCCTCTCCAAAAAGGAAAATTACTGTCACTGGGAAGAAATGGAAATTTTGGAATTCATGAACAGTTTTTCATAAAGTTACTTTTTCACTTACATTCAATTAATTTCCTAGATAACTGGCGGTCATGACAGCTTCACCCTTCATTTACTTTCTTTGGTGACTATCGGTCAAGACACCTTAACCTTTACAGGCCCAATTCCAACTTTAGCAAATATTGGCACCAAAGAACAGACACTGCTTAAAAGTTTGCTACACAATGATAAAATTACCCTGGCAATGGTTTCCAGTTAATTCCTAGTTGCCAATATGGGCAGACAAGACTTCACTAGAAATCACTGCAAGGCCACCAGATAAACAGGTTGTGGTGAAGTAGAATTTCTAGAAAATTGTCCAGGGAAGCTAGAGTTACTGTTTGTTGCACCCTGGGGAGTTGGACAACTAATGGCTGGTGTTTGGAGGACAGGTCCAAAGGTAGGATCTCAAAGTTTTCCAACATGGAGGGAAAGAGTAACATTTTGTTACAGTGTTCCTGGGTCATTGCCCGCCAGTATGAACTTGAAACCTAAGTCAAAATACTTCTTTAAAATAATAATGAACGGAACAGGCTGGAAATATTTGTTTATTATAATTATTTTAAACAATTACTTTCGTTCAACAAAAGTAATTCTTTTACCTTTAAAGGCTTATTTCCGACTTTTAATACCACAGAACAGGTGCCCTTAATATGTCAAGACGGGGTCCAGATGACAACAGACTAATTACCTAGGCAGTGGTTTCTAGTCAAGCCAAGACTTGACTAGAAATCACTACTAAGCCAATGGATGTGCACAGGCAGTGGTCAGGTTACAATTCAGGACAAGTGTCCACGTCCATAAGGGTTAAAATATTAACAATGCACAAAGTGTTTTGGTGTACATGACAAGTTGATTGTCATTCACTTATAACAAGCACTTTCATACAAAGGGTGTTTGAAACATAAAGTTATTTTTGAATAATGAAATTGTGGGTTGTCAAATGGTCAACACTTTTTTCACATCAGCGACTTTTAGAGAAAATGTTGTCAACCCACTAGTTTTGGGCCTGGAGATAAGCAGGCAAAATTGCATTGGGAAGGAGGTCCATAACTGGACTCTGAAGAACAATTTGAAAATCATTGAAGTTCTGGTCAACCGAAGGTTCTGTTAATTATACATCAACTAACAGAGAGTCACTTTATTTATATCCTTCGAACTTGTGTTCTTCAAAATATAAACTAATAAATCAATTAACAAAGTTGCACTGTATTTATACACCTTTATACATAATAAATATCAATAAAATACAAATCAATTACAAAATATTCTTAACTGGCAGGGTACTAGATTAATATTTAGTAGTCACAATCACCTCCACATTTTTGTTCTGTTACAGTTTATTGGAGTGAGACTGCAGTGATCACAAAAGTGATATTTTTCTTCGATCAGAATGCAACAGAGTCATGATGCACTTACACACCAGCGGGTAGGAATTTCACGAATAAAGCATTTCAAACTCAAAAGCAAATCACAAATAAATCAAACAAAAAAGCACCTAACTTTCAGTGTTCTTGCATATCTTTCTGATGGGTGAGATTCTCTGGTGCTGTGGGAAGAAAAGCAGAAAGATAATTTCAATGGGATCATTACCCAGTGCAGTGTGCAAAAGGTGACGAGAATGCTCAGTTCATTCACATTGTGGTTACGCAAATTTAAATCTATGCGAATGGATGACTGGTTAGCCAAAGTTACATCTTGAATGGTAAAGTCTGAGTAACTTAACTGGTAGAGTGCTAAATTTTTTCTGAGCCTCAAGATTTGTTCACACATGTTTGTCTTGTTACAATTAATGGGAGAGTGCCTATAGGCATTCTCCTATTAAATGTAACAATGCAAATCGATGGAGATGAAGTAATGTTACTTCCAAGATAATATGAAGGACATCCACAGAATATGAACCCTTTAACTTTAAGTACCCGCATAAAGCCCAAATTTGTGCTTCTAGCACTCTACCAGTTAACCAGCCTTTCTAGTGTCTTGACAGATTTTTAGACCTTTACCTTGAGAGGCAATATATATTTCAGTTCCATGCAATATATGAATATATGTTAATCATAAAAAGGCAGTTTCCCAATGCAATATATGAATATATGTTAATCATAAAAAGGCAGTTTCCCAAGAATTTTTATGTAGCCAAGCATTTGGTTAGCCATCTCCAAACCATGTGAACGGTCAGTCGGTTAAAGTCATTTTTGAAGTTTTGCACAATGCCAGTGATGATCCAAACAAAATTTTCTGTCCTCCTTTGTGATCACAGTAGACTGGATCAAAATAAAAACTCCAATAAACCAGATATCAATTACTTTGAACTTTTTTTTAAGTCATTGACATCTTTAGCAGCAACCAAACGTTAAGCAGCTCAAGAAGTTCCAGCTGTATTTTTCCAGCTGTCTGCCTCTGCTCAGTTCATGACGAAAAACTCCTTGCGTATTAATTTCCATATGTCTGTAGGGTTATACAGGCATTCATTTACTTTTGCTTGAGTATTCGGGTAGTACAGTGGTAATGGCCTATACCCATTTTGTCCATGTTTGTGATTGATTGAATGCAACTACTGCGGCAGTCACCCTTGTTAGTAAAGCCCAAATATGTCTTCTAATACAGAACCAGTTAGGCCTCACAAAGTAGATCTTCTGTTTCTCAGGCCATTTTTTGTAAAATTGCATGTGGGCAGACGTTTTTTTATTTTATTATATATTTTTGTAAGTATTTCTTTGCCATCAAAAATTCAGGTTCTTGGTTTGTTTTATGTTTTAGGCCTCATAATCTACAGAATAGCATGGGTGGTGGTGTATTTCGTCCCCTGAGTGCAAGAAGGATTTGCAATGATAAATCACTGCAAAGTGCTAATGCTAAATCACTGCAAAGCCTTCTTGCATTCAAAGGACAAATTTAGAAATTTTATTAACTTGGGTAAAATATCAGACATGAACCATTTAATTTTTATTTTAAGTTTGCATTGGTTATAAAAAAGAGAGGATCCAACAGTCAAAAGGACCATGCAGGAGGGCCTGAGAAACAGATTTTTAAATTTTAAGGCCTTAACAGTTTGCCAATATGAGCAAATACTGACAAAGAATACAGATGTAAACCTGTCAAATAACCAGGGCAGTATAAACAATCTGACATAGTTCAACAAAGCAAATATAATAAATAATCATTCTTTCACTTCTCTGTGTTTCCCCCACCCTTGAAAACATTTGGTAAAGTTTCTGTGTTCTTTATATTTCATTGCTAGCAGCAGTTTTCTTGGCCTATCTGGCTGTTTATTCCGTAAATGCTGAATGTAGACCTGAAATTAGAGAAAAATCTTCTTCTGAGCAATGCAAGTTGTCAACACAGTTTATATACAAGGGTTTTGGTGTGATAAAATAATACAATTGAGACTAATTTGGACAAGGTTTGGCCATTACATTAGGTAAAGGGTTGATTTATTTACTTATTGGTGTTTAAGGTCACATATTTCTGCAAAATGGCTAAACATGACCACAACTTGGATATAAAGTCAAGTCCAGTCAATCGTTTATACCCTTGTTGTCCATTTTAGAGGACTTGCACCCCCAGGCACTGGTTGCCAGGTCCTATTTTACCAGTAAAACAGTGCCTATTTACCACAACAAACAAGCAGTGCTTCACTTCCCACGGGGAAAAGAGTTGATGCAGTATAACTTTTAAAGGAAATCTTTATTAACCACCAAAACCTGCCAGTGCTATTCACAAAAATCACCATTCAATTTTCATAATTTTTTTTTATTTTTTGTCTCAAAAACATAGCTTATGATCCCTCATTGTAATGAGCTCATTGAGCTCGTTCCAATGAGGAGTCCTAAGCAATGTTTTGATGCCAAAAATGAACAATATTAGTTATTCAAGAATTTTATTTGCAAATGTCGTCTGCTTTTCATGTTAGGTAAAAGGTTAACCATCTGCACACTGATGTTGAAATATCAAAATTTAACCGGTAAATTTTGCCCATTATGCAAATAGTAATTTAAAAAATTCAAGCCCTGTAGAACAAGATTGAATTGGTTAACCCTTAGAAAACCTAGGGATTGTTATGCATTTTTGCTGCACTTAATAGTCTTCATCATGTGGCTTTGCAGTTGTTTCTACGCAAGTTGTGGCTGCCTATAGCCAAGACCTAGAACAACTATGATCCATAGACTACATGTTGGGGCACCTGTCTTGCAACAATAAAAAGTGCCCAAAGTCAGAATTCGGCCTTTACGTGTCGAATTCCTAGTTGCGATCTAGGAAAAAATCACAACTTGAAATTTTGATATTTCGGCATCAGTGTGCAGAAGTTTAATTGGTTTGTATATATTTGAAACTAATTTGATTTTCACAACTGGTATTTTGTAGGGCTTCTTGGCTTCCACTAGGTCTTTGCCACCAAGCTCCAAAAGAGCCTCTGAAGGAGGCAGGACACTACATAGCTTATAGATAAGGCTATATCTTATTGGCCAGATTTCCTAAGTTTTGTAAATAATTAGCTTATAATGTCTCATCCGACATTTTACAAGGATCGCTAAAGCCCAGTCAGAATGAATAATTTTCTTTTCTAAGAGCATCTATTTAGAATATTAAAATCAATTATTGTTTGAGAAGTTATGCTAATGTGTGTTTTGAGGCAGTGATTTTTCTGTTCTCTTTGAGAGTCCAGAGTCTATGCTGTTGGGAAAATTTGCATCATGGGGCTCCGACTGTGAATTTGTTTTGGAGAAGAGAAAAACGATAATTTAAAGTAATTTGGATATTTTTTATACTTACCAATGGCCCAGACTTAGCTGGTGCAAACTCAATAATATCAAGGGGCAAACACAAATTTTGAACCCCCCAATCCCCAAAATTTGCAGTAAGTAAGGCTGGTGCAGTAATTCTATAGCTTGGAGCTGTGACAAATTCCTTTTTCACTATAGGAAAAGGAAACCTGACGCTACATTCCCACAGTGTACTGCTGCTGCTATTCTCAATAAAGAGTAATACATCTAATAAAAGCTTATCGTTAGTCAAAACAAGCATGACCAATTTAACCCGGAGTGACTCTTAACGCTTAAAACCGTATAAAACCGTAGGGCTCCCTCACGTCTGACCAACTCCATAATGCCACTAAGGACAGAGAGGGACGTGATGAACATGGCACTATTGCAAGGAATATACCCGCTGATATAGCATTGACATATCTCTTGAAATCAAGAAAGAACGCCATGGCTGTAAACAATATACCATATAGACATAATATCCAAATCCTCCAAGTGGAAATATAATTCACGACAATAGATTGGATTTAAAATGAAGCGGACGCTGAAAAACTAAGTTCTGGTACCAATCATAAAAACCTAGATGAACTCCTTGCGCCTCGTTCCGATTATAGCAGGAAATATATAGATCTTTTGACACATGTCTCGAATATGCCTCGAACCACTAGCTGCAGGTTAATCCGACTTTGGTGGTGAAGACTGGGAACACCTCTGTGGAACATCACAGGGTTCGTACCCCAAATCAAGATTGAAATTCAAGGACTTTTCCAGGACTTTCAAGGACCAAAAAAGCGAATTTCCATGACCAACACTTGTATCTGTAATAACAAAAAATATTTCCTACGTTGAACGACTTTACAATACACACGCTCGACATTTTGCCCTATGTATGTCTTTCGAATCACTTGTAATCCATTCTATATATTCTTTCTTATTGGTCCATTTTTCTTGAAACACACACTTTCCCGGGATTTCAATATCAAACTGAAAGACTTAACAAGCAAACACAAGATAATTTTTTTTCCAAAACGCACAGAAAAATGTGACAACACGGACCGGAAACAGAAAAAGCAAGCAGTGAATTTGGAGCGTGTTCGACGGTGCACCTAAAATTGTGACCGTGTTTTCCAAAACTTTCAAGGACCGGCTATAAAGAAACATTCGTTTTCAATGACTTTCCAGACCTGGAATGTAAAACAGCCAAATTCCAGGACTTTCAAGGTTCCACGACCTGTGTGCGAACTCAGACTGCATGAACATGCAAAGTCAGACAGCTAGTCTGCAGTCTAACATGCTTCATTGATGAAGCAGAGAAAGAAGCCATAGCTGCAACTGGCCCCGGATGCAGTGTGGAAGGAGCATCCCGGACCGGAAGCATGAACGGATGCCCCAACTCACTAAAGTTTCTCGAAGCGGAAACAGTCTACCCCGACTGCTGACAGAATGGAGGGTTCTCCTGCCAAATTCCAGGACTTTCAAGGTTCCAGGACCTGTGTGTGAACCCGGAGAGCATGAACATGCGAAGTCGGACAGCTAGTCTGCAGTCTAACGTACTTCGTTGATGAAACAGAGGAAGAAGCCATAGCTGCAACTGGCCCTGGCTGCAGTGTGGAAGGAGCATCCCGGACCGGAAGCATGAATGGACGCCCCAACACACTAAAGTTTCTCGAAGCGGAAACAGTCAATCCCGACTGCTGACGGAATGGAGGGTTCTCCAACTTGCGATTTAACTCCTTGTAGACTTCTACCCCTTAGCGTGCTTTTCCATGGAAGAAGAGGAAGCCGTAACAACAGCCGACTCCAGCTGAAGAGTGGAAGGAGCGTCCTGACTCGCACATTTTGGACAGGTGCTCAGACTCATTGAAGTTTCTCACGATAGAAAAACAGTCAACCCTAAGAATACTCCCAGATCGCGCCGAGTATCCTGTTGAGAAACTTGTAGGCTAATCCCCTTTGCATGCTCTTCCATATAAGAAGGAGAAGCTATAACCGCAGCCGGCCCTGGCTGCAGTGTGGAAGGAACATCCCAACTCACACATTTCACATGGGTGCTCCGACTCATTGAAGTTTCTCTTGACCCCGACTGCTAACGGGACAGAGAGGGTTCTCCAACTCACGATCTGACCCCAGATCTCGCCGAGCATCCTGTAGAGAAACTTTCAGGCTTCTTCTCTTTTTACCATCATCGCTGGGTGAGCTTTAGTTTATGAGGTGCTCGCTCTACCCACATCTATACTTCACAACCGCAACAGACCTACCTGGCGTCCCGGCTCTCATATAGGGACAACACTTCACCAGTTGAGCTAGCTGCATGTAGAGGATTAAGCGAACTAACTAGAGACCTCAATCCCCTGCTAAAATTCATGAGCACCTTGGCAGCTAGGTCTGTTTACTCATCAGAGTGGGGCTCATTAGAGTGCGACGACAGCAGTACATAACGAACAGGTGTGAATGTACCATCACCATGTTCTTGTTCCTCTGAAAATGAGACTGAAAGACTAGTATTGACCTGCTGTGAAAGCTCCTATATCGGAACTTCGCCGCCCACCACCATTTCCAACGTTTGCATCCCATAGTACAAGTATTGAAGGAGTACAGCGACTACCGGCAAACAACAAGTATTTAAATCCGAGACTTCCTGGACTTACAGTACGTACCAAATTATTATAATAGATAAAATAATAATGATGCCAAAAAGTCCACTGCACTCCCAATAATAATACAGAATAAACATCACAAGGATACATAACATAGACAATGACAAAATTTTTCGAAATAAATTAAAAAAAAAAGTTTTAAAAGAATTTTGAATGAAGCCTAAGTACCCCAAGGGAACCTCATGAGCCCAAGGGCATCCTGATAGAGCCTAAGTGTGGACAAGCACTACCTAATTAAAGATAAACTACCGGAATAAGATACAATATGTATCCTAATAGAAAAAGCAATAATTGTTTTATCTAAACACTGAATTAATATGTATCCAAAATGTTATTGAACAGACAACATCAAGGGGAAAAACTGGAAACTAACCAACAACAGGCACAACAGAGACCCAAAGTCAGTAACCAATCAACAACCACCTGATGCAAAGCTAGATCTTCACAGAAAGAAAAAAACAATGCATCTGGTAGAAGATGCAAGAATACAAAACGTCCTGAACAGTAACGAACAGGACGTAAACACAGGGGATAAATGGAATACCTATTCCGAATAACAAGTTAAACTCCCAAGAATTTTAATAAGAAATTCTCAATAAAAATGCCGAAAGAGCTTGGGATTATAACAGGAGGGTTCAGGAGAGGGAAGGGAAGTAATACTAACAAAACAACAGTGGAGTCGTATTATAATGACGACGTTCAGAAGCATATCCCAAAAATGGGAAACATGAATAATTTTACATAAAAAGTTAAAAAATTTATAGTAATTTATATATTTTTTATACTTACCAATGACCCAGACATAGCTGGTGCTAACTCTTAAAATATAGGGCCAAACACAAATTTTGCCCCCCAATCCCCAAAATTTGCATCTAAAACTAAAGAAAACATGTCCTGAAAGGCCCTCCACACTTCGCCCCTACTGCGCATGCGCAGTGTCAAGGACGTTCCGAAATTGGCGCCATTTATCATTCTAATAACCAGTGCCTGGTAAGCGCTATGTACTCAGCGGGGAGGCAAGAGTTCCCAACTCCTGGGAGGGCCATCCCCGTCTGGGTCATTGGTAAGTATAAAAAATATATAAATTACTATAAATTTTTTAACATTTTTATACTGTACCAATGACCCAGACATAGCTGAATAGTAAAAAGGCTGGAGGGCCAAGGACATAGAGCAAAATGGAATACGCTCAATAAAATAAAATAGAGTCATCCCCTGTAGGGGAAAGAAGTAATAGGCCTTACATGTATCTTTCTTATTTATGATAAATTAGAAAGATACAACACCTTCCAAAAATTGAGCTTCATACATCCATGTACTCTATTAATATCCAATAATCCTTATACTAATAATTTTTAAAGTAAGCCAATAATAAAGTAAGTCTAGAGAATAGAGACTCTTATACTCATAAAAGTGTGTGAGAATTGCATAATCATGTCCGTTGACATATGCAATATTCAAAAGCTATACTTTAAAAACTAAGACTTGAATGAATTTTATAAACTTAAACTTCTCACTAAACAACCATCCCAGTAACAGCTCAGAATTACTAACTCCGGAGGAGGTATCCCCTTGTTTTCATAGTAAAAAACAGGTGACCCAAGGGAACACCCTCCCCCCCCCCCTTTTTCTTGCCCTGGGTCAAATAGCCCAGAGCGAAGAGGGCAGCCGAACGGAGACACTGCCGAAACAGACAGCCTACCTAGCTATAGTAGCAACTGTTAAGTAAATGACATTCTGAGCAGTAGAGAATAGGCCTAACAATAGAGGCCTCCAGAAATGGACTCGATATTTCTGAGATAAAATTCATGAATGGATGGCTGAGCGCAATGAGCAGCCTTCAAAAATCTATAATAGCAACACTATTAATGTAAGCCCAAGAAGTAGAAGAACTCTTACTTCATAAGCCGAAATCTTAAGCACAACTGCTAAGCCAATGATATACCATAAGCAGTACGCTAGTTAATAGAATCCATTAACAATAAAATGGAGCGTAACGTCCTTCTACTAGACATCAAAGACAGAAGAAGCTTACGCCCTTGTAATAAACAGATATCTGTTTATAAATACATAAACTGTACCCGGAAAGAGTAAAGGCCTATGCCCATACGAAGACGGAAGGACCTTAAAATAATAGGTTCCGGATAATAGGAGCCTAACTCTTATGCAACAATCCAACCTAAATAGTAACGGAAGTATTGATTCCGAAACTATGAAAGTGAAAATCATCCATCGATAGTGCATGAAACTCACTGACTCTACAGTAAAAGAGAAACCAACAGAATTACTGTCTAAAAGGTCAGAATTTGAAAACTACTGTTTCCAGAGGCTCAAATGATTACTTAGCTAAATAAGAACCGAAGTTAAAATCCGTATAGGAATTTAATCTAAAGATTCTAAGTCTATTTATCAAAAAGTTACTAACTGACTTAGATAAAGAGACAAAAGACTCAAATGTAAACTATCGTAGAGTGCATAGGTATGAGGTAACATAAACCTATAACCTAAATAACAACAGGCTGCAGTAGATCTTGTGAAACAAGTATACTAAAAAATAGCAATGAGTAGTATGGAGGGATCAACCATATGAACATAATGATCCCTACACCACGACGGAAGAGCCTCCACTTTAGTCGCATAGAATAGCGAAGAAGAGGATCTCCTATAGTAAGAAATCGCGTCCAAAGCTCGTCCAGTACAGTGCTTACAATGCAATATGGACCACACAACGGAATACATGAAGGTTGCGACCTTGCTGGTTGTGATAAAGATGACACGATTTACCCAGTGAAAAAAGATCCTCACATAGAGGAAGATTTCACGTTAAGATCCACAGTAGACAAGAGAGTAAATTACTCATGATCTCTGTGAAGATAGAGATGCTATCAACAGAAATGTATTGTGGTTGTTTATCTTAGCAATACCTGCTAAAACAACAGCGCCGGAGGATACGCGTATCCTATCATTCCGTCCTATAGATCAATAGAGCGTTAACAATATTAGCTCAGAGATCTGGACAAGCCAACACATACGTCTGCAATTGATTAGCAAGCTGTGTCATAAATAAAACATCATTGGGCGCTCCCATAGATAGCAAATCTGATTAAATACTTGTTTGTTGAGAGTCCATTCTGACAGCAACAAGCGACCCGTAAGAGAACGGGAGTGCGATAAAACAATCAGACGACCCAGAATATGACGGACCAAAACTGAACTTGGTGTAATATAACCAACAGACGGATTCTTTCCATTAAATTGAATAACGGAAACGAAAGAGTGCCTCCCTGGTTCCGGAGATACGCCACTACTGTCGAATTAAAGGACAGGAATTTGGGCATGCGTTTCTGAATAATGTTCATGCAATGACATAAAGCAAGCCTAAAAAACATTATTCCGCGGAAGTTAAACTGATAGTTAAAAGACTGCGGAACCCAAAGACCCTGGCACTTCGAATCCGTAGGGATCAGTATATATCCCAATCTGTTTGACTGGCAACCGTCATAACAGCCACACTCGGGTCCGGCAACTGCAGCGGCACTCTCTGAGTCAACCACCGAATGTTTGCCCCAGTCTGAATCTCTTGTAACACTAGATAGACAAGAGAATGTATAATCAAGCAATTCATGGATTGCCGGAAAGTTGCCGTCGAAGAGAAGCTCCTCCGAGAACGAAGCGACTCTGAGAGAGTTCTTAACCTACTATCCACGCGTGGATGTAGCTAGGGCTGCATCACGTCTAACCAACTCCAATCAGCCACTGAAGGGCGGAGTTATACGTGAACAAACTACTGCCCTCAAAAGAAATTACATTGAGAATAATATCCCGTAAATCTTTTCTTGAAGACGTAATGATAACGCCTCAGTAAGGCGGATTACGTATAATAAAGCGTCTAAGTTAAGTCTACTATACATAATGTCGTTCCCAACATTGAAATTGGAAAAGACATAACGGCGAAAAGAATATATGCAGTCTTTAATCACACCGTCTAGACGCATATGAACTCTCGGTATGCCCTGCTCTGCCAAAATAAACTATATGTAAAAAAAAGATAAAATGGCAGAAATGAGCCACGCGGACAAGAAACTAAACTATCATGCTTAGTAGCAGGCTTGTATATATATATAAATATATAGCGTCGAAAAATAAAACACATGTTGTAATGACAATATTGGACTGCGTCGGTAAGTCAGGGACAAAGTCCCTGTACCGATCGAAAAATCCGAGTCCAATGACGCTATAAGTCTCTTATCCAAGATCGCAGCAATGAAGTCTGAAAAATAATAACTGGAAGAAATGCCAGAAGATATGAAAGGCATCTTCCGATACTACTAAAGGGAAAACTCGAAATCTTTCGAATCCCTTTCGCCATCCTGTCGGACCCTATAAAGCGTTCGGTCGTCCGTAGCTTGATGCAACCGCGGACCACACCGACCCAGCGCCGTCGGATAATTCCTGATTCGACCGAGAAACCGTCAATTGCTGGGATGCTGCGAAACAACTGTGCTAACTCGGATAGCACGTCCGTCACTGAGGCCTGAGGAGCAGCGGTCTTACGATGCATTGCCGCAGGAAGCTCCGAGATCGTTACCCCGTGCATACTTCCAATATGCGAGCGAACGGAGTGTATAAGCCTCGTGTCCCTTGGCTACCGGATGGCGCGACCTATTCGCTGTGGAATCACTGAATGCCGAAACTGATCGGATACTCGAACGTAGCCAATGTGCGGTCGTGTGCCCTGCTGTGAGGATGAGGAAGCATTAAAGACAGTCTCTCGGACTGTCAATATAACGGAGCGTCCCGAGCAACGGACATATGCTCCGAATGTAAAATATCTGAACCACAACATGCGGTCCCCTATGTTGTTGGCTTCCTCCGATCTGTCCTCAATCTGCCGTCACTGGGTGAGTACTAAAATAATTAAAGTGCTCGCATCACCCAAATCTCCTTCCTAGACCGCAACGGACGAACCCGGCAGCCGAACCATTCGATGAATGTACGCTACACCGGGTGAGCTAGCGAATGTCACTCCGTAAGCGATAGACATATTCCATGAGCACTTATTGCCGCTAACTCTTCATTAACTATGACGACAGAGGCACACTTTTGAAAGACATCTCCATAACTCTTCGAACAAGAAACCAGAAATGCTTGGATAGCAAGCATAAAATAATAATATATATAGCGTCGTTCAATAATTCGAAAGTTTGTGTGACATTATTGGACTATGTCGGAACTGAGGGACGATGTCCCTGAACCGAACCAAAAATTTCTAAGTCCACCGACGCTATCAGTTTCTTATCCGGCATCGCAGCATATGTTGTTCCGAAAGGGAAAGCTTGAAATCCACCGAATCCCTTTCGGTATCCCATCGGACCGGATGAAACTTTCGGACGTCCGTACCCGTTTCCGCGGAGCGTCCCGACCCAGCATCGTCGGATAAAATATATGCGACAGATTCAGTTGATGCTGGGATGCTGCGATAAACTGTGCTATTAAGGAAAGCACATCCGTTCCCGAGGCCTGTGCAGTAGCGGACTTACGATGCATTGCCGCTGGAAGCTCCGTGTACGTTGACTCCCGCACACTTCCTATGCGAACGTCCGGAGTCTGCAGGCCTCGAGTCCCCGGCTACCGACCCAGCGCTGTCGGATAATTCTCGATCCGACACCGTTTCTGTCGGCTGCTGGGATGCTGCGATAAGCTGTGCTATGTGCACAAGAATGTCCGGCGTCGAGACCTGCGGAGGCGCAGTCTATCGCTGCTTCGCCGAGGGCAGCTCCGCATCAGATGGCTCCCGCATACTTTTCCTATGCGAACGTCCGGAGTCCATCGGTCTCGAATCCCTGGCTGCCGGATGGTGTGACCTGGTCGCCGAAGAATCCTTGATCGGCGAAGCTGGTAATATATCGGCGGTCACGCAGCCAAGGTGCGGTCGTGTGCGCTGACGAGAAGAGGAAGCCTTAGCAGTCTCAGCGGACTGCCTATACAACGGAGCGTCCCGAGCGACGGACGTATGCTCCGCTAACTACACATTTGTACCACAACATCTGGGGCCAGATGTTGTTGAACGAGAGAGGGGCCTCTCTCGCTTGCCGTCCGGATGGACCGGAACGAGCTATGAACCGGACTAAAAGGCTTCCTCCGTTCTCCCTCCGATCCGCCGTCACTGGGTGTGCATTAAGTTAATTTTATAGTGCTCGCATCACCCCAAAATTCCTTCTAGACCGCAACGGACGAACCCGGCTGCCGAACCATTCGGTGAATGGACGCTACACCGGGCGAGCTAGCGGACGTCAAAGGCCGTCGAACCTACTAGGGTCCTCTTAGGCAATTGGCGTATTACATGAGCACTTTTCCGCTAGCCCTTCATTAATTGTGACGACGGAGGCACACTGTTGGAAGACATCACAGATACATCACCCTAATCTTGATCGTCTGAAATAGAAATTGATAAAGTAGAGTGACCCTGCGGGGAAAGGACCGGAGTGTCCAAATCCCCAACAACATACCGTGACATACGCTTCCCATATTGTCATCGAAATCATACGATACAGAACAGGAGTTAATGCGAGTACACTGACCACATATAGAATGATAATAAGGTCAGAGGAAGACTTCCTCTTAAGCAATTGATCAATATCCTTTCAATGTGAAAAGAAAACAAGTCCTGGTACTCGCACTAACCCCTGGCAATCAAAATACATAATAATAATATGATCCATTAATAGAGAAAAAATAATTGAAATCAAAATATTTTGAAAAAATATTTTTTCAGAACAGCCCAAGTTTCTGAAAAGTAACGTTGAGCCCCAATGGATCCCAAGCCTAAGTGTGGACAAAAATTTTAAAAATATTTTAAACAATTTTTTCAACACTTACGAACAATAATAATGTATCTAGTTATGATTAAAATAACATAAAGATATTATTATTTAGAAATCCCCCCCTCACACAGAGGGCTGTTGTAAATGTAAACAATGAGTGTAAAAACACTAAAATAAGACTCCAGGCACCCAGGCCCGAAATCAGTTACCAAAAATACACCATCTGATGCAAAACAGAGACTTCCAGGGAAGAAACTGCAGAACATCAGATGGTAGATGCAGAACACAACGCCTAACCACCCGTAGGTGAAGACGTAAACATGGGGAAAGAACAGAATTCATTCTGTTATACAGCTAAAACTCCCAAGAAATTTTAGTAATAATAATTACAGAAACTATGCCAAAAGCATGGGAGAATAGCAAGGGGGAACTTAAAGGACAGGGAGAGAGGAAAAACACTTGAAAAAACAGTGTAACTAAATAATCAGAATGACAACAAAATGGCTGCTGCCTTGAAAATAGGTAACTTAACATAATTTCATTAAAAAATTTTAAGTTACAGCCCTGATAATATTCTGTCACACATTCTTTTCCTCTCCTCCTTTTCTATCCTCCTTAGAATCACCATTTCACTAATATTTATGTGTCTGGCATCATTTAAACTGAGATTTAAAAGCACAAAGATCAGTCAGATGTTAACTGATGAAGGGCCAAACTTAGAATGATAAATGGCGCCAATTTCGGAACGTCCTTGACACTGCGCATGCGCAGTAGGGGCGAAGTGTGGAGGGCCTTTCAGGACATGTTTTCTTTAGTTTTAGATGCAAATTTTGGGGATTGGGGGGCAAAATTTGTGTTTGGCCCTATATTTTAAGAGTTAGCACCAGCTATGTCTGGGTCATTGGTACAGTATAAAAATTTATAAAGTTACAGCCCTGAACATCCAAAACCACCGTTATTCACTTCCATCATCCTGCTACTCTGTTGTTTCCATGAAAATCATCAATGATTTGTGTCTGGCATCTTCAAAAATGAGAATTTATTGTATAGATGTCAGTCCAAATGTTTACTGACTTGGGCCAAACAAAAGAATGATGCTTGGCGCCAATTCTGGTCTCTTCCTGGTGCAGTACTAAAAGTATGGAGGGCCAGGTAGGACTTTTAATTTTCGGTATTGTATGCAAATTTTGGGGACTGTGGGGTTCGAAATTTGTGTTTGGCCTTTGATATTATTGAGTTTGCACCAGCCAAGTCTGGGCCACTGGTTATAGTATAAAAATACTAAATAAGAAATTTTACATTTGAAATGAGCAGAGAATATTAAGACCAATACCTAAGCAACTGCATGTATACTACAAGTAAGTTTTATAACAAACAGTCACATGGACTCATGTTCACAAACTCTTTGTAGTCTCTATTAAACTGTTCTTATACTATTATAGAATATTATATCTCACGTGACCTACTAGGCTCCTGATTGGACGAATGCTGCACCCCTATTTTTTTAATTTGCATCCACAGAACTGACCAGGCACTACACGTTTTCTATTTTTAGCACACTACTATATCAGTTTTCTTTTCATACTGCGCGAATAAAACTAATCAGGCTAAATTTAAATATTGATTCACAGAGGCACAACATCCACAAAACGACCCAGAAAGAAATCATTGTGAAAAATGTATCGCTTTTCCATTGTCAAAGTCACATTTTTCAAGGCGTTCATTTTATTCCTTGAGAAGATGATCCATATCTTGTTTCGAAGAGAATAATCCACACCTGAGTACAACTTTCATGAGAACGCATCCGGATATGAAAAATCATTTGTTTTCGCTGCTCATATTATTTCGCTATTTAATTGTATGTTTTGGGCAGTAAACGAATAAATAATGGAATTCAATTGAATCTTCGGAGTTTGTATCGCGTACTGACCCATTCGGTAAAGTATATGTGTGACAAATGTGTGGAAATTATCAAACTGCGTTGTCAAATTTCGAAAATTTTAGTTTTCATTCGCGAGTTGCGCGATTCTAGAATACACAGTTCCGTTTGGGGGAAATGTTTTGTTTACCCTTACGTCCGATTCAAAATCTGTCTTCTGCTCATATCAATAATCCAAGTTAGCCGTGTTTTGGAAGAAGAAAATGTTTTTTAAAAACTACATGATATTTTTTCTATATAACGCTGGTTGGTAGGGATGCTACCTTAGTAATAGATTAACAAATCGGACAGATGTTTTTTTTGATGGGTGTTCGATATAATATAAGGATTAGTGCATGTCTTGTTGTTGTTGACTATGCCCATGTAGTGCCCAGTGAGGTGGTGTAGTTCCCTCCGCTTCCCAGCGGGAACTACACCACCTCACTGGGCAATATATGGGCGTAGTCAACTCCAAGCCATGCACTATTCCTTAAATAGTGTTCAACTGATGATTGGAATCGGCCATCCCAATCGGCCGATTGTGGGCAATCTGATGACAACGGCAACGGCTCCTGGAAAATGGGTTCATCAGATTGTGCAGAACCATTTTGTGATGATTCATAAACCGCATTTTATTATCTTTTGCAATTGTTCAACTGTTACTGTAAAATGATGTCAATGATACCATTCAATAAAGTTGAAAAAACACCACAATGTGTATTCTTAATCTCTCTAGACGTCCCTTTACAGAATATACAAGTTAAACGACATGTAATTTATTTATTTATTTATTGATGTTTAAGGTCACATATTTATGCACAATGGCTAATCATGACCGTGACAGTTTTATGGGTGGAGGAAGCCGGAGTACCCGGAAAGAACCACCGAGCAACGACGAGCAGCTGCCAGCTCCCCAACATCGTAACTCTGCACTGCAGCACAGGCAGGGTTAGATTGGTTGAAGACATGCGTACCATCGACGTGCAGTACGCCTTAGTACACAGTGCCATCGTGCCCCCACATGGGCAATGGGGGTGAAGTGAAACGACATGTAAAGCTTGGAAATGAGCGTACTTGCAGCAAATGCCAGTTCAGATCAAAAAAGTGAAGGTTGCACTCCACTGACTCAGGTTGTAGTAAAATTACCAGTTGCTCTGAGAGCCACGGTTACCACCCATGTGTGTGCGACTGGTAATTTTACTGGACCTGAGTCAACGGAGTTTAACACTGTGAAATATGTTCAATTTAAGGTAGTTCTTTCGAGTCTTGACTTGTCTGGTAGTGCACGGTATTACAATCGGAATTGGCATCGGAATCGGCTAATTTTGATCTCAAATAGTCTGTAATCCTTCAGCGGTAATCGGTTGAACACTATAGCAGAACTTTCATTTCCCTTTGAATTAAGAGACTTCATTAGGCAAGCAGTTTAAATTTAATATACATTTGGAGTCCTAAACGGGGTGGTCAAGAGGCCTCATCAGAAAACCACTGGTTTTCTGAGGCCTTATGACTACCCAGTTCATGGCACCAGTTTTGCATTAAATATTTGAGTGGGAACTGAGATTGGGAAATTTGGGAATTGCGAAAAATCATGCCCGAAAGTCATTGGGAAAGGGTCGAATAAACAGCCCCTGTAGATACCCAAAAGAATCCCTGTGAGGTAATTACAAAGCACTTTCTGTCAAAAACTATTTAAAATTAAGAGATTAATCCATATTACAAACCGTATGAGAACTCATGACGAATAAAAATGGCTGTAACACTCTGGACTCCAAATAAAAAGAGCTTCTAAACAAATTTAAAGTATGCAGTCAGTAATTCAGAACTAAGTACGGAGTCAGTAATTCAGAACTTAGTAACTCCTAGGAAGTTTCTTGGGAAAAAATGTCAAAATCAACATGCAAATTTAAGATAATGTATCCCATATTGAACCTGGTGGTGCATTCTCTGAAATTTGTTGCTTAGATTTCTGCAGGCTTTGTGAGCAACATGTGGGAGAACTTCCGGTCTGAATATCAAATGCACTTGTGAATTCAGTGTTACCACACAAATCTGGATTTAACCCTTTATTTAACCAATCAGCTTCATCCATCTGCATAATTAACCCTTTACTAACATGAAAAGCAGACAACACTTGCAAAAAAAATTCTTGAACGACTAATTTTTTTCATTTTTTGTCTCAAAAACATAGGATATGACTCTCACTGGAATGAGCTCGATGAGCCTGTTCCAATGAGGGGTCATAACCTATGTTTTTGAGACAAAAAATGAAAAAATAATGAAAATTAATTGGTGATTTTTGAGAATAGTGCTGGCCGGTTTTGGCCGTTACGTTGGGTAAAGGGTTAACAAATTGAGTAGTAGAAAAAAAATTTCTACAAAACCACAACATGTGACCCCTCATTGGAAGGAGCTCATCAAGCTTATTCCTGTGAGGGGGACACATGATATGATTTAGTGGAAATTTGGCCATACATGTATTTCTAAGATTAGTTCTCATTAACACTTTACTTAACATGGGTGGTAGACAGCATGCACATTTTTTCTTGAGTAACTACACAGTTTCATTTTTTGCTTCCAAAGTTAAAAAATTTATAGTAATTTCTATATTTTTTATACTTACCAATGACCCAGACATAGCTGGTGCTAACTCTTAAAATATAGGGCCAAACACAAATTTTGCCCCCCAATCCCCAAAATTTGCATCTAAAACCAAAGAAAACATGTCCTGAAAGGCCCTCCACACTTCGCCTCTACTGCGCATGCGCAGTGTCAAGGACGTTCCGAAATTGGCGCCATTAATCATTCTAATAACCAGTGCCTGGTAGGCGCTATGTACTCAGCGGGGAGGCAAGAGTTCCCAACTCCTGGGAGGGCCATCCCCGTCTGGGTCATTGGTAAGTATAAAAAGTTAAAAAATTTATAGTAATTTATATACTTTTTATACTTACCAATGACCCAGACTTAGCTGGTGCTAACTCCACAAAAACCAGGGCCAAACACAAATTTTGCCCCCCAATCCCCAAAATTTGCATCCAAAACAAAAAGAAATCATGTCCTAAAGGACCTCCATAGTACGACTCTACTGCGCATGCGCAGTGACGCAGTCGTCCCGAAATTGGCGCCAAATATCATTCTTACTGGCAGTGCCTGGTCAGCGCTATGTACTCAGCGGGGAGGCAAGAGTTCCCAACTCAGGGAGGGCCATCCCCGTCTGGGTCATTGGTAAGTATAAAAAATATATAAATTACTATAAATTTTTTAACATTTTTATACTGTACCAATGACCCAGACTTAGCTGAATAGTAAACAGGCTGGAGGGCCTAGGACATAGAGGAAAATCCAATAAGCTCAATTATAAAATAAAGAGGTAACCCCTTAAGGAGAAAAGGAGTATTAGGCTTTACATGTATCTTTCTTATTTAATATTTAAATTAGAAAGATACACTACCCTTAATAATTGAGCACAATAACATTCATGTTCTCTATTAACATCCAGTATAACCTTTATACTAATTATTTTTAAAACAAGCCAATAAATAAAGTAGTCCAGAGAATTGAGACTCTTTATAATCATTTAAAAGTGTCCGAGTATTGTATATTAAAGCCCGTTTGACACTTGACATATACAAATGCTTCACACCGAGCTACACTTTAAAAATAAGACATGAATGAAATTAAACATTAATATTACACTTTAAAACCATCCCGGATGCGACTCAGAAATACTGTCTTGGAGGAGGCATTCCCTTGCTTTTCACTATAAAGCAGGTGACCTAAGGGAACACCCGCCCCCCCCCCCCCCCCCCCCCCCCTTCCCCTTGCCCTGGGTCAAATAGCCCAGAGCGAAGAGGGCAGCCGGACGGAGTCACTGCCGGAACAGAAAGCCTGCATAACTATAGTTGCAACTGTTTAGTGGACGACATTCTGAGCAACAGATAACGGACCTAAACAATGCAGGTCTCCAGAAATGGACTCAATATTTCTGAGATAAAAATTAGTAAATGTGGATGGCTGAGACCAATAAGCAGCCTTCATTAAATCTGTAATAGCAACACTATTAGCATAAGCCCAGGAAGTAGAAAGAGCTCTTACTTCATGAGCAGAAATCTTAAGCACAGACTGCTGAGAAGAAGATAAATCTTCATACGCAGTACGGATAGTTAACAGAATCCATCTAGCAATAGAATGGACTGAAATGTCCTTTCTATTAGGCATCAAAGACAGAAAGAAACGTTTCCGTCCTTTTCTGATGAACTGAGATCTCTGTTTATAGATACGTAGTGCTCTAACAGGACAGAGTAAAGGCCTACGCCCGTCTGAAGACGGAAGAGCCTTAATAACAATAGGTTCCGGATATTTATTAGGAGCCTGATTCTTAGCTAAAAAACCGACGTTAGTAGTGAAGGTGATAGTGTTCCCAACACTACGATAATGAGAATCATCCACCGATAGTGCATGAAGCTCACTGACTCTTCTGGCAGAAGAGAAAGCTAAGAGAAAAGCTGTCTTATAAGATAAGAATTTGAAATCTACTGTCCCAAGAGGTTCAAATGGCTTTTCCTTCAATTTAAGGAGAACCCAAGCTAAATTCCACTTAGGAATTAATCTAAGAGTTCTGGGTCTATTTATCGAAAAGTTTCTAACCAATTTCGATAAAGAGACATTAGATCCAATTTGTAAACTATCATGATGTGCATAGGTATCAGATAACATAGATCTATAACCCTTTATAGTAACCGGTTGCAGTTTGATTTCGTCAAACAAGTATACTAGAAAGTTAGCAATGTCTGGTATAGAGGGATCAAATATATCAACAGAATGATCCCTACACCAACGACGGAAAACCTTCCACTTAGCCGCATAGTTTAGCGAAGAGGAGGTCCTCCTACAGTTAGAAATCGCGTCCACTGCTCGTCCTGTAAAGTGCTTGCCATGCAAGAAGGACCGCACAACGGAAAAACGTGAAGGTTGAGACCTTGCGGGTTGTGATGCAGTTGGCGCGATTTCCCCTGCCAAAGAAGATCCTCTCGTGGAGGGAGCTTCCGCGGTAGGTCCCACAACAGACACCTGAGTAGATTTATCCACGGTCTCTGTGGCGACAGAGATGCTACCAACAGAATCTTGCATTGAGATTGTTTTATCTTTAGCAATACTTGTTGAATTAACGGCGCTGGAGGATACGCATATCCTATCATTCCGTCCCAAGGGATCGATAGAGCGTCTACAGCAAATGCTCTTGGATCCGGACACGGGGACACATACGTCTGCAACTGATTGTTGAGATGTGTCGCAAATAAGTCTATCATTGGCCGTTCCCATTGGTAGCAAATCTGATTGAATACTTGTTTGTTGAGAGTCCACTCCGACGGCAACAAGCGACCCTTTCGAGAAAGGGAGTCTGCTAGCACATTCAGACGACCCGGTATGTGACGGACCGAAAGAAGAACGTGATGTTCCAACGCAAACAGAAGGATTCTTTCCGTTAGATTGAACAACGGAACTGAATGAGTGCCTCCCTGATTCCGTATATACGCCACTACTGTCGTATTGTCGGATAGGATTTGGACATGAGCATCGTGAATAATGTCCATCCAGTGACGTAACGCAAGCCAAATTGACATCATTTCCTTGATGTTTATGTGCTTGCACAGGAATTGCGGATCCCAAAGACCCTGGCATCTCGAATCCGTTGGGATTAATGATGCACCCCAACCTGTTTGACTGGCATCCGTCATAATGGTAAAACTCGGATCCGGCAACTGCAGCGGAACTCCTTGAGTTAACCACTGAATGTTTGCCCAAGTCTGAATCTCTTGTTTCACTTGATCTGACAAGAGAACGTCTACATCGAGCGAATGAATTTTCACACTCCAATTCTGAGTCAAGAAAATTTGAAGAGGCCGTGTGCGTAGCCGTCCCATCGGAATGAGATCCGCAGCGGCTCCGCACAGACCTATCAGTCTCATAAATTCTCTCGCTGTGACTTTGTCTGTATTTAGACAATAGCGAGCGTAACAACTGACTAATTTCGCTCTGGTTAACGGCAGACGAACGAGATTGTTGTGCGTCTCGAAGCTCATTCCCAGATGAGTGAATGACTTGGACGGCACCAGATCCGACTTCTCCTCGTTTACTATGAAACCGAGACGTCGGAGCAATAGAAGAAGATTCTGAACATCGTTCTGAAGCGTTAACTCGTTGCCGTACCTCTGAAGAATGTCGTCCAGGTAGGCCGACGTTACCGCAGACGAATGAGCTCGGAAGTAAATCATTACCGAGTTCATTACCCGAGTGAAAGCCCAGGGTGCTAGATTCAATCCGAAGCACATGGCCCGGAACTGATACACCACTCCTAGGACTGCGAAGCGTAGATACTTTCGGAATGTCGGATGTACCATGACGTGAAAGTACGCATCTTTGAGATCTATGCTCGTTGCATAATCGTTCACCCGAATACTCGCTCTGACCGATCGAATCGTCTCCATATAAAACTTCGGAGCGATGATCAGCTTGTTTATCCAGCTCAAATCTATGACTGGACGGAACGAGCCGTCTGGTTTCGGAACCAGAAACAGATGGCTGTAGAATCCCAGCGATTCCTGGTTTTCTACGACCTCTACCGCGTTCTTCATTAAAAGAGACTGCACCTCTGATAGCAGAGCGTCTCTTTTCTGAGGGTTTGACGGAAGATGAGTCCACTTTGGACTTCGAGTTAATGGAGGCTTTCGTTTGAAGGATATCTTTAGACCTTCCGAAGTCACTCCTCTCACCCACGGATCGTCCGTAATCGACGCCCACTCTTGAGAAAAACTCGACAACCTTCCGCCAACCGGAACGCGATAGAGGTTTGAGCCATCACCTCCTGGATCTGCGAGGCCTGCGGTAGGAGAAACCACGTCTTCCACGACCCGCACCTCGCCTCGTCGACCTCGGGGCGTCCGACCGATTGTCCCGGCCAGAAGGACGTCCCGAACGAGAGTCGCTATCCTGACGGTCTCTCGAATAAGAGCTAGAGGACGCACCGGAACCTCTATAGGAACCTCTCTTGGGCGGATAAGACCCAGAAGTGCCCGCCTTATTCGTGTCTGCTGAATCCGACCTTTTAGGAGCGGATCTAAACAACAGAGAATCACTAGCTTTCTTTTTAATATTATCATAAATAGCGGAAAGCTTGCCGTCAAAGAGAAGATCTCCTGAGACCGAAGCGACTCTAAGAGAGTTCTTCACCTTAGAATCCACTAGTGTGGATGTAGACAGGGCTGCGTCACGTCTAACCAACTCCAGATTTGCCACTGAAAGGGCGGAGTTACACGTGGAATAAGCTACTGCCCTTGAAAGAAGTCTTAAGGAGGATTGTATATCCTGAAACTCTTCCCCTTGAAGACGCAGTGATAACGCCTTCGTAAGGTGATCTGCGTAAGATAAGGCATCTAAATTGGCTCTGTTAGGCGCAATAGCTGTTTCCAACACTGCGGTTGGAATAGAAGCTGACGACGGTAATGATAGCTCTAAGTCTTCCGCCTCGTCGTCCATACGCAGAGGAACTCTCGGTATACCCTGACCTGCCGTGTCGAATTTATTCCTTGCATTAATGAAAGGCAGGTTGAGAGTATTTGCGGACAAGAAGCCTGCTTTCCCTGTCCTGGAAGCAAGTTTAAAAATAGCGTCGTTCAATAATTCAAATGTTCTTGCAACATTATTGGACTGCGACGGAAACTCGGGAGCGATGTCCCTGAACCGCTCGAAAAAATCAGAGTCCAATGACGCTATAATTCTCCTGTCCGGAAGCGCAGCAGTCTGGCCCGACGGAACAACTTGAGGAAGAAAGTGCCGGATGAAGTCTACGGCAGCTTTGTGTTGTTCCGAAAGGGATAGCTCCAATTCATCCGTATCCCTTTCACCATCCGGTCGGACCTCCCGATGTTCCCGGTCGTCCGCCCCCGATGCTTCGGCGGAGCGTACCGACCCAGCGCCGTCGGATAATTCTCGATCCGACACCGTCTCTGTCGGCTGCTGGGATGCTGCGATAAGCTGTGCTATCTGCACTAGAATGTCCGACGTCGAGACCTGCGGAGGAGCGGTCTTTCGCTGCTTTGCCGAGGGCAGCTCCGCATCAGATGGCTCCCGCATACTTTTCCTATGCGAACGTCCGGAGTCCATCGGTCTCGAGTCCCTGGCTGCCGGATGGTGTGACCTGGTCGCCGAATAATCCTTCATCGGCGAAGCTGGCAAGATATCGGAGGTCACGCAGCCAAGGTGCGGTCGTGTGCGCCGGCGAGAAGAGGAAGCCTTAACAGTCTCTGCGGACTGCTTATACAACGGAGCGTCCCGAGCGACGGACGTATGCTCCGCTAAAGACACATTTTGTACCACAACATCTGGTCCCAGATGTTGTTGTACGAGAGAGGGGCCTCTCTCGCTCGCGGCCCGGCTGGACCTGGACGAGCTAGGAACCGGACTAAAAGGCTTCCTCCGTTCTCGTTCACTATCCGCCGTCACTGGGTGTGCATCTATTATTTTTATAGTGCTCGCATCACCCAAAATTTCCTCTTGGACCGCATCGGACGAACCCGGCTGCCGAACCATTCGGTGAATGGACGCTACACCGGGCGAGCTAGCGGACGACATTTGTCTAATCTCCATGAGCACTTTTGCCGCTAGCTCTGTATTTAATTGTGACGACGGACGCACACTTGAAGAAGATAACATGGAAACATCACCCTGTTCTGGTTCCTCTGAAATAGAAACTGAGAGAGTAGAGTGACCTTGTGGAGAAAGAGCCGGCATCGCTCTTTCTCCAGAAACAACATATCGTGACACACGTTTCCAATGTCTCTCATCCCAATGTTCACATACAGGACAGGGATTAATGCGAGAACACTGACTACAATTTATGCAATAATCATGAAAGTCAGAGGAAGATTTCTTCCTATTACAATTTGAACAAGTTCCTTTCATTGTGAAGGAACAACAATAAGTCCTAGTTACTCGCAAAAACCCCTGACACAAAGATACATAATAACATGATCCATTAATAAATGAAAAAACAATTGCAAAACAAAATAATTTTGAAAAAATATTTTTTCAGAGAAGCCCAAGTTGCTGAAAAGTAACGTTGAGCCCCGATGGATCCGATGGCAAAGTGTGGTCAAAAATTTTAAAATTATATAAAATAATTAATGAGACACTTTCGGATAATATAAATGTATCTTATAATGAGATAAACTACCTCAAAGGCAAACAGCCCCCCTCAAAAAAGGCTGTTGCCAATGAAAACAAACAGTGTAAACACAGAAGAAAACATGACTCCAGGCACTGAAAAAACTGGCCCGGAATCAGTCCTCAATTACACTCTATCTGATGCAAAACAGAGACTCCCAGGGGAGAATCTGCAGAACATCAGATGGAAGATGCAGAACACAAACGTTATACACCCATGGGTGAAAACGTAACTATGAGGAAAATAACAGAAAACATTCTGTAACCAAGCAACTCTCCCAGGGAAATTTTAGAAATGAAACTTCTCAAAAATATGCCAAAAGCATGGGAGAATTGCAAGGGGGGACTTTAGAAGGTTAGGGGAGAGGAAACACTGAATAAGCAGTGCAACAATTAGCAAGAATGACAACAAGAGGCGTTTGCCTCGAAAATAGGCAACTTAACATAATTTTAACAAAAAATTTTAAGTACAGCCCTGATTATTTTTTGCCACTTCTTTTTTCCTCTCCTCCTTCTATCCTCCTTAGAATCACATTTTCTCCAAGAATTACGTGTCTGGCATCCTTTAAACTGAGATTTACAAGCACAAAGATCAGTGAGATGTTGACTGATGAAGGGCCAAACAGAGAATGATATTTGGCGCCAATTTCGGGACGACTGCGTCACTGCGCATGCGCAGTAGAGTCGTACTATGGAGGTCCTTTAGGACATGATTTCTTTTTGTTTTGGATGCAAATTTTGGGGATTGGGGGGCAAAATTTGTGTTTGGCCCTGGTTTTTGTGGAGTTAGCACCAGCTAAGTCTGGGTCATTGGTACAGTATAAAAATATATAGAATTTACTATAAATTTTTTAACATTTTTATACTGTACCAATGACCCAGACATAGCTGAATAGTAAAAAGGCTGGAGGGCCAAGGACATAGAGCAAAATGGAATACGCTCAATAATATAAAATAGAGTCATCCCCTGTAGGGAAAAAGAAGTAATAGGCCTTACATGTATCTTTCTTATTTATGATAAATTAGAAAGATACAACACCTTCCAAAATTGAGCATCATACATCCATGTACTCTATTAATATCCAATATAATCCTTATACTAATAATTTTTAAAGTAAGCCAATAAATAAAGTAAGTCTAAAGAATAGAGACTCTTATACTCCTAAAAGTGTCTGAGGATTGCATAATCATGTCCGTTGACATATGCAATAATCAAAAGCTATACTTTAAAAACTAAGACTTGAATGAATTTTAAAAACCTAAACTTCTCACTAAACAACCATTCCAATAACAGCTCAGAATTACTAACTCCGGAGGAGGTATCCCCTTGTTTTCATAGTAAAACAGGTGACCCAAGGGAACACCCTCCCCTCCCCCCCCTCCCCCCTTTTTCTTGCCCTGAGTCAAATAGCCCAGAGCGAAGAGGGCAGCCGAACGGAGACACTGCCGAAACAGACAGCCTACCTAGCTATAGTAGCAACTGTTAAGTGAATGACATTCTGAGCAGTAGATAATAGACCTAACAATAGAGGCCTCCAGAAATGGACTCGATATTTCTGAGATAAAAATTCATGAATGTGGATGGCTGAGCGCAATGAGCAGCCTTCAAAAATCTATAATAGCGACACTATTAATGTAAGCCCAAGATGTAGAAGAACTCTTACTTCATGAGCCGAAATCTTAAGCACAACTGCTAAGTCAATGATATACCATAAGCAGTACCGATAGTTAATAGAATCCATTAACAATAGAATGGAGCGTAACGTCCTTCTACTAGGCATCAAAGACAGAAGAAGCTTACGCCCATAGTAATAAACAGATATCTGTTTATAAATACATAAACTGTACCCGGAAAGAGTAAAGGCCTATGCCCATACGAAGACGGAAGGACCTTAATAACAATAGGTTCCAGATATTAGGAGCCTAACTCTTATGCAAAAATCCAACCTAAATAGTAACGGAATAGTGATTGCGAAACTACGAAAGTGAAAATCATCCATCGATAGTGCATGAAACTCACTGACTCTACAGTAAAAGAGAAACCAACAGAATTACTGTCTAAAAGGTCGGAATTTGAAAACTACTGTTTCCAGAGGCTCAAATGATTACTTAGCTAAGTAAGAACCGAAGTTAAAATCCATATAGGAATTTAATCTAAAGATTCTAAGTCTATTTATCAAAAAGTTACTAACTGACTTAGATAAAGAGACATAAGACTCAATTGTAAACTATCCTAGAGTGCATAGGTATGAGGTAACATAAACCTATAACCTTAATAATAACAGGCTGCAGTAGATCTTGTGAAACAAGTATACTAAAAAATTGCAATGAGTAGTATGGAGGGATCAACAATATGAACATAATGATCCCTACACCAACGACGGAAGAGCCTCCACTTTAGCCGCATAGAATAGCGAAGAAGAGGATCTCCTATAGTAAGAAATCGCGTCCAAAGCTTGTCCAGTACAATGATTACAATGCAATACGGACCACACAACGGAATACATGAAGGTTGCGACCTTGCGGGTTGTGATAAAGATGACACGATTTACCCAGTGAAAAAAGATCCTCACATTGAGGAAGATTTCACGTTAAGTCCCACAGTAGACAAGAGAGTAAATTACCCATGATCTCTGTGAAGATAGAGATGCTATCAACAGAAATGTATTGTGGTTGTTTATCTAGCAATACCTGCTGAAACAACAGCGCCGGAGAACACGCGTATCCTATCATTCCGTCCTATAGATCAATAGAGCGTTAACAACATTAGCTCAGAGATCTGGACAAGGCAACACATACGTCTGCAATAGATTAGCAAGCTGTGTTGTAAATAAATCATCATTGGGCGCTCCCATAGATAGCAAATCTGATTGAATACTTGTTTGTTGAGAGTCCATTCTGACAGCAACAAGCGACCCCTAAGTGAACGGGAGTCCGGTAAAACAATCAGACGACCCGGAATATGACGAACCAAAACAGAAGTTGGTGTACTATAACCAACAAATGGATTCTTTCCATTAAATTGAAAAACGGAAACGAAAGAGTGCCTCCCTGGTTCTGGAGATACGCCACTACTGTCGAATTAACGGACAGGATTTGGGCATGCGTTTCTGAATAATGTTCATGCAATGACATAAAGCAAGCCTAAAAAACATTATTCCGCGGAAGAAAATTGGTTGCTAAGAGACTGCGGAACCCAAAGACCCTGGCACTTCGAATCCGTTGGGATCAGTATTATATCCCTATCTGTTTGACTGGCAACCGTCATAACAGCAACACTCGGGTCCGGCAACTGCGGTGGCACTCTCTGAGTCAACCACCGAATGTTTGCCCCAGTCTGAATCTCTTGTAACACTAGATAGACAAGAGAACGTGTAAATCGAGCAATTCATGGATTGCCGAAAAGTTGCCGTCGAAGAGAAGTTCCTCCGAGAACAAAGCGACTCTGAGAGAGTTCTTAACCTTACTATCCACGCGTGTGGATGTAGCTAGGGCTGCGTCACGTCTAACCAACTCCAATCAGCCACTGAAGGGCGGAGTTATACGTGAACAAACTACTGCCCTCAAAAGAAATTACATTGAGAATAATATCCCGTAAATCTTTTCTTGAAGACGTAATGAAAACGCCTCAGTAAGGCGGATTACGTATGATAAAGCGTCTAAGTTGAGTCTACTATACATCATGTCGTTTCCAACATTGAAGTTGGAAAAGACATAAACGGTGAAAAAGAATATTTCCAGTCTTTAACCACACCGTCTAGACGCATATGAACTCTCGGTATGCCCTGCTCTGCCAAAATAAACTATTCGTATAAATGATAAAACGGCAGAAATGAGCAACGCGGACAAGAAACTAAACTATAATGCTTGGTAGCAGGCTTGTATGCATATATAGCGTCGAAAAATAAAACACATGTTGTAATGACATTATTGGACTGCGTCGGTAAGTCAGGGACAATGTCCCTGAATCGATCGAAAAATCCGAGTCCAATGACGCTATAAGTCTCTTATCCAAGATTGCAGCAATGAAGTCCGAAATAACAATCACTGGAAGATAATGCCAGAAGATATGAAAGGCAGCTTCCGATACTACTAAAGGGAAAACTCGAAAACTTTCGAATCCCTTTCGCCATCCTGTCGGACCCTATAAAGCGTTCGGTCGTCCGTACCTGATGCAACCGCGGACCGCACCGACCCAGCGCCGTCGGATAATTCCTGATTCGACCAAGAAACTGTCAATTGCTGGGATGCTGCGAAACAACTGTGCTAACTCGGATAGCACGTCCGTCACCTAGGCCTGAGGAGAAGCGGTCCTACAATGCATTGCCGCTGGAAGCTCCGTGATCGTTACCCCGTGCATACTACCAATATGCGAGCGAACGGAGTGTATAGGCCTCGTGTCCCTTGGCTACCGGATGGCGCGACCTATTTGCCGTGGAATCACTGAATGACGAAACTGATCGGATACTCGAGGTCACGTAGCCAATGTGCGGTCGTGAGCCCTGCTGTGAGGATGAGGAAGCATTAAGGACAGTCTCTAGGACTGTCAATATAACGGAGCGTCCCGCCGACAGACATATGCTCCGAATGTAAAATATCTGAACCACAACATGCGGTCCCCTATGTTGTTGGACGAGAGAGGGACCTCTCTCGCTCACAGCCCGGACGGACCTGGACAAGCCAGGAACCGGACTAACAGGCTTCCTCCGATCTGTCCTCAATCTGCCGTCACTGGGTGAGTACTAAAGTAATTAAAGTGCTCGCATCACCCAAATCTCCTTCCTAGACCGCAACGGACGAACCCGGCAGCCGAACCATTCGATGAATGTATGCTACACCGGGTGAGCTAGCGAATGTCACTCCGTAGGCGATAGACATATTCCATGAGCACTTATTGCCGCTAGCTCTTCATTAACTATGACGACAGAGGCACACTTTTGAAAGACATCTCCGTAACTTTGCGAACAAGAAACCAGAAATGCTTGGTTATAGCAAGCATAAAATAATAATATATATAGCGTCGTTCAATAATTCGAAAGTTTGTGTGACATTATTGGACTATGTCGGAACTGAGGGACGATGTCCCTGAACCGAACCAAAAATTTCTAAGTCCACCGACGCTATCAGTTTCTTATCCGGCATCGCAGCATTCTGGTCCGACGAAAGAAGCTGTAGAAGACCAAGTCAGATGACATACACAACAGCATATGTTATTCCGAAAGGGAAAGCTCGAAATCCTCCAAATCCCTTTCGGTATCCCGTCGGACCGGATGAAATTTTCAGACGTCCGTACCCGCTTCCGCGGAGCGTCCCGACCCAGCATCGTCGGATAAAAAATATGCGACAGATTCAGTTGATGCTGGGATGCTGCGATAAACTGTGCTATTTAGGAAAGCACGTCCGTTCCCGAGGCCTGTGCAGTAGCGGTCTTATGATGCATTGCCGCCGGAAGCTCCGTGTACGTTGACTCCCGCACACTTCCTATGCGAACGTCCGGAGTCTGCAGGCCTCGTGTCCCTGGCTACCGGATGGTGTGACCTGGTCGCCAATGATTCTCTGATTGGCGAAGCTGACTGGATATCCGTGGTCACGTAGCCAAGAGCGGTCGTGTGCGCAACTATGAGAATGAGGAAGCCTTATTGACAGTCTACTCCGGACTGACTATATGTCGGAGCGTCCCGAGCGACGGACGTATGCTCCGAATGCGAAACATTTTGTACCACAACATCTGGGGCCAGATGTTGTTGAACGAGAGAGGGGCCTCTCTCGCTTGCCGTCCGGATGGACCGGAACGAGCTATGAACCGGACTAAAAGGCTTCCTCCGTTCTCCCTCCGATCCGCCGTCACTGGGTGTGCATTAGGTTGATTTATAGTGCTCGCATCACCCCAAAATTCCTTCTAGACCGCAACGGACGAACCCGGCTGCCGAACCATTCGGTGAATGGACGCTACACCGGGCGAGCTAGCGGACGTCAAAGGCCGTCGAACCCACTAGGGTCCTCTTAGGCAATTGGCGTATTTACATGAGCACTTTTCCGCTAGCCCTTCATTAATTGTGACGACGGAGGCACACTGTTGGAAGACATCACAGATACATCACCCTAATCTTGATCGTCTGAAATAGAAATTGATAAAGTAGAGTGACCCTGCGGGGAAAGGACCGGAGTGTCCAATTCCCCAATAAAATACTGTGACATACGCTTCCCATATTGTCATCGAAATCATACGATACAGAACAGGAGTTAATGCGAGTACACTGACCACATATAGAATGATTATAAAGTCAGAGGAAGACTTCCTCTTATTACAATTGATCAATATCCTTTCAATGTGAAAAGAAAACAAGTCCTGGTACTCGCACTAATCCCTGACAATCAAAATACATAAATAATAATATAATCCATTAATATAGAAAAAGTAACTGAAATCAAAATATTTTGAAAAAATATTTTTTCAGAACAGCCCAAGTTTCTGAAAAGTAACGTTGAGCCCCAATGGATCCCAAGCCTAAGTGTGGACAAAAATTTTAAAAATATTTTAAACAATTTATTCAACACTTACGAACAATAATAATGTATCTAGTTATGATTAAAATAACATCAAGATATTATTTTCCAGAAATCCCCCCCTCACACAGAGGGCTGTTGTAAATGTAAACAATGAGTGTAAAAACACTAAAATAAGACTCCAGGCACCCAGGCCCGAAATCAGTTACCAAAAATACACCATCTGATGCAAAACAGAGACTTCCAGGGAAGAAACTGCAGAACATCAGATGGTAGATGCAGAACACAACGCCTAACCACCCGTAGGTGAAGACGTAAACATGGGGAAAAGAACAGAATTCATTCTGTTATTCAGCTAAAACTCCCAAGAAAATTTAGTAATAATAATTACAAAAACTATGCCAAAAGCATGGGAGAATAGCAAGGGGGGACTTAAAGGACAGGGAGAGAGGAAAACACTAAAAAAACAGCGTAACTAAATAATAAGAATGACAACAAAATGGCTGCTGCCTCGAAAATAGGTAACTTAACATAATTTCATTAAAAAATTTCAAGTTACAGCCCTGATAATATTCTGTCACACATTTTTTCCTCTCCTCCTTCTCTATCCTCCATAGAATCACCATTTCACTAATTTATGTGTCTGGCATCATTTAAACTGAGATTTACAAGCACAAAGATCAGTCAGATGTTAACTGATGAAGGGCCAAACTTAGAATGATTAATGGCACCAATTTCGGAACGTCCTTGACACTGCGCATGCGCAGTAGAGGCGAAGTGTGGAGGGCCTTTCAGGACATGTTTTCTTTGGTTTTAGATGCAAATTTTGGGGATTGGGGGGCAAAATTTGTGTTTGGCCCTATATTTTAAGAGTTAGCACCAGCTATGTCTGGGTCATTGGTACAGTATAAAAATATATGGCTTATCCTATCCTTTGAATAAAGAGCCCATTCCAGTTTGGAATCATAAGCAATGTTTTCAAAGCAAATACTGGAAGAAAAAAGTCAAAATTTTAATGGCAGTTTTGAGTATAGAACATAAAGTGTTTAGTCTACACATGGTAAAGGGCCTTCTGAATTGTCTCTCTGCTGAAAGCAAATGTCAGTGCTTTACAATCTTATTAAAAGTTACTGTTCAAGAAATCTTCTCGTCCTGTAGATGAAATCATTTGCAAACTCTGAATCACTAATCATGGATAATTAGGCAAGTGGTTTTCCTGAGTTCTGAACACATAAAGGTTTTGACCAATCCACAACACTGAAATCACATAATCACCACCAAACAGCTCATTACGGAAATATTCACAACATATCTAATATGGGAATGACATCGGAAGTCAACGCTGACGTCGTAACATTGTAACATTAGTTGGTTTCAGAAGATGAATTGAATTAGTCTTCTCTTATTTTCCATTAACCCTTTACCTAACAAATCGGCTGCATCCGCCTGCGTAATCTGCAAATTCAGCAGTTGAAAAAATATTTTTCAAAAAATTTCAATAAAACCATAGGATGTAATCCCTCATTGGAACGATCTCATAGAGCTCATTCCAATGAGGGGTCACATGATATGATTTTGTGGAATTTTTTTTTTAAAAATGATATTTTAAATAATAAATTTTGATATCGCCTGCATTGGGTAAAGGGCTAACTTTTTACCTACTGGTAATACAAATAGCAACTGACAACTGCAAAAACTTCTCCTGAATGACAAAACATTTTCATTTTTGCCTCAGAAACATATCTCATAGCTTATGCCCCCTCATTGGAATGACCTTGATGTAGAGCTGTAGGTTTTTAAATTTCTTGTTCGGTTTTGGTTTTTCAGGTGGAGAAAAACCTCGGTTCGGTTTTCGGTTTGTTCATGAGGCCAAGTAAAATTCAATAAAACTCATTCTTATGTCCGGAGTCATAACTGAATGGTAGTGAAATTGAGTGAAACTCAATGAATGCCCAAAATAAGCTATAATACATGAAGAATCAGGAAGGCCAATATAATAATTACCTAAATATACAGAACTTTTATTGTGCTTGGCCATTTTTCAAGGTCTGACACCTACACACAACTTGAGGAAAGCTGCAAACACAACTAAACTGAAATGTCGGAAATTCCCAGAATGTAGCCTTCCCAGAGTAGTGAGAGTACCCAGACACTGCCATTGGCAGTGTCTGGATACTCTCACTAATCTGGGATGGCTACATTCTGGGAATTTCTGCAGCAAGAGAGTATTTAATAAAAAACGAAAAACCTTAGATTACGGGATGTCGATGGTTTCGGTTTTTAAAAAAACTAAAAACCTCGGTTCGGTTTCGGTTAACCTACAGCTCTACCTTGATGAGCTTGTTCCCATGAGGGGCATAAGCTATGTTTTCAGGCAAAAGTTGAAAGAATAAAAAAATTTGCCTGGTGATTTTTGTGAATTGTGCTGGCCAGCTTAGATGTCTCGTTAGATGAAAGGTTAAATTACACATTATGTGATGAAAAGAATTTCAAATTTGTCATGATTTGACATGAAATTTCTGAACCTCATTCACATAAATCGATCTGAGCCTTGGTAAAGCTCTGTTCAGTTTGATTTTAGAGAACTCAATACAGAAATTTGATATGAAATCGTGACTCTAGAGAACCTCTATATATAATACACCTCACCTGGGCACTTTTAAATGCAAGTTTAATCTCAACATCACTTGTTTTTCTTCCAACCCATAAATAAACCATTTTCCCAGTGTCTAATAACATAACATCATCATCTGCTAAATCATCCTGAAAGAAACAATGATTTGTAATCTCAGGTCCTGCTTTATCTGACACATGAAAATAATGACTAAAATTAACTAGAGGCTCTACAGAGCCTGTAATCGCTCACCTGGAACTACATATAAAAATGTGATTTCCCATAGGCTTTCCATGGTAACTATGAGCTGCAATTGTGACCATGTTTGCAACATTACATCAACATTACATGAGGATCATTGGTAGAAGGTGTCCCAGTCTTCAATGACATGAAGTTTCAAAACATTTGAATCCACCAAACAGAATCATAGAATGTCTCTGGTGGCCATATTTTCCAACCAACAGGAACAAAAAGAGGATTGTTTGTAGAGGGCCTCGTATAGACCATTCTTGCAAAGTTTTTGGTTCACCTTGGCTCAGTAGTTCCAGAGAGAAGATGAAAATGTGATTTCCCATAGGGATTTTCTATAGTAACTATAAACCACAATTGTGGCCATGTTTGCAAAAACGATCAACACTAAATGAGGACTGCTGGTAGAGGGTGTCCCAGCCATCAACCATGCAAAATTTCAAAAACATTTGGCCCTGTGGTTTCAGAGGAGAAGAGTTTTCAAAATTGACCAATCAGAATCAAAGAATGCTTCTGGTGGCCACATTTTTCACCCAACACGAATAAAATGAGTAACAGTTGTAGAGAACCTCTGATAGACCATACCTACCAAGTCTGGTTCACATAGGCTCAGTACTGTCAGTGAAGATGATGAAAATGTGATTTTCCTATAGGGTTTCTATAGTAACTATAAGCCACAAATGCAGCCATAATTGCAACCCATTGAAGATTAAATGAGGATCAATGGTAGAGGGGGTTACAGTCATCAGTCACATTAAGTTTTTCAAACAATTTGGCCTTGTAGTTTCAAAGAAGATTTTCTTGAAAATGCCTACATTTATATGAATTCTGTTTCAACAAAAAAAATCAGTAAAAAAGGGTTAAAATATTTTGAAAATTACAATTTTTTCAGACAGTATTCTCTTTCAAAATTGCTTTTGGATAGGTAAAGGGTTACAGGAAACACAAATTTTTGTCAGATCTTAAAAGATATATATAATTACTGTCATCTGAGCTGACATGATGGGAAGAGAATATAAACAAACTCCAAACACCTGTCAACAGTCACTATTTTTCTGATAAGTAAGAGAGAATAGATAATTACTTTACAGTTGAAGTTGTTTTACAGTACAAGTCAAAATAAGTTAGGTTAATCCTTTTAACTATGTTTCTTTCTCTTCCTACATTGATAAGACCAGAAGCTGACACCATTTTCTGGAAAGCTCTCACTGATAACTTTCCAGAAAGTTATAAAATTTATAGTAATTTAAATATTTTTTATACTTACCACTGACCCAGATTTATCTGGTGCTAACTGTTAAATTCTAGGGCCAAACACAAATTTTGCCCCCCCCCCCCCAACCCCCAAATTTGCATCAAAATCCAAAAAATATATGTCCTATGTGGTCCTCCATACTTTTATCCACTGAGCATGCTCAGTGTCAAGGAAGTCTGAAATTGGAGCCAAATCCTCATTCTTACCACCAGTGCCTGGTAAGCATTATGTAATCAGCAGGGAGGTATAAGTTCCCAACTCATGGGAGGGCCATCCCCGTCTGGGTCATTGGTAAGTATAAAAAATATATAAATTACTATAAATTTTTTAACATTTTTATACTGTACCAATGACCCAGACTTAGCTGAATAGAAAAAAAGGCTGGAGGGTCTAGGACATAAAGGAAAATCCAATAGGCTCAATTACATGTAAACAGAATTATCCCCTCAAGGAGAAGAGGAGAACAGGTTTTACATGTATCTTTCTTGTTTGTATCAAAAAAGAAAGACACAATACCATTCCGTAATTGAGCACAATAACATCAAAGATCTCTATTAACATCCAGTATAACCCATTATACCAATCTTTTTTAAAGGAAAGCCAATAAATAAAGATAGTCCAGAGAATGAGACTCTTTATACTCATTTAAAAGTGTCTTGAGGATTGTATATTAGCGCTCGTATGACATATGACATATACAAATGCTTCACACCGAGCTACACTTTAAAAATATTACATAAATGAGATAGACATTAGCTTTACACTTTAAAACCCATCCTGGCACCGACTCGGAATTACTGACTCCAGAGGAGGTATTCCCTTGCTTTTCACTATAAAGCAGGTGATAAAAGGAAACACCCCCCCCCCCCCCCCCCTGCTCTGGGTCAAATACCCCAGAACGAAGAGGGCAGCAGGACAGAGTCACTACCGGAACAGAAAGCCTGCATAACTATAGTTGCAACTGTTTAGTGGACGACATTCTGAGCAACAGATAACAGACCTAAATAACGTAGGTCACCAGAAATGGACTCAATATTTCTAAGATAAAAATTTGTGAACGTGGAAGGCTGAGACCAATATGCAGTCTTCATCAGATCGGTAATAGCAATACTATTAGCTTAAGCCCAATATGTAGACAGCGCTCTTACTTCATGCGCTGAAATCTTAAGCACAGACTGCTGAGTTGAAGATAATTTTTCATAATCAGTACGGATAGTTAATTGAATCCACCTTGCAATAGAATGGACTGTAATGTCCTTTCTATTAGGCAACAGAGACAGAAAGAAACGCTTACGTCCCTTTCTGATAAACTCAGATCTACGTTTGTAAATGTGCATGGCTCTAACTGGACAGAGCAAAGGCCTATGACCATCTGAAGATGGAAGAGCCTTAATAACAATAGGTTCAGGATACTTATTAGGAGCCTGATTCTTAGCCAAAAATCCAACATTAGTAGTTAAAGTAATAGTATTACCAACACTACGATAGTGAGAATCATCGACCGATAGTGCATGAAGCTCACTAACTCTTCTGGCTAAGAGAAAAGCTGCCTTATAAGATAACAATTTGAAGTCCACTGTATCAAGTGGCTCAAATGGCGCTTCTTTTAGCTTCAGAAGAACCCAAGCTAAATTCCGTTTAGGAATTAACCTAAGGGTTCTAGGTCTACTTATCGAAAAGTTTTTCACTAATTTAGATAAAGAGACATTAGATCCAATCTGTAACCTATCATGATGAGCATAGGTATCCAATAGCATAGACCTATAACCCTTAACGGTTACTGGCTGCAGTTTGTTCTCGTCAAACAAGTAGACCAGAAAATTAGCAATATCTGGAATGGACGGATCATAAATATCAATAGAATGATCCCCACACCACCTATAGAAAACCTTCCACTTAACAGCATAATTTAGCGAAGAGGAGGTCCTCCTACAGTTAGAAATTGCGTCCACTGCTCGTCCTGTAAAATGCTTGCCGTGCAAGAAGGACCACACGGAAATACGTGAAGGTTGAGACCTTGCGGGTTGTGATGTAGTCTGCAAAAGAAGGTCACAACAGACACCTGAGTAGATTTATCCATGGTCTCTGGGGTGACAGAGATGCTACCAACAGAATCTTGCAGTGAGATTGCTTGATTTTTAGCAATATCTGCTGAATAAACGGAGCTGGAGGATATCGTATCCTCGAGCGTATCCTATCATTCCGTCCCAAGAGATCGAGAGAGCGTCTACTGCAAACGCTCGAGGATCTGGGCATGGCGACACATACGTCTGCAACTGATTGTTGAGATGCGTCGCAAATAAGTCTATCATTGGACGATCCCATTGGTAGCAAATCTGATTGAATACTTGTTTGTTGAGAGTCCATTCTGGCGGCAACGTGCGACCTTTCCGAGAAAGGAAGTCTGCTAGAACATTCAGACGACCCAGTATATGACGGACCGATAGAAGAGCTTGATGCTCTAGGACAAACAGAAGGATCCTTTCCGTTAAATTGAATAACGGAATGGAATGAGTGCCTCCCTGGTGCCGAATGTACGCTACTGCTGTCGAACTGTCGGACAGAATTTGTACATGTGAATTCTGAAGAATGTTCATTCATTGACGTAGCGCAAGCCATATTGACATCATCTCTTGATGTTTATGTACTTGTTTAGGAACTGCGGATCCCAAAGACCCTGGAACCTCGAATCCGTTGGGCTCATAGTTGCACCCCAACCTGTTTGACTTGCATCCATCATTATCGTAAAACTAGGATCCGACAGTTGCAGTGGTACTCCTTGAGTTAACCACTGGATATCTGCCCAGGTCTGAAGCCCGAAGTCAATAACAGATTTTAAACTATCCAATGTAAAGCAAGATCTTCAGCAGAAGAAAAAACGATACACTGGATGTATGATGCATGACCAAAATGCCTAAACACCCCTAGGGTGAGGACGTAACCATGGGGAAATACAGAAAAAACATTCTGCATAACACGTCAAACTCCCAAGTAATTTATAAAAAAATTTCAATAAAATAAGCCAAAAAGCTTGGGAGTTTAACTGGGAGGGGGGGAGGCTTCAAGGAAGGATAGGGAAGGAACACTTAACAAACAGTGGAAAAATCATTAACAAGAATGATGACGTCAGATCCACGTCCCGAAATTGGGAAACATAAAATAATTTATCTAAAAATTATAAAGTTACAGCCCTGAATGTTTCCAACCACTGTTTCTTCCTTCCATCATCCAAATGTGTCCTTGGATCCACCAATTCTACTATTGATTTGTGTCTGGCATCATTAAAGCCGAGATTTAAAAGCACAGATGTCAGTTTGTTGTTACTGACAGAAGGGCCAAACAAAGAATGATGGTTGGTGCCAATTTCGGTGTCTTCCTGGATACTGTGCAAACACAGTTTGCAAAAGTATGGAGGACCAGATTGGACATGATTTTTTCAGTTTTGTATGCAAATTTTGGGGATTTGGGGGGGGGGGGGGGTAAAATTTGTGTTTGGCCCTGGATTAAGTTTAGAGTTAGCACCAGCTAGTCTCGGCCATTGGTTGCTGTATAAAAATACAGATTTTTGTCTTTTTTAGGCATAAGTTAAGTTTCATTTCTTAGATGTAGATGGTGAAAATATATAGAAACAAGAGGCCCCAGTGGGCCTTAGGCTCTCACCGAATGTTCCATACTGTTAAGACACAAATTTTATCAAAAGCTATTCTTAAGGTTCTAGAGAGTAAATCTATACTCTCTGTGGAGCTAAAACATCAACAGGACTGAATGGGACAATGCTGCTTATCAAATATCAAAAGATTCTGCATCATGGTTCTGAAGAAGATTTTTAAAGAATTTTTCTTGAACTGCACGAAGTAAACATTCACGCCCCCACAGTGAGCCCCAATATTGATCAAAAGACTCAATTTGAACAAACGTGAATCCAACCCATACCAAGATGCTGCATGCCAAATATCTAAAGATTCTGCCCACCGGTTTTGGTGAAGAAGATTGTTAAAGATTTTTTCTTAAATTGCACTAAGTAAAAATTGGGCTCCTATACTGAGCCCAAATATGAACCCAGAGGGCCGATGTGAACAAACTTGAATCAGATCCACCCCACAATGTTGCATACCAAATATCAAAAGATTCTGCCTGCTGGATCTGGAGAAGCAGATTTTTTAAGAAATTTGCCTGAAATGCACCAAGTTTGAATTCGAGCTTTTATAGTGAGCCCAAATATGAATCCAGGGGGCCGATTTGAACAAACTTGAATCAGATCCACCCCACAATGTTGCATACCAAATATCAAAAGATTCTGCCTGCTGGATCTGGAGAAGATTTTTTTTTAAATTTGCCTGAAATGCACTAAGTTCGAATTCGGGCTTCTATACTGAGCCCAAATACGAATCCAGGGGGCCGATTTGAACAAACTTGAATCAGATACACCCCACATTGTTGCATACCAAATATGAAAAGATTCTGCCTGCTGGATCTGGAGAAGAAGATTTTTTAAGAAATTTGCCAGAAATGCACTAAGTTCGAATTCGGGCTTCTATACTGAGCCCAAATGTGAATCCAGGGGGCCGATTTGAACAAACTTGAATCAGATCCACCCCACAATGTTGCATACCAAATATCAAAAGATTCTGCCTGCTGGATCTGGAGAAGAAGATTTTTTAAAAAATTTGCCTGAAATGCACTAAGTTCGAATTCGGGCTTCGATACTGAGCCCAAATACGAATCCAGGGGGCCGATTTGAACAAACTTTAATCAGATCCACCCCACATTGTTGCATACCAAATATGAAAAGATTCTGCCTGCTGGATCTGGAGAAGAAGATTTTTTAAGAAATTTGCCAGAAATGCACTAAGTTCGAATTCGGGCTTCTATACTGAGCCCAAATGTGAATCCAGGGGGCCGATTTGAACAAACTTGAATCAGATCCACCCCACAATGTTGCATACCAAATATCAAAAGATTCTGCCTGCTGGATCTGGAGAAGAAGATTTTTTAAGAAATTTGCCTGAAATGCACTAAGTTCGAATTTGGGCTTCTATAGAGAGCCCAAATATCAATCCAGGAGACCGATTTGAACAATCTTGAATCAGACCCATACCAAGATGCTGCATACCAAGTATCAAAAGATTCTGCCCACTGGTTCTGGAGAAGAAGATTTTTTAATAACTTTTCTATAATTCATACGGTGCTATCAGAGTTCTGCCCCATACAGAGCCCCCAAGGGACGTGGCCATTTCATTTGAACAAACCTGAATTGCCATATAGTAATTATAGTAAGTAAAGTTGTTTGAAAAATGTTCACGATGACGACGACGGACGGCAAGTGATAAGTTAAGCTCCCTTCGGTGAGCTAATAACTGATATAAACAAGCCAAGACCAATACCGGGTCTGGACCTGCGTCGCTGCATGCAATTGATTACAGAGATGAACAGACTTCAAAGTATCGGCAAACAGGAAGTGGCTGCATGGCAGATCTGAAAATTAGATACACGATACAACTCATCATTATGAAGCAGCAGACCAAATATAAAATCATTCCCTTTCATAGAAGCCAAGAAAACTTAGACGGAAGATGTTTCGGATGGACTGACGGATGGACGGACGGACGGAGTCAAACGGTTACTAGACCTGCTCTGCCGCTGGCGACGCAGGTAAAAAATAAAGACATTTTTCCCATGTATACAATAATTATAAGAGATGAGTTTTGAATAGTAGTGTATCAGCAATAAAAAATAAAGTGGAGCCCACTTAATTGGATATCCCTTAACTGAATAACCCTGATAATTACATATAATTTCCAATCCCAAACTATTCGCCATACCTTCAGTGAAAAGTTGACCTGCTAACAGCAAATAGTTTAGAGGGTGAACTGTTAATGGAATAAAAAATATTGTAATTTATTGAAGAATTACTTGGACAATCACTCAATCCCTTATGTTTTTTACCCATTTGGCCTCAGTACCTCCAGTTTAGGCATTTAATCTTTGGTATCTTGTTTGACAGTGCTCTGTCAAACAAGTTATAATAGAATAAATGCTCAGTTTATTAGTAGAATAAGGAAAATTACCAAACACCTGCTAATTGAATATTCCTGTTAATTGAATATTTTTTCACTGGCAGAGTTATTATTTAGTTAACAGGGTTCCACTCTACAATGAAAATAACTTGTTACTCCTCATGATAAATAAAACTATTCAACATGTGAATTTTATTGAAAGAACAGATAAGGGTTCTACTCAAAATAAGAGGATTGAAAGCATTTATAACTACATTCCTATTAACTACAGTATAAACCGACCTGACTGAAATCCGAGCACTTTTCTGACACAGTGAAATATCCCTTCTCATTTGAACAACGGAATAATCTGGAGTACAGCATGTAATCGATATCCTGAAATTGACCAATGAGACAGAAATTACTTTAATTTCTAAAACAAATTCATGGTTCTAGATATTGAAACCAGAAGTATCTGCCTGAATGGAACAAAGAATATGTCCCGCATTTCACATTAAGCAGGTTGCAAAAATACTCTTAAATCCAAAAAAGGCAATAACTTTGCCATAGTTAGTATGACTAACCTCAAAAACCCAGGTACACAGGTTTCCATGTTGATTAATCTCTGAGCCAAATTTACAAAAACTGCTGATGAAAAGAATGAAAGTGTCAATGACACTGTAGCTCAACTTGACAAACTTGAACTTGGTAAGTTGTAAATGAAATGGCAAAATTGAAGATCATTGGTACCAATGTCATTTTTTTTGCCAGTGGCAACATTTTTTGACAGAAACCGAAGAAAATCGATAGCTCCCATCTAGAGGCCTCCACAAACAAGCATGCCAGGTTTCAAAGCAATCCGATCATAAATGTGCCCTGTAGGGTGTATAAAAGGGAAATATTGTGGTCTGACTAGACTAAATTCTAAGAACGCCGGCCGTGGCAACATTTTTTGACGGAAATGGAAGAAAATCGATAGCTCCCATCTAAAGATCACCGTAAATAAGCATACCAGGTTTCAAAGCAATCTAATCATAAATGTGCCCTGTAGGGTGAGCCAAAGGGAAATATTGTGGTCTGACTAAACTAAGTTCTAAGAATGTTGGCTGCAGCAACATTTTTTGATGGAAATTGAAGAAAATCGATAGCACCCATCTAGAGGTCACCCCAAACAAGCATGCCAGGTTTCAAAGCAATCCGATCATAAATGTGCCCTGTAGGGTGTGCCAAAGGGAAATATTGAGTCTTCTGACTAAACTAAGTTCTAAGAACGTTGGCCGCGGCAACATTTTTTGACAGAAATTGAAGAAAATCGATAGCAACCCATCTAAAGGTCACCCCAAACAAGCATGCCAGGTTTCAAAGCAATCAGATCATAAATGTACCATGTAGGGTGTGCCAAAGGGAAATATTGAGTCTTCTGACTAAACTAAGTTCTAAGAACGTTGGCCGCAGCAACATTTTTTGACAGAAATTGCAGAAAGTTAAAAAATTTATAGTAATTTATATATTTTTTATACTTACCAATGACCCAGACTTAGCTGGTGCTAACTCCACAAAAACCAGGGCCAAACACAAATTTTGCCCCCCAATCCCCAAAATTTGCATCCAAAACAAAAAGAAATCATGTCCTAAAGGACCTCCATAGTACGACTCTACTGCGCATGCGCAGTGACGCAGTCGTCCCGAAATTGGCGCCAAATATCATTCTTACTGGCAGTGCCTGGTCAGCGCTATGTACTCAGCGGGGAGGCAAGAGTTCCCAACTCAGGGAGGGCCATCCCCGTCTGGGTCATTGGTAAGTATAAAAAATATATAAATTACTATAAATTTTTTAACATTTTTATACTGTACCAATGACCCAGACTTAGCTGAATAGTAAACAGGCTGGAGGGCCTAGGACATAGAGGAAAATCCAATAAGCTCAATTATAAAATAAAGAGGTAACCCCTTAAGGAGAAAAGGAGTATTAGGCTTTACATGTATCTTTCTTATTTAATATTTAAATTAGAAAGATACACTACCCTTAATAATTGAGCACAATAACATTCATGTTCTCTATTAACATCCAGTATAACCTTTATACTAATTATTTATAAAGCAAGCCAATAAATAAAGTAGTCCAGAGAATTGAGACTCTTTATAATCATTTAAAAGTGTCCGAGTATTGTATATTAAAGCCCGTTTGACACTTGACATATACAAATGCTTCACACCGAGCTACACTTTAAAAATAAGACATGAATGAAATTAAACATTAATATTACACTTTAAAACCATCCCGGAAGCGACTCAGAAATACTGTCTTGGAGGAGGCATTCCCTTGCTTTTCACTATAAAGCAGGTGACCTAAGGGAACACCCGCCCCCCCCCCCCCCCCCCCCCCCCCCTTCCCCTTGCCCTGGGTCAAATAGCCCAGAGCGAAGAGGGCAGCCGGACGGAGTCACTGCCGGAACAGAAAGCCTGCATAACTATAGTTGCAACTGTTTAGTGGACGACATTCTGAGCAACAGATAACGGACCTAAACAATGCAGGTCTCCAGAAATGGACTCAATATTTCTGAGATAAAAATTAGTAAATGTGGATGGCTGAGACCAATAAGCAGCCTTCATTAAATCTGTAATAGCAACACTATTAGCATAAGCCCAGGAAGTAGAAAGAGCTCTTACTTCATGAGCAGAAATCTTAAGCACAGACTGCTGAGAAGAAGATAAATCTTCATACGCAGTACGGATAGTTAACTGAATCCATCTAGCAATAGAATGGACTGAAATGTCCTTTCTATTAGGCATCAAAGACAGAAAGAAACGTTTCCGTCCCTTTCTGATGAACTGAGATCTCTGTTTATAGATACGTAGTGCTCTAACAGGACAGAGTAAAGGCCTACGCCCGTCTGAAGACGGAAGAGCCTTAATAACAATAGGTTCCGGATATTTATTAGGAGCCTGATTCTTAGCTAAAAAACCCACATTAGTAGTGAAGGTGATAGTGTTCCCAACACTACGATAATGAGAATCATCCACTGATAGTGCATGAAGCTCACTGACTCTTCTGGCAGAAGAGAAAGCTAAGAGAAAAGCTGTCTTATAAGATAAGAATTTGAAATCTACTGTCCCAAGAGGTTCAAATGGCTTTTCCTTCAATTTAAGGAGAACCCAAGCTAAATTCCACTTAGGAATTAATCTAAGAGTTCTGGGTCTATTTATCGAAAAGTTTCTAACCAATTTCGATAAAGAGACATTAGATCCAATTTGTAAACTATCACGATGTGCATAGGTATCAGATAACATAGATCTATAACCCTTTATAGTAACAGGTTGCAGTTTGATTTCGTCAAACAAGTATACTAGAAAGTTAGCAATGTCTGGTATAGAGGGATCAAATATATCAACAGAATGATCCCTACACCAACGACGGAAAACCTTCCACTTAGCCGCATAGTTTAGCGAAGAGGAGGTCCTCCTACAGTTAGAAATCGCGTCCACTGCTCGTCCTGTAAAGTGCTTGCCATGCAAGAAGGACCGCACAACGGAAAAACGTGAAGGTTGAGACCTTGCGGGTTGTGATGTAGTTGGCGCGATTTCCCCTGCCAAAGAAGATCCTCTCGTGGAGGGAGCTTCCGCGGTAGGTCCCACAACAGACACCTGAGTAGATTTATCCACGGTCTCTGTGGCGACAGAGATGCTACCAACAGAATCTTGCATTGAGATTGTTTTATCTTTAGCAATACTTGTTGAATTAACGGCGCTGGAGGATACGCATATCCTATCATTCCGTCCCAAGGGATCGATAGAGCGTCTACTGCAAATGCTCTTGGATCCGGACACGGGGACACATACGTCTGCAACTGATTGTTGAGATGTGTCGCAAATAAGTCTATCATTGGCCGTTCCCATTGGTAGCAAATCTGATTGAATACTTGATTGTTGAGAGTCCACTCCGACGGCAACAAGCGACCCTTTCGTGAAAGGGAGTCTGCTAGCACATTCAGACGACCCGGTATGTGATGGACCGAAAGAAGAACGTGATGTTCCAACGCAAACAGAAGGATTCTTTCCGTTAGATTGAACAACGGAACTGAATGAGTGCCTCCCTGATTCCGTATATACGCCACTACTGTCGTATTGTCGGATAGGATTTGGACATGAGCATCGTGAATAATGTCCATCCAGTGACGTAACGCAAGCCAAATTGACATCATTTCCTTGATGTTTATGTGCTTGCACAGGAATTGCGGATCCCAAAGACCCTGGCATCTCGAATCCGTTGGGATTAATGATGCACCCCAACCTGTTTGACTGGCATCCGTCATAATGGTAAAACTCGGATCCGGCAACTGCAGCGGAACTCCTTGAGTTAACCACTGAATGTTTGCCCAAGTCTGAATCTCTTGTTTCACTTGATCTGACAAGAGAACGTCTACATCGAGCGAATGAATTTTCACACTCCAATTCTGAGTCAGGAAAATTTGAAGAGGCCGTGTGCGTAGCCGTCCCATCGGAATGAGATCCGCGGCGGCTCCGCACAGACCTATCAGTCTCATAAATTCTCTCGCTGTGACTTTGTCTGTATTTAGACAATAGCGAGCGTAACAACTGACTAATTTCGCTCTGGTTAACGGCAGACGAACGAGATTGTTGTGCGTCTCGAAGCTCATTCCCAGATGAGTGAATGACTTGGACGGCACCAGATCCGACTTCTCCTCGTTTACTATGAAACCGAGACGTCGGAGCAATAGAAGAAGATTCTGAACATCGTTCTGAAGCGTTAACTCGTTGCCGTACCTCTGAAGAATGTCGTCCAGGTAGGCCGACGTTACCGCAGACGAATGAGCTCGGAAGTAGATCATTACCGAGTTCATTACCCGAGTGAAAGCCCAGGGTGCTAGATTCAATCCGAAGCACATGGCCCGGAACTGATACACCACTCCTAGGACTGCGAAGCGTAGATACTTTCGGAATGTCGGATGTACCATGACGTGAAAGTACGCATCTTTGAGATCTATGCTCGTTGCATAATCGTTCACCCGAATACTCGCTCTGACCGATCGAATCGTCTCCATATAAAACTTCGGAGCGACGATCAGCTTGTTTATCCAGCTCAAATCTATGACTGGACGGAACGAGCCGTCTGGTTTCGGAACCAGAAACAGATGGCTGTAGAATCCCAGCGATTCCTGGTTTTCTACGACCTCTACCGCGTTCTTCATTAAAAGAGACTGCACCTCTGATAGCAGAGCGTCTCTTTTCTGAGGGTTTGACGGAAGATGAGTCCACTTTGGACTTCGAGTTAATGGAGGCTTTCGTTTGAAGGATATCTTTAGACCTTCCGAAGTCACTCCTCTCACCCACGGGTCGTCCGTAATCGACGCCCACTCTTGAGAAAAACTCGACAACCTTCCGCCAACCGGAACGCGATAGAGGTTTGAGCCATCACCTCCTGGATCTGCGAGGCCTGCGGTAGGAGAAACCACGTCTTCCACGACCCGCACCTCGCCTCGTCGACCTCGGGGCGTCCGACCGATTGTCCCGGCCTGAAGGACGTCCCGAACGAGAGTCGCTATCCTGACGGTCTCTCGAATAAGAGCTAGAGGACGCACCGGAACCTCTATAGGAACCTCTCTTGGGCGGATAAGACCCAGAAGTGCCCGCCTTATTCGTGTCTGCTGTATCCGACCTTTTAGGAGCGGATCTAAACAACAGAGAATCACTAGCTTTCTTTTTAATATTATCATAAATAGCGGAAAGCTTGCCGTCAAAGAGAAGATCTCCTGAGACCGAAGCGACTCTAAGAGAGTTCTTCACCTTAGAATCCACTAGTGTGGATGTAGACAGGGCTGCGTCACGTCTAACCAACTCCAGATTTGCCACTGAAAGGGCGGAGTTACACGTGGAATAAGCTACTGCCCTTGAAAGAAGTCTTAAGGAGGATTGTATATCCTGAAACTCTTCCCCTTGAAGACGCAGTGATAACGCCTTCGTAAGGTGATCTGCGTAAGATAAGGCATCTAAATTGGCTCTGTTAGACGCAATAGCTGTTTCCAACACTGCGGTTGGAATAGAAGCTGACGACGGTAATGATAGCTCTAAGTCTTCCGCCTCGTCGTCCATACGCAGAGGAACTCTCGGTATACCCTGACCTGCCGTGTCGAATTTATTCCTTGCATTAATGAAAGGCAGGTTGAGAGTATTTGCGGACAAGAAGCCTGCTTTCCCCGTCCTGGAAGCAAGTTTAAAAATAGCGTCGTTCAATAATTCAAATGTTCTTGCAACATTATTGGACTGCGACGGAAACTCGGGAGCGATGTCCCTGAACCGCTCGAAAAAATCAGAGTCCAATGACGCTATAATTCTCCTGTCCGGAAGCGCAGCAGTCTGGCCCGACGGAACAACTTGAGGAAGAAAGTGCCGGATGAAGTCCACGGCAGCTTTGTGTTGTTCCGAAAGGGATAGCTCCAATTCATCCGTATCCCATTCACCATCCGGTCGGACCTCCCGATGTTCCCGGTCGTCCGCCCCCGATGCTTCGGCGGAGCGTACCGACCCAGCGCCGTCGGATAATTCTCGATCCGACACCGTCTCTGTCGGCTGCTGGGATGCTGCGATAAGCTGTGCTATCTGCACTAGAATGTCCGACGTCGAGACCTGCGGAGGAGCGGTCTTTCGCTGCTTTGTCGAGGGCAGCTCCGCATCAGATGGCTCCCGCATACTTTTCCTATGCGAACATCCGGAGTCCATCGGTCTCGAATCCCTGGCTGCCGGATGGTGTGACCTGGTCGCCGAAGAATCCTTCATCGGCGAAGCTGGCAAAATATCGGAGGTCACGCAGCCAAGGTGCGGTCGTGTGCGCCGGCGAGAAGAGGAAGCCTTAACAGTCTCTGCGGACTGCTTATACAACGGAGCGTCCCGAGCGACGGACGTATGCTCCGCTAAAGACACATTTTGTACCACAACATCTGGTCCCAGATGTTGTTGTACGAGAGAGGGGCCTCTCTCGCTCGCGGCCCGGCTGGACCTGGACGAGCTAGGAACCGGACTAAAAGGCTTCCTCCGTTCTCGTTCACTATCCGCCGTCACTGGGTGTGCATCTATTATTTTTATAGTGCTCGCATCACCCAAAATTTCCTCTTGGACCGCATCGGACGAACCCGGCTGCCGAACCATTCGGTGAATGGACGCTACACCGGGCGAGCTAGCGGACGACATTTGTCTAATCTCCATGAGCACTTTTGCCGCTAGCTCTGTATTTAATTGTGACGACGGACGCACACTTGAAGAAGATAACATGGAAACATCACCCTGTTCTGGTTCCTCTGAAATAGAAACTGAGAGAGTAGAGTGACCTTGTGGAGAAAGAGCCGGCATCGCTCTTTCTCCAGAAACAACATATCGTGACACACGTTTCCAATGTTTCTCATCCCAATGTTCACATACAGGACAGGGATTAATGTGAGAACACTGACTACAATTAATGCAATAATCATGAAAGTCAGAGGAAGATTTCTTCCTATTACAATTTGAACAAGTTCCCTTCATTGTGAAAGAACAACAATAAGTCCTAGTTACTCGCAAAAACCCCTGACACAAAGATACATAATAACATGATCCATTAATAAATGAAAAAACAATTGCAAAACAAAATAATTTTGAAAAAATATTTTTTCAGAGAAGCCCAAGTTGCTGAAAAGTAACGTTGAGCCCCGATGGATCCGATGGCAAAGTGTGGTCAAAAATTTTAAAATTATATAAAATAATTAATGAGACACTTTCGGATAATATAAATGTATCTTATAATGAGATAAACTACCTCAAAGGCAAACAGCCCCCCTCAAAAAAGGCTGTTGCCAATGAAAACAAACAGTGTAAACACAGAAGAAAACATGACTCCAGGCACTGAAAAAACTGGCCCGGAATCAGTCATCAATTACACTCTATCTGATGCAAAACAGAGACTCCCAGGGGAGAATCTGCAGAACATCAGATGGAAGATGCAGAACACAAACGTTATACACCCATGGGTGAAAACGTAACTATGGGGAAAATAACAGAAAACATTCTGTAACCAAGCAACTCTCCCAGGGAATTTTTAGAAATGAAACTTCTCAAAAATATGCCAAAAGCATGGGAGAATTGCAAGGGGGGACTTTAGAAGGTTAGGGGAGAGGAAACACTGAATAAGCAGTGCAACAATTAGCAAGAATGACAACAAGAGGCGTTTGCCTCGAAAATAGGCAACTTAACATAATTTCAACAAAAAATTTTAAGTACAGCCCTGATTATTTTTTGCCACTTCTTTTTTCCTCTCCTCCTTCTATCCTCCTTAGAATCACATTTTCTCCAAGAATTACGTGTCTGGCATCCTTTAAACTGAGATTTACAAGCACAAAGATCAGTGAGATGTTGACTGATGAAGGGCCAAACAGAGAATGATATTTGGCGCCAATTTCGGGACGACTGCGTCACTGCGCATGCGCAGTAGAGTCGTACTATGGAGGTCCTTTAGGACATGATTTCTTTTTGTTTTGGATGCAAATTTTGGGGATTGGGGGGCAAAATTTGTGTTTGGCCCTGGTTTTTGTGGAGTTAGCACCAGCTAAGTCTGGGTCATTGGTACAGTATAAAAATATTGATAGCTCCCATCTAGAGGTCTCCCCAAACAAGCATACCAGGTTTCAAAGCAATCTGATCATAAATGGGCCCTGTAGGATGTGCCAAAGGAAAATATTGAGGTCTGACTAAACTAAGTTCTACGAACGTTGGCCGTGGCAACATTTTTTGCCGAAAATTGAAGAAAATCGATAGCTCCCACCTAGAGGTCACCCTAAATAAGCATACCAGGTTTCAAAGCAATCAAATCATAAATGTGCCCTGTAGGGTGTGCCAAAGAGAAATATTGTGGTTTGACTAAACTAAGTTCTAAGAACGTTGGCCGCGGCAACATTTTTTGACGGAAATGGAAGAAAATCGATAGCTCCCATCTAGAGGTCACCCCAAACAAGCATGCCAGGTTTCAAAGCAATCCGATCATAAATGTACCCTGTAGGGTGTGCCAAAGGGAAATATTGAGTCTTCTGACTAAACTAAGTTCTAAGAACGTTGGCCGCGGCAACATTTTTTGACGGAAATTGAAGAAAATCGATAGCTCCCATCTAGAGGTCACCCCAAACAAGCCTGCCAAGTTTCAAAGTCATCTGATCATAAATGCGACCTGTGAGGTGTGCCAAAGGAAATTGTGGACGTACGTACTAACGTACTAACATACTAATGTACTAACGTACGTACGTACATACTTACGTACGTACGTACGCCGACGGACGAGAAGTGATGGCAATAGCTCAGCTTGACTTTGAACAAGTTGAGCTAAAAATACAAGCTTGGACAAAATTGTATATATAGACAACAAATTCAAAGTCAAAAAGGGCAATAACTCTGCAACAACATGTCCAATCAACCTCAGAACTAGGAGTGAAAAAATTCTTTCACATACTCTACAACATTTCAGCATGGGGGGTCATTTTTGGACTTAACCCTTTACCAATCAGCTGAAAAAATATTATTTTTCAACAAATTTCAACCAAAGCATATCATGTGACCCCTCTTTGGAATGAGCTTGTCGAGCTCATTCCAATGAGGAGTCACATAATCTGCTTTGGTTGAAAATTTTTGAAAAATTTTAAAAATTGATATTTAAAATAATACATTTTGATATTGCCTTGTTGGGTAAAGGATTAAGATATAATCTGTGTTGGGTAAAGGGTGATCATTTTTGGCACACAAAAAAATACATTTGGTTCTTGCGCAGTTAATTTTTTAAATCAATGATGGAGGGAGGCTTTGATTTATTCTTTTTTCTGTGAAAAAAGAAATATTAAATTTTTTTACCAAATTTTGTTTCTTAGTATACTAACCAAACTAACACAAGTGCCTCTCCACATATTTAATTCCTCCTTGGAAACGAGTTGTTTCTAACAATCCCCAAGAAAAACCTTCCCCTATAATGTGAGCAGCAATATGATTCTATCAGAAGCATCCTGTTCATTCTAATATTCACTTAAGATCTACTTTATGCTAGGTATCCAGCATATGTTTTAATACAAACCTATAATCATACTCCATAGAAATGTTCAGAAATAATTTAATCCTACAGCCTAATAAGCCTTCAGGTCTGAATGATAACTAATCCTCGATCCAGTTTGTGGTTTCTTGTACTGTCAAAACATCGACCTTCAATTTTACTTTAAAAAAGCAAAAAGCAAGTTTAGATGGTTAAATATGTTTCCGATTAAGTGGTGTAAGGTAATAAGGCCATACAAAGTAGATCTTCTGTTTCTCAGGCCATTATTTGTAAAATTGCATGCAGGCGAGTGGTTTGTTATTTTATTTTTTATTTCTGTAATTATTTCTTTGCCATCAAAAGTTCATATTCTTGGTTTATGTTTCAGGCCTCATAATCTACAGAATAGCATGGGTGGTGGTGTATTTCATCCCTTGAGAGCTAGAAGGCTTTGCAATGCTAAAGCATTGCAAAGCCTTCTTGCACTCAAGGGACAAATTTATCAATTTTTTTAATTTTTTTTAAGTTTACATTGGTTATAAAAAGAGAGCATACTGCAGCCAAAATGACCATGTGGGAGGGCCTGAGAAACAAATTTTTAATTTTTTAGGCCTAAGCAAGTTTTCTACTAAACTGAGATAAAAGGATACTTACGCGGTCATACTTCTTTTTTCCACCAATACCAACCCAGAAGAAATTCTCAGGTTCCTCACATTCATTTATCATTTGAACAGTATAGCTGTCCTGAAAGGTTAATAAATATCATTTCTTTTATTTTGACAACCAAAAGTCAATGAATTTGTTGACTACTGTGTAACAATGTGACAGAATTCAATTTCTTCAAAAAATGATTATTGACGGAAATTAAATTTAAATTATTTGTAATATTCAACCCATGCATTCCAAACACCGATCTTTGAAAAAATGGAATTGCTGGAAAGCTTGTTGGTAAAAAAATGGCTGACCTTCCACCATCTTGGTCAGGGAAGGGGTGGTAGTGGTGGTAGTGGTAGTGATGGGAGGGGGGTGGTGTGGGGAGTGTCAGTGATGAGCCAATAAGGTGAAAGCTCCTCCAGATGAAAGCTAATAGTTTGAATACACAATTGGCTGACTCTCGATACTGATGTCAGATGGTCAGTATTAAAGTGTTTTGGTATTTGAGTATTCGAACTACATAATAATTCAACCTCAAAATTCCCTATCTTGATAGTTTTTTAATCATTTTTTCGAAGCCTAATACATCAAAAGGAATATACACAACATCGCATAGCAGTTTGTATCATTCATCGCATAATCATCAAAATGTGTCAGGCCAATTAGGGCCAAAATTTCCAAACGCTGTTGTCTATTTATTGAAATACCAACTTTCAAAGATTTATTTCACAAAAATACAACTTCTTTCACAACCTACCTTATAAAATTGTAAAATGGAATTTTTTCCCAATTTATTCCAAATTACAGCGACTTATTTGAATCAGTATTTCATCTGCAAATATTTTTTGCAAGATGTGAAAATTGAGTGAAATGTTCAGGGTCTTGCTTGCACACTTTGACTGTACATAATAAGTAATGTGTAATTTATCATCAAATATTACTGTTACCTTTAAATAAAGTAAAGGTTATTTTTTATATTGTCGCTTCCAACAACTATCCTGCACACCAAACTCATGCATTTTAATTAGCTTGACAGCTTATTAAATTTGAGAAAACAACACAATGGCAGCCATTTAAAGAAAGTTGAAATTTGGGCAGAAACAGACATCAATGATGATGTTTCACACAAACTTACATGTTTCGCATAAAGTGATTGCTCAGAAAGTTAAAAAATTTATAGTAATTTATATATTTTTTATACTTACCAATGACCCAGACATAGCTGGTGCTAACTCTCAAAATCTAGGGCCAAACACAAATTTTGCCCCCCAATCCCCAAAATTTGCATCTAAAACCGAAAAAATCATGTCCTAAATGGTCCTCCATACTTTTTCTCCACTGCGCATGCGCAGTGTCAAGGAGGTCTCAAAATTGGCGCCAATTATCATTCTTACAAGCAGTGCCTAGTCAGTGCTATGTACTCAGTGGGGAGGTATGAGTTCCCAACTCCTGGGAGGGCCATCCCCGTCTGGATCATTGGTAAGTATAAAAAATATATAAATTACTATAAATTTGTTAACATTTTTATACTGTACCAATGACCCAGACATAGCTGAATAGTAAAAAGGCTGGAGGGCCTAGGACATACAGGAAAATCCAATAAGCTCAACTATATATAATAGAGATATCCCCTCAAGGAGAAAAGGAGTATTAGGCTTAACATGTATCTTTCCTATTTATGATAAATTAGAAAGACACAACACCCTCCATAATTGAGCATAATAACATTCATGTTCTCTATTAACATCCAGTATAACCCTTTATACTAATTATTTTTAAAGTAAGCCAATAAATAAAGTCAGTCCAGAGAATTGAGACTCTTTATACTCTTTAAAAGTGTCCGAGGATTGTATATTAATGCCCGTTTGACACGTGACATATACAAATGCTTCACACCGATCTACACTTTAAAAATATGACATGAATGAATTTTAAACATTAACTTTACACTTTAAAACCATCCCGGTACCGACTCAGAATTACTGACTCCGGAGGAGGTATCCCCTTGCTTTTCACTATAAAGCAGGTGACCTAAGAGAACACCATCCCCCCCCCCCCCCCATTCCCCTTCGCTGGGTCAAATAGCCCAGAGCAAAGAGGGCAGCAGGACAGAGTCACTGCCAGAACAGAAAGCCTGCATAACTATAGTTGCAACTGTTTAGTGGACGGCATTCTGAACAACAGATAACGGACCTAAACAATGCAGGTCTCCAGAAATGGACTCAATATTTCTGAGATAAAAATTCATGAATGTGGATGGCTGAGACCAATATGCAGCCTTCATTAAATCTGTAATAGCAACACTATTTGCGTAAGCCCAAGACGTAGAAAGAGCTCTTACTTCATGAGCCGAAATCTTAAGCACAGACTGCTGAGTTGAAGATAGATTATCATAAGCAGTACGGATAGTTAATTGAATCCATCTAGCAATAGAATGGACCGTAATGTCCTTTCTATTAGACATCAGAGACAGAAAGAAGCGTTTTTGTCCCTTTCTGATAAACTGAGATCTTTGTTTATAGATACGTAAAGCTCTAACCGGACAGAGAAAAGGCCTATGCCCGCCTGAAGACGGAAGAGCCTTAATAACAATAGGTTCTGGATATTTATTAGGAGCCTGATTCTTAGCCAAAAATCCAACATTAGTAGTAAAGGTAATAGTGTTCCCGACACTACGATAGTGAGAATCGTCCACAGATAGTGCATGAAGCTCACTGACTCTTCTAGGAGAAGAGAAAGCTAAGAGAAATGCTGTCTTATAAGATAAGAATTTGAAGTCCACTGTCTCAAGAGGCTCAAATGGCTTTTCTTTTAATTTAAGAAGAACCCAAGCTAAATTCCATTTAGGAATTAATCTAAGGGTTCTAGGTCTATTTATCGAGAAGTTTCTAACTAATTTAGATAAAGAGACATTAGATCCAATTTGTAAACTATCATGGTGTGCATAGGTATCAGATAACATAAACCTATAACCTTTAATAGTAACAGGCTGCAGTTTGATCTCATCAAACAAGTATACTAGAAAGTTTGCAATGTCTGGAAGGGATCAAAAATATCAACAGAATGATCCCTACACCAACGACAAAAGACCTTCCACTTAGCCGCATAGTTTAGCGAAGAGGAGGTCCTCCTACAGTTAGAAATTGCATCCACTGCTCGTCCTGTAAAATGCTTGCCGTGCAAGAAGGACTGCACAACGGAAATACGTGAAGGTTGAGACCTTGCGGGTTGTGATGTAGTTGACGCGATTTCCTCTGCGAAAGAAGATCCTCTCGTGGAGGAAGCTTCCGCAATATGTCCCACAGCAGACACCTGAGTAGATTTATCCACGGTCTCTGTGGAGACAGAGATGCTACCAATAGAATTTTGCATTGAGATTGTTTTATCTTTAGCAATATCTGCTGAATCAACGGCGCTGGAGGATACGCATATCCTATCATTCCGTCCCATGAGATCGATAGAGCGTCTACTGCATATGCTCGAGGATCCGGACATGGTGACACATACATCTGCAACTGATTGTTGAGCTGTCGCAAATAAGTCTATCATTGGCCGCTCCCATTGGTAGCAAATCTGATTGAATACCTGTTTGTTGAGAGTCCATTCTGACGGCAACAAGCGACCCTTCCGTGAAAGGGAGTCTGCTAACACATTCAGACGACCCGAAATATGATGGACCGAAAGTAGAACCTGGTGTTCTAGAACAAACAGAAGGATTCTTTCCGTTAAATTGAATAACGGAATGGAATGAGTGCCTCTCTGGTTCCAATTATACGCTACTACTATCATATTGTCGGACAGGATTTGGACATGTGCTTTCTGAATAATGTTCATCCAATGACATAGTGCAAGCCAAACTGACATCATTTCCTTGATGTTTATGTGCTTGCCTAGAAACTGCGGATCCCAAAGACCCTGGCACTTCGAATCCGTTGGGATCAATGTTGCATCCCAACCTGTTTGACTGGCATCCGTCATAATCGTAAAACTCGGATCCGGCAACTGCAGTGGAACTCCCTGAATCAACCACTGAATGTTTGCCCAAGTCGTAATCTCTTGTTTCACCTGATTTGACAAGAGAATGTCTATATCAAGCGAATGAATCTTTACACTCCAATTCTGAGTCAAGAAAATTTGGAGAGGACGAGTGCGTAACCACCCCATCGGAATGAGATCCGCAGCGGTTCCGCACAGACCTATCAGTCTCATGAACTCTCTTGCTGTGACTTTGTCTGAGTGAAGACAATAGCGAGCATAACAATTGATTAATTTCGCTCTGGTTAACGGCAGACGAACGAGATTGTTGTGCGTCTTGAAGCTCATTCCCAGATGAGTGAATGACTTGGACAGCACCAGATCCGACTTCTCCTCGTTTATTATAAAACCGAGACGTCGGAGTAATAGAAGCAGATTCTGCACATCGTTCTGAAGCGTTAACTCGTTGCCGTACCTCTGAAGAATGTCGTCCAGGTAGGCTGACGTTACCGCAGACGAATGAGCTCGGAAATATATCATTACCGAGTTCATTATTCGAGTGAAAGCCCAGGGCGCTAGGTTCAAACCGAAGCACATCGCTCGGAACTGATATACAACTCCTAGGACTGCGAAGCGTAGATACTTTCTGAATGTCGGATGTACCATGACGTGAAAGTACGCATCCTTGAGATCTATGTTTGTAGCATAGTCGTTCACCCGAATACTCGCTCTGACTGATCGAATTGTCTCCATATAGAACTTCGGAGCGACGATCAGTTTGTTTATCCAGCTCAGATCTATGACTGGACGGAACGAGCCGTCTGGTTTCGGAACCAGAAACAGATGGCTGTAGAACGTCTCTTTTCTGCGGATTTGACGGAAGCTGAGTCCATTTTGGACTTCGAGTTAATGGAGGCTTTCGTTTGAAGGGAATTACCCCTCGAACCCAGGGGTCATCCGTAATTGACGCCCAATCGTTTATAAAACGCGATAATCTTCCGCCTACCGGAACATGATAGAGGTTCAAACCATCACCTCCTGGACCTGCGAGGCTTGCGGAAGGAGAAACTACGTCCTCCACGACCCGCACCTCGCCCCGTCGACCTAGGGATGTCTGACCGGTTATCTCGGCCAGAATAACGTCCCCCACGTGAGTCGCTGCCTTGACGGTCTCTCGAATTAGACCTAGAGGACGCATAGGAACCTCTATAGGAACTTCTCTTGGGCATACTTGTCCCAGAAGTGCCTGTCTTACTCTTTTCTGCTGTATCCGACTTTTTGGAAGCGGATTTGAATAGCAGAGAATCCGAAGCTTTCTTAGTTATCTTATCATAGATTGCTGAAAGCTTGCCGTCGAAGAGAAGCTCTCCGGAGACCGAAGCGACTCTGAGAGAGTTCTTCACCTTACCATCCACGCGCGTGGATGTAGCTAGGGCTGCGTCACGTCTAACCAACTCCAGGTTTGCCACTGAAAGGGTGGAGTTATACAGGGAATAAACTACTGCTCTAGAAAGAAGTCTTAATGAGGATTGTATATCCTGGAATTCTTTCCCTTGAAGACGTAATGATAACGCCTTAGTAAGGTGATCTGCATATGATAAAGCATTCAAGTTAACTCTGTTAGACATTATTGTCGTTTCCAATGTCGTGGTTGGAATTGACATAGACGACGGTATAGACAATTCCAAGTCTTCAGCCTCGTCGTCTAGACGCAGAGGAACTCTCGGTATGCCCTGTCCTGCCGTTTCGAATTTATTACTTGAATTGATGAACGGCAGATTTAGAGCATTTGCGGATAAGAAACCAGACTTGCCCGTTTTGGTAGCAAGCTTATATATAGCGTCATTCAATAATTCGAATGTTCTTGTGACCTTATTGGACTGTGTCGGAAACTCAGGGACGATGTCCCTGAACCAATCAAAAAATTCTGTGCCTAATGACGCTATCAGTCTCTTATCCGGCATCGCAGCATTCTGGTCCGACGGAACAACCTCTGGAAGACAATGCCGGATAAAATCTATGGCAGCTTTATGTTGTTCCGAAAGGGAAAGCTCCAAATCCTCCGAATCCCTTTCGCCATCCTGTCGGACCCTATGAAGTTCTCGGTCGTCCGTACCTGATGCTTCAGTGGAGCGTACCGACCCAGCGTCGTCGGATAATTCCTGATCCGACAGAGATTCTGTCGTTTGCTGGGATGCTGCGATAAGTTGTGCTATTTGGGATAGCACGTCCGTCACTGAGGCCTGTGGAGTAGCGGTCTTATGTTGCTTTGCCGCTGGAAGCTCTGTGTATGTTGACTCCTGCATACTTCTTTTATGTAAACGTCCGGAGTCTACAGGCCTCGTGTCCCTGGCTACCGGATGGCGTGACCTTGTCGCCGTGGAATCCCTGATCGGCGAAGCTGGCTGGATATCCGTGGTAACGTAGCCAATGTGCGGTCGTGTGCGCTGCCGTGAGGATGAGGACGCCTGTCAATATAACGGAGCGTCCCGAGCGGCGGACGTATGCTCCGAATGCAAAACGTTTTGTACCTCAACATCTGGTCCCAGATGTTGTTGTACGAGAGAGGGACCTCTCTCGCTCGCAGCCCGGATGGACCTGGATGAGCTAGGAACCGGACTAATAGGCTTCCTCCATTCTCTCCTCTGATCCGTCGTCACTGGGTGTGCACTTTGTCTTACTATAGTGCTTGCATCACCCAAATCGCCTTCCTGGACCGCAACGGACGAACCTGGCTGGTGAGCCATTTGATGAATGGTCGCTACACCGGGTGACCTAGCGGACGCCAATGCCGTCGATCCTACTAGGGACCTCTTAGGCAATTGACGTATTTCCATGAGCACTTTTGCCGCTAGCTCTTCAATTAACTGTGACGACGGAGGCACACTTTTGGAAGACATCACAAAAACATCACCCTGTTCTTGTTCCTCTGAAATAGAGATTGATAAACTAGAGTGACCCTGCGGAGAAAGGACCGGCATGGCCTTTTCCCCACTAACAACATACCGTGACACACATTTCCAATGTTTGTCATCCCAATTGACACATACTGAACAGGAGTTAGTGCGAGTACACTGACTACAATTAATACAATGATTATGAAAGTCAGAGGAAGATTTCCTCTTATTACAATTTGAACAATATCCTTTCATTGTGAAAAGAACACAAAAAGTCCTAGTACTCGCACCAACCCCTGAAAACAAAGATACATAATAATATGATCCATTAACATAGAAAAAATAATTGAAATCCAAAAAAAATTTTTTTTTAAATATTTTTTCAGAAAAGCCCAAGTTTCTGAAAGTAACATTGAGCCCCAATGGATCCCAAAAAAAGCCTAAGTGTGGACAAAAATTTTTAAAATATTACAAAAAAATTAATGCAACACTTACGTATAATAATAATGTATCTTGATATGATTAAGCTAATACAAAGACAAGAAATCCCTCTCAACAGAAACTGTTGTCAATGTAAACAAGAAGTGTATAAACACCAGAAACATGACTCCAGGCACTGATAAACATGGCCCAAAATCAGTTACCAATAACAACACTATCTGATGCAAAACAGAGACTTCCAGGGAAGAAACTACAGAACTTCAGATGGTAGATGCAGAACACAATGCCTAAACACCCATGGGTGAGGACGTAAACATGAGGAAAAGAACAGAATTCATTCTGTTACCCAGCTAAAACTCCCAAGAAATTTTAGTAATAATATTACAAAAAATATGCCAAAAGCATGGGAGAATAGCAAGGGGGGACTTAAAGGAAAGGGAGAGAGGAAACATTGAACAAGCAGTGTAACTTTATAGCAAGAATGACAACAACACGCCCATGCCTCGAAATTAGGCAACATAACATAATTTCGTAAAAAAAATTTTAAGTTACAGCCCTGATTATTTCCTGCCACTCATTTTCCTCTCCTCCTTCTAATTCCTCTTTAGATCCACCATTTCTCTAATATTTATGTGTCTGGTATCATTTAAACTGAGATTTTCAAGCACAGTCAGATGTGAACTGATGAAGGGCCAAACAAAGAATGATAATAATTGGCGCCAATTTCGAGACCTCCTTGACACTGCGCATGCGCAGTGGAGGAAAAGTATGGAGGACCATTTAGGACATGATTTTTTTGGTTTTAGATGCAAATTTTGGGGATTGGGGTGCAAAATTTGTGTTTGGCCCTAGATTTTGAGAATTAGCACTAGCTATGTCTGGGTCATTGGTACAGTATAAAAGTTAAAAAATTTATAGTAATTTATATATTTTTTATACTTACCAATGACCCAGACTTAGCTGGTGCTAACTCTAACAAAACCAGGGCCAAACACAAATTTTGCCGCCCAATCCCCAAAATTTGCATCCAAAACAAAAAGAAATCATGTCCTAAAGGACCTCCATACTACGCCCCCACTGCGCATGCGCAGTGTCACGGACGTCCCGAAATTGGCGCCAATTATCATTCTTACTGGCAGTGCCTGGTCAGCGCTATGTACTCAGCGGGGAGGCAAGAGTTCCCAACTCCTGGAAGGGCCATCCCCGTCTGGGTCATTGGTAAGTATAAAAAATATATAAATTACTATAAATTTTTTAACATTTTTATACTGTACCAATGACCCAGACTTAGCTGAATAGTAAACAGGCTGGAGGGCCTAGGACATAGAGGAAAATCCAATAAGCTCAACTATATAATAAAGAGGTAACCCCTTAAGGAGAAAAGGAGTATTAGGCTTTACATGTATCTTTCTTATTTAATATTAAATTAGAAAGATACAATACCCTTAATAATTGAGCACAATAATATTCATGTTCTCTATTAACATCCAGTATATCCCTTATACTAATTATTTTTAAAGTAAGCCAATAAATAAAGTAGTCCAGAGAATTGAGACTCTTTATAGTCATTTAAAAGTGTCCGAGTATTGTATATTAAAGCCCGTTTGACACTTGACATATACAAATGCTTCACACCGAGCTAAACTTTAAAAATAAGACATGAATGAATTTTAACATTAATATTACACTTTAAAACCATCCCGGAAGTGACTCAGAAATACTGACTTGGAGGAGGCATTCCCTTGCTTTTCACTATAAAGTAGGTGACCTAAGGGAACACCCGCCCCCCCCCCCCCCCCCCCCCCCCCCCCCCCCCCTTCCCCTTGCCCTGGGTCAAATAGCCCAGAGCGAAGAGGGCAGCCGGACGGAGTCACTGCCGGAACAGAAAGCCTGCATAACTATAGTTGCAACTGTTTAGTGGACGACATTCTGAGCAACAGATAACGGACCTAAACAATGCAGGTCTCCAGAAATGGACTCAATATTTCTGAGATAAAAATTATGAATGTGGATGGCTGAGACCAATAAGCAGCCTTCATTAAATCTGTAATAGCAACACTATTAGCATAAGCCCAAGAAGTAGCAAGAGCTCTTACTTCATGAGCGGAAATCTTAAGCACAGACTGCTGAGAAGAAGATAAACTCTCATAAGCAGTACGGATAGTTAATTGAATCCATCTAGCAATAGAATGGACCGAAATGTCCTTTCTATTAGGCATCAAAGACAGAAAGAAACGTTTCCGTCCCTTTCTGATAAACTGAGATCTCTGTTTATAGATACGTAATGCTCTAACAGGACAGAGTAAAGGCCTACGCCCGTCTGAAGACGGAAGAGCCTTAATAACAATAGGTTCCGGATATTTATTAGGAGCCTGATTCTCAGCTAAAAAACCCACATTAGTAGTGAAGGTGATAGTGTTCCCGACACTACGATAGTGAGAATCATCCACCGACAGTGCATGAAGCTCACTGACTCTTCTAGCAGAAGAGAAAGCTAAGAGAAAAGCTGTCTTATAAGATAAGAATTTGAAATTTACTGTCCCAAGAGGTTCAAATGGCTTTTCCTTCAATTTAAGAAGAACCCAAGCTAAATTCCATTTAGGAATTAATCTAAAAGTTCTGGGTCTATTTATTGAGAAGTTTCTAACCAACTTAGATAAAGAGACATTAGATCCAATTTGTAAACTATCATGATGTGCATAGGTATCAGATAACATAGACCTATAACCCTTAATAGTAACAGGCTGCAGTTTGATTTCGTCAAACAAGTATACTAGAAAGTTTGCAATGTCTGGTATAGAGGGATCGAATATATCTACAGAATGATCCCTACACCAACGACGAAAAACCTTCCACTTAGCCGCATAGTTTAGCGAAGAGGAGGTCCTCCTACAGTTAGAAATCGCGTCCACTGCTCGTCCTGTAAAGTGCTTGCCATGCAAGAAGGACCGCACAACGGAAAAACGTGAAGGTTGAGACCTTGCGGGTTGTGATGGAGTTGGTGCGATTTCCCCTGCGAAAGAAGATCCTCCCGTGGAGGAAGCTTTCGCGGTAGGTCCCACAACAGACACCTGAGTAGATTTATCCACGGTCTCTGTGGCGACAGAGATGCGACCAACAGAATCTTGCATTGAGATTGTTTTATCTTTAGCAATACTTGTTGAATTAACGGCGCTGGAGGATACGCATATCCTATCATTCCGTCCCAAGGGATCGACAGAGCGTCTACTGCAAATGCTCTTGGATCCGGACACGGAGACACATACGTCTGCAACTGATTGTTGAGATGTGTCGCAAATAAGTCTATCATTGGCCGTTCCCATTGGTAGCAAATCTGATTGAATACTTGTTTGTTGAGAGTCCACTCCGACGGCAACAAGCGACCCTTTCGTGAAAGGGAGTCTGCTAGCACATTCAGACGACCCGGTATGTGACGGACCGAAAGAAGAACGTGACGTTCTAGCGCAAACAGAAGGATTCTTTCCGTTAGATTGAACAACGGAACTGAATGAGTGCCTCCCTGATTCCGTATATATGCCACTACTGTCGTATTGTCGGATAGGATTTGGACATGAGCATTGTGAATAATGTCCATCCAATGACGTAACGCAAGCCAAATTGACATCATTTCCTTGATGTTTATGTGCTTGCACAGGAATTGCGGATCCCAAAGACCCTGGCATCTCGAATCCGTTGGGATTAATGATGCACCCCAACCTGTTTGACTGGCATCCGTCATAATGGTAAAACTCGGATCCGGCAACTGCAGCGGAACTCCCTGAGTTAACCACTGAATGTTTGCCCAAGTCTGAATCTCTTGTTTCACTTGATCTGACAAGAGAACGTCTACGTCGAGCGAATGAATTTTCACACTCCAATTCTGAGTCAAGAAAATTTGGAAAGGACGTGTGCGTAACCGCCCCATCGGAATGAGATCCGCAGCGGCTCCGCACAGACCTATCAGTCTCATAAATTCTCTCGCTGTGACTTTGTCTGCGTGCAGACAATAGCGAGCGTAACAACTGACTAATTTCGCTCTGGTTAACGGCAGACGAACGAGATTGTTGTGCATCTCGAAGCTCATTCCCAGATGAGTGAATGACTTGGACGGCACCAGATCCGACTTCTCCTCGTTTACTATAAAACCGAGACGTCGGAGCAATATTAGTAAATTCTGAACATCGTTCTGAAGCGTTAACTCGTTGCCGTACCTCTGAAGAATGTCGTCCAGGTAGGCCGACGTTACCGCAGTCGAATGAGCTCGGAAATAGATCATTACCGAGTTCATTACCCGAGTGAAAGCCCAGGGTGCTAGATTCAATCCGAAGCACATCGCCCGGAATTGATACACCACTCCTAGGACTGCGAAGCGTAGATACTTTCGGAATGTCGGATGTACCATGATGTGAAAGTACGCATCTTTGAGATCTATGCTTGTTGCATAATCGTTCACCCGAATACTCGCTCTGACCGATCGAATCGTCTCCATATAAAATTTCGGAGCGACGATCAGCTTGTTTATCCAGCTCAAATCTATGACTGGACGGAACGAGCCGTCTGGTTTCGGAACCAGAAACAGATGGCTGTAGAATCCCGGAGTCTCCTGGTTTTCTACAACCTCTACCGCGTTCTTCATTAAAAGAGACTGCACCTCTGATAACAGAGCGTCTCTTTTCTGCGGATTTGACGGAAGATGAGTCCACTTTGGACTTCGAGTTAATGGAGGCTTTCGTTTGAAGGATATCTTTAGACCTTCCGAAGTCACTCCTCTCACCCAAGGGTCGTCCGTAATCGGCGCCCATTCTTGTGAAAAGTTCGACAACCTTCCGCCAACCGGTACGCGATAGAGGTTTAAGCCATCACCTCCTGGACCTGCAAGGCCTGCGGTAGGAGAAACCACGTCCTCCACGACCCGCACCTCGCCCCGTTGACCTCGGGGCGTCCGACCGGTCGTCCCGGCCCGAAGGACGTCCCGAACGAGTCGCTACCCTGACGGTCTCTCGAATAAGACCAAGAGGACGCACCGGAACCTCTATAGGAACCTCTCTTGGGCGCATTAGACCCAGAAGTGCCTGTCTTATTCTTGTCTGCTGTATCCGACTTCTTAGAAGCAGATTTGAACAACAGAGAATCCGAAGCTTTCTTTGTAATTTTATCATAAATAGCAGAAAGCTTGCCGTCAAAGAGAAGATCTCCGGAGACCGAAGCGACTCTAAGAGAGTTCTTCACCTTAGTATCCACGAGTGTGGATGTAGCTAGGGCTGCGTCACGTCTAACCAACTCCAGATTTGCCACTGAAAGGGCGGAGTTACACGTGGAATAAGCTACTGCCCTTGAAAGAAGTCTTAAAGAGGATTGAATATCCTGAAACTCTTTCCCTTGAAGGCGTAGTGATAACGCCTTAGTAAGGTGATCTGCGTAAGATAAGGCATCTAAATTGGCTCTGTTAGATGCAATAGCTGTTTCCAACACCGCGGTTGGAATAGAAGCCGACGACGGTAATGATAGCTCTAAGTCTTCCGCCTCGTCGTACATACGCAGAGGAACTCTCGGAATATCCTGTCCTGCCGTGTCGAATTTATTCCTTGCATTAATGAAAGGCAGGTTGAGAGTATTGGCGGACAAGAAACCTGCTTTCCCCGTCTTAGAAGCAAGTTTAAATATAGCGTCGTTCAATAATTCAAATGTTCTTGCAACATTATTGGACTGCGACGGAAACTCGGGAGCGATGTCCCTGAACTGCTCAAAAAATTCAGAGTCCAATGACGCTATAATCCTCTTGTCTGGAACCGCAGCAGTCTGGCCCGATGGAATAACTGGAGGGAGAAAGTGCCGGATGAAGTCCACGGCAGCTTTATGTTGTTCCGAAAGGGATAGCTCCAAAATCATCTGTATCCCTTTAACCATCCGGTCGGACCTCATGATGCTCCCGGTCGTCCGCCCCCGATGCTTCGGCGGAGCGTACCGACCCAGCGCCGTCGGATAATTCTCGATCCGACACCGTTTCTGTCGGCTGCTGGGATGCTGCGATAAGCTGTGCTATCTGCACAAGAATGTCCGGCGTCGAGACCTGCGAAGACGCAGTCTTTCGCTGCTTCACCGAGGGCAGCTCCGCATCAGATGGCTCCCGCATACTTTTTCTATGCGAACGTCCGGAGTCCATCGGTCTCGAATCTCTGGCTGCCGGATGGTGTGACCTGGTCGCCGAAGAATCCTTGATCGGCAAAGCTGGTAAGATATCGGCGGTCACGCAGCCAAGGTGCGGTCATGTGTGCTGACGAGAAGAAGAAGCCTTAGCAGTCTCCGCGGACTGCCTATACAACGGAGCGTCCCGAGCGACGGACGTATGCTCCGCTTGCGACACATTTTGTACCACAACATCTGGTCCCAGATGTTGTTGTACGAGAGAGGGGCCTCTCTCGCTCGCGGCCCGGCTGGACCTGGACGAGCTAGGAACCGGACTCAAAGGCTTCCTCCGTTCTCGCTTACTATCCGCCGTCACTGGGTGTGCACCTTGTATGTTTATAGTGCTCACATCACCCAAAATTTCCTCCTGGACCGCATCGGACGAACCCGGCTGCCGAACCATTCGGTGAATGGACGCTACACCGGGCAAGCTAGCGGACGACATTTGTCTAATCTCCATGAGCACTTTTGCCGCTAGCTCTGAATTCATTTGTGACGACGGACGCACACTTGTAGAAGATAACATGGAAACATCACCCTGTTCTTGTTCCTCTGAAATAGAAACTGAGAGAGTAGAGTGACCTTGCGGAGAAAGAGCCGGCATAGCCCTTTCTCCAGAAACAACATACCGTGACACACGTTTCCAATGTTTGTCATCCCAATATTGACATATAGGACAGGGATTAGTGCGAGAACACTGACTACAATTAATACAATGATCATGAAAGTCAGAGGAAGATTTCTTCCCATTACAATTTGAACAATATCCTTTCATAGTGAAAAGTCAACAAGTCCTAGTTACTCGCACAAACCCCTGACACAAAGATACATAATAACATGATCCATTAATAAATGAAAAAACAATTGCAAATCAAAATAATTTTGAAAAAATATTTTTTCAGCGAAGCCCAAGTTGCTGAAAAGTAATGTTGAGCCCCGATGGATCCGATGGCAAAGTGTAAATAATTAATGAGACTCTTACGGATAATATAAATGTATCTTATAGTGAGATAAACTACACCAAAGGCAAACAGCCCCCCTCAAAAAAGGCTGTTGCCAATGTAAACAAACAGTGTAAAACACCAGAAAACATGACTCCAGGCACTGAAAAAACTGGCCCGAAATCAGTCATCAAAATTACACTCTATCTGATGCAAGACAGAGACTCCCAGGGGAGAATCTGCAGAACATCAGATGGAAGATGCAGAACACAACGTTTATACACCCATGGGTGAAAACGTAACTATGGGGAAAATAACAGAAAACATTCTGTATCCAAGCAACTCTCCCAGGAAAATTTTAGAAATGAACTTTCTCAAAAATATGCCAAAAGCATGGGAGAATTGCAAGGGGGGACTTTAGAAGGCTAGGGGAGAGGAAACACTGAATAAGCAGTGCAACATTTAGCAAAAATGACAACAAGAGGCCCATGCCTCGAAAATAGGCAACTTAACATAATTTCATCAAAAAATTCTAAGTACAGCCCTGATTATTTTTTGTCACTTCTTTTTCCTCTCCTCCTTCTATATCCTCCTTAGAATCACCATTTCTCCAAAAATTACGTGTCTGGCATCCTTTAAACTGAGATTTACAAGCACAAAGATCAGTGAGATGTTGACTGATGAAGGGTCAAACAGAGAATGATAATTGGCGCCAATTTCGGGACGTCCGTGACACTGCGCATGCGCAGTGGGGGCGTAGTATGGAGGTCCTTTAGGACATGATTTCTTTTTGTTTTGGATGCAAATTTTGGGGCTTGGGGGGCAAAATTTGTGTTTGGCCCTGGTTTTGTTAGAGTTAGCACCAGCTAAGTCTGGGTCATTGGTACAGTATAAAAATATATAACTGCAATTTCTGCCATTTTTTTACCTGGAGACTGTATACATAACTAACATGTTAGTTATGATGAGTTCTACCAAATCTGTGATATAATTGCACTGTTTCTATCCTAAAACATCTTATTTGTTATTTGTGTCATAAAACAGGATGTAAAAGTTCAATACATCGCAGTGCAGCAGAATGAAAATGTTAACAAACATTCCTTTTTTCCAACTGACATTTGCCAATGTTTACCCCCAACTGCCAATGGTGAACCAATGATGGGATATCACCCGAAGGCCAAGTATATACTGATTAATCATCTCATCAGGTGGGGCATTTGTTGCTATACACAGCAATGCAAATTGAATATTAATATCAAATTTTAGTTATTACTGGCAAAAAATAAATTCTGATATTGTAAAGTTAATACAGTGTTACTAGTTTTCATGAAAGGCTTTCTTTTGATTTTCGATGATGTGAAAGCTGTTACACTATGAAACAGCTATCATGTCATCAAACATCGCCCAAGGGAGAAGTAAATATCACTGTGGGAGGAGTTACTACATAGATTCACCTGACACCATCCTGAAGGAGGGGGAGGGGGGCACACTGAGTTGCGAAAGCGTTGATTGATATGAAAGCTGTCACACTGTGACTGCAGTCACAGTGTAACAGGTTTCACATCATCAAACATTGCTGTTGGGGAAAGTAAATATCACTTATGGGAGGAGTTACTGCACTGATTCACCTGACACCATCTTGAGGGGGGGGGGGGGGAGGGGCACATGAGTTGCGACATTTCTCACCGACATTCCAGTAATCCAGTTGTACAGAGATCAGGGGTTTTGCATCATAAATGTAAATTTGACATGTTAATTGCATATAGGTTAGACAGTGAACTCCTGGTAATTGAATACAAGTCAAATAACATGTACACATTGAACTTATTTAAGCACCCCCATTTTTTTCGCGATGGTGTTAATAGAAACTGTCATTACTTTCATGCTATCTTTCAGATAGCCTAAAGTGATTGTTTGTGGAAAGAATGGTCTATTGACAAATGAAAGAAATACAATGATGAAAATATGCAGTATTTTAATGGCGCTAATTACACATATCTGTAACTAATGTTTTTGGTGGAAAAATGTTCTCTCGTCAAGTATGGCGCTGGAACGGTAAAACATAATAATCAGTAACAGCAACTTCACTGTCATGAAACATTTCAGGGGGTGCTTAAGTTCCAGGTGTATATAATAGGACAATGACCAAATTCTGGTTAATTTTATACTCCTGTTAGTTGAATATTTGTCACTGGCAAATGGGACTCTTAATTTAACAGGGTTCTGCTATGCTGATGTTTGAAATGGTGTTACATGCTAAGAAGGCCCATTAAAAGTCATCATAACTATAATTACCCTAAACATATGGTAAGCAATTTCTTCAGCTAGCTGAGCATCACTGTGTTCTGCTTTACTTCCAACCCAGACATACACAATTCCCTTTAAATCTTCACTATCAAACGGAACCATCAGAATATAGCTGTAAATAGAAAAAACATGATATTCTTTAAGGCCATTATAAACTTCTGCCAGGCAATTACACAAAAACTTTTATACCACGAGTGCTGTATTCAAAGTTACCAGATACAATGCAGGGACTGAAAAATGAGTAAGGAAAGTTAAAAAATTTCTAGTAATTTATATATTTTTTATACTTACCAATGGCCCAGACTTAGCTGGTGCTAACTCTTATATTCTAGGGCCAAACACAAATTTTGCCCTCCCCCCCCCAATCCCCAAAATTTGCATAAAAATCCCAAAATTAGATGTCCTATGTGGTCCTCCATACTTTTATTCACTGCGCATGCGCAGTGTCAAGGAAGTCTGAAATTGGAGCCAAATCCTCATTCTTACAACCAGTGCCTGGTAAGTGTTATGTAAACAGCGGGGAGGTATGAGTTCCCAACTCATGGGAGGGCCATCCCCATCTGGGTCATTGGTAAGTATAAATAATATATAAATTACTATAAATTTTTTAACATTTTTATACTGTACCCATGACCCAGACTTAGCTGAATAGAAAAAAGGCTGGAGGGCCTAGGACATTAGGAAAATCTGTTAGACTCAATTACAGGTAAACAGAATTATCCCCTCCAGGAGAAGAGGAGAACAGGCTTTACATGTATCTTTCTCGTTTATACCAAAAAAGAAAGACACAATACCATTCCGTAATTGAGCACAATAACATCAATGATCTCTATTAACATGCAGTATAACGCATTATACTAATCTTTTTAAAGGAAAGCCAATAAATAAAGACAGTCCAGAGAATGAGACTCTTTATACTCATTTAAAAGTGTCCGAGGATTGTATATTAGTGCTCGTATGACACGTGACATATACAAATGCTTCACACCGAGCTACACTTTACTGACTCCACAGGAGGTATTCCCTTACTTTTCACTATAAAGCAGGTGATATAAGGGAACACCATCCCCCACCTTCCCCTTGCTCTGGGTCAAATACCCTAGAACGAAGAGGGCAGCAGGACAGATTCACTGCCAGAACAGAAAGCCTGCATAACTATAGTTGCAACTGTTTAGTGGACGACATTCTGAGCAACAGATAACGGACCTAAACAATGCAGGTCACCAGAAATGGACTCAATATTTCTAAGATAAAAATTTGTGAACGTGGAAGGCCGAGACCAATATGCAGATTTCATAAAATCGGTAATAGCAACACTATTAGCATAAGCCCAAGATGTAGACAGCGTTCTTGCTTCATGCGCCAAAATCTTAAGCACAGACTGCTGAGTTGAAGATAATTTTTTATAAGCAGTACGGATAGTTAATTGAATCCACCTTGCAATAGAATGGACTGTAATGTCCTTTCTATTAGGCAGCAGAGACAGAAAGAAACGCTTATGTCCCTTTCTGATAAACTCAAGATCTACGTTTGAAAATACGCATGGCTCTAACTGGACAGAGCAAAGGCCTATGACCATCTGAAGATGGAAGAGCCTTAATAACAATAGGTTCAGGATACTTACTAGGAGCCTGATTCTTAGCCAAAAATCCAACATTAGTAGTCAAAGTAATAGTATTACCAACACTACGATAGTGAGAATCATCAACCGATAGTACATGAAGCTCACTAACTCTTCTGGCAGAAGAGAAGGCTAAGAGAAAAGCTGTCTTAAAAGATAAGAATTTGAAATCCACTGTATCAAGAGGCTCAAATGGCGCTTCTTTTAGTTTCAGAAGAACCCAAGCTAAATTCCACTTAGGAATTAACCTAAGGGTTCTATGTCTATTTATCGAAAAGTTTTTCACTAACTTTGATAAAGAGACATTAGATCCGATTTGTAAGCTATCATGATGAGCACAGGTATCCGATAGCATAGACCTATAAACCTTAATAGTTATTGGCTGCAGTTTGATCTCGTCAAACAAGTAGACTAGAAAATTAACAATGTCGGGAATGGAGGTATCATAAATATCAATAGAATGATCCCTACACCACCGATAGAAAACCTTCCACTTAGCAGCATAATTTAGCGAAGAGGAGGTCCTCCTACAGTTAGAAATTGCATCCACTGCTCGTCCTGTAAAATGCTTGCCGTCCAAGAATGGCCGCACAACGGAAATACGTGAAGGTTGAGACCTTGCAGGTTGTGATGCAGTGTGCGCTATTTCCCCTGCGAAAGAAGGTCCTCCTGTGGAGGAAGCTTCCGTGGAATGTCCCACAACAGACACCTGAGTAGATTTATCCATGGTCTCTGGGGGGACAGAGATGCTACCAACAGAATCTTGCAGTGAGATTGCTTGATCTTCAGCAATATCTGTTCAATCAATGGAGCTGGAGGATACGCGTATCCTATCATTCCGTCCCAAGAGATCGAGAGAGCGTCTACTGCAAATGCACGAGGATCTGGGTATGGCGACACATACATCTGCAACTGATTGATGAAATGCGTCACAAATAAGTCTATCATAGGACGACCCCATTGGTAGCAAATCTGATTGAATACTCATTTGTTCAGAGTCCATTCTGACAGCAACATGCGACCCCTCCGAGAAAAGGAGTCTACTAAAACGTTCAGACGACCCGGAATATGACGGACCGATAATGACTATGACTGGACGAAACGAGCTGTCTGGTTTCGGGACCAGAAACAGATGGCTGTAGAAACCTGGAGATTCCTGGTTTTCTATGACCTCTATCGCGTTCTTCTCCAGAAGAGATTGGACTTCTAATAGAAGCGAACTTCTCTTCTGATGATTTGACAGAAGCTGAGTCCATCTTGGACTTCGAGTTAACGGAGGCTTTCTTTTGAAGGACAGTTTTAGTCCTTCTGAAATCACCCCTCGAACCCAAGGGTCGTCCGTAATCGACAACCAATTGGTTAAGCAACTTGATAACCTTCCGCCCACTGGAACACGATAGAGGTTTGCACCATCACTTTCTGGACTTGCGAGGCTTGCAGGAGGAGAAACCATGTCCTCCACGACCCACACCTCACCCCATCGACCTAGGGGCGTCTGACCGGTTGTCTCGACCAGTATTACGGCCCCTACCTGAGTCGCTACCCTGACAGTCCTTAGATCCTCTATAGGAACTTCCCTTGGACGTATGCATCCCAGAAGTGCCTGTCTTACTCTTCTCCGCGGAATCCGACTTTTTAGCAGCGGACTTGAACAGCAGAGAGTCTGAAGCTTTCTTAGTAATTTGATCATAGATCAGGGAAAGCTTGCCGTCGAAGAGAAGCTCTCCGGAGACCAGAGCGACTCGAAGAGAGTTTTTCACCTTACGATCCACACGAGTGGATGTAGCCAAGGCAGCATCATGTTTAACTAACTCCAGATTTGCCACCGAAAGGGCGGAGTTATATGTAGAGTATGCTATGGCCCTCGAAAGAACTCTTAAGGATGTCTGAACATCCTGGAATTCTTTTCCTTCGAGATGTAATGATAACGCTCTGGTAAGGTGATCTGCATACGATAATGCGTCTAAGCTGGTCCTGTTAGACGAGATTGTTGTATCCAACGTTGTGGTTGGAATAGACATAGACGACGGCAAAGACAATTCTAGGTCTTCAGCCTGGTCGTCTAGACGCAGAGGAACTCTCGGAATGCCATGTCCTGCCATTTCAAATTTATTCTTGAATTGATGAAAGGCAGCTGTATAGCATTTGCCGTTAAGAAACCGGACTTGCCCGTCTTGGTGGCAAGTTTGAATATAGAGTCATTCAAAAGATCAAATGTCCGTGAGACATTTCTGGACTGGGTTGGAAACTCAGGGACAGTGTCCCTAATCCGGCCGAAAAAGTCTGTGTCCAGCGACGCTATCATTCTCTTATCCGGCACCGCAGCATTTTGGTCCGGAGGAACATCATCAGGAAGGTACTGCCGGATGAAATCGACAGCTACCTTATGTTGCTCCGAAAGGGAAAATTCCAACTCCTCTGAATCCCCTTCTCCATCCGGCTGGACCACTTGAGAATCTTGGTCGTCCCTTGCTGACTCTGTAGTGGAATGAACCGACCCAGCTTCCTCAGACAATTCCTGATCGGAAAAGGTTTGTGACGGCTGCTGGGATGCTGCGATATTTATTTATTTATTTATTTATTGATGTTTAAGGTCACATATTTATGCACAATGGCTAATCATGACCGTGACAGTTTTACGGGTGGAGAAAGCCGGAGTACCTGGAGAGAACCACCGAGCAACGACAAGCAGCTGCCAGCTCCCCAACATCGTAACTCCGCACTGCAGCACAGGCAAGGTTAGACTGGCTGAAGACATGCGTACCATAGACATGCTGTACGCCTTAGTACATGGCGACATCGTGCCACCACATGGGCAATGGGGGTGAAGTGTCTTGCCCAAGGACACAACGCGGTTGCCGCAGGTGGGATTCGAACCGAGGACCTCTCGGCTTGCAGCCTGCACCAGGATGCTGCGATAAGATGAGCTATCTGTGATAGCAAGTCCATTACGGAGGCCTGTGGAGCCACGGTCTTAAATGATTTAGCCGCTGGAAGCTCCTGGGATGCTGAATCTCGCATACTTCTCTTATGCGCTCGTCCTGATTGTAAAGGCCTTGTATCCCTGGCTACCAGATGGCGTGACCTGGTTGACGTGGAATCCCTGGTCAGCAAAGCTGGCTGGATATCAGCGGTCACGTAGCCAAGGTGCGGTCGTGTGTGCTGCCGTGAGGATGAGGAAGCCGATAGACTAGTCGCTGCGGACTGTCTGTGTAACGAAGCGCCCCGAGCAGATGGAGTGGACATATGCTCTGCATGATTAGCATCACGTACAACAACATCTGGTCCCAGATGTTGCTGTAAGAGAGAGGGGGCTCTCTCGCTCGCGGTGCGGGTGGACCAGGATGAGCTAGGTACCGGACTGACAGGCTTCCTCCCTACTATCCTCGGATCCATCGTTGCTGGGTGTGCACGTTCGATGTTTATAGTGCTTGCATCACCCAAACTGCTTCCCTGGACCACAATGGACGAGCCCGGCTGCCGGGCCATTCGATGAGTGGTCGCTACACTGGGCGAGCTAGCGGACTACAACACCGTCGATCCTACTAGGGACCTCTTAGGCAATTGTTGTATCTCCATGAGCACTTTTGCCGCTAGTTCTTCGTTAGAATGCAACGACAGAGGCACACTTGTTGAAGACATCACGGAAACATCACCCTGTTCTTGTTCCTCTGAAAAAGAGCCTGATAAACTAGAGTAATCCCTGCAGAGAGAGGACCGGCATGGACCCCTCACCGCTAACAATATACCGTGACACACGTTTCCAACGTTTGTCACTCCAATTGGCACACACTGAGCAAGAATTAGTGTGAGTACATAGACTACAAGAGACACAATAAACATCAGAATCAGAGGAAGATTTCCTCGCATTACAATTTGAACAATATTCTTTCATCGTGAAAAAATATAAACAGTAGTAGTACTCGCACTAACCCTTGAAACAAAGATACATATTAATAATATAATCCATTATAACATTTCGAAAAAATAATTTAAAAAAAAAATTTTGAAAAATTTTCAGAAGAGCCCAAGTTCCCAATGGGAACAGTGAGCCCAAATGGATCCCAAAAAAGCCTAAGTGTGGACAAAAATTTTAAAACATTTTAAACTAGAACTATCACTGAAGGTGATTAATACCCCCGCTTTGGGTTTTTAGAGGAATGCACTTCTGATCATGTAGGCAAAGGCCATAAGGAAATGTATACATAAAGATCATTTTTTGTTGTTGAAATTTGTATTTGCATGTGGCCTTCCACAGAACATCACTGAATACTTAAAGAGCCCACACATATATGGTTTACATTTGGAAAAACACATTTACAATGTGCAACATGTATTCAAAATCGGTTCATTAATGTAGGAGGAGTTGCACACACAAGAATCCCATTTGAAAACTCATAATAAATCCAAGTTAAAGGGAGATAACCTGGTTAAAATTGTCGCAGATCAAAAATTTGGGAATATGCGTATGTTCACTTAGTTGTGATAATGTTTGAAAGGTTTCGTCAAAATTGATTGATAAATGTAGGAGGAGTTGCACGCACAAGAATTTCATGTAGAAACCCATAATAAATCTAAGTTAAAGGGAGATAACCTAGTTAAAATTGCCACAGCTCAAAAATTTTGGAATATGCGCATGTTTACTTAGTAGTGATGATATCTGTAAACTTTTGTCCAAATTGATTGATAAATGTAGGAGGAGTTGCGCACACAAGAATTTCATGCAGAAACCCATATTAAATCAAAGTTCAAGAGAGATAACCTGGTTAAAATTGTCGCAGATCAAAAAGTTTGGAATATGCACATGTTCACTTAGTAGAGATGATGTTTGAAAGGTTTCATCAAAATCGGTTCATTAATGTAGGAGGAGTTGCGCACACAAGAATTTGTTCGAACGGAAAGACATAATAAATCTAAGTCAAAGGGAGATAACCTGGTTAAAATTGTTGCAGATCAAAAATCTTGGAATATGCGCATGTTCACTTAGTAGTGATGATGTCTGAAAAGTTTTGTCCAAATTGATTGATAAATGTAGGAGGAGTTGCACGCACAAGAATTTCATGTAGAAACCCATAATAAATCTAAGTTAAAGGGAGATAACCTAGTTAAAATTGCCACAGCTCAAAAATTTTGGAATATGCGCATGTTCACTTAGTAGTGATGATGTCTGTAAACTTTCGTCCAAATTGATTGATAAATGTAGGAGGAGTTGCGCACACAAGAATTTCATGCAGAAACCCATATTAAATCAAAGTTCAAGAGAGATAACCTGCTTAAAATTGTCGCAGATCAAAAAGTTTGGAATATGCACATGTTCACTTAGTAGAGATGATGTTTGAAAGGTTTCATCAAAATCGGTTCATTAATGTAGGAGGAGTTGCGCACACAAGAATTTGTTCGAACGGAAAGACATAAAAAATCTAAGTCAAAGGGAGATAACCTGGTTAAAATTGTCGCAGATCAAAAATCTTGGAATATGCGCATGTTCACTTAGTAGTGATGATGTCTGAAAAGTTTTGTCCAAATTGATTGATAAATGTAGGAGGAGTTGCGCACACAAGAATTTCATGTAGAAACCCATATTAAATCAAAGTTCAAGAGAGATAACCTGGTTAAAATTGTCGCAGATTAAAAAGTTTGGAATGTTAAAAAATTTATAGTAATTTATATATTTTTTATACTTACCAATGACCCAGACATAGCTGGTGCTAACTCTTAAAATATAGGGCCAAACACAAATTTTGCCCCCCAATCCCCAAAATTTGCATCTAAAACTAAAGAAAACATGTCCTGAAAGGCCCTCCACACCTCGCCCCCACTGCGCATGCGCAGTGTCAAGGACGTTCCGAAATTGGCGCCATTTATCATTCTAATAACCAGTGCCTGGTAAGCGCTATGTACTCAGCGGGGAGGCAAGAGTTCCCAACTCCTGGGAGGGCCATCCCCGTCTGGGTCATTGGTAAGTATAAAAAATATATAAATTACTATAAATTTTTTAACATTTTTATACTGTACCAATGACCCAGACATAGCTGAATAGTAAAAAGGCTGGAGGGCCAAGGACATAGAGCAAAATGGAATACGCTCAATAAAATAAAATAGAGTCATCCCCTGTAGGGAAAAGAAGTAATAGGCCTTACATGTATCTTTCTTATTTATGATAAATTAGAAAGATACAACACCTTCCAAAAATTGAGCTTCATACATCCATGTACTCTATTAATATCCAATAATCCTTATACTAATAATTTTTAAAGTAAGCCAATAATAAAGTAAGTCTAGAGAATAGAGACTCTTATACTCCTAAAAGTGTGTGAGAATTGCATAATCATGTCCGTTGACATATGCAATATTCAAAAGCTATACTTTAAAAACTAAGACTTGAATGAATTTTATAAACTTAAACTTCTCACTAAACAACCATCCCAATAACAGCTCAGAATTACTAACTCCGGAGGAGGTATCCCCTTGTTTTCATAGTAAAAACAGGTGACCCAAGGGAACACCCCCCCCCCCCTTTTTCTTGCCCTGGGTCAAATAGCCCAGAGCGAAGAGGGCAGCCGAACGGAGACACTGCCGAAACAGACAGCCTACCTAGCTATAGTAGCAACTGTTAAGAGAATGATATTCTGAGCAGTAGATAATAGACCTAACAATAGAGGCCTCCAGAAATGGACTCGATATTTCTGAGATAAAATTCATGAATGGATGGCTGAGCGCAATGAGCAGCCTTCAAAAATCTATAATAGCAACACTATTAATGTAAGCCCAAGAAGTAGAAGAACTCTTACTTCATGAGCCGAAATCTTAAGCACAACTGCTAAGCCAATGATATACCATAAGCAGTACGCTAGTTAATAGAATCCATTAAAAATAAAATGGAGCGTAACGTCCTTCTACTAGACATCAAAGACAGAAGAAGCTTACGCCCTTGTAATAAACAGATATCTGTTTATAAATACATAAACTGTACCCGGAAAGAGTAAAGGTCTATGCCCATACGAAGACGGAAGGACCTTAAAATAATAGGTTCCGGAAATAGGAGCCTAACTCTTATGCAACAATCCAACCTAAATAGTAACGGAAGTATTGACTCCGAAACTATGAAAGTGAAAATCATCCATCGATAGTGCATGAAACTCACTGACTCTACAGTAAAAGAGAAACCAACAGAATTACTGTCTAAAAGGTCAGAATTTGAAAACTACTGTTTCCAGAGGCTCAAATGATTACATAGCTAAATAAGAACCGAAGTTAAAATCCGTATAGGAATTTAATCTAAAGATTCTAAGTCTATTTATCAAAAAGTTACTAACTGACTTAGATAAAGAGACAAAAGACTCAATTGTAAACTATCGTAGAGTGCATAGGTATGAGGTAACATAAACCTATAACCTAAATAACAACAGGCTGCAGTAGATCTTGTGAAACAAGTATACTAAAAACTAGCAATGCGTAGTATGGAGGGATCAACCATATGAACATAATGATCCCTACACCACGACGGAAGAGCCTCCACTTTAGTCGCATAGAATAGCGAAGAAGAGGATCTCCTATAGTAAGAAATCGCGTCCAAAGCTCGTCCAGTACAGTGCTTACAATGCAATACGGACCACACAACGGAATACATGAAGGTTGCGACCTTGCTGGTTGTGATAAAGATGACACGATTTACCCAGTGAAAAAAGATCCTCACATAGAGGAAGATTTCACGTTAAGATCCACAGTAGACAAGAGAGTAAATTACTCATGATCTCTGTGAAGATAGAGATGCTATCAACAGAAATGTATTGTGGTTGTTTATCTTAGCAATACCTGCTAAAACAACAGCGCCGGAGGATACGCGTATCCTATCATTCCGTCCTATAGATCAATAGAGCGTTAACAGTATTAGCTCAGAGATCTGGACAAGCCAACACATACGTCTGCAATTGATTAGCAAGCTGTGTCATAAATAAAACATCATTGGGCGCTCCCATAGATAGCAAATCTGATTAAATACTTGTTTGTTGAGAGTCCATTCTGACAGCAACAAGCGACCCGTAAGAGAACGGGAGTGCGATAAAACAATCAGACGACCCAGAATATGACGGACCAAAACTGAACTTGGTGTACTATAACCAACAGACGGATTCTTTCCATTAAATTGAATAACGGAAACAAAAGAGTGCCTCCCTGGTTCCGGAGATACGCCACTACTGTCGAATTAAAGGACAGGAATTTGGGCATGCGTTTCTGAATAATGTTCATGCAATGACATAAAGCAAGCCTAAAAAACATTATTCCGCGGAAGTTAAACTGATAGCTAAAAGACTGCGGAACCCAAAGACCCTGGCACTTCGAATCCGTAGGGATCAGAATATCCCAATCTGTTTGACTGGCAACCGTCATAACAGCCACACTAGGGTCCGGCAACTGCGGCGGCACTCTCTGAGTCAACCACCGAATGTTTGCCCCAGTCTGAATCTCTTGTAACACTAGATAGACAAGAGAATGTATAAATCAAGCAATTCATGGATTGCCGGAAAGTTGCCGTCGAAGAGAAGCTCCTCCGAGAACGAAGCGACTCTGAGAGAGTTCTTAACCTACTATCCACGCGTGGATGTAGCTAGGGCTGCATCACGTCTAACCAACTCCAATCAGCCACTGAAGGGCGGAGTTATACGTGAACAAACTACTGCCCTCAAAAGAAATTACATTGAGAATAATATCCCGTAAATCTTTTCTTGAAGACGTAATGATAACGCCTCAGTAAGGCGGATTACGTATAATAAAGCGTCTAAGTTAAGTCTACTATACATAATGTCGTTTCCAACATTGAAATTGGAAAAGACATAAACGGCGAAAAAGAATATATGCAGTCTTTAATCACACCGTCTAGACGCATATGAACTCTCGGTATGCCCTGCTCTGCCAAAATAAACTATATGTAAAAAAGATAAAATGGCAGAAATGAGCCACGCGGACAAGAAACTAAACTATCATGCTTAGTAGCAGGCTTGTATATATATATAATATATAGCGTCGAAAAATAAAACACATGTTGTAATGACAATATTGGACTGCGTCGGTAAGTCAGGGACAAAGTCCCTGTACCGATCGAAAAATCCGAGTCCAATGACGCTATAAGTCTCTTATCCAAGATCGCAGCAATGAAGTCCGAACAATAATCACTGGAAGAAATGCCAGAAGATATGAAAGGCATCTTCCGATACTACTAAAGGGAAAACTCGAAATCTTTCGAATCCCTTTCGCCATCCTGTCGGACCCTATAAAGCGTTCGGTCGTCCGTAGCTTGATGCAACCGCGGACCGCACCGACCCAGCGCCGTCGGATAATTCCTGATTCGACCGAGAAACCGTCAATTGCTGGGATGCTGCGAAACAACTGTGCTAACTCGGATAGCACGTCCGTCACTGAGGCCTGAGGAGCAGCGGTCTTACGATGCATTGCCGCAGGAAGCTCCGAGATCGTTGCCCCGTGCATACTTCCAATATGCGAGCGAACGGAGTGTATAGGCCTCGTGTCCTTTGGCTACCGGATGGCGCGACCTATTCGCTGTGGAATCACTGAATGCCGAAACTGATCGGATACTCGAGGTCACGTAGCCAATGTGCGGTCGTGTGCCGTGCTGTGAGGATGAGGAAGCATTAAAGACAGTCTCTCGGACTGTCAATATAACGGAGCGTCCCGAGCAACGAACATATGCTCCGAATGTAAAATATCTGAACCACAACATGCGGTCCCCTATGTTGTTGGCTTCCTCCGATCCGTCCTCAATCTGCCGTCACTGGGTGAGTACTAAAGTAATTAAAGTGCTCGCATCACCCAAATCTCCTTCCTAGACCGCAACGGACGAACCCGGCAGCCGAACCATTCGATGAATGTACGCTACACCGGGTGAGCTAGCGAATGTCACTCCGTAAGCGATAGACATATTCCATGAGCACTTATTGCCGCTAACTCTTCATTAACTATGACGACAGAGGCACACTTTTGAAGACATCTCCATAACTCTTCGAACAAGAAACCAGAAATGCTTGGATAGCAAGCATAAAATAATAATATATATAGCGTCGTTCAATAATTCGAAAGTTTGTGTGACATTATTGGACTATGTCGGAACTGAGGGACGATGTCCCTGAACCGAACCAAAAATTTCTAAGTCCACCGACGCTATCAGTTTCTTATCCGACATCGCAGCATATGTTGTTCCGAAAGGGAAAGCTTGAAATCCACCGAATCCCTTTCGGTATCCCGTCGGACCGGATGAAACTTTCGGACGTCCGTACCCGCTTCCGCGGAGCGTCCCGACCCAGCATCGTCGGATAAAATATATGCGACAGATTCAGTTGATGCTGGGATGCTGCGATAAACTGTGCTATTAAGGAAAGCACGTCCGTTCCCGAGGCCTGTGCAGTAGCGGACTTACGATGCATTGCCGCTGGAAGCTCCGTGTACGTTGACTCCCGCACACTTCCTATGCGAACGTCCGGAGTCTGCAGGCCTCGAGTCCCCGGCTACCGACCCAGCGCTGTCGGATAATTCTCGATCCGACGCCGTTTCTGTCGGCTGCTGGGATGCTGCGATAAGCTGTGCTATGTGCACAAGAATGTCCGGCGTCGAGACCTGCGGAGGCGCAGTCTATCGGTGCTTCGCCGAGGGCAGCTCCGCATCAGATGGCTCCCGCATACTTCCTATGCGAACGTCCGGAGTCCATCGGTCTCGAATCCCTGGCTGCCGGATGGTGTGACCTGGTCGCCGAAGAATCCTTGATCGGCGAAGCTGGTAATATATCGGCGGTCACGCAGCCAAGGTGCGGTCGTGTGCGCTGACGAGAAGAGGAAGCCTTAGCAGTCTCAGCGGACTGCCTATACAACGGAGCGTCCCGAGCGACGGACGTATGCTCCGCTAACGACACATTTGTACCACAACATCTGGGGCCAGATGTTGTTGAACGAGAGAGGGGCCTCTCTCGCTTGCCGTCCGGATGGACCGGAACGAGCTATGAACCGGACTAAAAGGCTTCCTCCGTTCTCCCTCCGATCCGCCGTCACTGGGTGTGCATTAAGTTAATTTTATAGTGCTCGCATCACCCCAAAATTCCTTCTAGACCGCAACGGACGAACCCGGCTGCCGAACCATTCGGTGAATGGACGCTACACCGGGCGAGCTAGCGGACGTCAAAGGCCGTCGAACCTACTAGGGTCCTCTTAGGCAATTGGCGTATTACATGAGCACTTTTCCGCTAGCCCTTCATAATTGTGACGACGGAGGCACACTGTTGGAAGACATCACAGATACATCACCCTAATCTTGATCGTCTGAAATAGAAATTGATAAAGTAGAGTGACCCTGCGGGGAAAGGACCGGAGTGTCCAAATCCCCAACAACATACCGTGACATACGCTTCCCATATTGTCATCGAAATCATACGATACAGAACAGGAGTTAATGCGAGTACACTGACCACATATAGAATGAAAATAAGGTCAGAGGAAGACTTCCTCTTAAAACAATTGATCAATATCCTTTCAATGTGAAAAGAAAACAAGTCCTGGTACTCGCACTAACCCCTGGCAATCAAAATACATAATAATAATATGATCCATTAATATAGAAAAAATAATTGAAATCAAAATATTTTGAAAAAATATTTTTTCAGAACAGCCCAAGTTTCTGAAAAGTAACGTTGAGCCCCAATGGATCCCAAGCCTAAGTGTGGACAAAAATTTTAAAAATATTTTAAACAATTTATTCAACACTTACGAACAATAATAATGTATCTAGTTATGATTAAAATAACATAAAGATATTATTATTTAGAAATCCCCCCCTCACACAGAGGACTGTTGTAAATGTAAACAATGAGTGTAAAAACACTAAAATAAGACTCCAGGCACCCAGGCCCGAAATCAGTTACCAAAAATACCCCATCTGATGCAAAACAGAGACTTCCAGGGAAGAAACTGCAGAACTTCAGATGGTAGATGCAGAACACAACGCCTAACCACCCGTAGGTGAAGACGTAAACATGGGGAAAGAACAGAATTCATTCTGTTATTAAGCTAAAACTCCCAAGAAATTTTAGTAATAATAATTACAGAAACTATGCCAAAAGCATGGGAGAATAGCAAGGGGGAATTAAAGGACAGGGAGAGAGGAAAAACACTTGAAAAAACAGTGTAACTAAATAATCAGAATGACAACAAAATGGCTGCTGCCTTGAAAATAGGTAACTTAACATAATTTCATTAAAAAATTTTAAGTTACAGCCCTGATAATATTCTGTCACACATTCTTTTCCTCTCCTCCTTTTCTATCCTCCTTAGAATCACCATTTCACTAATATTTATGTGTCTGGCATCATTTAAACTGAGATTTAAAAGCACAAAGATCAGTCAGATGTTAACTGATGAAGGGCCAAACTTAGAATGATAAATGGCGCCAATTTCGGAACGTCCTTGACACTGCGCATGCGCAGTGGGGGCGAGGTGTGGAGGGCCTTTCAGGACATGTTTTCTTTAGTTTTAGATGCAAATTTTGGGGATTGGGGGGCAAAATTTGTGTTTGGCCCTATATTTTAAGAGTTAGCACCAGCTATGTCTGGGTCATTGGTACAGTATAAAAATATGCACATGTTCACTTAGTAGAGATGATGTTTGAAAGGTTTCATCAAAATCGGTTCATTAATGTAGGAGGAGTTGCGCACACAAGAATTTGTTCGGATGGAAAGACACAATAAATCTAAGTCAAAGGGAGAAAACCTGGTTAAAATTGTCGCAGATCAAAAATCTTGGAATATGCGCATGTTCACTTAGTAGTGATGATGTCTGAAAAGTTTTGTCCAAATTGACTGATAAATGTAGGAGGAGTTGCACGCACAAGAATTTCATGTAGAAACCCATAATAAATCTAAGTTAAAGGGAGATAACCTAGTTAAAATTGCCACAGCTCAAAAATTTTGGAATATGCGCATGTTCACTTAGTAGTGATGATGTCTGTAAACTTTCGTCCAAATTGATTGATAAATGTAGGAGGAGTTGCGCACACAAGAATTTCATGCCGAAACCCATATTAAATCAAAGTTCAAGAGAGATAACCTGGTTAAAATTGTCGCAGATCAAAAAGTTTGGAATATGCACATGTTCACTTAGTAGAGATGATGTTTGAAAGGTTTCATCAAAATCGGTTCATTAATGTAGGAGGAGTTGCGCACACAAGAATTTGTTCGAACGGAAAGACATAATAAATCTAAGTCAAAGGGAGATAACCTGGTTAAAATTGTCACAGATCAAAAATCTTGGAATATGCGCATGTTCACTTAGTAGTGATGATGTCTGAAAAGTTTTGTCCAAATTGATTGATAAATGTAGGAGGAGTTGCGCACACAAGAATTTCATGTAGAAACCCATATTAAATCAAAGTTCAAGAGAGATAACCTGGTTAAAATTGTCGCAGATTAAAAAGTTTGGAATATGCAAATGTTCACTTAGTAGAGATGATGTTTGAAAGGTTTCATCAAAATCGGTTCATTAATGTAGGAGGAGTTGCGCACACAAGAATTTGTTCGGATGGAAAGACACAATAAATCTAAGGAGTTGCGCACACAAGAATTTCATGTAGAAACCCATATTAAATCAAAGTTCAAGAGAGATAACCTGGTTAAAATTGTCGCAGATTAAAAAGTTTGGAATATGCACATGTTCACTTAGTAGAGATGATGTTTGAAAGGTTTCATCAAAATCGGTTCATTAATGTAGGAGGAGTTGCGCACACAAGAATTTGTTCAGATTTGTCGCAGATCAAAAATCTTGGAATATGCGCATGTTCACTTAGTAGTGATGATGTCTGAAAAGTTTTGTCCAAATTGATTGATAAATGTAGGAGGAGTTGCGCACACAAGAATTTCATGTAGAAACCCATATTAAATCAAAGTTCAAGAGAGATAACCTGGTTAAAATTGTCGCAGATTAAAAAGTTTGGAATATGCACATGTTCACTTAGTAGAGATGATGTTTGAAAGGTTTCATCAAAATCGGTTCATTAATGTAGGAGGAGTTGCGCACACAAGAATTTGTTCGGATGGAAAGACACAATAAATCTAAGTCAAAGGGAGAAAACCTGGTTAAAATTGTCGCAGATCAAAAATCTTGGAATATGCGCATGTTCACTTAGTAGTGATGATGTCTGAAAAGTTTTGTCCAAATTGATTGATAAATGTAGGAGGAGTTGCACGCACAAGAATTTCATGTAGAAACCCATAATAAATCTAAGTTAAAGGGAGATAACCTAGTTAAAATTGCCACAGCTCAAAAATTTTGGAATATGCGCATGTTCACTTAGTAGTGATGATGTCTGTAAACTTTCGTCCAAATTGATTGATAAATGTAGGAGGAGTTGCGCACACAAGAATTTCATGCCGAAACCCATATTAAATCAAAGTTCAAGAGAGATAACCTGGTTAAAATTGTCGCAGATCAAAAAGTTTGGAATATGCACATGTTCACTTAGTAGAGATGATGTTTGAAAGGTTTCATCAAAATCGGTTCATTAATGTAGGAGGAGTTGCGCACACAAGAATTTGTTCGAACGGAAAGACATAATAAATCTAAGTCAAAGGGAGATAACCTGGTTAAAATTGTCACAGATCAAAAATCTTGGAATATGTGCATGTTCACTTAGTAGTGATGATGTCTGAAAAGTTTTGTCCAAATTGATTGATAAATGTAGGAGGAGTTGCGCACACAAGAATTTCATGCCGAAACCCATATTAAATCAAAGTTCAAGAGAGATAACCTGCTTAAAATTGTCGCAGATCAAAAAGTTTGGAATATGCACATGTTCACTTAGTAGAGATGATGTTTGAAAGGTTTCATCAAAATCGGTTCATTAATGTAGGAGGAGTTGCGCACACAAGAATTTGTTCGGATGGAAAGACACAATAAATCTAAGTCAAAGGGAGAAAACCTGGTTAAAATTGTCGCAGATCAAAAATCTTGGAATATGCGCATGTTCACTTAGTAGTGATGATGTCTGAAAAGTTTTGTCCAAATTGATTGATAAATGTAGGAGGAGTTGCGCACACAAGAATTTCATGTCCGGAAAGACGTACGGACGGAGGGACGGACAGATGGACGGACGGACGGACGGACGTACAGGGCGATTCCTATATAGCCCCCACTTCTTCGAAGCGGGGGTATAAAAATTAATGTAACACTTACGGACAATATTAATGTATCTGGCTATGAGCAGAGCTAAACAGAAGACAAGTAATCACTATCAGAAGTAACCGCTGTCAACATAAACAAAAGTGTACAAAAACCGGAAACATGACTCCAGGCACTGTAAACATGGCCCAAAATCAGTCACCAATTTAAACACTATCTGATGTAAAACAGAGACTTCCTGAGAAGAAACTGCAGTACATCGGATGGTAGATGCAGATCACAATGCCTAAACACCCAAGGGTGAGGACGTAAACATGGGGAAAACAGAAAATACATTCTGTTACCAAGCCAAAACTCCCAAGAAATTTTAGTAAAAATAATTACAAAATTATGCCAAAAGCATGGGAGAATGGCAAGGGGGGAATACAGGAAAGGGAGAGAGGAAACACTGAACAAACAATGGTACATTCATAGCAAGAATGACAACATCAGGGCAATGCCGCGAAAATAGGCAACATGAAATAATTTCGTAAAAAAATTATAAGTTACAGCCCTGATCATATTCTGCCACTGTTTTTTCCTCTCATCCTTCTATTTCCTTCATAGATCCACCATTTCATCCATAAGTATGTATCTGGCATCATTTAAACAGAGATTTACAGCACAAATATCAGTGAGGTGTTACTGAATTTAGGGCCAAACAAAGAATAACAATTGGCGCCAATTTTGAGACCTCCTTGACACTGTGCATGAGCAGTGGATAAAGGTATGGAGGACCACATAGGACATTGAAATTTCGATTTTTGATGCAAATTTTGGGGATTGGGGAGCAAAATTTGTGTTTGGCCCTTGATTTTAAGGAGATAGCACCAGCTAAGTCTGGGTCATTGGTACAGTATAAAAATATTATAAGTTACAGCCCTGAACACATCCTTCCACTGTTCCTTCCTCTCATCCTTTTATTTCATCCTAAGATCCACCATTTCTCTCATGATTATGTGTCTGGCATCATTTAAACTGAGATTTTAAGCACAGATATCAGTGTGATGTTACTGATTGAAGGGCCAAACAAAGAATGAGGATTTTGCTCCAATTTCAGACTTCTTTGACACTGTGCATGCGCAGTGGATAAAAGTACGGAGGACCACATAGAACATCTAATTTATGGATTTTGATGCAAATTTTGGGGATTGGGGGAGCAAAATTTGTGTTTGGCCCTAGAATATAAGAGTTAGCACCAGCTAAGTCTGGGTCATTGGTACAGTATAATAATTAATAAATTTCAGTTATTCAACAATTCTTTTATAAGAGTTGTCTACTAATCCAGATATTCTTTTGGGTGCACAATTGGCACCATGAACTGAGTAGTCATAAAGCCACAGAAAACTGTTGGCTTTCTGGAGCCTTACGACCACCCAGTTAAGGACACCAATTGGACATCAATTGAGCATTATTAAATTTAAATTCCTTACCTAATGAAGCTTAGAAAGTGTCTGAATTCAAAGGAAAGTTAAAAAATTTATAGTAATTTATATATTTTTTATACTTACCAATGACCCAGACTTAGCTGGTGCTAACTCCACAAAAACCAGGGCCAAACACAAATTTTGCCCCCCAATCCCCAAAATTTGCATCCAAAACAAAAAGAAATCATGTCCTAAAGGACCTCCATAGTACGACTCTACTGCGCATGCGCAGTGACGCAGTCGTCCCGAAATTGGCGCCAAATATCATTCTTACTGGCAGTGCCTGGTCAGCGCTATGTACTCAGCGGGGAGGCAAGAGTTCCCAACTCAGGGAGGGCCATCCCCGTCTGGGTCATTGGTAAGTATAAAAAATATATAAATTACTATAAATTTTTTAACATTTTTATACTGTACCAATGACCCAGACTTAGCTGAATAGTAAACAGGCTGGAGGGCCTAGGACATAGAGGAAAATCCAATAAGCTCAATTATAAAATAAAGAGGTAACCCCTTAAGGAGAAAAGGAGTATTAGGCTTTACATGTATCTTTCTTATTTAATATTTAAATTAGAAAGATACACTACCCTTAATAATTGAGCACAATAACATTCATGTTCTCTATTAACATCCAGTATAACCTTTATACTAATTATTTTTAAAACAAGCCAATAAATAAAGTAGTCCAGAGAATTGAGACTCTTTATAATCATTTAAAAGTGTCCGAGTATTGTATATTAAAGCCCGTTTGACACTTGACATATACAAATGCTTCACACCGAGCTACACTTTAAAAATAAGACATGAATGAAATTAAACATTAATATTACACTTTAAAACCATCCCGGAAGCGACTCAGAAATACTGTCTTGGAGGAGGCATTCCCTTGCTTTTCACTATAAAGCAGGTGACCTAAGGGAACACCCGCCCCCCCCCCCCCCCTTCCCCTTGCCCTGGGTCAAATAGCCCAGAGCGAAGAGGGCAGCCGGACGGAGTCACTGCCGGAACAGAAAGCCTGCATAACTATAGTTGCAACTGTTTAGTGGATGACATTCTGAGCAACAGATAACGGACCTAAACAATGCAGGTCTCCAGAAATGGACTCAATATTTCTGAGATAAAAATTAGTAAATGTGGATGGCTGAGACCAATAAGCAGCCTTCATTAAATCTGTAATAGCAACACTATTAGCATAAGCCCAGGAAGTAGAAAGAGCTCTTACTTCATGAGCAGAAATCTTAAGCACAGACTGCTGAGAAGAAGATAAATCTTCATACGCAGTACGGATAGTTAACTGAATCCATCTAGCAATAGAATGGACTGAAATGTCCTTTCTATTAGGCATCAAAGACAGAAAGAAACGTTTCCGTCCCTTTCTGATGAACTGAGATCTCTGTTTATAGATACGTAGTGCTCTAACAGGACAGAGTAAAGGCCTACGCCCGTCTGAAGACGGAAGAGCCTTAATAACAATAGGTTCCGGATATTTATTAGGAGCCTGATTCTTAGCTAAAAAACCGACGTTAGTAGTGAAGGTGATAGTGTTCCCAACACTACGATAATGAGAATCATCCACCGATAGTGCATGAAGCTCACTGACTCTTCTGGCAGAAGAGAAAGCTAAGAGAAAAGCTGTCTTATAAGATAAGAATTTGAAATCTACTGTCCCAAGAGGTTCAAATGGCTTTTCCTTCAATTTAAGGAGAACCCAAGCTAAATTCCACTTAGGAATTAATCTAAGAGTTCTGGGTCTATTTATCGAAAAGTTTCTAACCAATTTCGATAAAGAGACATTAGATCCAATTTGTAAACTATCATGATGTGCATAGGTATCAGATAACATAGATCTATAACCCTTTATAGTAACCGGTTGCAGTTTGATTTCGTCAAACAAGTATACTAGAAAGTTAGCAATGTCTGGTATAGAGGGATCAAATATATCAACAGAATGATCCCTACACCAACGACGGAAAACCTTCCACTTAGCCGCATAGTTTAGCGAAGAGGAGGTCCTCCTACAGTTAGAAATCGCGTCCACTGCTCGTCCTGTAAAGTGCTTGCCATGCAAGAAGGACCGCACAACGGAAAAACGTGAAGGTTGAGACCTTGCGGGTTGTGATGCAGTTGGCGCGATTTCCCCTGCCAAAGAAGATCCTCTCGTGGAGGGAGCTTCCGCGGTAGGTCCCACAACAGACACCTGAGTAGATTTATCCACGGTCTCTGTGGCGACAGAGATGCTACCAACAGAATCTTGCATTGAGATTGTTTTATCTTTAGCAATACTTGTTGAATTAACGGCGCTGGAGGATACGCATATCCTATCATTCCGTCCCAAGGGATCGATAGAGCGTCTACAGCAAATGCTCTTGGATCCGGACACGGGGACACATACGTCTGCAACTGATTGTTGAGATGTGTCGCAAATAAGTCTATCATTGGCCGTTCCCATTGGTAGCAAATCTGATTGAATACTTGTTTGTTGAGAGTCCACTCCGACGGCAACAAGCGACCCTTTCGAGAAAGGGAGTCTGCTAGCACATTCAGACGACCCGGTATGTGACGGACCGAAAGAAGAACGTGATGTTCCAACGCAAACAGGAGGATTCTTTCCGTTAGATTGAACAACGGAACTGAATGAGTGCCTCCCTGATTCCGTATATACGCCACTACTGTCGTATTGTCGGATAGGATTTGGACATGAGCATCGTGAATAATGTCCATCCAGTGACGTAACGCAAGCCAAATTGACATCATTTCCTTGATGTTTATGTGCTTGCACAGGAATTGCGGATCCCAAAGACCCTGGCATCTCGAATCCGTTGGGATTAATGATGCACCCCAACCTGTTTGACTGGCATCCGTCATAATGGTAAAACTCGGATCCGGCAACTGCAGCGGAACTCGTTGAGTTAACCACTGAATGTTTGCCCAAGTCTGAATCTCTTGTTTCACTTGATCTGACAAGAGAACGTCTACATCGAGCGAATGAATTTTCACACTCCAATTCTGAGTCAAGAAAATTTGAAGAGGCCGTGTGCGTAGCCGTCCCATCGGAATGAGATCCGCAGCGGCTCCGCACAGACCTATCAGTCTCATAAATTCTCTCGCTGTGACTTTGTCTGTATTTAGACAATAGCGAGCGTAACAACTGACTAATTTCGCTCTGGTTAACGGCAGATGAACGAGATTGTTGTGCGTCTCGAAGCTCATTCCCAGATGAGTGAATGACTTGGACGGCACCAGATCCGACTTCTCCTCGTTTACTATGAAACCGAGACGTCGGAGCAATAGAAGAAGATTCTGAACATCGTTCTGAAGCGTTAACTCGTTGCCGTACCTCTGAAGAATGTCGTCCAGGTAGGCCGACGTTACCGCAGACGAATGAGCTCGGAAGTAAATCATTACCGAGTTCATTACCCGAGTGAAAGCCCAGGGTGCTAGATTCAATCCGAAGCACATGGCCCGGAACTGATACACCACTCCTAGGACTGCGAAGCGTAGATACTTTCGGAATATCGGATGTACCATGACGTGAAAGTACGCATCTTTGAGATCTATGCTCGTTGCATAATCGTTCACCCGAATACTCGCTCTGACCGATCGAATCGTCTCCATATAAAACTTCGGAGCGATGATCAGCTTGTTTATCCAGCTCAAATCTATGACTGGACGGAACGAGCCGTCTGGTTTCGGAACCAGAAACAGATGGCTGTAGAATCCCAGCGATTCCTGGTTTTCTACGACCTCTACCGCGTTCTTCATTAAAAGAGACTGCACCTCTGATAGCAGAGCGTCTCTTTTCTGAGGGTTTGACGGAAGATGAGTCCACTTTGGACTTCGAGTTAATGGAGGCTTTCGTTTGAAGGATATCTTTAGACCTTCCGAAGTCACTCCTCTCACCCACGGATCGTCCGTAATCGACGCCCACTCTTGAGAAAAACTCGACAACCTTCCGCCAACCGGAACGCGATAGAGGTTTGAGCCATCACCTCCTGGATCTGCGAGGCCTGCGGTAGGAGAAACCACGTCTTCCACGACCCGCACCTCGCCTCGTCGACCTCGGGGCGTCCGACCGATTGTCCCGGCCTGAAGGACGTCCCGAACGAGAGTCGCTATCCTGACGGTCTCTCGAATAAGAGCTAGAGGACGCACCGGAACCTCTATAGGGACCTCTCTTGGGCGGATAAGACCCAGAAGTGCCCGCCTTATTCGTGTCTGCTGAATCCGACCTTTTAGGAGCGGATCTAAACAACAGAGAATCACTAGCTTTCTTTTTAATATTATCATAAATAGCGGAAAGCTTGCCGTCAAAGAGAAGATCTCCTGAGACCGAAGCGACTCTAAGAGAGTTCTTCACCTTAGAATCCACTAGTGTGGATGTAGACAGGGCTGCGTCACGTCTAACCAACTCCAGATTTGCCACTGAAAGGGCGGAGTTACACGTGGAATAAGCTACTGCCCTTGAAAGAAGTCTTAAGGAGGATTGTATATCCTGAAACTCTTCCCCTTGAAGACGCAGTGATAACGCCTTCGTAAGGTGATCTGCGTAAGATAAGGCATCTAAATTGGCTCTGTTAGACGCAATAGCTGTTTCCAACACTGCGGTTGGAATAGAAGCTGACGACGGTAATGATAGCTCTAAGTCTTCCGCCTCGTCGTCCATACGCAGAGGAACTCTCGGTATACCCTGACCTGCCGTGTCGAATTTATTCCTTGCATTAATGAAAGGCAGGTTGAGAGTATTTGCGGACAAGAAGCCTGCTTTCCCTGTCCTGGAAGCAAGTTTAAAAATAGCGTCGTTCAATAATTCAAATGTTCTTGCAACATTATTGGACTGCGACGGAAACTCGGGAGCGATGTCCCTGAACCGCTCGAAAAAATCAGAGTCCAATGACGCTATAATTCTCCTGTCCGGAAGCGCAGCAGTCTGGCCCGACGGAACAACTTGAGGAAGAAAGTGCCGGATGAAATCTACGGCAGCTTTGTGTTGTTCCGAAAGGGATAGCTCCAATTCATCCGTATCCCTTTCACCATCCGGTCGGACCTCCCGATGTTCCCGGTCGTCCGCCCCCGATGCTTCGGCGGAGCGTACCGACCCAGCGCCGTCGGATAATTCTCGATCCGACACCGTCTCTGTCGGCTGCTGGGATGCTGCGATAAGCTGTGCTATCTGCACTAGAATGTCCGACGTCGAGACCTGCGGAGGAGCGGTCTTTCGCTGCTTTGCCGAGGGCAGCTCCGCATCAGATGGCTCCCGCATACTTTTCCTATGCGAACGTCCGGAGTCCATCGGTCTCGAGTCCCTGGCTGCCGGATGGTGTGACCTGGTCGCCGAATAATCCTTCATCGGCGAAGCTGGCAAGATATCGGAGGTCACGCAGCCAAGGTGCGGTCGTGTGCGCCGGCGAGAAGAGGAAGCCTTAACAGTCTCTGCGGACTGCTTATACAACGGAGCGTCCCGAGCGACGGACGTATGCTCCGCTAAAGACACATTTTGTACCACAACATCTGGTCCCAGATGTTGTTGTACGAGAGAGGGGCCTCTCTCGCTCGCGGCCCGGCTGGACCTGGACGAGCTAGGAACCGGACTAAAAGGCTTCCTCCGTTCTCGTTCACTATCCGCCGTCACTGGGTGTGCATCTATTATTTTTATAGTGCTCGCATCACCCAAAATTTCCTCTTGGACCGCATCGGACGAACCCGGCTGCCGAACCATTCGGTGAATGGACGCTACACCGGGCGAGCTAGCGGACGACATTTGTCTAATCTCCATGAGCACTTTTGCCGCTAGCTCTGTATTTAATTGTGACGACGGACGCACACTTGAAGAAGATAACATGGAAACATCACCCTGTTCTGGTTCCTCTGAAATAGAAACTGAGAGAGTAGAGTGACCTTGTGGAGAAAGAGCCGGCATCGCTCTTTCTCCAGAAACAACATATCGTGACACACGTTTCCAATGTTTCTCATCCCAATGTTCACATACAGGACAGGGATTAATGCGAGAACACTGACTACAATTTATGCAATAATCATGAAAGTCAGAGGAAGATTTCTTCCTATTACAATTTGAACAAGTTCCTTTCATTGTGAAGGAACAACAATAAGTCCTAGTTACTCGCAAAAACCCCTGACACAAAGATACATAATAACATGATCCATTAATAAATGAAAAAACAATTGCAAAACAAAATAATTTTGAAAAAATATTTTTTCAGAGAAGCCCAAGTTGCTGAAAAGTAACGTTGAGCCCCGATGGATCCGATGGCAAAGTGTGGTCAAAAATTTTAAAATTATATAAAATAATTAATGAGACACTTTCGGATAATATAAATGTATCTTATAATGAGATAAACTACCTCAAAGGCAAACAGCCCCCCTCAAAAAAGGCTGTTGCCAATGAAAACAAACAGTGTAAACACAGAAGAAAACATGACTCCAGGCACTGAAAAAACTGGCCCGGAATCAGTCCTCAATTACACTCTATCTGATGCAAAACAGAGACTCCCAGGGGAGAATCTGCAGAACATCAGATGGAAGATGCAGAACACAAACGTTATACACCCATGGGTGAAAACGTAACTATGGGGAAAATAACAGAAAACATTCTGTAACCAAGCAACTCTCCCAGGGAAATTTTAGAAATGAAACTTCTCAAAAATATGCCAAAAGCATGGGAGAATTGCAAGGGGGGACTTTAGAAGGTTAGGGGAGAGGAAACACTGAATAAGCAGTGCAACAATTAGCAAGAATGACAACAAGAGGCGTTTGCCTCGAAAATAGGCAACTTAACATAATTTTAACAAAAAATTTTAAGTACAGCCCTGATTATTTTTTGCCACTTCTTTTTTCCTCTCCTCCTTCTATCCTCCTTAGAATCACATTTTCTCCAAGAATTGCGTGTCTGGCATCCTTTAAACTGAGATTTACAAGCACAAAGATCAGTGAGATGTTGACTGATGAAGGGCCAAACAGAGAAAGAATGATATTTGGCGCCAATTTCGGGACGACTGCGTCACTGCGCATGCGCAGTAGAGTCGTACTATGGAGGTCCTTTAGGACATGATTTCTTTTTGTTTTGGATGCAAATTTTGGGGATTGGGGGGCAAAATTTGTGTTTGGCCCTGGTTTTTGTGGAGTTAGCACCAGCTAAGTCTGGGTCATTGGTACAGTATAAAAATATGATAAATTCATAGTAATTTGTATATTTTTATTCTTAACAATGGCCCAGACATAGCTGATGCTAACTCTAAAATTTCCAGGGCCAAACACAAATTTTGCCCCCCAATCCCCCAAATTTGCATCAAAAACCAAAAATTTCATGTCCAATGTGGCCCTCCATACATTTGACATCTGCGTATGCGCAGTGTCCAGGAAGTACCGAAATTGCCACCAAATATCATTCCTTCTACAGTGCCTGCTAAATGTTATAATCAGCGGGGAGATATGAGTGCCCACTCATAGGAGAGCCGTCTCCGTCTGGGCCATTGGTAAGTATAAAAATATACAAATTACTACGAATTTATCATATTTTTACACAGTAACCAATGGCCCAGACACAGCTAAATGGTTGGAGGGCCTAGGACATAAATGAAAATAGGAGAGAACGGAATTACATATGTCTTTCATATTTATTTAAATAAGAAAGATATAACACCAACAATGTAATTCAGCATTACTCAATATATATTTCTCCATTTACAGCCAGCATAACCCATTATGCTAATTCCATGAAAGGAAGCCAATATATAAAGATAGTCCAGAGAATGAGACTCTTTATTCTGATTAAAAGTGTCCGAGGATTGTACATTAACGCTCGTTTGACATGTGACATATACAATTGCCACGAGCTACGTTTGACATGTGACATATACAATTGCCACGAGCTACACTTTAAAAATTGCTTCCACTGAGCTACACATTAAAACCATCCCAGTACCGACTCAGAACTACTTACACCAGAAGAGGTCTTCCCTTGCTTTCCACTATAAAGTCAGGTGATATTAAGGGAAAACCGTCCCCCCATTCCCCTTGTTCTGAGTCGCATAACCGCAGAATGAAGAGGGCATCGGAACAGCGTCAATGCTGGAACGGAAAGCCTAAATAATTACAGCTGTAAACCTTTAGTGGACGACATTCTGAGGAACAGATAAAGGACCTAAACTTCTAAGGTCACCGGAGATGGATGGTACATGCTGGCACTCATGCCATATCGATTATCCCATTGACACTTGCGTGTCGTTCTGCTTACATACTCACCAAAAGTGTGAATTTAATTCTGTAGCATCAGCTCTAATCTGAAATGTATAAGAAAATAACAAAATGAAGTAAAATAAATATTATAAATACTAAATGATTGAATGCTAGAAGCCACTATCATGACTGCATTGAAAAGGGTTCAGCAGTTAAAAAAAAATGAGTAAAGAAAACTGTTTTGTTATAATTTATTGAATCATGCCAACATGCATTCTCCAATAAATTGTAAAAAAATAATCATTTATCAACAAAATCTCACAAGGTAGAGTGGTCTCTGTGGTAAGCGGTATATATCAACTGCGAGATTCGACAGTATAATGATGATAGGGCCACACAATAATTATAATTTTGTGTGCCAGCAATACTCTGAAAGAATCTGCACTTAGGGATGTGATGTGCATCCCATAAGTGGATAGATGTCTGTGCTATGTTGCTCGTACTCCTACCGCTTGTAATGGACTGGTGACTGCTCGGCTGGTCTTGCTTCCTACTCCTTTTGTTTCTTCCATTTCTTCTTTGGAGGTGGAGGTGCAGGTGGCAATTCTTTGACTACTGGTGGTTCTGTCCAGTTTTGCACTAGGGTTGTTGCTAGAGCGACGTTGGTTTGTAGTGCCGCCATTGCCTTTCTAAGTTCTGCCAACTGGTTTTCCATGTTGTTCACGCACTCGTTTCAGAGAGTGGCTTCTCGCTTGGCTTCTTCCATGAGCTCTTTTGTCTCTTCAGTGGGGGTGCCCTGTGTTGACTCTTTAGTGCTCACAATCTGTTTTTCCAGTTCATGGGCAAGCTTGTTTATTTCTTCGTCATCTTCCTGTTTAGTGTGGGGGTTGAGGCTAGAGATGAAACTGGAAAGAGAGATGACTAATGTATGGGTGGTGTTTGTTGGTGGTTTTTCCTGCGGACTGGAGGCGTGGACTTTCATCTCCTCTTCCTTCTCTTTGCAAGATTCTTCTGCATTCTTTTTCTTCCTATCCTCTGAGGGCTTGGCATCCCAGCGCATTGAGGGTGGGCTTTTCTTCTTTTTCTTGTACTTGGTTTTCTCAGCATTCTCCGGGTGTGGACCAGAGCCCGACTGGACAAAGGTGCTACCACTCCCCAAAGAGACAGATGGTCTGGCTGCTGGCTTCTTTTGTCTTCTTGTTGGACCCATTCCAGGTGGTATTGGAAAGTCCAATATGACCTGGAAGGTATCACTAGAAACATGGATGGTCCAGTTTCTGGTGTTATTCACATTCAGACATGTTAAATGTCCAATAGCTTCTGCGGTAGGTTCAAAATTATAAATTTACAGTAATTTGTATATTTTTATACTTACAAATGGCCCAGACTAGCTGGTGCTTAACTCAAAGTTATTAAGGGGCAAACACAAATTTTTAACCATCCAATTCCCAAAATTTGCTTGCAAAACCGAAAATTAAAAGTCCTATCTGGCCCTCCATACATTTACTCTCTGTGCATGCGCAGACGTCAGGAAGTGACCGGAATTGGCGCCAACATCACTCTTTGTAGAAGAGAGTACTACATAAAAATTCAGAGGGGAGGTATGAGTGTCCACTCATGGAGGGCCATCTCCATCTGGGCCATTGGTAAGTATAAAAATATACAAATTACTGTAAATATATAATATTTTTACACTGTAAACCAATGGCCCAGACTAGCTGAATCATAAACAAGAGGCCCCAAGGCGTCTGAGGCCGCTCACCTTACATGGTATCCTAAATATCAACCCAGAGAATTGATTTCAACAAGTTGCATCTGCTCCTCCTAAGAAAAGCTTATACAAAATATCCAAAGATTTGGACCAGTGGATCTAAAAAAAAAGAAGATTTTTAAAGAATATTCCTCATATTGAACTAAGTTATAATTCAGGCTCCCACAGGGAGCCCATATATGAACCAAGGGACTTGGCTTTAACAAACTTGAATCTCACCACTCCTAAGGATGCTGCACACCAAATATCAAAACATTCCGACTGCTGGATCTGAAGAAGAAGATTTTTAAAGAAAATTCCTCATTTTGAACTAAGTTACAATTCAAGCTACCACAGTGAGTCCAAATATGGACCTAGGGACATGGCTTGAACAAACTTGAATCTCACCCCCTAAGGATGCTGCATACCAAATATCAAAACATTCCGACTGCTGGATCTGAAGAAGATTTTTAAAGAAAATTCCTCATTTTGAACTAAGTTATAATTCGGGCTATCACAGTGAGCCCAAATATGAACCCAGGGACTTGGCTTGAACAAACTTGAATCTCACCCCCCTAAGCATGGTGTATACCCAATATCAAAAGATTCTGCCTGCTGGATCTTGAGAAGAAGACTTTCAAAGAAATTTGCCTGAAATGCACTAAGTTCGAATTCGAGCTTCTATAGTGAATCCAAATATGAATCTAGGGAGCTGATTTGAACAAATTTGAATCAGATTCACCCCACAATGTTGCATACCAAATATCAAAAGATTCTGCCAGCTGGATCTGGAGAAGAAGATTTTTTAAGAAATTTGCCTGAAATGCACTAAGTTCGAATTCGGGCTTCTATAGTGAGCCCAAATATGAATCCATGCGGCCGATTTGAACAAACTTGAATCAGATCCACCCCCACAATGTTGCATACCAAATATGAAAAGAAGATGCCTGCTGGATCTGGAGAAGAAGATTTTTTAAGAAATTTGCCTGAAATGCACCAAGTTTGAATATTTCAGCTTCTATAGTGAGCCCAAATATGAATCTAGGGAGCAGATTTGAACAAACTTGAATCAGATCCACCCCACAATGTTGCATACCAAATATCAAAAGATTCTGCCTGCTGGATCTGGAGAAGAAGATTTTTTAAGAAATTTGCCTGAAATGCACTAAGTTCGAATTCGGGCTTCTATAGTGAGCCCAAATATGAATCCATGCGGCCGATTTGAACAAACTTGAATCAGATCCACCCCCACAATGTTGCATACCAAATATGAAAAGAAGATGCCTGCTGGATCTGGAGAAGAAGATTTTTGAAGAAATTTGCCTGAAATGCACCAAGTTTGAATATTTGAGCTTCTATAGTGAGCCCAAATATGAATCTAGGAAGCAGATTTGAACAAACTTGAATCAGATCCACCCCACAATGTTGCATACCAAATATCAAAAGATTCTGCCTGCTGGATCTGGACAAGAAGATTTTTTAAGAAATTTGCCTGAAATGCACTAAGTTCGAATTCGGGCTTCTATAGTGAGCACAAATATGAATCCAGGGGGCCGATTTGAACAAACTTGAATCAGATCCATCCCACAATGTTGCATACCAAATATGAAATGATTCTGCATGCTGGATCTGGAGAAGAAGATTTTTTAAGAAATTTGCCTGAAATGCACTAAGTTCGAATTCGGGCTTCTATAGTGAGCACAAATATGAATCCAGGGGGCCGATTTGAACAAACTTGAATCAGATCCATCCCACAATGTTGCATACCAAATATGAAATGATTCTGCATGCTGGATCTGGAGAAGAAGATTTTTGAAGAAATTTGCCTGAAATGCACTAAGTTCGAATTCGAGCTTCTATAGTGAGCCCAAATATGAATCTAGGGAGGCGATTTGAACAAACTTGAATCAGATCCACCATACAATGTTGCATACCAAATATCAAAAGATTCTGCCTGCTGGATCTGGAGAAGAAGATTTTTTAATGTTTTTCCCATTGCCTACAGTGTTAAAAAGTGCTGACTCAGTACTTTTTCAAAGTCCTGAAAAAAGTACCTTGTGATCAAACCGATAGGGATTTTTTTTAACCATTCTATTCTACTGGATAAAAGTAAGCTTTATACAAAATGTTAAAAAATTTATAGTAATTTATATATTTTTTATTCTTACCAATGACCCAGACTTAGCTGGTGCTAACTCTTAAAAATCTAGGGCCAAACACAAATTTTGCCCCCTAATCCCCAAAATTTGCATCTAAAACCAAAAGAAATCATGTCCTAAAGGACCTCCATACTTTGCCCCCACTGCACATGCGCAGTGTCAAGGACGTTCCGAAATTGGCGCCAATCATCATTCTTACTGGCAGTGCCTGGTCAGCGCTATGTACTCAGCGGGGAGGTATGAGTTCCCAACTCCTGGGAGGGCCATCCCCGTCTGGGTCATTGGTAAGTATAAAAAATATATAAATTACTATAAATTTTTTAACATTTTTATACTGTACCAATGACCCAGACTTAGCTGAATAGTAAAAAGGCTGGAGGGCCTAGGACATAGAGGAAAATCCAATAAGCTCAACTATATAAAATAGAGTGAACCCCTCAAGGAGAAAAGGAGTATTAGGCTTTACATGTATCTTTCTTATTTTATGATAAATTAGAAAGATACAATACCCTTCATAATTGAGCACAATAACATTCATGTTCTCTATTAACATCCAGTATAACCCATTATACTAATTATTTTTAAAGTAAGCCAATAAATAAAGTTAGTCCAGAGAATTGAGACTCTTTATATTCATTAAAAGTGTCCGAGGATTGTATATTAACGCCCGTTTGACACTTGACATATACAAATGCTTCACACCGAGCTATTCTTTAAAAATACTATAGTTGCAACTGTTTCGTGGACGACATTCTGAGCAACAGATAACGGACCTAAACAATGCAGGTCTCCAGAAATGGACTCAATATTTCTGAGATAAAAATTTGTGAATGTGGATGGCTGAGACCAACAAGCAGCCTTCATTAAATCTGTAATAGCCACACTATTTGCGTAAGCCCAAGATGTAGAAAGAGCTCTTACTTCCTGAGCCGAAATCTTAAGCACAGACTGCTGGGAAGAAGATAAATTCTCAATAGCAGTACGGATAGTTAATTGAATCCATCTAGCAATAGAATGGACTGAAATGTCCTTCTATTAGGCATCAGAGACAGAAAGAAACGTTTTCGTCCCTTTCTGATAAACTGAGATCTCTGTTTATAAATGCGTAAAGCTCTAACAGGACAGAGTAAAGGCCTACTCCCGTCTGAAGAAGGAAGAACCTTAATAACAATAGGTTGCGGATATTTATTAGGAGCCTGATTCTTAGCTAAAAATCCAACATTAGTAGTGAAGGTGATAGTGTTCCCGACACTACGATAGTGAGAATCGTCCACCGATAGTGCATGAAGCTCACTGACTCTTCTAGCAGAAGAGAAAGCTAAGAGAAAAGATGTCTTATAAGACAAGAATTTGAAATCTACTGTCCCAAGAGGTTCAAATGGCTTTTTCTTTAGTTTAAGAAGAACCCAAGCTAAATTCCACTTAGGAATTAACCTAAGAGTTCTGGGTTTATATATCGAGAAGTTTCTAACTAACTTAGATAAAGAGACATTAGATCCAATTTGTAAACTATCGTGATGTGCATAGGTATCAGATAACATAGACCTATAACCCTTAATAGTAACAGGCTGCAGTTTGATTTCGTCAAACAAGTATACTAGAAAGTTTGCAATGTCTGGTATGGAGGGATCAAAAATATCAACAGAATGATCCCTACACCAACGACGAAAAACCTTCCACTTAGCCGCATAATTTAGCGAAGAGGAGGTCCTCCTACAGTTAGAAATCGCGTCCACTGCTCGTCCTGTAAAGTGCTTGCCATGCAAGAAGGACCGCACAACGGAAAAACGTAAAGGTTGAGACCTTGCGGGTTGTGATGAAGTCGACGCAGTTTCCCCTGCGAAAGAAGATCCTCCCGTGGAGGAAGCTTTCGCGGTAGGTCCCACAACAGACACCTGAGTAGATTTATCCACGGTCTCTGTGGAGACAGAGATGCTACCAACAGAATCTTGCACTGAGATTGTTTTATCTTTAGCAATATTTGCTGAATCAATGGCGCTGGAGAATACGCATATCCTATCATTCTGTCCCATGAGATCGATAGAGCGTCTACTGCAAATGCTCTTGGATCCGGGCACGGTGACACATACGTCTGCAACTGATTGTTGAGATGTGTCGCAAATCAGTCTATCATTGGCCGTTCCCACTGGTAGCAAATCTAATTGAATACTTGTTTGTTGAGAGTCCACTCCGATGGCAACAAGCGACCCTTCCGTGAAAGGGAGTCTGCTACTACATTCAGACGACCCGGTATATGACGGACCGAAAGTAGAACTTGATGTTCTAGAGCAAACAGAAGGATTCTCTCCGTTAGATTGAATAACAAAACGGAATGAGTGCCTCCCTGGTTCCGTATATACGCCACTACTGTCGTATTGTCGGACAGAATTTGGACATGAGCTTTGTGAATAATGTCCATCCAATGACGTAACGCAAGCCAAATTGACATCATTTCCTTGATGTTTATGTGCTTGCTTAGGAACAGTGAATCCCAAAGACCCTGGCATCTCGAATCCGTTGGGATCAATGTTGCACCCCAACCTGTTTGACTGGCATCCGTCGTAATGGTAAAACTCGGATCCGGCAACTGCAGCGGAACTCCCTGAGTTAACCACTGAATGTTTGCCCAAGTCTGAATCTCTTGTTTCACTTGATCTGATAAGAGAACGTCTATGTCGAACGAATGAATCTTCACACTCCAATTCTGAGTTGAGAAAATTTGGAGAGGACTAGTGTGTAACCGCCCCATCAGAATGAGATCCGCGGCGGCTTCGCACAGACCTATCAGTCTCATAAACTCCCTCGCTGTGACTTTGTCTGCATGAAGATAATAGCGAGCGTAACAACTGACTAATTTCGCTCTGGTTAACGGCAGACGAACGAGATTGTTGTGCGTCTCAAAGCTCATTCCCAGATGAGTGAATGACTTGGACGGCACCAGATCCGACTTTTCCTCGTTTATAACAAAACCGAGACGTCGGAGCAATAGAAGCAGATTCTGCACATCGTTCTGAAGCGTTAACTCGTTGCCGTACCTCTGAAGAATGTCGTCCAGGTAGGCCGACGTTACCGCAGACGAATGAGCTCGGAAATACATCATTACCGAGTTCATTACCCGAGTGAAAGCCCAGGGAGCTAGGTTCAATCCGAAGCACATCGCCCGGAATTGATACACAACTCCTAGGACTGCGAAGCGTAGATACTTTCTGAATGTCGGATGTACCATGACATGAAAGTACGCATCCTTGAGATCTATTCTTGTAGCATAATCGTTCACCCGAATACTCGCTCTGACCGACCGAATCGTCTCCATATAAAATTTCGGAGCGACGATCAGCTTGTTTATCCAGCTCAAATCTATGACTGGACGGAACGAGCCGTCTGGTTTCGGAACCAGAAACAGATGGCTGTAGAATCCCGGTGTTTCCTTGGTCTTCTACGACCTCTACCGCGTTCTTCATTAAAAGAGACTGCACCTCCGATAACAGAGCGTCTCTTTTCTGCGGATTTGACGGAAGTTGAGTCCATTTTGGACTTTGAGTTAACGGAGGCTTTCGTTTGAAGGATATTCTTAGACCTTCCGAAATCACCCCTCTCACCCAAGGGTCGTCCGTAATCGACGCCCACTCTTCTGAAAAACTCGACAACCTTCCGCCAACCGGAACACGATAGAGGTTGAAGCCATCACCTCCTGGACCTGCGAGGCCTGCGGGAGGAGAAACCACGTCCTCCACGACCCGCACCTCGTCCTGTCGACCTCGGGGCGTCTGACCGATTGTCCCGGCCCGAAGGATGTCCCGCACGAGAGTCGCTGCCTTGACGGTCTCTTGAATAAGACCAAGAGGACGCACCGGAACCTCTATAGGAACCTTTCTTGGGCGCATTAGACCCAGAAGTGCCTGTCTTATTCTTCTCTGCCGTATCCGACTTTTTGGAAGCGGATTTAAACAGCAGAGAATCCGAAGCTTTCTTAGTAATCTTATCGTAGATTGCAGAAAGCTTGCCGTCGAATAGAAGTTCTCCGGAGACCGAAGCGACTCTCAGAGAGTTCTTCACCTTACTATCCACGTGTGTGGATGTAGCTAAGGCTGCGTCACGTCTAACCAACTCCAGGTTTGCCACTGAGAGGGCGGAGTTATACGTGGAATAAGCCACTGCCCTTGAAAGAAGTCTTAAAGAGGATTGTATATCCTGGAATTCTTTCCCTTGAAGATGCAGTGATAACGCCTTTGTAAGGTGGTCTGCGTAAGATAAAGCGTCTAAACTGGCCCTGTTAGACGTGATTGTCATATCCAACACTGCGGTTGGAACGGACATAGACGACGGTAACGACAATTCTAAGTCTTCCGTCTCGTCGTCAAGACGCAGAGGAACTCTCGGAATATCCTGTCCTGCCGTATCGAATTTATTCCTTGCATTAATGAAAGGCAGGTTAAGAGCATTGGAGGACAAGAAATCAGCTTTGCCTGTTTTGGAAGCAAGCTTGAATATAGCGTCGTTCAATAATTCAAATGTTCTTGTGACATTATTGGACTGAGACGGAAACTCAGGGACGATGTCTCTGAACCGCTCAAAGAATTCAGTGTCCAATGACGCTATTATTCTCTTGTCCGGTACCGCAGCAGTCTGGCCCGATGGAACAACGTGAGGAAGGAAGTGCCGGATGAAATCCATGGCAGCTTTATGTTGTTCCGAAAGGGATAGCTCCAAGTCATCCGTATCCCTTTCACCATCCGGTCGGACCTCATGATGCTCCAGGTCGTCCGCACCCGATGCTTCGGCGGAGCGTACCGACCCAGCGCTGTCGGATAATTCCCGATCCGACACCGATTCTGTCGGTTGCTGCGATAATTTGTGCTATCTGAGCAAGCACGTCCGTCATCGAGGCCTGCGGAGTGGCGGTCTTTCGCTGCTTCGCCGCGGGAAGCTCCGCATCAACTGACTCCCGCATACTCTTCCTATGCGAACGTCCGGAGTCTACCAGCCTCGTGTCCCTGGCTACTGGATGGCGTGACCTGGTCGCCGAAGAATCCCTTATCAGCGAAGCTGGTAGAATATCCGCAGTCACGTAGCCAAGGTGCGGTCGTGTGCGCTGGTGAGAGGATGAGGAAGCCTGAGCAGTCTCCGCGGACTGCCTAAACAACGGAGCGTCCCGAGCGACGGACGTGTGCTCCGCTTGCGACCCATTTTGTACCACAACATCAGGTCCCTGATGTTGTTGTACGAGAGAGGGGCCTCTCTTGCTCGCGGCCCGGCTGGACCTGGACGAGCTAGGAACTGGACTAGAAGGCTTCCTCCGATCTCTCCTAACATCCGCCGTCACTGGGTGTGCACCTAGTATATTTATAGTGCTGGCATCACCCAACATTTCCTCCTGGACCGCAACGGACGAACCCGGCTGCCGAACCATTCGGTGAATGGACACTACACCGGGCGAGCTAGCAGACGACAGCGCCGTCGATCCTACTAGGGACCTCTTAGGCAACTATCGTATCTCCATGAGCACTTTTGCCGCTAGCTCTTCATTCAATTGTGACGACGGAAGCGCACTCTTGGAAGATAACATGGAAATATCACCCTGTTCTTGTTCCTCTGAAGTAGAAACTGATAGACTAGAGTGACCCTGCGGAGAAAGGACCGGCATAGCCCTTTCTCCACTAACAACATACTGTAACACACGTTTCCAATGTTTGTCATCCCAATATTGACATACTGAACAGGAGTTAGTGCGAGTACACTGACTACAATTAATACAATGATCATGAAAGTCAGAGGAAGATTTCTTCCTATTACAATTTGAACAATGTCCTTTCATTGTGAAAAGACAACAACAAGTCCTAGTACTCGCACAAACCCCTGACACAAAGATACATAATAACATGATCCAGTAATAAATGAAAAAACAATTGCAAATCAAAATAATTTTGAAAAAATATTTTTTCAGCGAAGCCCAAGTTTCTGAAAAGTAACGTTGAGCCCCGATGGATCCGATGGCTAAGTGTGGTCAAAAATTTTAAATTTATATTAAATAATTAATGAGACACTTACGGATAATATAAATGTATCTTATAGTGAGATGAACTACACCAAAGGCAAACAGCCCCCCTCAAAAAAGGCTGTTGCCAATGTAAACAAACAGTGTAAAACACCAGAAAACATGACTCCAGGCACTGAAAAAACTGGCCCGAAATCAGTCATCAAAATTACACTCTATCTGATGCAAGACAGAGACTCCCAGGGGAGAATCTGCAGAACATCAGATGGAAGATACAGAACACAACGTTTATACACCCATGGGTGAAAACGTAACTATGGGGAAAATAACAGAAAACATTCTGTAACCAAGCAACTCTCCCAGGAAAATTTTAGAAATGAACTTTCTCAAAAATATGCCAAAAGCATGGGAGAATTGCAAGGGGGGACTTAGAAGGCCAGGGGAGAGGAAACACTGAATAAGCAGTGCAACATTTTAGCAAGAATGACAACAAGAGGCCCATGCCTCGAAAATAGGCAACTTAACATAATTTCATAAAAAATTTTAAGTACAGCCCTGATTATTTTTTGTCACTTCTTTTTCCTCTCCTCCTTCTATATCCTCCTTAGAATCACGATTTCTCCAAAAATTACGTGTCTGGCATCCTTTAAACTGAGATTTACAAGCACAAAGATCAGTGAGATGTTGACTGATGAAGGGCCAAACAGAGAATGATAATTGGCACCAATTTCGGGACGTCCTTGACAGTGCGCATGCGCAGTGGGGGCGTAGTATGGAGGTCCTATAGGACATGATTTCTTTTGGTTTTGGATGCAAATTTTGGGGATTGGGGGGCAAAATTTGTGTTTGGCCCTGGTTTTGTTAGAGTTAGCACCAGCTAAGTCTGGGTCATTGGTAAGTATAAAAAATATTGACAAGGTAAGGACCGTAACTCTGGTGAAAAATATGCAGGCAACTTTTTTATAACAAGTGCAGGAGCAGCTTGTCACAAGGATTCACCATACCAAATTTCATAGAAATCCATCGACTAACTGCTTAGATGTCGCTGCAGATTGATGGATAGATAGACACATGCAATCCAGAGATAGACACATGCAATCCAGTTCATGTCCCCCCCGCCCCCACTCCTCCTTCTCCTTAAGAGTGAGAGGTATAATTATTTGATTCTCAGCCAGTTCAAATCAGTGAGGAAGGGAGGATTTTATTTTGAATTTTTTGTGTGTGTGTCTTTTCACACACAGAATATAGAGAAAGTGCATAATTGTTCAAGTTAACTCATTTAATTTTAACCCTTTAGGGCCTAATTTCAACTTTGATCACTTTTTACTGCAACAGAACAGGTGCTCCAATATGCTTTGTGTGGGCAAACAAACAAATTCTAAGAGATTTGACAGTTGTTTCTAGCTAAGTCTTGGCTGCCTATACAGGCATCCAAGATGTGCCTACAAACAACTGCAAAGCCAAGGGATGGAAACTGTCTGGAGTTATGATCTTAAGATTTCGGTAAAAAACATAACAATTTTTGAGTCTCCTGATTTTGTAGGAATATTGGTAGACATTGCACAGCAATAAAAACGTTCAATGAATGGGTTCACTTTCAGTGAGGGATTACCTGAGAAACGACACATTCTTTTTTTCTAACCTAATTACTGCAATTTATAAGCACCCTCTGGGACCAAAACAGGCCAAGAATTTCTTATCATGCACTCTCCAGGACCTTTTCTGAAAATGTTTTCTTTTCAAGTTCTTTCAAGATCTTGAAATCCCAATTTTGAAATTCAAGCACTTTCCAGTACTGTACAAACCATGGTACCTGTGGTTAGGAGATTTCCCTCACTTAGGGAGAAGACCCTCTCACAGTTTTTGACAGTACAATCTGTGCCACTGAAAAGCCTTCCAACAAAAGTACCATCATGCTCCCTTGTGGGCAATCAGGAATAAGTGTCTTGCCCAAGGACACAATGCAGTTACTGCAGGTCAGGGTGAAACCTCAGCCTTTCAGTTTGAAGTTCAATGCTCTAACTATTGAACCACTGTACTCCCATTTAGGGCTGTCACGATTATTCGATTAGTCGACTAACCGTCGACTATTGAAGTAGTCGACGTTTTTTATTTTTAGTCGATCGTCGTTCATTTTCAAGGTGGTACACACCTACTACACGTCGGGGCTAAATTGCATTGTTTTGTGAGGTGAATGATCAATGAAGGTGAATAACTTTAAATATCTAACCATAGTTAACATTCATATCCGGAAGACTGTACGACTGTCACTGACTGTGTAAGAAAGAACACTCATAGTTACTCGAGAAGAATAGATTCTTCTGAATTTCTCCAGTCTTGTACACACGAATGCACCCATTGGAAAACCCAAGGCGCGGAAGTGACAAAATTATGACCAAAGGCACAACGTCAGATCACTTCTCAAAGTTCGGAACTTCAGACTAAGATCCAATTTTAACAACTGATGAGGGAATGCATAGATCTCAATGTTAAAAATTTCGAGAAACTTATTGCAGAAAGGAAACATATGCAGGAACGTTCTTTGGTAAATTCATTTTAATTCATCGGCTTCAATCTAGTTCAAACTTGGACCCGCAGTCAGTAATATTATTTTTGGGGTCGGTACGTCCTACAGGACGTACCAACCCCAAAAATTATATTACGGACTGTGGGTCCAAGATTGGACTACATGTAGCTTCAGTCGGGACCAATTTGTTGTTCCCACAACCCCACTTCGTCTGAACACACTGGTGCCATTGTCATTTTCAGAGTTTTACAAACAGAAGAATGATTTGCTAAAAAATCATGGGAAGCGACTATTAATCGACTAACCGTCACGATTAGTCGATTACAAAAAATGATAGTCGCGACAGCCCTACTCCCATTGCTCAGATATAAACAATTGGACATACCTGTACAACTCGAGTGGCTACTGGACTTCCATTGGCTCTCATTTGGTACAGTTCTACTGGTGGATTTTCCTTGGGTGGTGTTTTCCTTTTTCCTTGACGAATCATAAACTTCCGTTTGAAATGAGACAAGAATTTAAGATTTTCTTGTTGCTGATGTGTCCTACATACCTCTAGTGTGTCCCCAAATAGTGTTTCAAATTTCTTCTGTAAACTACCAAAAGAAAAAGCATTTTCTCAAAAATATAATTTGATGAACTGACTCTGTGATCATTTACATTCTAGTTTAAACAATATTTATTTCCAATTATCAGAGAAAAGATATACAATGAAATGTTGTGTGGATTCGACAGTAAGCTGAAAGCTAATACAGGTTGTTTCCACTAAAGGTACACTTACAACTGTGATGGCACGAAATGTTAATTAAATGACTTCTATAACCCAGACATTTACCATACATAGCTTCTGCTATGTCAAGTGTGTTCCATTCAATATAATATTATAAATTTTAAGTAATTTGTATATTTTTTATACTTACCAATGGCCCAGACTAGCTGGTGCTAACTCAAAAATTGATCCAGGGCCAAACACAAATTTTGCCACCCAATCCCCAAACTTTGCATGCAAAACTGAAAAAATCAAGTTCTATCTTGTCCTCCATACTTTTGAGATCTGCACATGCGTAGTATCCAGGAAGGAACAGAAATTGGCGCCAACCATCATTCTTTCTACAGATTGCCTGTTAAATGTTATAAACAGCGTGGAGGTATGAGTGTCCACTCATGGGAGGGCCATATCCACCTGGGCCATTGGTAAGAATGAAATAAATACAAATTACTTAAAATTTATAATATTTTTATACAACAACCAATGGCCCAGACTAGCTGAATCGTAAAAAGGCTGGAGGGCCTAGGACTTGAAGAAAAATCCAATCTCTCAATTACTTCAGTAAAGGATAGCTCCTACAGGAGAAAAGGAGAAGATAGGAATTATATATGTCTTTCTCCTTTACGAGAAAAGAGAAAGGCATAACACCACAATGTAACTGAGTATTACATAATATATAATTCTCCATTTAATGCCAGCATAACCCATTACGCTAATTCGGTGAAGGAAAACCAATATATAAAGATAGTCCAGAGAATGAGACTCTTTATACTCATTTAAAAGTGTCCAAGGATTGTGTATTAATGCCCGTTTGACACGTGACATATACAAATGCTTCACAGTGCGCTACACTTCAAAAACTGTGCATAAATGATATATAGTTATTGCTTCACACTGAGCTATACATTAAAACCATCCCAGTACTGACTCAGGACTACTGACACCAGAGGAGGTCTTCCCTTGCTTTTCACTATAAAGCCAGATGATCATAAGGGAAAAAACCATCCCCCCACCCTCTTCCTCAGAATATCCTCAGAACAAAGAGGGCAGCGGAACAGCGTCAATGCTGGAATGGACAGCCTAAATACCTACAGATGTAACCATTAATGGACGACATTCTGAGCAACAGAATTATTTATTTATTTATTGGTGTTTAAGGTCACATATTTCTGCACAATGGCTAATTATGACCACCTGAGCAACAGAAAGAGGACCCAAAGATCTAAGGTCACCGGAGATGACTCTAAATTTCTCAGGTAAAACTTGGTAAATGAAGAGGGCTGTGTCCAATACGCAGCTTTCATGAGATCAGTAATGGCTATACAGTTAGAATAAGCCCAAGAAGTGGACAGTGCTCTAACCTCGTGTGCTGATATCTTATTAACAGAACATTGATCCGAAGACTGATTTTCATAGGCAATGCGTATTGCCAACTGAATCCATCTAGCGACAGAATGAACAGAAATATCCTTTCTGTTAGGAATCAATTAAAGAAAGAAACTGTATTACCCACACTACGGTAGTGAGATTCATCAACAGATAAAGCATGAAGTTCACTGACTCTTCTAGCAGATGCAAAGGCTAAGAGAAACGCTGTTTTATAGGTCAAGAATTTGAACTCTACGACGTCCAACGGCTCAAACGGAGCTTCTTTGAGCTTCAACAGAACCCAAGCCAAATCCACTTATGAATTAATCTGAGGGTTCTAGGTCTATTGAGAGAGAAATTTCTAACTAGCTTGGATAATGAAGTATTTGATCCAACAGCCAAGTTATCATGATGAGCGTAAGTATCTGATAACATAGACCTATAGCCCTTAATAGTGATGGGCTGCAGTTTGAGATCGTCAAACAAGTAGACCTAGAAATCAGCAATATTTGGTATGGATAGATCGTATATGTCTATCGACTGATCCTTACACCAACGGAAGAAAACCCTCCACTTCACTGTGTAGTTCAACGTAGAGGAGGACCTCCTACAGTTAGAAATTACGTGCACTGCGCGACCTGTAAACTGTTGTCTGTGCAAGAAGGACCACACAATGGAAATACATGAAGGTTGAGACCTTCTGGGTTGTGATGCAGTCGCGTGACTTCCCCTGATAAAGGAGGTCCTCTCGTGGAGGAAGCTTCCGGGGAACGTCCCATAACAGACACCTGAGAAGATTGCTCCAAGGTTTCTGTGATGACAGAAGTGCTACTAGCAGAATTCTGTAACGATACTGTTTGATCTTTAACTCTGCAGAATCAACGGAGTTGGAGGATATGCATATCCTATCATTCCGTCCCATGAGATCGACAGAGCATCCACTGCATACGCTCGATCTGGGCATGGCAACACGAACATCGGTAACTGATTGTTCAGGTGTGGCGCAAAAAGATCTATCATGGGACGATCCCACTGGTAGCAAATCTATTTGAATATTGCTTGTTGAGAGTCCATTCCGATGGTAACAGGAAACCTTTCCGAGAGAGCGAGTCTGCTAGTACGTTCAGATGACCCGGTATATGACGGACAGAGAGATGAATGCCATGATTCATGATGTATAGGAGAATCCTCTCCATTAATTTGCATAATGGAATCGAATGAGTGCCACCTTTGGTTCCAGATGTAAGCAACTACTGTCGAATTCACCAACAGGATTTGAACGTGGACGTTCGCTATTGGGCGAATCCAATGTTGAAGTGCTAGCCATATTGACATCATCTCTTTGATGTTTATGTGCTTCTGTAGGAACCGAGAGTCCCAAAGACCCTGACACTTCAAGTCTGCGGGAATAAGGGCCACGCCCCAGCCCGTCTGACTTGCATCCGTCATAATCGTGAAAGCCAGATCCGGCAGTTGCAGCAGAACTCCCTGAGTTAACCACTGAAGATCTGCCCAAATCTTAACCTTTTGTTTTACGAGGTCTGGTAAAACAATACTGGTTTCGAGCGAAAGCGTCTTCACACCCCAGTTCTGAATAAAGAATATCTGGAGGGAATGTGTGTGCAGGCGGCCCATCAGAATAAGATCCGCAGCTGCTACACACAGCCCCATCAGTTGCATGAATTCCCTCGATGTTAATGTGTCTGAGTGTAGACAAAAGCAAGCATAACAACTGACTAATTTCGCTCTGGGTCACAGCTGAGAGTCTCGAAGCTCATTCCCAAGTGAGTGAACAACTTGGACAGAGCTAGATCTGACTTTTTCTCGTTTACGATGAAACCGAGACGTCGGAGTAATAGAAGCAGACTCTGAACATCATTCTGAAGTATAATTCTGTTGCCGTATCTCTGCAGAATGTCGTCCAAATAAGCCGATGTTACCGCAGACGAATGATCTCAGAAGTATGACATTACCAAGTTCATTATTCGAGTGAATGCCCAGGGAGCCAGGTTCAGACCAAAGCTCATTGCTCTGAACTGATAAACCTTCCCTTGTACGGTGAACCACAGGTACTTTCTGAATGCCGGATGTACCAAGACATGAAAGTAAGCGTCCTTTAGATCTATGCTTGCCGCATAGTTGTTCACTCGGATGCTCACTCTTACCAAATGAATGGTCTCCATATAGAACTTTGGAGGCACGATAAGCTTGTTTATCCAGCTCAAGGCTATTACCTGTCGAAAGAGCCGTCTGGCTTCGGTACGAGGAACAGGTGACTGTAAAAACCCTGAGAATTTTGATTCTCGACGACCTCTATTGCTTCCTTTAATAAGAGAGCCTGTACCTCCACTAGGAGAGACTCTCTGTTGAAAGGATCCGACAGAAGATTTGTCCAATGCGGACATCTCGTTAGTGGGGATTTCGCTCGGAATGATAGCCGTAAGCCGTCCGAGACTACACTTCTCACCCATTGATCTTCCGTGACTGCTATCCAGTTTCTCGCGAAGTTTCATAACCTTCTGCCAACTGGCAAGCAAGAGGGATCTTGAACAACACCTGTAGGACTTGCGAGGCTTACGGGAGGAGAAACTACATCCTCCCCGCAAAGATCCTCGCCCTGTCGGCTTAGGGGCGTCTGACCGATAGTCCCGATCAGACTTATGCATCATTCCCGAGTCGCTATATTGTCGACCTCCAGAGTAATTGTATGGGGGTTTCTTGTACCCTCGCGTGGAGTTCCCTTTTGATGATTTTGATTTGGAACGTCCTCCTTTACTCAGGTCTGCTGAAGTGGGTTGTTGAGATGCCGACTTCAATAGCATAGCACTGGACGCTTTCTTAGTAGCTTGTTCGTATACGAATGAAAGCTTGTCAAAAATAGTATGTCCGGAGACTGGAGCGACCCAGAGAGAGCTTTTCACCTTGTCATCTGTAAGTGATGACGACGCATGGGTAGCATCACGTCTAATTAACTCTAGATTAGCCACTGTCATAAGGAGTTATACGTGGTATACATGATTGCCCTTAAGAACTCTAAGAGAGGTAAGCATGTCTTCAAATTCCTTCCCATTGGGACGTTGCGCCATAGCTCTAGTAAGGTGATCTGCGTAGGACATTGCGTCCAAATTCGCTCTATTTGATGAAATTGCAGTTTCCATTACATCTGAACGAATGCTGAATGATGCAGGTAAGGAAATATCTAAATCCCCGGCCTGCTCATCCAAACGCAGTGGAGCTCTCTATACCTCTTCTCCAACCGTATTAAATGAACGTGGTACAAGGAACGGGTATATTTATGGAAGATGTTGACAAAAAACCTCATACTCTAGAGGTTAAATATGGTGTTGTCTTCATGGCCGAAGGCCTGCAACACCTGCCTAGACTGAACTGGGAAAGAAAGAACTTCTTCCTTCCTCCGTATAAAGTCTGCGTCTAGAGATGCCAGCGGTTTCTCTCTTGTTTTCGCAGCATGCTGATTCGGTGGAACAAATTCAGGGTAGTATTGATTGATGAAATCCATCGCAACCATGTGTTGTTCCGAAAGGGAAGGGTAATCCTCTTCCTTATCCCTTTCACCATCCGAGTGAATCAGTTGCGAATCTCGGTCCATTACATCTGCGTGAACAGATGACTGGACCGACCCAGCACCATCCAACAGCTCAGGTTCTGAGTCTGAGCGAGGTTGCTCCTGCACTTGCTTGGATGCTGCAATCAGCTGCGCAATCTGCAACAGCAAGTCCGTCATCGAGGCCTGAGGAGCAGCGGTTTTCTGTTTGTTAGCCCCTTGCTGCTCCTGGGACAGCGTTCTGGAGATGGATCTCTTCTCCGAGCGTCCCGATGATCGAGGCCTCGTCTCCTTAGCTACCGGATGGTCCAACTTCACGGGCAAAGAGTGGTCCCTTCTTCGCGTAGCAGGCAGGTTAGCTAGGATGTGGTCGTGTGTGTGTTATGATCGTAGCGGAAGAAGCAGTGACTGTAGCCAAGGCCGGAGCATCCCGAATGGCAGGTGTGGACGTATGCTCCTGCCCGTGCAAGTTTTTCATAACAGCATCTGGTCCCAGATGTTGCTGGGTTAGAGAGGGACCTCTCCCATTCACGGCAGTTTTAGATCTCGCCAAGCCTCCTGACAAAAAACTTGCTGGCTTCTTCCCTAGTTCCGTTGTCGCTGGGTGAGCTTGTTTTGTTTAGAGTGCTCACTCTACCCACTTCACTTCCTTCGACCGCAACGGACATACCCGGTGTCACAGCTCCCATGGACGGAGTAACCATTTCACCAGTAGAGCTAGCTGCTGGCAAAGGATTAAAACCACCGCCCAGTGGCTTTATCCGTTGCCTAATATTCAAGAGCACCTTAGCAGCTAGCTCTGTTTGCTCATCAGAGTGCGACGAAGGTATCACACTTTTGGTAGGTGTCACATAACCATCACCATGTTCTTGTTCCTCTGAAAAACCTGAATGACCCTGCGGCAAGAGTACCGGCACTGACCTCTCACTGCTAACAACGTACTATGACACCCACGTCCAACGTTTGTCATCCCAATCAACACATGTAGGACAAGAATTCGTAGGAGTATATCGACTACAGGCATGGCAACACAAATGTAAATCTCAGGAAGACTTGCTTGCCTTGCATTTTGAGCAATAAGCTTTCATAATTAATCAAAACCAAGTCGATCGACCTCCCACAAACTCCACAATAAATATATGATAAAGATTCATAATAATCAATAATCGAAATCGAAAAATTAAATTAAAAAAAATTTTTTGACAAAAGCCCAAGTTCCCAAAGAGAACATGAAGAGCCCAAGGGTATCCGATAGAGCCTAAGTGTGGACAAAATTCTCAAAATTATTGCTACACTACCGGAATATTAAAACATGTATCTTACAACAATCCTACAGTAATAACTAAATGCTACATATATTGAAGGACAGTGCCAATGTAAACAACGTCAAGGAAAAAAATGGAAACAAGACATCAGGCACAGAACAAAAAAGGCTCAAAGTCAGTAACAGATTTTAAAGCTACCAGATGTAAAGCAAGATCTTCAAATGAAGAAAAAACGATACATTGGATAGAAGATGCATGACCCAAACGACCCAATACCCCTAGGGTGAGGACAGAACCATGGGGATAAACATTCTGTAATACATGTTAAAGTCCCAAGAAATTTAATAAAAAATTTCGATAAAAATAAGCCAAAAAGCTTGGGAGTTTAACAGGAGGGCTTCAAGGAAGGATAGGGAAGGAACACTTAACAAACAGTGGATAAATCCTTAACAAGAATGAAGACGTCAGGCACATGTCCCGAAATTGGGAAACATGAAATAATTTTGATAAAAATTATAAAGTTACAGCCCTGAATATTCCAAACCACCATAGTTCACTTCCATCATCCATTTATGTCCTTGGATCCACCAATTTTACCATTGATTTGAGTCTGGCATCCTCAAAACTGAGATTTTTAAGCACAGATGTCAGCTGAATCTTGCTGACTTTAGGGCCAAACAAAGAATGATGGTTGGCACCAATTTTGGTTCCTTCCTGGATACTGCACATGCGCAGATCTCAAAAGTATGTAGAACCAGATAGGACTTGATTTTTTCAGTTTTGCAAGCAAATTTTGGGGATTGGGGGGCAAAATTTGTGTTTGGCCCTGGATTAATTTTTGAGTTAGCACAAGCAAGTCTGGGCCATTGGTTGTTGTATAAAAATAGAAGTATGCAGTAATTATTTTGGAAACAAATATTACTACACTGGTTTTCACACTGAACAGAGTGAAGATGTTAGAACAGGTGAAAGAGATAGTATTGCTGGGCTACAATTTTAAGAGGCCTCAACAGTTCTTCGAGTCAAACGTGAGCAAAGAGAGACCAGGACACATTCTATGGGTGTATAGGGATGAGTAGTAATGGGACAATCATTGATAACTGTTTAGCGGTATCGGTTGGATACTTGTAGGCATTTATAAAGGCATTAGTAGTGGTTGTCAACCTCATTTTAAGTTGCAGAACGGTCGTGGTATGCAATTTATCATGCATATTAATTTTATAGTCGATGGAAATGCACTACACGTTATTGTTGAATTTAGTCTTGGTAGCATGACGGTACAAACTGTCATATTAGGGTATTGCAGCTGGAATCGACATGTCCCCAAGGGTCGTGGTAGTGCTATTCCTTTGAGGTTCCATAAGGACAAGAACTTATACCAAGTCACAGCTGCTCGGTATTTATCTTTAAGTATCGGTAGCAGCATCAAGGTATTGCAAGGTATATGTGAAGATTTTATGCTAAACGCCATAGCAGCCTGCCAGGAGATAGACAGGTCAGTGGGGCCTGGTCAAGTGCCTACGACATATGTTGCAACTTTGAAGAGTGACAGGTAGAGGATCGGCGTTGGAATAACGTCAACAACTCGGAAGAGACAGGTATCACATCATTAGCACCAAACTTATAAACAGTCCAGTGCTATATTCTGCCTAGGTTAGTTTCTTCAGAGGACATTTGTACAGTTTTACTTTTAGCACCTTGCAGGCTGTTGGCCGATATTCTGCCAGAAGAGTAAATCTCTTGCCATTATGATAAATATTATTTTGGTATTTTTAACCACATTTTCATCGGTAAATTGAATTGACTTTTTACCACTAATTTTTTCAATTATCAATTAAAGTGTCTAGAATTCACAGCAGCCATGACTAGATCTGACTGGTTAAGAGTTACCTTTATCAAACAAATCAATAAACTCTATACAGTGTATTTATTTATTTGTTGGGAGTTTAACGACACTTTCAACAGCCAGGGTCACCTTGTGTCGAACAGTTTCATGGGTGGAGGAAGCGGGAGAGAACCACTGAGCAATGGTGAGCAACTGTTAGACTCTGAAATGTACTACCTCCACACAAGCAGGGTTAGCATTGGTTGAAGACAGGTGCACCATTGAGGTGCAGTATGCCTTAGTACACAGCACTACTGTGCCCCCACGTGGGCAATCAGGATTAAGTGCCTTGCCCAAGGACATAAAACAGTTACCACTGGCAGGGATCTAACCATAGACCACTCGGTTTGAAGTTCAATGCCATAACCACTGAGCTACCGTGTTCCCACAATATATACAGTACTACATACAAATGAAAGCGTCAATGACACTGCAGCTCAGCTCTAACTTCACCAAGAAGAGACTGAACTAAATACCTAACTGCAGGATGTGCAACAAGAATTTAATAGCAAAATCTGGAATAGGCACTGGCGGCCATGTTTTTAACAAAATATAAAAACAAGAGGCCCCAAGGGGCCTGAGGGCACTCACCTGACATGGTAGCCTAAATATCAACCCAGAGAATTGATTTCAACAAGTTGCATCTGCTGCTCCTAAGAAAAGCTTATACCAAATATCCAAAGATTCTGACCAGTGGATCTAAAAAAATATAAGATTTTTAAAGAATATTCCTCATATTGAACGAAGTTAGAATTCAGGCTCCCACAGGGAGCCCATATATGAATCCAGGGACTTGGCTTTAACAAACTTAAATCTCCCCCCACTCCCCCCCCCCCCCCCCCCCCCCCCCCCCCCAAGGATGCTGCACACCAAATATCAAAACATTCCGACTGCTGGATCTGAAGAAGAAGATTTTTAAAGAAAATTCCTCATTTTGAACTAAGTTACAATTCAAGCTCCCACAGTGAGTCCAAATATATACCTAGGGACATGGCTTGAACAAACTTGAATCTCACCCCCCTAAGGACGCTGCATATCAAATATCAAAACATTCCAACTGCTTGATCTGAAGAAGATGTTTAAAGAAAATTCCTCATTTTGAACTAAGTTATAATTCGGGTTTCCACAGTGAGCCCAAATATGAACCCAGGGACTTGGCTTGAACAAACTTGAATCTCACCCCCCTAAGCATGGTGCATACCCAATATCAAAAGATTCTGCCTGCTGGATCTTGAGAAAAAGATTTTCAAATAAATTTGCCTGAAATGCACTTAAGTTCGAATTCGAGCTTCTATAGTGAGCCCAAATATGAATCTAGGGAGCCGATTTGAACAAACTTGAATCAGATCCACCTCACAATGTTGCATACCAAATATGAAAAGATTCTGCCTGCTGGATCTGGAGAAGAAGACTTTTTAAGAAATTTGCCTGAAATGCACTAAGTTCGAATTCGGGTTTCTATAGTGAGCCCAAATATAAATCCAGGGGGCCGATTTGAACAAACTTGAATCAGATCCACCCCACAATGTAGCATACCAAATATCAAAAGATTCTGCCTGCTGGATCTGGAGAAGAAGATTTTTTAAGAAATTTGCCTGAAATGCACTAAGTTCGAATTCGAGCTTCGAAACTGAGCCCAAATATAAACCCAGGGGGCCGATTTGAACAAACTTGAATCAGATCCACCCCACAGTGTTACATACCAAATATCAAAAGATTCTGCCTGCTGGATCTGGAGAAGAAGATTTTTTAAGAAATTTGCCTGAAATGCACTAAGTTCGAATTCGGGCTTCTATAGTGAGCCCAAATATGAATCCAGGGGGCCGATTTGAACAAACTTGAATCAGATCCACCCCACAAAGTTGCATACCAAATATCAAAAAATTCTGCATGCTGGATCTGGAGAAGAAGATTTTTTAAGAAATTTGCCTGAAATGCACTAAGTTCGAATTCGAGCTTCGAAACTGAGCCCAAATATAAACCCAGGGGGCCGATTTGAACAAATTTGAATCAGATCCACCCCACAATGTTGCATACCAAATATCAAAAGATTCTGCCTGCTGGATCTGGACAAGAAGATTTTTTAAGAAATTTGCCTGAAATGCACTAAGTTCGAATTCGGGCTTCTATAGTGAGCCCAAATATGAATCCAGGGGGCCGATTTCAACAAACTTGAATCAGATCCACCCCACAATGTTGCATACCAAATATCAAAAAATTCTGCATGCTGGATCTGGAGAAGAAGATTTTTGAAGAAATTTGCCTGAAATGCACCAAGTTCGAATTCGATCTTCTATACTGAGCCCAAATATAAACCCAGGGAGCCAATTTGAACAAACTTGAATCAGATCCACCCCACAATGTTGCATACTAAATATCAAAAGATTCTGCCTGCTGGATCTGGAGAAGAAGATTTTTTAAGAAATTTGCCTGAAATGCACTGAGTTCGAATTCGGGCTTCTACAGTGAGCCCAAATATGAATCCAGGGAGCCAATTTGAACAAACTTGAATCAGATCCACCCCATAATGTTGCATGCCAAATATCAAAAGATTCTGCCTTCTTGATCTGGAGAAGAAGATTTTTTAAGAAATTTGCCTGAAATGCACTGAGTTCGAATTCGGGCTTCTACAGTGAGCCCAAATATGAATCCAGGGAGCCGATTTGAACAAACTTCCATCAGATCCACCCCACAATGTTACATACCAAATATGAAAAGATTCTGCCTGCTGGATCTGGAGAAGAAGATTTTTTAAGAAATTTGCCTGAAATGCACTAAGTTCGAAATCGGGCTCCTATACTGAGCCCAAATATGAACCCAGGGGGCCGATTTGAACAAACTTGAATCAGATCCACCCTACAATGTTGCATACCAAATATCAAAAGATTCTGCCTGCTGGATCTGGAGAAGATTTTTTAATGTTTTTCCCATTGCCTACAGTGTTAAAAAGTGCTGACTCAGTACTTTTTCAAAGTCCTGAAAAAAGTACCTTGTGATCAAACCGATAGGGATTTTTTTTAACCATTCTATTCTACTGGATAAAAGTAAGCTTTATACAAAATAAGAATTCTCTGTGCCATGTAGTTTTGGAGATATGGCAGTTTTAAGGTTTTTCCTGTTTTTAGCTCCCGAGGTTCCCACGGGGCAATGAGAAAATTTTTTTTGCATCAGTCAACTACTTATGACCCATTATCATCTCATATCAAATTTGGTTCTAATTGACCTCACAGTTCTGAAAGTTAAAAAATTTATAGTAATTTATATATTTTTTATACTTACCAATGACCCAGACATAGCTGGTGCTAACTCTTAAAATATAGGGCCAAACACAAATTTTGCCCCCCAATCCCCAAAATTTGCATCTAAAACTAAAGAAAACATGTCCTGAAAGGCCCTCCACACTTCGCCCCTACTGCGCATGCGCAGTGTCAAGGACGTTCCGAAATTGGCGCCATTTATCATTCTAATAACCAGTGCCTGGTAAGCGCTATGTACTCAGCGGGGAGGCAAGAGTTCCCAACTCCTGGGAGGGCCATCCCCGTCTGGGTCATTGGTAAGTATAAAAAATATATAAATTACTATAAATTTTTTAACATTTTTATACTGTACCAATGACCCAGACATAGCTGAATAGTAAAAAGGCTGGAGGGCCAAGGACATAGAGCAAAATGGAATACGCTCAATAAAATAAAATAGAGTCATCCCCTGTAGGGAAAAGAAGTAATAGGCCTTATATGTATCTTTCTTATTTATGATAAATTAGAAAGATACAACACCTTCTAAAAATTGAGCTTCATACATCCATGTACTCTATTAATATCCAATAATCCTTATACTAATAATTTTTAAAGTAAGCCAATAATAAAGTAAGTCTAGAGAATAGAGACTCTTATACTCCTAAAAGTGTGTGAGAATTGCATAATCATGTCCGTTGACATATGCAATATTCAAAAGCTATACTTTAAAAACTAAGACTTGAATGAATTTTATAAACTTAAACTTCTCACTAACAACCATCCCAATAACAGCTCAGAATTACTAACTCCGGAGGAGGTATCCCCTTGTTTTCATAGTAAAAACAGTTGACCCAAGGGAACACCCTCCCCCCCCCCCCCCCCCTTTTTCTTGCCCTGGGTCAAATAGCCCAGAGCGAAGAGGGCAGCCGAACGGAGACACTGCCGAAACAGACAGCCTACCTAGCTATAGTAGCAACTGTTAAGTGAATGACATTCTGAGCAGTAGATAATAGACCTAACAATAGAGGCCTCCAGAAATGGACTCGATATTTCTGAGATAAAATTCATGAATGGATGGCTGAGCGCAATGAGCAGCCTTCAAAAATCTATAATAGCAACACTATTAATGTAAGCCCAAGAAGTAGAAGAACTCTTACTTCATGAGCCGAAATCTTAAGCACAACTGCTAAGCCAATGATATACCATAAGCAGTACGCTAGTTAATAGAATCCATTAACAATAAAATGGAGCGTAACGTCCTTCTACTAGACATCAAAGACAGAAGAAGCTTACGCCCTTGTAATAAACAGATATCTGTTTATAAATACATAAACTGTACCCGGAAAGAGTAAAGGCCTATGCCCATACGAAGACGGAAGGACCTTAAAATAATAGGTTCCGGATAATAGGAGCCTAACTCTTATGCAACAATCAAACCTAAATAGTAACGGAAGTATTGATTCCGAAACTATGAAAGTGAAAATCATCCATCGATAGTGCATGAAACTCACTGACTCTACAGTAAAAGAGAAACCAACAGAATTACTGTCTAAAAGGTCAGAATTTGAAAACTACTGTTTCCAGAGGCTCAAATGATTACTTAGCTAAATAAGAACCAAAGTTAAAATCCGTATAGGAATTTAATCTAAAGATTCTAAGTCTATTTATCAAAAAGTTACTAACTGACTTAGATAAAGAGACAAAAGACTCAATTGTAAACTATCGTAGAGTGCATAGGTATGAGGTAACATAAACCTATAACCTAAATAACAACAGGCTGCAGTAAATCTTGTGAAACAAGTATACTAAAAAAATAGCAATGAGTAGTATGGAGGGATCAACCATATGAACATAATGATCCCTACACCACGACGGAAGAGCCTCCACTTTAGTCGCATAGAATAGCGAAGAAGAGGATCTCCTATAGTAAGAAATCGCGTCCAAAGCTCGTCCAGTACAGTGCTTACAATGCAATACGGACCACACAACGGAATACATGAAGGTTGCGACCTTGCTGGTTGTGATAAAGATGACACGATTTACCCAGTGAAAAAAGATCCTCACATAGAGGAAGATTTCACGTTAAGATCCACAGTAGACAAGAGAGTAAATTACTCATGATCTCTGTGAAGATAGAGATGCTATCAACAGAAATGTATTGTGGTTGTTTATCTTAGCAATACCTGCTAAAACAACAGCGCCGGAGGATACGCGTATCCTATCATTCCGTCCTATAGATCAATAGAGCGTTAACAGTATTAGCTCAGAGATCTGGACAAGCCAACACATATGTCTGCAATTTATTAGCAAGCTGTGTCATAAATAAAACATCATTGGGCGCTCCCATAGATAGCAAATCTGAATGAATACTTGTTTGTTGAGAGTCCATTCTGACAGCAACAAGCGACCCGTAAGAGAACGGGAGTGCGATAAAACAATCAGACGACCCAGAATATGACGGACCAAAACTGAACTTGGTGTACTATAACCAACAGACGGATTCTTTCCATTAAATTGAATAACGGAAACGAAAGAGTGCCTCCCTGGTTCCGGAGATACGCCACTACTGTCGAATTAAAGGACAGGAATTTGGGCATGCGTTTCTGAATAATGTTCATGCAATGACATAAAGCAAGCCTAAAAAACATTATTCCGCGGAAGTTAAACTGATAGCTAAAAGACTGCGGAACCCAAAGACCCTGGCACTTCGAATCCGTAGGGATCAGTATATATCCCAATCTGTTTGACTGGCAACCGTCATAACAGCCACACTCGGGTCCGGCAACTGCGGCGGCACTCTCTGAGTCAACCACCGAATGTTTGCCCCAGTCTGAATCTCTTGTAACACTAGATAGACAAGAGAATGTATAAATCAAGCAATTCATGGATTGCCGGAAAGTTGCCGTCGAAGAGAAGCTCCTCCGAGAACGAAGCGACTCTGAGAGAGTTCTTAACCTACTATCCACGCGTGGATGTAGCTAGGGCTGCATCACGTCTAACCAACTCCAATCAGCCACTGAAGGGCGGAGTTATACGTGAACAAACTACTGCCCTCAAAAGAAATTACATTGAGAATAATATCCCGTAAATCTTTTCTTGAAGACGTAATGATAACGCCTCAGTAAGGCGGATTACGTATAATAAAGCGTCTAAGTTAAGTCTACTATCCATAATGTCGTTCCCAACATTGAAATTGGAAAAGACATAAACGGCGAAAAAGAATATATATGCAGTCTTTAATCACACCGTCTAGACGCGTATGAACTCTCGGTATGCCCTGCTCTGCCAAAATAAACTATATGTAAAAAAGATAAAATGGCAGAAATGAGCCACGCGGACAAGAAACTAAACTATCATGCTTAGTAGCAGGCTAGTATATATATATAAATATATAGCGTCGAAAAATAAAACACATGTTGTAATGACAATATTGGACTGCGTCGGTAAGTCAGGGACAAAGTCCCTGTACCGAACGAAAAATCCGAGTCCAATGACGCTATAAGTCTCTTATCCAAGATCGCAGCAATGAAGTCCGAAAAATAATCACTGGAAGAAATGCCAGAAGATATGAAAGGCATCTTCCGATACTACTAAAGGGAAAACTCGAAATCTTCGAATCCCTTTCGCCATCCTGTCGGACCCTATAAAGCGTTCGGTCGTCCGTAGCTTGATGCAACCGTGGACCGCACCGACCCAGCACCGTCGGATAATTCCTGATTCGACCGAGAAACTGTCAATTGCTGGGATGCTGCGAAACAACTGTGCTAACTCGGATAGCACGTCCGTCACTGAGGCCTGAGGAGCAGCGGTCTTACGATGCATTGCCGCAGGAAGCTCCGAGATCGTTACCCCCGTGCATACTTCCAATATGCGAGCGAACGGAGTGTATAGGCCTCGTGTCCCTTGGCTACCGGATGGCGCGACCTATTCGCTGTGGAATCACTGAATGCCGAAACTGATCGGATACTCGAGGTCACGTAGCCAATGTGCGGTCGTGTGCCCTGCTGTGAGGATGAGGAAGCATTAAAGACAGTCTCTCGGACTGTCAATATAACGGAGCGTCCCGAGCAACGGACATATGCTCCGAATGTAAAATATCTGAACCACAACATGCGGTCCCCTATGTTGTTGGCTTCCTCCGATCTGTCCTCAATCTGCCGTCACTGGGTGAGTACTAAAGTAATTAAAGTGCTCGCATCACCCAAATCTCCTTCCTAGACCGCAACGGACGAACCCGGCAGCCGAACCATTCGATGAATGTACGCTACACCGGGTGAGCTAGCGAATGTCACTCCGTAAGCGATAGACATATTCCATGAGCACTTATTGCCGCTAACTCTTCATTAACTATGACGACAGAGGCACACTTTGAAAGACATCTCCATAATTCTTCGAACAAGAAACCAGAAATGCTTGGATAGCAAGCATAAAATAATAATATATATAGCGTCGTACAATAATTCGAAAGTTTGTGTGACATTATTGGACTATGTCGGAACTGAGGGACGAAGTCCCTGAACCGAACCAAAAATTTCTAAGTCCACCGACGCTATCGGTTTCTTATCCGGCATCGCAGCATATGTTGTTCCGAAAGGGAAAGCTTGAAATCCTCCGAATCCCTTTCGGTATCCCGTCGGACCGGATGAAACTTTCGGACGTCCGTACCCGCTTCCGCGGAGCGTCCCGACCCAGCATCGTCGGATAAAATATATGCGACAGATTCAGTTGATGCTGGGATGCTGCGATAAACTGTGCTATTAAGGAAAGCACGTCCGTTCCCGAGGCCTGTGCAGTAGCGGACTTACGATGCATTGCCGCTGGAAGCTCCGTGTACGTTGACTCCCGCACACTTCCTATGCGAACGTCCGGAGTCTGCAGGCCTCGAGTCCCCGGCTACCGACCCAGCGCTGTCGGATAAATCTCGATCCGACACCGTATCTGTCGGCTGCTGGGATGCTGCGATAAGCTGTGCTATGTGCACAAGAATGTCCGGCGTCGAGACCTGCGGAGGCGCAGTCTATCGCTGCTTCGCCGAGGGCAGCTCCGCATCAGATGGCTCCCGCATACTTCCTATGCGAACGTCCGGAGTCCATCGGTCTCGAATCCCTGGCTGCCGGATGGGGTGACCTGGTCGCCGAAGAATCCTTGATCGGCGAAGCTGGTAATATATCGGCGGTCACGCAGCCAAGGTGCGGTCGTGTGCGCTGACGAGAAGAGGAAGCCTTAGCAGTCTCAGCGGACTGCCTATACAACGGAGCGTCCCGAGCGACGGACGTATGCTCCGCTAGCGACACATTTGTACCACAACATCTGGGGCCAGATGTTGTTGAACGAGAGAGGGGCCTCTCTCGCTTGCCGTCCGGATGGACCGGAACGAGCTATGAACCGGATAAAAGGCTTCCTCCGTTCTCCCTCCGATCCGCCGTCACTGGGTGTGCATTAAGTTAATTTTATAGTGCTCGCATCACCCCAAAATTCCTTCTAGACCGCAACGGACGAACCCGGCTGCCGAACCATTCGGTGAATGGACGCTACACCGGGCGAGCTAGCGGACGTCAAAGGCCGTCGAACCTACTAGGGTCCTCTTAGGCAATTGGCGTATTACATGAGCACTTTTCCGCTAGCCCTTCATTAATTGTGATGACGGAGGCACACTGTTGGAAGACATCACAGATACATCACCCTAATCTTGATCGTCTGAAATAGAAATTGATAAAGTAGAGTGACCCTGCGGGGAAAGGACCTGAGTGTCCAAATCCCCAACAACATACCGTGACATACGCTTCCCATATTGTCATCGAAATCATACGATACAGAACAGGAGTTAATGCGAGTACACTGACCACATATAGAATGATAATAAGGTCAGAGGAAGACTTCCTCTTAAAACAATTGATCAATATCCTTTCAATGTGAAAAGAAAACAAGTCCTGGTACTCGCACTAACCCCTGGCAAAATACATAATAATAATATGATCCATTAATATAGAAAAAATAATTGAAATCAAAATATTTTGAAAAAATATTTTTTTCAGAACAACCCAAGTTTCTGAAAAGTAACGTTGAGCCCCAATGGATCCCAAGCCTAAGTGTGGAAAAAAAATTTTAAAAATATTTTAAACAATTTATTCAACACTTACGAACAATAATAATGTATCTAGTTATGATTAAAATAACATAAAGATATTATTATTTAGAAATCCCCCCCTCACACAGAGGGCTGTTGTAAATGTAAACAATGAGTGTAAAAACACTAAAATAAGACTCCAGGCACCCAGGCCCGAAATCAGTTACCAAAAATACACCATCTGATGCAAAACAGAGACTTCCAGGGAAGAAACTGCAGAACATCAGATGGTAGATGCAGAACACAACGCCTAACCACCCGTAGGTGAAGACGTAAACATGGGGAAAGAACAGAATTCATTCTGTTATTAAGCTAAAACTCCCAAGAAATTTTAGTAATAATAATTACATAAACTATGCCAAAAGCATGGGAGAATAGCAAGGGGGAACTTAAAAGACAGGGAGAGAGGAAAAACACTTGAAAAAACAGTGTAACTAAATAATCAGAATGACAACAAAATGGCTGCTGCCTTGAAAATAGGTAACTTAACATAATTTCATTAAAAAATTTTAAGTTACAGCCCTGATAATATTCTGTCACACATTCTTTTCCTCTCCTCCTTTTCTATCCTCCTTAGAATCACCATTTCACTAATATTTATGTGTCTGGCATCATTTAAACTGAGATTTAAAAGCACAAAGATCAGTCAGATGTTAACTGATGAAGGGCCAAACTTAGAATGATAAATGGCGCCAATTTCGGAACGTCCTTGACACTGCGCATGCGCAGTAGGGGCGAAGTGTGGAGGGCCTTTCAGGACATGTTTTCTTTAGTTTTAGATGCAAATTTTGGGGATTGGGGGGCAAAATTTGTGTTTGGCCCTATATTTTAAGAGTTAGCACCAGCTATGTCTGGGTCATTGGTACAGTATAAAAATATAGAAATTTTAGGCGTGGCCAAAATTTTTGCCCCTCCCATAACGAAGGCAAATAATGCCCGACAAACTTCTCTTGAACAAACTTGATTCTAAACCTCAAAAGGACTCTGTATACCACATATCAAGTCTCCGCTACTGGTGGTTCATTATAAGAAGATTTTCAAAAAATTTGGCCATTTTTCCCCCACACCTCTGCTCAATATGAGCCGAAAGCTATTTTGGATAAAAATCAAAATGCCCCTATATAACCACTACTTACATGAAATTTAATTAAAATGTGGCCAGTGGTTTAGGAGAAAGAGGCTCAAACACTACCTTCACGCAGGACGGCGGACGAAGAGTGATAAGAAAAGCTCACCCTGACTTTCAGTCAGGTGAGCTAAAAAATGATACAGCTCTCATGTAGACATCACCCCAAAGTAACATCAGAGAAATAAAAAGAAATTGAGTGAGAGATGCAGCCCAAGGGTGCATGTGCCAAAGGAACTGTTGACAATTTGTATGCCAAATCCAAGATGGATGCTGGCAGCCCTCTTTAGCAAAAAACTTATAAAAGTTAAAAAATTTATAGTAATTTCTATATTTTTTATACTTACCAATGACCCAGACATAGCTGGTGCTAACTCTTAAAATATAGGGCCAAACACAAATTTTGCCCCCCAATCCCCAAAATTTGCATCTAAAACCAAAGAAAACATGTCCTGAATGGCCCTCCACACTTCACCTCTACTGCGCATGCGCAGTGTCAAGGACGTTCCGAAATTGGCGCCATTAATCATTCTAATAACCAGTGCCTGGTAAGCGCTATGTACTCAGTGGGGAGGCAAGAGTTCCCAACTCCTGGGAGGGCCATCCCCGTCTGGGTCATTGGTAAGTATAAAAAATATAGAAATTACTATAAATTTTTTAACATTTTTATACTGTACCAATGACCCAGACATAGCTGAATAGTAAAAAGGCTGGAGGGCCAAGGACATAGAGCAAGATGGAATACGCTCAATAATATAAAATAGAGTCATCCCCTCTAGGGAAAAAGAAGTAATAGACCTTACATGTATCTTTCTTATTTATGATAAATTAGAAAGATACAACACCTTCCAAAATTGAGCATCATACATCCATATACTCTATTAATATCCAATATAATCCTTATACTAATAATTTTTAAAGTAAGCCAATAAATGAAGTAAGTCTAGAGAATAGAGACTCTTATACTCCTTAAAAGTGTCTGAGGATTGCATAATCATGTCCGTTGACACGTGCTATATTCAAAAGCTATACTTTAAAAACTAAGACTTGAATGATTTTTTAAAACATAAAATTCTCACTAAACAACCATCCCAATAACAGCTCAGAATTACTAACTCCGGAGGAGGTATCCCCTTGTTTTCATAGTAAAACAGGTGACCCAAGGGAACACCCTCCCCCCCCCCCCCCCCCCCCCCCCCTTTTTCTTGCCCTGGGTCAAATAGCCCAGAGCGAAGAGGGCAGCAGAATGGAGTCACTGCCGAAACAGACAGCCTACCTAGCTATAGTAGCAACTGTTAAGTGAATGACATTCTGAGCAGTAGATAATAGACCTAACAATAGAGGCCTCCAGAAATGGACTCGATATTTCTGAGATAAAAATTCGTGAATGTGGATGGCTGAGCGCAATGAGCAGCCTTCAAAAATCCATAATAGCGACACTATTAATGTAAGCCCAAGATGTAGAACTTTTACTTCATGAGCCGAAATCTTAAGCACAACTGCTGAGTCAATGATATACCATAAGCAGTACCGATAGTTAATAGAATCCATTAGCAATAGAATGGAGCGTAACGTCCTTCTATTAGGCATCAAAGACAGAAGCTTACGAAGACGGAAGGACCTTAATAACAATAGGTTCCGGATATTAGGAGCCTAACTCTTATGCAAAATTCCAACCTAAATAGTAAAGGAAGTAGTGATTCCGAAACTACGAAAGTGAAAATCATCCACCGATAGTGCATGAAACTCACTGACTCTTCAGTAAAAGAGAAGCCAACAGAATTACTGTCTAAAAGGTCAGAATTTGAAAACTACTGTTTCCAGAGGCTCAAATGATTACTTAGCTAAATAAGAACCGAAGTTAAATTCCATATAGGAATTTAATCTCAAGATTCTAAGTCTATTTATCAAAAAGTTACTAACTGAGTTAGATAAAGAGACATAAGACTCAATTGTAAACTATCATAGAGTGCATAGGTATGAGGTAACATAAACCTATAACCTTAATAATAAGAGGCTGCAGTAGATCTTGTCAAACAAGTATACAAAAAAGTTGCAATGAGTAGTATGGAGGGATCAACAATATGAACATAGTGATCCCTACACCAACGACGGAAGAGCCTCCACTTTAGCCGCATAGAATAGCGAAGAAGAGGATCTCCTATAGTAAGAAATTGCGTCCAAAGCTCGTCCAGTACAATGCTAACAATGCAATACGGACCACACAACGGAATACGTGAAGGTTGCGACCTTGCGGGTTGTGATAAAGATGACACGATTTACCCAGCGAAAAAAGATCCTCACATTGAGGAAGATTTCGCGTTAAGTCCCACAGTAGACATCAGAGTAAATTACCCACGGTCTCTGTGAAGATAGAGATGCTATCAACAGAAATGTATTGTGGTTGTTTATCTTAGCAATACCTGCTGAAACAACAGCGCCAGAGGATACGCGTATCCTATCATTCCGTCCTATTAGATCAATAGAGCGTTAACAACATTAGCTCAGAGATCCGGACAAGCCAACACATACGTCTGCAATTGATTAGCAAGCTGTGTCGTAAATAAATTATCATTGGGCGCTCCCATAGATAGCAAATCTGATTGAATACTTGTTTGTTGAGAGTCCATTCTGACGGCAACAAGCGACCCCTAAGTGAACGGGAGTCCGGTAAAACAATCAGACGACCCGGAATATGACGGACCGAAACAGAACTTGGTGTACTATAACCAACAAACGGATTCTTTCCATTAAATAGAATAACGGAAACGAATGAGTGCCTCCCTGGTTCCGGAGATACGCCACTACTGTTGAATTAACGGACAGGATTTGGACATGCGTTTCTGAATAATGTTCATGCAATGACATAAAGCAAGCCTAAAAAACATTATTCCGCGGAAGATAATTGCTTGCTTAGAGACTGCGGAACCCAAAGACCCTGGCACTTCGAATCCGTTGGGATCAATATTATATCCCAATCTGTTTGACTGGCAACCGTCATAACTATAACACTCAGATCCGGCAACTGCAGTGGCACTCTCTGAGTCAACCACCGAATGTTTGCCCCAGTCTGAATCTCTTGTAACACTAGATAGACAAGAGAACGTGTAAATCGAGCAATTCCTGGATTGCTGAAAAGTTGCCGTCGAAGAGAGGCTTCTCCGAGAACGAAGCGACTCTGAGAGAGTTCTTCACCTTACTATCCACGCGCGTGGATGTAGGTAGGGCTTCGTCACGTCTAACCAACTCCAATCAGCCACTGAAGGGCGGAGTTATACGTGAACAAACTACTGCCCTCAAAAGAAATCACATTGAGAATAATATCCCGTAAATCTTTTCTTGAAGACGTAATGATAACGCCTGAGTAAGGTGGATTACGTATGATAAAGCGTCTAAGTTAAGTCTACTAGACATCATTGTCGTTTCCAACATTGTGGTTGGAAAAGACATAGACGGCGAAAAAGAATATTTCCAGTCTTTAACCACGCCGTCTAGACGCATATGAACTCTCGGTATGCCCTGCTCTGCCAAAATAAATTATTCGTATAAATGATAAAACGGCAGAAATGAGCATTGCGGACAAGAAACTAAACTACTATCATGCTTGGTAGCAGGCTTATATGCATATATAGCGTCGAAAAATAAAACACATGTTGTAATGATATTATTGGACTGCATCGGTAAGTCAGGGACAATGTCCCTGAACCTATCCAAAATTCCGTGTCCAATGACGCTATAAGTCTCTTATCCAACATCTCAGCAATGTAGTCCGAAATAACAATCACTGGAAGATAATGCCAGAAGATATGAATGGCAGCTTCCGATACTACAAAAGGGAAAACTCGAAATCTTTCGAATCCCTTTCGCCATCCTGTCGGACCCTATAAAGCGTTCGGTCGTCCGTACCTGATGCAACCGCGGACCGCACCGACCCAGCACCGTCAGATAATTCCTGATTCGAGTAAGAAACTGTCGATTGCTGGGATGCTGCGAAACAACTGTGCTAACTCGGATAGCACGTCCGTCACTGAGGCCTGAGGAGAAGCGGTCCTACAATGCATTGCCGCTGGAAGCTCCGTGATCGTTACCCCGTGCATACTACCAATATGCGAGCGAACTGAGTATATAGGCCTCGTGTCCCTTGGCTACCGGATGGCGTGACCTATTCGCCGTGGAATCACTGAATGACGAAACTGATCGGATACTCGAGGTCACGTAGCCAATGTGCGGTCGTGCGCCCTGCTGTGAGGATGAGGAAGCATTATCGACAGTCTCTCGGAATGTCAATATAACGGAGCGTCCCGACCGACAGACATATGCTCCGAATGTAAAATATCTGAACCACAACATGCGGTCCCCTATGTTGTTGGACGAGAGAGGGACCTCTCTCGCTCACAGCCCGGACGGACCTGGACAAGCCAGGAACCGGACTAACAGGCTTCCTCCGATCTGCCCTCAATCTGCCGTCACTGGGTGAGTACTAAAGTAATTATAGTGCTCGCATCACCCAAATCTCCTTCCTAGACCGCAACGGACGAACCCGGCAGCCGAACCATTCGATGAATGCACGCTACACCGGGTGAGCTAGCGAATGTCACTCCGTCGATCCTACAAGGGATCTCTTAGGCGATAGACATATTCCATGAGCACTAATTGCCGCTAGCTCTTCATTAACTATGACGACAGAGGCACACTTTTGAAAGACATCTCCGTAACTTTGCGAACAAGAAACCAGAAATGCTTGGTTATAGCAAGCATATAATAATAATATATATAGCGTCGTTCAATAATTCGAAAGTTGTGTGACATTATTGGACTATGTCGGAACTGAGGGACGATGTCCCTGAACCGAACCAAAAATTTCTAAGTCCACCGACGCTATCAGTTTCTTATCCGGCATCGCAGCATTCTGGTCCGACGAAAGAAGCTGTAGAAGATCAAGTCAGATGACATACACAACAGCATATGTTGTTCCGAAAGGGAAAGCTCGAAATCCTCCAAATCCCTTTTGGTATCCCGTCGGACCGGATGAAATTTTCGGATGTCTGTACCCGCTTCCGCGGAGCGTCCCGACCCAGCATCGTCGGATAAAAAATATGCGACAGATTCAGTTGATGCTGGGATGCTGCGATAAACTGTGCTATTTAGGAAGCACGTCCGTTCCCGAGGCCTGTGCAGTAGCGGTCTTACGATGCATTGCCGCCGGAAGCTCGGTGTACGTTGACTCCCGCACACTTCCTATGCGAACGTCTGGAGTCTGCAGGCCTTGTGTCCCTGGCTACCGGATGGTGTGACCTGGTTGCCGATGATTCTCTGACTGGCGAAGCTGACTGGATATCCGAGGTCACGTAGCCAAGAGCGGTCGTGTGCGCTACCATGAGAATGAGGAAGCCTTATTGACAGTCTACTCTGGACTGACTATATGTCGGAGCGTCCCGAGCGACGGACGTATGCTCTGAATGCGAAACATTTTGTACCACAACATCTGGGGCCAGATGTTGTTGTACGAGAGAGGGGCCTCTCTCGCTCGCCGTCCGGAAGGACCAGAACGAGCTATGAACCGGACTAAAAGGCTTCCTCCGTTCTCCCTCTAATCCGCCGTCACTCGGTGTGCATTTTGGTTGATTTATAGTGCTCGCATCACCCCAAAACTCCTTCTAGACCGCAACGGACGAACCCGGCTGCCGAACCATTCGATGAATGGACGCTACACCGGGCGAGCTAGCGGACGTCAAAGGCCGTCGAACCTACTAGGGTCCTCTTAGGCAATTGCCGTATTTACATGAGCACTTTTCCGCTAGCCCTTCATTAATTGTGACGACGGAGGCACACTGTTGGAAGACATCACAGATACATCACCCTAATCTTGATCGTCTGAAATAGAAATTGATAAAGTAGAGTGACCCTGCGGGGAAAGGACCGGAGTGTCCAATTCCCCACTAACATACCGTGACATACGCTTCCCATGTTGTCATCGAAATCATACGATACAGAACAGGAGTTAATGCGAGTACACTGACCACATAAGAATGATTATAAAAGTCAGAGGAAGACTTCCTCTTATTACAATTGATCAAAATCCTTTCAATGTGAAAAGAAAACAAGTCCTGGTACTCGCACCAACCCCTGGCAATCAAAATACATAATAATAATATGATCCATTAATATAGAAAAAATAATTGAAATCAAAAATATTTTGAAAAAATATTTTTTCAGAACAGCCCAAGTTTCTGAAAAGTAACGTTGAGCCCCAATGGATCCCAAGCCTAAGTGTGAACAAAAATTTTGAAAATATTTTAAACAATTTATTCAACACTTACGAACAATAATAATGTATCTAGTTATGATTAAAATAACATCAAGATATTATTTTCAAGAAATCCCCCCCTCACACAGAGGGCTGTTATAAATGTAAACAATCAATGTAAAAACACAAAATAAGACTCCAGGCACCCAGGCCGGGAATCAGTTACCAAAAATACACTATCTGATGCAAAACAGAGACTTCCAGGGAAGAAACTGCAGAACATCAGATGGTAGATGCAGAACACAACGCCTAACCACCCGTAGGTGAAGACGTAAACATGGGGAAAAGAACAGAATTCATTCTGTTATTCAGCTAAAACTCCCAGGAAAATTTAGTAATAATAATTACAAAAACTATGCCAAAAGCATGGGAGAATAGCAAGGGGGGACTTAAAGGACAGGGAGAGAGGAAAACACTGAAAAATCAGTGTAACTAAATAATCAGAATGACAACAAAATGGCTGCTGCCTCGAAAATAGGTAACTTAACATAATTTCATTAAAAAATTTTAAGTTACAGCCCTGATAATATTCTGTCACACTTTTTTCCTCTCCTCCTTCTCTATCCTCCTTAGAATCACCATTTCACTAATATTTATGTGTCTGGCATCATTTAAACTGAGATTTACAAGCACAAAGATCAGTCAGATGTTAACTGATGAAGGGCCAAACTTAGAATGATTAATGGCGCCAATTTCGGAACGTCCTTGACACTGCGCATGCACAGTAGAGGTGAAGTGTGGAGGGCCATTCAGGACAAGTTTTCTTTGGTTTTAGATGCAAATTTTGGGGATTGGGGGGCAAAATTTGTGTTTGGCCCTATATTTTAAGAGTTAGCACCAGCTATGTCTGGGTCATTGGTACAGTATAAAAATATTGCTAGCTCCCATCTGGACATTACATCAAAGCTACATATGAAATTTGAAAAAGATCAAGTGAGAGATGTGGCCTGCAGGGTGTGCTAGTGGAATTGTTGAAAATTTATAGTCCAAATCCAAGATGGTCACTGGTGGCTATGTTTTTCAATGAAATTTGGAAAAATTGTTAGCTCCCATCTAGACATTACCCCAAAGCCACGTATGAAATTTGAAACTGATCGGGTGAGAGATGTGGCCTGTAGGATGTGCTAACGGAATTGTGGACAGACAGATGTACAAATGAATGGACAGATGATGGATCGCAACCCATTCCAATAGCTCATACTTGCTGTTGTCAAGTCGTAAAATTTTCTTTTTGTACATTCTTTACTTGCTAACCACAACTTATGACCCCTTAATGGAAATCACTCAGTGATCACATTCCAATGAGATATAGTATGCTATGTTTTGTAGGCATACCATTTTGTGTGCTGTTCAGAAAATATAATGCTGGTCACAAGTCTTGTAAGGTAAAGGATTAATGCCCTTAATGTTGATTCAAGTGACATAGATAGTTTGGAGGTTTGATATTAAGCTGATGATGAAAAATGAAAAAAACTTAAAAGTAATTTATATATTTTTTATACTTACCAATGGCCCAGACAAGCTGGTGCTAACTCAAAAATATCTAGGGCCAAACACAAATTTTGCCCCCCAATCCCCAAAATTTGCATGCAAAACCGAAAATTAGAAGTCCTATCTGGCCCTCCATACATTTACCCTCCACACATGCGCAGACGCCAGGAAGTCACCGAAACTGGTGCCAAAATCATTCTTTGTAAAAAGATTATAATATAATAATTCAGCGGGGTGGTATGAGTGCCCAATATTGCCCACTCATGGGAGGGCCATTCCCGTCTGGGCCATTGGTAAGTATAAAAAAATATATAAATTACTTTAAATTTTTTCATATTTTTATACTGTATACCAATGGCCCAGACTAGCTGAATCGTAAAAAGGTGGAGGGCCTAGAACTTCCGAAATAGTAGATCAACAAAGATCAAATCCTTCAATCCAGGATGAAGAAAATTAGAATAATTAGAATTTACATGTATGTCTCTTTGTACCATAATAGAGGAGACATAACCTAATATGGATCCCAATTATGTAAATCCAAAATCTGAGCATGGAATCATGCTAATTAGAATGTAATTAGAATGTAACGAGTTCACAAATTTTTAAGGCTAGTCTGGACTTAGGATGGCATATTTGAGAATGAGAGAAAATTGCCCATAAAGCTACGCCATACAATAATACTCCTGCTGAACGTCGAATATAGTACGGACAAAACAGCTCCCTTCATAGTTACATACCCCTTCTCTTTTTTGAACATATCTTCAAAAGAAAGAGGTGAGAGCTCTGGAATCAATAGGCGGTACCAGGAAACAATATAAATAAATATTGACCAGGCACTCAGAAATTAATTTATGAATAATAAATGGTGCTTAACGCCACTTCACAAATCAAGGCTAAAGCGGCGATTTTGGTAAATAACATTATCCGCTACAAAATATGTTCTGCAGACGACGTATACAGGTACGACGAAATTAGTGAAATAATAATATAACATACACATATTAAAGCGAGGTACGATGAACAATCTCTGCAGAGAAAACACACTTCAAAGATCATTCACAGGCAGCCTCTGTACAATTAAATCCGGAAAGAACACTCTCCAACGTGTACAATTTGGTATCTACAACTATAAACATGTGAGAATATGCGATTTAAGAACAGACAAAATCGAGACCAGGATCTAGAAATTAACCGGCTCCAATACAGACTGCCCCCGAAATATATAATAATTTCAAGGTCCACCAAAGCGATAGCGTAATAAACTATTGCCCGAGTGCATTAAAATCCAGCCTGTAATCATCTAAAAAACCACTAAGTGGTTATGCAGTCACCTATGAACTCAAATAGCAGCAATTATGATGATTTAATAAGCGCTTGTATATTAGAAATCAGAAAAAAAACACTGGAAACTAATGCAACAAAACTGCGTGTATGTCTATGAGTGCGCCATCCAACACGACCCAAATGCAAAGTATGTATGTATTAAGATATATATATATACGCGATAGTATGTGAGTGTGTGGGGGGGGGGGGGGGGGGGGATTCAAATACATGTCAAAACCTCCTCACCCACATTACTTAATCATTGCTGGTCCAGACAGCAAAAATATAGTAATCGCAAAGCTCCCTCACGTCTGACATACTCTGTTATGCCACTGAGAGCGGAGAATGACATGAAGAACAAAACTTCCCCTGAAGAAGAAGACCCTCTCTTCGGGGAAGCTTCTGGCGAATGTTCAATAACAGACATTTTAACCTCAATGTAATCAATAGAAACAAATGAATTGAAGGATACACATATTCTATCATTCATTCCCATGAATACGGATGAGCATCAATAGTATGCGCTCAAATGCCTAATACTGGCGACACAAATGATGGAAACTATTATTCCTGTGTGCTGCAAACTTAACTATCCTGAAACGATCCTACATAAGATCCTGTAATAGCCATACAGATAGAATAAGCCCAAGATGCTGCCAGTGCCTTTACTTCATGTGCTGAAATCTTAAGCACTGACTGCTGATTGGAAGATAAATTATCCTAAGCAGTACGAATAGCTAATCCATCTAGCAATAGAATGAACCGAAATGTCCCTTCTATTGGAAACTAATGACAAAAGAAGCGTTTCTTCTCTTCTGATAAAGTCTGATCTGCATCTATAAATACATGATCACTAATAATATAAATTCAATGATGTAGCGTAAACAATAAGACATCATTTCTGAATTTGTGGTCTCGAAGAACCGAGGGTCCCAAGAACCCTGCATAGAGAGACCATCGGACTCAGGATTGTAAGCCAATATATGAACTCACATCTGTCATAATTAAGAAAACTGTTAAACTTATGCCGAAACTTGACCTTCTGTTAAAAGATTCGCTAAAACAAAACAGGACTAGAGTGAAAAACGTCTACCACTCCAGTTAAGAAAAACTTTAGGGGACGTGTGCGTAAGCGACCCATCGAAATAACATTCATAGCCGCTCCGCACAACCCCATCCGACGCATCAAATCTTGATGCATCTGATAAAAGATTAAAGTGAGACTAACAACTAGCTAATTCGCTGGGAAACAACAGATGAACCAGCTTGTTGAAAATGAATTGTAGGATACGTGTATCCTATCATTCATCCCATGAGACATTATCTAGTTCATTATTCAAGTGATCTAAAGAATTATACTCGCCGATCATACGAACACTCGCATTTCAACTGAAAGATTATGATAAATAACCTAAGTATCCAGTTAAGTCGAAATCGGTCGGACCAAGCTCTATAAGAGCCTTGAGCCACCGGCTCAGGGGTTTCTGATCAATAAACTCAAACAGACCTAAACCCCCTATCCAAGTGGCTGTATAGACAATCCCTAAAGTAATATATAGGAGGGATACCTATACCTTCGCTATGAGTCCTTATAGACGATCTGAGTCTAGGACAACCTCTCTTACTCTTTAAAGAGCCGAGTATTGATGCTTTCTTGTAGCTTAATCCTTCATTAATGAAAGCTTACCATCAAAGACTTAGTGTCTGGAAAACTAAAGCGACCAAAAGCAAGTTTTCCACCTAGTCCAATGTTAAAGATGACGACAAAAGGCTTCGTCACATCAGAATAACTCCCACTTAACATCTGTTAAGACAGAGATATATATGATAAATAGGCCTGGAAAGAATTTTTTAAAGGTACAAACGTCCACAAAATTCCTTTCCCTATAGACGTTGCGTCACAGTACTTAAAATTGAAGTACATAAGATCGTGAGTCTAAATTCGCTTTGAATAAGAAATTATCTTCTCAATTAAATCTGAGCGAACAGCGAAATGATGAAGGTTAGGCTACAACTGAGATCTTAGCCTGCTCATTCAACGCTGAGAAACTCTCAACACATCTTCCCCGGTCGTTTTTTAAATGTATGTGATCAAAAAACAGTTAAAAGTTAAAAAACTTATAGTAATTTATATATTTTTTATACTTACCAATGACCCAGACTTAGCTGGTGCTAACTCTAAAAAATCTAGGGCCAAACACAAATTTTGCCCCCCAATCCCCAAAATTTGCATCTAAAAACAAAAGAAATCATGTCCTAAAGGACCTCCATACTTTGCCCCCACTGCGCATGCGCAGTGTCAAGGACGTTCCGAAATTGGCGACAATCACCATTCTTACTGGCAGTGCCTGGTCAGCGCTATGTACTCAGCGGGGAGGTAAGAGTTCCCAACTCCTGGGAGGGCCATCCCCGTCTGGGTCATTGGTAAGTATAAAAAATATATAAATTACTATAAATTTTTTAACATTTTTATACTGTACCAATGATCCAGACTTAGCTGAATAGCAAAAAGGCTACAGGGCCTAGGACATAGAGGAAAATCCAATAAGCTCAACTATATAATATAGCGTGAACCCCTCAAGGAGAAAAGGAGTATTAGGCTTTACATATATCTTTCTTATTTTATTATAAATTAGAAAGATACAATACCCTTCATAATTGAGCACAATAACATTCATGTTCTCTATTAACATCCAGTATAACCCATTATACTAATTATTTTTAAAGTAAGCCAATAAATAAAGTTAGTCCAGAGAATTGAGACTCTTTATATTCATTAAAAGTGTCCGAGGATTGTATATTAACGCCCGTTTGACACTTGACATATACAAATGCTTCACACCGAGCTACACTTTAAAAATATGACATGAATGAATTTTTAACATTAATATTACACTTTAAAACCATCCCGGAAACGACTCAGAATTACTGACTCCGAAGGAGGAATTCCCTTGCTTTTCACTATAAAGCAGGTGACCTAAGGGAACACCCTCCCCCCCCACCCCCTTCCCCTTGCCCTGGGTCAAATAGCCCAGAGCGAAGAGGGCAGCAGGACGGAATCACTGCCGGAACAGAAAGCCTGCATAACTATAGTTGCAACTGTTTAGTGGACGACATTCTGAGCAACAGATAAAGGACCTAAACAATGCAGGTCTCCAGAAATGGACTCAATATTTCTGAGATAAAAATTTGTGAATGTGGATGGCTGAGACCAATAAGCAGCCTTCATTAAATCTGTAATAGCCACACTATTAGCATAAGCCCAAGATGTAGAAAGAGCTCTTACTTCATGAGCCGAAATCTTAAGCACAGACTGCTGGGAAGAAAATAAACTTTCATAAGCAGTACGAATAGTTAATTGAATCTATCTAGCAATAGAATGGACCGAAATGTCCTTTCTATTAGGCATCAGAGACAGAAAGAAACGTTTTCGTCCCTTTCTGATAGACTGAGATCTCTGTTTATAAATGCGTCAAGCTCTAACAGGACAGAGTAAAGGCCTACGCCCGTCTGAAGACAGAAGAGCCTTAATAACAATAGGTTCCGGATATTTATTAGGAGCCTGATTCTTAGCTAAAAATCCAACATTAGTAGTGAAGGTGATAGTGTTCCCGACACTACGATAGTGAGAATCGTCCACCGATAGTGCATGAAGCTCACTGACTCTTCTAGCAGAAGAGAAAGCTAAGAGAAAAGCTGTCTTATAAGACAAGAATTTGAAATCTACTGTCCCAAGAGGCTCAAATGGCTTTTCCTTAAGTTTAAGAAGAACCCAAGCTAAATTCCACTTAGGAATTAACCTAAGAGTTCTGGGTCTATTTATCGAGAAGTTTCTAACTAACTTAGATAAAGAGACATTAGATCCAATTTGTAAACTATCGTGATGTGCATAGGTATCAGATAACATAGACCTATAACCCTTAATAGTAACAGGCTGCAGTTTGATTTCGTCAAACAAGTATACTAGAAAGTTTGCAATGTCTGGTATGGAGGGATCAAAAATATCAACAGAATGATCCCTACACCAACGATGAAAAACCTTCCACTTAGCCGCATAATTTAGCAAAGAGGAGGTCCTCCTACAGTTAGAAATCGCGTCCACTGCTCGTCCTGTAAAGTGCTTGCCATGCAAGAAGGACCGCACAACGGAAAAACGTGAAGGTTGAGACCTTGCGGGTTGTGATGAAGTCGACGCGGTTTCCCCTGCGAAAGAAGATCCTCCCGTGGAGGAAGCTTTCGCGGTAGGTCCCACAACAGACACCTGAGTAGATTTATCCACGGTCTCTGTGGAGACAGAGATGCTACCAACAGAATCTTGCACTGCGATTGTTTTATCTTTAGCAATATTTGCTGAATCAACGGCGCTGGAGGATATGCATATCCTATCATTCCGTCCCATGAGATCGATAGAGCGTCTACTGCAAATGCTCTTGGATCCGGGCACGGTGACACATACGTCTGCAACTGATTGTTGAGATGTGTCGCAAATAAGTCTATCATTGGCCGTTCCCACTGGTAACAAATCTGATTGAATACTTGTTTGTTGAGAGTCCACTCCGACGGCAACAAGCGACCCTTCCGTGAAAGGGAGTCTGCTAGTACATTCAGACGACCCGGTATATGACGGACCGAAAGTAGAACCTGATGTTCTAGAGCAAACAGAAGGATTCTCTCCGTTAGATTGAATAACGGAACGGAATGAGTGCCTCCCTGGTTCCGTATATACGCCACTACTGTCGTATTGTCGGACAGAATTTGGACATGAGCTTTGTGAATAATGTCCATCCAATGACGTAACACAAGCCAAATTGACATCATTTCCTTGATGTTTATGTGCTTGGTTAGGAACTGTGGATCCCAAAGACCCTGGCATCTCAAATCCGTTGGGATCAATGTTGCACCCCAACCTGTTTGACTGGCATCCGTCATAATGGTAAAACTCGGATCCGGCAACTGCAGCGGAACTCCCTGAGTTAACCACTGAATGTTTGCCCAAGTCTGAATCTCTTGTTTCACTTGATCTGACAAGAGAACATCTATGTCGAGAGAATGAATCTTCACACTCCAATTCTGAGTTAAGAAAATTTGGAGAGGACGAGTGCGCAACCGCCCCATCGGAATGAGATCCGCGGCGGCTCAGCACAAACCTATCAGTCTCATAAACTCCCTCGCTGTGACTTTGTCTGCATGAAGACAATAGCGAGCGTAACAACTGACTAATTTCGCTCTGGTTAACGGCAGACGTACGAGATTGTTGTGCATCTCGAAGCTCATTCCCAGATGAGTGAATGACTTGGATGGCACCAGATCCAACTTCTCGTTTATAACAAAACCGAGACGTCAGAGCAATGGAAGCAGATTCTGCACATCGTTCTGAAGCATTAACTCATTGCCATACCTCTGAAGAATGTCGTCCAGGTAGGCCGACGTTACCGCAGATGAATGAGCTCGGAAATACATCATTACCGAGTTCATTACCCGTGTGAAAGCCCAGGGTGCTAGGTTCAATCCGAAGCACAACGCCCGGAATTGATACACAACTCCTAGGACTGCAAAGGGTAGATACTTTCTGAATGTCGGATGTACCATGACATGAAAGTACGCATCCTTGAGATCTATGCTTGTAGCATAATCGTTCACCCGAATACTTGCTCTGACTGACCGAATCGTCTCCATATAAAATTTCGAAGCGACGATCAGCTTGTTTATCCAGCTCAAATCTATGACTGGACGGAACGAGCCGTCTGGTTTCGGAACCAGAAACAGATGGCTGTAGAATCCCGGTGTTTCCTGGTCTTCTACGACCTCTACCGCGTTCTTCATTAAAAGAGACTGCACCTCCGGTAAGAGAGCTTCTCTTTTCTGCGGATTTGACGGAAGTTGAGTCCATTTTGGACTTCGAGTTAACAGAGGCTTTCGTTTGAAGGATATTCTTAGACCTTCCGAAATCACCCCTCTCACCCAAGGGTCGTCCGTAATCGACGCCCACTCTTCTGAAAAACTCGACAACCTTCCGCCAACCGGAACGCGATAGAGGTTGAAGCCATCACCTCCTGGACCTGCGAGGCCTGCGGGAGGAGAAACCACGTCCTCCACGACCCGCACCTCGTCCCGTCGACCTCGGGGCGTCCGACCGATTGTCCCGGCCCGAAGGACGTCACGCACAAGAGTCGCTGCCTTGACGGTCTCTTGAATAAGACCAAGAGGACGTACCGGAACCTCTATAGGAACCTTTCTTGGGCGCATTAGACCCAGAAGTGCCTGTCTTATTCTTCTCTGTCGTATCCGACTTTTTGGAAGCGGATTTAAACAACAGAGAATCTGAAGCTTTCTTCGTAATTTTATCGTAGATTGCAGAAAGCTTGCTGTCGAATAGAGCTGGTAGAATCTCTGCGGTCACGTAGCCAAGGTGTGGTCGTGTGCGCTGGTGAGAGGATGAGGAAGCCTGCGCAGTCTCCGCGGACTGCCTAAACAACGGAGCGTCCCGAGCGACGGACGTGTGCTCCGCTTGCGACACATTTTGTACCATAACATCAGGTCCCTGATGTTGTTGTACGAGAGAGGGGCCTCTCTCGCTCGCGGCCCGGCTGGACCTGGACGAGCTAGGAACCGGACTAGAAGGCTTCCTCCGATCTCTCCTAACATCTGCCGTCACTGGGTGTGCACCTAGTATATTTATAGTGCTCGCATCACCCAACATTTCCTCCTGGACTGCAACGGACGAACCCGGCTGCCGAACCATTCAGTGAATGGACGCTACACCGGGCAAGCTAGCGGACGACAGTGCCGTCGATCCTACTAGGGACCTCTTAGGCAACTGTCGTATCTCCATGAGCACTTTTGCCGCTAACTCTTCATTCAATTGTGACGACGGAAGCGCACTCTTGGAAGATAACATGGAAACATCACCCTGTTCTTGTTCCTCTGAAATAGAAACTGACAGACTAGAGTGATCCTGCGGAGAAAGGACCGGCATAGCCCTTTCTCCACTAACAACATAACGTGACACACGTTTCCAATGTTTGTCATCCCAATATTGACATATTGAACAGGAGTTAGTGCGAGTACACTGACTACAATTAATACAATGATCATGAACGTCAGAGGAAGATTTCTTCCCATTACAATTTGAACAATGTCCTTTCATTGTGAAAAGACAACAACAAGTCCTAGTACTCGCACAAACCCCTAAACACAAAGATACATAATAACATGATCCATTAATATTGAAAAAAGCAAATCAAAATAATTTTTGAAAAGTTAAAAAATTTATAGTAATTTATATATTTTTTATACTTACCAATGACCCAGACATAGCTGATGCTAACTCTTAAAATATAGGGCCAAACACAAATTTTGCCCCCCAATCCCCAAAATTTGCATCTAAAACTAAAGAAAACATGTCCTGAAAGGCCCTCCACACTTCGCCCCTACTGCGCATGCGCAGTGTCAAGGACGTTCCGAAATTGGCGCCATTAATCATTCTAATAACCAGTGCCTGGTAAGCGCTATGTACTCAGCGGGGAGGCAAGAGTTCCCAACTCCTGGGAGGGCCATCCCCGTCTGGGTCATTGGTAAGTATAAAAAATATATAAATTACTATAAATTTTTTAACATTTTTATACTGTACCAATGACCCAGACATAGCTGAATAGTAAAAAGGCTGGAGGGCCAAGGACATAGAGCAAAATGGAATACGCTCAATAAAATAAAATAGAGTCATCCCCTGTAGGGAAAAAGAAGTAATAGGCCTTACATGTATCTTTCTTATTTATGATAAATTAGAAAGATACAACCCTTCCAAAATTGAGCTTCATACATCCATGTACTCTATTAATATCCAATATAATCCTTATACTAATAATTTTTAAAGTAAGCCAATAAATAAAGTAAGTCTAGAGAATAGAGACTCTTATACTCCTAAAAGTGTCTGAGGATTGCATAATCATGTCCGTTGACATATGCAATATTCAAAAGCTATACTTTAAAAACTAAGACTTGAATGAATTTTAAAAACCTAAACTTCTCACTAAACAACCATCCCAATAACAGCTTACTAACTCCGGAGGAGGTATCCCCTTGTTTTCATAGTAAAACAGGTGACCCAAGGGAACACCCTCCCCCCCCCCCCCCCCCTTTTTCTTGCCCTGGGTCAAATAGCCCAGAGCGAAGAGGGCAGCAGAATGGAGTCACTGCCGAAACAGACAGCCTACCTAGCTATAGTAGCAACTGTTAAGTGAATGACATTCTGAGCAGTAGATAATAGACCTAACAATAGAGGCCTCCAGAAATGGACTCGATATTTCTGAGATAAAAATTCGTGAATGTGGATGGCTGAGCGCAATGAGCAGCCTTCAAAAATCCATAATAGCGACACTATTAATGTAAGCCCAAGATGTAGAAGAACTTTTACTTCATGAGCCGAAATCTTAAGCACAACTGCTGAGTCAATGATATACCATAAGCAGTACCGATAGTTAATAGAATCCATTAGCAATAGAATGGAGCGTAACGTCCTTCTATTAGGCATCAAAGACAGAAGCTTACGAAGACGGAAGGACCTTAATAACAATAGGTTCCGGATATTAGGAGCCTAACTCTTATGCAAAATTCCAACCTAAATAGTAAAGGAAGTAGTGATTCCGAAACTACGAAAGTGAAAATCATCCACCGATAGTGCATGAAACTCACTGACTCTTCAGTAAAAGAGAAGCCAACAGAATTACTGTCTAAAAGGTCAGAATTTGAAAACTACTGTTTCCAGAGGCTCAAATGATTACTTAGCTAAATAAGAACCGAAGTTAAAATCCGTATAGGAATTTAATCTAAAGATTCTAAGTCTATTTATCAAAAAGTTACTAACTGACTTAGATAAAGAGACAAAAGACTCAATTGTAAACTATCGTAGAGTGCATAGGTATGAGGTAACATAAACCTATAACCTAAATAATAACAGGCTGCAGTAGATCTTGTGAAACAAGTATACTAAAAAATAGCAATGAGTAGTATGGAGGGATCAACAATATGAACATAATGATCCCTACACCACGACGGAAGAGCCTCCACTTTAGCCGCATAGAATAGCGAAGAAGAGGATCTCCTATAGTAAGAAATCGCGTCCAAAGCTCGACCAGTACAGTGCTTACAATGCAATACGGACCACACAACGGAATACATGAAGGTTGCGACCTTGCTGGTTGTGATAAAGATGACACGATTTACCCAGTGAAAAAGATCCTCACATAGAGGAAGATTTCACGTTAAGAACCACAGTAGACAAGAGAGTAAATTACTCATGATCTCTGTGAAGATAGAGATGCTATCAACAGAAATGTATTGTGGTTGTTTATCTTAGCAATACCTGCTAAAACAACAGCGCCGGAGGATACGCGTATCCTATCATTCCGTCCTATAGATCAATAGAGCGTTAACAATATTAGCTCAGAGATCTGGACAAGCCAACACATACGTCTGCAATTGATTAGCAAGCTGTGTCATAAATAAATCATCATTGGGCGCTCCCATAGATAGCAAATCTGATTGAATACTTGTTTGTTGAGAGTCCATTCTGACAGCAACAAGCGACCCGTAAGAGAACGGGAGTCCGATAAAACAATTAGACGACCCGGAATATGACGGACCAAAACTGAACTTGGTGTACTATAACCAACAGACGGATTCTTTCCATTAAATTGAATAACGGAAACGGAGAGTGCCTCCCTGGTTCCGGAAATACGCCACTACTGTCGAATTAAAGGACAGGAATTTGGGCATGCGTTTCTGAATAATGTTCATGCAATGACAAAAAGCAAGCCTAAAAAACATTATTCCGCGGAAGTTAAACTGATTGCTAAAAGACTGCGGAACCCAAAGACCCTGGCACTTCGAATCCGTAGGGATCAGTATTATATCCCAATCTGTTTGACTGGCAACCGTCATAACAGCCACACTCGGGTCCGGCAACTGCGGCGGCACTCTCTGAGTCAACCACCGAATGTTTGCCCCAGTCTGAATCTCTTGTAGCACTAGATAGACAAGAGAACGTATAAATCGAGCAATTCATGGATTGCCGAAAAGTTGCCGTCGAAGAGAAGCTCCTCCGAGAACGAAGCGACTCTGAGAGAGTTCTTAACCTTACTATCCACGCGTGTGGATGTAGCTAGGGCTGCGTCACGTCTAACTAACTCCAATCAGCCACTGAAGGGCGGAGTTATACGTGAACAAACTACTGCCCTCAAAAGAAATTACATTGAGAATAATATCCCGTAAATCTTTTCTTGAAGACGTAATGATAACGCCTCAGTAAGGCGGATTACGTATAATAAAGCGTCTAAGTTAAGTCTACTATACATAATGTCGTTCCCAACATTGAAATTGGAAAAGACATAAACGGCGAAAAAGAATATATGCAGTCTTTAATCACACCGTCTAGACGCATATGAACTCTCGGTATGCCCTGCTCTGCCAAAATAAACTATTTGTATAAATGATAAAATGGCAGAAATGAGCAACGCGGACAAGAAACTAAACTATCATGCTTAGTAGCAGGCTTGTATATATATATATATATATAGCGTCGAAAAATAAAACACATGTTGTAATGACAATATTGGACTGCGTCGGTAAGTCAGGGACAATGTCCCTGAACCGATCGAAAAATCCGAGTCCAATGACGCTATAAGTCTCTTATCCAAGATCGCAGCAATGAAGTCCGAAATAATAATCACTGGAAGATAATGCCAGAAGATATGAAAGGCATCTTCCGCTACTACTAAAGGGAAAACTCGAAATCTTTCGAATCCCTTTCGCCATCCTGTCGGACCCTATAAAGCGTTCGGTCGTCCGTAGCTGATGCAACCGCGGACCGCACCGACCCAGCGCCGCCGGATAATTCCTGATTCGACCGAGAAACTGTCAATTGCTGGGATGCTGCGAAACAACTGTGCTAACTCGGATAGCACGTCCGTCACTGAGGCCTGAGGAGAAGCGGTCTTACGATGCATTGCCGCTGGAAGCTCCGTGATCGTTACCCCGTGCATACTTCCAATATGCGAGCGAACGGAGTGTATAGGCCTCGTGTCCCTTGGCTACCGGATGGCGCGACCTATTCGCCGTGGAATCACTGAATGCCGAAACTGATCGGATACTCGAGGTTACGTAGCCAATGTGCGGTCGTGTGCCCTGCTGTGAGGATGAGGAAGCATTAAAGACAGTCTCTCGGACTGTCAATATAACGGAGCGTCCCGACCAACGGACATATGCTCCGAATGTAAAATATCTGAACCACAACATGCGGTCCCCTATGTTGTTGGGCGAGAGAGGGACCTCTCTCGCTCACAGCCCGGACGGACCTGGACAAGCCAGGAACCGGACTAACAGGCTTCCTCCGATCTGTCCTCAATCTGCCGTCACTGGGTGAGTACTAAAGTAATTAAAGTGCTCGCATCACCCAAATCTCCTTCCTAGACCGCAACGGACGAACCCGGCAGCCGAACCATTCGATGAATGTACGCTACACCGGGTAAGCTAGCGAATGTCACTCCGTAGGCGATAGACATATTCCATGAGCACTTATTGCCGCTAACTCTTCATTAACTATGACGACAGAGGCACACTTTTGAAAGACATCTCCATAACTCTTCGAACAAGAAACCAGAAATGCTTGGATAGCAAGCATAAAATAATAATATATATAGCGTCGTTCAATAATTCGAAAGTTTGTGTGACATTATTTGACTATGTCGGAACTGAGGGACGATGTCCCTGAACCGAACCAAAAATTTCTAAGTCCACCGACGCTATCAGTTTCTTATCCGGCATCGCAGCATTCTGGTCCGACGAAAGAAGCTGTAGAAGACCAAGTCAGATGACATACACAACAGCATATGTTGTTCCGAAAGGGAAAGCTCGAAATCCTCCGAATCCCTTTCGGTATCCCGTCGGACCGGATGAAACTTCGGACGTCCGTACCCGCTTCCGCGGAGCGTCCCGACCCAGCATTGTCGGATAAAATATATGCGACAGATTCAGTTGATGCTGGGATGCTGCGATAAACTGTGCTATTAAGGAAAGCACGTCCGTTCCCGAGGCCTGTGCAGTAGCGGTCTTACGATGCATTGCCGCCGGAAGCTCCGTGTACGTTGACTCCCGCACACTTCCTATGCGAACGTCCGGAGTCTGCAGGCCTCGTGTCCCTGGCTATCGGATGGTGTGACCTGGTCGCCGAAGAATCCTTGATCGGCGAAGCTGGTAATATATCGGCGGTCACGCAGCCAAGGTGCGGTCGTGTGCGCTGACGAGAAGAGGAAGCCTTAGCAGTCTCAGCGGACTGCCTATACAACGGAGCGTCCCGAGCGACGGACGTATGCTCCGCTTGCGACACAATTTGTACCACAACATCTGGGGCCAGATGTTGTGAACGAGAGAGGGGCCTCTCTCGCTTGCCGTCCGGATGGACCGGAACGAGCTATGAACCGGACTAAAAGGCTTCCTGCGTTCTCCCTCCGATCCGCCGTCACTGGGTGTGCATTAAGTTAATTTATAGTGCTCGCATCACCCCAAAATTCCTTCTAGACCGCAACGGACGAACCCGGCTGCCGAACCATTCGGTGAATGGACGCTACACCGGGCGAGCTAGCGGACGTCAAAGGCCGTCGAACCTACTAGGGTCCTCTTAGGCAATTGGCGTATTTACATGAGCACTTTTCCGCTAGCCCATCATTAATTGTGACGACGGAGGCACACTGTTGGAAGACATCACAGATACATCACCCTAATCTTGATCGTCTGAAATAGAAATTGATAAAGTAGAGTGACCCTGCGGGGAAAGGACCGAAGTGTCCAAATCCCCAACAACATACCGTGACATACGCTTCCCATATTGTCATCGAAATCATACGATACAGAACAGGAGTTAATGCGAGTACACTGACCACATATAGAATGATAATAAAGTCAGAGGAAGACTTCCTCTTAAAACAATTGATCAATATCCTTTCAATGTGAAAAGAAAACAAGTCCTGGTACTCGCACTAACCCCTGGCAATCAAAATACATAATAATAATATGATCCATTAATATAGAAAAAATAATTGAAATCAAAATATTTTGAAAAAATATTTTTTCAGAACAGCCCAAGTTTCTGAAAAGTAACGTTGAGCCCCAATGGATCCCAAGCCTAAGTGTGGACAAAAATTTTAAAAATATTTTAAACAATTTATTCAACACTTACGAACAATAATAATGTATCTAGTTATGATTAAAATAACATAAAGATATTATTTTTTAGAAATCCCCCCCTCACACAGAGGGCTGTTGTAAATGTAAACAATGAGTGTAAAAACACTAAAATAAGACTCCAGGCACCCAGGCCCGAAATCAGTTACCAAAAATACACTATCTGATGCAAAACAGAGACTTCCAGGGAAGAAACTGCAGAACATCAGATGGTAGATGCAGAACACAATGCCTAACCACCCGTAGGTGAAGACGTAAACATGGGGAAAGAACAGAATTCATTCTGTTATTCAGCTAAAACTCCCAAGAAATTTTAGTAATAATAATTACAGAAACTATGCCAAAAGCATGGGAGAATAGCAAGGGGGAACTTAAAGGACAGGGAGAGAGGAAAACACTTAAAAAAACAGTGTAACTAAATAATCAGAATGACAACAAAATGGCTGCTGCCTTGAAAATAGGTAACTTAACATAATTTCATTAAAAAATTTTAAGTTACAGCCCTGATAATATTCTGTCACACATTCTTTTCCTCTCCTCCTTCTCTATCCTCCTTAGAATCACCATTTCACTAATATTTATGTGTCTGGCATCATTTAAACTGAGATTTAAAAGCACAAAGATCAGTCAGATGTTAACTGATGAAGGGCCAAACTTAGAATGATTAATGGCGCCAATTTCGGAACGTCCTTGACACTGCGCATGCGCAGTAGGGGCGAAGTGTGGAGGGCCTTTCAGGACATGTTTTCTTTAGTTTTAGATGCAAATTTTGGGGATTGGGGGGCAAAATTTGTGTTTGGCCCTATATTTTAAGAGTTAGCATCAGCTATGTCTGGGTCATTGGTACAGTATAAAAGTTAAAAAATTTATAGTAATTTATATATTTTTTATACTTACCAATGACCCAGACATAGCTGGTGCTAACTCTTAAAATATAGGGCCAAACACAAATTTTGCCCCCCAATCCCCAAAATTTGCATCTAAAACTAAAGAAAACATGTCCTGAAAGGCCCTCCACACTTCGCCCCTACTGCGCATGCGCAGTGTCAAGGACGTTCCGAAATTGGCGCCATTTATCATTCTAATAACCAGTGCCTGGTAAGCGCTATGTACTCAGCGGGGAGGCAAGAGTTCCCAACTCCTGGGAGGGCCATCCCCGTCTGGGTCATTGGTAAGTATAAAAAATATATAAATTACTATAAATTTTTTAACATTTTTATACTGTACCAATGACCCAGACATAGCTGAATAGTAAAAAGGCTGGAGGGCCAAGGACATAGAGCAAAATGGAATACGCTCAATAAAATAAAATAGAGTCATCCCCTGTAGGGAAAAGAAGTAATAGGCCTTACATGTATCTTTCTTATTTATGATAAATTAGAAAGATACAACACCTTCCAAAAATTGAGCTTCATACATCCATGTACTCTATTAATATCCAATAATCCTTATACTAATAATTTTTAAAGTAAGCCAATAATAAAGTAAGTCTAGAGAATAGAGACTCTTATACTCCTAAAAGTGTGTGAGAATTGCATAATCATGTCCGTTGACATATGCAATATTCAAAAGCTATACTTTAAAAACTAAGACTTGAATGAATTTTATAAACTTAAACTTCTCACTAAACAACCATCCCAATAACAGCTCAGAATTACTAACTCCGGAGGAGGTATCCCCTTGTTTTCATAGTAAAAACAGGTGACCCAAGGGAACACCCTCCCCCCCCCCCTTTTTCTTGCCCTGGGTCAAATAGCCCAGAGCGAAGAGGGCAGCCGAACGGAGACACTGCCGAAACAGACAGCCTACCTAGCTATAGTAGCAACTGTTAAGTGAATGACATTCTGAGCAGTAGATAATAGACCTAACAATAGAGGCCTCCAGAAATGGACTCGATATTTCTGAGATAAAATTCATGAATGGATGGCTGAGCGCAATGAGCAGCCTTCAAAAATCTATAATAGAACACTATTAATGTAAGCCCAAGAAGTAGAAGAACTCTTACTTCATGAGCCGAAATCTTAAGCACAACTGCTAAGCCAATGATATACCATAAGCAGTACGCTAGTTAATAGAATCCATTAACAATAAAATGGAGCGTAACGTCCTTCTACTAGACATCAAAGACAGAAGAAGCTTACGCCCTTGTAATAAACAGATATCTGTTTATAAATACATAAACTGTACCCGGAAAGAGTAAAGGCCTATGCCCATACGAAGACGGAAGGACCTTAAAATAATAGGTTCCGGATAATAGGAGCCTAACTCTTATGCAACAATCCAACCTAAATAGTAACGGAAGTATTGATTCCGAAACTATGAAAGTGAAAATCATCCATCGATAGTGCATGAAACTCACTGACTCTACAGTAAAAGAGAAACCAACAGAATTACTGTCTAAAAGGTCAGAATTTGAAAACTACTGTTTCCAGAGGCTCAAATGATTACTTAGCTAAATAAGAACCTGAAGTTAAAATCCGTATAGGAATTTAATCTAAAGATTCTAAGTCTATTTATCAAAAAGTTACTAACTGACTTAGATAAAGAGACAAAAGACTCAATTGTAAACTATCGTAGAGTGCATAGGTATGAGGTAACATAAACCTATAACCTAAATAACAACAGGCTGCAGTAGATCTTGTGAAACAAGTATACTAAAAAATAGCAATGAGTAGTATGGAGGGATCAACCATATGAACATAATGATCCCTACACCACGACGGAAGAGCCTCCACTTTAGTCGCATAGAATAGCGAAGAAGAGGATCTCCTATAGTAAGAAATCGCGTCCAAAGCTCGTCCAGTACAGTGCTTACAATGCAATACGGACCACACAACGGAATACATGAAGGTTGCGACCTTGCTGGTTGTGATAAAGATGACACGATTTACCCAGTGAAAAAAGATCCTCACATAGAGGAAGATTTCACGTTAAGATCCACAGTAGACAAGAGAGTAAATTACTCATGATCTCTGTGAAGATAGAGATGCTATCAACAGAAATGTATTGTGGTTGTTTATCTTAGCAATACCTGCTAAAAACAACAGCGCCGGAGGATACGATACAGAACCGGAGTTAATACGAGTACACTGACCACATATAGAATGATAATAAGGTCAGAGGAAGACTTCCTCTTAAAACAATTGATCAATATCCTTTCAATGTGAAAAGAAAACAAGTCCTGGTACTCGCACTAACCCCTGGCAATCAAAATACATAATAATAATATGATCCATTAATATAGAAAAAATAATTGAAATCAAAATATTTTGAAAAAATATTTTTTCAGAACAGCCCAAGTTTCTGAAAAGTAACGTTGAGCCCCAATGGATCCCAAGCCTAAGTGTGGACAAAAATTTTAAAAATATTTTAAACAATTTATTCAACACTTACGAACAATAATAATGTATCTAGTTATGATTGAAATAACATAAAGATATTATTATTTAGAAATCCCCCCCTCACACAGAGGGCTGTTGTAAATGTAAACAATGAGTGTAAAAACACTAAAATAAGACTCCAGGCACCCAGGCCCGAAATCAGTTACCAAAAATACACCATCTGATGCAAAACAGAGACTTCCAGGGAAGAAACTGCAGAACATCAGATGGTAGATGCAGAACACAACGCCTAACCACCCGTAGGTGAAGACGTAAACATGGGGAAAGAACAGAATTCATTCTGTTATTCAGCTAAACTCCCAAGAAATTTTAGTAATAATAATTACAGAAATTATGCCAAAAGCATGGGAGAATAGCAAGGGGGAACTTAAAGGACAGGGAGAGAGGAAAAACACTTGTAAAAACAGTGTAACTAAATAATCAGAATGACAACAAAATGGCTGCTGCCTTGAAAATAGGTAACTTAACATAATTTCATTAAAAAATTTTAAGTTACAGCCCTGATAATATTCTGTCACACATTCTTTTCCTCTCCTCCTTTTCTATCCTCCTTAGAATCACCATTTCACTAATATTTATGTGTCTGGCATCATTTAAACTGAGATTTAAAAGCACAAAGATCAGTCAGATGTTAACTGATGAAGGGCCAAACTTAGAATGATAAATGGCGCCAATTTCGGAACGTCCTTGACACTGCGCATGCGCAGTAGGGGCGAAGTGTGGAGGGCCTCTCAGGACATGTTTTCTTTAGTTTTAGATGCAAATTTTGGGGATTGGGGGGCAAAATTTGTGTTTGGCCCTATATTTTAAGAGTTAGCACCAGCTATGTCTGGGTCATTGGTACAGTATAAAAATATATATTTTTTCAGCGAAGCCCAAGTTTCTGAAAAGTAATGTTGAGCCCCAATGGATCCCAAGAGTAAGTGTGGTCAAAAATTTTAAAATTATTTTAAATAATTATTGCAACACTTACGGATAATAATAATGTATCTTGTAGTGAGATAAACTACTCCAAAGGCAAAAAGCCCCCCTCAAAAGAGACTGTTGCCAATGTAAACAAGAAGTGTATAAACACCAGAAAACATGACTCCAGGCACTGACAATACTGGCCCGAAATCAGTTATCAAAATTACACACTATCTGATGCAAAACAGAGACTTCCAGAGAAGAATCTGCAGAACATCAGATGGTAGATGCAGAACACAACGTCTAAGCACCCATGGGTGAAAACTTAAACATGGGGAAAATAACAGAATTCATTCTGTAACCAAGCTAATTCTCCCAAGAAATTTTAGGAGTAATCTTACTCAAAAATATGCCAAAAGCATGGGAGAATAGCAAGGGGGGACTTACAGGATAAGGAGAGAGGAAACACTGAATAAGCAGTGCAACTTCAAAGTAAGAATGACAACAACAGGCCCATGCCTCGAAAATAGGCAACTTAACATAATTTTATAACAAAATTTTAAGTTACAGCCCTGATTATTTTCTGTCACTCCTTTTTCCTCTCCTCCTTCTCTATCCTCCTTAGAATCACCATTTCTCCAATATTTATGTGTCTGGCATCATTTAAACTGAGATTTACAAGCACAAAGATCAGTGAGATGTTAACTGATGAAGGGCCAAACAAAGAATGATGATTGGTGCCAATTTCAGAACGTCCTTGACACTGCGCATGCGCAGTGGGGGGAAAGTATGGAGGTCCTTTAGGACATGATTTCTTTTGGTTTTAGATGCAAATTTTGGGGATTGGGGGGCAAAATTTGTGTTTGGCCCTAGATTTTTTAGAGTTAGCACCAGCTAAGTCTGGGTCATTGGTACAGTATAAAAAAATACAGAAGATGATGATAAGAAACCGAATTACTTCTTCCCACAGGAAGTTAAATATGGCGTCGCCTACATAATCGAAGACCTGTGACATCCATGTAGACTTGACCGGAAAGAGATCTTGTTATCCTGCTGTTTGTCCGGATGAAGTCAGCGTTAACAATGCTAGCGGTTTCTCACAATTACTGATTCACTGGAACAAGTACAAGGAAACGATAATGGATAGTACACATATCATTCATGAGTTGTTCTGAAAGGGAAGGTATCCTCCTCCGTATCCCTTTCATCATTCGTCTAAATCAGTTTAGAATCACACTCACCGGCATCTGAACAGGCAGATGACTGGACCGATCAAGCACCATTCAACTGCTCAAGTTTTGAGACTGATGTTGAGTGCTTCTGCCTTAGAAGGAATACTGCGCTGAGCTGTGCAATTTGCGACAACAAGTCCGTTATGGAGGCCTGAGGAGCAGCGGTCATGTATTGCAGTGTGTCCCAGATGGCTCTTACTGTGGACATCCAGATGACTGAAGCCTCATCTCCTTGGCTACTAGATGGTGCAACTTTCTTCACAAAAAGTGGACCTCTGACGACGCAGACTAGATATCCTAAGTCACTTAGCCAAGGTGCGGTCGGGAGTGTTCGGTAGACGCTGAAGAAGCCAAACTGTAGCCGTCCCCAGCTAAGAATTGAAATGAGCGTACTGGACAATAGGTATGTACGTAAGCTCCAACTGACGCAAGTTCCTACCAACAACACCAGGCCCCAGATGTTGTTAAAAGAGAGAGAGGGGTCTCCCTCTTGCTCACGGTCCTGGGAGACCTAGCCGAGCATACCCCAGAACTTGCCCTGCTTTTTCCTTGCCCTTGTCTCTGGGTGAGCATGATTGGATTTTATAGTGCTCGCTACACCCTTGTTTCTCTCTCGACCGCTACGGACATACCCGGTGTCACACTACCCATATTCTGAGTAACGATCCGCCAGTTGAGCTAGCTGCAGACAAGGTCGTTAACCCTATATTCTAAGGTCTAGGAACTTGTCTTATATCATTGAGCACTTATGCCACTAGCTCTGAATACAATGCACATGTGACACATCCAGTGTCACAGTCCTCATATTCAATCTTTACTGCTTCACCAGCGACAGGGAACTGAAACCACTCATCACGGTTTATAGCCCTGTGCAATATAAAGAGCACTTTATCCGTTATGTAGAGGAAGCCATAAGACTAGCCAACCCCGGCTGCCTATTAGAGCGGACGTCCTGGACAGGAGGCATGGACGTAAACTCCGACTGATGCAAGTTCCTACCAACAACATCTGTCCCCAGATGATGCTGTAAGAGAGAGAGACCTCTCTCTTGCTCGCGGTCCTAGCTGACCTGGACGAGCATACCTCAAAACTTGCCGGTTTCCTCCTTCCGTTGTCGCTGGGTGAGCATGGTTGTATATTATAGTGCTCGCGCCACCCTATATCATCTACTAGCCCAGAGCAGACACACCCGGCATCACAGTTCTCAGAGGCCTGAGTAACCGCTTCACCGGTCGAGCTAGCTGGCGACAACGGACTTTGTGTGGTCGTCTGTGCTTTTCGAATGTAGAGGAAGCTATAAGACTAGCCGACCCCGGCAGCCTATTAGTATGAGCGTCCCGGACAGGAAGGCATGGACGTAAGCTCCAACTGAAAAACAAGTTCCTACCAACAACCTCTGAACCTAAATGTTGTTGTAAGAGAGAGGGGCCTCTTTCTTGTTCGCGATCATGGTAGACCTGGATGAGCATACCTCAGAACTTGTCTGCTTCCTCCTTTCCATCATCGCGGGGTGAACATGTTCAGATTTTTATAGTGCTCCCTGCACCCTTGATCCTCTTCTCGACCGCTACGGACATGCCCAGCATCACACCACCCATATTCTGCGTGATAGATCTGCCGGTTGAGCTAGCTGGAGACAAGGGATGTAAACCCTATATTCTAAGGCCTAGCCCTTGTCTTATATCATTGAGCACTTTTCAGCTAGCTCTAATAGTATAATGCTATGACGGAAGCACACTTTCTGATGGCGTCACGAAACCACACCATGTTCTTGTTCCTCTGTATATAGAAACTAAAAAACTATAGTGACATATTGGCGAGAGGACCAGCAGTGTCCCATCGCCGCGAGAGGACCGATAGTGTCCACTCGCCTAATACAACCATGACACCCGTCATCAACTTTGTCAAAATCTGACACATGGAGCAAGAATTAGTAGTAGTACATCAACTATAAGCAAGACAACGACCATGTAAATAGAGGAAAGGCTTCCTCTTATTTGCCCTACTATTAGATAAATATTATTATCTAAAATCTAACATAGGTCAATTGTACTACCACCAAATCTACATAACTATGAGATAACACAGGGTTCCTGCACCAAATTGAGAAGTGAATTCCACAACCATGTGTTGGGAAGAAGGAAAAATGTTAGGAGTTGAATTAATCCAGTGAGCAACTGACTCGATTTTTCCAAAATTCCAGGAGTTTCCAGGAGGTGCTTCAAAATTCAAGGAGTTTCCAGGTCCTTGGGAGGGGGTTTTGAAATGCAAAGACTTTCAAGGAATTCAAGGAGGCGCAGGAACCCTGTAACATTAAAATACGATCGATGAAATAAATACATCCAAAAGAAAAATTCCGTCAAAAAATTTTTGAAATTTTTTTTTTTTATATTAGAGCCCAAGTTCCCAAAGGGAACGATGAGCCCCAAAAAGCCTAAGCGTGGACAAAATTATAATAATATGCCATAAAATTAACTACCACACTATCAGAATATTTAATGTTACTTACAACTGTCGTTCCTTAAAAATAATAGGAAACTACCTTGAGCATTGTCAAAGTAAACAACTTCAAAACAAAAAAACAAAAACAAGACCCCAGGCAATACGGGCCGAAATCAGTAACAGAAACAAGACTATCGTAAAGCAAGATCTTCATCAGAAGAAAAAACGATACACCGGATGTATGATGCATGACCAACATGCCTAAACACCCTAAGGGTGAAGACGTAACCCTGGGGATGTACAGAATAATCTTCTGCATAATACGTTAAACTCCCAAGAAATTTTATAAAAAAAAAATCCAATAAAACAAGCCAAAAAGTTTGGGAGCTTAACTGGGGGGATCAAGGGAAGGTAGGGAAGGAATATTAAACAAACAGTGGACAGATCATTATCAATCAATGATGACATCAGGCCCATGTCCCGAAATTGGGGAACATGAACTAATTTTTATAAATATTATAAAATTACAGCCCTGAATGTTTCAAACCACAGTTTCTTCCTTCCTTCATCCAGTTGTGCCCTTGGATCCACCAAAATAACCATTGATTTGCGTCTGGAATCATTAAAACTGAGATTTAAAATCACAGAAGTCAGTTTGTTGTTATCTGACTGAAGGGACAAACAAAGAATGATGTTGGCGCCAGTTTCGGTAACTTCTTGGCATCTGCGCATGCGCGGAGGGTAAATGGGGCCAGATAGGACTTCTAATTTTCGGTTTTGCATGCAAATTTTGGGGATTGGGGGGCAAAATTTGTGTTTGGCCCTAGATATTTTTGAGTTAGCACCAGCTAGTCTGGGCCATGGTATACAGTATAAAAATATGGCACTACACAAATATTTGTATACTATAAACCAATGGCTTAGACTTGCAGGTGCAAACTCAAAGTTATCAAGGACCAAACACAAATTTTGAACTCCCCAATCCCCAAAATTTGCTTGCAGAACCGAAAATTAAAAGTCCTATCTGGTCCTCCATACTTTTACTCTCCGCACATGCGCAGCCATCAGGAAGTGACAGGAATTCTTTGTTTGGCTCTAAAGTCGGCATTTGTGCTTCAAAATCTCCTTTTTTGAGGATGCCAGACACAAATCAATGCAAGAATTGGTGGATCCAAGGCTATTATTGGATGATGGGAGTGTTCAATGGTGGTTTTAGACGTTCAGGGCTGTAACTTTATAATAATTATAAAATTATTTCATGTTTCCCAATTTCGGGACGTATTCCTTCCCTATCCTTCCATGAACCTTTCCTGTTAAACTCTTAAGCTTTTTTGGCGATTTTTTAATGAAATTTTTTATTAAATTTCTTGGGAGTTTAACATGTATTACAGAATATTTATTCTGTTTTTCCCCATGGTTACATCCCCACCCTAGGGGTGTTAGGTCTTTTAGTCTTGCATCTTCTATCCGATGTATCGTTTTTTCTTCATATGAAGACCTAGCTTTGCATCTGGTAGCATTTAAGTTGGTTTTTGACTTTGGGCCTTTTTGTGTGCCTGATGTCTTGTTTCCGTTTTTTTCATTCACGTTGTTTACAACGTCCTCATATATAGGTAGTATTTTATATTCTATAACTGTAGAATTACTGTAGGATACATGGATTATTATTCCGGTAGTGTAGCTCAATAAATTTGGATTTTGTCCACACTTAGGCTCTTTCGGGATGCCTTTGGTCTCTTAATGTTCCCTTTGGGAACTTAGGCATTTTTTTCAAAAAAAAATTTCCAAAAAATATTTTTAATTTAATTTTGTTTGCTATTATTCATGTATCTTAATTATATTTTGTTGTGGAGTTTGGAGGACTGATATCGACTTTAGTCGATTCACTCCTCGGGACTCTTGTCATTCTTGTGTTAAATGGGATAACTAATGTTGGAGACAGGTGTCGCGGTACGTTGTTGGTGGTGAGGTTCTGAGGCCAGGCCTCTCAGTGCATTATAATTCATTTTTTCAGTTTCTATTTCTATTTCATGGTGATGATATTCTGACACCCATTCAAGTGTGCTATCATCGCAGCGCTCCATTGAGCAAATACAGCTAGCTGCAGTGCTCATGATTGCAAGAGTTAAGGCCTTTTGTTAAGGGTTTTAATCTCTTGCAAGCAGCGAGCTCGACCGGTGAAGCAGTTACTCCGTCCGTGGGAGCCGTGACACCGGCCAGGTAAGTCCGTTGCGGTCGAAGGAAGTGTAGATGTGGGTAGAGCGAGCACTTAAATATAAATAAGCTCACCCAGCGACGACGGAAATAGGGAGGAAGTCAGCAAGTTTCTTGTACTCGGCGAGGTCTAATAGACCGCATGCGGGAGAGGCCCCTCTCTAACCTAACAACATTTGGGGCCAAATGTTGTTATGAGAAACTTGCACAAGCCAGAGCATATGTCCGCCCACTCCTCGGGACGCTCTGTATAGTCTGCAGCCGGGGTTGGCTTCAGTTACGGCTTCCTCCGCTACGTTTCACAAGCCGAAATGAAGTTTTCTGGTTGAAAACTTGCACGAGAAGGAGCATACGTTCGCCCACCGCTCGGGACGCTCTGTCTAGTCTGCAGCTGGGGTCAGCTTCAGTCACGCCTTCCTCTGCAACGTTATTAAAGCACACACGACTGCAGGCTAGCTACCCGACTTCAGATAACCAGTCAGCTGCCCGAAGATGGAGCCTTTCTTCACCCTTGAAGTTGGACCATCCGATAGCTAGCGATCCAAGGCATCGATCAACAGGATGCTCGGAGAAGAGATCTAATCTCCGGATCTTCGTCCCAGGAGCAGCAAGCGGTGGGAAAAACAGAAGACCGTTGCTCCTCAAGCCTTGGGAACAGACTTGCTGTCGCAGTTGCGCAGCTATTAGCAGCATCCAAGCTAATGCAAGAGCAGCCTCCCGCAGACTCCAGTGTGAGCTGTCGGGCAGTGCTGGGTTCGGTCCGGTCAATTGTGCATGTAGTAGAAGCTTGAAGTTTCTCTATGGGGCGCTCGGCTATATCTGGGGTCAGATCACCGATTGGAGAACCCCTCCATCCCGTTAACAGTCGGGGCCAACTGTGTCTGTTGTGAGAAACCTTATTGAGTCGGAACAATCATCGAAACGTTCCTTCCACACTGCCGCCGGGGCTGGCAGCAGTTATAGCTTCTTCTACTTACATGGAAGCGCACAAAAGAGGATTAAGCTTATAAGTTTCTAAGCAGGATACTCTACGAGATCTGGGGACAGATCGAGAGTGCTGAGCATTTTTTCATCCCATTAACAGTCGGGGACGACTGTTTTGTGTTGTAAGAAACCAGTCGGGGACGACTGTTTTTTGGTGTAAGAAACTTCAATGAGGAGGAGCATACATCCTATGTGACGAGTCGGGATGCTTCTCCCGCATTTCAGCCGGGGTTGGCTGTGGTTACGGCTTCCTCTTCTTCCATGGATTTGCACGATAAGGAATAGATCCTAAAAGTTTCTAACGGAATGCTCAGCAAGGTCTGGAGCATACTGCAAGCTGTTTAGAACCTTCTCCTTTCCGTAAGCAGTCAGGGTCGACTATTTTTGGTGCGAGAAACTTTAGTGAGTTGGGATGCCTGTTCATGCTTGCGGTTCAGGACACTTCTTCCACACTGTGGCAGCTAATGCATCTTCCCTTGTTTCATTTATGAAGCGCGTTGACCACAGACTAGCTCTCTGACTTTGCAAGTTCGGGTTGATAGCTAGTCATTTGAGACAGTACTACCGTTAACAGACTCCGATGGTGAGCTGTCAGTCGGTGCTGCGTTGTTCCAGTCATCCGTTTAGTCAGATGGATTTGACCATATCTGCAGGTGCAACATTCGGATGGTGAGAGGGATACGGAGTGTGAGTCTCCATCTCTCACAGAAGGGCACTTTAAGATTATGAAAATCTTAAGCTCTTAAGAATATTGTTCCATCTGAATAAGTCTGCGTTTAGATGAGCTGGTCAGGGATGAAAATATGTCCCTACCTACATCATTTAATATATGCTCGGAAATAATGGAATGTGCTATTTCATTGAAAAGAGCAAATCTGGGCACAATGCCCTAAGCAGATCACCTTACCAGAGCTAGGCGCAACATCTCAATGGAAAGAAATATGAGGACATGGTTCTTTCCAGGGCAGTCATGTAAGCCACATACAACTCTGCACAGACAGTGAATTTGGAGCTGGTAAGACATGATGCTGCCCTTGCATCGTCATCACTTATAGATGACAAGGTGAAAAGCTCTCTCTGAGTTGCTCCGGTTACCGGAAATATACTATTTGATGACAAGCTTGCATTGATATATGTGCAGGCTACAAGAAGCTTCAGTGCTCTGCTATTGAAGTTACTGTCTCCTCAACACACTTCAGCTGACTGGGGTAAGCGAGGCCATTCTGCTTCTAAGAAAGCATCATCAGAATGTCTCGCGAGGGTACAATAACCCTCTTATATTTACTCTGGAAGTCATCATAGCGACTCGGAAAAGGAGTATAGGTCTGATCAAGGCTTTGGATCAGACACCCCTAGGCCGACGATTAACATAAGGTTATCATCTTCACGAGAAACTGGGCGTTAATCACGGAAGTTCCTTTCAAAGAGAGTCGCTTCTAGTGGAGGTAAAGGCTCTCTTATTGAAGGGAACAATTGAGGTCGACAAGACAAGCTTCTTCGCAGGGAGGACGTAGTTTCTCCTCCCGTAAGCACCGTAAGTCGTACAGGTGATGGACATGACCTCTATTGCTTGCCAGTTTACGGAGGATTATCAACTTCACGAGAAACTGGACGTTAATCACGGAAGTTCCTTTCACAAAGAGAGTCACTCCTAGTGGAGGTAAACGCTCTCTTAATGAAGGGATCAACTGAGGTCGTCAAGAATAGATTTTGGTTGCTTGCCACTTGGCAGTGGGTTACAAACCTCACAAAAGTGGATATTATTGCGGAAGATTAGTGGATGAGAATGTAGTCTCAGCAGCCCAAGCAAGCTCCACTTACAAGAATACTTGTTAGACAAATCTTCCTAGAGAGGCTTTTCTTCTGGAGGTATAAGCTCTCCTACTGAAGAATAGCATTCGACGTCGTCGAAATTATTCTCCAGTTTTTATTATCACCTGTTTCTCGTACAGAATCCGGATGGATAGTGCATAGATAGGCTGAGATATGTCTTGGCATCATGACAATTATGTCATTGTGCACGCCATAGTAGCATTCTGTAAGGTTACAGCAGTCTCTTCGGTTAGGCTCGGTCCGCTGTCTTTGGGATTACAACCAAAAAAGAAACTGTACTTTTCGGTTTGTTTTTCCTAGGTGTCATAGGCTTGAGTCTCATTGTTACACCATAGTAGCCTAGCTAAAATCTTGAGTGAGATTTTTTCAGTATTATGCAGTGGCATAACTGAATTTATTATCTCTTGGGACTGCGGTCTCTTTGGGAATTTAGGGCTGTTTATATAGTAGCTCTTCATTCCCTACCTTGCGTGATGGTAACTGTAAGTCTCCATTAAGTGAGCCTGCAGGGTCGCAACTTACACCTATCTTTCTGTCTTCACGTAGATGAAGTTAGTTGTCCTATCAGACATGATACCGTTTGTTGGAGTAGGCTATTCTCTTCAAACCAGTATGGTTTGGTGTGTGTTATTATGTAAATACAGTGTATTTGTTCATCATGTCCATCTCCACCCTTAGTGGAATTATGGAGTCGGTCAGATGTGAGGGAGCCTTGCGTATTTGATGACTAACACAAGAACGATTCAAGTAATGTGGGTGAGGGGGGTTCGATATGATTTTGACCCCCCCCCCCCCTGGCTAATGTGTTAAGAGCCAATTACCGAGCAAAACGTAGTTTTCTTCTCATAAGCCTTGTATGCATTCAAGTATCTAAATGCATTTCATGACTTCTCAGTTGGCAACTGAGCGGTGTTCTATGGTACCTCATGGGCACATCCACTTTTTAGTTGGTTGGTTTCCTGTGGTTGTTCGTCTATATGTCATATACAAGCATATGATTCATCATCAATAAATTGCTAGCCTTTGGGTACCTGGGAGGCTGTCTAGTCAGTTAACTGGTACTCAGATGAGTGCATGCAGGATTTCAATGCTCACGCACATAATAATGCATTATTAGGCAGACACATTATTGTATATGTTATGGACCTTAGAAACAATGAATTATTTTGGGGCAGTCCGTCACAAGTCTGTTAATCATAGCTCATTCCATTTCTAGATCCAGGTTTCTATTAATTTCGGTATCCAATCGAATACAACTTGTCTTTAGTCTCTCGTATATTCACACGTTTCTGAGAGAATAGATATCGGATAGAACACGTCTGGGGGTGTTATTTACTGGAATTTATTGTACACCTGAATGGGGCCACCTGTGGGTTACCTCGGAAGTGTGTTTATTCTCCAGAGATCATCCATTGTGATTCTATTGGACATGTGTATGTTATATATTACATCACCGGTTTTTGACCTATCTATGTATGCCGACTCTGGTATACATTACAAGCGGACGATCTTCTGCAGGGTAGCATCACCAAATTCACCCTCTGGGGACCTCATTCTGCAGGTGACAGTCTGCTTATTTCCTGGCCTGGCTACAACATTTCCGACATTCACAATAGCAGAGTTGGTTCTATTCAGTTTAGTATCCTGTGAGACTTTCTTATAGAATGTGATATTCAACAAAACAAACTGTAAAGAAATCAAAACAGACTTGACCCATTTAATCCTTAAGGGCCTAATTCGGACTTTGATGACTGTTTGCAACAGAATAGGTGCCTCGCAATAATGTCTCTGGGGAAGTGTGCAAGTTACATTCTAAGTGCCCAGGTAGTTGTTTCTATGCAAGTCTTGGCTGCTGATATAGGAAGCCAAGACTTGCATAGACACAACTGCAACAAAGCCACAGGAAGTGGACTGTTAAAAGTGTAGAAAAAATGTATAAAATTCTCAGTCTGTTAAGGGTTAACTGAGACACATCAGATGTAGCTGATAGGGTCTATTCAGTGACCTGAATTCAATGCCTATGTGAAACTACTCTTCCATACTTCCTGAAGGGTAGAAAAATGTGGCAGGAGGCAGAAAAAAAAAGAAGAAAAAAAAAATTACACTAATCTTATAAGTAAGGATTTATAAGAAATTGCTCTGATCCTTAAAAGAAAGCAGTCAACAAGGTTATATAGTTAACTCCAAACCCTTTGGTTGTGTTACAAAATTTTCTTTGATGTTTTTGTTTTTGAGAGGTAAGTATAAGAATTTTAGAAATTATATCTACTTTAACAGAGCTCAGTAAGCTGTGTCAAAGAAGATAAAATTTATTAAAATCTCTAACTGAATTATAGGTAGTTGGATCTGCCAAAAACTTTGGTATTTTGACATCAGATTGCAAAAGGTTAAGAACATCATTATTAGTTTCCTAAATGTAAATATTACCAAGCCCACATTTAATGCATGCTACAGTGAAGACATAATTTATCCCTTAAGCCTCCATACAGCTACAAATTGCCCCTTTTATATAGTTCTGAAAAAGTTGATCCAAGTGTATTCTTCCTGGAGAACTTTACTGGTAGGATGCATTTATCTTGACAGTGTTACTACGTCATTGTTGGCTGTCTATAAGCCCACCAACAATAGTGTAGAAACTCTCTTAAGTCATCTGAAGCTTGTGAATGTACAGTTAAAACTAGAAGTCCTGTCATGAAATGTGCACAAATAGCACGTCGATCTGTGCGTTAATCTACGCATTATGACCATAGCAAGGCTATCAAATTCTGTAAATATGGCCTGTGGATAAGCAATGTTTCAGCCAATGGACCTCCGGGTAACCCGGAGGTCCATTGGCAGAAACATTGCCTATGTTTGCTATGATCAACCAGGAGAACCAACCATGCTTTGGATGCCATTCGATATTGCAATTCCTACGTGCAATTAAGCCTGGATAAGCACACAGTTCGTGACAGGACTTCTAGGTTTAACTGTATATATGGTAATTATTAACATAAAATTAATCTAAGGACTTAAGGGTTAATAAACTTTTTGAAATTGTTTCATGGGAAGTTCTTGCTGCCAAAAACTTTTGTTATTCTCACACTGGAACGCAGAAGGTTTGGAGGAAGACAATTATTTTTTACCTAAATGTAAATGTTAACCAGCCCATATTTGATGCATTTCTTCCCTGCCAGAAGTATACAACACATTTAACTTCATCCTCTGGAAGGTCCTCTTCTGAAACATTCTCATCTTCTGGTTCTGGGCCAGGAACCCAATATCGACAAAGAAACACATAGCAGTCCTCATCATAAAAAATGCCAAGCTCTTCTGGAGGTAGTTTCACAAACTTCTTTCCTTCTAAAACAAATGCTTCCATTCCATCTAAGTCTTCATTCCAGTCTTCTATTAATTGTTCCTAAAAGTGACAAGATTTTAAGATTGATTGCAGCTGAATTAACTGAATAGACACTTTGGTGGAGAAAAGTATTCAACTGACATGAGTATTCATTCAAGATGAATTTGGTAATTTTCCTTTACACAGTAATCATCATAGATCGTTCCAATAACATCCTGATGTTATTAGAATGATCTATAGTGATTAATGTGTAAAATTTATTATGTGAAACTTTTTGTTGAATTTTGAACTGACAGATGAATGTTAATATTATAATTTATACTATTGTGCCCCTAATATGGACAATGCTTTGTGACTATACAATACTATATTATACTAGTTAGTGCTTGACAACATCTTATGTAGATGTAACTAGAGGTACTGTGAGCAAGCTCACAAAGTGATACCCCCCGCGCCTGAAATGTATAAGTTACATTATCTCCCCTTGGAAATGTCAGAACGGAATTATATTGCTTCATGCACATCTGCATATGGAGTTCTTCCATTGTGTAAAGTTTCATGAAAATTCTTCAAACAGTTTAGGAGGGGTTGTGCTTACAAGGATGGCTGAAATGTAGAAGTTAGATTATCTCCCCTTGGAAATGTCAGAACAGAATTATATTGCTTCATGCACATCTGCATATGGAGTTCTTCCATTGTGTAAAGTTTCATGAAAATTCTTCAAACGGTGTATGAGGAGTTGCGCTTACAAGGATGGACAGACGGACGGACAGGGTGATTCAAAATACCCCCCCCCCCCCCATCAAACTTTGTTTGTGGGAGGTATAATAATTTTGACATGTTTTGATGTTAATAAATTTTGTAATAGAATTTGAGTTTTTTGGTTGAAATCCTGATACTTTGGGGGGCAGTTTTCCAAGATGACATTCTGATTGAGGGGCACTTATCCTAGGTGACAATTTCGCTGGGGGGGGGGGGGGGGGGGGCAGTTGTCCTAGCTGACATTTTGACAGGGAGGGGGGGGCACTTATCCTAGGTGTCAATTTCTCTAGGGGCAGTTGTCCAACTGGCTATTATTGGACTGGGGGCACTTGTCATGGGGGCACTTGTCTGGAACCCATCATGAATAGCAGGTGACACTTTCAAATTGAAGGTTCAATGACACTGTAGTTTAACCTGACTGTGTGTAGTGTTTGATGAAAAGGATAATATTCAATGTTTATGAAAGGATTATGAAATGAAAGTGTCAATGACACTGTAGCTTAACTTGACTGTATGTAGTCTTTGATGAGATGGATAATGTTCCAATGTTTATGAAATGTTTATGAAATAAGACAAGAATTGTGATAATTGAGAATATGTTAATTTCAGTTCCCTGTAGGCTATGTTTTCAATAAGAATAATTTGAGTGTAGACTGTACTAAAGAGACCGAGGTTGCTGTGGCCCTAACAGTTAACATATGTCAACCAAAGTTACCAAGTTACAGTAAAATCATTCCAAAATGAGTCATCCTACCAAGTTACAATGAGATCCCTTCATAAATTTAACTCGTAGACGTTGCTAGTTCATGTGACAGTTCAGCAGTCACAGCTGACTGATCATGACCAAAATAGGAGAATCTCATCTAGATATCATACAAAGTTATCCTACCAAGTTACAATGAAATCCCTTCATAAAAACAAGAGGCCCCACGGGGCCTGAAGCGCTCATCTTGTACAGAACACAATTTAAACAGAGTCCAAGAATGAGTCTACATTAAGCAAGCCATCTCCATAGGCTACACTGTCAATCCTTGAGTCCCTCAGGAGTAACAAAAATAATCTAGGCATCATGCCTTTTCTTCAGTTGATCATAAGTAAAATGTAGAGCTCCCTTATGAAGCCCCTTGATACAACCTATGTGGATTAATCTTAGTACCTCTAGAGGGTACTGAATACAAAATTTTTAATTCTTCAGCAAAATGGCCAATTCCGGCTCCCATAGAGAGCTCAAATATTAACCCAGGCTCTTGATTTGAACACAGTTAAATCTGACTTCCCTAAAGATGTTGTGTACCGAATATGAAAGCATTCTGACTGTTGGATCTGAAGAAGAGAAATTGTAAAGAAATTTTCTTCGAATTGCACTAAGTTCAAATTTGGGCTACCATAGCGAGCCCAAATATTGACCTATCGATCCGATTTGAACAAACTTGAATCTGACCCCCCTAGAGATGTTGTATACCAAATGTGAAAGCATTCTGACAAGTGAATCTGAAGAAGAAGATTTTTGAAGAAATTCCCTCATATTGTACTAAGTTAAATTTCATGTTCCCATTGGAGCCCAAATATTAACCTAGGCACTCGAATTGAACAACCTGGAATCTGACCCCCTAGAGATGTTGTATACCAAATATAAAAACATTCCGACTTGTGGATCGGAAGAAGAAGATTTTTAAAGAAATTTTCTCATATTGCACTAAGTAAAAATTTGGGCTACCATAGTGAGCTCAAATATACACCTAGGGATCTGATTTGAACAAACTTGAATCTGACCCCCATAGAGATGTTGCATACCAAATATCAAAGCATTCTGACTGATAGGAAGCCCAAATATTAACCTAGGGACTTGGTTTGAACAATCTAGAATCTGGCCCTCACAACAATGATGTATACCAAATATTAAAAGATTCTGACTGGTGGTTCTGAAGAAGAAGATTTTTAAAGAATATTCCCCATATTACCCTATGTTAAAACTTCGGGCTCCTGTAGAGAGCCCAAATATGAACCAATGAGCTTTATTTCAACAAACTTTTATCTGACCCCCCTATGAATGCTGTATACCAAATATCAAAAGATTCTGATGATTGGTTCTGGAGAAAAGATTTTTTAACATTTTTGCAAATATGCTGACTCAGCATTTTTTTTGATGCCCATTACAGAACACCCTAACATAACCGATGGCAATTTTTTTTTACCATTCAATTCTACTGGTCATAAGGATACTTCATACCAAATAAAAGCTCTCTGTTCCGTGGGGTTTGGGAAATATGGGCGTTTGAAAATATTTCTATTTTTAGCTCGCAGGGTTCCCATGGGGATGCGGGAATTTTTTTTTTTTGCATGGGTCAAGTACTTATGACCCAATACTACCACAAACAAAATTTGGTTCATACCGGACCATCGGTTCAGAAAATAGAAATTTTGGGCAGGGCCAAAAATCTTACCCCTCCTATTACAAAGCCAAATATTACTTCACGAACTTCGTTTGAACAAACTTGATTCTACACCTCATATGGAAGCTCCATAGCAAATATCAAGTCATTGTACACACTGGTTCTTGAGAAGAAGATTTTTAAAATATTTTGGAGCATTTTCCCCCACTCCCTCCCTATGGGGCTGGGCATGCTGAGTTGAACAAAAATGAAATGCCCCTTTGGGACCATCACTCACACAAACTTTCACTTGAATTGGCCCAGTGGCTTTGGAGGAGAAGCCCAAAACATGGTGTTGACGGACGACAGAGGACGGACGACGGACGGGAAGCGATGAGATTAGCTCAGCTTGACTTTGTCAAGATGAGCTAACAACCTGTAAGCAATGCTAAACGAATCTAGGTCAAGTGACCAGGTGGTGGTAACGGCTGACCGATTGTGACCAAAATATGATAGTCTCATCTAGACATCATACAGAGTTATCCTTCCAAGTTACAATGAAATTGCTCCATAAATATGAGCTGTCGACTGTGCTAAACAAATCTAGGTCACGTGCCTGTGCGGCTGTCACGGTTGACCGATCATTGTCAAAATAGGACTTTCTCATCTGGACATTATACAGAGTCATCCAACCAAGTTACAATAAAATCCCTTAATAAATACTACCTGTAGACTGTGCTAAAGATTTTTGGGCGTCGGGCCTGTGTGGCCATCACAGTTGACGGAAAGCGACCAAAAGGGGATGTTCCCATCTTGACAATATACAGAGTCATCCTACCAAGATATACTACTCAAAGTTTGCTAAGCACCAAGTATATCCAACTACCTGTTTTACGTTTTAGTTGAAATATTGTTATGAAAAGTGTATATATTTTATATTTAATTATATCTTTAATGATTTAAGCACAGAAATTAAGATTTTGTTTGTGTTTGACATTATTTTTTAGCTTTTGAATATGATAACCATGGAAAATGGATATTATTGGTAAAAGAGGAAATTTTTCAAATTTGCCAAAAAGTTGATGGAGTGAACTGATATGGTTTCAATATCGAGTATGAGACCCATTATTGTTAATTACAGCTTGACAATGCTTATTATGCTCCCAATCAGGTTCCAGATGGTCCTTTGTGGGATGTTGTTCCATTCTTGGACCAGCAGGGCACCAAGCTCCTGGACACTTCTTGGTTGGACTGGATGGACTGGAATTGCAAGCTGCAACTTATTCCAAACATGTTCGATTGGACTGAGGTCAAGGGATCTTGCTGGCCAGTCCATACGCTCAATCCCCTCCCTCTGTCAGTACTCCCGGACAGCATGGGCAACATGAGGACGAGCACTATCGTTCATCAGAATGAATCTATCACCCACTGCCCCCGCATACAATTTAACATGGGCATCCAGGATCTCACCAATATACCACTGTGCTGTCAATATATCACGGTCAAGGACACATAGCTCTGTACGTCCATCCCTGCTGATGCCACCACAGACCATAATTGGCCCCCCACCACAGCAATCATGCTCAGCAATGTTGGCTGCATGGAATCACTCTCGTGGTCTTCTCCATACCCTAGAATGCCTATCTGTGTAGTCTAGGTAGTATCTTGACTCATCTGTAAAAAGGACAGGTCGCCAATCTTCTCTGGACCATCCAACGTGATCCATGGCCCATTCATATCATGCCTGGTGGTGGGTGGTTCTGAGACAATTGAATGCGAATACATGGTCTTCTCGATCAGAGGCCACCTTCAGGCAACCTTGCCTGGATAGTCTGCATTGAAAACATTTACCCCGGATGCATTCTGAAGGTCACTGTGAAGCTGGGTTGCTGTGTCAAAGCGGTTCCTATGGGCCTGAATTATCAAAAACCGGTCTTCAGCTGCAAATGTTGCCCTATCTCTGCCACCACCATGTCGTCTGACTGGTGTGCCATATTGCTGAAATCTTGCCCAGGCTCTCGTGATCACCGTTTGGTGCATACCAAGGGCTTCACCAACCTGACAATGGGTAGCCCCTTGTTCCACCATCCCGAAAGCCGACAACATTTCTACTTCAGAAAAATGTCTTTTTATAATTGCATTCACCATATTCAATCATTAAATGACATGGGTTTGTGTTGCAATGAAGACTGAATACCCTACACATCTCATGTACATGTAGACAGTACACGAAAACATCATGGAAATCAAGGGGTACATGCTTTCCATGACTGTCACAAAAAGTCTGCCTGTCAAGGGAGCTAATTTAAACACTGGGGACCATCTCAATACATTCCTCAATCATATCCACCAAAAATATCACAAATGTGTCACAAGAAAATTTCACAATGATGTGTCAAATATGTGGTGCTTAGCAAACTTTGAGTAGTATATAATGAAATCCCTTCATATTATTATTTATTTCTTTATTGGTGTTTAAGGTCACATATTTCTTTACAATGGCTAATCATGACCATAACCGTTTTAGGGTGGAGGAAGCCGGAGTACCTGGAGAGAACCACCAAGAAACGGCAAGCAACTGTCAGCTCCCCAACATACTAACTCCACACAAGCAGAGTCAGCATTGGTTGAAGACAAGTGCACCATCGAAGTGCAGTACGTCTTAGTACACAATGCCACCAGGTTCTGGCAGCTGTCATGGTAGACTGTTCGTACCAAAAGGGGATGTTCTCATCCAGACATTATACTGAGTCATCCTACCAATTTACAATGAAATCCCTTCATAAATACGACCTGTAGACTGTGCTAAAGGTTTTCTGGTTTCGGGTTCTCACAGTGGTCATGGTTGACCGATTGTGACCAAAAAGGGACGTTCTCATCTAGACATTATATGAAGTCATCCTACCAAGTTACAATTAAATTCCATCATAAATACGACAACCTGTAGACTGTGCTGAAAGTTTTCGGGTTTCGGACTCTTGCAGCCATCATGGTTGACCGATTGCGACCAAAAGTGATGTTCTCATCTTGACATTATACAGAGTGTTCCTACCAAGTTACAATGAAATCCCTTCATAAATAGGACTCACAGACTGTGCTAAAGGTTTTGGGGTTTTGGGCTCTCGCAGCCATCAAGGATGACCGATTGTGACTAAAAGGGGACGTTCTCATCTAGACATGACCTCCAACCTGCATATGAAATTATTTTGCAATGATCAGACAAGAACTACAGGGTGTAGCCTGTGCCAAAGAAAATGTGAACAGACTGAGACTCACAGAATTCCGAACACATGATGGCAATAGCTTATCTCTGGAATCAATAAGCGGTACCAGGAAACAATATTCATAAATATCGATCAGGCACTCAGGAATTAATTCATGAATAACAAATGGTGCTTAACGCTACTTCACAAGCCAAGGCTATAGCGACGATTTTGGTAAATAATATTGTCCGCTACAAAATATGCACTGCAGACGGCGCATACAGGTACGACGAAATCAGTGATATAAAATATAACATACACATATTAAAACGAGATACATTGAACAATCTCTGCAGAGAAAACACACTTCAAAGATGATCCACAGGCGGCCTCTGTACAAAAAAAATCCAGTAAGAACACTCTCCAACATGTACTATCTGATATCTACAACTATAAACACGTGAGAATATGCGATTTGAGAACCGACAAAATAGAGGCCAGGATCTAGAAATGGAGGTAGGTATGATTAACAGGCTCCAACACAGACCGTCCCACCAAAGCGATAGCGTAATAACATATTGCGCGAGTACATAAAAATCCAGCCTGTAATCATCTAAAAACCACTAAATGGTTATGCAGTCACCTATGAACTCAAATAGCAGCAATTATGATGATTAAATAAGTGCTTGTATATTAGAAATCAGAAAATAAACACTGGAAACTAATGCAACATAACTGCATATATACCTATGAGGGGGCCATGCAACACGACCCAAATGCATAGTATGTATGCATTAAGATATATATACACGACAGTGTGTGAGTGTGGGGGGGGGGGGGTGGGGGGGTGGGGGTGGGGAGGTGGAATTCGAATTCATGTCGAAACCTCCTCACCCACATTACTTAATCATTGCCTGTCCAAACAGCAATAATATAGTAACCACAAAGCTCCCTCACGTCTGATATACTCCGTTATGCCACTGAGAGTGGAGAATGACTTGAAGAACAAAACTTCCCTTGAAGAAGAAAGCTCTCTTGTGGGGAAAGCTTCTGGTGAATGTACAATAACAGACACTATAACCTCAATGTAATCAATAGAAACGAATGAATTGAGGAATACACATATCCTATCATTCATTCCCATGAAAACGGCTGAGCGTCAAATGTATGCGCTCAAATGCCTAATACTGGCGACACAAATAATGAAAACTATTATTCCCGTACGCCGCAAACTTAACTATCCTGAAGTGATCCTACATAAGATCATGTAATAGCCATACAGTTAGAATAAGCCCAAGATGCAGCCAGCGCTTTACTTCATGCGCTGAAATCTTAAGCAGTGCCTGCTGATTGAAAGATAAATTTTCCTAAGAAGTACGAATAGTTAACTGACTCCATATAGAAGTAGAAAAAAACGAATGTCCCTTCTATTGGAAATTAATGACCAAAGAAGCGTTCTTCTCTTCTGATAAACTCTGATCTGCGTCTATAAATACATGATCGGTAATAATATAAATTCAATGATGTAGCGTAAACAATAAGATATCATTTCTGAATATATGGTCTCCAAGAACCGAGGATCCCAAGACCCCTGCATAGAGAGACCATCGGACTCAGGATTGTAACCCAATATATGAACTCACATCAGTCATAATTGAGAAAACTGTTAAATATATGCCCAAACTTGACCTTATGTTAAAAGATTCACTAAAACAGAACAGGTCTAGAGCGAAAAATGTCTACCATTCCAGTTAAGAATACCTGGAGGGGACGTGTGCGTAAGCGACACATCGAAATAACATTCATAGCTGCTCCGCACAACCCCATCCAGCGCATAAAATTTTCCGTTGTTAATGCGTCAGATAAAAGATAAAAGCAAGCAAATCAACTGGTTAATTTGCTCTGTGAAACAACAGACGTACCAGCCTGTTGAAAATGAATTGTAGGATACGTGTATCTTATCATTCATCCCATGAGACATTATCTAGTTCATAGATCAAGGACTAAAGAACTATACTCGCTGCATCACCGAAAGCTCGCGTTTCAACTGAAAAATTATCATAAATAACCTAATTATCCAGTTCCAGTCAAAATCGGTCGGACCAAGCTCTATAAGAGCCTCAAGCCACCAGCTCAGGGGTGTCTGATCAGTAAATTCAAACAGACCTAAACCCCCTATCCAAGTGGCTGTATAGACAATCCCTAAAGTAATATATAGGAGGGATACCTATACCTTCGCTATGAGTCCTTATAGGCGATCTGAGTCTAGGACAACCTCTCCTACTCTTCTGCTGGTGTTCGTCGATTAGACCCCAACTTAAAGAGTCGAGTATTGATGCTTTCTTGCAGCTTAATCCTACATTAATGAAAGCTTAGATTCAAAGACTAGTGTCTGGAAAACTAAAGCGACCTGTAGCAAGTTTTCCACCTAGTCAAATGTTAAAGATGACGACGCAAGGCTTCATCACATCAGAATAGCTCCCACTTAACATTTGTTAAGACAGAGATATATATTATAATAGGTCTGGAAAGAATTTTTAAAAGGTACAAACGACCACATTTGCATATAGACGTTGCGTCACAGTACTTAAAATTGAAGTACATAAGACAAATCTTCTCAATTGTGTCCGAGCGAACAGCTAAATGATGAAGGTATGGCTACAACTAAGATCTTAGCCTGCTCATTCAATGCAGAGAAACTCTCAACACATCTTCCCCTGTCATTTTTTAAATGAATGTGAACAAAAACACGGTTAAAAATACAGAAGATAAGAAACTGTATTACTTTTTCCCGCAGGAAGTTAAATATGGCATCGTCTACACAATCAAAGACCTGTGACACCCGTGTAGACTTAAACGGAAAGAGATCTTATTATCCTGCTCTTTGTCTGGATGAAGTCAGCGTCTAACAATGCTAACGGTTTCTCATAATTACTCACAGCATTGTGATTCACTGGAACAAGTTCAAAGAAACGATAATGTATAGTATCCATATCATCCATGAGTTGTTCCGAAAGGGAAAGTTATCCACCTCCGTATCCCTTTCATCATTCGTCTAAATCAGTTAGAATCACGGTCACTGGCATCTGAACAAGCAGATGACTGGACCGATCAAGCACCATTCAACAGCTCAAGTTTTGAGACTGACGCTGAGTGCTTCTGACTTAGCAGGAATACTGCGATTAGCTGCGAAATTTGCGACAGCAAGTCCGTTACGGAGGCCTGAGAAGCAGCGGTCATGAATTGCTTGTCCGTCGGCTGCTCCTGGGACAGTGTGTCCGAGATGGCTCTTACTGCGGACGTCGCGATGAATGAAGCCTCATCTCCTTGGCTACTAGATGGTGCAACTTTCTTCACAAAAGATGGACCTTTTGACGATGCAGACTAGATATCCTAAGTCACTTAGCCAAGGTGCGGTCGGGAGTGCTTGGTAGATGCTGAAGAAGCCAAACTGTAGCCGTCCCCGGCTAAGAATTGAACTAAGCATACTGGACAATAGCTATGTACATAAGCTCTGACTGACGCAAGTTCCTACCAACAACACCCGGCCCCAGATGTTCTCCCTGTTGCCCGCAGTCCGGGGAGACCTAACCGAGCATACTTCAGAACTTGCCGGCTTCTTCCTTCCATCAGCACAGGTTGAGCATGATTGGATTAAATAGTGCTTGCTACACCCTTATTCTCTCTCGACCGCTTCGGACATGCCTGGTGACACACTACCTATATTCTGAGGAACTATCCGCTGGTCAAGCTAGCTGGAGACAAAGTCGTAAACCCTATATTCTAAGGTCTAGAACTTGTCATATATCACTGAGCACTTATGCCACTAGCTCTGAATACAATGCACATGCTACACATCCGGTGTCACACTACCCATATTCTGAGTAACGATCCGCCGGTCGAGCTAGCTGGAGACAAGGTTGTAAACCTTATATTCTAAGGTCTAGAACTTGTCTTAAGCGGGCCATCCACACTCAATATGATTGTCAATATAATTGTCAATAATTTATATTGACAATCTTATTGATCATGAATGGGCGATATTGAAGACTTGATCAATGTATTGAAGAATATCAGAGAGCTCAAATATTTATTGACGTATTGTCAATAATATTGATGTGCATTTTTGTCACATCAATTGTATTGATCAATATTTCATTCTTGTCAAAAACACAGAGCCATCAACATGGCAAAATCAATCAAAGATTGATCAATCAATCCTATGATTGTCGAATCAGAAATGAAAGAAATATTGATCAAAATGATAGTGCAGTTGAGGGCAAACATTATATTGTCAATAATATTGAGTCAATAATATTGACAATTATATTGACTGTGGATGGGCCGCTTTATATCATTGAGCACTTATGCCGCTAGCTCTGAATACAATGCATATGCGACACATCCAGTGTCCTGGTCCTCATATTCAATCTTAACCGTTTCACCGGCATCAGAGAACTGAAACCACTCATCGCAGTTTATAGCCCTGTGCAATATAAAGAGCACTTTATCCGTTATGTAGAGGAAGCCATAAGACTAGCCAATACCGGCTGCCTATTAGACGGGACGTCCCAGACAGGAGGCATGGATGTATACTCCGACTGACGCAAGTTCCTACCAACAACATCTGTCCCCAGATGATGCTGTAAGAGAGAGAGGCCTCTCTCTTGCTCGTGGTCCCGGCTGACCTGGACGAGTGTACCTCTGAACTTGCTGGTTTCCTCCTTCCGTCGTAGCTGGGTGAGCATGGTTGTATAAATAGTGCTCGCTCCACCCTATATCATCTCCTAGCCCAGAGCGGACATACCCGGCATCACAGGTCTCAGAGGCGTGAGTAACCACTTCACCGGTCAAGCTAGCTGGCGACAACGGACTTTGTGCGGTCGTGTGTGCTTTTCGAACATAGAGGAAGCTGTAGACTAGCCTACCCAGGCAGCCTATTATAAGGAGCATCACGGACAGGAAGGCATGGACGTAAGCTCCAACTGGCACAAGTTCCTACCAACAACCTCTCACCCCAGATGTTGTTATAAGAGAGAAGGGCCTCTCTCTTGCTCGCGATCATGGTAGATCTGGATGAGCATACCTCAGAACTTGTCTGCTTCCTCCTTACCGTCGTCGCAGGGTGAGCATGTTCGGATTTTATAGTGCTCGCTACATCCTTATTCCTCTTCTCGACCACTACGGACATACCCGATGTCACACCACCCATATTCTGCATGACAGATCTGCCGGTTGAGCTAGCTGGAGACAAGGGATGTAAACCCTATATTCCACGGCCTAGCCCTTGTCATATATATCATTGAGCACTTTTCAGCTAGCTCTAATAGTATAATGCGACGACGAAAGCACCCTCTCTGATGGCATCATGAAACCACACCATGTTCTTGTTCCTCTGGAAATAGAAACTAAAAAACTATAGTGACATTTTGGTGAGAGGATCAGCAGAGTCCCCTCGCCATGTGAGGACCGATAGTGTCCACTCGCCTAACACAAAACATGACACCAGCCATCCACATTGTCAAAATCTGACAAATGGAGCAAGAATTAGTGGAAGTACAACGACCAAAAGCAAGACAACGACCATGTAAATAGAGGAAAGGCTTCCTCTTATTGCCCTACTATTAGATAAAAATAATTACCTAAAATCTAATACATGTCAATTGTACTACCACCAAATCTACATAAATATAAGCTAACATTAAAATACAATCGATGAAACAATACATCCAAAAGAACAATTCCTTCAAAAAATTTTTGAAATTTTTTTTCTTATATAAGAGCCCAAGTTCCCAAAGTGAACGATGAGCCCAAAAAAGCCTAAGTGTGGCAAAATTATAAAAATATGCTATAAAATAAACTACCACACTATCAAAATATTTAATGTTACTTACAATCGTCGTTCCTAAAAATAATAGGAAACTACCTAGAGCACTGTCAATGTCAACAAAAAAAACGAAAACAAGACCCCAGGCAACACGGCCCGAAGTCAGTAACAGAAACAAGACTATCCGATGTAAAGCAAGATCTTCATCAGAAGAAAAAACGATGCACCGGATGTATGATGCATGACCAAAATGTCCAAACACCCCAAAGGTGAGGACTTAACCCTGGGGATGTACAGAATAATCTTCTGTATAATACGTTAAACTCCCAAGAAATTTTATAAAAAAATTTCAATAAAACAAGCCAAAAAGCTTGGGAGCTTAACTGGGGGGATCAAGGGAAGGTAGGGAAGGAATACTAAACAAACAGTGGACAGATCATTATCAATCAATAATGACGTCAGGCCCATGTCCCGAAATTAGGGAACATGAACTAATTTTTATAAATATTATAAAATTACAGCCCTGAACGTTTTAAACCACCATTTCTTCCTTCCTTCATCCAGTTGTGTCCTTGGATCCACCAAAACAACCATTGATTTGTGTCTGGCATCATTAAAACTGAGATTTAAAATCACAGAAGTCAGTTTGTTGTTATCTGACTAAAGGGCCAAACAAAGAATGATGTTGGCACCAGTTTCGGTGACTTCCTGGCATCTGCGCATGTGCGGAGGGTAAATGTGTGGAGGGCCAGATAGGACTTCTAATTTTCGGTTTTGCATGTAAATTTTGGGGATTGGGGGGCAAAATTTGTTTGGCCCTAGATATTTTTGAGTTAGCACCAGCTAGTCTGGGCCATTGGTATACAGTATAAAAATATATCATTTTTGGCCTAAAAAATTGGAATGCCCTCGACGAGGGGACCTAAGCTATGTTTTCAAGGCAAAAATTGATAACAATTTTTGTGAATAGTCCTGTTACACTAGCTAATGCTCACTGAATAAGAGGATTAATCTGCATTTGGGCACCACAAATCTCAAATTACAGATTGAATTGAATTCTGAATCAAATCAGACAGAGTATTTCAAATAAAATTTCACTGTACTTCAAGTTGTAGATATTGCACCTTCCTTTTTACATTCATTCATAACAGGCTATTAAAGCCACAAAGAGTAGATCTTCTGTTTCTCAGGCCATTATTTGTGAGATTGCATGCGGGCGAGCAGTTTTTTATTTTATTTTTTATTTCTGTAATTATTTCTTTTCCACCAAAAGTTCATGTCCTTGGGTTATGTTTTAGGCCTCATAATCTACAGAATAGCATGGGTGGTGGTGCATTTCGTCCCTTGAGAGCAAGAAGGCTTTGCAATGCTAAAGCACTGCAAAGCCTTCTTGCACCCAAGTGACAAATTCATAATTTTTTTAACTTGGGTAAAATATCAGGCGTAAACCATTTAATTTTTATTTTTTTAAAGTTTACATTGGTTATAAAAAGAGAACATGCGGCAGCCAAAAGGACCATGCGGGAGGGCCATAGAAACAGATTTTTAATTTTTTTAGGCCTAATTCAAAATAGAATATGTTTTCATTTTAAGAATTCGCATTAAAAAAAATTCCACAATCCATTAAAAGTACTTCAATTAGTTACTTAAATCCTGCACCCTACGTAACATGTAACCAACTAACCCTGTACATTTTTACAGCCTTAGTCTGTGTATGTTTTCATGTAATGGGTGATATGGCAGCCTATCAACATCAACTTATCCTGTGCTTTGCCTAAGGTCAGCCAGTGTATGTCAGCTTACCAACTAACCCTAACTCTTTTCTCTCTGGTTATAGATAAGATCATCTCTGTTATGCAATTAACCCTGTGTATTGCACTACCTTAGTGAATGTACATATTTATGTGGTGTGTGATATGACAGTTAACATTTTTTTATAACCAGAAAGTAACTCATTGCACAGGGTTAGTCACACTTCCAGTAATAAAAAATTTCATTATTAATTGAGGAACTAACCCTGTGCACTGTACAGCCTTAGTGTAAATCTCATCTGGATCAACTCTTCACCCTACGTAATGGTCACAGGCATGTGAGCAAGCAAAAAGCAAAAAAGCTAAAAATGACGATCAGATGTCTGCCGAAGGCAGACAGTGCAGCACTGCCGTGCGAGGGGGGAGGGGCCTCCCCCGGGAAATGTTTTTAAATCAGAGGTCAAAAGAGGCCATTTCCTGGCATCTAGAGATTTTTAGGCAATGTCCAGTTACCTCCAAAAAGCCCAGTTTTTTTACACAAAATTTTCCTGGTGTTTCTTCGTCTTGATGTGATCAACTAATGCAATCCTTCTTCTTGCGTAATCAATTTTGTGGCGACACTTCACACAATAAGCAATACCACGAGTCGTAACTTTGCGAAACACCTCTGACAGAAAAGTCCCATTGTGCTCACACTCTAGGCATTCCCACCTCCAGGCATTTATAACACCTTTATCGATTTCCGCAATGTTTGCAGTACTGTCCCATTCCAAAATATCTCGCCTAAGTGTTGACATAATTGAATTGATTGAACTCTTTGTTGCATTTCAAAAGGTATACAAAATGCGCACAAAGAAAATAATTAGCCATCCTCACGCTGTGATCATTGAATAGTGAGGTTGTCTTTTCACCCACTCAGCCAATCAAGTGTTTAGCAATCACAGAATGACTCCATCAAATACAAATAACGGACGAGGTATCTGGCTTGCACAAAAGGCGGTACACAAATGAAACAGAACAGATTTTCTTCCAAAACGTGGATCCAGTCCATTTTTTTTTTAAAGCGGTAATCTGCTGGTCCGCAGAAGTCTTGCATGACGACCAGGCGACTGGGGCAAAAAAAGTCACCTTGGATTGCATAACTTTGCTCTGACATCACAAAAAAGCGAAATCGTGTCGCCCTGTAATTTGTAAATTCCCAATTGACCTGCCTTGAAATTAGGTGAATTCACGTAGAATTTACAAAGTAATTTCCATCTGAAAAGAGTATTATTGCTAGGGTTAATTGTTATTGTGATTAATTTTCATAGTAACTTAAAATAAAATCAGCATCTAAAAACAATGCCCGATTAATAATGTAATCGCGAACTGTCTTGGCTGCATTGAAATTAGGTGACAAGTCGTCAAGTTAAGACAAGATTTTCTATTTAAGTTATCTTTAAAATAAGTATTTTTCACACTCAGAATTTTTTTTCTGGGTTGCAGTTTTTCATAAAACAACACTTTTTTGTAAAAGCTGAAGTTTTAATTCCAATCTGGATTTTATTTTTGTGCAGCAAAAACCTACTTATATTGACTTACTTTTTTCTCACTCTGGACTAAGAAATGGACACACTTGAATTGTTTAATTCAAGGCTGATCTGTCTCTTCTAAAAAGTAAATGCCCATTTGAATTTGAATTGTAAACTTTTCTTTTTATAAATAAATTATTACAGAGAGGCATGTTTTTTTCTCATAAACAATTCTTTGTACAAATAAATTTACACATAGTTATAAAGAGGTGTGTTATTGCACAATTGTAGTGATTTATTTTTGTGAGAGATGAAAATATAATATACCGGTAGATCATGCGAATGCACAATCATCGCTCTACATTTTTTTCTCCCTCAAATTACTCTCTAGGCTGGTCCCTGCTGTATTCAATGGTGACTCATCTGTTTGGGCATGTTGTTCAAAATGTGGAATATTCTGGAACCTCAGTAAACCTCATTGAACTCTTCTTCTATCATCAGTCTCCTATACAGGAGACCTGAGGACAGAAGAGTTCAGGTGGAGACACTTAACTGGTTGAGTTCTAAATTATTTTTCAAAGGTGATTTGAAACATAGGTATTTTTTTTCCAACGATACCCTACTACCAGCACAAGTCGCCTTAGTTTAGCAAGATTTTGTTCATAAATAATTGTTTTGTGACAATTTATTGGAGTGCCAATATGCACTCTCCAATAAATTACAACCAAACAATTTTATATTAAATTTTTTTTTTCTTTTGTGGATCAAACCTCAAGCTAATGCATATAGTGAAAAGCCAGTAAAGTGGCTTCCAGCACTTCTCAATGGAACCATGATCATGGCTTCTAACTCTCAAACAGTTTATCGGATTTTAAGGACATCTGGATGATTAGAAAATTTATGAATCAATGCAACATGACTCGAATATATGAATCAAATCACTGGGATGAATTCAAATCATTTCAATTTTGAAGCTTCATAGGGCCCAGAAATAAAATGAAGTTTTGTTGAGTTACAAGCTAACTTTTCAAAGAAACATAGAATGATAACTTACAGCTTCTTCCAATGACATCTGTGGTTGTCTTGGCATGAAAAGTGCTGATAGATCTGTCTTCATTTTATCCCTTTCCATAATGACCTAAGGAAAAAATATGTGTATTTTAAATTAAAAGTGCAAAGTATAAATAATGTTATCGCTTCAGAAATTAAAAACAAATATTCGCAGAGCTAATAGATTTCCACAAATGCGAGCCCAAAATAGCAGGAATGACGGTGATAGTCAAGTCTGGAAATAATGGGCTTAAATCGTAATCTGTTGGCAGGTTATGCTATATACATGTAGGATGGTGGTAATGTATAGAAAAAAAGCTGTTGTGATGCTTCTCCACCTTCTCTGTTTTTTCCTACTCCAGTCGAGCTTTTTGACATCTTAACACTTTACCTAACATGAAAAGCAGACGACACTTGCAAACAAAATTCTTGAATAACTAATTTTTTTAATTTTTTGTCTCAAAAAGATAGGTTATGACCCCTCATTGGAACGAGCTCGACGAGCTCGTTCCAAAGAGAGGTCATAACCTATCTTTTTGAGACAAAAAATGAAAAAATAATGAAAATTAATTGGCGATTTTTTAGAATAGTACTGGCCGGTTTTGTCCGTTACGTTGGGTAAAGGGTTAATGGCAAGGCTCAAAACAATTTTTTTCCAGTGCATGTCAAAATGTCCTGCCGCAATTAGTTGGTACAGGACATTTTAATTTGGTGCAGGTAATTTTCAGAGCCTTTTTGGTGACAGTCATTGCAGATTGCACACATGTATGTGGTGACACTGCCTTTTAGCCTCCATCTTTCTGATTCTTCAACACTAATACCCTTATTCCTTGGAGACAACTTGATCCAGGTGAGTATTTTAGGCTCACTTGAGCCTCTGTTTTTAAATACTGTCAATGTTTATTGGGAGAACAATACTTTAAATAAATACTGTTCTCAAGTCTGAAATTTTCCAGTGCAATGGGTTATAATGTTTTAAGCATATAGTCACTGCTTTGTCAGTCCTTGTGTCCCATTCGTCTTGCTGTCAATTCTTTGGTACTAACTTTGTCTGGATCTTGAAAAATGATTCTATGAACAGATCTTGTCATACTTAACATGTTTGCTAATGAATCAAGGGTGTGTCATGATCTCCAAAATGTCATGTATCATTTGTGTATTCTAACTTATCCACTCCATAAAAATTGATTCAGTTGATAGATCTTGTTCATACAGAACTCATTGCTCATGACTGAAGGGTGTGTCATGACCCAGACACAAGGTCATAACATCAAGGTCACAGATCATTCATGTTTTCCAACTTTTCCCAGTCCATAAAAAATGATTCAATGGATAGATATTTTTCATACCCAGCCCATTGCCCATGACTCAAGGGTGTGTCATGACCTGGATGCAATGTGATAATGCCAAGGTCAAGGTCACAGACTATTCTTGTATTCTAACATTGTCCAGTCCATAAGAAATGAATCGGAGGACAATTTATGTTCATTCTTCACCCAATGCTTGCTCATGACTCAAGGGTCATTACACCACCTTCAAGGTTACAGATTGTCCATAATTCTAAGTTTGTCAAGTCAATTAAAAGTGGCGCAATGGACATATCTTGTTGACAACTAGACTTGTTTGATCAAGTTTCTCTCCATTGTACTACTAACTATCAGGCCTGAAAATAACCCGCAAACAAACATTTAGGTTATGTGTGGATACGTCAGTTGTAAAATATGCCAACAAACTACAGGTTACGACAAAGTAATACAACATAGCTTTATTAATTACTAATCTCACATGTTTTACCAGAAAGATTTGGCAAACTTTGGGAACTATCTCAACTCAAAGGATGAGTAATCAAAGTATTGCATCCACACATGAATAGAATTATATGTGTTTCCATCTTAACCCTTTACCTAACATGAAAAGCAGACGACACTTGCAAAAATAATTCTTGAATAACTAATTTTTTTCATTTTTTGTCTCAAAAACATAGGTTATGACCCCTCGTTGGAACGAGCTCGATGAGCTCATTCCAACAAGGGGTCATAACCTATGTTTTTGAGACAGAAAATGAAAAAAATAATGAAAAGTAATAGGCGATTTTTGAGAATAGCGCTGGCCGGTTTTGGCCGTTATGTTAGGTAAAGGGTTAAAAGAATTTCTGCCTACATAAATATCAACAACTAATGTGCAATCTTGCACATTAGTTGTTGATATTTATGTAGACGGAGATACCATAAAGTAAGGCTCGAAATAAGTGATGGGATAAGGACAATGACAGACATCAAACTTACTATGACCTACACATTTTGAAATCCATAAGACATTTTGACTGATGCAAAATTCTGCTCAATTTTCGAATCTGAGTTTAAAAAACACAGATAATTTGATAAAAACTTAAATTCCATTGCGAATTAACAAGTCATTTCCCCATTTAGAAGTCACCATTTGTCAATTTATAACGTGTAAAGCAATATGTTGAAAACGTATGTCTGTTTCAACCCCCAGTCCCCACTCCAAGCACACATCCAAATCTAGGCTTGAAATTATGTTGAAAAATGAAAAAAAGGGCTTCCCTCTGAAAAGACCACTAGGTTGATTAAGATTTTGGGTTGAAATTCAGTCAAATATTCAGTATTCCTGGAAGCCAGAAGTTGTGTGAAGAAATGGATCGAAATGGCAGTCAACAAGAACATGACTGAGACAGGTTTTTAGATAAATTAGAGGAATTTTCTTCATACTGCACTAAGTTAAAATCTGGGCTCCCTGAACATACTTTAGTCTGCCTCTATGAGAATGATATATACCAAATATGAAAAGTTTCTACCCGGTGGATCAGAATAGTGTTCAACCGATTACCAAAAGTAAAAAAATTTATAGTAATTTATATATTTTTTATACTTACCAATGACCCAGACATAGCTGGTGCTAACTCTTAAAATATAGGGCCAAACACAAATTTTGCCCCCCAATCCCCAAAATTTGCATCTAAAACTAAAGAAAACATGTCCTGAAAGGCCCTCCACACTTCGCCCCTACTGCGCATGCGCAGTGTCAAGGACGTTCCGAAATTGGCGCCATTAATCATTCTAATAACCAGTGCCTGGTAAGCGCTATGTACTCAGCGGGGAGGCAAGAGTTCCCAACTCCTGGGAGGGCCATCCCCGTCTGGGTCATTGGTAAGTATAAAAAATGTTAAAAAATTTATAGTAATTTATATATTTTTTATACTTACCAATGACCCAGACATAGCTGGTGCTAACTCTTAAAATATAGGGCCAAACACAAATTTTGCCCCCCAATCCCCAAAATTTGCATCTAAAACTAAAGAAAACATGTCCTGAAAGGCCCTCCACACTTCGCCCCTACTGCGCATGCGCAGTGTCAAGGACGTTCCGAAATTGGTGCCATTTATCATTCTAATAACCAGTGCCTGGTAAGCGCTATGTACTCAGCGGGGAGGCAAGAGTTCCCAACTCCTGGGAGGGCCATCCCCGTCTGGGTCATTGGTAAGTATAAAAAATATATAAATTACTATAAATTTTTTAACATTTTTATACTGTACCAATGACCCAGACATAGCTGAATAGTAAAAAGGCTGGAGGGCCAAGGACATAGAGCAAAATGGAATACGCTCAATAAAATAAAATAAAGTCATCCCCTGTAGGGGAAAGAAGTAATAGGCCTTACATGTATCTTTCTTATTTATGATAAATTAGAAAGATACAACACCTTCCAAAAATTGAGCTTCATACATCCATGTACTCTATTAATATCCAATAATCCTTATACTAATAATTTTTAAAGTAAGCCAATAATAAAGTAAGTCTAGAGAATAGAGACTCTTATACTCCTAAAAGTGTGTGAGAATTGCATAATCATGTCCGTTGACATATGCAATATTCAAAAGCTATACTTTAAAAACTAAGACTTGAATGAATTTTATAAACTTAAACTTCTCACTAAACAACCATCCCAATAACAGCTCAGAATTACTAACTCCGGAGGAGGTATCCCCTTGTTTTCATAGTAAAAAACAGGTGACCCAAGGGAACACCCTCCCCCCCCCCCCCTTTTTCTTGCCCTGGGTCAAATAGCCCAGAGCGAAGAGGGCAGCCGAACGGAGACACTGCCGAAACAGACAGCCTACCTAGCTATAGTAGCAACTGTTAAGTGAATGACATTCTGAGCAGTAGAGAATAGACCTAACAATAGAGGCCTCCAGAAATGGACTCGATATTTCTGAGATAAAATTCATGAATGGATGGCTGAGCGCAATGAGCAGCCTTCAAAAATCTATAATAGCAACACTATTAATGTAAGCCCAAGAAGTAGAAGAACTCTTACTTCATGAGCCGAAATCTTAAGCACAACTGCTAAGCCAATGATATACCATAAGCAGTACGCTAGTTAATAGAATCCATTAACAATAAAATGGAGCGTAACGTCCTTCAACTAGACATCAAAGACAGAAGAAGCTTACGCCCTTGTAATAAACAGATATCTGTTTATAAATACATAAACTGTACCCGGAAAGAGTAAAGGCCTATGCCCATACGAAGATGGAAGGACCTTAAAATAATAGGTTCCGGATAATAGGAGCCTAACTCTTATGCAACAATCCAACCTAAATAGTAACGGAAGTATTGATTCCGAAACTATGAAAGTGAAAATCATCCATCGATAGTGCATGAAACTCACTGACTCTACAGTAAAAGAGAAACCAACAGAATTACTGTCTAAAAGGTCAGAATTTGAAAACTACTGTTTCCAGAGGCTCAAATGATTACTTAGCTAAATAAGAACCGAAGTTAAAATCCGTATAGGAATTTAATCTAAAGATTCTAAGTCTATTTATCAAAAAGTTACTAACTGACTTAGATAAAGAGACAAAAGACTCAAATGTAAACTATCGTAGAGTGCATAGGTATGAGGTAACATAAACCTATAACCTAAATAACAACAGGCTGCAGTAGATCTTGTGAAGCAAGTATACTAAAAAATAGCAATGAGTAGTATGGAGGGATCAACCATATGAACATAATGATCCCTACACCACGACGGAAGAGCCTCCACTTTAGTCGCATAGAATAGCGAAGAAGAGGATCTCCAATAGTAAGAAATCGCGTCCAAAGCTCGTCCAGTACAGTGCTTACAATGCAATATGGACCACACAACGGAATACATGAAGGTTGCGACCTTGCTGGTTGTGATAAAGATGACACGATTTACCCAGTGAAAAAAGATCCTCACATAGAGGAAGATTTCACGTTAAGATCCACAGTAGACAAGAGAGTAAATTACTCATGATCTCTGTGAAGATAGAGATGCTATCAACAGAAATGTATTGTGGTTGTTTATCTTAGCAATACCTGCTAAAACAACAGCCCGGAGGATACGCGTATCCTATCATTCCGTCCTATAGATCAATAGAGCGTTAACAGTATTAGCTCAGAGATCTGGACAAGCCAACACATACGTCTGCAATTGATTAGCAAGCTGTGTCATAAATAAAACATCATTGGGCGCTCCCATAGATAGCAAATCTGATTAAATACTTGTTTGTTGAGAGTCCATTCTGACAGCAACAAGCGACCCGTAAGAGAACGGGAGTGCGATAAAACAATCAGACGACCCAGAATATGACGGACCAAAACTGAACTTGGTGTAGTATAACCAACAGACGGATTCTTTCCATTAAATTGAATAACGGAAACGAAAGAGTGCCTCCCTGGTTCCGGAGATACGCCACTACTGTCGAATTAAAGGACAGGAATTTGGGCATGCGTTTCTGAATAATGTTCATGCAATGACATAAAGCAAGCCTAAAAAACATTATTCCGCGGAAGTTAAACTGATAGTTAAAAGACTGCGGAACCCAAAGACCCTGGCACTTCGAATCCGTAGGGATCAGTATTATATCCCAATCTGTTTGACTGGCAACCGTCATAACAGCCACACTCGGGTCCGGCAACTGCGGCGGCACTCTCTGAGTCAACCACCGAATGTTTGCCCCAGTCTGAATCTCTTGTAACACTAGATAGACAAGAGAATGTATAAATCAAGCAATTCATGGATTGCCGGAAAGTTGCCGTCGAAGAGAAGCTCCTCCGAGAACGAAGCGACTCTGAGAGAGTTCTTAACCTACTATCCACGCGTGGATGTAGCTAGGGCTGCATCACGTCTAACCAACTCCAATCAGCCACTGAAGGGCGGAGTTATACGTGAACAAACTACTGCCCTCAAAAGAAATTACATTGAGAATAATATCCCGTAAATCTTTTCTTGAAGACGTAATGATAACGCCTCAGTAAGGCGGATTACGTATAATAAAGCGTCTAAGTTAAGTCTACTATACATAATGTCGTTCCCAACATTGAAATTGGAAAAGACATAACGGCGAAAAGAATATATGCAGTCTTTAATCACACCGTCTAGACACATATGAACTCTCGGTATGCCCTGCTCTGCCAAAATAAACTATATGTAAAAAAGATAAAATGGCAGAAATGAGCCACGCGGACAAGAAACTAAACTATCATGCTTAGTAGCAGGCTTGTATATATATATAAATATATAGCGTCGAAAAAGTTAAAAAATTTATAGTAATTTATATATTTTTTATACTTACCAATGACCCAGACATAGCTGGTGCTAACTCTTAAAATATAGGGCCAAACACAAATTTTGCCCCCCAATCCCCAAAATTTGCATCTAAAACTAAAGAAAACATGTCCTGAAAGGCCCTCCACACCTCGCCCCCACTGCGCATGCGCAGTGTCCAGGACGTTCCGAAATTGGCGCCATTTATCATTCTAATAACCAGTGCCTGGTAAGCGCTATGTACTCAGCGGGGAGGCAAGAGTTCCCAACTCCTGGGAGGGCCATCCCCGTCTGGGTCATTGGTAAGTATAAAAAATATATAAATTACTATAAATTTTTTAACATTTTTATACTGTACCAATGACCCAGACATAGCTGAATAGTAAAAAGGCTGGAGGGCCAAGGACATAGAGCAAAATGGAATACGCTCAATAAAATAGAGTCATCCCCTGTAGGGAAAAGAAGTAATAGGCCTTACATGTATCTTTCTTATTTATGATAAATTAGAAAGATACAACACCTTCCAAAAATTGAGCTTCATACATCCATGTACTCTATTAATATCCAATAATCCTTATACTAATAATTTTTAAAGTAAGCCAATAATAAAGTAAGTCTAGAGAATAGAGACTCTTATACTCCTAAAAGTGTGTGAGAATTGCATAATCATGTCCGTTGACATATGCAATATTCAAAAGCTATACTTTAAAAACTAAGACTTGAATGAATTTTATAAACTTAAACTTCTCACTAAACAACCATCCCAATAACAGCTCAGAATTACTAACTCCGGAGGAGGTATCCCCTTGTTTTCATAGTAAAAACAGGTGACCCAAGGGAACACCCTCCCCCCCCCTTTTTCTTGCCCTGGGTCAAATAGCCCAGAGCGAAGAGGGCAGCCGAACGGAGACACTGCCGAAACAGACAGCCTACCTAGCTATAGTAGCAACTGTTAAGTGAATGACATTCTGAGCAGTAGATAATAGACCTAACAATAGAGGCCTCCAGAAATGGACTCGATATTTCTGAGATAAAATTCATGAATGGATGGCTGAGCGCAATGAGCAGCCTTCAAAAATCTATAATAGCAACACTATTAATGTAAGCCCAAGAAGTAGAAGAACTCTTACTTCAAGAGCCGAAATCTTAAGCACAACTGCTAAGCCAATGATATACCATAAGCAGTACGCTAGTTAATAGAATCGATTAACAATAAAATGGAGCGTAACGTCCTTCTACTAGACATCAAAGACAGAAGAAGCTTACGCCCTTGTAATAAACAGATATCTGTTTATAAATACATAAACTGTACCCGGAAAGAGTAAAGGCCTATGCCCATACGAAGACGGAAGGACCTTAAAATAATAGGTTCCGGATAATAGGAGCCTAACTCTTATGCAACAATCCAACCTAAATAGTAACGGAAGTATTGATTCCGAAACTATGAAAGTGAAAATCATCCATCGATAGTGCATGAAACTCACTGACTCTACAGTAAAAGAGAAACCAACAGAATTACTGTCTAAAAGGTCAGAATTTGAAAACTACTGTTTCCAGAGGCTCAAATGATTACTTAGCTAAATAAGAACCGAAGTTAAAATCCGTATAGGAATTTAATCTAAAGATTCTAAGTCTATTTATCAAAAAGTTACTAACTGACTTAGATAAAGAGACAAAAGACTCAATTGTAAACTATCGTAGAGTGCATAGGTATGAGGTAACATAAACCTATAACCTAAATAACAACAGGCTGCAGTAGATCTTGTGAAACAAGTATACTAAAAACTAGCAATGCGTAGTATGGAGGGATCAACCATATGAACATAATGATCCCTACACCACGACGGAAGAGCCTCCACTTTAGTCGCATAGAATAGCGAAGAAGAGGATCTCCTATAGTAAGAAATCGCGTCCAAAGCTCGTCCAGTACAGTGCTTACAATGCAATACGGACCACACAACGGAATACATGAAGGTTGCGACCTTGCTGGTTGTGATAAAGATGACACGATTTACCCAGTGAAAAAAGATCCTCACATAGAGGAAGATTTCACGTTAAGATCCACAGTAGACAAGAGAGTAAACTACTCATGATCTCTGTGAAGATAGAGATGCTATCAACAGAAATGTATTGTGGTTGTTTATCTTAGCAAAACCTGCTAAAACAACAGCGCCGGAGGATACGCGTATCCTATCATTGCGTCCTATAGATCAATAGAGCGTTAACAGTATTAGCTCAGAGATCTGGACAAGCCAACACATACGTCTGCAATTGATTAGCAAGCTGTGTCATAATAAAACATCATTGGGCGCTCCCATAGATAGCAAATCTGATTAAATACTTGTTTGTTGAGAGTCCATACTGACAGCAACAAGCGACCCGTAAGAGAACGGGAGTGCGATAAAACAATCAGACGACCCCGAATATGACGGACCAAAACTGAACTTGGTGTACTATAACCAACAGACGGATTCTTTCCATTAAATTGAATAACGGAAACGAAAGAGTGCCTCCCTGGTTCCGGAGATACGCCACTACTGTCGAATTAAAGGACAGGAATTTGGGCATGCATTTCTGAATAATGTTCATGCAATGACATAAAGCAAGCCTAAAAAACATTATTCCGCGGAAGTTAAACTGATAGCTAAAAGACTGCGGAACCCAAAGACCCTGGCACTTCGAATCCGTAGGGATCAGTATATATCCCAATCTGTTTGACTGGCAACCGTCATAACAGCCACACTAGGGTCCGGCAACTGCGGCGGCACTCTCTGAGTCAACCACCGAATGTTTGCCCCAGTCTGAATCTCTTGTAACACTAGATAGACAAGAGAATGTATAAACCAAGCAATTCATGGATTGCCGGAAAGTTGCCGTCGAAGAGAAGCTCCTCCGAGAACGAAGCGACTCTGAGAGAGTTCTTAACCTACTATCCACGCGTGGATGTAGCTAGGGCTGCATCACGTCTAAACACTCCAATCAGCCACTGAAGGGCGGAGTTATACGTGAACAAAATACTGTCCTCAAAAGAAATTACATTGAGAATAATATCCCGTAAATCTTTTCTTGAAGACGTAATGATAACGCCTCAGTAAGGCGGATTACGTATAATAAAGCGTCTAAGTTAAGTCTACTATACATAATGTCGTTCCCAATATTGAAATTGGAAAAGACATAAACGGCGAAAAAGAATATATGCAGTCTTTAATCACACCGTCTAGACGCATATGAACTCTCGGTTTGCCCTGCTCTGCCAAAATAAACTATATGTAAAAAAGATAAAATGGCAGAAATGAGCCACGCGGACAAGAAACTAAACTATCATGCTTAGTAGCAGGCTTGTATATATATATATAATATATAGCGTCGAAAAATAAAACACATGTTGTAATGACAATATTGGACTGCGTCGGTAAGTCAGGGACAAAGTCCCTGTACCGATCGAAAAATCCGAGTCCAATGACGCTATAAGTCTCTTATCCAAGATCGCAGCAATGAAGTCCGAAAAATAATCACTGGAAGAAATGCCAGAAGATATGAAAGGCATCTTCCGATACTACTAAAGGGAAAACTCGAAATCTTTCGAATCCCTTTCGCCATCCTGTCGGACCCTATAAAGCGTTCGGTCGTCCGTAGCTTGATGCAACCGCGGACCGCACCGACCCAGCGCCGTCGGATAATTCCTGATTCGACCGAGAAACCGTCAATTGCTGGGATGCTGCGAAACAACTGTGCTAACTCGTATAGCACGTCCGTCACTGAGGCCTGAGGAGCAGCGGTCTTACGATGCATTGCCGCAGGAAGCTCCGAGATCGTTACCCCGTGCATACTTCCAATATGCGAGCGAACGGAGTGTATAGGCCTCGTGTCCCTTGGCTACCGGATGGCGCGACCTATTCGCTGTGGAATCACTGAATGCCGAAACTGATCGGATACTCGAGGTCACGTAGCCAATGTGCGGTCGTGTGCCCTGCTGTGAGGATGAGGAAGCATTAAAGACAGTCTCTCGGACTGTCAATATAACGGAGCGTCCCGAGCAACGGACATATGCTCCGAATGTAAAATATCTGAACCACAACATGCGGTCCCCTATGTTGTTGGCTTCCTCCGATCTGTCCTCAATCTGCCGTCACTGGGTGAGTACTAAAGTAATTAAAGTGCTCGCATCACCCAAATCTCCTTCCTAGACCGCAACGGACGAACCCGGCAGCCGAACCATTCGATGAATGTATGCTACACCGGGTGAGCTAGCGAATGTCATTCCGTAAGCGATAGACATATTCCATGAGCACTTATTGCCGCTAACTCTTCATTAACTATGACGACAGAGGCACACTTTTGAAAGACATCTCCATGACTCTTCGAACAAGAAACCAGAAATGCTTGGATAGCAAGCATAAAATAATAATATATATAGCGTCGTTCAATAATTCGAAAGTTTGTGTGACATTATTGGACTATGTCGGAACTGAGGGACGATGTCCCTGAACCGAACCAAAAATTTCTAAGTCCACCGACGCTATCAGTTTCTTATCCGGCATCGCAGCATATGTTGTTCCGAAAGGGAAAGCTTGAAATCCACCGAATCCCTTTCGGTATCCCGTCGGACCGGATGAAACTTTCGGACGTCCGTACCCGCTTCCGCGGAGCGTCCCGACCCAGCATCGTCGGATAAAATATATGCGACAGATTCAGTTGATGCTGGGATGCTGCGATAAACTGTGCTATTAAGGAAAGCACGTCCGTTCCCGAGGCCTGTGCCGTAGCGGACTTACGATGCATTGCCGCTGGAAGCTCCGTGTACGTTGACTCCCGCACACTTCCTATGCGAACGTCCGGAGTCTGCAGGCCTCGAGTCCCCGGCTACCGACCCAGCGCTGTCGGATAATTCTCGATCCGACACCGTTTCTGTCGGCTGCTGGGATGCTGCGATAAGCTGTGCTATGTGCACAAGAATGTCCGGCGTCGAGACCTGCGGAGGCGCAGTCTATCGGTGCTTCGCCGAGGGCAGCTCCGCATCAGATGGCTCCCGCATACTTCCTATGCGAACGTCCGGAGTCCATCGGTCTCGAATCCCTGGCTGCCGGATGGTGTGACCTGGTCGCCGAAGAATCCTTGATCGGCGAAGCTGGTAATATATCGGCGGTCACGCAGCCAAGGTGCGGTCGTGTGCGCTGATGAGAAGAGGAAGCCTTAGCAGTCTCAGCGGACTGCCTATACAACGGAGCGTCCCGAGCGACGGACGTATGCTCCGCTAACAACACATTTGTACCACAACATCTGGGGCCAGATGTTGTTGAACGAGAGAGGGGCCTCTCTCGCTTGCCGTCCGGATGGACCGGAACGAGCTATGAACCGGACTAAAAGGCTTCCTCCGTTCTCCCTCCGATCCGCCGTCACTGGGTGTGCATTAAGTTAATTTTATAGTGCTCGCATCACCCCAAAATTCCTTCTAGACCGCAACGGACGAACCCGGCTGCCGAACCATTCGGTGAATGGACGCTACACCGGGCGAGCTAGCGGACGTCAAAGGCCGTCGAACCTACTAGGGTCCTCTTAGGCAATTGGCGTATTACATGAGCACTTTTCCGCTAGCCCTTCATTAATTGTGACGACGGAGGCACACTGTTGGAAGACATCACAGATACATCACCCTAATCTTGATCGTCTGAAATAGAAATTGATAAAGTAGAGTGACCCTGCGGGGAAAGGACCGGAGTGTCCAAATCCCCAACAACATACCGTGACATACGCTTCCCATATTGTCATCGAAATCATACGATACAGAACAGGAGTTAATGCGAGTACACTGACCACATATAGAATGATAATAAGGTCAGAGGAAGACTTCCTCCTAAAACAATTGATCAATATCCTTTCAATGAGAAAAGAAAACAAGTCCTGGTACTCGCACTAACCCCTGGCAATCAAATACATAATAATAATATGATCCATTAATATAGAAAAAATAATTGAAATCAAAATATTTTGAAAAAATATTTTTTCAGAACAGCCCAAGTTTCTGAAAAGAAACGTTGAGCCCCAATGGATCCCAAGCCTAAGTGTGGACAAAAATTTTAAAAATATTTTAAACAATTTATTCAACACTTACGAACAATAATAATGTATCTAGTTATGATTAAAATAACATAAAGATATTATTATTTAGAAATCCCCCCCTCACACAGAGGGCTGTTGTAAATGTAAACAATGAGTGTAAAAACACTAAAATAAGACTCCAGGCACCCAGGCCCGAAATCAGTTACCAAAAATACACCATCTGATGCAAAACGTTAAAAAATTTATAGTAATTTATATATTTTTTATACTTACCAATGACCCAGACATAGCTGGTGCTAACTCTTAAAATATAGGGCCAAACACAAATTTTGCCCCCCAATCCCCAAAATTTGCATCTAAAACTAAAGAAAACATGTCCTGAAAGGCCCTCCACACCTCGCCCCCACTGCGCATGCGCAGTGTCCAGGACGTTCCGAAATTGGCGCCATTTATCATTCTAATAACCAGTGCCTGGTAAGCGCTATGTACTCAGCGGGGAGGCAAGAGTTCCCAACTCCTGGGAGGGCCATCCCCGTCTGGGTCATTGGTAAGTATAAAAAATATATAAATTACTATAAATTTTTTAACATTTTTATACTGTACCAATGACCCAGACATAGCTGAATAGTAAAAAGGCTGGAGGGCCAAGGACATAGAGCAAAATGGAATACGCTCAATAAAATAAAATAGAGTCATCCCCTGTAGGGAAAAGAAGTAATAGGCCTTACATGTATCTTTCTTATTTATGATAAATTAGAAAGATACAACACCTTCCAAAAATTGAGCTTCATACATCCATGTACTCTATTAATATCCAATAATCCTTATACTAATAATTTTTAAAGTAAGCCAATAATAAAGTAAGTCTAGAGAATAGAGACTCTTATACTCCTAAAAGTGTGTGAGAATTGCATAATCATGTCCGTTGACATATGCAATATTCAAAAGCTATACTTTAAAAACTAAGACTTGAATGAATTTTATAAACTTAAACTTCTCACTAAACAACCATCCCAATAACAGCTCAGAATTACTAACTCCGGAGGAGGTATCCCCTTGTTTTCATAGTAAAAACAGGTGACCCAAGGGAACACCCTCCCCCCCCCCTTTTTCTTGCCCTGGGTCAAATAGCCCAGAGCGAAGAGGGCAGCCGAACGGAGACACTGCCGAAACAGACAGCCTACCTAGCTATAGTAGCAACTGTTAAGTGAATGACATTCTGAGCAGTAGATAATAGACCTAACAATAGAGGCCTCCAGAAATGGACTCGATATTTCTGAGATAAAATTCATGAATGGATGGCTGAGCGCAATGAGCAGCCTTCAAAAATCTATAATAACAACACTATTAATGTAAGCCCAAGAAGTAGAAGAACTCTTACTTCAAGAGCCGAAATCTTAAGCACAACTGCTAAGCCAATGATATACCATAAGCAGTACGCTAGTTAATAGAATCGATTAACAATAAAATGGAGCGTAACGTCCTTCTACTAGACATCAAAGACAGAAGAAGCTTACGCCCTTGTAATAAACAGATATCTGTTTATAAATACATAAACTGTACCCGGAAAGAGTAAAGGCCTATGCCCATACGAAGACGGAAGGACCTTAAAATAATAGGTTCCGGATAATAGGAGCCTAACTCTTATGCAACAATCCAACCTAAATAGTAACGGAAGTATTGATTCCGAAACTATGAAAGTGAAAATCATCCATCGATAGTGCATGAAACTCACTGACTCTACAGTAAAAGAGAAACCAACAGAATTACTGTCTAAAAGGTCAGAATTTGAAAACTACTGTTTCCAGAGGCTCAAATGATTACTTAGCTAAATAAGAACCGAAGTTAAAATCCGTATAGGAATTTAATCTAAAGATTCTAAGTCTATTTATCAAAAAGTTACTAACTGACTTAGATAAAGAGACAAAAGACTCAATTGTAAACTATCGTAGAGTGCATAGGTATGAGGTAACATAAACCTATAACCTAAATAACAACAGGCTGCAGTAGATCTTGTGAAACAAGTATACTAAAAACTAGCAATGCGTAGTATGGAGGGATCAACCATATGAACATAATGATCCCTACACCACGACGGAAGAGCCTCCACTTTAGTCGCATAGAATAGCGAAGAAGAGGATCTCCTATAGTAAGAAATCGCGTCCAAAGCTCGTCCAGTACAGTGCTTACAATGCAATACGGACCACACAACGGAATACATGAAGGTTGCGACCTTGCTGGTTGTGATAAAGATGACACGATTTACCCAGTGAAAAAAGATCCTCACATAGAGGAAGATTTCACGTTAAGATCCACAGTAGACAAGAGAGTAAATTACTCATGATCTCTGTGAAGATAGAGGTGCTATCAACAGAAATGTATTGTGGTTGTTTATCTTAGCAATACCTGCTAAAACAACAGCGCCGGAGGATACGCGTATCCTATCATTGCGTCCTATAGATCAATAGAGCGTTAACAGTATTAGCTCAGAGATCTGGACAAGCCAACACATACGTCTGCAATTGATTAGCAAGCTGTGTCATAATAAAACATCATTGGGCGCTCCCATAGATAGCAAATCTGATTAAATACTTGTTTGTTGAGAGTCCATTCTGACAGCAACAAGCGACCCGTAAGAGAACGGGAGTGCGATAAAACAATCAGACGACCCCGAATATGACGGACCAAAACTGAACTTGGTGTACTATAACCAACAGACGGATTCTTTCCATTAAATTGAATAACGGAAACGAAAGAGTGCCTCCCTGGTTCCGGAGATACGCCACTACTGTCGAATTAAAGGACAGGAATTTGGGCATGCATTTCTGAATAATGTTCATGCAATGACATAAAGCAAGCCTAAAAAACATTATTCCGCGGAAGTTAAACTGATAGCTAAAAGACTGCGGAACCCAAAGACCCTGGCACTTCGAATCCGTAGGGATCAGTATATATCCCAATCTGTTTGACTGGCAACCGTCATAACAGCCACACTAGGGTCCGGCAACTGCGGCGGCACTCTCTGAGTCAACCACCGAATGTTTGCCCCAGTCTGAATCTCTTGTAACAGTAGATAGACAAGAGAATGTATAAACCAAGCAATTCATGGATTGCCGGAAAGTTGCCGTCGAAGAGAAGCTCCTCCGAGAACGAAGCGACTCTGAGAGAGTTCTTAACCTACTATCCACGCGTGGATGTAGCTAGGGCTGCATCACGTCTAAACACTCCAATCAGCCACTGAAGGGCGGAGTTATACGTGAACAAAATACTGCCCTCAAAAGAAATTACATTGAGAATAATATCCCGTAAATCTTTTCTTGAAGACGTAATGATAACGCCTCAGTAAGGCGGATTACGTATAATAAAGCGTCTAAGTTAAGTCTACTATACATAATGTCGTTCCCAATATTGAAATTGGAAAAGACATAAACGGCGAAAAAGAATATATGCAGTCTTTAATCACACCGTCTAGACGCATATGAACTCTCGGTTTGCCCTGCTCTGCCAAAATAAACTATATGTAAAAAAGATAAAATGGCAGAAATGAGCCACGCGGACAAGAAACTAAACTATCATGCTTAGTAGCAGGCTTGTATATATATATATAATATATAGCGTCGAAAAATAAAACACATGTTGTAATGACAATATTGGACTGCGTCGGTAAGTCAGGGACAAAGTCCCTGTACCGATCGAAAAATCCGAGTCCAATGACGCTATAAGTCTCTTATCCAAGATCGCAGCAATGAAGTCCGAAAAGTTAAAAAATTTATAGTAATTTATATATTTTTTATACTTACCAATGACCCAGACATAGCTGGTGCTAACTCTTAAAATATAGGGCCAAACACAAATTTTGCCCCCCAATCCCCAAAATTTGCATCTAAAACTAAAGAAAACATGTCCTGAAAGGCCCTCCACACCTCGCCCCCACTGCGCATGCGCAGTGTCCAGGACGTTCCGAAATTGGCGCCATTTATCATTCTAATAACCAGTGCCTGGTAAGCGCTATGTACTCAGCGGGGAGGCAAGAGTTCCCAACTCCTGGGAGGGCCATCCCCGTCTGGGTCATTGGTAAGTATAAAAAATATATAAATTACTATAAATTTTTTAACATTTTTATACTGTACCAATGACCCAGACATAGCTGAATAGTAAAAAGGCTGGAGGGCCAAGGACATAGAGCAAAATGGAATACGCTCAATAAAATAAAATAGAGTCATCCCCTGTAGGGAAAAGAAGTAATAGGCCTTACATGTATCTTTCTTATTTATGATAAATTAGAAAGATACAACACCTTCCAAAAATTGAGCTTCATACATCCATGTACTCTATTAATATCCAATAATCCTTATACTAATAATTTTTAAAGTAAGCCAATAATAAAGTAAGTCTAGAGAATAGAGACTCTTATACTCCTAAAAGTGTGTGAGAATTGCATAATCATGTCCGTTGACATATGCAATATTCAAAAGCTATACTTTAAAAACTAAGACTTGAATGAATTTTATAAACTTAAACTTCTCACTAAACAACCATCCCAATAACAGCTCAGAATTACTAACTCCGGAGGAGGTATCCCCTTGTTTTCATAGTAAAAACCGGTGACCCAAGGGAACACCCTCCCCCCCCCCTTTTCTTGCCCTGGGTCAAATAGCCCAGAGCGAAGAGGGCAGCCGAACGGAGACACTGCCGAAACAGACAGCCTACCTAGCTATAGTAGCAACTGTTAAGTGAATGACATTCTGAGCAGTAGATAATAGACCTAACAATAGAGGCCTCCAGAAATGGACTCGATATTTCTGAGATAAAATTCATGAATGGATGGCTGAGCGCAATGAGCAGCCTTCAAAAATCTATAATAGCAACACTATTAATGTAAGCCCAAGAAGTAGAAGAACTCTTACTTCAAGAGCCGAAATCTTAAGCACAACTGCTAAGCCAATGATATACCATAAGCAGTACGCTAGTTAATAGAATCGATTAACAATAAAATGGAGCGTAACGTCCTTCTACTAGACATCAAAGACAGAAGAAGCTTACGCCCTTGTAATAAACAGATATCTGTTTATAAATACATAAACTGTACCCGGAAAGAGTAAAGGCCTATGCCCATACGAAGACGGAAGGACCTTAAAATAATAGGTTCCGGATAATAGGAGCCTAACTCTTATGCAACAAACCAACCTAAATAGTAACGGAAGTATTGATTCCGAAACTATGAAAGTGAAAATCATCCATCGATAGTGCATGAAACTCACTGACTCTACAGTAAAAGAGAAACCAACAGAATTACTGTCTAAAAGGTCAGAATTTGAAAACTACTGTTTCCAGAGGCTCAAATGATTACTTAGCTAAATAAGAACCGAAGTTAAAATCCGTATAGGAATTTAATCTAAAGATTCTAAGTCTATTTATCAAAAAGTTACTAACTGACTTAGATAAAGAGACAAAAGACTCAATTGTAAACTATCGTAGAGTGCATAGGTATGAGGTAACATAAACCTATAACCTAAATAACAACAGGCTGCAGTAGATCTTGTGAAACAAGTATACTAAAAACTAGCAATGCGTAGTATGGAGGGATCAACCATATGAACATAATGATCCCTACACCACGACGGAAGAGCCTCCACTTTAGTCGCATAGAATAGCGAAGAAGAGGATCTCCTATAGTAAGAAATCGCGTCCAAAGCTCGTCCAGTACAGTGCTTACAATGCAATACGGACCACACAACGGAATACATGAAGGTTGCGACCTTGCTGGTTGTGATAAAGATGACACGATTTACCCAGTGAAAAAAGATCCTCACATAGAGGAAGATTTCACGTTAAGATCCACAGTAGACAAGAGAGTAAATTACTCATGATCTCTGTGAAGATAGAGATGCTATCAACCGAAATGTATTGTGGTTGTTTATCTTAGCAATACCTGCTAAAACAACAGCGCCGGAGGATACGCGTATCCTATCATTGCGTCCTATAGATCAATAGAGCGTTAACAGTATTAGCTCAGAGATCTGGACAAGCCAACACATACGTCTGCAATTGATTAGCAAGCTGTGTCATAATAAAACATCATTGGGCGCTCCCATAGATAGCAAATCTGATTAAATACTTGTTTGTTGAGAGTCCATTCTGACAGCAACAAGCGACCCGTAAGAGAACGGGAGTGCGATAAAACAATCAGACGACCCCGAATATGACGGACCAAAACTGAACTTGGTGTACTATAACCAACAGACGGATTCTTTCCATTAAATTGAATAACGGAAACGAAAGAGTGCCTCCCTGGTTCCGGAGATACGCCACTACTGTCGAATTAAAGGACAGGAATTTGGGCATGCATTTCTGAATAATGTTCATGCAATGACATAAAGCAAGCCTAAAAAACATTATTCCGCGGAAGTTAAACTGATAGCTAAAAGACTGCGGAACCCAAAGACCCTGGCACTTCGAATCCGTAGGGATCAGTATATATCCCAATCTGTTTGACTGGCAACCGTCATAACAGCCACACTAGGGTCCGGCAACTGCGGCGGCACTCTCTGAGTCAACCACCGAATGTTTGCCGCAGTCTGAATCTCTTGTAACAGTAGATAGACAAGAGAATGTATAAACCAAGCAATTCATGGATTGCCGGAAAGTTGCCGTCGAAGAGAAGCTCCTCCGAGAACGAAGCGACTCTGAGAGAGTTCTTAACCTACTATCCACGCGTGGATGTAGCTAGGGCTGCATCACGTCTAAACACTCCAATCAGCCACTGAAGGGCGGAGTTATACGTGAACAAAATACTGCCCTCAAAAGAAATTACATTGAGAATAATATCCCGTAAATCTTTTCTTGAAGACGTAATGATAACGCCTCAGTAAGGCGGATTACGTATAATAAAGCGTCTAAGTTAAGTCTACTATACATAATGTCGTTCCCAATATTGAAATTGGAAAAGACATAAACGGCGAAAAAGAATATATGCAGTCTTTAATCACACCGTCTAGACGCACATGAACTCTCGGTTTGCCCTGCTCTGCCAAAATAAACTATATGTAAAAAAGATAAAATGGCAGAAATGAGCCACGCGGACAAGAAACTAAACTATCATGCTTAGTAGCAGGCTTGTATATATATATATAATATATAGCGTCGAAAAATAAAACACATGTTGTAATGACAATATTGGACTGCGTCGGTAAGTCAGGGACAAAGTCCCTGTACCGATCGAAAAATCCGAGTCCAATGACGCTATAAGTCTCTTATCCAAGATCGCAGCAATGAAGTCCGAAAAATAATCACTGGAAGAAATGCCAGAAGATATGAAAGGCATCTTCCGATACTACTAAAGGGAAAACTCGAAATCTTTCGAATCCCTTTCGCCATCCTGTCGGACCCTATAAAGCGTTCGGTCGTCCGTAGCTTGATGCAACCGCGGACCGCACCGACCCAGCGCCGTCGGATAATTCCTGATTCGACCGAGAAACCGTCAATTGCTGGGATGCTGCGAAACAACTGTGCTAACTCGGATAGCACGTCCGTCACCGAGGCCTGAGGAGCAGCGGTCTTACGATGCATTGCCGCAGGAAGCTCCGAGATCGTTACCCCGTGCATACTTCCAATATGCGAGCGAACGGAGTGTATAGGCCTCGTGTCCCTTGGCTACCGGATGGCGCGACCTATTCGCTGTGGAATCACTGAATGCCGAAACTGATCGGATACTCGAGGTCACGTAGCCAATGTGCGGTCGTGTGCCCTGCTGTGAGGATGAGGAAGCATTAAAGACAGTCTCTCGGACTGTCAATATAACGGAGCGTCCCAAGCAACGGACATATGCTCCGAATGTAAAATATCTGAACCACAACATGCGGTCCCCTATGTTGTTGGCTTCCTCCGATCTGTCCTCAATCTGCCGTCACTGGGTGAGTACTAAAGTAATTAAAGTGCTCGCATCACCCAAATCTCCTTCCTAGACCGCAACGGACGAACCCGGCAGCCGAACCATTCGATGAATGTATGCTACACCGGGTGAGCTAGCGAATGTCATTCCGTAAGCGATAGACATATTCCATGAGCACTTATTGCCGCTAACTCTTCATTAACTATGACGACAGAGGCACACTTTTGAAAGACATCTCCATAACTCTTCGAACAAGAAACCAGAAATGCTTGGATAGCAAGCATAAAAAAATAATATATATAGCGTCGTTCAATAATTCGAAAGTTTGTGTGACATTATTGGATTATGTCGGAACTGAGGGACGATGTCCCTGAACCGAACCAAAAATTTCTAAGTCCACCGACGCTATCAGTTTCTTATCCGGCATCGCAGCATATGTTGTTCCGAAAGGGAAAGCTTGAAATCCACCGAATCCCTTTCGGTATCCCGTCGGACCGGATGAAACTTTTGGACGTCCGTACCCGCTTCCGCGGAGCGTCCCGACCCAGCATCGTCGGATAAAATATATGCGACAGATTCAGTTGATGCTGGGATGCTGCGATAAACTGTGCTATTAAGGAAAGCACGTCCGTTCCCGAGGCCTGTGCCGTAGCGGACTTACGATGCATTGCCGCTGGAAGCTCCGTGTACGTTGACTCCCGCACACTTCCTATGCGAACGTCCGGAGTCTGCAGGCCTCGAGTCCCCGGCTACCGACCCAGCGCTGTCGGATAATTCTCGATCCGACACCGTTTCTGTCGGCTGCTGGGATGCTGCGATAAGCTGTGCTATGTGCACAAGAATGTCCGGCGTCGAGACCTGCGGAGGCGCAGTCTATCGGTGCTTCGCCGAGGGCAGCTCCGCATCAGATGGCTCCCGCATACTTCCTATGCGAACGTCCGGAGTCCATCGGTCTCGAATCCCTGGCTGCCGGATGGTGTGACCTGGTCGCCGAAGAATCCTTGATCGGCGAAGCTGGTAATATATCGGCGGTCACGCAGCCAAGGTGCGGTCGTGTGCGCTGATGAGAAGAGGAAGCCTTAGCAGTCTCAGCGGACTGCCTATACAACGGAGCGTCCCGAGCGACAGACGTATGCTCCGCTAACAACACATTTGTACCACAACATCTGGGGCCAGATGTTGTTGAACGAGAGAGGGGCCTCTCTCGCTTGCCGTCCGGATGGACCGGAACGAGCTATGAACCGGACTAAAAGGCTTCCTCCGTTCTCCCTCCGATCCGCCGTCACTGGGTGTGCATTAAGTTAATTTTATAGTGCTCGCATCACCCCAAAATTCCTTCTAGACCGCAACGGACGAACCCGGCTGCCGAACCATTCGGTGAATGGACGCTACACCGGGCGAGCTAGCGGACGTCAAAGGCCGTCGAACCTACTAGGGTCCTCTTAGGCAATTGGCGTATTACATGAGCACTTTTCCGCTAGCCCTTCATTAATTGTGACGACGGAGGCACACTGTTGGAAGACATCACAGATACATCACCCTAATCTTGATCGTCTGAAATAGAAATTGATAAAGTAGAGTGACCCTGCGGGGAAAGGACCGGAGTGTCCAAATCCCCAACAACATACCGTGACATACGCTTCCCATATTGTCATCGAAATCATACGATACAGAACAGGAGTTAATGCGAGTACACTGACCACATATAGAATGATAATAAGGTCAGAGGAAGACTTCCTCCTAAAACAATTGATCAATATCCTTTCAATGAGAAAAGAAAACAAGTCCTGGTACTCGCACTAACCCCTGGCAATCAAATACATAATAATAATATGATCCATTAATATAGAAAAAATAATTGAAATCAAAATATTTTGAAAAAATATTTTTTCAGAACAGCCCAAGTTTCTGAAAAGTAACGTTGAGCCCCAATGGATCCCAAGCCTAAGTGTGGACAAAAATTTTAAAAATATTTTAAACAATTTATTCAACACTTACGAACAATAATAATGTATCTAGTTATGATTAAAATAACATAAAGATATTATTATTTAGAAATCCCCCCCTCACACAGAGGGCTGTTGTAAATGTAAACAATGAGTGTAAAAACACTAAAATAAGACTCCAGGCACCCAGGCCCGAAATCAGTTACCAAAAATACACCATCTGATGCAAAACAGAGACTTCCAGGGAAGAAACTGCAGAACATCAGATGGTAGATGCAGAACACAACGCCTAACCACCCGTAGGTGAAGACGTAAACATGGGGAAAGAACAGAATTCATTCTGTTAATAAGCTAAAACTCCCAAGAAATTTTAGTAATAATAATTACAGAAACTATGCCAAAAGCATGGGAGAATAGCAAGGGGGAACTTAAAGGACAGGGAGAGAGGAAAAACACTTGAAAAAACAGTGTAACTAAATAATCAGAATGACAACAAAATGGCTGCTGCCTTGAAAATAGGTAACTTAACATAATTTCATTAAAAAATTTTAAGTTACAGCCCTGATAATATTCTGTCACACATTCTTTTCCTCTCCTCCTTTTCTATCCTCCTTAGAATCACCATTTCACTAATATTTATGTGTCTGGCATCATTTAAACTGAGATTTAAAAGCACAAAGATCAGTCAGATGTTAACTGATGAAGGGCCAAACTTAGAATGATAAATGGCGCCAATTTCGGAACGTCCTGGACACTGCGCATGCGCAGTGGGGGCGAGGTGTGGAGGGCCTTTCAGGACATGTTTTCTTTAGTTTTAGATGCAAATTTTGGGGATTGGGGGGCAAAATTTGTGTTTGGCCCTATATTTTAAGAGTTAGCACCAGCTATGTCTGGGTCATTGGTACAGTATAAAAATATAATCACTGGAAGAAATGCCAGAAGATATGAAAGGCATCTTCCGATACTACTAAAGGGAAAACTCGAAATCTTTCGAATCCCTTTCGCCATCCTGTCGGACCCTATAAAGCGTTCGGTCGTCCGTAGCTTGATGCAACCGCGGACCGCACCGACCCAGCGCCGTCGGATAATTCCTGATTCGACCGAGAAACCGTCAATTGCTGGGATGCTGCGAAACAACTGTGCTAACTCGGATAGCACGTCCGTCACCGAGGCCTGAGGAGCAGCGGTCTTACGATGCATTGCCGCAGGAAGCTCCGAGATCGTTACCCCGTGCATACTTCCAATATGCGAGCGAACGGAGTGTATAGGCCTCGTGTCCCTTGGCTACCGGATGGCGCGACCTATTCGCTGTGGAATCACTGAATGCCGAAACTGATCGGATACTCGAGGTCACGTAGCCAATGTGCGGTCGTGTGCCCTGCTGTGAGGATGAGGAAGCATTAAAGACAGTCTCTCGGACTGTCAATATAACGGAGCGTCCCGAGCAACGGACATATGCTCCGAATGTAAAATATCTGAACCACAACATGCGGTCCCCTATGTTGTTGGCTTCCTCCGATCTGTCCTCAATCTGCCGTCACTGGGTGAGTACTAAATTAATTAAAGTGCTCGCATCACCCAAATCTCCTTCCTAGACCGCAACGGACGAACCCGGCAGCCGAACCATTCGATGAATGTATGCTACACCGGGTGAGCTAGCGAATGTCATTCCGTAAGCGATAGACATATTCCATGAGCACTTATTGCCGCTAACTCTTCATTAACTATGACGACAGAGGCACACTTTTGAAAGACATCTCCATGACTCTTCGAACAAGAAACCAGAAATGCTTGGATAGCAAGCATAAAATAATAATATATATAGCGTCGTTCAATAATTCGAAAGTTTGTGTGACATTATTGGATTATGTCGGAACTGAGGGACGATGTCCCTGAACCGAACCAAAAATTTCTAAGTCCACCGACGCTATCAGTTTCTTATCCGGCATCGCAGCATATGTTGTTCCGAAAGGGAAAGCTTGAAATCCACCGAATCCCTTTCGGTATCCCGTCGGACCGGATGAAACTTTCGGACGTCCGTACCCGCTTCCGCGGAGCGTCCCGACCCAGCATCGTCGGATAAAATATATGCGACAGATTCAGTTGATGCTGGGATGCTGCGATAAACTGTGCTATTAAGGAAAGCACGTCCGTTCCCGAGGCCTGTGCCGTAGCGGACTTACGATGCATTGCCGCTGGAAGCTCCGTGTACGTTGACTCCCGCACACTTCCTATGCGAACGTCCGGAGTCTGCAGGCCTCGAGTCCCCGGCTACCGACCCAGCGCTGTCGGATAATTCTCGATCCGACACCGTTTCTGTCGGCTGCTGGGATGCTGCGATAAGCTGTGCTAAGTGCACAAGAATGTCCGGCGTCGAGACCTGCGGAGGCGCAGTCTATCAGTGCTTCGCCGAGGGCAGCTCCGCATCAGATGGCTCCCGCATACTTCCTATGCGAACGTCCGGAGTCCATCGGTCTCGAATCCCTGGCTGCCGGATGGTGTGACCTGGTCGCCGAAGAATCCTTGATCGGCGAAGCTGGTAATATATCGGCGGTCACGCAGCCAAGGTGCGGTCGTGTGCGCTGATGAGAAGAGGAAGCCTTAGCAGTCTCAGCGGACTGCCTATACAACGGAGCGTCCCGAGCGACGGACGTATGCTCCGCTAACAACACATTTGTACCACAACATCTGGGGCCAGATGTTGTTGAACGAGAGAGGGGCCTCTCTCGCTTGCCGTCCGGATGGACCGGAACGAGCTATGAACCGGACTAAAAGGCTTCCTCCGTTCTCCCTCCGATCCGCCGTCACTGGGTGTGCATTAAGTTAATTATATAGTGCTCGCATCACCCCAAAATTCCTTCTAGACCGCAACGGACGAACCCGGCTGCCGAACCATTCGGTGAATGGACGCTACACCGGGCGAGCTAGCGGACGTCAAAGGCCGTCGAACCTACTAGGGTCCTCTTAGGCAATTGGCGTATTACATGAGCACTTTTCCGCTAGCCCTTCATTAATTGTGACGACGGAGGCACACTGTTGGAAGACATCACAGATACATCACCCTAATCTTGATCGTCTGAAATAGAAATTGATAAAGTAGAGTGACCCTGCGGGGAAAGGACCGGAGTGTCCAAATCCCCAACAACATACCGTGACATACGCTTCCCATATTGTCATCGAAATCATACGATACAGAACAGGAGTTAATGCGAGTACACTGACCACATATAGAATGATAATAAGGTCAGAGGAAGACTTCCTCCTAAAACAATTGATCAATATCCTTTCAATGAGAAAAGAAAACAAGTCCTGGTACTCGCACTAACCCCTGGCAATCAAATACATAATAATAATATGATCCATTAATATAGAAAAAATAATTGAAATCAAAATATTTTGAAAAAATATTTTTTCAGAACAGCCTAAGTTTCTGAAAAGTAACGTTGAGCCCCAATGGATCCCAAGCCTAAGTGTGGACAAAAATTTTAAAAATATTTTAAACAATTTATTCAACACTTACGAACAATAATAATGTATCTAGTTATGATTAAAATAACATAAAGATATTATTATTTAGAAATCCCCCCCTCACACAGAGGGCTGTTGTAAATGTAAACAATGAGTGTAAAAACACTAAAATAAGACTCCAGGCACCCAGGCCCGAAATCAGTTACCAAAAATACACCATCTGATGCAAAACAGAGACTTCCAGGGAAGAAACTGCAGAACATCAGATGGTAGATGCAGAACACAACGCCTAACCACCCGTAGGTGAAGACGTAAACATGGGGAAAGAACAGAATTCATTCTGTTATTAAGCTAAAACTCCCAAGAAATTTTAGTAATAATAATTACAGAAACTATGCCAAAAGCATGGGAGAATAGCAAGGGGGAACTTAAAGGACAGGGAGAGAGGAAAAACACTTGAAAAAACAGTGTAACTAAATAATCAGAATGACAACAAAATGGCTGCTGCCTTGAAAATAGGTAACTTAACATAATTTCATTAAAAAATTTTAAGTTACAGCCCTGATAATATTCTGTCACACATTCTTTTCCTCTCCTCCTTTTCTATCCTCCTTAGAATCACCATTTCACTAATATTTATGTGTCTGGCATCATTTAAACTGAGATTTAAAAGCACAAAGATCAGTCAGATGTTAACTGATGAAGGGCCAAACTTAGAATGATAAATGGCGCCAATTTCGGAACGTCCTGGACACTGCGCATGCGCAGTGGGGGCGAGGTGTGGAGGGCCTTTCAGGACATGTTTTCTTTAGTTTTAGATGCAAATTTTGGGGATTGGGGGGCAAAATTTGTGTTTGGCCCTATATTTTAAGAGTTAGCACCAGCTATGTCTGGGTCATTGGTACAGTATAAAAATAGAGACTTCCAGGGAAGAAACTGCAGAACATCAGATGGTAGATGCAGAACACAACGCCTAACCACCCCTAGGTGAAGACGTAAACATGGGGAAAGAACAGAATTCATTCTGTTATTAAGCTAAAACTCCCAAGAAATTTTAGTAATAATAATTACAGAAACTATGCAAAAAGCATGGGAGAATAGCAAGGGGGAACTTAAAGGACAGGGAGAGAGGAAAAACACTTGAAAAAACAGTGTAACTAAATAATCAGAATGACAACAAAATGGCTGCTGCCTTGAAAATAGGTAACTTAACATAATTTCATTAAAAAATTTTAAGTTACAGCCCTGATAATATTCTGTCACACATTCTTTTCCTCTCCTCCTTTTCTATCCTCCTTAGAATCACCATTTCACTAATATTTATGTGTCTGGCATCATTTAAACTGAGATTTAAAAGCACAAAGATCAGTCAGATGTTAACTGATGAAGGGCCAAACTTAGAATGATAAATGGCGCCAATTTCGGAACGTCCTGGACACTGCGCATGCGCAGTGGGGGCGAGGTGTGGAGGGCCTTTCAGGACATGTTTTCTTTAGTTTTAGATGCAAATTTTGGGGATTGGGGGGCAAAATTTGTGTTTGGCCCTATATTTTAAGAGTTAGCACCAGCTATGTCTGGGTCATTGGTACAGTATAAAAATATAAAACACATGTTGTAATGACAATATTGGACTGCGTCGGTAAGTCAGGGACAAAGTCCCTGTACCGATCGAAAAATCCGAGTCCAATGACGCTATAAGTCTCTTATCCAAGATCGCAGCAATGAAGTCCGAAAAATAATCACTGGAAGAAATGCCAGAAGATATGAAAGGCATCTTCCGATACTACTAAAGGGAAAACTCGAAATCTTTCGAATCCCTTTCGCCATCCTGTCGGACCCTATAAAGCGTTCGGTCGTCCGTAGCTTGATGCAACCGCGGACCGCACCGACCCAGCGCCGTCGGATAATTCCTGATTCGACTGAGAAACCGTCAATTGCTGGGATGCTGCGAAACAACTGTGCTAACTCGTATAGCACGTCCGTCACTGAGGCCTGAGGAGCAGCGGTCTTACGATGCATTGCCGCAGGAAGCTCCGAGATCGTTACCCCGTGCATACTTCCAATATGCGAGCGAACGGAGTGTATAGGCCTCGTGTCCCTTGGCTACCGGATGGCGCGACCTATTCGCTGTGGAATCACTGAATGCCGAAACTGATCGGATACTCGAGGTCACGTAGCCAATGTGCAGTCGTGTGCCCTGCTGTGAGGATGAGGAAGCATTAAAGACAGTCTCTCGGACTGTCAATATAACGGAGCGTCCCGAGCAACGGACATATGCTCCGAATGTAAAATATCTGAACCACAACATGCGGTCCCCTATGTTGTTGGCTTCCTCCGATCTGTCCTCAATCTGCCGTCACTGGGTGAGTACTAAAATAATTAAAGTGCTCGCATCACCCAAATCTCCTTCCTAGACCGCAACGGACGAACCCGGCAGCCGAACCATTCGATGAATGTACGCTACACCGGGTGAGCTAGCGAATGTCACTCCGTAAGCGATAGACATATTCCATGAGCACTTATTGCCGCTAACTCTTCATTAACTATGACGACAGAGGCACACTTTTGAAAGACATCTCCATAACTCTTCGAACAAGAAACCAGAAATGCTTGGATAGCAAGCATAAAATAATAATATATATAGCGTCGTTCAATAATTCGAAAGTTTGTGTGACATTATTGGACTATGTCGGAACTGAGGGACGATGTCCCTGAACCGAACCAAAAATTTCTAAGTCCACCGACGCTATCAGTTTCTTATCCGGCATCGCAGCATATGTTGTTCCGAAAGGGAAAGCTTGAAATCCACCGAATCCCTTTCGGTATCCCATCGGACCGGATGAAACTTTCGGACGTCCGTACCCGCTTCCGCGGAGCGTCCCGACCCAGCATCGTCGGATAAAATATATGCGACAGATTCAGTTGATGCTGGGATGCTGCGATAATCTGTGCTATTAAGGAAAGCACATCCGTTCCCGAGGCCTGTGCAGTAGCGGACTTACGATGCATTGCCGCTGGAAGCTCCGTGTACGTTGACTCCCGCACACTTCCTATGCGAACGTCCGGAGTCTGCAGGCCTCGAGTCCCCGGCTACCAACCCAGCGCTGTCGGATAATTCTCGATCCGACACCGTTTCTGTCGGCTGCTGGGATGCTGCGATAAGCTGTGCTATGTGCACAAGAATGTCCGGCGTCGAGACCTGCGGAGGCGCAGTCTATCGCTGCTTCGCCGAGGGCAGCTCCGCATCAGATGGCTCCCGCATACTTTTCCTATGCGAACGTCCGGAGTCCATCGGTCTCGAATCCCTGGCTGCCGGATGGTGTGACCTGGTCGCCGAAGAATCCTAGATCAGCGAAGCTGGTAATATATCGGCGGTCACGCAGCCAAGGTGCGGTCGTGTGCGCTGACGAGAAGAGGAAGCCTTAGCAGTCTCAGCGGACTGCCTATACAACGGAGCGTCCCGAGCGACGGACGTATGCTCCGCTAACTACACATTTGTACCACAACATCTGGGGCCAGATGTTGTTGAACGAGAGAGGGGCCTCTCTCGCTTGCCGTCCGGATGGACCGGAACGAGCTATGAACCGGACTAAAAGGCTTCCTCCGTTCTCCCTCCGATCCGCCGTCACTGGGTGTGCATTAAGTTAATTTTATAGTGCTCGCATCACCCCAAAATTCCTTCTAGACCGCAACGGACGAACCCGGCTGCCGAACCATTCGGTGAATGGACGCTACACCGGGCGAGCTAGCGGACGTCAAAGGCCGTCGAACCTACTAGGGTCCTCTTAGGCAATTGGCGTATTACATGAGCACTTTTCCGCTAGCCCTTCATTAATTGTGACGACGGAGGCACACTGTTGGAAGACATCACAGATACATCACCCTAATCTTGATCGTCTGAAATAGAAATTGATAAAGTAGAGTGACCCTGCGGGGAAAGGACCGGAGTGTCCAAATCCCCAACAACATACCGTGACATACGCTTCCCATATTGTCATCGAAATCATACGATACAGAACAGGAGTTAATGCGAGTACACTGACCACATATAGAATGATAATAAGGTCAGAGGAAGACTTCCTCTTAAGCAATTGATCAATATCCTTTCAATGTGAAAAGAAAACAAGTCCTGGTACTCGCACTAACCCCTGGCAATCAAAATACCTAATAATAATATGATCCATTAATATAGAAAAAATAATTGAAATCAAAATATTTTGAAAAAATATTTTTTCAGAACAGCCCAAGTTTCTGAAAAGTAACGTTGAGCCCCAATGGATCCCAAGCCTAAGTGTGGACAAAAATTTTAAAAATATTTTAAACAATTTATTCAACACTTACAAACAATAATAATGTATCTAGTTATGATTAAAATAACATAAAGATATTATTATTTAGAAATCCCCCCCTCACACAGAGGGCTGTTGTAAATGTAAACAATGAGTGTAAAAACACTAAAATAAGACTCCAGGCACCCAGGCCCGAAATCAGTTACCAAAAATACACCATCTGATGCAAAACAGAGACTTCCAGGGAAGAAACTGCAGAACATCAGATGGTAGATGCAGAACACAACGCCTAACCACCCGTAGGTGAAGACGTAAACATGGGGAAAGAACAGAATTCATTCTGTTATACAGCTAAAACTCCCAAGAAATTTTAGTAATAATAATTACAGAAACTATGCCAAAAGCATGGGAGAATAGCAAGGGGGAACTTAAAGGACAGGGAGAGAGGAAAAACACTTGAAAAAACAGTGTAACTAAATAATCAGAATGACAACAAAATGGCTGCTGCCTTGAAAATAGGTAACTTAACATAATTTCATTAAAAACTTTTATGTTACAGCCCTGATAATATTCTGTCACACATTCTTTTCCTCTCCTCCTTTTCTATCCTCCTTAGAATCACCATTTCACTAATATTTATGTGTCTGGCATCATTTAAACTGAGATTTAAAAGCACAAAGATCAGTCAGATGTTAACTGATGAAGGGCCAAACTTAGAATAATAAATGGCGCCAATTTCGGAACGTCCTTGACACTGCGCATGCGCAGTAGGGGCGAAGTGTGGAGGGCCTTTCAGGACATGTTTTCTTTAGTTTTAGATGCAAATTTTGGGGATTGGGGGGCAAAATTTGTGTTTGGCCCTATATTTTAAGAGTTAGCACCAGCTATGTCTGGGTCATTGGTACAGTATAAAAATATCGCTGACTGATTACCAGTTATTTGTGCTAAAAATTGGCAGATTTCGATGCCGATTATGACTGTAACTGAGCGTACTTGCAGCAATCGTGTACCAGTCACAATTGTCAGTAGCATGCACTTGGGCAGTACACATGGCTCTCACGTAGAGTCACATGAACCATCCAAGTGCACGCAACTGGTAATTTTACTGCGACCTGATTCAATGAAGTTCAACCTTCACATTTCCGGTATGAACTGGCAATTGCCACATGGAAAACCCCAATTTGAACCCTGGCACTTGATTTGTACAGACTTAAATCTGAGCCTCTTATGGATGCTGTATACAAAATATGAAAAGATTCTGACTGGTGGCTCTGAAGAAGAATATTTTTAAAAAATAATCCTCATATTTCACAAAGCTAAAATTTGGGCTCCAACTGGGGCCCCAAACATGGAAACCATAGACCTGATTTGAACAAACTTAAATCTGACACCCATAAGGGTGCTGTATACAAAAGACGAGAAAATTATGACAGGTGGATCTCAAGAGGAAGATTTTTAAAGAATTTTCCTTATGAAGCACAAAGTTTCCATAAAGAGCCCAAATATTAACCTTAGGACTTGATTTGAACAAACTTAAATTTGAGCCTTTTATGGATGCTGTATACCAAATATGATTCCTACAGGTGATTCTGAAAAAGGTTATTTTTTTAAAGACTATTCCACTTATTTCACGAAGCTAAAATTCAGGTTCCCACAGGGACCCCATATATAGAACCCATAAATCTGCTTTGAACAAACTTGAATTTGAACCCCATAAGGATGCTGTATATCAAATATCAAAAAGATTCTGACTAGTGGATATGAAGAAGATTTTTAAAGAATTTTTGTCTTATTACACTAAGTTAAAAATTCGGCTCCCATGAGGGTATGCTGCTGATCATGCAAGAGAGGTTTCATCAAAACCGGATCAAAAACCTTGAAGGGATGCAAACAAGAGCAGCAAGGATGGGAGGAGTAAACAAGAGGCCCCAAGGAGCCTTAATCGCTCACCGGCCAAAGTGGTTCAAAGAAGTATTTGGGGTCACATTCAGTTAAACATGGTTCATCAACACTACAAAGGAATGAAGTCATGAGAGACAAATTTTATGGAACTAGGGACATGGCTTGAACAAACTTGAATCTTACCCCCCTAAGGATGCTGCATACCAAATATCAAAAGCATTCATTTGCTGGATCTGAAGAAGATTTTTAAAGAAAATTCCTCATTTTGAACTAAGTTACCATTCGGGCTCCCACAGTGAGCCCAAATATAAACCCAGGGACTTGGCTTGAACAAACTTGAATCTCACCCCCTAAGGATGCTGGATGCCAAATATCAAAACATTCTGACTGCTGAATCTGAAGAAGAAGATTTTTTTAAAAATTCCTCATATTGACCAAGTTATAATTCAGGCTCCCATAGGGAGCCCAAATATGGACTCAAGAACTTGGCTTTAACAAACTTGAATCTCACCCTCTTAAGGATGCTATACACCACATATCAAAACATTCCGACTGCTGGATCTGAAGAAGAAGATTTTTTAAGAAAATTCCTCATTTCGAACTAAGTTACAATTCAAGCTCCCACAATGAGCCAAAATATGGACCTAGGGACATGGCTTGAACAAACTTGAATCTCACCACCCTAAGGATGCTGCATACCACATATCAAAACATTCTGACTGCTGGATCTGAAGAAGATTTTTTAAGAAAGTTAAAAAATTTATAGTAATTTCTATATTTTTTATACTTACCAATGACCCAGACATAGCTGGTGCTAACTCTTAAAATATAGGGCCAAACACAAATTTTGCCCCCCAATCCCCAAAATTTGCATCTAAAACCAAAGAAAACATGTCCTGAAAGGCCCTCCACACTTCACCTCTACTGCGCATGCGCAGTGTCAAGGACGTTCCGAAACTGGCGCCATTAATCATTCTAATAACCAGTGCCTGGTAAGCGCTATGTACTCAGCGGGGAGGCAAGAGTTCCCAACTCCTGGGAGGGCCATCCCCGTCTGGGTCATTGGTAAGTATAAAAAATATAGAAATTACTATAAATTTTTTAACATTTTTATACTGTACCAATGACCCAGACATAGCTGAATAGTAAAAAGGCTGGAGGGCCAAGGACATAGAGCAAAATGGAATACGCTCAATAATATAAAATAGAGTCATCCCCTGTAGGGAAAAAGAAGTAATAGGCCTTACATGTATCTTTCTTATTTATGATAAATTAGAAAGATACAACACCTTCCAAAATTGAGCTTCATACATCCATGTACTCTATTAATATCCAATATAATCCTTACACTAATATTTTTTAAAGTAAGCCAATAAATGAAGTAAGTCTAGAGAATAGAGACTCTTATACTCCTTAAAAGTGTCTGAGGATTGCATAATCATGTCCGTTGACATATGCAATATTCAAAAGCTATACTTTAAAAACTAAGACTTGAATGAATTTTTAAAACATAAACTTCTCACTGAACAACCATCCCAATAACAGCTCAGAATTACTAACTCCGGAGGAGGTATCCCCTTGTTTTCATAGTAAAACAGGTGACCCAAGGGAACACCCTTCCCCCCCCCTTTTTCTTGCCCTGGGTCAAATAGCCCAGAGCGAAGAGGGCAGCAGAATGGAGACACTGCCGAAACAGACAGCCTACCTAGCTATAGTAGCAACTGTTAAGTGAATAACATTCTGAGCAGTAGATAACAGACCTAACAATAGAGGCCTCCAGAAATGGACTCGATATTTCTGAGATAAAAATTCATGAATATGGATGGCTGAGCGCAATGAGCAGCCTTCAAAAATCTATAATAGCGACACTATTAATGTAAGCCCAAGATGTAGAAGAACTCTTACTTCATGAGCCGAAATCTTAAGCACAACTGCTGAATCAATGATATACCATAAGCAGTACCGATAGTTAATAGAATCCATTAACAATAGAATGGAGCATAACGTCCTTCTACTAGGCATCAAAGACAGAAGAAGCTTACGACCCTAGTAATAAACAGATATCTGTTTATAAATACATAAACTCTAACCGGAAAGAGTAAAGGCCTATGCCCGTACGAAGACGGAAGGACCTTAATAACAATAGGTTCCGGAAATTAGGAGCCTAACTTATGCAAAAATCCAACCTAAATAGTAACGGAAGTAGTGATTCCGAAACTACGAAAGTGAAAATCATCCATCGATAGTGCATGAAACTCACTGACTCTTCAGTAAAAGAGAAACCAACAGAATTACTGTCTAAAAGGTCAAAATTTGAAAACTACTGTTTCCAGAGGCTCAAATGATTACTTAGCTAAATAAGAACCGAAGTTAAATTCCATATAGGAATTTAATCTCAAGATTCTAAGTCTATTTATCAAAAAGTTACTAACTGACTTAGATAAAGAGACATAAGATTCAATTGTAAACTATCCTAGAGTGCATAGGTATGAGGTAACATAAACCTATAACCTTAATAATAACAGGCTGCAGTAGATCTTGTGAAACAAGTATACTAAAAAATTGCAATGAGTAGTATGGAGGGATCAACAATATGAACATAAGGATCCCTACACCAACGACGGAAGAGCCTCCACTTTAGCCGTATAGAATAGCGAAGAAGAGGATCTCCTATATTAAGAAATCGCGTCCAAAGCTCGTCCAGTACAATGCTTACAATGCAAAACGGACCACACAATGGAATACATGAAGGTTGCGACCTTGCGGGTTGTGATAAAGATGACACGATTTACCCAGTGAAAAAAGATCCTCACATTGAGGAAGATTTCACGTTAAGTCCCACAGTAGACAACAGAGTAAATTACCCATGGTCTCTGTGAAGATAGAGATGCTATCAACAGAAATGTATTGTGGTTGTTTATCTTAGCAATACCTGCTGAAACAACAGCGCCGGAGGATACGCGTATCCTATCATTCCATCCTATAGATCAATAGAGCGTTAACAACATTAGCTCAGAGATCCAGACAAGCCAACACATACGTCTGCAATTGATTAGCAAGCTGTGTCGTAAATAAATCATCATTGGGCGCTCCCACAGATAGCAAATCTGATTAAATACTTGTTTGTTGAGAGTCCATTCTGACAGCAACAAGCGACCCCTAAGTGAACGGGAGTCCGGAAAACAATCAGACGACCCGGAATATGACGGACCAAAACAGAACTTGGTGTACTATAACCAACAGACGGATTCTTTCCATTAAATTGAATAACGGAAACGAAGAGTGCCTCCCTGGTTCCGGAGATACGCCACTACTGTCGAATTAACGGACAGGATTTGGGCATGCGTTTCTGAATAATGTTCATGCAATGACATAAAGCAAGCCTAAAAAACATTATTCCGCGGAAGATAATTGGTTGCTAAGAGACTGCGGAACCCAAAGACCCTGGCACTTCGAATCCGTTGGGATCAGTATTATATCCCAATCTGTTTGACTGGCAACCGTCATAACAGCAACACTCGGGTCCGGCAACTGCAGTGGCACTCTCTGAGTCAACCACCGAATGTTTGCCCCAGTCTGAATCTTTTGTAACACTAGATAGACAAGAGAACGTGTAAATCGAGCAATTCATGGATTGCCGAAAAGTTGCCGTCGAAGAGAAGCTTCTCCGAGAACGAAGCGACTCTGAGAGAGTTCTTAACCTTACTATCTACGCGCGTGGATGTAGCTAGGGCTGCGTCACGTCTAACCAACTCCAATCAGCCACTGAAGGGCGGAGTTATACGTGAACAAACTACTGCCCTCAAAAGAAATTACATTGAGAATAATATCCCGTAAATCTTTACTTGAAGACGTAATGATAACGCCTCACGTATGATAAAGCGTCTAAGTTAAGACTACTAGACATCATTGTCGTTTCCAACATTGAAGTTGGAAAAGACATAGACGGCGAAAAAGAATATTTCGAGTCTTTAACCACACCGTCTAGACACATATGAACTCTCGGTATGCCCTGAACTGCCAAAATAAACTATTCGTATAAATGATAAAACGGCAGAAATGAGCAACGCGGACAAGAAACTAAACTATCATGCTTGGTAGCAGGCTTGTATGCATATATAGCGTCGAAAAATAAAACACATGTTGTAATGAAATTATTGGACTGCGTCGGTAAGTCAGGGACAATGTCCCCGAACCGATCGAAAATTCCGAGTCCAATGACGCTATAAGTCTCTTATCCAACATCGCAGCAATGTAGTCCGAAATAACAATCACTGGAAGATAATGCCAGAAGATATGAATGGCAGCTTCCGATACTACAAAAGGGAAAACTCGAAATCTTTCGAATCCCTTTCGCCATCCTGTCGGACCCTATAAAGCGTTCGGTCGTCCGTACCTGATACAACCGCGGACCGCACCGACCCAGCGCCGTCGGATAATTCCTGATTCGACCAAGAAACAGTCAATTGCTGGGATGGTGCGAAACAACTGTGCTAACTCGGATAGCACGTCCGCCACTGAGGCCTGAGGAGAAGCGGTCCTACGATGCATTACCGCTGGAAGCTCCGTGATCGTTACCCCGTGCATACTACCAATATGCGAGCGAACGGAGTGTATAGGCCTCGTGTCCCTTGGCTACGGATGGCGCGACCTATTCGCCGTGGTATCACTGAATGACGAATCTGATCGGATACTCGAGGTCACGTAGCCAATGTGCGGTCGTGTGCCCTGCTGTGAGGATGAGGAAGCATTATGGACAGTCTCTCGGACTGTCAATATAACGGAGCGTCCCGACCGACAGACATATGCTCCGAATGTAAAATATCAGAACCACAACATGCGGTCCCCTATGTTGTTGGACGAGAGAGGGACCTCTCTCGCTCACAGCCCGGACGGACCTGGACAAGCAAGGAACCGGACTAACAGGCTTCCTCCGATCTGTCCTCAATCTGCCGTCACTGGGTGAGTACTAAAGTAATTAAAGTGCTCGCATCACCCAAATCTCCTTCCTAGACCGCAACGGACGAACCCGGCAGCCGAACCATTCAATGAATGCACGCTACACCGGGTGAGCTAGCGAATGTAACTCCATAGGCGATAGACATATTCCATGAGCACTTATTGCCGCTAGCTCTTCATTAACTATGACGACAGAGGCACACTATTGAAAGACATCTCCGTAACTTTGCGAACAAGAAACCAGAAATGCTTGGTTATAGCAAGCATATAATAATAATATATATAGCGTCGTTCAATAATTCGAAAGTTTGTGTGACATTATTGGACTATGTCGGAACTGAGGGACGATGTCCCTGAACCGAACCAAAAATTTCTAAGTCCACAGACGCTATCAGTTTCTTATCCGGCATCGCAGCAATCTGGTCCGACGAAAGAAGCTGTAGAAGACCAAGTCAGATGACATACACAACAGCATATGTTGTTCCAAAAGGGAAAGCTCGAAATCCTCCAAATCCCTTTCGGTATCCCGTCGGACCGGATGAAATTTTCGGACGTCCGTACCCGCTTCCGCGGAGCGTCCCGACCCAGCATCGTCGGATAAAAAATATGCGACAGATTCAGTTGATGCTGGGATGCTGCGATAAACTGTGCTATTTAGGAAAGCACGTCCGTTCCCGGGGCCTGTGCAGTAGCGGTCTTACGATGCATTGCCGCCGGAAGCTCCGTGTACGTTGACTCCCGCACACTTCCTATGCGAACGTCCGGAGTCTGCAGGCCTCGTGTCGCTGGCTACCGGATGGTGTGACCTGGTCGCCGATGATTCTCTGACTGGCGAAGCTGACTGGATATCCGTGGTCACGTAGCCAAGAGCGGTCGTGTGCGCTACCATGAGAATGAGGAAGCCTTATTGACAGTCTACTCCGGACTGACTATATGTCGGAGCGTCCCGAGCGACGGACGTATGCTCCGAATGCGAAACATTTTGTACCACAACATCTGGGGCCAGATGTTGTTGTACGAGAGAGGGGCCTCTCTCGCTCGCCGTCCGGATGGACCAGAACGAGCTATGAACCGGACTAAAAGGCTTCCTCCGTTCTCCCTCCGATCCGCCGTCACTGGGTGTGCATTAGGTTGATTTATAGTGCTCGCATCACCCCAAAATTCCTTCTAGACCGCAACGGACGAACCCGGCTGCCGAACCATTCGGTGAATGAATGCTACACCAGGCGAGCTAGCGGACGTCAAAGGCCGTCGAACCTACTAGGGTCCTCTTAGGCAATTGGCGTATTACATGAGCACTTTTCCGCTAGCCCTTCATTAATTGTAACGACGGAGGCACACTGTTGGAAGACATCACAGATACATCACCCTAATCTTGATCGTCTGAAATAGAAATTGATAAAGTAGAGTGACCCTGCGGGGAAAGGACCAGAGTGTCCAATTCCCCAATAACATACCGTGACATACGCTTCCCATATTGTCATCGAAATCATACGATACAGAACAGGAGTTAATGCGAGTACACTGACCACATATAGAATGATTATAAAAGTCAAGGAAGACTTTCTCTTATTACAATTGATCAATATCCTTTCAATGTGAAAAGAAAAGTCCTGGTACTGGCACTAACCCCTGGCAATCAAAATACATAATAATAATATGATCCATTAATATAGAAAAAATAATTTTTCAGAACAGTAACGTTGAGCCCCAATGGATCCCAAGCCTAAGTGTGGACAAAAATTTTAAAAATATTTTAAACAATTTATTCAACACTTATGAACAATAATAATGTATCTAGTTATGATTAAAATAACATCAAGATATTATTTTCCAGAAATCCCCCCCTCACACAGAGGGCTGTTGTAAATGTAAACAATGAGTGTAAAAACACTAAAATAAGACTCCAGGCACCCAGGCCCGAAATCAGTTACCAAAAATACACTATCTGATGCAAAACAGAGACTTCCAGGGAAGAAACTGCAGAACATCAGATGGTAGATGCAGAACAGAACGCCTAACCACCCGTAGGTGAAGACATAAACATGGGGAAAAGAACAGAATTCATTCTGTTATTCAGCTAAAACTCCCAAGAAAATTTAGTAATAATAATTACAAAAACTATGCCAAAAGCATGGGAGAATAGCAAGGGGGGACTTAAAGGACAGGGAGAGAGGAAAACACTGAAATATCAGTGTAACTAAACAATCAGAATGACAACAAAATGGCTGCTGCCTCGAAAATAGGTAACTTAACATAATTTCATTAAAAAATTTTAAGTTACAGCCCTGATAATATTCTGTCACACATTTTTCCTCTCCTCCTTCTCTATCCTCCTTAGAATCACCATTTCACTAATATTTATGTGTCTGGCATCATTTAAACTGAGATTTACAAGCACAAAGATCAGTCAGATGTTAACTGATGAAGGGCCAAACTTGGAATGATTAATGGCGCCAATTTCGGAACGTCCTTCACACTGCGCATGCACAGTAGAGGTGAAGTGTGGAGGGCCTTTCAGGACATGTTTTCTTTGGTTTTAGATGCAAATTTTGGGGATTGGGGGGCAAAATTTGTGTTTGGCCCTATATTTTAAGAGTTAGCACCAGCTATGTCTGGGTCATTGGTACAGTATAAAAATATTCCTCGTTTCGAACTAAGTTATAATTCAAGCTCCCACAGTAAGCCCAAATATGCACCTAGGGACATGGCTTGAACAAACTTGAATCTCACCCCCCTAAGGATGCTGCATACCAAATATCAAAACATTCCGACTGCTGGATCTGAAGAAGATTTTTAAAGAAAATTCCTCATTTTGAACTAAGTTATAATTTGGGCTACCACAATGAGCCCAAATATGAACCCAGGGACTTGGTTTGAACAAACTTGAATCTCACCCCCCTAAGCATGCTGCATACACAATATCAAAAGATTCTGCCTGCTGGATCTTGAGAAGATTTTTTAAAGTTCAAATTTGAGCTTCTATAGTGAGCCCAAATATGAATCCAGGGGCCAATTTGAACAAACTTGAATCAGATCCGCCCCACAATGTTGCATACTAAATATCAAAAGATTCTGCCTGCTGGATCTGGAGAAGAAGATTTTTTAAGAAATTTGCCTGAAATGCACTAAGTTCGAATTCGGGCTTCTATACTGAGCCCAAATGTGAATCCAAGGGGCCAATTTGAACAAACTTGAATCACATCCACCCCACAATGTTGCATACCAAATATCAAAAGATTCTGCCTGCTGGATCTGGAGAAGAAGATTTTTTAAGAAATTTGCCTGAAATGCACTAAGTTCAAATTTGGGCTTCTATAGTGAGCCCAAATATGAATCCAGGGGGCCGATTTGAACAAACTTGAATCAGATCCACCCCATAATGCAGTATACCAAATATCAAATGATTCTGCCCACTTTTGCGCGAGAAGAAGATTTTTTAGTAATTTCTCTAATATACATAGGGTGCTATCGGAGTTATGCCCCCTATGGAGCCCCAAGTGGGTATGTCCATTTCATTTGAACAAACTTGAATTGACATATGGTAATGAACATCCATACCAAATTTCGAGCAAATCGACCTAGCAGTTTCAGAGGAGAAGTTGTTTGAAAAATGTTCACGACGCCGAATGACGACGGATGGCAAGTGATAAGTTTAGCTCCCTTCGGTGAGCTAAAAAGGGTGGTATGGACATTCAGGTGATTTCTCTCCAGCCCCAGTTTTGAAAAAAGGTGGGTATATAAAGTATTACTGACCTCAAGGGAATGGGATCCGAGTGAACTGATCTGCTGATCTCTCCAGCCAGTGGTCTCGGAAACAATCCTCTGAAATGTCTGACACTCTTAGGCAGCATCAATTGAGAAATCCATACTGTCACAATGTATCATCAAATCAGTTTGAGGTCATAAAATGGTTGTCACCTGCATATAGACAGACACCCTCTGCACAGACTCAAGATCCCTATATGGGATTCAAGCAGAATGTGGCCATGGAGTAAATACAATAGAAGTCCCACCCCAAAATCTGTGCCATGGGTCCAAAAGAGAGGCATTAACTACTGTTAACCATATGCACACTAATGTCAAAATGTTGAAATTTCAAACTGCAAATGTTTCCCATAATTCAACTAGATATTCAAACAATTCAATCTTGTTTGACAGAGGTCAATGAGCTATGTCAAACAAGATTAACCCTTTACCCAACGAATCGGCCACATCTGTCCGCTTAATATGCAAAATCAGCAGCTGAAAAAAGTTAAAAAATTTATAGTAATTTATATATTTTTTATACTTACCAATGACCCAGACTTAGCTGGTGCTAACTCTTAAAAATCTAGGGCCAAACACAAATTTTGCCCCCCAGTCCCCAAAATTTGCATCTAAAACCAAAAGAAATCATGTCCTAAAGGACCTGCATACTTTGCCCCTACTGCGCATGCGCAGTGTCAAGGACGTTCCGAAATTGGCGCCAATCATCATTCTTACTGGCAGTGCCTGGGCAGCGCTATGTACTCAGCGGGGAGGTATGAGTTCCCAACTCCTGGGAGGGCCATCCCCGTCTGGGTCATTGGTAAGTATAAAAAATATATAAATTACTATAAATTTTTTAACATTTTTATACTGTACCAATGACCCAGACTTAGCTGAATAGTAAAAAGGCTGGAGGGCCTAGGACATAGAGGAAAATCCAATAAGCTCAACTATATAATATAGAGTGAACCCCTCAAGGAGAAAAGGAGTATTAGGCTTTACATGTATCTTTCTTATTTTATGATAAATTAGAAAGATACAATACCCTTCATAATTGAGCACAATAACATTCATGTTCTCTATTAACATCCAGTATAACCCATTATACTAATTATTTTTAAAGTAAGCCAATAAATAAAGTTAGTCCAGAGAATTGAGACTCTTTATATTCTTTAAAAGTGTCCGAGGATTGTATATTAACGCCCGTTTGACACTTGACATATACAAATGCTTCACACCAAGCTACACTTTAAAAATATGACATGAATGAATTTTTAACATTAATATTACACTTTAAAACCATCCCGGAAACGACTCAGAATTACTGACTCCGGAGGAGGAATTCCCTTGCTTTTCACTATAAAGCAGGTGACCTATGGGAACACCCTCCCCCCCCCCCCCCTCCCCTTGCCCTGGGTCAAATAGCCCAGAGCGAAGAGGGCAGCAGGACGGAGTCACAGCCGGAACAGAAAGCCTGCATAACTATAGTTCAACTGTTTAGTGGACGACATTCTGAGCAACAGATAACGGACCTAAACAATGCAGGTCTCCAGAAATGGACTCAATATTTCTGAGATAAAAATTCATGAATGTGGATGGCTGAGACCAATAAGCAGCCTTCATTAAATCTGTAATAGCCACACTATTTGCATAAGCCCAAGATGTAGAAAGAGCTCTTACTTCATGAGCCGAAATCTTAAGCACAGACTGCTGGGAAGAAGATAAATTTTCATAAGCAGTACGGATAGTTAATTGAATCCATCTAGCAATAGAATGGACCGAAATGTCCTTTCTATTGGGCATCAGAGACAGAAAGAAACGTTTTTGTCCCTTTCTGATAAACTGAGATCTCTGTTTATAAATGCGTAAAGCTCTAACAGGACAGAGTAAAGGCCTACGCCCGTCTGAAGACGGAAGAGCCTTAATAACAATAGGTTCCGGATATTTATTAGGAGCCTGATTCTTAGCTAAAAATCCAACATTAGTAGTGAAGGTGATAGTGTTCCCGACACTACGATAGTGAGAATCGTCCACCGATAGTGCATGAAGCTCACTGACTCTTCTAGCAGAAGAGAAAGCTAAGAGAAAAGCTGTCTTATAAGACAAGAATTTGAAATCTACTGTCCCAAGAGGCTCAAATGGCTTTTCCTTTAGTTTAAGAAGAACCCAAGCTAAATTCCACTTAGGAATTAATCTAAGAGTTCTGGGTCTATTTATCGAGAAGTTTCTAACTAACTTAGATAAAGAGACATTAGATCTAATTTGTAAACTATCGTGGTGTGCATAGGTATCAGATAACATAGACCTATAACCCTTAATAGTAACAGGCTGCAGTTTGATTTCGTCAAACAAGTATACTAGAAAGTTTGCAATGTCTGGTATGGAGGGATCAAAAATATCAACAGAATGATCTCTACACCAACGACGAAAAACCTTCCACTTAGCCGCATAATTTAGCGAAGAGGAGGTCCTCCTACAGTTAGAAATCGCGTCCACTGCTCGTCCTGTAAAGTGCTTGCCATGCAAGAAGGACCGCACAACGGAAAAACGTGAAGGTTGAGACCTTGCGGGTTGTGATGAAGTCGACGCGGTTTCCCCTGCGAAAGAAGATCCTCCTGTGGAGGAAGCTTTCGCGGTAGGTCCCACAACAGACACCTGAGTAGATTTATCCACGGTCTCTGTGGAGACAGAGATGCTACCAACAGAATCTTGCATTGAGATTGTTTTATCTTTAGCAATACTTGCTGAATCAACGGCGCTGGAGGATACGCATATCCTATCATTCCGTCCCATGAGATCGATAGAGCGTCCACTGCAAATGCTCTTGGATCCGGGCACGGTGACACATACGTCTGCAACTGATTGTTGAGATGTGTCGCAAATAAGTCTATCATTGGCCGTTCCCACTGGTAGCAAATCTGATTGAATACTTGTTTGTTGAGAGTCCACTCCGACGGCAACAAGCGACCCTTCCGTGAAAGGGAGTCTGCTAGTACATTCAGACGACCCGGTATATGACGGACCGAAAGTAGAACTTGATGTTCTAGAGCAACCAGAAGGATTCTCTCCGTTAGCTTGAATAACGGAACGGAATGAGTGCCACTCTGGTTCCGTATATACGCCACTACTGTCGTATTGTCGGACAGAATTTGGACATGAGCTTTGTGAATAATGTCCATCCAATGACGTAATGCAAGCCAAATTGACATCATTTCCTTGATGTTTATGTGCTTGCTTAGGAACTGTGGATCCCAAAGGCCCTGGCATCTCGAATCCGTTGGGATCAATGTTGCACCCCAACCTGTTTGACTGGCATCCGTCATAATGGTAAAACTCGGATCCGGCAACTGCAGAGGAACTCCCTGAGTTAACCACTGAATGTTTGCCCAAGTCTGAATCTCTTGTTTCACTTGATCTGACAAGAGAACGTCTATGTCGAGCGAATGAATCTTCACACTCCAATTCTGAGTTAAGAAAATTTGGAGAGGACGAGTGCGTAACCGCCCCATCGGAATGAGATCCGCGGCGGCTCCGCACAGACCTATCAGTCTCATAAACTCCCTCGCTGTGACTTTGTCTGTATGAAGACAATAGCGAGCGTAACAACTGACTAATTTCGCTCTGGTTAACGACAGACGAACGAGATTGTTGTGCGTCTCGAAGCTCATTCCCAGATGAGTGAATGACTTGGACGGCACCAGATCCGACTTCTCCTCATTTATAACAAAACCGAGATGTCGGAGCAATAGAAGCAGATTCTGCACATCGTTCTGAAGCGTTAACTCGTTGCCGTACCTCTGAAGAATGTCGTCCAGGTAGGCCGACGTTACCGCAGACGAATGAGCTCGGAAATACATCATTACCGAGTTCATTATCCGAGTGAAAGCCCAGGGTGCTAGGTTCAATCCGAAGCACATCGCCCGGAATTGATACACAACTCCTAGGACTGCGAAGCGTAGATACTTTCTGAATGTCGGATGTACCATGACATGAAAGTACGCATCCTTGAGATCTATGCTTGTAGCATAATCGTTCACCCGAATACTCGCTCTGACCGACCGAATCGTCTCCATATAAAATTTCGGAGCGACGATCACCTTGTTTATCCAGCTCAAATCTATGACTGGACGGAACGAGCCGTCTGGTTTTGGAACCAGAAACAGATGGCTGTAGAATCCCGGTGTTTCCTGGTCTTCTACGACCTCTACCGCGTTCTTCATTAAAAGAGACTGCACCTCCGATAACAGAGCGTCTCTTTTCTGCGGATTTGACGGAAGTTGAGTCCATTTTGGACTTCGAGTTAAAGGAGGCTTTCGTTTGAAGGATATTCTTAGACCTTCCGAAATCACCCTTCTCACCCAAGGGTCGTCCGTAATCGACGCCCACTCTTCTGAAAAACTCGACAACCTTCCGCCAACCAGAACACGATAGAGGTTGAAGCCATCACCTCCTGGACCTGCGAGGCCTGCGGGAGGAGAAACCACGTCCTCCACAACCCGCACCTCGTCCCGTCGACCTCAGGGCGTCCGACCGATTGTCCCGGCCCGAAGGACGTCCCGCACGTGAGTCGCTGCCTTGACGGTCTCTTGAATAAGCCCAAGAGGACGCACCGGAACCTCTATAGGAACCTTTCTTGGGCACATTAGACCCAGAAGTGCCTGTCTTATTCTTCTCTGCCGTATCCGACTTTTTGGAAGTGGATTTAAACAGCAGAGAATCCGAAGCTTTCTTAGTAATTTTATCGTAGACTGCAGAAAGCTTGCCGTCGAATAGAAGTTCTCCGGAGACCGAAGCGACTCTAAGAGAGTTCTTCACCTTACTATCCACGCGTGTGGATGTAGCTAAGGCTGCGTCACGTCTAACCAACTTCAGGTTTGCCACTGAGAGGGCGGAGTTATACGTGGAATAAGCCACTGCCCTTGAAAGAAGTCTTAAAGAGGATTGTATATCCTGGAATTCTTTCCCTTGAAGACTCAGTGATAACGCCTTTGTAAGGTGGTCTGCGTAAGATAAAGCGTCTAAACTGGCCCTGTTAGACGTGATTGTCATATCCAACACCGCGGTTGGAACGGACATAGACGACGGTAACGACAATTCTAAGTCTTCCGCCTCGTGGAAAAGACGCAGAGGAACTCTCGGAATACCCTGTCCTGCCGTATCAAATTTATTCCTTGCATTAATGAAAGGCAGGTTAAGAGCATTGGAGGACAAGAAACCAGCTTTGCCTGTTTGGAAGCAAGCTTGTATATAGCGTCGTTCAATAATTCAAATGTTCTTGTGACATTATTGGACTGAGACGGAAACTCAGGGACGATGTCTCTGAACCGCTCGAAGAATTCAGTGTCCAATGACGCTATTATTCTCTTGTCCGGTACCCGCAGCAGTCTGGCCCGACGGAACAACGTGAGGAAGGAAGTGCCGGATGAAATCCACGGCAGCTTTATGTTGTTCCGAAAGGGATAGCTCCAAGTCATCCGTATCCCTTTCACCATCTGGTCGGACCTCATGATGCTCCCGGTCGTCCGCACCCGATGCTTCGGCGGAGCGTACCGACCCAGCGCCGTCGGATAATTCCCGATCCGACACCGATTCTGTCGGTTGCTGAGATGCTGCGATAATTTGTGCTATCTGAGCAAGCACGTCCGTCATCGAGGCCTGCGGCGTAGCGGTCTTTCGCTGCTTAGCCGCGGGAAGCTCCGCATCAACTGACTCCCGCATACTCTTCCTATGCGAACGTCCGGAGTCTACCGGCCTCGTGTCCCTGGCTACCGGATGGCGTGACCAGGTTGCCGAAGAATCCTTTATCTGCGAAGCTGGTAGAATATCCGTGGTCACGTAGCCAAGGTGCGGTCGTGTGCGCTGGTGAGAGGATGAGGAAGCCTGAGCAGTCTCCGCGGACTGCCTAAACAACGGAGCGTCCCGAGCGATGGACGTGTGCTCCGCTTGCGACACATTTTGTACCACAACATCAGGTCCCTGATGTTGTTGTACGAGAGAGGGGCCTCTCTCGCTCGCGGCCCGGCTGGACCTGGACGAGCTAGGAACCGAACTAGAAGGCTTCCTCCGATCTCTCCTAACATCCGCTGTCACTGGGTGTGTACCTAGTATGTTTATAGTGCTCGCATCACCCAACATTTCCTCCTGGACCGCAACGGACGAACCCGGCTGCCGAACCATTCGGTGAATGGACGCTACACCGGGCGAGCTAGCGGACGACAGCGCCGTCGATCCTACTCGGGACCTCTTAGGCAACTGTAGTATCTCCATGAGCACTTTTGCCGCTAGCTCTTCATTTAATTGTGACGACGGAAGCGCACTCTTGGAAGATAACATGGAAACATCACCCTGTTCTTGTTCCTCTGAAATAGAAACTGATAGACTAGAGTGACCCTGCGGAGAAAGGACCGGCATAGCCCTTTCTCCACTAACAACATACCGTGACACACGTTTCCAATGTTTGTCATCCCAGTATTGACATATTGAACAGGAATTAGTGCGAGTGCACTGACTACAATTAATACAATGATCATGAAAGTCAGAGGAAGATTTCTTCCTATTACAATTTGAACAATGTCCTTTCATTGTAAAGACAACAAGTCCTAGTACTCGCACAAACCCCTAAACACAAATATACATAATAACATGATCCATTAACATTGAAAAAAGCAAATGAAATTCAAAATAATTTGAAAAATATTTTTTCAGCAAAGCCCAAGTTTCTGAAAAGTAACGTTGAGCCCCAATGGATCCCAAGGGTAAGTGTGGTCAAAAATTTTAAAATTATTTTAAATAATTATTGCAACACTTACGGATAATAATAATGTATCTTGTAATGAGATAAACTACTCCAAAGGCAAAAAGCCCCCCCTCAAAAGAGACTGTTGCCAATGTAAACAAGAAGTGTATAAACACCAGAAAACATGACTCCAGGCACTGACAATACTGGCCCGAAATCAGTTATCAACAATACACACTATCTGATGCAAAACAGAGACTTCCAGAGAAGAATCTGCAGAACATCAGATGGTAGATGCAGAACACAACGTCTAAACACCCATGGGTGAGAACGTAAACATGGGGAAAATAACAGAATTCATTCTGTAACCAAGCTAATTCTCCCAAGAAATTTTAGTAGTAATCTTACTCAAAAATATGCCAAAAGCATGGGAGAATAGCAAGGGGGGACTTACAGGATAAGGAGAGAGGAAACACTGAATAAGCAGTGCAACTTCAAAGCAAGAATGACAACAACAGGCCCATGCCTCGAAAATAGGCAACTTAACATAATTTCATTACAAAATTTTAAGTTACAGCCCTGAATATTTTCTGTCACTCCTTTTTCCTCTCCTCCTTCTCTATCCTCCTTAGAATCAAGAATCACCATTTCTCCAATATTTATGTGTCTGGCATCATTTAAACTGAGATTTACAAGCACAAAGATCAGTGAGATGTTAACTGATGAAGGGCCAAACAAAGAATGATGATTGGCACCAATTTCGGAACGTCCTTGACAATGCGCATGCGCAGTAGGGGCAAAGTATGGAGGTCCTTTAGGACATGATTTCTTTTGGTTTTAGATGCAAATTTGGGGGATTGGGGGGCAAAATTTGTGTTTGGCCCTAGATTTTTAAGAGTTAGCACCAGCTAAGTCTGGGTCATTGGTACAGTATAAAAATTATTATTTTTCAAAACATTTCAACAAAACCATATCATGTGACCCCTTTTGAGGGGTCACATGATATGGTTTTGTTGAAATTTTTTGAAAAATTAAAAAAAATGATATTTAAAATAATAAATTTTGATATCGTCATGTGAATGTACAGAGGATTAATGTATGATGAAGTACTTACTCACTAATCCTTATTAACTATATAAGCTAAGTAGGAAAGGTGAGAATAACTAGAGTACTGTTTGCAAACTCACAAAGTGATACCCCCCCCCCCCCCCCCCCACGCCTGAAATGTATAAGTTAGATTATCTCCCCTTGGAAATGCCAGAACGGAATTATACTGCTTCATGCACATCTTCATATGGAGTTCTTCCATTGTGTAAAGTTTCATGAAAATTCTTCAAATGGTTTAGGAGGAGTTGCGCTTACAAGGATGGACAGACGGTATAAGTTAGATTATCTCCCCTTGGAAATGTCAGAACGGAATTATATTGCTTCATGCACATCTTCATATGGAGTTCTTCCATTGTGTAAAGTTTTATGAAAATTCTTCAAACGGTTTAGGAGGAGTTGCGCTTACAAGTATGGACAGACGGTATAAGTTAGATTATCTCCCCTTGGAAATGTCAGAATGGAATTATATTGCTTCATGCACATCTTCATATGGAGTTCTTCCATTGTGTAAAGCTTCATGAAAATTGTTTAAACGGTTTAGGAGGAGTTGCGCTTACAAGGATGGTCAGACGGACAGATTATCTCCCCTTGGAAATGTCAGAACGGAATTATATTGCTTCATGCACATTCCCATATGGAGTTCTTCCATTGTGTAAAGTTCCATGAAAATTCTTCAAACGGTTTAGGAGGAGTTGCGCTTACGATGGACGGACAGATGGACAGACAGACGGACAGATGGACAGACGGACGGACAGGGTGTAATTATCTCAGAATTTTGTTTTAATTCTAAGTAAATCTTCTCACATTGATAAGTAAAGAGAAGTTGATCACCGTTTATATATTTATAAAATACCTTCATATCTACTCCTCTTCGACTAACTGATTCGGCTGTTCTCGTAAAATCTACAGCTATGACATCATCCCAGCCTATAAATTTGGTTTTAAATACCTGTGCCTCTGTTCTGTAATTTAAAAAAAAAAAACAGAAATTTTACTTCTCACCATTTTTTTAAGCTAAATAGCATTTAAACAGAACATGCTAAAATGGCATGCATTACAACTGTAAACAAGAGGCCCCATGAGGCCTGTGGAGCTCACCTGACCACAGTTGTTTAAAGAAGGATTTAATTAACATCTATAGCTAGTTAACACTACAGATGAATGAAGTCATTTAATTATTTGTAACTCTGTTGTCCATTTCAGATGATTTTTTTCTGGTACTGGAATGTTACCACAGAAATAATGCCAAATTTTTCAGTAATGCAAACGTAGGGAGAGTCCAAATATCAACCTAGAGACTTAACTTGAACAAACTTGAAGGATTTTGTATATAAAATATGAAAATTCTGAGTGGTAGTTCTGGAGAATAAGATTTTGAGAATATTACCAATTTTGAACTATGTTAAAATTTTGCCCCACCCCATAGGAAACACAAATATCAACCCAGTGACTTATTTGAATATAATGAATCTGAATCCTCTAAGGATGCTGTATACCAAATATCAAAAGATACTGATTGTATCTCAAGAAGCAGGTTTTTAAAGATTATTCCTCATATTGGACTAAGTTAAAATGCGGGCTCCAATAGGGAGCCCAAATATTTGTGCAACTTAGAGCTGACTTCCCTAAGGATGCTGTACATCAAATATCAAAAGATTTTAAAATATGGTTCTGGCGAAGAAGATTTTTAAAGAAATTCCCTCATATTGCACTAAACTAACAGAGACAATAGAGAGCCCAAATATTAACCCAAGGACCTGATTTGAACAAACTTGAATCTCCCACCCCCCCACGCCCAAGAGATGTTGTATACCAAATCTGAAAGCATTCTGACTGGTGAATCTGAAGTAGAAGATTTTTAAAGACAACCCACCTCCCCCCCCCCCCCCACCCCATATTGCACTAAGTTAAAATTCGGGTTTCCAAAGGAAGACCAAATATTAACAGAGGGACTTGATTTGAACAATCTTGAATCTGAACCTCATAATAATGTATACCAAACATTAAAAGATTCTGACTGGTGGTTCTGAAGAAGAAGATATGTATTCAGCCCAAATATGAACCAAGGGGCTTCATTTTAATAAACATGTATCGTTTGAATACACTTAATTCTACCCCTCAAACAGAAGGGCCATACCAAATATCATGTCAATGTACTCACTGGTTCATGAGATTTAAAAAACATTTGGAGCATCCCCCCCCCCCCCCCCCCCCCTCACCAAAACAAATTTAACTGAAATCAGTTCAGCGGTTTGGGAGCAAAGGTGCAAACGCCATATTCACGGATGACACGACGACTGATGACAAACAGTGTGTGATCACTATAGGTCATCCTGACTTTCAGTCAGGTGAGTAAATACTTGACCTATCAAAGGTGATTAACACTCCTGCAATTTTGAAAAAGTCCAAGGCATTAAGTGCGTGAAGCATAAACCAAGCCGCAGAAAAATTGGGTCATGAATATCTGCAGTACATTTTGATCACATGTACCAAGTTCCAAACCAATATCTTCAGAAATGTAAAAGCAGTTCACTTCACAAGATTTCAGCAGAGGGACCAATTCTGAGTGAGTACAATTCTTAAACTAGAGGTACTATGAGCAAGCTCACAAAGTGATATCCCCCGTGCCTCAGTTGTTGCGTTTACGAGGACACAACCATATGATGTAGCAATTGAAATGTATAAGTTAGATTATCTCCCCTTGGAAATGTCAGAACGGAATTATATTGCTTCATACACATCTTCATATGGAGTTCTTCCATTGTGTAAAGTTTCATGAAAATTCTTCAAACGGTTTAGGAGGAGTTGAGCTTATAAGGATGGACAGACAGACAGACAGACAGACAGACAGACAGACAGACAGACAGACAGACGGATGGACAGGGTGATTCCTATATACCACCCCCAAACTTTGTTTGTGGGGGGGTATAATTAAGCTGCAGCAAATTTATGCCAATCACATCTGCGCTTTATGTTGATCATGTACATCAAGTTTCACATCAATATGTTAAAAAATGTAGAAGTAGTTCACAGAAATTGCGACCATGTCTATGGGCAATAGTTCTACAAAGCATAAACCAAACCATGACAAAATTGTATCACACACATCTGAACTTGATGCTGTTCATGGTTGATCATCTATACCAAGTTTCAAACCGAAATCTTAAGAAATATGACAGTTGTTTGCTGCACAAGATTTGAACACATCAATCAAGTCTGAGTAGGTTCAAGGGCAATAACTCAGTAATACCTAAATCAAGTCGCAGCAAAGTTTTGCAATGCAGTCTGCATTTGATGTTGATTATGATCAATCAAATTAATATCTCAACCCATAACCCTTTATCCAATGAACACAATATCAGTATTACTTTAAATATTTTTTCAAATTGAAAACAAAAATTTAACAAAACCATATCATGTGACCCCTCATTGAAATGAGCTGAATGAGCTCATTCCAACACGTGATCATATGATATGGTTTTAGTATTCATTATTTTAATGGGTGGATGCAGCCGACTCATTAGGTAAAGGGCTAAAGGCTTAGTTCAAACTTTTTACTGCAACAGAACAAGTGCCCCAACATGGACTCTGTGGATAAAGTTGCAAGTTAGAAAATAAGAACTTAGGCAGTGTAGGCTCCTGAGAATACATTAATGTAACCGAATCGAATACAGAATCTAATGTGGCACACTATTTGGGAATTGAATCAAACTGAATACATAACAATCATTATCACTAGCACTTAAACAGGAAAAAATGACATTGAACTCCAGTGGGTACAGTTAAGTTAACCTGTCCCAAACAACATATCATGAAGTTTTTTGTGTATAGACAGACCAGAAATTAATTCTGGTGTTGGTTCCATATTTACTACACAAATTATCTGTGCTTCTCAGTAAGTCTGGGTTCATTTAAAATACGGAACATCCCAATTTTGAAAGATGTCCGAAATGAAAATTTGAAATTTATTATCTCTGCTGTTACTGAGAAATGCCATGTACATGCATCAATGCTGGTGAACTACCAGTACATTACAATATCAGATGATGACCCCAATGCATTCTGGTATGAACTTGGTCTCTGAAACCCCATCTGCAGATTATCTGAACATAATGTCATAATCGTGAAATCCGGCTCTGGCAGTTGAAGCAGAACTCCCTGAGTCAACCACTGGAGATCCTCCCAAATCTGAACCTTTTGTTTTACTTTGTCTGTTAAAACAATCCTGTTTTCAAGCGAATGCGTCTTCACACGCCCATCGGAATAAGATCCGCAGCCGCTCCGCACAGAACCATCAGTCACATAAACTCCCTCGCCGTGACTACAGGAGAGTTTAGACAAAAGCGAGCATAACAACTGACTAATTTCACACTGGGTAATGGCAGACGAACCAGATTGTTGTGAGTATCAAAGCTCATTCCCAAGTGAATGAAGGACTTGGACAGAGCTAGATCCGACTTTTTCTTGTTTACTACGAAACCGAGACGTCGGAACAACTGAAGCAGACTCTGAACATCGTTCTGAAGAATAATTCTGTTGCCGTATCTCTGAAGAATGTCGTCCAAGTAAGTCAACGTTACCACAGATGAATGAGCTCGGAAGTATGACATTACCGAATTCATTATTCGTGTGAAAGCCCAAGGAGCTAATTTCAGACTGAAGCACAATGCTCTGAACTGAAAAACCTCTCCTTGCATGGCAAACTGCAGGTACTTTCTGAATGCCAGATGTACGAGGACATGAAAATAGGCGTCCTTTAGATCTATGCTTGCCGCATAGTCGTCCACTCGAATGCTCGCTCTTACCGACCAAATGGTTTCCATGTAAAACTTTGGAGCTAAGATCAACTTGTTTATCCAGCTCAAGTCTTTTACTGGTCAGAACGAGCCGTCTGGCTTCGGTACGAGGAACAGGTGACTGTAAAAACCTTGAAAATTTTGATTCTCAACGACCTCTATTGCTTCCTTTAATAAGAGAGCCTGTACCTCCGCAAGGAGAGACTCTCTTTTGAAAGGATCCGTGGAAGATTTGTCCAATGTGGATATCTTGTAAGTGGGGGCTTTGCTCAGAATGATAGCTGCAGGCCTTCCAAGACAACACTACTCACCCACTGATCTTCCGTGACTTCCATCCAGTTTCTCGCGAAGTTTGATAACCTTCCGTCAACTGGAAAGCAATAGAGGCCTCATCCATCACATGTACGACATACAAGGCTTACGTGAGGAGAAACTACGTCCTCCCCGCGAAGAACCTCGACCCGTCGGCTTAGGGGTGTCTGACCTATAGTCTCTATCATACGGTTCATACCTGCACTCCGTTCCCGAGTCGCTATACTGATGACCTCCGGAGTAATTATAAGAGGGTTTCTTGTTGTTGAGATGCAGATTTCAGTAGCAGTGCATTGGAAGCTTTCTTTGCAGCCTGTTCATAGAATAATGAAAGCTTGTCGTCAAACAGAGTATGACTGGAGACCAGAGCGACTCGAAGAGAGCTTTTCACCTTGTCATCTATAAGTGATGACGACGCAAGGGCTGCATCATGTCTCCAAATTTGCCACTGTCAGGGTGGAGTTGTACATGGCATACATGACTGCCCTGGAAAAGAACTCTAAGCGAGGAACGAATGTCCTCAAATTCCTTCCCTTAAGACATTGTACCACAGCTCTGGTGAGGTGATCTGCATGGGACACTGTGTCCAGATTCGCTCTATTGGATGAAATAGCACATTCCATCATTTCCAAGCATATATTGAATGACAGAGGTAGGGACATATCTAAATCCCCGGCCTGCTCATCCAAATGCAGAGGAGCTCTCTGGGTATCTTCTCCAACCATTTTACATGAACGTGGTCCAAGGAACGGTATATTTATTGAAGATGTTGATAAGAAACTGCCTTTCCTCTTGGCACTAGATAGGTTGAATAAGGTGGTGGTTAACATGGCCGAAGCCTCCGACACCTGCCAAGATTGTTTCGGGAAGGAAAGAAAATCATCTTTCCTTCGCTCGAAATCTTTGTCCAGAGACGGCAGCGGTTTCTCTCTAGTAGTCGCAGATTGCTGATCAGGTGGAACAATGTCAGGATAGTATTGATGAATAAAATTCATTGCTACCATATGCTGTTCCGAAAGGGAAGGGTAATCCACTTCATTGTCCCTTTCACCATCCGACTGATTCAGCTGTGAAGTTCGGTCCATCGCATCTGCATGTACAGACGACAGGACTGACCCAGCACCGCCCGACAGGTCACCACCAGAGTCTGTGGAAGGCTGCTCTTGCACTTGCTGGGATGCTGCGATTAGCTGCGCAATCGCGGCAGCAAGTCCGTTACCGAGGCTTGAGGAGGAGCGGTCTTCTGTTTTTTCACCGCTTGCTGCTCCTGGGACGGAGATCCGAAGGTAGATCTTTTCTCCGCATGTCCCAATGAACAAAGCCTCAGATTGCTAGCAACCCGATGGTCCGACTTCACATGCGAAGACTGGCTCCATCTTCGCGCAGCTGGCTGGATATCTGAAGTCGGGTAGCTAGCATGCAGTCATGTGTGCTTTTCTAACATAGCAACGGAAGCCTTGACTGTAGCCAACCCCAGCTGCAGTCTAGATGGAGTGTCCCAAGTGGCGGGTGTGGATGTTAGCTCCTGCTCATGCAAGTTTCTCAAAACATTTGGCCCCAAATGTTGCTTGGTTAGAAAAGGCTCTCCCGCTCGCGGTCTATCAGACCTCGCCAAGCTTCCCGAAGAGAAACTTGCTGACTTCCTCCCTATTTCCGTTGTCGCTGGGTGAGCTTTAGTTTTTGAGGTGTTCGCTCTACCCAATTCTACACTTCCCTCGACCGCAATGGACTTACCTGGTGACACGGCTCCCACGAACGGGGTAACCACTTCACCGGTCGAGCTAGCTGCTTGCAAAGGATTAAGAGCACTAACTCGAGGTCTTATCACTTGCTTAATATTCCTGAGCACCTTTGCAGCTAGCTCTGTTTGCTCATCAGAGCGCAACGACGGTAGCACACTTTGGATGGGTGTCACAATACCATCATCATGTTCTTGTTCCTCTGAAAAAGAAACTGAAAAACTTGAATTATTTTGCGGTGAGAGCTCCGGCATAGGATCCTCACCACCAACAACGTACCAAGACACCCGTCTCCAACATCTGTCATCCCAATGTATACAAGTAGAACAAGAATCTGTAGGAGTGGATCGACTACAGTCAAGGCAACAAGCATGCAAATCCGGGTCGACTTGCATTTAGACCAGTAAGCTTCATAATTCAATCAAAAAAAAAAGTCGATAGCACTCCCACAAACTCTACAACAAAATATATGATAAAGATACATGAATAATAGCAATCAAAACTAAATTCCAAAAATGAAACCAAAAATTTTTTGAATTTTTTTTTTTAAAAAGCCTAAGTTCCCAAAGGGAGAATGATGAGCCCAAGGGCATCCCGATAGAGCCTAAGTGTGGACAAAATCCAAATTTTATGAGTTACACTACCAAAATCATAATCAATGTATCCTACAGCAATCCTACAGTAATATAATACTCAGAATCATAATCAATGTATCCTACAGTAATCCTACAGTGATATAATACTAAGTACCACATATATTTAAGGATGTTGCCAATGTAAACAATGCCAAAGGAAAAAACTAGAAACAAGACATCAGGCACACAAAAAGGCCCAAAGTCAGTAACTGATTTAAATGCTACCAGATGCAAAGCTAGATCTTCATACAAAGAAAAAAAATGATATATCAGATAGAAGATTCAAGACCAAAATGACCCAACACCCCTAGGGTGAGGATGTAACCATGGGGATAAACAGAATAAACATTCTGTAATACATGTTAAACTCCCAAGAAATTTAATAAAAAATTTCAATAAAAAATAGACAAAAAGATTAGGAGTTTAACAGGAGGGCTTCATGGAAGGATAGGGAAGGAACACTTAACAAACAGTGGATTAATCATTTGCAAGAATGATGACGTCAGACATATGTCCCGAAAATTATAAATTTACAGTAATTTGTATATTTTTATACTTACCAATGGCCCAGACTAGCTGGTGCTTAACTCAAAGTTATTAAGGGCCAAACACAAATTTTGAACCCCAGCAATCCCCACAATTTGATTGCAAAACCGAAAATTAAAAGTCCTATCTGGCCCTCCATACATTTACTCTCTGCACATGCGCAGACGTCAGGAAGTAACTGGAATGGGCACCAACATCATTCTTTGTAGAAGAGAGTACTACATAAAAACTCAGCAGGGGGGTATGAGTACCCACTCATGGGAGGGCCATCTCCGTCTGGGCAATTGGTAAGTATAAAAATATACAAATTACTGTAAATTTATAATATTTTTACACTGTAAACCAATGGCTCAGACTAGCTGAATCGTAAAAAGGTGGAGGGCCTAGGACTTCAGAATTAGTAGATTAACATAGTTCCAATCCTGAAATCCAAGGTGAAAGGAAACTAAGATTATTAGGAATTACATGTATGTCTCTCTATAGAGTAATAGAGAAGACATATCATACAAAAGGAGCCCAGTTCAAGTAATTCTGTATACTTAGCATGAAGACTATGCTAATTGGATGTAACGAGTTCCCAATTTTTAAGGTTAGCCAGGACTAAGCCCCAAAAACTAGGATGGCATATTAGAGAATGAGAGAATATCCCCCACAAACATATGCCTTACACAATACAAGAGGCCCCAGGGGGTCTGAGAGTGGTCACCTGACATGCATATGGTAGCCTAAATATCAACCCAGAGAACTGATTTCAACAAGTTGCATCTGCTCCTTCTAAGAAAAGCTTATACCAAATATCCAAAGATTCTGACCAGTGGATCTAAATAAAAAGATTTTTAAAGAATATTCCTCATATTGAACTAAGTTATAATTCGGGCTCCCACAGGGAGCCCATATATGAACCCAGGGACTTGGCTTTAGCAAACTTGAAAGAAAATTCCTCATTTTGAACCAAGTTACAATTCGAGCTCCCACAATGAGCCCCAATATGGACCTAGGAACATGGCTTGAACAAACTTGAATCTTACCCCACTAAGGATGCTGCATACCAAATATCAAAAGCATTCATCTGTTGGATCTGAAGAAGATTTTTAAAGAAAATTCCTCATTTTGAACTAAGTTGTCATTCGGGCTCCCATAGTGAGCCCAAATATGAACCAAGGGTCTTGGCTTGAACAAACTTGAATCTCACCCCCCTAAGCATGGTGCATACCCAATATCAAAAGATTCTGCTTGCTGGATCTTGAAAAGAAGATTTTCAAAGAAATTTGCCTGAAATGCACTAAGTTCAAATTTGGGCTCCTATACTGAGCCCAAATATAAACCCAGGGGGCCGATTTGAACAAACTTGAATCAGATCGACCCCACAATGTTGCATACCAAATATCAAAAGATTCTGCCTGCTGGATCTGGAGAAGAAGATTTTTGAAGAAATTTGCCTGAAATGCACTAAGTTTGAATTCAGGCTTCTATAGTGAGCCCAAATATGAATTCAGGGGGCTGATTTGAACAAACTGGAATCAGATCCACCCCACAATGTTGCATACCAAATATCAAAAGATTCTGCCTGCTGGATCTGGAGAAGAAGATTTTTTAAGAAATTTGCCTGAAATGCACTAAGTTCGAATTCGGGCTTCTATAGTGAGCCCAAATATGAATTCAGGGGGCCGATTTCAACAAACTGGAATCAGATCCACCCCATAATGTTGCATACCAAATATCAAAAGATTCTGCCTGCTGGATCTGGAGAAGAAGATTTTTAAAGAAATTTGCCTGAAATGCACTAAGTTCCAATTCGAGCTTCTATAGTGAGCCCAAATATGAATCCAGGGGGCCGATTTGAACAAACTTGAATCAGAACCACCCCACAATGTTGCATACCAAATATCGAAATATTCTGCTTGCTGGATCTGGAGAAGATTTTTTAAGAAATTTGCCTGAAATGCACTAAGTTCGAAATCGGGCTCCTATACTGAGCCCAAATATGAACCCAGGAGGCCAATTTGAACAAACTTGAATCAGATCCACCCTACATTGTTGCATACCAAATATCAAAAGATTCTGCCTGCTGGATCTGGAGAAGAAGATTTTTTAATGTTTTTCCCATTGCCTACAGTGTTAAAAAGTGCTGACTCAGCACTTTTTCAAAGTCCTGAAACTGTACCCTATGATAAAACCGATGGCAATTTTTTTTTACCAATCCTTTGTGTTGGTCCTAAGGAAGCTTCACACCAAATAAAAATTCTCGGTGCCATGCAGTTTTGGAGATATGAACGTTTTAATTTTTTCTATTTTTAGCTCCTGCGGTTCCCACGGAACTGCAGGAAAAAAACTTTTGGCTTAAATCAAGTACTTATAACCCAATAATATCTCATATTAAATTTGGTTCAAATCGGCCTCTGGGTTCAGAAAGTTAAAAAATTTATAGTAATTTCTATATTTTTTATACTTACCAATGACCCAGACATAGCTGGTGCTAACTCTTAAAATATAGGGCCAAACACAAATTTTGCCCCCCAATCCCCAAAATTTGCATCTAAAACCAAAGAAAACATGTCCTGAAAGGCCCTCCACACTTCACCTCTACTGCGCATGCGCAGTGTCAAGGACGTTCCGAAATTGGCGCCATTAATCATTCTAATAACCAGTGCCTGGTAAGCGCTATGTACTCAGCGGGGAGGCAAGAGTTCCCAACTCCTGGGAGGGCCATCCCCGTCTGGGTCATTGGTAAGTATAAAAAATATAGAAATTACTATAAATTTTTTAACATTTTTATACTGTACCAATGACCCAGACATAGCTGAATAGCAAAATGGAATACGCTCAATAATATAAAATAAAGTCATCCCCTGTAGGGAAAAAGAAGTAATAGGCCTTACATGTATCTTTCTTATTTATGATAAATTAGAAAGATACAACACCTTCCAAAATTGAGCTTCATACATCCATGTGCTCTATTAATATCCAATATAATCCTTATACTAATAATTTTTAAAGTAAGCCAATAAATAAAGTAAGTCTAGAGAATAGAGACTCTTATACTCCTTAAAAGTGTCTGAGGATTGCATAATCATGTCCGTTGACATATGCAATATTCAAAAGCTATACTTTAAAAACTAAGACTTGAATGAATTTTTAAAACATAAACTTCTCACTAAACAACCATCCCAATAACAGCTCAGAATTACTAACTCCGGAGGAGGTATCCCCTTGTTTTCATAGTAAAACAGGTGACCCAAGGGAACACCCTCCCCCCCCCCCTTTTTCTTGCCCTGGGTCAAATAGCCCAGAGCGAAGAGGGCAGCAGAACGGAGACACTGCCGAAACAGACAGCCTACCTAGCTATAGTAGCAACTGTTAAGTGAATGACATTCTGAGCAGTAGATAATAGACCTAACAATAGAGGCCTCCAGAAATGGACTCGATATTTCTGAGATAAAAATTCATGAATGTGGATGGCTGAGCGCAATGAGCAGCCTTCAAAAATCTATAATAGCGACACTATTAATGTAAGCCCAAGATGTAGAAGAACTCTTGCTTCATGAGCCGAAATCTTAAGCACAACTGCTGAGTCAATGATATACCCTAAGCAGTACCGATTGTTAATAGAATCCATTAACAATAGAATGGAGCGTAACGTCCTTCTACTAGGCATCAAAGACAGAAGAAGCTTACGCCCGTAGTAATAAACAGATATCTGTTTATAAATACATAAACTCTAACCGGAAAGAGTAAAGGCCTATGCCCGTACGAAGACGGAAGGACCTTCATAACAATAGGTTCCGGATATTAGGAGCCTAACTCTTATGCAAAAAACCAACCTAAATAGTAAAGGAAGTAGTGATTCCGAAACTACGAAAGTGAAAATCATCCATCGATAGTGCATGAAACTCACTGACTCTTCAGTAAAAGAGAAACCAACAGAATTACTGTCTAAAAGGTCAGAATTTGAAAACTACTGTTTCCAGAGGCTCAAATGATTACTTAGCTAAATAAGAACCGAAGTTAAAATCCGTATAGGAATTTAATCTAAAGATTCTAAGTCTATTTATCAAAAAGTTACTAACTGACTTAGATAAAGAGACATAAGACTCAATAGTAAACTATCCTAGAGTGCATAGGTATGAGGTAACATAAACCTATAACCTAAATAATAACAGGCTGCAGTAGATCTTGTGAAACAAGTATACTAAAAAATTGCAATGAGTAGTATGGAGGGATCAACAATATGAACATAATGATCCCTACACCAACGACGGAAGAGCCTCCACTTTAGCCGCATAGAATAGCGAAGAAGAGGATCTCCTATAGTAAGAAATCGCGTCCAAAGCTCGTCCAGTACAATGCTTACAATGCAATACGGACCACACAACGGAATACATGAAGGTTGCGACCTTGCGGGTTGTGATAAAGATGACACGATTTACCCAGTGAAAAAAGATCCTCACCTTGAGGAAGATTTCACGTTAAGTCCCACAGTAGACAACAGAGTAAATTACCCATGGTCTCTGTGAAGATAGAGATGCTATCAACAGAAATGTATTGTGGTTGTTTATCTTAGCAATACCTGCTGAAACAACAGCGCCGGAGGATACGCGTATCCTATCATTCCGTCCTATAGATCAATAGAGCGTTAACAACATTAGCTCAGAGATCCGGACAAGCCAACACATATGTCTGCAATTGATTAGCAAGCTGTGTCGTAAATAAATCATCATTGGGCGCTCCCATAGATAGCAAATCTGATTGAATACTTGTTTGTTGAGAGTCCATTCTGACAGCAACAAGCGACCCCTAAGTGAACGGGAGTCCGGTAAAACAATCAGACGACCCGGAATATGACAGACCAAAACAGAACTTGGTGTACTATAACCAACAAACGGATTCTTTCCATTAAATTGAATAACGGAAACGAAAGAGTGCCTCCCTGGTTCCGGAGATATACGCCACTACTGTCGAATTAACGGACAGGATTTGGGCATGCGTTTCTGAATAATGTTCATGCAATGACATAAAGCAAGCCTAAAAAACATTATTCCGCGGAAGATAATTGGTTGCTAAGAGACTGCGGAACCCAAAGACCCTGGCACTTCGAATCCGTTGGGATCAATATTATATCCCAATCTGTTTGACTGGCAACCGTCATAACAGCAACACTCGGGTCCGGCAACTGCAGTGGCACTCTCTGAGTCAACCACCCCAGTCTGAATCTCTTGTAACACTAGATAGACAAGAGAACGTGTAAATCGAGCAATTCATGGATTGCTGAAAAGTTGCCGTCGAAGAGAAGCTTCTCCGAGAACGAAGCGACTCTGAGAGAGTTCTTAACCTTACTATCCACGCGCGTGGATGTAGCTAGGGCTGCGTCACGTCTAACCAACTCCAATCAGCCACTGAAGGGCGGAGTTATACGTGAACAAACTACTGCCCTCAAAAGAAATTACATTGAGAATAATATCCCGTAAATCTTTTCTTGAAGACGTAATGATAACGCCTCACGTATGATAAAGCGTCTAAGTTAAGTCTACTAGACATCATTGTCGTTTCCAACATTGAAGTTGGAAAAGACATAGACGGCGAAAAAGAATATTTCCAGTCTTTAACCACACCGTCTAGACGCATATGAACTCTCGGTATGCCCTGCACTGCCAAAATAAACTATTTGTATAAATGATAAAATGGCAGAAATGAGCAACGCGGACAAGAAACTAAACTATCATGCTTGGTAGCAGGCTTGTATGCATATATAGAGTCGAAAAATAAAACACATGTTGTAATGAAATTATTGGACTGCGTCTGTAAGTCAGGGACAATGTCCCTGAACCGATCGAAAATTCTGTGTCCAATGACGCTATAAGTCTCTTATCCAACATCGCAACAATGTAGTCCGAAATAACAATCACTGGAAGATAATGCCAGAAGATATGAATGGCAGCTTCCGATACTACGAAAGGGAAAACTCGAAATCTTTCGAATCCCTTTCGCCATCCTGTCGGACCCTATAAAGCGTTCGGTCGTCCGCGGACCGCACCGACCCAGCGCCGTCGGATAATTCCTGATTCGACCAAGAAACTGTCAATTGCTGGGATGCTGCGAAACAACTGTGCTAACTCGGATAGCACGTCCATCACTGAGGCCTGAGGAGAAGCGGTCCTACAATGCATTGCCGCTGGAAGCTCCGTGATCGTTACCCCGTGCATACTACCAATATGCGAGCGAACGGAGTGTATAGGCCTCGTGTCCCTTGGCTACCGGATGGCGCGACCTATTCGCCGTGGAATCACTGAATGACGAAACTGATCGGATACTCGAGGTCACGTAGGCAATGTGTGGTCGTGTGCCCTGCTGTGAGGATGAGGAAGCATTATGGACAGTCTCTCGGACTGTCAATATAACGGAGCGTCCCGACCGACAGACATATGCTCCGAATGTAAAATATCAGAACCACAACATGCGGTCCCCTATGTTGTTGGACGAGAGAGGGACCTCTCTCGCTCACAGCCCGGACAGACCTGGACAAGCCAGGAACCGGACTAACAGGCTTCCTCCGATCTGTCCTCAATCTGCCGTCACTGGGTGAGTACTAAAGTAATTAAAGTGCTCGCATCACCCAAATCTCCTTCCTAGACCGCAAAGGACGAACCCGGCAGCCGAACCATTCGATGAATGCACGCTACACCGGGTGAGCTAGCGAATGTCACTCCGTAGGCGATAGACATATTCCATGAGCACTTATTGCCGCTAGCTCTTCATTAATTATGACGACAGAGGCACACTTTTGAAAGACATCTCCGTAGCTTTGCGAACAAGAAACCAGAAATGCTTGGTTATAGCAAGCATATAATAATAATATATATAGCGTCGTTCAATAATTCGAAAGTTTGTGTGACATTATTGGACTATGTCGGAACTGAGGGACGATGTCCCTGAACCGAACCAAAAATTTCTAAGTCCACCGACGCTATCAGTTTCTTATCCGGCATCGCAGCAATCTGGTCCGACGAAAGAAGCTGTAGAAGACCAAGTCAGATGACATACACAACAGCATATGTTGTTCCGAAAGGAAAAGCTCGAAATCCTCCAAATCCCTTTAGGTATCCCGTCGGACTGGATGAAATTTTCGGACGTCCGGTACGAAGCGTCCCGACCCAGCATCGTCGGATAAAAAATATGCGACAGATTCAGTTGATGCTGGGATGCTGCGATAAACTGTGCTATTTAGGAAAGCACGTCCGTTCCCGAGGCCTGTGCAGTAGCGGTCTTATGATGCATTGCCGCCGGAAGCTCCGTGTACGTTGACTCCCGCACACTTCCTATGCGAACGTCCGGAGTCTGCAGGCCTCGTTCCCTGGCTACCGGATGGTGTGACCTGGTCGCCGATGATTCTCTGACTGGCGAAGCTGATTGGATATCCGTGGTCACGTAGCCAAGAGCGGTCGTGTGCGCTACCATGAGAATGAGGAAGCCTTATTGACAGTCTACTCCGGACTGACTATATGTCGGAGCGTCCCGAGCGACGGACGTATGCTCCGAATGCGAAACATTTTGCACCACCGTCCGGATGGACCAGAATGAGCTATGAACCGGACTAAAAGGCTTCCTCTGTTCTCCCTCCGATCCACCATCACTGGGTGTGCATTTGGTTGATTTATAGTGCTCGCATCACCCCAAAATTCCTTCTAGACCGCAACGGACGAACCCGGCTGCCGAACCATTCGGTGAATGGACGCTACACCGGGCGAGCTAGCGGACGTCAAAGGCCGTCGAACCTACTAGGGTCCTCTTAGGCAATTGGCGTATTTACATGAGCACTTTTCCGCTAGCCCTTCATTAATTGTGATGACGGAGGCACACTGTTGGAAGACATCACAGATACATCACCCTAATCTTGATCGTCTGAAATAGAAATTGATAAAGTAGAGTGACCCTGCGGGGAAAGGACCGGAGTGTCCAATTCCCCAATAACATACCATGACATACGCTTCCCATATTGTCATCGAAATCTACGATACAGAACAGGAGTTAATGCGAGTACACTGACCACATATAGAATGATTATAAAAGTCAGAGGAAGACTTCCTCTTATTACAATTGATCAATATCCTTTCAATGTGAAAAGAAAACAAGTCCTGGTACTCGCACTAACCCCTGGCAATCAAAATACCTAATAATAATATGATCCATTAATATAGAAAAAATAATTGAAATCAAAATATTTTGAAAAAATATTTTTTCAGAACAGCCCAAGTTTCTGAAAAGTAACGTTGAGCCCCAATGGATCCCAAGCCTAAGTGTGGACAAAAATTTTAAAAATATTTTAAACAATTTATTCAACACTTACGAACAATAATAATGTATCTAGTTATGATTAAAATAACATCAAGATATTATTTTCCAGAAATCCCCCCCTCACACAGAGGGCTGTTGTAAATGTAAACAATGAATGTAAAAACACTAAAATAAGACTCCAGGCACCCAGGCCCGGAATCAGTTACCAAAAATACACTATCTGATGCAAAACAGAGACTTTCTGGGAAGAAACTGCAGAACATCAGATGGTAGATGCAGAACACAATGCCTAACCACCCGTAGGTGAAGACGTAAACATGGGGAAAAGAACAGAATTCATTCTGTTATTCAGCTAAAACTCCCAAGAAAATTTAGTAATAATAATTACAAAAACTATGCCAAAAGCATGGGAGAATAGCAAGGGGGGACTTAAAGGACAGGGAGAGAGGAAAACACTGAAAAATCAGTGTAACTAAATAATCAGAATGACAACAAAATGGCTGCTGCCTCGAAAATAGGTAACTTAACATAATTTCATTAAAAAATTTTAAGTTACAGCCCTGATAATATTCTGTCAAACATTTTTCCTCTCCTCCTTCTCTATCGTCCTTAGAATCATCATTTCACTAATATTTATGTGTCTGGCATCATTTAAACTGAGATTTACAAGCACAAAGATCAGGCAGATGTTAACTGATGAAGGGCCAAACTTAGAATGATTAATGGCGCCAATTTCGGAACGTCCTTGACACTGCGCATGCGCAGTAGAGGTGAAGTGTGGAGGGCCTTTCAGGACATGTTTTCTTTGGTTTTAGATGCAAATTTTGGGGATTGGGGGGCAAAATTTGTGTTTGGCCCTATATTTTAAGAGTTAGCACCAGCTATGTCTGGGTCATTGGTACAGTATAAAAATATAGAAATTTTGGGCGGGGCAAAAATTCTTGCCCCTCTCAGAACAAAGGTAAATATTGCCCTTCAAACTTCTCTTGAACAAACTTGAGTCTACACCTCAAATGGAAGCTGTATACCAAAATATCAAGTCTCTGCTATGGCTGGTTCATGAGAAGAAGATTTTTAAAAATTTTGTGCATTTTGGCCCCACCCCACTCCACAATATGAGCAGAAATCCAATTTGAAGAAAAACCCAAATGTCCCTATATAACCACTACTTACATGAAATTTAATTAAAATGGTGCCAGTGGTTTAGGAGAAAGAGGCTCAAACACCACCTTCACGCAGGACGACGGATGACAGACAACGGACGACAAACGGATGGACGATGGATGAAAAGTGATAAGAAAAGCTCACCCTGACTTTCAGTCAGGTGAGCTAAAAACCCAAATGCCCCTATATAACCACTACTTACATGAAATTTAATTAAAATGTGGCCAGTGGTTTAGGAGAAAGAGGCTCAAACAGCACCTTCACGCAGGACGACGGATGACAGACGACGGACGACAAACGAACGGACGACGGATGAAAAGTGATAAGAAAAGCTCACCCTGACTTTCAGTCAGGTGAGCTAAAAACTCCAGCTGTATGCAGGATATAATTATGGACAAAACAGCTTCCCTCATAGTTACATACCTATCAAGCCAGAGGAGAGGTAAAAAATCACCCCTGCCCCCTACTTTTCTTTTGAAGGAATCTTCAAAAAGAAAGAGGGAAGTGCTCTGGAATCAGTAAAATTGGTACCAAAAAAACAATATAAATATTCGTCGAACGGGCACTTAGGTATTAATTTATTATTAATAAATGGTGCTTAACGCCACTTCAGAAGTTAAGGCTATAGCAACGATCCCGGTAATTAATATTGCCCGCTATATAACGTACACCGCAGACGGCATAGGCAGATAGGTTGAAAACCGGTGATATAATATATAACATACACATGCAGGGCTTGCCTTGAGTAAAATGGTCGAGGCCTAAAAAAAGTCCCCCACATATTGAGGTCAGGGCCTTTTCGGGGCTGATTTTCCATTTTGTCCATTATTGTTAGTGCTTTTTTGTGGAAAATGTTGGGGCTTGAAAAAAAGCCCCCAGCAAGTGCTCCTCGGGGCTGATCTCGGGGCCTGGGCTGATCAGCCCCGACTCAAGGCAAGCCCTGCACATGTCCCATCGAACCACAATGAACGGTCTCTGGAGAGTAAACACTCTTCCGAGGTAACCCACAGGCGACCCCATTCATTTGTACAATAAATTCCAGTAACAACACTCCCCGACGTGTACTATCCGATAGCTATGACACTATAACATGGGAATATACGAGATGAGTACCGACATTAATAGAAACCTGGATCTACAAATGGAAGTAGGTATGATTAACAGGCTCCGACACAGACCGCCCCCGAAATAATTCATAATTTCAAAGGTCCATAATATACAGTAAAGTGTCAGCCTAATAATTATTATGCGCGTGAGAATTTAAAATCTTGCATGTAATCATCTGAATACTAGTTAACTGGTAATGCAGCCTCCGAGGTACCCAAAGACTAGCAATTTAATTATGATGAAATATGCGCTCGTATATGACATATAGATGAATATCACAGGAAACCAATCCAACTAAAAAGTGGATGTGCCCATGCGGTCGCCATAGAACACGACCCAGCCACCAATCGAAAAGTGAAGAAATGCATGTATGTATTTAAACTTATACGAGGAAAGCGGGAAGAAAACTATGGGGGGTGGGGGGGGGGGGGAGGATTCGAAGTCATATTGAACCCTTCTCACCCGCATTACTTAATAGTTCTTGTGTTAGTCATAAAATAATATGGGAACCTCAATGGTTCCCTCACGTCTAACCGACTCCATTATGCCACTATGGGCAGAGAAGGACGTGAGGAACAAAAACTTCCCCTAATAAAGAAGGTCCTCTCGTGGAGACACTAGAGAAGGCTGAACCAAGGTATCTGTGAGGACAGAGGTGCTACTAGTAGGATTCACAACGAGACTGTTTGATCTTAAACGTAATCTACTGAATCAAATGAATTGGAGGATATGCGTATCCTATTATCCATCCCCATGAGATCAGCAGAGCATCTACTGTATGCGCTCAATAGTCAGGGCATGGCAACACAAACGATGGTAACTGATTGTTCCGGTGTGTCGCAAACGGATCAATCATGAGGCGATCCCTCTGGTAGCAAAACTGTCCAAATACTTGCTTGTTGAGCGTCCATTCCAATTGCAACAGGCGACCTTTCCGAGAGAATGAGTCTGCTAGTACGTTCAGATGACCCAGTATATGACGGATAAAAAGATGAACATGATGATTCATGATGTATTAGGAAAATCTTCTCAGTTAGTTGGCATAACGGAAATGAATGGGTGCTGCCCTGGTTCCTGATGTACACTACTACTGTCGAATTGTCCGACCAAATTGAACATGGACGTCCGTAATTATGTGAATCCAATATTGCAGCTCTAGCTAATTAACATCATCTCGTTGATGTTTATGCATCTCTCCTGGAACTGAGAGTCCCAAAGACCCTGACACCTAAAGACTGTGGGACTTAGGGCGCGCCTCAACCCGTCAGACTCACATCCGTCATAATCGTGAAAGCTGGATCCGGCACATGCAGCGTAACTCCCTGAGTTAACCACTGAATATCTGCCCAATTGAACCCTTGTTTTACAAGGTCCGTTAAAACAACTGGTACAAGTGAAAGCATCTTCACACTCCAGTTCTGAGTAAAGAATATCTGGAGGGGACGTGCGCGCAGACGGCCCATCGGAATGAGATTCACAGCCACTCCGCACAACTCTAACAGTCGCATGAATTCCCTCACTATTAATGCATCTGTGTGTAGACAAAAGCGAGCATAACAACTGACTAATTTAGTTCTGGGTAATGGCAGGCGAACCAGATTGTTGTGAGTCTCAAAGCTCAATCCCAAATGAATAGACGACTAGTATGAAGTTTTTTGCAGAGCTTGATAACCTTCCACCAACTGGCCAGCAATAGAGGTGTAAACCATCACCTGTATGACCTGCGAGGCTTACGGGAGAAGGAACCATGTCCTCCCCGCGACAAACCTCGTCTCGTGGGCCTAGAGGCATCCGACCTATAGTCCCGATCAGACCTATGCCCCTTTTCAGAGTTGCTATACTGACGACCTCCAGAGTAATTATAAGAGGGTTTCTTGTACCCTCATGAGGAGTTTCCTTTTGACGATTTTGTCTGGAATGCCCTCCTTTACTCTTGTCTGCTGAAGCGGGTCGTTGAAAAGCAAAGCACTAGATGCTTTCTTAGTGGCCTGTTCATAGACTAACGAAAGCTAGTCATCGAAAATAAAATGTCCGGAAATTGGAGCGACTCGGAGAGAGCTTTTCACCTTGTCATCTTATCAGTGATGACGACGCAAGGGCAGCATCACATCTGATTAACTCAAGATTAGCCACTGTTAGGGAGGAGTTATACGTGGTAAACATAATTGCCCTGGAAAGAACTCTTAGAGAGGTACAAATGTCCTCAAAATTCCTTTCCCTTGAGATGTTGTGTCATAGCTCTTGTAAGGTGATCTGCATAAGACATAACGTCCAAATTCACTCTATTTGAAGAAATTGCCGTCTCAATTGCATCTGAATGAATAGTGAATGATATAGGTAAGGATACCTCTAGATCCCCGGCCTGCTCATCCAAACGCAGAAGAACTCTCTGAACATCTTCCCCGACCATTTATAAATTTCGACACCGGAAAAGAAAGGACTTCTTCCTTTGTCCAGATAAAGTCTGTTCCTAATGACACCAGAGGTTTCTCTCTTGTTGTTGCAGCATTCTGATTCGGCGGAACAAAAGCAATGTAGTATTGATGGGTGAAAGCCATTGCAAACCATGTTCTGTTCCGAAAGGGAAGGGTAATCCTCTTCCTTATCGCTTTTACCATCCGAGAGAATCAGTTGCGAATCTCGGTCCATTGCATCTGTGTGAACAGACGATTGGACCGACCCAGTACCGTCCGACAGCTCAGATTCTGAGTCTGAGGGAGGCTGCATCTGCACTTGCTGGGATGCTGCGATTAGCTGCGCAATCTGCGACAGCAAGTCCGTCATCGAGGCCTGAGGAGCAGCAGATTTCCGTTCCTTAGCTGCATGCTGCTCCTGGGACGGTGTGTCGGAAACGGATCCTTTCTCTGAGCATCCCGACGAACAAGGCCTCTTCTCCCTATCTACCGGAGTCGTTCCTTCATCGTGCAGCAGGCTGGATATCCAAAGTTGGGTAGCTAGGATGCGGTCGTGTGTGCTTATATAACGTAGCGGAGGAAGCCAACCCCAGCTGCAGACAAAACAGAGCGTCCCGATTGGAGGGTGGACATATGCTCCGGCTTGTGCAAGTTTCTCAAAACAACATCTGACCCCAGACGTTGCTATATTAGAGAAGGGGGCCTCTCCCACTCGCGGTCTATCAGACCTCACCGAGTACAAGAACTTGCAGACTTCCTCCATAATTTCCTCCCTATTTCCGTCGTCACTGGGTGAGCTATTTATATTATAGTGCTCGCTCTATCCAAACCACCTCTTAGACTGCAACGGACTTACCGGCGTCACGGCACCCACAGACGGAGTACCGCTCCACCGGTCGAGCTAGCTGCTTGCAAGAGATTAAAATCTTTACTCAAAGGCCCTAACTCTTGCAATAATGAGCACTGCAGCTAGCTCTATATGCTCCACAGAGTGTGACGACGGTAGCACACTTGGATGGGTGTCAGAATATCATCATCATGTTCGTGTTCCTCTGAAATAGAAACTGACAGAATGAATTAAAACGAGGTAAGAGGTTCTGATCCTCAGAACCTCACCGCCAACAACGTAACGCGACACCCGACTCCAACATCAGTCATCCCAGTGCAACACAAGAATGACAAGAGTCCGCAGGAGTGTATCAACTAAAGTCGATATCAGTCCTCAAACTCCACAACAATATATATATATAACTGAGATACATGAATAATAGCAATCATAATTAAATTCAAAATATTTTTTGTAAACAAAAATTTTTTTTTTAAAAATGCCCAAGTTCCCAAAGGGAACATGAAGAGTCCAATGGCATCCCGATAGAGCCTAAGTGTGGACAAGATTCAAAATTTTTTGAGCTACACTCCCGGAATAATAATCCATGTATTCTACAGTATATTACAGTAAAAGAATATAAGAAACTACCTAAATATGAGGACGCTGATAATGTAAACAATGTCAATGTAAACAAGACATCGGGCACACAAAAAGGCTCAAAACCAGAACTAATTGAAATGCTATCAAATGCAAAGCTACATCTTCATGCGAAGAAAACACGATACATTGGAAAGAAGATGCAAGACTAAATGGCCTAACACCCCTAGGGTGAGGACGTAACCCTGGGGAAGAAACAGAATAATATTCTGTAATAAATGTTAAACTCCTAAGAAATTTAATACAAAATTTCAATAAAAAACAGCCAAAAAGCTTAAGAGTTTAACAGGAAGGCTTCATGGAATGATAGGGAAGCAATACTTAACACACAGTGGAATAATCATTTTTAAAAATGATGACGTCAGGCATATGTCCCGAAATTGAGAAACATAAAATAATTTTATAAATATTATAGAGTTACAGCCCTGAACATCAAAACCACTGTTGAACATTTCCTTCATCCAATAATAGCCTTGCATCCACCAATTCTTGCATTGATTTGTGTCTGGCATCCTCAAAAAAGGCGATTTTAAAGCACGGATGTCATTTCATTGTTGATGACTTTTAGGGCCAAACAAAGAATGATGTTGGCACCAATTCCAGTCACTTCCTGACGTCTGCGCATGCGCAGAGAGTAAATGTATGGAGGGCCAGATAGGACTTTTAATTTTCGGTTTTGCAAGCAAATTTTGGGGATTAGGGGGTTCAAAATTTGTGTTTGGCATTAATAACTTTGAGTTAAGCACCAGCTGGTCTGGGCCATTGGTTTACAGTGTAAAAATATGGGAAACATGAAATAATTTTTATAATTATTATAAAGTTACAGCCCTGAACGTTTGAAACCTCCATTGTTCACTTCCATCATCCCTTTACAGCCTTGAATCCACCAATTCTTTCATTGATTTGTGTCTGGCATCCTCAAAAAATAGGCCGATTAAATCGTCAGATGTGTACCCATACGCGCAACTAGTAGAAAGCTGTTATTATCTCTCACAGGATCAAATTAGCAAATTTACATCAAAAACTATACAGCTGGGCACATCAGTAACCTGAACACATATATAAAGTAACATGACAATCGGATTGATATTTTTTGAGTTATCTCATGCCAAAGGGATTGGAGGAATTCTCAATTTGAAGGATAAAGGGTTAATATCTCGGGATCAAATTATCAGATTTCCACCAAAAACTATACAGCTCGGAACATCAGTAACTGAAGATATATATAAAGCAACATGACAATCCAAGCAATACTTTTCAAAAAGTGATTGGAGGAATTTTCAATTTGAAGGATAAAGGGTTAATATCTCAGGATCAAATTATCAGATTTACACCAAAAACTATACAGCACGACACATCAGCAACCTGAAGATATATAACAAGAGCACCGCTGGGCATTGCATCATACGTACGTGAACTGTTCAAATTGTACCATTTTAACACATTTGCAATTTTTTTAGAGTGCGCGAAATTTATACTGGCATATATATATATGTTACGGTAAGACTTTGAAATCAGTGATTTTGTAAAATGACTAAATTTTTCAGTCATTTAAGAAAAAGACTAAAAATTAAGGACAATAGCTTCACAAAAGGACTCAATAATTCAATAATTTCAAAAAAAAATTCTTGATTTCACAGTTTGACTGTAACATATTTATATAGATATATATATATTAGAAACACTGAAGCTTCCTATCTTTAGTTATTTATTTATTGGTGTTTAAGGTTAGAAGATTTCCAACTCAAGCATTGGTGAATGAATCCTATTTGGACTGTAAAATCTTATTTGTTTTCCAAAGAAAACAAGTACTGTTTCACTTCCTGTGGTTTACATAGAGGCATGTGTATAGAAAAAGATATAAAGTTTAAATAAAACACATCAAAACCATGAGATTTATTTGACTAGTCAGTTTGTTAATTGGGTAATTATTTGACCAATTAATTATTTGACGCAGTAAGTCACACAATATTGGTGTGTTTTCTTTGAACTTCATACAATTTTATTTGCATTTTCCAACGTTTCATGGTAGTTTTGCAATATATCTGAAGTGAGTATTAAATTTATATGGTTGAGACCCCATGATCACACTGTGAACCTGTTCGACCTCTCTAGCTTCACTTGACAGTGATTTGTCATGCTGCAAAATTATAAAGGAAGCCAAAGTGGTTTCACTATTATGTATCAGTGCGAGAGGTTTCAAGAATTACTTTACCTTATACATCATATAATGAAGGCGTTAAGGCAGGACATCAGTTCCATGCAACCCCACACAAGCTTGTGGTCTGAGTAATACACTTCCAATGTTCCACGTTGAGAACAGTCTTTGTTTGTGAAAATAAAATCAATGCAGGAACCATGGTCATTAGTTGGTCTCGATATAACTGGCTGATAACCCATCTCCTCAACTAATATAGTCTCAAGGGCATGTTTATCTGGAGAATTGCTGTTCCAGTCTATGTTAAAGTCACCAATGATAACAGTATCAAGGTCTGTGTCATATTTTTCAAATAAAGTATGTAGATTCGGACATAATATGTTGTAGGAAACTTTACGAGGCTTGTAAGCACAAATAAATAGGACGTCTATTGTTTTTAAAACACAAACTTCAATGTCATTTCTGGATTCATCTACAGGAAAGTTCCCCTCCATGGACGATTTACTATAGGCTGCCAGTCCATAAGGAGAACAACATTGATTACTTCTAGAAGACAAGTTTGAAGCCAATCAAAAAACAAATACTAAAGTTATCATCCGGAAACCAAATATTTGACGAAGAATTCTAAGTCCAACAGGGGCCATAATTCACGCAAAAATTGTTCAGACTGACCCCATATTCGAACTTGACCTGTATTTTGTTGTGATTAAACCACATACCAAGTTTGGAGCCGATCGAAAAACAAATACTAAAGTTATCATCCGGAAACCAAATATTTGACGAATTCTAAGTCCAACAGGGGCCATAATTCAGGCAAAAATTGTTCAGACCGACCCCATATTCGAACTTGACCTGTATTTTGTTGTGATTAAACCACATACCAAATTTGGAGCCGATCGGAAAACAAATACTAAAGTTATCATCCAGAAACCAAATATATGACGAATTCTAAGTCCAACAGGGACCATAATTCAGGCAAAAAATGTTCGGACCGACCCCATATTCAAATTTGACCTGTATTTTGTTGTGATTAAACCACATACCAAATTTGGAGCCGATCAGAAAACAAATACTAAAGTTATTGTTCGGAAACCAAACGGACAGATGGACGGACGGACAGATGGACAGATGGACGGACAACGCCATACTATAATACGTCCCGTTTTTCAAACGGGCGTATGAAAAGTAACATAACAATTGGATTGATATTTTTTGAGTTATCTCATGCCAAAGGGATTGGAAGAATTCTCAATTTGAAGGATAAAGGGTTAATATATCAGGATCAAATTATCAGATTTACACCAAAAACTATACAGCACGGCACATCAGTAACCTGAACACAAATATAAAGTAAAATGACAATCCAAGCAATATTTTTGAAGTTATCGAATGCCAAAGAAATGGATACAGATGCCAGATGGACAGACGGACGGACGGACAGACAAAGGATGGACAAATGATGGAGAGCCACCCCAGATGCCGACATTATGTGTACCATACATGGTATGGGTACACATAAAAAGGAGAATGAAAGCACAGATGTCAGATCATTGTTACTGACTAACGACTTTGGGGCCAAACAAAGATTGATGGTTGGTGCCAATTTCAGTACCTTCCTGGATACTGCACATGCGCAGATAACAAAAGTGTTGAGGACCAGATAGGACTTGAATTTTTTGGTTCTGTATGCCAATTCTGAGGATTGGGGGGGTTCAAAATTTGTGTTTGGCCCTGAATTATATTGAGTTTGCACCAGCTAGTCTGGGCCATTGGTTGTAAGTTAAAAATACGTACAACCTTAAACTTGTTCAATTGGATCACAATGGAAAGTTATCTAATAGAACATACATGCATCTTAGCCAATACACAGGCAACCACGTTCAGGTGTACAATTAATTCCAATAATGAACCTCCAAATTGTAACCGTTCAATTATATGAGAGTAGGAATATGCCTTGTGTACCACTTATGGTTGAAAACTGGATTCAGAACATGGAATGGGATACGATTTAAAAACCAGTCACGGGCCGTCCCCAAAGAATTCATTGTTCCCTAGGTCTGTTAAAACCAATGACTGTTCATTTGAAGAATATACCACTCCAAATAACGAAGCCAAAAATAGAGAACGTATGCATAGACGGCTTGTTGAAAACTCCATAACTGATCCAATTAGCCCCATAATTCTTATAAGGTCTATACTAATGCAAAGCCAGACTAAGAGAATCTATTCCGTAATACGTCTGCCTAATAATATATACATATTGTACATGCAATCAACAGAATCCCGCCTGTACCCTCATCTGAATACAGCCTGTATCAAAAGCATGACCGAGCAATACAAAAACTAGCAAGGAAAGTGAAGGAATAAAATGACGTTAATGCGATTAAACTGAAGATCGACTCATACGTCATAAGAAAAGTAGACAGCTCTGAGCATAACTACTCAGAGTAGACAAATTGCCACATTTGGAGAATGTCGCCCAGATAATCGACATGCCTGCCACACAGGAACACGAAGGCTTGTAATATCAACTGAATGTATTCATGAAAGAATTTGGAATCCAAGAACAGTTACTGCTCAGGTATCATATGCTCATATATAACTTATGAACGATCAATGACAGGAAGCAAATCAACTAGAGTGGCTGGGTCCCGATGTCGCCGTTAGACCACAACCCACCCGTCAAGCAAAGAGCAATGAAAGACATTCATTTAATTGAATGCATAGGAGGCTTACAGGAAGAGTCTACATCCTGCCCTGTAATCGCCTCTTAACATATTGACAGGGGGGAAGGGGGAGGAGGGGGCAGTGAATAATTCATATCGAACCTCCCTCACACACAATAGTTGAATCGCTAGATAAGTAAGGCCGGCGCAGTAATATTAAGGCTTGGAACAGTGACAAATTCCTTTTTCACTATATGAAAAAGAAACTACACACTACATTCCCAAGCTATACTGTTGCTGTTATTCTCAATAAAGAGTAATACAGCTAAAAAGCTTGTAGTTAGCAGTGTTTGACCAATCGCGATCAAAAGGGGACATTCTCATCAAGATATTATATGGAGTCACCCTACCAAGTTACAATAAAATCACTCCATAAATACGACCTGTAGACTGTGCTAAAGGTTTTCGGTTTTGGGCTCGGGCAGCCGTCACGGTGGACAGATCGCGGCCGAATGGGGAAGTTCTCATCAAGACATCGCACAGAGTCATCTTACCAAGTTACAATGAAATCCCTCCATATTAAATATGACCTGTAGACTGTGCTATAAGTTTTTGAGTTTTGGGCTTGGGCAGATGTCATGGTCGACAGATCATGACCAAAAGGGGATGTTCTCATCTAGACATTATACAGAGTCATTCTACCAAGTTACAATGAAATCCCTTCATAAATACGACCTGTAGATAGTGCTAAAGGTTTTCAGGTTTTGGGCTCGGGCAGCCATCATGGTGGACCGATCGTGACCAAAAGGAGGCGTTTTCATCTAGACATGACCTTCAAACCTGCATATGAAATTTTGTGATGATCGGACAAGAACTGCGGAGTGTAGCCTGTGCTAAAGAAAAATATGAACAGACTCACAGACTAACAGACTCACAGTTTAACAGACTTCCGCATGCATGATGCCAAAATAGCTTATTTTTACTTTGTCAAGTTAAGCTAAAAATGAAAGCGGGAGACAAAAACTATGGTCTGGCACACGATCATAAGAAACCTAGATGAACAGCTTGTGCCTCGTATCGATTATAACAGGAATGTTAAAAAATTTATAGTAATTTATATATTTTTTATACTTACCAATGACCCAGACTTAGCTGGTGCTAACTCTAACAAAACCAGGGCCAAACACAAATTTTGCCCCCAATCCTCAAAATTTGCATCCAAAACCAAAAGAAATCATGTCCTATAGGACCTCCATACTTCGCCCCCACTGCGCATGCGCAGTGTCAAGGACGTCCCGAAATTGGCACCAATTATCATTCTTACTGGCAGTGCCTGGTCAGCGCTATGTACTCAGCGGGGAGGCAAGAGTTTCCAACTCCTGGGAGGGCCATCCCCGTCTGGGTCATTGGTAAGTATAAAAAATATATAAATTACTATAAATTTTTTAAAATTTTTATACTGTATCAATGACCCAGACTTAGCTGAACAGTAAAAAGGCTGGAGGGCCTAGGACATAGAGGAAAATCCAATAAGCTCAACTATACAATAAAGAGGTAACCCCTTAAGGAGAAAAGGAGTATTAGGCTTTACATGTATCTTTCTTATTTAATATTAAATTAGAAAGATACAATACCCTTTATAATTGAGCACAATAACATTCATGTTCTCTATTAACATCCAGTATAACCCTTATACTAATTATTTTTAAAGTAAGCCAATAAATAAAGTAGTCCAGAGAATTGAGACTCTTTATAATCTTTTAAAAGTGTCCGAGTACTGTATATTAAAGCCCGTTTGACACTTGACATATACAAATGCTTCACACCGAGCTACACTTTAAAAATATGACATGAATGAATTTTAACATTAATATTACACTTTAAAACCATCCTGGAAGTGACTCAGAAATACTGACTTTGGAGGAGGCATTCCCTTGCTTTTCACTATAAAGCAGGTGACCTAAGGGAACACCCGCCCCCCCCCCCCCCCCCCCTTCCCCTTGCCCTGGGTCAAATAGCCCAGAGCGAAGAGGGCAGCCGGACGGAGTCACTGCCGGAACAGAAAGCCTGCATAACTATAGTTGCAACTGTTTAGTGGACGACATTCTGAGCAACAGATAACACACCTAAACAATGCAGGTCTCCAGAAATGGACTCAATATTTCTGAGATAAAAATTTGTGAATGTGGATGGCTGAGACCAATAAGCAGCCTTCATTAAGTCTGTAATAGCAATACTATTAGCATAAGCCCAAGAAGTAGCAAGAGCTCTTACTTCATGAGCAGAAATCTTAAGCACAGACTGCTGAGAAGAAGATAAACTCTCATAAGCAGTACGGATAGTTAATTGAATCCATCTAGCAATAGAATGGACCGAAATGTCCCTTCTATTAGGCATCAAAGACAGAAAGAAACGTTTCCGTCCCTTTCTGATAAACTGAGATCTCTGTTTATAGATACGTAACGCTCTAACAGGACAGAATAAAGGCCTACGCCCGTCTGAAGACGGAAGAGCCTTAATAACAATAGGTTCCAGATTTATTAGGAGCCTGATTCTTAGCTAAAAAACCCACATTAGTAGTGAAGGTGATAGTGTTCCCGACACTACGATAGTGAGAATCATCCATCGACAGTGCATGAAGCTCACTGACTCTTCTAGCAGAAGAGAAAGCTAAGAGAAAAGCTGTCTTATAAGATAAGAATTTGAAATCTACTGTCCCAAGAGGTTCAAATGGCTTTTCCTTCAATTTAAGAAGAACCCAAGCTAAATTCCATTTAGGAATTAATCTAAGAGTTCTGGGTCTATTTATCGAGAAGTTTCTAACCAACTTCGATAAAGAGACATTAGATCCAATTTGTAAACTATCATGATGTGCATAGGTATCAGATAACATAGACCTATAACCCTTAATAGTAACAGGCTGCAGTTTGATTTCGTCAAACAAGTATACTAGAAAGTTTGCAATGTCTGGTATAGAGGGATCGAAAATATCTACAGAATGATCCCTACACCAACGACAAAAAAACCTTCCACTTAGCCGCATAGTTTAGCGAAGAGGAGGTCCTCCTACAGTTAGAAATCGCGTCCACTGCTCGTCCTGTAAAGTGCTTGCCATGCAAGAAGGACCGCACAACGGAAAAACGTGAAGGTTGAGACCTTGCGGGTTGTGATGGAGTTGACGCGATTTCCCCTGCGAAAGAAGATCCTCCTGTGGAGGAAGCTTTCGCGGTTGGTCCCACAACAGACACCTGAGTAGATTTATCCACGGTCTCTGTGGCGACAGAGATGCTACTAACAGAATCTTGCATTGAGATTGTTTTATCTTTAGCAATACTTGCTGAATTAACGGCGCTGGAGGATACGCATATCCTATCATTCCGTCCCAAGGGATCGACAGAGCGTCTACTGCAAATGCTCTTGGATCCGGACACGGAGACACATACGTCTGCAACTGATTGTTGAGATGTGTCGCAAATAAGTCTATCATTGGCCGTTCCCATTGGTAGCAAATCTGATTGAATACTTGTTTGTTGAGAGTCCACTCCGACGGCAACAAGCGACCCTTTCGTGAAAGGGAGTCTGCTAGCACATTCAGACGACCCGGTATGTGACGGACCGAAAGAAGAACCTGATGTTCTAGCGCAAACAGAAGGATTCTTTCCGTTAGATTGAACAACGGAACTGAATGAGTGCCTCCCTGATTCCGTATATACGCCATACTGTCGTATTGTCGGATAGGATTTGGACATGAGCATTGTGAATAATGTCCATCCAATGACGTAACGCAAGCCAAATTGACATCATTTCCTTGATGTTTATGTGCTTGCCCAGGAATTGCAGATCCCAAAGACCCTGGCATCTCGAATCCGTTGGGATCAATGATGCATCCCAACCTGTTTGACTGGCATCCGTCATAATGGTAAAACTCGGATCCGGCAACTGCAGCGGAACTCCTTGAGTTAACCACTGAATGTTTGCACAAGTCTGAATCTCTTGTTTCACTTGATCTGACAAGAGAACGTCTACGTCAAGCGAATGAATTTTCACACTCCAATTCTGAGTCAAGAAAATTTGGAGAGGACGCGTGCGCAACCGCCCCATCGGAATGAGATCCGCAGCGGCTCCGCACAGACCTATCAGTCTCATAAATTCTCTCACTGTGACTTTGTCTGCGTGCAGACAATAGCGAGCGTAACAACTGACTAATTTCGCTCTGGTTAAAGGCAGACGAACAAGATTGTTGTGCGTCTCGAAGCTCATTCCCAGATGTGTGAATGACTTGGACGGCACCAGATCCGACTTCGCCTCGTTTACTATAAAACCGAGACGTCGGAGCAATAGAAGTAGATTCTGAACATCGTTCTGAAGCGTTAACTCGTTGCCGTATCTCTGAAGAATGTCATCCAGGTAGGCCGACGTTACCACAGATGAATGAGCTCGGAAATAGATCATTACCGAGTTCATTACCCGAGTGAAAGCCCAGGGTGCTAGATTCAGTCCGAAGCACATCGCCCGGAATTGATACACAACTCCTAGGACTGTGAAGCGTAGATACTTTCTGAATGTCGGATGTACCATGAAGTGAAAGTACGCATCTTGAGATCTATGCTTGTTGCATAATCGTTCACCCGAATACTCGCTCTGACCGACCGAATCGTCTCCATATAAAACTTCGGAGCGACGATCAGCTTGTTTATCCAGCTCAAATCTATGACTGGACGGAACGAGCCGTCTGGTTTCGGAACCAGAAACAGATGGCTGTAGAATCCCGGAGTCTCCTGGTTTTCTACGACCTCTACCGCGTTCTTCATTAAAAGAGACTGTACCTCTGATAATAGAGCGTCTCTTTTCTGCGGATTTGACGGAAGTTGAGTCCACTTTGGACTTCGAGTTAATGGAGGCTTTCGTTTGAAGGATATCTTTAGACCTTCCGAAGTCACTCCTCTCACCCAAGGGTCGTCCGTAATCAACGCCCATTCTTGTGAAAAGCTCGACAACCATCTGCCAACCGGTACGCGATAGAGTTTTAAGCCATCACCTCCTGGACCTGCGAGGCCTGCGGTAGGAGAAACCACGTCCTCCACGACCCGCACCTCGTCCCGTCGACCTCAGGGCGTCCGACCGGTTGTCCCGGCCCGAAGGACGTCCCGAACGAGAGTCGCTACCCTGACGGTCTCTCGAATAAGACCAAGAGGACGCACCGGAACCTCTATAGGAACCTCTCTTGGGCGCATTAGACCCAGAAGTGCCTGTCTTATTCTTGTCTGCCGTATCCGACTTCTTAGAAGCAGATTTGAACAACAGAGAATCCGAAGCTTTCTTTGTAATTTTATCATAAATAGCAGAAAGCTTGCCGTCAAAGAGAAGTTCTCCGGAGACCGAAGCGACTCTGAGAGAGTTCTTCACCTTAGTATCCACGAGTGTGGATGTAGCTAGGGCTGCGTCACGTCTAACCAACTCCAGGTTTGCCACTGAAAGGGTGGAGTTACACATGGAATAAGCTACTGCCCTTGAAAAAAGTCTTAAAGAGGATTGTATATCCTGAAATTCTTTCCCTTGAAGGCGCAGTGATAACGCCTTAGTAAGGTGATCTGCATAAGATAAGGCATCTAAACTGGCTCTGTTAGACGAAATAGCTGTTTCCAACACGGCGGTTGGAATAGAAGCCGACGACGGTAATGATAGCTCTAAGTCTTCCGCCTCGTCGTCCATACGCAGAGGAACTCTCGGAATACCCTGTCCTGCCGTGTCGAATTTATTCCTTGCATTAATGAAAGGCAGGTTGAGAGTATTGGCGGACAAGAAACCTGCTTTCCCCGTTCTGGAAGCAAGTTTAAATATAGCGTCGTTCAATAATTCAAATGTTCTTGCAACATTATTGGACTGCGACGGAAACTCGGGAGCGATGTCCCTGAACCGCTCAAAAAATTCAGAGTCCAATGACGCTATAATCCTCTTGTCCGGAACCGCAGCAGTCTGGCCCGACGGAACAACTTGAGGGAGAAAGTGCCGGATGAAGTCCACGGCAGCTTTATGTTGTTCCGAAAGGGATAGCTCCAAATCATCCGTATCCCTTTCACCATCCGGTCGGACCTCATGATGTTCCCGGTCGTCCGCCCCCGATGCTTCGGCAGAGCGTACCGACCCAGCGTCGTCGGATAATTCCCGATCCGACACCGTTTCTGTCGGCTGCTGGGATGCTGCGATAAGTTGTGCTATCTGCACAAGTATGTCCGGCGTCGAGACCTGCGGAGGCGCAGTCTTTCGCTGCTTCGCCGAGGGCAGCTGCGCATCAGATGGCTCCCGCATACTTTTTCTATGCGAACGTCCGGAGTCCATCGGTCTCGTGTCCCTGGCTGCCGGATGGTGTGACCTGGTCGCCGAAGAATCCCTGATCGGCCAAGCTGGTAAGATATCGGCGGTCACGCAGCCAAGGTGCGGTCGTGAGCGCTGACGAGAAGAAGAAGCCTGAGCAGTCTCAGTGGACTGCCTATACAACGGAGCGTCCCGAGCGACGGACGTATGCTCCGCTTGCGACACATTTTGTACCACAACATCTGGTCCCAGATGTTGTTGTACGAGAGAGGGGCCTCTCTCGCTCGCGGCCCGGCTGGACCTGGACGAGCTAGGAACCGGACTCAAAGGCTTCCTCCGATCTCGCCTACTATCCGCCGTCACTGGGTGTGCACATTGAATGTTTATAGTGCTCGCATCACCCAACATTTCCTCCTGGACCGCATCGGACGAACCCGGCTGCCGAACCATTCGGTGAATGGACGCTACACCGAGCGAGCTAGCGGACGACATTTGTTTAATCTCCATGAGCACTTTTGCCGCTAGCTCTGTATTCATTTGTGACGACGGAAGCGCACTTGCGGAAGATAACATGGAAACATCACCCTGTTCTTGTTCCTCTGAAATAGAAACTGAGAGAGTAGAGTGACCTTGCGGAGAAAGAGCCGGCATAGCCCTTTCTCCAGTAACAACATACTGTGACACACGTTTCCAATGTTTGTCATCCCAATATTGACATATAGAGCAGGGATTAGTGCGAGAACACTGACTACAATTAATACAATGATCATGAAAGTCAGAGGAAGATTTCTTCCCATTACAATTTGAACAATATCCTTTCATTGTGAAAAGTCAACAACAAGTCCTAGTTACTCGCACAAACCCCTGACATAAAGATACATAATAACATGATCCATTAATAATGAAAAAACAATTGCAAATCAAAATAATTTTTGAAAAATATTTTTTCAGCGAAGCCCAAGTTTCTGAAAAGTAACGTTGAGCCCCAATGGATCCGATGGCTAAGTGTGGTCAAAAATTTTAAATTTATATTAAATAATTAATGCAACACTTACGAATAATAAAAATGTATCTTATAGTGAGATAAACTACACCAAAGGCAAACAGCCCCCCTCAAAAGAGACTGTTGCCAATGTAAACAAACAGTGTAAAACACCAGAAAACATGACTCCAGGCACTGAAAAAACTGGCCCGAAATCAGTCATCAAAATTACACTCTATCTGATGCAAGACAGAGACTCCCAGGGGAGAATCTGCAGAACATCAGATGGAAGATGCAGAACACAACGTTTATACACCCATGGGTGAAAACGTAACTATGGGGAAAATAACAGAAAACATTCTGTAACTAAGCAACTCTCCCAAGAGAATTTTAGAAATGATCTTTCTCAAAAATATGCCAAAAGCATGGGAGAATTGCAAGGGGGGACTTAGAAGGCCAGGGGAGAGGAAACACTGAATAAGCAGTGCAACTTTTTAGCAAGAATGACAACAAGAGGCCCATGCCTCGAAAATAGGCAACTTAACATAATTTCATAAAAAATTTAAGTACAGCCCTGATTATTTTTTGTCACTCCTTTTTCCTCTCCTCCTTCTATATCCTCCTTAGAATCACCATTTCTCCAATAATTACGTGTCTGGCATCCTTTAAACTGAGATTTACAAGCACAAAGATCAGTGAGATGTTGACTGATGAAGGGCCAAACAGAGAATGATAATTGGTGCCAATTTCGGAACGTCCTTGACACTGCGCATGCACAGTAGGGGCGAAGTATGGAGGTCCTATAGGACATGATTTCTTTTGGTTTTAGATGCAAATTTTGGGGATTGGGGGGCAAAATTTGTGTTTGGCCCTGGTTTTGTTAGAGTTAGCACCAGCTAAGTCTGGGTCATTGGTACAGTATAAAAATATGAGCAGCCAGGGCAGCGACGATGTGGTCCGCAAGAGATAACATGGCCAGCATCTCTCGGGACAGGCCCACCATAGTTTCAATGATCGACACTGGGAGAACTGCCAACTTAGGCTTAGTCAACCATTAGGGAAGAAGAATCTTCGTCCACAGTAGTCATCCCTTGCAAGACTGGTGGACAGACTGATTCGTAGACACGAAACCACGATGGAGGCAGAAAAGCATCAGATCATGAAAAGAAAGAACCCTTCAGGGCCTTGGAATGCATTTTGGCTTCCAGGCCCTGGAAGGACTCAACAACCTGAGCCGATTGCAGAGGGTGCAAAACCCCAGAGCTAGAAGGCTCAACAGGGTTGCGGCACTCCACAGAGGACCGTGGCAGGATGGTCACTAATGGCTGGTCTGGAGGCTGAATGTTTGGCAATAAGCCAAAGACAAAATCTAAAGCCTGCCCCAAGACTGATGAGGGGGGGCCCCGTCACCTTCAAGCAAATCGTCATCCTCTGTGGCAGAAGAGATGTAGCCCAACTCGGGCTGACCAGCAGAAACCTCCTGTGAATGCTGAACAGCATCCAAAGGGCCAGGCGAGGAATCTCTGCAACCGACCAAAGGAGGTTGTGCCTCAGGAGGCACAGGGAAGCCAACTTGAGGGTTGCTAGAAAGCAACCGGGTGAGCGCCAGAATGGCCTGCCTCAGCTCACCCTGAGAATCCATCGTAGCAGCCGCGCCCGACTGAGTGTCTTCCCAATGGACCCTTCTAGAAGAACCCAAATCCTCAAAAGGGACCGAAGATGAATGTCGATTAGCAGATAGAGTAGGGAGATGGTGAGAAGACATCGGAGGACAGTCCCAAAAGTGACGCCCAGGGGCATTCACTGACCTCTGCAAAACAGAAGGCCCTGACTGCAAATCCTCTAGAGAGACTGACGGCATACGTCAATCGGTAGCAGGACCTGGGACACGATGAGAAGACACCTGAGGATTGTCCCAAGAATGACAGGAACCTGCCATTGGCCTCTGCACGACAGAAGGCCCCAACTGCCCATCCTCTGAGACCGACGACAAGCATCGATCGAATGCCAGACTTGGGACACAGTGAGAAATCACCGAAGGAAGGTTCCAAGAGTGACAGCTAACAGGAGCCGTCACTGGCCTCTGCCGGACAGTAGGCCCTGGATGCCAATGTCCCAGCCCCATCCTGCTAGTTGGCTCACCAGCAGGGGAAGGAGGAATAACAAACGATTCGCTCGAGGGGCAAGGAATCGCTGCCGAAGTGACGGAACATCCCAACCGACCAGGAGCAAACATAGCCAGATGAGACGGGGCAGCCAGCAAACCCATACAGCTTTGCTGAGAAGCCAGGAAAGACTGGGAGCCCTGTGACACACCAGACACAGACTCGGGTCCCCGAGACTGTATACCATCCCCGGAAGAGAAGGCAAAAGGACTATCATGCAAGATAGGAGCAGGATGAACAATTTCCTCAGCAACTGTCGATCATGCAGGTGGCAAATCAGAGAGAGTGACCGAGCTGACCTCGGAAAAACTCTCAACGAAAACAGTCGCCTCAAGGGTAATTGCAGGAGCCAAAGGAAGAGAGACGGCAGTCCCCACTTCAGGCATCCCAGCATAAACAACAGTTGCGGAGGAACTTGCTACCGAAATAGGCTGCCCCACAACCTGCATGACAGAGTCACCACGTGCACTTTCAGAAATATCCGAAGAGGCACGGCTACCTATGCCCCGAGAATGAGGGGGTTCTAGCTCTGGTTAGAACCACCTTGTTAACAGAAGCCCAGAACTTGGAGGACCAAACCCCACAGGGATGGGCCTGAGAACAGGTGTTGCAAGTGACACAAGTACTGTGAACATCATCTACATGTTTCACCTGCAGACAAGAAGGACAAGGAATAGTTTTAGGCATTGTCCAAAAAGGTGACAAAAGAATTTCTAGTGGGAAAAATCCCCCCCAAAATCCAAAGAATCAAGCTTCCCACCAATGGAAAACCGATCAATGCGGGTCGCGTTTTCGTGCGTGGAAAAAAGCAAGATACGAAAAGAGAACACAAGCGAAAATGAGCATTAAATATAATAAAACACAATTAATTTTGAGCTTGAGTAAAGGATACAATCCTCTTTGAACAAATAGCAATAATCACAGCGAAATAATCAAGTTGTTCTCGAAGAAAAACAACCTGAGCAGTATGAGTCACAAAAATTCCGACCATGCATGATGGCGGAAAAATAGGAATTGATGTCACGGTTGTTGCGCATGCATGCAGTAAATGCAAGAGGTGTGCAGAGAGAGTACCTGTAATGTCGAGCGCCGGTCTCGCTCGACCCCTTTTCGATCTTTTTTTTATGCTTTTGCACTCTTCCACTTTTCCAAATCGTTTGGAAAAGTTTATTAGCTTGAGTTAGTTCCGAAGTAGGGCTTGCACTTACGTTACAGCCAATTGTAAACAATTGTGAGTAGGTTGAGAAGAAATATGTGACCTTAAACACCAATAAATAAATAAATATATGCAATTAAAATGAATTAGTTTCACTTACCCCTCTAAGCATCTTGTCACAGTAACATAATCCGGTCGAGGAATCATACAGCATAACTCTTGAGCTAGTTTTAAAGCAGCTGCCCTCACTAACCTTGTCGACTTTTTACCAATCCTGAAAAGAAAATAATATGTTAAATCAAGTTCAATTTTTGCCTCCAAACCATTTCTTATGAACTCTCATCGGAACGAGTTTGCTCTTCATCCAAGATTACAAAACATCAATTACATTATGTGCATGTCCAAAATTCATGGATTGTTATGTTTGATTAAATTAACAATGAACAAATATTTCTTTTACATTTGTTACAGATGTCATGCTTACCATATTTCTATGACAAAATTACTTGTTATCCCCAAATTCTTTATACAAAGTAACTATGTAACTATAGTTATGATAGAGGAATGGAAATTTCTAAAAAAAAAAATTCAAAACAATCCAAACTACCTATTTTAGGATCTGAAAAATGTTCATTACACCGACAACTCAGAGAATATAATCTGTTAACTTCTCTGATGATCATTGATTTGCTTCATTACTACCAGTGATTTCACGGTGCGCGGACATTTCCCCATCGGACATTTCCCCATCCAGACATTTCACCATCGGACAATTCCCCATCCGGACATTTCCCCATCGAGGACGGACATTTCACCATCAGCATTCCCCCATCATGGGCGGACGTTTCCCCATCGGAGGTGGACATTTCCCCATCGGATATAACACCTTTCCCCATCGAGGGCGGACATTTCCCCGTCAGACTTTACCCATCGGAGGTGGACATTTCCCCATTGGGCATTGCCCCATGTCCAATGTAGCTGACAGCTTCCACATGTGAATGAGTGACAAGTAACTCTTAAAAAGTTTTCATTTTTTATTCTTTTATAACTCGAAAAAACAACATCTCGGCATATGGTATAGGCATTAGCACATTTTAGCACAATCTGAATTTCACAACAATGAAAACACAACATCAGTAATAAAAAACGGGAATTTTTATCTGGTTACAAGTGTATGTATATAAATATGTTTGCTTATAAATCTCTCACACATGCTTCTTGTTGAGTTGTTTGAAAAACACTGATGCATTCATTGATATTTACTTCAATGAAGACGCGACGGTTTATCAATCAACTTAACAATATTTTTGAACGAAAGTAGCTTGACAGAAAGAACAAATATTAAAATTGAAGCGAAAACATCCATATTGTTCAATCCACTTGTGTGATAAAAGGTGATGTATTCATTGAATTTCACATAAGTGAAGACATGACCGTTTATCAATCATCTCAACAAAAAGTTAACTTAAATTGCTACGAAAACAGAACACAAATGTCTTTTTAACACGAACAATTCAAACAATATTACCCATGTCGGCTTAATAAAAAGGGAATGGTACAAAACAAATCAATAGGAAAATTTCAAACAAACAGACCCACAAAAAATTAAGAAACGGATGGTGAAAAGTCCGCATGGGGAATTGTCCGTTTTTCTATTAAGCAGATGAGGAAATGTCCGGCCTAAACGGGATGGGGTAATGTCCGGATGGGGAAATGTCCGATGGGGAAATGTCTGGCGACCAATTTCACAGGAATGATAGTGGTAACAGCATCTTTACAAATGCAAGCAAAGTGTTTTATGAAATTCCAAACAACACTGCTCTGCATTAAACACAAAAATTTAATTTCAAATTTTATTATTTTTAAAAAAATGTTTGCTTCCAAATCATATGTTAAATCCCATTCCAATGAGATGGCAAAGTCATCACTCATTTCCAAATAATTTCCAAAATAAATCCATGTCACTGTTTTTCCATACCTGCATCAACAGTTAAAAGTTTGAATGAAACTATTATATTTTGTACTAGATGTTCACTCCAATATTAAACATTATAAAAAAAGACTTACCAAACAAAAATATCACTATGGCAGTCAAGGATATAGACACCTTTTGTTTCTAGCAAAGGTTGAACTAGTTTTCCATTAGGAATCTCAACTGAAAATATTAAAAAATCGAAAAATTAATGATGTTCAAGCTTGAGAAACATATACACAAATCGTTCTGTTGTTAGTGTACTGAAAGCTGAGGTCACTTTGGGGATCTGTAGCTACATACCACAAAACAAGTAAACAGTCAAGTTTAACTAATCAATTTTAATTCTGCTGTACACTTGAGGCCGCTCACCTCAGAACCTGGTTGCCAGGTCCTAATATATGAGTAAAACAGAAATATCCATCACAGTAAGCGAGCACTACTCCACTTACAACAGTTCCCACAGGGCACACCATCTTATTGAATTCACTCAGCTGAACAGTTTTTTAACATATATTTTAGAATTGATTGTCAAAGGAATTAGCAACACTAAAGTAATTTTGATAAGTTTTCATATCATTAAACCCAACGTAAGAACCAAAACCGGCGTGCGCTATTCACAAAAATCACCATCCAATTTTCATTTTTTTTGTTCACTTTTAATCTCAAAAACATAGCTTATGACCCCTCATTGGAATGAGCTCAATGTGCTCGTTCCAATGAGGGGGCAAAGGCTATGTTATTGATGCAAAAAATGAGTTATTCAAGAATTTTATTTGCAAGTGTCATCTGCCTTTCGTGTTAGGTAAAGGGTTAAATCACCAGTCAAATTGTCATCCTCTATTTTTCCACCTTGTTTCCAAAATACTTTCTCTGTATTTTGAAAACATCTGGAGAAATAGCTTTCTTCCAAATATGTAAAATTCTTCATCTTTAGGATGACTTTTTGTGTGCAAGAATTCCAAGAAAAAGGTTTCCATCACTAATCTCAATACAGCTGGAATGCTGAAACGTTAACTAAAAATGTCTCAACTCAATTTACCCCCTTAAAGATGGCATCAAGTCAATCAACATGGTAACTTGTACCATTGATGGCATCTGATGATGTAAAAGCTGTTACCCTGTAACTGTAGTCACAGGGTAACAGCTTTCACATCATCAAACAAAAGCCTGGCATGAAAACTAGTGCAGTAGAGCTGCCGTGGACTGGTTGTAATCCACACGTAGACAGTTATGTCCATGCATGCGTTTAAAAGGAAATAATAATCATCGGAAGCAAAATTTTAATTAATGAAGCACTGCTTGTACCACGTTCTTCGTTAATAAAATTTTTGATGATTATTCCTTTTATTAGTGTTTGGAATCTAGTATTAATGCATCCATGGAAATATTGTCCAATAGTGGAAAGTGACCAGTCCATGGCAGCTGTACTGTAATACTGTATTAATCTTCCAATCTCAGCACTTGTGTTTTATTAATAATAACTAAAATATGTTGTGAATACTTCATTTGTATTGCTGTAAAACTGTGCATATCATCAACATATTCATTTTTCACAGACATCAAAGTAGGGCTGCACGATATTCAAAACTGAATACCGATATCGGTATTCAAAAACATACAGTGGTATACAGGTATATCGAAACTGCTCAGATATATGAACATAGGTACTACAATCGAGACTTGGGCATCACAGTCTGAATGAATCAGCATGCCTTGATGATGAGGTTCGAAAAACATTTACCCAACGCAGATGATACCAAAATTCATTATTTTAAAAATCAGTTTATTAGATTTTTCCACAAAACGTCTACAAAACAATATCATGTGACCCCTCATTGGAACGAGCTCAATGAGCTCGTTCCAATGAGAGGTCACATGCTATAGTTTTGTTGAAATTTTTGAAAATCATTTTTTCAACTGGGGAATTTGTATATTACATGGGCACAAGCAGACGATTCCTTGGGTAAAGGGACAATATTATTCTTTCGGGGCTACAGTTAAAAAACTCAAGTCATCTTGAAAATTAAATTGTGGGTAAATAAATAGTGATGATAAACCGATATTTTTGTAATTACACCGGTATTCAATCGATATTGGTTTGAATACCGGTATATATCGGTTTACATCAAAGTATAATCTTTAAAATGCAATACACAATTGCAAGGCTTTGGAAAAGTGACTATTGACAAAAACGTTTTTTTTTTGTTGAGTATTGTTTATTTATAGCATCACCTGCACCCACCTACTTATGACGGCAGGTGAGATATTTTTCTAAATGTGTTCAATGAGCGTTTCAGCAATCCAGTTGTATATAGATCTGTGGTTTCCATTCAGAAAACAGATGAAAATGTTAGCTTACCTTGTGGTAATTCCAAGTAACCCATACCCAAACCAACTTTATACATCCTTGGAGGTACTGGAACAAAGTCATCAGGTACACAATCATGCTACAAATTATACAGAGCAGAATAAGTTATGAGTTTAACTGAATGCATAAAATTTCAGTCAACAGAAAAATGGTCTACAATGTTAAGCCTCGAAAAGCCTAAAAAAGTTAAAAATCTGTTTCTCAGCCCCTCCTGCATGTCCTTTTAGCAGCTGAATACTCTCTTTTTATAACCAGGGTAAACTTAAATGAAAGTGTCAATGACACTGTAGCTCAACTTGACAAACTTGAAATGGTAAATTTGAAGATCAATGGTTCAAATGTTACTTGGTGAAACTTCAACATAACAGCATTGTGTGTGCACAACATCAGAGCAATTCATGCGTTTTTAAATGTAAACTGTCAGGCTGGCTAAAGGAAGAATGTTGATACACAAATGCAGTGTGACTGACAGACTGACTGACAGACTGACGGATGGACAGGGTGCAAATGAAACTTGACCTGTCTTTAATTGAGATTTAAAAGCACAAATATCAGTTTGTTGTTATCTGACAAGCGCCAAACAAAGAATGATTTTTTTGGCGCCAGATTCGGTGACTTCCTGGCATCTGTGCATGTGCAGAGGGTAAAATGTATGGAGGGCCAGATAGGACTTCTAATTTTCGGTTTTGCATGCAAATTTTGGGGATTGGGGGGGCAAAATTTGTGTTTGGCCCTAGATATTTTGGGGTTAGCACCAACTAAGTCTGGGTCATTGGTTACAGTATAAAAATACTGATATTTTGGCGCTTTTCCATATTTCCAAGGGCCATAACTCACACAAGAATAATGCAATCAGCATGAAACTCAAACTTGATCTGTAAGTCATCGTTCTACAGTAGGTTACCAAAAATTAAAACATTCCGTTGAAGCGTTTTCAAAAAAAGTCCGGAAAACTGATATTTTGGCGCTTTTCCATATTTCCAAGGGCCATAACTCAAACAAGAATAATGCAATCAGCATGAAACTCAAACTTGATCTATAGGTTATCGTTCTATAGTAGGTTACCAAAATTAAAATCATTCGGTTGAAGCATTTCCAAAAAAAAGTCTGGAAAACTAAAGTGTGACTGGCATTTTCCATATTTGCAAGGGCCATAACTCACACAAGAATAATGCAATCAGCATGAAACTCAAACTTGATCTGTAAGTCATCGTTCTATAGTAGGTTACCAAAAATGAAATCATTCGGTTGAAGCATTTCCAAAAAAAGTCTGGAAAACTAAAGTGTGACAGACTGACTGACAGACTGATGGACTGACAGACTGACGGATGGACAGAGTGCAAACCTATAGTCCCCTCCGGCGATGCCGGTAGGGGACTAAAAAGAATGTAAATGCACAAATGCAACAGATTCAAAGATTATTGCTAACAGCCACAGTTTTTGATAGAAATGAAAAGAAACTCGATAGCTCCTATCTCTGTCACCCTGAAAAAGCACATGGAGTTTCAAAACAACAAAATGATGAATGTGCCCTCTGAGGCATGCCAAAGGAAGATAATATGAAAATACGTGACACGTAATGGTGCACACCCAATATTGTTAATTTCGGTAAATATTGCAGGCCCCAAGCATGATTTTTCAGGAAAGAGATGGTATATATCGCAGAAATAGCAGCGGTTATGTGAAATATAACAATTTGCCAAAACGTGTTGTACAGTGACATGCAATAAACACAGAACCACGCATGTATGTTCATATGTTACTGTGGCGACAAATATGGCAATCGAGAAATTTTGAAAGATTGCGGAAGGATCAAACTTCAGACAAGCTATAGTAAAACAAACCTTCATTTTTTAAACTGACAAAAGATCATAATTCAATGGCAAATAGGTTCATTAGGGTTTAACAACACTTTCAAAAACCAAGGCTATATTATAAGCGGGATTGTACGTCAATTTCAATAACTAAAGTTATTATATCACGTTGTTAGTTCTCAAGATCCTTCCCATCCTTCAATACCTAGACGAGCAAAATAGTCGTACGTGGAGTCACTCGTTCAGGCAATTACTCTATGGCTCATTTGTTCGATGGGATTCTGGTCGTTCGAGCAATCTGGGATGGTTAGCAAGCCTGTACCAGTGCTAGTAATGGTACAAGGCCGCAAGAGTGGAAGAAGACTGCGGGATTTGGTGACTACTGTAAAAGCTAATCATAGGACAGACAATGGCAATATTGGGAAAATCAGTAATAGTGGTGTTCGAGATATGAAGATCATGGAGTGGTCTAGAACTGGGCAGATGCTAGGAGCTAAATTATCATCAGGTATATATAGTACTACATCATCATGTCATAGGTATCCTCCTATATCCCGATGAGCATTAAGAGCCGTAAAAGAAAACACTCTTTTGATACTCATCGGCTCAATGGGATTTGAGTCATTCGAGTAGAGACTTTTTCAGTAACTGCTCAAAAGATTATTTGCTCGATAAGATTTGAGTCGTTCGAATAATACCTAACCCTGCTTGATTGTATTTTGGGTTTGAGGATCATAGAGGACTTCGTTATACACAGGAAAGCCAAAAACAGAGACGGCCAAGACAAAATAGTCTACTGGGATAGGCAGAAATGGGACCAGTAAAAGGCAAAACAGGCCACGAAATAGGATAAACCACAGAAAATATCGGGATAGATAAAATACCGCGACTATGGTGCACATCCGAAAAATAAAGTTAATCTTATACAAAGGAATGTGTCTATTGTTGGGCAAAAATAAGAATTCTAGGGGACAACAGATAGAAACCGAATATTTAGTGGGAAATCCGCACTAGTAAAAGAACTGTTTGATTCATTTGGGTAATTTTACAAAGTATTCGAACAAATACAATTACTCATACCAGGAAACGCACCTTAAAGCACTGTATGCTACTCTTTTAAGTCCAGTATTGAGGAATCCGTGCCAAATAAAGTTGTTTTGGTGGTTTAGAGAGATTGGCTGGATGTTTGTGGTAAATCGATGTACTCTAGTTCACTTCAATTTATCCACATGAGACCTCTCATCATTCATTTAGTACTACGTGCTACTATTATAAACCCTAGGTGGGGGTTTTCTAAGTCCGTCTCGGTAGTTTTGGATTATTAAGAGGGATTGTCGGGTTGTTTGCTGTAATTAAAATTACACCTATTCAATCGAACACACCCTCCGAACACACCCCTTTCCTACTAGAAGGTTTTGGGTCACATAGCAAACATGTGCTACTATAGAAACCAAGATGGCAGCCTCGGATATACAAAATGGACGACGTACACTCGTCTCACCTCAACAAAATGCGCTGCGCATGCACACTAGGACCACGTATCACTATGGGGATGTTGTCACAAGATGGCGCTCACGCACGCTACCATGACAACCAAAATGAAGTAACTGGGCCATGTGTCTATGACGTCACATGAGATCCGGCCAATGTGGGTCGATCGGGTACATGATCTACTACAAACATCAAGCCGAGAGATACACGGTTCGATCCCCAGCAGGGGTAGCTGCGTTGTGTCATTGGGCAAGGCACTTAATCACGATTGCTCAAGTGGGGGAATGGTGGCGCAGCCATGGGGGCGTTTAGGGCCCCCCCCCGACAAAATAAAAATAATTCCGATAGGATCACTGATCCAATGTCGAGTTGTTACAGTACAAAAGTGGGTTTAATCATTATCATCTTATCATCCGGAAACTAATTGTTTACAATTTACTATGTGAAGGGTCACTGTGACCTTGACCTTTGACCTTCTGATTCCAAAATAAATAGGGCTCTTTCTTGCAATAATGCCAACCTACCTATGAAGTTTCATGAACGTGGGTGGTGTAAAAATAATTCCGATAGGATCACCGATCCAATGTCGAGTTGTTACAGTACAAAAGTGGGTTTAATCATTATCATCTTATCATCTGGAAACCAATTGTTTACGATTTATTATGTTCAATGTCACTGTGACCTTGACCTTTGACCTAGCGAGGCCAGGATAAATAGGTGTCTTCCACTCACCCAGGCCAACTTACCTATGAAGTTTCATGAATGTGGCTTCAACCGTAGTCAAGTTAACATCCGGAAACCAATTGTTTACAATTTACTATGTTGAAGGTCACTGTGACCTTGACCTTTCACCTAGCAAGTCCAAAATAAAGAGGGTTCTTCATCTCACTGATGCCATCCTACCTATGAAGTGTTATGAACGTGGGTCGAACCATTATCAAGTTATCATCCGGAAACCAATTGTTTTGATTTACTATGTCCAGGGTCACTGTGGCCTTGACCTTTGACCCAGTGAGTTCAAAATAATAGGGGTTTTTCCTCTCAGGAACGCCAACCATTACCCACGTGGGGGCACTGTCTTCAACCAATGCTAACCCTGCTCGTGTGGAGTCAGTAAACTGGGGAGCTGACAGTTGCTCGCCGTTGCTCGGTGGTTCTCTCCGGGTACTCCGGCCTCCTTCGCCCATAAAACTGTCATGGTCATGATTAGCCATTGTGCAGAAATATGTGACCTTAAACACCAATAAATAAATAAATAAATAAATAAATAACTTCCTGACTTCCAAAGTCAGATCCGTGTCACATGAGTCTTAGATTTTTAGAGCTCATACAACAAGCTGAATAGTATATGTAGCCCTTGAAAAAAAAGAAGAAGCCCTTGAAAAACCCTTGAACTTTGAGAGCAAATTTTTGTATGAACCCTGTTGACGGATGACGGATGGAGAGCGATGAGATTAGCTCAGCTTGACTTTGTCAAGATGAGCTAAAAAAGCCAGTTTTCCCAGTTAAGGCACTTAGAGTCATTGGTATGGAACTGACAAAAACATAAAACACTGCTTTTTTCAATAGTATGACCAGTACTGCTCATGTGGTATCTCTTAGCACTGTTAAAATGCCTAAAAACATCCAATATTGATTCTGTGGTGCTGTGCTTGAGCAGCAAGTATCCATTAGGGCACTTTCACAACCTTAGATTTAATCCCCACAAATACCCATTCTGATAAAAAGTGTGAAATTGTGGAAAATATGTCTCCAAGGAGGATGAATGAGATACTTGCTTAAAAAATTTGTTTTTTTTAGTGTTTTGAAAGTCTACACAGAAATAAAAACTGACATACAATGAAAAATTTTGTTAGAAGAGCCAAGACAAGATTGTCAAACAGAAAAAAAACCTCAATGGACCCTGAGTTCTGCAGAACCTAAGCAAATCATAGGAAACTAAGAGAGTATGAGATTGACTTTAGTTTCCAAAACATACTGTACAGTCTTTCCTATTGTTTCTCATCAACTGAGGCTGCAGTATGGGGTGGGGGGGGGGGGGGGTGACTTGATTCAAGGAGAGAACAATATTTCACAGCTGTTACTGTAGTTTTGTGCTGTAACATGGGAACCGTGACAACAACGCTCAATCTGAACAAAATTTGATCGCATCTCTTTAATTTTGGGATTCAAATATCTTTGTCAAGTATAACCCTTCAGAGAACTTTTTCCGACCCCAAAACAGGGGGGCATGCATCAAATAAGAGGGAAAATTTAGTACTAGACTACTTTATTGGTAGCTGTGCACAAATGCCATTAACTCACATTTGCAACTTTATTGTGTTATTTTTTCCACTGTACCTCACCACCAAATTTGTGTTCTAAAATACTCTTTCAATGAAGAAATTATTTTTTAACACTTTTTAACCCTTTACCAAATATAACGGTCAAAAGCTGCTGGTGCTATTCACAAGTATTGCCATTCCATGTTCATTATTTTCTCGTTTTTTTGTGTCAAACTCATAGCTTATGACCCCTCATTGGAATGGGGTCATTCCAATGGTGTAAAAAGTCATTTTTTGACACAAAAAATTAGTAAGTCAATAAGTTTGTGGGCAAGGGTAATCAGCTTTTCATGTTACATGTAAGTAAAGGGTTAACAGTATAATTCAGGCAAACATCTAAATGCCAGTAAATAAAAGTGCAATATGGGTTTTCTGGCTGTGGGTTTGAATGGTGATTTGGAAGGGGGTTGGAAGATTGGAATCCCCCTCTGCCCCTTGTACTATGATGGGGAACCATGGTTTAATTACATTTGTTAATACATGTGTACACGTAGGGTAAAATAGGTTGTTATTTGGCATTTGCTGGGGGCTGTAGTGTGCCACTAGAGGCTACACTTGCTCAAGATGTGAATTTGCTTGCAATATATAGCCCTTATTGCTGATGATGACAAAAACATACTTTTCAAAACAATAAAAAAGTATTGTAAGGTGTGTGGTACCCCAATGAATTTTTTAATGTGAAATAATCTCTCAAAATAATAATTAAATCAGGTTCGGAAGCCAAATTATGTATTTCCTTAATCAACCCCAATCCTATCAAAGATACATTTTACCTCTTTCATGTGACAAAAGAGTCATTTCTGCATGAGAATTCAACTTTTGGCTTCCACTGAGTTAAAAATATGGGAAATTTGTTCTTTTAAAGAAATCTGTCCAAACTGTGTGAAATGGCTTAAAAACTGCTGTTGCCTCCAATACATTTTTCTACTCTGTTTTGCCCTGTTACCTAAAGGAATTCATGTAGATTTTTTTGAAAACTAACCCAATCCCCAAATGAAACTAAAATCTGCATCAGCATGTAATACTTTGAGGAAAACATTGTCTCCTTTAACCATACAGCAAGACAAAGAGTGGTGTTCCAACCCCATGAAACCATATAAATGTCAATTTTGATTCAAAAATTGGGGTTGCAACTATATAATTCACCAATATCAATAGACAGTACCATTTTGTCCTATCAACTGATGTCAAATTTTCTTCTACATACTGATGTGGCAAAATATAGCCCTGAAGGTGTCCCCCTAGTATGCCCCTTTTTATCAAAAACTAGGATAAAATTCACAAATTAATTGATGTTGACATATAACAAACCGCTTGTGATATTAAATTTCTCATTTGTGATAATTTCTAAATCACATTCTGGCTTCTGAAGATATATCACATTGCGCTTGATGAATGTTTTGCCATTCTTGTGAAAAAAGCCTCACTTTCTCAGTTAATACACCTAGAGTCATTGGTATGGCACTGACACAACATTAAACACTGATTTTTTCCAACAGCATGACCAGCTGAGCACTGCTCCTATGTTATAGCATAGCACTGTTAAAATGCCTAAAACCATCAAATATTGATTCTGTAGTGATGTGCATGTCCTACAAGTACATGTACCCACAAGGGCTCATTTACAACCTTGGATTTAATCCCCGCAGGCACCCATTCTGATAAAAAGAGTGAAATTAGGGAAAATACATGCATGCCTAGTATCCAGTGAGGATGACTCAGATATTTGCTTCAGGAATGTAGTGCTCTTTTATGTTTAATATATTTGTGTATGTGTGTGTGTGTGGGGGGAGGGGGGGGGGGGGGTCAATTGCCAGTTATTGAAAATGTAGAACTGTGCAAATGGAAACAAACCAACACTTTGCATGAGGGACAGAGACATGCAATCACATATCTTGAAAGAGACAGTCTACATGTACATAGGAATGGTATGATGGACAGACAGACATGCAATCACATATTTTGAAAGTGACATTCTACATGTACATAGGAATACTGACTGACATACAATAAACAAGAGGCCCCACGTGGCCTTAATCGCTCACCTGACAAAGTGACTCTAAGAAGTATTTTAGGTCACCTTCACCATGTCATGCCTCATCAACATTAACTGGTTGAGTGATAGATTTTGTTTGAAGTTCAACATTTGTTACCTAAAATTAGTTTTATTTAAAATCATTGGTGTGTGGCCAATCTCCAATGATTTTTAATAAAGCAAATTTATCTCTGCAGACAAACTGGTTTAGCATGAAGCACAAACAAGGAATGTGAAGAGATAGCCTTGGACATCTCCCCCCAACTGTGGATATCTTCCATGTGCTACATGTACATATTTGCATGCAAGAAAACAAAAATTTTCACAAATTTTCCAAAATATTAGTTTTTTTTATCATCATTGGAACAAGCTCAAACAGCTTATTCCAATAGGGGTATGGGAAGATCAGGTATATTTTTGAGACAGAAATGTGAATATATAAATAATGGTGTTTTTTTGTGAATGATGCTGGAGAATTTTGCGTAAAGATATGGTAAATGGTTTGTTCTAGATACAGAATGATGCAAAAGTATTTAAATTTGATTAGGCAAGTTGTTCCTATAATGCATTTAAAAATTGAAGTAACTGTTTTTTTGCTGCCAAACTTTTAGATGTGTGTGTCTGTGTTTGTGTGTGTGTGTGTGTGTGTGTGTGGGGGGGGGGGGGGGGGGGGGTAAGAGTGTTCTTGCAAACAAAATTCCTGAATAAATGGAAAATTTTATTTTTTGTGTGAAAGACATAGTGCGTGAATGTTGATTGGAACAAGCTTAGAGAGCTCATTTTAATGTGAAGTCATAAAGCTGTGTTTTACGTACGAAATTCTGGAATAACTAAAAAATTGCTTTTTTGACTCAAAAAGCATGGTGTGCGACCTCTCATTGGAATGAGCTCAAAAAGCTCATTCCAATGGGGTATTTACAAGCGATAAGTACATGTATGTTTAAGAGACAAAAATTTAAATTTGAATAGCGATTTTTGCGAAGAATGCTGACAAGTTTTGGCAGTTATGCTGGTAAAAAGGTAAGACATGCAAAGTGTTTGTTTTTTAGAGGCGACATTTAATTAAGGGGAATTAACCCTTGATTACTGAGGTAACTTCTAAAAGTAATGAAATTTCATGAAGCAATGTGAATAACAGACAACAGTTGCCTAAAAATTTCATGAATAACTAAAATTTTTATTCTTTTGTCTCGAAAACATGGCATATGACTTTTGTTGGAATGAGCTGAATGCGTGTGTTCCAATGAGGGGTCATAAAATTTGAACGGAGATTTGTGTGAATAATGCATTAGTACTGCTAGATTTGGGTAAACGGTTCACCCTGGATACCACCCCTTCTATAGTAGATCTTTTCTGCAAATTTTGTCTAAGATTCTATCAACTTTACAAATAAATACGTTCATGAATCACAATCAGATCATGCAAATTTCTTAAAAAATCTTCTTCTCCAGATCCAGCAGGCAGAATCTTTTCATATTTGGTAAGCAACATTGTGGGGTGGATCTGATTCAAGTTTGTTCAAATCGGCCCCCTGGATTCATATTTGGGCTTAATATAGAAGCCTGAATTCGCACTTAGTGCATTTCGGGCAAATTTATTAAAAAATCTTCTTCTCCAGATCCGATTCAAATTCGAACTTAGTGCATTTCAGGCAAATTTCTTAAAAAATTTTCTTCTCCAGATCCAGCAGGCAGAATCTTTTGATATTTGGTATGCAACATTGTGGGATGGATCTGATGCAAATTTGTTCAAATCGGCTCCCTAGATTCATATTTGGGCTTACTATAGAAGCTCGAATTCGAACTTAGTGCATTTCAGGCAAATTTCTTAAAAAATCTTCTTCTCCAGATCCAGCAGGCAGAATCTTTTGATATTTGGAGAAGATTTTCAAAGAAATTTGCCTGAAATGCAGTAAGTTCAAATTTGGGCTCCTATACTGAGCCCAAATATAAACCCAGAGGGCCGATTTGAACAAACTTGAATCAGATCCACCCCACAATGTTGCATACCAAATATCAAAAGATTCTGCCTGCTGGATCTGGAGAAGAAGATTTTTTAAGAAATTTGCCTGAAATGCACTAAGTTCGAATTCGGGCTTCTATAGTAAGCCCAAATATGAATCCAGGGGGCCGATTTGAACAAACTTGAATCAGATCTACCCCGCAACGTTGCATACCAAATATCAAAAGATTCTGCCTGCTGGATCTGGAGAAGAAGATTTTTGAAGAAATTTGCCTGAAATGCACTAAGTTCGAATTCAAGCTCCTATAGTGAGCCCAAATATGAATCTAGGGAGCTGATTTGAACAAACTTGAATCAGATCCACCCTACAATGTTGCATACCAAATATCAAAAGATTCTGCCTGCTGGATCTGGAGAAGAAGATTTTTTAATGTTTTTCCCATTGCCTACAGTGTTAAAAAGTGCTGACTCAGCACTTTTTCAAAGTCCCGAAACTGTACCCTATGATAAAACCGATGGCAATTTTTTTTTACCAATCCTTTCTGTTGGTCCTAAGGAAGCTGCACACCAAATAAAAATTCTCAGTGCCGTGCAGTTTTGGAGATATGGGCGTTTTAAATTTTTTCTATTTTTAGCTCCTGCGGTTCCCACAGGGCTGCGTGAAAATTTTTTTTTGCATAAATCAAGTACTCATGACCCAATAAGCCCTCACATAAAATTTGGTTCAAATCAGCCTCTCAGTTTGGAAAATAGAAATTTTGGGCGGGGCAAAAAATTTTGCCCCTCCCATAACGACGCCAAGTATAGCCCCACAAACTTCTCTTGAACAAATCTGAGTCTACACCTCAAAAGGAAGCTGCACACCAAATATCAAGTCTCTGCTACTGCTGGTTCATGAGAAGAAGATTTACAAAGATTTTGGTCCCCTTGGGGGCGTGGCACCACCCAGGAGGAGGGGCAACTTCATTTGAACAAATCTGAATTGGCATTAGGTAATAAACATTTAGCCAACATTTGAATAAAATTGGGCTAGTGGTTTAGGAGGAGAAGTCGATAATGTAAAGTTAACGCCGGAAGGACAACGACGGACGACGGACAGAAAGTGATTAGTAAAGCTCCCCTTGAGCTTCGCTCAGGTGAGCTAAAAATATAGCGAGAAGAGCCAGGACAGGGTTATCAAAACAGAAAAAAAACTCAGTGAACCCTGAGTGCTGCAGTACTAAAGCAAATCATAGGAAACTGAGAGTGCATGCTGTTAACTTTCTCATCAGCTGAAGGGTTTAGTATGGGTGGTAGAGGGACAATTGTCAATGCAGTTTTGTGCTATAACATGGGGACCAACAGCACTAGTATCAGACTACTATATTGGTAGCTGTGCACAGAAGCCATTCATTCACATTTGCAACTTTGTTACTTTTCCCACTGTACCCCCACCCCCTTTCCCCAAATTTATGTTCCAAAATACTCTGTGAATGAAACAATTGTTTTTCAACATTTTTAATCACTCACTCAATGTAATGGCCAAAACAGGCTAGCACCATTCACCGAAACAGCCATTCAATGTTCATTATTTTTGCACCAAAAACATAGCTTATGACCCCTCATTGGAATGAGCTCGTTCACTACATTCAGCTCAATCCAGTAGGGGTCATAACTATGTTTTTGACGCAAAAAAAAATGAAAAGAAATTAGTTATTCAAAAGTGCTATCTTCTTTTCATGTGAGGTAAAGGGTTAACATCGTAAAATGGAGAAAGCTTCTATTAATCATTCACTCAATGTAATGGCCAAAACCGGCTAGCACCATTCACCAAAATTGCCATTCAATATTAATTTTTTTTTTTGCATTTTTTGGCATCAAAAACATAGCTTATGCCCCCCTTATTGGAATGAGCTTGTTCAGCGAATACAAGTGAAGTATGGACAAATATTAAAATTTTTTAGTAAATTTTGTTTCTTAACATACCTACCACAATTGTTTACAATTGGCTGTAACATAAGTGCAAGCCCTACTTCGGAACTAACTCAAGCTTTTAGAATCTTTTCCAAACGAGTTGGAAAAGTACTAGAGTGCAAAAGCACGAAAAAGATCGAAAAAAGGGTCGAGCGAGACCAGCGCTCGAAATTACAGGTACTCTCTCTGCACACCTCTTGCGTTTACCGAGCGCATGCGCAACAACCGTGACGTCAATTCCGTATTTCCACCAACGAGAAGTTTGTGATTTAGCGGGGAGGCATCGATATCAAAGATATCCCCAAGGAGGGTGGGCCTCCGGTAAACAATTGTGGTAGGTATGTTAAGAAACAAAATTTACTAAAAAATTTTAATTTCTTTTCAACCTACTCACAATTGTTTACAATTGGCTGAATAAACAATAGGAGGAGGTGAATCACATAACCAATACCAACAAGAGTAGCAGAACGAAAGCAAGGATGGCAGAGAACAAAAACTAAAACCTGTAATGAAGAAAGAGAGAAGGCACCTGAAAAGAACAAGGCTGAGAGAAGCGCAACCTCGACAAAAACAATTTAACGAGGGTGCACCACAGCCTGAGCAGCCACGAGAGGGCCTAAAGAATAAAGGTCCTCAGATTGCTGCTGAAGGTGGCGGAGATAAAAGGAGGAGAAGGTAGAAGCATTCCTCCAGTAAGCCGCATTCATAACATCACGGAGCGAAACAGAATTGGAGAACGCCCAGGATGTAGAAATGGCACGAACCTCGTGAGCATTAAGCCGGTTCGAAACAAGATCCGATGCAGACAAGCGAGAATAAGCCAGCTTGATTGCAAGACAGATCCACCTGGAAATAGAATGGGAAGAGATAGACTGCCGCTTAGGAATGAGAGACAGAAAAAATCTCTTCCGATCCCTCCTAATGAACTGAGTGCGAGTAATGTAAGTCTTGACCGCACGAACAGGACAAAGAAGAGGCCTCCGTCCATCTACAGCAGGGAGAGCCCGAATGCAGATGGGAGGAGGTACCGAATCGGGGAGTTGATTCTTAGCCAGAAAAGAGCAATCAGTAGTGAATGTGACACTGTTAGCCTCATTTCGGAAGAAGGCAGAATCAACAGATAGCGCATGAAGCTCACTGACTCGACGAGCAGAAGCAAACGCTAGAAGAAAAGCCGTCTTATAGGTGAGAAAACGCATGTCGGTCTCAGACAAAGGCTCGAAAGGCGCCCCCTCCAAACAGTGCAACACCCATGCCAAGTTCCACTTGGGTGTAAGACGCAAAACTCGAGGCCTCTTCAAAGAAAAGTGCCGAATAAGTTTGGAGAGGAAAAGATTACGACCGATACACCGCTTTCCCACATAAGAGAAAGTATCAGACAGCATAGACCGATAGCCCTTAATCGTAATAGGCTGGAGGCCCTTGGAGTCAAAAAGAAAAACCAGAAAATCCGCAATTTGAGCGATAGACGGATCACGGTAATTCACATTGTGATCTGAACACCAGCGGCAGAAAACCTTCCACTTGGCGGCATAAGTCATTCCAGTGGAAGGTCGCCGCGATGCAGAAATGCACTCCACTGATCGTCTCGAAAAACCTCTACGTCGGAGACTGGACCTGATAAAAGACAGGCGTGAAGGGACAGGCTCGCCAGGTTGTTGTGATACTTCCTGGGACGACCCTGTGAAAGAAGATCGCGACGTAGAGGTAGACGAATCGGTCGATCGGCCAATAGAGGCCGCAGCAGATTGATCCACACCCTCTGTGGAGACAGGGGTGTGATCAGAATGATCCTGCAACTGCAAGCACGAATCTTCGCTAAAACTTGAGGAAGAATCGGTGCAGGAGGAAAGGCATAGCCGACCCAGCCTGTCCAGTCCAGAGACAGAGCGTCGACTGCAAATGCCAGAGGATCTGGACAAGGGGAGACAAAAGTCTCTACCTGATGATTCCAGCGAGTAGCGAAAAGGTCGACCTGAGGACGACCCCACTGCTCGCAAATCGCCTGAAACACCGACCGATGTAGCATCCATTCGGTTGGAAGGACACTGTCGCGTCGGGACAGGGAGTCTGCTAGGACGTTGAGACGCCCGGGAATGTGTCGAATGGACACCCGAGCGTTCACATCCCGTGCCAACAGAAGAAGATCCCGAGACAGCCGATACATAGGAATCGAATGAGTGCCTCCCTGATTCCGTATGTAGGCCACTACTGTCGAATTGTCCGAAAGAAGTAGGACAACATGGTCCGACAGATGAGGGATCCAAAGCCGAAAACTCAACAGAAGAGCAAGGAGCTCCTTCTGGTTGATATGAAGGCCCACCTGCTCGCTGTCCCACTCTCCGTGAGTAGACAGACCGAGAGGGTCCAACGTCGCACCCCAGCCCCGATCGCTGGCATCCGCAGTAAGGATGCGATCGGCCAAAGGAAGATCCAATGGAACACCCTGTGTCAGCCAGGGAATATTTGCCCAAGGGCGGAGGTGACAAAGCAGAGACCGAGGAATAGTGAGTTCCAGGTCCAGCGGATCTACATTCGGACGCCAATGATCCAACAGGAAGTGTTGGAGAGGTCGGACAAACAAGCGACCGAGCGGAATGAGATCGGTCACCGAACCGCAAAGGCCCAGCATCCGAAGGAAAGTCCTGGCCGAGACCGAGGAAGATTGAAGCAGGTCCCGAGTCAAGGCGGAAAGAATCGTCGCCCGAGCCTGGGGAACCGACACTACATTGTGAAGAGTGTCGAAATCCATCCCCAAATGACGGAATCGCTGAGAAGGAAGAAGATCCGACTTCTCGCGATTGACTCTGAAACCCAGCGACGCTAGCAGGCAAAGAACAGCAGCATCGTGGTGCCGTTGGAGGATGTCGTCTAGGTAGGCGGACGAAGTCACCGCCGACTGAGTGCGATGGAAAGCAAGCACATGTGACATCAGTCGGGTGAAGGCCCAAGGAGCCAGGTTCAAACCGAACGGGAGAGCTCTGAATTGAAAAACTCGATCCCGAAACGAGAACCGAAGGTATTTCCGTGACGCCAGATGAATGGGTACATGGAAGTAGGCATCCTTCAGGTCGATACTGGCCGCAAAATCGCCCTGATGAACTGAACGTCTAACCGACCGGAAAGTCTCCATACTGAAACGAGGAGCAATTATGTACTCGTTCAGGGTACTCAGATCGATGACAGGACGAAATTGGCCGTTTTTCTTCGGCACCAAGAAAAGTCTCGAGTAAAACCCCGGTGAAAGGGTGTTCCTGACCACCTCGATCGCCCCTTTGGTGAGGAGATTGTCGATCTCCTGCACCAGAAGGTCCCGACGCAGAGAATCTGAAGGGACCTGAGTCGGAAGGGGCACCCGAGATAAACTGGGGTGCCGATGGAAGGACAGTCGCAGACCGGAATGAATGACGTCGAGGACCCAAGAGTCCGACGTTATCTCTGTCCAACGGTCGTAAAACAGCGACAGCCTTCCTCCGACTGGAGGCGAATCGAGGTGAGAACCTTCACTTGCGGCCTCGACGAGGCCCCCGAGAGGAGAAACCTCCTCGGGAAGTGACAGAGTCCTGAGACTTTCCAGCCTGAGGCTGCCAGCGGGCCTGGCCACGTCGGCGCTTCTTATGAGCAGAAGGAGCAGACGGAGCCGAAGGCGTAGCCGACGTCGCCGACGAGGCAGACGCAGCAGCACGCTTGGCGGGCCTGGAACGACCCCCACCCGCAGCAGCAGGTGGGTCAAGCTGTCTCAGCAAAAGCTGGTCCTTCGAATGACGAAGAACTTCGCCACGAACAGCTTCCACGGAACCATGGAACAACTGAGGTCCTACCAAAGAGGCAGACCTCAGAACAGCACGTTGCTCAGAAGGAAGGGATGGTAAAGAATCCAAAACCGCATCCCGGCGTGCCAGCTCCAAATTGGCCGTGTTACAGGCGTGAGCGTGAGTCAAGTTCATAAGAGCCTGTGACAAAACGCGAAAAGGCGCCTGAGCGTCATCAAACTCCCCTGGTGGAAAATATTCAGCCAGAGCAGCGACGACATGGTCCGCGAGAGATAACATACCCAGCATCTCTCGGGACAGGCCCACCATAGACTCAACTACCGACATCGGGAGAACTGCCGACTTAGGCTTAGTCAACCCGAGGGAAGAAGAATCCTCATCCACAGTAGTCATCCCTTGGAAGACTGGTGGAGAGACGGAATCGTAAACACGAAACCGCGATGGAGGCAGGAAGGCATCAGCTCTAGAAAAGAAGGAACCCTTGAGGGCCTTAGAACGCATTTTGGCGTCTAAGCCCTGGAAGGACTCAACCACCTGAGCCGATTGCAGAGGACGCAAAGCCCCGGAGCTAGAAGGCTCAACAGGGTTACGGCGCTCCACAGTGGACCGCGGCCGGACGGTCACAGAAGGCTGGTCGGAAGGTAGAACGTCCGGCAATAAGCCAAAGACGAAATCCAAAGCCTGCCCCAAGACTGACGAGGGGGGACCATCACCTTCAAGATACTCGTCATCCTCCGTAGCAGAGGAGACGTAGCCCAACTCGGGCTGACCAGCAGAAACCTCCTGTGAATACTGTGCAGTATCCAAGGGGCCAGGCGAGACATCTCGGCGACCGACCAAAGGAGGTTGTGCCTCAGGAGGCACAGGGAGGCCAACTTGAGGGTTGCCAGAAAGCAACCGGGTGAGCGCCAAAACGGCCTGGCGCAGGTCACCCTGAGAATCCGTCGCAGCAGAATCGCCCGACGGAGTGTCCTCCCAATGGACCCTTCTGGTAGAAGAACCCAAATCCTCAGAAGAGACCGACGGCGAACGTCGATCGGCAGACAGAATAGGAGCACGGTGAGAAGACACCGGAGGATAGTCCCGATTGTGACGCCCAGGAGCCATCACTGGCCTCTGCGAAACAGAAGGCCCTGCCTGCAAATCCTCGAAAGGGACCGACGGCGCACGTCGATCGGTAGCTGGACCTAGGACACGGTGAGAAGACACCGGAGGATTGTCCCAAGAATGACAGGAACCTGTCATTGACCTCTGCGCAGCAGACGGCCCCAACTGCCTATCCTCTGAGACCGACGGCAAGCATCGATCGACACCCAGACTCGGAACACAGTGAGGAATCACCGGAGGAAGGTTCCGAGAGTGACAGCTAACCGGGGCTGTCACTGACCGCTGCCGAACAGCAGGCCCTGGATGCCAACGTCCCAACACCATCCCGCTAGTCGGCACACTAGCAGGCGAAGGTGGAACAATAAACGATTCACTCGAGGGACGAGGAATCGCTGCCGAAGCGACCGGCCGGCTCAACCGACTAGGAGCAAACCTAGCCAGAAGAGACGGAGCAGACAGCAAACCCGCACAGCCTCGCCGCGAGGCTGGGGGAGGCTGAGAACACACAGACACACCAGCAGATACAGCCTCGGTCCCCCGAGACTGTAGACCATCCCCAGAAGAGATGGAAGAGCCACCATCAGACAGAATAGGATCTGGAGTAGCAACCCCCTCAACAACGGTCGACGGTGTTGGAGGCAGATCGGAGAGGGTTACCGAGTTGACCTCGGAAAAGCTCTCAACGAAAACAGACGCCTCAATAGTGACATCCGAAGACAAAGAGACCGCGGTCTCCTCATCAGGTATCACAGAACAAACACCGTCAACAGTTGCAGAGGAGCTCGCCACAGAAGTCAGATCCGAATCCTGTGTGACAGAGTCACCACGTGCACCAGCAGAAATGTCTGCAACGGCATGGCTACCCTTACCCCGAGAACGAGGGGTTCTAGCTCTGGAAAGAACCACCTTGTTAACAGAAGCCCAAAATTTAGAGGACCAAACCCCACAGATACCACATGATTGGGCCTGAGTGCAATTGTTGCAAGTGACACATGTGGTATGGGAATCGTCCACATGTTTCACCTGCAAACAAGAGGTACAAGGAATAGTCTTAGGCATGATATAAATACAACAATCAAGCTTCCCGCCGACGGAAAACAGAACGAAGGTCGTGTTCACACGTGGGGGAAAGGCAAGATAAAGTGTGAAAAGCACAGCAATAATAATACAAATTAACATTAAATGATAGTAATAATTTGGTAGCTTGAAAAAGGATACAATCCAGTAGCACACTAAAGACGATTAATAAGTTGTTCACGAAGAATTAATATCATAAACAGAACAGTCACAAAAATTTCCGACCATGAACAATGGCGGAAAATAAAGGAATTGACGTCACGGTTGTTGCGCATGCACTCGGTAAACACAAGAGGTGTGCAGAGAGAGTACCTGTAATTTCGAGCGCTGGTCTCGCTCGACCCTTTTTTCGATCTTTTTCGTACTTTTGCACTCTAGTACTTTTCCAACTCGTTTGGAAAAGATTCTAAAAGCTTGAGTTAGTTCCGAAGTAGGGCTTGCACTTATGTTACAGCCAATTGTAAACAATTGTGAGTAGGTTGAAAAGAAACAAGTGACACTCTTATTGGAATGAGCTTGTTCAGCGAATACAAGTAAAGTATGGGTTTTCTGGCTAAATGTTTCGATGGTGATTTGGGAGAGGATTGGAATATAATTGGAATCCCCTCTTTCACAAGTACAATGAGGGGAAAGCATGGTTTCATTAGATGTGTTAATAGGGTAAAAAAGGTGGTTACATGTGTACATGTATTTGTCATTTGCCAGAGGTTATAGTGTGCTTCTCAGTTCTGGATGCCACACTTGCTCAAGATGCATTTAACTGCATTATTTTTGGCAATATATGGCCTTTATTGCCGACTGTGACAAAAATATAACTTTTCCAAAAATAAAACAGTATTATTCAGTCTGTGGTTCTCGAATGAACATTTAAAAGTGAAATATGTGTAATATCCAAAAAAAATATAATTAAATCAGTGTTGGAAGCCAAAATAATGTACATTTACAATGTACATGTACTTATTTCCTATAATCAGACCCAAACCTTTCGAAGGGTAACCTACAAAACTTTTCCCTGACAAAAATCCCCCCCCCCCCATCATTTTCACACAATGCGCAAAAATCCCCCCCCCCCCCCCCCCCCATGTTTTTTTCAGGTAAACAGAAATTCCTCCCTCCATAATTTCTGGTGAACAAATCCCCCACCTCCCTAATTTTTTAGAAGTACATGTATATTTAAAGCCATACAAAAATGTCCAAAGCTTTTTACCACTTGAGGCTGAGCACTTGTCGCTTCAATCAATGCTAACTTTGCTTGTGTGGAGTTAGCACGTTGGATAATTGCTCACTGTTACCAGGTGGTTCTCTCAGTGCACTTTAGTTTCCTCCACCCATAAAACTGTCCGACATGAGGTGACACTGGCTGTTGAAAGTGTCCTTAAACTCCAATAACTAAATAACTGTGTTGATAAATAGTTATTGAGGCATGTTTTCTTGTAAATAGTGATGAGTGTTTATGTAATTTACGAATTAAATACATAAGTTTTTAAATCCTTTTGGACTGCCTTTTAAGCTTTTGGTGTAAGAGGCCGGGTGGGGGATTTTTGTACTGCTCTTAAAATAATGTGAGAGAATGTGGTACTACTCAAAAACTGTGGGAGGAATTTTTGCTAAGTGTTTAAAAATGATTGGAAGTATTTTTTGTAGGGGGGATTTTAACCTACATTCTAATCCTTCCAAAGATACATTTTATCTCTTTCATTTGATAAAAGAGTCATTTTTGCATGAGAATTCACTGCTTTCTTTAAAAATAAAAACTAGCCCAATCCCAAAATAAAACTAAAATCTGCATTAGCAGACAATAGTTTGGGGAAAAATCTGTTTCATTTAACCATACAGCAAGAGAAAGAGTGGTGTTCACCACCCCCCTCCACTCCACACAAAATGAATGTCAATTTTGATTTAAAAACTGGTGTTGCAGCTATATAAATCACCAATATCAATAGACAGTGCCATTTTATCCTAACAAATTATGTCAAATTTTCTTCTACAGATTGATGCGGTAAAATATAGCCCTGAATGTGTTCCCTGGACCCCCAGCATACCTACTTTCATCACAAATTATGATATAATTCATAAATTAATTGATGTTGACACAAAACAAACCTCTTATGATATTAAATTTCACATTTCTGATAGTTTTTAAATCACATTCTGGCTTCTTAAGATATTTCACATTGTGTTTGATGAATATTTTGCAATATTTTAACAAAAATTTTTTTTTTTTTAAATCCCTCACATTTCTTAATTAAGGCACTTTGAGTCATTGGTATGGTATGTCTCTGATAAAACTTTACACATTGATTTTTTGAATTTTTTTCCAACAGCATGACAGTGCAGGTCATATGTTATCTCATAGCACCATTAAAATGCCTGAAACCATCAAATATTGATTCTGTAGTGCAGTGCCAAATATTATTTAGAGGTCAGTTCTGGGGAGGTTGGTATTTAGGCTTTTTAAAAGTTTTTTGCCATTTTTGGAGAAACACACTCAAGACTAAATATCAGAATCCCCACCTCCAGATGTTGGTCAGACGAGGAGGGTGACATTGACTAGTTTGAAGATGAATTCAGTTCTATTCTGGTTGCAATGCCTAAAGCATCCAGGAATTAAAACATTGTTTACCAAAACACAGAGGAGGTGTGCATGTAATTTAAATTGGAGTTCTGAGTGATTCTGGTATTTAGTCTTCAGGAAAACACGTCGGATCACAAAATTAGCTGGATGCTACACTGTAATTCTGACAGTCTTAAACTGACATTGTATTATATCATTGGTAAAAATAGTTCATAGATTGAATCTCGTGAACTTGTGAAGAAAAATCTAGGAAATAAATGAATAGGTTTCGCTGTTCGCGTGCATGTCTGTTTCTATAAAATTTTACTACAACAAGACTGCATGCCCGTGTTTTGAGAACAAAGATTTCCCCAGACCTTGACTCAACATAACTTGAATTCATCCGAACTCCAGCTGTTTCTGAGGAAATCGCGCTAAGTTCCTCACAAATGAAAAAAGGCCCACTAAAAGTGTCAATAAATCACTTGTTTTATTTTTTATTCGTTGTCAACAATTTGTGAAGTGTACGTTCTCAATTAAAATTGAAACTGGGCTTCAAATCTGACAAAACCGGCAACGGACGGCATTGGCACTTCGAACTTTCAAATAATACCTAACTCGCCAACAACTACCTAACTTCGAAAGTCACTTCATTACTTGATTATTTATCATAGTTTCCAGCATTCTGCAACAATATATTTTACATAATGTCCTTTGAAAGGCCCAAAACAATTAAATATCCGTTACAATGATTCTGGATTTTTTGCCAGTGGGAGAGCCACGCCGCCAGATGGCACCCCAAACTCTGTTGCATGGTATATAGAAAAATTATAAAATCATGGACACATACCCATTACCTAAGTGCGCACACGCCACTGCGTGGGTGTGCACTATTAATGCACAAATGCACTAAGTTTGATGGTCACTGCTGATGGCAATGGTCTTTTTATCTTTTTTATGTAAATTCATAAATATACCATGCAGAGAGTGCAAAAGGGATAAGTTGCTACAAAAAAGTACAAAGGCTGGTGCTAACAACAATAATTTTTTATGAAAATGAAAAGAAATCAACAGCTAACATCTAGAGGCCACCCAGAACATTCATAACAAGTTTCAAGCGATCCTATCATAAATGTGCCCTGAGGGCATGCCAGAGGAATACAGTGATGCCTGACTAAACTAAGTTCAAAGGTCATTGCCAGCGCCAACATTTTTTGCCAGAAATGGAAGAAAATCAATAGCTCCCATCTAGAGGTTACCCCAAACAAGCATACCAAGTTTCAAATTGATCTGATTATAAAGGTGCCCTGCAGGGTGTGCAAACTGAAAAATTTATGCATAAGTGCACTACATTCATCAAAGGTTGTTGCCAGCGGAAACATTTTGACAGAAATGGAAGATAATCGACAGCTCCCATCTGGAGGTCACCCCAAACAAACCGATCTGATCATAGATGTGCCATGTTGGGCATGCCAAAGGAATATATTTATGCCTGACTAAACCAAGTTCAAAGGTTGCTGCCAGCATCAACATTTTTTGCATGAAATGGAAGAAAATCGAGGGCTCCCATCTAGAGGTCACCCCAAATAAGCAAACCAGGTTTCAAAGCAATCCGATCATAAATGTGCCCTGTAGGCTGTGCCAAAAAGAAATGTTGAGGTCTGACTAAACTAAGTTCAAAGGCTGTTGTCAGCAGCAACATTTTTTGACAGAAATGGAAGAAAATCGATAGCTCCCATCTAGAGGTCACCACAAACAGGCATACCAAGTTTCAAATTGATCCTATTACAAATGTGCTCTGCAGGGTGTGCCAAAGGGAAATATTGATGTATAAGTGCACTAAGTACATAAAAGGTCATTGCCAGCGGCAACAGTTTTAGACAGAAATGGAAGATAATCGATAGCTCCCATCTAGAGGTAACCTCGAACAAGCATACCAAGCTTCAAACCGATCTGATCATAAATGCGTCCTGTAGGGTGAGCCAAAGGAATATATTGATGCCTGACTAAACTAAGTTCAATAGTCATTGCCAGCGGTAACATTTTTTGCCGAAAATGGGAGAAAATCAATAGCTCCCATCTAGAGGTCACCCCAAATAAGCATACCAGGTTTCAAAGAAATTTGATTATAAATGTGCCCCGTAGGGTGGTCCAAAGGGAAGTAATGAGGTCTGACTAAAGTAAGTTTGTAGGCCATTGCCAGCTGCAACACTTTTTGACAGAAATGGAAGAAAGTCGATAACTCCCATCTAGAAGCCACCCCAAACAAGCATACCAAGTTTCAAAGTGACCTGATCATAAATGCGACCTATGCAGTATGCCAAAGGAAATTGTGGACGTATGTACGTCGACGGACGAGAAGTGACGGCAATAGCTCAGCTTAACTTTGTTAAGTTGAGCTAAAAAATAAAAGTTAAATAGTTTATGTCTGATATTTTACCCAAATTGATAAAATTGATAAATTTCTCCCTGAAGTACAACAAGGCTTTGCAATGCTTTAGCATTGCAAAGCCTTCTTGCATTCAAGGGACGAAATATGCCACCACTCATGCTATTCTGTAGATTATGAGGCCTAAAACATAAAACAAACCAAGAACATGAACTTTTGATGGCAAAGAAATAATACAAAAATAAAAAATAAAATAAAAAAATGCCCACACACATGCAATTTTACTACTTTGTGGAGCCTAAAAATTACACTATCCATTTTTAATTTTTACTTTCTTCCAAAACATATCTTTTTCTAAAACTGAAAACAGTTGGTTCATATTAATTAGGACAAAGGATGGACAGGCATGCCCATGTGATGGAAAATTTCTATCCGGACAGAATGATGGAATCACAGACTTCCCATTTATATAATTAAGTTGTTGCTTTATTTGTTTCGATGACATATGGAGATGAGTTTTTGTTGAAGGAGATCCACATAAGTTAGGGGAGAGACCTGACCTTGGTAGATGATTAACTTACAAAGTCATCACCAGCAGAATTAACAGCGATTGAAGGCAAGTGTACCATCGATGTGCAATAAACATCAGTACTCAATACGACCATGCCCCCAACATGGGCAATTGGGATTATGTGTCTTGCCCAAGGGCACAACATAGTTACCATTGGTCAGGATCAAATCAGTGACTATTGGGTTTAAAGTCCAACTCTCTAACCACTGAGTCACCATTTTTTACTGGATACTTCGATTGCACATAATTAATAATCTGTGATTTGTCATAAAATACTACTGTTAATTTTATATCAAGGAGAGAAGAATATTTGATATATTATCAATTTTAATAACTATCTTACATCCCAAATTCATATATTTTGATCAGCTTAGAGGCTTGTGTCATCTGAGAAAATACACACAAAGAGTCTCCATTAAAGAAAGATTAATTAGCGAAGAAGCTGATGTCAGTGATGACATTTCACACCAACTTCTGGTTAGAGATTGGTGGTATTGGAATTTTGAGTTCGGTATCAGTATGGGTATGGTATACCCCAGTATTGGTTCAGTATTCGGTATCTGACTTGACTTGAGATTTGCTGATAGAACCAAAGGGGAATTCATACTAGAAAAATGCAGAATAAGTTGTTCTTGTATCATTCTACCGTAGTGCCACAAATGCCACTGTCAATGAGCTCATCACTGGCATTCTTGAGTCAACACAAACCATATCTACAGTAATTGTGTGACTTATTCAAAAACACTCCTAAACTTTAAAGTCACATTTCAGGCTTTCGCAATCTCAAAGCATGTGCCCTTAAAATGCCATTATCTGGAGGTCGAGCTGATAATAAATAAATCTCCTGAGCAGTGATTTCTAGTCTAGTCTTGGCTGTCTTAACAGGCAGCCAAGACTTGACTAGAAATTACTGTACAGGTTGTAGTCTAGTCGGAATTCATGTCAACTGCCCAGGCCCAGGCCTGAAAATGAGCAGTCTGACATTTGTAAAATGAGGTCCCCAGAGGCTGAATTTGATGACGCTATCCCATACAGTGGGACAATTTATCCTCTGGGTACCTCTTTCTGTTTAGTTTTGAGACCCTGATTCAGACTGAGGTTCACAGCAGGGTAGCATCACTAAATTCACCCTCTGGGGACCTCATTTTGCAGATCTCAGTCTGCTTATTTTCTGGCTTGCCCAGGCCCTTAAGGATCAACCAAACTGAAAAGAAAATCAGTCAATTCTTCACCAAAATGAACTCTTCAACTGCTGTCAAGCCTCAACAAGGCCGTATAAATAGAGAAGGTAGAACAATTTGAAAATATAGATGTTTTTGATATTCAATGATTGGTTCGATTTGGTTTTTCGGTATCTCCATAATAACTGGATTGGTTCCTTTTTTTTAGGTATATTGCCCATCTCTACTTCTAGTATTCATGATTTCAGTGTTTGTAAACACAGGGAAATATGATGGATCACTGAATAACTATTTTGAAAAGTGTCAAAGTGGGAGAAAATACGATGTTACAATGAGGGTGGGAGGTTGGCCATCACACCAGGAATCTCTCGGTGAAATCTGAGGAGTTAAAAGGTCAGGTTCCCATAGACATGGAATAAGTATAACTATAACATCAAATTATATACATTTTTTGTATATAAATATAATTTGCATTATTTCAAAATGATATTCTGATTTATATATTGACATTGAGTGTAAGCATCCTACCTTTATCAAAACTCCTTCTGGCAAGCCACCAATTTCTCTCCAGAATTCATTAGCCTCATTTTCCTGACTAAATACCTCTAACTTAGCCTTTTCTTTTCTCTCAGCTTTATTGATTTTCTCAGCTATCAGTCTGAAATTTGTAAATAAGGAAAAAACCTGTAATCGAGGGTCCTGTGAATATTCAAGATTCGATTTGATATCGATATCATATGTCTGGTTCGTGATCGAGCCCCGATCAATCTCAAGATTCTATTTTTCGAATCTCCCGTGCTTAGAGCAATGTGTTACATTTCCAAAGAAAACTGGATAAAATTGACATTCGACAATTCATTCATGTAAGTTCAATTCATATTTAATTGAGTAATTCACAATGTTTAATTGTTAGGTTAGTAGTATAGACCATAGAACGTCGACAGTTTGTGCATCAAGTGCAGTTAATTTCTCGGAACTACTTATCAATGAATAATGATCATTGGTTAGGAAAGAGTTCAGTATATCCAGTTTGATACGAATAATTGTGCATTTTTGTGGCGATAGTAACACGTTAATACGGCGAATTATACAATCCTGTCTGCAAAAAAAGACTCAAAATTAAAAGGCAGGCAGTGCCATCGGCCATAATCAATGATATTAACAAAGTGACGCATTACAAAGACCATTGCCGGGCATGACCAACTAATATGGTGTTGGGTCTTCTCGTTCCTTTATCAGTTTGTCCCCCAGGGTCATTTCGTACCTTTACTATATACTACTGAGTCGCTTTGCAATGAGTCATTTCATACCCATACAAACAGACAGGAGTAAGAGAGTGATGTGGACAGAGTGTATTCGTGTGCTGATCTCTCATGCCAGAGATCATGGGTTTGATCTCCAGTCAGGAGAGATTCCAAGATGACCAAACATTCTCTGGCAACATCAGTTGTGGTATTGATGCTGCTACAATGTACAGCCCTATCGTATTATAAATACAAATACAGATGGAATGTTGGATATAATGAAGAACAGAAACAGCAGTACACAATTTAATATAATCTCCAAATGTTCTCCCCCCCCCCCCCCCCCCCCCACCCCCACCTGCCTCATGCACTGTCTCATCTCAGGATACATCACTTTTCCATGCGCCGAATCGAAGGTACAACACTGAGTGATTCCAAGAAGGTGAAATTTTAGGAGCCTGTGTGGCTCATGTTGTCCAGGACCCCACTTAATATGGAAATTTCTTAACTGAATAACCCAGTTAACTGCATATGACTTCTGAACCCCAAATGATTTACCATAACTTCAGTACAATTTTTACCAGTTAATTGCAAATACATTATACAGTTAACTCCTATTAAATCAAATAATGAAAGAGTCAATGACACTGTAGCTCAACTTGTCAAGACATGTACATGTATAGTATGTAACACAGCAATGACAAACATCTAGGTTATGACCTGATAACAATGGTACATATAAAGTATTGTAATGGTCTGTACATAAATACTGGCCATACCCTGTAACAAATGTATAGGTAAAGTATTGTAAAGGTGGGTGACAGTCAGATGCTAAACTAGAAAAGAAATCTTTGAGTCCCAGAGTGGGTCTGATTGAACCCCAAAATATTTGTTCTCATAGCACAGTGATAACAAAGGCACCCCAAAACACACTCATTCCTGTCCCAAGGTGAAAACAAAGGTACCCAAGAAGTTTCGTGAAGATCGGTTCATAAATACGAGCTGTATAGAAGTTGTGACAAAAAACTGATTGGACCTAATTTCGGTACAAAATGGCCAATGGCAGCCATTTTGAATTTTGGACCGCACTCAGAAACAATCGTTCTCGTCCCAAGGTGATAACAAAGGTACCCAAGAAGTTTCGTGAAGATCGGTTGATAAATACAGCCTCTAGCCCGAGCCGTATTGACATGTGCACTTACAGTGTATAAGTAGCACTAAATAAATCAAAATTCATCTAATTTGCATAATTTCTGCACGAAAAAAAACCCCTTACAATATGTGATGTATTCCATGTTACTAAACATTCATACAAAAATTTATTCAAATCAGAACTTTCATACAGAAGTTCTGTACAAAAGACTGATTGCACTAATTTTAGAACAAACTGGCTGCTGGTGGCCATCTTGAATTTCGGACCACACCCCAAAACACTCCTTCTCATCCCACGGTGATAACAAAGGTACCCAAGAAGTTTCGTAAAGATCGGTTCATAAAAACGGCCTCTAGCCTGAGCCGTATAGAAGTTGTGTACAAAAAACTGATTAGGCCTAATTTTGGTACAAAATGGTCACTGGCAGCCATCTTGAATTTTGGACCGCACTCAGAAACAGTCGATCTCGTCCCAAGGTGATAACAGAGGTACCCAAGAAGTTTCGTGAAGATCGGTTGATAAATATAGCCTCTAGCCCGAGCTGTATTGACATGTGAACTTACTGTGTGTAAGTAGCACTGAAAAAATCAAAGTTCATCTAATTTGCATAATTTCTGCACGAGAAAAAAACCCGTATTATATGTGATGTATCCCATGGTACTAAACAATCATACAAAAAATTATTGAAATCAGAGCTTTCATGTGGAAGTCCTGAGCAAAAATCTTATTGCCCCTAATTTTGAACAAAATGGCTGCCAACGGCCATCTTGAATTTCGGACCGGACCCAAAAACACTCGTTCTCGTCCCACAGTGATAACAAAGGTACCCAAGAAGTTTCGTAAAGATCGGTTCATAAATGCGGCCTCTCGCCTGAGCCGTATTGGCATTTGCACTGACAGTGCTGGAAGTAACACTAAATAAATCAAAGCTAGTCTAATTTGCATAATTTAAGCACGAGAAAAAAACCTGTATGATATGTGATGTATCCCATGGTACTAAACATTCATACAAAAAATTATTCAAATCAGAGCTTTCATGTGGAAGTCCTGCGCAAAAATCTGATTGCCCCTAATTTTGAACAAAATGGCCACTGGCAGTGGCCATCTTGAATTTCGGACCGGACCCCAAAACACTCGTTCTCGTCCCACGGTGATAACAAAGGTACCCAAGAAGTTTTGTAAAGATCGGTTCATAAATGCGGCCTCTAGCCCGAGCCGTATTGGCATTTGCACTGACAGTGCTGAAAGTAACACTAAATAAATCAAAGTTAGTCTAATTTGCATAATTTAAGCACGAGAAAAAAACCCGTATGATATGTGATGTATCTCATGGTACGAAACATTCATACAAAAAATTATTCAATTCAGAGCTTTCATATGGAAGTTCTGTGCAAAAAAAAGATTTCTGCATCGTCAGTACAAAATGGCGGCTGGCAGCCATCTTGAATTTCGGACCGCACCCAAAAAAACCTGTTCTCGTCCCACAGTCATAACAAAGGTACCCAAGAAGTTTCGTAAAGATTGGTTCATAAATATGGCCTCTAGCCCGAGCCGTATCCAATTGTTGACATACGGACAGACGGGCAGACAGGCCATGACAAAAGCTCAAATTTGGCTTCGCCAAAGTTGAGCTAAAAATGAAAAATTTAAAGTAATTTGTCTATTTTTTATACTTACCAATGGCCCAGACTTAGCTGGTGCAAACTCATTAATATCCAGGGCCAAACACAAATTTTGAACCCCCCCCCCCCCCCCCCCAAGGGGGCCTAGGACTTTAAAGAAACAATAATAACTCTATTACTCCGACTGAAAGGAGGACTCCTATATGGGAATAGGAGATAAAGGTGAAATATGCCTTTTTCTATAATAAAAGAGAAAAATATAACACCAACAATTTAAAGGAGTAATATAAATAAATTCTCCATTTAATGCCAGCATAATAATTATGCTAATTTGGTGAAGGAAACCAATTATAAAGCTAATCCAGAGAATGAGACGCTTTATACTGAATTAAAAGTGTCCGAGGATTGTATATAAATGCTTGTATGACACGTGACATATACATAATGCTTCACATTGAGCTACATTAAAAGAACAATATGCAATAAGGCAATATTGTTGCTTCACACTGAGCTACACATAAAACCACTCACCCCCGACTCCCGACTACTGTCCTTGGGAGAGACATTCCCTTGCTTATCACTATAAAACCAGCTGATACTAAGGGAACACCAAACCCCTCCCCCCCACCCCCCCGCCCCCCACCCTTCCGATTGTTCTGAAGGAAGAATCCCCAGAATGAAAAGGGTGGCGGACTGGCATCAGTGCTCGAGCAGACTGCCTGAGATATCTAAAAGATGTTACATTAATGGACGACATTCTGTGCGACAGAAAGAGGTCCCAAGGATCTAAGGTCTCAGGAAATAGACTCTATGTTTCTAAGATAAAACTTGGTAAACGTAGAATGTTGTGTCCAGTAAACTGCTTTCATTTCACAGTAATGGCAATACTATTGGAATAAGTCCAAGAAGAAGACAATGCTCTCACTTTGTGAGCCTAAATCTTTTTAACAGAATGCTGATCTGATGAAAGATTCTAATAGGCAATATGTATTGCCAAATGAATCCACATGGCAACCGAATGTACTGAAATATCTTTTATTTAAATTCAACTTCATCTAATGGCTCAAAAGGAACTTCCAGTAACTTCAGAACAAAAGCTAAATTCCATTTGGGAATTAATCTTAAGGTTCAAGGTCTATTGATTGAGAAGTTTCTAACTAACTTGGATAAAGAAAGATCTGATCCAATAGCCAAATGAGCATGAAGGGCATATGAGTCTGAAAACATAGACCTATAGTCTTTAATAATAACAGGCTGCATTTTTAATACATCAAAAAGGTAGACCAAAATATTGGCAATTTGAGGTATCGATGGATTATAAATAATCCAAACTATCCAATGCTTATGGGCCAGCCAAATGGACAACATCTCCTTGATGATTACGTGTTTCTCCAGGAACCAAGAGTACCACCAAAGACCCTGACACTTGGATCTGCAGGAATAAGGGAGGTCCCCCAACCCGCTGACTGGCATCCACCATAATAGTGAAGACCTGATCCAGTATTTGAAGAGGAACTCACTGAATCAACCAGTGAAGGTCCAGCCAAATCTAAATCTTTGTTTAACTCGGTCCGTTAAAACAATCTGACTTTTGAGCGAATGTATTTTGACACTCCAGTTCTGAATGAAGAAAATCTGGAGAGGATGCATTCGAAATCGACCTAGTGGAATCAGCTCCGCACAGTCCCATCAATTTCATAAACTCCCTTGCTGATACTGTAAGAGAATTTAGGAGAAAACGAGCATAATAACTGACTAGCTTAGCCCTGATTAGGGGAAGACAGACCAGATTACAGTGAATCTCGGAACTCATTCCCAAGAGAATGAAGGACATTGATGGAGTCAAATCTGACTTCTTTCATTTACAATGAAACCTAGACGTCGGAATAACAGAAGCAGACTCCGCACATTGTTCTAAAGCATACTTTCGTCACCATATCTAGAAGAATGTAGTCTAGATTAGGCGACGTTATCACTGTCGAATGAGATCGAAAATAAGACATGACCAAGTTCATTATCCGAGTGAATCACTCTGAACTGTTAAACTTTCCCTGTACGGCAAAACAAAGAAACTTCTGAATGCCGGATGGACCAAGACGTGAAAGAACATCTCTTTAGGTCTATGCTCGTAGGCTTGCTCTTACCGACCAGATAGTTTCATGTAAAACTTCAAAGCTATAATCAAATTGATTATCTAGCTCAAGTCTATAACTGATCAGAACGAGCCGTCTGGCATCGGCACAAAGAACAAATGACTGTAGAATCCTGAAGAATTGGGATTCTCTACAACCTCTATTGCCTCTTTTTCTAAGAGAGATTGAACTTCTGAAAGAAGAGACTCTCTCTTGAAGAAATTGCTGGAAGATTTGTCCAATGTGGATGTCTTGTAAGGAGAGGCTTAGATCAGAATAACAGCCAAATACCTCTTTCGACTGCCTTCCTATCCACTGATCTTCCATTATCTCTATCCAGTTGGGTGTGAAATTCAATAAACTTCTGCCAGCTGGAGAGCAATAGGGGTCTAGAACATCACTAACAGGATTTCCGAGGCTTATGGGAAGAGAAACTACGTCCTCCCCAAGAACCTCCTCAAGCCGTCAGCTTAAGAGGCATCAGACTTATAGTCCTTATCAAACTTATGCCACTTACCAGAGTCACTAGATTGATGGTTTCCCGAAATGCCGTACAAGGGTTCTAGAACCACGCGAGATACCCCTCTTCAGCAACTGTGAAAAGGAGTCTCCTCGCCTATCACGTTAAGCATCCGACAGTTGCTGCGAAACCGACCTTAACAACAAGGTGTTAGTTGCTTTTTTGTAACTTCCTCGTACACAAAGGATAATTAGCCATAAAACAAGAATGACCAGAAACTGGTGAGATTCTGAGAGAGCTTTTAACCTGATCGTCAATCAAGGTAAGGCTCCATCTCGTCTAATCAACTCCAAATTATCCACTGAAGGGAAGAGTGATATGTGGCAAACATGACTGCTGTAGAAAGGACTCCGAGCGGCAGTAATGTCGTCAAAATCCTTTCTGCTGAGATGCTGAGTCAAAGCCCTAATGATATGGCCTGCGTACGACATAGCATCCAGAACTGCACGACTGGAATCAATAGAAAATTCCAGAACGTCGGAACAGACATAGAATGAATCAGGCAATGAAATAGCCAATTCCGAAGCCCGATCGTGCAAAGCAGAGGGGCTCTCTGAACGTCGTCTTCTACCGTTTTCATAAAACGTGACCCAGAAAACAGTAATTGTAGAGAAGCAGATGATAAGAAACCACCTTTCTTATAGTATTTGCTAGGCCAAGGGTGGTGTCGTCAAGCAGACCGAAGGTCTCCGACACCTGAGCAGAATGATCCAGGAAGGAAAGAACCTCCTCTTTCCTGCGCATGGTACCCTTAGATGGAACAAGTTCCGAAAAGAGCTGATGAATAAAATTCATAGTCTCCATGTGCTGTTCCATGAGGGATGGAGAATCATCCTACGTAGCCCTCTCACCATCTGAGTGTTCCATCTGAGAAACATGGTCAACACCATCCGAATGAAAATATGACTGGACCGACCCAGCACCGTCAGACACCTCACTACTGGAGTCTGTTGATGGCAGAACTTGGGACTGCCTGCACGCTGCGATAAGCTGCACAATCAGCAAAAGCAGGTCCATGATCGAGGCCTCGCGGTGCAGCGGTCTTCTACTTCTTCGTCATGTGCTGCTCATGGGACAGAGATCTGACCCCAGATCTTTTTGGCGCATGTCCCGTATGTATAAGCCTTGAACCACCAGCTGCAGGTTGATCCGTCTTCGGTGGTGAAGACTGGGACCATCTCCGAGGAACAGCTGGAACATCCAAAGTCAGACAGCTAGTCCGTGGTCTACGTGCTTCGCCGTGGAAGAAGAGAAAGAAGCCAAAATAGCAGCCGACCCCAGGTGCAGTGTGGAAGGAACAACCAGAACCGCAAGCGTGGACGAATACCCGGACACACAAAAATTTCTCAAGACAGAAAACAGTCGACCTCGACTGCTTATGGGATGGAGAGGGTTCTCGAACTTGCGATCTGACCCCAGATTTTGCTGAGCGTCCCATTGAGAAACTTGCAGGCTTCTACCCCTTAGCGTGCTTTTCCATGGATGAAGAGGAAGCCATAACAGCAGCCGGTCCCAGATGAAGTGTGGAAGGAGTGTCCAGAATTGCAAGCATAGACGAACACCCCTATGCACTAAAGTTCCTCGAGACGGAAACAGTTGCCCTGACTGTTGACAGGATGACCCCAGATCTCGCTGAGCGTCCCCTTGAGAAACTGGAAGGCTTTTTTCCCCCTTGCGTGCTCTTCCAGGTAAGAAGAGGAAGCCATAACAGCAGCCGATCCCGGTTGCAGTGTGGAAGGAGCATCCAGAATCGCAAGTGTAGACGAACACCCATACGCACTAAAGTTTCTTGAGATGGAAACAGTCGGCGCCGACTGCTGTTGGGACAGAGAGGGTTCTCCAACTAGCGATCCGACTCCAGATCTCACCGGGCGACTCGTAGAGAAACTTTCAGGCTTCTTCCACTTTTGCCGTTGACGCTGGGTGAGCTTTTGTTTTTGAGGTGCTCGCTCTACCTATGTCTATGTTCTCCTCGACCACAACAGGCCTACATGGCCTCTGAGGCAGACTTCCTGGACTTACACTTGGTACAATATTTTTCATAGTAGATACAATAATTTATGAAGCCAAAACCATAAGTCCGCTGCACTAGCAAATTGTAATACTGAAAAATACATAGCAAGGATACATAACATAGACAATCACAAACATTTTTGAAAAAGAAATAAAAAAAATTTTTGAAAAATTTTGAATGAAGCCTAAGTACCCCAAGGGAACCTCATGAGCCCAAGGGCATCCCAATAGAGCCTAAGTGTGGACAAGCACTACATAATTGAAGCTAAACTACCAGAATGAATAAGGAATAATATGTATCGTAATAGAAAAACAATATATAACTGTGCTATACTAAACACAGAAATAATATATATCCAAAACCTTGTTAAACAGAAAACGTCAAGAGAAAAATCGCGACATCGAAGCCGTAGCTGCGACGGGTGGTGCAATCTCACAAAATTCTAAGTTCATCAAGGGCCCCATAACTCCAAGAAAAATATTTGGTACAACACATGCATTGAACAGTGGCTAGACATCAATAAGATACACTTACGTGCCAAATATAAAGTCATTCCATCAAGTATTTCAAAAGTTATTGAGTTTTGAAACTCGTTGGTCACAGACAGACCGACATGAAACTTGTTGGTCACAGACAGACCGACAGACAGACCGACATTGCCACTTATAGAGCTGCTAGTCACAGCTAAAAACCAGAAATTAACCAAATAAACAGGCACAACAGAGGCCTGTAGTCAGTAACCGATCAACAACCACCTGATGCAAAGCTAGATCTTCATAGGAAGAATAAACAATGCATCTGGTAGAAGAATCAAGACTACAAAACGTTCTGAACACCAAACAAAACACGGGGGTAAAACGGAAAACCCATTCTGTAATACACGTTAAACTCCCAAGAATTTTAATAAAATATTCTCAATAAAAAGGCCAAAAGACCTTGGGACTCTAACAGGAGGATTCAGGAGAGGAGAGGAAAGGGAACTAACACTAACAAACAAACAGTGGAGTCATAGCCAAAATTTGTGTTTGGCCCTGGATATTAATGAGTTTGCACCAGAAAAGTCTGGGCCATTGGTTCTAGTATAAAAATACATCTTGTTACTCTTGACAACCACTATTTCCTCCACAATGATAGAACTATTCAACCTCAGTGTATTCATTTAACCTTGTATATGTCATTTGCCAAAGCTCCATGCACTCTGTGGAAAAAGCTTTTCCATTTTGGAGCCCAAAAGGAAACATTTGGGCTGCCAAATGAGCCTGAATATGGACAAAGAAACTTTGCTTTAACGAACTTGAATGCATTTGAGTGAAATATGCTGGTTGCTTCCATCTATTAGAGCCCCTTAATGATGGAGCAGATTGATTTGAACAAAATTCAAATGTTATCCTATAGGGAACATATGTCCTAATTTTGCTTAAATTTGGCTTTGAAGTAAAGTATTTGGCCTATGATGTGACACAATGCAATGTGATGTGGTGTGATGTGAACGTCTTGTGCATGACAGGGATGATTCCTATATACAGGCGTGATTCCTATAAAATCTTGGAATCTCAAATCATTAAAGGTCACTCCCAAGTGGAATGTTAGACAAATGAGAAAATCAAACTTGACCTGTATGAGCTGTGAATTTTGCTCCCCCTGCCACCCCCAAGGACAAGTCCAAATAGTTCATGAGAAACTTTCAATCTACAAATTAAAGTACACTGCATACCATGTGTCAAATTAATACCAATGGAAGTTAATGATGAAATGACTGTGAAGTACTTTTCCAATTACCTACAGTGTTAAATGGTGATCCCCATAGGTTATCCGTAAGGAAGCCAGTAGCAGTTTTTCACTTTATTCTACTACTTGAAAGAAAGTGTCACACCCCATAAGAAGTACAATCAATGGAATCCTGTAAATTGATTAGCCACATTGCCAATGGAATCACTCAATTAACATGTGTATTCAATGAACATGAGTGTTCAATTAACAGGGATTTGGTAATTTTACTGTATTCTAGAGATAACTGAATCATTTTATCTATTATCCCTTGATTGACAGAGCTCATTGAACGCATTGTATTGATGCAAAATAGGTCTATAAACAGGGGGAATTTGGTAATTGTCAAGGTACTTTCTTGACATTACAGTGGAGCCCACTTAATTGGATTTTTCTTAACTAAATAACCCTGTTAATTTAATATAATTTCCCAACACAGAACCATTTACCATACCTCCAGTACAAATTTGACCTGTTGATTGAATATGTGTTATAGAGTAAACCCCTGTTAATTGAATAAAAAATCTTGTAACCTGTCTAGAAATTATGGAGCTCTGTCAAACAAGATATAATAGAATGAATGCTAAGTTTATCGCTAGAACACAGGAAAGTGACACAATCCCTGTTAATTGAATACTCCTGTTAATTGAATAATTTTCATTGGGAAAGTGTCTATTCAATTAACAGGGTTCCACTGTACAATATTTTTTATTCAATTATTCTATAACCCATATACAATTAACAGATCAAATTTGCACAGAAGGTATGGTAAATAGATTTGCATTTGGAAATTATATTCAATTAACAGGGTTATTCAATTAAGAGATATCAAATTAAGGGGGCCTCAATGTATTGTCTTGACACAGTTCAAGGCATTTTATTTTTTCCTATTTTTGCTCTACAGGGACATAGGAAAGTTTTGTCTTCCCTTCATCAAATATATGTCACTCAATAATACTGCATACCAGTTTTGGCTCAAGTCAGCATGCAATTTTCGTTTTTGTGGAGCCATAAACTCTATCACCTCTCAGATGAATTCAAATATTGCCTGAGGTACTTTCTTTGAAAGCAAATTGACTCTACACTATTAAAGGAGGCTACATACCAAATATCAAATCATTGCAACCATCAGTTCCTGAGGAGATTATTCCCCAACAGTGTTTAATAAGGTCCACATGTTCCCCTTGAAGTAACTCCTGGGGTTACCTAGGGTGGAGGGTACAGAGGAAAATTACATGCATAAATCAAATATATGTCCCTTATTGATACTACATACAAATTTTGGCTAAAATCAGCTGACGAAGGTAAAATCAGCTGATGAATTTCAAAAACTTAAATTCTGGATGTGGCCGCAAATTTTTAATGCAAGCCCCCATGTTAGAACATATAGTGTAGAAAATAACATATAGTGTAGAAACGACATATGGTGTAGAAAAAAGCATAGTGTAGAAATGACGTATAATGTAGAAATCAATGTATAGTGTAGAAATTGTCCCAACGTATAATGTAGGTCAAATTTACCATACAGTGAAGAAAAAAATTAGACTTTGTTAGTGGTTATAAAGAAAACATAGTTTTTAGGCCTAAAAAAATGAAAAATCTGTTTCTCAGGCCCTCCTGCACGGTCCTTTTGGCTGCCGTATGCTCTCTTTTTATAACTAATGTAAACTTTATAAAAAATAATAATTAAATGGTTTATGTCTGATATTTTACCCAAGTTAAAAAAATTGATAAATTTGTCCCTTGAGTGCAAGAAGGCTTTGGAATGCTTTAGCATTGCAAAGCCTTCTTGCCCTCAAGAGACAAAATACACCACCACCCAAGCTATTCCGTACTTTATGAGGCCTAAAACATAAACCAAGAACATGAACTTTTGATGGCAAAGAAATAATTACAGAAATAAAAAATAAAATAAAACAAGAGGCCCCACGTGGCCTTAATCGCTCACCTGACAAAGTGACTCTAAGAAGTATTTTAGGTCACCTTCACCATGTCATGCCTCATCAACATTAACTGGTTGAGTGATAGATTTTGTTTGAAGTTCAACATTTGTTACCTAAAATTAGTTTTATTTAAAATCATTGGTGTGTGGCCAATCTCCAATGATTTTTAATAAAGCAAATTTATCTCTGCAGACAAACTGGTTTAGCATGAAGCACAAACAAGAAATGTGAAGAGATAGCCTTGGACATCTCTCCCCAACTGTGGATATCTTCCATGTGCTACATGTATATATTTGCATGCAAGAAAACAAAAATTTTCACAAATTTTATTTTTTTTTATCATCATTGGAACAAGCTCAAACAGCTTATTCCAATAGGGGTATGGGAAGATCAGGTATATTTTTGAGACAGAAATGTGAATATATAAATAATGGTGTTTTTTTGTGAATGATGCTGGAGAATTTTGCGTAAAGATATGGTAAATGGTTTGTTCTAGATACAGAATGATGCAAAAGTATTTAAATTTGATTAGGCAAGTTGTTCCTATAATGCATTTAAAAATTGAAGTAACTGTTTTTTTGCTGACGAACTTTTAGATGTGTGTGTCTGTGTTTGTGTGTGTGTGTGTGTGTTTGTGTGTGTGTGTTTGTGGGGGGGGGGGGGGGGGGGGGGGGTAAGAGTGTTCTTGCAAACAAAATTCCTGAATAAATGGAAAATTTTATTTTTTGTGTGAAAGACATAGTGCGTGAATGTTGATTGGAATAAGCTTAGAGAGCTCATTTTAATGTGAAGTCATAAAGCTGTGTTTTACGTACGAAATTCTGGAATAACTAAAAAAATTGCTTTTTTGACTCAAAAAGCATGGTGTGCGACCTCTCATTGGAATGAGCTCAAAAAGCTCATTCCAATGGGGTATTTACAAGCGATAAGTACATGTATGTTTAAGAGACAAAAATTAAAATTTGAATAGCGATTTTTGCGAAGAATGCTGACAAGTTTTGGCAGTTATGCTGGTAAAAAGGTAAGATATGCAAAGTGGTTGTTTTTTAGAGGCGACATTTAATTAAGGGGAATTAACCCTTGATTACTGAGGTAACTTCTAAAAGTACTGAAATTTCATGAAGCAATGTGAATAACAGACAACAGTTGCCTAAAAATTTCATGAATAACTAAAATTTTTATTCCTTTGTCTCGAAAACATGGCATATGACCTTTGTTGGAATGAGCTGAATGCGTGTGTTCCAATGAGGGGTCATAAAATTTGAACGAAGATTTGTGTGAATAATGCATTAGTACTGCTAGATTTGGGTAAACGGTTCACCCTGGATACCACCCCTTCTATAGTAGATCTTTTCTGCAAATTTTGTCTAAGATTCTATCAACTTTACAAATAAATCTGTTCATGAATCACAATCAGATCCACCCTACAATGTTGCATACCAAATATCAAAAGATTCTGCCTGCTGGATCTGGAGAAGAAGATTTTTTAAGAAATATGCCTGAAACGCACTAAGTTAAAATTTGGGCTCCTATACGGAGCCCAAATATAAACCCAGGGGGCCGATTTGAACAAACTTGAATCAGATCCACCCCACAATGTTGCTTACCAAATATGAAAAGATTTTGAAGCTGGATCTGGAGAAGAAGATTTTTTAAGAAATTTGCCTGAAATGCACTAAGTTCGAATTCAAGCTTCTATAGTGAGCCCAAATATGAAACTAGGAAGCCGATTTGAACAAACTTGAATCAGATCCACCCCACAATGTTGCATACCAAATATCAAAAGATTCTGCCTGCTGGATCTGGAGAAGAAGATTTTTTAATAAATTTGCCCGAAATGCACTAAGTGCGAATTCGGGCTTCTATATTAAGCCCAAATATGAATCCTGGGGGCCGATTTGAACAAACTTGAATCAGATCCACCCCGCAATGTTGCATACCAAATATCAAAAGATTCTGCCTGCTGGATCTGGAGAAGAAGATTTTTGAAGAAATTTGCCTGAAATGCATTAAGTGCGAATTCGGGCTTCTATATTAAGCCCAAATATGAATCCAGGGGGCCGATTTGAACAAACTTGAATCAGATCCACCCCGCAATGTTGCATACCAAATATCAAAAGATTCTGCCTGCTGGATCTGGAGAAGAAGATTTTTGAAGAAATTTGCCCGAAATGCACTAAGTTTGAATTCGAGCTTCTATAGTGAGCCCAAATATGAATCCAGGTGGCTGATTTGAACAAACTTGAATCAGATCCACCCCGCAATGTTGCATACCAAATATCAAAAGATTCTGCCTGCTGGATCTGGAGAAGATGATTTTTTAAGAAATTTGCCTGAAATGCACTAAGTTCGAATTCGAGCTTCTATAGTGAGCCCAAATATGAATCTAGGAAGCCGATTTGAACAAACTTGAATCAGATCCACCCCACAATGTTGCATACCAAATATCAAAAGATTCTGCCTGCTGGATCTGGAGAAGAAGATTTTTTAATAAATTTGCTTGAAATGCACTAAGTTCAAATTTGGGCTCCTATACTGAGCCCAAATATAAACCCAGGGGGCCGATTTGAACAAACTTGAATCAGATCCACCCCACAATGTTGCTTACCAAATATGAAAAGATTCTGCCTGCTGGATCTGGAGAAGAAGATTTTTTAAGAAATTTGCATGAAATGCACTAAGTTCAAATTCGAGCTTCTATAGTGAGCCCAAATATGAATCTAGGAAGCCGATTTGAACAAACTTGAATCAGATCCACCCCACGATGTTGCATACCAAATATCAAAAGATTCTGCCTTCTGGATCTGGAGAAGAAGATTTTTTAAGAAATTTGCCTAAATGCACTAAGTTCGAAATCGGGCTCCTATACTGAGCCCAAATATGAACCCAGGGGGCCGATTTGAACAAACTTGAATCAGATCCACCCTACAATGTTGCATACCAAATATCAAAAGATTCTGCCTGCTGGATCTGGAGAAGAAGATTTTTTAAGAAATTTGCCTGAAATGCACTAAGTTCGAAATCGGGCTCCTATACTGAGCCCAAATATTAACCCAGGGGGCCGATTTGAACAATCTTGAATCAGATCCACCCCACAATGTTGCTTACCAAATATGAAAAGATTCTGCCTGCTGGATCTGGAGAAGAAGATTTTTTAAGAAATTTGCCTGAAATGCACTAAGTTCGAATTCGGGCTTCTATAGTAAGCCCAAATATGTATCCAGGGGGCCGATTTGAACAAACTTGAATCAGATCTACCCCGCAACATTGCATACCAAATATCAAAAGATTCTGCCTGCTGGATCTGGAGAAGAAGATTTTTGAAGAAATTTGCCTGAAATGCACTAAATTCGAATTCGAGCTCCTATAGTGAGCCCAAATATGAATCTAGGGAGCCGATTTGAACAAACTTGAATCAGATCCACCCTACAATGTTGCATACCAAATATCAAAAGATTCTGCCTGCTGGATCTGGAGAAGAAGATTTTCAAAGAAATTTGCCTGAAATGCAGTAAGTTCAAATTTGGGCTCCTATACTGAACCCAAATATAAACCCAGGGGGCCGATTTGAACAAACTTGAATCAGATCCACCCCACAATGTTGCATACCAAATATCAAAAGATTCTGCCTGCTGGATCTGGAGAAGAAGATTTTTTAAGAAATTTGCCTGAAATGCACTAAGTTCGAAATCGGGCTCCTATACTGAGCCCAAATATGAACCCAGGGGGCCGATTTGAACAAACTTGAATCAGATCCACCCTACAATGTTGCATACCAAATATCAAAAGATTCTGCCTGCTGCATCTGGAGAAGAAGATTTTTTAATGTTTTTCCCATTGCCTACAGTGTTAAAAAGTGCTGACTCAGCACTTTTTCAAAGTCCCGAAACTGTACCCTATGATAAAACCGATGGCAATTTTTTTTTACCAATCCTTTCTGTTGGTCCTAAGGAAGCTGCACACCAAATAAAAATTCTCAGTGCCGTGCAGTTTTGGAGATATGGGCGTTTTAAATTTTTTCTATTTTTAGCTCCTGTGGTTCCCACGGGGCTGCGGGAAAATTTTTTTTTGCATAAATCAAGTACTCATGACCCAATAAGCCCTCACATAAAATTTGGTTCAAATCAGCCTCTCGGTTTGGAAAATAGAAATTTTGGGCGGGGCAAAAAATTTTGCCCCTCTCATAACAACGTCAAGTATAGCCCCACAAACTTCTCTTGAACAAATCTGAGTCTACACCTCAAAAGGAAGCTGCACACCAAATATCAAGTCTCTGCTACTGCTGGTTAATGAGAAGAAGATTTACAAAGATCTTGGTGCCCCTTGGGGGTGTGGCACCACCCAGGAGGAGGGGCAACTTCATTTGAACAAATCTGAATTGGCATTAGGTAATAAACATTTAGCCAACATTTGAATAAAATTGGGCTAGTGGTTTAGGAGGAGAAGTCGATAATGTAAAGTTAACGCCGGACGGACGACGACGGACGACAGACGACGGACGCCGGACGACGGACAGAAAGTGATTAGTTAAGCTCCCCTTGAGCTTCGCTCAGGTGAGCTAAAAACACTCGCCTGCATGTAATTTTACAAATAATGGCCTGAGAAACAGAAGATCTACTTTGTGTGGACTTATATGGAAATTTTTTTAAAGCTAACATCGTGTTTGTTACTTCAGGCCCTCCTGCACGGTCCTTTTGGCTGCCGTATGCTCTCTTTTTATAACTAATGTAAACTTTATAAAAAATAATAATTAAATGATTTATGTCTGATATTTTACCCAAGTTAAAAAAATTGATAAATTTGTCCCTTGAGTGCAAGAAGGCTTTGGAATGCTTTAGCATTGCAAAGCCTTCTTGCCCTCAAGAGACAAAATACACCACCACCCATGCTATTCCGTACTTTATGAGGCCTAAAACATAAACCAAGAACATGAACTTTTGATGGCAAAGAAATAATTACAGAAATAAAAAATAAAATAAAAAAACACTCGCCCGCATGTAATTTTACAAATAATGGCCTGAGAAACAGAAGATCTACTTTGTGTGGACTTATATGGAAATTTTTTTAAAGCTAAAATCGTGTTTGTTACTTCCAGGTGACACGCACGAGTATGCAGATAGGTGTACATAATAGGGATGCAGACTGATGGACTGCCCTGGACCCTGGATGCATTTTCATTTTTCATAAAACATGTTTTTGATGTATATTTATTAAACATGCAAGAAAAAAAAAAAAAAACGATGGCAAAACATATAATCCTTTTATCATTTGAACTTAGGCCTATATATTGGCCAAACATTTTAATGAGAAACTGGAGATTTCTGTGACACAATCTTTACAGCAGTGGTGATTAATTTAAACAAGGTGAGCGGTGAATGGGAGGATGGGTGGAGAGGGTCACTGGGTGGCATAGGTGAAACACAGTCCAAATTTATAGCAGGACTGTAACAAGTTGCCCCCAAAATATCAACAAATGTACCTAAATTTCACGAATTTAGCACAATTATTTTTAGAGAAACTTTTAGCAATATAAACAAAAATGCTGATATGTTATAATACTTATATATAAGAAAATAGGAACCAAATTATGTATTTGACCCCCAACAAGGGGCCGGGGCAGCTGCAAAATACTGCTCTGCTGGCAAGAGAGACTACTTGTGTCAATAAAAATGATAAATTCATAGTAATTTGTATATTTTTATACTTACCAATGGCCCAGACATAGCTGGTGCTAACTCTAAAATATCTAGGCCAAACACAAATTTTGCCCCACAATCCCCCAAATTTGCATGCAAAACCGAAAATTAGAAGTCCTAACTGGTCCTCCATACATTTACCCTCTGCACATGCGCAGACGTCAAGAAGAGACCGGAAATGGCACCAACACCATTCTTTGTAAAAGAGAGTATTACATAATAATTTCGCGGGGAGGTATGAGTGCCCACTCATGGGAGGGCCCTTCCCGTCTGGGCCATTGATAAGTATAAAAATATACAAATTACTGTGAATTTATCATATTTTCACACAGTATACCAATGGCCCAGACGTAGCTGAATCGTAAATAGGTGGAGGGCCTAAGACTCTGAAATAATTCCAATCCTGCAAACCATAATGAAGGAACTTACATGTAGAACAGTTAGGAATTACATGTATGTCTCTCTATACAGTAATAGAGGAGACATATTCTAAACATGGAGCCCAATGAAGTAATTCCTTAATGTAAGTATGAAGACAAGTTCCTAATTTTCCAAGGCTAGCCCAGACTAAGCCCCAAAAATTAGGATGGCGTATCTGAGAATAAGAGAGAATCTCCCACAAACATACGCCTTACAATAACATTTCAGCTGTATGCAGGATATAAATACAGATAAAACAGCATCCTTCAAAGATACATACATTTTAAGCCAGATTATTGGTAAAAAACACACTCCCCCCCCCCCCCCCCACCCCCTTTTTTGAAGAAACCTTCAAAATACAAAAGTGGGAGAGCTCAGGAAACAATAAGAGTGGTACCCAACAACAATATAATTAATCGTCGAACACACACTCAGGTATTAATTCATGAATAATAAATGGTGCTTAACTTTACTGCAGAAGTTACGGCTATAGCGACGATCCTGGAAATTAGTATTGCACAGTAAATAGCATACACCGCAGACAATGTACACAGATACGTCGAAAACCGGTGATATAAAATATAACATACATATATCTAATCAAGCCACACTGAATGATTCCTGAAGAGAAAGCACACTTCCTACATGATCTGGCGGCCACTGTACAATAAATTCCAGTAACAACACTCTGCAACGTGAATAAACTGATATCTATGATCATAAAAGCAAGTGTCATATGAGTACCAAACAAAATAGAAACTTGGATCTATAGATGTACAAAGGTATGATTAACAGGCTCCTACACGGACCGCCCCCAAAATAAATTATTATTTCAAGGTCCACCGAATACAATAAAGCGTTAGCCTAATAATAATAATGCGCGATCGCATATATATTAGCATCTAATCATCTGAATACCAGTTAACTGGTTATGCAACCTGCAAGGTACTCAAGAGTAGCAATTTAATTGTGATGATTAATAAATAAACGTTTGTATATAACAAATCAACCAAAATAATAGGGCATTAATTCAGCTAAAAAGCAGATGAGCCCATGAGGTTGCCACAGAACACTACATAAATGCATAAAATGCATGTATTACAATAATAAAGCTTGCGGGAAGAGAAGTACGTTTTACCCGGTAATTGCTTATAACACCTAAGGAAGTGTCTGAGTGTGTGTGTGTGTGTGTGGGGGGGGGGGGGGGGGGGGGGGGGCAGGGGGGGGGGATTCGAAGTCATAACGAAATCTCCTCACCCGCATTATTCAATCGTACTTGTGTCAGTTAACAGAAAAAATAGGAACCGCAATGGTTCTCTCACAGTGTGGGGGGGGGGGGGGGAATTAGAAGTCATAACGAAATCCCCTCCCCCGTATTATTTAATCGTACCTGTGTCAGTTACGATAAAAAAATTCCTGATGTACCCTACAACTATTGAGTTGTTCAACAAACTCTGAACAAGCGTGAACGCATTGATATAGCGCTAACAAAATTGACATCATTCTTGATGATTATATGTTTCTACAGGAACCGAGGGTCTCAGACCCCTGCAATTATAGTCTGTAGGACTCAGGACCGTGCCCCAAACTATAGACTCATATCTGTCATAATCGTGAAAGCCAGATCTGGCAGTTGCAGTGGAACTAATGAGTTAACCACTGAAAATCTGCCTCAATATGGACCATTTTGTTTACTATATCCGTTAAAACAATACTGGTCCTGAGCGAATGTGTTGTCACACTCCAGTTCTGTGTAAGAATAACTGGAGGGGGCATGTGCGTAAACGACTCATCTAAACAAGATGCGTAGCCGCTGAGCACATCTCCATCAGTCGCATAAAACTAATTCATTCTGGATATGGCAAATGAACCAGATTGTTATGAGACATTACCAAGTTAATATTCGGGTGACAGCGCAGGGCGCTATCTCCAGACCAAAGCTATCCTTAGATCTATGCTTATAGCATAGTCAATCACTCGAACACTCATTTTAAGCAACTGAATGATAATCATAAATAAACTTTTAGAGCTTTGATAAACTTGTTAACAAGCTCCAGTCTATTATCTGTCGGAACGAGCTCTTAGGCTTCGGTACGAGCAACAGGTGGCTACAGAATTCCAGAGAATCTTGATTCTCGATGACCTCTATTAATATCATTGTCGGTGGCAGCCTCTCATTACGAGAGGACCGGCAGTGGTCCCTCGCTAACAACGTACCGTGACACCCGTCAGCAACGTTTGTCATCCCATGCAACACATATGAACAAGAATTAGTAGAAGTACATCAACTACAAGCAAGGCAACCTACAAGAAAATAAGAGGAACAACTTCTACGCCTTGCTTAAGCCTTTACCTAACATGAAAAGCAGACGACACTTGCAAAAAAAATTCTTGAATAACTAATTTTTTTCATTTTTTGTCTCAAAAACATAGGTTATGACCCCTCGTTGGAACGAGCTCGTTCCAACGAGGGGTCATAACCTATGTTTTTGAGACAAAAAATGAAAATATTTTGAAAATTAATTGGCGATATTTGGGAATAGCGCTGGCCGGTTTTGGCCGTTACGTTGGGTAGTAAAGGGTTAAAGAGCAATAAGTTTACATAATGAAGCAGACTAAGTCGATTGTATTCCCACCAATTCTACATTAAATACAAATAAAAAGATACATAACAAAAACATTCAAAATATAAATCGAAAAATAGTTTACACACCAAAAAATTTTTCAAAAAATTTTGACAAGAGCCTAAGTTCCCAAAGGGAACGAAGTGCCCAAATGTATCCCAAAAGAGCCCAAGTGTGGACAAAATTAATTTTTTCCTCCCAAAAATTAACTGCCACACTACAGGACTGTATTATGTATCTTACAACAGACCTACCATATCAGAATAGGAACCTACACATAAATAACAAACGTTGCTAATGTAAACAACGTCCAAGTGAAAACCAGAAACGAGACCTCAGGCAACACGTCCCGAAGTCAGTAACAGATTTCTGAACTATCCGATGTAAGGCAAGATAATGTAAACAACGTCCAAGTGAAAACCAGAAACGAGACCTCAGGCAACACGTCCCGAAGTCAGTAACAGATTTTTGAACTATCCGATGTAAGGCAAGATCTTCATCAGAAGAAAAAATGATACATTGGAAGTATGATGCATGACTAAAAATGCATAAACACCCTAAGGGTGAAGACGTAACCCTGGGGAAATACAGAAAAAAACTTTCTGTATAACATGTTAAACTCCCAAGAAATTTTATATAAAAAATTTCAAAAAACAAGCAAAAAAGCTTGCGTGTTTAACAGGGGGGATCAAGGGAGGTCAGGGAAGGAATACTTAACCAACAGTGGAAAAATCATTATCAACAATGATGACGTCAGGCTCATGTCTCGAAATTACGGAACATGAACTAATTTTTATAAATATTATAAAATTACAGCCCTGAACGTTTTCAAACCACCGTTTCTTCTTTCCTTTATCCAATTGTGTCCTTGGATCCACCAATTTAACCATTGATCTGTGTCTGGCATCATTATTAATTGAGATTTAAAAAGCACAAAAGTCAGTTTGCTGTTATCTGACAAGGGCCAAACAAAGAATGGTGTTGGCGCCAATTCCGGTCACTTCCTGACATCTGCGCATGTGCAGAGGGTAAATGTATGGAGGACCAGTTAGGACTTCTAATTTTCGGTTTTGCATGCAAATTTTGGGGATTGGGGGGCAAAATTTGTGTTTGGCCCTAGATATTTTAGAGTTAGCACCAGTTATGTCTGGGCCATTGGTATACTGTGTAAAAATATACCTTTCATTTAAGATGTCGTGTCCATGGGCTATTTAACGGGGTATCTCACGAGATTCCGATATGGCTTAACAAAATCTGTAATTTGCAGAATGTGATAACTTAGGATTATGTGCATGCATGTGCACGAGAATCACATATCACCACGGTAATGACGTCACAAGATGTTGAGATACCAGGTTTATGAGGAGGTATAATTACATGACATGAGATCCCCCACAAGATCTCCCAGGCTGGGTCCACCACCAGGGTCCACCTAATAGGGGCCAAAAAACTCCTCAAAAACTACTGAAGCAGATTACCCATTGAAAAATTAGACCCCAATCAAACCAAATATACCAAAGCAAACCTCCCCCCCCTCCCCTTCCAAAAAAAACCCCAAACAATTTTGGTATGCAATTCCTACAAAAAAACATAACGACCTATGCTAATACATCTTTTCCACACTATATGTTAGTTTCTGCATTATACGTTCTGACACATGACGAGTTTCTACAATATACGTCGATTTTTTTCTACACTATGCACTGAAAACATTTATACTCTACAAGTTGATTTTTTCTACACTATACATCGTTTCAACACTATACGTTGATTTTTTTCTACACTATATGTCATTTCTACACTATACGTTATTTTCTACACTATACATTCTAACACCCCATATAGTCCTCACTACCATCCAAGTCATTGGTAAATAAATGCTTTTATAATTGTCAATTCCTCAGTTTTTTCTGAGGCTTTGCTAACCAAGGTGATAGCATGCTGCTTGGTGGGTTAAATTCAATTTCCTTGCCGACTGCGAGTAGCTTCTTTCTCAAACCACTCAGTTCACTGTTCATGAAGCCTGGTTTTGAACACTCAATTCACTTACACATCCATGGGCTGCACCAGTGGGGTACATGCAACTGACATGAGGACAGCATCTGTATCTCATCTTTCAAATATCGCTGTGATTTATTTTGTATTATGTGGTTTGTACATATCTAGGAGATGCAGATGTCACACATCGTCACTATTTGCTCCCCAAACTTTCAGGACCTACCATTGCACTTCATCTTAAGTCATCCAACCATTCAGTGTTGATGACACTTTAACGTTACTGGAAATGGTCAGACTTCCCAGTACATTCAGACCGAGTGTTCCATTTCTCTCCGAAAATTATATAAGTGGGCCATTTTTGACCATTCAAATGTACTGCTAGAGCTACTGTGCCACCCATTCTGGCAGTTCAAGTATTAGCAACAATTAACTGCCTTTTTTCACTTCCAGGTGTGCAAAGAGTCAGGCATGCTGTCATGGTTTGATCCATGTTAGCTATGCTATGAAACATATAGTCGTGTTTCTTTGTAAGTTCTATGATGCATGAATGGAAGGATTTTTTTTTCCTTGAAGTCGTTGGTACTTTCTGTGAGTCATTTGTTCCTTTTTAGTATTCCAATGTTTTATGCTTTTTCAACCTAACAAGCCAGCGATACAATGCCTTAAAACCAGTGATGTGAAGCTTATCCTCGAATTCTCTAGCTTTTGTTTGAAACATAATGTTAGAGATAGGTCTGCCTTCTGCTGCTGCTGATCACAAAACCTGTCAAATGTTTTCTCATCCACTTCAAATGACAATGGTTCTTTCCCAACGTGAGTTGATTTCTTTAACCCTTTACTTAACATGAAAAGCAGATGACACCTGCAATTTTCTGTTGTCCTCGTTTCAATGTGGGGTCATAACCTATGTTTTTGAGACAAAAAATGAAAAACTAAAGAAATAAGAGCATCACCTAGCGGGGAAACATGTGCCCATCAAAACTGGAACATGCACAAGTTTCTCTGTGGTAAAGTTTGAAATTTTTGTTGACTCGAGTATGTCTGTCCACCCTCCAATCATTGCCCATTCCCCTGCCCTGTCTGGGGTAAAGAGTAATTCACCTGTTTTCACATTTTCATATTAAGCGATCTGAGGCCTTCACAAAATAAAATGGAAGTGTCAATGACACTGTAGCTCAACTTGACAAACTTGAACTTGTTAAGTTACAAATGAAATGACAAAATTGAAGATCATTGGTACCAATGTTATTTGATGAAATTTCAACATAACAGCATTGTGTGTGCGCAACGTCAGAGTAATCCATGCATTTTTAAATGTAAACTGTAAGACTGGCTAACGGAAGAATGTTGATACACAAATGTTTTGATGGAAATTGAAGAAAATCGATAGCTCCCATCTAGAGGTCACCCCAAACAAGCATACCAAGTTTCAAAGCGATCCAATCATAAATGTGCCCTGTAGGGTGGGCTAAAGGGAAATATTGAGGTTTGACTAAACTAAGTTCTAAGAACCTTGGCCACGGCAACATTTTTTGATGGAAATTGAAGAAAATCGATTGCTTCCATCTAGAGATCACCCCAAACAAGCATACCAAGTTTCAAAGCGATCCAATCATAAATATGCCTTGTAGGGTGTGCTAAAGGAAAATATTGAGGTTTGACTAAACTAAGTTCTAAGAACATTGGCTGCGGCAACATTTCTTTGACGGAAATTGAAGAAAATCGATAGCTGCAATCTAGAGGTCACCCCAAACAAGCATACCAAGTTTCAAAGCGATCCAATCATAAATGTGCCCTGTAGGGTGTGCCAAAGGGAAATATTGAGGTATGACTAAACTGAGTTCTAAGAACGTTGGCTGCAGCAACATTTTTTGACGGAAATTGAAGAAAATCGCTAGCTCCCATCTAGAGGTCACCCTAAACAAGCATACCAAGTTTCAAAGCAATCTGATTATAAATGCGACCTGTGAGGTGAGCCAAAGGAAATTGTGGATGTACGTACTAACATGCTAACGTACTAACATACGTACGTACGTACACCGACGGACGAGAAGTGATGGCAATAGCTCAGCTTGACTTTGTCAAGTTGAGCTAAAAAATGGTAACATCCATTTTATTCATAGATAACTTCTAAAGGGCTGTAGGGCTGCTGTAGAAGATTCTCCTTGCCGTTTACAAAGGTAGCTTCCATTCACTGACAGGTTAACTTCATTGATAATGACTGGCGATAGGTGGCACCAAAGAAAAGGACATTTTGAGGATCATAACAGCTATAAACGGCGAGGATTTTCGTCGTTTAAAAATAAAATGGTGTTATCTGCTCCTGTCACATGCACAACGACAATTGATGATCACCATGGGTGCAAAGTTTGAACAATAAAGAAAGTAAAATGTTGGAGTAGGCGACACAATAGTGTAATGTTTCAAGTACTAAAAGGGGGCATACTCTGGAAATACAAAACAGAGGTACCTGCTCTTGTCACAAGCACAATGGCAATTGGTGATCAACAATCAACATGTGTGCAAAGTTTGAACAATATAGCATGTAAAATGTTGAAGGAGAAGGTGACATAATACTGTAATGTTTTAAGTACTAAAAGGGGCATAACTCTGGAAGTACAAAATGGAACTACCTGCTCATGTCACATGCACAACGGCAATTGGTGAACACCATGTGTGCAAAGTTTGAACAATATAGCATGTAAAATTTTGAAGGAGTAGGTGACACAATACTGTAATATTTAAAGTACTAAAAGGGGGCATAACTCTGGAAACACAAAACAGAGTTACCTGCCCTTGTCACATGCACAACAGCAATTGGTGATCAACGTGTGTGCAAAGTTTGAACAATATAGCATGTAAAATGTTGAAGGAAAAGGCACAATACTGTAATGTTTTAAGTACTAAAAGGGGCATAAATCTGGAAATACAAAATTGAGTTACATACTCGTCACATTCACAACGGCAATTGGTGATCACCATGTGTGCAAAATTTGAACAATATAGCCTGTAAAATGTTGAAGGAGTAGGCGACACAACACTGTAATGTTTTAAGTACTAAAAGGGGGCATAACTCTGGAATACAAAATGGAGTTACCTGCACTTGTCACATGCACAACGGCAATTACTAATCAACATGTGTGCAAAGTTTGAACAATGTAGCATGTAAACCTTAAGAGGAGTAGGTGACACAAAAATTGTTTACTGACAGATAGACAGACAGACACACGGACAACACCATAACATAATAGATCCATCAAAAAATGACGGGCGTATAATTAATTGGCGATTTTTTAGAATAGTGCTTGCAGGTTTTGGCTGTAACATTGGTAAAGGGTTAAATCTTTTCCATAGTTGTTAAGTTTCATCTTATCATAATCCTTGTGCCAGAGCGTCACTTGCTTTCTGTCAACACTGAAGTGATTCACAGTTTTTTGTTGGTTTTTCCCATTCTTTTGATGCCATTCAACCACCTTCAGCTTGTTTAGATGGTATAAAGTGAATGTATGCCCGAATTACCACTATTCAATTTACATGCTTCCCTTCTGATTATTATAAATTTCTCAATCTTACCACCAACTAAAATAGCCAAGAAAGATGATCATTCAGATGTTGACTGTGCACATTAAAAGGGGGCTAAAGACTGAATTCACTTTCCATACCAATGACATAAGGTTCATTACAATAAAAATGAAAGTGTCAATGACACTGTAGCTCAACTTGTCAAGACAAAGACATGTACATGTATAGTATGTGACACAGCAATGACAAACATCTAGGTAATGACCTGATAACAAAGGTATTGTAACGGTCTGTACATAAATACTGACCGTTGCCTGTAACAAATGTATAGGTAAAGTATTGTAAAGGTGGTCTACAGTCAGATGCTAAAGTAGAAAAGAAATCTTTGAGTCCCAGAGTGGGTCTGACTGAACCCCAAAATATTTGTTCTCATAGCACAGTGATAACAAAGGCACCCCAAAACACACTCGTTCCTGTCCCAAGGTGAAAACAAAGGTACCCAAGAAGTTTTGTGAAGATCAGTTCATAAATACGAGCTGTATAGAACTTGTGACAAAAAACTGATTGGACCAAATTTTGGTACAAAATGGCCACTGGCAGCCATCTTGAATTTTGGACTGCACCCAGAAACACTCATTCTCGTCCCAAGGTGATAACAAAGGTACCCAAGAAGTTTTGTGAAGATCAGTTCATAAATACGAGCTGTATAGAACTTGTGACAAAAAACTGACTGGACCAAATTTTGGTACAAAATGGCCACTGGCAGCCATCTTGAATTTTGGACTGCACCCAGAAACACTCATTCTCGTCCCAAGGTGATAACAAAGGTACCCAAGAAGTTTTGTGAAGATCGGTTCATAAATACAGCCTCTACCCTGAGCCGTATTGACATGTGTGCTTACATTGTGTAAGTAGCACTGAATAAATCAAAGTTCATCTAATTTGCATAATTTCTGCACGAAAAAAAAAAAAACTTACAATATGTGATGTATTCCATGTTACAAAACATTCATACAAAAATTTATTCAAATCAAAACTTTCATACAGAAGTTGTGTACAAAAGACTGATTGCACTAATTTTGGTACAAAATGGCTGCTGGTAGCCATCTTGAATCTTGGACCACACCCAAAAACACTCGCTCTCATCCCACGGCGATAACAAAGGTACCCAAGAAGTTTCGTAAACATTGGTTCATAAATATGGCCTCTAGTCTGAGCCGTATAGAAGTTGTGTACAAAAAACTGATTAGACCTAATTTCGGTACAAAATGGCCACTGGCAGCCATCTTGAATTTTAGACCGCACCCAGAAACACTCGTTCTCATCCCAAGGTGATAACAAAGGTACCCAAGACATTTCGTGAAGATCAGTTAATAAATACAGACTCTAGCCCGAGCCGTATTGACATGTGTACTTACTGTGTGTAAGTCGCAATGAAAAAATCAAAGTTCATCTAATTTGCATAATTTCTGCACGAGAAAAAAACCTGTATTATATGTGATGTATCCCATGGTACTAAACATTCACACAAAAAATTATTCAAATCAGCGCTTTCATATGGAAGTTCTGTGCAAAAATCGGATTGCACCCAATTTTGTACAAAATGGCTGCCATCTGCCATCTTGAATTTCAGACCGGACCCAAAAACACTCGTTCTCGTCCCACGGTGGTACCAAAGGTACCCAAGAAGTTTCGTAAAGATCGGTTCATAAATACGGCCTCTAGCCCGAGCCGTATTGGCATTTGCACTTACAGTGCTGAAAGTAACACCAAAAAACATCAAAATTAGTCTAATTTGCACAATTTACGCACGAGAAAAAAACCCGTATTATATGTGATGTATCCCATGGTACTAAACATTTATACAAAACTTTATTCAAATCAGAACTTTCATACAGAAGTTCTGTACAAAAAACTGATTTTTGCATCATCGGTACAAAATGGCCACTGGCAGCCATCTTGAATTTCGGACCGCACCCAAAAACACTCGTTCCTGTCCCAGGGTCATAACAAAGGTACACAAGAAGTTTCGTAAAGATCGGTTCATAAATACGACCTCTAGCCCGAGCCATAGCCAATTGTTGACGTACGGACAGACGAACAGACGGACAGACAGACGACGGGCCATGACAATAGCTCAAATTTGACTTCGTCAAAGTTGAGCTAAAAATGAAAGTGTCAATGACACTGTAGCTCAACTTAACAAACTTGAACTTGGTAAATTATAAATGAAATGGCAAAATTGAAGACCATTGGTACCAATGTTATTTGATGAAATTTCAACATAACGGCATTGTGTGTGCACAATGTCAGAGTAATCCATGCATTTTTAAATGTAAACTGTAAGACTGGCTAAAGGAAGAATGTTGATACACAAATGCAGTATGTTCAGAGGTTATTGTAAATGGCAACTTTTTTTCACAGAAATGAATGCTAATCAATAGCTCTTATCTAAAGGTCTTGCCTAATGAGCACACCAAGTTCAAAAACAATCCTATGATAAATGTGACCTGCAGGTCATGTCAAAGAATGTTGATGCACAAATGCAATAAATTCAAAGATTGTTGCTAACAACAACAGTTTTTGGTGGAAAATGAATACCTGATAATGAATGTACCCTCTGAGGCATGCCAACGGAAGATGTTAATGCACAAATGCACTAAGTAGAAGGTCATTGCTTGTGGCAATGTTGTTTTGTTTTTTTTTTTTTGGGGGGGGGGGGGTTATAGAAATTCATAAATATACCATGCAGAGAGTGCAAAAGGGATAAGTTGATGCACAAATGCAGTAAGTTCAAAGGCTGGTGATAACGACAATAATTCTTTATGGAAATGAAAAAAGCAATAGCTCACATCTAGAGGTCACCCCAAACACACATACCAAGTTTCAAAGTGATCCGATCATAAATGTGCCCTGAAGGGTGCGTTAAAAGGAAATACTGAGGTCTGACTAAACTAAGTCAAAGGTCAGCGACAACATTTTTTGACAGAAATGGAAGAAAATCGACAGCTCCCATATAGATGTCACCCCACACAAGCACACCAAGTTTGCAAGTGATCCAATCCTAAATGTGCCCTGCAGGGTGTGTAAATGGGAAATATTGATGCTTAACTGCACTAAGTTTTTACTAAGTTCATCGAAGCTCATTGCCAGTGGCAAAATTTTTTGATGGAAATGGAAGAAAATCGACAGCTCCCATCTAGAGGTAACTGCAAACAAGCATACAAAGTTTCAAACCGATCTGATCATAAATGTGCCCTGTAGGGCATGCCAAAGGAATATATTGATGCCTGACTAAACTAAATTCAAAGATCGTTGCCAGCAGCAACATTTTTCGATGGATGGAAATAGAAGAAAATCGATAGCCTCCATCTAGAGGTCACCCCAAACAAGCATGCCAGGTTTCAAAGCAATCCGATCATAAATGTGCCTTGTAGGGTATGCCAAAGGGAAATATTGAGGTCTGACTAAACTAAGTTCTAAGAACGTTGGCCGCGGCAACATTTTTCGACGAAATGGAAGAAAATAGATAGTTCCCATCTAGAGGTCTCCCCAAACAAGCATGCCAGGTTTCAAAGCAATCCGATCATAAATGTGCCCTGTAGGGTGTGCCAAAGGAAAATATTGAGGTCTGACTAAACTACGTTCTAAGAACGTTGGCCACGGCAACATTTTTTCACGGAAATTGAAGAAAATCGATAGCTGCAATCTAGAGGTCACCCCAAACAAGCATACCAAGTTTCAAAGCGATCTGATCATAAATGCGACCTGTGAGCAGACCTGTTAACTCTCTCGGCTTCACCGTGAGTCTCCCGGTTTGAGACACCAACTCACGCTCTCACGGTCACATCCTATTTTCTCCAATTTGACACTTTTCAGCAATAGTTGTCCTGTTCTATTTTGAAAATTAAACAAGTTGTATACTATTGTTATGGTTCATACCAAATTTATCCGTTTTGTGTAAAAAAATATATAATTGAAAGTTTGTTGAAAACTGAAAAAAATCTGTTGTGAGGTGTCACCAGAATTAAGTTACCTCCCCTTACTTATATACAAACAGATTCAGAACAATCATGTCCAGAATCCAGCAGAGTATTTTGTCTTCATTTTGTACCAACAGGATTATTTTGTTTGTTTTTTTTCACAATGGGAGTTATGAATACTGAGGGCACATTCTCTAATGTGAGTAATACAAAACACAGTTCAAATATTTTTTTTAATAAAAAACGAAAACGAAATTACCACAATCACACACAACTTCATTGTACCGGCAACAACAGGTGTTTTTTTTAAACAAAACGATAATGTATTGTTAGCATTGAGTATTTTTTATTGTACAATAAAACATGTCAAAAGATAATAAGAATGAATATTTTCTCACTAAAAATGTACAGACTGAATAAAGAATTTACATGAATAAATGGCATGAACAAAGAAGGAATGCTTGTGTTGCCACTGTTGGTTCTTGAACGTTTTGGTCCTGGGGCGTTTCGGCCCAAGATGTTTCAGCCTCCATGTTTTGAAGCCTGGGATGGGCTTGCATGAGCAAGGAACAAGAGCACCGCTGGGCATTGCATCATACGCCTGTGAACTGTTCAAATTGTACCATTTTAACACATTTGCAATTTTTTTAGAGTGCGAGAAATTTATACTGGCATATATATATATGTTACGGTCAGACTTTGAAATCAGTGATTTTGTGAAATGACTAAATTTTTCAGTCATTTGAGAAAAAGACTAACAAGTTTGAAGCCAATCGAAAAACAAATACTAAAGTTATCATCCGGAAACCAAATATTTGCCGAAGAATTCTAAGTCCAACAGGGGCCATAATTCAGGCAAAAATTGTTCAGACCGACCCCATATTCGAACTTGACCTGTATTTTATTGTGATTAAGCCGCATACCAAGTTTGGAGCCGATCGGAAAACAAATACTAAAGTTATCATCCGGAAACCAAATATTTGACGAATTCTAAGTCCAACAGGAGCCATAATTCAGGCAAACATTGTTCAGACCGACCCCATATTCGAACTTGACCTGTATTTTGTTGTGATTAAACCACATACCAAATCTGGAGCCGATCGGAAAACAAATACTAAAGTTATCATCTGGAAAACAAATATTTGACGAATTCTAAGTCCAACAGGGGCCATAATTCAGGCGAAAAATGTTCGGACCGACCCCATATTCGAACTTGACCTGTATTTTGTTGTGATTAAACCACATACCAAATTTGGAGCCGATCGGAAAACAAATACTAAAGTTATTGTTCGGAAACCAAACGGACGGACGGACGGACAGACGGACGGACAATGCCATACTATAATACGTCCCATTTTTCAAACGGGCGTATAAAAATGGGCGGACTGGGGGGAGGGGGGGGCAGGGAGGGGGGGGGGGTTGGTACAGGCAAAGGCTAGATAGGCATCCACTCACATAAAATTTGTGTGTGTGCTGGTGGGGGGTCATTGTCCCTGGGGGGAGGGGGGGGGGGAGGGGGGGGGGAGCGGGGGCTTGGACCAGTGATATCCATATTTGTATGCTTTTACTGACAAATACCATTAAAAATGTTAAAGTAAATTATTAAAATGAAATATATAATGCATTTATAATGCATTTGGGTTGGGGGCGGGTGCCCGGATGGGACTGTGGAAGGCATAACAAGGAAAATATTGATGTATTGGCCGCGCACAAAAATCTCACTGACAAGCATCCAAATCTCACTGAGAGCTCATCAAAATCTCACTGACAGTCACCTTCAGAGGTTAACAGGTCTGCCTGTGAGGTGTGCCAAAGGAAATTGTGGACGTACATACATACGTACGTACGTACGTACTAACGTATGTACATACGTACGTACGCCGACGGACGAGAAGTGATGGCAATAGCTCAGCTTGACTTTGACAAGTTGAGCTAACAAGTGACCAGTGACCTGTTCTTTTTTCTAATTAATCTGAAGATGTGCTACTTTGTTTTGATATTGATTATTACTCAACCTTCTTATATGGATGTCAGCTTACAAAAGAGAATCACTGCATTGTCAAAAATGAATTACAGATTAACAAAATATGAGATGTAGACTTCTTTCATTTGCATAATGCCATTCTACTGAAATATTTATAGGCATGTTCTTTGCATAATTCTTGAGAGCTGATGGCTTAAGTTACAGGAGATGGACATTTTGGAGTTGAATCCTATGTGTAAATCTTGACAGTTGACTGCTGAAGTTGCAAGAGATGTATGGAAATTTTGTAGGCATGTTCAATGCATAATTCTTGACAGCTGACTGCTAAGTTAATGATGGGTTCAACAGCTCTGAAGAAATCAAGAGGATCTCTACTTTCTGTAATCCTGTACTGGTTACTTGTCTAGCCTTACCAGGATTACAGAAAGTCAGTATCCTCTCAAACTCTTTGGAGTCGTTGAACCCATATTTATATATCACTAGATTTTTACTATTCTGTTATAGCAACACCTCCTGTGACCAAAAGCACAATAAGCAACATGAGAATGGACTCTAGCTTGAGAGAAGACATTTATACTCTGATAGCACAGGATTAAGGTGACACTAACTTTTCAAGCCATTGCAAGACCCCTTTTTAATCTTTTCTCCATTGGGGCCTAGGGCCCCACCACAATCCCTTAAATTTTGGACTTAGTTACACCACCACAGAAGGGAGGGCACGACATCACAAACAACTAGACCTATGCCACCAGCACTGCTGTTTGCCCTGACCCCTCTTTCTCCCCCAACCTCCTCTTTATGGGGTTTATTACACTACCAAAATGGGCCAAAAGGATGTATTTATGCATCTGTCAGACATATCATTCTTCTTAGGAGAAAACACTCTCACCAAAACAACTGAATTACGTCACAATTGACAGGAACTCATGCATCCGCCAAACAAATCAAGAACATGTTACCGAATAAGACAGTATACCAAATTTGATATAAAATGGGCAACCGGTTCTGAAAATAGGTAATAAATTCTGTCCTTCCCAACATGAGCCCATATACTGCCCGAAAAACTTTCTTTAACCCTTTACCCAATGTAACAGCCAAAACCAGACAGTGCTATTCACAAAAATTACCATTCAATTTTCATTATTTTTTTCATTTTGTACCTCGTGGTTTATGAGATGAAGATTTTTTAAAGAATTTTGTGCTTTTTAGCACTGCCCCAGTCCATCGAACTAAGCAACTTCTGTTGAACAAATGTAAACTGCTATCCCCCAAAGATAATTTGTGCTAAGTTTGGTTGGATTCTGTGGGGGGGTGGGATTTGAAGAAAAAAGACTAACAGATGATAGACAACGGATGCCAAATGATGGCAATAGCTCTCGCTGACTATTGGTCAGGTAAACTAAAAATTCAGTGTAATTTTATAGCTTTATTTATATGACATACCTTGTCTTTGTCTTTGTCACTGACTTCACTCTTTTTCCAACCCATACAAAGAGTTTCAGACCAGCATCAAGTAGAAAGACAAACCTAGAATCTAATGCTTTATGTGTGACAGCAACCTAAAAGAAAATTTTATCATGAATAGCAAAAACGTTTTAAATGAATGAAACTTCAAATGTTTTCTGTAAAGCTTATTTCTTTTTATACCAATCACAACGACACAACATACTCATCTCAATCAACATCTCTGTCATGGAAACTGTGACAACTGGATTTCTACAGGACTGGAGACCTGAAAAGACTGAAAAATGCCAAAAGACAAAAATGTAACCGAACCTGACATTCAAGGGGCCAAAAGTGCATGGTGCACAATCCTGGTGTCCACAATGAGCATAGAGTTATGTCCCCTACTGTTCATCTCTTGTCAAAGGGAAGTAATCACGTCAACATTTTCTAGGAATGTAAATATATATGTGAATAGCATATATGTAGCACAATTTATATTTAGAATTAACTGGGAAGGTCATAATTCAGTGACGCATGGGAAAAGTGTGCGATTGCTCTCGCGCACCATCCCTCACTCAAAAATTGTCCAAGATGCGCGAATAATCACTCGCCTCCATTCTTGGTTGTGTTTTCATCCTTTGGAGTTGCATCAACAGAAACATTCAATTAAGTTTTGATGTTCGGACATTTTTAACAATCACTCACAATTTGAAGCATTTTAAGTACAATTGCAAACAATTTCCTTTCCGTCGTTATGAACATGACACACAGTAGTTTGCTAAAACATCCACAAACGACACGCAAACAGTAAGAGGGTTGCACATTGACAACTCGCCCAGAGCTTACTCCTGCCACAAAATGAACACACATGTTCAGATAAAAAAACGGTGCCCATTCTGAGATATGAGAAACGTTTTAATACTTCCTAATTTTTTTTTTATCAAAGACATGTGGAATGTTGCCCCGTTCCTTGTTTTCTTTTATCCTCGTGACACCTGTCGCTCCACTTCACCAGTGACACGAATTAATGTGCCCGATTTGGAATTTACGCATCCATTTTCCATGATTTTAATAATCTGCCATTTAAAATCCAGGATTAATTTTAGTGGGTTACATGTATTTTCACCATCAAAATTTCCATCCGTATTCATGCATTCGTTTCGAAGGATGCTTGTCAGTTGAAGGTAAACACTGAAATCAACACTCAATCGAATTCACTGTCCTCACAGTTTTCACTCTTGCAAACTTTATTAGAGGTGAGCGATTTTCCACTCGCCTCCATTTTAATCCCATTCGTCACTGATAATTTGTGTTGGGGTGGTAGGAATAAAAAGACACATATTTCACTTTCCATACCACCATATTGACTCAGTGTTTTGAATGAACAATAGGAGGTCATGTGCACATAAATATATGGAATAAGAAATACAGTGAGACATGTTGTCAAGAGTTAAATGAGTTTCTATCCAACTAACAAACAGGAGTGTGGTGATTCAGTGGTTATGGCATTGGTCTTCAAAATGAAAGGTCCACAGTTTGATTCCAACCATGGGCAATATTGAGTCCTTGGGCAAGGCACATGATCCTGACTGCCCACTCGGGGGCAACCTGGCACTAAGGCATACGTCACGCCGATGGTGCAATTGCCTTAACCCATTACCCAACAAATCGCCCACATCCGCCAGCGAAATATGCAAATTCAGCAGCTGAAAAAGTTAAAAAATTTATAGTAATTTATATATTTTTTATACTTACCAATGACCCAGACATAGCTGGTGCTAACTCTTAAAATATAGGGCCAAACACAAATTTTGCCCCCCAATCCCCAAAATTTGCATCTAAAACTAAAGAAAACATGTCCAGAAAGGCCCTCCACACCTCGCCCCCACTGCGCATGCGCAGTGTCAAGGACGTTCCGAAATTGGCGCCATTTATCATTCTAATAACCAGTGCCTGGAAAGCGCTATGTACTCAGCGGGGAGGCAAGAGTTCCCAACTCCTGGGAGGGCCATCCCCGTCTGGGTCATTGGTAAGTATAAAAAATATATAAATTACTATAAATTTTTTAACATTTTTATACTGTACCAATGACCCAGACATAGCTGAATAGTAAAAAGGCTGGAGGGCCAAGGACATAGAGCAAAATGGAATACGCTCAATAAAATAAAATAGAGTCATCCCCTGTAGGGAAAAGAAGTAATAGGCCTTACATGTATCTTTCTTATTTATGATAAATTAGAAAGATACAACACCTTCCAAAAATTGAGCTTCATACATCCATGTACTCTATTAATATCCAATAATCCTTATACTAATAATTTTTAAAGTAAGCCAATAATAAAGTAAGTCTAGAGAATAGAGACTCTTATACTCCTAAAAGTGTGTGAGAATTGCATAATCATGTCCGTTGACATATGCAATATTCAAAAGCTATACTTTAAAAACTAAGACTTGAATGAATTTTATAAACTTAAACTTCTCACTAAACAACCATCCCAATAACAGCTCAGAATTACTAACTCCGGAGGAGGTATCCCCTTGTTTTCATAGTAAAAACAGGTGACCCAAGGGAACACCCTCCCCCCCCCCTTTTTCTTGCCCTGGGTCAAATAGCCCAGAGCGAAGAGGGCAGCCGAACGGAGACACTGCCGAAACAGACAGCCTACCTAGCTATAGTAGCAACTGTTAAGTGAATGACATTCTGAGCAGTAGATAATAGACCTAACAATAGAGGCCTCCAGAAATGGACTCGATATTTCTGAGATAAAATTCATGAATGGATGGCTGAGCGCAATGAGCAGCCTTCAAAAATCTATAATAGCAACACTATTAATGTAAGCCCAAGAAGTAGAAGAACTCTTACTTCAAGAGCCGAAATCTTAAGCACAACTGCTAAGCCAATGATATACCATAAGCAGTACGCTAGTTAATAGAATCGATTAACAATAAAATGGAGCGTAACGTCCTTCTAGATATCAAAGACAGAAGAAGCTTACGCCCTTGTAATAAACAGATATCTGTTTATAAATACATAAACTGTATCCGGAAAGAGTAAAGGCCTATGCCCATACGAAGACGGAAGGACCTTAAAATAATAGGTTCCGGATAAAAGGAGCCTAACTCTTATGCAACAATCCAACCTAAATAGTAACGGAAGTATTGATTCCGAAACTATGAAAGTGAAAATCATCCATCGATAGTGCATGAAACTCACTGACTCTACAGTAAAAGAGAAACCAACAGAATTACTGTCTAAAAGGTCAGAATTTGAAAACTACTGTTTCCAGAGGCTCAAATGATTACTTAGCTAAATAAGAACCGAAGTTAAAATCCGTATAGGAATTTAATCTAAAGATTCTAAGTCTATTTATCAAAAAGTTACTAACTGACTTAGATAAAGAGACAAAAGACTCAATTGTAAACTATCGTAGAGTGCATAGGTATGAGGTAACATAAACCTATAACCTAAATAACAACAGGCTGCAGTAGATCTTGTGAAACAAGTATACTAAAAACTAGCAATGCGTAGTATGGAGGGATCAACCATATGAACATAATGATCCCTACACCACGACGGAAGAGCCTCCACTTTAGTCGCATAGAATAGCGAAGAAGAGGATCTCCTATAGTAAGAAATCGCGTCCAAAGCTCGTCCAGTACAGTGCTAACAATGCAATACGGACCACACAACGGAATACATGAAGGTTGCGACCTTGCTGGTTGTGATAAAGATGACACGATTTACCCAGTGAAAAAAGATCCTCACATAGAGGAAGATTTCACGTTAAGATCCACAGTAGACAAGAGAGTAAATTACTCATGATCTCTGTGAAGATAGAGATGCTATCAACAGAAATGTATTGTGGTTGTTTATCCTAGCAATACCTGCTAAAACAACAGCGCCGGAGGATACGCGTATCCTATCATTGCGTCCTATAGATCAATAGAGCGTTAACAGTATTAGCTCAGAGATCTGGACAAGCCAACACATACGTCTGCAATTGATTAGCAAGCTGTGTCATAATAAAACATCATTGGGCGCTCCCTTAGATAGCAAATCTGATTGAATACTTGTTTGTTGAGAGTCCATTCTGACAGCAACAAGCGACCCGTAAGAGAACGGGAGTGCGATAAAACAATCAGACGACCCCGAATATGACGGACCAAAACTGAACTTGGTGTACAAGAACCAACAGACGGATTCTTTCCATTAAATTGAATAACGGAAACGAAAGAGTGCCTCCCTGGTTCCGGAGATACGCCACTACTGTCGAATTAAAGGACAGGAATTTGGGCATGCATTTCTGAATAATGTTCATGCAATGACATAAAGCAAGCCTAAAAAACATTATTCCGCGGAAGTTAAACTGATAGCTAAAAGACTGCGGAACCCAAAGACCCTGGCACTTCGAATCCGTAGGGATCAGTATATATCCCAATCTGTTTGACTGGCAACCGTCATAACAGCCACACTAGGGTCCGGCAACTGCGGCGGCACTCTCTGAGTCAACCACCGAATGTTTGCCCCAGTCTGAATCTCTTGTAACACTAGATAGACAAGAGAATGAATAAACCAAGCAATTCATGGATTGCCGGAAAGTTGCCGTCGAAGAGAAGCTCCTCCGAGAACGAAGCGACTCTGAGAGAGTTCTTAACCTACTATCCACGCGTGGATGTAGCTAGGGCTGCATCACGTCTAACCAACTCCAATCAGCCACTGAAGGGCGGAGTTATACGTGAACAAAATACTGCCCTCAAAAGAAATTACATTGAGAATAATATCCCGTAAATCTTTTCTTGAAGACGTAATGATAACGCCTCAGTAAGGCGGATTACGTATAATAAAGCGTCTAAGTTAAGTCTACTATACATAATGTCGTTCCCAATATTGAAATTGGAAAAGACATAAACGGCGAAAAAGAATATATGCAGTCTTAATCACACCGTGTAGACGCATATGAACTCTCGGTATGCCCTGCTCTGCCAAAATAAACTATATGTAAAAAAGATAAAATGGCAGAAATGAGCCACGCGGACAAGAAACTAAACTATCATGCTTAGTAGCAGGCTTGTATATATATATATATATATATAGCGTCGAAAAATAAAACACATGTTGTAATGACAATATTGGACTGCGTCGGTAAGTCAGGGACAAAGTCCCTGTACCGATCGAAAAATCCGAGTCCAATGACGCTATAAGTCTCTTATCCAAGATCGCAGCAATGAAGTCCGAAAAATAATCACTGGAAGAAATGCCAGAAGATATGAAAGGCATCTTCCGATACTACTAAAAGGAAAACTCGAAATCTATCGAATCCCTTTCGCCATCCTGTCGGACCCTATAAAGCGTTCGGTCGTCCGTAGCTTGATGCAACCGCGGACCGCACCGACCCAGCGCCGTCGGATAATTCCTGATTCGACCGAGAAACCGTCAATTGCTGGGATGCTGCGAAACAACTGTGCTAACTCGGATAGCACGTCCGTCACCGAGGCCTGAGGAGCAGCGGTCTTACGATGCATTGCCGCAGGAAGCTCCGAGATCGTTACCCCGTGCATACTTCCAATATGCGAGCGAACGGAGTGTATAGGCCTCGTGTCCCTTGGCTACCGGATGGCGCGACCTATTCGCTGTGGAATCACTGAATGCCGAAACTGATCGGATACTCGAGGTCACGTAGCCAATGTGCGGTCGTGTGCCCTGCTGTGAGGATGAGGAAGCATTAAAGACAGTCTCTCGGACTGTCAATATAACGGAGCGTCCCGAGCAACGGACATATGCTCCGAATGTAAAATATCTGAACCACAACATGCGGTCCCCTATGTTGTTGGCTTCCTCCGATCTGTCCTCAATCTGCCGTCACTGGGTGAGTACTAAAGTAATTAAAGTGCTCGCATCACCCAAATCTCCTTCCTAGACCGCAACGGACGAACCCGGCAGCCGAACCATTCGATGAATGTATGCTACACCGGGTGAGCTAGCGAATGTCATTCCGTAAGCGATAGACATATTCCATGAGCACTTATTGCCGCTAACTCTTCATTAACTATGACGACAGAGGCACACTTTAGAAAGACATCTCCATAACTCTTCGAACAAGAAACCATAAATGCTTGGATAGCAAGCATAAAATAATAATATATATAGCGTCGTTCAATAATTCGAAAGTTTGTGTGACATTATTGGACTATGTCGGAACTGAGGGACGATGTCCCTGAACCGAACCAAAAATTTCTAAGTCCACCGACGCTATCAGTTTCTTATCCGGCATCGCAGCATATGTTGTTCCGAAAGGGAAAGCTTGAAATCCACCGAATCCCTTTCGGTATCCCGTCGGACCGGATGAAATTTTTCGGACGTCCGTACCCGCTTCCGCGGAGCGTCCCGACCCAGCATCGTCGGATAAAATATATGCGACAGATTCAGTTGATGCTGGGATGCTGCGATAAACTGTGCTATTAAGGAAAGCACGTCCGTTCCCGAGGCCTGTGCAGTAGCGGACTTACGATGCATTGCCGCTGGAAGCTCCGTGTACGTTGACTCCCGCACACTTTCTATGCGAACGTCCGGAGTCTGCAGGCCTCGAGTCCCCGGCTACCGACCCAGCGCTGTCGGATAATTCTCGATCCGACACCGTTTCTGTCGGCTGCTGGGATGCTGCGATAAGCTGTGCTATGTGCACAAGAACGTCCGGCGTCGAGACCTGCGGAGGCGCAGTCTATCGGTGCTTCGCCGAGGGCAGCTCCGCATCAGATGGCTCCCGCATACTTCCTATGCGAACGTTCGGAGTCCATCGGTCTCGAATCCCTGGCTGCCGGATGGTGTGACCTGGTCGCCGAAGAATCCTTGATCGGCGAAGCTGGTAATATATCGGCGGTCACGCAGCCAAGGTGCGGTCGTGTGCGCTGATGAGAAGAGGAAGCCTTAGCAGTCTCAGCAGACTGCCTATACAACGGAGCGTCCCGAGCGACGGACGTATGCTCCGCTAACGACACATTTGTACCACAACATCTGGGGCCAGATGTTGTTGAACGAGAGAGGGGCCTCTCTCGCTTGCCGTCCGGATGGACCGGAACGAGCTATGAACCTGACTAAAAGGCTTCCTCCGTTCTCCCTCCGATCCGCCGTCACTGGGTGTGCATTAAGTTAATTTTATAGTGCTCGCATCACCCCAAAATTCCTTCTAGACCGCAACGGACGAACCCGGCTGCCGAACCATTCGGTGAATGGACGCTACACCGGGCGAGCTAGCGGACGTCAAAGGCCGTCGAACCTACTAGGGTCCTCTTAGGCAATTGGCGTATTACATGAGCACTTTTCCGCTAGCCCTTCATTAATTGTGACGACGGAGGCACACTGTTGGAAGACATCACAGATACATCACCCTAATCTTGATCGTCTGAAATAGAAATTGATAAAGTAGAGTGACCCTGCGGGGAAAGGACCGGAGTGTCCAAATCCCCAACAACATACCGTGACATACGCTTCCCATATTGTCATCGAAATCATACGATACAGAACAGGAGTTAATGCGAGTACACTGACCACATATAGAATGATAATAAGGTCAGAGGAAGACTTCCTCCTAAAACAATTGATCAATATCCTTTCAATGAGAAAAGAAAACAAGTCCTGGTACTCGCACTAACCCCTGGCAATCAAATACATAATAATAATATGATCCATTAATATAGAAAAAATAATTGAAATCAAAATATTTTGAAAAAATATTTTTTCAGAACAGCCCAAGTTTCTGAAAAGTAACGTTGAGCCCCAATGGATCCCAAGCCTAAGTGTGGACAAAAATTTTAAAAATATTTTAAACAATTTATTCAACACTTACGAACAATAATAATGTATCTAGTTATGATTAAAATAACATAAAGATATTATTATTTAGAAATCCCCCCCTCACACAGAGGGCTGTTGTAAATGTAAACAATGAGTGTAAAAACACTAAAATAAGACTCCAGGCACCCAGGCCCGAAATCAGTTACCAAAAATACACCATCTGATGCAAAACAGAGACTTCCAGGGAAGAAACTGCAGAACATCAGATGGTAGATGCAGAACACAACGCCTAACCACCCGTAGGTGAAGACGTAAACATGGGGAAAGAACAGAATTCATTCTGTTATTAAGCTAAAACTCCCAAGAAATTTTAGTAATAATAATTACAGAAACTATGCCAAAAGCATGGGAGAATAGCAAGGGGGAACTTAAAGGACAGGGAGAGAGGAAAAACACTTGAAAAAACAGTGTAACTAAATAATCAGAATGACAACAAAATGGCTGCTGCCTTGAAAATAGGTAACTTAACATAATTTCATTAAAAAATTTTAAGTTACAGCCCTGATAATATTCTGTCACACATTCTTTTCCTCTCCTCCTTTTCTATCCTCCTTAGAATCACCATTTCACTAATATTTATGTGTCTGGCATCATTTAAACTGAGATTTAAAAGCACAAAGATCAGTCAGATGTTAACTGATGAAGGGCCAAACTTAGAATGATAAATGGCGCCAATTTCGGAACGTCCTTGACACTGCGCATGCGCAGTGGGGGCGAGGTGTGGAGGGCCTTTCTGGACATGTTTTCTTTAGTTTTAGATGCAAATTTTGGGGATTGGGGGGCAAAATTTGTGTTTGGCCCTATATTTTAAGAGTTAGCACCAGCTATGTCTGGGTCATTGGTACAGTATAAAAATATACTATTTTTCGAAAAATTTTAACAAAACCATATCATGTAACCCCTCTTTGGAACGAGCTCGTCGAGCTCATTCCAATGAGGGGTCATATGATATGGTTTTGTTGAAATTTTTTTTTAAAATTTAAAAAATGGTATTTAAAATATTAAATTGTGATATCGTCCGCATTGGGTAAAGGGTTAAACCAATGCTAACCGTGCTTGTGCAGAGTTGGTACGTTGAACAGTCTGACATTACTTCCCACTGCTCGGTGATTCTTTCTAGGTACTCCAGCTTCATCCACCCACAAAAATGTCTTGACACAAGGTGACCCTGGCTGTCGAAAGTGTCATTAAACCCAAAAAATAAATAAATAAATAATCTAACACTAAAGTTCTGTAGTACTGAAAACATTTTTGGCATAATCCATACCAAAAAGGTATTGAATTATATATATATATATATACACATGTAACAACAATACTCAAATAATGAGGAACATTTGCACACATTTACATGTTATTTTGTCCCCCAATATGGAGTTTATTCCCAATGCTGTAAAGTTGAGTGATTTTGAAAGGAAGAAGCATTGCATCACACAAAGGAAGAGGAGCACGGATGTAGCCCTTTATGCAGGTGACAAAAGGGCTACTCCTTGTTTTGTGAATGATACATACATTTGACATCTAATTCCTACTTTGAGTATCAAATAAGATACCCACCATCTAAGTAATCCAGCTCTAAGTAACAAAGCCTAGGTTAAATAGAACAGGCATTGAAAAGCAACAACTTCATGTTATATGCTACACACTCGATAACACACCTGGGTGACTCCCAAGTAATCCTGTCTTGCATACTACCCCGGTATGTTAACATTAGCTAAAGACAGAACAGGACAAAACAAACAAGTAAGGCAGACAAGGTGGTATCTGTCAATGACAGAGTGTTTTTCCTGACTGAACTGCAACCAAAGCACCTAATGAATGCAATTCTCTGGATTGTTATTTTAGGTTCCTATGGTAGAAAGTGAAGAATGAAGGTTGTTTTCTCGAATATGCTGCCTCTGTGAGGTTAGGAATAGAAGAAACTGACATACAAGCCCATTAAGTAGCCAGGCCCATAACTTTACGAGTTGTGACATTGGCAAAATCCCATTTTCAGCTGTAAGATATACATACAGCTGCCTGAATCTGATGTGATACAAAGTGTTGAGAGATATCTTTCCTCTTAGAAATGACGGAAAGAATCTCTTCCTACCAATCCTGATAAAACAAGTTAACATGCGTTTGAATTGCACAGACAAGGAGGTCTCAAGTCAGGTTGCTCATTTGGAGGAAGAGGCTAATTGCAGATTGGTAAAGGAGCAGCATCTGGGAGTTGATTCTTAGCTTGGAATGAAGTGTCCAGTGAATGTAATAAAATTGTCTACATTTTTAAAGATTACAGGTTTGATAGAGAGAGCATGCAATTCCCTAACACATCTAGCAAAAGCAAAGGCAAGAAGGAAAGCAATCTGTATGTAATGAAGTTAATATCTACCTTGTCTAGAGCTTTCAAAGGTGCTTCTCCCCCCCCCCCCCCCCCCCTCCACCAAACAGAGTAAAACTGAAGATAAATTCCTTTTAGGTTTTTACCCTTTACCCAACAGACAAGATACCAAAATTTATTAATTTCATTATTGTTTTTTTTTAATTTTTTAAAAAAAATTTCAAATGAAACCATATCATGTGACCCCTCATTAGAATGGGCTCGACGAGCTTGTTCCAATGAGGGGTCACATATGGTTTTGATGAAATTTTTTCTACAATACATGTTTTTTCAACTGCTTAATTTGAAATTATGCGGGCGAATGCGACTGATTCATTAGGGAACACAAAGTGTTCAATGAGATTCAAAAGGATAGAGCTGTAATCTTTGATGGTATCATATTCTAGGCTTTTAGTATCAAACAAGAAATTTGATATCTTAGCAATGGACGGATGTTTGAAGTTAAGTAAAGACAGACCATTTAGTATTATAGACTAATCTGGTAGATCATCACCTTGATGCCAAAACTGGGTATTTATTCTATTATATCTTGATAGATAGAGCTCATGGAGCTCTATCAAACAGGATATAGTAGATTAAATGTAGATATAGTAGATAAAATGGCTATATTCATACTGATTCCAAACAGGTCTATAACATGGGGACTCTGATGATTGTTAGGGTCATTTCTCAACATATTCCAAGCTTTTAATTCACTTAACAGGAATTTGCTCTATTAACTATATGTAAAGAGAGTTACTGCTGAAGGTAATTCATACCCCCACTGTAGTGTTGGACTGATGAAGCAATATGTGGCAGAACCTGGTAATCCAAGGGATACCACATACCAAATTTTGTTGAAATCCAACCACTCACAGCTAGGGATGGGTCGGTGGGTTTTGGGTAATTGGTTGGGTTTTTCTGGATGGATGGAAGGATGGATGGATGGACGGTCAGACAGATGGCAAGATGGATGGATGAATGGATGGATGGAATCCAGTTCAACATGTGGCAGATGCGGGTCATCGCAAGAATACCGCATACTGAATTTCACTGAAACCTATCCTCTTACCACAGTTATAGCTTCAGACAGACAAATGAGGCTTACAAAAATCACAGAAAATTAAACAAAGTAAAGGCTGTAACTGAGGGGAAAATAGTGTGAGCAACTCCGTTTAACATGTGGCAGAAGTGGGTCTTCCATGGGATACTGTATAACGAATTTCGTTGAAATCCATCTACTCAAAGAAGGGGTAATGTTTTCAATCATGAACACTCCAGTGAAAACATTCCTCAGAGAATTATATGAAAGTGGAGCACATTTCCCTGGTATGTCAAGTTATCCTATAATTCGCAAGCACTTTGATCATCCTCAGCCAATGTAAATCACATAGAAAATACGAAAATACCAAATTAAATTTTCTTGCAAAATTTCTTTTTATTTAAACCAACTGTGTCCATGCTGAGTGAATGTTATCCCTAGCCCAATCTGAATGGGCTGATGTATGCATGGATATCTGGTAATCAGATTACATCGATCTACATCAAAACAAAATCTGGCTCCTCTACTTTGGGCAAGTTAAAGTGGGAAGAATTATTTCCAACCCTGTCAAGGCTTAGAAATCACCCTCACTACAAGATCCACAGTTCTTCCTGGGCTGACTTTTATTTACGGATGGGAAAATAGTGAACATATGCAGTCTTACGTGTGCATATTACAGTACGTGGAGAGTGTATTATCACTAAATCACCCACAGAGTGGAGATTCCACCCAAGGAATAATTGCAAATTTGTTGCAAAGCATAACAAGCACAGGCAAAGTTTCAACCAATGGACCTCCAGGTTAAACCTGGAGGTCCATTGGTTGAAACTTTGCTTGTGTTTTTTGTGCATATGTATAAAATTTGAAAGTTCTAGTTTGGGTGATAACTCCACTCCACGGGTGATTTAGTAACAATCCACTCTCCACGTACTGTACATGCATCTTTTGAACAAGAGCACCGCGTAGCGGGACAATATATGCCCATTTTGGATTTTTGAAGGGTTGGGGTAAGGATGGGGGTGAGGGTGAAAATTGTTTGGACCAACCCCATATTCGAACTTGACCTGTATTTTGTTGTGATTAAACAATATACCAAGTTTGGAACCAATCGGAAAACAAATAATAAAGTTATCATCCGGAAACCAAATATATGATGCATTCTATGTCCAACAAGGTCCATAATTCAGGGGAACTTCGAAGTTCGAACTGACCCCATATTCGAACTTGACCTGTCTTTTGTTTTGATTAAACCACATACCAAGTTTAGGAGTCAATCGAAAAAAAAATACTAAAGTTATCATCTGGAAACCAAATGTTGACGAACAGACAGACCGGCGGATGGACAAATGGATGGACAAATGGACAGACAGACAGACTGATTCCATAATTCAACGGTTTTTCAACAGGCGTATAATAAAAAATCAGGCCACACAAAAGTTATAATCCGGAAAACACAAAATGTACAAATCCAAGAGGAATAACTCTGGAAAGGTACATGCGATTTTGGCTGAAAGTGAACTTGAGCTGTGCTTTGTGGTCATAAACAAAATCTGAGAATTTGAAATAAATTAGTCAAGGCAAACTAAAGTTATCATCTGGAAGCCACATAATTCACAAATTTGCAATCATTCAAGGGGAATAACTATGGAACGGTACATGCGATTACGGCCAAAGGTGAACTTGAGCTGTGCTTTGTGGTCAAAAACAAAATCTGAGAATTTGAAAAAAATCGGTCAAGGCAAACTAAAGTTATATCATCCGGAAACCACAAAATCCACAAATTTGCAATCATTTAAGGGGAATAACTCTGGAAAGGTATATGCGATTGTGGTCAAAAGTGAACTTGAGCTGTATTTTGTGGTCAAAAACAAATGAAAGTGTCAATGACACTGTAGCTCAACTTGTCAAGACAAAGACATGTAAATGTATAGTATGTGACACAGCAATGACAAACATCTAGGTAATGACCTGATAACAAAGGTACATATAAAGTATTGTAACGGTCTGTACATAAATACTGAGCGTTGCCTGTAACAAATGTATAGGTAAAGTATTGTAAAGGTGGGTGACAGTCAGATGCTAAACTAGAAAAAAATCTTTGAGTCCCAGAGTGGGTCTGACTGAACCCCAAAATATTTGTTCTCATAGCACAGTGATAACAAAGGCACCCCAAAACACACTCATTCCTGTCCCAAGGTGAAAACAAAGGTACCCAAGAAGTTTCGTGAAGATCAGTTCACAAATATCAGCTGTGGAGAAGTTGTGACAAAAAACTGATTTGACCTGATTTCGGTACAAAATGGCCACTGGCAGCCATCTTGAATTTTGGACCACGCCCAGAAACACTCGTTCTCGTCCCAAGGTGATAACAAAGGTACCCAAGAAGTTTTGTGAAGATCGGTTCATAAATACAGCCTCTAGCCCGAGCCGTATTGACATGTGCACTTACAGAGTATAAGTAGCACTGAATAAATCAAAGTTCATCTAATTTGCATAATTTCTGCACGAGAAAAAAACCCCGTACTATATGTGATGTATTCCATGTTACTAAACATTCATACAAAAATTTATTCAAATCAGAACTTTCATACAGAAGTTCTGTACAAAAGACTGATTGCACTAATTTTGGTACAAAATGGCAGCTGGCAGCCATCTTGAATTTCGAACCGCACCCAAAAACACTCGTTCTCGTCCCACAGTCATAACAAAGGTACCCAAGAAGTTTCGTAAAGATCGGTTCATAAATACGGCCTCTAGCCCGAGCCATAGCAGCTTGGCACTTACAGCTCTGAAAGTAACACTAAATAAATCAAAGTCAGTCTAATTTGCATAATTTACGCACGAGAAAAAAACCCGTATTATATGTGATGTATCCCATGGTACTAAACATTTATACAAAACTTTATTCAAATCAGAACTTTCATACAGAAGTTCTGTACAAAAAACTGATTTTTGCATCATCGGTACAAAATGGCCGCTGGCAGCCATCTTGAATTTCGGATCACACCTAAAAACACTCGTTCCCGTCCCAGGGTCATAACAAAGGTACACAAGAAGTTTCGTAAAGATCGGTTCATAAATACGACCTCTAGCCCGAGCCATAGCCAATTATTGACGTACGGACAGACGGACAGATGGACGGACAGACGACGGGCCATGACAATAGCTCAAATTTGACTTCGTCAAAGTTGAGCTAAAAACTGAAAATTTGAAATAAATCGGTCAAGGCAAACTAAAGTTATCGTCCAGAAACGAAAAGTTGGGCTAAATTCCCATAAATAAAGGGCCATAACTCTACTGCAAATGGGCCGCTAGAAACGGAAATCAAACCCATCCTGTATTTTGTCATACTAAATCCACATGCCAAATTTAACTCAGCTCAAACCAATACAACTAAAGTTATCGTCCGGAAACGAAATGTGTCCATGGACGGACAGACAGACAGACGGGTGGAGAGACCATTCACATAATACGTCCCGTTTTTCAAACGGGTGTATAAAATCAACATCTGAAAAATTGGGTGTCAATCTGTCAAGGCGTTCGGGTTTAAATGAACGGAAACCAATTTTTTTTCAAAAATTGTGTTTTCAAAGGGCCATAACTCTGCAGTGGATGGACTGAGACGCACCAATATCGAACTTGACCTGTATTTTATTGCTACAAACAACATCTGAAAGTTTGATGTCGATCCGTCAAGGCATTCGACTTTAAATGAAGGGAAACCAATTTTTTTCGAAAGATTGTGTTTTCAAAGAGCCATAACTCTGCCGTGGATGGACTGAGAAACACCAATATCGAACTTGACCTGTATTTCATTGCTAAAAACAACATCTGAAAAATTTGGTGTTAATCTGTCAAGGCATTCAGCTTTAAATGAACGGAAACCAATTTTTTTAGAAAAATTGTGTTTTCAAAGGGCCATATCTCTGCAGCAGATGGACTGAGAAACACCAATATCGAACTTGACCTGTATTTTAATGCTAAAAACAACTTCTGAAAGTTTGATGTCGATCCGTCAAGGCGTTTGACTTTAAATGAATGGAAACCAAATTGTTTACGGACAGACAGACGGACAGATGGACAGACAGACAGACAGACAGACAGACAGACAGACAGATGGATGGACGGACAGATGGATGGACGGACGGACGGATGGATGGACGGACGGGCGGACGGGTGGATGGACACACAGATAACATAATACGACCGTTTTTTAAATGGGCGTATAAAAAGTGTTTTATATATAATCCTGCTCCCCACCCCCTGCCCCCACACCCATAAACGTACCGTATTTAGGCAAAAAAAAATACAATTGATTCTCAGGCATCGTCGCATTGAAAAAAATGATCTGCATTTGATGTTTTTCTTGACATTTTGAAGTTGGTACCTGTAGTCATTTAGTATCTAATGAACGTCTCATGCATTTCCCATCACACGAAATTAGATGCACCGAAAAACGGTTGAAAACCTTAGACTTCGTTTCGCTCAATAATCAGCTATTAGGGCAGGTATCAGGTGAGTTCTGTGGCATGAATCTTACATACCTTCTGAGAAAGCTGAACATGGATTTAGCTTTCCTTGAGATCTTGTTGATGATGGTTGTCCATTTTAGGTCGTTTGAAATTCCTAAGCCAATGTTGGGGTTGTTTTCCACTCGTCCCAGTGTCTCATTATCCAGTGCATAAAATTTACTGTACTATCTCTGCATGCTGATCACATAGTACTTCTATGAGTTGAATTTCATTCCCACCAAGTTGGGAAACTCTCCTTTTTATTGTAAGGTTGCTGGGGCACAGCAGAGCATCTAAGATGCCTATGAACTGTCCCTCCTCCATCTTAGGGCTTCAACCCTGGGTTGGTGGAGGGGCAGTATATGGCCGTCTGAAGACATTTAAGATGTTTTTCATGCATTCTCGATACTCATATGTATTAAACCTCAATAGAAAGTAGTGGGTGATGATTGAAGAAGAAATATAAAAAATAAAAATAAAATCCACCTTCCCTCATTCATTTGAAAAAAATAATGCCTGAGAATCAATTGATTTTTTTGTATGGCCTTAGAGTGGGATTGTAAGTATAGAATGTCGCCTTTTAGACTTTTAAATTAAGCTTTTAACCATGCAAACAAAAATGAACCCCTTTGGGGTTCATTTTCTTGTTTGCACTTGCCCAAAAAGCTGCATTTAGAAGTCCAAAAAGGCTAGATTCAATTCTTATTTAGACACCCTATGTATTCACACAGGTCTGTTGCATGAAAATTACTATAAAAGTCCATGACCCACCACACGACGACCATTGCATTCATTTCTCATCAATGGGCCACACACCCACTGGTAATCAATCAAACAATTAATCAATCAATTAATCAGTAAATCAATAAAGGGTGATGAAATGTTCCTGCATTGTGGACATTTTATTCAGTGATGCAATCTACTTATCAGCTGATGCGATTCATTTAATTTTTGGGGCTAACTTGTCTATCACATGGGATAGATCTATACTAAGCTTTGTGAGAAACCCCCTTATGGAATTCAAGGTCGATTCGCACCACGTTTGATTCGCACCAACCCTCAGAAAATCTGCAAAGTCAGGTGCTATGTTGAATGGAACACAGTCTCCTGGCATTTATTTTTAGTAACATTTGTATTGTAAATGGCCGTCATTGGCAATTTGTGTACTGTTATTTGAAACTGTTACGAGTTTCCCAGTTAATTTAAATAAGTGCATTTACACCCTGGGAAACAAAGGATAACTAGACTACTCAAAGTTTGCTAAGCACCAAATATTTGACACATCAATGTGAAATTTGCTTGTGACATATTTGCGATATTTTTGGTGGATATGATTGAGGAATGTATTGAGATGGTCCCAAGTGTTTACATTAGCTCTCCAGACAGGCAGACTTTTCGTGACAGTCATTGAAAGCATGTACCCCTTGATTTTCATGATGTTTTTGTGTACTGTCTGCATGTACATGACATGTGTAGGGTATTCAATCTTCATTTCAACATGAATCCTTGCGATTTAATGATTGAATATGGCAAATGCAAATGTAAGAAGACATTTGTCTGAAGCAGAAATGTGGCAGGTTGTAGGGATGGTGGAGAAAGGGGCTACCCATCGTCGGGTTGCTGAAGCCCTTGATGTGCACCATACAGTGATTACCAGAGCCTGGGCAAGATTTCAGAAGTATTGCTCATCAGTAAGACAGCATGGTGGTGGCAGAGACACGGCAACATCTGCAGCTGAAGACCAGTTTTTGATCATTCAGGCCTGTAGGAACCGCTTTGCCACAGCAACCCAGCTTCGCAGTGACCTTCAGAATGCATCCGGGGTAAATGTTTCGACACAGACTATCTGGGCAAGGTTGCACGAAGGTGGTCTCTGATTGAGAAGACCATGTATTCGCATTCCGCTGTCTCAGAACCACCACCAGGCATGATATGAATGGGTCATGGACCACACTGGATTGACCAGAGAAGATTGGCGACCTGTCCTTTTAACGGATGAGTCAAGGTACTCCCAAGACCAAACAGATAGGCATTCTTGGGTATGGAGAAGACCAGGAGAGTGATTCCATACAGCTAACATTGTTGAGCATGACAGCTATGGTGGAGGGTCAATCATGGTCTGGGGCGGCATCAGCTGGGATGGACGTACAGAGCTCTGTGTCCTTAAACGTGGTACATTGACTGCACAACGGTACATTGATGAGATCCTGGATGTCCACCTCATATTGTATGCAGGTGCAGTGGGTGATAGATTCATTCTGATGGACGATAATGCCCGTCCTCATGTTGCCCATGCTGTCGCGGAGTACCGGCAGAGGGAGGAGGTATCACTCTGTAACCAGACAGAAAGAAACGTTTTCGTCCCTTTCTGACAAACTCAGATCTATGTTTGTACATACGCATAACTGGACATAGCAAAGGCCTATGGCCGTCTGAGGACGGAAGAGCCTTAATAACAATAGGCTCAGGGTACTTATTAGGAGCCTGATTCTTAGCCAAAAATCCAAAATTAGTAGTTAAAGTAATAGTATTGTCAACAGATAGAGCATGAAGCTCACTAACTCTTCTAGCAGAAGAGAAGGCTAAGAGAAAAGCTGTCTTATAAGATAAGTATTTGAAGTCTACCGTATCCAGGGTTTCAAATGGCACTTCTTTTAGTTTCAGAAGAACCCAAGCTAAATTCCACTTAGGAATTAACCTAAGGGTTCCAGGTCTATTTATCGAAAAGTTTTTAACTAACTCAGAAAAAGAGACATTAGAACCAATTTGCAAGCTATCATGATGAGCATAAGTATTCGATAGCATAGACCTATAACCCTTAATAGTAATTGGCTGCAGTTTGATCTCGTCAAACAAGTAGACCAAAAAGTTAAAAAATTTACAGTAATTTATATATTTTTTATACTTACCAATGACCCAGACTTAGCTGGTGCAAACTCATTAAATTCAGGGCCAAACACAAATTTTGCACCCCCACCCCCCCATGCCCAAAATTTGCATCAAAAAACAAAAATTAGATGTCCTGGTAGGTCCTCCATACTTTTACTGTACTGCACATGCACAGTGTCAAGGAGGTCTCGAAATTCCCGCCAAAATGTCATTCTTACGACCAGTGCCTGGTAAGTGTTATGTACGCAGCGGGGAGGCAAGAGTTCCCAACTCCTGGGAGGGCCATCCCCGTCTGGGTCATTGGTAAGTATAAAAAATATATAAATTGCTATAAATTTTTTAACATTTTTGTACTGTACCAATGACCCAGACTTAGCTGAATAGTAAACAGGCTGGAGGGACCAGGACTTGAAGGAAAATCCAATAGGCTCAATTACATATAACAGAATTATCCCCTCAAGGAGAAAAGGAGAGATAGGATTTATATGTATCTTTCTTATTTTTATCAAAAAAGAAAGACACAAAACTATTTCGTAATTGAGCACAAATACATCAATGATCTCTATTAATATCCAGTATAACCGTTTATACTAATTATTTTTAAAGGTAAGCCAATAAATAAAGACAGTCCAGAGAAATAAGACTCTTTATACTCATTAAAAGTGTCCGAGGATTGTATATTAGTGCCAGTTTGACATGTGACATATACAAATGCTTCACACGTAGCTGCACTTTAAAAATATTACATGACATGAGTAAACATTAGCTTTACACTTTAAAACCATACCGGTACCGACTCGGAATTACTGACTCTGGGGGAGGTATTCCCTTGCTTTTCACTATAAAGCAGGTGACCTAAGGGAACACCCACCCACCCCCCACCCCCTTCCCCTTGCCCTGGGTCAAATACCCCAGAGCAAAGAGGGCAGCAGGACAGAGTCACTGCCGGAACAGAAAACCTACATAACTATAGTTGCAACTGTTTAGTGGACGATATTCTGAGCAACAGATAACGGACCTAAACAATGCCGATCTCCAGAAATGGACTCAATATTTCTAAGATAAAAATTTGTGAAAGTGGAAGGCTGAGACCAATATGCAGCCTTCATTAGATCTGTAATAGCAACACTATTAGCGTAAGCCCAAGATGTAGATAGAACTCTTACTTCATGAGCTGAAATCTTAAGCACAGACTGCTGAGTTGAAGATAATTTATCATAAGCAGTACGGACAGTTAATTGAATCCATCTAGCAATAGAATGAACCATAATATTCTTTCTATTAGGCATCAGAGACAAAAAGAAACACTTATGTCCCTTTCTAATAAACTCAGACCTACGTTTATAAATACGTATTGCTCTAACAGGACAGAGTAAAGGCCTACGCCCATCTGAAGATGGAAGGGCCCTAACAATAATAGGTTCAGGATACTTATTAGGAGCCTGATTCTTAGCCAAAAATCCAACATTAGTAGTAAAAGTAATAGTATTACCAACACTACGATAGTGAGAATCATCTACCGATAAAGCATGAAGCTCACTAACTCTTCTAGCAGAAGAGAAGGCTAAGAGAAAAGCTGTCTTATATGATAAGAATTTGAAATCCACTTTATCAAGAGGCTCAAAAGGTGCTTCTTTTAGCTTAAGAAGAACCCATGCTAAATTCCATTTCGGAATTAATCTAAGAGTTCTAGGTCTATTTATCAAAATATTTCTAACTAATTTTGATAAAGAGACATTAGAACCAATCATTAATGTATCATGTTGAGCGTAGGTATCAGATAACACAGACCTATAACCCTTGATGGTAACAGGCTGCAGTTTGATCTCATCAAACAAATAGACCAGGAAATTAGCAATGTCAGGAATGGAGAGATCATATAAATCCACCGAGTGATCCCTACACCACTGGTGAAAGACCTTCCACTTTGCAGCATAATTTAGCGAAGAGGAGGTCCTCCTGCAGTTAGAAATTGCATCCACAGCTCATCCTGTAAAACGATTACTGTGCAAGAAGGACCGCACAATGGAAAAACATGAAGGTTGAGCCCTCACGGATTGTGGTGAAGCATGCGCAATTTCCCCTGCGACAGAAGATCTTCCCTGGAGGAAGCTTCCGGGGCATGTCCCACAACAGACACCTGAGTAAATTTATCCACGGTCTCTGTGGTGACAGAGATGCTACCAACAGAATTTTGCAGTGGGATTGCTTTATCTTGAGCAATATCTGCTGAATCAGCGGCGCTGGAGGATACGCATATCCTATTATCCCATCCCACGGGATCGATAGAGCATCTACTGCAAACGCTCGAGGATCCGGACATGGGGACACGTAAGTCTGCAACCGATTGTTGAGGTGCGTCGCAAACAAATCTATCATTGGTCGCTCCCATTCGTAGCAAATCTGATTGAAAACCTGTTTGTTGAGAGTCCATTCCGATGGCAACAGGCGACCCTTCCGTGAAAGGGAGTCTGCTAACACATTCAGACGACCCGGAATATGACGGACCGATAGTAGAACCTGATGTTCCAGTACAAACAGAAGGATTCTTTCCATTAGCTTGAACAACGGAATGGAATGAGTGCCTCCCTGATTCCGAATATACTCTACTACCATCGTATTGTCGGACAAAGTTTGAACGTGTGTGTTCTGAATTACGTCCATCCAATGACGCAACGCAAACCAAATTGACATCATTTCTTTGATATTTATGTGCTTGCCTAAGAATTGAGGATCCCAAAGACCTTGGCACCTCGAATCCGACGGGCGTAGTGTCGCGCCCCAACCTGTTTGACTGGCATCCGTCATGATAGTAAAACTCGGATCCGGCAATTGCAGTGGAACTCCCTGAGTTAACCACTGAATGTCTGCCCACGTCAGAATCTCTTGTTTCACTTGGTCTGACAAGAGGATGTCCGCATCGAGCAAATGAGTCTTCACTTTCCAATTCTGAGTCAGAAAGATTTGGAGAGGACGAGTGCGCAGCCACCCCATTGGAATGAGATCTGCGGCAGCTCCGCACAGACTTAACAGTCTCATGAATTCTCTCGCTGTAACCTTCTCTGAGTTTAGACAATAGCAAGCATAACAACTGACTAATTTCGCTCTGGTTAACGGCAGACGAACGAGATTGTTGTGCGTCTCGAAGCTCATCACCAGGTGGGCGAATGACTTTGACGGCACCAGATCCGACTTCTGTTCGTTTACTATAAAACCGAGACGTTGGAGCAATAGTGGAAGATTCTGCACATCGTTCTGAAGCATTAACTCATTGCCGTACCTCTGAAGAGTATCGTCCAGGTAGACAGATGTTACCGCAGACGAATGAGCTCGGAAGTAAGTCATGACCGAGTTCATTATCCGAGTGAAAGCCCAGGGTGCTAGAGTCAGACCGAAGCACATCACACGGAACTGATATACAACCTCTAGGACAGCGAACCAAAGATACTTTCTGAATGCCGGATGTACCATGAAGTGAAAGTATGCATCCTTGAGATCTATGCTCGCAGCATAGTCGTTCACTCGAATGCTCGTTCTGACCGATCGAATGGTCTCCATATAAAATTTTGGAGCCACAATCAGCTTGTTTATCCAGCTTAAATCTATTACTGGACGGAACGAGCCGTCTGGTTTTGGAACCAGAAACAGATGGTTGTAGAAACCTGGAGATTCCTGGTTTTCTATGACCTCTATTGCATTCTTCTCCACCTCTGATAGAAGCAAATCTCTCTTCTGAAGGTTTGACGGAAGCTGAGTCCATCGTGGACTTCATGTTAATGGAGGTTTTTCTCTGAAGGACAGTTTTAGACCTTCTGAAATAAACTCCTGAACCCATCGGCCATCCATAATTGACAACCAATTGGTTAAGAATCTCGACAGCCTTCCGCCCACTGGAGTGCAATAGAGGTTCTGACCTTCACCTCCTGGACCTGCGAGGCTTGCGGGAAGAGAAACTATGTGCTCCCTGGCCCGCGCATCGACCAGTCGACCTAGGGACATTTGACAGGTTGTCGCAGCCAGCATTACGTCCCCTACCCGAGTCGCTACTCTGACAGTCTCTGGAGTAAGACATAGAGGCTTTCTTAGATCCTCTATAGGAACTTCCCTTGGACGTACTCGCCCCAGAAGTCCCTGACTTACTCCTCTCTGCTGAGTCTGTTTTTTCGAAACAGACCTAAAGAGCAGAGTGTCCGATACATTCTTGGTAATCTGAGCGTAGATTAGTGAAAGCTTACCATCGAAGAGAAGCCCTCCTGAAACCAGAGCGACTCGAAGAGAGTTTTTCACCTTAGGATCCACCCTCGTGGATGAAGCCAGGACAGCATCACGTCTGACTAACTCCAAATTTGCAACTAAAAGGGCGGAGTTATACGTGGAATATGCGATTGCCCTCGAAAGAACTCTCAAGGAAGTTTAAACATCCTGGAATTCTTTACCATCGAGACATTGTGATAACGCTTTGGTAAGGGGATCTGCGTAAGATAAGGCGTCTAAACTGGCTCTGTTAGACGAGATTGTTGTCTCCAACGTACTGGAGAGAATCGACATAGACGCCGGCAATGATAACTCCAAATCTTCTGCCTGGTCGTCTAAACGCAGAGGAATTCTCGGAACGCCCTGTTCTGCCATTTCAAATTTATTTCTACTGTTGATGAACGGCAGATGTAGAGCATGAGACGATAATAAACTGGATCTGCCAGTATTAGAGGCTAGCCTAAAAATAGTGTCATTCAGCAATTCAAACGTCTGTGAGACATTTCTGGACTGGGCCGGAAACTCTGGCGCGACGTCCTTAGCCCGGCCGAAAAAGTCTGTGTCCAGTGACGCTATCAGTCTCTTATCTGGTATCGCAGCTTTCTGGTCCGGAGGAACAAATTCTGGAAGGTGTTGCCGGATGAAATCTACGGCCACCTTATGTTGTTCTGAAAGGGAAGAATCCAGCTCCGCAGATTCCCTTTCACCATCCGACTGGACCAAATGTGAATCTCGGTCATCCCTATCTGACACTGCAGGGGAGCGTACCGACCCAGCATCTTCAGACAGTTCCTGATCTGAAAGAGTTTCCGAAGGTTGCTGCGATGAGTTGTGCTATCTGCGATAACAAGTTCATCACAGAGGCCTGTGGAGCTGCTGTCTTACGCTGTTTAGCCGCTGGAAGCTCCTGGGACGGTGCCTCTTGCATAATTCTTTTATGCGAACGTCCTGACTGGTAAGGCCTTGTGTCCTTGGCTACCGGATGGAGTGACCTGGTATCCAAGGTCACATAGCCAAGGTGCGGTCGTGTGTGCTGGCGTGTGGAAGAGGAAGCCAATAGACTAGTCGCACCCGGCTGTCTATGAGACGGAGCGTCCCGAGCAGGAGGAGTGGACGTATGCTCCGACTGACGAACGTTATGTATGACAACATCTGGCCCCAGATGTTGTTGTAAGAGAGGGGCCTCTCTCGCTCGCGGTCCGGGTAGACCTGAACGAGCAAGCTACCGGACTGACTGGCATCCTCTGTTCCATCCTCCGATCCGTCGTCGCCGGGTGTGCGTGATCCGAGATTATAGTGCTCGCAACACCCCTTCTCCTCTCCTGGACTGCAATGGACAAACCTGGTGTCACATCAACCGATCTACGAGTGATAGCTTCACCGCGCGAGCTAGCTGGCGACAAGGTTGTCAATCCTACTAAGGATCTAGGCACTTGTCGAATTTCCTTGAGACTTTTGCCGCTAGCTCTACATTTGATTGCGACGACGGCAGCACACTTCCTGAAGACATCACGGAAACATCACCCTGTTCTTGTTCCTCTGAAAAAGAGACTGAAAAACTAGAGTGACCCTGTGGCGAGAGGACCGGCATGGACCTCTCACCACTAACAATATACCGTGACACATGTCTCCAACATTTGTCATCCCAGTTGGCACACACTGAGCAAGAATTAGTGCAAGTACATTGACTACAGTAAATATAACGAGCATGAGAATCAGAGGAAGACTTCCTCGATTTACAATTTGAACAATATTCTTTCATATTTAAAAAAATATTAAACAGCCATAGTACTTGCACTAACCCTTGAAAATACAAAGATACATAATAATAATATAATTCATTACAAAAATTTCGAAAAATAATTCAAAAGAAAAAATTTTTGAAAAAATTTTGACATGAGCTCAAGTTCCCAAAGGGAACGATGAGCCCAACTGGATCCCCAAAAAGCCTAAGTGTGGACAAAAATTTTGAAACATATCTAAAAATTAATGTTACACTTATGGACAATATTAATGTATCTGGCAATAAGCTGAACCCTACAGAAGACGTGGGGTGTGTTTCAGTGAGCCATTCCATTTAACTTGGTTTATTGTGAGCATGCGTAGACACACGAAAAAAAAACCAGGTCGTTTTATTGAGCAGTTTATATTCTGGTTTATCATTCTGGATTAAACCAACTAAACCTCCTTGAGAGCAGGGTTATCTGGTTTATCATTCTATTCTTGACATGCGCAGTGGAACCCACATAAAAGTTCTACGCCTCGCATAACGACAGTAAAAAAACATTCAATTTCGAGTGTCAAAAAAGAAATAAACAGTGCAAGGTTCATGAAAAATGCTATAACGCAAAAAAACTATAAAAAATAGTTAATAACATTTATTTAGCCCATAAAAGCGGCATTTCAAAAATATTCGATTCTCAACTGAAAGGGTGTTTTTATCTCAGAAAAAATTGTTACAACTTTCAGAAGATCCTTTTTGTCCATTTTATTTCCATGATAGCAGTCACGCAATCTTTGACACCATCACTGGAAAGTTTCTGATGAGGGCCTTTTTAACGATGGGTTTCTAAGATTGTTTAAAAATGAAAGCAGCGATATGTTTCCCCCACTTTGGATGTTCCCCTCCTGACAATACTTTCATGCATCGCGTTTCCTAGCAACATCAAACAGGGGTTTATGTGGAATAGTATTCGCATTGAACATATCGTTCTGTTGTGATTTCTAAACCTAGTTTAGGTTTACATGGAATAGTAAACCAAGTAAACCGGAATAGTTCACTGAAACATACCCAAGGAATCACTGTCTGAAGTAACTGTTGTCAATGTAAACAAAAGTCAATAAAAACCGAAAACAAGACTCCAGGCACTGAAAATATGGCCCGAAATCAGTAACCAATTTTAAAACACTATCTGATGTAAAACAGAATCTTCCAGAGAAGAAGCTGCAGTACATCGGATGGTAGATGCATGACCAAAATGCCTAAACAGCCCTAGGGTGAGGACGTAACCATGGGGATAACAGAATAAACATTCTGTACCTATGCTAAAACTCCCAAGAAATTTCAATAAAAATATTTTCCAAAAATATACCAAAAGTATGGGAGATTAGCAAGGGGGGTATCAAGGAAAGGGAGAGAGGAAACAGTGAACAAACAGTGGCAATTTCATAGCAAGAATGAAAACATCAGGCCCATGCCCCGAAATTAGGGAACATGAAATAATTTACATAAAAATTATAAGTTACAGCCCTGAACACATCCTTCCACTGTTTCTTCCACTCAACCTCTTATTTCATCCTTGGATTCACCATTTCCTTCATGATTTTGTGTCTGGCATCATTTTAACTGAGATTATAAGCACAGATATCAGTGAGATGTTACTGATTGAAGGGCCAAACAAAGAATGAAGATTTGGCGCCAATTTCGGTACTTCCTTGACACTGCGCATGCGCAGTGGACAAAAGTATAGAGGACCATATAGGACATTGATTTTTTTGGATTTTGATGCAAATTTTGGGGATTGCTGGGGCAAAATTTGTGTTTGGCCCTGAATTTTTAAGAGTTAACACCAGCTAAGTCTGGGTCATTGGTACAGTATAAAAATAATGCGATTCATGATTTTATTAGGCAGGTTGTGAAAGGATTCTTTTTGGGGGGTAAAATTTAATCTGTGAAAGTTGGCACTTCGACATTTGATTTGTCCCAGAGACGTTTCACCCACGAGGCGTTTCATCCTGTGTCATAATTTTCCCGTTTCACTGAAAAAACAAACATTCAAACCCCACTTCATTTATGACCCAAAACCCCTACGTTGAATAACCAATGTATTTGCAAAATGTTGCATGGTCCACCAGGCATTTGGGTGGGGGTCGCATTACCACTCGGGTAGAAATAAAACAAAAACAAAAAAAAAAAACGCCCGCCCACATGCTTTTGGAAATGAAAGTGCCAATGACACTGTAGCTTAACTTGTGTGTTGAATTTGATGAAAAGGATAATGTTCAATGTTTATGAAAGGATTATGAAATAAGACAAGAATTGTGATAACTGGGAATATGTTCATTTCTGTTCCCTGTATGCTATGTTTTTAATAAAAATAATATGAGGTGTACACTGTACTAAAGAGCTAAGGGGTGGGTTAATATGACCTCAGAGTTAATGTATCTGGACTTCAGAGTTAATGTATATCAACGAAAGTTACAAAGTTACAGTGAAATTATTCCATAACGAGTCATCCTATCAAGTTACATTGAATTCCCTTCATAAATATGGCCTGTAGACTGTGCTAAAGGTTTTTGGGCTTCGGGCCCCTGTAGCCGTCAGTTTCACAATTGCGTCCAAAAAGGGATGTTCTCATCTAGACATTATATGAAGTCAACCTACCAAGTTACAATGAAATCCCTTCATAAATATGACATGTAGACTGGGCTAAAGGTTTTTGGACTTTGGGCTCGGTCAGCCATCATGGTTGAATGATCGCAACCAAAAGGGGACATTCTCATCTGGGCATCATTTGGAGTGATCCTACCGAGTTACAATGAAATCCCTTCATAAATATCACCTGTAGACTGTGCTCAAGGTTTTTCGACTTCGGGCCCCTGAAGCCGTCACAGTTCACCAATCACAACCAAAAGGGGATGTCATCATCTAGGCATTATATGGAGTCAAACTAACAGGTTACAATGAAATCCTTCCATAAATATGACTTATAGACTATGCTAAAGGTTTTGGGTTCGGGCAGCCATCAAGGCTGAATGATCACGACCAAAAGAGGACGTTAAAATCTAGACATGACCTCAAACCTGCATATGAAATTTTGTGACGAACGGACAACAACTACAGGGTCTAGACATTATTTGGAGTCATCCTACCAAGTTACAATGAAATCTCTTCATAAATATCACCTGTAGGCTGTGCTAAAGGTTTTTGGGCTTCGGGCCCCTGTAGCCGTCACAGTTGCCCAATCGCATCCAAAAGGGGACGTTCTCATCTAGACATTATATGAAGTCAACCCACCAGGTTACAATGAAATCCCTTCATAAATATGACCTGTAGACTGTGCACATAAAAGTAAAAAAAAAGTATCACATTTGTTTCAAAGGGTTAAAATTGAGAAAAATACCCTGTAAATGTCACAGTAACCACAATGGCAATATGCCAGTAAGGTGAAACTCTACTTGAAAAATATCCACTTGGAAGAAAAGAAAGACAAACCTCAAAACCGGCACATAAAAGTAAAAAAAGTATCACATTTGTTTCAAAGGGTTAAAATTGAGAAAAATACCCCGAAATGTTAAAGTAACCACCATGGCAATATGCCAGTAAGGTAAAACTCCACTATTTCAAAACCTGTACACAAAAGTCAAAAACTTGCACAGAAAAGTGAAAAACCTGTACATAAAAGTCCAAAATTCAAGTAACTAAGCATGGAAAGGGTTGAATAAAATATTACTATCCCTGAAAAGCATGCTGACATAAAAAAAAAATCAAAAAAAAAAAAAAAATCAAAACCTGCACACAAAAGTTCAAAATGAATGAATCCGGACGCCGACACAGACGACGCTCCCAACATGAGGGCTATGCCATGGCTCACACAACTATCATTGGTGAGCCAAAAACTGTTAAAAATTAAATTACTAGCTTTTACTTCAACCACACGCGATTCGTACAAAAAACATTTACAAGTCCTACCGGGGCTCTACATGAAATTTAAAATGAGTAATTATTTTGAAAACCCAAGATAAAAAAAAACAACCCAAAAACATAAATGACTGAGCTTACTGCCCTCCACATATATAGGTTATCAGATACAAGTTGAGTCCTTTATGACATTGAACCCTTTACAGAACACACCTTTTTTAAAAAATAAATAAATTAAATTGTAGATTTTTCCCAAAAAATCTCATAATTTTTCAATAAAACAATAACCTATAAAATATGGATATCATTAGAATCGGCTTGACGGTTTTATTGGTAGATATCTCAGATGCTTTTGGGTGTGGTTGGTTTATTTTGGTTAAAATTCTGGCCATTTCTGACTGTTAGATATTCCAGGAAAAATCTGGGGAAAATCGTTTATGGTGGGTTTGGGAAGGCAGAATCATTGTATTTAGGGGAGTGGGGTGTCCGGATAACACCAGGAAAAATTGGCAAAATAGGAAAAATGCAGATTTGGGGTGGTTGGGTCCTCAGATGGGTTAAAAACAAAAAAAAGGCATCAGTGTCTACAATTTTATTTTTTTCCAGAACCCCCCCCCCCCCCCACCCCTCAAGCCATGATGGATCTGCCATTCATTTCCTATAAAACCCATAGTTTGCAGTTAGATGAAGGGGTGTGTGGGGGGAGGGGAGGGGGGTGTCAGAGCCATAACATGGTGGAATAGGAAAACACTGTATGCCTATTCAAATGAAAGTGTCAATGACACTGTAGCTTAACATGTGTATTGTGTTTGATGAAAAGGATAATGTTCAATGTTTATGAAAGGATTATGAAATAAGACAAGAATTGTGATAATTGAGAATATGTTCATTTCTGTTCCCTGTATGCTATGTTTTTGATAAAAATAATATGAGGTGTACACTGTACTAAAGAGCTGAGGGGTGGGTTAATATGACCTCACAGTTAATGTATGTAGCCCTCAGAGTTAACGTATATCAACGAAAGTTACCAAGTTACAGTGAAATTATTCCAAAACGAGTCATCCTATCAAGCTACATTGAAATCCCTTCATAAATATGGTCTGTAGACTGTGCTAAAGGTTTTCGGGCTTCGGGCCCCTGTAGCCGTCAGCTTCACAATTGCGTCCAAAAGGGGACGTTCTCATCTAGACATTATATGAAGTCAACCTACCAAGTTACAATGAAATCCCTTCATAAATATGACCTGTAGACTGTGCTAAAGGTTTTTGGGCTTCGGGCTCGGGCAGCCATCATGGTTGAATGATCGCAACCAAAAGGGGACATTCTCATCTGGGCATCATTTGGAGTGATCCTACGAAGTTACAATGAAATCAATTCATAAATATGACCTGTAGACTGGTTTCGGGCTTCGGGCCCCTGAAGCCGTCACAGTTGGCCAATCATGATCAAAAGGGGATGTCTTCATCTAGGCAATATATGGAGTCAAACTAACAGGTTACAATGAAATCCTTCCATAAATATGACCTATAGACTATGATAAAGGTTTTGGGGTTTTGGGTTCGGGCAGCCATCAAGGCTGAATGATCATGACCAAAGGGGACATTCTCATCTAGACATTATTTGGAGTCATCCTACCAAGTTACAAAGAAATCCCTTCATAAATATCACCTGTAGACTGTGCTAAAGGTTTTCGGGCTTCGGGCCCCTGTAGCCGTCGCAGTTGCCCAATCGCGTCCAAAAGGGGACGTTCTCATCTAGACATTATATGAAGTCAACCTACCAAGTTACAAAATCACTTTATAAATATGACCTGTAGATTGTACTAAAGGTTTTCTGGCTTTGGGCTCAGGCAGCCATCATGGTTGAATGATCACAACCAAAAGGCGATGTTCTCATCTGGGCATCATCTGGAGTGATCCCACAAAGTTACAATGAAATCCCTTCATAAATATGACCTGTAGACTGTACTCAAGGTTTTTGGGCTTTGGGCCCCTGTATCCGTCACAGTTGACCAATCACAACCAAAAGGGGTTGTCATCATCAAGGCATTATATCGAGTCAACCTAATAAGTTACAATGAAATCCTTACAAAAATATGACTATACACTATGCTAAAGGTTTTTGGGCTCGGGCAGCCATCAAGGCTGAATGATCGCGACCAAAAGGGGATATTCTCATCTAGACATTATTTGGAGTCATCCTACCAAGCTACAATGAAATCCCTTCATAAATATGAGCTGTAGACTTTGCTAAAGGTTTTCAGGCTTCGGGCACCTGTAGCCGTCACAGTTGCCCAATCGTGTCCAAAAGGGGACGATCTCATCTAGACATTACATTACCAGGTTACAATGAAATTCCTTCATAAATATGATCTGTAGACTGCTCTAAAGGTTTTCGGGCTTCGGGCTCAGGCAGCCATCATGGTGGAATGGTCGCAACCAAAAGGGGACATTCTCATCTGGGCATCATCTGGAGTGATCCTATGAACTATTAAGTTACAATAAAATCCCTTCATAAATATGACCTGCAGACTGTGCTCAAGGTTTTCGGGCTTTGGGCCCTGTAGCGGTCACAGTTGACCAATCATGACCAAAAGGGGATGTCATCATCTAGGCATTATATCGACTCAACCTAACAAGTTACAATGAAATTCTTCCATAAATACGACCTATAGACTATGCTAAAGGTTTTTGGGCTCGGCCAGCCATAAAGGCTGAATGATCGCAACCAAAGGGGACGTTCTCACCTAGACACTATTTGGAGTCATCCTACCAAGCTACTATGAAATCCCTTCACAAATATGACCTGCAGACTGTGCTAAAGGTTTTCGTGCTTCGGGCCCCTGTAGCCATCAAAGTTGCCCAAGCGTGTCCAAAAGGGGGATGTTCTCATCTAGACATTATATGAAGTCAACCTACCAAGTTACAATGAAATCCCTTCCTAAATATGACCTGTAAACTGTGCTAAAGGTTTTCAGGCTTCGGGCACGGGCAGCCATCATGGTTGAATGATCGCAACCAAAAGAGGAATTCTCATCTGGGCATCATCTGGAGTGATCCTACAAAGTTACAATGAAATCCCTTCATAAATATGACTTGTAGACTGTGCTCAAGGTTTTCAGGCTTCAGGCACCTGTAGCCTTCAGAGTTTACCAATTACGACCAAAAGGGGATGTCATCATCTAGGCATTATATGGAGTCAACCTAACAAGTTACAATGAAATCCTTACATAAATATGACCTATGGACTATGCTAAAGGTTTTTGGGCTCGGGCAGCCATCAAGGCTGAATGATCGTGACCAAAAGGGGACGTTCTCATCTAGACATTATTTGGAGTCATCCTACCAAGTTACAATGAAATCCCTTCATAAATATGACCTGTAGACTGCGCTAAAGGTTTTCGGGCTTCGGGCTCCTGTAGCCATCACAGTTGCCTAATCATGTCCAAAAGGGGACATTCTCATTTAGACATTATATGAAGTCAACCTACAAAGTTACAATGAAATCCCTCCATAAATATAACCTATAGACTGTGCTAAAGGTTTTCGGATTTTGGGCTCAGGCAGTCGTCACAGTTGACAGATCGCGACCAAATGGGGTAGTTCTCATCTAGACATCATCCGGAGTCATCCTACCAAGTTACAATGAAATCCCTCCATATTAAATATGACCTGCAGACTGTGCTAAAAAAATTTGGGTTTCGGGCTTGGGCAGCCATCATGGTTGACAGATCATGACCAAAAGGGGAAGTTCTCATCTAGGCATTATACAAAGGCATCCTACCAAGTTACAATGAAATCCCTTTATAAATACGACCTGTAGACAGTGCTAATGGTTTTCGGGTTTTGGGCTCAGGCAGCCATACCGGTTGCCCGATCGTGACCAAAAGGGGACGTTCTCATCTAGCCAAGACCCCAAACCTGCATATGAAATGACGATCAGACAAGAACTGCAGGGTGTAGTCTGTGCTAAAGGAAAATGTGAACAGACTCACAGATTAACAGACTTCCGAGCATGTGATGGCAATAGCTTATCTTGACTTTTGTGAGTTTTGTCAAGTTAAGCTAAAAACCTTTCCTAGGTGTGTTCATATTGGAGAAGCTCAGCTGTGTAATTCCCTTTTCTACGAAACACCTAAAGTTCTTAGCACAGGAGGCTTTATGGGTGTGTACATTTCATATTTATGTTTAATGCGATAGTATGTGATAGAATATACTTGTATTCCACTATAACGATGATTCAAACTGATATACTTAAAAATAGGCCGATGAAATCGTCAGATGTGTACCCATATGCGCAACTAGTAGAAAGCTGTATGACGGAGGGCCACAACGGATGCCGATATTATGTACACCATACAAGATATGGGTACATATAGAAAAGGATTGGAGGAGTGTCTAATTTGATGGATAAAGGGTTAATATCTCCGGTTCAAATTATCAGATTTACATAAAAAACTATACAGCACAGCACATCAGTAACTTGAATAAATATATAAAGTAACATGACAATCGGATTGATATTTTTTGAGTTATCTCATGCCAAAGGGATTGGAGAAATTTTCAATTTGAAGGATAAAGGGTTAATATCTCTGGATCAAATTATCAGATTAACACCAAAAACTATACAGCTCAGCACATCAGTAACCTGAACACAAATATAAAGTAACTGGACAATCCAAGCAATATTTTTCAAGTTATCGAATGCCAAAGGGATTGGAGGAATTTTCAATTTGAAGGATAAAGGGTTAATATCTCAGGATTAAATTATCAGATTTACACCAAAAACTATACAGCTCGGCACATCAGTAACCTGAACACAAATATAAAGTAACTTGACAATCCAAGCAATATTTTTCAAGTTATCGAATGCCAAAGGGATTGGAGGAATTTTCAATTTGAAGGATAAAGGGTTAATATCTCAGGATCAAAATAACAGATTTACACCAAAAACTATACAGCTTGGCACATCAGTAACCTGAACACAAATATAAAGTAACTGGACAATCCAAGTAATATTTTTCAAGTTTTCGAATGCCAAAGAGATTGGAGGAATTTTCAATTTGAAGGATAAAGGGTTAATATCTCAGGATCAAATTATCCGATTTACACCAAAAACTATACGGCTCGGCACAACAGTAACCAGAAAACAAATATAAAGTAACTAGACAATCCAAGCAATATTTTTCAAGTTATCGAATGCCAAAGGGATTGGAGAAATTTTCAATTTGAAGGATAAAGGGTTAATATCTCAGGATCAAACTAACAGATTTACACCAAAAACTATACAGCTCAGCACATCAGTAACCTGAATACAAATATAAAGTAACTTAACAATCCAAGCAATACTTTTCAAGTTGTCGAATGCCAAAGAGATTGGAGGAATTTTCAATTTGAAGGATAAAGGGTTAATATCTTGGGATCAAATCATCAGATTTACACCAAAAACTATACAGCTCGGCAAATCAGTAACCTAAACACAAATATAAAGTAACTAGACAATCCAAACAATATTTTTCAAGTTATCGAATGTCAAAGGGATTGGAGGAATTTTCAATTTGAAGGATAAGGGGTTAATATCTCAGGATCAAATTATCCGATTTTCACCAAAAACTATACAGCTTGGCACATCAGTAACCTGAACACAAATATAAAGTAACTTGACAATCCAAGCAATATTTTTCAAGTTATCGAATGCCAAAGAAATGGATACGGACGCCAGACGGACAGACGGATGGATGGACGGACAGACGGACGGATAGACAGACAGATGGACAGATGGACGGACAAAGGATGGACGAACGACGGATAGTCACCCCGGATGCCGGCATTATGTGTACCATACATAGTATGGGTACACATAAAACTGAAAAAAATTATAGTAATTTATATATTTTTTATACTTACCAATGACCCAGACATAGCTGGTGCTAACTCTTAAAAATATAGGGCCAAACACAAATTTTGCCCCCCAATCCCCAAAATTTGCATCTAAAACCAAAGAAAACATGTCCTGAATGGCCCTCCATACTTCACCTCTACTGCGCATGCGCAGTGTCAAGGACGTCCCGAAATTGGCGCCATTAATCATTCTTACCATCAGTGCCTGGTAAGCGCTATGTCCTCAGCGGGGAGGTATGAGTTCCCAACTCCTGGGAGGGTCATCCCCGTCTGGGTCATTGGTAAGTATAAAAAATATATAAATTACTATAAATTTTTTCATATTTTTATACTGTACCAATGACCCAGACATAGCTGAATAGTAAAAAGGCTGGAGGGCCCAGGACATAGAGGAAAATCCAATAAGCTCAACTATATAAAATAGAGTCATCTCCTGTAGGAGAAAAGGAGAAATAGGCTTCACGTGTATCTTTCTTATTTATGACAAATTAGAAAGACACAATACCTTCTATAATTGAGCATCATAACATCCATGTTCTCTATTAGTATCCAGTATAATTCGTATACTAATTATATTTAAAGTAAGCCAATAAATAAAGTTAGTCCAAAGAATTGAGACTCTTTATATTCTTTTAAAAGTGTCCAGGATAGTATAATAACATCCGTTTGACACATGACATATTCAAATGCTATACTTTAAAACTATGACATGAATGAATTAAAAACCTAACTTCACTTAAGAAACCATCCCAGTAACAGCTCAGAATTACTAACTCCGGAGGAGGTATCCCCTTGTTTCATAATAAAAACAGGAGACCCAAGGGAACACCCTCCCCCCCCCCCCCCCTTTTTCTTGCCCTGGGTCAAATAGCCCAGAGCGAAGAGGGCAGCAGGACGGAGTCACTGCCGGAACATAAAGCCTACATAGCTATAGTTGCAATTGTTAAGTGATCGACTTTCTGAGCAGCTGATAATGGACCTAAACAATGCAGGTCTCCAGAAATGGATACAATATTTCTGAGATAAAAATTCGTGAATGTGGATGGTTGAGACCAATATGCAGCCTACTTAATCTATAATAGCAAAACTATATGTCAGCCCAAGATGTAGAAGAGCTCTTACTTCATGAGCCAAAATCTTAAGCACAGACTGCTGAGTTAAGGATAGATTATCCTAAGCAGTACCGATAGTTAACTGAATGCATTAAGTAATAGAATGGACCGTAATGACCTTTCTATTACGCATCAGAGCCAGAAGAAGCTTTACGTCCTACTGATAAACTGAGATCTGTTAATAAATATATAAAGGTCTATCCGGACAGAGTAAAGGCCTATGCCCGCTCGAAGACGGAAGGACCTTAAAAACAATAGGTTCCGGATATCATTAGGAGCCTGATTCTTAACTAAAAATACAACATTAGTAGTAAAGGTAATAGAGTTCCCGATACTACGAAAGTGAGAATCGTCCACCGATAGTGCATGAAGCTCACTGACTCTTCAGCAGAAGAGAAGGCTAAGAGAATCGCTGCCTTAAAAGACCAGAATTTGAAACTGCTGTCCCAAGGATTCAAATGGTTGCTTTAGTTAATAAGAACCCAAGCTAAATTCCGAATAGGAATTAATCTAACGATTCTAGGTCTCTTATCGAAAAGTTTCAAACTAACTTAGATAAAGAGACATTAGGCTCCATTGTAAACTATCATGGTGTGCATAGGTATCAGATAACATAGACCTATAACCTATAAAAGTAACTGGCTGCAGATGATTTCATTAAACAAGTATACTAGAAAGTTTGCAATGTCTGGTATGGAGGAATCAAAAATATCAACATAAAGATCCCTACACCAACGACGGAAGACCCTCCACTTTAGCCGCATAGTATAGCGAAGAGGAGGTCCTTCTACAGTAAGGAATCGCGTCCACTGCTGGTCCTATACAGTGCTTGCTATGCAAGAAGGACCGCACAATGGAATACGTGAAGGTTGAGACCTTGCGGGTTGTGAAAGAGTTGACACGATTTCCCCAGCGAAAAAAGATCCTCTCGTGGAGGAAGTTTCCGCGGTAAGTCCCACAGTAGACATCGAAGTAAATTTATCCACCGTCTCTGTGATGCTACCAACAGAATTGTATTGTGAATGAATAATCCTAGCAATACTTGCTGAATCAACAGCGCTGGAGGATACGTATATCCTATCATCGCGTCCTACTAGATCGATAGAGCGTTAACTACATATGCTCAGAGATCCGGACACGGTGACACATACGTCTACAATTGATTGGAGAGTTGTGTCGCAAATAAATTTATCACTGGGTGCTCCCATTGATAGCAAATCTGATTGAATACTTGTTAGTTGATAGTCCATTCCGACGGCAACAATGACCCTTACGTGAAAGGGAGTCTGCTAATACGATCCGACGACCGAGAATATGACGAACCGAAACAGAACTTGGTATTCTATAACAAACAGAAGGATTCTTTCCGTTAAAATCAATAACGGAACCAAAATGAGTGCCTCCCTGGTTCCGGATATACGCAACTACTGTCGTATTATCGGACAGGATTGAACATGCGTTTCTGAATAAAATTCATCCAATGACGTAGTGCAAGCCAACATAATATTCTTCCTTGGAAGTAAAGAGCTTGCCTAAAAACTACGGAACCTAAAGACCCCGGCACTTCGAATCCGTTGGGATCAAAATGTGTCCCAACCTGTTTGACTGACATCCGTCATAATCGAAAAACTCGGATCCGGCAACTACAGTGGAACTCTCTGAGTCAACCACCGAATGTTGCCCACGTCTGAATCTCCTGTTACACTTGATAGACAAGAGAACATGTATATCGAGCAATTCAAGATTGCTGAAAGGTTACCATCGAAGAGAAGCTTCTCGGGGACCGAAGCGACTCTGAGAGAGTTCTTCCTCAGAGTCTAACCAACTCCAGGTTGCCACTGAAGGGCGGAGTTATACGTGGAAAACTACTGCCCCTGAAAGAAATCCCATTGAGGATCATATCCCGGAATTCTTTCTCTTGAAGACGTAATGATAACGTCTCAGTAAGGTGGTGTACGTATGATAAAGCGTCTAAGTTAAGTCTATTATATATCATTGTCATTTCCAACATCGTGGTTGGAATTGACATAGACAGCGAAAAAGACAATTGCAGTCTTGAGTCTCGCCGTCTTAGACGCAAAGGAACTCTCGGTAAGCCCAGTTCTGCCAATAAACAATTATTTCCTAAAATTCACGAAAGGCAGAATTGAGCATTGCAGACAAGAAACTATACTAGCATGTTGATAGTGTCGTTCAATAATTCGAATGTTCTAAGACATTATTGGACTGCGTCGGCAACTCAGGGACAATGTCCCTGAACCGATCCAAAACTCCGTGTCCAATGACGCTATTAGTCTCTTATCCAGCATCGCAGCAATGTAGTCCGACGGAACAACCTCTGGAAGATAATGCCGGAAGAAATGTATGGCAGCTTCTGTTGTTCCGAAAGGGAAAGCTCGAAATCATCCGAATCCCTTTCGCCATCCTGTCGGACCCTATGAAATATTCGGTCGTCCATACCTGATGCAACAGCGGAGCGTACCGACCCAGCGCTGTCGGATTATTCCTGATCTGACCGAGAATCTGTCGTTTGCTGGGATGCTACGATAAGCTGTGCTATTTTGGATAGCACGTCCGTCACTGAGGCCTGTGGAGAAGCGGTCTTACGATGTATTGCCGCTGGAAGCTCCGTGTTCGTTACCCCGTGCATACTTCTATTATGCGTGCGACCGGAGTGTGCAGGCCTCGTGTCCCTTGGCTACCATATGGCGTGACCTGTTTGCCATGGAATCACTGAATGCCAAAGCTGGCCAGATATTCAAGGTCACGTAGCCAATGTGCGGTCGTGTGCACTGCTGTGAGGATGAGGAAGCATTATCGACAGTCACTCGGACTGTCTATATAACGGAGCGTCCGGAGTGGCGGACATACGCTCCGAAGGTGAAATGTCTGTACCACAACATCCGGTCCCATATGTTGTTGCATGAGAGAGGGACCTCTCTCGCTCGCCGCCCAGACGGACCGGACGAGCTAGGAACCGGACTAACAGGCTTCCTCCGATCTCTCCTCTAATCCGTCGTCACTGGGTGTGTACTAAAGTCTATTATAGAGCTCGCATCACCCAAATCTCCATCCTAAACCGCAACGGACGAACCCGACTGCCGAACCATTCGATGAATGGACGCTACACCGGGTGAGCTAGCGAATGTCAACTCCGTCGATCCTACTAGGGACCTCTTAGGAGATTGACGTAATCCATGAGCACTAATTGCCACTAGCTCTTCATTAACTATGACGACAGAGGCACACTTTTGAAAGACATCTCAGTAATTTTGCGAACAAGAAACCAGATATGCTTGTACATAGCAAGCATATAAAAAATATATATATAGCGTCGTTCAATAAATCGAACGTATCTGAGACATTATTGGACTGTGTCGGAACTGAGGGACGATGTCCCTGAACCGAACCAAAAATTTCTAAGTCCACCGACGCTATCAGTTTCTTATCCGGTATCGCAGCATTCTGGTCCGACGAAGAACCTCTAGAAGATGAAGTCGGATGACATATACAGCAGCTTATGTTGTTCCGAAAGGGAAAGCTCGAAAACCTCCGAATCCCTTTCGGCATCCCATCGGACCGTATGAAATTTTCGGACGTCCGCACCTGATGCTTCCGCGGAGCGTCCCGACCCAGCGTCGTCGGATATTATATTATGCGATAGAGATTCTGTCGTTGCTGGGATGCTGCGATAAGTTGTGCTATTTGTTATAGCACGTCCGTCACCGAGGCCTGTGCAGAAGCGGTGTTACGATGCTTTGCCGCGGGAAGCTCCGTGTACGTTGACTCCCACATACTTTCTTATGCGAACGTCCGGAGTCTGCAGGCCTCGTGTCCCTGGCTATCGGATGGCCTGACCTGGTCGCCGAGGATTCTCTGATTGGCGAAGTTGACTGGATATCGGAGGTCACGTAGCCAAGGTGCGGTCGTGTGCGCTGCCATGAGAATGAGGAAGCCTTATTGACAGTCTCTCCGGACTGTCAATATAACGGAGCGTCCCGAGCGGCGGACGTATGCTCCGAATGAGAGACATTTTGTACCACAACATCTGGGGCCAGATGTTGATGTACGAGAGAGGGGCCTCTCTCGCTCGCAGCCCGGAGGGCATGGACGAGCTATGAACCGGACTAAAAGGCTTCCTCCATTCTCCCCTCTAATCCGCCGTCACTGGGTGTGCACATGGATGTTTATAGTGCTCGCATCACCCAAAACTCCATCTAGACCGCAACGGACGAACCCGGCTGCCAAACCATTCGATGAATGGACGCTACACCGGGCGAGCTAGCGGACGTCAAAGGCCGTTGATTAGGCAATTGACGTATTACCTGAGCACTTTTCCGCTAGCTCTTCATTAATTGTGACGACGGAGGCACACTTTTTGGAAGACATCACGGATACATCACCCTGATCATGATCGTCTGAAATAGAGATTGATAAAGTAGAGTGACCCTGCGGGGAAAGGACCGGAATGGCCAATTCCCCACTAACATACCGTGACACATGCTTCCCATGTTGTCATCGTAATCAACACATACAGAACAGGAGTTAGTGCGAGTACACTGACTACATTATACAATGATTATGAAAGTCAGAGGAAGATTTCCTCTTATTACAATTGAACAATATCCTTTCAATGTGAAAAGAAAACAAAGTCCTATTACTCGCACCAACCCCGGACAATCAAAATACATAATAACAAGATCCATTAACATAGAAAAAATAATTGAATCAAAAACTTTTGAAAAAATATTTTTTCAGAACAGCCCAAGTTTCTGAAAAGTAACGTTGAGCCCCAATGGATCCCAAGTCTAAGTGTGGACAAAAATTCTAAAAATATTTTAAACAATTTATGCAACACTTACGAACAATAATAATGTGTCTAGTTATGATTAAATTAACATCAAGATATTATTTTCAAGAAATCCCCCCTCACACAGAGGGCTGTTGGAAATGTAAACAATAAGTGTAAAAACACTAGATCAAGACTCCAGGCACCCAGGCCCGAAATCAGTTACCAATAATACACTATCTGATGCAAAACAGAGACTTCCAGGGAAGAAACTGCAGAACATCAAATGGTAGATGCAGAACACTACGCCTAACCACCCATAGGTGAAGACGTAAACATGGGGAAAAGAACAGAATACATTCTGTTATCAAGCTAAAACTCCCAAGAAATTTTAGTAATAATATTACAGAAAATATGCCAAAAGCACGGGAGAATAGCCAGAGGGGACTTAAAGGAAAGGGAGAGAGAAAAACACTGAATAAGCAGTGTAATCTTGATAACAAGAATGACCACAACAGGCAGTTGCCTCGAAAATAGGTAACTTAACAAAATTTTAAGTTACAGCCCTGATTATTTTCTGTCACTCATTTTTCCTCTCCTCCTTCTATATCCTCCTTAGAATCACCATTTCACTAATATTTATGTGTCTGGCATCATTTAAACTGAGATTTACAAGCACAAAGAACAGTCAGATGTTAACTGATGAAGGGCCAAACTAAGAATGATCAATGGCGCCAATTTCGGGGCGTCCTTGACACTGCGCATGCGCAGCAGAGGTGAAGTATGGAGGGCCATTCAGGACATGTTTTCTTTGGTTTTAGATGCAAATTTTGGAGATTGGGGGGCAAAATTTGTGTTTGGCCCTATATTTTTAAGAGTTAGCACCAGCTATGTCTGGGTCATTGGTACAGTATAAAAATATTGGTCAAAATTTATACTTTATAATAATTCTGTAGGCACAGTATTGCCAGGAAGAATTATTTTCTTATTCTTGACCGCACTGAGTTTTTTGTGATACTGATCATTTTGCGAGAACTATTCCAAGAAGTATCTTTGATTTGCTTTTGCAATGAATCAGAGCCCATCAGATCTGCCTGCATACGAATCTGCACCATTGGTGGAAAGAATCAGCGCCCATGACATGTCTCAAGATTTTCATCATTGGCTTCAAAACTAAGTAAGATAATATTACTATCTAACTTATGCTGAACGTATGAGTTATAGAACAGAAGATTTTGTGAGTAATTGTGTTTCCCTGTTATGTTTTTTCATACAACAATCTTGTTCGGGAATCAGGTTTTGTGGAAAATCTTCGAAAACTGGACTGATCAGTGCCAGTTTTAACATGAATGGAAACAAAATACGTTCTCATTTTTAACTGGAAATGCTTGAGGACTTAGTGGGACCCAGAGTAACTTTTCTGGTTAAATACTCGCCATATTTATGTCATTTGTTGTCGATAAACACACATCTTCTTGTTAAAATCAGAGAGAATCTGCACAAAAATCACAAACAAATCAGAGCGCAAGTAACAAACAAACTGATTCTGTAAAACTGGACACCCCCAGTGCTTTTCGAAATATCTGAATTGGCACTCTTTTCCTAAATCAGAAATTTTTAGCCAAAATGTCATCTTGCCGTTGGAAAACAAACTATTGACAGAAAATGCACATGCCTAGAAGAAGAGACCAATAGGGGAGATAATCAGAACTTGAATTTCAGTGTTGAAAGAGCCATGCTTGTGCTGCATGTACTTTTGGGGGTTGCCAAACTCTATTTGGCTATTTCTCTGACTTTTGAAAGCACCTGGTACACTCAAGGCCTATGTTTTGATGAAGCGTCTTAATTTAGTGAATTTTCCAACAGCGATCAAAGGAAATGAGAAAAGCATATTGTTTTATAGATTGTATATAGACTTTCAAGGGAATTATGTTAAAACAAAATTAAATATTTTTTCTGTGTTGGGGACTGATCATGTGAATGTATAAAGTGTTAATTCGCAGCTGCCTCTGTTGTTTTTTTGTAGTCAAATTAGCTTGGGGACTGATCATGTGAATGTATAAAGTGTTAATTCGCAGCTGCCTCTGTTGTTTTTTTGTAGTCAAATTAGCTAACTGGATACAGCCGTGCATAAGCTCATAGCCTGATCTGAATCCATTTCCTAATTTCATGAGCGCTTATGCTATATTGATCAATTTGTACAATTGTACTTTGGGAGTAAGTGCAGTTTAAACAGTTTTCCAACTTCTATATTGGGCTACAAATAAATAAAATAAGCTAACCTGGTCCTTAAACATCTCAAAACAGAATTAATGTGTCAAAAATACTCACTCTTTCCATGTGCATCTGTTGAATGCCAGTTACTCTGTACAACTTTTTGTCATATGCCTGAAAATACAATAAAACCTGTCAGGAAACTTATCTATTTAACCCTTTACCTAACATGAAAAGCAGACGACACCAGCAAAAATTCTTGAATAACTATTATTTTTATTTTTTGTCTCAAAAACAGATGTTATGACCCCTCATTGGAACGAGCTCGACGAGCTCGTTCCAATGAGGGGTCATAACCTATGTATTAAAGACAAAAAATGAAAAAATAATGAAAATTAATTGGCAATTTTTTAGAATAGCGCTGGCCGGTTTTGGCCGTTACGTTAGGTAAAGGGTTAACCCTTTACCAAACATGAAAAGCAGACAACGCTTGCAAACAAAATTACTGAATAACTAAGTTTGTTCAGTTTTTGCATCAAAAACATAGCTTATGACCGATCATTGGAACAGGCACAAGCTCATTCCACTGAGGGGGTGGTCCATAAGCTATGCTTTTGAGGCAAAAAAATAAAAAAAATAATGAAAATTGAATAACATTTCTTGTGAATGGTGCTGGCTGGTTTGGGGTTGTTACAATGGGTAAATGGTTAAGAATCACAAGGCAGGAGCAACATAAACAAAATAGTATTCCATGTCAGGGTTCCTTCACATTCTCTGCACTGCAATTCCAGAAAGTAGTATCCTGTCAATTGAATATCCTAAGGATGTGGCAATCATTGAAATCAGTGGTAAACAGCATCAGCCGATTTTCATTCACTAGTGTTTAATGTCACTTTTGGAATCTATGGCTATATCATGACATAAACACCTATATACAATCAAGTTAAGTAACACTGGGTCTATTTTACCAGTGAAACAAAACTTGCTTATCACACTAAACAAACACTGCTCCACTTCTCTGGGTTCCTGCAGGGAAGCAACTGACAGCATTTGGCAGACAACAGACATTGAAGAAATAAGAATATGTTCTACTGATTATGAACAAAGTTTTCATGTGACTGTGTCCTTGTATAAGTCACATCTTTCAACACTTTTGGTTCAAAATGGATAACAGGTTCTGAAAGATGAAATTTTGGGTAACGTCATATATTCTGACCCACCCAGGATGAGCCCATATTGTCAAAGAAACTTTCTTTGAAGAAACTCGACTCTACACCATTTAAGGAAATATCAGATCAATGAATCCAGTATTTCATAAGAAGACTGTTCAGAGTTTTTCCAATTACCAGTTATTAACTGGTAGAGTGCTAAATTATTTTTGGCCATCAAATCTTGTACACATGTCATTGCCTTGTTACAATTTATGGGAGAGTGCCAATGGGCACTCTCCCATAAATTGTAACAAGGCAAACCCTTACAGGCTAAATAATATCACTTCAGAGATAATACAAAGCACATCCACTGAATATGAGCCTTCAAGTTGTGGTATCTGCGCTTCAGAATAAAGTCCAAATATGGGCTTCCAGCACTCTACCAGTTAATTTTGGGTCCCCTTTGGGAGCTCTTTATTGCAAGAAATAGCAGTTTTTTCAGCCCAAATGATTCTCCTATTCACAAGAAATGGAGCTTCATACAAAATAACAGATATGTCTCATGTAAAGAATATGGGTGACTTTTTTTTTATAAATCCCTTGATATCAAAACAATTTCTTTTAATATTAATCAAGTATCATTTTCAAACAATTTTGTTTTCAAATCAGTGAGGGAGGGAGGGAGTGTTTTATTTTTTCATTTTTATTTTTTTCTTGCATATACTGCGTATGGATTGAGATGATTTCCACTGTCTTTTCACACACAGAATATATAGAAAGTTATAATTATACAACTTTATTACTTTCCAAAGTTTGATTTACTGGGATTTCCGGGTTTGATTATAAACGATAACTTCACAAGTGAATTATGCAATCAACAATTGTGTCATGTATCTGTGTGCACAAACAAAGACGCTTTGCTGTGGGTTTAATGGGATCTTCATTGTTTTTATTTTTTTGTTTTTTTTTAACCCTTTATCTAACATGAAAAGCAGACTACACTTGTAAAAAAAATTCTTGAATAACTATTATTTTCATTTTTTGTCTCAAAAACATAGGTTATGATCCCTCAATTAGCGAATTTTGAGAATAGTGCTGGCCGTTATGTTAGGTAAAGGATTAAATAATATAATTATCATTAATAATGAAAAGTAATAAACAGAGTAATCACTTGACTGGCCTGGCCATGTGAAATAATTCATTCGAGGCGAGGGACTTTATTGTAAAACACTTGTGTTTGTACAACGTCCCTCACCTCTCATGAATTATTCCACGTAACCAGTTCAATCAAGTGATTACTCTTTATTAATTGAATTAATTTTAACACTCAAGAACCAAATTCTGACTTTGATCACTTTTCACAGCAACAGAACAGGTGCATCTGAAGGGTTCTTCAGGAGGTGCAACTTGCTTCATTTCGCCAATGTATCTGACATGATATTGTGTTGCAGTTTGGGCTATTAATGGAATATTGTCCCTTGAGTGCAACAAGGCAACATCTGCAATGCTGAAGCATTGGATTTTCAGCTAAAATTATTTTGTTTTTTGACAGTGTTAATATGCCAGTGGTATATATTGTTTATATCTGTAATTGACCCCTACTTGTAACTGGATCAATTTGGCTCAGTCAAGCTCACATTTTCCACAGCTACTGAAAAAGCTATGGTAAGTTACTGGCCAATTGTACAGTCAAAATCAGTTTAGTAATGTGACCTTGACTTGCACTTCAAAATACAGCTGAGCTGTGAGCCCATCTGAAATTTCTGGTAAATTCCAAAGGACATAGTGACTATTACTCGTTTATCACAACACGAATGATTCTGGCCGTCCATCTTCAGGAGAATCAAATACGCCATGGGGAACAGAATGGTGAATGAGTGTCACTGACTGTTGGGTAACTGTGCTCAGGCCAAATTCTGCTTTCACTTTTTGCTAGTGTCACTAAACATTAACCAGAGGCTCAAGTGAGCCTAAAATGCTCATCTGGCTCAAGTTGTCAAAAGCGATGAGTATGTTGTTAAGTGATGGGTAGCAAGAGCAATTTTTTGATTTGCCATTGCACAACCAAAGGCAATTTTTTTTATTTCTGCTAGTCACGGGAAAGTTTCTTAAGCAAAAACAAAGGTCTATTCTGTGAAGTCTCAAAAAGGAGTGCGAACAAAAGTTTTGTTTGTTTTCAACTCCTGTGATTTTAGGCTTATAGAGAGTTAACCCCACCCGGAGGGGCATAGTAACTTTGGGGGAAAAAATCAGAAGAGTAAACTCCACCAGCCCAAAGATGGCAACAGTTTCATTTGAATGAAGTCGAAAGGGTATACTCCAAAGATGTTCTGTGCCATATATGAATGAATTTGGCCTAGTGGTTTTAAAGAAGACAAGTTTCAAATCAGTTGATGGAGTACAAGAGAGATGATGACTCAGCATTTTCCCATTGCCAACAGTGTTAAAATGGGCATCCCCAATACTGCACCCCATGACAAAACCAATACCAATTTTTTTGGTCCATCTGATTCCATTGGACCTAAGGAAGCCGCATACTAAAAAACAATATTCTGGTCCGTGCAGTTTTTGAAATAATTTATTTATTTATTTATTGGTGTTCAGGGTCACATATTTCTGCACAATGGCTAATCATGACCATGACAGTTTTATGGGTGGAGGAAGCCGGAGTACCCGGAGAGAACCACCAAGCAATGGCGAGCAACTGTCAGCTCCCCAATATACTAACTCCACACAAGCAGGGTTAGCATTGGTTGAAGACAATGCACCATCAACGTGCAGTACGCCTTAGTACACAACGTCATCGTGCCCCCACATGGGCAAGGGGGGTGAAGTGTCTTGCACAACGCGGTTGCCGCAGGTGGATTCGAACCGAGGACCTCTCAGCTTGCAGCCTGCATCTCTACCTACTGAGCCACCACGCCCCCTTTTGAAATAATAATAATGCACTAAGTTAATCTTTTGGGCTCCCATAGTGACCCCACATATTAAGTCGGGGACTCGATTTGAACATACTTGAATCTGAATTTAACTTAGTGCATTATTATAGTTTTTGAAATAATAATAATGCACTAAGTTAAATTTTTGGGCTCCCATAGTGACCCCACATATTAAGTCAGGGACTCGATTTGAACATACTTGAATCTGAACACACCCCCCCCCCCCCCTCCCCCCTTGGGCCACACCCCAAAACACTCGTTCTCGTCCCAAGGTGATAACAAAGGTACCCGAGAAGTTTTGTGAAGATCGGTTCAAAAATACAGCCTCTAGCCCGAGGCGTATTGACATGTGCACTTACTGTGTATAAGTAGCACTGAGTAAATCAAAATTCATCTAATTTGCATAATTTTTGCACGAGAAAAAAACCTGTATTTTTTGTGATGTATTCCATGTTACTAAACATTCATACAAAAATTTATTCAAATCAGAACTTACATACACAAGTTCTGTACAAAAAATTGATTGCACTAATTTTGGTACAAAATGGCTGCTGGTGGCCATTTTGAATTTTGGACCACGCCCAAAAACACTTGTTCTCATCCCAAGGTGACAACAAAGGTACCCAAGAAGTTTCGTGAAGATCGGTTCATAAATACGGCCTCTAGCCTGAGCGGTATAGAAATTGTGTACAAAAAACTGATTTAATAGACCTAATTTCGGTATAAAATGGCCACTGGCAGCCATTTTGAATTTTGGACCACACCCAGAAACACTCATTCTCGTCCCAAGGTGATAACAAAGGTACCCAAGACGTTTCGTGAAGATCGGTTCATAAATACAGCCCCTAGCTCGAGCTGTATTGACATGTGTACTTACTCTGTGAAAGTAGCACTGAAAAAATCAAAGTTCATCTAATTTGCATAATTTCTGCACGAGAAAAAAACCTGTATTATATGTGATGTATCCCATGGTACTAAACATTCACACAAAAATTATTCAAATCAGCGCTTTCATATGGAAGTTCTGTGAAAAAATCTGATTGCACCTAATTTTGTACAAAATGGCTGCCATCAGCCATCTTGAATTCTGGACTGGACCCCAAAACACTCATTCTCGTCCCACAGTGATACCAAAGGTACCCAAGAGGTTTCGTAAAGATCAGTTCATAAATACGGCCTCTATCCCGAGCCGTATTGGCATTTGCACTTACAGTGCTGAAAGTAACACAAAATATATCAAAGTTAGTCTAATTTGCATATTTTATGCACCAGAAAAAAACCTGTATTATATGTGATGTATCCCATGGTAGTAAACATTCATACAAAAAAATTTTCAAATCAGAGCTTTCATATGGAAGTTCTGCACAAAAATCTGATTGCAAATAATTTTGTACAAAATGGCTGCCAGCGACCAACTTGAATTTCGGACCGGACCCAAAAACACTCGTTCTCGTTCCACTGTGATAACAAAGGTACCCAAGAAGTTTCGTAAAGATTGGTTCATAAATACGGCCTCTAGCCCGAGCCGTATTGAATTGTTGACAGACAGATGGACAGACAGATGACTGGCCATGGTATAAGCTCAAATTTGACTTATGTCAAAGTTGGGCTAAAACCTATACAGCACAGCACATCAGTAATCTGAATACATATATAAAGTAACCTGATAATCGGATTGATATTTTCTGAGTTATCGCATGCCGAAGAAATGGATTGGAGGCGTTCTCAATTTGAAGGATAAAGGGTTAATATCACAGGATCAAATTATCAGATTTACACCAAAAACTATACAGCGCGGCACATCAGTAACCTGAACACATATGAAGTAACATGGCAATTGGATTGATATTTTTTGAGTTATCTCATGCCAAAGGGATTGGAGGAATTTTCAATTTGAAGGATAAAGGGTTAATATCTCAGGATCAAATTATCAGATTTACACCAAAAACTATATAGCTTGGCACATCAGTAACCTGAACACAAATATAAAGTAACTTGACAATCCAAGCAATATTTTTCAAGTTATCGAATACCAAAGGGACTGGAGGAATTTTCAATTTGAAGGATAAAGGGTTAATATCTCAGGATCAAACTAACAGATTTACACCAAAAACTATACAGCTCGGCTCATCAGTATCCTGAACACAAATATAAAGTAACTTGACAATCCAAACAACATTTTTCAAGTTATCGAATGCCAAAGGGATTGGAGGAGTTTTCAATTTGAAGGATAAAGGGTTAATATCTCAAGATCAAATTATCAGATTTACACCAAAAACTATACAGCGTGGCTCATCAGTAACCTGAACACAAATATAAAGTAACTTGACAATCCAAGCAATATTTTTCAAGTTATTGAATGCCAAAGGGATTGGAGGAATTTTCAATTTGAAGGATAAAGGGTTAATATCTCAGGATCAAATTATCAGATTTACACCAAAAACTATACAGCTCGGCATATCAGTAACCTGAACACAAATATAAAGTAACTTGACAATCCAAGCAATATTTTTCAAGTTATCGAATGCCAAAGGGATTGGAGGAATTTTCAAATTGAAGGATAAAGGGTTAATATCTCAGGATCAAAATAACAGATTTACACCAAAAACTATTCAGCACAGAACACCAATAACCTGAAGATAAAAATAAAGTAACATGACAATTGGATTGATATTTTTTGAGTTATCTCATGCCAAAGGGATTGGAAGAATTCTCAATTTGAAGGATAAAGAGTTAATATCTCAGGATCAAATTATCAGATTTACACTAAAAACTATAGAGCTTGGCACATCAGTAACCTGAACACAAATATAAAGTAACTTGACAATCCAAGCAATATTTTTCAAGTTATCGAATACCAAAGAAATGGATACGGATGCTGGACGGATGGACGGACGGATGGACAGACAGACGGATGGACAGACAGATAGATGGACAGACAAAGGATGGACGAACGACGGATGGCCACCCCGGATGCTGGCATTATGTGTACCATTCATAGAATGGGTACACATAAAAATTATTCCCTATATTGCACTGAGTTAAATAAGAATCTTACTTGTGGATCTGAAGAAGATTTTTAAAGATTATTCCCCGTATTGCACTTTGTTTATATTAACACCCTCTGTTCATATTTGGGCTCCTGAATAGAGCCCAAATCTGAACCAAGGGTCTTAATGTTAATAAAGTTTTCGCTCACCCCAACACCACCCCCCCTCCATCCCCCTCCCTATGGCTGCCGTATACCAAATATCAAAAGATTCTGATCAGTGTTTCTCGAGAAGATTTTTTAAAAAATTTTTGCAAATATGCTGACTCAGCACTTTTTCGATCCCCTCCCCCACCCCTAAAGAACACCCTGGCACAACTGATGGCAATTTTTTTTACTATTCCATTCTACTGGTCCAAAGGATGCTTCATATCACATAACAGTTCTCTGATCCCTGTGGTGTGGGAAATATTGGCGTTTGAATTTTTTTCCTATTTTTAGCTCCTGGGATTTCCACGGAGCTGTGAAAAAAACTTTTTCGGGCATCAATCAAGTATGTATGACCCAATTATACTACATGCCAAATTTGGTTCAAGTCAGCCCATCGGTTCTTGAAATACAAATTTTGGGTGGCATTAATCATTATGTAAAATGTGGAGCTCCCCTATGGAGGCCCTTGATACAACCTATGTGGATTAGTCTTAGTTACACCCCTCTAGAGGGTACTTAATAAAACATTTCTAATTCTTCAACTACATAGCTCCTTATAAAATTAACATGGAATTATCATTCTATTTTGAGCACACATTGAGTCCAGTCATATAAATCAAATATCAGTTTTCCCACTTATGCTGCACATCAAATTTTGTTAAAATCAGACTAAGAGTTCTGAACAGTGAACTGGAGATGTTGTATACCAAATATGAAAGGATTCTGACTGGTGAAGCTGAAGAAAAAGATTTTTAAAGAAATTTCCTCATATTGCACTAAGTTAAAATTCAGGCTACCATAGGGAGGCCAAATATTAACCCAGGGACCCAATTTGAATAAACGTGAATCTGACTTCCCTAGAGATGTTGTACGGTATACCAAATATGAACAGATTCTGACTGGTGAATCTGAAGATGATTTTTGAAGAATTTCCCTCATATTTCACTAAGTTAAACTTCGAGCTCCCATAGGGAGCCCAAATATTAACCCAGGCCCTCGATTTGAACAAATTTGAATCTGAACCCCAAGAGATGTCAAATACAAAATATGAAAGCATTCGGAGTGATGGATCTGAAGAGGAAGATTTTGCCATGTAGTATGACTGGGTCATAAGAAATTCTCTCATATTACACAAAGTTAAAAATCGGACCACCACAGAGAGCCCAAATATTAACCCAGGTACATAATCTGAACAAACTTGACCCCCCCCCCCCCCTCCTAGAGATGTTGCATACCAAATATGAAAGGATTTTGCTCAGTGAATCTGAAGAAGATTTTTGAAGAACTAGAGATGTTGTATACCAAATATGAAAGGATTCTGACTGATGGAGCTGAAGAAAAAGATTTTTAAAGAAATATAAATTTTATAGTATTAAATTTCCTTTCTTATTATACCTACCACAACTATTTACTACAGGCTTGCACTACAGTGGAAGACCCTAACTCGGATAAAATACTCTCTATTTTAATCTTTCCCAAAAGATTTGGGAAAGAAAAGTGGTGTAAAAAACACCACGAAAAAATAAGCCAAATCTGGGTCGAGTGCCATCGGCGCACACCCTGTAGGGGACGCTCTTCTCTTAGTACAATTCCACGACTTCCGTTAACCAGTGTGCAAGGCAGTCATCAAGCCATTCTTTCGAGTCCGCCAACATAGGAGTTACGTGATCAGTGGGGAGGAAGGATTCTTACCCGAATAAGAAGACGGGAGGGCCTCCATGTAAACAATTGTGGTAGGTGTAATAAGAAAGGAAATTTACTATAAAATTTATATTTCTTATCAACCTACCTTACAATTGTTTACTACAGGCTGAATAGACAATAGGATGGAGGGAATCACATAACCAACCCACACATAACTCAATAGCACTGGAACCATGGACAGAGGAAGAGGTCCCTAGGCCTATCAAACCATAGCATCACAAACATTAGTAAAAGACAATGAGAGATGAGGCGTATGGTGATGTGCGATGCACAGACAGAAAGGACAGTAACAGCATGGAGCTGGAACTGACCTTATAAGAAGCTGAATGGCTGGGATAGACAACAACCTGAGCAGAAGAAAGAGGGCCCATAGAACAAAGGTCCTCTGCCTGCTCCTGCAACTGTCGCAGATAAGTGGAGCAAATAGCATTTCTCCAGTAGGCTGCCAGCATAACATCCGACAACATGACAGAGTTAGTATAAGCCCTGAGAGGAAGACAATGCATGCACCTCGTGGCAGAAAAACGATTGGTAATACAATTGCCAGTCGCAAGACGAGCGGAAGCTGCACAAATAGCAAGACAAATCCATTGAGAAATCTTCTGTCGACCAGGAATAAGAGACAGAAAATCAATCCTACCCTTCCAAATGAACAGAGCAAAGGGAGTTAACCCTCAACAGAAGAAAGAGTCCCAATACAGATAGGAGGCGGAGTAGTTTCCGGTATCTGATTCTTGGCCAGAAAGGAGCAATCACTGGTAAACATAACACTCGTGGGTTAGCTCCCCAAAAGGCTGAGTCAACCGAGAGGGCGTGAAACTCACTAACCCGTCTGGCTGAGGCAAAAGCCATCAGAAAAACTATCTTGCATGTGAGAAAACGCATATCCACCTGGGATAAAAGTGTGAATGCCCCCGACCCAGCCCCCCCCCCCCCCCCCCCCCCCCCCCCAAGCAGAGCAGCAAGAAAGAGTCCATCTTGGAGTAAGCTGCAAAGTCCTAGGCCTTTTCAAGGAAACGTGCAGAACAAACTTGGAGAGGCAAGGATGAGTGCCGATACGACGCTGTCCCACATACGAAAAAGGTCTCTGAAGCATAGACCTGTACCCATTGCTGGAGACCCCCAGAATCAAACATATACCAGAAACTCCGCAATCTGTGTGATCAAAGGAGTGACAGAAGCAACAGAGTGATCTGCACACCATCGACAGAAGACCTTCCACTTAGCTGCAGAGGCTAAACAAGTGGAGTGAGTGCCTCCTTGAAGAAGAAAAGCAACTCCACTCAAAAAAACCACTACGGAGGAGACAGGACCTGACAAAAGGACATGCGTGAAGGCACCATGAAGTTGGGTCAACGTGAAACCTCCTTGGGTGACCTTGGCAAAGAAAGTCGCGACGTAGAGGGAGACGTGCCGGAACCACCACTAACAGAGAGGGGAGCAGATTGATCCACACCCACTGAGGCGACAGGGGTGCGTCCGAAAGGATTTAACAACTGCAGGTTCGTATCTGGGCTAGAACCTGAGGCAAAATCGGAACCGGCAGGAAGGCGTAGCCGACAAGACCATTCCAAAGAAGGGACAGACCGTCCAAGGCGAAAGCCAGAGCATCTGGACATGGGGACACGAAAGTGTCCACCTGATGGTTCCAACGAGTCGCAAAGAGATCGATGTGGTGACAACACCAGAGATTGCAAAGAGACTGGAACACCGCCATATGAAGCATCCACTCAGTGGAAAAGAACCTGCCCGTCGGGACAGGGAGTCGGCTAGGACGTTCAGACGACTGGGAAAGTGACGAACCACCACTCCGGCATTGACATCCTGAACGAGCAGTAGAAGATCCTGAACCAATTTGTACATGGGAACATAGTGCGTGCCGCCCTGGTTCCGAATGTAAAAAAACACCGTCGAATTGTCGGACAACAGAAGGAACTGACAATTTGAAAGGCGGGGGATCCACTGCCGGAAACTCAGAAGAAGAGCAAGAAGCTCCTTCTGGTTGACGTGAAGAGCTGCAAGATCCTGGTCCCATGACCCTTGAAGGAAAAGACCTAGAGGATCCAACGTCACACTCCATCCGAGATCGCTGGCGACTGCTGTCGGAACACAATCGGATGTGGGGAAGTCCAACGGAACTCTCTGCATAATCCACTGAACATCGGTCAGGGGAGAAGGTGACGAGGAAGAGACTCCGGTAACTGAAGCACCAGAACCAGAGGATCGACATTCGGCCTCCAACGACTGAGCAATAAGTGTTGGAGAGGTCTGACATGCAGCCGACCTTGAGGAATGAGATCCGTCACCGAACCTCAGAGACCGAGCAGTCAGAGAATACTCTGCGCTGTCGCGGACGTGGACTGGGAAAGAGTCAGGTCAAGTAGCTCCTTCTGGTTGACGTGAAGAGCTGCAAGATCCTGGTTCCATGACCCTTGAAGGAAAAGACCTATAGGATTCAACTTCACACCCCATCCGAGATCGCTGGCGACTGCCGTCGGAACACAATCGGACGTGGGGAAGTCCAACGGAACTCCCTGCATAATCCACTGAACATCAGTCAGGGGAGAAGGTGACGAGGAAGAGATTCCGGTAACTGAAGCACCAGAACCAGAGGATTGACATTCGCCCTCCAACAACTGAGCAGAAAGTGTTGGAGAGGTCTGACATACAGCCGACCTAGAGGAATGAGATCCGTCACCGAATGGCAGAGACCGAGCACGTGGGGGAAGACTCCGAGCTGTTGCGGACATGGACTGGGACAGAGTCAGGGAAAAAGGCTGAGAAAACCACAGCCCTTGCCTGGGAAACCGCCACCGTATCCAACTGAGTACAGAAGTCCATCCCAGATGACAAAACGACGGAGAAGGGAACAATTCCGACTTCTCCCCGTTGACTATGAACCCTAGTGACGTGAGTAGGCTCAACAGTGTGACGACATCAGACTCTAGAAAGGCAGCATTGGAATGCCTCTGGAGGATATCAACTAGATAAGCCGAAGAAGACACCCTGGACTGTGTGCGATGTAAGACTAACACATGCGACATCGGACAGGTGAAGGCCCAAGGATCCAGGTCGAGGCCAAAGGGCATGGCCTTGAACTGGAAAACATCCTGGGGAATGGAGCGGCGAACCGATCTGAAAGCCTCCATGCTGAACTGAGGAGCAATGATAGACTGTGTCAGGATACTCAGATCGATAACCTGTCTGAGTCGGCCGCCCTTCTTCGGCACCAAGAACAGGCGGGAATAAAATCCCACTTGAAGAAAGTTCTTGATGACCTCGATCGCCCCCTTTGACAGGAGATTGCCTATCTCCGTGATCAAAAGTTCCCAACGTGTAATGTTGAAAGGGACTCATGTTGGAAAAGGCACTCTTGACTGAATGGAATGACTCAACCTGGGATGAATTCGAGGTGACTACTGCCGACGCCTACCCTTACCCTGTGAGTGAGTAGAAAGAAGTGGAGGTAGGAGGATCAGCCCTTAGCTTTGCAGAGGAAGCAGAAGGGTACTTGTTAGACTTTGGATGGCCCCTGCCTCCAACAGAAGGCTGATCACGCTGACTAAGCAGCAGCAGATCAATGGAATGACATAGGGAGTCATCCCGGACTGTCACCACGGAACCATGGAATAGTCGCGGACCCGTCACTGACCCTCAAGAAGGGAACAGCTTGTGTTCAGCACAGAGTCCCTGTGAACTAATTCCAAGTTAGCCGTGTTACAGGCATGTATGTGAGAAGATGCATGAGCACATTCGTGGTCAAACTCATCTGGAAGCAGATAAGCAGCAAAGCAGAGATGACGTGATCGAAGAGAGAAAGCATTCCAGCATCTCTCCCAATAAGCCCAACACGGACTCCAGAGTCTCCATATGAAAAATGTCCTGATCCAAGACCGTCAAAGTCTGGCAGATTGACGGATTGCCAAAATCGTAGGAACGATAATGCACCGGAGGCAAAAAAGTGTCAACCCTGATGAAGAACGACGTCTTCATAGCCTTGGAATTCAGCTTAGAGTCCAAAGCTGCAAATGCTTCAACCACCTGTACCGACAGGCATGGTCGAAGGCGCCCACAAGCAGGTTGCTCCACAGGTTGTAGGCGAGCAACCGATGATCGCGGCCAGGCTGACACTGTCGGCTGGTTTGATGGTTTGAGACCTGGAAGGAACCCAAACACAGTCAAGAGCTGCCCCCAAGACAAAAGACTGTTGGCTCTCGAGGTCAGGTATGTCGGACTCATCCCATGAGTCGGAAGACACATAGCCCATCATGGGCAAATAAGCCGACGCCTCCAATGATGTTGGCAAAAAAGCAGCCTGTTTCATATCCTGGGAGATGGTGCCACAGGGGGTGCACGGAAACCACTCATAGCCTCGTGGAAGCAACGGAAAAGGCTCTTGAGAGGGCCTCCCAAAGCTCACTGACTGTGTCGGAATGGTACGACGTGGGAACGAACCGACAAAGTGGCTTCACTCCTGACCCATTTTACCAGTAAAGGGTCACAATCGTCAAATATACACGACGCGGGACGACCGGATGCAGCCGTCAACATCTGAAGGCAGATGTGTATTGGGGTATCACATACTCCAAGGATCTACAGAGCAGAAACTCAGGAGAGTCGCCGCGGACCTCTGCGGGACAGAAGGTCCGGGCTGCACAAAAAGCGTTGGTCATGCAAAACTGGCCATGGGACCAGAGTGCATGGACGGAAACACCATGGAGCTCATGGTGACCCCACCATGAACATCCGAATCCAATGAGAACAAGAGGCCCCATGGGGCCTGAGGGCGCTCACCTGACATGGTGGCCTAAATTTATATCAACCCAGAGAATTGATTTCAACAAGTTGCATCTGCTCCTCCTAAGAAAAGCTTATACCAAATATCCAAAGATTCTGACCAGTGGATCTAAAAAAGAAAAGATTTTTAAAGAATATTCCTCATATTGAACTAAGTTATAATTCAGGCTCCCACAGGGAGCCCATATATGAACCCAGGGACTTGGCTTTAACAAACATGAATCTCACCCCCCTAAGGATGCTGCACACCAAATATCAAAACATTTCGACTGCTGGATCTGAAGAAGAAGATCCTCATTTTGAACTAAGTTACAATTCGAGCTCCCACAGTGAGTCCAAATATGGACCTAGGGACATGGCTGAAGAAGAAGATTTTTAAAGAAAAGTCCTCATTTTGAACTAAGTTACAATTCGAGCTCCCACAGTGAGTCCAAATATGGACCTAGGGACATGGCTTGAACAAACTTGAATCTCACCCCCTAAGGATGCTGCATACCAAATATCAAAACATTTCGACTGCTGGATCTGAAGAAGATTTTTAAAGAAAATTCCTCATTTTGAACTAAGTTATAATTCGGGCTACCACAGTGAGCCCAAATATGAACCCAGGGACTTGGCTTGAACAAACTTGAATCTCACCCCTTTAAGCATGGTGCATACCCAATATCAGAAGATTCTGCCTGCTGGATCTTGAGAAGAAGATTTTCAAAGAAATTTGCCTGAAATGCACTAAGTTCAAATTTGGGCTCCTATAATGAGCCCAAATATAAACCCAGGGGGCCGATTTGAACAAACTTGAATCAGATCCACCCCACAATGTTGCATACCAAATATCAAAAGATTCTCCCTGCTGGATCTGGAGAAGATTTTTAAGAAATATGCCTGAAATGCACTAAGTTAAAATTTGGGCTCCTATACGGAGCCCAAATATAAACCCAGGGGGCCGATTTGAACAAACTTGAATCAGATCCACCCCACAATGTTGCTTAGCAAATATGAAAAGATTCTGAAGCTGGATCTGGAGAAGAAGATTTTTTAAGAAATTTGCCTGAAATGCACTAAGTTCGAATTCGAGCTTCTATAGTGAGCCCAAATATGAATCTAGGAAGCCGATTTGAACAAGCTTGAATCAGATCCACCCCACAATGTTGCATACCAAATATCAAAAGATTCTGCCTGCTGGATCTGGAGAAGAAGATTTTTTAAGAAATTTGCCCGAAATGCACTAAGTCCGAATTCGGGCTTCTATATTAAGCCCAATTATGAATCCAGGGGGCCGATTTGAACAAACTTGAATCAGATCCACCCCGCAATGTTGCATACCAAATATCAAAAGATTCTGCCTGCTGGATCTCGAGAAGAAGATTTTTGAAGAAATTTGCCCGAAATGCACTAAGTTTGAATTCGAGCTTCTATAGTGAGCCCAAATATGAATCCAGGGGGCCGATTTGAACAAACTTGAATCAGATCCACCCCGCAATGTTGCATACCAAATATCAAAAGATTCTGCCTGCTGGACCTGGAGAAGATGATTTTTTAAGAAATTTGCCTGAAATGCACTAAGTTCGAATTCGAGCTTCTATAGTAAGCCCAAATATGAATCTAGGGAGCCGATTTGAACAAATTTGCAACAGATCCATCCCACAATGTTGCATACCAAATATCAAAAGATTCTGCCTGCTGGATCTGGAGAAGAAAATTTTTTAAGAAATTTGCCTGAAATGCACTAAGTTCGAATTCGAGCTTCTATAGTGAGCCCAAATATGAATCTAGGAAGCCGATTTGAACAAAATTGAATCAGATCCACCCCACAATGTTGCATACCAAATATCAAAAGATTCTGCCTCCTGGATCTGGAGAAGAAGATTTTTTAATAAATTTGCTTGAAATGCACTAAGTTCAAATTTGGGCTCCTATACTGAGCCCAAATATAAACCCAGGGGGCCGATTTGAACAAATTTGAATCAGATCCACCCCACAATGTTGCTTACCAAATATGAAAAGATTCTGCCTGCTGGATCTGGAGAAGAAGATTTTTTAAGAAATTTGCATGAAATGCACTAAGTTCAAATTCGAGCTTCTATAGTGAGCCCAAATATGAATCTAGGAAGCCGATTTGAACAAACTTGAATCAGATCCACCCCACAATGTTGCATACCAAATATCAAAAGATTCTGCCTGCTGGATCTGGAGAAGAAGATTTTTTAAGAAATTTGCCTAAATGCACTAAGTTCGAAATCAGGCTCCTATACTGACCCCAAATATGAACCCAGGGGGCCGATTTGAACAAACTTGAATCAGATCCACCCTACAATGTTGCATACCAAATATCAAAAGATTCTGCCTGTTGGATCTGGAGAAGAAGATTTTTTAAGAAATTTGCCTGAAATGCACTAAGTTCGAAATCGGGCTCCTATACTGAGCCCAAATATTAACCCAGGGGGCCGATTTGAACAAACTTGAATCAGATCCACCCCACAATGTTGCTTACCAAATATGAAAAGATTCTGCCTGCTGGATCTGGAGAAGAAGATTTTTTAAGAAATTTGCCTGAAATGCACTAAGATCGAATTTGGGCTTCTATAGTAAGCCCAAATATGAATCCAGGGGGCCGATTTGAACAAACTTGAATCAGATCTACCCCGCAACATTGCATACCAACTATCAAAAGATTCTGCCTGCTGGATCTGGAGAAGAAGATTTTTGAAGAAATTTGCCTGAAATGCACTAAGTTCGAATTCGAGCTCCTATAGTGAGCCCAAATATGAATCTAGGGAGCCGATTTGAACAAACTTGAATCAGATCCACCCTACAATGTTGCATACCAAATATCAAAAGATTCTGCCTGCTGGATCTGGAGAAGAAGATTTTCAAAGAAATTTGCCTGAAATGCAGTAAGTTCAAATTTGGGCTCCTATACTGAGACCAAATATAAACCCAGGGGGCCGATTTGAACAAACTTGAATCAGATCCACCCTACAATGTTGCATACCAAATTTCAAAAGATTCTTCCTGTTGGATCTGGAGAAGAAGATTTTTTAAGAAATTTGCCTGAAATGCAGTAAGTTCGAAATCGGGCTCCTATACTGAGCCCAAATATTAACCCAGGGGGCCGATTTGAACAAACTTGAATCAGATCCACCCCACAATGTAGCTTACCAAATATGAAAAGATTCTGCCTGCTGGATCTGGAGAAGAAGATTTTTTAAGAAATTTGCCTGAAATGCACTAAGATCGAATTTGGGCTTCTATAGTAAGCCCAAATATGAATCCAGGGGGCCGATTTGAACAAACTTGAATCAGATCTACCCCGCAACGTTGCATACCAAATATCAAAAGATTCTGCCTGCTGGATCTGGAGAAGAAGATTTTTGAAGAAATTTGCCTGAAATGCACTAAGTTCGAATTCGAGCTCCTATAGTGAGCCCAAATATGAATCTAGGGAGCCGATTTGAACAAACTTGAATCAGATCCACCCTACAATGTTGCATACCAAATATCAAAAGATTCTGCCTGCTGGATCTGGAGAAGAAGATTTTCAAAGAAATTTGCCTGAAATGCAGTAAGTTCAAATTTGGGCTCCTATACTGAGACCAAATATAAACCCAGGGGGCCGATTTGAACAAACTTGAATCAGATCCACCCCACAATGTTGCATACCAAATATCAAAAGATTCTGCCTGCTGGATCTGGAGAAGAAGATTTTTTAAGAAATTTGCCTGAAATGCACTAAGTTCGAAATTGGGCTCCTATACTGAGCCCAAATATGAACCCAGGGGGCCGATTTGAACAAACTTGAATCAGATCCACCTTACAATGTTGCATACCAAATATCAAAAGATTCTGCCTGCTGGATCTGAAGAAGAAGATTTTTTAATGTTTTTCCCATTGCCTACAGTGTTAAAAAGTGCCGACTCAGCACTTTTTCAAAGTCCTGAAACTGTACCCTATGATAAAACCGATCGCAATTTTTTTACCAATCCTTTCTGTTGGTCCTAAGGAAGCTGCACACCAAATAAAAATTCTCAGTGCCGTGCAGTTTTGGAGATATGGGCGTTTTAAATTTTTTCTATTTTTAGCTCCTGCGGTTCCCACGGGGCTGCGGGAAATTTTTTTTTTGCATAAATCAAGTACTCATGACCCAATAAGCCCTCACATAAAATTTGGTTCAAATCAGCCTCTCGGTTTGGAAAATAGAAATTTTGGGCGGGGCAAAAATTTTTGCCCCTCCCATAACGATGCCAAGTATAGCCCCACAAACTTCTCTTGAACAAATCTGAGTCTACACCTCAAAAGGAAGCTGCACACCAAATATCAAGTCTCTGCTACTGCTGGTTCATGAGAAGAAGATTTACAAAGATTTTGGTGCCCCTTGGGGACGTGGCACCACCCAGGAGAAGGGGCAACTTCATTTGAACAAATCTGAATTGGCATTAGGTAATAAACATTTAGCCAACATTTGAATAAAATTGGGCTAGTGGTTTAGGAGGAGATGTCGATAATGTAAAGTTAACGCCGGACGGACGACGACGGACGACGGACAGAAAGTGATTAGTAAAGCTCCCCTTGAGCTTCGCTCAGGTGAGCTAAAAACTGAGGTACTCGACGGCGCAGAGAGATCACAGTAGAGGGATCGGCCGGCAGCCCCTTCCAACTTCGTCAAGCTGAAGTCAGAGAAGGCTGAGGCCAATACCCCACGTCTACACTACCAGACATCTCTGCAGACCTCTGCAGGGATAAAACTGCTGTGCTCAACGGCGGAGAGGACACAACAGGGGGTTTGGTTGGCAGCCACTTCCGAGTTCGCTGAGTTGAAGTCAGGGAAGGCTGGGGCTGATACCCCATGTCTACACTACCAGACACCTCTGCAGACCCCTGCAGGGATAAAACTGCTGTGCTCAACGGCTAAGAGAACACAGCAGGGGCTTCGGTCGGCAGCCACTTCCAACTTCGCCGAGATGAAGTCAGGGAAGGCTGAGGCCGATAACCACATCCACACAACAGACATCACTGCAGATTTAATGAAAATGTGGTTGAAAATAGTAACGAGAATATATAAAACACAGTCCTGTTATTATACAATCCTCAGATCCATATTATCACTGTTTCGTAATGCAAATGGCGGCACGTCCTTCATGTGCAGTGGACAAAAAAAGAATGGCTTGATGACTGCCTTGCACACTGGTTAACGGAAGTCGTGGAATTGTACTAAGAGAAGAGCGTCCCCTACTGGGTGTGCGCTGATGCCGCTTGACCCAGTTTTGGCTTATTTTTTTGTGGTGTTTTTTACACCACTTTTCTTTCCCAAATCTCTTGGGAAAGATTAAAATAGAGAGTATTTTATCCAAGCTAGGGTCTTCCACTGTAGTCCAAGCCTGTAGTAAACAATTGTAAGGTAGGTTGATAAGAAATTTCCTTATATTTCACTAAGTTAAAATTCAGACTCCCATAGGCAGCCCAAATATTAACCCATGCACTTGATTTGAACAAACTTGAAGCTCAACCCCACCTAGAGCTGTTGTATTCCAAATATAAAAGGATTCTGACTGGGGGATCTGAAGAAGAAGACTTTTAAAGAAATATCCTCATATTGCACTAAGTTAAATTTGAATCTGACCTCCCTAGAGATGTTGTATACCAAATACGAAAGCATACTGACTGGTGGATCTGAAGAAAAAGATTTTTAAAGATTATCCCCCATATTGCATAAAGTTAAAATTTGGGCTTCCATAACATAGGAAGCCCAAATATTAACCGAAGGACTTGATTTTAACAATCTGGGACCTGACCCTCATAAAAATGATGTATGCAAAACATTAAAAGATTCTGATGAGTGGTTCTGAAGAAGAAGATTTTTAAAGATTATTCCCCATATTGCCCTAAGTTAAAAATTTGGGTTCCTGTATTAAGCCCAAATATGAACCAAGGGACTTTATTGTAACAAGCTTATATCTGAACCCCCTATGGATGCTGTACACCAAATATCAAAAGATTCTGATGATTGGTTCTGGAGAAAAGATTTTTTAAAATTTTTGCAAATATGCTGACTCCGCATTTTCTCAATGCCCCCCCCCCTCCACCCCCCCCCCCCCCACTCCCAGAACATTCTGACACAACCGATGGCAATTTCTTTTTACCATTCAATTCTACTGGTCCTAAGGATGCTTTATACCAAATAACAGTTCTCTGTTACATGTGGTTTGAAAATATTTCTATTTTTAGCTCCTGGGGTTCCCACGGGGACACAGAAAAATTTATTTTTTCATTAATCAAGTACTTATGACCCAATAATACCACAAACCAAATTTGGTTCAAATCGGACCATCAGTTCAGAAAATAGAAATTTGGGTCGTGGTCTTAAAGTTGTGGTTATTTCAAGGAATCAAGGACACTTTCAAATCATTTTTAAGGACCACTAGGCAAATTTATAAATTCTTTTCCAAGCTATTTTCATATAGCTTTGAGTAAGGCTCCTTACAAACACAGAAATTAGTTAACATCTTGAGGCGTAAAGTCAATTCTGCGAGTCTTTGATTCGTACACTAATTTCAAAACACTGGCTATACAACACTGGAAGTGAGTGGACTTGACTTCACACTTTTAAAAGTTAAAGAATTAATAAAGGCTTTGAAAAACTGAACTACTTAAAGTTAAAAAATTTATAGTAATTTATATATTTTTTATACTTACCAATGACCCAGACATAGCTGGTGCTAACTCTTAAAATATAGGGCCAAACACAAATTTTGCCCCCCAATCCCCAAAATTTGCATCTAAAACTAAAGAAAACATGTCCTGAGAGGCCCTCCACACTTCGCCCCTACTGCGCATGCGCAGTGTCAAGGACGTTCCAAAATTGGCGCCATTTATCATTCTAATAACCAGTGCCTGGTAAGCGCTATGTACTCAGCGGGGAGGCAAGAGTTCCCAACTCCTGGGAGGGCCATCCCCGTCTGGGTCATTGGTAAGTATAAAAAATATATAAATTACTATAAATTTTTTAACATTTTTATACTGTACCAATGACCCAGACATAGCTGAATAGTAAAAAGGCTGGAGGGCCAAGGACATAGAGCAAAATGGAATACGCTCAATAAAATAAAATAGAGTCATCCCCTGTAGGGAAAAGAAGTAATAGGCCTTACATGTATCTTTCTTATTTATGATAAATTAGAAAGATACAACACCTTCCAAAAACTGAGCTTCATACATCCATGTACTCTATTAATATCCAATAATCCTTATACTAATAATTTTTAAAGTAAGCCAATAATAAAGTAAGTCTAGAGAATAGAGACTCTTATACTCCTAAAAGTGAGTGAGAATTGCATAATCATGTCCGTTGACATATGCAATATTCAAAGGCTATACTTTAAAAACTAAGACTTGAATGAATTTTATAAACTTAAACTTCTCACTAAACAACCATCCCAATAACAGCTCAGAATTACTAACTCCGGAGGAGGTATCCCCTTGTTTTCATAGTAAAAACAGGTGACCCAAGGGAACACCCTCCCCCCCCCTTTTTCTTGCCCTGGGTCAAATAGCCCAGAGCGAAGAGGGCAGCCGAACGGAGACACTGCCGAAACAGACAGCCTACCTAGCTATAGTAGCAACTGTTAAGTGAATGACATTCTGAGCAGTAGATAATAGACCTAACAATAGAGGCCTCCAGAAATGGACTCGATATTTCTGAGATAAAATTCATGAATGGATGGCTGAGCGCAATGAGCAGCCTTCAAAAATCTATAATAGCAACACTATTAAAGTAAGCCCAAGAAGTAGAAGAACTCTTACTTCATGAGCCGAAATCTTAAGCACAACTGCTAAGCCAATGATATACCATAAGCAGTACGCTAGTTAATAGAATCCATTAACAATAAAATGGAGCGTAACGTCCTTCTACTAGACATCAAAGACAGAAGAAGCTTACGCCCTTGTAATAAACAGATATCTGTTTATAAATACATAAACTGTACCCGGAAAGAGTAAAGGCCTATGCCCATACGAAGACGGAAGGACCTTAAAATAATAGGTTCCGGATAATAGGAGCCTAACTCTTATGCAACAATCCAACCTAAATAGTAACGGAAGTATTGATTCCGAAACTATGAAAGTGAAAATCATCCATCGATAGTGCATGAAACTCACTGACTCTACAGTAAAAGAGAAACCAACAGAATTACTGTCTAAAAGGTCAGAATTTGAAAACTACTGTTTCCAGAGGCTCAAATGATTACTTAGCTAAATAAGAACCGAAGTTAAAATCCGTATAGGAATTTAATCTAAAGATTCTAAGTCTATTTATCAAAAAGTTACTAATTGACTTAGATAAAGAGACAAAAGACTCAATTGTAAACTATCGTAGAGTGCATAGGTATGAGGTAACATAAACCTATAACCTAAATAACAACAGGCTGCAGTAGATCTTGTGAAACAAGTATACTAAAAAATAACAATGAGTAGTATGGAGGGATCAACCATATGAACATAATGATCCCTACACCACGACGGAAGAGCCTCCACTCTAGTCGCATAGAATAGCGAAGAAGAGGATCTCCTATAGTAAGAAATCGCGTCCAAAGCTCGTCCAGTACAGTGCTTACAATGCAATACGGACCACACAACGGAATACATGAAGGTTGCGACCTTGCTGGTTGTGATAAAGATGACACGATTTACCCAGTGAAAAAAGATCCTCACATAGAGGAAGATTTCACGTTAAGATCCACAGTAGACAAGAGAGTAAATTACTCATGATCTCTGTGAAGATAGAGATGCTATCAACAGAAATGTATTGTGGTTGTTTATCTTAGCAATACCTGCTAAAAACAACAGCGCCGGAGGATACGCGTATCCTATCATTCCGTCCTATAGATCAATAGAGCGTTAACAGTATTAGCTCAGAGATCTGGACAAGCCAACACATACGTCTGCAATTGATTAGCCAGCTGTGTCATAAATAAAACATCATTGGGCGCTCCCAAAGATAGCAAATCTGATTGAATACTTGTCTGTTGAGAGTCCATTCTGACAGCAACAAGCGACCCGTAAGAGAACGGGAGTCCGATAAAACAATCAGACGACCCGGAATATGACGGACCAAAACTGAACTTGGTGTACTATAACCAACAGACGGATTCTTTCCATTAAATTGAATAACGGAAACGAAAGAGTGCCTCCCTGGTTCCGGAGATACGCCACTACTGTCGAATTAAAGGACAGGAATTTGGGCATGCGTTTCTGAATAATGTTCATGCAATGACATAAAGCAAGCCTAAAAAACATTATTCCGCGGAAGTTAACTGATAGCTAAAAGACTGCGGAACACAAAGACCCCGGCACTTCGAATCCGTAGGGATCAGTATATATCCCAATCTGTTTGACTGGCAACCGTCATAACAGCCACACTCGGGTCCGGCAACTGCGGCGGCACTCTCTGAGTCAACCACCGAATGTTTGCCCCAGTCTGAATCTCTTGTAACACTAGATAGACAAGAGAATGTATAAATCAAGCAATTCATGGATTGCCGGAAGTTGCCGTCGAAGAGAAGCTCCTCCGAGAACGAAGCGACTCTGAGAGAGTTCTTAACCTACTATCCACGCGTGGATGTAGCTAGGGCTGCCTCACGTCTAACCAACTCCAATCAGCCACTGAAGGGCGGAGTTATACGTGAACAAACTACTGCCCTCAAAAGAAATTACATTGAGAATAATATCCCGTAAATCTTTTCTTGAAGACGTAATGATAACGCCTCAGTAAGGCGGATTACGTATAATAAAGCGTCTAAGTTAAGTCTACTATACATAATGTCGTTCCCAACATTGAAATTGGAAAAGACATAAACGGTGAAAAAGAATATATGCAGTCTTTAATCACACCGTCTAGACGCATATGAACTCTCGGTATGCCCTGCTCTGCCAAAATAAACTATATGTAAAAAAGATAAAATGGCAGAAATGAGCCACGCGGACAAGAAACTAAACTATCATGCTTAGTAGCAGGCTTGTATATATATATAAATATATAGCGTCGAAAAATAAAACACATGTTGTAATAACAATATTGGACTGCGTCGGTAAGTCAGGGACAAAGTCCCTGTACCGATCGAAAAATCCGAGTCCAATGACGCTATAAGTCTCTTATCCAAGATCGCAGCAATGAAGTCCGAAAAATAATCACTGGAAGAAATGCCAGAAGATATGAAAGGCATCTTCCGATACTACTAAAGGGAAAACTCGAAATCTTTCGAATCCCTTTCGCCATCCTGTCGGACCCTATAAAGCGTTCGGTCGTCCGTAGCTTGATGCAACCGCGGACCGCACCGACCCAGCGCCGTCGGATAATTCCTGATTCGACCGAGAAACCGTCAATTGCTGGGATGCTGCGAAACAACTGTGCTAACTCGGATAGCACGTCCGTCACTGAGGCCTGAGGAGCAGCGGTCTTACGATGCATTGCCGCAGGAAGCTCCGAGATCGTTACCGCGTGCATACTTCCAATATGCGAGCGAACGGAGTGTATAGGCCTCGTGTCCCTTGGCTACCGGATGGCGCGACCTATTCGCTGTGGAATCACTGAATGCCGAAACTGATCGGATACTCGAGGTCACGTAGCCAATGTGCGGTCGTGTGCCCTGCTGTGAGGATGAGGAAGCATTAAAGACAGTCTCTCGGACTGTCAATATAACGGAGCGTCCCGAGCAACGGACATATGCTCCGAATGTAAAATATCTGAACCACAACATGCGGTCCCCTATGTTGTTGGCTTCCTCCGATCTGTCCTCAATCTGCCGTCACTGGGTGAGTACTAAAGTAATTAAAGTGCTCGCATCACCCAAATCTCCTTCCTAGACCGCAACGGACGAACCCGGCAGCCGAACCATTCGATGAATGTACGCTACACCGGGTGAGCTAGCGAATGTCACTCCGTAAGCGATAGACATATTCCATGAGCACTTATTGCCGCTAACTCTTCATTAACTATGACGACAGAGGCACACTTTTGAAAGACATCTCCATAATTCTTCGAACAAGAAACTAGAAATGCTTGGATAGCAAGCATAAAATAATAATATATATAGCGTCGTTCAATAATTCGAAAGTTTGTGTGACATTATTGGACTATGTCGGAACTGAGGGACGATGTCCCTGAACCGAACCAAAAATTTCTAAGTCCACCGACGCTATCAGTTTCTTATCCGGCATCGCAGCATATGTTGTTCCGAAAGGGAAAGCTTGAAATCCACCGAATCCCTTTCGGTATCCCGTCGGACTGGATGAAACTTTCGGACGTCCGTACCCGCTTCCGCGGAGCGTCCCGACCCAGCATCGTCGGATAAAATATATGCGACAGATTCAGTTGATGCTGGGATGCTGCGATAAACTGTGCTATTAAGGAAAGCACGTCCGTTCCCGAGGCCTGTGCAGTAGCGGACTTACGATGCATTGCCGCTGGAAGCTCCGTGTACGTTGACTCCCGCATACTTCCTATGCGAACGTCCGGAGTCTGCAGGCCTCGGGTCCCCGGCTACCGACCCAGCGCTGTCGGATAATTCTCGATCCGACACCGTTTCTGTCGGCTGCTGGGATGCTGCGATAAGCTGTGCTATGTGCACAAGAATGTCCGGCGTCGAGACCTGCGGAGGCGCAGTCTATCGCTGCTTCGCCGAGGGCAGCTCCGCATCAGATGGCTCCCGCATACTTTTCCTATGCGAACGTCCGGAGTCCATCGGTCTCGAATCCCTGGCTGCCGGATGGTGTGACCTGGTCGCCGAAGAATCCTTGATCGGCGAAGCTGGTAATATATCGGCGGTCACGCAGCCAAGGTGCGGTCGTGTGCGCTGACGAGAAGAGGAAGCCTTAGCAGTCTCAGCGGACTGCCTATACAACGGAGCGTCCCGAGCGACGGACGTATGCTCCGCTAACGACACATTTGTACCACAACATCTGGGGCCAGATGTTGTTGAACGAGAGAGGGGCCTCTCTCGCTTGCCGTCCGGATGGACCGGAACGAGCTATGAACCGGACTAAAAGGCTTCCTCCGTTCTCCCTCTGATCCGCCGTCACTGGGTGTGCATTAAGTTAATTTTATAGTGCTCGCATCACCCCAAAATTCCTTCTAGACCGCAACGGACGAACCCGGCTGCCGAACCATTCGGTGAATGGACGCTACACCGGGCGAGCTAGCGGACGTCAAAGGCCGTCGAACCTACTAGGGTCCTCTTAGGCAATTGGCGTATTACATGAGCACTTTTCCGCTAGCCCTTCATTAATTGTGACGACGGAGGCACACTGTTGGAAGACATCACAGATACATCACCCTAATCTTGATCGTCTGAAATAGAAATTGATAAAGTAGAGTGACCCTGCGGGGAAAGGACCGGAGTGTCCAAATCCCCAACAACATACCGTGACATACGCTTCCCATATTGTCATCGAAATCATACGATACAGAACCGGAGTTAATGCGAGTACACTGACCACATATAGAATGATAATAAGGTCAGAGGAAGACTTCCTCTTAAAACAATTGATCAATATCCTTTCAATGTGAAAAGAAAACAAGTCCTGGTACTCGCACTAATCCCTGGCAATCAAAATACATAATAATAATATGATCCATTAATATAGAAAAAATAATTGAAATCAAAATATTTTGAAAAAATATTTTTTCAGAACAGCCCAAGTTTCTGAAAAGTAACGTTGAGCCCCAATGGATCCCAAGCCTAAGTGTGGACAAAAATTTTAAAAATATTTTAAACAATTTATTCAACACTTACGAACAATAATAATGTATCTAGTTATGATTGAAATAACATAAAGATATTATTATTTAGAAATCCCCCCCTCACACAGAGGGCTGTTGTAAATGTAAACAATGAGTGTAAAAACACTAAAATAAGACTCCAGGCACCCAGGCCCGAAATCAGTTACCAAAAATACACCATCTGATGCAAAACAGAGACTTCCAGGGAAGAAACTGCAGAACATCAGATGGTAGATGCAGAACACAACGCCTAACCACCCGTAGGTGAAGACGTAAACATGGGGAAAGAACAGAATTCATTCTGTTATTCAGCTAAACTCCCAAGAAAATTTTAGTAATAATAATTACAGAAATTATGCCAAAAGCATGGGAGAATAGCAAGGGGGAACTTAAAGGACAGGGAGAGAGGAAAAACACTTGAAAAAACAGTGTAACTAAATAATCAGAATGACAACAAAATGGCTGCTGCCTTGAAAATAGGTAACTTAACATAATTTCATTAAAAAATTTTAAGTTACAGCCCTGATAATATTCTGTCACACATTCTTTTCCTCTCCTCCTTTTCTATCCTCCTTAGAATCACCATTTCACTAATATTTATGTGTCTGGCATCATTTAAACTGAGATTTAAAAGCACAAAGATCAGTCAGATGTTAACTGATGAAGGGCCAAACTTAGAATGATAAATGGCGCCAATTTCGGAATGTCCTTGACACTGCGCATGCGCAGTAGGGGCGAAGTGTGGAGGGCCTCTCAGGACATGTTTTCTTTAGTTTTAGATGCAAATTTTGGGGATTGGGGGGCAAAATTTGTGTTTGGCCCTATATTTTAAGAGTTAGCACCAGCTATGTCTGGGTCATTGGTACAGTATAAAAATATAAATATACAGAACTGCACATTAGTTTGAATGGGTTTAGAATTATCGCACGAGATTGCTTTGGCCAAGGATATCTTGAGAGCCAAGGGCTCGAGCGATATCCTGGGCCAAAGCAATTGAGTGCAGTTCTGTATTTATCACACACCTCCCATGTAACAACCAGTCTACACAAAAATTGAACTTTTCAACTGGATAATTGCTGCGTTTCCTTCATTGCTATGAGACATTACTGTTAAGTGGTGGGGTACCAACCCTAAATTGCTTTTTAACTTTTACGGCATTCAATTGGTCGAAACCAATTGACGCCGATCAGTGTCACAGTCATGATGATCAAAATTCAAATATTGACTAAACTGCAGGGAATAACACAACAAAAACTTTTTAAATAGGTAATGAGTTTAGCACACTCCATCATTATATGACCAGTTGTGGAATGTTTTTGGCAAAGAACAAGCAATCAGAATGTTATTTTTATTTGTAGATTTTTTACTCGAATCTGATTGTTTGAATATCCCGGGTAAACAAATCTAAATGAGGAACTTGGAATTTCCAAGTGATCTCGACTCCGATGCATTCGATCAACGATGATGTGATTTATTTAGATGGGTTCCTTCTCTGTTTACATTGGAAACAAAATCAAACGTGTTCTCTATTAACACATGTGCGATACAATTTTTTTTTATTGTACAGGCAGAACAGTGGAAATCCCGAGTTTTACATTAATAGGTGTGATAAATATAAATATCTTAATAATTACATCATCTTCCACTGTATAAAAACCACTTGTTGTTCTCCCACCTTCAATGTAAGACACACCATTTTCAAACAAATCCAGGAATTCATCATCTTCATCATTCATCTCTTGACGAATTGTTCGAGTTTCAGCACCAAGCAGGTTTCTCAAATTCACAGCATGTATCGCAGAGCATGCTTTTTTGTCCAGCTGGAAACAAAAATTAAAATAGTTTCAAAATCAATACTATTCCTAACTTCCTTGATAATATTGCTACACATACAATACTGGTTATTGTGATAGGGGAAATTAATTTAGTATTTTTCCATTTCAGACCGCTTTTCTTACCCAGTACAGTAATGCACAAATTTGATAACACCAAGTTAACACATTTGCTGCCGCTACAGGTTATCTTGTAATTCTCAGTGTACCAGATTCTGCTGCTATGAGTATACTCATAGTTACTCTAGTGTAAATTTATATGAGGGTGATCTGCCTGGCAGTTAAAAGAAATGAGGGAATGTATTGCTAGTGCACAGACAGAGATAAAGATGGTGGAAAGTTAAAAAATTTATAGTAATTTATATATTTTTTATACTTACCAATGACCCAGACATAGCTGGTGCTAACTCTTAAAATATAGGGCCAAACACAAATTTTGCCCCCCAATCCCCAAAATTTGCATCTAAAACTAAAGAAAACATGTCCTGAAAGGCCCTCCACACTTCGCCCCTACTGCGCATGCGCAGTGTCAAGGACGTTCCGAAATTGGCGCCATTAATCATTCTAATAACCAGTGCCTGGTAAGCGCTATGTACTCAGCGGGGAGGCAAGAGTTCCCAACTCCTGGGAGGGCCATCCCCGTCTGGGTCATTGGTAAGTATAAAAAATATATAAATTACTATAAATTTTTTAACATTTTTATACTGTACCAATGACCCAGACATAGCTGAATAGTAAAAAGGCTGGAGGGCCAAGGACATAGAGCAAAATGGAATACGCTCAATAAAATAAAATAGAGTCATCCCCTGTAGGGAAAAGAAGTAATAGGCCTTACATGTATCTTTCTTATTTTATGTTAAATTAGAAAGATACAACACCTTCCAAAATTGAGCTTCATACATCCATATACTCTATAAATATCCAATATAATCCTTATACTAATAATTTTTAAAGTAAGCCAATAAATAAAGTAAGTCTAGAGAATAGAGACTCTTATACTCCTAAAAGTGTCTGAGGATTGCATAATCATGTCCGTTGACATATGCAATATTCAAAAGCTATACTTTAAAAACTAAGACTTGAATGAATTTTAAAAACCTAAACTTCTCACTAAACAACCATCCCAATAACAGCTCAGAATTACTAACTCCGGAGGAGGTATCCCCTTGTTTTCATAGTAAAACAGGTGACCCAAGGGAACACCCTCCCCCCCCCCCCCTTTTCTTGCCCTGGGTCAAATAGCCCAGAGCGAAGAGGGCAGCCGAACGGAGACACTGCCGAAACAGACAGCCTACCTAGCTATAGTAGCAACTGTTAAGTGAATGACATTCTGAGCAGTAGATAATAGACCTAACAATAGAGGCCTCCAGAAATGGACTCGATATTTCTGAGATAAAATTCATGAATGTGGATGGCTGAGCGCAATGAGCGGCCTTCAAAAATCTATAATAGCGACACTATTAATGTAAGCCCAAGAAGTAGAAGAACTCTTACTTCATGAGCCGAAATCTTAAGCACAACTGCTAAGTCAATGATATACTATAAGCAGTACCGATAGTTAATAGAATCCATTAACAATAAAATGGAGCGTAACGTCCTTCTACTAGACATCAAAGACAGAAGAAGCTTACGCCCATAGTAATAAACAGAAATCTGTTTATAAATACATAAACTGTACCCGGAAAGAGTAAAGGCCTATGCCCATACGGAGACGGAAGGACCTTAAAATAATAGGTTCCGGATAATAGGAGCCTAACTCTTATGCAACAATCCAACCTAAATAGTAACGGAAGTATTGATTCCGAAACTATGAAAGTGAAAATCATCCATCGATAGTGCATGAAACTCACTGACTCTACAGTAAAAGAGAAACCAACAGAATTACTGTCTAAAAGGTCAGAATAGAAAACTACTGTTTCCCGAGGCTCAAATGATTACTTAGCTAATTAAGAACCGAAGTTAAAATCCGTATAGGAATTTAATCTAAAGATTCTAAGTCTATTTATCAAAAAGTTACTAACTGACTTAGATAAAGAGACAAAAGACTCAATTGTAAACTATCGTAGAGTGCATAGGTATGAGGTAACATAAACCTATAACCTAAATAATAACAGGCTGCAGTAGATCTTGTGAAACAAGTATACTAAAGAATAGCAATGAGTAGTATGGAGGGATCAACAATATGAACATAATGATCCCTACACCACGACGGAAGAGCCTCCACTTTAGTCGCATAGAATAGCGAAGAAGAGGATCTCCTATAGTAAGAAATCGCGTCCAAAGCTCGTCCAGTACAGTGCTTACAATGCAATACGGACCACACAACGGAATACATGAAGGTTGCGACCTTGCTGGTTGTGATAAAGATGACACGATTTTCCCCAGTGAAAAAAGATCCTCACATAGAGGAAGATTTCACGTTAAGACCCACAGTAGACAAGAGAGTAAATTACTCATGATCTCTGTGAAGATAGAGATGCTATCAACAGAAATGTATAGTGGTTGTTTATCTTAGCAATACCTGCTAAAACAACAGCGCCGGAGGATACGCGTATCCTATCATTCCGTCCTATAGATCAATAGAGCGTTAACACTATTAGCTCAGAGATCTGGACAAGCCAACACATACGTCTGCAATTGATTAGCAAGCTGTGTCATAAATAAATCATCATTGGGCGCTCCCATAGATAGCAAATCTGATTGAATACTTGTTTGTTGAGAGTCCATTCTGACAGCAACAAGCGACCCGTAAGAGAACGGGAGTCCGATAAAACAATCAGACGACCCGGAATATGACGGACCAAAACTGAACTTGGTGTACTATAACCAACAGACGGATTCTTTTCATTAAATTGAATAACGGAAACGAAAGAGTGCCTCCCTGGTTCCGGAGATACGCCACTACTGTCGAATTAAAGGACAGGAATTTGGGCATGCGTTTCTGAATAATGTTCATGCAATGACATAAAGCAAGCCTAAAAAACATTATTCCGCGGAAGTTAAACTGATAGCTAAAAGACTGCGGAACACAAAGACCCTGGCACTTCGAATCCGTAGGGATCAGTATATATCCCAATCTGTTTGACTGGCAACCGTCATAACAGCCACACTCGGGTCCGGCAACTGCGGCGGCACTCTCTGAGTCAGCCACCGAATGTTTGCCCCAGTCTGAATCTCTTGTAACACTAGATAGACAAGAGATTGTATAAATCGAGCAATTCATGAATTGCCGGAAAGTTGCCGTCGAAGAGAAGCTCCTCCGAGAACGAAGCGACTCTGAGAGAGTTCTTAACCTTACTATCCACGCGTGTGGATGTAACTAGGGCTGCGTCACGTCTAACCAACTCCAATCAGCCACTGAAGGGCGGAGTTATACGTGAACAAACTACTGCCCTCAAAAGAAATTACATTGAGAATAATATCCCGTAAATCTTTTCTTGAAGACGTAATGATAACGCCTCAGTAAGGCGGATTACGTATAATAAAGCGTCTAAGTTAAGTCTACTATACATAATGTCGTTCCCAACATTGAAATTGGAAAAGACATAAACGGCGAAAAAGAATATATGCAGTCTTTAATCACACCGTCTAGACGCATATGAACTCTCGGTATGCCCTGCTCTGCCAAAATAAATTATTTGTAAAAATGATAAAATGGCAGAAATGAGCAACGCGGACAAGAAACTAAACTATCATGCTTAGTAGCAGGCTTGTATATATATATATATATATATATATAGCGTCGAAAAATAAAACACATGTTGTAATGACAATATTGGACTGCGTCGGTAAGTCAGGGACAATGTCCCTGTACCGATCGAAAAATCCGAGTCCAATGACGCTATAAGTCTCTTATCCAAGATCGCAGGAATGAAGTCCGAAAAATAATCACTGGAAGAAATGCCAGAAGATATGAAAGGCATCTTCCGATACTACTAAAGGGAAAACTCGAAATCTTTCGAATCCCTTTCGCCATCCTGTCGGACCCTATAAAGCGTTCGGTCGTCCGTAGCTGATGCAACCGCGGACCGCACCGACCCAGCGCCGTCGGATAATTCCTGATTCGACCGAGAAACTGTCAATTGCTGGGATGCTGCGAAACAACTGTGCTAACTCGGATAGCACGTCCGTCACTGAGGCCTGAGGAGAAGCGGTCTTACGATGCATTGCCGCTGGAAGCACCGTGATCGTTACCCCGTGCATACTTCCAATATGCGAGCGAACGGAGTGTATAGGCCTCGTGTCCCTTGGCTACCGGATGGCGCGACCTATTCGCCGTGGAATCACTGAATGCCGAAACTGATCGGATACTCGAGGTCACGTAGCCAATGTGCGGTCGTGTGCCCTGCTGTGAGGATGAGGAAGCATTAAAGACAGTCTCTCGGACTGTCAATATAACGGAGCGTCCCGAGCAACGGACATATGCTCCGAATGTAAAATATCTGAACCACAACATGCGGTCCCCTATGTTGTTGCCTTCCTCCGATCTGTCCTCAATCTGCCGTCACTGGGTGAGTACTAAAGAAATTAAAGTGCTCGCATCACCCAAATCTCCTTCCTAGACCGCAACGGACGAACCCGGCAGCCGAACCATTCGATGAATGTACGCTACACCGGGTGAGCTAGCGAATGTCACTCCGTAAGCGATAGACATATTCCATGAGCACTTATTGCCGCTAACTCTTCATTAACTATGACGACAGAGGCACACTTTTGAAAGACATCTCCATAACTCTTCGAACAAGAAACCAGAAATGCTTGGATAACAAGCATAAAATAATAATATATATAGCGTCGTTCAATAATTCGAAAGTTTGTGTGACATTATTGGACTATGTCGGAACTGAGGGACGATGTCCCTGAACCGAACCAAAAATTTCTAAGTCCACCGACGCTATCAGTTTCTTATCCGGCATCGCAGCATATGTTGTTCCGAAAGGGAAAGCTTGAAATCCTCCGAATCCCTTTCGGTATCCCGTCGGACCGGATGAAACTTTCGGACGTCCGTACTCGCTTCCGCGGAGCGTCCCGACCCAGCATCGTCGGATAAAATATATGCGACAGATTCAGTTGATGCTGGGATGCTGCGATAAACTGTGCTATTAAGGAAAGCACGTCCATTCCCGAGGCCTGTGCAGTAGCGGACTTACGATGCATTGCCGCCGGAAGCTCCGTGTACGTTGACTCCCGCACACTTCCTATGCGAACGTCCGGAGTCTGCAGGCCTCGAGTCCCCGGCTACCGACCCAGCGCTGTCGGATAATTCTCGATCCGACACCGTTTCTGTCGGCTGCTGGGATGCTGCGATAAGCTGTGCTATGTGCACAAGAATGTCCGGCGTCGAGACCTGCGGAGGCGCAGTCTATCGCTGCTTCGCCGAGGGCAGCTCCGCATCAGATGGCTCCCGCATACTTTTCCTATGCGAACGTCCGGAGTCCATCGGTCTCGAATCCCTGGCTGCCGGATGGTGTGACCTGGTCGCCGAAGAATCCTTGATCGGCGAAGCTGGTAATATATCGGCGGTCACGCAGCCAAGGTGCGGTCGTGTGCGCTGACGAGAAGAGGAAGCCTTAGCAGTCTCAGCGGACTGCCTATACAACGGAGCGTCCCGAGCGACGGACGTATGCTCCGCTAGCGACACATTTTGTACCACAACATCTGGGGCCAGATGTTGTTGAACGAGAGAGGGGCCTCTCTCGCTTGCCGTCCGGATGGACCGGAACGAGCTATGAACCGGACTAAAAGGCTTCCTCCGTTCTCCCTCCGATCCGCCGTCACTGGGTGTGCATTAAGTTAATTTTATAGTGCTCGCATCACCCCAAAATTCCTTCTAGACCGCAACGGACGAACCCGGCTGCCGAACCATTCGGTGAATGGACGCTACACCGGGCGAGCTAGCGGACGTCAAAGGCCGTCGAACCTACTAGGGTCCTCTTAGGCAATTGGCGTATAACATGAGCACTTTTTCGCTAGCCCTTCATTAATTGTGACGACGGAGGCACACTGTTGGAAGACATCACAGATACATCACCCTAATCTTGATCGTCTGAAATAGAAATTGATAAAGTAGAGTGACCCTGCGGGGAAAGGACCGGAGTGTCCAAATCCCCAACAACATACCGTGACATACGCTTCCCATATTGTCATCGAAATCATACGATACAGAACAGGAGTTAATGCGAGTACACTGACCACATATAGAATGATAATAAAGTCAGAGGAAGACTTCCTCTTAAAACAATTGATCAATATCCTTTCAATGTGAAAAGAAAACAAGTCCTGGTACTCGCACTAACCCCTGGCAATCAAAATACATAATAATAATATGATCCATTAATATAGAAAAAATAATTGAAATCAAAATATTTTGAAAAAATATTTTTTCAGAACAGCCCAAGTTTCTGAAAAGTAACGTTGAGCCCCAATGGATCCCAAGCCTAAGTGTGGACAAAAATTTTAAAAATATTTTAAACAATTTATTCAACACTTACGAACAATAATAATGTATCTAGTTATGATTAAAATAACATAAAGATATTATTTTTTAGAAATCCCCCCCTCACACAGAGGGCTGTTATAAATGTAAACAATGAGTGTAACAACACTAAAATAAGACTCCAGGCACCCAGGCCCGAAATCAGTTACCAAAAATACACTATCTGATGCAAAACAGAGACTTCCAGGGAAGAAACTGCAGAACATCATATGGTAGATGCAGAACACAACGCCTAACCACCCGTAGGTGAAGACGTAAACATGGGGAAAGAACAGAATTCATTCTGTTATTCAGCTAAAACTCCCAAGAAATTTTAGTAATAATAATTACAGAAACTATGCCAAAAGCATGGGAGAATAGCAAGGGGGAACTTAAAGGACAGGGAGAGAGGAAAACACTTGTAAAAACAGTGTAACTAAATAATCAGAATGACAACAAAATGGCTGCTGCCTTGAAAATAGGTAACTTAACATAATTTCATTAAAAAATTTTAAGTTACAGCCCTGATAATATTCTGTCACACATTCTTTTCCTCTCCTCCTTCTCTATCCTCCTTAGAATCACCATTTCACTAATATTTATGTGTCTGGCATCATTTAAACTGAGATTTAAAAGCACAAAGATCAGTCAGATGTTAACTGATGAAGGGCCAAACTTAGAATGATTAATTGCGCCAATTTCGGAACGTCCTTGACACTGCGCATGCGCAGTACGGGCGAAGTGTGGAGGGCCTTTCAGGACATGTTTTCTTTAGTTTTAGATGCAAATTTTGGGGATTGGGGGGCAAAATTTGTGTTTGGCCCTATATTTTAAGAGTTAGCACCAGCTATGTCTGGGTCATTGGTACAGTATAAAAATATATGTAGAGTTGTTTCCCTAGGACCGACAAGCAGTCTGGCAAATCTGCAATTTGAAAGACCACATTTGGTATTATTATCAAAGTCACCAGAGATAAAAGTGAACCCAAATCTTTGTTTTATTTGCAACTACAAAACATGAACAAGTGAACTATAATCTTGAGTACATAACTCTTAACCCACTGCATATTTCCAAAATATTTTTCAGCAAATCTAGACATGGCTGCTGTGAAGCAGCCATGACTAGATTTGGTGAAAAATTTATTAAATTTAACTAAAGAAATCATTAGTCAACAAGTCCATTCCATTTATAGGAGAGAAATTTGGTTAAATATGCCTAGCTATACTTATTTCACTGGAATGACATTCTGTGTCCTAGGCAGCAATATACGCCAGCAGCATGCAAGGAGTTGATCAATGAATGAATGTGTACAAAAGTGTACAAACTTGGGTGACGGTAGTTGTTGGGAAGGGGAGGGAGGAGGTGGGGGAGGGGGGGAGGTTCCAACACAATACAGAATACAAAAAAAAATTGTTTCCCCCAAAATATCTCTGTTGCACATCTGTATAATTAAAAAAGCACAAAGTTTTTTTATACTTTGCTTGGATTATATAGATAGGGTTGTAAGTTGGGAACAGGTATAGCTAAGTGGGGCTGTAGAATGGGAAAGCTTGAAGCAGTCAACCAAACAAAGTGCTGTTTTGTCTGGGCAGACATTGCAGATGTAGTGTGATTCACACCTTTGCTTTGCCCGGGTGCACACTTGACAAGGCTTCATGGGTTTTTGCTTTTTTGTCAGTGGGGGTAGACTTGTTATGCAGTGAAATGTTTCTACAGTTGGCATTGGTGGTGGGGTGGAGTTAGGGGTATCATCAAGTTTGTTAAACACAAAACCAAGAAAACAACCAGTGAACTTCAGCATGCACAAATGCTTCTCACCACCATACTGGTTTAAAAGTAAATAAGCATTCAGTACCACCGCGTCAAAAAGGGCCTGCAGTATGAACGGAACACACTAAAGAGGTGTTGAAATATTTCTATGAGATAATTTGTAGCTGACATCTGGATAAAAGTTTCTTCCCAGGTACCAAATACAAGCTATTTCATCAACTATTTTGCATATTTTTTTCTAGTTATAGGCTGAAACAATGTTTATTAGCATATTTACACATGTAAAATATACTAATCTATCTAATAAGGTAAAAACGACAAATGGCATATGTAAAGAAAATACACCTGGGTTTCCGGCAGTCAACGTGTTATGTTTATCCAAAGGTTATCTAAAATTTGTAGGATAACCTTTTTTGGCACCTTTAAAATCACCCGCTTAAATTAAGAGTTTCAAACAAATTTATCATAAACTCTTTCTGACTGTTGTTTGTTAGTTTTCATTCTATTTAGTTCAATATTTATTGCTTGTCAGTATTCGAGGATAAATCGGAATTTAGGGGATTAGGCTTACACTTGCCTTATGGATGGTGTATTTTAAAGACCCAAATTATATATGGCCAGTTATATACTCAGCCAATGAAGGTTGAAGGGGTAGGTGGTGGATACATCACAGAGCACTCACGGAAGGATGATCAACTGAACAATGTGAAAGACAGGCATTTTATTTCTGTGTTCATTAACTGGTAGAGTGCTGGAAGCTCATATTTGGTCGTTATTCTGAAGTGCAGGTGCCACATCCTAAAAGCTTCACATTCTGTGGATATGATTCATATTATCTTCATGAAAGTGAAATTATGAGGTCTGGGTGGATTTACATTGTCATGAATTATAGGAGAGTGCCTCCGGGCACTCTCCCATAAATTGTAACAAATCAAAAACAAGTGAGCAAATTTTGATGACCATTCTGAACTCTACCAGTTAGAAATAACATCGACAAAAGAGTGCGCAATGGGATTGGGGTTATCTTCCTAAAAAGGGTTATGCAAATTTATTTTGCATAACTATTGTGGGGGTTGTCTTAAATTTTCAATTTGCTCATCCCTGCCAGTACAAAAACATTCTGTTACTAAAAGAGTTGTGTTCCTGGCTTATGTTAAAATATACCACTATAAATAGGAGTAGTCCTCTTATCAAAGATTTTCTGACATCATACTCTATTTAATTTTTGAGCAAACAAAGTCATGGCTGACTTGATTTTATGAGAAAATCTAGAAAATACTTCGAAGGCTAAGAGTTAATTTCATTCTTCCAAATCTTGGAATGAGACTTAAAAGCTTATTCAAATGATGGTTTGTGGAAAATAAACAGAGGGATATTATTTATGAAAATTATATTTTTCAAGAAACTTTAACGATACATTGCAGTGTAGTGTGTCACAAATGTGTAGCACCTCGACAGTGGTACATCATATCACTAAGTGCTGCTGGATTATTCTGAATTTTCACTTCAAATTTTAGTGAAAATGTGTCCTTGCCTCAAGATTTTGATAAAACTTGTTTGCTGGAGTCATAGAAAGGCACAAAAGCAGGCCTGGCATTCTGAAAAATGTACGGGGGGGGGGGGGGGGGGGGGGGGGGGGGCCTAAAAATCGGTCACCTGAAATGATCTAGAAGAGCCAATGGCTCTCCTAATTTTTTTTGACATGGAAGGCAGTTGGATATATCATATGAATGCAGATAAACACTGTGACCAGACATGCTCTACTCACAAAGTTGAATTGCGTAATTTGGATAGTTGTAATACATGTTACTTCGAAAGTTACTCAATACTGTGTTGAAGTCGACGGTCCCGACAACTCACAACTGTCACAAGCCAATCATGGTTCAACTTCATCCCCTTCAAGTTTATCTCATCAGAAAAATTTTGAATTTCAGTTCATTGCACCTGAGCCAGCAGTACAGTACATAACAAATAAATATACATATATGTCCGTGTATAAGTCGCACTTTTTTACCTGAAATGTTATGTCAAAATCGGGGGTGCGTCTTATACATGGGTACGACCTGTTTCAGAGAATTTTCAGGGCACTGACTTCTTCGGACAAACGTTGTTCCTACCGTTTGTCAATTGTATAACAGACAGTACAATCGTGTAGTTTTGACTGAGAGCAGATTCACCAAAATTATTTTCTTTTCATTTTATTTCAGTTTAAATTCTTCAGAAAATAAATTGTCAATAAAATATTATGTGTGTTTTCTGTTACTTTTATCCATAAATAATAGTAAAGAAGTATTCTATTTAGTCGTTGTTGTTCAATCGGCCCATGTGTTTACATCAGTGCGTGTACCGGAAATCAACAGGTTTGTGGGGCCAATATGGATGAAACCATAAAAAATACAAAATCATCAAAATAACAATGAAAAAATAAATAATAACACATTAAATGTATGCCAGCAATACCTGGAGAGAAGTATTTAAATATTCCATGAACTCCAATTCACTGATGTGTAATGTCCGGTTATAAATTACGCACACATGCACCAGGTAAAGTTAGTTTCAATAGCACCAACAATGCTTAAGTGGGACAACAATTTGAAAACAATTTGCGCTGTAACCTGTGCATCTGTTGTATTTTTATTGGTTTTTCCGGAACATTCTCACGTTCCAGAAAAACCAACTTAATCACAACAACTGTGCAGGTTACGGCGCAAATGGTGCTCTGATTCTGAAACTATGAAGTTTCAGTCACAAACGTGCGTTGGATTTTCTTGACAGGGATTAAGACATTGGGGTGATAAACAAACAACGAAAAACAAATAAATGCGAGTATTTTTTAATAATAATTTTCCTTTATTCTTTTATCTTATTCACCACGTGGTAACTCATGAAAACTTACCTATTTCCATTACATCCCAAACTGCCCCAAATTGGCAAAATGTAACTTGCAACTAATTCTTTTGGCTGCATATATTTAAAAATGGGGGTGCGACTTATACATGAGCTTTAGGCAAAAGGGAGGAATTCCAAGTGTGAGTTTGGGGTGCGACTTATACACGGGGGTGACTCATACACGGACATATACGGGTACTTATCTTTGTGCACCCAGGGGAGCAAAATTTTGCAGACCTTAATGGTTCTAGGTGCACGTTGAGGCGCGTGAAAAAATTGCGCGCCTGAAAACGCCAGGCCTGCAAAAGGTCATTATTATTACCAATTATTGGTGTAAATATCTGTAAATGTTCTTATCAGTATTGTTTGCAGTTCCTGAGGTATGGCTGTCACAAGATTATGGGGAGGTTGTCATTTTTCATATTATTTTATGTTATTAGATTTAAAGTTTCCAAGGTTTAGCATTAATCACAATGAAAACAATTAAGTAGAAAATGGGAATTATTAATGTTGAGCATGCAAGTAGAATTTGGGTCAAGCAGTCATACTACATTTACCATTGGATGCTTTTTATGTTATTGCATTATATGCAAAGCATGATAAAAAGTAATAACCCCAATACTGGGGTCTTTTCTGATTTTCTTATCTTTTCCAAAAGTGCCCAGAGTTTGGGGACAGATGGAAAGCATTGTATAAATGATATATTTAAAGTGCCAAAACACTATTACAATATCATTCAAATTTTCCAAGGGTCCCAAAGCTGCAGAGTGGAAATACATAAAATAATAAAAATAAATAAAAAATGCTGTTAGGATCACCGATCCAATGTCGAGTTGTGACAACTTATCGTCTGGAAACCAATTGTTTACAATTTACTATGTAAAGGGTCACTGTGACTTTGTGATTCCAAAATAAATATTGCTCTTTCTTGCACAAATGCCAACCTACCTATGAAGTTTCATGAACGTGGGTTGAACCCTTGTCAAATTATCATCTGGAAACCAATTGTTTATGATTTATTATGTTCAAAGTCACTGTGACCTTGACCTTTGACCTAGCGAGTCCAACATAAATAGGGGTCTTCCACTCACCTAGGCCAACCTACCTGTGAAGTTTCATGAATGTGGGTCAAACCATTATCAAGTTATCATCCGGAAATCAATTGTTTATGATTTACTATGTTGAAGGTCACTGCGACCTTGACCTTTCACCTAGCGAGTCCAAGATAAATAGGGTTCTTCCTCTCACTGATGCCAACCTACTTATGAAGCTTCATGAACGTGGGTCGAACCCTTATCAAGTTATCATCCGGAAACCAATTGTTTTGATTTACTGTCTTCAGGGTCACTGTGACCTTGACCTTTGACCTTTGACCCAGTGAGTCCAAAATAAATAGGGTTCTTCCTTTCATGAAGGTCAACCTACGTATGAAGATTCATGAATGTGAGTTGAACCATAGTCAAGTTATCATCCGGAAACCAATTGTTTACAATTTACTATGTTCAAGGTCACTGTGACCTTGACCTTTGACCAAGCAAGTCCAAAATAAATAGGGTTCTTCCTCTTTCCAATGTCAACCTACCTATGAAGTTTCAAGAACGTGGGTCGAACCATTATCAAGTTATCATCTGGAAACCAATTGTTTACTCCCATCTGCCTAACCAACCACCCAACCGCCCGACTGCCCTCCCACCCAGCCGCCCGCCCGCCATTCACCAAACTATAAGTCGAGTTTAACTTCGTCACAACTCGACTAAAAAGTTAAAAAATTTATAGTAATTTATATATTTTTTATACTTACCAATGACCCAGACTTAGCTGGTGCTAACTCTTAAAATATAGGGCCAAACACAAATTTTGCCCCCCAATCCCCAAAATTTGCATCTAAAACCAAAGAAAACATGTCCTGAATGGCCCTCCACACTTCACCTCTACTGCGCATGCGCAGTGTCAAGGACGTTACGAAATTGGCGCCATTAATCATTCTTATAACCAGTGCCTGGTAAGCGCTATGTACTCAGCGGGGAGGTATGAGTTCCCAACTCCTGGGAGGGCCATCCCCGTCTGGGTCATTGGTAAGTATAAAAAATATATAAATTACTATAAATTTTTTAACATTTTTATACTGTACCAATGACCCAGACATAGCTGAATAGTAAAAAGGCTGGAGGGCCTAGGACATAGAGCAAGTTGGAATACGCTCAATTATATAAAATAGAGTCATCCCCTCTAGGGAAAAAGAAGTATTAGGCCTTACATGTATCTTTCTTATTTATGATAAATTAGAAAGATACAACACCTTCCAAAATTGAGCATCATACATCCATGTACTCTATTAATATCTAGTATAATCCATATACTAATAATTTTTAAAGTAAGCCAATAAATAAAGTAAGTCTAGAGAATAGAGACTCTTTATACTCCTTAAAAGTGTCTGAGGATTGTATAATAACGTCCGTTTGACACGTGCTATATTCAAAAGCTATACTTTAAAAACTAAGATCTGAATGGATTTTTAAAACATAAACTTCTCACTAAAAAGCCATCCCAATAACAGCTCAGAATTACTAACTCCGGAGGAGGTATCCCCTTGTTTTCATAGTAAAACAGGTGACCCAAGGGAACACCCTCCCCCCCCCCCCCCCTTTTTCTTGCCCTGGGTCAAATAGCCCAGAGCGAAGAGGGCAGCAGAACGGAGTCACTGCCGAAACAGACAGCCTACCTAGCTATAGTAGCAACTGTTAAGTGAATGACATTCTGAGCAGTAGATAATAGACCTAACAATAGAGGCCTCCAGAAATGGACTCGATATTTCTGAGATAAAAATTCATGAATGTGGATGGCTGAGCGCAATGAGCAGCCTTCAAAAATCTATAATAGCGACACTATTAAAGTAAGCCCAAGATGTAGAAGAACTCTTACTTCATGAGCCGAAATCTCAAGCACAACTGCTGAGTCAATGATATACCATAAGCAGTATCGATAGTTAATTGAATCCATTAGCAATAGAATGGAGCGTAACGTCCTTCTATTAGGCATCAAAGACAGAAGAAGCTTACGTCCGTAGTAATAAACAGATATCTGTTTATAAATACATAAACTCTAACCGGACAGAGTAAAGGCCTATGCCCATACGAAGACGGAAGGACCTTAATAACAATAGGTTCCAGATATTTATTAGGAGCCTGACTCTTAACCAAAAATCCAACCTAAATAGTAAAGGAAGTAGTGATTCCGAAACTACGAAAGTGAGAATCATCCACCGATAGTGCATGAAGCTCACTGACTCTTCAGTAAAAGAGAAGCCAACAGAATTACTGTCTAAAAGGTCAGAATTTGAAAACTACTGTTTCCAGAGGCTCAAATGATTACTTAGCTAAATAAGAACCGAAGTTAAATTCTATATAGAAATTTAATCTAATGATTCTAAGTCTACTTATCGAAAAGTAACTAACAGACTTAGATAAAGAGACATAAGACTCAATTGTAAACTATCATAGAGTGCATAGGTATGAGATAACATAGACCTATAACCTTAATAGTAATAGGCTGCAGAAGATCTTGTCAAACAAGTATACTAGAAAGTTGCAATGACTAGTAAGGAGGGATCAACGATATCAACATAGTGATCCCTATACCAACGACGGAAGAGCCTCCACTTTTTCCACATAGTATAGCGAAGAAGAGGTTCTCCTACAGTAAGAAATCGCGTCCAAAGCTCGTCCAGTACAATGCTTACAATGCAAGAAGGACCACACAACGGAATACGTGAAGGTTGAGACCTTACGGGTTGTGAAGAAGATGACACGATTTTCCCCAGCGAAAGAAGATCCTCTCATGGAGGAAGTTTTCGCATTAAGTCCCACAGTAGACATCTGAGTAAATTTACCCACGGTCTCTGTGAAGACAGAGATGCTATCAACAGAAATGTATTGTGGTTGTTTATCTTAGCAATACTTGCTGAAACAACAGCGCAGGAGGATACGCATATCCTATCATTCAGTCCTATTAGATCAATAGAGCGTTAACAACATAAGCTCAGAGATCCGGACATGCAAACACATATGTCTGCAATTGATTAGCAAGTTGTGATCAGAGATCCGGACATGCAAACACATACGTCTGCAATTGATTAGCAAGTTGTGTCGTAAATAAATTATCATTGGGCGCTCCCATTGATAGCAAATCTGATTGAATACTTGTTTGTTGAAAGTCCATTCTGACGGCAACAAGCGACCCATAAGTGAAAGGGAGTCCGGTAATACAATCAGACGACCCGGAATATGACGGACCGAAGCAGAACTTGGTGTACTATAACAAACAGAAGGATTCTTTCCATTAAATTGAATAACGGAATCGAATGAGTGCCTCCCTGGTTCCGGAGATACGCAAGTACTGTCGTATTATCGGACAGGATTTGGACATGCGTTTCTGAATAATGTTCATCCAATGACATAAAGCAAGCCTAAAAAAACATTATTCCGTGGAAGATAAGTGCTTGCCTAGAGACTGCGGAACCCAAAGACCCTGGCACTTCGAATCCGTTGGGATCAATATTGTATCCCAACCTGTTTGACTGGCAACCGTCATAATAATAAAACTCGGATCCGGCAACTGCAGTGGTACTCTCTGAGTCAACCACCGAATGTTTGCCCCAGTCTGAATCTCTTGCTACACTAGATAGACAAGAGAACGTGTAAATCGAGCAATTCATGGATTGCTGAAAAGTTGCCGTCGAAGAGAAGCTTCTCCGAGACCGAAGCGACTCTGAGAGAGTTCTTCACCTTACTATCCACGCGCGTGGATGTAGCTAGGGCTGCGTCACGTCTAACCAACTCCAGGTTGCCACTGAAGGGCGGAGTTATACGTGGACAAACTACTGCCCTCGAAAGAAATCACATTAAGGATCATATTTCGGAATTCTTTCTCTTGAAGACGTAATGATAACGCCTCAGTAAGGTGGATTACGTATGATAAAACGTCTAAGTTAAGTTTATTAGACATCATTGTCTTTTCCAACATAGTGGTTGGAAAAGACATAAATGGCGAAAAAGATAATTTCCAGTCTTTAACCCTGCCGTCTAGATGCATATGAACTCTCGGTATGCCCTGTTCTGCCAAAATAAATTATTCCTAGAAATGATAAAAGGCAGAATTGAGCATTGCGGACAAGAAACTAAACTATCATGCTTGGTAGCAGGCTTATATATATATAGCGTCGATAAATAATACAAATGTTCTAATGACAATATTGGACTGTGTCGGTAATTCAGGGACAATGTCCCTAAACCGATCCAAAATTCCGTGTCCAATGATGCCATAAGTCTCTTATCCAACATCGCAGCAATGTAGTCCGAAGGAACAACCACTGGAAGATAATGCCGGAAGAAATATATGGCAGCTTCCGTTGTTCCGAAAGGGAAAACTCGAAATCGTCCGAATCCCTTTCGCCATCCTGTCGGACCCTATAAAGCGTTCGGTCGTCCGAACCTGATGCAACAGCGGAGCGCACCGACCCAGCGCCGGCGGATAATTCCTGATTCGACCGAGAAACTGTTGATTGCTGGGATGCTGCGAAAAACTGTGCTAACTTGGATAGCACGTCCGTCACTGAGGCCTGTGGAGAAGAAGTCTTACGATGCATTGCCGCTGGAAGCTCCGTGATCGTTACCCCGTGCATACTTCTATTATGCGAGCGAACGGAGTGTATAGGCCTCGTGTCCCTTGGCTACCGGATGGCGTGACCTGTTCGCCATGGAATCACTGAATGACGAAACTGGTCGGATACTTAAGGTCACGTAGCCAATGTGCGGTCGTGTGCGCTGCTGTGAGGATGAGGAAGCATTATCGACAGTCTCTCGGACTGTCAATATAACGGAGTGTCCCGAGCGGCGGACATATGCTCCGAATGCGAAATATCTGAACCACAACATGCGGTCCCCTATGTTGTTGTACGAGAGAGGGACCTCTCTCGCTCACAGCCCGGACGGACCTGGACGAGCCAGGAACCGGACTAACAGGCTTCCTCCGATCTGTCCTCAATCCGTCGTCACTGGGTGAGTACTAAAGTTATTATAGTGCTCGCATCACCCAAATCTCCTTCCTAGACCGCAACGGACGAACCCGGCTGCCGAACCATTCGATGAATGGACGCTACACCGGGTGAGCTAGCGAATGTCACTCCGTCGATCCTACAAGGGACCTCTTAGGCGATAGACATATTCCATGAGCACTTATTGCCGCTAGCTCTTCATTAACTATGACGACAGAGGCAGACTTTGAAAGACATCTCCGTAACTTTGCGAACAAGAAACCCGAAATACTTGGTAATAGCAAGCATATAATAATATATATAGCGTCGTTCAATAATTCGAAAGTTTGTGTGACATTATTGGACTATGTCGGAACTGAGGGACGATGTCCCTGAACCGAACCGAAAATTTCTAAGTCCACCGACGCTATCAGTTTCTTATCCGGCATCGCAGCATACTGGTCCGACGAAAGAACCTGTAGAAGATAAAGTCAGATGACATACACAACAGCATATGTTGTTCCGAAAGGGAAAGCTCGAAATCCTCCGAATCCCTTTCGGTATCCCGTCGGACCGGATGAAATTATTTCGGACGTCCGTACCTGCTTCCGCGGAACATCCCGACCCAGCATCGTCGGATGCGACCGATTCAGTTGTTGCTGGGATGCTGCGATAAGCTGTGCTATTTGGGATAGCACGTCCGTCACCGAGGCCTGTGCAGTAGCGGTCTTACGATGCATTGCCGCCGGAAGCTCCGTGTACGTTGACTCCCGCACATTTTCTTATGCGAACGTCCGGAGTCTGCAGGCCTCGTGTCCCTGGCTACCGGATGGTGTGACCTGGTCGCCGATGATTCTCTGATTGGCGAAGCTGACTGGATATCCGAGGTCACGTAGCCAAGAGCGGTCGTGTGCGCTACCATGAGAATGAGGAAGCCTTATTGACAGTCTCTCCGGACTGACTATATGTCGGAGCATCCCGAGCGGCGGACGTATGCTCCGAATGTGAAACATTTTGTACCACAACATCTGGGGCCAGATGTTGTTGTACGAGAGAGGGGCCTCTCTCGCTCGCCGTCCGGATGGACCTGGACGAGCTAGGAACCGGACTAAAAGGCTTCCTCCGTTCTCCCTCTAATCCGCCGTCACTGGGTGTGCATTTGGTTGATTTATAGTGCTCGCATCACCCCAAAACTCCTTCTATACCGCAACGGACGAACCTGGCTGCCGAACCATTCGATGAATGGACGCTACACCAGGCGAGCTAGCGGACGTCAAAGGCCGTCGAACCTACTAGGGTCCTCTTAGGCAATTGGCGTATTTACATGAGCACTTTTCCGCTAGCTCTTCATTAATTGTGACGACGGAGGCACACTTTTGGAAGACATCACAGATACATCACCCTAATCTTGATCGTCTGAAATAGAAATTGATAAAGTAGAGTGACCCTGCGGGGAAAGGACCGGAATGTCCAATTCCCCACTAACATACCGTGACACACACTTCTCATGTTGTCATCGAAATTATCACATACAGAACAGGAGTTAGTGCTAGTACACTGACTACATATAGAATGATTATAAAAGTCAGAGGAAGATTTCCTCTTATTACAATTGACCAAAATCCTTTCAATGTGAAAAGAAAACAAAGTCCTAGTACTCGCACCAACCCCTGACAATCAAAATACATAATAATATGATCCATTAACATAGAAAAAATAATTGAAATCAAAAAATTTTAAAAAAATATTTTTTCAGAACAGCCCAAGTTTCTGAAAAGTAACGTTGAGCCCCAATGGATCCCAAGCCTAAGTGTGGACAAAAATTTTTAAAATATTTTAAACAATTTATGCAACACTTACGAACAATAATAATGTATCTAGTTATGATTAAATTAACATCAAGATATTATTTTCAAGAAATCCCCCCTCACACAGAGGGCTGTTGTAAAAGTAAACAATAAGTGTAAAAACACTAGAATAAGACTCCAGGCACCCAGGCCCGAAATCAGTTACCAATAATACACTATCTGATGCAAAACAGAGACTTCCAGGGAAGAAACTGCAGAACATCAGATGGTAGATGCAGAACACAACGCCTAACCACCCATAGGTGAAGACGTAAACATGGGGAAAAGAACAGAATTCATTCTGTTATTGAGCTGAAACTCCCAAAAAATTTTAGTAATAAAATTACAGAAAATATGCCAAAAGCATGGGAGAATAGCAAGAGGGAACTTAAAGGAAAGGGAGAGAGGAAAACACTGAACAAGCAGTGTAACTTGATAACAAGAATGACAACAAAATGGCTGCTGCCTCGAAAATAGGTAACTTAACATAATTTCTTTAAAAAATTTTAAGTTACAGCCCTGATAATTTTCTGTCACACATTTTTCCTCTCCTCCTTCTATATCCTCCTTAGAATCACCATTTCACTAATATTTATGTGTCTGGCATCATTTAAACTGAGATTTACAAGCACAAAGATCAGTCAGATGTTAACTGATGAAGGGCCAAACTAAGAATGATTAATGGCGCCAATTTCGGAACGTCCTTGACACTGCGCATGCGCAGTAGAGGTGAAGTGTGGAGGGCCATTCAGGACATGTTTTCTTTGGTTTTAGATGCAAATTTTGGGGATTGGGGGGCAAAATTTGTGTTTGGCCCTATATTTTAAGAGTTAGCACCAGCTATGTCTGGGTCATTGGTACAGTATAAAAATATCAAAAATGATATTAACTAGTTGAGTGCTAGAAGCTCATGTTTGGGCTTTACTGGAAAGTGCCAGTGCCTCAATTAACTCCCTACTTGCTGCTGGTGGATATTCCTGCCCAGGACACAAATCTCTTGTCACTGAAAGAAGTATAATTTTGGCCCATTCAATGGAATCTTCCTCTGTATATCAAATGTACTTTTGAACCCATGATTTCTTGAGTCAAATTTCGATGAATTTTTCATCAAATCTAGTCATGGCTGCTTCACAGCAGCCATGACTAAATTTGAAGAAAAATACTTTGAAAATACTTATACGGTTAAAAGTCTTCATATTCTGTGAATATACTATTACAGGCTCTCTCCAATAATCTGTTACAAGGCAAACCCAATCAACATTAATCGAACACTTTTCTAGTCAAAGAAAAAAAAAAACAATTGCAAGTCAGTTATTGGTCAGAAACCTAAAAGTGCTAATTTTAATATCACCGACATTGACCTTTGGCTAACAAACCTGAAAGTCAATGGGTTCCTCTCTTCCATCACAGTACAACCCCCACCCCCATCCCATAAGTTTAATGGATCTCCTTTAAACAGAACTACTGTTATTGGCCATAAACCTATTGTTTACATAAACTCTCATGCCCATCTGGAAATCAATTTTCTGACAGCGGTCTAAAGGGTGATCTGTCGTACATGTATGGGCAACTGCCTAAAAGAATCTGTTACACAGTCTAGTTCAACAGAGTTTTCGGTCATTACACAATGTTATTACCTTCAATTTTGAAAATAATTTTTTTATGTTGATCTTTCCAGAACTCAAAAGACTCTACAGAAAGAATTTGCAATTATCTGTATGGTGTTCGAACATCTCTTTGAATGCTTTCTTGTGTTCCTTTTAGTTTTGAAGCATCTTTAAATCAAAATGACTGGTTCATTTTCAAAAAGAGACTGTTGCAATATATAGAGGATATTCACGAAAATTTGATGAATACCGAAAATATCTCGTGAGTGGCTACAAAGAAATATGAGGATCTTCACGAGCGACGCAGTCGCGAGTGAAGATCCTCATATTTCTTGTAGCCACGAACGAGATATTTTCGGTATTCATCAAATTTTCGTGAATTTTCTTTTTATTTAATGCTCTACGACTACAAACTCTCCAATTTGTGGCCTTTATTTGCCATTAAGGCGCAAAATTTATGTGCCGAACCGGCGTCCATACAAAAATTACAACAACCAAACTCCAACCATTGGAATGTGTGAATATCCGCACAAAAAGTAGTCCCATCTTATTTCTCCCCTAACTTTACGATTTACCAAGGCTGGCGAATTGAAATAATCGCAATGTGTTTCGAAGAAATAGAACAATAACAAAAAACACCACTTTCTTATTTTCAATAACAAGACACGTCATTTTATTTTTTTTGAACTCAATGCACTGAAGACGTGTGAAGTTGAACTGAAGAAATTTGAAAGTGATTTCGGCTTTTCGCTGGAAGGTGAATGAGAAAGTCAAACTTTGAAACCGCTGATTTAATGAATTGATTTAGTCACTGTCACTATCAATTATTCGAATTCGTTTGTATTTGGGACTCTGGAATTCATTACTGATGTGCTGACTCGTTTAAAGTACATGTGATTCGTCATCCGAACCTACGATGAAATATCGATTTCTAAATATCATTTTGATATTTCGTTTTGCCGACCGACAGGGGAATATGACTTAATTTTTCAGCGTGAATTGATGCCTGAGCATTAAATAAAAGATTATATTCAAAGATTGTATCATTCTCATCTCACACATCTTCAGGTGTCTGACAATTTTACTCAAGATTTCACATGACTGTTCTGAAACACATGTTCGAGTTGTGACCATTTCTTACTGAAACAAAGATACTAAAGAAAGCAGTAATATAACTTCCTCACAAGGCACTGTCATGGTTGAGTGTTTGTATTGACAGTTCTTTTTTATCCATCTTTTATTTAGGTGTGAGTCCCTGTGGGACACCCGGGAAGAGGAGCAGTGCTTGTTTACTGTGGTAAACAAGCTCTGTTTTACTAGTAAAATAGGACCTGGTCACCAAAGCCTGGGGTGGAAGTCCTCAAAAATGGGTAACATGGGTATAAACGATTGGCTGGACTTGACTTTACATCCATGTTGTGGACACGGTTAGTCATTGTGTAGAAATATGTGATCTTACACAAATAAATAAAATATTTAGTTGTAATTTTATCTGTAACTGCTTGAAGCAACTGTTCCACGCAAAACCCCTACTCAAAAACTCAAGACTGTTCTGACATAACTTACCGATGCTTTCTCACCAATCCAATAATAAATCTGCCAGCTCAAGCTGTTGGAATCATCAATAAATGTTCTCAGGATAACATAGCAATCCGCTTCATAGAACTTGCCAATCAGTGCTGAAAACAGACATACAATATACTTTTCTCAGTAGTTTATGACCAAATAACTCTTCTCCTATCTATCTGGAGGGAATCACTTTCACAAAAGTAATCATGAATTGCTAAGTGTTTCATTTTATGCCTCCCAAACATATCTTATGACACCTAATTGGAACAGGAGTGGCAAGCAAGTTCCAATGAAGGGCCATAAGCTATATTTTGAAGGCAAATAATAAAAGAAATAAATCTGAATGACAATTTTTGTGAACAGTGCAAGTTGGATATGGCTATTACAGTACGTGGAGGTTGTATTATCATTAAATCACCCATAGAGTGGAGATTTCACCTGAGCAATAATTGCAAATTTGTTGCAAAGCATAACCATCAGAAGCAAAGTTCCAGCCAATGGACCTCCAGGTTAAACCCGGAGGTCCATTGGCTGAAACATTGCTTGTGTTTTTTGTCCATATGTACAGAATTTGAAAGTGATACTTTGGGTGATAACTCCACTCCGTGGGTGATTTAGTCACAATCCACTCTCCATGTACTGTAATGTTAACTTTAACAACTGCAGTAAAGTAAAGCACCATGACAGATTTTACAAAATTAGTTTAATTTTTTTATAAATGTATTTTATTTAACCAAGTTCATAAACAGGGTTTATAAACAGACATCTAATTATCTCAATATCTCTCCCTTTCTAGAGACAATGTTCAGGAACTAGTGAAAGAGGTGGTCCATGTGGAGACAAATACTTCACAATTGCAAGTGTTAAAACCTTCTGTCCAAACATCAGGTGCATGGAAAACGTATCACTTTTGAGAGGTGCAGCAATCTGGCATAAGACAAAATAAATACAGACAAACACTGTTAACTAAACAAGAGGCCCCACGGGGCCTGAAGCGCTCATCTTGTACAGAACACAATTTAAACAGAGTCCAAGAATGAATCTACATTAAGCAAGCCATCTCCATAGGCTACACTGTCAATCCTTGAGTCCCTCAGGAGTGACAAAAATAATCTGGGCATCATGCCTTTTCTTCAGTTGATCATAAGTAAAATGTAGAGCTTCCCTATGAAGCCCCTTGATACAACCTATGTGGATTAATCTTAGTACCTCTAGAAGGTACTGAATACAAAATTTTTAATTCTTCAGCAAAATTGCCAATTCCGGCTCCCATAGAGAGCCCAAATATTAACCCAGGCTCTTGATTTGAACACAGTTAAATCTGACTTCCCTAGAGATGTTGTGTACTGAATATGAAAGCATTCTGATTGTTGGATCTGAAGAAGAGAAATTGTAAAGAAATTTCTCCGAATTGCACTAAGTTCAAATTTGGGCTACCATAGCGAGCCCACATATTGACCTATGGATCCGATTTGAACAAACTTGAATCTGACCCCCTAGAGATGTTGTATACCAAATGTGAAAGCATTCTGACAAGTGAATCTGAAGAAGAAGATTTTTGAAGAAATTCCCTTATATTGTACTAAGTTAAATTTCATGTTCCCATATGGAGCCCAAATATTAACCTAGGCACTCGAATTGAACAACCTGGAATCTGACCCCCCTAGAGATGTTGTATACCAAATATAAAAGCATTCCGACTGGTGGATCTGAAGAAGAAGATTTTTAAAGAAATTTTCTCATATTGCACTAAGTAAAAATTTGGGCTACCATAGTGAGCCCAAATATATACCTAGGGATCTGATTTGAACAAACTTGAATCTGACCCCCATAGAGATGTTGCATACCAAATATCAAAGCATTCTGACTGATGGATCTGAAGAAGAAGATTTTTTTAAATTACCCTCCATATTGAACAAAGATAAAATTTGGGCTTCCGTAGGAAGCCCAAATATTAACCTAGGGACTTGGTTTGAACAATCTAGAATCTGACCCTCATAAAAATGATGTATACCAAATATTAAAAGATTCTGACTGGTGGTTCTGAAGAAGAATATTTTTAAAGAATATTCCCCATATTACCCTATGTTAAAACTTCGGGCTCCTGTAGAGAGCCCAAATATGAACCAATGAGCTTTATTTCAACAAACTTTTATCTGACCCCCCTATGAATGCTGTATACCAAATATCAAAAGATTCTGATGATTGGTTCTGGAGAAAAGACTTTTTTAAATTTTTGCAAATATGCTGACTCAGCATTTTTTCGATGCCCATTACAGAACACCCTAACATAACTGATGGCAATTTTTTTTTACCATTCAATTCTACTGGTCATAAGGATACTTCATACCAAATAAAAGCTCTCTGTTCCGTGGGGTTTGGGAAATATGGGCGTTTGAAAATATTTCTATTTTTAGCTCCCAGGGTTCCCATGGGGATGCGGGTATTTTTTTTTTTGCATGGGTCATGTACTTATGACCCAATAATACCACAAACCAAATTTGGTTCATACCGGACCATCGGTTCAGAAAGTTAAAAAATTTATAGTAATTTATATATTTTTTATACTTACCAATGACCCAGACATAGCTGGTGCTAACTCTTAAAATATAGGGCCAAACACAAATTTTGCCCCCCAATCCCCAAAATTTGCATCTAAAACTAAAGAAAACATGTCCTGAAAGGCCCTCCACACTTCGCCCCTACTGCGCATGCGCAGTGTCAAGGACGTTCCGAAATTGGCGCCATTTATCATTCTAATAACCAGTGCCTGGTAAGCGCTATGTACTCAGCGGGGAGGCAAGAGTTCCCAACTCCTGGGAGGGCCATCCCCGTCTGGGTCATTGGTAAGTATAAAAAATATATAAATTACTATAAATTTTTTAACATTTTTATACTGTACCAATGACCCAGACATAGCTGAATAGTAAAAAGGCTGGAGGGCCAAGGACATAGAGCAAAATGGAATACGCTCAATAAAATAAAATAGAGTCATCCCCTGTAGGGAAAAGAAGTAATAGGCCTTACATGTATCTTTCTTATTTATGATAAATTAGAAAGATACAACACCTTCCAAAATTGAGCTTCATACATCCATGTACTCTATTAATATCCAATATAATCCTTATACTAATAATTTTTAAAGTAAGCCAATAATAAAGTAAGTCTAGAGAATAGAGACTCTTATACTCCTAAAAGTGTCTGAGAATTGCATAATCATGTCCGTTGACATATGCAATATTCAAAAGCTATACTTTAAAAACTAAGACTTGAATGAATTTTATAAACTTAAACTTCTCACTAAACAACCATCCCAATAACAGCTCAGAATTACTAACTCCGGAGGAGGTATCCCCTTGTTTTCATAGTAAAACAGGTGACCCAAGGGAACACCCTCCCCCCCCCTTTTTCTTGCCCTGGGTCAAATAGCCCAGAGCGAAGAGGGCAGCCGAACGGAGACACTGCCGAAACAGACAGCCTACCTAGCTATAGTAGCAACTGTCAAGAGAATGACATTCTGAGCAGTAGATAATAGACCTAACAAAAGAGGCCTCAAGAAATTGACTCGATATTTCTAAGATAAAATTCATGAATGTGGATGGCTGAGCGCAATGAGCGGCCTTCAAAAATCTATAATAGCGACACTATTAAAGTAAGCCCAAGAAGTAGAAGAACTCTTACTTCATGAGCCGAAATCTTAAGCACAACTGCTAAGTCAATGATATACCATAAGCAGTACGCTAGTTAATAGAATCCATTAACAATAAAATGGAGCGTAACGTCCTTCTACTAGACATCAAAGACAGAAGAAGCTTACGCCCTTGTAATAAACAGATATCTGTTTATAAATACATAAACTGTACCCGGAAAGAGTAAAGGCCTATGCCCATACGAAGACGGAAGGACCTTAAAATAATAGGTTCCGGATAATAGGAGCCTAACTCTTATGCAACAATCCAACCTAAATAGTAACGGAAGTATTGATTCCGAAACTATGAAAGTGAAAATCATCCATCGATAGTGCATGAAACTCACTGACTCTACAGTAAAAGAGAAACCAACAGAATTACTGTCTAAAAGGTCAGAATTTGAAAACTACTGTTTCCAGAGGCTCAAATGATTACTTAGCTAAATAAGAACCGAAGTTAAAATCTGTATAGGAATTTAATCTAAAGATTCTAAGTCTATTTATCAAAAAGTTACTAACTGACTTAGATAAAGAGACAAAAGACTCAATTGTAAACTATCGTAGAGTGCATAGGTATGAGGTAACATAAACCTATAACCTAAATAATAACAGGCTGCAGTAGATCTTGTGAAACAAGTATACTAAAAAATAGCAATGAGTAGTATGGAGGGATCAACAATATGAACATAATGATCCCTACACCACGACGGAAGAGCCTCCACTTTAGTCGCATAGAATAGCGAAGAAGAGGATCTCCTATAGTAAGAAATCGCGTCCAAAGCTCGTCCAGTACAGTGCTTACAATGCAATACGGACCACACAACGGAATACATGAAGGTTGCGACCTTGCTGGTTGTGATAAAGATGACACGATTTACCCAGTGAAAAAAGATCCTCACATAGAGGAAGATTTCACGTAAAGATCCACAGTAGACAAGAGAGTAAATTACTCATGATCTCTGTGAAGATAGAGATGCTATCAACAGAAATGTATTGTGGTTGTTTATCTTAGCAATACCTGCTAAAACAACAGCGCCGGAGGATACGCGTATCCTATCATTCCGTCCTATAGATCAATAGAGCGTTAACACTATTAGCTCAGAGATCTGGACAAGCCAACACATACGTCTGCAATTGATTAGCAAGCTGTGTCATAAATAAAACATCATTGGGCGCTCCCATAGATAGCAAATCTGATTGAATACTTGTTTGTTGAGAGTCCATTCTGACAGCAACAAGCGACCCGTAAGAGAACGGGAGTCCGATAAAACAATCAGACGACCCAGAATATGACGGACCAAAACTGAACTTGGTGTACTATAACCAACAGACGGATTCTTTCCATTAAATTGAATAACGGAAACGAAAGAGTGCCTCCCTGGTTCCGGAGATACGCCACTACTGTCGAATTAAAGGACAGGAATTTGGGCATGCGTTTCTGAATAATGTTCATGCAATGACATAAAGCAAGCCTAAAAAACATTATTCCGCGGAAGTTAAACTGATAGCTAAAAGACTGCGGAACCCAAAGACCCTGGTACTTCGAATCCGTAGGGATCAGTATATATCCCAATCTGTTTGACTGGCAACCGTCATAACAGCCACACTCGGGTCCGGCAACTGCGGCGGCACTCTCTGAGTCAACCACCGAATGTTTGCCCCAGTCTGAATCTCTTGTAACACTAGATAGACAAGAGAATGTATAAATCGAGCAATTCATGGATTGCCGGAAAGTTGCCGTCGAAGAGAAGCTCCTCCGAGAACGAAGCGACTCTGAGAGAGTTCTTAACCTTACTATCCACGCGTGTGGATGTAGCTAGGGCTGCGTCACGTCTAACCAACTCCAATCAGCCACTGAAGGGCGGAGTTATACGTGAACAAACTACTGCCCTCAAAAGAAATTACATTGAGAATAATATCCCGTAAATCTTTTCTTGAAGACGTAATGATAACGCCTCAGTAAGGCGGATTACGTATAATAAAGCGTCTAAGTTAAGTCTACTATACATAATGTCGTTCCCAACATTGAAATTGGAAAAGACATAAACGGCGAAAAAGAATATATGCAGTCTTTAATCACACCGTCTAGACGCATATGAACTCTCGGTATGCCCTGCTCTGCCAAAATAAACTATTTGTAAAAATGATAAAATGGCAGAAATGAGCAACGCGGACAAGAAACTAAACTATCATGCTTAGTAGCAGGCTTGTATATATATATAAATATATAGCGTCGAAAAATAAAACACATGTTGTAATGACAATATTGGACTGCGTCGGTAAGTCAGGGACAATGTCCCTGTACCGATCGAAAAATCCGAGTCCAATGACGCTATAAGTCTCTTATCCAAGATCGCAGCAATGAAGTCCGAAAAATAATCACTGGAAGAAATGCCAGAAGATATGAAAGGCATCTTCCGATACTACTAAAGGGAAAACTCGAAATCTTTCGAATCCCTTTCGCCATCCTGTCGGACCCTATAAAGCGTTCGGTCGTCCGTAGCTGATGCAACCGCGGACCGCACCGACCCAGCGCCGTCGGATAATTCCTGATTCGACCGAGAAACTGTCAATTGCTGGGATGCTGCGAAACAACTGTGCTAACTCGGATAGCACGTCCGTCACTGAGGCCTGAGGAGAAGCGGTCTTACGATGCATTGCCGCTGGAAGCTCCGTGATCGTTACCCCGTGCATACTTCCAATATGCGAGCGAACGGAGTGTATAGGCCTCGTGTCCCTTGGCTACCGGATGGCGCGACCTATTCGCCGTGGAATCACTGAATGCCGAAACTGATCGGATACTCGAGGTCACGTAGCCAATGTGCGGTCGTGTGCCCTGCTGTGAGGATGAGGAAGCATTAAAGACAGTCTCTCGGACTGTCAATATAACGGAGCGTCCCAAGCAACGGACATATGCTCCGAATGTAAAATATCTGAACCACAACATGCGGTCCCCTATGTTGTTGGCTTCCTCCGATCTGTCCTCAATCTGCCGTCACTGGGTGAGTACTAAAGTAATTAAAGTGCTCGCATCACCCAAATCTCCTTCCTAGACCGCAACGGACGAACCCGGCAGCCGAACCATTCGATGAATGTACGCTACACCGGGTGAGCTAGCGAATGTCACTCCGTAAGCGATAGACATATTCCATGAGCACTTATTGCCGCTAACTCTTCATTAACTATGACGACAGAGGCACACTTTTGAAAGACATCTCCATAACTCTTCGAACAAGAAACCAGAAATGCTTGGATAGCAAGCATAAAATAATAATATATATAGCGTCGTTCAATAATTCGAAAGTTTGTGTGACATTATTGGACTATGTCGGAACTGAGGGACGATGTCCCTGAACCGAACCAAAAATTTCTAAGTCCACCGACGCTATCAGTTTCTTATCCGGCATCGCAGCATATGTTGTTCCGAAAGGGAAAGCTTGAAATCCTCCGAATCCCTTTCGGTATCCCGTCGGACCGGATGAAACTTTCGGACGTCCGTACCCGCTTCCGCGGAGCGTCCCGACCCAGCATCGTCGGATAAAATATATGCGACAGATTCAGTTGATGCTGGGATGCTGCGATAAACTGTGCTATTAAGGAAAGCACGTCCGTTCCCGAGGCCTGTGCAGTAGCGGACTTACGATGCATTGCCGCCGGAAGCTCCGTGTACGTTGACTCCCGCACACTTCCTATGCGAACGTCCGGAGTCTGCAGGCCTCGAGTCCCCGGCTACCGACCCAGCGCTGTCGGATAATTCTCGATCCGACACCGTTTCTGTCGGCTGCTGGGATGCTGCGATAAGCTGTGCTATGTGCACAAGAATGTCCGGCGTCGAGACCTGCGGAGGCGCAGTCTATCGCTGCTTCGCCGAGGGCAGCTCCGCATCAGATGGCTCCCGCATACTTTTCCTATGCGAACGTCCGGAGTCCATCGGTCTCGAATCCCTGGCTGCCGGATGGTGTGACCTGGTCGCCGAAGAATCCTTGATCGGCGAAGCTGGTAATATATCGGCGGTCACGCAGCCAAGGTGCGGTCGTGTGCGCTGACGAGAAGAGGAAGCCTTAGCAGTCTCAGCGGACTGCCTATACAACGGAGCGTCCCGAGCGACGGACGTATGCTCCGCTAGCGACACATTTTGTACCACAACATCTGGGGCCAGATGTTGTTGAACGAGAGAGGGGCCTCTCTCGCTTGCCGTCCGGATGGACCGGAACGAGCTATGAACCGGACTAAAAGGCTTCCTCCGTTCTCCCTCCGATCCGCCGTCACTGGGTGTGCATTAAGTTAATTTTATAGTGCTCGCATCACCCCAAAATTCCTTCTAGACCGCAACGGACGAACCCGGCTGCCGAACCATTCGGTGAATGGACGCTACACCGGGCGAGCTAGCGGACGTCAAAGGCCGTCGAACCTACTAGGGTCCTCTTAGGCAATTGGCGTATAACATGAGCACTTTTCCGCTAGCCCTTCATTAATAGTGACGACGGAGGCACACTGTTGGAAGACATCACAGATACATCACCCTAATCTTGATCGTCTGAAATAGAAATTGATAAAGTAGAGTGACCCTGCGGGGAAAGGACCGGAGTGTCCAAATCCCCAACAACATACCGTGACATACGCTTCCCATATTGTCATCGAAATCATACGATACAGAACAGGAGTTAATGCGAGTACACTGACCACTTATAGAATGATAATAAAGTCAGAGGAAGACTTCCTCTTAAAACAATTGATCAATATCTTTTCAATGTGAAAAGAAAACAAGTCCTGGTACTCGCACTAACCCCTGGCAATCAAAATACATAATAATAATATGATCCATTAATATAGAAAAAATAATTGAAATCAAAATATTTTGAAAAAATATTTTTTCAGAACAGCCCAAGTTTCTGAAAAGTAACGTTGAGCCCCAATGGATCCCAAGCCTAAGTGTGGACAAAAATTTTAAAAATATTTTAAACAATTTATTCAACACTTACGAACAATAATAATGTATCTAGTTATGATTAAAATAACATAAAGATATTATTTATTAGAAATCCCCCCTTCACACAGAGGGCTGTTGTAAATGTAAACAATGAGTGTAAAAACACTAAAAAAGACTCCAGGCACCCAGGCCCGAAATCAGTTACCAAAAATACACTATCTGATGCAAAACAGAGACTTCCAGGGAAGAAACTGCAGAACATCAGATGGTAGATGCAGAACACAACGCCTAACCACCCGTAGGTGAAGACGTAAACATGGGGAAAGAACAGAATTCATTCTGTTATTCAGCTAAAACTCCCAAGAAATTTTAGTAATAATAATTACAGAAACTATGCCAAAAGCATGGGAGAATAGCAAGGGGGAACTTAAAGGACAGGGAGAGAGGAAAACACTTGTAAAAACAGTGTAACTAAATAATCAGAATGACAACAAAATGGCTGCTGCCTTGAAAATAGGTAACTTAACATAATTTCATTAAAAAATTTTAAGTTACAGCCCTGATAATATTCTGTCACACATTCTTTTCCTCTCCTCCTTCTCTATCCTCCTTAGAATCACCATTTCACTAATATTTATGTGTCTGGCATCCTTTAAACTGAGATTTAAAAGCACAAAGATCAGTCAGATGTTAACTGATGAAGGGCCAAACTTAGAATAATAAATGGCGCCAATTTCGGAACGTCCTTGACACTGCGCATGCGCAGTAGGGGCGAAGTGTGGAGGGCCTTTCAGGACATGTTTTCTTTAGTTTTAGATGCAAATTTTGGGGATTGGGGGGCAAAATTTGTGTTTGGCCCTATATTTTAAGAGTTAGCACCAGCTATGTCTGGGTCATTGGTACAGTATAAAAATATAGAAATTTTGGGCGGGGCCAAAAATCTTACCCCTCCCATTACAAAGCCAAATATTACTTCACGAACTTCGTTTGAACAAACTTGATTCTACACCTCATATGGAAGCTCCATAGCAAATATCAAGTCATTGTACACACTGGTTCTTGAGAAGAAGATTTTAAAATATTTTGGTGCATTTTCCCCCACTCCCTCCCTATGGGGCTGGGCATGCTGAGTTGAACAAAAATGAAATGCCCCTTTGGGACCATCACTCACACAAACTTTCACTTGAATTGGCCCAGTGGCTTTGGAGGAGAAGACCAAAACATGGTGTTGACAGACGATGGACGACGGATGGGAAGCGATGAGATTAGCTCAGCTTGACTTTGTCAAGATGAGATAAAAACCTTCATGCTTGGGAAAAATAGTCGATCAACAGGAGTAATCTAAATCTGTTCAACATTCTTGTTTTAAATGTTTTTATTCTATTATAAAATGTTTGACAAACAAGATATAACAGATCAAATGCTTATACTTGAGATTGTGATGGCAAAGAGCTCAGTAAAGCTGAGGAATGTGTAGGCAGTCAAATATAATTTCTTGTTTGATCACAATAATTTTTAACTTCTTGCATGCTGTTGGCAGATATTCCTGCCGAGGACAAGGAATAGTAACCAACGAAATAAGTATAATTGGGGCACTTTTGTCCAAATTCTCCCTTGTATATTGGATTATATGTTTGATCAATGAGTTCTTGAGTTAAATTTATATGAATTTTTCATCGAATCTAGTCATGGCTTCACAGCAGCCATGACTAGATGTGGCGAAAAATATTTGACAAATCCTCAGCGGGTTAATAGTTAATCATCAATAGGGATTTATTCTGAAACTTATATGCAATTAATGGGTTAAATTTGCACTCGAGGTATATGAAGTAGCTTGATGTTTGGGATTTGTATGCAGTTAACAGGGTTATTCTATGGGCCAGTATCCAGTTAAGTGGGACACACTGCACAGTTATAACCTGATTATGGGCTTCTGTATACTCAACCAGTTGACAAATTTTTGTCAGGGAAAATAATGAAATGGTGTGTTTTGACATGTCTACACATAATCATATTATTCCCTCTAACACAACAGTTTTCCTGTTGTTGCTGCTGCTTTAATTGTTGCTGTTGTTGTTATTGTCATTACTGGTGGTGGTGTCTGGATGTCAGTGTCAGCAGCCAGGATCATCTTTGACTAATGTTTTAAAGGTTGCAAACGTCAGTGTACCCAGAGAAAACTATCTGATAGCAACAAATGACCAAAAGTAATCTGCCACATGCATCTGTTCTATTAACACTGATGGCATAATTGAGGTTTAAGAACACTATCAACATCTATGGTTACCATATATGTCTGTGTATATGTCGCCCCTGTGTATAAGTCGCATCCCCAATTCACACTTGGAATTCCTCCCTTTTGCCTAAAGCCCATGTATAAGTCACAAACCCATTTTCAAGTTTATGCAGTGGATAAAAGTAACAGAAAACACATAATATTTAATTGACAATTTATTCTCTGAAGAATTTAAACTGAAATAAAATGAAAAGAAAATAATTTTGGTGAATCTGCACTCAGTCAAAACCACACGATTGTTCTGTTATACAATTGATAAACAGCAGGAACAACTTTTGTCCAAAGAAGTCAGTGCCCTGAAAATTCTCTGAAACAAGTCGTACCCATGTATAAGAAGCACCCTCAATTTTGACATCACTTTTCCAGGTAAAAAAGTGTAACTTATACACGGACATATATGGTAAGTTCCGCGAATTGTTATTATTTAGGTTGTCAACTTTAGAGGGTTCACACTCATGGTGTGTGTACCAGATCCTGTTATCTCCAGTAGAGCACAAAGAACAAGTGATGCTTTATTCCTCAATGTTTCGCATGGAAGGCCTATTCAAAGAATTATCAATGTTTCACATGGAAGCCCTATTCAAAGAATTATTAACCCTTTACCTAACATGAAAAGCAGACGACACTTGCAAAAAAAATTCTTGCATAACTCATTTTTGTCATTTTTGGTCTCAAAAACATAGGTTATGACCCCTCATTGGAATGAGCTCAATGAGCTCGTTCCAATGAGGGGCCATAACCTATGTTTTTGAGACAAAAAATGTAAAAATAATGAAAATATTAACTGGCAATTTTTTAGAAAAGCGCTGGCCAGTTTTGGTCATTATGCTGGGTAAAGGGTTAAAAGATTTGTATAAACTGAACAAAAATGTATACCAATATCTATGTCAGTGACTATCATATCAACTACATACTCTATCCATAGCACTCACCTTCTTCAACTTCATTTGGTAAGAAGTTCTCAATTTCCCAACATGTGATCCCTGTGAAAGATAAATGATGCCCAAAACTAGAAACAGTATTACTGAAACTGAAAGTAGTAATTATTTTCAAAAACTTAAAACAATGACCTAACACATTTTACAAATGGCCTGGGTCAACCATTACATTCATACAGTGGAGCCCCGTTAATTGAATAGTCACTTTGAAAGTGAAAATTATCTAATTAACAGGAGTATTCAATTAATGGGGATTTGGTCACATTCATATATTCTAGAGATAAACTAAGCATTTATTCTATTATGTCCTGTTTGACAGAGTTCACCGATCTATGACAAACAAGATATAATAGATTAAATGCTTGTATTGGATATAGTGAAGCCAAATAGGTCCATAAACAAAGGAATTCAGTGATTTTCAGGATAATTTCCCAACATATTCAAAATTGTTTTATTCTGTTAGCAGGGGTTTATTCTATATTCTAAATACAATTAACAGATCAAATTTGTGCTGAGGGTATGGTAAATTTTTTTGGTATTTGAAGTTATATTCAACCAGAGGCCTGCATCGCAAAGCGCTGTTAATGCCCCCAACCGCAAAAAAATGTCTAAGTCAAAAGAGTGAAAAAGGGCTATAACTCAGGAAAAAAGGCATGGAAGAAACTCACGCTACACAGGTATCATTCCCCCATGATGCTCTATCACAACTCCAAATATATTTCAAATTGGAGTAGCAGTGGCTGAGATACAAGGGAAAATGTTGGTATGAATGGATGGACAAACAGATGGACAGACAGATCTCTCCACTAGATACCCCTTCAACTTTTTAAGTCGGGGGCATAATTAACAGGTTTATTCAATTGAGAGAAATCTATTTAAGTGAGCTGCAATGATCATTCCTAGGGTTTTGTGAATTTCAAATTGGATTGAAACTAGAATCAAATCGGTAAATGATTTTGAAACAAATTGAATGGAATCTCACTGTGTTTTAAGTTGTAGATAATGTACCTCCTTATAACCATACAATTTAGCAAATTTTCCCAGTCTCTGCTGAAGTATTGTATTGAGTGGCGACTTGTCTGGTAGGGTACGTCAATCAAAAGGCAGAATATTACATAAACAGATTCAAAGTAGTTTCAGAAACAGAACTTTCTTGAACTTTTCTTCTATTATCAGGTCTCCTGTATAGGAGGCTGTCTCCTGTATAGGAGACCTGATGATAGAAAAAGAGTTCAACAGGAGACACTTGGTCAGATTTTGAGAACATTTCAATGATTACAAAATTTTCAAATCAGTCTTCAGGACGATATTGAATTGAATCAAAATTGTAAAGCTTCATAGGGCTCTAATCATTCAATAGCAATAATTTATAAGCCTAAAATACACAGAAGTGCCCTTTGGCTTTACAGTTGCTAATAGAATGCCCATTGAAAGAGATGTGTTTTAACGCTTTTCTTAAATGAACTCAGGGTCTGAATGGTTTTATACTTTTGGGGAATGAGTTCCACACAGTGGGGGCAGCCACAGAAAGTTAAAAAATTTATAGTAATTTATATATTTTTTATACTTACCAATGACCCAGACATAGCCGGTGCTAACTCTTAAAATATAGGGCCAAACACAAATTTTGCCCCCCAATCCCCAAAATTTGCATCTAAAACTAAAGAAAACATGTCCTGAAAGGCCCTCCACACTTCGCCCCTACTGCGCATGCGCAGTGTCAAGGACGTTCCGAAATTGGCGCCATTTATCATTCTAATAACCAGTGCCTGGTAAGCGCTATGTACTCAGCGGGGAGGCAAGAGTTCCCAACTCCTGGGAGGGCCATCCCCGTCTGGGTCATTGGTAAGTATAAAAAATATATAAATTACTATAAATTTTTTAACATTTTTATACTGTACCAATGACCCAGACATAGCTGAATAGTAAAAAGGCTGGAGGGCCAAGGACATAGAGCAAAATGGAATACGCTCAATAAAATAAAATAGAGTCATCCCCTGTAGGGAAAAGAAGTAATAGGCCTTACATGTATCTTTCTTATTTATGATAAATTAGAAAGATACAACACCTTCCAAAATTGAGCTTCATACATCCATGTACTCTATTAATATCCAATATAATCCTTATACTAATAATTTTTAAAGTAAGCCAGTAACAAAGTAAGTCTAGAGAATAGAGACTCTTATACTCCTAAAAGTGTCTGAGAATTGCATAATCATGTCCGTTGACATATGCAATATTCAAAAGCTATACTTTAAAAACTAAGACTTGAATGAATTTTATAAACTTAAACTTCTCACTAAACAACCATCCCAATAACAGCTCAGAATTACTAACTCCGGAGGAGGTATCCCCTTGTTTTCATAGTAAAACAGGTGACCCAAGGGAACACCCTCCCCCCCCCCCCCCCTTTTTCTTGCCCTGGGTCAAATAGCCCAGAGCGAAGAGGGCAGCCGAACGGAGACACTGCCGAAACAGACAGCCTACCTAGCTATAGTAGCAACTGTTAAGAGAATGACATTCTGAGCAGTAGATAATAGACCTAACAAAAGAGGCCTCAAGAAATTGACTCGATATTTCTAAGATAAAATTCATGAATGTGGATGGCTGAGCGCAATGAGCGGCCTTCAAAAATCTATAATAGCGACACTATTAAAGTAAGCCCAAGAAGTAGAAGAACTCTTACTTCATGAGCCGAAATCTTAAGCACAACTGCTAAGTCAATGATATACCATAAGCAGTACCGATAGTTAATAGAATCCATTAATAATAAAATGGAGCGTAACGTCCTTCTACTAGACATCAAAGACAGAAGAAGCTTACGCCCTTGTAATAAACAGATATCTGTTTATAAATACATAAACTGTACCCGGAAAGAGTAAAGGCCTATGCCCATACGAAGACGGAAGGACCTTAAAATAATAGGTTCCGGATAATAGGAGCCTAACTCTTAAGCAACAATCCAACCTAAATAGTAACGGAAGTATTGATTCCGAAACTATGAAAGTGAAAATCATCCATCGATAGTGCATGAAACTCACTGACTCTACAGTAAAAGAGAAACCAACAGAATTACTGTCTAAAAGGTCAGAATTTGAAAACTACTGTTTCCAGAGGCTCAAATGATTACTTAGCTAAATAAGAACCGAAGTTAAAATCCGTATAGGAATTTAATCTAAAGATTCTAAGTCTATTTATCAAAAAGTTACTAACTGACTTAGATAAAGAGACAAAAGACTCAATTGTAAACTATCGTAGAGTGCATAGGTATGAGGTAACATAAACCTATAACCTAAATAATAACAGGCTGCAGTAGATCTTGTGAAACAAGTATACTAAAAAATAGCAATGAGTAGTATGGAGGGATCAACAATATGAACATAATGATCCCTACACCACGACGGAAGAGCCTCCACTTTAGTCGCATAGAATAGCGAAGAAGAGGATCTCCTATAGTAAGAAATCGCGTCCAAAGCTCGTCCAGTACAGTGCTTACAATGCAATACGGACCACACAACAGAATACATGAAGGTTGCGACCTTGCTGGTTGTGATAAAGATGACACGATTTACCCAGTGAAAAAAGATCCTCATATAGAGGAAGATTTCACGTTAAGACCCACAGTAGACAAGAGAGTAAATTACTCATGATCTCTGTGAAGATAGAGATGCTATCAACAGAAATGTATTGTGGTTGTTTATCTTAGCAATACCTGCTGAAACAACAGCGCCGGAGGATACGCGTATCCTATCATTCCGTCCTATAGATCAATAGAGCGTTAACACTATTAGCTCAGAGATCTGGACAAGCCAACACATACGTCTGCAATTGATTAGCAAGCTGTGTCATAAATAAATCATCATTGGGCGCTCCCATAGATAGCAAATCTGATTGAATACTTGTTTGTTGAGAGTCCATTCTGACAGCAACAAGCGACCCGTAAGAGAACGGGAGTCCGATAAAACAATCAGACGACCCGGAATATGACGGACCAAAACTGAACTTGGTGTACTATAACCAACAGACGGATTCTTTCCATTAAATTGAATAACGGAAACGAAAGAGTGCCTCCCTGGTTCCGGAGATACGCCACTACTGTTGAATTAAAGGACAGGAATTTGGGCATGCGTTTCTGAATAATGTTCATGCAATGACATAAAGCAAGCCTAAAAAAACATTATTCCGCGGAAGTTAAACTGATAGCTAAAAGACTGCGGAACCCAAAGACCCTGGCACTTCGAATCCGTAGGGATCAGTATATATCCCAATCTGTTTGACTGGCAACCGTCATAACAGCCACACTCGGGTCCGGCAACTGCGGCGGCACTCTCTGAGTCAACCACCGAATGTTTGCCCCAGTCTGAATCTCTTGTAACACTAGATAGACAAGAGAATGTATAAATCGAGCAATTCATGGATTGCCGGAAAGTTGCCGTCGAAGAGAAGCTCCTCCGAGAACGAAGCGACTCTGAGAGAGTTCTTAACCTTACTATCCACGCGTGTGGATGTAGCTAGGGCTGCGTCACGTCTAACCAACTCCAATCAGCCACTGAAGGGCGGAGTTATACGTGAGCAAACTACTGCCCTCAAAAGAAATTACATTGAGAATAATATCCCGTAAATCTTTTCTTGAAGACGTAATGATAACGCCTCAGTAAGGCGGATTACGTATAATAAAGCGTCTAAGTTAAGTCTACTATACATAATGTCGTTCCCAACATTGAAATTGGAAAAGACATAAACGGCGAAAAAGAATATATGCAGTCTTTAATCACACCGTCTAGACGCATATGAACTCTCGGTATGCCCTGCTCTGCCAAAATAAACTATTTGTAAAAATGATAAAATGGCAGAAATGAGCCACGCGGACAAGAAACTAAACTATCATGCTTAGTAGCAGGCTTGTATATATATATAAATATATAGCGTCGAAAAATAAAACACATGTTGTAATGACAATATTGGACTGCGTCGGTAAGACAGGGACAATGTCCCTGTACCGATCGAAAAATCCGAGTCCAATGACGCTATAAGTCTCTTATCCAAGATCGCAGCAATGAAGTCCGAAAAATAATCACTGGAAGAAATGCCAGAAGATATGAAAGGCATTTTCCGATACTACTAAAGGGAAAACTCGAAATCTTTCGAATCCCTTTCGCCATCCTGTCGGACCCTATAAAGCGTTCGGTCGTCCGTAGCTGATGCAACCGCGGACCGCACCGACCCAGCGCCGTCGGATAATTCCTGATTCGACCGAGAAACTGTCAATTGCTGGGATGCTGCGAAACAACTGTTCTAACTTGGATAGCACGTCCGTCACTGAGGCCTGAGGAGAAGCGGTCTTACGATGCATTGCCGCTGGAAGCTCCGTGATCGTTACCCCGTGCATACTTCCAATATGCGAGCGACCGGAGTGTATAGGCCTCGTGTCCCTTGGCTACCGGATGGCGCGACCTATTCGCCGTGGAATCACTGAATGCCGAAACTGATCGGATACTCGAGGTCACGTAGCCAATGTGCGGTCGTGTGCCCTGCTGTGAGGATGAGGAAGCATTAAAGACAGTCTCTCGGACTGTCAATATAACGGAGCGTCCCGAGCAACGGACATATGCTCCGAATGTAAAATATCTGAACCACAACATGCGGTCCCCTATGTAGTTGGCTTCCTCCGATCTGTCCTCAATCTGCCGTCACTGGGTGAGTACTAAAGTAATTAAAGTGCTCGCATCACCCAAATCTCCTTCCTAGACCGCAACGGACGAACCCGGCAGCCGAACCATTCGATGAATGTACGCTACACCGGGTGAGCTAGCGAATGTCACTCCGTAAGCGACAGACATATTCCATGAGCACTTAATGCCGCTAACTCTTCATTAACTATGACGACAGAGGCACACTTGAAAGACATCTCCATAACTCTTCGAACAAGAAACCAGAAATGCTTGGATAGCAAGCATAAAATAATAATATATATAGCGTCGTTCAATAATTCGAAAGTTTGTGTGACATTATTGGACTATGTCGGAACTGAGGGACGATGTCCCTGAACCGAACCAAAAATTTCTAAGTCCACCGACGCTATCAGTTTCTTATCCGGCATCGCAGCATATGTTGTTCCGAAAGGGAAAGCTTGAAATCCTCCGAATCCCTTTTGGTATCCCGTCGGACCGGATGAAACTTTCGGACGTCCGTACCCGCTTCCGCGGAGCGTCCCGACCCAGCATCGTCGGATAAAATATATGCGACAGATTCAGTTGATGCTGGGATGCTGCGATAAACTGTGCTATTAAGGAAAGCACGTCCGTTCCCGAGGCCTGTGCATTAGCGGACTTACGATGCATTGCCGCCGGAAGCTCCGTGTACGTTGACTCCCGCACACTTCCTATGCGAACGTCCGGAGTCTGCAGGCCTCGAGTCCCCGGCTACCGACCCAGCGCTGTCGGATAATTCTCGATCCGACACCGTTTCTGTGGGCTGCTGGGATGCTGCGATAAGCTGTGCTATGTGCACAAGAATGTCCGGCGTCGAGACCTGCGGAGGCGCAGTCTATAGCTGCTTCGCCGAGGGCAGCTCCGCATCAGATGGCTCCCGCATACTTTTCCTATGCGAACGTCCGGAGTCCATCGGTCTCGAATCCCTGGCTGCCGGATGGTGTGACCTGGTCGCCGAAGAATCCTTGATCGGCGAAGCTGGTAATATATCGGCGGTCACGCAGCCAAGGTGCGGTCGTGTGCGCTGACGAGAAGAGGAAGCCTTAGCAGTCTCAGCGGACTGCCTATACAACGGAGCGTCCCGAGCGACGGACGTATGCTCCGCTAGCGACACATTTTGTACCACAACATCTGGGGCCAGATGTTGTTGAACGAGAGAGGGGCCTCTCTCGCTTGCCGTCCGGATGGACCGGAACGAGCTATGAACCGGACTAAAAGGCTTCCTCCGTTCTCCCTCCGATCCGCCGTCACTGGGTGTGCATTAAGTTAATTTTATAGTGCTCGCATCACCCCAAAATTCCTTCTAGACCGCAACGGACGAACCCGGCTGCCGAACCATTCGGTGAATGGACGCTACACCGGGCGAGCTAGCGGACGTCAAAGGCCGTCGAACCTACTAGGGTCCTCTTAGGCAATTGGCGTATAACATGAGCACTTTTCCGCTAGCCCTTCATTAATAGTGACGACGGAGGCACACTGTTGGAAGACATCACAGATACATCACCCTAATCTTGATCGTCTGAAATAGAAATTGATAAAGTAGAGTGACCCTGCGGGGAAAGGACCGGAGTGTCCAAATCCCCAACAACATACCGTGACATACGCTTCCCATATTGTCATCGAAATCATACGATACAGAACAGGAGTTAATGCGAGTACACTGACCACATATAGAATGATAATAAAGTCAGAGGAAGACTTCCTCTTAAAACAATTGATCAATATCCTTTCAATGTGAAAAGAAAACAAGTCCTGGTACTCGCACTAACCCCTGGCAATCAAAATACATAATAATAATATGATCCATTAATATAGAAAAAATAATTGAAATCAAAATATTTTGAAAAAATATTTTTTCAGAACAGCCCAAGTTTCTGAAAAGTAACGTTGAGCCCCAATGGATCCCAAGCCTAAGTGTGGACAAAAATTTTAAAAATATTTTAAACAATTTATTCAACACTTACGAACAATAATAATGTATCTAGTTATGATTAAAATAACATAAAGATATTATTTTTTAGAAATCCCCCCCTCACACAGAGGGCTGTTGTAAATGTAAACAATGAGTGTAAAAACACTAAAATAAGACTCCAGGCACCCAGGCCCGAAATCAGTTACCAAAAATACACTATCTGATGCAAAACAGAGACTTCCAGGGAAGAAACTGCAGAACATCAGATGGTAGATGCAGAACACAACGCCTAACCACCCGTAGGTGAAGACGTAAACATGGGGAAAGAACAGAATTCATTCTGTTATTCAGCTAAAACTCCCAAGAAATTTTAGTAATAATAATTACAGAAACTATGCCAAAAGCATGGGAGAATAGCAAGGGGGAACTTAAAGGACAGGGAGAGAGGAAAACACTTGTAAAAACAGTGTAACTAAATAATCAGAATGACAACAAAATGGCTGCTGCCTTGAAAATAGGTAACTTAACATAATTTCATTAAAAAATTTTAAGTTACAGCCCTGATAATATTCTGTCACACATTCTTTTCCTCTCCTCCTTCTCTATCCTCCTTAGAATCACCATTTCACTAATATTTATGTGTCTGGCATCATTTAAACTGAGATTTAAAAGCACAAAGATCAGTCAGATGTTAACTGATGAAGGGCCAAACTTAGAATGATAAATGGCGCCAATTTCGGAACGTCCTTGACACTGCGCATGCGCAGTAGGGGCGAAGTGTGGAGGGCCTTTCAGGACATGTTTTCTTTAGTTTTAGATGCAAATTTTGGGGATTGGGGGGCAAAATTTGTGTTTGGCCCTATATTTTAAGAGTTAGCACCGGCTATGTCTGGGTCATTGGTACAGTATAAAAATATGCTCTTTTGCCTGCAGACTTCAGTTTTGCACTTGGTTGTGAAAGGAACATTTCATTACTGAACCTAAGGGTTCTGGCAGGTTCATACCAATTCAGATGTTCAGAGAGGTAAGAAGGTGCAAGGCTATGCAAGCACTTGATGACCAGCAAACACAGTTTGTATTGGATTCTCTGGCATACTGGAAGCCAATGCAGGTGTTATGTGGCATGTTTTTTTGTTCCTTGTGACCACTCAGGCTGCACAATTCTGTATGCGTTGTAGTTTTACAATCTTGGTGTTTGGTTAATCCAAAGAACAGTGAGTTACAGTAGTCAAGCATGTACTAGTTGCTCAGCTGTTTTATTATCTGTTAACCCTTTACCTAACATGAAAAGCAGACGACACTTGCAAAAAAAATTGTTGAATAACTAAATTTTTTCATTTTTTGTCTCAAAAAAATAGGTTATGACCCCTCGTTGGAACGAGCTCGACGAGCTCGTTCCAACGAGGGGTCATAACCTATGTTTTTGAGACAAAAAATGAAAATATTTTGAAAATTAATTGGCGATTTTTGAGAATAGCGCTGGCCGGTTTTGGCCGTTACGTTGGGTAAAGGGTTAAGTTGCTAATTTTGCTAATGTTCCTCAGATGAAAGTATGTCAGTGGGCAGATGTGCATAACATGTGTGTCAAGTGATAGGTTTTCATCTAAGAGAAAACTGAGGTTACGGAATGACTGAAATGATGAAATACATACATTCTGGATATTTAAATCAAGTTTGGGCAATTTACTTTAATTGCTGTGGAGTTCCAAAACAGATAATTTCTGTTCTGTCATGGTTCAATTTCAGAAAGTTAATAGTCATCCAAGATTTTATTTCCAGAATACACTGTTATAGCTGCTGCATAGAGCAGGCTACACTATCTTTATTGAAATGGATATATAGCTGTGAGTCATCAGCGTAGCAGTAATAATTTAGTGCATACTTTCTTGTTACCTAGAGGCAGGACATATATGGTGCAGAGAATCGTTCCTAAAACCGACCTCTGAGGAACGCCACATAAAAGGGGGACTTTTACAGAGCGCCAATCATCAATAACAACACACTTGAGTGCAACCTTGCAAATACGAGTGAAACCACTGAAGTGCTGTGCCTTTGATGCTAGTTTTCTAAGCGTATAATGAGGGTTGTGTGATCAGTAGCGTCGAAGTCAGCACTGAGATCCAGAAGCACAAGACATGAAAGCAACTGCTTATCCATTGCTAACAGTAAATTATTTTGGACTTTCAAGAGTGCAGTATCAGTGCTACAATATGGTTTGTAAGCTAAACGAAATGCTTATTAAAAACAAGAGGCCCCACGGGGCCTGAAGAGCTCACCGTGAACAGAACACGATATAAACAGAGTCCAAGAATGAATCTACATTAAGCAATCCATCTCCATAGGATACATTGTCAATCCTTGAGCCCATCAGGAGTGACTAAAATAGTCCAGGCATCATGCCTTTTCTTCAGTTGATCATAATGTAAAAAGTGGACTTCCCCTATGAAGTCCCTCGATACAACCAATGTGGATTAATCTTAGTTACACACCTCTAGAGGGTACTGAATACAACATTTTTAATTCTTCAGCTACATGGCCAATTCCGGCTCCCATAGGGAGCCCAGGCATTCGATTTGACCAAATTTGAATCTGACCCCCCTAGAGATGTTGTGTACCAAATATGAAAGCATTCTGACTGGTGGATCTGAAGAAGAAAAAACTTTTTTAAATTTTCTCATATTGCACTAAGTTCAAATTTGGGCTACCATAGTCAGCCCAAATATTAACCTATGGACCCAATTTGTAAAAAACTTGAAGCTGACACCCCACCCCACCCCCCCCCCCTCCCCCTAGAGATTTTGTATACCAAATATGAAAGCAGTCTGACTGGTGGATCTGAAAAGTTAAAAAATTTATAGTAATTTATATATTTTTTATACTTACCAATGACCCAGACATAGCTGGTGCTAACTCTTAAAATATAGGGCCAAACACAAATTTTGCCCCCCAATCCCCAAAATTTGCATCTAAAACTAAAGAAAACATGTCCTGAAAGGCCTTCCACACTTCGCCCCTACTGCGCATGCGCAGTGTCAAGGACGTTCCGAAATTGGCGCCATTAATCATTCTAATAACCAGTGCCTGGTAAGCGCTATGTACTCAGCGGGGAGGCAAGAGTTCCCAACTCCTGGGAGGGCCATCCCCGTCTGGGTCATTGGTAAGTATAAAAAATATATAAATTACTATAAATTTTTTAACATTTTTATACTGTACCAATGACCCAGACATAGCTGAATAGTAAAAAGGCTGGAGGGCCAAGGACATAGAGCAAAATGGAATACGCTCAATAAAATAAAATAGAGTCATCCCCTGTAGGGAAAAAGAAGTAATAGGCCTTACATGTATCTTTCTTATTTATGATAAATTAGAGAGATACAACACCTTCCAAAATTGAGCTTCATACATCCATGTACTCTATTAATATCCAATATAATCCTTATACTAATAATTTTTAAAGTAAGCCAATAAATAAAGTAAGTCTAGAGAATAGAGACTCTTATACTCCTAAAAGTGTCTGAGGATTGCATAATCATGTCCGTTGACATATGCAATATTCAAAAGCTATACTTTAAAAACTAAGACTTGAATGAATTTTAAAAACCTAAACTTCTCACTAAACAACCAACCCAATAACAGCTCAGAATTACTAACTCCGGAGGAGGTATCCCCTTGTTTTCATAGTAAAACAGGTGACCCAAGGGAACACCCTCCCCCCCCCCCCCCTTTTTCTTGCCCTGGGTCAAATAGCCCAGAGCGAAGAGGGCAGCCGAACGGAGACACTGCCGAAACAGACAGCCTACCTAGCTATAGTAGCAACTGTTAAGTGAATGACATTCTGAGCAGTAGATAATAGACCTAACAATAGAGGCCTCCAGAAATGGACTCGATATTTCTAAGATAAAATTCATGAATGTGGATGGCTGAGCGCAATGAGCGGCCTTCAAAAATCTATAATAGCGACACTATTAATGTAAGCCCAAGAAGTAGAAGAACTCTTACTTCATGAGCCGAAATCTTAAGCACAACTGCTAAGTCAATGATATACCATAAGCAGTACCGATAGTTAATAGAATCCATTAACAATAAAATGGAGCGTAACGTCCTTCTACTAGACATCAAAGACAGAAGAAGCTTACGCCCTTTGTAATAAACAGATATCTGTTTATAAATACATAAACTGTACCCGGAAAGAGTAAAGGCCTATGCCCATACGAAGACGGAAGGACCTTAAAATAATAGGTTCCGGATAATAGGAGCCTAACTCTTATGCAACAATCCAACCTAAATAGTAACGGAAGTATTGATTCCGAAACTATGAAAGTGAAAATCATCCATCGATAGTGCATGAAACTCAATGACTCTACAGTAAAAAAGAAACCAACAGAATTACTGTCTAAAAGGTCAGAATTTGAAAACTACTGTTTCCAGAGGCTCAAATGATTACTTAGCTAAATAAGAACCGAAGTTAAAATCCGTATAGGAATTTAATCTAAAGATTCTAAGTCTATTTATCAAAAAGTTACTAACTGACTTAGATAAAGAGACAAAAGACTCAATTGTAAACTATAGTAGAGTGCATAGGTATGAGGTAACATAAACCTATAACCTAAATAATAACAGGTTGCAGTAGATCTTGTGAAACAAGTATACTAAAAAATAGCAATGAGTAGTATGGAGGGATCAACAATATGAACATAATGATCCCTACACCACGACGGAAGAGCCTCCACTTTAGCCGCATAGAATAGCGAAGAAGAGGATCTCCTATAGTAAGAAATCGCGTCCAAAGCTCGTCCAGTACAGTGCTTACAATGCAATACGGACCACACAACGGAATACATGAAGGTTGCGACCTTGCTGGTTGTGATAAAGATGACACGATTTACCCAGTGAAAAAGATCCTCACATAGAGGAAGATTTCACGTTAATACCCACAGTAGACAAGAGAGTAAATTACTCATGATCTCTGTGAAGATAGAGATGCTATCAACAGAAATGTATTGTGGTTGTTTATCTTAGCAATACCTGCTAAAACAACAGCGCCGGAGAATACGCGTATCCTATCATTCCGTCCTATAGATCAATAGAGCGTTAACAATATTAGCTCAGAGATCTGGACAAGCCAACACATACGTCTGCAATTGATTAGCAAGCTGTGTCATAAATAAATCATCATTGGGCGCTCCCATAGATAGCAAATCTGATTGAATACTTGTTTGTTGAGAGTCCATTCTGACAGCAACAAGCGACCCGTAAGAGAACGGGAGTCCGATAAAACAATCAGACGACCCGGAATATGACGGACCAAAACTGAACTTGGTGTACTATAACCAACAGACGGATTCTTTCCATTAAATTGAATAACGGAAACGAAAGAGTGCCTCCCTGGTTCCGGAGATACGCCACTACTGTCGAATTAAAGGACAGGAATTTGGGCATGCGTTTCTGAATAATGTTCATGCAATGACATAAAGCAAGCCTAAAAAACATTATTCCGCGGAAGTTAAACTGATTGCTAAAAGACTGCGGAACCCAAAGACCCTGGCACTTCGAATCCGTAGGGATCAGTATTATATCCCAATCTGTTTGACTGGCAACCGTCATAACAGCCACACTCGGGTCCGGCAACTGCGGCGGCACTCTCTGAGTCAACCACCGAATGTTTGCCCCAGTCTGAATCTCTTGTAACACTAGATAGACAAGAGAACTTATAAATCGAGCAATTCATGGATTGCCGAAAAGTTGCCGTCGAAGAGAAGCTCCTCCGAGAACGAAGCGACTCTGAGAGAGTTCTTAACCTTACTATCCACGCGTGTGGATGTAGCTAGGGCTGCGTCACGTCTAACTAACTCCAATCAGCCACTGAAGGGCGGAGTTATACATGAACAAACTACTGCCCTCAAAAGAAATTACATTGAGATTAATATCCCGTAAATCTTTTCTTGAAGACGTAATGATAACGCCTCAGTAAGGCGGATTACGTATAATAAAGCGTCTAAGTTAAGTCTACTATACATAATGTCGTTCCCAACATTGAAATTGGAAAAGACATAAACGGCGAAAAAGAATATATGCAGTCTTTAATCACACCGTCTAGACGCATATGAACTCTCGGTATGCCCTGCTCTGCCAAAATAAACTATTTGTATAAATGATAAAATGGCAGAAATGAGCAACGCGGACAAGAAACTAAACTATCATGCTTAGTAGCAGGCTTGTATATATATATATATATATAGCGTCGAAAAATAAAACACATGTTGTAATGACAATATTGGACTGCGTCGGTAAGTCAGGGACAATGTCCCTGAACCGATCGAAAAATCCGAGTCCAATGACGCTATAAGTCTCTTATCCAAGATCGCAGGAATGAAGTCCGAAATAATAATCACTGGATGATAATGCCAGAAGATATGAAAGGCATCTTCCGATACTACTAAAGGGAAAACTCGAAATCTTTCGAATCCCTTTCGCCATCCTGTCGGACCCTATAAAGCGTTCGGTCGTCCGTAGCTGATGCAACCGCGGACCGCACCGACCCAGCGCCGTCGGATAATTCCTGATTCGACCGAGAAACTGTCAATTGCTGGGATGCTGCGAAACAACTGTGCTAACTCGGATAGCACGTCCGTCACTGAGGCCTGAGGAGAAGCGGTCTTACGATGCATTGCCGCTGGAAGCTCCGTGATCGTTACCCCGTGCATACTACCAATATGCGAGCGAACGGAGTGTATAGGCCTCGTGTCCCTTGGCTACCGGATGGCGCGACCTATTCACCGTGGAATCACTGAATGCCGAAACTGATCGGATACTCGAGGTCACGTAGCCAATGTGCGGTCGTGTGCCCTGCTGTGAGGATGAGGAAGCATTAAAGACAGTCTCTCGGACTGTCAATATAACGGAGCGTCCCGACCAACGGACATATGCTCCGAATGTAAAATATCTGAACCACAACATGCGGTCCCCTATGTTGTTGGACGAGAGAGGGACCTCTCTCGCTCACAGCCCGGACGGACCTGGACAAGCCAGGAACCGGACTAACAGGCTTCCTCCGATCTGTCCTCAATCTGCCGTCACTGGGTGAGTACTAAAGTAATTAAAGTGCTCGCATCACCCAAATCTCCTTCCTAGACCGCAACGGACGAACCCGGCAGCCGAACCATTCGATGAATGTACGCTACACCGGGTGAGCTAGCGAATGTCACTCCGTAGGCGATAGACATATTCCATGAGCACTTATTGCCGATAAGTCTTCATTAACTATGCCGACAGAGGCACACTTTTGAAAGACATCTCCATAACTCTTCGAACAAGAAACCAGAAATGCTTGGATAGCAAGCATAAAATAATAATATATATAGCGTCGTTCAATAATTCGAAAGTTTGTGTGACATTATTGGACTATGTCGGAACTGAGGGACGATGTCCCTGAACCGAACCAAAAATTTCTAAGTCCACCGACGCTATCAGTTTCTTATCCGGCATTGCAGCATTCTGGTCCGACGAAAGAAGCTGTAGAAGACCAAGTCAGATGACATACACAACAGCATATGTTGCTCCGAAAGGGAAAGCTCGAAATCCTCCGAATCCCTTTCGGTATCCCGTCGGACCGGATGAAACTTTCGGACGTCCGTACCCGCTTCCGCGGAGCGTCCCGACCCAGCATCGTCGGATAAAATATATGCGACAGATTCAGTTGATGCTGGGATGCTGCGATAAACTGTGCTATTAAGGAAAGCACGTCCGTTCCCGAGGCCTGTGCAGTAGCGGTCTTACGATGCATTGCCGCCGGAAGCTCCGTGTACGTTGACTCCCGCACACTTCCTATGCGAACGTCCGGAGTCTGCAGGTCTCGTGTCCCTGGCTACCGGATGGAGTGACCTGGTCGCCGAAGAATCCTTGATCGGCGAAGCTGGTAATATATCGGCGGTCACGCAGCCAAGGTGCGGTCGTGTGCGCTGACGAGAAGAGGAAGCCTTAGCAGTCTCAGCGGACTGCCTATACAACGGAGCGTCCCGAGCGACGGACGTATGCTCCGCTTGCGACACATTTTGTACCACAACATCTGGGGCCAGATGTTGTTGAACGAGAGAGGGGCCTCTCTCGCTTGCCGTCCAGATGGACCGGAACGAGCTATGAACCGGACTAAAAGGCTTCCTCCGTTCTCCCTCCGATCCGCCGTCACTGGGTGTGCATTAAGTTAATTTATAGTGCTCGCATCACCCCAAAATTCCTTCTAGACCGCAACGGACGAACCCGGCTGCCGAACCATTCGGTGAATGGACGCTACACCGGGCGAGCTAGCGGACGTCAAAGGCCGTCGAACCTACTAGGGTCCTCTTAGGCAATTGGCGTATTTACATGAGCACTTTTCCGCTAGCCCTTCATTAATTGTGACGACGGAGGCACACTGTTGGAAGACATCACAGATACATCACCCTAATCTTGATCGTCTGAAATAGAAATTGATAAAGTAGAGTGACCCTGCGGGGAAAGGACCGGAGTGTCCAAATCCCCAACAACATACCGTGACATACGCTTCCCATATTGTCATCGAAATCATACGATACAGAACAGGAGTTAATGCGAGTACACTGACCACATATAGAATGATAATAAAGTCAGAGGAAGACTTCCTCTTAAAACAATTGATCAATATCCTTTCAATGTGAAAAGAAAACAAGTCCTGGTACTCGCACTAACCCCTGGCAATCAAAATACATAATAATAATATGATCCATTAATATAGAAAAAATAATTGAAACCAAAATATTTTGAAAAAATATTTTTTCAGAACAGCCCAAGTTTCTGAAAAGTAACGTTGAGCCCCAATGGATCCCAAGCCTAAGTGTGGACAAAAATTTTAAAAATATTTTAAACAATTTATTCAACACTTACGAACAATAATAATGTATCTAGTTATGATTAAAATAACAAAGATATTATTTTTTAGAAATCCCCCCCTCACACAGAGGGCTGTTGTAAATGTAAACAATGAGTGTAAAAACACTAAAATAAGACTCCAGGCACCCAGGCCCGAAATCAGTTACCAAAAATACACTATCTGATGCAAAACAGAAACTTCCAGGGAAGAAACTGCAGAACATCAGATGGTAGATGCAGAACACAACGCCTAACCACCCGTAGGTGAAGACGTAAACATGGGGAAAGAACAGAATTCATTCTGTTATTCAGCTAAAACTCCCAAGAAATTTTAGTAATAATAATTACAGAAACTATGCCAAAAGCATGGGAGAATAGCAAGGGGGAACTTAAAGGACAGGGAGAGAGGAAAACACTTAAAAAACAGTGTAACTAAATAATCAGAATGACAACAAAATGGCTGCTGCCTTGAAAATAGGTAACTTAACATAATTTCATTAAAAAATTTTAAGTTACAGCCCTGATAATATTCTGTCACACATTCTTTTCCTCTCCTCCTTCTCTATCCTCCTTAGAATCACCATTTCACTAATATTTATGTGTCTGGCATCATTTAAACTGAGATTTATAAGCACAAAGATCAGTCAGATGTTAACTGATGAAGGGCCAAACTTAGAATGATTAATGGCGCCAATTTCGGAACGTCCTTGACACTGCGCATGCGCAGTAGGGGCGAAGTGTGGAAGGCCTTTCAGGACATGTTTTCTTTAGTTTTAGATGCAAATTTTGGGGATTGGGGGGCAAAATTTGTGTTTGGCCCTATATTTTAAGAGTTAGCACCAGCTATGTCTGGGTCATTGGTACAGTATAAAAATAAAAAGATTTTTAAGGAAATTTCCTCATATTGAACCAAGTTAAAATTTGGGCTACCATAGGGAGCCGAAATATTAACCCAGGGACCCAATTAGAACAAACTTGAATTTGACTCCCCTAGAGATGTTGTAAACCATATATGAAAGGATTCTGACAAGGGGTGTCGCGACTATCAATTTTCATAGTCGACTAATCGCCAGCATTAGTCAGTGGTTAGTCGATTAATAGTTGTTTCCCGTGAATTTAACAATCTCTAATATACTTACACAATAAATTTAAAACCGTTGATGTTTGAATGTGTACCTTTCTACATCGAGATAAAATAGAAACACCGGAATATTTCCAGTAGATTTGAAGAATTTAACCCTTTACCCAATGCAGACGATATCAAAATTTATTATTTTAAATATAATTTTTTAAAATTTTTCAAAAAATTCCAACAAAACCATATCATGTGACCCCTCATTGGAACGAGCTCAATGAGCTCGTTCCAATGAGGGGTCACATGATATGGTTTTGTTGAAATATTTTGAAAAATTAAATTTTTTCAACTGCTTAATTTGCATATTACACGGGCGGATGCGGGCGATTGGTTAGGTAAAGGGTTAAACAGAAGAACATTTGTGCAAATGTTTCTTTTCTGTAACTAATATTCAGAAATTTGAAATATAAAACCCCCTCCACCCCAACACAAGTTACAACTTAGTACTACAAGTGAAGTTACCACTGTGGGTCTTGTGACAATTTTCTCACTTTCGCAGATCCAATTATTCCAAAGAGGGTTTTTCGAGTGTACAAGACCGAAGATTCTATTTACTCTGCAATTATTAAAAGATACACTGTTTGAATGATACTCTTTAGTACTGATCAACGGGTGCTGGTTAATACTAAAGAGAACAGGAATTGATCAAATGGCAAGGCTCAGTGTTTTCAAAAGTATATTCTTGCACAATAATGCGGAAAACAAAGTCCATGGGACATTACAAGTAACTATGGCGAGACATTTCAAAGGTTAACAATCTGTTAATTTATCTCATTACACAGCACAATTTTAAACCACCTTGTACCACTTTAAAAATGAACGACGATCGACTAAAAATAAAAACCATCGACTACCGCAACAGTCGATGGTCAGTCGATTAATCGAATAATCGCGACAGCCCTAATTCTGACTGGTGAATCTGAAGAAGATTTTTGAAGAAATTTCCTCATATTGCATAAAGTTAAATTTGGGTTCTCATAGGGAGCCCAAATATTAACCCAGGCACTCGAATTGAACAAACTTGAATCTGACCCCCCCCCTCCCCCCCCCCCCCCCCCCCATATGGAAGTTGCATACTAAATATGAAAAGATACAGACCTGTGGTTCTGAAGAAGAGAGAATTTTAAAGAATATTGCTCATATTGCACTATGTTAAACTTTGGTCTGTAATAAGGAGCCCAAATATGAACTCAAAAGACCTGATTTGAACAATCTTAATTTTGTCTCCCCACAAGGATACTGTACACCAAATATCAGACGATTCTGACTGGTGGATCTGAAGAACAATTAATTTTGCTAATGTTGCACTAAGTTAAAATATAAGTTCCCATTTGGGAGCCCAAATATAAACCCAGGGTCTTAATTTGAACAATCTTGATCTGAGCCCCATATGGCTTCTGTGTATCAAATATCAAACGATTCTGAACAGTAGATCTCAAGAAGAAGATTTTTAAAGAACATTCCTCATACTAAATTAAGATAAAATTTGAGCTCCCATGGGAACCCAAATATGAACCAAGGGACTTGGTTTGAACAAACCTCAATCTGACTTCCTTAAGAGTGCTGAATATCAAATATGAAAAGTTTCTGCCAGGAGAATTTGAAAAAGATTTTCAAAAAAATTCTCTCCTATTGCACTAAGTTAACATTCAGGCTTGAATAAGGAACAAAAATATAAACCCAGAGACTTTATTTTAACAAATTTTAATCTCGGCCCTATAAGGATGTATAGCAATTATCAAAAGATTTTTGAGTGGTTTATTTGAAGAAGAAAACTTTTAAATGATATCCCAAATTTTGTCCAAACTGGCCCACTGGTTAGGGAAATGAAAATTTTGCATAGGGGTAAAAATACTGTCCCTCCAAGCAAGAGCCCAAATATTGCTTGCAAAACTTCTCTGAATAAACCCGAATCATGATCATATAAGCAAGCTGCAGACCAAATTTCAAAGCTTTGTGACTAGTGGTTTATGAGAAGAAATTTTTTTAAGAATTTTACATTTTTGGGGTATGGCTTCAAGCCTATTGGTCTTAACTAGTTCTACTGAACAAACTTGGAAGGGTATACCCCAAAGACAATTTATGCTAAGTCGGTTTGAGTTTGGTACAGTGGTTCTGGAGAAGGCTGATATACAAAGTTAATAATTTTGACTGAAAGCTTTGATATCAGGAATGTCCAGAAATACATGAAATTTGTGGTGCTCTGAGCTTGTACAAGATTTGACGCACAACATTAAAAGAAAAATTATACAACAAAAATGAACAAGTAGATGGGACACTAATGCTGCTGCAAATTTCAAGGTTTTCTGAAATCAAAAGCTATAACTCTGAAACTGCTTCTGAAAATCAAACTTGAATTTTGGGCTGTGGTCCAAAGTACAGCTGTAAAATTTAAAAACATTGTGAAAAGGTAACTAAACTTATCATGCAGAATGCATATGGTCATTCCTGCAGATGTATGGATGGACAGATGGACATATGCAAGTATGTGGGTGTACAAAGTATAACATGTGGTACGGAAGTGATACCTCTAAACCAAATGGTTTTAAAGAGCTTGGAAACCCTGTAGAATGGTGGTGGGTGGGTGGAGTCGAGTAATACTGCAGCACTAGTAGCAATAAGGGGTGAGCTTGACTGGATGAGGATTGAGGACAGGATAGACTTAATGAAACTCTGCTGTCTCAACTATTCAGTAAATCTCCCTGACAGCCGATGATGAAATTAAAAGTTTTCTCGCTTATGCTGTGAAGCCGATGGAAGTTTGATATTTTTTTCCAAAGATAGAGTCACTTCTCTATTAAGGAATATTCTGTTCTGGAACAGGAGCACAGTGACCCAGTAGTTATGCCATTGGACTTCAAACTGAAGGGTTCATGATTCGATCCTCTCCAGAAGTAATTGCATCGTGCCTGTGAGCAAGGCACTTAATTCCCGGTTACCTATGTAGCGGTACGATGGCGATGTGTACTAAGGCATACTGCACATCAATGGTGCACTTGTCTTCAACCAATGCTAACCCTGTTTGTGTGGAGTACATTGGAGAGTCTGACAGCTGCTTGCTGATTCTGCAGCTTCCTTCACACGTAAAACTGAGACATGAGGTGACTCTGGCTGTTGAAAATGTCATTAAACTCCAATAAATAAATCCATTGTGGAAAGCAGCATTAAAAGGCAATGACAATAAATGACAGAATATCACACTTAATGTAAGGTTTGCCCTCACTGAAACAACCAGCTACACAACTCAAACAAAAATACCAGTCATTGTTATTTCCACTGACAGAATATGTCTTGAAAGATAAAAAAAAACTTACAAACAGATCCTTAATGTTTGAATTTGTATTCCACATACCTGGAATTTGACCAACATCCTCATCAAATATTTCACTGTAATCGAGTGCAGGTTTTTCCAAGTTTTCATCCCATCTCTTAGGCCTGTAATTAAAAAGCAAAGTTTTACACAGAAGCCACTTTGAATTTGAAATTAACAAAAATTATTTTCCTCATTTGGCAAAGAATGTTAAAAAATTTATAGTAATTTATATATTTTTTATACTTACCAATGACCCAGACATAGCTGGTGCTAACTCTAAAAATCCAGGGCCAAACACAAATTTTGCCCCCCAATCCCCAAAATTTGCATCTAAAACCAAAAGAAATCATGGCCTAAAGGACCTCCATACTTTGCCCTTACTGCGCATGCGCAGTGTCAAGGACGTTCCGAAATTGGCGCCAATTATCATTCTTACTGGCAGTGCATGGTCAGCGCTATGTACTCAGCGGGGAGGTAAGAGTTCCCAACTCCTGGGAGGGCCATCCCCATCTGGGTCATTGGTAAATATAAAAAATATATAAATTACTATAAATTTTTTAACATTTTTATACTGTACCAATGACCCAGACATAGCTGAATAGTAAAAAGGCTGGAAGGCCTAGGACATAGAGGAAAATCCATTAAGCTCAACTATATAATATAGAGGCAACCCCTCAAGGAGAAAAGAAGTATTAGGCTTTACATGTATCTTTCTTATTTTATGTTAAATTAGAAAGATACAATACCCTTCATAATTGAGCACAATAACATTCATGTTCTCTATTAACATCCAGCAGAACCCTTTATACTAATTATTTTTAAAGTAAGCCAATAAATAAAGTTAGTCCAGAGAATTTAGACTCTTTATATTCTTTAAAAGTGTCCGAGGATTGTATATTAACGCCCGTTTGACACTTGACATATACAAATGCTTCACACCGAGCTACACTTTAAAAATATGACATGAATGAATTTTAACATTAATATTACACTTTAAAAACATCCCGGAAACGACTCAGAAGTTAAAAAATTTATAGTAATTTATATATTTTTTATACTTACCAATGACCCAGACTTAGCTGGTGCTAACTCCACAAAAACCAGGGCCAAACACAAATTTTGCCCCCCAATCCCCAAAATTTGCATCCAAAACAAAAAGAAATCATGTCCTAAAGGACCTCCATAGTACGACTCTACTGCGCATGCGCAGTGATGCAGTCGTCCCGAAATTGGCGCCAAATATCATTCTTACTGGCAGTGCCTGGTCAGCGCTATGTACTCAGCGGGGAGGCAAGAGTTCCCAACTCAGGGAGGGCCATCCCCGTCTGGGTCATTGGTAAGTATAAAAAATATATAAATTACTATAAATTTTTTAACATTTTTATACTGTACCAATGACCCAGACTTAGCTGAATAGTAAACAGGCTGGAGGGCCTAGGACATAGAGGAAAATCCAATAAGCTCAATTATAAAATAAAGAGGTAACCCCTTAAGGAGAAAAGGAGTATTAGGCTTTACATGTATCTTTCTTATTTAATATTTAAATTAGAAAGATACACTACCCTTAATAATTGAGCACAATAACATTCATGTTCTCTATTAACATCCAGTATAACCCTTATACTAATTATTTTTAAAGCAAGCCAATAAATAAAGTAGTCCAGAGAATTGAGACTCTTTATAATCATTTAAAAGTGTCCGAGTATTGTATATTAAAGCCCGTTTGACACTTGACATATACAAATGCTTCACACCGAGCTACACTTTAAAAATAAGACATGAATGAAATTAAACATTAATATTACACTTTAAAACCATCCTGGAAGCGACTCAGAAATACTGTCTTGGAGGAGGCATTCCCTTGCTTTTCACTATAAAGCAGGTGACCTAAGGGAACACCCGCCCCCCCCCCCCCCCCCCCCCCCCCCTTCCCCTTGCCCTGGGTCAAATAGCCCAGAGCGAAGAGGGCAGTCGGACGGAGTCACTGCCGGAACAGAAAGCCTGCATAACTATAGTTGCAACTGTTTAGTGGACGACATTCTGAGCAACAGATAACGGACCTAAACAATGCAGGTCTCCAGAAATGGACTCAATATTTCTGAGATAAAAATTAGTAAATGTGGATGGCTGAGACCAATAAGCAGCCTTCATTAAATCTGTAATAGCAACACTATTAGCATAAGCCCAGGAAGTAGAAAGAGCTCTTACTTCATGAGCAGAAATCTTAAGCACAGACTGCTGAGAAGAAGATAAATCTTCATACGCAGTACGGATAGTTAACTGAATCCATCTAGCAATAGAATGGACTGAAATGTCCTTTCTATTAGGCATCAAACACAGAAAGAAACGTTTCCGTCCCTTTCTGATGAACTGAGATCTCTGTTTATAGATACGTAGTGCTCTAACAGGACAGAGTAAAGGCCTACGCCCGTCTGAAGACGGAAGAGCCTTAATAACAATAGGTTCCGGATATTTATTAGGAGCCTGATTCTTAGCAAAAAAACCGACATTAGTAGTGAAGGTGATAGTGTTCCCAACACTACGATAATGAGAATCATCCACCGATAGTGCATGAAGCTCACTGACTCTTCTGGCAGAAGAGAAAGCTAAGAGAAAAGCTGTCTTATAAGATAAGAATTTGAAATCTACTGTCCCAAGAGGTTCAAATGGCTTTTCCTTCAATTTAAGGAGAACCCAAGCTAAATTCCACTTAGGAATTAATCTAAGAGTTCTGGGTCTATTTATCGAAAAGTTTCTAACCAATTTCGATAAAGAGACATTAGATCCAATTTGTAAACTATCATGATGTGCATAGGTATCAGATAACATAGATCTATAACCCTTTATAGTAACAGGTTGCAGTTTGATTTCGTCAAACAAGTATACTAGAAAGTTAGCAATGTCTGGTATAGAGGGATCAAATATATCAACAGAATGATCCCTACACCAACGACGGAAAACCTTCCACTTAGCCGCATAGTTTAGCGAAGAGGAGGTCCTCCTACAGTTAGAAATCGCGTCCACTGCTCGTCCTGTAAAGTGCTTGCCATGCAAGAAGGACCGCACAACGGAAAAACGTGAAGGTTGAGACCTTGCGGGTTGTGATGTAGTTGGCGCGATTTCCCCTGCCAAAGAAGATCCTCTCGTGGAGGGAGCTTCCGCGGTAGGTCCCACAACAGACACCTGAGTAGATTTATCCACGGTCTCTGTGGCGACAGAGATGCTACCAACAGAATCTTGCATTGAGATTGTTTTATCTTTAGCAATACTTGTTGAATTAACGGCGCTGGAGGATACGCATATCCTATCATTCCGTCCCAAGGGATCGACAGAGCGTCTACTGCAAATGCTCTTGGATCCGGACATGGGGACACATACGTTTGCAACTGATTGTTGAGATGTGTCGCAAATAAGTCTATCATTGGCCGTTCCCATTGGTAGCAAATCTGATTGAATACTTGTTTGTTGAGAGTCCACTCCGACGGCAACAAGCGACCCTTTCGTGAAAGGGAGTCTGCTAGCACATTCAGACGACCCGGTATGTGACGGACCGAAAGAAGAACGTGATGTTCCAACGCAAACAGAAGGATTCTTTCCGTTAGATTGAACAACGGAACTGAATGAGTGCCTCCCTGATTCCGTATATACGCCACTACTGTCGTATTGTCGGATAGGATTTGGACATGAGCATCGTGAATAATGTCCATCCAGTGACGTAACGCAAGCCAAATTGACATCATTTCCTTGATGTTTATGTGCTTGCACAGGAATTGCGGATCCCAAAGACCCTGGCATCTCGAATCCGTTGGGATTAATGATGCACCCCAACCTGTTTGACTGGCATCCGTCATAATGGTAAAACTCGGATCCGGCAAATGCAGCGGAACTCCTTGAGTTAACCACTGAATGTTTGCCCAAGTCTGAATCTCTTGTTTCACTTGATCTGACAAGAGAACGTCTACATCGAGCGAATGAATTTTCACACTCCAATTCTGAGTCAGGAAAATTTGAAGAGGCCGTGTGCGTAGCTGTCCCATCGGAATGAGATCCGCGGCGGCTCCGCACAGACCTATCAGTCTCATAAATTCTCTCGCCGTGACTTTGTCTGTATTCAGACAATAGTGAGCGTAACAACTGACTAATTTCGCTCTGGTTAACGGCAGACGAACGAGATTGTTGTGCGTCTCGAAGCTCATTCCCAGATGAGTGAATGACTTGGACGGCACCAGATCCGACTTCTCCTCGTTTACTATGAAACCGAGACGTCGGAGCAATAGAAGAAGATTCTGAACATCGTTCTGAAGCGTTAACTCGTTGCCGTACCTCTGAAGAATGTCGTCCAGGTAGGCCGACGTTACCGCAGACGAATGAGCTCGGAAGTAGATCATTACCGAGTTCATTACCCGAGTGAAAGCCCAGGGTGCTAGATTCAATCCGAAGCACATGGCCCGGAACTGATACACCACTCCTAGGACTGCGAAGCGTAGATACTTTCGGAATGTCGGATGTACCATGACGTGAAAGTACGCATCTTTGAGATCTATGCTCGTTGCATAATCGTTCACCCGAATACTCGCTCTGACCGATCGAATCGTCTCCATATAAAACTTCGGAGCGACGATCAGCTTGTTTATCCAGCTCAAATCTATGACTGGACGGAACGAGCCGTCTGGTTTCGGAACCAGAAACAGATGGCTGTAGAATCCCAGCGATTCCTGGTTTTCTACGACCTCTACCGCGTTCTTCATTAAAAGAGACTGCACCTCTGATAGCAGAGCGTCTCTTTTCTGAGGGTTTGACGGAAGATGAGTCCACTTTGGACTTCGAGTTAATGGAGGCTTTCGTTTGAAGGATATCTTTAGACCTTCCGAAGTCACTCCTCTCACCCACGGGTCGTCCGTAATCGACGCCCACTCTTGAGAAAAACTCGACAACCTTCCGCCAACCGGAACGCGATAGAGGTTTAAGCCATCACCTCCTGGATCTGCGAGGCCTGCGGTAGGAGAAACCACGTCTTCCACGACCCGCACCTCGCCTCGTCGACCTCGGGGCGTCCGACCGATTGTCCCGGCCTGAAGGACGTCCCGAACGAGAGTCACTATCCTGACGGTCTCTCGAATAAGAGCTAGAGGACGCACCGGAACCTCTATAGGAACCTCTCTTGGGCGGATAAGACCCAGAAGTGCCCGCCTTATTCGTGTCTGTTGTATCCGACCTTTTAGGAGCGGATCTAAACAACAGAGAATCACTAGCTTTCTTTTTAATATTATCATAAATAGCGGAAAGCTTGCCGTCAAAGAGAAGATCTCCTGAGACCGAAGCGACTCTAAGAGAGTTCTTCACCTTAGAATCCACTAGTGTGGATGTAGACAGGGCTGCGTCACGTCTAACCAACTCCAGATTTGCCACTGAAAGGGCGGAGTTACACGTGGAATAAGCTACTGCCCTTGAAAGAAGTCTTAAGGAGGATTGTATATCCTGAAACTCTTCCCCTTGAAGACGCAGTGATAACGCCTTAGTAAGGTGATCTGCGTAAGATAAGGCATCTAAATTGGCTCTGTTAGACGCAATAGCTGTTTCCAACACTGCGGTTGGAATAGAAGCTGACGACGGTAATGATAGCTCTAAGTCTTCCGCCTCGTCGTCCATACGCAGAGGAACTCTCGGTATACCCTGACCTGCCGTGTCGAATTTATTCCTTGCATTAATGAAAGGCAGGTTGAGAGTATTTGCGGACAAGAAGCCTGCTTTCCCCGTCCTGGAAGCAAGTTTAAAAATAGCGTCGTTCAATAATTCAAATGTTCTTGCAACATTATTGGACTGCGACGGAAACTCGGGAGCGATGTCCCTGAACCGCTCGAAAAAATCAGAGTCCAATGACGCTATAATTCTCCTGTCCGGAAGCGCAGCAGTCTGGCCCGACGGAACAACTTGAGGAAGAAAGTGCCGGATGAAGTCCACGGCAGCTTTGTGTTGTTCCAAAAGGGATAGCTCCAATACATCCGTATCCCTTTCACCATCCGGTCGGACCTCCCGATGTTCCCGGTCGTCCGCCCCCGATGCTTCGGCGGAGCGTACCGACCCAGCACCGTCGGATAATTCTCGATCCGACACCGTTTCTGTCGGCTGCTGGGATGCTGCGATAAGCTGTGCTATCTGCACTAGAATGTCCGACGTCGAGACCTGCGGAGGAGCGGTCTTTCGCTGCTTCGCCGAGGGCAGCTCCGCATCAGATGGCTCCTGCATACTTTTCCTATGCGAACGTCCGGAGTCCATCGGTCTCGAATCCCTGGCTGCCGGATGGTGTGACCTGGTCGCCGAAGAATCCTTCATCGGCGAAGCTGGCAAAATATCGGAGGTCACGCAGCCAAGGTGCGGTCGTGTGCGCCGACGAGAAGAGGAAGCCTTAACAGTCTCTGCGGACTGCTTATACAACGGAGCGTCCCGAGCGACGGACGTATGCTCCGCTAAAGACACATTTTGTACCACAACATCTGGTCCCAGATGTTGTTGTACGAGAGAGGGGCCTCTCTCGCTCGCAGCCCGGCTGGACCTGGACGAGCTAGGAACCGGACTAAAAGGCTTCCTCCGTTCTCGTTCACTATCCGCCGTCACTGGGTGTGCATCTATTATTTTTATAGTGCTCGCATCACCCAAAATTTCCTCTTGGACCGCATCGGACGAACCCGGCTGCCGAACCATTCGGTGCATGGACGCTACACCGGGCGAGCTAGCGGACGACATTTGTCTAATCTCCATGAGCACTTTTGCCGCTAGCTCTGTATTTATTTGTGACGACGGACGCACACTTGAAGAAGATAACATGGAAACATCACCCTGTTCTGGTTCCTCTGAAATAGAAACTGAGAGAGTAGAGTGACCTTGTGGAGAAAGAGCCGGCATCGCTCTTTCTCCAGAAACAACATATCGTGACACACGTTTCCAATGTTTCTCATCCCAATGTTCACATACAGGACAGGGATTAATGCGAGAACACTGACTACAATTAATGCAATAATCATGAAAGTCAGAGGAAGATTTCTTCCTATTACAATTTGAACAAAGTCCCTTCATTGTGAAAGAACAACAATAAGTCCTAGTTACTCGCAAAAACCCCTGACACAAAGATACATAATAACATGATCCATTAATAAATGAAAAAACAATTGCAAAACAAAATAATTTTGAAAAAATATTTTTTCAGAGAAGCCCAAGTTGCTGAAAAGTAACGTTGAGCTCCGATGGATCCGATGGCAAAGTGTGGTCAAAAATTTTAAAATTATATAAAATAATTAATGAGACACTTTCGGATAATATAAATGTATCTTATAATGAGATAAACTACCACAAAGGCAAACAGCCCCCCTCAAAAAAGGCTGTTGCCAATGAAAACAAACAGTGTAAACACAGTAGAAAACATGACTCCAGGCACTGAAAAAACTGGCCCGGAATCAGTCATCAATTACACTCTATCTGATGCAAAACAGAGACTCCCAGGGGAGAATCTGCAGAACATCAGATGGAAGATGCAGAACACAAACGTTATACACCCATGGGTGAAAACGTAACTATGGGGAAAATAACAGAAAACATTCTGTAACCAAGCAACTCTCCCAGGGAATTTTTAGAAATGAAACTTCTCAAAAATATGCCAAAAGCATGGGAGAATTGCAAGGGGGGACTTTAGAAGGTTAGGGGAGAGGAAACACTGAATAAGCAGTGCAACAATTAGCAAGAATGACAACAAGAGGCGTTTGCCTCGAAAATAGGCAACTTAACATAATTTCAACAAAAAATTTTAAGTACAGCCCTGATTATTTTTTGCCACTTCTTTTTTCCTCTCCTCCTTCTATCCTCCTTAGAATCACATTTTCTCCAAGAATTACGTGTCTGGCATCCTTTAAACTGAGATTTACAAGCACAAAGATCAGTGAGATGTTGACTGATGAAGGGCCAAACAGAGAAATGATATTTGGCGCCAATTTCGGGACGACTGCGTCACTGCGCATGCGCAGTAGAGTCGTACTATGGAGGTCCTTTAGGACATGATTTCTTTTTGTTTTGAATGCAAATTTTGGGGATTGGGGGGCAAAATTTGTGTTTGGCCCTGGTTTTTGTGGAGTTAGCACCAGCTAAGTCTGGGTCATTGGTACAGTATAAAAATATACTGACTTCGGAGGAGGCATTCCCTTGCTTTTCACTATAAAGCAGGTGACCTAAGGGAACACACTCCCCCCCCCCTTCCCCTTGCCCAGGGTCAAATAGCCCAGAACGAAGAGGGCAGCCGGACGGAGTCACTGTCGGAACAGAAAGCCTACATAACTATAGTTGCAACTGTTTAGTGGACGACATTCTGAGCAACAGATAACGGACCTAAACAATGCAGGTCTCCAGAAATGGACTCAATATTTCTGAGATAAAAATTCGTGAATGTGGATGGCTGAGACCAATAAGCAGCCTTCATTAAATCTGTAATAGCAATACTATTAGCGTAAGCCCAAGAAGTAGAAAGAGCTCTTACTTCATGAGCCGAAATCTTAAGCACAGACTGCTGAGAAGAAGATAAATTTTCATAAGCAGTACGGATAGTTAATTGAATCCATCTAGCAACAGAATGGACTGAAATGTCCTTTCTATTAGGCATCAGAGACAGAAAGAAACGTTTTCGTCCCTTTCTGATAAATTGAGATCTCTGTTTATAGATACGTAACGCTCTAACAGGACAGAGTAAAGGCCTACGCCCGTCTGAAGACGGAAGAGCCTTAATAACAATAGGTTCCGGATATTTATTAGGAGCCTGATTCTTAGCTAAAAATCCCACATTAGTAGTGAAGGTGATAGTGTTCCCGACACTACGATAGAGAGAATCATCCACCGACAGTGCATGAAGCTCACTGACTCTTCTAGCAGAAGAGAAAGCTAAGAGAAAAGCTGTCTTATAAGACAAGAATTTGAAATCTACTGTCCCAAGAGGTTCAAATGGCTTTTCCTTCAGTTTAAGAAGAACCCAAGCTAAATTCCACTTAGGAATTAACCTAAGAGTTCTGGGTCTATTTATCGTGAAGTTTCTAACTAACTTAGATAAAGAGACATTAGATCCAATTTGTAAACTATCATGATGTGCATAGGTATCAGATAACATAGACCTATAACCCTTAATAGTAACAGGTTGCAGTTTGATTTCGTCAAACAAGTATACTAGAAAGTTTGCAATGTCTGGTATGGAGGGATCAAAAATATCAACAGAATGATCCCTACACCAACGACGAAAAACCTTCCACTTAGCTGCATAGTTTAGCGAAGAGGAGGTCCTCCTACAGAAATCGCGTCCACTGCTCGTCCTGTAAAGTGCTTGCCATGCAAGAAGGACCGCACAACGGAAAAACGCGAAGGTTGAGACCTTGCGGGTTGTGATGGAGTTGACGCGATCTCCCCTGCGAAAGAAGATCCTCCCGTGGAGGAAGCTTTCGCGGTAGGTCCCACAACAGACACCTGAGTAGATTTATCCACGGTCTCTGTGGAGACAGAGATGCTACCAACAGAATCTTGCATTGAGATTGTTTTATCTTTAGCAATACTTGCTGAATTAACGGCGCTGGAGGATACGCATATCCTATCATTCCGTCCCAAGGGATCGACAGAGCGTCTACTGCAAATGCTCTTGGATCCGGACACGGAGACACATACGTCTGCAACTGATTGTTGAGATGTGTCGCAAATAAGTCTATCATTGGCCGTTCCCACTGGTAGCAAATCTGATTGAATACTTGTTTGTTGAGAGTCCACTCCGACGGCAACAAGCGACCCTTTCGTGAAAGGGAGTCTGCTAGAACGTTCAGACGACCCGGTATATGACGGACGGAAAGAAAAACATGATGTTCTAGGGCAAACAGAAGGATTCTTTCCGTTAGATTGAACAACGGAATTGAATGAGTGCCTCCCTGATTCCGTATATACGCCACTACTGTCGTATTGTTGGATAGGATTTGGACATGAGCATTGTGAATAATGTCCATCCAATGACGTAACGCAAGCCAAATTGACATCATTTCCTTGATGTTTATGTGCTTGCCCAGGAATTGCGGATCCCAAAGACCCTGGCATCTCGAATCCGTTGGGATCAATGATGCACCCCAACCTGTTTGACTGGCATCCGTCATAATGGTAAAACTCGGATCCGGCAACTGCAGCGGAACTCCCTGAGTTAACCACTGAATGTTTGCCCAAGTCTGAATCTCTCGTTTCACTTGATCTGACAAGAGAACGTCTATGTCGAGCGAATGAATTTTCACACTCCAATTCTGAGTCAAGAAAATTTGGAGAGGACACGTGCGTAACCGCCCCATCGGAATGAGATCCGCAGCGGCTCCGCACAGACCTATCAGTCTCATGAACTCCCTCGCTGTAACTTTGTCTGCGTGCAGACAATAGCGAGCGTAACAACTGACTAATTTCGCTCTGGTTAACGGCAGTCGAACGAGATTGTTGTGCGTCTCGAAGCTCATTCCCAGATATGTGAATGACTTGGACGGCACCAGATCCGACTTCTCCTCGTTTATTATAAAACCGAGACGTCGGAGCAATACGACCTCTACTGCGTTCTTCCTTAAAAGAGACTGCACCTCTGATAACAGAGCGTCTCTTTTCTGCGGATTTGACGGAAGTTGAGTCCATTTTGGACTTCGAGTTAATGGAGGCTTTTGTTTGAAGGATATCTTTAGACCTTCCGAAATCACCCCTCTCACCCAAGGGTCATCCGTAATCGACGCCCACTCTTGTGAAAAACTCGACAACCTTCCGCCAACCGGCACGCGATAGAGGTTGAAGCCATCACCTCCTGGACCTGCGAGGTCTGCGGTAGGAGAAACCACGTCCTCCACGACCCGCACCGCACGGGGCCCCGTCGACCTTGGGGCATCCGACCGGTTGTCCCGGCCCGAAGGACGTCCCGCACATGAGTCACTGTCTTGACGGTCTCTTGAATAAGACCAAGAGGACACACCGGAACCTCTATAGGAACCTCTCTTGGGCGGATTAGACCCAGAAGTGTCTGTCTTACTCTTATCTGCCGTGTCCGACTTCTTAGAAGCAGATTTGAACAGCAGAGAATCCGAAACTTTCTTAGTAATTTTATCATAAATTGCAGAAAGCTTGCCGTCGAAGAGAAGTTCTCCAGAGACCGAAGCGACTCTGAGAGAGTTCTTCACCTTACTATCCACGAGTGTGGATGTAGCTAGGGCTGCGTCACGTCTAACCAACTCCAGGTTTGCCACTGAAAGGGCGGAGTTACACGTGGAATAAGCTACTGCCCTTGAAAGAAGTCTTAAAGAGGATTGTATATCCTGGAATTTTTTCCCTTGAAGATGCAGTGATAACGCCTTAGTAAGGTGGTCTGCGTAAGATAAAGCATCTAAACTGGCTCTGTTAGACGAAATAGTAGTCTCCAACACCGCGGTTGGAATAGACGCAGACGACGGTAACGACAATTCTAAGTCTTCCGCCTCGTCGTCCATACGCAGAGGAACTCTCGGGATACCCTGTCCTGCCGTATCGAATTTATTCCTTGCATTAATGAAAGGCAGGTTGAGAGTATTGTTGGACAAGAAACCCACTTTTCCTGTTTTGGAAGCAATTTTGAATATAGCGTCGTTCAACAATTCCAATGTTCTTGCAACATTATTGGACTGAGACGGAAACTCGGGAGCGATGTCCCTGAACCGCTCAAAGAAATCAGATTTCAATGACGCTATAATTCTCTTGTCCGGAACCGCAGCAGTCTGGCCCGACGGAACAACTTGAGGAAGAAAGTGCCGGATGAAGTCCACGGCAGCTTTATGTTGTTCCGAAAGGGATAGCTCCAAGTCATCCGTATCCCTTTCACCATCCGGTCGGACCTCATGATGCTCCCGGTCGTCCGCCCCCGATGCTTCGGCGGAGCGTACCGACCCAGCGCCGTCGGATAATTCCCGATCCGACACCGTTTCTGTCGGTTGCTGGGATGCTGCGATAAGTTGTGCTATTTGAACAAGCACGTCCGACATCGAGGCCTGCGGAGGCGCAGTCTTTCGCTGCTTCGCCGAGGGCAGCTCCGCATCTGGTGACTCCCGCATACTCTTCCTATGCGAACGTCCGGAGTCCTCCGGCCTCGTGTCCCTGGCTACCGGATGGTGTGACCTGGTCGCCGAAGAATCCCTGATCGGCGAAGCTGGCAAAATATCGGCAGTCATGTAGCCAAGGTGCGGTCGTGTGCGCTGGTGAGAGGAAGAAGCCTGAGCAGTCTCCGCGGACTGCCTATACAACGGAGCGTCCCGAGCGACGGACGTGTGCTCCGCTTGCGACACATTTTGTACCACAACATCTGGTCCCAGATGTTGTTGTACGAGAGAGGGGCCTCTCACGCTCGCGGCCCGACTGGACCTGGACGAGCTAGGAACCGGACTCGAAGGCTTCCTCTGATCTCTCCTACTATCCGCCGTCACTGGGTGTGCACGTTGAATGTTTATAGTGCTCGCATCACCCAACATTTCCTCCTGGACCGCATCGGACGAACCCGGCTGCCGAGCCATTCGGTGAATGGACGCTACACTGGGCGAGCTAGCGGACGACATTTGTCTTATCTCCATGAGCACTTTTGCCGCTAGCTCTGAATTCATTTGTGATGACGGAAGCGCACTTGCGGAAGATAACATGGAAACATCACCCTATTCTTGCTCCTCTGAAATAGAAACTGATAGAGTAGAGTGACCCTGCAGAGAAAGAGCCGGCATAGCCCTTTCTCCACTAACAACATATCGTGACACACGTTTCCAATGTTTGTCATCCCAATATTGACATATAGAACAGGGATTAGTGCGAGTACACTGACTACAATTAATACAATGATCATGAAAGTCAGAGGAAGACTTCTTCCTATTACAATTTGAACAATATCCTTTCATTGTGAAAAGTCAACAACAAGTCCTAGTACTCGCACAAACCCCTAAACACAAAGATACATAATAACATGATCCATTAATATAGAAAAAACAATTGAAAATCAAAATAATTTTTGAAAAATATTTTTTCAGCGAAGCCCAAGTTTCTAAAAAGCAACGTTGAGCCCCAATGGATCCCAAGGCTAAGTGTGGTCAAAAATTTTAAAATTATATTAAATAATTAATGCAACACTTACGGATAATAATAATGTATCTTATAGTGAGATAAACTACTCCAAAGGCAAACAGCCCCCCTCAAAAGAGACTGTTGCCAATGTAAACAAACAGTGTAAAAACACCAGAAAACATGACTCCAGGCACTGACAAAACTGGCCCGATATCAGTCATCAAATTTACACTCTATCTGATGCAAGACAGAGACTCCCAGGGGAGAATCTGCAGAACATCAGATGGAAGATGCAGAACACAACGTTTATACACCCATGGGTGAAAACGTAACTACGGGGAAAATAACAGAATACATTCTGTAACCAAGCTAACTCTCCCAAGAGAATTTAGAAATGATCTTTCTCAAAAATATGCCAAAAGCATGGGAGAATAGCAAGGGGGGACCTAGAAGACCAGGGGAGAGGAAACACTGAATAAGCAGTGCAACTTTATAGCAAGAATGACAACAAGAGGCCCATGCCTCGAAAATAGGCAACTTAACATAATTTCATAAAAAATTTTAAGTACAGCCCTGATTATTTTTTGTCACTCCTTTTTCCTCTCCTCCTTCTATATCCTCCTTAGAATCACCATTTCTCCAATAATTACGTGTCTGGCATCCTTTAAGCTGAGATTTACAAGCACAAAGATCAGTGAGATGTTGACTGATGAAGGGCCAAACAGAGAATGATAATTGGTGCCAATTTCGGAACGTCCTTGACACTGCGCATGTGCAGTAAGGGCAAAGTATGGAGGTCCTTTAGGACATGATTTCTTTTGGTTTTAGATGCAAATTTTGGGGATTGGAGGGCAAAATTTGTGTTTGGCCCTGGATTTTTAGAGTTAGCACCAGCTATGTCTGGGTCATTGGTACAGTATAAAAATTTAAAAACCTCAGAAGTCTTTGTTGAATCTGGTGAAAATTAAAATTTTATACCAAATTTTATTTTTTATTATACTTACCAAAGTAACATGAAGTGCTGTATCCTCTTCCTTTTCTCGGATGGAAAAGAGGGAAAATTTGAAGAATCCTAATAAAAAACCTATGAGGAGGGTTAAAATTGCTAATATTTTCAAAGTTTAGACCTGACTTCACATTGTACTAATTTGCATAAGTATGCAAAATCTGCTGACTAGTATCTTCCAAAAGAACGGGCATCTATTGTTCAATTCTCACCAGACATGTGCAAAGTCAATTTCTTGTTTCGGGCTCTCTCTTAATTTCCAAAAATAAACAGTGGATTTGGAGTACCTGGGAGGTGATATGGATATTCAAGTGTTTATAGGATGTTATTAATTCATGCCACATCAAGATCTGTTTACGTAATGAAAATTTGTCACCTATTTCCATGGAACAAATTTTTGGTCTACAAGTGTTTTGGATTACTATTAAGGGTATAAAAGGAATTGACTATACCACTATACCACTATAACTGAAACACATACAATGCTATAACTAAATATTAAGTGGAATCCAGTTAACTGAATTGTCACTTTGCCAGTAAAACATTTTCAATTAACAGGAGAATACAATTAACAGGAACTGAGTCACTTTAATGTCTTCTGATGATAAACTGACCATTTATTATATGAAATCTTGTTTGACAGCTCACTGAGGTATCTATTGATCTACTGAGGCAAAAAAGGTCTAAAGATGTTGAGAGAATCCAGTGGTTATTCTATTGAAAGAATGATAGTTTGGTGTTTGGAAAGTTTGGAAGTCATATGCAATTAACTGGGGTATTCAAATAAGAGATATCCAATTAAGTGGGCTGCACTGTATCACTATAACTGAAACACATATACTGTTATATCTAATTTCTGCCAATGAAATCAGGATTCTAGTACTGGAAATAGTAAATTGAGTAAATTCCCAGAAACTTCCCAATAGAACATAATAAAGAGTTTTCAAGAATCCAGAGATGAAAAATTCAAGGATTTTCAAGGTCCAGCCTAGGGGTGCCACGAATAATTGACTAATCAGTTGACCGCTGGTTGTATGCATAATCGTTTACCATTTTGGTCGTCGACTAATCAGTGTTTTCTATTTTCATGTGGATGATAATGGCCGAATCACGGTGCTGTTCTTCCACTTCCTTGTTTATTTTGGATGTTACACAAACAATAAAACTCAATTAGTTCCCGAATTGTTAATTTAGTGATTTATTGATTCTAAATATGTAAGTCTCAACTGTTCATTTGAAAAAACTAAGAAAATAAATTATGGACTTATTTAAACACTAATAACCGCAACACAACTGCAACCCTCATTCCCTCTGCAACTTCATTCTCTGTCATTCTTCCCAGTGAAAACTAAAAAGTTGTAACTCTTACTCTTCTTACCGATAAGTGGCACCAACTTTTGGAACTTCATGTCAGGGGCATAAAGGCACATCTTATAAACTTGGCAGTAGTAATCATCAAAGGTTCTGGACAGTACCACTGTACCTATCTAGGGGTCCATACTGAGCAGTTTTAAAGAAATGTTTAGACCAACAGGAAAAAGTACGATTAATCGATAACTGTTGATTATTACCAAACTATTATCGATTATTGAAATCAATAATCGTGGCACCTCTAGTCCAGCCAAGGAAAAAATGCGGATATAAACTCCAAGAGCTATATATAGCCAAGGAGTCTGTAGCCAATATTGTCAATTTTATTGTCTTATGACAATCAATTCCACAATTAATGTAGGATTTCCTTTCCATCAGACAGACACAGTGAGCTAAGCTGGATATTGTGATCTCGTAATATCAAATTTTTCAGGTGTTTTAAAGGAATGTGCCAAAACTCAAGGATTTTTCAGACTCTTGGCAGGGTATTTCTGAATTTCAGGACATTCTAGGAATTCAAAAGAACCATGGAATACAAAAATATAGTTAATATACCCATATTTCATGAACTGATGAGGAAGGTATATTTTCCACACATCAGTAATACAGTTCTTTGAGCATTCTACTTTAGTGGTCAAAATGTAACATTTTTCTGGACAAAACGTAATATTCCTCTGGTCGGAATGTATAATAATTTTATTCAGCACATGACAAATGTTTTATCAAAGAGTAATTGTGCCAAAAGGTATCATGGGATTGTTCCATCCATTATTTCAGAGTTTCTCTTTCTTTGTTTTCAGTTAGCCTTCAAGTTTATCAGACATCTCATGGGACTACCATTTTTGCCAGCAGCTCATTGAAAATCCACTTTCAAGAAGCTTTCCATTCGGGTGAATGAGGGAGGAAAACTGAAACATTTGGCTGAATATATTCAGAGACAATGGATAGAAAATTCAGCCTTCCCAATCCAATCTTGGAGTGTTTTAGGTCAAACACACAGAACAAACTACATAGAGGGTGAATTGAATAATGTTTTCAGAATATATCAAATGAACAAAAGTAATCTGAAATCCTGACAGTATTAGTCACTCAACTAGAGTGATGTCACGCATAGAGTCTGAGTGTACCAGCAATGACAATGCTTAGACACAAAATAGTCCGTGCTATTTTTTTGTTAACCGTTTACCCAATAATGGATCTGCCATATCTGCACTCGTGATATACAAAAGTTGCTATTCAAATTTTATTTTTTAATTTTTCTACCCCAAAACATACCTCATGACCTATTAATGGAACAAGCTTGATGAGATTGTTCCAATAAGGACTAATAAGCAATGGTTAGAAGTAAATGAAAGTGTCAATGACACTGTAGCTCAACTTGTCAAGACAAAGACATGTACATGTATAGTATGTGACACAGCAATGACAAACATCTAGGTAATGACCTGATAACAAAGGTACATATAAAGTATTGTAATGGTCTGTACATAAATACTGGCCATACCCTGTAACAAATGTATAGGTAAAGTATTGTAAAGGTGGGCGACAGTCAAATGCTAAACTAGAAAAGAAATCTTTGAGTCCCACAGTGGGCCTGACTGAACCCCAAAATATTTGTTCTCATAGCGCAGAGATAACAAAGGCACCCCAAAACACTTATACCTGTACCCAAGAAGTTTCATGAAGATCAGTTCATAAATACGAGCCGTATATAGAGGTTGACAAAAAACTGATTGGACCTAATTTCAGTACAAAATGGCCACTGGCAGCCATCTTGAATTTTGGACCGCACCCAGAAACACTCGTTCTCGTCCCAAGGTGATAACAAAGGTACCCAAGAGGTTTCGTGAAGATCGGTTCATAAATACAGACTCTAGCCCGAGCCGTATTGACATGTGTACTTACTGTGTGTAAGTAGCACTGAAAAAATCAAAGTTCATCTAATTTGCATAATTTCTGCATGAGAAAAAAACCCGTATTATATGTGATGTATCCCATGGTACTAAACATTCACACAAAAAATTATTCAAATCAGCTCTTTCATATGGAAGTTCCGTGCAAAAATCTGATTGCACCAAATTTTGTACAAAATGGCTGCCATCAGCCATCTTGAATTTCGGACTGGACCCCAAAACAGTCGTTCTCGTCCCACGGTGATAACAAAGGTACCCAAGGAGTTTCGTAAAGATCGGTTCATAAATACGGCCTCTAGCCCGAACCGTATTGGGATTTGCACTCACAGTGCTGAAAGTAACACTAAATAAATCAAAGTTAGCCTAATTTGCATAATTTTCGCACAAGAAAAAAACCCATATTATATGTAATGTATCCCATGGTACTAAACATTCATACAAAAAATTATTCAAATCAGAGCTTTCATATGGAAGTTCTGTGCAAAAATCTGATTGCCCCTAATTTTGTACAAAATGGCTGCCAGCGGCCATCTTGAATTTCCGACCAGACCCCAAAACAATCGTTCTCATCTCACAGTGATAACAAAGGTACCCATGATGTTTCGTAAAGATCGGTTCATAAATACGGCCTCTAGCCCGAGCCGTATACGGATTTGCACTTACAGTGCTGAAAGTAACACTAAATAAATCAAAGTTAGTCTAATTTGCATAATATAAGCACGAGAAAAAAACCCATATGATATGTAATGTATCTCATGGTACTAAACATTCATACAAAAAATTATTCAAATCAGAGCTTTCATATGGAAGTTCTGTACAAAAAACTGATTTTTGCATCATCGGTACAAAATGGCCACTGGCAGCCATCTTGAATTTCGGACCACACCCAAAAACACTCGTTCCCGTCCCAGGGTCATAACAAAGGTACCCAAGAAGTTTCGTAAAGATTGGTTCATAAATACGGCCTCTAGCCCGAGCCATAGCAGCTTGGCACTTACAGCTCTGAAAGTAACACTAAATAAATCAAAGTCAGTCTAATTTGCATAATTTACGCACGAGAAAAAAACCCGTATTATATGTGATGTATCCCATGGTACTAAACATTTATACAAAACTTTATTCAAATCAGAACTTTCATACAGAAGTTCTGTACAAAAAACTGATTTTTGCATCATCGGTACAAAATGGCCGCTGGCAGCCATCTTGAATTTCGGACCACACCTAAAAACACTCGTTCCCGTCCCAGGGTCATAACAAAGGTACACAAGAAGTTTCGTAAAGATTGGTTCATAAATACGACCTCTAGCCCGAGCCATAGCCAATTGTTGACGTACGGACAGACGGACAGACGGACGACGGGCCATGACAATAGCTCAAATTTGACTTCGTCAAAGTTGAGCTAATGAAAGAGTCAATGACTCTGTAGCTCAACTTGGATATGACAGGAATTAGTACTTGCTGTGACCAAGACAACTGAATAATGAATATGACAGGAATTAGTATTTGTTTTGGCCCAGTCAACAATAATAAAAGAATTACAAGGTGACTGTAATGGACTACAGATTAAGACCAATCATTGTAGATTATTATTTTTGTGTGGAAATTTTCAGTCCCAAACAAAATATTTTCAGACTAAAATTTTTTCTTCTTCTTCTTAAAATTGACCAAAATGCATCAAAACACAAAAAACTAATTTCCGGGTTTTGGTCCAAAATTTTCTAAGTCCCACCCGGACCCCTAATTTGCATAATTTATTCACGAGAAAAACTCTGTATTATATGTAATGTATCCCATGGTACTAAACATTCATACAAAAATTTATTCAAATCAGATCTTTCATTTGGAAGTTCTGCGCAAAAATCTGATTGCACTTAATTTTGAACAAAATGGCTGCTAGCGACCATCTTGAATTTCAGACTGGACCCCAAAACACTCCTTCTCATCCCACAGTGATAACAAAGGTACCCAACAAGTTTCGTGAAGATCGGTTCATAAATACGGCCTCTAGCCCGAGCCGTATTGGGATTTGCACTCACAGTGCTGAAAGTAACACTAAATAAATCAAAGTTAGCCTAATTTGCATAATTTACGCACAAGAAAAAAACCTGTAATATATGTAATGTATCCCATGGTACTAAACATTCATACAAAAAATTATTCAAATCAGAGCTTTCATATGGAAGTTCTGTACAAAAAACTGATTTTTGCATCATCGGTACAAAATGGCCACTGGCAGCCATCTTGAATTTCGGACCACACCCAAAAACACTCGTTCCCGTCCCAGGGTCATAACAAAGGTACCCAAGAAGTTTCGTAAAGATTGGTTCATAAATACGGCCTCTAGCCCGAGCCATAGCAGCTTGGCACTTACAGCTCTGAAAGTAACACTAAATAAATCAAAGTCAGTCTAATTTGCATAATTTACGCACGAGAAAAAAACCCGTATTATATGTGATGTATCCCATGGTACTAAACATTTATACAAAACTTTATTCAAATCAAAACTTTCATACGGAAGTTCTGTACAAAAAACTGATTTCTGCATCATCGGTACAAAATGGCCGCTGGCAGCCATCTTGAATTTTGGACCACACCTAAAAACACTCGTTCCCGTCCCAGGGTCATAACAAAGGTACACAAGATGTTTCGTAAAGATCGGTTCATAAATACGACCTCTAGCCCGAGCCACAGCCAATTGTTGACGTACGGACAGACGGACAGATGGACAGATGGACGGACGGACGGACGGATGAACAGATGGATAACGTACGACGGGCCATGACAATAGCTCAAATTTGACTTCGTCAAAGTTGAGCTAAAAATGATGTTTCAGAAAAATAATTTGTACTGTTGGCTTCAACTTCTGTTAGGTAAAGGGTTAAAGATGCAGTACATAAAACATTCTCTTTCCAAAATCTATTATAATACTACTGAAAAATAATTTTGGTAAAAAGCAACAAGAAACATTGTCTGCTTTTTTCATCTTTCTGAAAGAAAGTATAAAACTATGAGTTTTCAAAAATGTCAACAAAATTTGGAGTTAGATCATCAGCTGCATAGCTCTGTTGATTGGGAAATATAACTGCAGTCAATATAAGGTAGAATTTTTAACTTAAAATTTTTGGTTTAAATTTTAAAAGGCTATACTTCAAATTCGAAGTGCATCTGTGTTTTCTTGTTGAAAAAAAGTAACATCAAATTTAAAGAGAATCATATAATTAGAACTGGATTTATCCTCTAAATAATATGGGGAGGAGGGAGGTGTGGATTGATTCCACCCATCTCCCCCAAAGTTTTTGAGACAACATCCAAGTCCCTCACTCACATTTCCTTCCCATCTGTATTGCTTTTTGTAAAACAACATAATTATGCTGCAGAAGGCATTTCTTTATATTTCAAACCGTGAAGCTCAGGTAATGAAAAAAAAGCTGCACACAAGTGAAAGAAGTCATGTCTGTAAATGCAATTATTAAAGTTTAGCGGGGGAGGAATTCGTCACATACAGGTGAATTGTGCACTTGGTGATACCTTCTTGAAATTTGGCACACTGTTAGTGTAGGCTATGAGGTTCTCAAAAACGATCGGCTACAAGTTGACACCGACCGGTGGCGACCAGTAGCGGCACAATCCAAAATGGCCGCCAGCGGCTGAAGGGAACCTCCTTTTCGACGGTCTACCGACTATACATCCGATTGTAAGGGCGCGAAAGTGAACTCTGATCCACGCACGTGTTGGAAACAGACGTGGGAGATGATGTAGAATAAAACGAGATTCTCTATACGGACGCATCAATTTCTTGGAACTTGAAAAGAGCGTTGTTTCTCCGGGATCAGCGTCATTCAGGCAAACCTGAATGACGCTGATCCCGGAGAAACAACGCTCTTTATGAAGCAGTCTCTTTGCCATACAATCTCTTGTTTGGCGTAATTCCGCAAGCAATTCTGATTTGTCTGTCGAAATTAATTCGAGAACGCGATTGTTCACAAAAATCATTCACAGAATGAGTGAGAATCCTCTTCGTGTACGGACTAGTACTGACTGGGAACGTTGTTGCTTTTGCCAGCAAGACAGTTCCAAGAAATTGATGCGTCCGTATAGAGAATCTCGTTTTCATGACGCCTATAAAGCTATTGAGGAAGACATAACGCGCTTCCTAGATAATGGCGTTGAGCTTCCATATAATTTGACCATTGATTGTTTGATGAGAGAGAGTGATGAGTGTATGTCGATGTCACTGTTGACGAATAAGGCAATATATCATAAGACATGCCGTGACAGTATTCGGACTCACATCGTACAGCGCGTGCTACACAAGCGAGAGCGAAATGAGGCAGTGGCATCCTGCTCCACGCTGAGTCCTAAAAGAACACGGACAAGTTTTGAATCTGGCTGTGACAGGAAACTGCCCCAGTGTGTTTATTGTCACAAACGCGAAGGTGACAGCAGTGAGCCTATTTGCAGATCAATGTCTGATAACAATAAACTCAAAATTATGGCAAAGGAAGCCGAGAACTGGGTTGTTTTTTCTCGGGTCAATGCAGCATTTGATTCCGCTGCTAGTGATCTTTACTATCACAAAACCTGTTATTGTAAGCTTGCCAATGAAGCACGAGCGGCTAAATCTAAAAAGTCGAAGAACGCCGAACATTCCGCGTCAGGCCTGCCCTATGACCCTCTCGTTATGGCAGAGCTCATAACATTTGTTGAACACAACGATTCCGCGATGAAGCTTGTCGATCTCAAGAATCTGTACAGTCGGAGGTTGAAGCAAGTCGGTTCTGATTGGCTTAGTGAAGAAATACATTCCACTCGATTCAAAGAACATTTGTTGCAGAAATTGGGCGATGGCTGGGACGCCTTCACACAGGGTAGAGATGTGTTTATTTCAAGTAGGTTTCGAGTTGGCTCCTTGTTGTCCGAATCTTTAACTCGTATAGTGTCTGAGGAAGAGGCAAAAAAGATAGTTGATGTGGGTCTTCTTCTGCGTAAACACATACTCATATCTCAAGCTCCTTTCACGGGATCATTTTCATCTTATTGCTTGAGCGAGCCTGTACCCAACTCACTCCTGACTCTTCTTAGAGTTCTACTTGAGGGCACATGTAGTATACAGAACTTAGGCGATGATGAGACTGTTAATGCCAAGACTCGAGTGGCTTGTACTATTTCACAGATGTTGATCAGCAATTCAGCGAAACGCTCCGAACATGCACAAAATGTTCACCAGAGACGTGACAGAGAAACTCCAATGCCTCTTTATGTGGGTTTGAAGTTGCATGCCCATGATCGTATGAAAAATCTTATCAGAGATTTTCATCAAATGGGACTCTCTGTCTCTTATGATCGCGTAATGGATGTTCGCAGGAGTTTCGCGAGAGCTGTTTCACTGCGGTTCAAGAACGAAGGTGTTGTAGTCCCAGCTAACTGCAAACGTAATGTTTTCTCGATAGGAACCACTGATAACATTGATGTATCTGGTAGATCTGATATGCATGGTACGTCCATCACACTCATTGGTCAACTGAGCAGGGACAATGTGGGTACTGATCCCCCACCACTGAGTTTAGATGTTCCAGAAGACACACAAATTGAACTCCCAGACGACTATGCATTTGTTCCTTTCGTTGAAGACTTTGGTGGGGACATCAGGCTTGAATCTCCAGATGAATGTAATGTACGGCCCAATGAATATGCAGATTTGAACGTGGGAGAGAATGACTGGTTGTCTCATGTGTCACAGATCAGCAATAAAGGGAAGGTTGATGGCAGCTGGCAGCTTGATGAAGTCCCTGTGACCTTTTCAGGCTTCTTTTCAAAACATGAAGATCAAGACAATGTCAAACCTCGTGCAGTTATTGGGGTATTCCCTGTTTTCAGTGAGCAGAAAGCGGACTCACTCAGTATGCAGAAGCATGCTATGTATGTGGTCAGGGAAGCTACTGCTTTCGTAAACCCCGGCCAGATACCTGTCATTGAAGGTGACTGTCCGTTGTATGCCAGGCAGAAAAAATGTCAATGGCTGTTCCCAGAGGAGATAGGTGAGGATCGAATGGTGTGTATGATTGGATTCCTGCATCTTGAAATGTGCACCCAAGAAGCTGGTGGTAAGCTTATGGGTGGTTCTGGTTGGGAGCGAATGTTTCACCTCGCAAAGATATTCACACCCGGTGTAGCATCATCCCTACTTGGTGGGAAACATGTCAAGAGGACGCGACAGGCATATCTTCTCACTCTAGCTTGGCTTGAGATCCTCAGAAAGAATGCTTATGAGATTTACTGTCAGCAGACTGGGCCCCATGAGTCATTTGAAATGTGGGAACAGAGGATTCTTTCACAATCTCCAACTGCGCGCTATTGGGGTGAAATCGTTCGGAACTTTCTCTTGACAAGCTGTCAATTCGTTCGGAACCAACGAATCGGTAACTGGCCTGGTACACTGTGTTCTATCGATGAGTTGTGCAGTTACTTTTTTGCCCTAGGACATACAAATTATTGTCGGTGGGTCCCCGTATTTCTGAGAGACATGTCTCAGCTACCCAGGCGGCATCCTTCAATCCACAACAAATTCATGGAAGGCCATTTTGTGGTCCAGCGTAGTGAGAGGAAGTTCAGTATGATGGGTTTAGATCAGAGCCAAGAACATAGTATCCAACTACTCAAAGAAGACAGTGGTCCAAAAGGTCTCTATGGCCAGGCTGAAGAGAAAGTCGTTATTGAGCTTTCAAGGTCAGAAGTTCTGCGTGTTATAGATGAGTATGAATATGCAAGTTTCCACACAACATCATCAGATAACACGGAACACCCGGAAAGTTCGGTATCAGAGCAGAAAAAATTTCTGAATCAATTGAAATCTCTCCTCGATCTGGTGAATCAGGGACTCATTATCAACCCTTATGATGAAACTAGTGGTCAGCTGGTGACATTAGATACTGGTGAATATATGGACCCCGAAGTTAGTAAGAGTTTACGGTCATTACCCGAAAGGGGCAAGCATTTATATTCCACTTTCTTGAAGGAAAGGCTTGTGGAATGCACCGTACCCCTGAATGATTTTATTCCCAAGGCAAATATATATACCTTCCTTAACCCACCCCCAGCCAACCTGGACAAAGGCCAAGACAAACTCATGTCAAGTAAAGCAACTGCCGCAATAGTTACCCAGATGTTCGTTTCACTGCAAGCCCGGCCTGATTCAAACATGGATGAGTTTTTCATGCACGAGAATGCACGTGATCCGCCAGCATTATCCGATAGAGGTAAGCTACGGAGTGGGACAAAATCTCAAATTCTCAATTGTTTACCAGCTATTCCTGCACAAGGGAAGAATTCAGCAGCTAGACAAGCTTCAGTTGTCATCTTGGATATGCCTGCTGTAGTCCATGTAATCAAACCACAGAAAGCGGATCTGTTTGGAGAATATGCTCGATTGCAATTATTGCCATACATCGAATCTCTGATTAACACGAACACCACAAGGGTTGATGCGATCTATGACTGTTACCCCGAAGGCAGTTTGAAGAATCAGACGCGAGCAAAACGCCTCGGTGAGACAGCAGTTAGGTTGATACGGGTGTCCGAGAACGTCCCTTTACCTAAAGGGAAGAATTGGCAGGCATTCTTGAAAGTTAGTGAGAATAAAGACGAATTTTTCAAGTTCCTGTCTGCTGAACTGCTGAAATTAACATCAACATCCGAGTACCAGTTGTTAACGACATCAGGAGAATATGTACTATGCAATAAGGATGTTAGCTTATGTGACATATCTCCATCGAACCACGAGGAAGCAGACACGCGCATGATGCTTCATCTCAACCATGCAGTCTCACAAGGTCACAAAATAGCTTTTCTTCGCACGGTTGATTCTGATGTCGTCATTCTGTCTTTGCACCATTTCGCAACATTCCGTGACCTTGGACTCAGTGAGCTGTGGATTGGGTTTGGAATTGGAAAGGCATATAAAGATATGCCAATTCATGAGATAGCTTCACAACTTGGACCTGATTACTGTAAGGCCCTGACTTTCTTCCACGCCTTCACAGGTTGTGATGTAACATCCAGCATGCTCGGCATTGGGAAGAAGACAGGATGGAATGCATGGATGAATTTTCCCGCATCAACTGAAATGATGATAGAATTGACTGAGAATCCGCAAGTCTTTTCAGAGGATTCCCCTCATATGCAGCATATCGAAAAACTCACCATACAGATGTACAGTAACAGTTGTGTCAGTACACGTGTCAATGATGCGAGACGGCATATGTTCACACATGGCCTTAAGTCTATGGAAAACATCCCGCCCACCAAAGCAGCTCTGTATCAACATGTAAAAAGGGTAATTCTTGTGTCATCTTTCATTTGGCATCGTGCTCTGCAGAAACACTTATGTGTGCCAGACCCATCACAGTACGGATGGGAGTGGAATCCACGTCTCAATATTCTGGTCCCATTTTGGACTCACCTAGGAGACGCAAGTGCTGCATGTGCACTGATGCTCCACTGTAGTTGTGCCAAGGCCTGCAAGGGCAATTGCAAATGCTTGAAAGCTGGATTAAGGTGCACACCTTTGTGTAAGTGTGAAGGTGGCTGTTGTAACAATATTGAGTAGTATACTGTCATGTTAGGACCAGTCATCTCCTATTCTGGTATTTTTTTTTCCATTTTCGGCCAGTTAACACATGTCATGTTTCTAGTTGAGTTGATTTTGCTAACAAATGTTCATCCCATGTGGCTTGCTACATTGTCCGGGGTATAGGAATACAGTTTTAGATTTCGGAAAATAGTCTGTTATTTACTGCACAAGACGGTGTTAATTCATGCATAGCATGATACAATATCCCCAACTATTTTGCCTCTGTACAACAGTTGATACCTTCGTTCACCCGTGTGTTCATCTATGGTATCCTTGTCTTTCTCTGGCCATAGGCCACATGTGACTAGTCAGTTCCTACTCCATAGCAAATCAACTTGGAAATCCTTCATCTTGTAGCGCACTCATGTCTCAATGAATCCATACCTGAGTTGATCTAATAAATCTAACGTAAGGTATCAAATTGCCATACCGGATCATATTTCGATAAGTTATTCGCTAAAACATTTCGACCACTCATCGACATCAAAGGTCATGTTTTGGCTCCCAGTGGTGGCTATATCTCTATATCCCTGGTAAAGTAGCATACCATGAGGGATGGGCATTAAGTGTCGGCAACATTAATCCTGACTTGGAACACACCACATCTTAACTGGCCGAAAATGAAGAATACTACTTGTAGTCAAAAAATATTCCTGTACCTCGAATGACTGCAAACATACACTCACCCCTTCTAGTCCCATTTTGCCAATGTTCTATACTGGCAAGATAACATTGTATAATTAACAACGGGAACTAATGCATCCCGAGTTCATTCCAGCACTGCCCTTGCTGGCAGACGTGTCGCTATGGTGTTGAGATTGAACCAGAACTCCTCTAGAAATTTGATAGTTTTATTTTCTTAGAAAATAAATCTATCGAAAATGCCGGAAGTTGAGAATAGACTGTCACTTTAATTGGATTATCAAATGTCCAAGTATCCCCACTGCTGCATACTATCGAGTACCCTTGTTCATGTGTTGACAGGAATCTCTCATACCATGTTCATTTGACCATTGCATTCCCGAGAAACATTCAACACTAATTTATCTACGGACGGACGATCATACTGACAGTCAGACACACAGACGCACACATCGACGGAAATTCTGATCCCATTATCCATTAATCTTCCCCCCAACTTGTTCCAAGGGCTTCACTCCATCATTCACATCAATTACAGCACATGTATGGTGTTAGGTTTGGAGCTTCAGTTGTGCGATCGGCGAAAATAGCTTTTTTTCGATCCGCTTGGCGGCCATTTTGGATTTCGCTGCTAGTGGTGGCTAGAGGATGGTGCCAACTTGTAGCCGATCGATTTTGAAATCTCTGATGCCTACCCTTACATCATGCCAAATTTCAGGAAGGTATCACCAAGTGCACAATTCTAGCGAATTCCTCCCCCGCTAGTTGTATTGATCATGCAAGAACAACAAGAGGCCTGCAACACCAAGCACTCCTAATCCCCCCCCCCCGCACCCCCCAAATTGGGAGAGGGATCATAGGTGGGTTTTGTCCCCCACATAAAATCACTCTAAATCTGGCCCAAACCATCTTGGAGAGAAAAAAAAAAAAATTTTGAGGCCTAACTGACCGAACAGAGGGAGAGAGGGGGTTATTTGTCAAGGGAGTAAATTTTTTTTCTGCATGTTATCACACTAAATCCTTCAAAATGTATTTTTGAGCAAAGAAAAAAAAATGAAATGCCTAACTGACATGGGGGTGGGGCAGGGGGGGGGGGGGGGGGTAAAAACTGTTCCCAAAGAGTTGTATACCAGAAAAAATTTGATATTTGGTTATTAATGTTTAAGTAATTCCATAAACAAGCATTACACAATATTTTTTAACAAAGGGCAATAACTCTCATCGCTTTTTTCTGAATGTATTTACTCTAAATCCTTCAAAATGCATTTTGGAACAAAGAAAAAAAATTGCCTAATTTGCAGGGGAGGGGGACTGGAGCATCAGGGTAGGGGGCAGGCAGGGCAATAACTTTGACAATTTTCATTGGATAATGGTGGTCATCGAAACTGAGGTTCTCAAAGAGTTGTATAACAAAAAAAATTGATATTTGGTTACTAATGTTTAAGTTATTCCATAAACATGCATTACACAATATTTTTTAACAAAGGGCAATAACTCTCATAATTTTCATTGAATATCGCTGGTCATCAAACTTGACATTGACATTGTCACTATAAAGACATATATCGTAAAGAAATGAAATCCGTTTTTTATTGTTAAAGTTATGCCATAAACAAGCATTACATTATATTTTTTATTAAACAAAGGGCAATAACCCAAATAATTTTCATCAGATATCACAGGTCATCAAACTTGACATAGTCATTCTTGCTATAGAGACATTTACCAAAAAGAATTGAAATTTGTTAACTACTGTTCAAGTTATACCATAAATAAGCATTACACAATATTTTTTATTAAACAAAGGACATTAACTCCCATAATTTTCATCTGATATCGCTGGTCATTGAACTTGACATAGACATTGTTGATATACAGACATATACCGAAAAGAAATGAAATCTGGTTTTTATTGTTAAAGTTATGCCATAAACAAGCATTACATTATATTTTTTATTAAACAAAGGGCAATAACTCAAATAATTTTCATCAGATATCGCAGGTCATCAAACTTGACATAGTCATTGTTGCTATAGAGACATTTACCAAAAAGAATTGAAATCTGTTAACTATTGTTCATGTTATGCCATAAACAAAGTTCGGATGGATGGACAGATGAAGCTGTATGCTTTTAAAAGTAACAAAGTGTGTGGAAGAAGAGTAATTTCAAATTTTAAGAAACTAAGGTCGAAAGCCATTTTGAAAAGGGTAAAATGAATGCCAATATTATTTGAAACCACTGTATACAGGTTCAGTAGACCTTGAGCCGAATGAAAAACAATGACGTTGTAACGTTGTAAGACAGTGTCTGAAGAATGAAAGGTACAACCTTGAAAAGCAAAGCATTAATCCAAAACTTTCAGCTGGTAATACTAAGTAAAATTGACTGCAAAAAAAGGGTTAAATATTTTCTAAAACCGATAAAAGAAATCATTGATGTAAATGCAATCATTAAGTTGTATTGAGCATGCAAGAATTAAAGTAACACAGTATGTGGTAAAAGCCTAATTTGAAATACAAAGAAACTAAGTCGGAAAACATGTTTAAAGGGGGTTAAAATCATGCCAATATTAATTAAAATCACTGTATAAAGCTTCAATAGACAGCAGACATTGTCCCAAATGAGAAAAAGTGACATTCCACTAAACTATTTGAAGAATTAAAGGTGTAACTTTGTAAACAAAAAACTTCAACCAAAAACTTTACCCTGGAAGTTATAAGTGAAATTGCCATGCATAAAATAGTAAAATATTTTCCAAAATAACATGAAACATAATGAGAATGATAGAATCAATAGTAATTAATATTAATTTAAAAGAAAAAAAAACTTTAACCTTCACTAAAAATCTTTAACCACAAACTTTAACCAAAACTCTGAATGTTAACAGACGGACAGATGGAAAGTGGGACGGACAGATGGACGAAAGTCATGACTATAGTCCTGACTGTAAACAGTCAGGCTAAAAATGGCAGTGATTTAATTTGTAGAGTGTTACTTATTTTATTAATACAACTTGATTTTTGAATTTTTTCACCAGTTTGAGTCTATTCGGAATATGTAGAGAGAGAGAGCGCGCATTGAAGGTTACGAGGTATTTTTTTGTGTGTTGATTTTACCACTTCACTTTGATTTTGACCAACCTAGGTTCATCCTACAAACAACATGTTCCCTGTGGGGACCCCCTTGTTTACAATTAAAATGTCACATTTCGACTTTCAGAATGCTATGTTTTGACCATCAAAATGTTAAGTTTTGACCACAAAAATGTTGCTTTGACCATCAGTATTAAATTTGACCATCAAAAAGTCAAATTCTGACCATCAGTTTTATGTTTTGACAAGGGAAATAAAGTTTACATTTTTTATCAAAAAAGATTACATTTGACCAAAACAATGTTGCATTTTGACCAACAGAATATTGCATTTTGACCCCAAAAAGTTGTGTTTTGACCAAAATGTTAAAAAATTTATAGTAATTTATATATTTTTTATACTTACCAATGACCCAGACATAGCTGGTGCTAACTCTTAAAATATAGGGCCAAACACAAATTTTGCCCCCCAATCCCCAAAATTTGCATCTAAAACTAAAGAAAACATGTCCTGAGAGGCCCTCCACACTTCGCCCCTACTGCGCATGCGCAGTGTCAAGGACGTTCCGAAATTGGCGCCATTTATCATTCTAATAACCAGTGCCTGGTAAGCGCTATGTACTCAGCGGGGAGGCAAGAGTTCCCAACTCCTGGGAGGGCCATCCCCGTCTGGGTCATTGGTAAGTATAAAAAATATATAAATTACTATAAATTTTTTAACATTTTTATACTGTACCAATGACCCAGACATAGCTGAATAGTAAAAAGGCTGGAGGGCCAAGGACATAGAGCAAAATGGAATACGCTCAATAAAATAAAATAGAGTCATCCCCTGTAGGGAAAAGAAGTAATAGGCCTTACATGTATCTTTCTTATTTATGATAAATTAGAAAGATACAACACCTTCCAAAAATTGAGCTTCATACATCCATGTACTCTATTAATATCCAATAATCCTTATACTAATAATTTTTAAAGTAAGCCAATAATAAAGTAAGTCTAGAGAATAGAGACTCTTATACTCCTAAAAGTGTGTGAGAATTGCATAATCATGTCCGTTGACATATGCAATATTCAAAAGCTATACTTTAAAAACTAAGACTTGAATGAATTTTATAAACTTAAACTTCTCACTAAACAACCATCCCAATAACAGCTCAGAATTACTAACTCCGGAGGAGGTATCCCCTTGTTTTCATAGTAAAAACAGGTGACCCAAGGGAACACCCTCCCCCCCCCCCCTTTTTCTTGCCCTGGGTCAAATAGCCCAGAGCGAAGAGGGCAGCCGAACGGAGACACTGCCGAAACAGACAGCCTACCTAGCTATAGTAGCAACTGTTAAGAGAATGACATTCTGAGCAGTAGATAATAGACCTAACAATAGAGGCCTCCAGAAATGGACTCGATATTTCTGAGATAAAATTCATGAATGGATGGCTGAGCGCCATGAGCAGCCTTCAAAAATCTATAATAGAACACTATTAATGTAAGCCCAAGAAGTAGAAGAACTCTTACTTCATGAGCCGAAATCTTAAGCACAACTGCTAAGCCAATGATATACCATAAGCAGTACGCTAGTTAATAGAATCCATTAACAATAAAATGGAGCGTAACGTCCTTCTACTAGACATCAAAGACAGAAGAAGCTTACGCCCTTGTAATAAACAGATATCTGTTTATAAATACATAAACTGTACCCGGAAAGAGTAAAGGCCTATGCCCATACGAAGACGGAAGGACCTTAAAATAATAGGTTCCGGATAATAGGAGCCTAACTCTTATGCAACAATCCAACCTAAATAGTAACGGAAGTATTGATTCCGAAACTATGAAAGTGAAAATCATCCATCGATAGTGCATGAAACTCACTGACTCTACAGTAAAAGAGAAACCAACAGAATTACTGTCTAAAAGGTCAGAATTTGAAAACTACTGTTTCCAGAGGCTCAAATGATTACTTAGCTAAATAAGAACCTGAAGTTAAAATCCGTATAGGAATTTAATCTAAAGATTCTAAGTCTATTTATCAAAAAGTTACTAACTGACTTAGATAAAGAGACAAAAGGCTCAATTGTAAACTATCGTAGAGTGCATAGGTATGAGGTAACATAAACCTATAACCTAAATAACAACAGGCTGCAGTAGATCTTGTGAAACAAGTATACTAAAAAATAGCAATGAGTAGTATGGAGGGATCAACCATATGAACATAATGATCCCTACACCACGACGGAAGAGCCTCCACTTTAGTCGCATAGAATAGCGAAGAAGAGGATCTCCTATAGTAAGAAATCGCGTCCAAAGCTCGTCCAGTACAGTGCTTACAATGCAATACGGACCACACAACGGAATACATGAAGGTTGCGACCTTGCTGGTTGTGATAAAGATGACACGATTTACCCAGTGAAAAAAGATCCTCACATAGAGGAAGATTTCACGTTAAGATCCACAGTAGACAAGAGAGTAAATTACTCATGATCTCTGTGAAGATAGAGATGCTATCAACAGAAATGTATTGTGGTTGTTTATCTTAGCAATACCTGCTAAAAACAACAGCGCCGGAGGATACGCGTATCCTATCATTCTGTCCTATAGATCAATAGAGCGTTAACAGTATTAGCTCAGAGATCTGGACAAGCCAACACATACGTCTGCAATTGATTAGCCAGCTGTGTCATAAATAAAACATCATTGGGCGCTCCCATAGATAGCAAATCTGATTGAATACTTGTTTGTTGAGAGTCCATTCTGACAGCAACAAGCGACCCGTAAGAGAACGGGAGTGCGATAAAACAATCAGACGACCCAGAATATGACGGACCAAAACTGAACTTGGTGTACTATAACCAACAGACGGATTCTTTCCATTAAATTGAATAACGGAAACGAAAGAGTGCCTCCCTGGTTCCGGAGATACGCCACTACTGTCGAATTAAAGGACAGGAATTTGGGCATGCGTTTCTGAATAATGTTCATGCAATGACATAAAGCAAGCCTAAAAAACATTATTCCGCGGAAGTTAACTGATAGCTAAAAGACTGCGGAACCCAAAGACCCTGGCACTTCGAATCCGTAGGGATCAGTATATATCCCAATCTGTTTGACTGGCAACCGTCAAAACAGCCACACTCGGGTCCGGCAACTGCGGCGGCACTCTCTGAGTCAACCACCGAATGTTTGCCCCAGTCTGAATCTCTTGTAACACTAGATAGACAAGAGAATGTATAAATCAAGCAATTCATGGATTGCCGGAAAGTTGCCGTCGAAGAGAAGCTCCTCCGAGAACGAAGCGACTCTGAGAGAGTTCTTAACCTACTATCCACGCGTGGATGTAGCTAGGGCTGCATCACGTCTAACCAACTCCAATCAGCCACTGAAGGGCGGAGTTATACGTGAACAAACTACTGCCCTCAAAAGAAATTACATTGAGAATAATATCCCGTAAATCTTTTCTTGAAGACGTAATGATAACGCCTCAGTAAGGCGGATTACGTATAATAAAGCGTCTAAGTTAAGTCTAATATACATAATGTCGTTCCCAACATTGAAATTGGAAAAGACATAAACGGTGAAAAAGAATATATGCAGTCTTTAATCACACCGTCTAGACGCATATGAACTCTCGGTATGCCCTGCTCTGCCAAAATAAACTATATGTAAAAAAAGATAAAATGGCAGAAATGAGCCACGCGGACAAGAAACTAAACTATCATGCTTAGTAGCCGTCTTGTATATATATATAAATATATAGCGTCGAAAAATAAAACACATGTTGTAATGACAATATTGGACTGCGTCGGTAAGTCAGGGACAAAGTCCCTGTACCGATCGAAAAATCCGAGTCCAATGACGCTATAAGTCTCTTATCCAAGATCGCAGCAATGAAGTCCGAAAAATAATCACTGGAAGAAATGCCAGAAGATATGAAAGGCATCTTCCGATACTACTAAAGGGAAAACTCGAAATCTTTCGAATCCCTTTCGCCATCCTGTCGGACCCTATAAAGCGTTCGGTCGTCCGTAGCTTGATGCAACCGCGGACCGCACCGACCCAGCGCCGTCGGATAATTCCTGATTCGACCGAGAAACCGTCAATTGCTGGGATGCTGCGAAACAACTGTGCTAACTCGGATAGCACGTCCGTCACTGAGGCCTGAGGAGCAGCGGTCTTACGATGCATTGCCGCAGGAAGCTCCGAGATCGTTACCCCGTGCATACTTCCAATATGCGAGCGAACGGAATGTATAGGCCTCGTGTCCCTTGGCTACCGGATGGCGCGACCTATTCGCTGTGGAATCACTGAATGCCGAAACTGATCGGATACTCGAGGTCACGTAGCCAATGTGCGGTCGTGTGCCCTGCTGTGAGGATGAGGAAGCATTAAAGACAGTCTCTCAGACTGTCAATATAACGGAGCGTCCCGAGCAACGGACATATGCTCCGAATGTAAAATATCTGAACCACAACATGCGGTCCCCTATGTTGTTGGCTTCCTCCGATCTGTCCTCAATCTGCCGTCACTGGGTGAGTACTAAAGTAATTAAAGTGCTCGCATCACCCAAATCTCCTTCCTAGACCGCAACGGACGAACCCGGCAGCCGAACCATTCGATGAATGTACGCTACACCGGGTGAGCTAGCGAATGTCACTCCGTAAGCGATAGACATATTCCATGAGCACTTATTGCCGCTAACTCTTCATTAACTATGACGACAGAGGCACACTTTTGAAAGACATCTCCATAACTCTTCGAACAAGAAACCAGAAATGCTTGGATAGCAAGCATAAAATAATAATATATATAGCGTCGTTCAATAATTCGAAAGTTTGTGTGACATTATTGGACTATGTCGGAACTGAGGGACGATGTCCCTGAACCGAACCAAAAATTTCTAAGTCCACCGACGCTATCAGTTTCTTATCCGGCATCGCAGCATATGTTGTTCCGAAAGGGAAAGCTTGAAATCCACCGAATCCCTTTCGGTATCCCGTCGGACCGGATGAAACTTTCGGACGTCCGTACCCGCTTCCGCGGAGCGTCCCGACCCAGCATCGTCGGATAAAATATATGCGACAGATTCAGTTGATGCTGGGATGCTGCGATAAACTGTGCTATTAAGGAAAGCACGTCCATTCCCGAGGCCTGTGCAGTAGCGGACTTACTATGCATTGCCGCTGGAAGCTCCGTGTACGTTGACTCCCGCATACTTCCTATGCGAACGTCCGGAGTCTGCAGGCCTCGAGTCCCCGGCTACCGACCCAGCGCTGTCGGATAATTCTCGATCCAACACCGTTTCTGTCGGCTGCTGGGATGCTGCGATAAGCTGTGCTATGTGCACAAGAATGTCCGGCGTCGAGACCTGCGGAGGCGCAGTCTATCGCTGCTTCGCCGAGGGCAGCTCCGCATCAGATGGCTCCCGCATACTTTTCCTATGCGAACGTCCGGAGTCCATCGGTCTCGAATCCCTGGCTGCCGGATGGTGTGACCTGGTCGCCGAAGAATCCTTGATCGGCGAAGCTGGTAATATATCGGCGGTCACGCAGCCAAGGTGCGGTCGTGTGCGCTGACGAGAAGAGGAAGCCTTAGCAGTCTCAGCGGACTGCCTATACAACGGAGCGTCCCGAGCGACGGACGTATGCTCCGCTAACGACACATTTGTACCACAACATCTGGGGCCAGATGTTGTTGAACGAGAGAGGGGCCTCTCTCGCTTGCCGTCCGGATGGACCGGAACGAGCTATGAACCGGACTAAAAGGCTTCCTCCGTTCTCCCTCCGATCCGCCGTCACTGGGTGTGCATTAAGTTAATTTTATAGTGCTCGCATCACCCCAAAATTCCTTCTAGACCGCAACGGACGAACCCGGCTGCCGAACCATTCGGTGAATGGACGCTACACCGGGCGAGCTAGCGGACGTCAAAGGCCGTCGAACCTACTAGGGTCCTCTTAGGCAATTGGCGTATTACATGAGCACATTTCCGCTAGCCCTTCATTAATTGTGACGACGGAGGCACACTGTTGGAAGACATCACAGATACATCACCCTAATCTTGATCGTCTGAAATAGAAATTGAAAAAGTAGAGTGACCCTGCGGGGAAAGGACCGGAGTGTCCAAATCCCCAACAACATACCGTGACATACGCTTCCCATATTGTCATCGAAATCATACGATACAGAACCGGAGTTAATGCGAGTACACTGACCACATATAGAATGATAATAAGGTCAGAGGAAGACTTCCTCTTAAAACAATTGATCAATATCCTTTCAATGTGAAAAGAAAACAAGTCCTGGTACTCGCACTAACCCCTGGCAATCAAAATACATAATAATAATATGATCCATTAATATAGAAAAAATAATTGAAATCAAAATATTTTGAAAAAATATTTTTTCAGAACAGCCCAAGTTTCTGAAAAGTAACGTTGAGCCCCAATGGATCCCAAGCCTAAGTGTGGACAAAAATTTTAAAAATATTTTAAACAATTTATTCAACACTTACGAACAATAATAATGTATCTAGTTATGATTGAAATAACATAAAGATATTATTATTTAGAAATCCCCCCCTCACACAGAGGGCTGTTGTAAATGTAAACAATGAGTGTAAAAACACTAAAATAAGACTCCAGGCACCCAGGCCCGAAATCAGTTACCAAAAATACACCATCTGATGCAAAACAGAGACTTCCAGGGAAGAAACTGCAGAACATCAGATGGTAGATGCAGAACACAACGCCTAACCACCCGTAGGTGAAGACGTAAACATGGGGAAAGAACAGAATTCATTCTGTTATTCAGCTAAACTCCCAAGAAATTTTAGTAATAATAATTACAGAAATTATGCCAAAAGCATGGGAGAATAGCAAGGGGGAACTTAAAGGACAGGGAGAGAGGAAAAACACTTGTAAAAACAGTGTAACTAAATAATCAGAATGACAACAAAATGGCTGCTGCCTTGAAAATAGGTAACTTAACATAATTTCATTAAAAAATTTTAAGTTACAGCCCTGATAATATTCTGTCACACATTCTTTTCCTCTCCTCCTTTTCTATCCTCCTTAGAATCACCATTTCACTAATATTTATGTGTCTGGCATCATTTAAACTGAGATTTAAAAGCACAAAGATCAGTCAGATGTTAACTGATGAAGGGCCAAACTTAGAATGATAAATGGCGCCAATTTCGGAACGTCCTTGACACTGCGCATGCGCAGTAGGGGCGAAGTGTGGAGGGCCTCTCAGGACATGTTTTCTTTAGTTTTAGATGCAAATTTTGGGGATTGGGGGGCAAAATTTGTGTTTGGCCCTATATTTTAAGAGTTAGCACCAGCTATGTCTGGGTCATTGGTACAGTATAAAAATATGTTAAGTTTTGAACAAAATAAAAGGTTATGTTTTGGTGTTGTTAGCCTTTTACCAGACACAGTCAAGTTATAAATTAAGCATTCAATGTATTGCATCTTGTTTGAAAGAGGACATGGACACCTGTCAAGCAAAGTATAATAGATTAAGTGCTTACATTGGATATTCCGAGGCCAAATGGGTCTATAAACATCGGGGAATTAAATGGTTGGCAACATTAATTCTTTGATGGATCAAACCCTTTTTTAATTCCGTTAACAGAAGTTCACTCTATAACCTTTATACAATTAACAGGTCAAATTTGTACTGAAGGTACAGTAAATAGTTTGGTGTTTGGAAAGTAAATGCAATTAACAGGGTTGTTCAATATCAAATCAGTCAATATTTGTCTTTTATATCTTGTTTTACAGAACTCTAGGATCTCTGCCAAACAAGATGTAATATAATAAATGTTTATGTTATCACCAGAGTACAGGAAAATGAACAAATTCCTCTTAATTGAATACTCCTGTAAAATGAATATACTTCACTTGAAAAGTGGTTATTCATTTAACTGGTTGAGAGCTAGATTATTTTTGGTAGACTGAATTCGTTATTCAAAGTTTGTTTTATCATGAATTATTGGAGAATGTCCACATGCACTTTTCAATAATTTGTAATAAAACAAATTTATATACACAAGATATTATTTGCAGTTGACTTAATGTGAAACTTGAGCAAGGAAAATGTTGATTATTGCTCTGTACCCTAATTTTTTTGAAAGCCCTGATAGTGGCTTCTAGCACTCGATCAGTTAAGACAGGGTTCTCCTGTATTCAAAGAAAAATTTTAGATATCTTTTAAGTATAAATTAAAGAGCAACTCCAAAAGATATAAAATTAATGACAAAATATTTACTTCAGAGGGTCTCTCTGTTCATCATCCGGGGTTGAAACAACTCCTTCAGCTTTATCCTTGGCCACATCTCTCATACCCTACAAAGTAAAATTTCTACACATACTTACAAATATTGATATAAAATATTAAATCAGCTTAACATAACATGTTGATCAGATCTCCTTAATTCTTGTCTCAAACTTAAAAATCAAATTGTTAAAATCATTATAGTGTGTACAGCACAACATATGATCAGATAAAATTGAACAGCAATCATTATGACCTGGGCAGCACCAATACACATTTTCACATATAGCTACCGTCCAAATGCAATTTACATTATTGGTGACAAAACAAAAATGTTTATCTACCTGTAAAAATGTCACAAACATTGCCTTTTTATTGTACAATGTCTAAGTTTTTTATACTTAACATACCCAAACAATCTGCTCCCATCTATTTCCATAATCTCTGCTGAAAATTTCGCCAATTTTAAATTAGTGATCCCCCGAAGAACAGATCTTTTGGAAAAATATTAACGGTAAAGAAAATGAAAGTGTCAATGACACTGTAGCTTAACCTGACTGTGTGTTGTATTTGATGAAAAGGATAGTGTTCAATGTTTATGAAATGATTATGAAATAAGACAAGAATTGTGATAATTGGGAATATGTTAATTTCTGTTCCCTGTATGCTATGTTTTCAATAAAAATAAATTGAGTGTAGACTGAACTAAAGAATTGAGGGGTGGTTTAATGTATGTGGCCCTCACAGTTAATGTATGTCAACCAAAGTTACCAAGTTTCAGTGAAATTATTCCAAAATGAGTCATCCTATCAAGTTACAATGAAATCCCTTCATAAATACGGCCTGTAAACTGTGCTCAAGGTTTTCAGGCTTCGGGCCTGTGTAGCGATCACGATTGACTGATTGCAACCAAGAGGGTGTCCTTATCTAGACATCATACAGAGTCATCCTACCAAGTTACAATGAAATCCCTCCATATTAAATATGACCTGCAGATTGTGATAAAAGTTTTTGGGCTTGGGAAACCATCACGGTTGACAGATCATGACTAAAAGGGGACAATCTCATCTAGATACTATACAGAGTCATCCTACCATGTTACCATGAAATCCCTTCATAAATACGATCTGTAGACTGTGCTAAAGGTTTTGGGTTTTGGGCTCGGGCAGCCATCATGGTTGACCGATCGCGACCAAAAGGGGATGTCCTTATCTAGACATTATACTGAGTCATCCTACCAAGTTACAATGAAATCCCTTCATAAATGCGACCTGTAGTCTGTGCTAAAGGTTTTGGGGTTTTGGGCTCGAGCACCCAGAATGGCTGAGTGATCGCAACCAAAAGGGGAAGTTCTCATCTAGACATTATCTGGAGTCATCCTACCAAGTTACGATGATATCCCTTCATAAATATGACCTGTAGACTGTGCTAAAGGTTTTTGGGCTTCAGACCCCTGTAGCAGCCAGTTGACCAATTGCGACCAAAAGGGGGCGTTCTCATCTAGACATTATACAGCCCTTGAAATTGTTAATTTTTTACGATGGCACTTAACTGCTGTCGCAAATCAATTTTGCAACGGCAGTTACGACGACATTTTAAATGAATCTTTATAGCTGTACAGGCCTGTCACCACGAGTACGATGGCAATTGTTTGCTGTTGCAAATCCATATGACGACAGCATTTTGCGACGGCATTTCCATTTGCCATCGCCAATTTCAAGGGCTGCATTATATGGAGTCATCCTACCAAGTTACAATGAAATCCCTCCTTAAATACGACCTGTAAACTGTGTTAAAGGTTTTCAGGTTTTGGGCTCAGGCAGTCATCACGGTTGACAGATCGTGACCAAATGGGGAAGTTCTCATCTAGACATCATAAGGAGTCATCCAGTCCTCGGAATTAGCGACGGCATTCGGCAATGCCGTCGCAAATGCCGTCGCCGAGGAGCTTGACGGCAGCATTTGTTTGCCGTCGCATATCGGTATACAAGTCTTGAGACTTGACTGCCGAATATCAGTTGTGCTGATGTGAAGTCCATTTAAGTGCAATTCAATAAGTTACAAAGTTAGGTAAGTATCTTAATTATCCGTTCGAGTGTGTACATTGTTACCCTGTCACTGTGAGTGCAGTTCAGTCTTTAAGTGCATTTCATTGTAGACTTGTCACACTGTGACACATTGTATCAATCTTTCAATTCCAATTTCCACACTGGAACGAAAATACCGCTGTGAAATAAAACCATGGTGAAGCAAAAGACAGTTGATTTGTGGGGATACTCGGACATTATTGGATATGAAACGGATGAAGATGGGAATGTGACAAAGATATTCTGCAAAATCTGCCGAGATTTCTATTCTGAGAAATGCAAACCATCCCGTTTAGCAGGCGTTCGAGGGAGGGTAGAAGGACAGGTCGACAAATTCGTGACTGGAACAAATGTAGTGAAGAAAGTCAATTTCGATGTTCATGTTCAGAAAAGTAACAGTCACAAAGCAGCCAAGCTCAGAAAAGCTGAATCTGAGGCTACTGCTACTGCTACTGCCACTGCCAAGGATTCAGGGGGTGATTCCATGATGCATGTATCACAGGCTGCCCAACCAACCATTATACAACATGTGCGCCAGATTACACAACAACAGAGGTCAAAACTTGTGCTTAAATTCCAACTTGCACATTTCCTGGCAAAACAGGGTTCTTCTTTCCGCATGTATGAGGAACTATCGAAATTCAAAATGAACGTTCATGGAGTAGACATGGGGAAGGTATACACTGATGAAAAAACCTGTAGACAAATTGTAAAATACATAAGTCTTGGAAACAAATTCACGAATATAACAGCGCCTCTTAACTCGCCGGAGACATCGAATATACACTACTACAGTGTGATGTGTGACGGCTCTAGTAGTGCCAAGACCGCCGACGAGAAAGAACTATTCCTTGTTAAAATCTGTAAAGAGGGGAAACCATTATTTCATGTGGCCGGTCTTGAGGAGCCCGAGGAGGCCGACGCCCCGGGGCTCAAAGATGCCATGCAGAAAGCTATTGAAAAGATGAATTTCACCTTCCAGAGAAAGGACAGGGAGATTGGCCTGTGTAGCGATGGTGCCCCTGTAAATGAACGATTATACAAACTTCTCAAAACAGAAATAGGAGATCATTATCTGTTGGTGCTCGGTCCTGCGCACAAATATGAATTGGCGATTGGTGATGCGTTCAAAGGTTCGACGATGAATAGAACCTGTGATGATGATTATCTGAAAGTTTACAAGCTTTTCAAGAGAGCTATTCTCAAATGGCGGTTATTTAAGCACCAGTCCAAATTCTCAGGAATAAAATACATGAGGTACAAGCGGCCTGCCGGAACACGCTGGGTGGAACATCAAAGTGCTGCTCTCAAGTCATACCTGACAAATCTACCAATATTGATTGGATTTCTTAACCAGCAGATAAATGCTCCCCATAATACAACGATGAAAAAAGCTGTCCCTGTACTCAAGGGAATCAAGAACAGCATCTGTTCAACTGTGAAAATTCTCTACAATTGTGTTAAAAGTGACGTTCTCAGCATTATTGAGCCCATGAGTAAAACTCTCCAAGACAATGACATTTTGACACCAAAGTTGTTCACTATCACAACCACAACAAAGATCAATTTAACTAATATGAGTAAAGTACTTTCCACTGAAGGAAAGGATGCCTTCAAGAGAGGTGACATTTTCCCTACCACAAAGGCAATGATCGAGACCTTATCCAGAGATACAAGTGAAACAAGTTGGCCACTCGTTCTGGTGGCGCCGATTCAAATTCAGAGCCCCATCTTCATCTATTATACCATGGTTATTTGCTGACTAGATCCGGTACAGAAAGTTATCTGGACCACGTTGCACGCGAGTTTCAAGACATTCTCACCAGATTAGTTGAATCTATCGAGAGAAGGTACTCTGCACTACTGACCGATGATATTTTTAAGGCCATGAGTGTCTTTTTGGACACTTCGTCCTACCCATTCTCCTCAGTAGATGAACTCTATCAAAAGGTGGACGTCATCGTTGCGCGATTTGGAAAGTTGTTGGAATCAAATGGGTGTGACATTCTTAAACTCAAATCAGAACTGGCAACAGTCATCGAACATGTTAAGTGCTTCTTCCCAACAACTTCACCAAAGAAGGTATGGCCACAGATATTTCAGTTGAGATGTGGCTTGGGAATTTCTAATATACTGCATATAGCTGAGTTGTGTATTGCAGTACCATTGTCTAACGCCGAAAGTGAATGGGAATACTCGTATTTGTGGAAACTGTTCACAAAACACAGAATCTCACTTAGCAACGAAACACTTGAGAATTTACTGCAACTGAGGGGTGACAATGACTTCAGTGACAGGAAGTATGACCGTGCGATAGACATGTTTCTAAATGTATATCCAGACGGCACAGTAAGGAAATGAGGTCGAAGACCCGAGGGGCATTGCTACCCAAAAAACCATAAAATGGGAGTTAATGCTGGGAGTTTTAAAACTCTTGAAGACATTTCAGAACAATTAGTCAATGCTGTTGAATCTTTGACGAAAGCCTGTGGCAGTCCTTCCGACCAAGGAAATGACATCAATAAAAACGATTCCAATGTTGACACCGATTATGAATTTGAAGATGACGTTTCTAGTGACTGGTCGGACTCATCAGATGATTAACTCAGTGTCTCCGTCTAACAGTATTATTACAAACTGCCCGGCGTTGTGACTCCATTGGAATCCCTTCTTTGAATTGATGAAATAATTTTACTTTTAGATTGAGAATTACTTGATTGATTGCTTATTTCTACCCCTTCTGGCCTCACAACTGCCTAAACATATACGGTTCGACATGACAATTTGACATTGTCATTCATAGGCACCTCAAAATAGCACCATTTGGGGCATATTTTTCAAAGCCTCTGTGGGTGTAGTCCCAGCCACACTGCACACCCCCCCTCCCCCCCCCCCCCCCCAAAAAAATCTTTGAAAAATACTCCGACTCGACTGGCAGCAATGAGACCGACACACCTTTATTCTCCCCACCCCTACATACACCACAAAAATTTGCCAACACAAGATTTTAATATTTCTGAGATGCCCGAATACAGCATAACACACTTGATAATTTGACATTCCTTGGAAATGCAAAATAGCGCCATTTGACTCTTTTTGAGGCATATTTGGCCGGACTCGGCCTCCCCCCAGAGAAATCTTTGAAAAATATATCCCCAATCGACTGGCACCAATGTGAGAGGGACACATTAATACTTTTCCCAACCACCCCCCCCACCCCCAACCTTAAAGATTCACCAACATAAGATTTAATACTTCTGACATGCCCGAGTGCAGTAAAACATGCTCGATAATTTGCCATTCTTTGCAACCTCAAAATAGCGTCATTCGGGGGCATATTTTTCAAAGTCTCTCTGGGGAAGTCCCAGTCGGACTGGGCCTCCCCCAGAGAAATCTTTGAAAAATATACCCCCACTTGACTGGCTCCAACGTGAGAGGGGCACATTGATACTTTTTCTAAGCTCCCCCTTCCCCCCTATAAAGATTCGCCAACATAAGATTTCAATACTTCTGACATGCCAGAGTGCAGCGAAACACGCTTGATAATTTTGACAATATTTGGAACCTCAAAATGGCGCCATTCAGGGCTTACATTTCAAAGTCTCTCTGGGGAAGTCCTGGCTGGACTGGGCCTCCCCCCAGAGAAATCTTTGAAAAATATATCCCCACTCAACTGGCACCAACTTGACAGGGACACATTGATACTTTTCCCAAGCCCCCCCCCCCCCCCCCCCCCCCCCCGCCACCCTACCTCTAAAGATTCGCCAACTCAAGATTTCAATACTTCTGACATGCACGAGTGCAGGGAAACGCACTTGATAATTTGCCATTCTTTGGAACCTCAAAATAGCGCCATTCGGGGCATATTTTTCAAAGTCTCTCTGGGGGAAGTCCCTGTCGGACTGGGCCTCCCCCAGAGAAATCTTCGAAAAATATACTCCTACTCGACTGGCACCAATGTGAGAGGGACACATTGATATTTTTACTAAGCCCCCACCATCCCCCCCCCCCCCCCCCCCCACAAAAAAAAAACAAACTCCCAGCTACCGGACAGTGAGACTGGGCCTCTCCCAAAGACATTTTTGAAAAATATATCCAAACTCCACTAACACCAACGTGAGAGGGACACCTCGATTGATACTTTTCCCCAGCACAAGTATTTCTGATGGACAGATACTAGTATGCCTGTATATATCATACCCCCACCCCCCTACACACACACACACACACACAAAAGATTCACATGTGCTCCCAGTCTCCGCCCAATATAGATTCCTGGTTATGCGCCTGGGGGTAATTAGATAGCCTCAGAAATCGATACAGGCCTCAGAAAAACGTACTTTCGGATTCTGTAATTTTCATGTAGTTCTCTCCCTCAGTTGTGGCAATGAATGCCTGAAGGTGCAATCATTCAGTTACATTTTGTAGGCACATGTTCCGCAGACTTCTAAACCTCTCAGTATGGGCACTGTCGACACCGCTTTCACCTTTGTCTTCTGATTTCCATAAAATGTTAAGGTATAGACGAAATTTTCCAGTAAATCCGACTCAGTTCGTCGGTTGTTAATTAAAGCACACCAGCGTGATCATTCAGTGCATTTGAACCTAAATTACGCCTGAGGTGAGGATAATGATTTTCAGAAGCCAATACGAGTGTGACGTCATATGAATGGGGCGGATACACTGCAAGACTGGCAGATAAAAACTGTCGCCATTTGCGATTGTTCAACTGGTGATCTGAACGGGTCGAAGGGAAAGAATTGTCTGTCAGGGGTGGGCAGGGTGAAAAGTCAGCATTTAGGTGTTAGTGGAGAAGCTTGCTGCTCTTCATAATCCCATTTTATAATGTGAGTAACGTTCTGATTAATTTACATAACCTTGTGGAATTAGATTGATTCAATAGAATCATGTAAAGGCTCCATGACATAAAAAAAAAACATTTGCCGTCGCAAATTACGTATTGCCGACGCCGAATGATTTACGACGGCACTTTGTTGCCGTCGCCATAAATTCCTAATTCCGAGGACTGGTCATCCTACAAAGTTACAATAAAATCCCTCCATATTAAATATGATCTGTAGACTGTGCTAAAAGTTTTTGGGTTTCGGGCTTGGGCAGCTGTCACGGTTGACAGATCATGACCAAAAGGGGACGTTCTCATCTAGATATTATACAGAGTCACCCCACCGAGTTACCATGAAATCCCTTCATAAATACGACCTGTAGACTCTGTAAAGGTTTTCGAGTTTTGGGTTCTGGCAGCCATCACGGTTGACCATTTGCAACCAAAAGGGGATGTTCTCATCTAGACATGACCTCAAACATGCATATGAAATTTTGTGAGGATTAGACAAGAACTATGGGGTGTAGCCTGTGCTAAAGGAAAATGTGAACAGACTTCCACACGCATGATGGCAATAGCTTATCTTGACTTTGTCAAGTTAAGCTAAAAATTAGTTAACCTGAGTTACCAGGCACCCAAAGTGGATGGTGCACATGCCAAATGATCATCACTGGAAGATTTTTGTAAATACATGTGTGTATGTTAATGTTTTCTTGTAATATGCAGCCGATTTATCGTTTTCTTAAAAATATATATACATATATTGAACCTTGATGGGCTGACCAAAAAAATAAAACACAAATTTGATTTAACCCTTTACCCAACGAATCGGCCGCATCCGCCCGGTGATATGCAAATTCAGCAGTTGAAAAAATATTATTTTTCAAAAAACTTACTTTACTGAGGAAGAAAGTGCAAAATCCAATTGAAGTAAGAAAAGTAATTTTGTCTGATCATCAAGGCCCACTGGCGGAGAAACTACTTCCACCTTTGCAGCAAAATTTCTTCCTGGATGTGAACCCTGGCTACAGAACAGCAGACGTGGACTGGTCACTTTTCACTGGTGGGTAATATTTCCATGGATGCAATAATATTAGATTCCAAACACTAATTATAAGAATAATCATCATTTAATTAATGAAGCACCGGGTATAAAATTTTGCTGATGACAATTTTTATTACTTGGTAAACACATGCGTGAACACACTCCCCATGTGTGGATTATGACCAATCCACGGCGACTACTGTTCCTTTCCTGTAAAATGCAGTTTCTGGCCTTATTAAGAATGTTTTCATGCCCCAGGACTCAAATTGTAAGTCTGTAATTGTAAGCTGTAAAAATATGAAATTAATTTGACCCAAGAAAAGGTTACCTAAACTTCTGAATAATCATCTTTTCTAAGTGACCTTTTTTTTCAGATTTTTTAAAGCAAGTGAAAGACATATAATACTGATATGTTTAGCCATGTTAATACCCAAAATAATGTAACTAATATCTTGACTTCTTCACAGATATGCTGTAAGGTAATACACTGTTGGAAGGGGTTAAGAGAACCCTTTCCAAAACAGTATTACATCACAGCCTTTAACCCTTTACCCAATGCAGACAATATCAAAATTTATTATTTTAAATATTATTTTTCCAAATTCCCAAAAAGTTTCAACAAAACCATATCAAGTCACCCCTCTTTGGAACTTGGGTAACTTGATGGGGTTGGTTTTGTTGAAATTTTTGGAAAAAATAATACTTTTTTAACTGCTCAATTTAACTGCTTGATTTGGAAATTATGCAGGGAGATGTGGCCGATTCATTGGATGAAGGGTTACTAGCCAAAGCCAAAGACAAGTAACATTTTATTACCATTACAAAATGAACCATTGCTTGGGAACAGTTAACAAATAAATCCCAGGGGCAATTAAAAACAAGGTGCAACATCACTGGTTTCCCCTGCCAAGAAGTGGTTTACTAAAAAGGGGACAAAGTTGAAAAAGGCGACAAAAAGGCCCATAACTGTAGAAAAAAATGGGCAAAACCTGTTACTTGTGAATATCCTTTCCCCTATGGTAGTCTATCAGCATACCAAAGATCATTTAAATCCAACATCCACAGACTGAGATATGAAGGTTCAAAGTTGTTATGGATGGATGGACAGATGAACAGACAGATGGATGGATGGAATCCATTTCTATATCCCTCACAAACTTCGTTTTGGCAGGGGATAATAAACTTTCATGTTATATATCTAAGGGGTAGTTGTGTAGGCATTTTAAAAATCAGCTGCCTTCTTTATTTTGGGATAAACCAGTGGCATGTGAAAGGATCATTCACTCAATTTGTAAAAACCTGCATTACCAGCTTTTTGAAAAATCTGCAAGAGCTAAAAATCACCTGCACTGGACTGCTTTGTGAGAACCATATGCTCTTGTGGGGCCATTTCATATTTTATTTCAGGCTGTCACATCATGTGATTTTGTATTTGGATCAATTTGATTATTTCCTTGAATATCTTTCACATACTAAGAAAGGTGACTGCAACTCCACTTTCACCATCAAAATGTGTATGAAATAGCCATTTGCATATGTCGTCAAATTTAATTAAAATTTCGAGTTTTGACTTTAAATTTTGTGAAAAGTCAGAAAAGCAAGTTATTTGTCGCAAAGGAACTTTTGCCAACAGTGATAACTACAGTTTTCATGCCCCCACTCTTAAAAAGCTTCAGGCAGTTCCTACCATTGCCCTATTCTCACTCTATACCAGAGCACACGAAATCAATTTGTCCAAAAAAAATCTGTTTATAGTAACAGTGATCTTGGTCGTGGGGCAACAGACCCCAAAATCAATAGGTGTCTCCTTTCCTCTGGAGTAACCTTTGGTGTAAATTCAGTGAAGGTGTGACAAATAGAGCTAAAGTTATTGCCCGGAAACCAATTTGTCGAAAAAAGTCTATTTATAGTAACAGTGACCTTGACTTTGAGGCATCAGACCCCAAAATCAATAGGTGTCTTCCTGTCCTATGGAGTAACCGGTGGTGTAAATTTGGTGAAAGTGTGACAAATAGAAATAAAGTTATTGCCCGGAAACCAATTGTTTACGCCCACCCGTCACCCACTCAGTACCCCGCCCACCACTTCATCAAACTATTAGTCGAGTTTGACTTTGTCAAAACTCGAGTAATAATAAATTTTGATATCGTCTGCATTGAGTAATGGGTTATTCAAACTGCATCATGAAGGCGTGTTATATTTCGTTCGGACTGTGATGGCTCATGTCCCGATTGTGGTACGTATGTTCATAGAGTTGAACAGTCTTTCGATATACCAGTATACTGTGGTATTTTTTTGAATACCGATACCAGTATTCAGTTTAGATTCTGTGTTATGATTAGAATTGAAGCTTTCAAGCAATTCCATTCACCTTTCCTCTTGTCCAATATATTGATTGCACCTACCATTGCTCAAAAAGTCGTGTTCATTTATAGTGAAAAGCTTTGAAAATTTATTAAATCTGTACCTCTCTTTCATTCCTTCTTATTATTGATATATCACATAATGTTTATTAAGATTTGTAGTGTTGTCATTTTAACCCTATTTCTTAAACATGGGTTTACAAATAGGAAACAGAAACAAAACATGGATGAAGTCTTTTATTTTATTGATATTTCTCCCCCACTGAATTTTTACGAAGGCACTTTGTAAAATGATGATGGCATTGCCAAATGCCGTCGTTAATTCTGAGGACTGATGTACACTGTCACTTTCTTTTTCGAGATTCGTTTTATTACAGATTGTAGTTACACCACCATATTGTTTTAACTCTTTGAAGGTCAGATGTGATGGAGACTCTCCGGTTTACCACACAACTTTGATCTAGTGTGAAAAAACACTGCATTTGTTATATTTCCAAGCCTGAACCTGTCATTACAATTTTGGTAAATAAACTGTAATAATAATGTGTATGAATAAGATCTGCCTTAGTTCTTAAAACATTTGATAAAAAACCTTCATGGTATTACTTGATTCAGGATTATAATCACTCTTTTTAATCAGATCTGACTAATGATATAACAAACCAAACAAGTAGAAAATACTTCACATACCTTTAACACTTTATCACTACTGTCCTCCTTTTTATCTTTTTTTCTGCGAAGTCTCAACTTTCGAGCAATAGGGTCTTTTTGTGCTGAAATGTTAAGGGGAAAAATGTACTAGATCACAAGAACTGCAAAGTCTTTCACCTGGAATTCTTCTATTAATTCTTAGAAAATGGGGAATCAGCATGAATTTACTGAACATGACATACTGCGAAAAACTTACAGTAAAGCAGGTGCTTCTAGTCAAGTGTTGTCTGCCTATTCAGGCAAATGACACTTGACTAGAAGCACCTGCTCAGTGTTTAATTCTCCCCCAGCCCAAAGATAGCTGAACTGTCACAGCCAGATTACCTGCCGTATTACATTACAGGCAAGAAAACTCGACTCCTGGCTTCTAAGAGTTAAATGTAGAGTGTCTGTCCGTTGTTTCTAGGATGATACCTTGAATAGAACTAGTAGCTGGTAATATAATTATCAATAAACTTCAACAGTACTCTGATCACAAAAGTGGTTTCTTACTTGACAGATTGCGATCGGGACAAAACAAACTTAAATCAATGGTTGTAGAGTTTCATGAATAAAATATTGTGATATCAAGATCAAATAAAGAAAAGCAAACAAAAACAACCTTTCAGAATTAATGATCGTGCATTTCTTTTTTGATTGATGAGATTCTGCAGTGTAGTGAGAAAGAAAGTGGACAGAGAGTTCTGAGCAGATCATGACCCAGTTTTCGTACACACTTCTGTAAATAAAAATTAAATTTTCATGTCAAGCTGCAGAGAAGAGAAACACTATTTTTTATTAAATATATAGAAATCATTTTCTCCTTCCAAATTCTATAGTTCAGGACAGGAATAAGCCTGATCAACTCTTTCCATTGTGACTGAAGGTGATGGTTTGCATGCATACCATATGTGGACATGGATGGTATTGGGACAGAATAACTCCTTTCAATCCTTTGTAAATTTATAATTTTAGAAGCAAGAAAAATGTCGGACCGAGGCAGAGGAGGAGAGTAAGAGAGGGAATGCCTCGAACACCATTGACTGGATTTCTTTTTCTTCTTTTCTCTTTTCGTGGAGGTTTTGTTGGTGTAAATGGTGAATTTGATGCAGTGTTGGACTGCTGAACCTTTTTGAAGATGGCACTGAATTTAACTTCTAGCTTTCTGTCTTGTTCCACCCTTTTATTGTGAATTCATGCCTTCCGCATATTCTTTGCTGTGACAGTTCCTCCATCTCTCTCCTCCACCTGGTTTCTAGATCATCATGGGAGCAATCTCCTCAATCAAGCTTTGGTTCTGCAGAGAAGAAAAATTTTGATTGAAAGACCCGAACACACTATCCTCTACTTCCTGCTCAAGCACAGAGGGCATGCTTCTCTCCTCTGATTCTACCTCCTGAGAGGAAAGAGCCAGGTGGAGTTAAGCATGCCCACACATTTGTCATACTCCACAGGTTCAACCTCCTGTGGGGAAGGAACCAAGCTAGGAATAGACAACTCTGGGGTTCGAGGGCATAGAGGTAGATGTTTGAACCTCCATTTGCTATTGTCCCAAAACTTCACAGTTGAAGTGTATCTTGTCATCTGGCAGAGGAACCCTTCTTTCACTTCTGCTTCTTTGTGGCATGCAGTAAAGATCCTTTCTCCTTTTTAGTAAGGACCAGTGAGGGAGGAGATCTTTCCACAAAAGCTATTACCTCTCCCTGAAGGAGATCTTGCTGTGACTTCTTTCTTGAAATCGATCATAAGCATTGGTTCCAGGGTCCTATTTTACCAGTAAATCAGAATCTGTTCACCACAATTAACAAGCACTGCTCTACTTCCCAGAGTTCCCACATGAGACGTGAGAGATGAGAAGAGTTCAGGGCAAGAAACCTCTCCTGATGATGTCAGGTATTTCCATGATTTCTGCAGTGTTGACTGATGTTCTCGCTTTGGCATCCAAAGTGCGAATGTAGAGATGACACGAGTCTTCATTGTGAGGTACCATATAAGTCTGAATAAATGTTACATCTTTTTTGCTTGAAAAATTGGCCCTGAAATGGGGTGTGACTTATACAAAAGTAACACATTTTGGTGAGTTTTTCCATGACAAATAATTCTCCAAAACTTTCTTTTCTATCTGCTGTTATTTTCACTTCACTTTACTTCAAATAATTTGTCTTACTGGACAAACAGTATTAATATTCTACAAAAGTCAACTAGATAAAATATAGAATAAATAGGTACTAAAAAAATTGATGTCTAAAAGGCATGATCCTGACTCTTAGGAATCTTTTTTCCTACAGTATTATGATCAGACTTTTATTTCAGTGAAGAAAATGTGACAGAGAAACTCTGAATTTCATACAAAAAACGTATTTTTATACAACTGAAGTATTTTCTTGAATTTTTCAGAAATCAAATCATAGCTGCTTCACAGAACCCATAACCTTTTTTGCCAAAAGAAAGACACAAAATCATTGATACAATAAGTGATCCAATTTACAAAGATAATTTTGTTGGGAAGAGCCCAGCTTATAATTGCACATGTACTAGTGATTAGATTATTGACATACTGGGTACTCACTTCCATCAGTATCATGCACACAGTTAAACTTCAATACAAAACGAATAAAATTTTACAACATTTTTGATAACACTTTTGCCAAATTTCAAATGTTTTGAACCAAACTGGATATTTGTAAGTAGAATACCTTGTTAACTAGGTCTGTCATGATTAATCAAGAAGTTGACTAATTGTCAGAAACACCCATAATCGACTACAATTTCAAAGTAGATGATTTTGAGTATTCATTACTCCATCACCGATGAATTATTTATTATTACCCTTCTTCCAATGATACTTGTAAGGAATGTAGGAAAGAATGGCACAGGAAAAAATGGCACAGGAAAAAATGGCACACTTTTGGACACTCTAGGAAAAAATGGCACACATGGGAGGAAAAAACGGCACAGGAAAAATGGCACACTTTTGGACACTCTAGGAAGAAATGGCACACATGGGAGGAAAAAACGGCATAAGAAAAAACGGCACACTTCCCTAATCACCTAGGAAAAAATGGCACAATTGGTAGGAAAAAATAGTAAAAAATATAAAAACACAAAATTAACAACTTTTTTTTTTATTTCTGGAAGAAAGAGGTGAAACCATAGCATAAAATAGCACAAATGAAATCCACCATCAAAGCACATGTTTTTGTGGGTTTTAAAACAAAGCAGAAATACATATTTGCTAATTTACCTCAGATCAGAAATTTTCATATTTACAAGTTTTTGGTAGTTTCCAAGAAATGATGTCAGGAGTTGGAATTACCAACAAAAAAATGGTACAGTGGAACCCTGTTAATTGAATAGCCACTTTGCCATCAAAAATTATTCAATTAACAGGAGTATTCAATTAACAGGGATTGTGTCACTTTCCTGTATTCTGGGGATAAACTTAGCAGCTCCATGAGCTCTGTCAAACAAGATATAATAGATTAAATGCCTGTATTGGATGTACTGAGGCCAAATAGGTCTATAAACAAAGGAAAACGGGGACAAGTCAGGGTAATTTCTCGACAGGTTACAAGATTTTTTATTCAATTAACAGGAGTTTACACTATAACCTATATTCAATTAATAATAAGTAACAGTAATTGTGTTGCACAAAGCTTCCATACAAGCCAACTCAAACACTAAGCTTAAGGTACCATATGGCAGTGTTTATAAAACAATATTTATTATTATTAAAAGAATATAGGGGAACAAATACTGATACTGCTTTCATACCCAGTTTAATATTACACTTTCTTTTCTTTGAAAAAGAAACAAATAAATAATGATAAAGTGAGCCATTTTTTCCAGTGCCATATTTTCCTAGGTAACTGTAGAAGTGCGCCATTTTTTCCTGTGCCATTTTTTCCACCCCCCTCAAAAAACAGCATTTTTGGTGTGCCATTTTTTCCTAGTAAGTCAAAAAAGTGTGCCATTTTTTCCTGTGCCATTTTTTCAGGGCACCCTTGTAAAACACCAAGAGGCTGTATAATATCAAAATACATGGTAATTGATATGAGAAAGAAGTGTAAAGATACAACATGTGACACCAGGTCTGGTTTGTCAAGGAGTGCAATTGCCTTCTTAAATCTCAGTGCAACTATTATTAGATTCTTGACCACCTCAGGCCCAAACCTGAGCCTAGGCTCAGGTTTGGGCCTGAGATGGTCAGGAGTCTCAATTTCCTCAAAGAGCTGTTAACGTGCAGCATGCCTGAAGAATATCCGGTCTTACGAAGTGATGATCAAAAATATTGTTTTCAATACAGTTGTTTCTAGACGTCACAGAATATGATTAAAATCGACTTTAATCAATTATTCTTCTTCAAAAGTTGATGATGAAATTTCATAATCATGCCAGCCCTATTGTTAACAGCATATGATTTTAAACAAGAAGAATGTTACTAAGGTAACAGGTGCCGCATCCCCACCCCTTGTGACCTTCACCTTGCAGACGCGTCGGAAACTGTTATATGCAACACACCTTCTGACTGTCCTTAACATTTGTAAAAAGTTTAACAATTGTACTATGAATCGTTTCTGAGTTATGGCCGAGACACGAATATTGACCAATTTTTAGTGTGACCTTGAAATGTGACCTTGACCTTGAAGGTACGAACCCGGCTATGGTGTGTGACACATCCTCCCATGGTCCTTTATAATTGTGTGAAGTTTGATGACTGTGGCCCTAACAGTTTTCAAGTTATTGGCTCGGACACACACATGGACACATGGACGCACTAACAAATGACTACTTATGTGGCTACAAGTTAGTAAAACAGGATACTTATGTGGTTAAAGTCTGTTATGTGGCTAGCCACATAACAGAATCTTTTATTGTGGGGGGGTGGGGGTGGTTGGGGGTGGAGGTTTGGATAAATGTAGAGTAGGGTTAGGGCATTCCAGGGTGGGGTTTAGGAGTGGGGTGGGTTGGTGGTCAGTGAAGGGGTGTTAGAGTTATGTGGCTAGTGTTAGGGTTAGCTTAGGGTTAGAGTTCGGGGTGGGTAGCCATTTGTTAGAACGTCCACACACACAAGGATGGTTGGACGGACGGACACACGCACACTTCAGTCACTATATGACACCAGACTTAAATCGGGGCATAAAAAAGTAACCATTCACTTATATGTAACCCTTTACATAACATGATTAGAGGACGAAAGTTAAAAAATTTATAGTAATTTATATATTTTTTATACTTACCAATGACCCAGACTTAGCTGGTGCTAACTCTAACAAAACCAGGGCCAAACACAAATTTTGCCCCCCAATCCCCAAAATTTGCATCCAAAACAAAAAGAAATCATGTCCTAAAGGACCTCCATACTACGCCTCTACTGCGCATGCGCAGTGACGCAGACGTCCCGAAATTGGCGCCAATTATCATTCTTACTGGCAGTGCCTGGTCAGCGCTATGTACTCAGCGGGGAGGTAAGAGTTCCCAACTCCAGGGAGGGCCATCCCCGTCTGGGTCATTGGTAAGTATAAAAAATATATAAATTACTATAAATTTTTTAACATTTTTATACTGTACCAATGACCCAGACTTAGCTGAATAGTAAACAGGCTGGAGGGCCTAGGACATAGAGGAAAATCCAATAAGCTCAACTATATAGTAAAGAGGTAACCCCTTAAGGAGAAAAGGAGTATTAGGCTTTACATGTATCTTTCTTATTTAATATTAAATTAGAAAGATACACTACCCTTAATAATTGAGCACAATAACATTCATGTTCTCTATTAACATCCAGTATATCCCTTATACTAATTATTTTTAAAGCAAGCCAATAAATAAAGTAGTCCAGAGAATTGAGACTCTTTACAGTCATTTAAAAGTGTCCGAGTATTGTATATTAAAGCCCGTTTGACACTTGACATATACAAATGCTTCACACCGAGCTACACTTTAAAAATAAGACATGAATGAAATTAATATTAATATTACACTTTAAAACCATCCCGGAAGCAACTCAGAAATACTGACTTGGAGGAGGCATTCCCTTGCTTTTCACTATAAAGCAGGTGACCTAAGGGAACACCCCCCCCCCCCCCCCCCCCCTTCCCCTTGCCCTGGGTCAAATAGCCCAGAGCGAAGAGGGCAGCCGGACGGAGTCACTGCCGGAACAGAAAGCCTGCATAACTATAGTTGCAACTGTTTAGTGGACGACATTCTGAGCAACAGATAACGGACCTAAACAATGCAGGTCTCCAGAAATGGACTCAATATTTCTGAGATAAAAATTCGTAAATGTGGATGGCTGAGACCAATAAGCAGCCTTCATTAAATCTGTAATAGCAACACTATTAGCATAAGCCCAGGAAGTAGAAAGAGCTCTTACTTCATGAGCAGAAATCTTAAGCACAGACTGCTGAGAAGAAGATAAATCTTCATAAGCAGTACGGATAGTTAATTGAATCCATCTAGCAATAGAATGGACTGAAATGTCCTTTCTATTAGGCATCAAAGACAGAAAGAAACGTTTCCGTCCCTTTCTGATAAACTGAGATCTCTGTTTATAGATACGTAATGCTCTAACAGGACAGAGTAAAGGTCTACGCCCGTCTGAAGACGGAACAGCCTTAATAACAATAGGTTCCGGATATTTATTAGGAGCCTGATTCTTAGCTAAAAAACCCACATTAGTAGTGAAGGTGATAGTGTTCCCAACACTACGATAATGAGAATCATCCACCGATAGTGCATGAAGCTCACTGACTCTTCTAGCAGAAGAGAAAGCTAAGAGAAAAGCTGTCTTATAAGATAAGAATTTGAAATCTACTGTCCCAAGAGGTTCAAATGGCTTTTCCTTCAATTTAAGAAGAACCCAAGCTAAATTCCACTTAGGAATTAATCTAAGAGTTCTGTGTCTATTTATCGAAAAGTTTCTAACCAACTTAGATAAAGAGACATTAGATCCAATTTGTAAACTATCATGATGTGCATAGGTATCAGATAACATAGATCTATAACCCTTTATAGTAACAGGCTGCAGTTTGATTTCGTCAAACAAGTATACTAGAAAGTTTGCAATGTCTGGTATAGAGGGATCGAATATATCTACAGAATGATCCCTACACCAACGACGAAAAACCTTCCACTTAGCCGCATAGTTTAGCGAAGAGGAGGTCCTCCTAGTTAGAAATCGCGTCCACTGCTCGTCCTGTAAAGTGCTTGCCATGCAAGAAGGACCGCACAACGGAAAAACGTGAAGGTTGAGACCTTGCGGGTTGTGATGGAGTTGGCGCGATTTCCCCTGCGAAAGAAGATCCTCCCGTGGAGGAAGCTTCCGCGGTAGGTCCCACAACAGACACCTGAGTAGATTTATCCACGGTCTCTGTGGCGACAGAGATGCTACCAACAGAATCTTGCATTGAGATTGTTTTATCTTTAGCAATACTTGTTGAATTAACGGCGCTGGAGGATACGCATATCCTATCATTCCGTCCCAAGGGATCGACAGAGCATCTACTGCAAATGCTCTTGGATCCGGACACGGAGACACATACGTCTGCAACTGATTGTTGAGATGTGTCGCAAATAAGTCTATCATTGGCCGTTCCCATTGGTAGCAAATCTGATTGAATACTTGTTTGTTGAGAGTCCACTCCGACGGCAACAAGCGACCCTTTTGTGAAAGGGAGTCTGCTAGCACATTCAGACGACCCGGTATGTGACGGACCGAAAGAAGAACATGATGTTCTAGCGCAAACAGAAGGATTCTTTCCGTTAGATTGAACAACGGAACTGAATGAGTGCCTCCCTGATTCTGTATATACGCCACTACTGTCGTATTGTCGGATAGGATTTGGACATGAGCATCGTGAATAATGTCCATCCAGTGACGTAACGCAAGCCAAATTGACATCATTTCCTTGATGTTTATGTGCTTGCACAGGAATTGCGGATCCCAAAGACCCTGGCATCTCGAATCCGTTGGGATTAATGATGCACCCCAACCTGTTTGACTGGCATCCGTCATAACGGTAAAACTCGGATCCGGCAACTGCAGCGGAACTCCCTGAGTTAACCACTGAATGTTTGCCCAAGTCTGAATCTCTTGTTTCACTTGATCTGACAAGAGAACGTCTACATCGAGCGAATGAATTTTCACACTCCAATTCTGAGTCAAGAAAATTTGAAGAGGACGTGTGCGTAACCGCCCCATCGGAATGAGATTCACGGCGGCTCCGCACAGACCTATCAGTCTCATAAATTCTCTCGCCGTGACTTTGTCTGCGTGCAGACAATAGCGAGCGTAACAACTGACTAATTTCGCTCTGGTTAACGGCAGATGAACGAGATTGTTGTGCGTCTCGAAGCTCATTCCCAGATGAGTGAATGACTTGGACGGCACCAGATCCGACTTCTCCTCGTTTACTATAAAACCGAGACGTCGGAGCAATAGAAGAAGATTCTGAACATCGTTCTGAAGCGTTAACTCGTTGCCGTACCTCTGAAGAATGTCGTCCAGGTAGGCCGACGTTACCGCAGACGAATGAGCTCGGAAGTAGATCATTACCGAGTTCATTACCCGAGTGAAAGCCCAGGGTGCTAGATTCAATCCGAAGCACATCCCCCGGAATTGATACACCACTCCTAGGACTGCGAACCGTAGATACTTTCGGAATGTCGGATGTACCATGACGTGAAAGTACGCATCTTTGAGATCTATGCTCGTTGCATAATCATTCACCCGAATACTCGCTCTGACCGATCGAATCGTCTCCATATAAAACTTCGGAGCGACGATCAGCTTGTTTATCCAGCTCAAATCTATGACTGGACGGAACGAGCCGTCTGGTTTCGGAACCAGAAATAGATGGCTGTAGAATCCCGGAGATTCCTGATTTTCTACGACCTCTACCGCGTTCTTCATTAAAAGAGACTGCACCTCTGATAACAGAGCGTCTCTTTTCTGCGGATTTGACGGAAGATGAGTCCACTTTGGACTTCGAGTTAATGGAGGTTTTCGTTTGAAGGATATCTTTAGACCTTCCGAAGTCACTCCTCTCACCCAAGGGTCGTCCGTAATCGACGCCCATTCTTGTGAAAAGCTCGACAACCTTCCGCCAACCGGAACGCGATAGAGGTTTAAGCCATCACCTCCTGGACCTGCGAGGCCTGCGGTAGGAGAAACCACGTCTTCCACGGCCCGCACCTCGCCCCGTCGACCTCGGGGCGTCCGACCGATTGTCCCGGCCTGAAGGACGTCCCGAACAAGAGTCGCTATCCTGACGGTCTCTCGAATAAGACCAAGAGGACGCACCGGAACCTCTATAGGAACCTCTCTTGGGCGCATTAGACCCAGAAGTGCCTGTCTTATTCGTGTCTGCTGTATCCGACTTCTTAGGAGCAGATTTGAACAACAGAGAATCCTTAGCTTTCTTTGTAATTTTATCATAAATAGCGGAAAGCTTGCCGTCAAAGAGAAGTTCTCCTGAGACCGAAGCGACTCTAAGAGAGTTCTTCACCTTAGAATCCACTAGTGTGGATGTAGCTAGGGCTGCGTCACGTCTAACCAACTCCAGATTTGCCACTGAAAGGGCGGAGTTACACGTGGAATAAGCTACTGCCCTTGAAAGAAGTCTTAAAGAGGATTGTATATCCTGAAACTCTTTCCCCTGAAGGCGTAGTGATAACGCCTTAGTAAGGTGATCTGCGTAAGATAAGGCATCTAAATTGGCTCTGTTAGACGCAATAGCTGTTTCCAACACCGCAGTTGGAATAGAAGCTGACGACGGTAATGATAGCTCTAAGTCTTCCGCCTCGTCGTCCATACGCAGAGGAACTCTCAGTATACCCTGTCCTGCCGTATCGAATTTATTCCTTGCATTAATGAAAGGCAGGTTGAGAGTATTAGCGGACAAGAAACCTGCTTTCCCCGTCCTGGAAGCCAGTTTAAATATAGCGTCGTTCAATAATTCAAATGTTCTTGCAACATTATTGGACTGCGACGGAAACTCGGGAGCGATGTCCCTGAACCGCTCAAAAAATTCAGAGTCCAATGACGCTATAATTCTCTTGTCCGGAAGCGCAGCAGTCTGGCCCGACGGAACAACTTGAGGGAGAAAGTGCCGAATGAAGTCCACGGCAGCTTTATGTTGTTCTGAAAGGGATAGCTCCAAGTCATCCGTATCCCTTTCACCATCCGGTCGGACCTCATGATGTTCCCGGTCGTCCGCCCCCGATGCTTCGGCGGAGCGTACCGACCCAGCGCCGTCGGATAATTCTCGATCCGACACCGTTTCTGTCGGCTGCTGGGATGCTGCGATAAGCTGTGCTATCTGCACAAGAATGTCCGGCGTCGAGACCTGCGGAGGCGCAGTCTTTCGCTGCTTCGCCGAGGGCAGCTCCGCATCAGATGGCTCCCGCATACTTTTCCTATGCGAACGTCCGGAGTCCATCGGTCTCGAATCCCTGGCTGCCGGATGGTGTGACCTGGTCGCCGAAGAATCCTTGATCGGCGAAGCTGGTAATATATCGGCGGTCACGCAGCCAAAGTGCGGTCGTGTGCGCTGACGAGAAGAGAAGCCTTAACAGTCTCTGTGGACTGCTTATACAACGGAGCGTCCCGAGCGACGGACGTATGCTCCGCTAAAGACACATTTTGTACCACAACATCTGGTCCCAGATGTTGTTGTACGAGAGAGGGGCCTCTCTCGCTCGCGGCCCGGCTGGACCTGGACGAGCTAGGAACCGGACTCAAAGGCTTCCTCCGTTCTCGCTTACTATCCGCCGTCACTGGGTGTGCATCTATTATGTTTATAGTGCTCGCATCACCCAAAACTTCCTCTTGGACCGCATCGGACGAACCCGGCTGCCGAACCATTCGGTGAATGGACGCTACACCGGGCGAGCTAGCGGACAACATTTGTCTAATCTCCATGAGCACTTTTGCCGCTAGCTCTGAATTCATTTGTGACGACAGACGCACACTTGTAGAAGATAACATGGAAACATCACCCTGTTCTGGTTCCTCTGAAATAGAAACTGAGAGAGTAGAGTGACCTTGCGGAGAAAGAGCCGGCATCGCCCTTTCTCCAGAAACAACATATCGTGACACACGTTTCCAATGTTTCTCATCCCAATATTCACATATAGGACAGGGATTAATGCGAGAACACTGACTACAATTAATACAATGATCATGAAAGTCAGAGGAAGATTTCTTCCTATTACAATTTGAACAAAGTCCCTTCATTGTGAAAGAACAACAATAAGTCCTAGTTACTCGCAAAAACCCCTGACACAAAGATACATAATAACATGATCCATTAATAAATGAAAAAACAATTGCAAATCAAAATAATTTTGAAAAAATATTTTTTCAGCGAAGCCCAAGTTGCTGAAAAGTAACGTTGAGCCCCGATGGATCCGATGGCAAAGTGTGGTCAAAAATTTTAAATTTATATTAAATAATTAATGAGACACTTTCGGATAATATAAATGTATCTTATAGTGAGATAAACTACAGCAAAGGCAAACAGCCCCCCTCAAAAAAGGCTGTTGCCAATGTAAACAAACAGTGTAAAAACACCAGAAAACATGACTCCAGGCACTGAAAAAACTGGCCCGGAATCAGTCATCAAATTACACTCTATCTGATGCAAAACAGAGACTCCCAGGGGAGAATCTGCAGAACATCAGATGGAAGATGCAGAACACAAACGTTATACACCCATGGGTGAAAACGTAACTATGGGGAAAATAACAGAAAACATTCTGTAACCAAGCAACTCTCCCAGGAAATTTTAGAAATGAAATTTCTCAAAAATATGCCAAAAGCATGGGAGAATTGCAAGGGGGGACTTTAGAAGGCTAGGGGAGAGGAAACACTGAATAAGCAGTGCAACATTTAGCAAGAATGACAACAAGAGGCCCATGCCTCGAAAATAGGCAACTTAACATAATTTCATCAAAAAATTTTAAGTACAGCCCTGATTATTTTTTGCCACTTCTTTTTCCTCTCCTCCTTCTATCCTCCTTAGAATCACATTTTCTCCAAAAATTACATGTCTGGCATCCTTTAAACTGAGATTTACAAGCACAAAGATCAGTGAGATGTTGACTGATGAAGGGCCAAACAGAGAATGATAATTGGCGCCAATTTCGGGACGTCTGCGTCACTGCGCATGCGCAGTAGAGGCGTAGTATGGAGGTCCTTTAGGACATGATTTCTTTTTGTTTTGGATGCAAATTTTGGGGATTGGGTGGCAAAATTTGTGTTTGGCCCTGGTTTTGTTAGAGTTAGCACCAGCTAAGTCTGGGTCATTGGTACAGTATAAAAATATAGCAAAGACATTTGAGGAATAACTGAACACTTTCATTTGTTGCCTCAAACTCAATTGCCTCAAACTCAAACCTGATGACCCCTTAGTGGAATAAGCATTTCCGATTCTGTTGGACTCATGGCATTCCATGAATTTGTGGTGAGTGTTGGATAGAATATTTATTTTATTTTTATTTATTTTATTTCATTTTATATTTATTTTAAATTGTCTCCTTTGATTCTAAATTGCATTAGTTCATAAATGTTTTAGGGACCTATCAATCGAATAGCAAGTTGTAGTCAGTCAACTGAGAAATCAGTAAAGCTGAGTGGAAAGGTACATGTTCACCTTAAGCATTCAATTAGGTCTCAGAATTTATCATCTCTTATAATGGTAACACTTAATGGTTAAACTTTGTGATAAACTTTAATGATTTATGTTCCATGGTGTAGGAGTATTAGGGGTGCCCCAGTCATTTTTTATTTTTGGAGGGGGGGGGGGGGGGAGGGGGCAAAGGTGATTTTTGAAAGGGTGTTGTGTAGGGTTTAGGGGGTCTCCCATAGTCCTAACTAGGACCCTCCAGTCATTGGCCCCTCCTCCCACTTCCCAGACTGGAAGGTCCTAGTTAGGACTAGCCCCACCACACTACCCCGAAAACACTTTGCAAAATGTAGTGTTTTAAGAGTGAAGCTGGGGCATTTGAAGCACATGTAGCCCCTATGTTGTTGACCTTTTTGGGGCCCTATGTTGTGTGAAACTATCAAAGAGCCCCCTCCCCCCACCCTCCCATCCAAACGTATGATAAATGGGTTTGTGTTTGGATGTTGAATTCAATTAGCTGGGTATTCACTTAAGTGGGTTGCACTGTTTAATACTCATTTTAGGCAGATTCCAATGAAGTACCATATACATTTTGGGGAAGAAAAAAAGGAATTTTTATTTAAAAAAAACCCCCAATGTTTCAAACATGGTTAGATTTGTTATTCTATGAAGAAACTGGTTTGTAAAAAGAAACTACTTACAGAGACTTTACATGTAAATATAGTGTACTCACGTGGTGTTTGACCTGTTGGTTGTGGTGGTGAGGCTCCAACTAATCTGTACTGATTGTTCAGCGAGAAATCTATGTTGTAATACTCAAGTGCTGATTTCATGGCTGCTGGTTTTGGAGGCATGACAAGATCTGGGTTATTGCCAACATCAAGCGTCTGTCAAAATAAAAAGATTTTTCCACATGAACAAAAAAGTGTAATACTAGAGCAATTATTAAGCTGCTGCCAAAGGGTGAGTGACTTGAGAAGTAGCAGTAGTAGTCTGTCTGCACATGTCTGTCCACTCATAATCAAAAGGAATGCTCTTTATAAAATACTCAGCTTCTGAACAAGAGAGTTGACAACAGGTTAGAGCTACCTAGGCTCTTGTCTTTGTTTATCATCTGGTATTAAGAGTAATCTGTTGGGCCAACAATATTCCGCAACAATACTGTTCTTTCTGTCTTTATACTTTGTTTTGAAATCAGGGCCCTGAAAAGCTTTGAAATTCTAAATTGCCCCCATATTATAACAAAAGCTTAACCCTTTACCCAACACAGACGATATCAAAATTTATTATTTTAAATATGAAACTTTAAAATTTAAAAAAAAATTTCGGCAAAACTACATCATGTGAACCCTCATTGGACTGAGCTCAATGAGCTCGTTCCAATAAGAGGTCGCATGATATGGTTTTGTAGAAATTTTTTGACAAATAATACTTTTTCAACAGCTGAATTTGTATATTGAAAGGGGGGGGGGGGGGATGTGACCAATTTGTTAGGCAAAGGGTTAAGATTGGAAGGCTGGAGGTTTGATCCTGATCCACGTATTCTGTGTTGGTCCTTGGGAAAGACACTTCATCCCCACAGCCTGTGTGGTATCATGGCGGTGCATTGTGCTAAGGCACATCAATGGTACAATGCCATCAACCAATCCTAAACTTGCTCTTGCTGGGTTAGTTAATTTATTTATTCTTCATTTTTTTATGTTTAAGTTCACATATTTCTGCACACTGGCTAATCATGACCACATGAACACAGAGTAAAGTGCAGCAAACTGTTTGTATCCATGTTGCCCATTTTAGAGGACTTTCACCCCAAGCACTTGTGACTGGGTCCTATTTTACCAGTAAAACACAACTTGTCTACCACAGTAAACAGGCACTGCTTCACTTCCCAGGGTTACCACAGGGGTGGTGGATTAGTGATGGGTTAGTAAGTTGGAGAGTCTAACCATTATATGCCACTGCTTGGTGGTTCTCTTCAAGTACTTCATGGTAAAACTGACCCACAAGATACAGTACGTGGAGAGTGTATTATCACTAAATCACACACAGAGTGGAGATTCCACCCAAGCAATAATAGCAAATTTGTTGCAAAGCATAACCAGCGCAAGCAAAGTTTCAGCCAATGGACCTCCGGGTTAAACCCGGAGGTCCATTGGATGAAACATTGAGTCTGTTTTTTGTCGATATGTACAAAATTTGAAAGTTATAGATTGGGTGATAACTCCACTCTGCAGGTGATTTAGTTACAATCTACTCTCCACGTACTGTATGACATTGGCTGCAGGCTGTTAAAAGTGTTGTTAAATCCAAAGAAATATATTGAGGGTTAAGAATTTCATGAATACATACTGTGAAACCATGACAAAAAAAAGATAGCATCTGACATAGAATGTTTTTGCATTTCATTTTTCACAGGTAAGATTTTACAGTGTTTTGGGGAGTAATGCAGATAGAATTTTGACTAAATAACGACTCAAGTTACAATCTGGTTGGAATTTTCAGTTAACTTTTGTGATCACAAAAGCTGTAAGATTATCCCTTAACCTGCCAAGTATTTTCTTTATTTTTTTTTATAAAATCAAGTCATGGTTGCTGTAATGCAGCCAAGACTTGATTTGATTACAATTGAATAGAGGCTGAGCCAAAGAAAACTTGGATAATAGCATTACTCTTATTTGTGGGGGTCTCTTTTCTAAACAAGAGGCAGAATTATACCTTTACATGTTAACAGGGTACTTTTGTACTGGTCAGAGAGATAATACCCAACAAACTGTACTGCCATGCCAAACTCCACCTTCTGCAACTTCATCACACCTTTCTCGGTTCTTGTATATTGAAAATTCTACAGAAGGTTTTAGCAGATCAGTTTTGACAGGTGCTGCACGTGTCATGTAAAAAGATGTACACGGGAACTTTTTTAATTGGATAACAACTTTGCCATTTAAAATATTCCATTAACTCTTACCCGCTGAGTATTTTCAAAATATTTTTCATCAAATCTAGTCATGGCTGCTCTGAAGAAATGAAAAAAGCATCTAAATTCATCCAAAGAAAACATTGTCAACGAGTTCATTCAATTTACAGGGGAGAAGTTTGGTTAAGTGTGTATTCATTTATTTCAGTGGCAAGGGATTTTGTATCCTGGGCAGGAATATCTGCCAGCAGTATGCAAAGAGTTAACAGGTGTGATCAATTGAAAGGAATTTGGGTCATTTTCTGATTTCCAGTGAAAAGTGAGCACTTATTCTATTAGATTATGTTTGACAGACCTCATAAACAGTGTTCAAGCTGGCGGGTTCCAATTGCACAAAAATATTTCATTTGACACCATTTGGCATTAAAGTTAAAAAATTTATAGTAATTTCTATATTTTTTATACTTACCAATGACCCAGACATAGCTGGTGCTAACTCTTAAAATATAGGGCCAAACACAAATTTTGCCCCCCAATCCCCAAAATTTGCATCTAAAACCAAAGAAAACATGTCCTGAAAGGCCCTCCACACTTCGCCCCTACTGTGCATGCGCAGTGTCAAGGACGTTCCGAAATTGGCGCCATTAATCATTCTAATAACCAGTGCCTGGTAAGCGCTATGTACTCAGCGGGGAGGCAAGAGTTCCCAACTCCTGGGAGGGCCATCCCCGTCTGGGTCATTGGTAAGTATAAAAAATATAGAAATTACTATAAATTTTTTAACATTTTTATACTGTACCAATGACCCAGACATAGCTGAATAGTAAAAAGGCTGGAGGGCCAAGGACATAGAGCAAAATGGAATACGCTCAATAAAATAAAATAGAGTCATCCCCTGTAGGGAAAAAGAAGTAATAGGCCTTACATGTATCTTTCTTATTTATGATAAATTAGAAAGATACAACACCTTCCAAAATTGAGCTTCATACATCCATGTACTCTATTAATATCCAATATAATCCTTATACTAATAATTTTTAAAGTAAGCCAATAAATAAAGTAAGTCTAGAGAATAGAGACTCTTATACTCCTAAAAGTGTCTGAGGATTGCATAATCATGTCCGTTGACATATGCAATATTCAAAAGCTATACTTTAAAAACTAAGACTTGAATGAATTTTAAAAACCTAAACTTCTCACTAAACAACCATCCCAATAACAGCTCAGAATTACTAACTCCGGAGGAGGTATCCCCTTGTTTTCATAGTAAAACAGGTGACCCAAGGAAACACCCTCCCCCCCCCCCCCTTTTTCTTGCCCTGGGTCAAATAGCCCAGAGCGAAGAGGGCAGCAGAACGGAGACACTGCCGAAACAGACAGCCTACCTAGCTATAGTAGCAACTGTTAAGTGAATGACATTCTGAGCAGTAGATAATAGACCTAACAATAGAGGCCTCCAGAAATGGACTCGATATTTCTGAGATAAAATTCATGAATGTGGATGTCTGAGCGCAATGAGCAGCCTTCAAAAATCTATAATAGCGACACTATTAATGTAAGCCCAAGAAGTAGAAGAACTCTTACTTCATGAGCCGAAATCTTAAGCACAACTGCTAAGTCAATGATATACCATAAGCAGTACCGATAGTTAATAGAATCCATTAACAATAAAATGGAGCGTAACGTCCTTCTACTAGGCATCAAAGACAGAAGAAGCTTACGCCCATAGTAATAAACAGATATCTGTTTATAAATACATAAACTGTACCCGGAAAGAGTAAAGGCCTATGCCCATACGAAGACGGAAGGACCTTAAAATAATAGGTTCCGGATAATAGGAGCCTAACTCTTATGCAAAAATCCAACCTAAATAGTAACGGAAGTAGTGATTCCGAAACTACGAAAGTGAAAATCATCCATCGATAGTGCATGAAACTCACTGACTCTACAGTAAAAGAGAAACCAACAGAATTACTGTCTAAAAGGTCAGAATTTGAAAACTACTGTTTCCAGAGGCTCAAATGATTACTTAGCTAAATAAGAACCGAAGTTAAAATCCATATAGGAATTTAATCTAAAGATTCTAAGACTATTTATCAAAAAGTTACTAACTGACTTAGATAAAGAGACAAAAGACTCAATTGTAAACTATCGTAGAGTGCATAGGTATGAGGTAACATAAACCTATAACCTAAATAATAACAGGCTGCAGTAGATCTTGTGAAACAAGTATAATAAAAAATTGCAATGAGTAGTATGGAGGGATCAACAATATGAACATAATGATCCCTACACCAAAGACCTAAGAGCCTCCACTTTAGCCGCATAGAATAGCGAAGAAGAGGATCTCCTATAGTAAGAAATCGCGTCCAAAGCTCGTCCAGTACAGTGCTTACAATGCAATACGGACCACACAACGGAATACATGAAGGTTGCGACCTTGCGGGTTGTGATAAAGATGACACGATTTACCCAGTGAAAAAAGATCCTCACATAGAGGAAGATTTCACGTTAAGACCCACAGTAGACAAGAGAGTAAATTACCCATGATCTCTGTGAAGATAGAGATGCTATCAACAGAAATGTATTGTGGTTGTTTATCTTAGCAATACCTGCTGAAACAACAGCGCCGGAGGATACGCGTATCCTATCATTCCGTCCTATAGATCAATAGAGCGTTAACAACATTAGCTCAGAGATCTGGACAAGCCAACACATACGTCTGCAATTGATTAGCAAGCTGTGTCGTAAATAAATCATCATTGGGCACTCCCATAGATAGCAAATCTGATTGAATACTTGTTTGTTGAGAGTCCATTCTGACAGCAACAAGCAACCCGTAAGAGAACGGGAGTCCGGTAAAACAATCAGACGACCCGGAATATGACGGACCAAAACAGAACTTGGTGTACTATAACCAACAGACGGATTCTTTCCATTAAATTAAATAACGGAAACGAAAGAGTGCCTCCCTGGTTCCGGAGATACGCCACTACTGTCGAATTAAAGGACAGGATTTGGGCATGCGTTTCTGAATAATGTTCATGCAATGACATAAAGCAAGCCTAAAAAACATTATTCCGCGGAAGAAAACTGATTGCTAAGAGACTGCGGAACCCAAAGACCCTGGCACTTCGAATCCGTAGGGATCAGTATTATATCCCAATCTGTTTGACTGGCAACCGTCATAACAGCCACACTCGGGTCCGGCAACTGCGGTGGCACTCTCTGAGTCAACCACCGAATGTTTGCCCCAGTCTGAATCTCTTGTAACACTAGATAGACAAGAGAACATGTAAATCGAGCAATTCATGGATTGCCGAAAAGTTGCCGTCGAAGAGAAGCTCCTCCGAGAACAAAGCGACTCTGAGAGAGTTCTTAACCTTACTATCCACGCGTGTGGATGTAGCTAGGGCTGCGTCACGTCTAACCAACTCCAATCAGCCACTGAAGGGCGGAGTTATACGTGAACAAACTACTGCCCTCAAAAGAAATTACATTGAGAATAATATCCCGTAAATCTTTTCTTGAAGACGTAATGATAACGCCTCAGTAAGGCAGATTACGTATGATAAAGCGTCTAAGTTAAGTCTACTATACATCATGTCGTTTCCAACATTGAAATTGGAAAAGACATAAACGGCGAAAAAGAATATATGCAGTCTTTAACCACACCGTCTAGACGCACATGAACTCTCGGTATGCCCTGCTCTGCCAAAATAAACTATTCGTATAAATGATAAAATGGCAGAAATGAGCAACGCGGACAAGAAACTAAACTATCATGCTTGGTAGCAGGCTTGTATATATATATATATAGCGTCGAAAAATAAAACACATGTTGTAATGACAATATTGGACTGCGTCGGTAAGTCAGGGACAATGTCCCTGAACCGATCGAAAAATCCGAGTCCAATGACGCTATAAGTCTCTTATCCAAGATCTCAGCAATGAAGTCCGAAATAACAATCACTGGAAGATAATGCCAGAAGATATGAAAGGCAGCTTCCGATACTACTAAAGGGAAAACTCGAAATCTTTCGAATCCCTTTCGCCATCCTGTCGGACCCTATAAAGCGTTCGGTCGTCCGTACCTGATGCAACCGCGGACCGCACTGACCCAGTGCCGTCGGATAATTCCTGATTCGACCGAGAAACTGTCAATTGCTGGGATGCTGCGAAACAACTGTGCTAACTCGGATAGCACGTCCGTCACTGAGGCCTGAGGAGAAGCGGTCTTACGATGCATTGCCGCTGGAAGCTCCTTGATCGTTACCCCGTGCATACTACCAATATGCGAGCGAACGGAGTGTATAGGCCTCGTGTCCCTTGGCTACCGGATGGCGCGACCTATTCGCCGTGGAATCACTGAATGACGAAACTGATCGGATACTCGAGGTCACGTATCCAATGTGCGGTCGTGTGCCCTGCTGTGAGGATGAGGAAGCATTAAGGACAGTCTCTCGGACTGTCAATATAACGGAGCGTCCCGACCGACGGACATATGCTCCGAATGTAAAATATCTGAACCACAACATGCGGTCCCCTATGTTTTTGGACGAGAGAGGGACCTCTCTCGCTCACAGCCCGGACGGACCTGGACAAGCCAGGAACCGGACTAACAGGCTTCCTCCGATCTGTCCTCAATCTGCCGTCACTGGGTGAGTACTAAAGTAATTAAAGTGCTCACATCACCCAAATCTCCTTCCTAGACCGCAACGGACGAACCCGGCAGCCGAACCATTCCATGAATGTAAGCTACACCGGGTGAGCTAGCGAATGTCACTCCGTAGGCGATAGACATATTCCATGAGCACTTATTGCCGCTAGCTCTTCATTAACTATGACGACAGAGGCACACTTTTGAAAGACATCTCCGTAACTCTGCGAACAAGAAACCAGAAATGCTTGGTTATAGCAAGCATAAAATAATAATATATATAGCGTCGTTCAATAATTCGAAAGTTTGTGTGACATTATTGGACTATGTCGGAACTGAGGGACGATGTCCCTGAACCGAACCAAAAATTTCTAAGTCCACCGACGCTATCAGTTTCTTATCCGGCATCGCAGCATTCTGGTCCGACGAAAGAAGCTGTAGAAGACCAAGTCAGATGACATACACAACAGCATATGTTGTTCCGAAAGGGAAAGCTCGAAATCCTCCAAATCCCTTTCGGTATCCCGTCGGACCGGATGAAACTTTCGGACGTCCGTACCCGCTTCCGCGGAGCGTCCTGACCCAGCATCGTCGGATAAAAAATATGCGACAGATTCAGTTGATACTGGGATGCTGCGATAAACTGTGCTATTAAGGAAAGCACGTCCGTTCCCGAGGCCTGTGCAGTAGCGGTCTTACGATGCATTGCCGCCGGAAGCTCCGTGTACGTTGACTCCCGCACACTTCCTATGCGAACGTCCGGAGTCTGCAGGCCTCGTGTCCCTGGCTACCGGATGGTGTGACCTGGTCGCCGAAGAATCCTTGATCGGCAAAGCTGGTAATATATCGGCGGTCACGCAGCCAAGGTGCGGTCGTGTGCGCTGACGAGAAGAGGAAGCCTTAGCAGTCTCCGCGGACTGCCTATACAACGGAGCGTCCCGAGCGACGGACGTATGCTCCGCTTGCGACACATTTTGTACCACAACATCTGGGGCCAGATGTTGTTGAACGAGAGAGGGGCCTCTCTCGCTTGCCGTCCGGATGGACCGGAACGAGCTATGAACCGGACTAAAACGCTTCCTCCGTTCTCCCTCCGATCCGCCGTCACTGGGTGTGCATTAGGTTAATTTATAGTGCTCGCATGACCCCAAAATTCCTTCTAGACCGCAACGGACGAACCCGGCTGCCGAACCATTCGGTGAATGGACGCTACACCGGGCGAGCTAGCGGACGTCAAAGGCCGTCGAACCTACTAGGGTCCTCTTAGGCAATTGGCGTATTTACATGAGCACTTTTCCGCTAGCCCTTCATTAATTGTGACGATGGAGGCACACTGTTGGAAGACATCACAGATACATCACCCTGATCTTGATCGTCTGAAATAGAAATTGATAAAGTAGAGTGACCCTGCAGGGAAAGGACCGGAGTGTCCAAATCCCCAATAACATACCGTGACATACGCTTCCCATATTTTCATCGAAATCATACGATACAGAACAGGAGTTAATGCGAGTACACTGACCACATATAGAATGATTATAAAGTCAGAGGAAGACTTCCTCTTAATACAATTGATCAATATCCTTTCAATGTGAAAAGAAAACAAGTCCTGGTACTCGCACTAACCCCTGGCAATCAAAATACATAATAATAATATGATCCATTAATATAGAAAAAATAATTGAAATCAAAATATTTTGAAAAAATATTTTTTCAGAACAGCCCAAGTTTCTGAAAAGTAACGTTGAGCCCCAATGGATCCCAAGCCTAAGTGTGGACAAAAATTTTAAAAATATTTTAAACAATTTATTCAACACTTACGAACAATAATAATGTATCTAGTTATGATTAAAATAACATCAAGATATTATTTTCCAGAAATCCCCCCCTCACACAGAGGGCTGTTGTAAATGTAAACAATGAGTGTAAGAACACTAAAATAAGACTCCAGGCACCCAGGCCCGAAATCAGTTACCAAAAATACACTATCTGATGCAAAACAGAGACTTCCAGGGAAGAAACTGCAGAACATCAGATGGTAGATGCAGAACACAACGCCTAACCACCCGTAGGTGAAGACGTAAACATGGGGAAAAGAACAGAATTCATTCTGTTATTCAGCTAAAACTCCCAAGAAAATTTAGTAATAATAATTACAAAAACTATGCCAAAAGCATGGGAGAATAGCAAGGGGGGACTTAAAGGACAGGGAGAGAGGAAAACACTTAAAAAACAGTGTAACTAAATAATCAGAATGACAACAAAATGGCTGCTGCCTCGAAAATAGGTAACTTAACATAATTTCATTAAAAAATTTTAAGTTACAGCCCTGATAATATTCTGTCACACATTTTTTTCCTCTCCTCCTTCTCTATCCTCCTTAGAATCACCATTTCACTAATATTTATGTGTCTGGCATCATTTAAACTGAGATTTATAAGCACAAAGATCAGTCAGATGTTAACTGATGAAGGGCCAAACTTAGAATGATTAATGGCGCCAATTTCGGAACGTCCTTGATACTGCGCATGCGCAGTAGGGGCGAAGTGTGGAGGGCCTTTCAGGACATGTTTTCTTTGGTTTTAGATGCAAATTTTGGGGATTGGGGGGCAAAATTTGTGTTTGGCCCTATATTTTAAGAGTTAGCACCAGCTATGTCTGGGTCATTGGTACAGTATAAAAATATATACTTTTGATAGGTCTCAAAGGCTTTGTTGTTCATTGTTTCAGTGCGTCGTTTTTGATAAAATCGAAGTCTGACAACACATACAAGACATAATTCACGCCTGTCAAGTAATCTATGGATAACAGCTAGGTATAATCATTCTTCTTTGTTTTTTTGTTAACAGTTTATCCATTTAATCTGATTCTTATCAAAACTCCTCTTTGTTACTAAATCTTGTCTTATCCTGCTGAATCTTTTTTATAATCCTCCAGTAAGATAATAAATTATTTGCCACTAGTTTATTTGGAATGAATAAACAGTGACTACTTTACTTTTTATCATTTATTTATTTATTGGTGTTTAAGGTCACATACTTATGCACAATGGCTAATTATGACTGTGACAGTTTTACGGGTGGAGGACGCCGGAGTACCCGGAGAGAACCACCAAGCAACGACAAGCAGCTGCCAGCTCCCCAACATCGTAACTCCACACTGCAGATCAGATAGGGTTAGATTGGTTAAAGACATGCATACTACTGACGTGCAGTATACCTTAGGACACGGTGTCATCGTGCCCCCCACGTGGACAATTGGAGTTAAGTGCCTTGCCCAAGGACACAACGCGGGAGTCCGAATTGATCGCTCAGACGGTCACCCAATCGATGATTAACCAGGCTCAATGTTGCTTAACTTCGGTGATCTGACGAGAACAGGTTACCATGCCCCCACTTTTTATATTTTGTGGGTTTTTTGCAAGTAGAATACTTGAAAGATCCAGGTAACACTGAATTAAAATATCAACTTCGAGTGAAACAAGGTGCCATCTGCAATGCTTTATCATTGCTGGTAGTGCTTTGTTGCCCTCAGGGGGCGATAATGGTTAATTTGTTCTCATTTACAATCAGTTCCATTTGACACCAAAAACTTCATAATTAATTCCAATTGGCACTAAAAAATGTCGGGCCAGGGTGAACACTGCTCATGGACTGAGGCCAGATAGGTCTTAAAATATGGAGAAATTCAGTGAATGTCAGAGAATCTTTGATAGCTTGTACTATTTTTATTGATTTAACAGGAGTTCACTCCATAAGAGTAAACCTATGGGCAATTAACATGTAAAATTTGTACTGACGGTATGGAAACTTTTGTTTGGTTTTTCAAAGTTTTTTGCAATTAACCAGGTTATTCAATTTAGAAATATCCAATGGTGTGGATATATAGAAATGAAAAGTTTGAATTATTACCAGCATTAGGTAGTTCCATCATGATTAATAAATGACGTACAATAAGATTAGGTTTTCTTACCTCCAGCTCAGGTAACAGGTGTAAAATGTCCGGCAGAGTAATTAGTTTGTTAGTATTCAGCAAAAGTTTCTTCAGAGTTCCACACCTGGAGAGAAAATAATTAACAAATAATACTTTCCATTTTTATTTATGCTAATTGTTGTAAATTTAACTGGTCCTACAATTCCTTTGGAAACCAAACATTAACATTCTGGAGAAATACATGATTGTAAAAGAAAACTCTCCCAAAAAGCATCAACCTGGCAACTGAGTGGTGTACAACCGCAGAAAAATAATATGAAAATATCAATGCTTTCAAAACAAGGCTTTCAAGAGGTATGAGATACTAATGTATGAAAATGGGGTATTTTTCAGTGCCTCTTTCATATAACTGCAAGCTGAGTTCAAACACAGGTTGCACTGACTCTGGCATCTTAAGTCCATTCCCTTATATTCATGGACAACATACCTTGTTTGACACAGATCATTCATTTCAATCACACAAATATAATTGGTTATATTCTTTGACACAAGAGTAGAGGGAATTAAGCAAAACCACACATAACATCTATATGCTCTTTGCATGTAACATATAAAGAAAAACTGGACTGATGCATGCCTCCACACAGCACATGGACACAGGAGGTTGAAGAGAAAATTGTGAATTGTTACTCATACATGAGCTGTGTCTGTAAGACAGATATGATGCCCCACCCCCAAAGTCTACCACACACAAACCACATACCATACAGGTGAAATTCTACAAAAACTTGATAAAATTCAACAACCTGTAATTTTGTGAAATATTCAAGCAAGTCAAAGTCCTGACAACATGCACACCTCTGGTATATGTACATACATCCTGTGAAATAAACAAGAGGCCTCTCAGCCTAGGCTGCTCTGCCCAGGGTCACTGCTTTTAGGTGAAGCTAAATACATGACAAGAATCCAAGTGTTACTGCTTGTGACCTTAAGTTTGCAGCCTGTGACCTTGATCTTGATATGACCTTGAATAAAGGTCACAACACACCTTTGAGTCATAAGCAGTAATTGTACCAAGTAAAAGTAAGAATAATCAGGGTTCATACACTTCAAAGGGAGAAATATTCCATAACTTTTCCAAAACTTTTCAAGGACTTTCCACACATTTTCAAGACCACCAGCGAGAAACTTTCCATACCTTTTCCATACCCCAGTGTCCATAAAATTTCGGTTTTTAAAACATCCGACTTGACAACAGAAGATATTGGATGCGTCACTATTATTATTGCTTGCGCATTCAGATTTTTTTGTTTGATAGCTCATAAAAGAGATGATTGTAGCAACACTGTTTTTCTTGGATGCAGTTGCCTCCAAATGTTTTTTTCCGTTCGAGTGACTGACAAGTGCAGCTTCTCCCATATTGGCAATGTGAATCGATTTCGCACGTGGAATGCATTTGGCTTTCAATTTATTAATATCTTTTTGTATCCAGCCACAAAACTTTGATTCCGATCCCACTTTTCTCTGAAGATGCAATTGCCAGGCCTGTTTCGCGATATATTTACAGATTTGCAAAAATGAGGTGATCCGCCGGTGTTTCTAAAGTGTCTTGATACTGTACATCCGCCGGTGTTTCTAAAATGTCCCGATAAATGCAAATAAAGACTGGCCAAATAGCAGACGTTCGTTAATTCCGACGACGCATCGAGATTTTCATTTTTTTCGAAACAGTCTTCGGATTTTCGAAACAAATGATCGATTCCATAACTTTTCCATACACACCTCTTCTGTGTTCAGTTTTCTCCAAGACTTTTCCAAACCAGCTCAAAAAAGGTGCCGTTTTCCAGACTTTTCCAGGGTATGGAAAGTTAAAAAATTTATAGTAATTTATATATTTTTTATACTTACCAATGACCCAGACATAGCTGGTGCTAACTCTTAAAATATAGGGCCAAACACAAATTTTGCCCCCCAATCCCCAAAATTTGCATCTAAAACCAAAGGAAACATGTCCTGAATGGCCCTCCACACTTCACCTCTACTGCGCATGCGCAGTGTCAAGGACGTTCCGAAATTGGCGCCATTATCCATTCTTATAACCAGTGCCTGGTAAGCGCTATGTACTCAGCGGGGAGGTATGAGTTCCCAACTCCTGGGAGGGCCATCCCCGTCTGGGTCATTGGTAAGTATAAAAAATATATAAATTACTATAAATTTTTTAACATTTTTATACTGTACCAATGACCCAGACATAGCTGAATAGTAAAAAGGCTGGAGGGCCTAGGACATAGAGCAAGCTGGAATACGCTCAATTATATAAAATAGAGTCATCCCCTCTAGGGAAAAAGAAGTATTAGGCCTTACATGTATCTTTCTTATTTATGTTAAATTAGAAAGATACAACACCCTGCAAAATTGAGCATCATACATCCATGTACTCTATTAATATCTAGTATAATCCTCATACTAATAATTTTTAAAGTAAGCCAATAAATAAAGTAAGTCTAGAGAATAGAGACTCTTTATACTCCTTAAAAGTGTCTGAGGATTGTATAATAACGTCCGTTTGACACGTGCTATATACAAAAGCTATACTTTAAAAACTAAGACCTGAATGAATTTTTAAAACATAAACTTCTCACTAAAAAGCCATCCCAGTAACAGCTCAGAATTACTAACTCCGGAGGAGGTATCCCCTTGTTTACATAGTAAAACAGGTGACCCAAGGGAACACCCTCCCCCCCCCCCTTTTTCTTGCCCTGGGTCAAATAGCCCAGAGCGAAGAGGGCAGCAGAACGGAGTCACTGCCGAAACAGACAGCCTACCTAGCTATAGTAGCAACTGTTAAGTGAATGACATTCTGAGCAGTAGATAATAGACCTAACAAAAGAGGCCTCCAGAAATGGACTCGATATTTCTGAGATAAAAAATTCATGAATGTGGATGGCTGAGCGCAATGAGCAGCCTTCAAAAATCTATAATAGCGACACTATTAATGTAAGCCCAAGATGTAGAAAGAACTCTTACTTCATGAGCCGAAATCTCAAGCACAACTGCTGAGTCAATGATATACCCTAAGCAGTACCGATAGTTAATTGAATCCATTAGCAATAGAATGGAGCGTAATATCCTTCTATTAGGCATCAAAGACAGAAGAAGCTTACGTCCGTAGTAATAAACAGATATCTGTTTATAAATACGTAAACTCTAACTGGACAGAGTAAAGGCCTATGCCCGTACGAAGATGGAAGGACCTTAATAACAATAGGTTCCAGAAATTTATTAGGAGCCTGACTCTTAACCAAAAATCCAATCTAGATAGTAAAGGAAGTAGTGATTCCGAAACTACAAAAGTGAGAATCATCCACCGATAGTGCATGAAGCTCACTGACTCTTCAGTAAAAGAGAGGCCAACAGAATTACTGTCTAAAAGGTCAGAATTTGAAAACTACTGTTTCCAGAGGCTCAAATGATTACTTAGCTAAATAAGAACCGAAGTTAAATTCCATATAGAAATTTAATCTAATGATTCTAAGTCTATTTATCGAAAAGTTACTAACTGACTTAGATAAAGAGACATAAGCCTCAATTGTAAACTATCATAGAGTGCATAGGTATGAGATAACAGACCTATAACCTTAATAGTATCAGGCTGCAGTAGATCTTGTCAAACAAGTATACTAGAAAGTTGCAATGACTAGTATGGAGGGATCAACAATATCAACATAGTGATCCCTACAACAACGACGGAAGAGCCTCCACTTTAGCCGCATAGAATAGCGAAGAAGAGGTTCTCCTACAGTAAGAAATCGCGTCCAAAGCTCGTCCAGTACAATGCTTACAATGCAATAAGGACCACACAACGGAATACGTGAAGGTTGAGACCTTGCGGGTTGTGATGAAGATGACATGATTTTCCCCAGCGAAAGAAGATCCTCTCATGGAGGAAGTTTTCGCGTTAAGTCCCACAGTAGACATCTGAGTAAGTTTACCCACGGTCTCTGTGAAGACAGAGATGCTATCAACAGAAATGTATTGTGGTTGTTTATCTTAGCAATACTTGCTGAAACAACAGCGCAGGAGGATACGCATATCCTATCATTCCGTCCTATTAGATCAATAGAACGTTAACAACATAAGCTCAGAGATCCGAACATGCAAACACATACGTCTGCAATTTATTAGCAAGATGTGTCGTAAATAAATTATCATTGGGCGCTCCCATTGATAGCAAATCTGAATGAATACTTGTTTGTTGAGAGTCCATTCTGACGGCAACAAGCGACCCTTACGTGAAAGGGAGTCCGGTAATACAATCAGACGACCCGGAATATGACGGACCGAAGCAGAACTTGGTGTACTATAACAAACAGAAGGATTCTTTCCGTTAAATTGAATAACGGAATCGAATGAGTGCCTCCCTGGTTCCGGAGAAACGCAACTACTGTCGTATTATCGGACAGGATTTGGACATGCGTTTCTGAATAATGTTCATCCAATGACATAAAGCAAGCCTAAAAAACATTATTCCGTGGAAGATAAGTGCTTGCCTAGAGACTGCGGAACCCAAAGACCCTGGCACTACGAATCCGTTGGGATCAATATTATACCCCAACCTGTTTGACTGGCAACCATCATAACTATAAAACTCGGATCCGGCAACTGCAGTGGCACTCTCTGAGTCAACCACCAAATGTTTGCCCAATTCTGAATCTCTTGCTACACTTGATAGACAAGAGAACATGTATATCGAGCAATTCATGGATTGCTGAAAAGTTGCCGTCGAAGAGAAGCTTCTCCGAGACCGAAGCGACTCTGAGAGAGTTCTTCACCTTACTATCCATGCGCGTGGACGTAGCTAGGGCTGCGTCACGTCTAACCAACTCCAGGTTGCCACTGAAGGGTGGAGTTATATGTGTACAAACTACTGCCCTTGAAAGAAATCACATTTAGGATCATATCCCGGAATTCTTTCTCTTGAAGACGTAATGATAAGGCCTCAGTAAGGTGGACTATGTATGATAAAGCGTCTAAGTTAAGTCTATTAGACATCATTGTCGTTTCCAACTTGTGGTTGGAAAAGACATAGACAGTGAAAAAGATAATTTCCAGTCTTTAACCCCGCCGTCTAGACGCATATAAACTCTCGGTATGCCCTGTTCTGCCAAAATAAATTATTCCTAGAAATGATAAAAGGCAGAATTGAGCATTGCGGACAAGAAACTAAACTATCATGCTTGGTAGCAGGCTTATATATATATATATATATATATATATAGCGTCAATAAATAATACACATGTTCTAATGACACTATTGGACTGCGTCGGTAAGTCAGGGACAATGTCCCTGAACCGATCCAAAATTCCGAGTCCAATGACGCTATACGTCTCTTATCCAACATCGCAGCAATGTAGTCCGAAGGAACAACCACTGGAAGATAATGCCGGAAGAAATGTATGGCAGCTTCCGTTGTTCCGAAAGGGAAAACTCGAAATCGTCCGAATCCCTTTCGCCATCCTGTCGGACCCTATAAAGCGTTCGGTCGTCCGAACCTGATGCAACAGCGGAGCGCACCGACCCAGCGCCGTCGGATAATTCCTGATCCGACCGAGAAACTGTCGATTGCTGGGATGCTGTGATAAACTGTGCTAACTTGGATAGCACGTCCGTCACTGAGGCCTGTGGAGAAGCGGTCTTACGATGGATTGCCGCTGGAAGCTCCGTGATCGTTACCCCGTGCATACTTCTATTATGCGAGCGAACGGAGTGTATAGGCCTCGTGTCCCTTGGCTACCGGATGGCGTGACCTGATCGCCGTGAAATCACTGCATGACGAAACTGGAAGGATACTCGAGGTCACGTAGCCAATGTGCGGTCGTGTGCGCTGCTGTGAGGATGAGGAAGCATTATCGACAGTCTCTCGGACTGTCAATATAACGGAGCGTCCCGAGCAGCGGACATATGCTCCGAATGCGAAATATCTGAACCACAACAAGCGGTCCCCTATGTTGTTGTACGAGAGAGAGACCTCTCGCGCTCACAGCCCGGACGCTTCCTCCGATCTGTCCTCAATCCGTCGTCACTGGGTGAGAACTAAAGTTATTATAGTGCTCGCATCACCCAAATCTCCTTCCTAGACCACAACGGACGAACCCGGCTGCCGAACCATTCGATGAATGGACGCTACACCAGGTGAGCCAGCGAATGTCACTCCGTCGATCCTACAAGGGACCTCTTCGGCGATAGACATATTCCATGAGCACTTATTGCCGCTAGCTCTTCATTAACTATGACGACAGAGGCACACTTGAAAGACATCTCCGTAACTTTGCGAACAAGAAACCAGAAATGCTTGGTAATAGCAAGCATATAATAATAATATATAGCGTCGTTCAATAATTCGAAAGTTGTGTAACATTATTGGACTATGTCGGAACTGAGGGACGCTGTCCCTGAACCGAACGAAAAATTTCTAAGTCCACCGACGCTATCAGTTTCTTATCCGGCATCGCAGCATTCTGGTCCGACGAAGAGCCTGTAGAAGATAAAGTCAGATGACATACACAACAGCATATGCTGTTCCGAAAGGGAAAGCTCGAAATCCTCCGAATCCCTTTCTGCATCCCGTCGGACCGGATGAAATTTTCGGACGTCCGTACCCGCTTCCGCGGAGCGTCCCGACCCAGCATCGTCGGATAATACATGATGCGACAGATTCAGTTGTTGCTGGGATGCTGCGATAAGCTGTGCTATTTGGGATAGCACGTCCGTCACCGAGGCCTGTGCAGTAGCGGTCTTACGATGCATTGCCGCCGGAAGCTCCGTGTACGTTGACTCCCGCACACTTTCTTATGCGAACGTCCGGAGTCTGCAGGCCTCGTGTCCCTGGCTACCGGATGGTATGACCTGGTCGCCGATGATTCTCCGATTGGCGAAGCTGACTGGATATCCGAGGTCACGTAGCCAAGAGCGGTCGTGTGCGCTACCATGAGAATGAGGAAGCCTTATTGACAGTCTCTCCGGACTGACTATATGTCGGAGCGTCCCGAGCGGCGGACGTATGCTCCGACTGTGAAACATTTTGTACCACAACATCTGGGGCCAGACGTTGTTGTACGAGAGAGGGGCCTCTCTCGCTCGCCGTCCGGATGGACCTGGACGAGCTAGGAACCGGACTAAAAGGCTTCCTCCGTTCTCCCTTAATCCGCCGTCACTGGGTGTGCATTTGGTTGATTTATAGTGCTCGCATCACCCCAAAACTCCTTCTAGACCGCAACGGATGAACTCGGCTGCCGAACCATTCGGTGAATGGACGCTACACCGGGCGAGCTAGCGGACGTCAAAGGCTGTCGAACCTACTAGGGTCCTCTTAGGCAATTGGCGTATTTACATGAGCACTTTTCCGCTAGCTCTTCATTAATTGTGACGACGGAGGCACACTTTTGGAAGACATCACGGATACATCACCCTGATCTTGATCATCTGAAATATAAATTGATAAAGTAGAGTGACCCTGCGGGGAAAGGACCGGAATGTCCAATTCCCCACTAACATACCGTGACACACGCTTCCCATGTTGTCATCAAAAATATCACATACAGAACAGGAGTTAGTGCGAGTACACTGACTACATATACAGTGATTATAAAAGTCAGAGGAAGATATCCTCTTATTACAATTGACCAAAATCCTTTCAATGTGAAAAAAAAACAAAGTCCTAGTACTCGCACCAACCCCTGACAATCAAAATACATAAAAATATGATCCATTAACATAGAAAAAATAATTGAAATCAAAAAATTTTGAAAAAATATTTTTTCAGAACAGCCCAAGTTTCTGAAAAGTAACGTTGAGCCCCAATGGATCCCAAGCCTAAGTGTGGACAAAAATTTTAAAAATATTTTAAACAATTTATGCAACACTTACGAACAATAATAATGTATCTAGTTATGATTAAATTAACATCAAGATATTATTTTCAAAAAATCCCCCCTCACACAGAGGGCTGTTGTAAATGTAAACAATAAGTGTAAAAACACTAGAATAAGACTCCAGGCACCCAGGCCCGAAATCAGTTACCAATAATACACCATCTGATGCAAAACAGAGACTTCCAGGGAAGAAACTGCAAAACATCAGATGGTAGATGCAGAACACTATGCCTAACCACCCATAGGTGAAGACGTAAACATGGGGAAAAGAACATAATTCATTCTGTTATTCAGCTAAAACTCCCAAGAAATTTTAGTAATAAAATTACAGAAAATATGCCAAAAGCATGGGAGAATAGCAAGAGGGGACTTAAAGGAAAGGGAGAGAGGAAAACACTGAACAAGCAGTGTAACTTGATAACAAGAATGACAACAAAATGGCTGCTGCCTCGAAAATAGGTAACTTAACATAATTTCATTAAAAAATTTTAAGTTACAGCCCTGATAATTTTCTGTCACACATTTTTCCTCTCCTCCTTCTATATCCTCCTTAGAATCACCATTTCACTAATATTTATGTGTCTGGCATCATTTAAACTGAGATTTACAAGCACAAAGATCAGTCAGATGTTAACTGATGAAGGGCCAAACTAAGAATGGATAATGGCGCCAATTTCGGAACGTCCTTGACACTGCGCATGCGCAGTAGAGGTGAAGTGTGGAGGGCCATTCAGGACATGTTTTCTTTGGTTTTAGATGCAAATTTTGGGGATTGGGGGGCAAAATTTGTGTTTGGCCCTATATTTTAAGAGTTAGCACCAGCTATGTCTGGGTCATTGGTACAGTATAAAAATATTATTTTCTAATTTCCAAAACTTTTCCAGGATTCCAGACCTGCGTGCGAACCCTGAAGATCTGTCAATCATACAAAGTTATATTGACCGGATAAGAGGTGAATAACAATATCAAAGTTTTGCTGTCTGTGAACTTGATCTTGATGATATGGCCTTGGGTCAAGGTCACAACACACTATTCAGTCATGGGCAATATTTGTTTGAACTATGAACAAGATCTGCCAATTAGATCAAATTATATGAACTGAACAAAAATGATAGTAAAATATTGAAGTTTTCTTGACTGTGACCATGACCATGAGAATATGACCTTCGGTCAAGATCATGACACACACTTTGGTATGGTCAGCAACTGTGTCAAGTATGAACAAGATCAGTCATATTGATCAGATTATAGAGACTGGACAAGGGCAATATAGCAACATCCAAATATTATTTTTGATACCTTGACCTTGGGGATGTTGCATTGGGTCAAGGTCATGATACACTATTCAGCCATGAGCAATACTTATTTGAAGTATCAACAAGATCTGCCAATTAGATCAAATTATATGGACCGGACAAAAATGATAGTAAAATAATGAAGTTTACTTGAATGTGACCTTGACCATGAGAATATGATCTGGGGTCAAAATCATGACACAACCTTTCATTATGGTCAGCAACTGTGTCAAGAATAAACAAGATCAACCATATGGATCAGATTATAGAGACCGGACAAGGGCAATCTAACAATATCCAAATATAATTTTTTGAGACCTTGACCAAGACCTTCACCTTGAGGGTACAGAGACTTCATTATGACTGATGGCATACTGTCTAGTGACAATACATACACTTATAAAGTATTTGTTAAAAAATATTCGGTGGTTAAGAAATTATGGCCTGGGCAAAGAAAATTGTAAAATATTGACCTTGGCAATGAGAATATGACATTAGATCAAGATCATGACACAACCATTGGTTATGGTCAGCAACTGTGTCAGGTATAAACAAGATCAATCTGATGGTTCAGATTAGAGAGACTGGTCAAGGGCAATATAGCAATATCCAAATATCATTTTTTGTGACAATGACCATTACCTTTACCTTGAGGGTAGAGCTTCATTATGAATGATGACACTCTGTCTAGTGACAATACATATGGTTACAAAATTTTGTTAAAAAATATTAAGTGGTTAAGAAATTAAGGCCTGGACAAACAAAATGTTGACGCTGGATGGGCGGATACCTAGATGGATGGGCAGACGGACAGTAGAAAGCACTAGAAAAGCTTTGCTGACATTTTGGCAGGCGGAGCTAAAAAGTCCTAGCTTCAAAACTGTGAAAGGAGTTAGCCAATCAAACAATGTACCCTAGATGTGGACGAACGGATGCACAGCAGATGGTGGATGGACAGATGGGTAGCGGACGGATGGACAGAGGTAAAACAATATGCCCCCTATCTATTCGTCGTGGGGTCACAACTTGACAATCAATGAAAGACTTACCTACATAACCCTTCAGGTATCAATTCCAAATTATTGTCTGCTGCAGAAAATATTTCTAAGCTTGGTAATTTACCCATACTGGCAGGTATACCATCAAAATCAAGTGCATTACTATTCAAGTATAATTTCTTTAGAGAAACAAGTTTGTGGAGATTATTCTGAAATGGAAACAGAAACATTTCAAAAGTGCTGTATTCATAAGATTCAGGGCTGTGCATCTGAAACAAAGATCAAGACAAGGAAAAGATAGGGATTTAACTGTTAAGAGTGCTGAATCATTGCTCAAATTTTTCTGACAGGGGTATGTTTTTTCAAACATACTGTGCTACCAACAAGGGAGCCTTAGTTAGCAACATTTTATTCATAAATAAATAATTTGTTATAAATGGAACTCTCCAATATGTAGTAACGAAATACTTTTGTGTAATCATTTTTTTTCTATTGCTTAGCAAACAAACTAATGCATACAGTGAAAAGCCACTAAAATGGTTTTCAGCAGTTTTCAAGAGAGCTATGATTGGGGCTTTAAGAACTCAACCAGTTAACGAACATTAAAAATTATCAAGACTTGTTTCACAGTTTTTAATACAATTATACATTTTTTTCTCTTCACCATTATCTGAAAATGTCAGAGCACCTGCTGTAAACAGAATTTATTTATTTATTTATTTATTATTTAGTTAATGTCACTTTCAGCATCTATGGCTATATAATGACAACAAGATAGGTATTAAGTCAAGCTGATACCAATGCTGTGTAGTTTAGACTACTTCCACTCCAGGCATTGGTTACCAGGTCCTATTTTATAAGTAAATGAGAACTTGTTTTATCACAGTAACAAGCACTACTCTACTTCACAGAGTTCCCAAGTGGGGTATACAGTACTGTGATTTCAAAAGCAGAAATAATTTTGACCAGACCATCACTAGAACATGATATGAAGGAAATTCTCTGTCAGCTTTCCTCCACACAACATGGTAGAATTTCACCAGTTGAAATTTAAGAGCGAGAACATTCGATCTGAAATGCTATATCTGTTTGTTTATCTTGATTCAGCCTTAATTTTGCAATATGTTATTGATAAAATCACAAATATTTTGTGTTAATATGTTGCAAGAAGACCAAAATCTCAGTAATGTCGAATGAAATGGCTTCGCGTGCCGAAGGCGCGCAGGGACGGTATGGGGCAAGCCCCTTTCAACCCTCTTTAACTGTAGATGATTTGGGTTGTCTGGGCATGGCAAAGATGGAAAACGGAAATGGTACTCAGCGCCGTCTATGTTTCCTCCTGTTCTTTTTTGGAGGAGGCTGTGATGGTGATACCCTTTTTGGTGGTGTTGAAGGAGGGGTGCTGGAGGGCTGACTAGGTTGGTATGGTCTAGCCCTTGCAGCTGCTGGTGATGGAGAGCTCTCTTGAGTAGTGCAAAGATAGTGGTTACTGGCACTCTGTAATGCTCCTCTAATCGTGCTTTCCAAGAGTCTGCGGTTATCCAAGGTATTCAGCGTTTATTGGAGAATTGCTAGATGTTCGTCATCCCTGACTTTTTCCCCAAGGATGCTTTCCACGGACGTCATGGTGTGAGCTTCCTGGATAGTGTCCTGGTCGGAAAAGGCTGGAAGAGCAAGAGCAGGTGTAGCTACATGTGCGCTGTCTGGCTCAACTTCCTGCACCATAAACAAACCTCCCTCCTCCATCTCCTCCTTCGAGGAAGAGTGTGATGGGCTGGAGATTGGAGTGTTGCCTGGTGAACCAGCGTCTTCCGGACCCTCCACAGGAGTGGGGGGAACCGTCGTGGACGTGGAACGGCCAGGGGTAGCAGGCATTGAGCTTTCAACGCCATGGTTAGCCTCCCTCTCTTCCTTTTCCGTCCTTTTCTTCTGCATGAACACCGTCAGTCGGCGGGCACCGCGTCGTCTGGCGGAAGGTCCCTTCTTTCTTCTCCTTTTCTTCTTTCCTTCGGCTGCTTCCGTATGCTTGGCATCATCCTGCGAGTCCGTATCACTTGGAGGGTGACCAGTGCGGGGGAAAATCCCCTCGCGAAAGGTGCTACACCTCTCCAAGGACGGCGGTTCAGTTTCCTTCTCAAAATCCACTGTCAGGTAAATTTTACCCTTGAGCACCTGGATGCTCCAGGTGGTAGCTAGGGTAGCCTTCACTCTGACCAGTGTCTCTTGTATAACAATTGGGAGCTCCATTGTGTAGTTGTTGACACCTCGGAATCCAAGGTGTCCAGTAATGTCAGTGCTGAGTAGTCTCAATTGTAGTTTTTCAAGCTCTATGGAACAAAACATTGACACTTAGAATGAAAAGAACAATTTTCATTTCTAACCCTTTACCTAACATGAAAAGCAGACGACACTTGCAAAAAAAATTCTTGAATAACTATTTTTTTTTCCATTTTTTGCCTCAAAAACATAGGTTATGACCCCTCATTGGAATGAGATAGACAAGCTCATTCCAATGAGGGGTCATAACCTGTGTTTTTGAGACAAAAAAAATCTAAAAGAATTGCGCTGGTCAGTTTTGGCCATTATGTTGGGTAAAGGGTTAAAGGATTAAATTTGAAACTTCCAATGATTTGTTGATTGCCATCACCTTTGAAAGTTTCAATCAGTTTTTAACTGGCTGAGTGCTATATTATTCTGCAAAGGCAATTTGTAACTTGTGAATTTCATCAGTTTTTATTGCTACAAGCAAGGATAGGATTAGTTCAGGGTTTTCTTGATAACTGATTTGTTGCAATTTATTGGAGAGTGCCTGTTGGCAATCTACAATAAATTGTAACAAAACTATTTTATATAAACAGTCTTTCTTCTACAGCTGAGCAAACATCAAGCTAATGCAGGTGGTGTAAAACCACTGGGCTTTCAGCACTTTTCAACAGAGCCATAATAGTGGCTTCTAGCACCCAATGAATTATCAAATCAAGCCATAATCAGATAATAGCGATAAATTCTTCATGCAAAGTATTTCTTCAAGTCATTAACCATTTTGGCTTGTTACAGGCTCTAGTAAAGTACTGACTGTACATTTGAGGCAACCAAAATTTTACTGGAAACTATCACAAATGGAAGTTGATTTCTTATGAGGTTTATTACTTGCATTCTCACAAATAAATTACAAAGGCATTGACAGTGACAATGTTAAAAGACTGCACTTACAGGTAAACTCTTCAGCTTATTTCTTGAGAGATTCAAGGTTTCCATCTTGGTCCATCTGTCTGAAAACAAGAACAAGGCATATATGGTTTTACTGCTACTAGAAGCAAACAAAATAGGTTCTCTCCTTCTAAAAACATTCTTCACATTTCTATACTTGTCAATGTATCAAAAGAGGAAGAAACTGAATATTACACTCTATCCATAGTCCAGAAAACTAACTTCCCGAAACAGAATCTAAAGAAACACCCAATGACTGTACTTGACAGAGTTTGGGATCACTATTTATATTTATTTATTTATTGGTGTTTAAGGTCACATACTTATGCACAATGGCTAATCATGACGTGACAGTTTTATGTGTGGAGGAAGCTGGAGTAACCGGAGAGAACCACCGAGCAACAACGAGAAGCTGCCAGCTCCCCAACATCGTAACTCCACACTGCAGCACAGGCAGGGTTAGATTGGTTGAAGACATGCGCATCATTGACAGGCAGTACACCTTAGTACATTGTGTCATCATGCCCCCATGTGGACAATCAGGGTTAAGTGCCTTGCCCAAGGACACAACGCGGGAGTCCAAATTGATCGCTCAGACGGTCACCCATCCGAGGACTAGCCGGGCTTGACGTTGCTTAACTTCAGTGATCTGAAGAGAACCGGTTATCGCGATGCCACCGCACTAGAATTCCACACAAAATTAGCCAGATAAATGCAAGAAACAATTTTTTAATTCTTTGTTGTGCACCTACTCATAAATCAACCCAGCCACAAAAATATGGTCCATACATACAAAAGAGTAAAAATAATTCAAGGAATTTGAGGGGCTTTTTGAGGAAATATTGAAGCACATTCCACAGAAATTTCCATGTTCTTACCAGAATCTTCATATCTTTTTCCATCACCTCTGATGCTTATAATGATACCAGGCAGCAATTCTTGTACATTCACTTTAAGCCATCAATATCTGTATACAATATTAATCCTTGGGAAGCTCTCTGAGAGATTCTCAAGGATCAGTATCATGTGTAAGTATTGATTAAATATAGTGTAGCCCATTTAATTGAATATCTCTTAATTGAATAACCTTGTTAATTGAATATAACTTCCATTACCCATACCTTCAGTACAAATTTGATCTGTTAATTGTATATAGGTTAAAGAATAAACTCCTGTTAATTGAATAAAAACTCTTGTGATATGTCGAGCAATTACACTGACAATGACCGAATTCCCCTTGTTTCCAGAATTATCTGTCCTCAGCACATCCAATACAGGTGTTTAATTTATTTTCTCTTGTTTCAAAGAGCTCCATGAGCTCTGTCAATCAAGATATAACAGGATAATTGCTCAGATTATCTGTAGAATACAAAGAAGAGACCAAATCCCTCTTAATTGAACAATTCTCATTGGAAAAGTGGCTATTCACTTGACAGGGTTCCACTTTATTAAAATCTGTGGATGAAAAACACAGTTTGCAAAAACTCACACTATTACATGAAGCTTATAAATATATATTTCAACCAAAATGAGATGTTTTTCAAGAACTTTCCATGACCTATACTAAGAAAGTCATATTTTAGTGCACTTTCAAGAATCCAGAATTTGTCTTTTGAAAGTTAAAAAATTTATAGTAATTTATATATTTTTTATACTTACCAATGACCCAGACATAGCTGGTGCTAACTCTTAAAATATAGGGCCAAACACAAATTTTGCCCCCCAATCCCCAAAATTTGCATCTAAAACTAAAGAAAACATGTCCTGAAAGGCCCTCCACACTTCGCCCCTACTGCGCATGCGCAGTGTCAAGGACGTTCCGAAATTGGCGCCATTAATCATTCTAATAACCAGTGCCTGATAAGCGCTATGTACTCAGCGGGGAGGCAAGAGTTCCCAACTCCTGGGAGGGCCATCCCCGTCTGGGTCATTGGTAAGTATAAAAAGTTAAAAAATTTATAGTAATTTATATAGTTTTTATACTTACCAATGACCCAGACATAGCTGGTGCTAACTCTTAAAATATAGGGCCAAACACAAATTTTGCCCCCCAATCCCCAAAATTTGCATCTAAAACTAAAGAAAACATGTCCTGAAAGGCCCTCCACACTTCGCCCCTACTGCGCATGCGCAGTGTCAAGGACGTTCCGAAATTGGCGTCATTTATCATTCTAATAACCAGTGCCTGGTAAGCGCTATGTACTCAGCGGGGAGGCAAGAGTTCCCAACTCCTGGGAGGGCCATCCCCGTCTGGGTCATTGGTAAGTATAAAAAATATATAAATTACTATAAATTTTTTAACATTTTTATACTGTACCAATGACCCAGACATAGCTGAATAGTAAAAAGGCTGGAGGGCCAAGGACATAGAGCAAAATGGAATACGCTCAATAAAAAAAATAGAGTCATCCCCTGTAGGGAAAAGAAGTAATAGGCCTTACATGTATCTTTCTTATTTATGATAAATTAGAAAGATACAACACCTTCCAAAAATTGAGCTTCATACATCCATGTACTCTATTAATATCCAATAATCCTTATACTAATAATTTTTAAAGTAAGCCAATAATAAAGTAAGTCTAGAGAATAGAGACTCTTATACTCCTAAAAGTGTGTGAGAATTGCATAATCATATCCGTTGACATATGCAATATTCAAAAGCTATACTTTAAAAACTAAGACTTGAATGAATTTTATAAACTTAAACTTCTCACTAACAACCATCCCAATAACAGCTCAGAATTACTAACTCCGGAGGAGGTATCCCCTTGTTTTCATAGTAAAAACAGGTGACCCAAGGGAACACCCTCCCCCCCCCCCCCCTTTTTCTTGCCCTGGGTCAAATAGCCCAGAGCGAAGAGGGCAGCCGAACGGAGACACTGCCGAAACAGACAGCCTACCTAGCTATAGTAGCAACTGTTAAGTGAATGACATTCTGAGCAGTAGATAATAGACCTAACAATAGAGGCCTCCAGAAATGGACTCGATATTTCTGAGATAAAATTCATGAATGGATGGCTGAGCGCAATGAGCAGCCTTCAAAAATCTATAATAGCAACACTATTAATGTAAGCCCAAGAAGTAGAAGAACTCTTACTTCATGAGCCGAAATCTTAAGCACAACTGCTAAGCCAATGATATACCATAAGCAGTACGCTAGTTAATAGAATCCATTAACAATAAAATGGAGCGTAACGTCCTTCTACTAGACATCAAAGACAGAAGAAGCTTACGCCCTTGTAATAAACAGATATCTGTTTATAAATACATAAACTGTACCCGGAAAGAGTAAAGGCCTATGCCCATACGAAGACGGAAGGACCTTAAAATAATAGGTTCCGGATAATAGGAGCCTAACTCTTATGCAACAATCCAACCTAAATAGTAACGGAAGTATTGATTCCGAAACTATGAAAGTGAAAATCATCCATCGATAGTGCATGAAACTCACTGACTCTACAGTAAAGGAGAAACCAACAGAATTACTGTCTAAAAGGTCAGAATTTGAAAACTACTGTTTCCAGAGGCTCAAATGATTACTTAGCTAAATAAGAACCGAAGTTAAAATCCGTATAGGAATTTAATCTAAAGATTCTAAGTCTATTTATCAAAAAGTTACTAACTGACTTAGATAAAGAGACAAAAGACTCAATTGTAAACTATCGTAGAGTGCATAGGTATGAGGTAACATAAACCTATAACCTAAATAACAACAGGCTGCAGTAGATCTTGTGAAACAAGTATACTAAAAAATAGCAATGAGTAGTATGGAGGGATCAACCATATGAACATAATGATCCCTACACCACGACGGAAGAGCCTCCACTTTAGTCGCATAGAATAGCGAAGAAGAGGATCTCCTATAGTAAGAAATCGCGTCCAAAGCTCGTCCAGTACATTGCTACAATGCAATACGGACCACACAACGGAATACATGAAGGTTGCGACCTTGCGGGTTGTGATAAAGATGACACGATTTACCCAGTGAAAAAAGATCCTCACATAGAGGAAGATTTCACGTTAAGATCCACAGTAGACAAGAGAGTAAATTACTCATGATCTCTGTGAAGATAGAGATGCTATCAACAGAAATGTATTGTGGTTGTTTATCTTAGCAATATCAGCTAAAACAACAGCGCCGGAGGATACGCGTATCCTATCATTCCGTCCTATAGATCAATAGAGCGTTAACAGTATTAGCTCAGAGATCTGGACAAGCCAACACATACGTCTGCAATTTATTAGCAAGCTGTGTCATAAATAAAACATCATTGGGCGCTCCCATAGATAGCAAATCTGAATGAATACTTGTTTGTTGAGAGTCCATTCTGACAGCAACAAGCGACCCGTAAGAGAACGGGAGTGCGATAAAACAATCAGACGACCCAGAATATGACGGACCAAAACTGAACTTGGTGTACTATAACCAACAGACAGATTCTTTCCATTAAATTGAATAACGGAAACGAAAGAGTGCCTCCCTGGTTCCGGAGATACGCCACTACTGTCGAATTAAAGGACAGGAATTTGGGCATGCGTTTCTGAATAATGTTCATGCAATGACATAAAGCAAGCCTAAAAAACATTATTCCGCGGAAGTTAAACTGATAGCTAAAAGACTGCGGAACCCAAAGACCCTGGCACTTCGAATCCGTAGGGATCAGTATATATCCCAATCTGTTTGACTGGCAACCGTCATAACAGCCACACTCGGGTCCGGCAACTGCGGCGGCACTCTCTGAGTCAACCACCGAATGTTTGCCCCAGTCTGAATCTCTTGTAACACTAGATAGACAAGAGAATGTATAAATCAAGCAATTCATGGATTGCCGGAAAGTTGCCGTCGAAGAGAAGCTCCTCCGAGAACGAAGCGACTCTGAGAGAGTTCTTAACCTACTATCCACGCGTGGATGTAGCTAGGGCTGCATCACGTCTAACCAACTCCAATCAGCCACTGAAGGGCGGAGTTATACGTGAACAAACTACTGCCCTCAAAAGAAATTACATTGAGAATAATATCCCGTAAATCTTTTCTTGAAGACGTAATGATAACGCCTCAGTAAGGCGGATTACGTATAATAAAGCGTCTAAGTTAAGTCTACTATACATAATGTCGTTCCCAACATTGAAATTGGAAAAGACATAAACGGCGAAAAAGAATATATATGCAGTCTTTAATCACACCGTCTAGACGCGTATGAACTCTCGGTATGCCCTGCTCTGCCAAAATAAACTATATGTAAAAAAGATAAAATGGCAGAAATGAGCCACGCGGACAAGAAACTAAACTATCATGCTTAGTAGCAGGCTTGTATATATATATAAATATATAGCGTCGAAAAATAAAACACATGTTGTAATGACAATATTGGACTGCGTCGGTAAGTCAGGGACAAAGTCCCTGTACCGATCGAAAAATCCGAGTCCAATGACGCTATAAGTCTCTTATCCAAGATCGCAGCAATGAAGTCCGAAAAATAATCACTGGAAGAAATGCCATAAGATATGAAAGGCATCTTCCGATACTACTAAAGGGAAAACTCGAAATCTTTCGAATCCCTTTCGCCATCCTGTCGGACCCTATAAAGCGTTCGGTCGTCCGTAGCTTGATGCAACCGCGGACCGCACCGACCCAGCGCCGTCGGATAATTCCTGATTCGACCGAGAAACTGTCAATTGCTGGGATGCTGCGAAACAACTGTGCTAACTCGGATAGCACGTCCGTCACTGAGGCCTGAGGAGCAGCGGTCTTACGATGCATTGCCGCAGGAAGCTCCGAGATCGTTACCCCGTGCATACTTCCAATATGCGAGCGAACGGAGTGTATAGGCCTCGTGTCCCTTGGCTACCGGATGGCGCGACCTATTCGCTGTGGAATCACTGAATGCCGAAACTGATCGGATACTCGAGGTCACGTAGCCAATGTGCGGTCGAGTGCCCTGCTGTGAGGATGAGGAAGCATTAAAGACAGTCTCTCGGACTGTCAATATAACGGAGCGTCCCGAGCAACGGACATATGCTCCGAATGTAAAATATCTGAACCACAACATGCGGTCCCCTATGTTGTTGGCTTCCTCCGATCTGTCCTCAATCTGCCGTCACTGGGTGAGTACTAAAGTAATTAAAGTGCTCGCATCACCCAAATCTCCTTCCTAGACCGCAACGGACGAACCCGGCAGCCGAACCATTCGATGAATGTACGCTACACCGGGTGAGCTAGCGAATGTCACTCCGTAAGCGATAGACATATTCCATGAGCACTTATTGCCGCTAACTCTTCATTAACTATGACGACAGAGGCACACTTTGAAAGACATCTCCATAATTCTTCGAACAAGAAACCAGAAATGCTTGGATAGCAAGCATAAAATAATAATATATATAGCGTCGTTCAATAATTCGAAAGTTTGTGTGACATTATTGGACTATGTCGGAACTGAGGGACGATGTCCCTGATCCGAACCAAAAATTTCTAAGTCCACCGACGCTATCGGTTTCTTATCCGGCATCGCAGCATATTTGTTCCGAAAGGGAAAGCTTGAACTCCTCCGAATCCCTTTCGGTATCCCGTCGGACCGGATGAAACTTTCGGACGTCCGTACCCGCTTCCGCGGAGCGTCCCGACCCAGCATCGTCGGATAAAATATATGCGACAGATTCAGTTGATGCTGGTATGCTGCGATAAACTGTGCTATTAAGGAAAGCACGTCCGTTCCCGAGGCCTGTGCAGTAGCGGACTTACGATGCATTGCCGCTGGAAGCTCCGTGTACGTTGACTCCCGCACACTTCCTATGCGAACGTCCGGAGTCTGCAGGCCTCGAGTCCCCGGCTACCGACCCAGCGCTGTCGGATCATTCTCGATCCGACACCGTTTCTGTCGGCTGCTGGGATGCTGCGATAAGCTGTGCTATGTGCACAAGAATGTCCGGCGTCGAGACCTGCGGAGGCGCAGTCTATCGCTGCTTCGCCGAGGGCAGCTCCGCATCAGATGGCTCCCGCATACTTCCTATGCGAACGTCCGGAGTCCATCGGTCTCGAATCCCTGGCTGCCGGATGGTGTGACCTGGTCGCCGAAGAATCCTTGATCGGCGAAGCTGGTAATATATCGGCGGTCACGCAGCCAAGGTGCGGTCGTGTGCACTGACGAGAAGAGGAAGCCTTAGCAGTCACAGCGGACTGCCTATACAACGGAGCGTCCCGAGCGACGGACGTATGCTCCGCTAGCGACACATTTGTACCACAACATCTGGGGCCAGATGTTGTTGAACGAGAGAGGGGCCTCTCTCGCTTGCCGTCCGGATGGACCGGAACGAGCTATGAACCGGACTAAAAGGCTTCCTCTGTTCTCCCTCCGATCCGCCGTCACTGGGTGTGCATTAAGTTAATTTTATAGTGCTCGCATCACCCCAAAATTCCTTCTAGACCGCAACGGACGAACCCGGCTGCCGAACCATTCGGTGAATGGACGCTACACCGGGCGAGCTAGCGGACGTCAAAGGCCGTCGAACCTACTAGGGTCCTCTTAGGCAATTGGCGTATTACATGAGCACTTTTCCGCTAGCCCTTCATTAATTGTGACGACGGAGGCACACTGTTGGAAGACATCACAGATACATCACCCTAATCTTGATCGTCTGAAATAGAAATTGATAAAGTAGAGTGACCCTGCGGGGAAAGGACTGGAGTGTCCAAATCCCCAATAACATACCGTGACATACGCTTCCCATATTGTCATCGAAATCATACGATACAGAACAGGAGTTAATGCGAGTACACTGACCACATATAGAATGATAATAAGGTCAGAGGAAGACTTCCTCTTAAAACAATTGATCAATATCCTTTCAATGTGAAAAGAAAACAAGTCCTGGTACTCGCACTAACCCCTGGCAAAATACATAATAATAATATGATCCATTAATATAGAAAAAATAATTGAAATCAAAATATTTTGAAAAAATATTTTTTCAGAACAGCCCAAGTTTCTGAAAAGTAACGTTGAGCCCCAATGGATCCCAAGCCTAAGTGTGGACAAAAATTTTAAAAATATTTTAAACAATTTATTCAACACTTACGAACAATAATAATGTATCTAGTTATGATTAAAATAACATAAAGATATTATTATTTAGAAATCCCCCCCTCACACAGAGGGCTGTTGTAAATGTAAACAATGAGTGTAAAAACACTAAAATAAGACTCCAGGCACCCAGGCCCGAAATCAGTTACCAAAAATACACCATCTGATGCAAAACAGAGACTTCCAGGGAAGAAACTGCAGAACATCAGATGGTAGATGCAGAACACAATGCCTAACCACCCGTAGGTGAAGACGTAAACATGGGGAAAGAACAGAATTCATTCTGTTATTCAGCTAAAACTCCCAAGAAATTTTAGTAATAATAATTACATAAACTATGCCAAAAGCATGGGAGAATAGCAAGGGGGAACTTAAAGGACAGGGAGAGAGGAAAAACACTTGAAAAAACAGTGTAACTAAATAATCAGAATGACAACAAAATGGCTGCTGCCTTGAAAATAGGTAACTTAACATAATTTCATTAAAAAATTTTAAGTTACAGCCCTGATAATATTCTGTCACACATTCTTTTCCTCTCCTCCTTTTCTATCCTCCTTAGAATCACCATTTCACTAATATTTATGTGTCTGGCATCATTAAAACTGAGATTTAAAAGCACAAAGATCAGTCAGATGTTAACTGATGAAGGGCCAAACTTAGAATGATAAATGGCGCCAATTTCGGAACGTCCTTGACACTGCGCATGCGCAGTAGGGGCGAAGTGTGGAGGGCCTTTCAGGACATGTTTTCTTTAGTTTTAGATGCAAATTTTGGGGATTGGGGGGCAAAATTTGTGTTTGGCCCTATATTTTAAGAGTTAGCACCAGCTATGTCTGGGTCATTGGTACAGTATAAAAATATATATAAATTACTATAAATTTTTTAACATTTTTATACTGTACCAATGACCCAGACATAGCTGAATAGTAAAAAGGCTGGAGGGCCAAGGACATAGAGCAAAATGGAATACGCTCAATAAAATAAAATAGAGTCATCCCCTGTAGGGAAAAAGAAGTAATAGGCCTTACATGTATCCTTCTTATTTATGATAAATTAGAAAGATACAACACCTTCCAAAATTGAGCTTCATACATCCATGTACTCTATTAATATCCAATATAATCCTTATACTAATAATTTTTAAAGTAAGCCAATAAATAAAGTAAGTCTAGAGAATAGAGACTCTTATACTCCTAAAAGTGTCTGAGGATTGCATAATCATGTCCGTTGACATATGCAATATTCAAAAGCTATACTTTAAAAACTAAGACTTGAATGAATTTTAAAAACCTAAACTTCTCACTAAACAACCATCCCAATAACAGCTCAGAATTACTAACTCCGGAGGAGGTATCCCCTTGTTTTCATAGTAAAACAGGTGACCCAAGGGAACACCCTCCCCCCCCCCCCCCCCCTTTTACTTGCCCTGGGTCAAATAGCCCAGAGCGAAGAGGGCAGCCGAACGGAGACACTGCCGAAACAGACAGCTTACCTAGCTATAGTAGCAACTGTTAAGTGAATGACATTCTGAGCAGTAGATAATAGACCTAACAATAGAGGCCTCCAGAAATGGACTCGATATTTCTAAGATAAAATTCATGAATGTGGATGGCTGAGCGCAATGAGCGGCCTTCAAAAATCTATAATAGCGACACTATTAATGTAAGCCCAAGAAGTAGAAGAACTCTTACTTCATGAGCCGAAATCTTAAGCACAACTGCTAAGTCAATGATATACCATAAGCAGTACCGATAGTTAATAGAATCCATTAACAATAAAATGGAGCGTAACGTCCTTCTACTAGACATCAAAGACAGAAGAAGCTTACGCCCTTTGTAATAAACAGATATCTGTTTATAAATACATAAACTGTACCCGGAAAGAGTAAAGGCCTATACCCATACGAAGACGGAAGGACCTTAAAATAGTAGGTTCCGGATAATAGGAGCCTAACTCTTATGCAACAATCCAACCTAAATAGTAACGGAAGTATTGATTCCGAAACTATGAAAGTGAAAATCATCCATCGATAGTGCATGAAACTCACTGACTCTACAGTAAAAGAGAAACCAACAGAATTACTGTCTAAAAGGTCAGAATTTGAAAACTACTGTTTCCAGAGGCTCAAATGATTACTTAGCTAAATAAGAACCGAAGTTAAAATCCGTATAGGAATTTAATCTAAAGATTCTAAGTCTATTTATCAAAAAGTTACTAACTGACTTAGATAAAGATACAAAATACTCAATTGTAAACTATCGTAAAGTGCATAGGTATGAGGTAACATAAACCTATAACCTAAATAATAACAGGCTGCAGTAGATCTTGTGAAACAAGTATACTAAAAAATAGCAATGAGTAGTATGGAGGGATCAACAATATGAACATAATGATCCCTACACCACGACGGAAGAGCCTCCACTTTAGCCGCATAGAATAGCGAAGAAGAGGATCTCCTATAGTAAGAAATCGCGTCCAAAGCTCGTCCAGTACAGTGCTTACAATGCAATACGGACCACACAACGGAATACATGAAGGTTGCGACCTTGCTGGTTGTGATAAAGATGACACGATTTACCCAGTGAAAAAGATCCTCACATAGAGGAAGATTTCACGTTAAGACCCACAGTAGACAAGAGAGTAAATTACTCATGATCTCTGTGAAGATAGAGATGCTATCAACAGAAATGTATTGTGGTTGTTTATCTTAGCAATACCTGCTAAAACAACAGCGCCGGAGGATACGCGTATCCTATCATTCCGTCCTATAGATCAATAGAGCGTTAACAATATTAGCTCAGAGATCTGGACAAGCCAACACATACGTCTGCAATTGATTAGCAAGCTGTGTCATAAATAAATCATCATTGGGCGCTCCCATAGATAGCAAATCTGATTGAATACTTGTTTGTTGAGAGTCCATTCTGACAGCAACAAGCGACCCGTAAGAGAACGGGAGTCCGATAAAACAATCAGACGACCCGGAATATGACGGACCAAAACTGAACTTGGTGTACTATAACCAACAGACGGATTCTTTCCATTAAATTGAATAACGGAAACGAAAGAGTGCCTCCCTGGTTCCGGAGATACGCCACTACTGTCGAATTAAAGGACAGGAATTTGGGCATGCGTTTCTGAATAATGTTCATGCAAAGACATAAAGCAAGCCTAAAAAACATTATTCCGCGGAAGTTAAACTGATTGCTAAAAGACTGCGGAACCCAAAGACCCTGGCACTTCGAATCCGTAGGGATCAGTATTATATCCCAATCTGTTTGACTGGCAACCGTCATAACAGCCACACTCGGGTCCGGCAACTGCGGCGGCACTCTCTGAGTCAACCACCGAATGTTTGCCCCAGTCTGAATCTCTTGTAACACTAGATAGACAAGAGAACGTATAAATCGAGCAATTCATGGGTTGCCGAAAAGTTGCCGTCGAAGAGAAGCTCCTCCGAGAACGAAGCGACTCTGAGAGAGTTCTTAACCTTACTATCCACGCGTGTGGATGTAGCTAGGGCTGCGTCACGTCTAACTAACTCCAATCAGCCACTGAAGGGCGGAGTTATACGTGAACAAACTACTGCCCTCAAAAGAAATTACATTGAGAATAATATCCCGTAAATCTTTTCTTGAAGACGTAATGATAACGCCTCAGTAAGGCGGATTACGTATAATAAAGCGTCTAAGTTAAGTCTACTATACATAATGTCGTTCCCAACATTGAAATTGGAAAAGACATAAACGGCGAAAAAGAATATATGCAGTCTTTAATCACACCGTCTAGACGCATATGAACTCTCGGTATGCCCTGCTCTGCCAAAATAAACTATTTGTATAAATGATAAAATGGCAGAAATGAGCAACGCGGACAAGAAACTAAACTATCATGCTTAGTAGCAGGCTTGTATATATATATATATAGCGTCGAAAAATAAAACACATGTTGTAATGACAATATTAGACTGCGTTGGTAAGTCAGGGACAATGTCCCTGAACCGATCGAAAAATCCGAGTCCAATGACGCTATAAGTCTCTTATCCAAGATCGCAGCAATGAAGTCCGAAATAATAATCACTGGAAGATAATGCCAGAAGATATGAAAGGCATCTTCCGATACTACTAAAGGGAAAACTCGAAATCTTTCGAATCCCTTTCGCCATCCTGTCGGACCCTATAAAGCGTTCGGTCGTCCGTAGCTGATGCAACCGCGGACCGCACCGACCCAGCGCCGTCGGATAATTCCTGATTCGACCGAGAAACTGTCAATTGCTGGGATGCTGCGAAACAACTGTGCTAACTCGGATAGCACGTCCGTCACTGAGGCCTGAGGAGAAGCGGTCTTACGATGCATTGCCGCTGGAAGCTCCGTGATCGTTACCCCGTGCATACTACCAATATGCGAGCGAACGGAGTGTATAGGCCTCGTGTCCCTTGGCTACCGGATGGAGCGACCTATTCGCCGTGGAATCACTGAATGCCGAAACTGATCGGATACTCGAGGTCACGTAGCCAATGTGCGGTCGTGTGCCCTGCTGTGAGGATGAGGAAGCATTAAAGACAGTCTCTCGGACTGTCAATATAACGGAGCGTCCCGACCAACGGACATATGCTCCGAATGTAAAATATCTGAACCACAACATGCGGTCCCCTATGTTGTTGGGCGAGAGAGGGACCTCTCTCGCTCACAGCCCGGACGGACCTGGACAAGCCAGGAACCGGACTAACAGGCTTCCTCCGATCTGTTCTCAATCTGCCGTCACTGGGTGAGTACTAAAGTAATTAAAGTGCTCGCATCACCCAAATCTCCTTCCTAGACCGCAACGGACGAACCCGGCAGCCGAACCATTCGATGAATGTATGCTACACCGGGTGAGCTAGCGAATGTCACTCCGTAGGCGATAGACATATTCCATGAGCACTTATTGCCGCTAACTCTTCATTAACTATGACGACAGAGGCACACTTTTGAAAGACATCTCCATAACTCTTCGAACAAGAAACCAGAAATGCTTGGATAGCAAGCATAAAATAATAATATATATAGCGTCGTTCAATAATTTGAAAGTTTGTGTGACATTATTGGACTATGTCGGAAATGAGGGACGATGTCCCTGAACCGAACCAAAAATTTCTAAGTCCACCGACGCTATCAGTTTCTTATCCGGCATCGCAGCATTCTGGTCCGACGAAAGAAGCTGTAGAAGACCAAGTCAGATGACATACACAACAGCATATGTTGTTCCGAAAGGGAAAGCTCGAAATCCTCCGAATCCCTTTCGGTATCCCGTCGGACCGGATGAAACTTTCGGACGTCCGTACCCGCTTCCGCGGAGCGTCCCGACCCAGCATCGTCGGATAAAATATATGCGACAGATTCAGTTGATGCTGGGATGCTGCGATAAACTGTGCTATTAAGGAAAGCACGTCCGTTCCCGAGGCCTGTGCAGTAGCGGTCTTACGATGCATTGCCGCCGGAAGCTCCGTGTACGTCGACTCCCGCACACTTCCTATGCGAACGTCCGGAGTCTGCAGGCCTCGTGTCCCTGGCTACCGGATGGTGTGACCTGGTCGCCGAAGAATCCTTGATCGGCGAAGCTGGTAATATATCGGCGGTCACGCAGCCAAGGTGCGGTCGTGTGCGCTGACGAGAAGAGGAAGCCTTAGCAGTCTCAGCGGACTGCCTATACAACGGAGCGTCCCGAGCGACGGACGTATGCTCCGCTTGCGACACATTTTGTACCACAACATCTGGGGCCAGATGTTGTTGAACGAGAGAGGGGCCTCTCTCGCTTGCCGTCCGGATGGACCGAAACGAGCTATGAACCGGACTAAAAGGCTTCCTGCGTTCTCCCTCCGATCCGCCGTCACTGGGTGTGCATTAGGTTAATTTATAGTGCTCGCATCACCCCAAAATTCCTTCTAGACCGCAACGGACGAACCCGGCTGCCGAACCATTCGGTGAATGGACGCTACACCGGGCGAGCTAGCGGACGTCAAAGGCCGTCGAACCTACTAGGGTCCTCTTAGGCAATTGGCGTATTACATGAGCACTTTTCCGCTAGCCCTTCATTAATTGTGACGACGGAGGCACACTGTTGGAAGACATCACAGATACATCACCCTAATCTTGATCGTCTGAAATAGAAATTGATAAAGTAGAGTGACCCTGCGGGGAAAGGACTGGAGTGTCCAAATCCCCAATAACATACCGTGACATACGCTTCCCATATTGTCATCGAAATCATACGATACAGAACAGGAGTTAATGCGAGTACACTGACCACATATAGAATGATAATAAGGTCAGAGGAAGACTTCCTCTTAAAACAATTGATCAATATCCTTTCAATGTGAAAAGAAAACAAGTCCTGGTACTCGCACTAACCCCTGGCAAAATACATAATAATAATATGATCCATTAATATAGAAAAAATAATTGAAATCAAAATATTTTGAAAAAATATTTTTTCAGAACAGCCCAAGTTTCTGAAAAGTAACGTTGAGCCCCAATGGATCCCAAGCCTAAGTGTGGACAAAAATTTTAAAAATATTTTAAACAATTTATTCAACACTTACGAACAATAATAATGTATCTAGTTATGATTAAAATAACATAAAGATATTATTATTTAGAAATCCCCCCCTCACACAGAGGGCTGTTGTAAATGTAAACAATGAGTGTAAAAACACTAAAATAAGACTCCAGGCACCCAGGCCCGAAATCAGTTACCAAAAATACACCATCTGATGCAAAACAGAGACTTCCAGGGAAGAAACTGCAGAACATCAGATGGTAGATGCAGAACACAATGCCTAACCACCCGTAGGTGAAGACGTAAACATGGGGAAAGAACAGAATTCATTCTGTTATTCAGCTAAAACTCCCAAGAAATTTTAGTAATAATAATTACATAAACTATGCCAAAAGCATGGGAGAATAGCAAGGGGGAACTTAAAGGACAGGGAGAGAGGAAAAACACTTGAAAAAACAGTGTAACTAAATAATCAGAATGACAACAAAATGGCTGCTGCCTTGAAAATAGGTAACTTAACATAATTTCATTAAAAAATTTTAAGTTACAGCCCTGATAATATTCTGTCACACATTCTTTTCCTCTCCTCCTTTTCTATCCTCCTTAGAATCACCATTTCACTAATATTTATGTGTCTGGCATCATTAAAACTGAGATTTAAAAGCACAAAGATCAGTCAGATGTTAACTGATGAAGGGCCAAACTTAGAATGATAAATGGCGCCAATTTCGGAACGTCCTTGACACTGCGCATGCGCAGTAGGGGCGAAGTGTGGAGGGCCTTTCAGGACATGTTTTCTTTAGTTTTAGATGCAAATTTTGGGGATTGGGGGGCAAAATTTGTGTTTGGCCCTATATTTTAAGAGTTAGCACCAGCTATGTCTGGGTCATTGGTACAGTATAAAAATATATATAAATTACTATAAATTTTTTAACATTTTTATACTGTACCAATGACCCAGACATAGCTGAATAGTAAAAAGGCTGGAGGGCCAAGGACATAGAGCAAAATGGAATACGCTCAATAAAATAAAATAGAGTCATCCCCTGTAGGGAAAAAGAAGTAATAGGCCTTACATGTATCCTTCTTATTTATGATAAATTAGAAAGATACAACACCTTCCAAAATTGAGCTTCATACATCCATGTACTCTATTAATATCCAATATAATCCTTATACTAATAATTTTTAAAGTAAGCCAATAAATAAAGTAAGTCTAGAGAATAGAGACTCTTATACTCCTAAAAGTGTCTGAGGATTGCATAATCATGTCCGTTGACATATGCAATATTCAAAAGCTATACTTTAAAAACTAAGACTTGAATGAATTTTAAAAACCTAAACTTCTCACTAAACAACCATCCCAATAACAGCTCAGAATTACTAACTCCGGAGGAGGTATCCCCTTGTTTTCATAGTAAAACAGGTGACCCAAGGGAACACCCTCCCCCCCCCCCCCCCCCCCCCTTTTACTTGCCCTGGGTCAAATAGCCCAGAGCGAAGAGGGCAGCCGAACGGAGACACTGCCGAAACAGACAGCTTACCTAGCTATAGTAGCAACTGTTAAGTGAATGACATTCTGAGCAGTAGATAATAGACCTAACAATAGAGGCCTCCAGAAATGGACTCGATATTTCTAAGATAAAATTCATGAATGTGGATGGCTGAGCGCAATGAGCGGCCTTCAAAAATCTATAATAGCGACACTATTAATGTAAGCCCAAGAAGTAGAAGAACTCTTACTTCATGAGCCGAAATCTTAAGCACAACTGCTAAGTCAATGATATACCATAAGCAGTACCGATAGTTAATAGAATCCATTAACAATAAAATGGAGCGTAACGTCCTTCTACTAGACATCAAAGACAGAAGAAGCTTACGCCCTTTGTAATAAACAGATATCTGTTTATAAATACATAAACTGTACCCGGAAAGAGTAAAGGCCTATACCCATACGAAGACGGAAGGACCTTAAAATAGTAGGTTCCGGATAATAGGAGCCTAACTCTTATGCAACAATCCAACCTAAATAGTAACGGAAGTATTGATTCCGAAACTATGAAAGTGAAAATCATCCATCGATAGTGCATGAAACTCACTGACTCTACAGTAAAAGAGAAACCAACAGAATTACTGTCTAAAAGGTCAGAATTTGAAAACTACTGTTTCCAGAGGCTCAAATGATTACTTAGCTAAATAAGAACCGAAGTTAAAATCCGTATAGGAATTTAATCTAAAGATTCTAAGTCTATTTATCAAAAAGTTACTAACTGACTTAGATAAAGATACAAAATACTCAATTGTAAACTATCGTAAAGTGCATAGGTATGAGGTAACATAAACCTATAACCTAAATAATAACAGGCTGCAGTAGATCTTGTGAAACAAGTATACTAAAAAATAGCAATGAGTAGTATGGAGGGATCAACAATATGAACATAATGATCCCTACACCACGACGGAAGAGCCTCCACTTTAGCCGCATAGAATAGCGAAGAAGAGGATCTCCTATAGTAAGAAATCGCGTCCAAAGCTCGTCCAGTACAGTGCTTACAATGCAATACGGACCACACAACGGAATACATGAAGGTTGCGACCTTGCTGGTTGTGATAAAGATGACACGATTTACCCAGTGAAAAAGATCCTCACATAGAGGAAGATTTCACGTTAAGACCCACAGTAGACAAGAGAGTAAATTACTCATGATCTCTGTGAAGATAGAGATGCTATCAACAGAAATGTATTGTGGTTGTTTATCTTAGCAATACCTGCTAAAACAACAGCGCCGGAGGATACGCGTATCCTATCATTCCGTCCTATAGATCAATAGAGCGTTAACAATATTAGCTCAGAGATCTGGACAAGCCAACACATACGTCTGCAATTGATTAGCAAGCTGTGTCATAAATAAATCATCATTGGGCGCTCCCATAGATAGCAAATCTGATTGAATACTTGTTTGTTGAGAGTCCATTCTGACAGCAACAAGCGACCCGTAAGAGAACGGGAGTCCGATAAAACAATCAGACGACCCGGAATATGACGGACCAAAACTGAACTTGGTGTACTATAACCAACAGACGGATTCTTTCCATTAAATTGAATAACGGAAACGAAAGAGTGCCTCCCTGGTTCCGGAGATACGCCACTACTGTCGAATTAAAGGACAGGAATTTGGGCATGCGTTTCTGAATAATGTTCATGCAAAGACATAAAGCAAGCCTAAAAAACATTATTCCGCGGAAGTTAAACTGATTGCTAAAAGACTGCGGAACCCAAAGACCCTGGCACTTCGAATCCGTAGGGATCAGTATTATATCCCAATCTGTTTGACTGGCAACCGTCATAACAGCCACACTCGGGTCCGGCAACTGCGGCGGCACTCTCTGAGTCAACCACCGAATGTTTGCCCCAGTCTGAATCTCTTGTAACACTAGATAGACAAGAGAACGTATAAATCGAGCAATTCATGGGTTGCCGAAAAGTTGCCGTCGAAGAGAAGCTCCTCCGAGAACGAAGCGACTCTGAGAGAGTTCTTAACCTTACTATCCACGCGTGTGGATGTAGCTAGGGCTGCGTCACGTCTAACTAACTCCAATCAGCCACTGAAGGGCGGAGTTATACGTGAACAAACTACTGCCCTCAAAAGAAATTACATTGAGAATAATATCCCGTAAATCTTTTCTTGAAGACGTAATGATAACGCCTCAGTAAGGCGGATTACGTATAATAAAGCGTCTAAGTTAAGTCTACTATACATAATGTCGTTCCCAACATTGAAATTGGAAAAGACATAAACGGCGAAAAAGAATATATGCAGTCTTTAATCACACCGTCTAGACGCATATGAACTCTCGGTATGCCCTGCTCTGCCAAAATAAACTATTTGTATAAATGATAAAATGGCAGAAATGAGCAACGCGGACAAGAAACTAAACTATCATGCTTAGTAGCAGGCTTGTATATATATATATATAGCGTCGAAAAATAAAACACATGTTGTAATGACAATATTAGACTGCGTTGGTAAGTCAGGGACAATGTCCCTGAACCGATCGAAAAATCCGAGTCCAATGACGCTATAAGTCTCTTATCCAAGATCGCAGCAATGAAGTCCGAAATAATAATCACTGGAAGATAATGCCAGAAGATATGAAAGGCATCTTCCGATACTACTAAAGGGAAAACTCGAAATCTTTCGAATCCCTTTCGCCATCCTGTCGGACCCTATAAAGCGTTCGGTCGTCCGTAGCTGATGCAACCGCGGACCGCACCGACCCAGCGCCGTCGGATAATTCCTGATTCGACCGAGAAACTGTCAATTGCTGGGATGCTGCGAAACAACTGTGCTAACTCGGATAGCACGTCCGTCACTGAGGCCTGAGGAGAAGCGGTCTTACGATGCATTGCCGCTGGAAGCTCCGTGATCGTTACCCCGTGCATACTACCAATATGCGAGCGAACGGAGTGTATAGGCCTCGTGTCCCTTGGCTACCGGATGGAGCGACCTATTCGCCGTGGAATCACTGAATGCCGAAACTGATCGGATACTCGAGGTCACGTAGCCAATGTGCGGTCGTGTGCCCTGCTGTGAGGATGAGGAAGCATTAAAGACAGTCTCTCGGACTGTCAATATAACGGAGCGTCCCGACCAACGGACATATGCTCCGAATGTAAAATATCTGAACCACAACATGCGGTCCCCTATGTTGTTGGGCGAGAGAGGGACCTCTCTCGCTCACAGCCCGGACGGACCTGGACAAGCCAGGAACCGGACTAACAGGCTTCCTCCGATCTGTTCTCAATCTGCCGTCACTGGGTGAGTACTAAAGTAATTAAAGTGCTCGCATCACCCAAATCTCCTTCCTAGACCGCAACGGACGAACCCGGCAGCCGAACCATTCGATGAATGTATGCTACACCGGGTGAGCTAGCGAATGTCACTCCGTAGGCGATAGACATATTCCATGAGCACTTATTGCCGCTAACTCTTCATTAACTATGACGACAGAGGCACACTTTTGAAAGACATCTCCATAACTCTTCGAACAAGAAACCAGAAATGCTTGGATAGCAAGCATAAAATAATAATATATATAGCGTCGTTCAATAATTTGAAAGTTTGTGTGACATTATTGGACTATGTCGGAACTGAGGGACGATGTCCCTGAACCGAACCAAAAATTTCTAAGTCCACCGACGCTATCAGTTTCTTATCCGGCATCGCAGCATTCTGGTCCGACGAAAGAAGCTGTAGAAGACCAAGTCAGATGACATACACAACAGCATATGTTGTTCCGAAAGGGAAAGCTCGAAATCCTCCGAATCCCTTTCGGTATCCCGTCGGACCGGATGAAACTTTCGGACGTCCGTACCCGCTTCCGCGGAGCGTCCCGACCCAGCATCGTCGGATAAAATATATGCGACAGATTCAGTTGATGCTGGGATGCTGCGATAAACTGTGCTATTAAGGAAAGCACGTCCGTTCCCGAGGCCTGTGCAGTAGCGGTCTTACGATGCATTGCCGCCGGAAGCTCCGTGTACGTCGACTCCCGCACACTTCCTATGCGAACGTCCGGAGTCTGCAGGCCTCGTGTCCCTGGCTACCGGATGGTGTGACCTGGTCGCCGAAGAATCCTTGATCGGCGAAGCTGGTAATATATCGGCGGTCACGCAGCCAAGGTGCGGTCGTGTGCGCTGACGAGAAGAGGAAGCCTTAGCAGTCACAGCGGACTGCCTATACAACGGAGCGTCCCGAGCGACGGACGTATGCTCCGCTTGCGACACATTTTGTACCACAACATCTGGGGCCAGATGTTGTTGAACGAGAGAGGGGCCTCTCTCGCTTGCCGTCCGGATGGACCGAAACGAGCTATGAACCGGACTAAAAGGCTTCCTGCGTTCTCCCTCCGATCCGCCGTCACTGGGTGTGCATTAGGTTAATTTATAGTGCTCGCATCACCCCAAAATTCCTTCTAGACCGCAACGGACGAACCCGGCTGCCGAACCATTCGGTGAATGGACGCTACACCGGGCGAGCTAGCGGACGTCAAAGGCCGTCGAACCTACTAGGGTCCTCTTAGGCAATTGGCGTATTACATGAGCACTTTTCCGCTAGCCCTTCATTAATTGTGACGACGGAGGCACACTGTTGGAAGACATCACAGATACATCACCCTAATCTTGATCGTCTGAAATAGAAATTGATAAAGTAGAGTGACCCTGTGGGGAAAGGACCGGAGTGTCCAAATCCCCAACAACATACCGTGACATACGCTTCCCATATTGTCATCGAAATCATACGATACAGAACAGGAGTTAATGCGAGTACACTGACCACATATAGAATAATAAAGTCAGAGGAAGACTTCCTCTTAAAACAATTGATCAATATCCTTTCAATGTGAAAAGAAAACAAGTCCTGGTACTCGCACTAACCCCTGGCAATCAAAATACATAATAATAATATGATCCATTAATATAGAAAAAATAATTGAAATCAAAATATTTTGAAAAAATATTTTTTCAGAACAGCCCAAGTTTCTGAAAAGTAACGTTGAGCCCCAATGGATCCCAAGCCTAAGTGTGGACAAAAATTTTAAAAATATTTTAAACAATTTATTCAACACTTACGAACAATAATAATGTATCTAGTTATGATTAAAATAACATCAAGATATTATTTTTTAGAAATCCCCCCCTCACACAGAGGGCTGTTGTAAATGTAAACAATGAGTGTAAAAACACTAAAATAAGACTCCAGGCACCCAGGCCCGAAATCAGTTACCAAAAATACACTATCTGATGCAAAACAGAGACTTCCAGGGAAGAAACAGCAGAACATCAGATGGTAGATGCAGAACACAACGCCTAACCACCCGTAGGTGAAGACGTAAACATGGGGAAAGAACAGAATTCATTCTGTTATTCAGCTAAAACTCCCAAGAAAATTTAGTAATAATAATTACAAAAACTATGCCAAAAGCATGGGAGAATAGCAAGGGGGAACTTAAAGGACAGGGAGAGAGGAAAACACTTAAAAAACAGTGTAACTAAATAATCAGAATGACAACAAAATGGCTGCTGCCTTGAAAATAGGTAACTTAACATAATTTCATTAAAAAATTTTAAGTTACAGCCCTGATAATATTCTGTCACACATTCTTTTCCTCTCCTCCTTCTCTATCCTCCTTAGAATCACCATTTCACTAATATTTATGTGTCTGGCATCATTTAAACTGAGATTTATAAGCACAAAGATCAGCCAGATGTTAACTGATGAAGGGCCAAACTTAGAATGATTAATGGCGCCAATTTCGGAACGTCCTTGACACTGTGCATGCGCAGTAGGGGCGAAGTGTGGAGGGCCTTTCAGGACATGTTTTCTTTAGTTTTAGATGCAAATTTTGGGGATTGGGGGGCAAAATTTGTGTTTGGCCCTATATTTTAAGAGTTAGCACCAGCTATGTCTGGGTCATTGGTACAGTATAAAAATATTAATTTCTTTAAAGCACTTTCAGTGACTCGGAAAAACTCTGAAGATGAAAAATATTTATTTATTGGTGTTTAAGGTCACATACTTATGCACAATGGCTAATCGTGAGCGCTGAAGATGAAAAACATATTCATTATATGCCTTCCCGTATATTCTAACATTACATAAAATATCAAGTGATAAAAATCATACATTTACCATTGAAAAGATGAGGATTTATCTTCACAGAAGAAAAATGCACTCTACATATTGCCCTTATTACATTTAACATTGACAGGATCTTTAGCATTGTTTACAGCAGAAAATGGACAAAATGATGAAATAAGACCAGTTTGATATGGAACATGACAAATTTTATTAGTCTGTTTGAAGAACTTGTCAATGATAATACTCATAATGCCAACAACGACACAATTATAACAACAAAATGCTTTCAGTTAATGATGCTTGTCAATCAGTCATTTATCAACTGCAAAGGGGGTGCAGTGGCTCAGTGGTTACGGCATTGAACTTCAAACAGACAGGTCCATGGTTCGATCCCCACCGGGGGTAACTGTGTTGTGTCCTTGGGCAAAGCCCTTAATCCAGATTACCCACGTGGGGGCATGGTGGCATTGTGTACTAAGGCGTACTGCATGTCAATGGTGCATTTGTCTTCAACCAAGGCTAACCCTGCTTGTGTAGAGTTAGTATGTTGGGGAGTTTGGCAGTTGGTTGCCATTGCTAGGTGGTTCTCTCCAGGTTCTCCAGCTTCCTCCACCAGTAAAACTATCCAACACAAGGTGAGCCTGGATGTCAAAAGTGTCGTTAAATCCCAATAAATAAATCAACTGCAAGGTCATGTTCATGAACAGTACTTTTCTTTTTTTAAAAAGCAATGTGAAATGCATAAATAGAGAATCTCTAACAAGCTGCCAGTTTACTGTGAATTTTACTGGACAATTTTTGTAAATTTCACAATAAACATAAGATGAGCTGAAGATTTGGAGGATCACATGATCCAAAATCTGATTAACCCTTTATCCAACGAATCGGCTGCATCCGCCCACGTAATATGCAAATTCAGCAGTTGAAAAAATATTATTTTTAAAACAATTTGAACAAAACCATATCATGTGATCCCTCATTGCAACGAGCTTGTTGAGCTCGTTCCAACGAGGGGTCACATGATATGGTTTTGTTGAAATTTTTTGAAAAATTAAAAAAAATGATATTTAAAATAATAAATTTTGATATTGTCTGCGTTGGGTAAAGGGTTAACCCTTAAGGGCCTGGAGATTTTTTGTACATTTTTGCTTTAATTTTAAAATTCACCTCCTATGACTTTGCAGTAGTTTTTTGGCAAGTCATGGCTGCCTATGTCAGCTGTCAAGACTTGCTTAGAAACAACTGCCATGTCTCTTCGAATTTAACTTGCAAGCTTACCCCAAAACTGCATGTTGAGGCACCCGTTTTTTGTAGAAAAACGTGATTAAAGTCAGAATTAGGCCCTTAAGAGTTAAATATGCCTAAATGGATTGAGAAATGATGAGAGCTTTGTTAATAACAATGCTTTGTTTGGCAGAGCATTCACACAAAAATAATCTCCAATGACAGACATTTTGAAGCATTCTCTGTTGGGATTTCTCTGAAACAAAGATTTAAAACTCAAAAGCCATATTCTTTTGATACATGAAATTTAACCCTTGAGGGCTTGATTCCAACTTTGATCACATCTTATGCAATAGAACAATTACTCCAACATGCATTCTCTGGATAAATTTGCAAGTTACATTCTTAGTACTTTGGTAGTTGTTTCTAGGACAATCTTGGCTGCCCAGAAACAACTGCAAGGCCACAGGATATAGCCTGTTCAAGTGTATCAAAAATGTGTAAAAAAATCTCCAGGCCTTTAAGGGATATATGGTTGACCAGAGAGCAGGGTTCAACAGGTCTTTAAAATATGTTCTGATCAGTGAGATTTGTTTTTGCATTTCTCATGAACTCCAGCTATGAGAATCAATTTTCAGTTCTTAATTTAGAATTTGAGAGCACTGTTATAATTCTTGTGAGTGGAGTCAGAACATATTTCACAGGAAAAAACAAACTTACATTTCTCGTCTTACATCCACCTGTAGAAAACATGCTCTAACATTAAGACTTTTAGCGGTTTTTCTGATGAACATTACAGTACCTGGGCAGTGATTTCTAGTAGAGTCTTGGCTGCCTGTATAGATAGTGAAGACTACATTGGACGCAATTGCTAAGTCAAAGTGTTAACTTACAAAGAAAGAGCAAAAAATAATTTGAATTCTCTACACCTTCAATGAGACTTTTAGAATTCATGACAAGAAGCAAATGAACATTTTGTGAGAATCATAGTTGATTCTCAATGTTTTCCTTGGGAGAATCGTTTGCGAGAAATTGTCACATGGATTTTAAGCCCTGTCCAAGTTTTGCACAAGAATACAACCAGACATGTCAACTGGTACCGCCGGTTACCTTGTGTGCAAACCGGCACTAGTACTGAAGCTTTTGTCCTAGGACAAAATTATTTTATGGGAAATTCCTAACTGAACGAGGGTAAACAGGCTAATAATTGTATATGGCACACTTACACGACATACTTTCAGCTTATTTGTGAATGAACATATCAAAACTAGGCTTGCCGTGATTATGAAATTCCGTAGTCGATTAATCAGAGCCCAAAATCAACGATCAGTCGACTTTTCTGACCACATTTTTTTAACAAAGGGTCGACTAAAACGAGATGGCTGAATGGTGCTAAAGGTAGGTATAAAGCATGGCGTGTGGCCGTGTACATTTCAAATAACATGGTGACATAGTCAACGATCCATCATTCCCACATTATAAGGCTTGGTGAATGTTGGAATGAACGTTTTGTTGACCATATTCTGTTAAGTTGGTCGATCGTCTGCCATACTGTTAAACAGTAATACACCCTGACGCCCGAAATTCAGATGAAACATAACAGTGAGCAGCCAGAAGGAACTAGGCCTGATCCACGGGAGAGGGATTTTACAACTTACAAGGACTATTCTGCTGGACCCTGTAAAGGTACTAAGGATGTAAAAAGTCACCCCCCCCCCTCCCCTTCCGCACACACACTCACGATAATTTATTAAATTATATCAATGATGGGAAACGTTGTGATTTTCGGATTTCCGACACGAAAGAGTGACCCAAGGGAGCTAACTCTAGTTTTGTGATGCAAAAGAGATTAAATAGTTTGTGTTACAACTGCTAGAATTAGCTGAATCTTGACCCATGATTGAAAATGGCTATGCAAATTTCATCAAATGCAGCGAGTTTCATTTCGTGTTGTTCAAAATAAAAGATTTATGCGCAAAGAATGGTTATTGGAAATTTTGTTGTTTAAAATACGGACATGTTGTTGACATGATGAGAGCAGTAATACTTGAAATGATGAGAGCAGTAATACTTGAAAATAACTTTCATATTTCCCCCCCCCCCCCCCAAAAAAAATCATTAAAGTGGGAGGTAATTACCGCAAACATTTCTGAATCGGACTTAGAAAGATGACGATTTGAGGGGGAGGGGGGGGGGGGGGGAAGTTGGAGGGGGGGGGGGGGAAAGTTGGAGGGGGGGGGGGGCTGAGGCCGCCTTCCTTTACCTCCATATGGTCTGCCACTGTCATTTATACATCCAGAAAAGTTCCCATCATGTATATACAGCGTGATCACATTCTGGCAAGGCAGTGGTGTCATTATACATGCAGGGGTAAAAAAAAAAGTAAAAAAAGTCAACTTTCAAATTTTAAGTCGATCAATTGGCGCGGCCGATGATTAGTCGACTTTTTGCATAATCACGGCAAGCCTAATCAAAACACTCTAAAGGGGCATGTTCTGTCTGCACTACCACCTCGATAAGGCCGATCATTTTAACTTTCCAAAGGTGGTATCAAAGAGAATGAAAGTACCAGCTTCATGCTTTATGATTACTTTGATGTCGCCACAGAATAATTGGGACCATGTCATGTTTGTCTTTGCGATCTTGGGGACTTGGTCGGTTTAAGTGCGAATTTCTCGAATCTGGTTGTGATGTCACCCAACTTTTGTCTTATCCCGGTACCAGAACCAGGTTTGAAGGGAAAGGCTCTGTCCCGTCCCAGTACCAGTTATATTGGTACCCGCGGTACTTTAACATGCCTGAATACAACTGCATATACCTGAGTCTACTTCCAGATTGTTATTTATTTATTAAGGTTTAACGACACTTTAACAGCCAAGGTCATATCATGTTGGTGACAGTTTTATGGGTGGAGGAAGCCAGAGTACCCGGAGAGAACCACCATGGAACAACGAGCAGCTGCAAGCTCCCAACATCGTAACTCTGCACTGCAACACTGAGAGGGTGAGATTGGTTGAAGACATGCGCACCATCGACGTGCAGTATACCTTAGTACACAGCGTCATCGTGCCCCTCATGTGGAAATCAGTGTTAAGTAGATTATTATTTAATGGTAAACTACGAGTTTAATAGTTGCGGAAAAAGGATAACATAATGTGACTAGAGGCTCAAGTGAGCCCAAAATGCTCACCTGGCTAAGCTGTCAAAATAGATAAGTGTGTCAGTAAGTAGTGGAGAGCAAGATCAATTTTCTATTTGCCATGATGCAGCCATAAGCAATTTTTTGGCCATTCGTTTTTGCTGGTTTCAGGCAAGCTTCTCAGACAAAAACAAAGCTCTGTTCTGTGAAGTCTTAAAAAAGTGTCTGTATAATTTTTTTTTTTAGCTTCTAGGGTTAACTCTACCTCACCTCAAGGGGAGTAGCGACTTTTTGGAAAAAATACGCATCCTCCCATAGGAGCCTAAATCTTGACCTATTATGTTCTTTTGAACAAACTTGAATCTGTATCATTAAAGAAAGTTCCATATAATAATTCTAAGCATTATTGGAAGTTGTTTATGAGAAGAGCATTTTTGGCTTTTGGGGCATTTACCACACCCCAAGTGGAATAGAAACTGGGGGGGGGGGGGGGGGGACTCAGAAGAGTATACTCCACCAAGATGCTTTGTACCAAATTAATTTATATTTAGTCCAAGAGTTCTGAAGAAGAAACCTTTGTTGATGGAGCACATTTTTCAATCCATCTGATTCCACTGGCCCTAAATAAGCCTCATACCAAATAACAGTAATCTGGTCTGTGCAGTTTTGTAAAGGTGGGTGTTTGAATTTTTTTCTATTTTTAGCTGTTGGGATTCCCAAAAGGCTGCAAACAAATTTTGTAGGGGTGGGGAGGGGGTGAGGGGGGTGGGGGGGGGGGCATAAATCAAGTTCTTATGACACAGCTATACTAAGTAACAAATTTGGTTCAAAACTGCTGATCAGTTTGGGAAAAAGAAATTTTGAGAGGAGCCCAAAATGGGCATCCTCCCACAGGGAGCCCAAATATTGACATACTGAGTTCCTTTGAAAGAAATTGAAGCTGCATAACTAAAGTATGTTCCATACCAGAAATGTAAGCATTATTGTGAGTGGTTTATGAGATGATTTTTAGGCTTTTCGAGCATTAACCGCACCCCAAAGGGAACAGCAAATCTAGGGGAGAAAAACTCAGAAGAGAATACTCCTCCACCAAGAGGCTTTGAACCAAATTAGTTTAGATTTGGCCCAAAGGTTCTTAAGAAGAATACTCAACTGATGGAGCATAAAAAAGATAATGACTCAGCATTTTCCCATTGCCAACAGTGTTAAAATAGGCATCCTCACACATGGCACTTAATAACAAAATTGATAGCAATTTTTCTGGTCCATCTGATTCCACCGGTCCTGAGGAAGCTTCATACAAAAAAAACAATATTTAGGTCCAAGCAGTTTTTGAAATATAGGCTTGGAATTTTTTCTATTTTTAGCTCCTGGGGTTCCCATGGGGCTGCGAACAAATATTTCTGGGCATAAATGAAGTAATTATAACCCAATTATAGTATGTGCCAAAAATGGTTCAAATCAGCCCATCAGTTCATGAAATAAGAAATTTAAATTTTATACCAAATTTTTTTTTTTTTCATACACAAGTGCCTGTCCCTCTTCCTAACACTCAAATGGAAAAGAAGGAAAATTTTGAGAATCCTAATAAAAAAATATTTTAGTAGGGTTAAAATTCAGACCTAACCGAGTTCATCTGGTACCGATTTGTGTAGGTACACAGAACCTGGTGACTGGTATCCAACAAAGAACAGTGACCTATTGTCCAATTCCCGCCCATCATGTGCAAAGTCAATTTCCGAATTTCAAAAACATACTTCAAATAAATTTGCAGAACCGAATACCCTGTTTCGTACATGAATATTGTAATATATCTGAAGGAGACACTTCACAGTTTTCCTCAGAAAGAGCATATGTTCTCTGGAAAACAAAAAAACAAGACAAATCAACTTGAATACCTTAAGTCATAAAAACTGGACTTCATACTCACCAATCAGCAAAGTTAGTTCTGTTATTTCATTATCACTGAGATTCAATTTCTTCAAGCAATGTAGTTTGTATATAGGCTCAGGTATGCGTGGCAGACCATTGTGGGAAAGATCAATATCTGGAATAAAAAGTTAGACAATAATGACAAACAAGAGGAGTAGCCCAAAGCATATGCCAACACCACCTACCCGCTAAAAATTTTCTAAGTCAAAAGAGTGAAAAAAGGCCATAACTTTGGAAAAAATGTGTGGAAGAAACTCACGCTACACAGGTATCGTCCTCCCATGATGCTCTATCACAACACAATATCATTCAAATCGAAGTAGCAGTGGCTGAGATACAAGGGAAAATGTTGGTACAGATGGACGGCTGGGTGGAGGGAGGTCTCTACTAGACACCCCTTTGACATTTCAAGTCGGCATAATGATTAAACAACAATTAGGATTTGGAATCAAGACTCGCTTGAGATCCGTATGTATGCTGGAAAGTTAAAAAATTTATAGTAATTTATATATTTTTTATACTTACCAATGACCCAGACATAGCTGGTGCTAACTCTTAAAATATAGGGCCAAACACAAATTTTGCCCCCCAATCCCCAAAATTTGCATCTAAAACTAAAGAAAACATGTCCTGAAAGGCCCTCCACACTTCGCCCCTACTGCGCATGCGCAGTGTCAAGGACGTTCCGAAATTGGCGCCATTCATCATTCTAATAACCAGTGCCTGGTAAGCGCTATGTACTCAGCGGGGAGGCAAGAGTACCCAACTCCTGGGAGGGCCATCCCCGTCTGGGTCATTGGTAAGTATAAAAAATATATAAATTACTATAAATTTTTTAACATTTTTATACTGTACCAATGACCCAGACATAGCTGAATAGTAAAAAGGCTGGAGGGCCAAGGACATAGAGCAAAATGGAATACGCTCAATAAAATAAAATAGAGTCATCCCCTGTAGGGAAAAGAAGTAATAGGCCTTACATGTATCTTTCTTATTTATGATAAATTAGAAAGATACAACACCTTCCAAAAATTGAGCTTCATACATCCATGTACTCTATTAATATCCAATAATCCTTATACTAATAATTTTTAAAGTAAGCCAATAATAAAGTAAGTCTAGAGAATAGAGACTCTTATACTCCTAAAAGTGTGTGAGAATTGCATAATCATGTCCGTTGACATATGCAATATTCAAAAGCTATACTTTAAAAACTAAGACTTGAATGAATTTTATAACTTAAACTTCTCACTAAACAACCATCCCAATAACAGCTCAGAATTACTAACTCCGGAGGAGGTATCCCCTTGTTTTCATAGTAAAAACAGGTGACCCAAGGGAACACCCTCCCCCCCCCCCCCTTTTTCTTGCCCTGGGTCAAATAGCCCAGAGCGAAGAGGGCAGCCGAACGGAGACACTGCCGAAACAGACAGCCTACCTAGCTATAGTAGCAACTGTTAAGTGAATGACATTCTGAGCAGTAGATAATAGACCTAACAATAGAGGCCTCCAGAAATGGACTCGATATTTCTGAGATAAAATTCATGAATGGATGGCTGAGCGCAATGAGCAGCCTTCAAAAATCTATAATAGCAACACTATTAATGTAAGCCCAAGAAGTAGAAGAACTCTTACTTCATGAGCCGAAATCTTAAGCACAACTGCTAAGCCAATGATAAACCATAAGCAGTACGCTAGTTAATAGAATCCATTAACAATAAAATGGAGCGTAACATCCTTCTACTAGACATCAAAGACAGAAGAAGCTTACGCCCTTGTAATAAACAGATATCTGTTTATAAATACATAAACTGTACCCGGAAAGAGTAAAGGCCTATGCCCATACGAAGACGGAAGGACCTTAAAATAATAGGTTCCGGATAATAGGAGCCTAACTCTTATGCAACAATCCAACCTAAATAGTAACGGAAGTATTGATTCCGAAACTATGAAAGTGAAAATCATCCATCGATAGTGCATGAAACTCACTGACTCTACAGTAAAAGAGAAATCAACAGAATTACTGTCTAAAAGGTCAGAATTTGAAAACTACTGTTTCCAGAGGCTCAAATGATTACTTAGCTAAATAAGAACCTGAAGTTAAAATCCGTATAGGAATTTAATCTAAAGATTCTAAGTCTATTTATCAAAAAGTTACTAACTGACTTAGATAAAGAGACAAAAGACTCAATTGTAAACTATCGTAGAGTGCATAGGTATGAGGTAACATAAACCTATAACCTAAATAATAACAGGCTGCAGTAGATCTTGTGAAACAAGTATACTAAAAAATAGCAATGAGTAGTATGGAGGGATAAACCATATGAACATAATGATCCCTACACCACGACGGAAGAGCCTCCACTTTAGTCGCATAGAATAGCGAAGAAGAGGATCTCCTATAGTAAGAAATCGCGTCCAAAGCTCGTCCAGTACAGTGCTTACAATGCAATACGGACCACACAACGGAATACATGAAGGTTGCGACCTTGCTGGTTGTGATAAAGATGACACGATTTACCCAGTGAAAAAAGATCCTCACATAGAGGAAGATTTCACGTTAAGATCCACAGTAGACAAGAGAGTAAATTACTCATGATCTCTGTGAAGATAGAGATGCTATCAACAGAAATGTATTGTGGTTGTTTATCTTAGCAATACCTGCTAAAACAACAGCGCCGGAGGATACGCGTATCCTATCATTCCGTCCTGTAGATCAATAGAGCGTTAACAGTATTAGCTCAGAGATCTGGACAAGCCAACACATACGTCTGCAAATGATTAGCAAGCTGTGTCATAAATAAAACATCATTGGGCGCTCCCATAGATAGCAAATCTGATTGAATACTTGTTTGTTGAGAGTCCATTCTGACAGCAACAAGCGACCCGTAAGAGAACGGGAGTGCGATAAAACAATCAGACGACCCAGAATATGACGGATCAAAACTGAACTTGGTGTACTATAACCAACAGACGGATTCTTTCCATTAAATTGAATAACGGAAACGAAAGAGTGCCTCCCTGGTTCCGGAGATACGCCACTACTGTCGAATTAAAGGACAGGAATTTGGGCATGCGTTTCTGAATAATGTTCATGCAATGACATAAAGCAAGCCTAAAAAACATTATTCCGCGGAAGTTAAACTGATAGCTAAAAGACTGCGGAACCCAAAGACCCTGGCACTTCAAATCCGTAGGGATCAGTATATATCCCAATCTGTTTGACTGGCAACCGTCATAACAGCCACACTCGGGTCCGGCAACTGCGGCGGCACTCTCTTAGTCAACCACCGAATGTTTGCCCCAGTCTGAATCTCTTGTAACACTAGATAGACAAGAGAATGTATAAATCAAGCAATTCATGGATTGCCGGAAAGTTGCCGTCGAAGAGAAGCTCCTCCGAGAACGAAGCGACTCTGAGAGAGTTCTTAACCTACTATCCACGCGTGGATGTAGCTAGGGCTGCATCACGTCTAACCAACTCCAATCAGCCACTGAAGGGCGGAGTTATACGTGAACAAACTACTGCCCTCAAAAGAAATTACATTGAGAATAATATCCCGTAAATCTTTTCTTGAAGACGTAATGATAACGCCTCAGTAAGGCGGATTACGTATAATAAAGCGTCTAAGTTAAGTCTACTATACATAATGTCGTTCCCAACATTGAAATTGGAAAAGACATAAACGGCGAAAAAGAATATATGCAGTCTTTAATCACACCGTCTAGACGCGTATGAACTCTCGGTATGCCCTGCTCTGCCAAAATAAACTATATGTAAAAAAGATAAAATGGCAGAAATGAGCCACGCGGACAAGAAACTAAACTATCATGCTTAGTAGCAGGCTTGTATATATATATAAATATATAGCGTCGAAAAATAAAACACATGTTGTAATGACAATATTGGACTGCTTCGGTAAGTCAGGGACAAAGTCCCTGTACCGATCGAAAAATCCGAGTCCAATGACGCTATAAGTCTCTTATCCAAGATCGCAGCAATGAAGTCCGAAAAATAATCACTGGAAGAAATGCCAGAAGATATGAAAGGCATCTTCCGATACTACTAAAGGGAAAACTCGAAATCTTTCGAATCCCTTTCGCCATCCTGTCGGACCCTATAAAGCGTTCGGTCGTCCGTAGCTTGATGCAACCGCGGACCGCACCGACCCAGCGCCGTCGGATAATTCCTGATTCGACCGAGAAACCGTCAATTGCTGGGATGCTGCGAAACAACTGTGCTAACTCGGATAGCACGTCCGTCACTGAGGCCTGAGGAGCAGCGGTCTTACGATGCATTGCCGCAGGAAGCTCCGAGATCGTTACCCCGTGCATACTTCCAATATGCGAGCGAACGGAGTGTATAGGCCTCGTGTCCCTTGGCTACCGGATGGCGCGACCTATTCGCTGTGGAATCACTGAATGCCGAAACTGATCGGATACTCGAGGTCACGTAGCCAATGTGCGGTCGTGTGCCCTGCTGTGAGGATGAGGAAGCATTAAAGACAGTCTCTCGGACTGTCAATATAACGGAGCGTCCCGAGCAACGGACATATGCTCCGAATGTAAAATATCTGAACCACAACATGCGGTCCCCTATGTTGTTGGCTTCCTCCGATCTGTCCTCAATCTGCCGTCACTGGGTGAGTACTAAAGTAATTAAAGTGCTCGCATCACCCAAATCTCCTTCCTAGACCGCAACGGACGAACCCGGCAGCCGAACCATTCGATGAATGTACGCTACACCGGGTGAGCTAGCGAATGTCACTCCGTAAGCGATAGACATATTCCATGAGCACTTATTGCCGCTAACTCCTCATTAACTATGACGACAGAGGCACACTTTTGAAAGACATCTCCATAACTCTTCGAACAAGAAACAAGAAATGCTTGGATAGCAAGCATAAAATAATAATATATATAGCGTCGTTCAATAATTCGAAAGTTTGTGTGACATTATTGGACTATGTCGGAACTGAGGGACGATGTCCCTGAACCGAACCAAAAAATTTCTAAGTCCACCGACGCTATCAGTTTCTTATCCGGCATCGCAGCATATGTTGTTCCGAAAGGGAAAGCTTGAAATCCACCGAATCCCTTTCGGTATCCCGTCGGACCGGATGAAACTTTCGGACGTCCGTACCCGCTTCCGCGGAGCGTCCCGACCCAGCATCGTCGGATAAAATATATGCGACAGATTCAGTTGATGCTGGGATGCTGCGATAAACTGTGCTATTAAGGAAAGCACATCCGTTCCCGAGGCCTGTGCAGTAGCGGACTTACGATGCATTGCCGCTGGAAGCTCCGTGTACGTTGACTCCCGCACACTTCCTATGCGAACGTCCGGAGTCTGCAGGCCTCGAGTCCCCGGCTACCGACCCAGCGCTGTCGGATAATTCTCGATCCGACACCGTTTCTGTCGGCTGCTGGGATGCTGCGATAAGCTGTGCTATGTGCACAAGAATGTCCGGCGTCGAGACCTGCGGAGGCGCAGTCTATCGCTGCTTCGCCGAGGGCAGCTCCGCATCAGATGGCTCCCGCATACTTTTCCTATGCGAACGTCCGGAGTCCATCGGTCTCGAATCCCTGGCTGCCGGATGGTGTGACCTGGTCGCCGAAGAATCCTTGATCGGCGAAGCTGGTAATATATCGGCGGTCACGCAGCCAAGGTGCGGTCGTGTGCGCTGACGAGAAGAGGAAGCCTTAGCAGTCTCAGCGGACTGCCTATACAACGGAGCGTCCCGAGCGACGGACGTATGCTCCGCTAACGACACATTTGTACCACAACATCTGGGGCCAGATGTTGTTGAACGAGAGAGGGGCCTCTCTCGCTTGCCGTCCGGATGGACCGGAACGAGCTATGAACCGGACTAAAAGGCTTCCTCCGTTCTCCCTCCGATCCGCCGTCACTGGGTGTGCATTAAGTTAATTTTATAGTGCTCGCATCACCCCAAAATTCCTTCTAGACCGCAACGGACGAACCCGGCTGCCGAACCATTCGGTGAATGGACGCTACACCGGGCGAGCTAGCGGACGTCAAAGGCCGTCGAACCTACTAGGGTCCTCTTAGGCAATTGGCGTATTACATGAGCACTTTTCCGCTAGCCCTTCATTAATTGTGACGACGGAGGCACACTGTTGGAAGACATCACAGATACATCACCCTAATCTTGATCGTCTGAAATAGAAATTGATAAAGTAGAGTGACCCTGCGGGGAAAGGACCGGAGTGTCCAAATCCCCAACAACATACCGTGACATACGCTTCCCATATTGTCATCGAAATCATACGATACAGAACAGGAGTTAATGCGAGTACACTGACCACATATAGAATGATAATAAGGTCAGAGGAAGACTTCCTCTTAAAACAATTGATCAAAATCCTTTCAATGTGAAAAGAAAACAAGTCCTGGTACTCGCACTAACCCCTGGCAATCAAAATACATAATAATAATATGATCCATTAATATAGAAAAAATAATTGAAATCAAAATATTTTGAAAAAATATTTTTTCAGAACAGCCCAAGTTTCTGAAAAGTAACGTTGAGCCCCAATGGATCCCAAGCCTAAGTGTGGACAAAATTTTTAAAAATATTTTAAACAATTTATTCAACACTTACGAACAATAATAATGTATCTAGTTATGATTAAAATGACATAAAGATATTATTATTTAGAAATCCCCCCCTCACACAGAGGGCTGTTGTAAATGTAAACAATGAGTGTAAAAACACTAAAATAAGACTCCAGGCACCCAGGCCCGAAATCAGTTACCAAAAATACACCATCTGATGCAAAACAGAGACTTCCAGGGAAGAAACTGCAGAACATCAGATGGTAGATGCAGAACACAACGCCTAACCACCCGTAGGTGAAGACGTAAACATGGGGAAAGAACAGAATTCATTCTGTTATTCAGCTAAAACTCCCAAGAAATTTTAGTAATAATAATTACAGAAACTATGCCAAAGCATGGGAGAATAGCAAGGGGGAAATTAAAGGACAGGGAGAGAGGAAAAACACTTGAAAAAACAGTGTAACTAAATAATCAGAATGACAACAAAATGGCTGCTGCCTTGAAAATAGGTAACTTAACATAATTTCATTAAAAAATTTTAAGTTACAGCCCTGATAATATTCTGTCACACATTCTTTTCCTCTCCTCCTTTTCTATCCTCCTTAGAATCACCATTTCACTAATATTTATGTGTCTGGCATCATTTAAACTGAGATTTAAAAGCACAAAGATCAGTCAGATGTTAACTGATGAAGGGCCAAACTTAGAATGATGAATGGCGCCAATTTCGGAACGTCCTTGACACTGCGCATGCGCAGTAGGGGCGAAGTGTGGAGGGCCTTTCAGGACATGTTTTCTTTAGTTTTAGATGCAAATTTTGGGGATTGGGGGGCAAAATTTGTGTTTGGCCCTATATTTTAAGAGTTAGCACCAGCTATGTCTGGGTCATTGGTACAGTATAAAAATGTGTGACTGTTGTTTACTTCCATTCAGTGGTTCTCTCTTAATTTGGTCAATTTCCTATTTTCTGTTGACAAATTGAGTGGTTAGCCTATTGTATGATGTTTGACCCTTAGGAGCTAATTCTGATTTCATTACTTTTTACTGCAATGAAAAAAGCCCCCATGAATGCAATCTTTTGGTGAACAAGCAAGTTACTTATAGAGGTAGCCAAGACTGGTCTAGAAACAACTGCAAAATCACATGATGTCAGCTGTAAATGCGTAGCAAAAATTTGTAAAAATCTCCAGGTCTTTATGTTAACAAAGCTTCTGGAAGAAGACTAAACAGGATGTGACAAAAGATAAATATTCTTGGATTATGAATCAACAAGTTCACAGATCTTGGCTAAGGCTTTAACCCCCTGCACACTGATGTCAAAATATCTAAATTTCAGGCAGAAAAAATTTCCCATAATGCAACTAGAAATTTAACCAATTCAATCTTGTTTGACAGAGCTCATTGAGCTCTGTCAAACGAGATTGAATTGGTTAAATTTCTAGATGCATTATGGGAAAAAACAGCTTCCTGAAATTTTGGTATTTTGACATCAGAGTGAAGGGGGTTAAAGTAAAAAAAAATATGTCAAGAAAGTAAATAAACAGTTTCTAAATACCTTGCAAATTTTTAAGTGTTTCTAAACCTGTAGGAAAGTTACTCAACGTTCTCTGTGTGTTCCTCATGTGTAAAACATGGAGAGAATTCAATGCTGGAAGTTGTCTGAAAATGGAAAAGTTAAAAAATTTATAGTAATTTATATATTTTTTATACTTACCAATGACCCAGACATAGCTGGTGCTAACTCTTAAAATATAGGGCCAAACACAAATTTTGCCCCCCAATCCCCAAAATTTGCATCTAAAACCAAAGAAAACATGTCCTGAATGGCCCTCCACACTTCACCTCTACTGCGCATGCGCAGTGTCAAGGACGTTCCAAAATTGGCGCCATTAATCATTCTTATAACCAGTGCCTGGTAAGTGCTATGTACTCAGCGGGGAGGTATGAGTTCCCAACTCCTGGGAGGGCCATTCCCGTCTGGGTCATTGGTAAGTATAAAAAATATATAAATTACTATAAATTTTTTAACATTTTTATACTGTCCCAATGACCCAGACATAGCTGAATAGTAAAAAGGCTGGAGGGCCTAGGACATAGAGCAAGTTGGAATACGCTCAATTATATAAAATAGAGTCATCCCCTCTAGGGAAAAAGAAGTATTAGGCCTTACATGTATCTTTCTTATTTATGATAAATTAGAAAGATACAACACCTTCCAAAATTGAGCTTCATACATCCATGTACTCTATTAATATCTAGTATAATCCTTATACTAATAATTTTTAAAGTAAGCCAATAAATAAAGAAAGTCTAGAGAATAGAGACTCTTTATACTCCTTAAAAGTGTCTGAGGAATGTATAATAACGTCCGTATGACACGTGCTATATTCAAAAGCTATACTTTAAAAACTAAGACCTGAATGAATTTTTAAAACATAAACTTCTCACTAAAAAGCCATCCCAGTAACAGCTCAGAATTACTAACTCCGGAGGAGGTATCCCCTTGTTTTCATAGTAAAACAGGTGACCCAAGGGAACACCCTCCCCCCCCCCCCCTTTTTCTTGCCCTGGGTCAAATAGCCCAGAGCGAAAAGGGCAGCAGAACGGAGTCACTGCCGAAACAGAAAGCCTACCTTGCTATAGTAGCAACTGTTAAGTGAATGACATTCTGAGCAGTAGATAATAGACCTAACAATAGAGGCCTCCAGAAATGGACTCGATATTTCTGAGATAAAAATTCATGAATGTGGATGGCTGAGCGCAATGAGCAGCCTTCAAAAATCTATAATAGCGACACTATTAATGTAAGCCCAAGATGAAGAAAAAACTCTTACTTCATGAGCCGAAATCTCAAGCACAACTGCTGAGTCAATGATATACCATAAGCAGTACCGATAGTTAATTGAATCCATTAGCAATAGAATGGAGCGTAACGTCCTTCTATTAGGCATCAAAGACAGAAGAAGCTTACGTCCGTAGTAATAAACAGATATCTGTTTATAAATACGTAAACTCTAACCGGACAGAGTAAAGGCCTATGCCCGTACGAAGACGGAAGGACCTTAATAACAATAGGTTCCGGATATTTATTAGGAGCCTGACTCTTAACCAAAAATCCAACCTAAACAGTAAAGGAAGTAGTGATTCCGAAACTACGAAAGTGAGAATCATCCACCGATAGTGCATGAAGCTCACTGACTCTTCAGTAAAAGAGAAGCCAGCAGAATTACTGTCTAAAAGGTCAGAATTTGAAAACTACTGTTTCCAGAGGCTCAAATGATTACTTAGCTAAAAAAGAACCGAAGTTAAATTCCATATAGAAATTTAATCTAATGATTCTAAGTCTATTTATCGAAAAGTTTCTAACTGACTTAGATAAAGAGACATAAGACTCAATTGTAAACTACCATAGAGTGCATAGGTATGAGATAACATAGACCTATAACCTTAATAGTAACAGGCTGCAGTAGATCTTGTCAAACAAGTATACTAGAAAGTTGCAATGACTAGTATGGAGGGATCAACAATATCAACATAGTGATCCCTACACCAACGACGGAAGAGCCTCCACTTTGGCCGCATAGTATAGCGAAGAAGAGGTTCTCCTACAGTAAAAAATCGCGTCCAAAGCTCGTCCAGTACAATGCTTACAATGCAATAAGGACCACACAACGGAATACGTTAAGGTTGAGACCTTGAGGGTTGTGATGAAGATGACACGATTTTCCCCAGCGAAAGAAGATCCTCTCATAGAGGAAGTTTTCGCGTTAAGTCCCACAGTTGACATCTGAGTAAATTTACCCACGGTCTCTGTGAAGACAGAGATGCTATCAACAGAAATGTATTGTGGTTGTTTATCTTAGCAATACTTGCTGAAACAACAGCGCAGGAGGATACGCATATCCTATCATTCCGTCCTATTAGATCAATAGAGCGTTAACAACATAAGCTCAGAGATCCGGACATGCAAACACATACGTCTGCAATTGATTAGCAAGTTGTGTCGTAACAAATTATCATTGGGCGCTCCCATTGATAGCAAATCTGATTGAATACTTGTTTGTTGAGAGTCCATTCTGACAGCAACAAGTGACCCATACGTGAAAGTGAGTCCGCTAATACAATCAGACGACCCGGAATATGACGGACCGAAGCAGAACTTGGTGTACTATAACAAACGGAAGGATTCTTTCCGTTAAATTGAATAACGGAATCGAATGAGTGCCTCCCTGGTTCCGGAGATACACAACCACTGTTGTATTATCAGACAGGATTTGGACATGCGTTTCTGAATAATGTTCATCCAATGACATAAAGCAAGCCTAAATAACATTATTCCGTGGAAGATAAGTGCTTGCCTAGAGACTGCAGAACCCAAAGACCCTGGCACTTCGAATCCGTTGGGATCAATATTGTACCCCAACCCGTTTGACTGGCAACCGTCATAATTATAAAACTCGGATCCGGCAACTGCAGTGGAACTCTCTGAGTCAACCACCGAATGTTTGCCCCAGTCTCAATCTCTTGCTACACTTGATAGACAAGAGAACGTGTATATCGAGCAATTCATGGATTACTGAAAAGTTGCCGTCGAAGAGAAGCTTCTCCGAGACCGAAGCGACTCTGAGAGAGTTCTTCACCTTACTATCCACGCGCGTGGATGTAGCTAGGGCTGTGTCACGTCTAACCAACTCCAGGTTGCCACTGAAGGGCAGAGTTATACGTGGAAAAACTACTGCCCTTGAAAGAAATCACATTGAGGATCATATCCCGGAATTCTTTCTCTTGAAGACGTAATGATAACGCCTCAGTAAGGTGGACTACGTATGATAAAGCGTCTAAGTTAAGTCTATTAGACATCATTGTCGTTTCCAACATAGTGGTTGGAAAAGACATAGACGGTGAAAAAGATAAATTCCAGTCTTTAACCCCGCCGTCTAGACGCATCTGAACTCTCGGTATGCCCTGTTCTGCCAAAATAAATTATTCCTAGGAATGATAAAAGGCAGAATAGAGCATTACGGACAAGAAACTAAACTATCATGCTTGGTAGCAGGCTTATATATATATAGCGTCGATAAATAATACAAATGTTCTAATGACATTATTGGACTGTGTCGGTAAGTCAGGGACAATGTCCCTGAACCGATCCAAAATTCCGTGTCCAATGACACTATAAGTCTCTTATCCAACATCGCAGCAATGTAGTCCGAAGGAACAACCTCTGGAAGATAATGCCGGAAGAAATGTATGGCAGCTTCCGTTGTTCCGAAAGGGAAAGCTCGAAATCGTCCGAATCCCTTTCACCATCCTGTCGGACCCTATAAAGTGTTTGGTCGTCCGAACCTGATGCAACAGCGGAGCGCACCAACCCAGCGCCATCGGATAATTCCTGATCCGACCGAGAATCTGTCGATTGCTGGGATGCTGCGATAAACTGTGCTAACTTGGATAGCACGTCCGTCACTGAGGCCTGTGGAGAAGCGGTCTTACGATGCATTGCCGCTGGAAGCTCCATGATCGTTACCCCGTGCATACTTCTATTATGCGAGCGAACGGAGTGTATAGGCCTCGTGTCCCTTGGCTACCAGACGGCATGACCTGTTCGCCGTGGAATCACTGAATGACGAAACTGGTCGGATACTCGAGGTCACGTAGCCAATGTGCAGTCGTGTGCGCTGCTGTGAGGATGAGGAAGCATTATCGACAGTCTCTCGGACTGTCAATATAACGGAGCGTCCCGAGCGACGGACATATGCTCCGAATGCGAAATATCTGAACCACAACATGCGGACCCCTATGTTGTTGTACGAGAGAGGGACCTCTCTCGCTCACAGCCCGGACGGACTTGGACGAGCCAGGAACCGGACTAACAGGCTTCCTCCGATCTGTCCTCAATCCGTCGTCACTGGGTGAGTACTAAAGTTATTATAGTGCTCGCATCACCCACATCTCCTTCCTAGACCGCAACGGACGAACCCGGCTGCCGAACCATTCGATGAATGGACGCTACACCGGGTGAGCTAGCGAATGTCACTCCGTCGATCCTACAAGGGACCTCTTAGGCGATAGACATATTCCATGAGCACTTATTGCCGCTAGCTCTTCATTAACTATGACGACAGAGGCACACTTTGAAAGACATCTCCGTAACTTTGCGAACAAGAAACCAGAAATGCTTGGTAATAGCAAGCATATAATAATATATATAGCGTCGTTCAATAATTCGAAAGATTGTGTGACATTATTGGACTATGTCGGAACTGAGGGACGATGTCCCTGAACCGAACCAAAAATTTCTAAGTCCACTGATGCTATCAGTTTCTTATCCGGCATCGCAGCATTCTGGTCCGACGCAAGAACCTGTAGAAGATAAAGTCAGATGACATACACAACAGCATATGTTGTTCCGAAAGGGAAAGCTTGAAATCCTCCGAATCCCTTTCGGCATCCGGTCGGACCGGATGAAATTTTCGGACGTCCGTACCTGCTTGCGCGGAGCATCCCGACCCAGCATCGTCGGATAATACATGATGCGACAGATTCAGTCGTTGCTGGGATGCTGAGATAAGCTGTGCTATTTGGGATAGCACGTCCGTCACCGAGGCCTGTGCAGTAGCGGTCTTACGATGCATTGCCGCCGGAAGCTCCGTGTACGTTGACTCCCACACACTTTCTTATGCGAACGTCCAGAGTCTGCAGGCCTCGTGTCCCTGGCTACCGGATGGTGTGACCTGGTCGCCGATGATTCTCTGATTGGCGAAGCTGACTGGATATCCGAGGTCACGTAGCCAAGAGCGGTCGTGTGCGCTACCATGAGAATGAGGAAGCCTTATTGACAGTCTCTCCGGACTGACTATATGTCGGAGCGTCCCGAGCGGCGGACGTATGCTCCGAATGCGAAACATTTTGTACCACAACATCTGGGGCCAGATGTTGTTGTACGAGAGAGGGGCCTCTCTCGCTCGCCGTCCGGATGGACCTGGACGAGCTAGGAACCAGACTAAAAGGCTTCCTCCATTCTCCCTCTACTCCGCCGTCACTGGGTGTGCATTTGGTTGATTTATAGTGCTCACATCACCCCAAAACTCCTTCTAGACTGCAACGGACGAACCCGGCTGCCGAACCATTCGATGAATGGACGCTACACCGGGCGAGCTAGCGGATGTCAAAGGCCGTCGAACCTACTAGGGTCCTCTTAGGCAATTGGCGTATTTACATGAGCACTTTTCCGCTAGCTCTTCATTAATTGTGATGACGGAGGCACACTTTTGGAAGACATCACGGATACATCACCCTAATCTTGATCGTCTGAAATAGAAATTGATAAAGTAGAGTGACCCTGCGAGGAAAGGACCGGAATGTCCAATTCCCCACTAACATACCGTGACACACGCTTCCCATGTTGTCATCGAAATTATCACATACAGAACAGGAGTTAGTGCGAGTACACTGACTACATATACAATGATTATAAAAGTCAGAGGAAGATTTCCTCTTATTACAATTGACCAAAATCCTTTCAATGTGAAAAGAAAACAAAGTCCTAGTACTCGCACCAACCCCTGACAATCAAAATACATAATAATATGATCCATTAACATAGAAAAAATAATTGAAATCAAAAAATTTTGAAAAAATATTTTTTCAGAACAGCCCAAGTTTCTGAAAAGTAACGTTGAGCCCCAATGGATCCCAAGCCTAAGTGTGGACAAAAATTTTTTAAATATTTTAAACAATTTATGCAACACTTACGAACAATAATAATGTATCTAGTTATGATTAAATTAACATCAAGATATTATTTTCAAGAAATCCCCCCTCACACAGAGGGCTGTTGTAAATGTAAACAATAAGTGTAAAAACACTAGAATAAGACTCCAGGAACCCTGGCCCGAAATCAGTTACCAATAATACACTATCTGATGCAAAACAGAGACTTCCAGGGAAGAAACTGTAGAACATCAGATGGTAGATGCAGAACACTACGCCTAACCACCCGCAGATGAAGACGTAAACATGGGGAAAAGAACAGAATTCATTATGTTATTCAGCTAAAACTCCCAAGAAATTTTAGTAATAAAATTACAGAAAATATGCCAAAAGCATGGGAGAATAGCAAGAGGGGACTTAAAGGAAAGAGAGAGAGGAAAACACTGAACAAACAGTGTAACTTGATAACAAGAATGACAACAAAATGGCTGTTGCCTCGAAAATAGGTAACTTAACATAATTTCATTAAAAAATTTTAAGTTACAGCCCTGATAATTTTCTGTCACACATTTTTCCTCTCCTCCTTCTATATCCTCCTTAGAATCACAATTTCTCTAATATTTATGTGTCTGGCATCATTTAAACTGAGATTTACAAGCACAAAGATCAGTCAGATGTTAACTGATGAAGGGCCAAACTAAGAATGATTAATGGCGCCAATTTCGGAACGTCCTTGACACTGCGCATGCGCAGTAGAGGTGAAGTGTGGAGGGCCATTCAGGACATGTTTTCTTTGGTTTTAGATGCAAATTTTGGGGATTGGGGGGCAAAATTTGTGTTTGGCCCTATATTTTAAGAGTTAGCACCAGCTGTGTCTGGGTCATTGGGACAGTATAAAAATAATGAATTCTCTACAGTATCTGCTTAATGTTTTAAACAGTGTGCACAAGACGTGGCTTAGAAGATGATGATGATGTCATGATTTTATTGAACACTTAGTGGTACAACAGATCCATTTAATGGGATATTACTTAATAAAATTACCCTCTTAATTACATATAACTTTTAAACAACCAACCATGTACCATTCAGGACAAATTTGCTGGGTTAATTACATATTAATTATAGAGTAAATCCCTGTTAACTGACTTAAGAAATACAGTGATTTTTCAAAAAATTTCAAGAGCCCTCAAATTCGCAAACATTACAGACCTATTTGGCCTTAGTACAACTACTAAAAGTATTTATTCTGTTATATCTGGTTTGATGGAGCTCAATGAGCTCTGTCGATATGATATAAAAAATTGTTCCTTTATTAGCAATCAATGCTAATGATTGGCAAAAGTGGCCGGAACAAACAGCAATGATGCCAGACATTCTAAAACATGCAGGTTATAAGAGCTTGCATTGTTGTTACCCATTTATTGCATGAGAAACATCCAGGTGCTAAGAATAACCTTTGACCCTGACTTGCTTACTTCGACTGGAGGAACTCCCATTAGAATTGTTAAGCTATCTCCAACTAATATTCATACCACAGTTAATACCAAAAAAAACTTAAAAACACTTGTGAGTGCTCACAAATTACTAGTGCAGAAATTACTATTCTATAATTTCCACACTGCCACACAGACACTGTATGATTTTTGTCAACGTAACAAGGCATAATATGGTAAATAGGTGTCCTCACTGACTGGTAACTTTTCTGGGGTTTCTGATGGTTACAATTAAAAATATTCATTATATTACATGCACCAACCTCTTCTAAACTCTACAAATGCCAGTCAATCCTTCGGCTTCAAATCCGAGCCAAGACTGCAAAATTACTCGAGGGATACACAAATTGTTACTAAGTCACCCCTGGCTTCATCCTCAGTGCAGTTTTTTACTGAGTTTGACAGCATCATTTTATATAACAATAATCCTCCTCCAAAATAAACAGTCCTACAGATCTAATATGCTGAAAGTTGATTCCATAGGTATAAAAATTATATGATAGACACTGGAAAGCTGATTATATACTGATTCAAATTCATGTAACACATGAGGCTTGTGGCCTAGTTTCATAAACAGACTCAATCTATTTTTAGCTATGTGATAGCATTCGTTTTTATTCATATTTTCAAGGCAGTGTCTTAACGTGTGTTGAATTAAACTGATTTCATGGAGGGTAAATATGAATTGGGGATAAAAAAATAAATTCATTCCCCAATTTTCTTCCCTGAAAATCGACTGAAGTTCACCAGTCTCTTTGTCTTCTCGCAATTTGATACATGTATACATTGTTCGCATCAAATGATTGATTACAAATTACTTCTGAATTTGAGGATCGGTGCAGAACTTCAGCTTTATCGTTTGAGTCTACATTTGGGATAGTTTATCATATTTATTGAACCACGCATTACTTCTACATCAGGAGGCGGGACAAAATCGTTATCTGGGGAAACATCCAGGGTACATGGAGATTTAATACCTATTTCGGTGACTCAGGGAAGAAAATCAACACACAGGTATTAAATCACCATGTACCCTGGATGTTGCCCGAGATAACTCATAATAAACACTTAACTTCTCATAAGAATGAAGCCAAATTACCAATTTCCTGTTAATTACATAATTTAATAGCAAATAACCCTGTTAATTGAATATATTTTTCTGGCAAAGTGGCTATTCAATTCACAGGTTTCCATTGTATTTTGTGTCAAGGTAATATTTATTTATTTACTTATTTATTTGTTGGGTTTAAGGTCATTTTCAGCATTTATGGCTATATCATGACCTTAATATAGATGTGAAGTCAAGTTTAGTCAATTATTTATACCAATGTGGCCCACTTTAGATGACATTCACACCTGGCGATAGTTAATAGGTCCCATTTTACAAGTAAAGCAGAACTTATCAGACACAGTAAACAAGCACAGCTTCACTTCCTGGAGTTCCCATGGAGGATGTCAAGGTAATGAGCACATAAAGTACCGTTATGAAAGATTGATGAATGATTTTCCAAATTATAAGTCAAATATCACAAATAAAAATCAGGCCTTGCATTTCAGAATCATGGCAGGAACAACTGGATGAAAGTCCTCAAAAAACTTCAAAAGAATTAAAGGCACAATAAGCCACAAATTTAAAAAAATATGTTGATCCTTTGCCAAAATTACTAATTTCCAATATGCAAAAGAATCCTTTTGTTTTGTATATCAATGAAATATATTTGATTTGATTAAACAAGAGCAACGTGTGGCATATGCCTCCAACAGTGTCAAAACGCCATGGCAGCCATATTGAATTGGCTAGTGGGACCAAAATCAAAAACAAGCATTGTCTAGTCACCCACAAGCAACCCCTAAAATTATGATTTGATCAAATAAGGGGTTTTCAAATCCAACTTGCAGTGAATGCATTACAGAGGTCAAGGAAAAATTTTCTCAGTAGAAAGAGTGAAATAGGACCATAACTCTGGGAAAATTATTGGATTGAAACCATTCCTTGTGCATATACATTCCTCCATGAGGGTCTACCAGCATACCAAAGGGAATCCAATTCCAACTGATGGCTTTGAAATTATAATTCAAAAAGTTTGTATGACAGATGGACAGACAGAAGCAGAGATGGATGGACGGACGAACGAACAGAGGTCTCCACTAGATGCCCCTGAATCCTCCTTCGGAGGTCTGGGACATAATAAATTAACTTGAAGGTGCAAATTTATTGGCTTCATCAAAAAGTCAGGCAGCATTTTTGCATCTCAATCTAGTTACTCGATCACTCACAGAAATTTCCTGGACAGTAGAAAGTGCAATGTCATTTTTCATATTTGTTGAAATTAGCTCTCTCAGAAGAACAAACCACATTACCGTAATCAAGTGTGGAATTTACTGCAGCGATTGGCCGATATTAATCTGAGCAAAATGCAATGAATTAGAATGGTGGCAATTCCTAATTTTATTTCAAGCAAGAGTTGTCAGTTTCCTCCAGTAGTTCTATTTAGTTTCTACATCTAGCATTTTGAGCTAGTTTATGTAACAGACATATACATTAAAATTTCTTGTGTGTTTGAATCATGCAATCAGTGACCTAATAAACTGAATGCCACAGCCAATCATGATATCCAAGCCTGGAAATAAGCAGACTGTCATCTGCAGAATGAGGTCCTAAGAGAGTGAATTTGGTGATGCTACCTCTCACAGCAGGATAGCATCACTAAATTTACTTTGGGGTATTTTAGCCCACTGTATGTGATAGCATCAGCAAATTCACCATCTGGACCACCATCTGCAAAGGACAGATTGCATATTTTCAGGCCTGATAGTAGCATATATGTTCTGCAAATAAACTGCCTCATACAGAAAGAAAATGCTATAAAATTTGCACAGAGTGGTGTTTAACTGTCAGGAAGAGGAACTTCCTATGAAATTCGGCTATGTTGACAGAGTTCAGTTAAAGGGCATTGTGATTACATGATTCTTTAATCATTTAACTGGCAAATACTGACAGTCAGTGATTCTGTAACTTGTTGAACAACAGTTAACATTAAGTTAGTATCACAGTTTACAAGGGTATTTTGGGACAAGAGTGAATACCATGGTGTAGTGCTTCAAACTATTAAATAAGTACCATGTTACATCATGACATTGTTCCAGAATAACCTGCTATACCATAGTATTACCAGGGTACATGTACTTTGGGACACTACCATGGTTTACTGTGGCACACTTTTTTATGAGGGATGTTGACATCAGGTGGATTTTGAACAGTTCTGTACCTTTTGTACATTAGTTAGCCAACAAGTCAACCACAAATTTGGGGTCATCCAATTTGGAGCCCGGACATCTATCAGAAATTAAAACACACAGTTGTCAGAACTGAGTTATGTTTACTTCTAATCACTTGGGGCAACTTTGTTTATCTCTTCACAATGTCATATCTTATGAAAAAATTTTCTGCATTAAAGCTTTTAATCAAAGATTTAAGTAATTAATGTGGAGTTAGTATGTTGGGGAGTCTGACAGTTGCTCGCCATTGTTCAGTGGTTCCGTCTGGGTATTCCAGCTTCCTCCACACGTAAAACTGTCCAACACAGGGTGACCCTGGCCGTCGAAAGTGCCATTAAAACCCAAATAAATAAATAAATAAATAAATAAATAAAAAATGTAATTTCATGTTAATTCTGTTGTCTAACACTTTGCACACAGTGGTTTGTTAACATGCACTTTCACAAACAAGTAAATATCAGAGGATCAATATTTTTTTCATACTGTCAGCTTATTGTCCCTTTAATTGGGAGATTTCTTATTTCAAGGTAAGTTTTACACTATCTTACAAATCATTAACAGTGAACTTGCAGATTGCTAGTAACTAAAACATTTGTTTATTATGATGAAAACATGAAATATCTTCTTATTTAAGTCATAATTGAAAATTGACTGATGTACCACCAAAGTATTTGCAAATGCCTGAACAGAGAATTTTATTTGAAACAGAGGTTTTTTATTCGACCACACGGCCACAGATGCCCCCAAACTATGACCTTGTCCTCCATCAAACAAACAAAAATCCATTGGAGCAGACACGAAAATGAAAAAATTTGAAGTAATTTATATATTTTTTATACTTACCAATGGCCCAGACTAGCTGGTGCTAACTCAAAAATATCTAGGGCCAAACACAAATTTTGCCCCCCAATCCCCAAAATTTGCATGCAAAATCGAAAATTAGAAGTCCTATCTGGCCCTCCATACATTTACCCTCCGTGCATGCAAAGATGCCAGGAAGTCACTGAAACTGGCGCCAACATCATTCTTTGTAAAAAAAGATCATAATATAATAATTCAGCGGGGAGGTATGAGCGCCCAGTACTGCCCACTCATGGGAGAGCCATTCCCGTCTGGGCAAGTGGTAAGTATAAAAAATATATAAATTACTTTAAATTTTTATACTGTATCCCAATGGCCCAGACTAGCTGAATCATAAAAAGGTGGAGGGCCCAGAACTTCCGAAATAGTAGATCAACATAGATCAAATCCTTCACTCCATGATGAAGAAAATTAGAATAATTAGAATTTACATGTATGTCTTTTTATACCATAATAGAGGAGACATATCCTAATATGGATCCCAATTATGTAAATCCTACATCTGAGCATGAAATCATGCTAATTAGGATGTAACGAGTTCACAATTTTTAAGGCTAGTCTGGACTAAGCCCTAAAAATTAGAATGGCATATTTGATAATGAGAGAAAATTACCCATAAACCTATGCCATACAATAATACTACAGCTGAATGCCGAATAGTATGGATAAAACAGCTTCCTTTATAGTTACATACCCAATAAGCCAGAGAAGTGGAGAAAATGACCCCCCCTTTTTGAACGTATCTTGAAAAGAAAGAGGGAAGAGCTCTGGAATCAATAAGCAGTACCAGGAAACAATATAAATAAATATTGATCAGGCACTCAGGAATTAATTCATGAATAATAAATGGTGCTTAACGCCACTTCACAAGCCAAGGCTATAGAGACGATTTTGGTAAATAACCTTATCCGCTACAAAATATGCACTGCAGATGGCATATACAGGTATGACGAAATCAGTGAAATAATAATATAACATACACGTATTAAAACGAGATACGATGAACAATCTCTGCAGAGAAAACATGCTTCAAAGATCATTCACAGGCAGCCTCTGTACAATAAAATCTGGTAAGAACACTCTCCAACGTGTACTATTTGGTATCTACAACTATAAACTTGTGAGAATATGCGATTTGAGAACCAACAAAATAGAGACCAGGATCTAGAAATGGAGATAGGTATGATTAACCTGCTTCAGCACCGACCGCCCCCGAAATATATAATAATTTCAAGGTCCAAAAAAGTGATAGCATAATAAAATATTGTGCGAGTGCATTAAAATCCAGCCTGCAATCATCTAAAAAAACACTAACTGGTTATGCAGTCACCTATGAACTCAAATAGCAGCAATTATGATGATTTAATAAGCGCTTGTATATTAGAAATCAGAAAATAAACACCAGAAACTAAAGCAACAAAACTGCGTATATGCCTATGAGGGCGCTATCCAACACAACCCAAACGCATAGTATGTATGTATTAAAATATATATATGTGACACTGCAGTGGGGGGGGAGAGGGGGGGGGGGGGGGGGGATTCGAATTCATGTCAAAACCTCCTCACCCACACTACTTAATCATTGCTGGTCCAGACAGCAAAAATATATTAACCGCAAAGCTCCCTCATGTCTGACATACTCTGTTATGCTACTGAGAGCGGAGAATAATGTGAAGAACAAAACTTCCCCTGAATAAGAAGACCCTCTCGTAGGGGAAACTTCTGGCAAATGTTCAATAACAGACACTTGAAAAAAACTGATATGGTATTAGCAGGAATCATTCTGAGACTGTTTAACCTCAATGTAATCAATAGAAACAAATGAATTGAAGGATACACGTATCCTATCATTCATTCCCATGAATACGGCTGAGGGTCAATTGTATGCGCTCAAATGCCTAATACTGGCGACACAAATGATGGAAACTATTATTCCTATGCACCGCAAACTTGACTATCCTGAAGCGACCCTACATAAGATCATGTAATAGCCATGCAGTTAGAATAAGCCCAAGATGCTGCAAGCGCTTTACTTCATGCGCTGAAATCTTAAGCACTGACTGCTGATTGGAAGATAAATTATCCTAAGCAGTACGAATAGCTAATCCATCTAGCAATAGAATGAACCGAAATGTCCCTTCTATTGGAAATTAATGACAAAAAGAAGCGTTTCTTCTCTTCTGATAAACTCTGATCTGCGTCTATAAATACATGATCGCTCTTAATATAAATTCAATGATGTAGCGTAAACAATAAGACATCATTTCTGAATATGTGGTCTCCCAAAACCGAGGGTCCCAACATCCCTGCATAGAGAGACCATCGGACTCAGGATTGTAACCCAATATATGAACTCACCATTAAATATATGCCCAAACTTGACCTTATGTTAAAAGATTCGCTAAAACAAAACAGGTCTACAGCGAAAAATGTCTACCACTCCAGTTAAGAATAACTGGAAGGGACATGTGCGTAAGCGATGCATCGAAATAACATTCATGCTGCTCCACACAACCCCATCTGACGCATGAAATCTTCGGCTGTTAATGCGTCTGATAAAAGACAAAAGCGAGCCTAACAACTGGCTAATTCGCTCTGCGAAACAACAGATGAACCAGTTTGTTGAAAATGAATTGTAGGATACGTGTATCCTTTCATTCATCGCAAGAGAAATTATCTAGTTCATTATTCAAGTGATCTAAAGAACTATACTTGCCGCATCGCCAATCATATGAACGCTCGCTTTTTGACTGAAAGATTATCATAAATAACCTAATTATCCAGTTCCAGTCAAAATCGGTCGGACTGAGCTTAATAAGAGCCTCGTGCCACCAGCTCAGAATTGTCTGATCAGTAAACTCAAAGAGACTTAAACCCTCTGTCCAAGTGGCTGTATTGTCAATCCTTAAAGTAATATATAGGAGGGATACCTATACCTTCGCAATGAGTCCTTAGAGACGAACTGAGTCTAGGACCACCTCTCCTACTCTTTCTGCTGGTGTTGGTCGATTAGACCCCAACTTAAAGAGCCGAGTATTGATGCTTTCTTGTAGATTAATCCTACATTAATGAAAGCTTACCATCAAAGACTCAGTGTCTGGAAAACTAAAGCGACCTGTAGCAAGTTTTCCACTTAGTCAAATGTTAAAGATGACGATGCAAGGGTTCGTCACATCAGAATAGCTCCCACTTAACATCTGTTAAGACAGAGATATATGTGATAAATAGGCCTGGAAAGAATTTTTAAAAGGTACCAATGTCCACAAAATTCCTTTCCATATAGACGTTGCGTCACAGTACTTAAAAGTTAAGTACATAAGACAGTGAGTCTAAATTTGCTCTGAATAAGAAATTATCTTCTCAATTGTGTCCGAGCGAACAGCAAAATGATGAAGGTAAGGCTACAACTAAGATCTTAGCCTGCTCATTCAATGCAGAGAAACTCTCAACACATCTTCCCTGGTCGTTTTTTAAATGTATGTGATCAAAAAACGGATAAAAATACAGAAGATGATGATAAGAAACGCCATTACTTCTTCCCACAGGAAGTTAAATATGGCGTCGTCTACATAATCAAAGACCTGTGACACCCGTGTAGACTTAACCGGAAAAGAGATCTTATTATCCTGCTCTTTGTCTAGATGAAGTCAGCGTCTAACAACACTAGTGGTTTCTCACAAATTCTCGCAGCATTGTGATTCACTGGAACAAGTTCAAGGAAACGATAATGGATAGTATCCATATCATCCATGAGTTGTTCCGAAAGGGAAGGTTATCCTCCTCCTTATCCCTTTCATCACTCGTCTAAATCAGATGACTGGACCGATCAAGCACCATCTGACAGCTCAAGTTTTGAGATTGACATTGAGTGCTTCTGCATTAGCAGGAATACTGTGATGAGCTGCGCAATCTGCGACAGCAAGTCCGTTACGGAGGCCAGAGGAGCAGCGGTCATGTATTACTTATCCGCCGGCTGCTCCTGGGACAGTGTGTCAGTGATGGCTCTTAACTGCGGACATCCTGATGAATGAAGCCTCATCTCCTTGGCTACTTGATGGTGTGACTTTCTTAAAAAGTGGACCTCTTGACGATGCAGACTAGATATCCTAAGTCACTTAGACAAGGTGCAGTCATGAGTGTGTAGTAGACACTGAAGAAGCCGAACTGTAGCCGCCCCCGGCTGAGAATTAAACTGAGCGTTTCGGACAATAGGTATGTACGTAAGCTCCAACTGATGCAAGTTCCTACACACAACACCCGGCCCCTGATGTTGTTAAAAGAGAGAGAGGGGTCTCCCTCTTGCTCGCGGTCATGGAAGACCCAGCCGAGCATACCTCAGAACTTATTGGCTTCTTCCTTGCCATCGTTGCAGGGTGAACGTGATTGGATTTATAGGGCTCGCTACACCATTGTTCCTCTCTCGACCGCTACGGACATACCCGGCGTCACACTACCCATATTCTGAGTAACGATCCGCCGGTTTAGTTAGCTGGAGACAAGGTCGTAAACCCTATATTCTAAGGTCTAGGAACTTGTCTTATATCATTGAGCAATTTTGCCGCTAGCTCTGAATACAATGTACATGCGACACATCCGGTGTCACGGTCCTCATATTCAATATTAACCGCTTCACTGGCGACAGGGAACTGAAACCACTCATCGTGGTATATAGCCCTGTGCAATATTAAGAGCACTTTAGCCGTAATGTGGAGGAAGCCGTAAGACTAGCCGACCCCTGCTGCCTATTAGACGGGATGTCCCAGACAGGAGGCATGGACGTAAACTCCGATTGACGCAAGTTCCTACCAACAACATCTGTCCCTAGATGATGCTGTAGGAGAGAGAGACCTCTCTCTTGCTCGCGGTCCTGGCAGACCTGGATGAGCGTACCTCGGAACTTGCCGGCTTCCTCCTTCCGTCGTCGCTGGGTGAGCATGGTTGTATATTATAGTGCTCGCTCCACCCTATATCATCTTCTAGCCCAGAGCAGACACACCTGGCGTCACAGTTCTCAGAGGCCTGAGTAACTGCTTCACCGGTCAAGCTAGCTGGCGACAACGGACTTGTGCGGTCGTGTGTGCTTTTCGAACGTAGAGAAAGCTATAAGACTAGCCAACCCCGGCAGCCTATTAGGAGCATCCCAGACAGGAAGGCATGGACGTAAGCTCCAACTGACGCAAGTTCCTACCAACAACCTCTGACCCCAGATGTTGTTATAAGAGAGAGGAGCCTCTCTCTTGCTCGTGATCATGGTAGACCTAGACGAGCATACCTCAGAACTTGTCTGCTTTCTCCTTTCCGTTGTCGCAGGGTGAGCATGTTCAGATTTTTATAGTGCTCGCTACACCTTCTCGACCGCTACAGACATACCCGGCATCACACCACCCATATTCTGCGTGATAGATCTGCCGGTTGAGCTAGCTGGAGACAAGGACATAAACCCTATATTCTAAGGCCTAGGCCCTTGTCTTATATCATTGAGCACTTTTCCGCTAGCTCTAATAGTATAATGTGACGACAGAAGCACACTCTCTGACGGCGTCACGAACCACACCATGTTCTTGTTCCTCTGTAAATAGAAACTAACAAACTATAGTGACATTTTGGCGAGGAGACCAGCAGTGTCCCCTTGCCGCGAGAGGACCGCTTGAGTCCACTCGCCTAACAACAAACCATGACACCAATCAGCAACATTGTCAAAATCTAACATATGGTACAAGAATTAGTGGTACATGTAGTACATCGACTATAAACAAGACAACGACCATGTAAATAGAGGAAAGGCTTCCTCTTATTTGCCCTGCTATTAGAGAAATATTATTACCTAAGATCTAATATAGGTCAATTGTACTATCACCAAATCTACATAAATATAAGATAACATTAAAATAATCGATGAAATAAATACATCCAAAAGAAACATTCCTTCAAAAAATAAAAAAAAATTTTGAAAATTTTTTTTTTATATAAAAGCCCAAGTTCCCAAAGGGAATGATGAGCCCAAAAAAGAGCTTAAGTTTGGACAAAATTATAATAATATGTAATAAAATTAACTGCCACACTACCGTAATATTTTATGTTACTTACAACCATCGATTCTCTAAATAATAGAAAACTACCTAGAGCATTGTCAATGTAAACAACTTCAAACGATAACAAGACCCCAGGCAACACGGCCAGAAGTCAGTAACAGAAATAAACTATCCGATGTAAAGCAAGATCTTCATCAGAAGAAAAAACGATACATCGAATGTATGATGCCTGACCAAAATGCCCAAACACCCCAAGGGTGCGGACGTAACCATGGGGATATGCAGAATAATCTTCTGTATAATACGTTAAACTCCCAAGAAATTTTTTTTAAAATTTCAATAAAACAAGCCAAGAAGCTTGTGAGCTTAACTGGGGGGATCAAGGGAAGGTAGGGAAGGAATACTAAAGGAAACAGTGGACATATCATTATCAATCAATGATGATGCCAGGCCAATGTCCCGAAATTGGGGAACATGAACTAATTTTTATAAATATTATAAAATTACAGCCCTGAACATTTCAAACCATTGTTTCTTCCTTCCTTCATCCAGTTGTGTCCTTGGATCCACCAAAATAACCACTGATTTGCGTCTGGCATCATTAAAACTGAGATTTGAAAGCACAGATGTCAGTTTGACGTAATCTGACTGAAGGGCCAAACAAAGAATAATGTTGGCGCCAGTTTCGGATACTTCCTGGCATCTGCGCATGCACGGAGGGTAAATGTATGGAGGGCCAGATAGGACTTCTAATTTTTGGTTTTGCATGCAAATTATGAGGATGGGGGGGGGGGGGGGGGGGATTTGTGTTTGGCCCTAGATATTTTTGAGTTAGCACCAGCTAGTCTGGGCCATTGGTATACAGTATAAAAATATCAAAATCTTCCTTACAGATGGACAGATGGATGGATGGATGGACAGATGGATGGAAATGACAAACACTATATGCCCCCCCCAAAATTGTTTGGGGAGGGGGGCATAAAAATAGCCCTTAATTTAGAAGGTGTTGGACACTACTCACTTGTAAATTCCATTCTGTTTGCAATTTGATGCCTGATGTGGAATTTTGCCATACTAGCAACTTCAGAAAGAATTTGGATCCCAATGTACTCCCACTCTGAAGACTAAAGGACACTTTTTTTTAGAATTTTGTAGCTAAACTCAGTTTCTAAGGATGAGTAGTTAAAAGAAGTGATGTGGGTAATTTTTACACTCACTTCCTTACACTATATAATCTATGACATTCACAAAATTCAAACTGAGCACAAATATGAATGGGAACATCAAGTAGAAGCACAGTCAAGTAAGAAATTGTGGGTCTCACTGGATATTGTCTTGTGAAATATCTCTGTTAATAATAATAATATACCCATTTATATAGCGCCAAAATTATAGTTCAATGGATAAAGAACAATATTCTAAGGCATTGTACATGTTACTGAGCTCATGCAAATATAAAAACAGAATATATACAGTATTTTACAGACCAGAACATCACTTATAGGCTTTTTGAAATAGATATCTTTTGAGATCTTTCTTGAAAGTGTTGACATTTGACAGTCTTTTTAGATGATTAGGTAAATTATTCCACAAGTGAGGACCAGCAAATGAAAATAACTTATCTCCAAATGTCTTACACTTATTTTTTGGAACATGTAGTAGCATTTTATCATCAGACCTCAGGTTGTATTGACACACATACTTGGTATTGATGAGTTTTGGTACTGTTAATCCCTGGAGGGCTGGAGATTTTTATATAGTTTTTATATAGTTTTGATACACATTGACCATCTACATGATGTGGCTTTGCAGTTATTTCTAGGCAAATCTTGGCTGCCTATACAGGCAGCCAAGATTTGGCATGAAACAATTGCCAAGATTCTTAGAATATAACTTGAACGTTTACCAAGAGACTGCACATTGGGGAAACTGTTCTGTTGCAGAAAAAATAAAGTCGGAATTTGGCCCTCCAGGGTTATAATGCACCTAACTTTCAAACATGAAACTATTTACCATACCTTCATTACAAATTTCACCTGCTAACTTCAAAAGGGTTACAGAAAAATTCCTATCCCAGAATTTTTACAGCCTCCGAATCTGACAGCTTTTCAGACCTCTAAAGCCACAGTACATACAATATTATTTCATCTATTATATCTTGTTTTACAGAGGTCCACGAGCTCTGTCAACTACGATGCTTATGCGTAATTAATTATTCTTGTCAATGGAATATTTTCCACTGGGAAAGCGGCTATTCAGTGAACAAGATTGCACAGTACAAAGCAGTGTACTTGAAATTTTTCAAAGCACAACTTGGTTGGGACATTTGCTTTTAGACTGAGAGGAGTTAAGATGATAGCAAAGAGAAAATGTACTCACCTAAATTGTGCATGTATTAAAGGATTATCATTCAAAATTAAGACTTGCAAGCTGGTTAATCTTCTCATCTGTGGAGGAATAGTTTCTGAAAAATAATCATATTAATTAAATGGATGATTTTGAACATGTTCACAATTGAACAGAAGGTTTCAAAAACATTTAATACTGTTTTAACCCTTTGCACAATAATGTAGAAATAACAAAATTTCTAAGTGAAAATTTTTCCCATAATGCAATTAGAAGTTTAACCAACTCAATCTTGTTTGACAGAGATCACTGAGCTCTGTCAAACAAGATTGAACAGGTTAAATTTCTAGTGTGCAGAGGATTAATTTTACTAGCTGGTAGTCTTATCCAGGACAGTATTATACTTGTTACTTGTGAAGTTAAAAAATTTATAGTAATTTCTATATTTTTTATACTTACCAATGACCCAGACATAGCTGGTGCTAACTCTTAAAATATAGGGCCAAACACAAATTTTGCCCCCCAATCCCCAAAATTTGCATCTAAGACCAAAGAAAACATGTCCTGAATGGCCCTCCACACTTCACCTCTACTGCGCATGCGCAGTGTCAAGGACGTTCCGAAATTGGCGCCATTAATCATTCTAATAACCAGTGTCTGGTAAGCGCTATGTACTCAGCGGGGAGGCAAGAGTTCCCAACTCCTGGGAGGGCCATCCCCATCTGGGTTATTGGTAAGTATAAAAAATATAGAAATTACTATAAATTTTTTAACATTTTTATACTGTACCAATGACCCAGACATAGCTGAATAGTAAAAAGGCTGGAGGGCCAAGGACATAGAGCAAGATGGAATACGCTCAATAATATAAAATAGAGTCATCCCCTCTAGGGAAAAAGAAGTAATATGCCTTACATGTATCTTTCTTATTTATGATAAATTAGAAAGATACAACACCTTCCAAAATTGAGCATCATACATCCATGTACTCTATTAATATCCAATATAATCCTTATACTAATAATTTTTAAAGTAAGCCGATAAATAAAGTAAGTCTAGAGAATAGAGACTCTTATACTCCTTAAAAGTGTCTGAGGATTGCATAATCATGTCCGTTGACACATGCAATATTCAAAAGCTATACTTTAAAAACTAAGACTTGAATGAATTATTAAAACATAAACTTCTCACTAAACAACCATCCCAATAACAGCTCAGAATTACTAACTCCGGAGGAGGTATCCCCTTGTTTTCATAGTAAAACAGGTGACCCAAGGGAACACCCTCCCCCCACCCCCCTTTTTCTTGCCCTGGGTCAAATAGCCCAGAGCGAAGAGGGCAGCAGAACGGAGTCACTGCCGAAAAAGACAGCCTACCTAGCTATAGTAGCAACTGTTAAGTGAATGACATTCTGAGCAGTAGATAATAGACCTAACAATAGAGGCCTCCAGAAATGGACTCGATATTTCTGAGATAAAAATTCATGAATGTGGATGGCTGAGCGCAATGAGCAGCCTTCAAAAATCTATAATAGCGACACTATTAATGTAAGCCCAAGATGTAGAAGAACTCTTACTTCATGAGCCGAAATCTTAAGCACAACTGCTGAGTCAATGATATACCATAAGCAGTACCGATAGTTAATAGAATCCATTAGCAATAGAATGGAGCGTAACGTCCTTCTACTAGGCATCAAAGACAGAAGAAGCTTACGCCCGTAGTAATAAACAGATATCTGTTTATAAATACATAAACTCTAACCGGAGAGAGTAAAGGCCTATGCCCGTACGAAGACGGAAGGACCTTAATAACAATAGGTTCCGGATATTAGGAGCCTAACTCTTATGCAAAAATCCAACCTAAATAGTAAAGGAAGTAGTGATTCCGAAACTACGAAAGTGAAAATCATCCATCGATAGTGCATGAAACTCACTGACTCTTCAGTAAAAGAGAAACCAACAGAATTACTGTCTAAAAGGTCAGAATTTGAAAACTACTGTTTCCAGAGGCTCAAATGATTACTTAGCTAAATAAGAACCGAAGTTAAATTCCATATAGGAATTTAATCTAAAGATTCTAAGTCTATTTATCAAAAAGTTACTAACTGACTTAGATAAAGAGACATAAGACTCAATTGTAAACTATCCTAGAGTGCATAGGTATGAGGTAACATAAACCTATAACCTTAATAATAACAGGCTGCAGTAGATCTTGTGAAACAAGTATACTAAAAAGTTGCAATGAGTAGTATGGAGGGATCAACAATATGAACATAATGATCCCTACACCAACGACGGAAGAGCCTCCACTTTAGCCGCATAGAATAGCGAAGAAGAGGATCTCCTATAGTAAGAAATCGCGTCCAAAGCTCGTCCAGTACAATGCTTACAATGCAATACGGACCACACAACGGAATACATGAAGGTTGCGACCTTGCGGGTTGTGATAAAGATGACACGATTTACCCAGCGAAAAAAGATCCTCTCATTGAGGAAGATTTCACGTTAAGTCCCACAGTAGACAACAGAGTAAATTACCCATGGTCTCTGTGAAGATAGAGATGCTATCAACAGAAATGTATTGTGGTTGTTTATCTTAGCAATACCTGCTGAAACAACAGCGCCGGAGGATACGCGTATCCTATCATTCCGTCCTATAGATCAATAGAGCGTTAACAACATTAGCTCAGAGATCCGGACAAGGCAACACATACGTCTGCAATTGATTAGCAAGCTGTGTCGTAAATAAATCATCATTGGGCGCTCCCATAGATAGCAAATCTGATTGAATACTTGTTTGTTGAGAGTCCATTCTGACAGCAACAAGCGACCCCTAAGTGAACGGGAGTCCGGTAAAACAATCAGACGACCCAGAATATGACGGACCGAAACAGAACTTGGTGTACTATAACCAACAGACGGATTCTTTCCATTAAATTGAATAACGGAAACGAATGAGTGCCTCCCTGGTTCCGGAGATACGCCACTACTGTCGAATTAACGGACAGGATTTGGGCATGCGTTTCTGAATAATGTTCATGCAATGACATAAAGCAAGCCTAAAAAACATTATTCCGCAGAAGATAATTGGTTGCTGAGAGACTGCGGAACCCAAAGACCCTGGCACTTCGAATCCGTTGGGATCAATATTATATCCCAATCTGTTTGACTGGCAACCGTCATAACTGCAACACTCGGGTCCGGCAACTGCAGTGGCACTCTCTGAGTCAACCACCGAATGTTTGCCCCAGTCTGAATCTCTTGTAACACTAGATAGACAAGAGAACGTGTAAATCGAGCAATTCATGGATTGCTGAAAAGTTGCCGTCGAAGAGAAGCTTCTCCGAGAACGAAGCGACTCTGAGAGAGTTCTTAACCTTACTATCCACGCGCGTGGATGTAGCTAGGGCTGCGTCACGTCTAACCAACTCCAATCAGCCACTGAAGGGCGGAGTTATACGTGAACAAACTACTGCCCTCAAAAGAAATCACATTGAGAATAATATCCCGTAAATCTTTTCTTGAAGACGTAATGATAACGCCTCAGTAAGGTGGATTACATATGATAAAGCGTCTAAGTTAAGTCTACTAGACATCATTGTCGTTTCCAACATTGAGGTTGGAAAAGACATAGACGGCGAAAAAGAATATTTCCAGTCTTTAACCACACCGTCTAGACGCATATGAACTCTCGGTATGCCCTGCTCTGCCAAAATAAACTATTCGTATAAATGATAAAACGGCAGAAATGAGCAACGCGGACAAGAAACTAAACTATCATGCTTGGTAGCAGGCTTGTATGCATATATAGCGTCGAAAAATAAAACACATGTTGTAATGAAATTATTGGACTGCGTCGGTAAGTCAGGGACAATGTCCCTGAACCGATCCAAAATTCCGAGTCCAATGACGCTATAAGTCTCTTATCCAACATCGCAGCAATGTAGTCCGAAATAACAATCACTGGAAGATAATGCCAGAAGATATGAATGGCAGCTTCCGATACTACGAAAGGGAAAACTCGAAATCTTTCGAATCCCTTTCGCCATCCTGTCGGACCCTATAAAGCGTTCGGTCGTCCGTACCTGATGCAACCGCGGACCGCACCGACCCAGCGCCGTCGGATAATTCCTGATTCGACCAAGAAACTGTCAATTGCTGGGATGCTGCGAAACAACTGTGCTAAATCGGATAGCACGTCCGTCACTGAGGCCTGAGGAGAAGCAGTCCTACAATGCATTGCCGCTGGAAGCTCCGTGATCGTTACCCCGTGCATACTACCAATATGCGAGCGAACGGAGTGTATAGGCCTCGTGTCCCTTGGCTACCGGATGGCGTGACCTATTCGCCGTGGAATCACTGAATGACGAAACTGATCGGATACTCGAGGTCACGTAGCCAATGTGCGGTCGTGTGCCCTGCTGTGAGGATGAGGAAGCATTATGGACAGTCTCTCGGACTGTCAATATAACGGAGCGTCCCGACCGACAGACATACATATGCTCCGAATGTAAAATATCTGAACCACAACATGCGGTCCCCTATGTTGTTGGACGAGAGAGGGACCTCTCTCGCTCACAGCCCGGACGGACCTGGACAAGCCAGGAACCGGACTAACAGGCTTCCTCCGATCTGTCCTCAATCTGCCGTCACTGGGTGAGTACTAAAGTAATTAAAGTGCTCGCATCACCCAAATCTCCTTCCTAGACCGCAACGGACGAACCCGGCAGCCGAACCATTCGATGAATGCACGCTACACCGGGTGAGCTAGCGAATGTCACTCCGTCGATCCTACAAGGGATCTCTTAGGCGATAGACATATTCCATGAGCACTTATTGCCGCTAGCTCTTCATTAACTATGATGACAGAGGCACACTTTTGAAAGACATCTCCGTAACTTTGCGAACAAGAAACCAGAAATGCTTGGTTATAGCAAGCATATAATAATAATATATATAGCGTCATTCAATAATTTGAAAGTTTGTGTGACATTATTGGACTATGTCGGAACTGAGGGACGATTTCCCTGAACTGAACCAAAAATTTCTAAGTCCACCGACGCTATCAGTTTCTTATCCGGCATCGCAGCATTCTGGTCCGACGAAAGAAGCTGTAGAAGACCAAGTCAGATGACATACACAACAGCATATGTTGTTCCGAAAGGGAAAGCTCGAAATCCTCCAAATCCCTTTCGGTATCCCGTCGGACCGGATGAAAATTTTCGGACGTCCGTACCCGCTTCCGCGGAGCGTCCCGACCCAGCATCGTCGGATAAAAAATATGCGACAGATTCAGTTGATGCTGGGATGCTGCGATAAACTGTGCTATTTAGGAAAGCACGTCCGTTCCCGAGGCCTGTGCAGTAGCGGTCTTACGATGCATTGCCGCCGGAAGCTCCGTGTACGTTGACTCCCGCACACTTCCTATGCGAACGTCCGGAGTCTGCAGGCCTCGTGTCCCTGGCTACCGGATGGTGTGACCTGGTCGCCGATGATTCTCTGACTGGCAAAGCTGACTGGATATCCGAGGTCACGTAGCCAAGAGCGGTCGTGTGCGCTACCATGAGAATAAGGAAGCCTTATTGACAGTCTACTCCGGACTGACTATATGTTGGAGCGTCCCGAGCGACGGACGCATGCTCCGAATGCGAAACATTTTGTACCACAACATCTGGGGCCAGATGTTGTTGTACAAGAGAGGGGCCTCTCTCGCTCGCCGTCCGGATGGACCAGAACGAGCTATGAACCGGACTAAAAGGCTTCCTCCGTTCTCCCTCTGATCCGCCGTCACTGGGTGTGCATTTGGTTGATTTATAGTGCTCGCATCACCCCAAAATTCCTTCTAGACCGCAACGGACGAACCCGGCTGCCGAACCATTCGGTGAATGGACGCTACACCGGGCGAGCTAGCGGACGTCAAAGGCCGTCGAACCTACTAGGGTCCTCTTAGGCAATTGGCGTATTTACATGAGCACTTTTCCGCTAGCCCTTCATTAATTGTGACGACGGAGGCACACTGTTGGAAGACATCACAGATACATCACCCTAATCTTGATCGTCTGAAATAGAAATTGATAAAGTAGAGTGACCCTGCGGGGAAAGGACCGGAGTGTCCAATTCCCCAATAACATACCGTGACATACGCTTCCCATATTGTCATCGAAATCATACGATACAGAACAGGAGTTAATGCGAGTACACTGACCACATATAGAATGATTATAAAAGTCAGAGGAAGACTTCCTCTTATTACAATTGATCAATATCCTTTCAATGTGAAAAGAAAACAAGTCCTGGTACTCGCACTAACCCCTGGCAATCAAAATACATAATAATAATATGATCCATTAATATAGAAAAAATAATTGAAATCAAAATATTTTGAAAAAATATTTTTTCAGAACAGCCCAAGTTTCTGAAAAGTAACGTTGAGCCCCAATGGATCCCAAGCCTAAGTGTGGACAAAAATTTTAAAAATATTTTAAACAATTTATTCAACACTTACGAACAATAATAATGTATCTAGTTATGATTAAAATAACATCAAGATATTATTTTCCAGAAATCCCCCCCTCACACAGAGGGCTGTTGTAAATGTAAACAATGAATGTAAAAACACTAAAATAAGACTCCAGGCACCCAGGCCTGGAATCAGTTACCAAAAATACACTATCTGATGCAAAACAGAAACTTCCAGGGAAGAAACTGCAGAACATCAGATGGTAGATGCAGAACACAACGCCTAACCACCCGTAGGTGAAGACGTAAACATGGGGAAAAGAACAGAATTCATTCTGTTATTCAGCTAAAACTCCCAAGAAAATTTAGTAATAATAATTACAAAAACTATGCCAAAAGCATGGGAGAATAGAAAGTGGGGACTTAAAGGACAGGGAGAGAGGAAAACACTGAAAAATCAGTGTAACTAAATAATCAGAATGACAACAAAATGGCTGCTGCCTCGAAAATCGGTAACTTAACATAATTTCATTAAAAAATTTTAAGTTACAGCCCTAATAATATTCTGTCACACATTTTTCCTCTCCTCCTTCTCTATCCTCCTTAGAATTACCATTTCACTAATATTTATGTGTCTGGCGTCATTTAAACTGAGATTTACAAGCACAAAGATCAGTCAGATGTTAACTGATGAAGGGCCAAACTTAGAATGATGGCGCCAATTTCGGAACGTCCTTGACACTGCGCATGCGCAGTAGAGGTGAAGTGTGGAGGGCCATTCAGGACATGTTTTCTTTGGTCTTAGATGCAAATTTTGGGGATTGGGGGGCAAAATTTGTGTTTGGCCCTATATTTTAAGAGTTAGCACCAGCTATGTCTGGGTCATTGGTACAGTATAAAAATATATGTTTCCTTTAACCCTATACATAATATGACAAGCAGCTCATCATATTTTTCATAAATAATTAAAAATTCTCTTTTTATTTTCTCACAATGCCTAGCAAATAACCCTTAATTAGATTGAGTTCAACCAGTTCATTTGAATGAGGGTATCATAATCTCTTCTGGGAGTAAAAAAAACCCCAAAATCTGAATGGTTGACAGTTATTATACATGAATCCTAAACTATTATTACTAGCATCTGACAATGTTGTGTCAGATATAGGTATTATTTCCGTGTATGAAAGCACAACTTACACAATGAAAATACACAAACTCCACAACTTAAAAGTTTAAATTTCCACCAAAATCAACCAAGAAACTGCCTAATATATTTTTCAATGAAGTTAGATTTTCAAGTACTATCAAGGGCTTGAATTTCTGCTTGAGAATGCACCTTTAAGCAATTTGATAGACTTGTACAAACCTTACATTCTGTTTAACTGGTTGAGTGCTAAAAGCACCTGTTTCCAACGTTTGCATCACATAGTACAAGTATTGAAGGAGTGCCGCGACTATGGTCAAACAGCAAGCCTATATTCGGCATATTCTGAGGCTTCTTGGACTTCTTGGACTTCTTGGACTTACACTAAATATCAATTATTATAATGGCAACAATAATAATGAGGCCAAAAACATAAGTTCGCTGCACTCCCACAAATAAACATCACAACAAGGATACATAACATAGACAAAACAAAAAAAATTTTGAATAAAATTTTTTTTTAAATTTTGAATGAAGCCTAAGTGCCCCAAGGGAACCTCATGAGCCCAAGGGCATCCCGATAGAGCCTAAGTGTGGGCAACCACTAACTAATAAAGGCTAAACTACCGGAATAAGATATACTATGTATCCTAATAGAAAAATCATTGATTTGTGTCGGGCATCTTCAAAAATGAGAATTAAAAGCACAGATGTCAGTTCAGTTGTTACTGACATTGGGCCAAACAGAAGAATGATGTTTGTGCCAATTTCGGTTTCTTCCTGTGTACTGTGCATGCACAAGTACTAAAAGTATGGAGGGCCAGATAGGACTTTTAATTTTCAGTATTGTATGCAAATTTTGGGGAGTGGGGGGGTTCAAAATTTGTGTTTGGCCCTTAACCCTTTACCTAACGAATCGCCCGCATACGCCCGCGTAAATTTCAAATTATATATTTCAAAATATTTCAACAAAACGATATCATGTGACCCCTCATTGGAACAAGCTCACCGAGATTGTTCCAATGAGGGGGTCACATATTATGGTTTTGTTGAAATTTTTGGACAAATTTTAAAAAATAGTAATTAAAATAATAAATTTTGATATTCTCTACGTTGGGTAAAGGGTTAATAATATTGAGGTTGCACCAGCTTAGTCTGGGCCATTGGTTTTAGTATTAAAATATACCAAAACCAAACTCACAACTCCAATACTCCCCATGTCTATTTGTCACTGCTTTGTAGTTCTTGAAAACACTCTAAAATACTCTACTCAAACAAGTGATCAGGATCCTTGATTGTCGACAAGGTAGGAGGAAGTTTAATAAGAAGAAAATAAACAAAAGTGACCACATTTTACTAAAAAAAAGCTGAAAAAAATATATAAACAAGCCAGAAAATAAACAGACTGTCATCTGCAAAAAGAGGTCCCCAGAGGGTGAATTTTGTGATGCTACCCTGCACAGCAGGGTAGCAACACTAAATTTACCCTCTGTGAACCTCAATTTGAATCAAGGTCTCAAAACTAAACAGAAAGAGGTACCCAGAAGATAAATTGTCCCACTGTATGGGATAGCATCATCCAATTCACCCTCTGGGGACCTCATTCTGCAAATGTCAGACTGCTTATTTTCAGGCCTGTATATAGAGTCAATAGGTAAGCAATAATATGCTTTATCGTCATTCATATCTGCTTTCTGTAATGTTCAAAAACATATTACTGAGGGTTACGTTAAAACTATTTACCTAAACAGTTGTGGCTCACATCCACAAAAACAAGGTCTGTAAGATTTATGAACAACTGGTTTGGTATCATACCAATACTGAAAAAAAGAGAAACAAAACATGGACCAGGAATATTTTCACCAAATCTTGAAAGGCATGAAATACATTCTGTCACATGGCAGCAATTCATAGTCAATACTTGAGTCAAACATTACTTGATAAACTTCACATTAAATAAAATGAAGCTTTTTCCTTTCCCCAGTGTGGACAAAAAACTCCAAAAGATGGTATACAAAACTATGTAGGTTATTTAAAAAAATATTGTTTCTGAGACAATTTTTCATGAATTTCTTTTACGAGGGAGAGAGATTTCTTTTCCTTCAATCCCAGAAAACTGCTTGGAATGTTTACTCATTAGTCATTCACCAGTTGTTTTTATGTAATTGGGAGTGTCCATTATATTTATTACACATTAAAGTTTGAAAAGAATTAGCTTTAATCAGAGGCAGAATTTGTCTGGTCAAAAATAAAATGGGTGCAAAGTATTTGCACAATGTTGATTTTGATGGAGGGTTTTTTGGAGGTTTTTTTTGGCAGACTCTTAATGATGCGGAAGGGGCTTGAGAAACAAGATTTTTTACAGCCTTACCATTAAACTTTTTATACAATGTGTATTTTACCCCACAGAAACTTTTCCAAAACAAATTTTAACATTTTTGTCAGGTTGTTTGCAGTGTGCTGACATGATGTCAGATTTGCTGTTTTCATTACAAGTACTACCGGTATGCAAAGGCTAGGAAATTTAAAAATGATGACCAATAACATTGTTTGATCGAACCTGTCAACCAAATGAAAGTGTCAATGACACTGTAACTCAACTTGTTAAGACATGTACATGTATAGTATGTGACACATCAAGGACAAACATCTAGGTAGTGACCTGATAACAAAGGTACATATAAAGTATTGTAATGGTCTGTACATAAATACTGACCGTAGCCTGTAACAAATGTATAGGTAAAGTATTGTAAAGGTGGGTGACAGTCAGATGCTACACTAGAAAAGAAATCTTCGAGTCCCAGACTGGGTCTGACTGAACCCCAAAATATTTGTTCTCATAGCACAGTGATAAGAAAGGCACCCCAAAACACACACGTTCCTGTCCCAAGGTGATAACAAAGGTACCCAAGAAGTTTCATGAAGATCAGTTCATAAATACAGCCTCTAACCCGAGCCATATTGACATGTGCACTTACTGTGTACAAGTAGCATTGAATAAATCAAAGTTCATCTAATTTGCATAATTTCTGCTCGATAAAAAAACCTGTACTATATGTGATGTATTCCATGTAAATAAACATTCATACAAAAATTTATTCAAATCAGAACTTTCATACAGAAGTTCTGTACAAAAAACTGATTGCACTAATTTTGGTACAAAATGGCTGCTGGTGGCCATTTTGAATTTTGGACCACACCTCAAAACACTTGTTCTCATCCCACAGTGATAACAAAGGTACCCAAGAAGTTTCGTAAAGATTGGTTCATAAATACGGCCTCTAGCATGAGCCGTATAGAAGTTGTGACAAAAAACTGATTGGACCTAATTTCGGTACAAAATGGCCACTGGCAGCCATCTTGAATTTTGGACCGCACACAGAAACACTCGTTCTCGTCCCAAGGTGATAACAAAGGTACCCAAGAAGTTTTGTGAAGATCGGTTCATAAATAGAGCCTCTAACCCGAGCCATATTGACATGTGCACTTACTGTGTACAAGTAGCATTGAATAAATCAAAGTTCACCTAATTTGCATAATTTCTGCACGATAAAAAAACCTGTACTATATGTGATGTATTCCATGTAAATAAACATTCATACAAAAATTTATTCAAATCAGAACTTTCATACAGAAGTTCTGTACAAAAAACTGATTGCACTAATTGTGGTACAAAATGGCTGCTGGTGGCCATCTTGAATTTTGGACCACACCTCAAAACACTTGTTCTCATCCCACAGTGATAACAAAGGTACCCAAGAAGTTTCGTAAAGATTGGTTCATAAATACGGCCTCTAGCCTGAGCCGTATAGAAGTTGTGTACAAAAAACTGATTAGACCTAATTTCGGTACAAAATGGCCACTGGCAGCCATCTTGAATTTTGGACCGCACCCAGAAACACTCGTTCTCGTCCCAAGGTGATAACAAAGGTACCCAAGATGTTTCGTGAAGATCGGTTCATAAATACAGACTCTAGCCCGAGCCGTACTGACATGTGTACTTACTGTGTGTAAGTAGCACTGAAAAAATCAAACTTCATCTAATTTGCATAATTTCTGCACGAGAAAAAAACCTGTATTATATGTGATGTATCCCATGGTACTAAACATTCACACAAAAAATTATTCAAATCAGCGCTTTTCATATGGAAGTTCTGCGCAAAAATCTGATAGCATCTAATTTTGTACAAAATGGCTGCCATCGGCCAACTTGAATTTCGGACTGGACCCAAAAACGCTCGTTCTCGTCCCACAGTGATACCAAAGGTACGCAAGAAGTTTCGTAAAGATCAGTTCATAAATACGGCCTCCAGCCCGAGCCGTATTGGCATTTGCACCTACAGTGCTGAAAGTAACACTAAATATATCAAAGTTAGTCTAATTTGCATAATTTACACACGGGAAAAAAACCCGTATTACATGTGATGTATCCCATGGTACTAAACATTCATACAAAAAATTATTCAAATCAGAGCTTTTATATGGAAGTTCTTCACAAAAATCTGATTGCACCTAATTTTGTACAAAATGGTTGCCAGTGGCCAACTTTTCATAAATACAGCCTCTAGCCCGAGCCATATTGAATTGTTGACAGACAGGACGGACATACGGACGACTGGCCATGGCATAAGCTCAAATTTGACTTACGTCAAAGTTGAGCTAAAAATGTTATCAAATATAATTCTTTCAACTTCTTGGTTTGTCCTACTGATCTCTATTCAACTGGAATGCAGGAATGATCATTGGTTACAAACAGAAAAGTATCCCGGCTTCTGCCATCTTGATGAGGGTTTTGTTCCTATGAATTGACAATGCTCAACAAAAACTGTTTTTCAAACCAGCGTTCAATTTTGTGATGCCTCACAATTGCCAATTTGTTTTAAAAAATATGGTATGATGTGTGTGAATGAAAGTGTCAATGACACTGTAGCTTAACTTGTCTGTGTGTTATGTTTAATGAAAAGGATAATGTTCAATGTTTATAAAAGGACTATGAAATAAGACAAGAATTGTGATAATTGGGAATATGTTAATTTCTGTTCCCTGTATGCTACGTTTTCAATAAAAATAATATGAGTTGTAGACTGTACTAAAGAATTGAGGGGTGGGTTAATGTGGCCCTCACAGTTAATGCATGTGGCCCTCACAGTTAATGTATATCAACAAAAGTTACCAATTTACAGTGAAATTATTCCAAAACGAGTCATCCTATCAAGTTACAATGAAATCCCTTCATAAATACGGCCTGTAGACTGTGCTAAAGGTTTTTGGGCTTCGGGCCTGTGTGGCCATCATGGTTGACCGATCGCAACCAAAAGGGGACGTCCTCATCTAGACATTATACTGAGTCATCCTACCAAGTTACAATGAAATCCCTTCATAAATATGACCTGTAGTCTGTGCTAAAGCTTTTCGGGTTTTGGGCTCAGGCAGCCATCATGGCTGAATCATCGTGAACAAAAGCGGACGTTCTCATCTAGGCATTATCTGGAGTCATCCTACCAAGTCACAATCAAATCCCTTCATAAATATGACCTGTAGACTGTGCTACATGTTTTCAGGCTTCGGGCACCTGTAGCCTTCACAGTTGACCAATCGCGACCAAAAGGGGATGTTATCATCTCGACATTATATGGAATTAACCTACCAAGTTACAATGAAATCCCTCCATAAATACAACCTGTAGACTGTGCTAAATGTTTTCGGGTTTAGGGGATTGGGCAGCTATCATGGCTGAATGATCGTGACCAAAAGGGGATGCTCTCATCTAAACATTATCTGGAGTCATCCTACCAAGGTACAAAGAAATCTCTTCATAAATATGACCAAAAGACTGTGCTAAAGGGTTTGGGGCTTCGGGCCCCTGTAGCCATCACAGTTGACCAATTGCGAGCAAAAGGGGACATACTTATCTAGACATTATATGAAGTCAGCCTACCAACTTACATGAAATCCCTCCATAAATACGACCTGTAGACTGTGCTTAGGGTTTTGGGATTTTGGGCTCGGGCAGTCGTCACGGTTGACAGATCACCACCAAATGGGGAAGTTCTCATCTAGACATCATCCAGAGTCATCCTACCAAGTTACAATGAAATCCCTTCATATTAAATATGACCTGTAGACTGTGCTAGAAGTTTTTGGGTTTCGGGCTTGGGCAGCCGTCACGGTTGACAGATCATGACCAAAAGGGGACGTTCTCATCTAGATATTATACAGAGGCATCCTACCAAGTTACAATGAAATTCCTTCATAAATACGACCTGTAAACTGTGCTAATGATTTTCGGGTTTTGGGCTCGGGTAGCCACCACAGTTGACCGATCACGATCAAAAGGGGATGTTCTCATCCAGACATGACCTCAAACCTGCATATGAAATTTTGTGACGATCGGATAAGAACTACAGGGTGTAGCCTGTGCTAAAGGAAAATGTGAACAGATTCAATGACTAACAGACTCACAGACTAACAGACTTCCACACACGTGATGGCAATAGCTTATCTTGACTTGGTTAAGCTAAAAATGAATATGTTAAAGGTGTTCACATTTTCCTCGCAATGCAAATTGAATATTCACTGCATACTTTATTTATTATTTATCATCAACAAAACGTAAGTGCTGACATGGGAAAATTGATACTGTGATACTGGTTTATGTGCTCGGCAAATACCATGACATTTGCTAAACCCTTAAAGGCCTGAGGATTTTTATACATTTTCGCTCTACTTTGAAAGCCTACTTCCAGTGGCTTTGCCTTTGTTTCTAGTGAAGCCTTGACTGCCTACAGCTTGGTAAACACCATGACATTTCCTTAACCCTTAAGGGCCTTGAGATTTTTATACATTTTTGATATACTTTGAAAGCCTACCGCTAGTGGCTTTATAGTTGTTTCTAGTCAAGTCTTGGCTGCCTAAAGAGGCAGCCAAGACTTGCCTAGAAACAAATGACAAGGCACTTAGAAAACACATTTTGAGTTTACCCAAACTATTCTTGTTGGGGCACCTGTTCCTTTGGAATAAAAAGTTATCAAAAGTCGGAATTAGGTCCTAAAGGGTTAAGTAAAAGCAGTAATGATGTGACTACAGTCACTGCCTAACAGATTCACTTCATCAAACATGACCAAGGGGAGGAGTTACACATGTTGATGGACATGACGGACTTGATGTCATCTTAAGATATGTAGATCGAGTTGCGATTTTTTTCACTAACGTTCCAGCAACACAGTTGTGTGGAAAACAGTGGTTTGTCTTTGATGAAATAAAATCTCCTGTGATCAATGTGACTACAGTCACAGCACAACAGCTTTCATTTATTTAAACACCACCAATGGGCGGAGTCAAATGCATGGATTGACTTGATGCCATCATGAAGAGGATGATTGAGTTGTGATATGTTTCATGGATGTTCGAACAATACAATTGTGTAGAGATGAGTTGCTTGTCCTGAGAACCTGTGAGTACAGGGATTCTTTTGTGTATGTACAGGGGCCGAATATGGGCCACTTTCTCAATGGCATTTGGGCATGATTTTTCCAATTTCCAACCCAAAATTTCCCAATCACAGCTCCCACTCCAAGAAAACTTTAATGCACACTTGGCATCCAGAACTTGGTTGGTTTTCTGAGGACTTACGACCATCAAGTTTAGGACACCAACTTTGCATTAAAATTTAACTTGCTTACCTAACAAAGCTTAGAAAGTGTCTGAATTCAAAGGCAAATGACAATTTCTTCTTTAATAGTATATGAATAGTTTAACTGGTTGAGGGCTAGATTATTTTTGGTGGTCTGAATTGTTATTCAAAACTTGTTTTATTACAAATTATAGCCCACAGGCACTCCAATAATTTGTAATAAACAAATTTTTATAAACAAAACATCATTTGTGTTTGAATGAATACGAAATATAAGCAAGGAAAGTGCTGGCTTTTGCTCTGGTATCCTCATTTTTTGAAAGCCCTGATAGTGGCTTCTAGCACTCAACCAGTTAATAGAGACTGCAGAGGGTGGAGTGAACATGATTCCATGTGACTCTTTGTTCTAAGAATTACATGTAGTATACATTCAGTTGCTTAGTTAGGTATTGATTTTTATGTGCTCTGTTCAATTCAAATGTAAAATTTCTTAGTCTTTGTATGTTTCTTCCCCTCCAAAACAAATTCCCAGTCGGAGACTCTGTGACACAAATTTTCCCAACATCATGGGAAGAAGAATCTCTGGATTACAGACAGAGTACACCCTTTTTTTCTTCAAGCAATTGTGTTTTTTGCATATCGTATCTTATCAATACATATTTTCAAAATCAGAAACATATCTGCAAGCCTCAGAGTTATTTCCAAAGCATATTGGCTGAAAATCAAAAAATGCCGCTCAGGATCACAGATCCAATGTCGAGTTGTGACCTTGACCTTTGACCTGGCGAGTCCAAGGTCAATAGGGTTCTTCCTCGCACCAAGGCCAACACACCTATGAAGTTTCATGACTCTAGGTTGAACCACTATCAAGTTCTCATCCGGAAACCAATTGTTGCGATATGCTATGTACAAGGTCACTGTGACCTTGACCTTTGACCTGGTGAGTCCAACATCAATAGGGTTCTTCCTCGCACCAAGGCCAACACGCCTGTAAAGTTTCATGGCTCTAGGTTGAACCACTATCAAGTTATCATCCGGAAACCAATTGTTGCGATATACTATGTTCAAGGTCACTGTGACCTTGACCTTTGACCTGGTGAGTCCAAGATCAATAGGGTTCTTCCTCGCACCAAGGCCAACATACCTATGAAGTTTCATGACTCTAGGTTGAACCACTATCAAGTTATCATCCGGAAACCAATTGTTGCGATATACTATGTTCATTGTCACTGTGACCTTGACCTTTGACCTGGTGAGTCCAAGATCAATAGGGTTCTTCCTCGCACCAAGGCCAACACACCTATAAAGTTTCATGACTCTAGGTTGAACCACTATCAAGTTATCATCCGGAAACCAATTGTTGCGATATACTATGTTCAAGGTCACTGTGACCTTGACCTTTGACCTGGTGAGTCCAAGATCAATAGGGTTCTTCCTCGCACCAAGGCCAACATACCTATGAAGTTTCATGACTCTAGGTTGAACCACTATCAAGTTATCATCCGGAAACCAATTGTTGCGATATACTATGTTCATTGTCACTGTGACCTTGACCTTTGACCTGGTGAGTCCAAGATCAATAGGGTTCTTCCTCGCACCAAGGCCAACACACCTATAAAGTTTCATGACTCTAGGTTGAACCACTATCAAGTTATCATCCGGAAACCAATTGTTGCGATATACTATGTTCAAGGTCACTGTGACCTTGACCTTTGACCTGGTGAGTCCAAGATCAATAGGGTTCTTCCTCGCACCAAGGCCAACACACCTATGAAGTTTCATGACTCTAGGTTGAACCACTATCAAGTTATCATCCGGAAACCAATTGTTGCGATATACTATGTTAAAGGTCACTGTGACCTTGACCTTTGACGTAGCGAGTCCAAAATCAATAGGGTTCTTCCCCTCACCAAGGCCAATCTACCTATGAAGTTTCATGAATGTGAGTTGAACCATTATCAAGTTATCATCCGGAAACCAATTGTTTAAGATTTACTATGTTCAAGGTCACTGTGACCTTTACCTTCGACGTAGCATGTCCAAAATCAATAGGGTTCTTCCTCCCACCAAGACCAACCTATGTATGAAGTTTAATGAATGTGAGTTGAACCACTATCAAGTTATCATCCGGAAACCAATTGTTTACGCCCGCCAAAACGCCCGCCCGCCCGCCCGCCCGCCCGCCCGCCATTCACCAAACTATAAGTCGAGTTTGACTTCGTCACAACTCGACTAAAAATTTAATGCCACAATTAAAACTATATCCTGCCCAGACGTACTAAGAACATTGAGAAGTCAACTAATCATCGGAAACACACATAATCAACTACAATTTCAAAGTTGACAAGTATGGGATTTTATTACTCCTTTACTGATAAATTATTAGTTATGACTCTCCTCCCCATCATGTTTATGAGAAGTCTCAGAGGGTGTAGAATATCAAAATACATTGTAATTGATATGGGAAAGAAGTATAAAGATACAACACATGACACCAGATCTGGCATTCTAGAAAGTATGAGAGTACAAACTAGAGGTGTGACTGCCCCAGATGGGCCTGTCCATATCCACCCCTCCCCCCCCCCCCCCCACACCCATGGTACAACTCTGGTAAAAAGAAGTTTGATCAAAACTATAATCGCAGGTGCCTAGGTTCCCTTGGTAGTGAACATCCATACCAAGTTTCAAAGGAATCGACCCATAAACATCTGAGAAAATCTCCAGACAAAATTCAGGCATTCTTAGACAAAAAAGAGACATAACTCTGGCAAAAAAAAAGTCCAAGCAAAATTATAATTGCTGGTGCACAGGTTCCCATGATAGTGAACATCCATACCAAGCTTCAAAGGAATTGACCTATAAACAACCGAGATAATCTCCGGACAAAATTAATTGTTCTAAGATGGAAAGGGGTATAACTCTGGCAAAAAAAGTCTGATCAAAACTATAATTGCTAGTGCACAGGTTCTCATGATAGTGAACATCCATACCAAGTTTCAGCGGAATCGAATCATAAACATCCGAGAAAATCTCCAGACAAAATTCAGGCATTCTAAGACGAAAAGGGTCATAACTCGGGCATAAAAATTCCGATCAAAACTATAATCACTGGTGCGCAGGTTCCCATTGTAGTGAACATCCATACCAAGTTTCAAAGGAAGCGATACAAAAACATCCAAGAAATTCTCCAGACAAAATTAATTATTCTAAGATGAAAAAGCGACATAACTCTGGAAAAAAATTCCGATCAAAACTATAATCGCTGGTGTACTGGTTCTCATGGTAGTGAATACCCATACCAAGTTTCAAAGGAATCGACACACAAACAATTGAGAAAATCTCCGGACAAATTTCCAGTATTCTGAGACATGTGAAAAATAGGCCGATGAAATCGTCAGATGTGTACCCATACGCGCAACTAGTAGAAAGCTGTATGACGGAGGGCCACCACGGATGCCGACATTATGTACACCATACATGGTATGGGTACATATAGAAATGGATTGGAGGAGTGCCTAATTTGATGGATAAAGGGTTAATATCTCTGGATCAAATTATCAGATTTACATAAAAAACTATACAGTACAACACATCAGTAACCTGAATATATAAAGTAACATGGCAATCAGATTGATATTTTTTGAGTTATCTCATGCCAAAAGGATTGGGGGAATTTTCAATTTGAAGGATAAAGGGTTAATATCTCAGGATTAAATTAACAGATTTACACCAAAAACTATACAGCTCAGCACATCAGTAACCTGAACACAAATATAAAGTAACTTGACAATCCAAGCAATATTTTTCAAGTTATTAAATGCCAAAGGGATTGGAGGAATTTTAAATTTGAAGGATAAAGGGTTTATATCTCAGGATCAAAATAACAGATTTACACCAAAAACTATACAGCTCGGCAAATCAGTATCCTGAACACAAATATAAAGTAACTAGACAATCAAAGCAATATTTTTCAAGTTATCGAATGCCAAAGGGATTGGAGGAATATTCAATTTGAAGGATAAAGGGTTAATATCTCAGGATCAAATTATCAGATTTACACCAAAAACTATACAGCTTGGCACATCAGTAACCTGAACACAAATTTCAAGTGATTTGACAATCCAAGCAATACTTTCAAGTTATCGAATGCCAAAGACATGGATACGGATGCCAGACGGACAGACGGATGGACAAAGGATGGAGGAACGACGGATGGCCTCCCCGGATGCCGGCATTATGTGTACCATACATAGAATGGGTACACATAAAAAGGGGCATAACTCTGGTCAAAATAGTCCGACCGGAACTATAATCGCAGGTGCACAGGTTCCCATCATGGTGAACAGTCAAACCAAATTTCGATGACAATGGTCCATAAACATCTGAGAAAATATCTGTACAAAATTGTCTTTGGATGGATGGAGACAGATGGACAGATGGATGGACATGCCGATTCCAGTATGCACCCCCTCTCCCAACACACACTCACAACTCGTTGTGGTGGGGAGGGGGGGAATAGCAATTGCCCTTCTCAGTTTGCCGAGGAATGTAAATGCCTTCTTGAATCTCAATGTAGCTATTATTAGACTCTTGACCACCTCACGTCCAAACCTGAGACTAGGCACAGATTTGGGCCTGAGATGGTCAGGAGTCAGAACTTTCCTCTGAGAGTAGAAGGCACACAGCAAGCCTGCATGTCTAAATAATGTCTGGCCCAGGAAACTAATGACAAAAACTACTGTTTTCTATATAGTTGTTTCTTGAGCTCACAGAGTATGATTGAAGTCAACTTAATCAATTCTTCTTCTTCAAAAGTCAATCATGAAATTTCATAATCATGGCAGGCCTATGCAGAATGTTTGCTTCAAAATGCTATTTCAAACTTTTTTTTTTTACTTTATTCTGCCTTGATTTCTCAAAATATTATTGATAAAATCTCAACCCAGTGGTGAAAATGTGCCAAGACTAGATTGTAACTTGCCTGAAAAAAGGCTATTCTTGCAATCAATTTACTGCACTTGTGGTAATTAGCGATAGTAAGGCTATTAGAAAAACAAGAGGCCCCCACAGGGCTGGAAGCACTCACCTTGAACAGAACAAGAATGAATCTACATTAAGCAATCAATCTACATAGGACACACTGTCAATACTTGAGTCAGGAGTGACTAAAATAAATCGAGCATCATGTATTTCCTTCAGGTGATCATAATGTAAAAAGTGGATCTCCCCCATGAAGTCCCTTGATGCAACCTATGTGGATTAATCTTAGTTACACACCTCTAGAGGGTAATGAATATAAAAGTTCTAATTCTTCAGCTACATGGCCAACAAATATTGACCCTGGCACTCAATTTGAACAAAATTGAATCTGACCTCCCTCCCTCCTGCCCCCCTCCCCCCCCCCCCCCCTCCCAACCAGAGATGTTGTATACCAAATATGAAAGCATTATGACTGGTGGATCTGAATAAGAAAATTTTTTCAGAAATTTCCACATATTGCACCAGGCTAAAATTCGGGCTACCATAGGTATCATAGAGATGTTGTCCATATGAAGCTCAAATATTAACATAGGGACTTGGTTTGAACAATCTTGAATCTGACCCTCATAACAATGATGTATACCAAACATCAAAAGATTCTGGCTGGTGGTTCTGAAGAAGAAGATTTTTAAAGAATATTCCCCATATTGCCCTAAGTTAAAAATTTGGGTTCCTGTATTGAGCCCAAATATGAACAATAGCCTTCATTTTAACAAGCTTGTATCTGACCCCCATGGATGCTGTATACCAAATATCAAAAGATTCTGACCATTGGTTCTGGAGAAAAGATTTTTTAAATTTTGCAAATATTCTAACTCAGCATTTTTTTAATGCCCACTACAAAAAACCCTAACATAACCAATGGCAATTTTTACCATTCAATTCTACTGAGCACGGTCAAACAAGATCAAGTTAGTTAGAATTGCAAGTGCATTGTGGGAAGTTTTTCCATTTAATACTGCAAAGAGTTAAATTCGAAATTCACTTTCACAAATGTTTTGTGGATTAACAGAAAACAAGAGGCTCTAAAGAGCCTGTAATCGCTCACCTGGCAGAAAAGAAGATGAAAATGTGATTTCTACAGTAACTATAAGCCACAATTGCAGTCAAGTTTGCAACCCGATCAACATTAAATGACGATCATTGGTAGAGAATGTCACAGTGAAGTTTCAAAACAGTTGGCCAAGTGGTTTCAGAGAAGATTTTTCAAAATCCACCAATCATAATCAAAGAATGTCTTTGGTGGCCATTTTTTCCATCCGATGGGTACAAAATGAGGACAGTTCATAGAGTACCTCCCATAGACCATTCCTGCCAAGTTTGGTTCACATCGGCTCAGAAGTTCCAGAGAAGAAAATGAAAATGTGATTTCCAATAAGGTTCCGATAGTAACTATAAGCTGCAATTGTGGCCATGTTTGTAAACCGATCAACACAAAATGAGGATCGTTAGTAGAGGGTGTCCCAGTCATCAACAATGTGAAGTTTCAAAACATTTGGCCTTGAAGTTTCAGAGAAGATTTTTCAAAATCCACCAATCAGAATCAAAGAATGTCTCTGGCAGCCGTGTTTTTCAACCGACGGGAACAAAATGAGGATCATTTGTAGAGGACCTCAAATAGACCATTCCCACCAAGTTTAGTTCACCTTGGCTCAGTAGTTCCAGAGAAAAAGATGAAAATTTGATTTCCCATAGGGATTCTATAGTAACTATAAGCTGCAACTGCGGCCAAGTCTGCAACCCGATCAACATTAAATAAGGATCGTTAGAAGAGGGGGTCACAGTCATCATTAATGTGAAGTTTCAAAACATTTGGCCTTGCAGTTTCAGAGAAGATTTTTGAAAATCCCCAACTTTAATCAAAGAATGCTTCTGGCAGCCATGTTTTTCATCGGATGGGAACAAAATGAGGATCGTTTGTAGAGGAACTCCCACAGACCATTCTTGCCAAGTTTGGTTCACACTGGCTCAGCGGTTCCAGAGAAGAAGATGAAAATGTATAAAGTGTACGGACGACTACGGACGTCAAGTGATGGGAAAAGCTCACATGGCCTTTCAGGCCAGGAGCTAAAAAAGTCAAAAAAAAACTCCCTCATCAATTTGAGAAAAAATTGCCTGACAAAGAAGAATTTTTTCTGGGACTAATACTAACTTATTATGACTTATATTCAAGACCAGGCATGACTTAGAATTCTCTAGTTCTGCAGGCACCTCTGTCAGTTCATTTCGACTCAAGTCCTAAAATACAAAAAAAAATGAGAATGCATCAGAGGAATAAAACTACTATGTGGTTCATACTTCATGACAGGAATTGAAAACTTTCAGAACAAAGAATCTGAAAAGTTAAAAAATTTATAGTAATTTATATATTTTTTATACTTACCAATGACCCAGACAAAGCTGGTGCTAACTCCTTAAATTATAGGGCCAAACACAAATTTTGCCCCCAATCCCCAATATTTGCATCAAAAACCAAAATTTCAATGTCCTATGTGGTCCTCCATACCTTTTATTCACTGTCCGCCAACAGAATGATCCCTACATCATCGTGAGAAAACCTTCCACTTTGCAGCATAATTTAGCAAAGAGGAGGTCCTCCTACAGTTAGAAATTGCGTTCACTGCTCGTCCTGTAAATTGCTTGCCGTGCAAGAAGGACCGCACAACGGAAATACGTGAAGCTTGAGACCTTGCGGATTGTGACACAGTGTGCGCGATTTCCCCTGCGAAAGAAGATCCTCTCGTGGAGGAAGCTTCCGCGGAATGTCCCACAGCAGACACCTGAGTAGATTTATCCATGGTCTCTGGGGTGACAGAGATGCTACCAACAGAATTTTGCAGTGAGATTGCTTTATCTTGAGCAATATCTGTTGAATCAATAGCGCTGGAGGTTACGCGTATCCTATCATACCGTCCGAAGAGATCGAGAGAGCATCTACTGCAAACGCACGAGGATCTGGACATGGCGACACATACGTCTGCAACTGATAGTTGAGATGCGTCGCAAATAAGTCTACCATTGGACGATCCCATTGGTAGCAAATCTGATTGAATACTCAATGTTGAGAGTCCATTCTGACGACACATACGACCTTTCCGAGAAAGGGAGTCCGCTAGAACATTCAGATGACCCGGAATATGACGGACCGATAGAAGAACTTGATGCTCTAGGACAAACAGAAGGATCCTTTCCGTTAAATTGAGTAACAGAATGGAATGAGTGCCCCCCTGGTTCCGAATATACGCAACTACTGTCGAATTGTCGGGCAGAATTTGAACATGCAAATTCTGAAGAATGTTCATTCATTGACGTAGCGCAAGCCATATTGACATCATCTCTTGATGTTTATGTACTTGTTAGGAACTGCGGATCCTAAAGACCCTGGCACTTGGAATCTGTTGGGCTCAGAGTTGCACCCCAACCTGTTTGACTCGCATCCGTCACTATCGTTAAACTCAGATCAGGCAGTTGCAGTGGTACTCCTTGAGTTAACCACTGAATATCTGCCCAAGTCTGAATCTCTTGTTTCGCTTGATTCGACAAGACGATGTTCAATTCGAGATAAATGAGTCTTCACACTCCAATTCTGAGATAAAATATCTGTGGAGTGGACGAGTGCGTAGCCGCTCCATCAAAATAAGATCCACAGCGGGTCCGCACAAACCGGTCAGTCTCATGAATTCTCTCGCTCTTACTACATCTGAGTGAAGGCAAAAGTGAGCGTAATAACTGACTAATATCACTCTGGTTAACGGCAGACGAACGAGATTGTTGTGCGTCTCTAAGCTCATTCCCACGTGGGTGAATGATCAGGACGGCACTAGATCCGACTTCTTTTCATTTACTATGAAACCGAGACGTTGAAGCAATTGAAGCAGACTCTGAACATCTTTCTGAAGCGTTAACTTGCTGCCGTAACCCTGAAGAATGTCGTCCAAGTTCTTTCTTTTGGTAAGGTGATAATGCGTCTAAATTCTATTAGACGATATTGTCGTCTCCAGTACACTGGAGTAAATAGACATGGACACTGGCAATGACAATTCCAGGTCTTCAGCCTAGTCGTCCAAACGCAGAGGAACTCTCGGTACGCCTAGTCCTGCCATTTCAAAATTATGTCTAGCATTGATGAAAGGCAGCTGTATAGCGCTAGGCGATAAGAAACCTGATTTGCCAGTCTTAGAGGCTTGCTTGAATATAGCGTGATTCAAAAGTTCAAATGTCCTTGACATTTCTGGACTGGGTTGGAAACTCAGGGACGGTGTCCCTAATACGGCCGAAAAAGTCTGTGTCCAGTGACGCTTTCAGTTTCTTATCAGGTAACGCAGCATTTATGTCCAGAGAAACAACTTCTAAAAGGTGATGCCAGATGAAATCTACGGCCACCTTAAGTTGTTCAGAAAGGGAAAATTTCAGCTGTGCTGATTCTCTTTTACCATCCGCCTGGACCACATAATAATTTCGGTCGTCCCTTACTGACTCTGCAGGGGAATGAACTGACCCAGCTTTGCTCAGATAGTTCTCTACTAAAAAAGTTTCTGATAGCTGCTGGGATGCTGCGATGAATTGAGCTATCTGCGATAGCAAGTCTGTCACAGAGGCCTATGGAGCCATGGTCTTACATAATTAGCCGCTGGAAGCTCCAGGGATGTTAATTCCTGCATTTATATAATATGCGAACGTCCCAACTGGAAAGGCCTTGTGTCCTTGGCTAGCGGATGGCGTGACCTGGTCGACATGGATTCCCTGGTCGGCAAAGCAGGCTGGATATCTGTGGTCACATAGCCAAGGAGCGGTCGTGTGTGCTAATGTGAGGATGAGGAAGCCAATAGACAAGCCGCGTCGGACTGTCTATGCGACGGAGCGTCCCGAGCAGGAGGAGTGGACATATGCTCCGACTAACGAACGTACATACAACAACATCGTGGCCCAGATGTTGTTGTAAGAGAGAGGAGGCCTCTCTCGCTCGCGGTCCGGATAGATCTGGATGAGTTAGCTACCGGACTGACAGGCTTCCTCCGTACTATCCTCGGATCCGTCGTCGCTGGGTGTGCACGTTCAATGTTTATAGTGCTCGCATCACCCAAACTGCTTCCCTGGACTGCAACAGACGAACCCGGCTGCCGAGCCATTCGATGAATGGCCGCTACACTGGGCGAGCTAGCGGACAACAACGCTGTCGATCCTACTAGGGACCTCTTAGGCAACTGTTGTATTTTCATGAGCACTTTTGCCGCTACCTTTCATTAAACTGCAACGACGGAGGCACACTTGTTGAAGACATCAGGGAAACATCACCCTGTTCTTGTTCCTCTGAAAAAGAGACTGATAAACTAGAGTGACCTTGCGAAGAGAGGACCGGCATGGACCCCTCACCGCTAACAATATACCATGACACACGTCTCCAACGTTTGTCATTCCAATTGGCACACACTCAGCAAGAATTAGTGCGAGTACATTGACTACAAGAAACACAATGAGCCTGAGTATCAGAGGAAGATTTCCTCGCATCACAATTTAAACAATATTCTTTCATCATGAAAAAATATAAACAGTCATAGCACTCGCCCTAATCCTTGAAACAAGGATACATAATATAATATAATCCATTATAACATTTTGAAAAAATAATTTAAAAAAAAAAATAATTTTTTGAAAAATTTTCAGAAGAGCCCAAGTTCCCAATGGGAACAATGAGCCCAAATGGATCCCAAAAAAGCCCAAGTGTGACAAAAGTTTTAAAACATTTTTAAAAATTAATGTAACACTTACGGACAATATTAATGTATTTGGCTATGAGTAGAACTAAATAGAAGACAAGTAATCACTATCAGAAGTAACCGTTGTCAACATAAACAAAAGTGTACAAAAACCAGAAACATGACTCCAGGCACTGTAAACATGGCCCAAAATCAGTCACCAATTTAAACACTATCCAATGTAAAACAGAGACTTCCAGAGAAGAAACTGCAGTACATCGGATGGTAGATGCCGATCACAACGCCTAACCACCCAAGGGTGAGACGTAAGCATGGGGAAAAACAGAATAATCATTCTGTTACCAAGCCAAAACTCCCAAGAAACTTTGGTAAAAAAAATTACAAAAATTATGCCAAAAGCATGGGAGAATAACAAGGGGGGTATTAAGGAAAGGGAGAGAGGAAACACTGAACAAACAATGGTAAATTCATAGCCAGAATGACAACATCGAGCTCATGACCCAAAATTAGGGAACATGAAACAATTTCGTAAAAAAGTTAAAAAATTTATAGTAATTTATATATTTTTTATACTTACCAATGACCCAGACATAGCTGGTGCATACTCTTAAAATTCTAGGGCCAAACACAAATTTTGCCCCCCAATCCCCCAAAATTTGAAGAGGGCAGCAGGACGGAGTCACTGCCGGAACAGAAAGCCTGCATAACTATAGTTGCAACTGTTTAGTGGACGACATTCTGAGCAACAGATAACGGACCTAAACAATGCAGGTCTCCAGAAATGGACTCAATATTTCTGAGATAAAAATTTGTGAATGTGGATGGCTGAGACCAATAAGCAGCCTTCATTAAATCTGTAATAGCAACACTATTTGCGTAAGCCCAAGATGTAGAAAGAGCTCTTACTTCATGACCTGAGATCTTAAGCACAGACTGCTGAGTAGAAGATAGATTATCATAAGCAGTACGGATAGTTAATTGAATCCATCTAGCAATAGAATGGATCGAAATGTCCTTTCTATTAGGCATCAGAGACAGAAAGAAGCATTTTCGTCCCTTTCTGATAAACTGAGATCTTTGTTTATAAATACGTAAAGCTCTAACAGGACAGAGTAAAGGCCTACGCCCATCTGAAGACGGAAGACCCTTAATAACAATAGGTTCCGGATATTTATTAGGAGCCTGATTCTTAGCTAAAAATCCAACATTAGTAGTGAAGGTGATAGTGTTCCCGACACTACGATAGTGAGAATCGTCCACTGATAGTGCATGAAGCTCACTGACTCTTCTAGCAGAAGAGAAAGCTAAGAGAAAAGCTGTCTTATAAGACAAGAATTTGAAATCTACTGTCCCAAGAGGCTCAAATGGCTTTTCCTTCAGTTTAAGAAGAACCCAAGCTAAATTCCACTTAGGAATTAATCTAAGAGTTCTGGGTCTATTTATCGAGAAGTTTCTAACTAACTTAGATAAAGAGACATTAGATCCAATTTGTAAACTATCATGATGTGCATAGGTATCAGATAACATAGACCTATAACCCTTAATAGTAACAGGCTGCAGTTTGATCTCGTCAAACAAGTATACTAGAAAGTTTGCAATGTCTGGTATGGAGGGATCAAAAATATCAACAGAATGATCCCTACACCAACGACAAAAAACCTTCCACTTAGCCGCATAGTTTAGCGAAGAGGAGGTCCTCCTACAGTTAGAAATCGCTTCCACTGCTCGTCCTGTAAAGTGCTTGCCATGCAAGAAGGACCGCACAACAGAAATACGTGAAGGTTGAGACCTTGCGGGTTGTGATGAAGTTGACGCGATTTCCCCTGCGAAAGAAGATCCTCCCGTGGAGGAAGCTTTCGCGGTAAGTCCCACAACAGACACCTGAGTAGATTTATCCACGGTCTCTGTGGAGATAGAGATGCTACCAACAGAATCCTGCATTGAGATTGTTTTATCTTTAGCAACACTTGCTGAATTAACAGCGCTGGAGGATACGCATAACCTATCAATCCGTCCCATGAGATCGACAGAGCATCTACTGCATATGCTCGTGGATCCGGACATGGTGACACATACGTCTGCAACTGATTGTTGAGATGTATCGCAAATAAGTCTATCATTGGCCGTTCCCATTGGTAGCAAATCTGATTGAATACCTGTTTGTTGAGAGTCCACTCTGATGGCAACAAGCGACCCTTCCGTGAAAGGAAGTCTGCTAGTACATTCAGACGACCCGGTATATGATGGACCGAAAGTAGAACTTGGTGTTCTAGAGCAAACAGAAGGATTCTTTCCATTAAATTGAATAACGGAACAGAATGAGTGCCTCCCTGGTTCCGGATATACGCCACTACTGTCGTATTGTCGGACAGGATTTGGACATGAGCTTTCTGAATAATGTCCATCCAATGACGTAACGCAAGCCAAATTGACATCATTTCCTTGATGTTTATGTGCTTGCTTAGAAACTGTGGATCCCAAAGACCCTGGCATCTCGAATCCGTTGGGATCAATGTTGCACCCCAACCTGTTTGACTGGCATCCGTCATAATCGTAAAACTTGGATCCGGCAACTGCAGCGGAACTCCCTGAGTCAACCACTGAATATTTGCCCAAGTCTGAATCTCTTGTTTCACTTGATCTGACAAGAGAACGTCTATATCGAGTGAATGAATCTTCACACTCCAATTCTGAGTCAAGAAAATTTGGAGAGGACGAGTGCGCAACCGCCCCATCGGAATGAGATCCGCAGCGGCTCCGCACAGACCGATCAGTCTCATGAACTCCCCCGCTGTGACTTTGTCTGCATGAAGACAATAGCGAGCGTAACAACTGATTAACTTCGCTCTGGTTAATGGCAGACGAACGAGATTGTTGTGCGTTTCAAAGCTCATTCCCAGATGAGTGAATGACTTGGACGGCACCAGATCCGACTTCTCCTCGTTTATAACAAAACCGAGACGTCGGAGCAATAGAAGCAGATTCTGCACATCGTTCTGAAGCGTTAACTCGTTGCCGTACCTCTGAAGAATGTCGTCCAGGTAGGCCGACATTACCGCAGACGAATGAGCTCGGAAATACATCATTACCGAGTTCATTACTCGAGTGAAAGCCCAGGGCGCTAGGTTCAATCCGAAGCACATCGCCCGGAATTGATATACAACTCCTAGGACTGCGAAGCGTAGATACTTTCTGAATGTCGGATGTACCATGACGTGAAAGTACGCATCTTTGAGATCTATGCTTGTAGCATAATCGTTCACCCGAATACTCGCTCTGACCGATCGAATCGTCTCCATATAGAACTTCGGAGCAACGATCAGCTTGTTTATCCAGCTCAAATCTATGACTGGACAGAAGAGCCGTCTGGTTTCGGAACCAGAAATAGATGGTTGTAGAACCCCGGTGATTCCTGGTCTTCTACGACCTCTACTGCGTTCTTCATCAAAAGAGACTGTACCTCCGATAACAGAGCGTCTCTTTTCTGCGGATTTGACAGAAGTTGAGTCCATACTGGACTTCGAGTTAATGGAGGCTTTCGTTTGAAGGATATTCTTAGTCCTTCCGAAATCACCCCTCTCACCCAAGGGTCGTCCGTAATCGACGCCCACTCTTCTGTAAAACTCGACAACCTTCCGCCAACCGGAACATGATAGAGGTTCAAACCATCACCTCCTGGACCTGCGAGGCCTGAGGGAGGAGAAACCACGCCCTCCACGACCCGCACCTCGTCCCGTCGACCTCAGGACGTCAGACTGGTTGTCTCGGCCTGAAGAACGTCCCGCACGTGAGTCGCTGCCTTGACGGTCCCTAGAATAAGACCAAGAGGACGCAAAGGAACCTCTATAGGAACCTCTCTTGGGAGTATTTGTCCCAGAAGTGCCTGTCTCACTCTTATCTGCTGTATCCGACTTTTTGGAAGCGGATTTAAAAAGCAGAGAATCCGAAGCTTTCTTAGTTATATTATCATAGACTGCTGAAAGCTTGCCGTCGAAGAGAAGCTCTCTGGAGACCGAAGCGACTCTGAGAGAGTTCTTCACCTTACTATCCACGCGTGTGGATGTAGCTAGGGTTGCGTCACGTCTAACCAACTCCAGGTTTGCCACTGAAAGGGCGGAGTTATACGTGGAATATGCTACTGCCCTTGAAAGAAGTCTTAATGAGGATTGTATATCCTGGAATTCTTTCCCTTGAAGACGCAGTTATAACGCCTTTGTAAGGTGGTCTGCGTATGATAAAGCGTCTAAGCTGGCTCTGTTAGACGTAATTGTCGTTTCCAACGCCGCGGTTGGAATGGACATAGACGACAGTAATGACAATTCCAAGTCTTCCGCCTCGTCGTCTAGACGCAGAGGAACTCTCGGTATGCCCTGACCTGCCGTATCGAATTTATTCCTTGAATTGATGAAAGGCAGGTTAAGAGCATTGGCGGACAAGAAACCAGCTTTGCCTGTTTTGGAAGCAAGCTTAAAGATAGCGTCGTTCAATAATTCAAATGTTCTTGTGACATTATTGGACTGTGACGGAAACTCAGGGACGATGTCTCTGAACCGCTCAAAGAATTCAGTGTCCAATGACGCTATCAGTCTCTTATCCGGCATTGCAGCAGTCTGGCCCGACGGAACAACTTGAGGAAGGTAGTCCGGATGAAATTTACGGCAGCTTTATGTTGTTCCGAAAGGGATAGCTCCAAGTCCTCAGTATCCCTTTCGCCATCCGGTCGGACCTCATGATGCTCCCGGTCGTCCGCACCTGATGCTTCGGCGGAGCGTACCGACCCAGCGCCGTTGGATAATTCCTGATCCGACAACGATTCTGTCGTTTGCTGGGATGCTGCGATAATTTGTACTATCTGAGCTAGCACGTCCGTCATCGAGGCCTGCGGAGTAGCGGTCTTTTGCTGCTTAGTCGCCGGAAGCTCCGCAACAACTGACTCCCGCATACTTCTCTTATGCGAACGTCCGGAGTCTACTGGCCTCTTGTCCCTGGCTACCGGATGGCGTGACCTGGTCGCCGTGGAATCCCTGATCGGTGAAGCTGGCTGAATATCCGCGGTCACGTAGCCAAGGTGCGGTCGTGTGCGCTGCTGAGAGGATGAGGAAGCCTGTACAGTCTCTCCGGACTGCTTATATAACGCAGTGTCCCGAGCGGCGGACGTATGCTCCGCTTGCGACACATTTTGTACCACAACATCTGGTCCCAGATGTTGTTGTACGAGAGAGGGGCCTCTCTCGCTCGCGGCCCGGCTGGACCTGGACGAGCTAGGAACCGGACTACAAGGCTTCTTCCGATCTCTCCTCTTATCCGCCGTCACTGGGTGTGCACCTAGCATGTTTATATTGCTCGCATCACCCAAAACTTCTTCCTGGACCGCAACGGATGAACCCGGCTGCCGAACCATTCGGTGAATGGACGCTACACCGGGCGAGCTAGCGGACGACAGCGGCGTCGATCCTACTAGGGACCTCTTAGGCAACTGGCGTATCTCCATGAGCACTTTTGCCGCTAGCTCTTCATTCGATTGTGACGACGGAAGCGCACCTTTGGAAGATAACATGGAAACATCACCCTGTTCTTGTTCCTCTGAAATAGAAACTGATAAACTAGAGTGACCCTGCGGAGAAAGGACCGGCATAGCCCTTTCTCCGCTAACAACATACCGTGACACACGTTTCCAATGTTTGTCATCCCAAAATTCACATACTGAACAGGAGTTAGTGCAAGTACACTGACTACAATTAATACAATGATCATGAAAGTTAGAAGAAGATTTCCTCTCACTACAATTTGAACAATATCCTTTCATTGTGAAAAGACAACAATAAGTCCTAGTACTCGCACAAACCCCTGAAAACAAAGATACATAATAACATGATCCATTAACATTGAAAAAACAATTGAAATCAAAAATAAATTTTGAAAAAATATTTTTCCAGCAAAGCCCAAGTTTCTGAAAAGTAACGTTCAGCCCCAATGGATCCCAAGCCTAAGTGTGGACAAAAATTTTAAAATTATTTTAAATAATTAATGCAACACTTACGAATAATAATAATGTATCTTGTAATGAGATAAACTAGTACAAAGGCAAAAAGCCCCCCTCAAAAGAGACTGTTGCCAATGTAAACAAGAAGTGTATAAACACCAGAAAACATGACTCCAGGCACTGACAATCCTGGCCCGAAATCAGTTACCAAAATATACACTCTCTGATGCAAAACAGAGACTTCCAGGGAAGAATCTGCAGAACATCGGATGGTAGATGCAGAACACTACGCCTAAACACCCATGGGTGAGAACGTAAACATGGGGGAAAATAACAGAATTCATTCTGTTACCAAGCTAAATCTCCCAAGAAATTTTAGTAGTAATCTTACTCAAAAATATGCCAAAAGCATGGGAGAATAGCAAGGGGGACTTAAAGGACAAGGAGAGAGGAAACACTGAATAAGCAGTGCAACTTCATAGCAAGAATGACAACAACAGGCCCATGCCTCGAAAATAGGCAACTTAACATAATTTCATTACAAAATTTTAAGTTACAGCCCTGAATAATTTCTGTCACTCCTTTTTCCTCTCCTCCTTCTATATCCTCCTTAGAATCACCATTTCTCCAATATTTATGTGTCTGGCATCATTTAAACTGAGATTTACAAGCACAAATATCAGTCAGATGTTAACTGATGCAGGGCCAAACAAAGAATGATAATTGGCGCCAATTTCGGGACGTCCTTGACACTGCGCATGCGCAGTGAGGGCAAAGTATGGAGGACCTTCAGGACATGATTTCTTTTGGTTTTAGATGCAAATTTTGGGGATTGGGGGGCAAAATTTGTGTTTGGCCCTAGAATTTTAAGAGTTAGCACCAGTTATGTCTGGGTCATTGGTACAGTATAAAAATATTATAAGTTACAGCCCTGAACTCATTCTGCCACTGTTTCTTCCTCTCATCCTTTTATTTCATCTTTAGATCCACCATTTCTTTCATAATTATGTGTCTGGCATCATTTAAACTGAGATTTACAAGCACAAATATCAGTGACATGTTACTGATTTTAGGGCCAAACAAAGAATGACTTTTGGAACCAATTTCGAGACCTCCTTGACACTGTGCATGCGCAGTGGATAAAAGGTATGGAGGACCACATAGGACATTGAAATTTTGGTTTTTGATGCAAAATTTGGGGATTGGGGGGCAAAATTTGTGTTTGGCCCTATAATTTAAGGAGCAAGCACCAGCTAAGTCTGGGTCACTGGTACAGTATAAAAATATTACTGCCACAAAGTTCTATTTCTGTATCTCTATGCACTATATTTCAAAAGAAATGGTAACCATCTGCTGCTGAAAAGCTTCTTTCTAAGTATCCCAAGCCAGGGTTTCTGCTGGGGAGGCAGAAGGTTCACTTAGCAGCCCCATTGCCGAAACCAACATTTTCATTATTATGTAGTTGCCTCATAAAACAAGACTGTTTTTTAATTTAGTAGTGGCTATTGTTTTCTGGGGATGCAAAGAGAAATTGCAGAAGTATTAATACATCTTCCAAATGGCAATAGTTTTCTGCAGCAAAGCACTGTCTGCAGGAAGACATATTAAAACCTTCCGGTTCTGCAAGAGAAAGCTCAAGATTTGCTGATATGGAAGTACACTGAGAGATGATGAGTACAGCTTTCAAGAATGATGAGGCCTTTTGTTGATACACAGTTTAAAAAAATGTCCTTCGTGTGAGAGAGCTCAGTTATCCTGGGTACATTCCATAACAGTTCTCTCTTTTGCAAGCCATGGTAATGGAGAAACTCTTGCATTTTCATCTCCAAAAGGCCTCTTTGTTTTTGACCAAGCAAAAACACTGCCCAAGCAGATAACCAGTATACTCTTGCCTAAATAAGTGAAGAAACAGTTGAGTTGAGAATGAAACCACATGTAAAAAAAACCCCAAAGATTTTCACTTTAACAACATAGGATCTTTTTTTACTTTAACTTTTTTCAATTGCCTCAAGTAAAACTTAACAAGTTTATTAATATCTGAATTTCACATTCTGCAATCATTCCATTTTATATTTTTCCGATTTCATCAAAAAATTCTGATTCCAAACATAAAATTTAATGGACATTTCAACGGATTATTTAGCAGAATGAATGCCTTTGATATCAAAAACCCAAGAAAATGCTTCATCCAAAATTTGTTTTTAAAAGGTTTTGGAGACATTTTTATGTTTCATTTTTGTGTGGACTCACTTGCCAGTCAGTTTAAGGCAGTGATTGTCTGATAGTCAGTAATTGTTATTTCATCAAAAGAAAGTTGGTAGGAGACTGTATAGTTGGTTGGTACATATCTGGCAGGTGGTGTGCAACAAAGGAATTCTGATTCAAATGCAACAAGAGCTTGGCCACGACCCAATGCATACCTCCACCGTAGCACACTGCCTTGATGCATACCAAATTTCAATGAAATCCATTCACTCACTGCTGGCATATGGATTCAAAAAGATGGATGGACAGACAGATGGACAGACAAGTGGATGGACAAACGCATGTAATTCAGTATATCCTCAATCTCTTTGGATAGTTGTTAAAATAAAGTTTTGGTGGTTGAAACTAATAGTAAAAAGAATTTGAGTTAATTTGTCTACGTAAATATATGACAATGATGATACTTATATAATATGACTCACAACAACTGACATATCATCTGAATTGAACATCTCTCCTGGAATTCCTCTGTCATTCAGTTTGTTTTTACGACAGTTTATTGTTCTTAGGCTTGGTAGTTTAGCAGTATCTCTTGGAAGATATTCAACTTCATTGTGCACCAGTGAAAGGTGTTCCTGCAATAGACATATAGGTTTGTACTCCATAGAAAAAGTTTACCTCTGCCTCTAAATGTACAGTATACCCAATAATAAAGTGGAACACTGGTGGAGCAACTATTGCCTTTAGGCAAAATAAACAAGAACTACAGTTAAAACTAGAAGTCCTGTCACAAACTGTGCGCTTATCTATGCTTAATTGCGCATAGGTATTGCGCGCAATTGCCATATCGAATGGCATCCAAAGCACAGCAGATTCTCCTGGTTACTCATAGTGAACACATGCAATGTTTCTGCCAATGGACCTCCGGGTTACCCGGAGGTCCATTGGCTGAAACATTGCTTGTGCACATGCCATATGTACAGAATTTGATGGCCTTACTATGGTCATACCACGTAGATTAACGCGCAGATCGACATGCTATTTGTGCGCATTTCATGACAGGACTTCTAGTTTTAACTGTATGCCTGGCATTGCATAATATGCCTGTTAGGCTTTTTCAAATTGTACATAATCACTGTTTTCATCCAACAAATAACTGCTATTTGTTTAAATCGATCTCAAGTGAACTGAAGCAAAAATCAGGGACAAAAAAGTAAGTGCCAAACTAGAACCAGAGCTAAAATCAGTCACATAAGTACATGATGAAGTAGGACTGGAAATCGTACCTGCTATGATGTTTACCAAACAGACAGACAGATGAACAGACATTGTTTTACTCAAGAAAGGCTGTAAGTTGAAAAAAAAAGTTCCTAGTCGGAAAAGGTTCATACCTTAGGAAAAATTTGCACTGAACCCCAACTGAAACCTGACCTGTAAATGGGTATAACTGAGTCACAAGCCAAATGTGGTTGAGGTCAAATATGCAGAACTAAAGTTATCATACGGTAACCAGAATGTTGACAGAAATAAACAATTTCTAAGTCGAAAAGGCCTCTTCTAAAAATCATCAGACCACACCCCAATTTGAACTCAACCTGTATTTTGATCCAATTGAAGCACAAACCAGGTTTGGTCCTGATCTATGAATCCAAACTCAAGTTATCATCTGGAAGCCAAAATGTTGAAGGAAATGTTCATTTTCTAAGTCGAGGCTCATAACTCTCCAAAAAATCAACGGACCAAGCCCCAATTCGAACTTAACCTTCATTTTGATATATCTGAAGAACAAACCAGGTTTGATCTATGAATCTAAACTCAAGTTATCATCTGGAAACCAAAATGTTAATGGAAATGTGTAATTTTTATGTCGGAAGGCCCATAACTCTTGTAAAAATCATCAAGCCAAGCACCATCGTTTCTATGATATATAGCAAATAACTATGGCACATTTACAATGTCAGATAGTAGGACGATTCTCATTGGTGAATGCATGTGGGAGATGTTTCCAAATGTCGTGGGTATTTTTATTCTGACTCAGGCTGGGTGTAGTCATGTATCATTACAATTTGGACACAGCCCTTCAAAAAATTGTTGAAGATTCGGATAGTGATTATGATTTTGACAACGAATCATCTACTGACTCGTCGTAGGAATATTCAGGTGACACTGAATCATATTATGTGAGCCAGGGCATTTAATTTACCCTAGGCAATAGCCATTGGCAAGGTATTTTCATGAATGTTGCGATTTTTAAGCACATGTTCAGATTTTTTCCTGTTGGGAACACCAAACTTGAAGGATTATCACATTAAAAATTGGTTTTGAGGTCGATCTTGATGTCTATATATCAATGTTTATTCTAAAACATAATTTGCAGTGTCATTGAGATTTGAGGCAAATCCACTGAAAGTACTGAAACGCCATCTCATGATCTATTCAGTTGACAGGCAACTGTAGTGTGTAATAAACAAAAGACCATCAAACCCAGTTTTGTTGATTTAATGATTCTTGAAGTAATATATAAACCATAATTTACTTTATACAAAATTGCCTAGGCAAATGGTGTTTTTGCGCAAGGAAACACCATTATCCTAGGCAATTTTTTTGCTGAGGCAATTTTCCTAATTAAATACCCTGTCAGCAGTGACTCAGAGTCTGAAAATGATCAATTGAACACATCCAAAGGAACAACCACAACACGTTCAAAATGGAAAAGGGGGTGTGGCAACCCGGAATGGACTTCTCAATGTAAACAAAAAACATGTGACAATCTAAATACATATAAATGGGAAAACAAAAATATTACTGAAATATACAATTACTGAAATGGCAATGATAACTGATGTTTGTGTTCTTTAAATCCAAGTTGTCAAATAATATTTTTATTTGTCCATTTGAAACCAATATACTAAAAACAATTAAGCCTCCGTGGGGAATAATTACTGTTAATTATCTAGTAGTGAACGAGTTAACATCTTTCCCTTGCAAAGACAATTTACATAAGAATTTGAACATGTGTACAAGCGGAAGTGCATTATTATATGGTTTGAGTGTTTTCTGCCTGTAAACTCTAATCTCACTTTCACTGTACAAAATGATTCTCAAGGCTGGGTTTTCTCCTTATATGGGACTGCTGCTGACCCACATCCCTGAATTATCATTCTCTGAGTGTCATCACCTTGTATGGAAATGTATCAGCCAGCTACATGCCATGTAACTTATCATATCGCAATAATTTTTTAATTACTGTAATCATATTTTTTTTCATTATCACCCAGCCCTACTACAGCCAAAAGTATGAACCATACAGGAAGATGTGGAAAACTGCAGGCATATTCCTATTGGTCTGAGGGTTCAATCATGAGACTTATTCCCAATGCAATTTAGTTATTCTATCCCAATTATCAACTTTAACACACCTGGGTCAGGTATTCAAACCTTTATTCACAGGTTTTATCACATCACTAATGCACTTGCACAACAGTAAATCCTTGAAAATGAAAGATGACACCCAGGGTCTGAAGCACAGAGAACAAATTAAAACCCAATATTACAGGAAAAAACGTGATGTTTTACACATTGGCTAACCTGGCAGTTAACAATTATACACTTAATTTTTCATCCATCTGAGAAACAAACAGCAGTCCGAAGATATTTTTTTGACCAGCTCATGAATTTGATAAATACTTCCCCTGTGGGGAGGATTATGTTTCCTTCCCACATCACTGTAGAATCTCATTTATCAGAAAAGAAATGCAAAAAAACTTAATCTCAGACGCCAATTTTGTATGTTTTTCTTGGTTCAAAATATTGTAATCCAAAATCCTGACTGATAAGTGGTGCCACCAGATAACAATATAATCGAGAAAGAGACTGCTTTACATGAAGCTATCAAAATATTGGTCATATAGTGATACTTTTCACAATTAAGAATATGACTGTCGTGAGTATCAATTTTTGCAGTCGATTAATCACCTCCATTAATTGACAATTAGTTAATTAATAGTCATTTCTCATAAATCCAACAAACAATCTCTTAAGCGCTTACAAATGATTTACAACTGAATATATGAATATGTGCACTCCTCTGTTGAGATATAACAGAAACCAGGGTTGGGGTATTCGTATTCAGTATTCGTATTCGAATACAGTTTATCAAGTATTCACATGTATTCAGTATTCACTGAATGTTATGAATACATGTATTCATATTCGTATTCAAATACATTAAAATTCTATTTATCCATTATTTCACAGTGAAAACACATATTTATTTATTTATTTATTCCTGTTGAAGGTCACCTTTGTACAGTTCAGTATGTCTAATTATAATCAGTGAAAGCAAGTAAATATTATAAAGAAAATACTACTGCTGTTAGCAAACTTTCAGCCAACAGACCTCCAGGTTTAACCATGAAGTGCATTGGCTAAAACTTTACTAGTCCTTCTTATGTGGTGTCATTGCAATGGATACTTAACATTCAGGAGGAAACGCCAGTCTGTGATTTTTTAGAGGTAATCCACTCACATTTTGTGATGTGTTGTCCATGGAGAGTAGTCTAATTACTATGACACCCATAGATTGGATTTCCCGACAGGTAATTACTTTAGTTTTCTAACAAAGCATGGTAAGCACAATTAAAGCTTCAGCTAAAGGACCATCAGTTTAAAAATGACTTTTAACCCAACAAACAAAAAACTTAAAGGTCTTGCTATAAATACTTCTAATTTAAAAAGTATTCAAGTATTCAAAAATGTATTCATGAATACATTGTAATGTATTTGTATTCGTATTCAAATACATTTGAAAATTTGTGTATTTGTATTCGTATTAATATTCATGAAATTTCAAAGTATTCGTATTCGAATACATTTACAAAGTATTCACCCCAAGCCTGACAGAAACACCAAAATAGCTCCGATTGATCTGACGAATTTAAACTGAAAACATTTGTGCAAATGTTTCATTTCTATAACTACATGTAATTTCCAGAAATTTTTAACATAAACCTCCCTCCATTCCTACACAAGTTACAACTTAGTACTACAAGTGAACAGAGTTTTGGGCTGTTACGAGTCTTCTGATAATTTTGCGGTTTGGATTGTTCCAAAGGGGTCATTCGAGTATATGAGACTGAAGATTCTATTTACTCTGCTGTCTGCAATAACTTCCCAAATGGCAAATTATTCAGATGGTTCACCTTTTGAATGATATACTTTAGTACTGATTAACAGTCATCTGACAACACTGTAAGTTTTCTTTGGCTACAGTACAGAGTACTGAGATTGATCTCACAAGGCTCTGTGTTTTTAAAATTACATTGTTGCACCATGGTGCAGAAAACAAAGGTAACTGGATATTAAAACTAACTGGATGAGACATTTCAAAGGTTAATTATCTAACTGTTCATTCACATCATTATACAATACAATTTGAACCAAACAAGTACCACTTTGAAAATTAATGATGACTGACTAAAAATTAAAACTGCTGACAACCACAACAGCTGATGATGAGTTGACTTATAGTATCATCATGACAACCCAACTTAAGAAGTATGGGAAAGGGTGCACATCGTGTAAGGAAGATTGACACAATGTGCATTATTGGAGGAGAGCTTCTGTGGTTGTAATGGGAGGGGAGGGGATGGGGTGATGCCTCTTGTACATTTTCTGCAGTGACTTTATTATCCTGATAGGCTGAAAATCAGGACGATTCTCTCCAACATGAACAGCTGTCTGAACATAGTTGCTGCCCAATGGGGCAGCTACACAGCCCTGTTAATTAGGGATAAATTACCTAGGCTAAAAAATAGCCTAGGCCAAATAATTTGCCTTGGCTATAAGCATAGGCCAAGTTGAGGAATGCATCACCCAAGCCACGCAGCATGGAGCAAGGGGAGAGTACAACAAGGGGAGTCCCCCTCTGGTTGGTGGGGGGCAATTTTTTTTATTTTGAGAGCAAAAGCAGGCTTCTTGTGCCATTTCCGTCTGGAATATACTGTTCAAATAACTATCAGTTTTACACAATGCATAGTGTAGTTTTTTGATATTTGCACAAGTTTTATGTGTCACTGAAGACCAGCAGTATTCCAGTATTTCTTTTCTCAGAAAATGAATCAACAGCTCAATCTAGTGTTGAAAACTTCAACACTAGACTGAGTTGTTGATTCATCTTCAGAGAAAAGGAATATACAGAAATAACTTCTGAATGTTCGAGTCAACTAGTCGTTCACCGAAAATCGAAGTCGACTGATCGGCAGCACATCATGTAATTCTAACGAGAAACTTTGAAAACAGAGAACAGGAAACAGGTGACTGAAGAAGTGTACTCTGATGACGTGATTGTTCGATGACCTGCATAACTTAATCAACCCCCAATGAAAAGCTAGACAAACTATAAACAGGAGCCTCATTGAATATTAAATGAATCAGGTGACAAAATGGTGCGATTTGTTTGGTCAGTACGTGCACTACGTTAACATGAGTTGTAAAACTTTATTCTGTAGTAAATATTATGTAACATTTTGTTTTCCGACCAATCTTATTACAGCAACATTTACCCAAAACAAGAACATGTTGAAAAAGCATGACAAACTTCTGTAGATGTACTTCCGATGTAAGTGTTAATTAAAATGACATAACAGTTTGCATGTATTCTGTTCACACCTCATTTGTGTGTTTTAATCAGTGTCAAGTTGGTAGATATATTTTTATACAAAACTCGACAATTTGTTCAGAAAAACTCAAAATGATGCAATTTCGTGTCGGCATATCTTTTGAATCAGAAATTGTCTCGGCTGAGCCAAAAGCCGACACTAATTAACAGGGCTGGCTACTACATCAGACAGATGGACTATCTCTCTCCATTTTACTGAGATTGAGAAAAAAGGTGGAAATGTCACAATGATGAGACATGATTTGATTTACAAACGAAAACAAATTTGCATGCAACTTATCAAGGACATCACTTTTGTCATGTCATTCTGTATATTTATATTCAACTGTATATTATGGTGTGGTAAGCAAATACCTTACGCATAGCAAAAATAGGTTCAGTGCACCTACCAAGACAAATGAGTTCTCGCTGCGTTGTATAGGCTATTTGTCAAGAGCAAAACACACCAGATTTTCAAACTGTGGGTTAATGATGTTTGCCCTCAGATTAAATAGAGGAATTTGGCATTTCTCCTATGCTCCCCAGAAAACTGGAAAGAATCACAGGTATACATGTATGTTGTGCCAGATGAACCCTTTACCTAACACAGTATTTTTTAAATTTAAATTTCACATTTTTTTAAAACAAATTTCACAATTTTTCAATAAAACCATACAAATATGAATATCATTAGAATCAGTTCGACGAGCTGGTTCTAATGATATCCATATTTGTATCAAATTGTATGGTTTTATTGAGAAACTTCCAAGATATTTTAGGCTGTGATAGGCTTATTCAGGTTAATTTTCTGGCTGTTTGTGGGCACAATGTCAAGTAAAGGGTTAAATAAGCTGGTACATGACCAGAAGGAAATTTGAATCCTCCTTTTCTTCTGTGGACAATTCCAACACAGGACATCAATTGTGAAATTCTCCAAAAGAGTTTCCCTAAAAATGATGTCAAGGATTCGGATTATAAACAAAGGTAAATATTTCACACATTTTCTCATTCTACAACTTATTTCAGCTGCTATATGTACGAGTTTGTATTTTTTCAATAAATCACTCCCTGTACTGTACATAGAAGCAAAGATAAACATATAAGAAACTTACAAGTTTTTTCAGATTTAGAATTTCTAGAGGAATTTTTTTAATCTTCGTTCTGTCAAGTTTCAGCCATCTTAGCCCTGTCATGGTACTGACACTTTCTGGAAATGTGCTGTCCTACAAATAAAAATGAAAGTGTCAATGACACTGTAGCTCAACTTGTGTTAAGAGATATACATGTATAGTATGTGACACAGCAAAGATACACATCTAGGTAATGACCTGATAACAAAGGTACATATAAAGTATCATAACGGTCTGTACATAAATGCTCACTGTAGCCTGTAACAAATGTATAGGTAAAGTATTGTAAAGGTGGGCAACAGTTAGATGCTAAACTAGAAAAGAAATCTTTGAGTCCCAGCATGGGTCTGACTGAACCCAAAAATATTTGTTCTCATAGCACAGTGATAACAAAGACAACCAAAAACACTCGTTCCTGTCCCAAGGTGATAACAAAGGTACCCAAGAAGTTTTGTAAAGATTGGTTCATTAATACAGACTCTAGCCCGAGCCGTATTGACATGTGCACTTACTGTGTATAAGTTGCACTGAATAAATCAAAGTTCATCCAATTTGCATAATTTCTGCACCAGAAAAATACCTGTATTATATATGATGTATTCCATGTTACAAAACATTCATTCAAAAATTTATTCGAATCAGAACCTTCATATAGAAGTTCTGTACAAAAAACTAATTGTACCAAATTTTGGTACAAAATGGCCACCAACAGCCATCTTGAATTTCGGACCACACCCAAAAACACTCATTCTCGTCCCAAGGTGATAGCAAAGGTACCCAAGAAGTTTTGTGAAGATCGGTTCATAAATAGAGCCTCTAGCCCGAGCCATATTGACTTGTGCACTTACTGTGTTTAAGTACATGTAGCACTGAAAAAATCAAAGTCCATCTAATTTGTATAATATCTGCACGAGAAAAAAACCTGTATTATATGTGATGTATTTGATGTTACAAAACATTCATACAAAAATTTATTCAAATCAGAACTTTCATACAGAATTTCTGTACAAAAAACTGATTGCACTAATTTTGGTACAAAATGGCTGCTGCTGGCCATCTTGAATTTTGGACCGCACCCCAAAACACTTGTCTTCATCCCACAATGATAACAAAGGTACCCAAGAAGTTCCGTAATGATCGGTTCATAAATACGGCCTCTAGCCTGTGCCGTATAGAAGCTGTGTACAAAAAACTGATTGGACCAAATTTTGGTACAAAATGGCCGCTGGCATCCATCTTGAATTTTGGGCCGCACCCAGAAACACTCGTTCTCGTCGCAAGTTGATAACAAAGGTACCCAAGAAGTTTCATGAAGATCAGTTCATAAATACAGCCCCTAGCCCGAGCCGTACTGACATGTGTACTTACTGTGTGTAAGTAGCACTGAAAAAAATCAAAGTTCATCTAATTTGCAGAATTTCTGCACGAGAAAAAAACCCGTATTATATGTGATGTATTCCATGTTACTAAACATTCAGACAAAAATTTATTCGAATCAGAGCTTTCATACAGAAGTTTTGTACAAAAAAACTGAGTGCACTAACTAAGGTACAAAATGGCTGTTGGTGGCCATCTTGAATTTCGGACCGCACCCAAAAACACTCGTTCTCGTCCCACGGTGATAACAAAGGTACCCAAGAAGTTTCGTAAAGATCGGTTCGTAAATACGGCCTCTAACCTGAGCCGTATTGAATTGTTGACAGACGAACAGATAGATTATAGAGTGAACTCCATGGGCGACAGGCCATGGCATAATCTCAAATGTGAGTATTTGACTACGTCAAACTTGAGCTAAAAAATTTGACTACGTCAAAGTTGAGCTAAAAAATACAGTCTGTACCACAGTTCTTCAAGGATCTGTGCTCCTTAGCGAAATGGGCTTCATTTGCTGTTTGATATGTATTCTAAGATAATTTTTGATGGGGAATCTCATGGTGCTGCAGATTTTTTTAAAATGGGCCCCAAATTCAATTTTTATATGGACCTGAATCCTAATTTTGTGGTTCTGACCCTCTGATACTTAGGAACCAACGTGGAAGGTAAGCCGCTCCTAATTATTGGTCATTATCAAAATACATGTACCCGTAGTGCCATTTGAAAACAATTGGTACCACTGGAAACAAGGTTTTATGGGTTTTGCTGGGTCCCAGAAACCTTAAAATGGGGCCAGCCCTATAAAATTGGTTACTTTTAAAACTTTACTTTAGAAGATTCATGGTCAGCCCGTTTTGGGGAAAGGGGTCAAGGCTCTTTCATTGGACAATTCAGTACTTGGAATTCATGTAAAAATCATAATCGATTATTGCAAAATGCTCATTTGTTTCTTGCCACAGATTCTGATTGTGTCTGTAAAGCAGACCTGGCATTCTGAAAAATGCAGGAGGGCAAAAAATCGCTCTCCTCAATCAGCTTAGGAGAGCAATTAGCTTTACACAGCATTTTAAGTATCCAGTTGAACGAACTCATTGAAACTGAAACCAACAGACTACATCAGTGATTTTATTAACTTTACTAAGGTAAAGCGAAATCTCTTAGACATCTAGATGTCTCACTCAACAACCGAACACACACTTGACAAGACCTGTGTGTGTACCCAGACCTGTTGTCCAAGAAAGTCATACGCCTACCACTACCACCTTCAACCCCCAAGGGGGGTTGAAGGTGGTAGTGGTAGGCGTATGACTTTCTTGGACAACAGGTCTGCTTGAATCTACAGTCACATCCTGGTGCAAGTGCTTCAAGTGACAGGATAGTAGTAATGGTAGTATATTATAGTGTCAATATTCCTTGAATAATTACCCCTCAAACTGTGATGTCAGTTGTTGAACTTGAAACTGACAGAAAAAAAAAATATTGCTGTGACCCATTTTGCTTCAAATGATTGCAACTGTGTTTGGGTATGGTTGCAGACATTACCTTTTACCACTAAACCACTTTCAAAATGAAATTACGTGATGTTATGTGACTTCGAAGTTAAATTACATTTTTGCTTTGCAACAAAAATTTAATGTGAGCATAATACATGTAATCTCAATCATCCCAGACCAAAATGTTTAGGAAGGCAATTTTTCGCTCTCCTTAGTTCTTTCAGGAGGGCAGTAAGGAGAGCTAAAAAATCGCTCTCCTGAAATTGCCAAGCCTGCTAAAGGTCTGGAGAATTCTATTTATTTTTTGCTCCCTCATGATAAGGTAACACTTTGACTTAGCAGTAGTGTCTAGTGAAGTTTTGAGTCTCTTGACCACCTGTATCATGAGACACCCCTGATACGTACTGTCACTTCTATCAGCAAGCCTACCAAAAGTCTATGAGTTGGAACATGTGCTCTTCATGTATTATGTAAAAGAAACTAACCAAAACTGAAATTAGGCCCTTAACTGGTCGAGTGCTGAATTATTTTTCAAAAGTGATTTGAAACATGAGAATTTTTTTTTCAAAGATGCCGCACTACCATCAGTGGGAACTTTCGTTCAGTAGGATTTGGGGCATAAACAATTGTTTTGTTACAATTTATTGGAGAGTGCCTACCAGCACTCTCCAATAAACTGTAATAAAACAATTTTATATAAACCTATTTTCTCCCCTCTTGAGCAAGCAACACGTTAATGTAAACAGTGTAAAGCCACTAAAGTGGCTTTCAGCAGTTCTTAATAGAGCCATGATAGTGGCTTCTAGCCAGGGCTGGGTACAAAGTACTCAGTACTCATAGTACTCGATTTCCACTTTTTTGAAAAAGTACTCGGTACTTGTACTTTACTCATATAATTTCAAATACTTGTACTCATAATAATTACTTTGAAAAATGAAAGTGTCAATGACACTGTAGCTCAGCTTGTCAAGACAAAGACATGTACATGTATAGTATGTGACACAGCAATGACAAACATCTAGGTAATGACCTGATAACAAAGGTACATATAAAGTATTGTAACGTTCCGTACATAAATACTGACCATTGCCTGTAACAAATGTATAGGTAAAGTATTGTAAAGGTGGGTGACAGATGCTAAACTAGAAAAGAAATCTTTGAGTCCCAGAGTGGGTCTGACTGAACCCCAAAATATTTGTTCTCATAGCACAGTGATAACAAAGGCACCCCAAAGCACACTCATTCATGTCCCAAGGTGAAAACAAAGGTACCCAAGAAGTTTCGTGAAGATCAGTTCACAGGTATGAGCTGTGTAGAAGTTGTGACAAAAAACTGATTGGACCTAATTTCGGTACAAAATGGCCACTGGCAGCCATCTTGAATTCTGGACCGCACCCAGAAACACTCGTTCTAGTCCCAAGGTGATAACAAAGGTACCCAAGAAGTTTTGTGAAGATCGGTTCATAAATACAGCTTCTAGCTCGAGCTGTATTGACATGTGCACTTACAGTGTATAAGTAGCACTGAAAAAATCAAAGTTCATCTAATTTGCATAATTTCTGCACGAGAAAAAAACCCGTACTATATGTGATGTATTCCATGTTACTAAACATTCATACAAAAATTTATTCAAATCAGAACTTTCATACAGAAGTTCTGTACAAAAAACTGATTGCATTAATTTTGGTACAAAATGGCTGCTGGTGGCCATCTTGATTTTGGACCACACCCAAAAACACTCGTTCTCATCCCACGGTGATAACAAAGGTACCCAAGAAGTTTCGTAAAGATCGGTTCATAAATACGGCCTCTAGCCTGAGCTGTATAGAAGTTGTGGACAAATGAAAGTGTCAATGACACTGTAGATCAACTTGACAAACTTGAACTTGGTAAGTTATAAATGAAATGGCAAAATTGAAGATCATTGGGACCAATGTCAGTTTTTTGGCCAGTGGCAACATTTTTTGACAGAAACCGAAGAAAATCGATAGCTCCCATCTAGAGGCCTCCCCAAACAAGCATGCCAGGTTTCAAAGCAATCCGATCATAAATGTGCCCTGTAGGGTGTACAAAAGGGAAGTATTGTGGTCTGACTAAACTAAGTTCTAAGAACGTTGGCCGTGGCAACATTTTTTGACGGAAATGGACGAAAATCGATAGCTCCCATCTAGAGGTCACTGTAAATAAGCATACCAGGTTTCAAAGCAATCTAATCATAAATGAGCCCTGTAGGGTGAGCCAAAGGGAAATATTGTGGTCTGACTAAACTAAGTTCTAAGAATGTTGGCTGCGGCAACATTTTTTGATGGAAATTGAAGAAAATTGATAGCTCCCATCTAGAGGTCACTCCAAACAAGCATGAAAGGTTTCAAAGCAATCCGATCATAAATGTGCCCTGTAGGGTGTGCCAAAGGGAAATATCGAGTCTTCTGACTAAACCAAGTTCTAAGAACATTGGCCTCGGCAACATTTTTTGATGGAAATTGAAGAAAATCGAGAGCTCCCATCTAGAGGTCTCCCCAAACAAGCATACCAAGTTTCAAAGCAATCAAATCATAAATATGCCCTGTAGGGTGTGCCAAAGGGAAATATTGTGGTCTGACTAAACTGAGTTCTAAAAACGTTGGCCGCGGCAACATTTTTTGACGGAAATTGAAGAAAATCGATAGCTCCCATCTAGATGTCACCCCAAACAAGCATGCCAGGTTTCAAAGCAATCCGATCATAAATGTACCCTGTAGGGTGTGCCAAAGGGAAATATTGAGTCTTCTGACTAAACTAAGTTCTAAGAACGTTGGCGGCGGCAACATTTTTTGACAGAAATTGAAGAAAATCGATAGCTCCCATCTAGAGGTCTCCCCAAACAAGCATACAAGGTTTCAAAGCAATCTGATCATAAATGGGCCCTGTAGGGTGTGCCAAAGGGAAATATTGAGGTCTGACTGAACTAAGTTCTATGAACGTTGGCCGTGGCAACATTTTTTGCTGGAAATTGAAGAAAATCGATAGCTCCCATCTAGAGGTCACCCTAAATAAGCATACCAGGTTTCAAAGCAATCAAATCATAAATGTGCCCTGTAGGGTGTGCCAAAGGGAAATATTATGGTCTGACTAAACTAAGTTCTAAGAATGTTGGCCGCGGCAACATTTTTTGACATAAATTGAAGAAAATCGATAGCTCCCATCTAGAGGTCACCCCAAACAAGCATGCCAGGTTTCAAAGCAATCCGATCATAAATGTACCCTGTAGGGTAGGGTGTGCCAAAGGGAAATATTGAGTCTTCTGACTAAACTAAGTTCTAAGAACGTTGGCCGCGGCAACATTTTTTGACAGAAATTGAAGAAAATTGATAGCTCCCATCTAGAGGTCTCCCCAAACAAGCATACCAGGTTTCAAAGCAATCTGATCGTAAATGTACCCTGTAGGGTGTGCCAAAGGGAAATATTGAGGTCTGACTAAACTAAGTTCTACGAACGTTGGCCGTGGCAACATTTTTTGCCGGAAATTGAAGAAAATCGATAGCTCCCATCTAGGGGTCACCCTAAATAAGCGTATCAGGTTTCAAAGCAATCAAATCATAAATGTGCCCTGTAGGGTGTACCAAAGGGAAATATTGTGGTTTGACTAAACTAAGTTCTAAGAACTTTGGCCGCAGCAACATTTTTTGACAGAAATTGAAGAAAATCGATAGCTCCCATCTAGAGGTCACCCCAAACAAGCATAAGAAGTTTCAAAGTAATCTGATCATAAATGCGACCTGTGAGGTGTGCCAAATTAAATTGTGGACGTACGTACTAATGTACTAACATACTAACGTACGTACGTACGTACATACGCCGACGGACGAGAAGTGATGGCAATAGCTCAGCTTGACTTTGTCAAGTTGAGCTAAAAACTGATTAGACCTAATTTCGGTACAAAATGGCCACTGGCAGCCATCTTGAATTTTGGACCGCACCCAGAATCACTCGTACCGTCCCAAGGTGATAGCAAAGGTACCCAAGACGTTCTGTGAAGATCGGTTCATAAATACAGACTCTAGCCCGAGCCGTATTGAAATGTGTACTTACTGTGTGTAAGTAGCACTGAAATAGAAGGGGTATCAGTACCCCGGGGCTCACCAACAGGTGGCCAAGGTAAAGGGGTGGCTGGAGTAAAAAAAAAAAAGAAAAGAAAGTCCAAAACCTGCACACAAAAGTCCAAAATTAAAGTAAATAAGCAGCTAAAGGGTTGAATAATATAATAGTAGCCCCAAGAAGCATCCTAACATAAAATAGGAACCATGGCAATATGCTACAAGGTTAGTCTCCACTTTGAAGAAAAGAAAGACAAACCTCAAAACATGCACATAAAAGTAAAAAAAAAGTATCACATTTGTTTCAATGGGTTAAAATTGAGAAAAATACCCTGATAATGTCACAGTAACCATCATGGCAATATGCCAGTAAGGTGAAACTCTACCTGAAAAATATCCACTTGGAAGAAAAGAAAGAAAAACCTCCAAACCTGCACATAAAAGTCAAAAAAGTATCACATTTGTTTCAAAGGGCTGAAATTTAGAAAAATACCCTGAAAATGTTACAGTAAACACCATGGCAATATGCCAGTGAGGTAAAACTCCACTTAAAAAAAATATATATCAAAACCTGTACATAAAAGTCAAAAACCTGCACACAAAAGTCCAAAATTAAAGTAAAAAAAACCCCATGAAAACCTGCACACAAACGGCAAAATAAGTGTAAAAATCAATTCAAAGGGTTAAATTTTTTTAAAAAATGCACTGGAAAGATATCAATGTTATAATGCAGTGAGGTCAACCTCACTTGAAATTGTTTTTTTTTATCACAACCTGTACATAAAAGTAAGAAGCTGTAAGCCTAAGTCCAAAAGCTGTACATAAAAGTCCAAAATTGAAGTAATTCAGCAGGAAAAGGGTTAAATAATACAAACATAGCCCTAAGATGCATGTATACATACAATAGAAAGCATGGACATATGCTGCAAGGTAAATCTCCTCTTGGAAGAAAGGAAAAAAAAAACATCAAAACCTGCACGCAAGCATCAAAATAAGTCTAAAATTTGATTCAAAGGGTTAAAATGAAGACAAAATACCCTGGAAAAGAGTTAAATGTTATAGTGAACCGCCATAGCAATATGCAGAAACTCTACACTTGGAAGAAAGGAAAAAAAAAAACAAAACATGAAAACCTGCACGCAAACGTCAAAATAAGTCTAAAAATCTATTGAAGGGGTTAAAAAAATTTTAAAAATGCACTGGAAAGATATCATTGTTATAATAACCACCACTGCAATATGCAGTGAGGTCAACCTCACTTGAAATTGTTTTTTTTATCAAAACCTGTACATAAAAGTGAGAAGCTGTAAGCCTAAGTCCAAAAGCTGTACATAAAAGTCCAAAATTGAAGTAATTCAGCAGGAAAAGGGTTAAATAATACAAACATAGCCCTAAGATGCATGTTTACATACAATAGAAAGCATGGACATAGGCTGCAAGGTAAATTTCCACTTGAAAGAAAGGAAAAAAAAAAACATCAAAACCTGCACGCAAACATCAAAATAAGTCTAAAATTTGATTCAAAGGGTTAAAATTACGACAAAATACCCTGGAAAAGAGTTAAATGTTATAGTGAACCACTATAGCAATATGCTGAAACTAAAAAAAAATTTGAAAAGCCAAAAAATCAAAACCTGTACACAAAAGTTCAAAATATTTGAGAGCCGACGCTGACGCCGACATGAGGGCTAGGCCATAGGCTCACACAACTAACATTGGTGAGCCAAAAAATCAAAGTTCAACTAATTTGCATAATTTATGCACGAGAAAAAAACCCGTATTATATGTGATGTATCCCATGGTACTAAACATTTACACAAAAAATTATTCAAATCGGCACTTTCATATGGAAGTTCTGTGCAAAATTCTGATTGAACCAAATTTTGTACAAAATGACTGCCATCGGCCATCTTGAATTTCGGACCAAACCTCAAAACACTCGTTCTCGTCCCACCGTGATAACAAAGGTACCCAAGGAGTTTCGTAAAGATCGGTTCAAAATTACGGCCTCTAGCCCGAGCCGTATTGGCATTTGCACTTACATTGCTGAAAGTAACACCAAAAAACATCAAAGTTAGTCTAATTTGCATAATTTACGAACGAGAAAAAAACATGTATTATATGTGATGTATCCCATGGTACTAAACATTCACATAAAAAATTATTCAAATCAGAGCTTTCATATGGAAGTTCTGTACAAAAAACAGATTTCTGCATCGTCGGTACAAAATGGCGGCTGGCAGCCATCTTGAATTTTGGACTGCACCCAAAAACACTTGTTCTCGTCCCACGGTCATAACAAAGGTACCCAAGAAGTTTCGTAAAGATTGGTTCATAAATACGGCCTCTAGCCCGAGCCGTATCCAATTGTTGATGGACAGACGGACGCCGGGCCACGGCATAAGCTCAAATTTGGCTTCGCCAAAGTTGAGCTAAAAAAGGTCAGTACTCCTGAGTATTTTATGAGTACAGAAGAGCCCACTTAATAGGATATCTCTTAACTGAATAACCCTGTTAATTGAATATAATTTCCCAACACAAAACCGTTTATCATACCTCCAGTACAAACTTGACCTGTTAATGGAATATACATGTAGGTTACAGAATAAACTCATGTTAATTGAATAAAAAATTTTTGTAAGCTGTCAAGAAATTACCCGGACTCGCCCCAGTTTTCCATTGTTTATGAACCTATTTGGCCCCAGTACATCCAATACAGTTATTTAATCTATTATATATTGTTAGACAGAGCTCATGGAGATTTGTCAAACAAGATATAATAGAATACCGGTAAGGCCACACAAAGTAGACCTTCTGTTTCTCAGGCCATTATTTGTAAAATTACATACGGGCAAGCGTTTTTTTTATTTTATTTTTTATTTCAGTAATTACTTCTTTGCCATCAAAAGTTCATGTTCTTGGTTCAAGTTTTAGGCCTCATACTCTACAGAATAGTTTGGGTGGTGGTGTATTTCATCCCTTGAGTACAAGAAGGCTTTGCAATGCTAAAGCTTTGCAAAGCCTTCTTGCACTCAAGGGACAAATTCATCAATTTTTTTAACTTGGGTAAAATATCAGACAAAAATCATTTAATTTTAATTTTTTTAAAGTTTACATTGGTTATAAAAAGAGAGCATGCGGCAGCCAAAAGGACCATGCGGGAGGGCCTGAAAAACAGATTTTTTATTTGTTTAGGCCTAAAAGCTAAGTTTATCTCTAGAATACATGGAAGTGACACAGTCCCTGTTAACTGAATACTCCAGTTAATTGAATAATTTTCATTGGTAAAGTGGCTATTCAATGTTCTTTTAGTATTTACTTACATTCATTCATTTAGTGATGGCTGAATAATAGTGATGGTCAGGATATTTGATTGGGAGATATTAATAGTGATGGCATTTTCCCTCAATTCCTCACTGCCAAATACATGCATGTATAATAGTGATGGCTGGATTTTTCTCCAAAATTAATAATGGAGCCAACACTATTATTACGTACATGAGAGTAATTGGGGAGCAGCAGACATCAACCGATTCATCTCTCATAAAACTCACCGAGTTTTACCAGAAATAACTGCTGTAACTTATGAATTTTTGCACTCTTCTATGTACAGAACTCAGTGCAAAATTTGATGAGAACACTTCTTCTGTTCACGTTGAGGATATGCAAATTTACATCTACGCGAATGGATGTCCGGTTAGCCAAATATTGCACCTTGAATGGTAAATTCTGAGTAACTTAACCAGCCTTTCTTGTGTCTGATAGATACTAAGATTTTTGCCTTGAGACACTATATACATTTCAATTCCACGCAATATATGAGTACTTGTCAATGATAAAGAAGCAGTTTCCTAAGAATTTTTACGCAGCGGAACGTTCGGTTAGCCATCCCAAAACCATGTGAATGGTCAGTCGGTTAGAGTTCCGAAATTTTGCAACCTGGTCTCTATATTTTAGGCAGATTTTTAGCTCTCCTGATTGAAAGACAAGGTAAATTATAGTGATCACTCACCATCGGTCATCCGTAGTACATAATTTGTCGTCCATGCATATGGTTTTAACGACTTCCAGGCATTCAGTTTTCAGAAATTCACGGAAACTGAAAACATGTTCCATGTAACTGATGTCTGGGAACCCAACAAAACCTACTTTTGGGCTCCAGCAATAACTATCAAGGAACCCACAGTTAAAACTAGAAGTCCTGTCATGAAATGCACACAAATAGCACACTGTTCTGCGTGTTAATCTATGCATTATGACCATAGTAAGGCTATAAAATTCTGTACATATGGCCGGTGCACAAGCAATGTTTCAGCCGGAGGTCCATTGGCAGAAACCTTGCCTGTATTTGCTATGAGTAACCAGAAGAACCTGCCGTGCTTTGGATGGCATTCGATATAGCAATTGCGCGCAATTCCTAAGCGCAATTAAGCCTAGATAAGCACACAGTTCGTGACAGGACTTCTAGCTTTAACTGTATTTTTATTTCTTATTTATTCTGTACCCATTTTCTTATCCTGGTTTCCAGTTTTTTAAGACCTGCAAATGTTTAAGAAGGACGTAGACTGTGAAGTGAATTGCTATAGAAGAGAGGATGAATACATTTGATGAAATAAAAAAATAAAAAAGTGAAACAAATTATCTGTATTTTCATTTGTGTATTTTGTGCACTTTTAATTGCAACAGATGAACTGACGCAATGATGACTCAGATGTGTCTGTACAACATTACTTCAAGTGAAAAAGATAACAAAGAAAAAACAATCATAACTGCAGGACAATGAAATAATTATTTTGTTTTTCACTTTAACATTGAACAAATAAAAAAAATAAAATAAAAATTCATTGTGCATTCTGATTCGGAAGAGGCAAATCGTCCAAGTGCGAAATGTCCCATTTACGAAGATAACAATATTGAATTGATTGGGACGAAATGTCTGTTAACCTTGGATATAAATAAAGCTTGAACACACCTCTTCTTTTTGATTCTGCATGGAGCACACAGAAAATTACAAAGCAGATATATAATATATATCAGTGGTGGCGCCAGGATTTCAATTCGGGGGAGGAGTGGGAGGGGGGGGAGGTTGCTAAGGAAGATGTAGGGATCCTAGGTCGAGATGCCTATGGCATCTCCCGAAGGTCGTAGGCCTGAGCCAGGGGTGTGGGCATGGGAGAGTGTGTTCCCCACCTGTTGGTTTAGGATCTGTGGGCCGAGCCCCAGAAAAAAAATCATATTTGGATAATTTGGACGCCATCGGAGCAATATCTGAGTGTTTCTACAATGCCTGACGTGGTCTTCAAAGGCGCCCAGATTGTGTTAGATAGCAATTTAAAGTTTGGTTTTGGGGAACCCGCGGGAAAAGTGTGTGTGTGTGTGTGTGTGTGGGGGGGGGGGGGGGGGGAGGGGGCAGGTAGAGCATATACAACAGGAAAATAATCAAATGACATACAATGTACCCCAAATTTATATTGACACTTCGTCAACTGGGTGCTGGTGAAGTGTGCTATGTCCCAGTACTGCCAGTAGGACATAGCACACTTTAACCCTTTACCTAATATGAAAAGCAGACGACACTTGCAACAAAAATTTTTGAATAACTCGTTCCAATGAGGGGTCATAACCTATGTTTTTGAGACAAAAAATGAAAAAATAATTAAAATTAATAGCCGATTTTTGAGAATAGCGCTGGCCGGTTTTGGCCGTTACGTTGGGTAAAGGGTTAAAGCTCTCAGGTGACATTTCTATGGTCTTTTCTAGTAAGATGATAGTGATTTAGATTAACTGAAGGTAGAGATGGGCGTTTTTCAAATTTCATGTTGGTTCCGGTTTCGGTTTCATCCAAAGAGTTGGGTTTTCGGTTTCGCTTTTCACTGTACAAACATAACAATATATTGCACTTGCATATAAGATGTATTTAGTGCCAGTCAGTGCCACAGGGACTCCCTTTCCAGGGCAACACACCTGTATAATATACCAGTACTCTGATTTCCTGAGCACATTGTATTTGTATAAATTATCTCAAGAGTTTCAAGTTTGAAAAATATGATTTCTGCCTTGAGTCTGTGGCAAAATAAGTCCCCCCACCCCCTCACAAAAAATACCTGTGTTTAGGGTAACCCAACACACCCTAAAACATGCCAACCATAAAAATTTCATCAAGTAAAAGTCGCTCATATAAATCATTGTAACCCTAAATTTCCATCCAACATCAACTGTGATTATGACGCTGTCTTTGGAGTTCAAGCTTTCAAAATTATGTGTAGAAATAAATATATTTGTTATTATAAATGTGGAATAAGTGACAAGTTCCAGCTCTGCAGAGAAAACTGCAGTTGAAAAACAGATGAACGTTTAAAACATGATGCGCAAGAAGTAATTTTGTCACCTATTTCCGTGGTAAATGCCACGCTCAAACGCAACACCAATTAGTGCAGCCATTCTGAAAAAAGGGGTAACCTATTTTCGCGGTAAATGTCATGCTCGAACGCAATACCAATCAGTGCAGCTGTTCTTAAAAAAGGGGTATTGCGACTCTGAAGTTTGAAAACAAAGTTAACTTTAGTTCATTAATTGATTACCATTAACTCCATATTGTCATAGAAATCTATCCCCAAAAGTTTGAAAAGAGTTGGGTTCCAGTGCAGTTTCCACCTGTTGCATATCCTTTCTGCACAGTCTTTTTAACTACCTATCCATACCGCTTGTCATAATTAATTTTAAGACCTGACATCTCCTCAAATGTTTTAAGTATGTTCATTGTACTGTGAAGGGATCGGGGTGAACCGTCCAGAAAGAGGGATGTGTCATCGGCATACTGCAAAATTTTAATTATGGTATTACCAATGAAAGTTAAAAAATTTATAGTAATTTATATATTTTTTATACTTACCAATGACCCAGACTTAGCTGGTGCTAACTCCAACAAAACCAGGGCCAAACACAAATTTTGCCCCCCAATCCCCAAAATTTGCATCCAAAACAAAAAGAAATCATGTCCTAAAGGACCTCCATACTACGCCTCTACTGCGCATGCGCAGTGACGCAGTCGTCCCGAAATTGGCGCCAATTATCATTCTTACTGGCAGTGCCTGGTCAGCGCTATGTACTCAGCGGGGAGGCAAGAGTTCCCAACTCCAGGGAGGGCCATCCCCGTCTGGGTCATTGGTAAGTATAAAAAATATATAAATTACTATAAATTTTTTAACATTTTTATACTGTACCAATGACCCAGACTTAGCTGAATAGTAAACAGGCTGGAGGGCCTAGGACATAGAGGAAAATCCAATAAGCTCAACTATATAGTAAAGAGGTAACCCCTTAAGGAGAAAAGGAGTATTAGGCTTTACATGTATCTTTCTTATTTAATATTAAATTAGAAAGATACACTACCCTTAATAATTGAGCACAATAACATTCATGTTCTCTATTAACATCCAGTATAACCCTTATACTAATTATTTTTAAAGCAAGCCAATAAATAAAGTAGTCCAGAGAATTGAGACTCTTTATAGTCATTTAAAAGTGTCCGAGTATTGTATATTAAAGCCCGTTTGACACTTGACATATACAAATGCTTCACACCGAGCTACACTTTAAAAATAAGACATGAATGAATTTAAACATTAATATTACACTTTAAAACCATCCCGGAAGCGACTCAGAAATACTGACTTGGAGGAGGCATTCCCTTGCTTTTCACTATAAAGCAGGTGACCTAAGGGAACACCCGCCCCCCCCCCCCCCCTCCCCTTGCCCTGGGTCAAATAGCCCAGAGCGAAGAGGGCAGCCGGACAGAGTCACTGCCGGAACAGAAAGCCTGCATAACTATAGTTGCAACTGTTTAGTGGACGACATTCTGAGCAACAGATAACGGACCTAAACAATGCAGGTCTCCAGAAATGGACTCAATATTTCTGAGATAAAAATTCGTAAATGTGGATGGCTGAGACCAATAAGCAGCCTTCATTAAATCTGTAATAGCAACACTATTAGCATAAGCCCAGGAAGTAGAAAGAGCTCTTACTTCATGAGCAGAAATCTTAAGCACAGACTGCTGAGAAGAAGATAAATCTTCATAAGCAGTACGGATAGTTAACTGAATCCATCTAGCAATAGAATGGACTGAAATGTCCTTTCTATTAGGCATCAAAGACAGAAAGAAACATTTCCGTCCCTTTCTGATAAACTGAGATCTCTGTTTATAGATACGTAGTGCTCTAACAGGACAGAGTAAAGGCCTACGCCCGTCTGAAGACGGAAGAGCCTTAATAACAATAGGTTCCGGATATTTATTAGGAGCCTGATTCTTAGCTAAAAAACCCACATTAGTAGTGAAGGTGATAGTGTTCCCAACACTACGATAATGAGAATCATCCACCGATAGTGCATGAAGCTCACTGACTCTTCTGGCAGAAGAGAAAGCTAAGAGAAAAGCTGTCTTATAAGATAAGAATTTGAAATCTACTGTCCCAAGAGGTTCAAATGGCTTTTCCTTCAATTTAAGGAGAACCCAAGCTAAATTCCACTTAGGAATTAATCTAAGAGTTCTGGGTCTATTTATCGAAAAGTTTCTAACCAACTTCGATAAAGAGACATTAGATCCAATTTGTAAACTATCATGATGTGCATAGGTATCAGATAACATAGATCTATAACCCTTTATAGTAACAGGCTGCAGTTTGATTTCGTCAAACAAGTATACTAGAAAGTTTGCAATGTCTGGTATAGAGGGATCAAATATATCTACAGAATGATCCCTACACCAACGACGAAAAACCTTCCACTTAGCCGCATAGTTTAGCGAAGAGGAGGTCCTCCTACAGTTAGAAATCGCGTCCACTGCTCGTCCTGTAAAGTGCTTGCCATGCAAGAAGGACCGCACAACGGAAAAACGTGAAGGTTGAGACCTTGCGGGTTGTGATGGAGTTGGCGCGATTTCCCCTGCGAAAGAAGATCCTCTCGTGAAGGAAGCTTCCGTGGTAGGTCCCACAACAGACACCTGAGTAGATTTATCCACGGTCTCTGTGGCGACAGAGATGCTACCAACAGAATCTTGCATTGAGATTGTTTTATCTTTAGCAATACTTGTTGAATTAACGGCGCTGGAGGATACGTATATCCTATCATTCCGTCCCAAGGGATCGACAGAGCGTCTACTGCAAATGCTCTTGGATCCGGACACGGAGACACATACGTCTACAACTGATTGTTGAGATGTGTCGCAAATAAGTCTATCATTGGCCATTCCCATTGGTAGCAAATCTGATTGAATACTTGTTTGTTGAGAGTCCACTCCGACGGCAACAAGCGACCCTTCCGTGAAAGGGAGTCTGCTAGCACATTCAGACGACCCGGTATGTGACGGACCGAAAGAAGAACGTGATGTTCTAACGCAAACAGAAGGATTCTTTCCGTTAGATTGAACAACGGAACTGAATGAGTGCCTCCCTGATTCCGTATATACGCCACTACTGTCGTATTGTCGGATAGGATGTGGACATGAACATCGTGAATAATGTCCATCCAGTGACGTAACGCAAGCCAAATTGACATCATTTCCTTGATGTTTATGTGCTTGCACAGGAATTGCGGATCCCAAAGACCCTGGCATCTCGAATCCGTTGGGATTAATGATGCACCCCAACCTGTTTGACTGGCATCCGTCATAACGGTAAAACTCGGATCCGGCAACTGCAGCGGAACTCCTTGAGTTAACCACTGAATGTTTGCCCAAGTCTGAATCTCTTGTTTCACTTGATCTGACAAGAGAACGTCTACATCGAGCGAATGAATTTTCACACTCCAATTCTGAGTCAGGAAAATTTGAAGAGGACGTGTGCGTAGCCGCCCCATCGGAATGAGATCCGCGGCGGCTCCGCACAGACCTATCAGTCTCATAAATTCTCTCGCCGTGACTTTGTCTGCGTGCAGACAATAGCGAGCGTAACAACTGACTAATTTCGCTCTGGTTAACGGCAGACAAACGAGATTGTTGTGCGTCTCGAAGCTCATTCCCAGATGAGTGAATGACTTGGACGGCACCAGATCCGACTTCTCCTCGTTTACTATAAAACCGAGACGTCGGAGCAATAGAAGAAGATTCTGAACATCGTTCTGAAGCGTTAACTCGTTGCCATACCTCTGAAGAAAGTCGTCCAGGTAGGCCGACGTTACCGCAGACGAATGAGCTCGGAAGTAGATCATTACCGAGTTCATTACCCGAGTGAAAGCCCAGGGTGCTAGATTCAATCCGAAGCACATCGCCCGGAATTGATACACCACTCCTAGGACTGCGAAGCGTAGGTACTTTCGGAATGTCGGATGTACCATGACGTGAAAGTACGCATCTTTGAGATCTATGCTCGTTGCATAATCGTTCACTCGAATACTCGCTCTGACCGATCGAATCGTCTCCATATAAAACATCGGAGCGACGATCAGCTTGTTTATCCAGCTCAAATCTATGACTGGACGGAACGAGCCGTCTGGTTTCGGAACCAGAAACAGATGGCTGTAGAATCCCAGAGATTCCTGGTTTTCTACGACCTCTACCGCGTTCTTCATTAAAAGAGACTGCACCTCTGATAACAGAGCGTCTCTTTTCTGTGGATTTGACGGAAGATGAGTCCACTTTGGACTTCGAGTTAATGGAGGCTTTCGTTTGAAGGATATCTTTAGACCTTCCGAAGTCACTCCTCTCACCCAAGGGTCGTCCGTAATCGACGCCCACTCTTGTGAAAAACTCGACAACCTTCCGCCAACCGGAACGCGATAGAGGTTTAAGCCATCACCTCCTGGACCTGCGAGGCCTGCGGTAGGAGAAACCACGTCTTCCACGACCCGCACCTCGCCTCGTTGACCTCGGGGCGTCCGACCAATTGTCCCGGCCTGAAGGACGTCCCGAACGAGAGTCGCTATCCTGACGGTCTCTCGAATAAGACCAAGAGGACGCACCGGAACCTCTATAGGAACCTCTCTTGGGCGCATTAGACCCAGAAATGCCTGTCTTATTCGTGTCTGCTGTATCCAACTTCTTAGGAGCCGATCTGAACAACAGAGAATCATTAGCTTTCTTTTTAATTTTATCATAAATAGCGGAAAGCTTGCCGTCAAAGAGAAGTTCTCCTGAGACCGAAGCGACTCTAAGAGAGTTCTTCACCTTAGAATCCACTAGTGTGGATGTAGCTAGGGCTGCGTCACGTCTAACCAACTCCAGATTTGCCACTGAAAGGGCGGAGTTACACGTGGAATAAGCTACTGCCCTTGAAAGAAGTCTTAAAGAGGATTGTATATCCTGAAACTCTTCCCCTTGAAGGCGCAGTGATAACGCCTTAGTAAGGTGATCTGCGTAAGATAAGGCATCTAAATTGGCTCTGTTAGACGCAATAGCTGTTTCCAACACCGCGGTTGGAATAGAAGCTGACGACGGTAATGATAGCTCTAAGTCTTCCGCCTCGTCGTCCATACGCAGAGGAACTCTCGGTATACCCTGTCCTGCCGTATCGAATTTATTCCTTGCATTAATGAAAGGCAGGTTGAGAGTATTAGCGGACAAGAAACCTGCTTTCCCCGTCCTGGAAGCAAGTTTAAATATAGCGTCGTTCAATAATTCAAATGTTCTAGCAACATTATTGGACTGCGACGGAAACTCGGGAGCGATGTCCCTGAACCGCTCAAAAAATTCAGAGTCCAATGACGCTATAATTCTCTTGTCCGGAAGCGCAGCAGTCTGGCCCGACGGAACAACTTGAGGGAGAAAGTGCCGGATGAAGTCCACGGCAGCTTTATGTTGTTCCGAAAGGGATAGCTCCAAGTCATCCGTATCCCTTTCACCATCCAGTCGGACCTCACGATGTTCCCGGTCGTCCGCCCCCGATGCTTCGGCGGAGGGTACCGACCCAGCGCCGTCGGATAATTCTCGATCCGACACCGTTTCTGTCGGCTGCTGGGATGCTGCGATAAGCTGTGCTATCTGCACAAGAATGTCCGGCGTCGAGACCTGCGGAGGCGCAGTCTTTCGCTGCTTTGCCGAGGCAGCTCCGCATCAGATGGCTCCCGCATACTTTTCCTATGCGAACGTCCGGAGTCCATCGGTCTCGAATCCCTGGCTGCCGGATGGTGTGACCTGGTCGCCGAAGAATCCTTCATCGGCGAAGCTGGTAATATATCGGCGGTCACGCAGCCAAGGTGCGGTCGTGTGCGCTGACGAGAAGAGGAAGCCTTAACAGTCTCTGCGGACTGCTTATACAACGGAGCATCCCGAGCGACGGACGTATGCTCTGCTAAAGACACATTTTGTACCACAACATCTGGTCCCAGATGTTGTTGTACGAGAGAGGGACCTCTCTCGCTCGCGGCCCGGCTGGACCTGGACGAGCTAGGAACCGGACTAAAAGGCTTCCTCCGTTCTCGCTTACTATCCGCCGTCACTGGGTGTGCATCTATTATGTTTATAGTGCTCGCATCACCCAAAATTTCCTCTTGGACCGCATCGGACGAACCCGGCTGCTGAACCATTCGGTGAATGGACGCTACACCAGGCGAGCTAGTGGACGACATTTGTCTAATCTCCATGAGCACTTTTGCCGCTAGCTCTGAATTCATTTGTGACGACGGACGCACACTTGAAGAAGATAACATGGAAACATCACCCTGTTCTGGTTCCTCTGAAATAGAAACTGAGAGAGTAGAGTGACCTTGCGGAGAAAGAGCCGGCATCTCTCTTTCTCCAGAAACAACATATCGTGACACACGTTTCCAATGTTTCTCATCCCAATGTTCACATATAGGACAGGGATTAATGCGAGAACACTGACTACAATTAATACAATGATCATGAAAGCCAGAGGAAGATTTCTTCCTATTACAATTTGAACAACGTCCCTTCATTGTGAAAGAACAACAATAAGTCCTAGTTACTCGCAAAAACCCCTGACACAAAGATACATAATAACATGATCCATTAATAAATGAAAAAACAATTGCAAAACAAAATAATTTTGAAAAAATATTTTTTCAGAGAAGCCCAAGTTGCTGAAAAGTAACGTTGAGCCCCGATGGATCCGATGGCAAAGTGTGGTCAAAAATTTTAAATTTATATAAAATAATTAATGAGACACTTTCGGATAATATAAATGTATCTTATAATGAGATAAACTACCACAAAGGCAAACAGCCCCCCTCAAAAAAGGCTGTTGCCAATGAAAACAAACAGTGTAAACACACTAGAAAACATGACTCCAGGCACTGAAAAAACTGGCCCGGAATCAGTCATCAATTACACTCTATCTGATGCAAAACAGAGACTCCCAGGGGAGAATCTGCAGAACATCAGATGGAAGATGCAGAACACAAACGTTATACACCCATGGGTGAAAACGTAACTATGGGGAAAATAACAGAAAACATTCTGTAACCAAGCAACTCTCCCAGGAAATTTTAGAAATGAAACTTCTCAAAAATATGCCAAAAGCATGGGAGAATTGCAAGGGGGGACTTTAGAAGGCTAGGGGAGAGGAAACACTGAATAAGCAGTGCAACATTTAGCAAGAATGACAACAAGAGGCCCATGCCTCGAAAATAGGCAACTTAACATAATTTCATCAAAAAATTTTAAGTACAGCCCTGATTATTTTTTGCCACTTCTTTTTCCTCTCCTCCTTCTATCCTCCTTAGAATCACATTTTCTCCAAAAATTACGTGTCTGGCATCCTTTAAACTGAGATTTACAAGCACAAAGATCAGTGAGATGTTGACTGATGAAGGGCCAAACAGAGAATGATAATTGGCGCCAATTTCGGGACGACTGCGTCACTGCGCATGCGCAGTAGAGGCGTAGTATGGAGGTCCTTTAGGACATGATTTCTTTTTGTTTTGGATGCAAATTTTGGGGATTGGGGGGCAAAATTTGTGTTTGGCCCTGGTTTTGTTGGAGTTAGCACCAGCTAAGTCTGGGTCATTGGTACAGTATAAAAATATTCCTTTTATTTTGTCTGACAATCTTATCATTGTTCCTGAGATTTCTGAGCATAAGACGAATTGGTAGGGTGATATAGGATCCCCTGTCTGCATCCCCTCTGTATGGTAATAAATTCAGACACTTCCGCATTGACATGCAAACATGATGAAATGTTTGAGTACATGGTAGATATAAAATTATGTCCAAAATTGAACGTTTGGAGAACATCGTTGATAAAGGTCCAGGATACAGAACCAAATGCTTTTTCAAAGTCAATTAGCAGAAGGAGGCCGGGAATATTATATATCCTCTCTGGTAATATGTAATATATCTGCCACTAGTCTAATATTCTCCCCAAAAGTTTGATAAACCCCTTTTGATCCTCATTAATTAGTGATGGTAGAATATATTTCAGGCATTCTGCCAAGCACCACGATAATAACTTAAATGTTACATTCAACAAAGAAATGGGTCTCCAATTTTTAATAAACTGCCGAGGTTTTCCAGTATTGGGTAGTAAAGTTATGATGCCCTGTCTGTGTGTTATTGAAAGAAGCTGCCTATAAAATTAGTATTGGTAAGCAGATCAGTTATTAATGTTCTTAAATCTGACGAGTACGCAAGTCAAGCCTCCCCAAACAGCAATTAGAGAAGGGCGATAGTTTCAAAACAAATGAAGCATACCAAACCATGTACACAAATAAATTAGAAGCCATGCTTTCTAACTTAACGAAGCCGATTGTGTAAGTATTCTGCATGCAAGACAGGTGATTTTTGTTGTTTTGGCATTTGAGCATTCAAATGGCCTCTTGTCAGCTGTCATTGTTCACGAAACCCCAGAAACGGACACAGATAATACCAAATGAGGAAGTTTGGCAGTTTTCTAGGGTCCTACAAATATTTGATATCGATACCATATGTCTGCTTCAAGATCAATCCCGAATCAAGTCTCAAGATTTGATTTTTTCGAATCTCTCATGCTTCATGCAATTTGTTACATTTCCAAAGAAACTTGGATAAAATTGACATTAGACAATCCATTAATGTATGCTCAATTCATATTTAATTGAGTAATTGACAATGTTTAATTGTAAGGTTAGTAGTATAGACTACTGAATGTCCACAGGTCATGCACGGTGCTCAGTTAATAGTAATGATGATAGTTAACACTGCAATCTCTACAATCCCATCGGCGAAATTAGACTTAAAATTAAAACTCAGGTAGTGCCATCTACAATAATCAATGGTATTAACAAAGCAATGCATTACAAAAACAGTTCGTCCCCCAAGTCATTTCTTTCCTCCACCATTTTGTACTGAGTCGCTTCACACTGAGTTGTTTCTTAGTTATACAAACAGACTGAAGTAAGGGATTGATGTGGCAACAGAGTGGATTTGTGTGTCGGTCCTCATGTTGGAGGTCACAGTTTTGATCTGCAGTTGGGAGAAATTCCGAGATTACCAAACATTCTCTGGCAACATCAATTGTGGTATTGATGCTGCTACAATGTACAGCACTATCATACTATACATACAAAGACGGATGGAATACTGGATATAATGAAGCAGCAGTGCACAATTTAATACACATCACCAAATGTAACCCCACCCCCAGTGCCTGATGACTCCTGCATTGTCTCATCTCAGGATACATCACCTTTCCATGCACCGAATCGAAGGTACAATATTGATTGATGATAAGGAAGTGAAATTTTGTGCATCTGTATGGATCAGCTTGTTCAGGAGCAGTTGTCACAGATTGCGGTGAATAGTAACAAGATAGGCCTTCAAAGACTAAACCTTTTGATAATATTCCTGTAATGGTCATCATAGTGTGCTGTAACTTCTGTTTGATGCAAACGAAATAACTTGTCTATTAAGATTCAAAAAAAAAAATTCCGGACACAAGGCCGGGGTGGGTGGGTGGTCGGATGGGGGCCAAAACACCTTTTTTCCTGGAGTTGCAATTTTTTTCCTAGTGTTTTTTTTTTCCAAATTATTTTCACATAACAAGGCTATATTGTTGTTTAGTAGTCTAATAGGCACCTGTTTGTCAGGTAGGGTTAGTGAATAAGACCCCACTAGGCTGATTAGGGGATTTCTTCTCTTTTTTGTAAATTAAATTACATGCATTGAAGAATTGTGTACTCCAGTTTGACTAAAAACAATCAGTGGAAATTTATGAATTTTAATTTGGGAATGGTTAACATAATTTTCATAGCTGAATCATCACGGCACAATTTGGATTTTACAATGAGTAGCAATGTGTTTAGCAGAACATCTAAAATAATGTAAAAAATTTACGGAAAATAATCTAAATGCCCAGTTTCTCTGAGTAGAGCTCTTGTAACCTGAAACTAATGAAAATTCTCACTGTGCATCTTTGATATAAAACCCCACTTACTTAATTCAAGCTCATAGTGATAGTACCAGGGTTTTCACAGAGGGTTTGTCTGGCTATCTCGAGAAAACATGAAACAAAAGTTACAGTTAATATTTGAACTGAAAACTGACCCTGACTGAGCCAGAGTATATAGATGAGTAGCTGAGCATAAAACTATGCAGCAAAAGAAGATTATTTTAATCCTCTATTTGATGCTCACAAAAATAGTCTAATTCTTACATTATATGCTGTGATATGCAGAAATCAATGCTGACATTTTTTCGGAGATGGACCAGGACGGACAGTGAGATTTACAATAGTGTTAGGTGACAAATTTTCAGCTTTCCTATGCTATCTACTATCTTTTGAGTAATGACAATTGGCTGAAACCTCAAGCCTAGACACTTAGCCTGTAGTCAGGTCATTAAAATTAAAACTTCTTCACTAAATTTAAAGAACTTTCAGTTCAGCATTTGTAATTCATGCATTTCAATAATATGCCAGTATACACTACGCCATAGTGTATATAGGCATATTATTGAAATGCATGAATTACAAATGCTCAAATGAAAATCTAAATGCTTCTGTTGATGCTGGTTGATGTGCACATAATTAGTTTAGACAGTAGATTAGGATTCAAATTAAGGTAAGGGTTGAGAACTGGAAGCTCAGTGCAATAATTTTTCAATACCCACTCTGGTGATACACTGAAAAAATATAGGTGGTGGGGTGGGTGTCCAAGTGGTCAGAGGAAAAAAATATTTTTTTTGCACGTGGGTGGGTGGTGGTCAAAAGGTGGAAAAAAATATTTTAGGCCTTGTGTTCGGAATTTTTTGGAAGACCCCCCCTGCATCAGCTAAAAATTAATTTAAAATGATTAAGTCAGTTTATTTTACTTAAATTATGAATTTATAAGGAGGAGGTACACTGTATTTCTTCTGATTATTATTATCCTGCATTATAAAAAATGTGGGGATATATGAAAGACTGTGATGATCTCCATTCGTATATCCATACATGCCTTTTTTTGAGCTATAATTTTGAACTTACCCGAATTCTTACATGTACATGTATGGTATGGAGATGACAAAAATAGGTTTAGTTTGAATTTTTTTCACCAGGTGGTGCCAGTAGCACCACTTAACAGGCCTCCCATTTTTAAAAATATAGGAGGGCTAAAAATCGCTCCCCTTACATATACATGACCTAGGGGAGCGATTAGCTCTCCCCAAGCTCACAAAAGCTAAAAGTGACAAAAGGGAGTTTTACTATTAATGAAATCTGCCCAGTGGGCATTGTACATTTTATTTGGTGCTGCTAACAAGATAATCTCTATGAGATGGCTACACTGCCCCCCTCACCTCCAGGCCTCAACAAGGCCCAGAGGTGTGGGAGAGGCAGTGTGGCCATCTTTCAGAGACCACTAACATTGAAGAGATCTGAAAAGATGTAAGTTTTAAGAAAAGACTGAACTTGTGGTAATCATTATTTTCTATGGCCAGGAGGGCAAGTTTTCGCACTCCTTAATTGTTTTTTAAATCGATCTCCTGAAAATGCCAGGCCTGACTTAAAGACTGAGCTAAAATAATGCTTTCCATCAAAAAGCTCCTAGGATATGTAATTACTGTTGTTTAAAATATGTTTATGCAGGGTTTCCGCTAAGGGAAAATTTGTGAGTCCGGTAGTTTAAAGAAAGTGAAACTCAGACGCCGAAGGCATCTGCCGCACATGCTGAATGTGCGTATAGAGGGGGGTCCGGAAAATTTTGATTTTTAGGTGCTCTCTGGTGGCCTCTGGGGGCATTCTGGTCACTAAAATGCTGAATAATTGAAGTGGAAAATATGTATTTTTTCCTCCTACAATTCTCTAAATTCCCTCGGGACACACAATACTACATCTGGTCGGAGGTTTCAAAAAAATACAAACCCAAAACAACACAAAATCAACGAATCCTGACAGTGACTGAGCTTTGTTTACAACCGCTCGCGGTAATATTCGAAAAGAACCATGATGCAGACGTGTGACGTCATGCACATGCAATTACATCATTTATCGCTCGAAATAAAAGCCAGTGATTTCGGACCAAACACGACAATTTGAGTCCGAAATTTTATAGGCGACGTTTAGGATTTGAACTTTGTTTCCCCCTCTCGTCTGGGTGTTATAAAGTATCAGGTTGTCGCCAGTAATAGTAGGCATAGTATACAACATAATTATGCCTATATTACGTGGAAACAAAGGATCATGAGTGTCGTTACGATACAGCATTGTACTCGACATTTTAACCACCAGCTTTTCTGACTGATCATAGTATGATCGGTGGGGGGGAATGGGTCCGGTCGACAGACCCGCAGCCAGTCTAGTAGAAACCCTGGTTTATGTTCCAGTAGGGTGTCTAGATGTGCAAAAAGGTTTCAAAATATTGATTCAGTCCCATGTGATGACCATTCTGCCACTTTTGACAAGTTTTGTCGTTACAGACTGTGAATTCATTTGTTACCATCACGATGGTAAACTGAAAATGCAAGGATACACCTTAGTGTGCTTTGCACACAAATGTCAACGATCTAGTTATTATTGTACTAGAAAACGAAAAAGTGGGACCGATTTGGTTATTATTTATTTATTGGGGTTTTAAAGACACTTTCGACAGCCAGGGTCACTTCATGTCAGACAGTTTTACGGGTTGAGAAAGCCGGAGTACCCATAGAGAACCAGTGAGCAATGGCGAGCAACTGTCAGGCTTCCCAACCTACTAACTCCACCCAAGCAGGATTAGCATTGGTTGAAGAAAAGTGCACCATTGATGTATAGCAGGCCTTAGTACACAGAGCCACTGGGCCTCCACATGGGTAACTTGTGATAATACAGTAGCAAGTCTGCAAATAAGACCAAGGTCAAGGATAAAGACCTAAGCAATACCCCAAACAGGCCAGAAAATAAGCAAACTGTCATCTGCAAAATGAGGTCCCCAGAGGGTGAATTTAGTGATGCTACCCTGCACAGCATGGTAGCAGCACTAAATTTACCCTCAGTGAACCTCAATCTGAATAAGGGTCTCAAAACTAAATAGAAAGAGGTTATTATATTTATTTATTGGTGTTTAAAGTCACATATTTCTGTACAATGGCTAATCATGACCATGACAGTTTTACGAGTGGAGGAAGCCGGAGTACCCGGAGAGAACCACAGAGCAACGGTGAGCAACTGTCAGCTCCCCAACATACTAACTCCACACAAGCAGGGTTAGCATTGGTTGAAGACAGGTGCACCATCAACGTGCAGTACGCCTTAGAACACAGCGTCACCGTGCCCCCGTGTGGGCAGTGGGGGGTGAAGTGTCTTGCCCAAGGACACAACGCGGCTGCCGCAGGTGGGATTCGAACCGAGGACCTCTCGGCTTGCAGTCTGCACCAAATAGAAAGAGGTACCCAGAGGAAAAAATGGCCCACTGTATGGGATAGCATCATCAAATTCACCCTCTGGGGACCTCATTTTGCAAATGTCAGACAGCTTACTTTTTAGGCCTGACCCTAAACGTCCTAAATCAATAGATTGGTGCAGGTCATAATGTCCCAAGGTGTAATGACATGAATATTGGTAATTGATGATCACAATGACATTATTTAAAGATTGAAATAAAAACAAGGCTGGGATATGACCAGTGACTGTATTTGAATGCTTCTAGAATACAGCTGTTATTTTATTTTAAGGTATTTTATTGTAAGAATTCCATTCTCTTACTTATGGCATAGCAGACTTCCTTCAGGTGGTGCTACCTACCACATGGCAGCAGATCCATGGAAATTTCACTTTCCATGTGATTTATGTTTCATTTCAAACATTTTGGTATATACGTAATTTATTGGGGTTATTAATTTGGGGAGTTTTATGAACTTTGAAGAAAATTACCTGAAATTTGACCAAGCTTACATGTAGGTTGGACGTCTACTTAAGGTGCTATACTAGTATAAGTAATAGAATTCTGTTTATTTTGAAATTTCCACCTCTCATATTCCTTAAATTAAAATTAAATATACACAAATTATACATCAAAATGAAGACCGATATGTATAAAACACGAAACACATGTGTAATCAACTCATAAAGTTGACAACAGGCACCACTGGTTCCTGGAAGTCTGCAACCGTATGCGTACCAGAACAAATAATAAAATAATATTTCATGAGAACAACTTGTGGCCAAATGTGCTTCAGATATCCAATAACAAAGTTAGGCATTCAAAACACTTTCGAATGCAGCGATAGGACTGCATTTGGGAAAAGGACAACACTGTCTGCATATTTTATTGAAGATTCAATGTTCGACAGATATGCGCAAATCACTTGATACCACAAATTTCCATCGAAAAACAAAATCGTAATTCTAAGAAATTTCAACAGGTGTCATGATACAGTGCACAGAATATGACAACTGTACAGTCTTTATATAATAATAGTATGCTGTATTAAGGCAATCTTTCAATTTTAGATGGCGTACATAGATGCTTTTTCCATCCAATGACTGTGACCAGAAATCAAAAGTACATTTGAACATAAACAAAAGCGAAGACTTTGGAATTTACCCCCATGCATCTCTGCCACTGTGTTGTGAAGAATTTTGATGCCCTAACTTTGTTCTTGGATATGTGAAATATATTGGCCTCAAGTTGTTCTTGTGAAATATTATTTACTTAATTATCAGTTCTGGTACGAATACGTCAGAAGACTTCCAGGAACCAGTGGTGTCTGCTGTCAACTCTATGATTTGATTTCAAATATTTTTCGTGTTCTATACCTCCCAAACTTAATTTTGCTGCATAATTTATGTGTATTAAATTTGAATTTAAGGAATATCAGATGTGGGAATTTCATAATAAACAAAATTCCATTACTTATACAGCAGTCTACACCTTAATTTGCTTAAATTGAATGATGCTTATTCAGTTGTTGTTTGATGTTAAGGGGCTATATAAGTAATGGAATTTTGTTTATTTTGAATTACCACCTCTGATATTCCTTAAATTCAAATTAAATATACACAAATTATAGACCAAAATGAAGGCTGGGTGATAGAGAACACGAAAAATATGTGAAATTAACTCATAGAGTTGACAGCAGGCACCAATGGTTCCTGAAAGTCTGCTACCGTATTCGTACCAGAACTGATAATAAAATAATATTTCCTGAGAACAACTTGTGACCAAATGTGCTTCACATCTCCAAGAACAAATCTTGGGCATCAAAATCCTTCAAAACACAGCGACAGAGCTGCATGGGGGTAAATTCTTAAAGTGACAGCTTTGTTTACATATTTTCTTACTTTCGATTTCTGGTCTACGTCATCGGATGGGAAAAGCATTCTTGGATGTTCTTGCCATCTTGGATATGTGAAGCACATTTGGCCACAAGTTGTTCTCATGAAATATTACATTATTATCAGTTCTGGTACGAATACGGTAGCAGACTTCCAGGAACCAGTGGAGCCTGCTGTCAACTCTATGAGTTGATTACATAGGCCTATGTGTTTCGTATTCTAGACATCTCAATCATTTTGATGGTGAAAACTTCTAAATTTATAACAAAATTCCATTACTTATGTAGCCCCTTAAAATAATAAGAATGAAGAATGATTCATTAAAAAATAAATATGTTGAACCATTGTGACCGTGTTGTTCTATATTGAAGGCCGAATCTTCCCAGACCGAATCTTCCTGTTCCGGATGCAATTAGTCTTTGTAAGACTGTGACCCGGGGCCCTCCTGGCCCTCACAGTCTTTGAGAGACCCGTTCAAATCTAGTCTGACTAAAAATGAAAGAAACTGACCGCATTTGGGTCGACTCAGTTCACGCTTCATATCGAAGACACAAATCACATAATCAACATTCTACTTGTCGTACTCAGCCCAAATATAATTTATTTACGTATCTGCATCATTTTTTAACGCAAACACAGCATCAAATTCAAGAAATGTTGAAAAATATCCGACTTCAACACGTAAAATAACATCATGTTTCAAAGATAAACAAATTGTACTACGCATGCGCACAGATACTGTGCGTATGTGTAGTACAATTTGTATATCTTTGAAATCGGTGTTTTTTGACGTGGTGAAGACGGATATTTTTCAACATTTCTTGAATTTGATGTTGTGTTTGCGTTAAAAAATGATGCAGACACGTAAATAAATTATATTTGGGCTGAGTACGACAAGTAGAATGTTGATTATGTGATTTGTGTCTTCGATATGAAGCGTGAACTGAGTCGACCCAAATGCGGTCAGTTTCTTTCATTTTTAGTCAGACTAGATTTGAACGGGTCTCTCAAAGACTGTGAGGGCCAGGAGGGCCCCGGGTCACAGTCTTACAAAGACTAGGATGCAATAGCCTAGTAGTAGTACGAAAATAGGAGACAAAGAAATTCATTTTGAGTTGGAGAGGAGGTGTGTTCAATATGACATCTGTCTTTCCTTTTCAAGGTTGATCTATTGGTCAATAAGTAGAAAAATTTTAAAAAAAAATACCCCAAAATCATTCCGAGAAAAGTCAACTCCACGAACAAACGGCAACACACCCGTCTGTGCCATTTTCGGGGGTTTTCTTTCAAGTTACTCCCCTTGTTTTGACACTTCCTTCTCTAGTGTTTACAGTACAACCTCCCAAAACCTACTCGGCCCACACACTCGGCCCAAGTAAGAGTCCATTCGGCCCAAAGTAAGAGATCACTCGACCCAGAGTAAGAGTCCACTCGGCCCAAAGTAAGAGAAAACCCGGCTTTTTACACATGTTTGTCATTAGATAGACTGCCTCATGTCGGGCAACCGTTCACTTCGATTATTCGTAGTTTACCGACCACCACCATCAAAAAGGAACAAACTTACATCATCACAGTTTCTGAATCGATTTGCGGAATGTCTGTCCTTGTATGCCTTATAAGGATGTGATATAGCTATTGATGACGGTTTTAACATCCATGTTGACAATTTACATGACACTTTTGCCAAGCAATTCACAAATTTGTTTGAATCATTTGGCTATTCACAGCTGGTCTCAAAACCTACCCACAAGAGAGGACATACCTTGGATCTAATTCTTGTTCGTCAAAGTAACAGCACGTCAGTACAAAATGTCCATGTCACAGATCAAGCGTTGTCAGATCGCTACGCGGTCTTGGCCGAATTGACAATAGCTACTTCAAACATTCCTCCCAAGAAAATTACTTATCGAAAATATATAAATCCATAAATATTGATGAGATGAATTGAAAATGGATATCAGTTCATCAATTCTGTGTCCGAATAATTTTTGTAGTAGTCATGAATCATCTGAACAATTGCTATCTCTATTTGAAGAAACGCTTAAGAGCATCATGGCTGAACATGCACCACCCAAGTCAAAAATTATTACTCACAGGGAAAAAGTGGAGTAGTTTACAGAAGACTTTGGAGCTGTTAAACAACAGCGTTGCAGATTTGAGCATCTGTACAATAAAACGAAGCTTCAGATTCACCGACAGATGTTCCGCCACCAAAGAAATACAACTAATAAGATCATCAAAAAGGCAAAGAGGGAGTACAACAATTCCCTGATAGCGGGGTCATCTAATACAAAGGCGCTGTTCTCTGTAACCAATAGTCTCCTTGGTAAAGAACTAAAAGTCTTTCTCCCAGATCATCTAAATACTAAAGAAATTCGGAAAAAACTCAACGATTATTTCATAATTAAAATTCAGGTAATCCTGGATTGTATACCGCCATGTGAACCACCAGAGTTTGGTCATCTTGACATAAAAAGAGTTGTTTTTTTTCAAATTTTCACTCTGTCTCAGAAGAAGATATTCGAAAAAGTATTTTATCATCATCCAAAAAATTCAATGATCTAGATCAAATTCCAACATTCCTTTTGAAAGAGAGAATTGATTATCTTCTGCCAGCCATAACATCTATTATATTTGCATCACTACATGAGGGGTTTGTTCCAAGCCCATTGAAAAAAACACTTGTTACTTCACTCATCAAGAAACCATCTCTTGATCCTGACAATCTGAAGAATTATCGACCAGTATCGAATCTCTTTTTCCTGTCTAAATTGTTGGAAAGGGGTTGTTGCTTTTCAACTCAAAAATCTTCTGCATGAAAATGATCTTTCAGAGCTTTTCCAGTCTGCATACAAAGCCAAGCACAGTACAGAGACAGCCTTACTGCGAGTCAACAATGACATTGTTAAATCAGTGTCTGAGGGTAAGGCTGTACTGCTTGTTCTCTTGGATTTGTGAGCAGCATTCGACGCAGTCGACCATGATACTCTCATGCAGACATTGACACAACATGGAATATGAGGAACTGTCTTATCGTGGTCTGCATCATATCTGGAAGGTCGCAGGCAATAAATATACATCACTAATATCGGTTGAGAAAGCAGGATGTTAAAGTGTGGTGTTCCTCAGGGCTCCGTTCTTGGGCCACTCTTGTTTACTCTCTACACTTCTTCTCCAGGTCACCCTTTTAAAAAGTATGTCATATCATATCATCTGTACGCAGATGACACCCAACTGTACATTACAATCAACCCATCTTTTCCAAGTGACTCATTCACCACAGTCAGTAACATGGCAACTTGCATAAATCTGGTGCGGGAATGGATGATAGATTTTAAGCTGAAAATGAATGACTCTAAAACAGAATTCTTAGTGATATCCGGGGTTCGCATGCCTACACCCTCTGTTACATCAATCCTGGTTGGAAACAACATCACCATGAAAAGTGAATCGGCCAGGAATATTGGACTGATTATGGACTCAAATTTAAAACTAGACATCTATATCAATAAAATATGTCTAAAATGCTACTGGCAGCTTTATAATGTTGGAAGACTGCGACCTTATATTAACCAGTCAGCACTTGAAAAACTTGTACACTCCTTCATCACCTCACAACTAGACTACTGTAATTCAGTGTTAGTGGGACTGTCCCAGGACCTGATACAGAAGCTTTAAAAAGTTCAGAATACTGGTGCTAGGATAATTACTGGCACCAAACGCTCTGAACACCTAACACCTGTTTTAAGACAACTGCATTGGCTTCCAGTTAAACGGAGAATTGATTTCAAAATATTGATCTTTGTATTCAAATGTATCCACAAACTGGCTCCAGTTTACCTTCAAGAGCTCCTCACTGTAATGTATATACACCATCACACAGCCTCGGATTTGAAAACCAAATTCACCTAGTTGCACCTTTTAGCAAATCTAATCCGGCTAACGATCGTGTGTTCTCAATCGTGGGTCCCAGATTGTGGAATTCCCCGTCTATTAGTGTCAGAAATTCAGAAACTCTCGATATCTTCAAAAGAAATCTTAAAACTTTCCTATTTACTGAAGCATTCTCCTGAAGCTCTCTCTCAATTATTATTATTATTATTATTATTATTATTATTATTATTATTATTATTTTTATTATTATTATTATTATTACGAATAATTAAAGAGTTTGTTATGGTTGGCACTAAAAAGTGTATTCCGTTGCCGACGCCGACTCGTAAAACTGCCGACTCGAAAATACTTTTCCATATTATTTCCTACATAATGCCCCTATTTTACCCACATTTGGTCCAAATATATATTTATATATGCCGAATACACTGCAAACCAAAAAAAATTGTTTTCAATTATTTTTTTGCTCTTTGGTATATTTTCTATTTTTATCTCTCTAAAAGGTGTACTCGAGATTTCTCAATAAAATTCTATATCCACCTTATATTATCCCAATCTGGGCCTGATATTATCCCAAACCTTTATATTTACTCTCATAAAATAACAATTTTGTCTTTTCAAATAGTTTCAGAGCATAATCTTGAAAAAAGTTAAATAAAAAAGGGTTTTGACTATCGATTTTGTCACCCAATGAACTGCCGACTTGGCTGGAGCGTTAAAAAAGTTATAACGATGTAATGAGCGGACCAATTTTGTAAAATGTAGGAGACCCACAGTGCTCAAATCATTAACAAACCCCAGATGGAACCCGAGGGTTGCCATTTTTTATCCTCCAGATAAAATATTGAATTTATTATTATTATTATTATTATTATTATTATTATTATTATTATTATTATTATTATTTAATGTATCAATGGTATTGGTCCGCCCATTACTTCGTTATACCTTTTTAATGCAGCCCACAATAGCATCGCCGAATCTCCGGCCGTGTCGGGTGAAAAAAATCGATATTCAAACCCTTATTTCACTTTTTTGGAGATTATGCCCTGAAACTATTTAAAAGACACTATTGTTATGTTATGGGAGTCAATATAAAGGTTTGGAATAATATCAGGTCTTGATTTAGCATAATATAAGGTGGATATAGAATTTCATTGGGAAATCTCGAGAATACTTTTTAGTTATGTAAAAATAGAAAAATGCACCAAAAACAAAAAAATAATTGAAGTGTTGTTGTTGTTGTTGTTGTTGTTGTTGTTGTTGTTTTGCTCTGTATTCGGCATATATAACTACACAATTGTGTCAAATCTGGGTGAGATAGGGGCATTATTTGGGAAATAAAAGGGAAAAGTATTTTCGAGTCGGTGTCGGAGTACACTTTTTTTAGTGACCACCGTTTGTTATTAATCCCATACTTCTTTTTTGACTGCAATACTAGATGGCTATCGTGAAACCATGTAAGTTGTAGGAGAGGGATGAACCGTGCCCGATTAGGGGGACCCCGGCACGTGACTCAGTGGTGCCATGTTTGCTTGTCATGGTAACCCACGTGAGCGGCCATCTTGTGACGTAATCCCCATAGTGATACGTGCTGTTAGTGTGCACGCGCAGCGCATATTGTTGGGGTGATACGCGTTTCTGTCGTCCATTTTGTATACTGGAGGTTGCTATGTTACCCAAAGGCCTACAACAAGACGGGGGAATGTTCGGAGGGTATGTTCCAATAAACAGAAGTAATTTCCCGATTCGTGGAATTATCACAAACATCCCGATAATCTATCCAAATCACCAAAATGACTTTATTTGATACAGATTCTCCATTTTATCAGCTTAGCACGTAGTGTTATATTACAGAGGGGCCTCGGGGTGAGTTCGATTGAACTAGAGTAATTTTTTTCTGGCTTTTTTCTACTTCGTAGAATTACCCAAATAGACCTGACAACCCATACAAATCACCAAAATTTATCCCAAACCACCAAAACGGACTGGCGAACCCCAATTTTTTGAGCATATAAAACAACAAGTAATGTTATAGGACCGAGATATCTCCTGGGGGTACGTTTTATTTAATAGGGCGACTGGACCTGGTTTTACCAGAACCCAATTTTGTATGCCTGTTGCAGATGCTACTCTAACACTAACAGTCTGTCCAGTCCAAACTATCTCTGGTTCTCTCGTCCAACTCTTATAATCACCAGTGCTTCATTTTCTTAACCTGTATGCATAGTTATCTCCCTTGTGTATAATAAAAGCCTTTGTGATTCCTAAAGTCAAGAATCTTTCGAGCAGTTACTGATAAGTCATTTCTCGAACGACTCGAACCCCATCGAGCAAATAAGCTGTCGAGCAATTGCTCGTTCGAGTGACTCGCACATACGACTCTTAGTCTCATTTCGGTATTTGAGGATACCTATGACCTGGTATTGTATTATTTTAGGATACCCATCGAGGATACCTTCTGAAGAATCCCTTTTTTGTCGTATGAGACAATGAGGGCCATGAGAAAAGCCCTCAATGAGGTCTAATTTACTATCCCTCTTAGCCTCATTTCGTTTGAGGTCAGGAGGGCCATGAGAAAAACCCTCAATGGGGTTTGAGGCCTCGAGGGCCATGAAAAATCCCTCAATGCGGTCTAATTTACTATCTCTCTTAGCCTCATCTTGGAATCTAACAGCCATATCCCGTGGCACCCCCAATTTCAGCACCCCTTTTTGGAAAACGTCTGGCCCTCGGTACCCCTTTTAGTCGTATGAGGCCATGAAGGCTATGAGAAAAGCCCTCAATGAGGTCTAATTTACTATCCCTGTTAGCCTCATTTCGTTTAAGGCCATGAGGGCCATGAAATAATCCCTCAATGAGGTCTAATTTACTAGCCATCTTAGCCTCATCTCGGCATTTAACAACAAAATGATAAACCACGGAATCCAACTTTACGGAATTGGCTAGGAATCCCAATTACGGAATTCCTTATATTGCCTGTCTCTATGTATACATGTTATACAGGGGAAATGAAGTAATCAGATTGAACTGATTGAACCTGTCTTCTGTTAATTAGTTAATGTTTCGTATTGTCATAGTTTAGTATAATCTGTGTGTTGAAAAAACACCTGAAGTATAACAATAGAGACTCAGTCATGGGATTATATTCAATGTAATTACAGGTGTAAATTGACTAGTTAATTCACTGGTAGATAAAATGGATCAAAATGGTGAAAATTGAAAAACAGTGTCTGAAATTTTTCTAGCCCCCCCCCCCCCCCCCCCCACATTATCTCTAGAATACAGAAAAGATCACCTCCCTGTTAATTGAATAATCCTGTTAACTGAGTAATTTTTACTGGTAAAGTGGCCATTCAATTAACATGGTTTCACCTTATTAACACCTTATACCAAGATGGTCAGTAAGTAAAGGTTTGAATCAGGTTCGCCCATATCTTCTGCTACCAGATTTGGCCGCTTGCAGTTTTATCCCAAATTGTCCACTTGTGAGTCCAAATCGACCAACAATTACACATATCGTCCATAGAAATCGGAAAAAGACTTTTTATATCCGATTTCTATGATATCGTCTGCCCAATATACCCAAATCGGGTGACAGCGTACATCGTACGCATGAAGAAAGACTCTGATTTGTTTAATTATTAAGTCATCCAACGAAGTTGGACTGACTTATTGCGATCGTTAGCATTTTACTTAGTAAGTCATTCGACGAAACAGAATTGACTTACTGGGATCGTTAATCTTTTTTGTTCAGCTTTCTACAGCCACATTTTTAAAGCGGCACCCGGACCTTGGCTCTGTCGGGCCTCCAACTCATTCGGACCTTGCCCTTTTCGGACCGCCGGTTAGCTAAAAAGCAGGAGGCCTGAAAAAGATAAAAATGGAATTCATTCTAAGTATAACTGTTTGGGATAAAATGTAATAAAAATAGTTGAAATTTCCTAAATTCTTGTCATAATTATCAATATGAAATTGAGGGGGCGGAAAAGCCGGAGGTCCGAAAAAAGCCAAGGTACGATAGAACCGGAGGTCCGAAAAATCCAGGGTCCGAATAAGCCACGGTCCGAAAGAGCCAAGGTTCGAATAAGCCGACATTTTTTAAAACTATAGTGCATGGGCGGATACAGGGGGGGGGGGGGGGGGGATAGGGTGGATTTCCACCCCCTTTGATATTTGAAAGGGGAGACAACAAGAAAGTTTTCAAAGTCTAATTCACCCTGTATTGAAATTATCTTTTCACGGGGAGTTCTCGCGACTTGACACCAACGTATAAACGATTGGTACAATGTATGGTCTGCAGTCTGTACCTCAATGTACCTCAATGAGGTACAGACTACAAACCATGCACTGTACCAATCGTAGTCAACATAAATGTTGATTCATCAACGAAAATAGTCTGATACATGTTATTTGGATGAAATATTATCACCATAAGAGTTCATGCGATGAATAATGACTGGCTGGTCATACGCCGGGGGTGCTTGGAAATATAACGTTCACAAATTTCCTGTTTTGAAACAGGTAACTCAAACCCGTGCATTGCGATAACAGCGAGGTCCGATAAACGCTCTGTTGTCATGCTGCTTCGCAGTCACGTATGGATCCTCCGGACGCAGAACACAAGGAAATGCATCCAGAATGCGTCTCCCGCGATCAAAATTTCAAAAAAATTTCGGGGGAGGACCCCGGACCCTCCGTACAAGAGGGGGGATACCACCCTCTTGATCTCACCCCACTCGCGCTTGCGGCGCTCGGTTTGTGGCTCTGCCACTCAATTTTCCACCCCCCCTTTTTTCAATCCTGCATGGATCCGCCACTGTAGTGACCGCATTTCGAATACTTATTAATGGAGTCTTCTAATTATACAATTAGGCAATTGTTTTCTGAGATCCGACTCTTATCGAAAAAAACGTCACTTTGAACGTTTTTTCTCTATCTTTAATATCAATTTTTATATAAGACCTTTCTCTTTCAAATTTTGGATATCTCACCCCTGTCAAAAACTATATCTAAAAAGTGGTACCATCATGGGAAATTATCAGCGGTTATTGCCGAATTTCCGGCCGGGGGACGCTATTGGTTTCAATTTCACAAAAAAGGAAATATCGGCTGATTTTCATGAAATTTTAATACGTTATGGAGCTTTAAAAAAAACTCTGGGGGTTGCTGGGGTTTTTTGTTTTTTGATTTATCGCAGTTTTCCACAAAATTTAGCCTATTTTCAGTTTTTACTTCACTTCAAAATTTAGCCTATTTTCAGTAAAACGTCACTTTTGTGATTCACATAGCTCCCTGTTCATAAATGACACAGCTAGGAAACTCCATAAACTGTTTTCTGCTTGTTAGAAATAGTGCCATTTTATATTTTTATTTGAAATTTATGCACCCGATACCAATTTAACGTCTTTTTCTATATCGTTTATTTTCAACCCTTATTTTTTTGCCTGACTTTCTAAATTTCGGGAATATAATCTGCCATTCCAAGAATTTCCAACTGTTATGGTCGAACACTGAGGCGACGTCACAAGGTCAAAAATTAAAATGGGCCAGATTCTTTTGAAATTTTAGTATGTTGTAGAGCTAAATAAAATTAAGAGATAGCTGTTATTTGATTTGACGCCATTTTGACGTTTTTACGACACTTCATGCAAATTTAGCCAATTTTTGACATTCTATTAACAACGTTAACTTGTGATTCACATTATATGTTATTGTGATGAATATACCAATAACATGATTTTGGAGGGCGTTACGGTTCATTAACGGCCCGACAGGAATGAGTAACAGCCAGAGCGTCCATTAACAGCCCGAGACGAAGTCGAAGGCTGTTTATACGGCCCGAGGGCTGTTAATCATTCCCGGAGGGCCGTTAATAAATAGGGACGCCCAACAAAATCTTGTTATTACTATTATTACCACTTCTAAAATGGTTAAATCCAAAGATTCTTCATCAAGTTCAATTGATTGTGACATCTCGAGTTTTCACAATGACATTTAACCAAAATACATGTGTCGTCTGTTTCTAGATAAAGAAAACGTCACGTGGTCAATCACATGATAGCTTAATTTAAATATTTTTGTATGTCACCCGAACTCTTCCAAATCTATTAATTCATGACCAAATGGTGAAACTTCACAAATGTGTGATATTCATTTACATTTATACGCGCGTTTGAAACTTCAATCGGAACCGAGGCGTTTTCGAAATATTTATCTAGAGCTGGGCCATTAACCAGGTTAACACACAACTTCCGGTTTGAGACTGCACATTATACGCTTTTACCGTAAAGGTAAAATCGTTGTAATCTGCGAGAGAACGCCATGTGATGTGGTAATAACTGACGGTAACATGGTCTGAGGTTTGCGGCTCGGAGCTCATGTACAACCGAGACGCGAAGCGTCGAGGTTGAACATACGCTCCGAGCCGCAAACCTCAGACCATATCACCGTCAATTCATCACAATAACCTATATGTTCCAAAATGACACTACCCATCGCCCAAAACCTATAACGTGAAACACGAGAAGTTTATTTACTGAACATGTAATCGTTAAAAGTTGCCTTGTTCAAGGCAACTCTTAACGATCACAGGTTTAGTAAATAAACCTTTCGTGTAGACTATCCACCGACGGCACTGGATAAATAATCGATAAACCAGATAAACCCATTCCATCTCAGTTCAAATCGTAAATCGGTTTGTAATTTAAAGACTTCATCCGAACACCGTCTGCTGCACGAGTGAAAAATCCAGAAAAATGAAGCGGCTTGCTAGTCACTCCGCTGGAGAAGCAATTACGAAACGGGCGACGTCATTTAAAATATTTCGCGTGTTGACGTCAGACTGTAACATTTGCCACTTGAGCCGTAAACATAGAATATACCATAGAAATCGGATATAAAAAGACCCAATTTCTATGGAATATACTAAACGAGCTCTCGTCCAATCAGAGGAGGTGGATTTTAGTCTTATTGGAACATATCTCCCTATTTATATAAGATACTGTTGGGAAACTCCACAAAATGTTTTCTGGTTATTTGAAATTGTGCGATTTTATATTTCCAAATGAAATTCACGCACCCAATGCTTGCAATACCGATTTAATGTCTTTTTCTATACATTTTATTTTCGACCTCATTTTTATCCTCGGACTTTCGAGGATTTGGGAATATAATCTACGCGAAAAGCCACATCTAAAAATGTCATGTCTTTCCAGGAAATTCCAACCGTTATGGTCGAACTCCGAGGTGACGCCATAGGGTCCAAAATTAAAGTAAGATTTTCTTTTAATTTTAGTATGTTGTACAGCTCAAACAATTAAGAGATAACCGTTTTTGTTATTTGATTTGACGTTTTTGTGACACTTCAAAATTTAGCCTATTTTTGACATATTTCATTAAAAAACGCTACCTTGTGATTCACATTGATCCGTATTTACTTAAGATACAGCTAGGAAACTCCACACTGATTTCTGGTTATTTGAAATTGTACGATTTTATATTTTCTTTTAAAATTTACGCACCCGATGCCAGCGATGCCGTTTAACGTGTTTTCTATACCTTTTTTTCAACCTCATTTTCAGCTTCAAACTTTCCAAATTTTGGGAATATAATCTACGCGAACAGCCGTATCTAAAAAAATTATCTTGCCATTCGAGGAAATTCTAACTGTTATAGTTGAACGCTGAGTTGACGTCATGGGGGTCATAAGGTCAAAAATTAAAATGAGTCGTATTTCTTTTAAATTTTAGTATGTTTTAGTATGTTTAGTATGCTAAAAATTAAGAGGTAACAGGTTTTTTTTTTATTTGGCGCCATTTAGACGTTTTTACGTCACTTCAAAATTTAGCTTATTTTTGACATATATTATCACAAATGCTACTTTGTGATTCATACAGCTCCTTTTTACATATCACACACGATATCTGCGAGGCGGATTTTACGTCTTTTTCTATACCGTTCATTTTCACCCTCATTTGCAGCCTAAGCCTATTGAAATTTGCGGCATATAATCTACACAAAAACATATCTAAAAATCTAAAATGTGTTACCGTCCTTCGAAATCCAACCCGTTATGTTCAAACGCTGAGGTGTTGTCATAGGAGGGTCATAAGGTCGAAAATAAAAATTCGTTCGATTTTTTGAAATTTTAGTATGTTGTAGAGCTCCAAAAAATTAAGAGATAGCTGGTTTTTTTTTGTTTTTTATTTGGCGTCATTTTGACGTTTTTACATAACTTCCAAAATTAGCCTATTTTTGACATATTTCATCAAAAACGCTTCCTTGTGATTCATATAGCTCCCTATTTATAGATGACACAGCCAGGAGACTTAACACACTATTTTCTGGTTATTTGAAATTGTGCGATTTTTTATTTTCTTTTCAACTTTACGCTCCCGATGCCAACGATGCGGATTTCGCTTCTTTTTCTATACCTTTCATTTTCAACCTCATTTTCAGCCTCAGCCTATTGAAATTTTGGATATAAAATCCACGCCAAAAAAACATCTAAAAATGTGTTATCGTCCTACAATATTCAAACCGTTATGTTAAACGCCGAGGTGGTGTTATAAGGGGTCATAAGGTAAAAAATCAAAATTAGTCCGCTTTTTTTTAAATTTTAGTATGTTATGGAGCTAAAACAAATTAAGAGATAACTGGATTTTTTTTTTTTTTTTTTTTTTTTTGATTTAGCGCCAATTTGACGCTTTCACAACACTTCAAAATTTAGCCAATTTTTGGCATATTTCATTAAAAATGCTATCTTCTTAATTATTCATGTAACTCCATATTTATACGCAATACAGCTAAAAACGTCATACACTGCTATGAACTTATTTGAAATTGTTCACCGTTATTTTTTTTCATTTCAAATTTATGCACCAGATGTCAGCCAAGCCAATTCTAAGTTTCCTCCATATCTTTTATTTTCAATCTCATTTTCATCCCCAGACTTTTGAAATTTTGGGGCTCTAATCTTCGCAAAAACCATATCTAAAGTGTATTGTCTTCCCAGAAAATTGTCAACTGTTGTACCCGAACGAAGTTTAGTCTAATTCCTCTGTTCTCATTTAAAAGTCCTAAGGTCTTGAATCCAATTGCGCCCTATTAATACAAGATGCACATGTGAAACTTGCCACACAGGTCTATTTATGATCATAGTAAGTTGTTAACCCGATTTTTTCTTTTAACCCTTTACCCAACGTAACAAACAAAAATTGAAGATTAAATTTTCATTATTTTATTATTTTTTTGCGTCAAAACATAGCTTATGACCCCTCGTTTGAACGAGCTCGTTGAGCTCGTTCAAATGAGGGGTCATAAACTATGTTTTTGACGCAAAAAATGAAAAAGTTAGTTGTTTATTTGCGAGTGTCGTCTGCCTTCCGTGTTAGGTAAAGGGTTAAATTTGACACACCCGATGTCAGCGATGCCAATTTTACGTTTTCTATTCCTTTTAGTTTCAACCTCATTTTGAGCCCTAGCCTTTCGAATTTTCAGGAATATAATCTCCACAACAAAACGTGTCTAAAAATAGGGTGCTGTCGGAAATTCTCAACCATTCTACTCGAAGGCTGAGGTAGCGTCAAAGAGGGTCATATTCTCAAAATTAAAATGCGTCGAATTTTTCTGAAATTTTAGTATATTGTAGAGCTAAAAAAAATTAGGAGATAGTTGATGTTTTTTTTGTTTTTGTTTTTCGATTTAACGCCATTTTGAAGTTTTTAGGTCACTTTGAAGTTTGGCCTATTTTCTCTTTTCTTAATTAAAACTCCAACGTTCTTGAGTCCAATTGCGCCCGATTACAGCAAGATGCACACGTCAAACTCACCACACCTATTTATGATCATATTAGGTTGTTAACCCTAATTTTTCATTTACATTTTACACACCCAATGCCAATTTAACCATGTCTAAAATTTTGGCGCCGTCCTAGAAAATTCTCAACCGCTGTCCGTGACGCATAGGTGACGTCATAGAGGGTCATATAGTCAAAAATTAAAATGAGTCGGATTTTTTTTTTAAATTTTAGAATGTTGAAGAGCTAAAACAATTAAGTGATAGGTGTATTTTTCTTTTTCGGTTTGCTGCCACTTTGACATTTTTACGTCACTTCAAAGGTAAGCCTATTTTGACATATTTCATTAATAATGAGCGGCTTAGTACGTAAAAGGGCAACAGTCATCGCCCCCTCAATGTTGGGTGCTTCGGCGTTGGTAGTGCTTCGTTGGCTGACATCTGGAAATTCGATTTGCGATTTCAAAACTATCCAGTTCTGTATAAAATCATTCATTGTGAAAGCACTTTCACAATTTAAAAATTTCAAGGAAATGATTGCGTAATAATTGTGACTAATTAATTACGAATTTTTTTTTCTTTTAACAGTTTTTTAAATACGTCTACCTCAAAAACATTCTCTTGAATTACAATAGTATACTTTGACCAGTAATCACAGTCTACAAAACAATTCCGGAATGATTAGGTCTCATGTACTGACCGCGGCCCCAGTGTGCCATATTCCAAGCCTGGCCGTGCCTTCATCCCAACACGCCATACTTCATCCTTGAAAACGGCCTCTTACTGTTGTTCTCTGAGCACGACCTGCCATCCTCCAAACCTGTCATTCATACTCAAGGTCCGACCACGGCACCTTTCTGTTATATACTACTCAAAGTTTGCTAAGCACCAAATATTTGACACATCATTGTGAAATTTGCTTGTGACATATTTGCGATATTTTTGGTGGATATGATCGAGGAATGTATGGAGATGGTCCCCAGTGTTTACATTAGCTCTCTTAACAGGCAGATTATTCGTGACAGTCATGAAAAGCATGCACCCCTTGATTTTCATGATGTTTTCGTGTACTGTCTACATGACATGACATGCGTAGGGTATTCAGTCTTCATTTCAACACAAACCCTTGTGATTTAATGATTGAATATGGCAAATGCAAATGTAAGAAGACATTTGTCTGAAGCAGAAATGTGGCGGGCTGTAGGGATGGTGGGGCAAGAGGCTACCCATCGTCAGGCTGGTGAAGCCCTTGGTGTGCACCATACGGTGATCACCAGAGCCTGGGCAAGATTTCAGCAGTATGGCACACCAGTAAGACAGCATGGTGGTGGCAGAGACAGGGCAACATCTGCAGCTGAAGACCGGTTTTAGATCATTCGGACGCGTAGGAACCGCTTTGACACAGTAACCCAGCTTCGCAGTGACCTCCGGCTCCAGAATGCATCCGGGGTAAATGTTTCGACTCAGACTCCCCGGGCAAGGTTGCACGAAGGTGGTCTCCGATCGAGAAGATAATGTATTCGCATTCCGCTGTCCCAGAACCACCGCCAGGCTCGATATGAATGGGCCATGGACCACGTTGGATGGACCAGAGAAGACTGGCGACCTGTCCTTTTTACAGATGAGTCAAGGTACTTCCTAGACCACAAAGATAGGCGTTCTATGGTATGTAGAAGACCAGGAGAGCGATTCCATGCAGCCAACATTGCTGAGCATGACCGCTGTGGTGGAGGGTCAATCATGGCCTGGGCCGGCATCAACGGGGATGGACGTACAGAGCTCTGTCCTTGAACGTGGTACATTGACTGCACAACAGTATATTGATGAGATCCTGGATGTCCACGTCAGATTGTATGCAGGTGCAGTGAGCGATAGATTCATTCTGATGGACGATAATGTCCGTCCGAATGTTACCCATGCTGTCTGGGAGTCAGACAGAGGGAGGGGATTGAGCGTATGGACTGGCCAGCAAGATCCCCAATCGAACATGTCTGGAATGAGTTGCAGCTTCCAATTTCAGCCCGTCCAGTCCAGCCTAGAAGTGTCCAGGAGCTTGGTGCCATGCTGGTCCAAGAATGGAACAATATCCTACAAAGGACCACCAGGAACCTGATTGGGAGCATGAGAAGGCGTGCCAAGCTGTAATTAACAGTAATGGGCCTCATACTCGATATTGAAGCCATACCAGTTCGTTCCGTCAACTTTTTGGCATATTGAAAAAAATTCCTCTTTTACCAGTAATATCCATTTTCCATGGTTGTCGTATTCAAAAGCTAAAAAATAATGTCAAACACAAATAAAATCTTAATTTCTCTACTTACATCATTAAAGATATAACTAAATAAAAAATATATACACGTTTCATTACAATATTTCAACTGAAACGTAAAACAGGTAGTTGGATGTACTTGGTGCTCAGCAAACTTTGAGTAGTTTATAAACACGAGGTCTGACCACAGCTCCAACTTACCAAACTTGGGTGCTGGGGAAAATAACCGAAGATAATTTATGCACTGCAGTAGCAGTGGGAGTCGCCGAGGGGCGCCTATACGCTTGCATATATGCATGAACTTCGGCTACTCATGGTGGGTGGACGCAGGCCTGTTGGTGTTCACGCCGACTTCTCCGAACCGGGAATGTTAGATATCAGCCACATCCCCATAATAATGTTTGAGATGTTTCAATAGCGCAAGGTATCACCCAACTCCAGGTTTCCGATAGACTTCCGACTGGTCAGGAGGTTGAACTTGTCAGTCTCGTGCAGCTGCCCGGTGGCACTACTGAGCACCCCTGAGAGCACGAATTCTCCAGAAGGCACCTCCGCGTAGATCTTAAGCTGATCGGTCACTTGAGCTCGAGGCAGATCGTATGCTTGCCTGGGTCAAGGTAGCACTTTCGCATATCATCATAGAGGTAAAAAATGATGGGCATGGTGTGTGGACATGGTGTGGGCATGGCGTGTGTTAAGTCAAGGCGATGACCACAAGCGTTGAGGAAGTGGGGTGGGTGGGTGGGGTGAAGGTGAGTTTGACGTGCAGGTTGCAGAATAGGCTGCTCACACACTCGGTTGCAAAAGTGACTGAGTCGCCCTTTGGGAGGGAAGGTGGGGTGTTTTACTTACCCGATGTTGGTAGTTCGGAAGAGGACTTGGTAGACCTAGCCAAGATTGAGGCGATGATTGCTTGTGGGGGGTTTCTGGAGGATGCTCGCTGGGAATGAGCTGGTTCCTGAAGAGGTTAGTGGACCAATCATCTTGACCTTTTGGGTTTCCATCTGGAGACCTGGGATGTCAACATGGGCTGGTAAGGCAGGCCCTATCTTGTTTGTAGCGATCTAACAGCTCTGGCGTATTACGCCGATATTGGGACTGTTATGGCACGTCTCGGTGGCTGCGTAATTTGCTAAAAAACTTGGTTCGGCTATCTGTGGCAGGTGGTCTTACGCTGGATATGTAGGCTTGGAAAAAACGTTCCCCGTGTTTCGTAAGTTTTGTCAGCTACAAAGTACAACAATCATAGAGCACTCGCTTGCGGTTGCGGGCTGAAAAGTGGGAACACCTCACCACACGGCGTTAGTCTGGTGCTGGGATAATAGTTGTCGAGGAGTCTCTACGCTTATGATCTGCGGATGTCGAGTTGCAAACCCATCGGGGGAAAGCCTCGTCAGGCTCGCTCGGTCCATATAATGCCTTGCGGTCCCTGTTCAGCACCTCCGTCAGACTCCTTGTCTATAGCCGTCGGACCCCCGCTGGACCCTACCACTTCAGCAAACGTAAGTGCACATACCCTCCGCCAGAGACTCACAGCCCAGTCAAAACCCAGATAACGACTCCATCAGCCTAGAGCCACCAGACCCACTCCAGTCCTGTTAACACGTCCGGTATCCCAGGGACCGCCAGACCCACCCAGTCTGTGTTCAACCAAATCCCAAGCAAATGGCCAACGTGTTCACAAAACATGAGCTGACCAACAAGAGAGGACGTCGAGACAACTACGAACATCAAAGCTTCGAGTTGGAGGGACCGACCTAAAGATGTGTACCAAATTATGGACGAAAAGATTGTTCGAGGCGGTATCGTGATTCTCAACTTTCATGGCAGTTCTGTAAAATACATCTGCTACTTCTACGCAAGGGGCAGGAAATGTCCCGTGTTCTAAATGCGGTAGGGGGTGGTGATGAATAATCTGGCTCTCTACCAGGTATGTGGGTGGCTACAAGGTAGCAAAGACAAATAGGTGGCAAGGCAGACAAAGCAGAACATGGGAAATGCATGATGCTTTAATCGAAGTCTGTACTCATTGGGAGACAATACCCCAGCAAACAGTGTACGGTATAAATCACACCACAGCAGTCACGACCGGAGAAAGGAATGACTAGAAGCTGGCCTCAGCCTCCTTCCCAGATGACATCCATAAAACCTGCGTAGAACACAGCCTTAGTGGTCTATGGAATGCATAATGACATCACGTTAATGACATCGTCAGCATCGATATGAAGGCGTGTAACCCTTCTAGCTTCTAGATCCTAGGCGAGGCACAACCGCACTTCAAGTGTTTAGGCCATCCAAAAGCCAGAATGACCCACTTAGCTGCATGTCAATGGCGTTTTACGCTTGATCATTGGTACCGGTTTTGCCCTAGAAACAGGAGTGGGCATTCGATCCAAGTGAACATCCATCTATTTCTGCATGGTTAGCGAGGAACTTCGAGGACCAGGAAGTCCTCGTCTTGAACGATGTTGTTGATGTATCCGTTCGCCATGCCATCGACGTGGTTGAGCGAAAAATGTGTGACGAGGACTGCTGCCTTGGCACCGCACTCACAATCCACTTCAGACAGGGCTGACAATAAAAGCCTCACAAAGGGTTTTGGATCATCGACGACTATCTCCAGTGGTCCATCTGGCATACCTGGACGTCTCCAGGGTGGGATACTTGGGGCGCTTCCGAGAGTGACTTGTCCACTTGACGAGAGAATCGATTTCAGGCAACTCACTGCATAGAGAAATCGGGAGGCCAACCAGAAAAGGCCTGTGTATATTACAAAAGAAATAACCAATGGAAGAACCTTCGATTCGATGTGAGGGTGGACTACGTCCTGTGTCTTAAAGGGTGCAACAGAACCACTGCATTGCCTGTAACATCGAGATGCTCTTGGTCTTTGAACCCAAGTACCCGCTGAAGTTTTGCGTGGACAGAAAAGACAATAGCTTTGGACACTGCAAAGGTAATGGGCGCTTACATTCCTGAAATGTAATCGGAAAAGAGAGGCAGTGGACCTCGAGTAATCACGCGACCGGGTGCAGCACTGTGTCACTAGAAACGAGAAGCAGCTCTTCTCAACCCCCGAGCTGGTCCTCCTTGCCCATGGAATAAACTACTAGATATGCTCATCAAGCTTTGTAACTAACCCCCTCCCCCCCCCCCCCCCATCCCCTCGAATCAATAGCAAGCCATCCCCTCCAGCTAGTTGAAGTACCGCACCCCGACATTAGAGGGAATCTTTTGCTCTTCCAAACCAATAGGCCTGCTTGCAATGACAAAGGGATTTTGCATTACCGTATTGCCTCTACTAGTATCCATGGGCCTTTTACCAGTTGGACGCGTCACTTCGTTGTTCAAATTTGAGAAGACAGTCGGGAGATGGAAAACCCATTCGGTGAATCTTTGACCTTGAAACCTCTTCCTTGCGTACTGATGCTCAAACAATCATGCTTTCAGTGTGTGGTTAGCCCTTTCTATGGTGTCTTGCACTCTGTGGGCTTCCTTCTTAATACCGGCGTCCAGGTGATAAGGATGTGATATCTGATCGTATACAACTGTTGTGTACCCCAAGACCAAAGTCTTAGAGTCATGATAAATTCGGGTTAAGCTAACAGAACGAAATCACGAGACATTAAGTAGAATTAAGAAACTTAATTATGAAAGTTCTTTAGTAATGTAGTTCAAAATGTGACACAGTTGTTGTACAACTGAAAAAAAAACAAATAAGATGGGACAACTGCTTATTCCCAACCTTAAGATAAATAAGGCTAGTCAAGGTCTTTCAAAGATTAGCAAGCTTAGTCGAGGCGTTTGCAAGATTAGCAAGCCCCGTCAAGGCTTTTCCAAGATTAGCAAGCCTTGTCAGGGCTTTTCCAGGATAATTGAGTGGAGGCTGCTTCCACTGTGGAAAAAAATAATGTTTTTTTTGCGCACCGAAGGCGGACAGGGACGGTCTCTTTCGACCCACGTTTACAGTATAAGTGATATGTCGATGTGCCATGTCTGGGCGTGGCAAAGGAGGAGCAAATGGTTAGGTCACTCAACGGCGTCTATGTCTCCTGCGGGTTTTCTTTGGAGGAGGTGAATGCGAAAGAGAGATCGATGTTGGTGGTGTTGGTGTTGGAGGTTTTGAGGACTGGCATGGATCACATGGCCTAGTCCTTGCGGTAGAAATCAACTTGGCGTAGTGGTCTTGTAGGTCAGTTAGTAGCCTATTATGATCTCTTTATGGTTGAACCCAACCTTTGTGTAGTCTCGGAGATTCTCTTGTAATTTCAGCCGAACAGAAGGAGGTGGGAGTGGGGCTGGGTTGGACAAAGGTCGATCAGGGTTGACAGGACTCGAACTTCCGACGCCCTCACTTACCCTCCCCCCCCCTCTTCCTTTTTCTTATCCAGGAACTCGGCATCACGTCGTCTGAAGGAGGGTCCCTTCTTTCTCTTACTTTTCTTTTGTGCCTCATGGATTCGGTGGTTGGAATCAATCTCAACATCCGGCTTGTCCGTGTCACTTGAAGGGTGACTGGTGTGGAAGGACCCCCCCCCCCCCCCCCCACCCCCACCAAAGGATACTACACCTCTCCAAGGATTCAGGTTATGTTATTCTGTCAAAATCCATTGCTAAGTGTATTTTGCCATGGCGCACTTGGATATTCCAAGTGATAGCAAGAACAGCCTCCAATCTTAGCAGCGTTTCTTGGATCTCTGCAGGTAATTCCATCTGAGGGGTAGTTGTTCACACCGCGGTGTCCAAGATGAGGATGATGATGAACACATGGTGAAATGTATGATTTGATTCTGGAAACTAACGAAGATTCATTGGGTTTGCGCGCCGAAGGTGCGCAGTGACAATGTGAGGCAAGCCCCTTTCGATTACCGTATATTAGAAATTTTTGCAACATGTCCTGGTGCGTTAAAGGAGGAGGAAGGAGGCCGGGTCGGATTAGTGGCGTCTGTTCTTTTTTCTCTTTTTCTTATATTTCTTGGGTTGCCAAGTGAGTACGTTACTTATATATTTGTGGAAAACTTGGTTCCTGATCTTTTGGGCTTCTAGGTGTTTCTCTGAGTATTGCTCCAGTAGATTTTGTTTGTTTGGTCCCTCTTCCCGGTGGTCTTGTACATATTTCCTATACTGGCTGATGGTAACGGTGAACTTTAATTTAAGGCTGCCGTAGGTGAGCTCGTCGAGGGCTTCTATGAATTCCGCAGATAGAATGTCATCCTCCAGGCTGTCGTAGGAACTGTGGCTTGATTGGTCCAAGCTGACAGGAGATTCAGGTTTGGATCGGATAACCTCCATCTCCTCCGTCTCTCTGCCTTCCGACCTCTTCGGTGAAGAGGTTGGGTTGGCGTGGGAGGGGAGGGTGGTGGTGAGTTGGTGGTTGTCTCCTCTTCCCGTTTCCGATCATACTAAACACAGAGGGATACCGATGTATACCGAGGTGAAGGAAACTAGGGGTGGGAATGGGGTTGAAAACTCTGAAAAGGCTATGGGGTTGTGTGTTATGAGTATATAAATAGATTTAAGCAGTATGTGCATGGCTTTAAAGCCCTATTTGAGAATTATGGGCGCTAAAGTAATAGCATTTGCTGAAAAAATCTTCCCGTCGGTATTTAGTAGCTAGATTGTTAATTAGTATTAATTTTACAGCGGTTGCATCTCGGTTAGCGACAATGTGAATTGTTAATCACATTGTGACTTGTTGGTCTGTGTGAAACACACAGACTATTATTTTTGTATGGTTTCTTTTTCTTTTTTTTAATCTTCTTCTTCTTCTGCTCCTGTCAATCTTCTTCTTCTTCTTCGTCTTCTTCTGCTTCGTCTTCTTCTCCTGTCTTCTGTCTTCTAAGCACTTTTTTGTCCGTAAGATAAATCGAAAATGAATTGTCCAGTCTCATTGATTTTTGGCATACTGACAGAGAGTCACATGTTCTCGGCACCTAGTGTTTTTCAGATTCCTGGGGCATTAAGGGTCTCCGTGGGGTGTTTTGAAAGTGGGTTATGCCCATATCTCAGGCGTGGTATGACCTGTGGACCTGGGACCAACACCAAAATGGGACGACAGTTGATAGAAGTTCAAAATATGGGCCAAGCTCACGAAGGTCACCTAGGGGTCATTGAGTGCATTCTTCAGATTTGCTGGAAATCACATTTTTTTACCGCTAAAGCAATCCTGAAGTCCATACATGCATTTTTGCATAAAAAAGTGGGCGTGGTCAAAAAGTGAGTCACGCTCATATCTCAAGCATGGTATGATGCATAGACCTGGGACCAACACCAAATGAGTCGACACACGATAGAGGTTCAAAATATGGTCAAGGTCACAGGATCACCTAGGGGTCATTGAGTGCATTTTTCAGAATTGCAGAAAATCACATTTTTTTTGACACCCAAAAGTCCATGCATACGTTTTTACGTAAAAAAGTAGGCGTGGCTAAAACTTTTGAACGTGGGTCATGGTTCTATCTCGAGAGCATGGTATGACGAATGGACCTGGGACAAACACCAAATGAGTCGACCCTCGATGGAGGTTCAAAATATGGGTCAATGTCTCAGAGGTCACCTAGGGGTCATTGAGTGCATATTTCAGAATTGATGGAAATCACATTTTTGACCCCCACCCCAATGCATTTCCAAAGTCCATACATGCATTTTTACGTAAAAAAAAATTGGGTGTGGCTTAACATCTAGCTAATATGAATATTTGCTGTCATCGATTTTTTTAAATGTGTTTTACGCTGATACTTCAGGCTTGGTATGGCCTATAGACATGGGACCTACACCGAATGAGTTGAAACTTGCTGGAGATTTAAAATGTGGTCCATCTCAATGTGGTCAATGGAGGTGATTAAGTGCACATTTTTCAGAACCTTTGGGAATTGCATTTTATAACAACTAATGCAATTCTGAAGATGATGCATGTATCTCATCATTCAAGTAAGTGGCAGAGCCAGTAATGTCAATTTCTGATTCCATGATCAAATCCTTTAAATGGTGTGCACATATATAACTTTTCTGGTTTCTTATAAAAATTGTTCTGATTCCTGTATGAATATCTGTAAATACTATTAATGAAAATCCATTTCTGATTTGCTTAAAAAATATTTTACTCCCGAAAATAAAGCTTTCATAAATTCTCTTTCTATATAGTTTTTTCCTGATACTTTAACCCTTTTCACACAGACTTGAATTTACTGGATGCAGTAAATTCTGTTTCTCGAGTTAATAAGTTGTTTTTGTCTGCAATCACTAGCAATATCAAAGCCTGCTTCTCAAACTCAACACACATATTATGTACCTGGCATTTGAATGGGAATGCACTCTACAATCTTCATAAGATACATAACAAAGAAACCGCAAATAACATGATCAGCATTATCTTCAATTCAGATACATGGCATCTCACGACTGGGGACCCTGTTGTATATGAAGAAATTTCAACTAACCTATCGACGCATAAGAGACAGCGAATTATTTGAGCATTGACATTTTTACGTGAACTAAAATCCAAAGTATTCGAACCAAGTCAGACACATACCGACATCCCAAAATTATAGAGAAATAACAACTGCGAGAATATGAATAATATTATAAAAATTGAAAATGAATGGAGAATTTTGAAATAGCCAGATTTGACTTGACAGACTTGAAGACATTCATTATGCACTAATATCGTTACATTAGGAATTAATATTTTCAGAAATGATTTTTCCTACGCCAACGATGCAATAAAAAAACTTAAGACAAGAGACATGGTCAGCACTCACGGTTGACCAACAGGATCAACGAATTAATAAAAAATTAATAAAAGGTTACTGACTTTCATTTCCGACAATTTTAAAAATTAAACTTCGACTGACGGACATTTGACCATACCTAAACAGCAGCAATAGCAAAAAAAAAAAACCTGGTCAGGTAAAGAGGGTGAATACCTCAAAAACAAAAAAGGCTAAAAGAAAGCACATATCTTCAACCACTGTAACTCTGCTTGAGCGGAGCTTAAAAAAAAGAATGTTGACGAGCCGACACTTGCTCGCCGATGCTCGGTGGTTCTCGCTTCCTCCACCCATAAAACTGTCACGGTCACGATTAGCCATCGTGAATACAAATGTGACCTTAAACACCAATAAATAAATAATATAATCATCAGTCATCTGCGTGACAAGCCACAGTGTGAACTCGTCCAGGATGACATCAGATCCTTTGCGACCATCACCACCTCAGGATGACATTTTCTAGCAGATGAGGCAGCAAAATTTTTTGGTCTTACACCACTACTGATAGGCATGCATTCCCCAGCTATCGAGTTGGTTGGCACCTTCAATGGTGACCTCGACCTTTGTGATCTTGGGTTGTAGATAGTTTCAGATTCACTGGTATGATGCTGCACTTCGATCTTCAAAGAGCATCAGACAGTGTAGGTGAGCTAATAAAACTAATACGAAGGTTTGGCATTGAATTTCATCATTATGGCACTAGTGGCTAGATACAGATGACTACAGTTTCTAAAGAAGTCAGGCCAATACCCCACTCAACAGGATATAGGACAGTACAGTCATTCTGAATAAGAGCAGTTATTTAACTGGTTCATATACCTTTAAAAGAAAAAAGATTCAGGGCTTTTCCAAAAATGTTAAACACTAAAACAGGATGTTCTTCTAAAATTATTTTAATCATGTCTGATTTTTATAAATATACCAGTAAACAAATATACAAATACTTGAAAAAGATATTTAAGGAAAATAGCTAAGCTCTATTCTTTATCAGAACAGTGTAAACCTGTTAATTAACCCTTTACCTAACATGCAAAGCAGATGACACCTGCAAACAAAATCCTTGAATACCTATATTTTTTCATTTTTTGTGTCAAAAGCATAGCTTATGACACCTCACTGAAACGAGCTTGTTCCATTGAGGGGTCATAAGCTAAGTTTTGGAGGTAATAAATGAAATAATAAGGAAAAGTGAATGGTGATTTTTGAGAATAGCAATGGCCAGATTTAGCCGTTACGTTGGGTAAAGGGTTAAACAGTCATGTTCCAGTGAAAAATATTTAAATAAAACACTGTATTCATTTAACCCTTTATTCAACATGCAGGCTATCAAGATTTATTATTACAGAGGAGTTGACTTAATTGGATATCTCTTAACTGAATAAACCTGTTAATTGAATATAATTTCCCAACACAAAACCATCTACGATACCTCAAATACAAATTTGACCTGTTAACTGAATGTAGGTTTTAGAGTAAATTCCAGTTAATTGGATAAAAAATCATGTAACCTGTCAAAAAATTACCCTGATCCCCCCAGTTTTCCTTTGTTTACAGACCTATTGGGCCTCAGTACATCCAATACAGGCATTTAATCTATTATATCTTGTTTGACAAAGCTCATGGAGCTCTGTCAAACAAGATATATAATAGAATAAATGCTAAGTTTATCTCTAGAATACAGGAAAGTGACAACATCCCTGTCAATTGAATACTCCTGTTAAGTGAATAATTTTCATTGGCAAAGTGGCTATTCAATTAACAGGGTTCCACTGTATAATTATTGTTTGTTAACAATTCTCAAACATTTTTAAAATAAATATATCATGTGACCCCTCACTGGAATGAGCTTTTTTGAAAGAGGGGTCACATGATATGGTTTTGTTGACATTTTTAAAAACAAATATTGTTTTTTCTACTGCTTACTTTGTAAATTATACGGACAGATGCGTCCGATTTGTTAAGTAAAGGGTTAATAGGAGTTTGGTCATTTCCCTGTAGTCTAGTGATAAACTGTGCATTAATTATCAATGGTTGACAAGGTTTTTCATTCAATGAACACAAGTTAATACCACGATTGTTGGTTGCATTCGACATTACCCGATACAAGTACAATACGTGGAGAGTGTATTATCACTAAATCACCTGCAGAGTGGAGATTCCACCCAAGCAATAATTGCAAATTTGTTGCAAGGCATAACAAGCACAAGCAAAGTTTCAGCCAATGGACCTCTGGGTTAAACCTGGAGGTCCATTGGCTGAAACATTGCTTGTATTTTTTGTCGATATGTACAAAATTTGAAACTTATAGTTTGGGTGACAACTCCACTCTGTGGGTGATTTAGTTACAATCCACTCTCCACGTACTGTACAATACCAGGGTTCATAAATATATCCGAGAATACAATTCAAGCATTATACATGTATAAGCCCTTTTTCAAGGACTGTGTTAACAATTTTCAGGGAATGTGTTAACAATTTTCAAGGACTATTACTGCACTCTACAGTGCATACTGTTATGATGGCCTGTCACATCGAGTCAATTTTGTATCGTATTTAATGTGACAAGAAATTAGGAAATGCCAAAAGTTAACTTTTAAAATTAAAAACTTATTTCATCAAATGCAAAAGTCTTTTCATAACCTACCTTATAAAAGGGTAAATTTGAATACTTTTCTGCATTTCCACAACTCATATGAATCAGTAATCCATCAATATAAGTAATATTTTAAGGATGCTCAAAAGAAACCCACTCAACTCGTTTTTGAGTCAAGTTGAGAGGCTTGCATTTTTTCCAAAGACAACTTCCAATACACATAATTAAGCATCTGTGGTTTGTCATCAATTGCCACCCATATTTTTATGTCAATAAAAGATGTATATTTTATATATGATCACTTCCTATAGCTACAGTTAAAACTAGAAGTCCTGTCACAAATAGTGCGCTTATCTAGGCTTAATTGCGTGTTGGAATTGTGCGCAACTGCCATATTGAATGACATCCAAAGCACGGCAGGTTCTCCTGGTTATTCATAGCAAACACATGCAATGTTTCTGCCAGTGGACCTCTGGGTTACCCGGAGGTCCATTGGCTGAAACATTGCCTGTGCACAGGCCATATGTACAGAATATGATAGCTTTAATTGGGTCATAATGCGCACATTAACGCGCATATCAACATGCTATTTGTGCGCATTTCATGACAGGACTTCTAGTTTTAACTGTATCCTGAGTCCCCCAAATATTTTGATTTTTTAAAAGCATATCTCACTTGGAATTCATCCGTTTCAAGTGTGCAGTTATGTAATGAAATCAAAAGAAAAAAGCATGATGTATGTTAATATGCAATGAGGAAAACTCTAACTGGTCAACATGAAAATTATGGTGTTGAAGGTTGTAGGTAAACTGAATTCAAGTATTTTTCAAGGAAGGTGGTTTAAAAACAAGTGCTTTTCAAGGATATAAACGAATTCAAGCACTTTGCAAGGAGAGGGTCTAAATTCAAGGACTTTTCATTTGTGTATGAACCCTGAATACAGACCTGAGAAATGTGCTTGATGGACCCTGTTAGAATAAGAATGCTATGTAAGAACATATCTGATTGGTCATTATGCATCTAATTGATGTTATGATGTTGACTGAAATGCTTCGATGCAAAACACTGTCATGCAAGAAAGAAACAGACCTCCAAGGGTGACATTTTTCTTTAAAAATCTATGCTTCATTCACTTGATTGTCCTCACATGTATTTACCAAGTAATAAGAATCATCATCAGCAAAATTTCAATTAATGAAGCACCGGGTACAACCCGGTGCTTCATTAATTAAATTTTACATCATTATTCCTATAATTAGTGTTTGGAATCTAATATTATTGCATCCATGGAAATATTGCCCACCTGTGAAAGTGACCAGTCCATGGCAACTGTACTGTATCAATGCAGAACTCAACTTGAATAGAGGACTGAGGACCGAAATCAACAAATCTTGTTGGAAAATTTCATATATTTCACTCGCACATATGGTGCTTGTGAAACACTTGAATAAACTCCCGACTCAGGTTATTGATTCCTGTCCCATGTACTCCATCATCGTTGTGTTCTGTCTTATTACTCTATGACAAATTCGCAATTAACAGGTGAAATTTGTAATGAAGGTTTGGTAAACAGTTTGATGTTTTCAAATTAGAAGCAATTAACAGAGTTATAAGATAAACCAATTAAGTTGGACCTTGGCATACAAAATTTTATGTTAGACCAATGGTTCCCATCATGATATAAAAGTACTGCCATGCATGCTCCCCCTCCCCCTCCCCCACACACACACAACCATAAGGGCAACCATTAACAATTTAATGATTAATTCCATTTTCATAACTGTGATGTAAAATAACTTCTCTTATTTTTTTTCCAGCAGTCAACACCTGCAACTGGCAGTGAATCTTGGGAAGCTCTCACTGAGATGGGTTTCCTACCATCAGTGTTATGTGAATGTATTACTTCAATGGAAGAACATCATGGAATTTACTCAATAAAAGCATATAAACTATATAAACTTCACAGTTTATAGTACAATTTTTTATCAAAATTACCAAAACAATTACTCATGTGTAATTTTTCAATGATTTTCTGTTAGAAAGTTGTATTTCCAAGAACTTTCAAAGGCCTCGACTTTCAGTCTTTCACTCAAGAACTTTTAACCCTTTGATACTTTTGTATGTCTTATGACGTACAAAATCAAATAGCGCATTGATACTGTGTGGTTATTTGTTTTGTTATTATTTTTCGATTTCTTAAAGTTTTAACCTCAATTCCTATTTTCTCCCAAATAGTGCTCAGTGACAACCGTTGAGCCAAATGCTATCACAGCTTAAAATACTAATATAATCCTGCTGTCAAGACTTCATAAGTGGTTGAGTGCTAGAAGCCACTAGCAGGGCTTTCAAAAAAAGAGGATACCAGAGCAAAAGCCGTCACTTTCCTTGCTTATATTTCATATTCAGTCAAACACAAAAAATATTTTGTTTATATAAATTTGTTTTATTACAAAGTATTGGAGAGTGCCTCTGGGCACTCTCCAATAATTTGTAATAAAACAAGTTTTGAAGAACAAATTCAGACCACCAAAAACAATCTACCCCTCAACCAGTTAATCATTAATGTGAAAAATATCTTGTAATTTGTACTTTCCAACGTTTGGCGTTGCATTTTGAAAAACGTTGAAGAAACTGAATTCCCAGTGACGTTTGAACGTCAGGATAATTAAGTCTCAAAGGGTTAAACACCAATACACTTGCCAGAACTTAGCTATTTATAATTTATTCCTTCATTGGTGTTTTACATCACTTTCAGAATCTATGGCTGTATCATGGCAGTAACATAGGTATGAAGTCAAATTTAGGCAATCAATGATACATATGTTGCCACTGTAGAGGACTCCCACCTCAGGCATTCATTTCTGGCTCCTATTTTACCAGTAAAGAAGAAATTGTTTACCACAGTAAACAAATACTGTTCCACTTCTCATAGTTTGGGGAGCTATTTACAAAACCTTTACAGAAATTTGACTTCTTAGAAAGAAACCTATTCAAATGAATTTCCACATTGTCAGTAAAAAAATTCAATTAATCCTTTTTAACTGTTAAAATACCATAATTTCAAGGAGAAATATTTTCCTGTAATGCAAGAAGGAATTTAACCATCATTTAACAAAGCATTAAGGAATTTAACCAATTCAGTCTCATTTCACAGAGCTTAATGAGACTGAATTGGTTAAATTCCTCAATGCATTGAGGGAAACTTTGCAGGTTGAAATTTCAAAATTTTGACATCAATGTGCAGGGGGTTGACATGATGTGTATTCAATTAATTAGAATTTTCCCAACATTAAAATGAATTTTTTTTATTGTATCTTTATTCTACTAAACTTGCCTGCCCAAACTCACAGAGCTCTGTCAAATATAATACATTAAATGCTTGCATTGAAACCACTAAGACTACAAAGATCAGTAAAGGTTGGGAATTTAATAGTTGTCAAAAGGTTTCATCACAATATTTTTTGTTTCATTAACAGAGGTTTATTATATAACTTATAATCGATACTTGTCAAATATATACTAAGGATATGATAAATGGTTTAGTATTTGGAAGTTACCAGTATATGCAATTAACAGTGTTATTCTATTATACATATTCATATATATCCAATTAAGTGGGCCTCACTGTATCTGCATTTTGTTGTAGATTTATTGGTGTTTAAGGTCTAATCATGACCGTGACAGTTTTAAGGGTGGATGAAGCCAGAGTACCCAGAGAGAACCACCGAGTAACGACAAGCAGCTGCCAGCTCCCCAACATCATAACTCTGCACTGCAGCACAGATAGGGTTAGATTGGTTGAAGACATGCGCACCACCGACGTGTGATATGCCCTAGTACACAGCGTCATCATGCCCCCATGTGGAGAATCGGGGTTAAGTGCCTTGTCCAAGGACACAACGCGGAGTCCGAATCATTCACTCAAGATGGTCACCTATCTGAAGACTGACCAGGCTCGATATTGCTTAACTTCGGTGATCTGACGAGAACCGGTTACCGCAATGCCACCATTCTGGTATAGAAAAATCTCTGTTAAATCAATATAAACAAGAAGAATGTTACTGAGGTAACACATGCCCCCCTTGTGACCTCCCCTTGTGACCTTCACCTTGCAGATGCGGCAGAAACTATTATAAGTGACACACCTTCTGAATGTCCTTAACATTTGTAAAAAGTTTAACAATTGTACTATGATTCGTTTCTGAGTTATGGCTGAGGCACAAATATTTACCGATTTTTAGTGTGACCTTGAAATGTGACCTTGACCTTGAAGGTACAAACCCGGCTATGGTGTGTGACACATCCTCCCATGGTCCTTTATAATTGTGTGAAATTTGATGACTGTTTTTGTGTTATTGGCTCGGGGACACACACACACCCGGACAGACACACGCACACTTCAATCACTATATGCCACCCGACTTAAGTCGGTGGGCATAAAAATATAATATTCTGGGCTTAAAAAAAAACACTTTTCCTTACAATTATTCACTCGTCATAACTTAACATGGCTTCCTACTATCTGCCAAACAATGAATTACATTTCTAACCGATAATCAATGTTGGTAAACCTTCTACCAAATTAACCAGAAAACTTATACAAAGATATAAAAAAGATCAATTTTTTTTCACTTTTACTTCTGAAACATATACACACACCGACATGTGTGTGAATGGGTTTAATCGATATGGCAATAGTGCCATACTGATTAACCCATTCACATGGACATGTCATTCTGTGTTTATTACTCACCTTCCTGTCTATAAAAACAATTATCAGAAGGGCACTCAGCAATTCATTTGACAACTATCAACAAAAAGAACACATTTTATAACCAACAAAATTTGCAAGGGGAACCTGTGTTACTATTTCGTCCCCTGAGTTCCAATGTGTTCTATGTGCCTATTGGCACATAGAACACACTGGAACTCAGGGGACAATTTTTAGCTATCGCTAGCGATTCAAATTGTAATAGCAGTGCACGATTTGTAGAAAATTCCAGTGAAATTTTGCTTCCATTTAAAAATTGTCTGTCAACGATTTCCGTTCCACACATGTGTGCAGAATGGGTTTTCATTTTTCCGCATGGTTCAATGTTGCTGTAAATGGGGATTTCAAAGAAGAGACATGTAATAAATATTAAGACCCCTCTATGGAATGTTCTTTTTGACCTCATTTCAGTGAGATGTTACAAATCCTCTCACAGAAAAGAGTCAATATTTTCAGTTGTTTAGACAAAAACTATCGCAAGTGACATCTGCAGGTTGTGTTAGATTTATAATAATATTATAATATACATATATATATATAACATAATAATAATTTAAGCTGCTGAAATATGTTTGATTGAAAAAAATGGTCATTCAAATACAAGGATTCCTTTCACAGTATGAAGAAAATAGATTACAACTAAAAGACGCCCCTGGGAATTTTCAACCCACCAATTACACTGCGGCATTTCTGTCAAAACTAGAGATGGTCTTTCCGACCGGTATACCCCCACCATGGCATACCGCCTAGTGTGGGTAACTGAAAAGGGATAAGTAAAAAAAAATCCAATATGGCCACCAGACGGCCATCTTGAAACCGAGCGAGAAAGAAATTATGTCACACACTTCCCCTCATCAGGTTGATTATTTTTGTGAAGTTTCATGAAAATGCGGCTAAAACTGTGGAAGTAGTTCGCTCCACAAGTTTACATAAAAAAAATCCAACATGGCCACCAGTTGGCCATCTTGAAACCAAGTGGGGAAAAAAAATTATGTCCCTCATCAGGTTGATCATTTCTGTGAAGTTTCATGAAAATGAGCCTAAAACTGTGGAAGTAGTTCGCTCCACAAGTTTACATGTGCAACTGACCGATGTCGACGATGACAGACCGACCGACGGACAAGTTGACTCCTATATACCCCCCTAAACTTCGTTTTGTAGGGGTATAACAAGGCAACTTAAAAAATAGCACACCTATCAGCACCTATGTGTATTAAGATTCAATGTTAGAGGAACTAAAATTCTTACCTCAGATACTCAACAGAAGTAATTTTGAAAAATGTATATTATTTTCTGTCTACGAATAGTTTTACACATGCAATATTAAGTAATCTACAGATTAACTTTCTTGTCAGTGGGTGTTACATGATATAAATGATGGAAATAATTTATATGATGATTGCAGGAAAAAATTACATTGCATCTCCAGCCTGCTTCCATTCTGAGCTCAGGTAGGCAAAGCCATAAAGGTTTATGACTGGGACAAAACACTCCATCTTTGCTGCTAGTAGTCTTTGGAATACTACTATGCCTAACCACAGGTCTACCTAAAATATTAACATTAGGATAAATCTAAAAACGTCTATGTTACACCTCAGGCCTACCTGGGCTTAAAGCCCAGGTAAGCCTGAGGTGTAGCATAAAATTATTATTTGATACATCCTACAACTACTATTTTAGGAGCATTAGGAAAAGTGTACCTCAGATGCAAATTATAAGGTCACAAAAGCACACCTCAGAAATGAAGCACAGTAATTATTTACAATCAGACTTTTGATTTTGTGCACCTACTCAGATTTGATTGAACTCACATCTGAATGAATGCGTATGTGATATGAATAAATCATGTCGCTTATGAAAGTGATTTTTGCATTTGTTAACATTTTTATCCTCGTTTCACAGCCTTCAACAGTGATTTTGCAATTGTGTAACAAAGCCTGCTTCGATGACACAGAATCTTACATGCAATCTGCAATATGACTCTCACTGACAAGTTCAAAATAAATTGCTAGATCACTCACAGGTGATTCTGATGTATTGGTATCCTGACAGTGCCAAGTCGCAATTCCATAGGCTACATTCTAAATTCGAAGAAATCAAGAAGCAAGAACTTTGTAGTTCACTGCTTTTCAAATGCAGGTGTGCTATGGTGCACAAGAGCAGTTGCATGCCTTAAAATTGAAAGTCTGCACAATCATGCGAAAGACCATAAGAAGCACTTACAACCTCAGCTTGTGGATCCCAAGACAAAATACAATGGTTCATGAGCTGAAGATTTGCTTGTGCTTCTGGTGCTCTTATCTTAGAAGCAATAAAGATCTCTTAGGAGTGAAAAAAATCCATCCAGCAGGCCACAGTTAATCTATTTTTTGTTTCCTCTCGACTGATTAAGATTTTGATGCTGGGTGGATGGAAAGGTTGGTAAAAACAGAAAAATATGTCATTATTAAATACTGCAACAGTTCATTACAACATTACTATAGTGGAGGCAAACTGCATTAACCAATCTCCTAACAGCCATAGAAGACTACTCTTGTAACAAATTTTCTTGAATTACTAAAAATATTTCATTTTTTGCCTCAAAAAGACAGGTTTTGACCCTTACTGTGATCAGGGGTCTTCAGCTATTTTTTAGAGGAAAAAATAAAAAAAATAAACTTTGAATGGCAAATTTTGTGAATAGTGCTGGTTGCATACATGTATGACCATTACTTTGGGAATTGGGTTAAAAAGGAAAGGTAAATAACCCTTCACATTTTCCAAACTAGAAAAACTGTGAGCACTAAATGATACCACCCACTCCCACCAAGAAACATTTTACAACAGTAAAAGTGTGTTTAATATACAGAGCGCAAACACTGACCCCCCCCCCCCCCCCCCGCCCCCCACATACACATACCTCCACCCCGAAGCTTGAATTGACAAAGCCCATTTTTCAATATGTGAAACTGTAAAAATGAAAATATCTGAAAACAAAATAGAAGGTACATGAGTTCATGAGCTGAAGATGTGAAAGAATGTTTGAAGGTTTCATTCAAATCCATTCACCAGTTTAAAAGGGGTCGCAGATAGCAAATGTCAACAACCTCCCCCCACCCCCCATCCCCCCCCCCCCCCCCCCCCCCCCAAGCTTGAATTGACATAGCCCATTTTTAAATATGGGAAACCCTAAAAATGAAAATATCTGAAAACAAAACAGGAGGTGCACATCTTCAATATATGTAAAAGAATGTCTGAAAGTTTCAATGAAATCCGTTAACTAGTTTAAGAGGAGTTGTGGATAGCAGATCTGTACAGAATGTCAACTGAATTTGACAAAGTTCATTTTTCAATATCGGAAACTGTAGAAATGAAAATATCTGAAAACAAAATAGGCGGTGCACATCTTCAATGTATGTAAAAGAAGGTCTGAGAGTTTCAATGGAATCCGTTCATTGGTTTAAGAGGAGTTGCGGATAGCAGATGTGTACATCATTAAAGCATAATGAATGGACGGACGGACGGACATCGAAATATCAAAATATCGGAAAGAAAAGTTAAAAAATTTATAGTAATTTATATATTTTTTATACTTACCAATGACCCAGACATAGCTGCTGGTGCTAACTCTTAAAATATAGGGCCAAACACAAATTTTGCCCCCCAATCCCCAAAATTTGCATCTAAAACTAAAGAAAACATGTCCTGAAAGGCCCTCCACACTTCGCCCCTACTGCACATGCGCAGTGTCAAGGACGTTCCGAAATTGGCACCATTTATCATTCTAATAACCAGTGCCTGGTAAGCGCTATGTACTCAGCGGGGAGGCAAGAGTTCCCAACTCCTGGGAGGGCCATCCCCGTCTGGGTCATTGGTAAGTATAAAAAATATATAAATTACTATAAATTTTTTAACATTTTTATACTGTACCAATGACCCAGACATAGCTGAATAGTAAAAAGGCTGGAGGGCCAAGGACATAGAGCAAAATGGAATACGCTCAATAAAATAAAATAGAGTCATCCCCTGTAGGGAAAAGAAGTAATAGGCCTTACATGTATCTTTCTTATTTATGATAAATTAGAAAGATACAACACCTTCCAAAATTGAGCTTCATACATCCATGTACTCTATTAATATCCAATATAATCCTTATACTAATAATTTTTAAAGTAAGCCAATAATAAAGTAAGTCTAGAGAATAGAGACTCTTATACTCCTAAAAGTGTCTGAGAATTGCACAATCATGTCCGTTGACATATGCAATATTCAAAAGCTATACTTTAAAAACTAAGACTTGAATGAATTTTATAAACTTAAACTTCTCACTAAACAACCATCCCAATAACAGCTCAGAATTACTAACTCCGGAGGAGGTATCCCCTTGTTTTCATAGTAAAACAGGTGACCCAAGGGAACACCCTCCCCCCCCCCTTTTTCTTGCCCTGGGTCAAATAGCCCAGAGCGAAGAGGGCAGCCGAACGGAGACACTGCCGAAACAGACAGCCTACCTAGCTATAGTAGCAACTGTTAAGTGAATGACATTCTGAGCAGTAGATAATAGACCTAACAAAAGAGGCCTCAAGAAATTGACTCGATATTTCTAAGATAAAATTCATGAATGTGGATGGCTGAGCGCAATGAGCGGCCTTCAAAAATCTATAATAGCGACACTATTAATGTAAGCCCAAGAAGTAGAAGAACTCTTACTTCATGAGCCGAAATCTTAAGCACAACTGCTAAGTCAATGATATACCATAAGCAGTACCGATAGTTAATAGAATCCATTAACAATAAAATGGAGCGTAACGTCCTTCTACTAGACATCAAAGACAGAAGAAGCTTACGCCCTTGTAATAAACAGATATCTGTTTATAAATACATAAACTGTACCCGGAAAGAGTAAAGGCCTATGCCCATACGAAGACGGAAGGACCTTAAAATAATAGGTTCCGGATAATAGGAGCCTAACTCTTATGCAACAATCCAACCTAAATAGTAACGGAAGTATTGATTCCGAAACTATGAAAGTGAAAATCATCCATCGATAGTGCATGAAACTCACTGACTCTACAGTAAAAGAGAAACCAACAGAATTACTGTCTAAAAGGTCAGAATTTGAAAACTACTGTTTCCAGAGGCTCAAATGATTACTTAGCTAAATAAGAACCGAAGTTAAAATCCGTATAGGAATTTAATCTAAAGATTCTAAGTCTATTTATCAAAAAGTTACTAACTGACTTAGATAAAGAGACAAAAGACTCAATTGTAAACTATCGTAGAGTGCATAGGTATGAGGTAACATAAACCTATAACCTAAATAATAACAGGCTGCAGTAGATCTTGTGAAACAAGTATACTAAAAAATAGCAATGAGTAGTATGGAGGGATCAACAATATGAACATAATGATCCCTACACCACGACGGAAGAGCCTCCACTTTAGTCGCATAGAATAGCGAAGAAGAGGATCTCCTATAGTAAGAAATCGCGTCCAAAGCTCGTCCAGTACAGTGCTTACAATGTAATACGGACCACACAACGGAATACATGAAGGTTGCGACCTTGCTGGTTGTGATAAAGATGACACGATTTACCCAGTGAAAAAAGATCCTCACATAGAGGAAGATTTCACGTTAAGACCCACAGTAGACAAGAGAGTAAATTACTCATGATCTCTGTGAAGATAGAGATGCTATCAACAGAAATGTATTGTGGTTGTTTATCTTAGCAATACCTGCTAAAACAACAGCGCCGGAGGATACGCGTATCCTATCATTCCGTCCTATAGATCAATAGAGCGTTAACACTATTAGCTCAGAGATCTGGACAAGCCAACACATACGTCTGCAATTGATTAGCAAGCTGTGTCATAAATAAATCATCATTGGGCGCTCCCATAGATAGCAAATCTGATTGAATACTTGTTTGTTGAGAGTCCATTCTGACAGCAACAAGCGACCCGTAAGAGAACGGGAGTCCGATAAAACAATCAGACGACCCGGAATATGACGGACCAAAACTGAACTTGGTGTACTATAACCAACAGACGGATTCTTTCCATTAAATTGAATAACGGAAACGAAAGAGTGCCTCCCTGGTTCCAGAGATACGCCACTACTGTCGAATTAAAGGACAGGAATTTGGGCATGCGTTTCTGAATAATGTTCATGCAATGACATAAAGCAAGCCTAAAAAACATTATTCCGCGGAAGTTAAACTGATAGCTAAAAGACTGCGGAACCCAAAGACCCTGGCACTTCGAATCCGTAGGGATCAGTATATATCCCAATCTGTTTGACTGGCAACCGTCATAACAGCCACACTCGGGTCCGGCAACTGCGGCGGCACTCTCTGAGTCAACCACCGAATGTTTGCCCCAGTCTGAATCTCTTGTAACACTAGATAGACAAGAGAACGTATAAATCGAGCAATTCATGGATTGCCAGAAAGTTGCCGTCGAAGAGAAGCTCCTCAGAGAACGAAGCGACTCTGAGAGAGTTCTTAACCTTACTATCCACGCGTGTGGATGTAGCTAGGGCTGCGTCACGTCTAACCAACTCCAATCAGCCACTGAAGGGCGGAGTTATACGTGAACAAACTACTGCCCTCAAAAGAAATTACATTGAGAATAATATCCCGTAAATCTTTTCTTGAAGACGTAATGATAACGCCTCAGTAAGGCGGATTACGTATAATAAAGCGTCTAAGTTAAGTCTACTATACATAATGTCGTTCCCAATATTGAAATTGGAAAAGACATAAACGGCGAAAAAGAATATATGCAGTCTTTAATCACACCGTCTAGACGCATATGAACTCTCGGTATGCCCTGCTCTGCCAAAATAAACTATTTGTAAAAATGATAAAATGGCAGAAATGAGCAACGCGGACAAGAAACTAAACTATCATGCTTAGTAGCAGGCTTGTATATATAAATATATATAGCGTCGAAAAATAAAACACATGTTGTAATGACAATATTGGACTGCGTCGGTAAGTCAGGGACAATGTCCCTGTACCGATCGAAAAATCCGAGTCCAATGACGCTATAAGTCTCTTATCCAAGATCGCAGCAATGAAGTCCGAAATAATAATCACTGGAAGAAATGCCAGAAGATATGAAAGGCATCTTCCGATACTACTAAAGGGAAAACTCGAAATCTTTCGAATCCCTTTCACCATCCTGTCGGACCCTATAAAGCGTTCGGTCGTCCGTAGCTGATGCAACCGCGGACCGCAACGACCCAGCGCCGTCGGATAATTCCTGATTCGACCGAGAAACTGTCAATTGCTGGGATGCTGCGAAACAACTGTGCTAACTCGGATAGCACGTCCGTCACTGAGGCCTGAGGAGAAGCGGTCTTACGATGCATTGCCGCTGGAAGCTCCGTGATCGTTACCCCGTGCATACTTCCAATATGCGAGCGAACGGAGTGTATAGGCCTCGTGTCCCTTGGCTACCGGATGGCGCGACCTATTCGCCGTGGAATCACTGAATGCCGAAACTGATCGGATACTCGAGGTCACGTAGCCAATGTGCGGTCGTGTGCCCTGCTGTGAGGATGAGGAAGCATTAAAGACAGTCTCTCGGACTGTCAATATAACGGAGCGTCCCGAGCAACGGACATATGCTGCGAATGTAAAATATCTGAACCACAACATGCGGTCCCCTATGTTGTTGGGCGAGAGAGGAACCTCTCTCGCTCACAGCCCAGACGGACCTGGACAAGCCAGGAACCGGACTAACAGGCTTCCTCCGATCTGTCCTCAATCTGCCGTCACTGGGTGAGTACTAAAGTAATTAAAGTGCTCGCATCACCCAAATCTCCTTCCTAGACCGCAACGGACGAACCCGGCAGCCGAACCATTCGATGAATGTACGCTACACCGGGTGAGCTAGCGAATGTCACTCCGTAAGCGATAGACATATTCCATGAGCACTTATTGCCGCTAACTCTTCATTAACTATGACGACAGAGGCACACTTTTGAAAGACATCTCCATAACTCTTCGAACAAGAAACCAGAAATGCTTGGATAGCAAGCATAAAATAATAATATATATAGCGTCGTTCAATAATTCGAAAGTTTGTGTGACATTATTGGACTATGTCGGAACTGAGGGACGATGTCCCTGAACCGAACCAAAAATTTCTAAGTCCACCGACGCTATCAGTTTCTTATCCGGCATCACAGCATATGTTGTTCCGAAAGGGAAAGCTTGAAATCCTCCGAATCCCTTTTGGTATCCCGTCGGACCGGATGAAACTTTCGGACGTCCGTACCCGCTTCCGCGGAGCGTCCCGACCCAGCATCGTCGGATAAAATATATGCGACAGATTCAGTTGATGCTGGGATGCTGCGATAAACTGTGCTATTAAAGAAAGCACGTCCGTTCCCGAGGCCTGTGCAGTAGCGGACTTACGATGCATTGCCGCCGGAAGCTCCGTGTACGTTGACTCCCGCACACTTCCTATGCGAACGTTTGGAGTCTGCAGGCCTCGAGTCCCCGGCTACCGACCCAGCGCTGTCGGATAATTCTCGATCCGACACCGTTTCTGTCGGCTGCTGGGATGCTGCGATAAGCTGTGCTATGTGCACAAGAATGTCCGGCGTCGAGACCTGCGGAGGCGCAGTCTATCGCTGCTTCGCCGAGGGCAGCTCCGCATCAGATGGCTCCCGCATACTTTTCCTATGCGAACGTCCGGAGTCCATCGGTCTCGAATCCCTGGCTGCCGGATGGTGTGACCTGGTCGCCGAAGAATCCTTGATCGGCGAAGCTGGTAAAATATCGGCGGTCACGCAGCCAAGGTGCGGTCGTGTGCGCTGACGAGAAGAGGAAGCCTTAGCAGTCTCAGCGGACTGCCTATACAACGGAGCGTCCCGAGCGACGGACGTATGCTCCGCTAGCGACACATTTTGTACCACAACATCTGGGGCCAGATGTTGTTGAACGAGAGAGGGGCCGCTCTCGCTTGCCGTCCGGATGGACCGGAACGAGCTATGAACCGGACTAAAAGGCTTCCTCCGTTCTCCCTCCGATCCGCCGTCACTGGGTGTGCATTAAGTTAATTTTATAGTGCTCGCATCACCCCAAAATTCCTTCTAGACCGCAACGGACGAACCCGGCTGCCGAACCATTCGGTGAATGGACGCTACACCGGGCGAGCTAGCGGACGTCAAAGGCCGTCGAACCTACTAGGGTCCTCTTAGGCAATTGGCGTATTACATGAGCACTTTTCCGCTAGCCCTTCATTAATTGTGACGACGGAGGCACACTGTTGGAAGACATCACAGATACATCACCCTAATCTTGATCGTCTGAAATAGAAATTGATAAAGTAGAGTGACCCTGCGGGGAAAGGACCGGAGTGTCCAAATCCCCAACAACATACCGTGACATACGCTTCCCATATTGTCATCGAAATCATACGATACAGAACAGGAGTTAATGCGAGTACACTGACCACATATAGAATGATAATAAAGTCAGAGGAAGACTTCCTCTTAAAACAATTGATCAATATCCTTTCAATGTGAAAAGAAAACAAGTCCTGGTACTCGCACTAACCCCTGGCAATCAAAATACATAATAATAATATGATCCATTAATATAGAAAAAATAATTGAAATCAAAATATTTTGAAAAAATATTTTTTCAGAACAGCCCAAGTTTCTGAAAAGTAACGTTGAGCCCCAATGGATCCCAAGCCTAAGTGTGGACAAAAATTTTAAAAATATTTTAAACAATTTATTCAACACTTACGAACAATAATAATGTATCTAGTTATGATTAAAATAACATAAAGATATTATTTTTTAGAAATCCCCCCCTCACACAGAGGGCTGTTGTAAATGTAAACAATGAGTGTAAAAACACTAAAATAAGACTCCAGGCACCCAGGCCCGAAATCAGTTACCAAAAATACACTATCTGATGCAAAACAGAGACTTCCAGGGAAGAAACTGCAGAACATCAGATGGTAGATGCAGAACACAACGCCTAACCACCCGTAGGTGAAGACGTAAACATGGGGAAAGAACAGAATTCATTCTGTTATTCAGCTAAAACTCCCAAGAAATTTTAGTAATAATAATTACAGAAACTATGCCAAAAGCATGGGAGAATAGCAAGGGGGAACTTAAAGGACAGGGAGAGAGGAAAACACTTGAAAAAACAGTGTAACTAAATAATCAGAATGACAACAAAATGGCTGCTGCCTTGAAAATAGGTAACTTAACATAATTTCATTAAAAAATTTTAAGTTACAGCCCTGATAATATTCTGTCACACATTCTTTTCCTCTCCTCCTTCTCTATCCTCCTTAGAATCACCATTTCACTAATATTTATGTGTCTGGCATCATTTAAACTGAGATTTAAAAGCACAAAGATCAGTCAGATGTTAACTGATGAAGGGCCAAACTTAGAATGATAAATGGCGCCAATTTCGGAACGTCCTTGACACTGCGCATGCGCAGTAGGGGCAAAGTGTGGAGGGCCTTTCAGGACATGTTTTCTTTAGTTTTAGATGCAAATTTTGGGGATTGGGGGCAAAATTTGTGTTTGGCCCTATATTTTAAGAGTTAGCACCAGCAGCTATGTCTGGGTCATTGGTACAGTATAAAAATATAGGAGGTGCACATCTTCAATGTATGTAAAAGAAGGTCTGAGAGTTTCAATGGAATCCGTTCATTGGTTTAAGAGGAGTTGCGGATAGCAGATGTGTACATCCCTAAAGCGTAACGGATGGACGGACGGACATCGAAATATGAAAACATCTGAAAGAAAAATAGGAGGTGCGCACCTTCAATGTATGTAAAAGAAGGTTTGTGAGTTCCAATGGAGTTTGTTCAATGGTTTAAGAGGAGTAGCAGATAGCAGATCTATACCCCTCCCTACTAAAACCTGAATTGACAAAGACCATTTTTGAATATGGAGAACTGTAAATATGAAAATATCTGAAAAGAAAATAGGAGGTGCACATCTGCAATGTATGTAAAAGAACGTCTGAAACTTTCAATGAAATCTGTTCAATGGTTTAAGAGGAGTTGCAGATAGCAGATCTGTACAGAATGTCAATTGAATTTGACAAAGTTCATTTTTCAATATGGGAAACTGTAAAAATGAAAATATCTTAAAAGAAGATAGAAGGGGCACATTTTAAATGTATGTAAAAGAACGTCTGAGAGTTTCAATGAAATCCGTTCACTGGTTTAGGAGGAGTTGCAGATAGCAGATGTGTACCCCCCTAAAGTGTAACGGACGGATGGATGTACAGACGGACATAGTGAACACTATATACAACCCACTTTTCAAGTGGGTGGTATAATAATAACTTGAGCAGGGAGCCTTTCAAGCCAATTGGTACAAACAAGTGGACACTGATACTCCTATAGCATGACTTGGGACCTGTACTATGAAACTTTTTTGAATTTTTCGGAATTGTATTTTTTACTTGTCAATATAAATCACTGAAATGAATCATTAGTGTTTCAAAGACGTGGCAATTTACCTACGCACGGTAAATTGCTATGTATTTTGAAATGCTGGTGATCCATATCAGTCAGTTACTTCCATGAACAGAAAATACAATTATGGAGAATACAATTGTACAAGTTTTATAGTAATGTCCCCATCCTGGAAATAAGCAGACTGTCATCTGCAGAATGAGGTTCCCAGAGGGTGAATTTGATGATGCTACCCTGCTAATTTACCCTCTGTGAACCTCAATCTGAATCAAGGTCTCAGCCCTAAACAGAAAGAGGTATCAGGGATGTAAGTTTTCCGTTTTTTGCCGGAATTCCGTTTTTTTGTTCCATTCTCTGGTCCGTTTTTTTCTCCAGCTTCCTCCTTTTTTGTTCAACAAGTCAATGTTCCGGCAAACGGGTCTATAAATGTTCCGTTTTCCGTTTCGTTTTTTGACGTTTATCCACTCTATTTGCTATTGTAATAGCCTGCCCGCAAACGGAACTATGTTCGATCCGCTTTCAATTCCGGAACGTGTATAGCCACATACTTCTTCCATTTTCATAACATGTGCGAATTTAACAAAAGCCAGTTGAGTGATTCTTTTGTTAACGTCAACAATGAGTGTTTTAAATAGAGATTCATCTATTGATGCTTTGGAGGCAGGACTAAAGAATAAATTTAAGTGGTTGTGGCTTGAGCATAAAGATGTTAATGGAGATTTCCTGTCAGATTATATCAGGAAAATAAATGAAAAAGGGAAAGTTTTGTGTACATTTTGTGGCGACCATGTGAAGTACGGTTCAGGCAGAAAGAAAGCGTTGCACAACCATTCCAAATCGGAAAAACATGCATTTCTAACCAGGCACTGCCATCTGTGTTTGCTAATGCAAAACAATTGGAAGAAGGGGCTTCGAGTCGTGATAATAAGGGCCAGAAAATGCCATACGGCGCGGCTTTAAATTGCATTGCCTCCAATGCCGATACCAGCGTTCCAAAGCAGCTTCCAGTTGTGAGTTTCACTGACAGACTGTCACATGCTGAGGCATTAACATGCAGCTTTATATCAGAACATTCTTTGCCATTATCGGCTGTACCACATATAATAAATTTAGCTCAAGAATTAAGCCGAGACAAAAAGGTTTTGGATCACTTGAAAATGGAGAGGCAAACGGCGACTTATAAACTTAAAGAGGGACTAGCAGGTGTTACTAGGAAGCGGCTAGTGAACAACCTACGAATGCAGCCATTTTCAATGAAACTAGATGAGTGCACAAGTAAAGCCAACAAAAAAAGAGTTTTAAATATTCTAGTATGTTATTTCAGTGACACCCACCAAAAGAGTGTTGTTGAACATTATGCTTCTGTAACTATGTCCGTGGTTAATTCTACAACAGTTTACACTGCTGTCATAGACCAATTGAAAGACGATGATATCCCATTGTGCAATCTCATCTCAATATTGTCTGATTCGACAAATTATATGAGGGGAAAAATTAATGGATTTGAGACAAGAATGCGACGTGATATACCATCTCTCCTCGATATCGATGGTGATGTATGTCATCATATTCACAACGCAGTTAAAATGTTCTGCAAACATTTTGAGAAGCATGTAGAGAAGCTTGATGATGATCTTTTCACTGACTTCAGGTACAGTCCAGAGTCTCGGGAGTACTTAGAGGAAGTGTGCTACATGCTGGGGATTAAATTCCAAGTACCGACTGAGCGTATACAGCACAGATGGCTCTCTGCATTTGATGTGACATACAGAAATGAGGGACTACTTGATGCATTCATACTGTACTATTACATCTTTTTGAATAAGGAGGACAGGGATCTTTATAAAGAGAATTTTCTAAAGGTCTTCAAAAAGCTCTCAAGTGATCACAAAAAGAGGTATTATGAAATAGCAAAGTATCTTGAAAATAGAAAACTAACAGATGATGGAAAGAAACGAAAATGCAGAATAATATAGAAGGTCTTCTATGAAAAACAACTGACTGTTTTATGCATTTCATTATACACTGCCTCATTACCAATATTCAAATCTTTTGTATTGATCTTTGAGATGAAAGAGCCTATGGTTCATCGACTCCACGATGAAATAACTGAACTTTTTAGAAATTTTCTGGCATGCTTTATGAAAATAGAATGTATTAAAGAACTCAGCGCCAAGACACTATCAAAAATTGATGTAACCCAAAGTGATTTACAGCTCAAACCCAGACATGTTTTTGTTGGAGAAAAAGCCAAGAACATTTTGCAAGAGATGGACAGTGGTGAAAGGGTCAATTTTTATAATAAAGTCCTGGAAGCCTATGCTGACACCGCATCTTATATGCAGAAGAAATTGCCTTTGGCTAATCGAGTACTCAGAGCCTTATCTTCTGTAGATCCGAAAGCGATTGGCCATACTGTAACCAAGACATTGCTAGAGCAGCTCAAAGAGTTTTTCCCAAGCATCATCACACAGGATGAGTTTGATCAATATGATACAGAATGCAGGAAACTACATCTGGATCCCTGTCTTCCTGAATTTGTAGAAGGAAAACGGCTTGATGAATGGTGGTCAGATGTCATGAAGCGGGATTATCCTGTCTTGGGAAAAGTTATCAGAAGTTGCCTTTCTATATTTACTGGGCCATGGGTAGAACAGTCTTTTAGTACAATGAATGACGTGATATCAAAAAAGTCCAACAGAATGGCAGTAGAGACATATGCAGCAATACAGGGAGTAAAATATGACCTACTTGCTAGAGGGGAAACTTCGATTCAGAAATTCCATAGAGAAGATCCCCTCCGTACTCCAGTAGACAAGTCTCTTGTCTACCACATGCAAACTGCATACGGAAGGCTGAAAAAGAAACAAGCTCTGAAAGTGGAGATGACTGCACACACAAAAACAAAGGTTACAAGATGTAAAAAGTCGCAGGGATGTTCAGATAAAAAGACTAAGAGAAAGGCAGTCCATATTCTGGCAAAGAAAGCAAAGGATTCCATTGTTAAAAACTCACGGAAACGAAGTTGTGAAAGCAATCACAACTCTAATAGCAGTTTAAAGAAAACAAAGCTTCAGTGATATAGAGGATAGTTGAGTGAACCAACATTTTCTGAGGACTAAAAACCTGTGCCTTCTAGATGTTAAAAAATTTATAGTAATTTATATATTTTTTATACTTACCAATGACCCAGACATAGCTGGTGCTAACTCTTAAAATATAGGGCCAAACACAAATTTTGCCCCCCAATCCCCAAAATTTGCATCTAAAACTAAAGAAAACATGTCCAGAGAGGCCCTCCACACCTCGCCCCCACTGCGCATGCGCAGTGTCAAGGACGTTCCGAAATTGGCGCCATTTATCATTCTAATAACCAGTGCCTGGTAAGCGCTATGTACTCAGCGGGGAGGCAAGAGTTCCCAACTCCTGGGAGGGCCATCCCCGTCTGGGTCATTGGTAAGTATAAAAAATATATAAATTACTATAAATTTTTTAACATTTTTATACTGTACCAATGACCCAGACATAGCTGAATAGTAAAAAGGCTGGAGGGCCAAGGACATAGAGCAAAATGGAATACGCTCAATAAAATAAAATAGAGTCATCCCCTGTAGGGAAAAGAAGTAATAGGCCTTACATGTATCTTTCTTATTTATGATAAATTAGAAAGATACAACACCTTCCAAAAATTGAGCTTCATACATCCATGTACTCTATTAATATCCAATAATCCTTATACTAATAATTTTTAAAGTAAGCCAATAATAAAGTAAGTCTAGAGAATAGAGACTCTTATACTCCCAAAAGTGTGTGAGAATTGCATAATCATGTCCGTTGACATATGCAATATTCAAAAGCTATACTTTAAAAACTAAGACTTGAATGAATTTTATAAACTTAAACTTCTCACTAAACAACCATCCTAAAAACAGCTCAGAATTACTAACTCCGGAGGAGGTATCCCCTTGTTTTCATAGTAAAAACAGGTGACCCAAGGGAACACCCTCCCCCCCCCTTTTTTCTTGCCCTGGGTCAAATAGCCCAGAGCGAAGAGGGCAGCCGAACGGAGACACTGCCGAAACAGACAGCCTACCTAGCTATAGTAGCAACTGTTAAGTGAATGACATTCTGAGCAGTAGATAATAGACCTAACAATAGAGGCCTCCAGAAATGGACTCGATATTTCTGAGATAAAATTCATGAATGGATGGCTGAGCGCAATGAGCAGCCTTCAAAAATCTATAATAGAACACTATTAATGTAAGCCCAAGAAGTAGAAGAACTCTTACTTCATGAGCCGAAATCTTAAGCACAACTGCTAAGCCAATGAAATACCATAAGCAGTACGCTAGTTAATAGAATCCATTAACAATAAAATGGAGCGTAACGTCCTTCTACTAGACATCAAAGACAGAAGAAGCTTACGCCCTTGTAATAAACAGATATCTGTTTATAAATACATAAACTGTACCCGGAAAGAGTAAAGGCCTATGCCCATACGAAGACGGAAGGACCTTAAAATAATAGGTTCCGGATAATAGGAGCCTAACTCTTATGCAACAATCCAACCTAAATAGTAACGGAAGTATTGATTCCGAAACTATGAAAGTGAAAATCATCCATCGATAGTGCATGAAACTCACTGACTCTACAGTAAAAGAGAAACCAACAGAATTACTGTCTAAAAGGTCAGAATTTGAAAACTACTGTTTCCAGAGGCTCAAATGATTACTTAGCTAAATAAGAACCTGAAGTTAAAATCCGTATAGGAATTTTAATCTAAAGATTCTAAGTCTATTTATCAAAAAGTTACTAACTGACTTAGATAAAGAGACAAAAGACTCAATTGTAAACTATCGTAGAGTGCATAGGTATGAGGTAACATAAACCTATAACCTAAATAACAACAGGCTGCAGTAGATCTTGTGAAACAAGTATACTAAAAAATAGCAATGAGTAGTATGGAGGGATCAACCATATGAACATAATGATCCCTACACCACGACGGAAGAGCCTCCACTTTAGTCGCATAGAATAGCGAAGAAGAGGATCTCCTATAGTAAGAAATCGCGTCCAAAGCTCGTCCAGTACAGTGCTTACAATGCAATATGGACCACACAACGGAAAACATGAAGGTTGCGACCTTGCTGGTTGTGATAAAAATGACACGATTTACCCAGTGAAAAAAGATCCTCACATAGAGGAAGATTTCACGTTAAGATCCACAGTAGACAAGAGAGTAAATTACTCATGATCTCTGTGAAGATAGAGATGCTATCAACAGAAATATATTGTGGTTGTTTATCTTAGCAATACCTGCTAAAAACAACAGCGCCGGAGGATACGCGTATCCTATCATTCTGTCCTATAGATCAATAGAGCGTTAACAGTATTAGCTCAGAGATCTGGACAAGCCAACACATACGTCTGCAATTGATTAGCCAACTGTGTCATAAATAAAACATCATTGGGCGCTCCCATAGATAGCAAATCTGATTGAATACTTGTTTGTTGAGAGTCCATTCTGACAGCAACAAGCGACCCGTAAGAGAACGGGAGTGCGATAAAACAATCAGACGACCCAGAATATGACGGACCAAAACTGAACTTGGTGTACTATAACCAACAGACGGATTCTTTCCATTAAATTGAATAACGGAAACGAAAGAGTGCCTCCCTGGTTCCGGAGATACGCCACTACTGTCGAATTAAAGGACAGGAATTTGGGCATGCGTTTCTGAATAATGTTCATGCAATGACATAAAGCAAGCCTAAAAAACATTATTCCGCGGAAGTTAACTGATAGCTAAAAGACTGCGGAACCCAAAGACCCTGGCACTTCGAATCCGTAGGGATCAGTATATATCCCAATCTGTTTGACTGGCAACCGTCATAACAGCCACACTCGGGTCCGGCAACTGCGGCGGCACTCTCTGAGTCAACCACCGAATGTTTGCCCCAGTCTGAATCTCTTGTAACACTAGATAGACAAGAGAATGTATAAATCAAGCAATTCATGGATTGCCGGAAAGTTGCCGTCGAAGAGAAGCTCCTCCGAGAACGAAGCGACTCTGAGAGAGTTCTTAACCTACTATCCACGCGTGGATGTAGCTAGGGCTGCCTCACGTCTAACCAACTCCAATCAGCCACTGAAGGGCGGAGTTATACGTGAACAAACTACTGCCCTCAAAAGAAATTACATTGAGAATAATATCCCGTAAATCTTTTCTTGAAGACGTAATGATAACGCCTCAGTAAGGCGGATTACGTATAATAAAGCGTCTAAGTTAAGTCTAATATACATAATGTCGTTCCCAACATTGAAATTGGAAAAGACATAAACGGTGAAAAAGAATATATGCAGTCTTTAATCACACCGTCTAGACGCATATGAACTCTCGGTATGCCCTGCTCTGCCAAAATAAACTATATGTAAAAAAGATAAAATGGCAGAAATGAGCCACGCGGACAAGAAACTAAACTATCATGCTTAGTAGCCGTCTTGTATATATATAAATATATAGCGTCGAAAAATAAAACACATGTTGTAATGACAATATTGGACTGCGTCGGTAAGTCAGGGACAAAGTCCCTGTACCGATCGAAAAATCCGAGTCCAATGACGCTATAAGTCTCTTATCCAAGATCGCAGCAATGAAGTCCGAAAAATAATCACTGGAAGAAATGCCAGAAGATATGAAAGGCATCTTCCGATACTACTAAAGGGAAAACTCGAAATCTTTCGAATCCCTTTCGCCATCCTGTCGGACCCTATAAAGCGTTCGGTCGTCCGTAGCTTGATGCAACCGCGGACCGCACCGACCCAGCGCCGTCGGATAATTCCTGATTCGACCGAGAAACCGTCAATTGCTGGGATGCTGCGAAACAACTGTGCTAACTCGGATAGCACGTCCGTCACTGAGGCCTGAGGAGCAGCGGTCTTACGATGCATTGCCGCAGGAAGCTCCGAGATCGTTACCCCGTGCATACTTCCAATATGCGAGCGAACGGAGTGTATAGGCCTCGTGTCCCTTGGCTACCGGATGGCGCGACCTATTCGCTGTGGAATCACTGAATGCCGAAACTGATCGGATACTCGAGGTCACGTAGCCAATGTGCGGTCGTGTGCCCTGCTGTGAGGATGAGGAAGCATTAAAGACAGTCTCTCGGACTGTCAATATAACGGAGCGTCCCGAGCAACGGACATATGCTCCGAATGTAAAATATCTGAACCACAACATGCGGTCCCCTATGTTGTTGGCTTCCTCCGATCTGTCCTCAATCTGCCGTCACTGGGTGAGTACTAAAGTAATTAAAGTGCTCGCATCACCCAAATCTCCTTCCTAGACCGCAACGGACGAACCCGGCAGCCGAACCATTCGATGAATGTACGCTACACCGGGTGAGCTAGCGAATGTCACTCCGTAAGCGATAGACATATTCCATGAGCACTTATTGCCGCTAACTCTTCATTAACTATGACGACAGAGGCACACTTTTGAAAGACATCTCCATAACTCTTCGAACAAGAAACCAGAAATGCTTGGATAGCAAGCATAAAATAATAATATATATAGCGTCGTTCAATAATTCGAAAGTTTGTGTGACATTATTGGACTATGTCGGAACTGAGGGACGATGTCCCTGAACCGAACCAAAAATTTCTAAGTCCACCGACGCTATCAGTTTCTTATCCGGCATCGCAGCATATGTTGTTCCGAAAGGGAAAGCTTGAAATCCACCGAATCCCTTTCGGTATCCCGTCGGACCGGATGAAACTTTCGGACGTCCGTACCCGCTTCCGCGGAGCGTCCCGACCCAGCATCGTCGGATAAAATATATGCGACAGATTCAGTTGATGCTGGGATGCTGCGATAAACTGTGCTATTAAGGAAAGCACGTTCGTTCCCGAGGCCTGTGCAGTAGCGGACTTACGATGCATTGCCGCTGGAAGCTCCGTGTACGTTGACTCCCGCATACTTCCTATGCGAACGTCCGGAGTCTGCAGACCTCGAGTCCCCGGCTACCGACCCAGCGCTGTCGGATAATTTTCGATCCGACACCGTTTCTGTCGGCTGCTGGGATGCTGCGATAAGCTGTGCTATGTGCACAAGAATGTCCGGCGTCGAGACCTGCGGAGGCGCAGTCTATCGCTGCTTCGCCGAGGGCAGCTCCGCATCAGATGGCTCCCGCATACTTTTCCTATGCGAACGTCCGGAGTCCATCGGTCTCGAATCCCTGGCTGCCGGATGGTGTGACCTGGTCGCCGAAGAATCCTTGATCGGCGAAGCTGGTAATATATCGGCGGTCACGCAGCCAAGGTGCGGTCGTGTGCGCTGACGAGAAGAGGAAGCCTTAGCAGTCTCAGCGGACTGCCTATACAACGGAGCGTCCCGAGCGACGGACGTATGCTCCGCTAACGACACATTTGTACCACAACATCTGGGGCCAGATGTTGTTGAACGAGAGAGGGGCCTCTCTCGCTTGCCGTCCGGATGGACCGGAACGAGCTATGAACCGGACTAAAAGGCTTCCTCCGTTCTCCCTCCGATCCGCCGTCACTGGGTGTGCATTAAGTTAATTTTATAGTGCTCGCATCACCCCAAAATTCCTTCTAGACCGCAACGGACGAACCCGGCTGCCGAACCATTCGGTGAATGGACGCTACACCGGGCGAGCTAGCGGACGTCAAAGGCCGTCGAACCTACTAGGGTCCTCTTAGGCAATTGGCGTATTACATGAGCACTTTTCCGCTAGCCCTTCATTAATTGTGACGACGGAGGCACACTGTTGGAAGACATCACAGATACATCACCCTAATCTTGATCGTCTGAAATAGAAATTGATAAAGTAGAGTGACCCTGCGGGGAAAGGACCGGAGTGTCCAAATCCCCAACAACATACCGTGACATACGCTTCCCATATTGTCATCGAAATCATACGATACAGAACCGGAGTTAATGCGAGTACACTGACCACATATAGAATGATAATAAGGTCAGAGGAAGACTTCCTCTTAAAACAATAGATCAATATCCTTTCAATGTGAAAAGAAAACAAGTCCTGGTACTCGCACTAACCCCTGGCAATCAAAATACATAATAATAATATGATCCATTAATATAGAAAAAATAATTGAAATCAAAATATTTTGAAAAAATATTTTTTCAGAACAGCCCAAGTTTCTGAAAAGTAACGTTGAGCCCCAATGGATCCCAAGCCTAAGTGTGGACAAAAATTTTAAAAATATTTTAAACAATTTATTCAACACTTACGAACAATAATAATGTATCTAGTTATGATTGAAATAACATAAAGATATTATTATTTAGAAATCCCCCCCTCACACAGAGGGCTGTTGTAAATGTAAACAATGAGTGTAAAAACACTAAAATAAGACTCCAGGCACCCAGGCCCGAAATCAGTTACCAAAAATACACCATCTGATGCAAAACAGAGACTTCCAGGGAAGAAACTGCAGAACATCAGATGGTAGATGCAGAACACAACGCCTAACCACCCGTAGGTGAAGACGTAAACATGGGGAAAGAACAGAATTCATTCTGTTATTCAGCTAAACTCCCAAGAAATTTTAGTAATAATAATTACAGAAATTATGCCAAAAGCATGGGAGAATAGCAAGGGGGAACTTAAAGGACAGGGAGAGAGGAAAAACACTTGTAAAAACAGTGTAACTAAATAATCAGAATGACAACAAAATGGCTGCTGCCTTGAAAATAGGTAACTTAACATAATTTCATTAAAAAATTTTAAGTTACAGCCCTGATAATATTCTGTCACACATTCTTTTCCTCTCCTCCTTTTCTATCCTCCTTAGAATCACCATTTCACTAATATTTATTTGTCTGGCATCATTTAAACTGAGATTTAAAAGCACAAAGATCAGTCAGATGTTAACTGATGAAGGGCCAAACTTAGAATGATAAATGGCGCCAATTTCGGAACGTCCTTGACACTGCGCATGCGCAGTGGGGGCGAGGTGTGGAGGGCCTCTCTGGACATGTTTTCTTTAGTTTTAGATGCAAATTTTGGGGATTGGGGGGCAAAATTTGTGTTTGGCCCTATATTTTAAGAGTTAGCACCAGCTATGTCTGGGTCATTGGTACAGTATAAAAATACAGAAGTTAAACTAGAACTTGGAATTAGTTTACAAAGAGTCTGTTGCTTCATCAGATATATATTGAGAGATGGAGATGTACATAATTGTGTGAGTAAAAAAAAAATTTTTTTTAATTTTTACCCACTTAAAAACCTCATTTTTTCTCTCAGTAAGCTTGATCATTCTGAGCATCAGAATGCTCCCAGAGACCACCTAGGAGCTTCTAAATTTCAAAATTTTCTTGGGGAGGACCCCCAAACCCCACACTACAGGGAGGCGGACACCCCCTCCCTGACCCACCCCCAACTCGGCCTTCGGCCGAGGCATCAGCCTTTGGCTGATGGCTCATTACCATCAACTAGGAGTTCAGTTTTTTGACACAAGGCCACTTACATCCCTGAGGTATGGGGTAGCATCAGCAAATTCACCCTCTGGAGATCTCATTTTGTGAATGACAGATTGCTTATTTCCAGGCTTGAATGTCCCCCTGGTGGCTTTGTCCTAATCCATTCTACCGTTTATTCAAATTCACATGCTTTATTTGGAGAAGCTCAGTGATAAAAATCAAGAAAGGAAGAAACAATGATATAGGCCTAAATTGGCCCACTGCTATCTTTTGTTGAAATGTCCTGATGACTGAGCCCTCATTAATTTGAAGATAAAAGCTGCTATCTTTTCATATATTACAAACATAAGGGCAGCGGTCAGTACAGTCTGTATCAGTTTGGCTTCCATCCCTTTGTACAAACCCTTCACACCATTTAATCTGTAAAAAGACAATAAATATTTTTTGACACTTCAATTAAAACCTAAATATTTCTTTAGTTTATAAATAATGTTTTCCACTTTACATGTAAATGCATTAGAGTAACTTTCTGTTTGTAAAAATATTTTGCTACATTTTCCTTATGAAATTCAAGGACACTTTCTAATTGCAAAAAAAATATTTTTTTGTAACAAAATTTAAAGGTACTCAATAAAACAGACAACAAAAAACCCCTAATGTATGTGAATTTTTGTCACTTCAAGAAGGTGCCGAGATTGTGCGTCCCTGAATCTCAAATTTGTATAATGAAATTTCATTTTTAAAGTTTTCCGACTCTCGGCCAGATTTAACACGACAGCAATGAATATTTTTGAAACTGCCAAGTAAATTGCTAGTAGTCATTCAACGAAGCACGGACAATGTCAAGAGCTCCACTCCTACCCCAAGATAAAATTGTTTTTCTTGGTTTAATGTAACAAAAGCCTTATTAGCCCTTCTTGAAATGAATGGTAATTGTTTCCCCCATCACTACTTAAGCCAAGAAGTGAAACAGTTTTGCCCTTTTTTGCAGCTGAGTCGCATTTCAGAATGTGATGTTAATGAGAACGAGTGCATATTTCAAATATTGACTCAGCTGTACGTGAAGTATTATAGTGGTATCTGTTGGATTTTTGGGGGTAGAGGAGCTGACAAAATGGGAGAGTATACTACTGTTTATGTTGATGTCATATCTCCAGTATCCAACAAGGGTTTTCAAAATATTTTGAACTCTGTATTTGGGACCACAAGTACTAATACACTGGAACACTGTTTAGTGAATAGCCACTTTGCCAGTGAAAAGTAATCAATTAGCAAGAGTATTCAATTAACAGGGATTGTGTCACTTTCCTATATTCTATTGATAAACTTAGCATTTATTCTATTATATCTTGTTTGACAGAGCTCCATGAGCTCTGTCAAACAAGATATAATAGACTAAATGACTGTATCGCATGTACAGCGGCCAAATAGGTCTATGAACAAAGGAAAACTGGGGAGAATCAGGGTAATTTCTTGACAGGTTACAAGATTTTTTATTCAATTAACAGGAGTTTACTCTATAACCTATATTCAATTAACAGGTCAAATTTGTCCTAGAGGTATGGTAAACAGTTTTGTGGTGGGAAATTATATTCAATTAACAGGGTTATTCAGTTAAGAGATATCCAATTCAGTGGGCTCCACTGTATGTCACTGAATTTCAAGTTTGAGGACTGAATTATAATTTTTACTTTTTCTGACCCTTGGTGGAATTTTTCGTTGTAGTGAGAGAATGTGATGAAAAATGGCACAATACATCACTAAGACTATTCATTTAGGTGTGCGTGAAACATTATAGCTGTGTCTTTTGCAGTTGGTGGGGGTGTTCATAAAAGGGAAATGAGAAATTTAAAGAAATTTGTATATTTTTAATACTTACCAATGGCCCAGACTTAGCTGGTGCAACCTCAATATTATTAAGGGCCAAACACAAATTTTGATCCTCCCAATCCATAAAATTTGCATACAATACCGAAAATTAAAAGTCCTCTCTGGCCCTCCATACTTTTAGTACTTGAGACCGGAATTGGTGCCAACATCATTCTTCCTGGTTGTGCCTACTGAAGTGATAACTCAGCAGGGAGGTATGAGTACCCACTCATGGGAGGGCCATCCCCATCTGGGCCATTGGTAAGTATTAAAAATATACAAATTACTTTAAATTTATCATATTTTAATAGTAAAACCAATGGCCCAGACTTAGATGAATTGTAAAAGGTGGAGGGCCTACGACTTAAAGAATTAGCAGACCAAAATATAGCTCCTTAGCCTGCATTAGAACTGCCAAAGTGAAAAGGCATTTCAAATTTTAAGGAATTACCTATATGTCTCGCTCTACCACAATATAGAAGACATACCACCGAAATAAGGAGCAATATCCAAGTGATTCCCTATTACTTAGCATAAATGATTATGCTAAATGGGTGTAACAAGCCCCCAATTTTAAGGTTAGTCCGGAAAAAGACACTTAAAATTAGGAAAAGCGTGTCCGGGAGTGAGAGACTAACGCCCACAAACACACGCCATATATAATGTAACAAGCTGTACATAATATCAGAATAATCTACAGACGATAACAGCCTAACTCATAGTTACACACTTATTAAAAGGCCAGAAGAGGTAAGGAGAAAACCCCCCTCCAAACCCCCCCGTCCCTTTTTTTGAAGGAATAATCTTTAAAACAAAGAGGGGAGCGGTCTGGAAACAGTGAAAAAAGCAGTACCAAATAATATATATATTTGTCTAAAAGGCACCGGGTATTAATCATTTTTAATATATTATTAATTTATTGGTGCTTAATGCCACCTCAGCAGCTAAGGCTATATAGTGACGATCCCGGTTATTAAAATTGCAAGCTTCAAAACATATGCTGCATCCGGAATACGTAGATAGGTCGAAAACCGGTGATATAAATATGTACAACCTTAAACTTGTCCAATTGAATCCCAATGGAAAGTCATCTAATAGAACTATATGTTTCTTAGGCAACTCACAGGCGACCACGTTCAGGTGTACAATTCTAATAATGAACCACCCAATTGTAACCGTACAATTATATGAGTGTAGGAATATGTCTCTTTAAACCACTTTACAGTTGAAAACTGGATTTCGAATATGGAACTGGATACGATTAAAAAGCCTGTCATGGATCGTCCCCAATAATTCATTGTTCCCTAGGTCTGTTAAAACCAATGACTGTTCGGAGAAAGAATTTACCACTCCGAATAATGAAGTAAAAAATAGAGAACATATGCATAGACGGTCTGTTGGAAACTCCATAACTGATCCAACTAGCCCCAAAATTCTCATAAGCTCTGTAGTAATGCAGAGCCAGAATCAAGAGAATCTATTCCGTAATAAGTCTGCCTAATAATGTATACATATTATGCACGCAATCAACAGAATCCCACCTTAAAAAAACGTTAATGTGATTAACCTGAGGAATCGACTCAAATGTCGTGAGAAAAGCAGACAGCTCTGAGCATAACTACTCAGAGTAGACTAATTGCCACATTTGGAGAATGTCAGCCAGATAACCGACATGCCTGCCATACAGGAACACGAAGGCTAGTAATATCAAATAAATGTATTCATGATAGAATTTGGAATTCAAGAACAGTTACTGTTCAGGAATCATATGCTCATATATCACTTATGAACGATCAATCACAGGAAGCAAACCAACTAGAGTGGCTGAGCCCTTGATGTCGCCCTTTGACCACAACCTACCTGCCAATTGAAGAGCAATGAAACAATGAAAGGCATGCATATAATTGAATGGATACGAGGCTTACAGGAAGAGCACTCCGTTCTGCCCTGTAATCGCCTCTTAACATATTGGTGGGGGAGGTGAGGGGGGTGGGGGTGGGGGTGGGGGGTGGTGAGTCGATGAATAAATCATTTCGAACCTCCCTCTCACACAATACTTGAATCGCTAGACAAGTAAGGCCGGCACAGTAATATTAACGCTTGGGACAGTGACAAAGTGCTTTTTTGCTATAAGAAAAAGAAACTACACGCTACATTCCCAAGCTATACTGTTGCTGTTATTCTCAATAAAGAATAATACAGCTAAAAAGCTTGTAGTTAGCCCAAGGAAGCAGAATGACACTAAATCGGCGCGACTCATAGCGCTTCAGTATTAGTTATCTAGAATAGTATAGAAACCATAAGGCTCCTTCAGGTTTGACCGACTCCATAATGCCACTAAGGATGGAGGGGGACGTGATGAACATGGCACTATTGCAAGGAATATACCCGCGAAACAGCATCGACATATCCCTTGAAATCAAGACAGTACGCCATGTCGTCAAATAATACACCTTATAGACATAATATCCAATCATCAAGTGGAAATATAATCCACAACATTAGATTTGATAAAAATGAAAGCGGGAGATGGAAACTATGTTCTGGCACCCGATCACAAGAAATCTAGATGTACTCCTTGCGTCTCGTACCGATTATAGCAGGAATATAGTCCTGAAAAGGAGTTAACTATAGGTATTCGAAAGAACGCTCATTAATCACACTAGGCTAATATGGCATTATCAATAGGGCTAAAAGCCTCAGACAACTAACATAAAAACAATACCGCTAAGGAGAGAACAAACTCTTTTCATGTAAGGGTACCCTGTCCGATGGGACAGTGGTCTCAGCCTGGCTGATGTAGCTAAAGGTCTTTCTATTCGAGAAAACAACTAAATGGCTAATAACTGCAGCTCTAGAAGCTCACTAAAGGAGACTTACAATGCTAGCTGCTAATGACAGGGATAAAAACACCGCTCAAACTTCTAGCTAGGCTACTAAGGTGTCAACAATAAGACTAAAGTCGATGACACTTAAGAAAACAACACCGAGAAGGAAAAGAGCACTCTTTTCCTTTAGCGGTTCTATTCCCAAAAGACAGCGGTCTCAGCCTAGCTAATGCAGCTTATAAGACTTCATCTCCGTGAAGACAGATATCTCGGTGTAAATTTTGCGATTTTAGACAGCTCACTATACAGAGACTTACAACGTTAGTTGCTCAAGTTAGGAGAAAAAAAGGGCCGCACTTGATACTTATAAGGCATCAACAAAAGGACTAAAAGCCCCAGACACCTAAGAATACATCACCGAGAAGGAAACAACATACTCTTTTCTTTCAACAGTCCTAAGACAGCAGTCTCCTATTAGATAGCGTAGCTAACAAGTCTTCATCCCGTAAAGACAGATATCTGGGTGAAACTGCAACCTTGAAATCTCATTAAACAGAGACTTACAACATTAGTCGCTCAAGGTAAGGAATAAGGATGGCTCTAACGACCAAAATTCCAAAGAGACAGTAGTTTCAGGTAGCTAACACAGTTTATTAGTCTTCATCTCCATGAATACAAATATCTGTTTCACCTGTAGCCTTAAAAAGCTCATTAAACAGAGACTTACAACATTATCCGCAATGTATAAGAAAAAGACTGCTGTAACAATATATAAGGCCACTTTGACAATAGCCGCTAATGATATATAGACACAGACCGCTCTTAATTCACATAAGCCAAACCAAGGCGACAACAATAGGACTAATTGCCTGCGATGCCTAGGAATATTATGCCGAGAAGGAAAACGTAATTCTTTCCTTCTAATGGCCTTATTCCAAAAAGCTGGTGGTCTCAGCATAGCTAAGAGAGCCTAAAAGTCATATGTCGGTGAAAAACAGTATCTGTGTGTAACCCTGTGGCCTAAGACAGCTCACTAAACAGAGACTTACTACGTTAGCCGCTAATGTATAAGAAACGACTGCTCTAGCTGTACATATGGCTGCTATGGTGTCCACAATAGCACGAAATGCCTCCGACGCCTAGGAATACAACACTGAGAAGGGAAAGACGTACTTACTCCTTCTAACGGCTCTATTCCCAACAAGACAGCTGTCTCAGCCTATCTTTTAGCTACCGATCTTCTATTCGTAAGGAATAGATGATTGCCTTTCTTATACTATTGCTAAGCGAAGGGAGGTGTTGTTAATCAGACCAAAAGCCTTGAACACCTGAGCCGAAAGATCTGGGAAGGAAGATCTTCATCTTTCCTTCACCCGGTACCGTAAGCTGTTTTTTGCCTAGCAAACGCAGATTTTTGTTCAGATGGAACAAGATTCGAAGAGTTTATGAATACAAATTCAAAGTCTTAATATGCCGTTCCGTGAGGGCTGGAGAATCAACCTCAGTAGCCCTCTCACCATCTGAATGTTCCATCTGAAATATGGTTAACACCATCCGAATTTACAGATGACTGGACCAACCCAGCACTGTCTGACAGCTCACTACCAGAGACTGTTGACGGCAAAGCCTGCAACTATTGCGATGCTGCGATATGCTGCACAATCTGCGGCAGCAGGTCCGTGAACGAGGCTTGCAGAGCAGCGATTATCCACTTCTTCACCGTATGCTGCCCCGTATAAAAATGCCTTGAAATACTAGCTACAGGTTAATCCGACTTCAGTGGTGAAGACTGGGAACATCTCTATGGAACAGCATGATCATGCAAAGTCGGATAGCTAGTCTGAGCTCAGACATGCTTCATCAATGAAGCAGACGAAGAAGCCATAGCTGCAACCGGTCCCGGCTGCAGTGTGGAAGGAGTAGAGGAAGCTGTAACAACAGCCAACTCTGGCTGAAGTGTGGAAGGAGCATTGCTCCGACTCATAAAAGTTTCTCACAACGTACAAAAAGTCGACCCCGACTGCTAACGGGATGGAGAACGCTCTCCAACTCGCGATCTGGCTCCAGATCTCGCCGAGTATCCCGTTGAGAAACTTGTCAGTTAATCCCCTTTGCGTGCACTTCCATGTAAGAAGAAGAAGCCATAACCACAACCGACTCCAGCTGCATTGTGGAAGGAACATCCGACGCGTGTTCCGACCCATTATAGTTTCTCACAACGGACACAGTCGACTGCCAACGGGATGGAGAGGGTTCTCTAACTCGTGATCTGACCCAAGATCTAACCGAGCATCCCGTAGAGAAACTTAAAGGCTTCTTCTCCTTATTGCCATCATCGCCGGTGCTCGCTCTACCCACATTATACTACTCGACCGCAACGGACCCACCTGGTGTCTAGGCTCCCTTAAAAGGACCAACCACTGCACTGGTCGAGCTAGCTGCATGCAGAGAATTAAGTTACTCCGGGCTTTAATCCTGTGCATTTATGTCATGAGCACCTTGGCAGCTAGCTTTATTTTACTCATCAGAGTGCGACGACAGCAGCACGTAACAGACAGGTGTCAAAGTACCATCACCATGTTCTTGTACCTCTGAAAAAGAGACTGAAAGACTAGTATTAGCCAGCGGTGAAGGCTTCCATCGGAACTTCACTGCCCACCACACAGGCCGACACCCATTTCCATTTCATCCCATTGTACAAGTACTGAAGGAGTGCCACGACTATCGGCAAACAGCATATTCCGAGGCTTCTTGGACTCACACTAAATATCAATTATTATAATGGCAACAATAATAGAGGCGAAAAACATAAGTCCGCTGCACTCCCACAAATAAACATCACAAGGATACATAACATAGACAAAACAAAACATTTTCGAATAAAATTTAAAAAAAATGTTTGTGAACAATTTTGAATGAAGCCTAAGTGCCCCAAGGGAACCTCATGAGCCCAAGGGCATCCCAATAGAGCCTAAGTGTGGACAACCACTAACTAATAAAAGCTAAACTACCGGAATAAGATATACTATGTATCCTAATAGAAAAACTGCGATTGTTTAAAACTAAACATTGAATTAATCCGAATCCAAAATGTCATTGAACAGACAACGTTGAGAGGAAAAACTGGAAACTAGCCAACAACAGGCACAACAAAGGCCCAGAGTCAGTAACTGATCAACAATCACCTGATGCAAAGCTAGATCTTCATATGAAGAAAAAACAATGCATCTGGTAGAAGATGCAAGAGTACAAAAACGTCCTGAACCGCAATAGACAGGATGTAAACAAAGGGGATAAACAGAATACCTATTCTGTTTACAAGTTAATCTCCCAAGAATTTAATAAAAAATTCTTCAATAAAAACGCCAAAAGAGATTGGGAGTATAACAGGAGGGTTCAGGAAAGAGAAGGGAAGTAATACTAACAAAACAACAGTGGAGTCATATTATAATGACGACGTTCAGAAGCATATCCAGACATGTTAACCTCCAGAATAATTTTTCAGGGAAACTGAGGGTGATTTTCAGGGAAATGGGATGGATTTCAGGGAAAGGTTTGCGCGGGGACCAAACAAAAGAAAAAAACTCGCAAATTTTCAGCTCATGGACCACCATTAACACCAGGTTATATCCAGATCTAGTTGTCAATTATGCTGATGCATTTATGCTCTGTTAAAAAATCATATAGTAATTGTTTATTTGACCACTCCCCCCACCTCCCTGCCCCCCGCCCACAGAGCACCACCACCTGTGGTTTGCTTTTATCAAAGTCTAGTAAGCTAATAATTTCCCAAGTCTGGAAATGTTAACAGGAAAAGATGTCCTAATGTAAAGTTACTTCAAGAAGAAGATTAGTACTTAGAAAGTATCTTTATCAGAATTCTTCATGAATGTGTGGACGTTTGTGCCCTGCACAAAACTTTTCTTTTCATCATTGAAGCATTTTTTTTTGATACCATTCAAAATTTTCTGGGTACAGTTAACAGTTCTGTAGTCAGCACAACAGAATAAATGTAGTGTTAGAAAATAAGTCCATTGTGTATAAATATGCAGTCATATTTTTTTGGCATCCTAAGTGACTTAACCTATTTTAAAACTGCCTTAAATAGTTGAGGTCAAGGTGTTGTTTAAGTTTTGATTTGGAAAAGGTATGAGAGTTGAAGCTATTCTATGTTACCAAAAAACTGCATTTAAATGAAGATGGTGTTTTCAATTTTTTGAAAGTAAGTCACCTATTTTCACCTCAACACTCGCACATTGATCAAGAGTCTCTGATTACGAAGAAAAAAACAGAAATAAACATGAACACAGCTGAAATATATATCATAAAATACCCTTTTCTTAAATAAATTTAACTTAAATCCATATTTTACTGCTTACCAGAGTGTTACACTGTTGATTTCATGAAAACCATCATTGACTTGTGTCTGGCCTTGTCAAGGTGATAGTTAAAAGTGGCGATTTTCTTGTTTAAAAGTATAAATATTTTCGATGATCTTTCTGAGTGGGCTAAACATGAAACGTAAATATAAGTATATAACGGACCTCGAAAACCTATTTGTCATCTAAACAGGCAATCAATAACGCAAACTTTAGTAATTAAGCATGAAATTTAATGTCCATTAGGGCGCATTTGTTGAACGCCACATGTGCTATCCGATAACTGATCAAAGCTGTACTCTCCCGTAATTGTTATCTACGTAATTATGACCACTTAATAGGTGGTTGTTGTAGAAAACAGTACATCCCATATGTTCTGGACACACACCCATATTACGCAGCTAGCCTGTCTTCGAAATGTCAAAAGATACCAAAGTGCCAGTCTTTCAAAGGAACTTTAAAGCGAGTATTAAATTAAGATAGATCCGAGCGGCCAAGTTCAAGAGAAGCGATTAAACAGAGAATTAATGTTCTGGCTATCTGAATAAAAATCGGGGGATTTCTCGAAAAATTCATTCCAGCCAATTCCAGTCAAAAGGTGTGTTAGGCTGTGGGTCGTTGTGAGCAGACGGGGAGGTCACATGCTATAGGTTAGAGGAGGTGCCACATCTGTGCGAAAGTCTCGGCACGTTGTTATGTAAGGGAGCCACAGAGCTCATATTTAGAATAGGAGCAGTCACGGGCCAAGTCGGTGGCCATATATGAGAATAGGATCAGAAACACAAAGTACGAGTTCAGGGAGCTAATTTGCATTTAGGTAAACGGTATTACCTGTTTTAGAAGGCAAGCCATACATAGGAGAGTAGGCTTTGCTTGTATGAACATTGCCCTGAGATAGACGTAGGGGAGAGGTTAACCCCATTGGTAGCGGCTGCTTGTGTGAAAAGCGTCAAGTAAAGTGACAATAAGCTAGTGCCTGTGCGACGGCAGTAGTGATGTGACATTCCGTCACCTGTTAGAGCAGAGGCGTCCGATAAAGTGACAATATGCTAGTGGCCGTGCGACGGCAGTGAAAGGGTGAAGAGAAGAGGTGACCAAGGAACCAATACCAGCGAAGAGGAGAAGAAAACAGCGACAACAGAGAATGCAGGCCCACAAGTGACTCAAAAACTGTGGGTAGAGGGTGACTGATGTTTGGTATTCTTATTCTTATGGATTCCATGCATGTAAGTCACCAATTATCATATTTATTTTTCTTACATATATATTAAAATTGTTGTTTTCAGTGAACCCCTGTTGATTTATGCTTTTCGAGGAAAAGTTATTAACCCCTTCAGGATAAGAACCACCCCAACAAAAGTGAAATGGGCGGGTTCGTTACGGCGAGACATACGTTCACGCACGGGTTCAGACAACACTCTTTGAGTTTTGGCTGAATACGCAGCGTGAATCTATTTCTTCCAGCCACGACAAAGCCCCGGTTTCCGACAGGCATCTTCAAAAATGAGAATTTAAAGCACAGATGTCAGTTCAGTTGTTACTGACTTTGGACCAAACAGAAGAATGATGTTTGCGCCAGTTCTGGTCTCTTCCTGGGTACTGTGCAAGCACAAGTACTAAAAGTATGGAGGGCCAGATTGGACTTTTAATTTTTAGCATTGTATGCAAATTTTGGGGATTGGGGGGGTTCAATATTTGTGTTTGGCCCTTAATAATATTGAGGTTGCACCAGCTAAGTCTGGGCCATTGGTTTTAGTATTAAAATAGAGGGTGTTTATGTCATATCTCCAGTATCTGATATCAGGGATCTTCACTGTCTATATATGATTACTTTCTGCAAGTTTGGTTGAGCTGTGAAGAATGATCTAAAGTTATCGCCTGATAACCAATAAGTGCTATTTTTAGTAACAGTGACCTTGGCCTTTGGTCACTGTAAAATTGAAATAGGATTCTTTCTCTCCCATAGGAGTACCTGATCTGTAAATCAGTCTATGATATAAAAACAAAAGTTACAAAACAGCAGTTAAGGACCGCAATCCAATTTTCGATAAAGTTTTATCCACAGTAAGAGGTGTGCAACCTTTGACCTTCTGGCTTCCATGTCAAGAATCAGCAGGGTTCTTTACTATCCATATATCATTACTTTCAACAAAGTTTGATTTAGCTGTGATGTATAGAAATAAAGTTATCGCCCAGAAACCCAAAAGTGCTATTTTTAGTAACAGTGACATTGACCTTTGGTTGACAAACCTGAAAATATATAGGACTCTTCCACAATCATGAGGGTACCAACACTGTATATTTAGGGAAGCTGTGCTGAATAGAATTAATGGCCGCCCAACCATACGTCCCTAGAAAAAGTGTGCAATCCGAGGTATTTGAAAAAAATGCCGCTCAGGATCACCGATCCAATGTTGAGTTGTGACAACAGTTCCTCGCACCAAGGCCAACACACCTATGAAGTTTCATGACTCTAGGTTGAACCACTATCAAGTTCTCATCCGGAAACCAATTGTTGCGATATACTATGTTCAAGGTCACTGTGACCTTGACCTTTGACCTGGTGAGTCCAACATCAATAGGGTTCTTCCTCGCACCAAGGCCAACACGCCTGTAAAGTTTCATGACTCTAGGTTGAACCACTATCAAGTTATCATCCGGAAACCAATTGTTGCGATATACTATGTTCAAGGTCACTGTGACCTTGACCTTTGACCTGGTGAGTCCAAGATCAATAGGATTCTTCCTCGCACCAAGGCCAACACACCTATGAAGTTTCATGACTCTAGGTTGAACCACTATCAAGTTATCATCCGGAAACCAATTGTTGCGATATACTATGTTACAGGTCACTGTGACCTTGACCTTTGATCTGGTGAGTCCAAGATCAATAGAGTTCTTCCTCGCACCAAGGCCAACCCACCTATGAAGTTTCATGAATGTAGGTTGAACTACTATCAAGTTATCATCCGGAAAGGAATTGTTGCGATTTACTATGTTCAAGGTCACGTTGACCTTGACCTTTGACGTAGCGAGTAGAAAATCAATAGGGTTCTTCCCCTCACCAAGGCCAATCTACCTATGAAGTTTCATGAATGTGAGTTGAACCATTATCAAGTTATCATCCGGAAACCAATTGTTTAAGATTTACTATGTTCAAGGTCACTGTGACCTTGACCTTCAACGTAGCATGTCCAAAATCAATAGGGTTCTTCCTCCCACCAAGACCGACCTACGTATGAAGTTTAATGAATGTGAGTTCAACCACTATCAAGTTATCATCCGGAAACCAATTGTTTACGCCCACCCGCCCGCCCATCCGCCCGCCTGCCCGCCCGCCCGCCCGCCCGCCCGCCCGCCCGCCAGACATTCACCAAACTATAAGTCGAGTTTGACTTCGTCACAACTCGACTAAAAATTTAATTTTTCAAATTCAAAAAAGGGACATAACTCTGGTAAACAATGATGGACCAAACCCGATTTGAACTGGCCCTGTATTTTATGTTGATATACCTACATACCAAATATTATTTGAATCGGTCAACAACAACTAAAGCTATCATCGGGAAACCCCAAAAAATGAATTTTAAAGTTGAAAAGGGGGCATAACTCTGGCAAAAATTGTCAGACCACACCCCAATTGAAACTTGACCTGTATTTTATGTTGATACACCTATATACCAAATGTCATTTAATATGGCCAACGATAACTGAAGTTATCGGAAACCCCAACTAGAGGCTCTGAAGAGCCTGTAATCGCTCACCTGGAACTACATATAAAAATGTGATTTCCCATAGGCTTTCCATGGTAACTATGAGCTGCAATTGTGACCATGCTTGCAACATTACATCATCATTACATGAGGATCATTGGTAGAAGGAGACCCAGTCCTCAATCACGTGAAGTTTCAAAACATTTGAATCCATCAAACAAAATCATAGAATGTCTCTGGTGGCCATATTTTCCAACCAACGGCAACAAAAAGAGGATCGTTTGTGGAGGTCCTCCTATAGACCATTTCTGCCAAGTTTTGGTTCACGTCGGCTCAGTAATTCCAGAGAGAAGATGAAAATGGAATTTCCCATAGGGTTTTTCTATAGTAACTATAAACTGCAATTGTAGCCTGTTTGCAACAGGATCAACATTAAATGAGGATCGTTGGTAGAGGGTGTCCCAGTCATCAACCATGCAAAGTTTCAAACCATTTGGCCCTGTGGTTTCAGAGGAGAAGAGTATTCAAAATTGACAAATCAGAAGCAAAGAATGCTTCTGGCGGCAGCCCCAATCCCCAAAATTTGCTTGCAGAACTGAAAATTAAAAGTCCTATCTGGCCCTCCATACATTTACTCTCCACACATGCACAGACGTCAGGAAGTGACCGGAATTGGCACCAACATCATTCTTTGTAGAAGAGAGTACTACACAAAAATTCAGCGGGGAGGAATGAGTGCCCACTCATGGGAGGGTCATCTCCGTCTGGGCCATTGTAAGTATAAAAATATACAAATTACTATGAATTTATAATATTTTTACACTGTAAACCAATGGCTCAGACTAGCTGAATCGTAAAAAGGTGGAGGGCCTAGGACTTCAGAATTAGTAGATCAACATAGTTCCAACCCTGTAATCCAAGGTGAAAGGAAATTAAAATTATTAGGAATTACATGTATTTCTCTCTACACAGTAATAGAGAAGACATATCATACAAAAGGAGCCCAGTTCAAGTAATTCCGTATACTTAGCATGAAGACTATGCTAATTGGATGTAACAAGTTCCCAACTTTTAAGGTTAGCCTGGACTAAGCCCCAAAAAATTAGGATGGTGTATTTGAGAATGAGAGAATATCCCCGACAAACATACGCCATACACAATAAAACTCCAGCTGAATGAAGGATATAATTAGGGACGAAACAGCTTCTCTCATAGTTACATACCTATCAAGCCAGAGAAGAGGTAAAACATCACCCCCCCCCCCCCCCCCCCCTTTTCTTTTGAAGGAATCTTCACTATATAACATACAACGAAGACAGTATACGCAGATAGGTTGAAAACCGGTGATAAAATAAATAACATACACATGTCCAATCGAACCACAATGAACAATCTCTGGAGAGTAAACACACTTCCGAGGTAACCCACAGGCGATCCCATTCAGGCGTACAAGAAATTCCAGTAACAACACTCCCCGATGTGTACTATCCGATATCTATGACACTATAAAACGTGGGAATATAGGAGTTGAGTTCCAACATTAATAGAAACCTGGATCTAGAAATGAAAGTAGGTATGATTAAGAGGCTCCGACACGGACCTCCCCCGAAATAATTCATAATTTCAAAGGTCCATAATATACAATAAAGCATCAGCCTAATAATTATCATGCGCATGAGCATTAAAATCCTGCATGTAATCATCTGAATACCAGTTAACTGGTTATGCAGCCTCCGAGGTACCCAAAGACTAGCAATTTAATTATGATGAAATATGCGCTCGTATATAACATATAGACGAATAATCACAGGAAACCAATGCAACTAAAAGTGGATGTGCCCATGAGGTCGCCACAGAACACGACCAAGGAGGAGGAACCATGTCCTCCCCACGAAAAACCTCGTCTCGTCGGCCTAGGGGCGTCTGACCTATCGTCCTGATCAGACCTACGCCCCTTTTCCGAGTCGCAATACTGACGACCTCCAGAGTAATTATAAGAGAGTTTTTCTTGTACCCTCGTGAGGAGTTTCCTTTTGATGATTTTTGTCTGGAACGCCCTCCTTTACTCTTGTCTGCTGAAACGAGTCGTTGATATTGACTTCAAAAGCAGAGCACTAGACGCTTTCTTAGTAGCCTGTTCATACACTAACGAAAGCTAGTCGTCGACAATAAAATGTCTGGAGACTCGGAGAGAGCTTTTCACCTTGTCATCTTATCAGTGATTACAACACAAGGACAGCATCACGTCTGATTAACTCCAGATTAGCCACTGTTAGGGCAGAGTTATATGTGGTATACATAATTGCCCTGGAAAGAACTCTAAGAGAGGTACGAACATCCTCAAAATTCCTTTTCCTTGAGACGCAGCGCCATAGCTCTTGTAAGGTGATCTGCGTAAGACATAACGTCCAAATTCACTCTATTTGAAGAAATTGCCGTCTCAATTGTGACTGAGCGAATAGTGAATGATACAGGTAAGGATAACTCTAGATCCCTGGCCTGCTCATCCAAACACAGAAGAACTCTCTGAACATCTTCCCCGACAAAAAACAGTATGTATATGGAAGATGAATCGCAGCATTCTGATTCTGTGGAACAAAACCAGGGTAGTATTGATGGATGAAAGCCATCGCAACCATGTACTGTTCTGAAAGGGAAGAGTAATCCTCTTCCTTATCCCTTTCACCATCCGAGAGAATCAGTTGCGAATCTCGGTCCATTGCATCTGCGCGAACAGACGACTGGACCGACCCAGCACCATCCGACAGCTCAGATTCTGAGTCTGAGTCTGAGGGAGGCTGAGGGAGGCTGCATCTGCACTTGCTGGGATGCTGTGATTAGCTGCGCAATCTGTGACAGCAAGTCCGTCATCGAGGCCTGAGGAGCAGCAGATTTCCGTTCCTTAGCCGCATGTTGCTCCTGGGACGGTGTGTCGGAAACGGATCCTTTCTTCGAGCGTCCCGATGATCAAGGCCTCGTCTCCCTAGCTACCAGATGGTCCGACTTCATGGGCGAAGAGTGGTTCCTTCTTCGTGCAGCAGGCTGGATATCCGAAGTCGGGTAGCTAGGATGCGGTCGTGTGTGCTTAATTAACGTAGCGGAGGAAGCCGTGACTGAAGTCAACCCCGGCTGCAGACTAGACAGAGTGTCCCGAGCAGCGGTCCGGACATATGCTCTGTCTCGTGCAAGTTTCCAACCAGAAAACTTCATTTCGGCCTTGTGAAACTTAGCGGAGGAAGCCTTGACTGAAGCCGACCCCAGCTGCAGACTAAACAGAGTGGCCCGAGTGGAGGGCGGACATAGGCTCTGGCTTGTGCAAGTTTCTCAAAACAACATCTGACCCCAGACGCTGCTATATTAGAGAGGAGGGCCACTCCCGCTCGCGGTCTATCAGATCTCGCCGAGTACAAGAACTTGCAGGCTTCCTCCCTATTTCCGTCGTCGCTGGGTGAGCTATTTATATTATAGGGCTCGCTCTACCCAATCCACCTCTTAGACTGCAACAGACTTACCTGGCGTCAGGGCACCCACAGACGGAGTACCGCTCCACCGGTCGAGCTAGCTGCTTGCAAGAGATTAAAACCTTTACCCAAAGGCCCTAATTCTTGCAATAATGAGCACTGCAGCTAGTTCTATATGCTCCACAGAGTGTGACGACGGTAGCACACTTGGATGGGTGTCAGAATATCATCACCATATTCATGTTCCTCTGAAATGGAAAATGACAGAATGAATTAAAACACGGCAAGAGGCTCTGATCCTCAGAACCTCACCACCAACAACGTACCTCGACATCCGACTCCAACATCAGTCATCCCAGTGCAACACAAGATGACAAGAGTCCTCCAAACTCCACAACAATATATATACATATAACTGAGATACATGAATAATAGCAATCACAATTAAATTCAAAATAGTTTTAGTAAACAAAATTTTTTTTTTAAAAACGCCCAAGTTCGCAAAGGGAACATGAAGAGCCCAAGGGCATCCCGACAGATCCTAAGTGTGGACAAAATCCAAAATTTTTTGAGCTACACTACCGGAATAATAATCCATGTATTCTACAGTATATTACAGTAATAGAATATAAGAAACTACCTATATAAGAGGACGCTGATAATGTAAACAACGTCAATGTAAACAAGACATCAGGCACACAAAAAGGCCCAAAATCAGAACCAACTGAAATGCTATCAAATGCAAAGCTACATCTTCATACAAAGAAAAAACGATACATTGGATAGAAGATGCAATACTAAATGGCCTATAGCCTCTAGGGTGAGGACGTAACCCTACGGAAGAAACAGATTAATATTCTGTAATAAATGTTAAACTCCAAAGAAATTTAATAAAAAATTTCAATAAAAAATAGCCAAAAAGCTTAGGAGTTTAACAGGAAGGGTTCATGGAATGATAAGGAAGGAATACTTAACACACAGTGGAATAATCATTTTTAAAAATGATAATGTCAGGCATATGTCCCGAAATTGGGAAACATAAAATAATTTTATAAATATTATAAAGTTACAGCCCTGAACGTCCAAAACCACCATTGAACACATCCTTCATCCAATAACAGCCTTGTATCCACCAATTCTTGCATTGATTGGTGTCTGGCATCCTCAAAAAAGGAGATTTTAAAGCACAGATGTCATTTCATTGTTGATGACATTTAGGGCCAAACAAAGAATAATGTTGGCGCCAATTCCGGTCATTTCCTGACGTCTGCGCATGTGCAGAGAGTAAATGTATGGAGGGCCAGATAGGACTTTTAATTTTCGGTTTTGAAAGCAAATTTTGGGGATTGGGGGGTTCAAAATTTGTGTTTGGCCCTTAATAACTTCGAGTTAAGCACCAGCTAGTCTGGGCCCATTGGTTTACAGTGTAAAAATACATGAGTGGAGTTTTGTCAACTGATTTGAAAACACTCGTAAGATGGTGGTTAAAAATTTATCATTTTGCATAACCAAAAAACATAATAAATTGGAGTACTGTTATATTGTTTATCTTTAGTTTTATCATTTTTGAATCGGAATGTTGGATGAGCGCATAAATTATTGAATCACACCATGCAAGCGAAATTTTGGTGATTAGACCTCACCTGGGAGATCTTGCTTCGCAAACAGCATTGCAACCCCAAACAAAAAATACCGATTTAATAATCGGTATTCCGGTGTACTGTACCCCGGTGTTATATTCTGAATTGTGGGGTATTTGAGAAGGCCAAATCACCCAAGCCTAAAATGTGATGTGTTGAATGTATGCAGAGAGAAATAGCCTAGTTGAATTTTAAGATTGGTGACCGTCCTATATAGTGGTATATGGACGTATGCACTGGTTCCCATATCGTGGGTTGCGTATCGGTACGTATCGGAGTACCGAGATATAGTCCCAAGCCTATTTCATGGACAGTTAAATTAATATGATTTTTTTTAAATGTAGCTTCATTAAATGCCACATGAACAATAAAAGAATATGTACCTGATAATTTGCACAAAATTTGAAAAAATGCTCTCTGTTTTATGGAGACCAGCCTGAAAAATATATTAATTGTAAAAGTTAGAGCTACATGAAAACTAGTGACAGTATTTACAAAGACCCGGTGATTATATTAACCCCTTTACCTAACAAAAAAGACATACGACACTTGAATAATTTCAATTTCATTTTTTGCATCAAAAACACAGCTTATGACACCTCATTTGAACAAGCTCAATAAGCTTGTTACTATGAGGAGTGATAAGCTATGTTTTTGAGACAAATAGTAAAAAATCAGAAAATAATGAAAGTTAAAAAATTTATAGTAATTTATATATTTTTTATACTTACCAATGACCCAGACTTAGCTGGTGCTAACTCCACAAAAAACCAGGGCCAAACACAAATTTTGCCCCCCAATCCCCAAAATTTGCATCCAAAACAAAAAGAAATCATGTCCTAAAGGACCTCCATAGTACGACTCTACTGCGCATGCGCAGTGACGCAGTCGTCCCGAAATTGGCGCCAAATATCATTCTTACTGGCAGTGCCTGGTCAGCGCTATGTACTCAGCGGGGAGGCAAGAGTTCCCAACTCAGGGAGGGCCATCCCCGTCTGGGTCATTGGTAAGTATAAAAAATATATAAATTACTATAAATTTTTTAACATTTTTATACTGTACCAATGACCCAGACTTAGCTGAATAGTAAACAGGCTGGAGGGCCTAGGACATAGAGGAAAATCCAATAAGCTCAATTATAAAATAAAGAGATAACCCCTTAAGGAGAAAAGGAGTATTAGGCTTTACATGTATCTTTCTTATTTAATATTTAAATTAGAAAGATACACTACCCTTAATAATTGAGCACAATAACATTCATGTTCTCTATTAATATCCAGTATAACCTTTATACTAATTATTATTAAAACAAGCCAATAAATAAAGTAGTCCAGAGAATTGAGACTCTTTATAATCATTTAAAAGTGTCCGAGTATTGTATATTAAAGCCCGTTTGACACTTGACATATACAAATGCTTCACACCGAGCTACACTTTAAAAATAAGACATGAATGAAATTAAACATTAATATTACACTTTAAAACCATCCCGGAAGCGACTCAGAAATACTGTCTTGGAGGAGGCATTCCCTTGCTTTTCACTATAAAGCAGGTGACCTAAGGGAACACCCGCCCCCCCCCCCCCCCCCTTCCCCTTGCCCTGGGTCAAATAGCCCAGAGCGAAGAGGGCAGCCGGACGGAGTCACTGCCGGAACAGAAAGCCTGCATAACTATAGTTGCAACTGTTTAGTGGACGACATTCTGAGCAACAGATAACGGACCTAAACAATGCAGGTCTCCAGAAATGGACTCAATATTTCTGAGATAAAAATTAGTAAATGTGGATGGCTGAGACCAATAAGCAGCCTTCATTAAATCTGTAATAGCAACACTATTAGCATAAGCCCAGGAAGTAGAAAGAGCTCTTACTTCATGAGCAGAAATCTTAAGCACAGACTGCTGAGAAGAAGATAAATCTTCATACGCAGTACGGATAGTTAACTGAATCCATCTAGCAATAGAATGGACTGAAATGTCCTTTCTATTAGGCATCAAAGACAGAAAGAAACGTTTCCGTCCCTTTCTGATGAACTGAGATCTCTGTTTATAGATACGTAGTGCTCTAACAGGACAGAGTAAAGGCCTACGCCCGTCTGAAGACGGAAGAGCCTTAATAACAATAGGTTCCGGATATTTATTAGGAGCCTGATTCTTAGCTAAAAAACCGACGTTAGTAGTGAAGGTGATAGTGTTCCCAACACTACGATAATGAGAATCATCCACCGATAGTGCATGAAGCTCACTGACTCTTCTGGCAGAAGAGAAAGCTAAGAGAAAAGCTGTCTTATAAGATAAGAATTTGAAATCTACTGTCCCAAGAGGTTCAAATGGCTTTTCCTTCAATTTAAGGAGAACCCAAGCTAAATTCCACTTAGGAATTAATCTAAGAGTTCTTGGTCTATTTATCGAAAAGTTTCTAACCAATTTCGATAAAGAGACATTAGATCCAATTTGTAAACTATCATGATGTGCATAGGTATCAGATAACATAGATCTATAACCCTTTATAGTAACCGGATGCAGTTTGATTTCGTCAAACAAGTATACTAGAAAGTTAGCAATGTCTGGTATAGAGGGATCAAATATATCAACAGAATGATCCCTACACCAACGACGGAAAACCTTCCACTTAGCCGCATAGTTTAGCGAAGAGGAGGTCCTCCTACAGTTAGAAATCGCGTCCACTGCTCGTCCTGTAAAGTGCTTGCCATGCAAGAAGGACCGCACAACGGAAAAACGTGAAGGTTGAGACCTTGCGGGTTGTGATGCAGTTGGCGCGATTTCCCCTGCCAAAGAAGATCCTCTCGTGGAGGGAGCTTCCGCGGTAGGTCCCACAACAGACACCTGAGTAGATTTATCCACGGTCTCTGTGGCGACAGAGATGCTACCAACAGAATCTTGCATTGAGATTGTTTTATCTTTAGCAATACTTGTTGAATTAACGGCGCTGGAGGATACGCATATCCTATCATTCCGTCCCAAGGGATCGATAGAGCGTGTACAGCAAATGCTCTTGGATCCGGACACGGGGACACATACGTCTGCAACTGATTGTTGAGATGTGTCGCAAATAAGTCTATCATTGGCCGTTCCCATTGGTAGCAAATCTGATTGAATACTTGTTTGTTGAGAGTCCACTCCGACGGCAACAAGTGACCCTTTCGAGAAAGGGAGTCTGCTAGCACATTCAGACGACCCGGTATGTGACGGACCGAAAGAAGAACGTGATGTTCCAACGCAAACAGAAGGATTCTTTCCGTTAGATTGAACAACGGAACTGAATGAGTGCCTCCCTGATTCCGTATATACGCCACTACTGTCGTATTGTCGGATAGGATTTGGACATGAGCATCGTGAATAATGTCCATCCAGTGACGTAACGCAAGCCAAATTGACATCATTTCCTTGATGTTTATGTGCTTGCACAGGAATTGCGGATCCCAAAGACCCTGGCATCTCGAATCCGTTGGGATTAATGATGCACCCCAACCTGTTTGACTGGCATCCGTCATAATGGTAAAACTCGGATCCGGCAACTGCAGCGGAACTCCTTGAGTTAACCACTGAATGTTTGCCCAAGTCTGAATCTCTTGTTTCACTTGATCTGACAAGAGAACGTCTACATCGAGCGAATGAATTTTCACACTCCAATTCTGAGTCAAGAAAATTTGAAGAGGCCGTGTGCGTAGCCGTCCCATCGGAATGAGATCCGCAGCGGCTCCGCACAGACCTATCAGTCTCATAAATTCTCTCGCTGTGACTTTGTCTGTATTTAGACAATAGCGAGCGTAACAACTGACTAATTTCGCTCTGGTTAACGGCAGACGAACGAGATTGTTGTGCGTCTCGAAGCTCATTCCCAGATGAGTGAATGACTTGGACGGCACCAGATCCGACTTCTCCTCGTTTACTATGAAACCGAGACGTCGGAGCAATAGAAGAAGATTCTGAACATCGTTCTGAAGCGTTAACTCGTTGCCGTACCTCTGAAGAATGTCGTCCAGGTAGGCCGACGTTACCGCAGACGAATGAGCTCGGAAGTAAATCATTACCGAGTTCATTACTCGAGTGAAAGCCCAGGGTGCTAGATTCAATCCGAAGCACATGGCCCGGAACTGATACACCACTCCTAGGACTGCGAAGCGTAGATACTTTCGGAATGTCGGATGTACCATGACGTGAAAGTACGCATCTTTGAGATCTATGCTCGTTGCATAATCGTTCACCCGAATACTCGCTCTGACCGATCGAATCGTCTCCATATAAAACTTCGGAGCGATGATCAGCTTGTTTATCCAGCTCAAATCTATGACTGGACGGAACGAGCCGTCTGGTTTCGGAACCAGAAACAGATGGCTGTAGAATCCCAGCGATTCCTGGTTTTCTACGACCTCTACCGCGTTCTTCATTAAAAGAGACTGCACCTCTGATAGCAGAGCGTCTCTTTTCTGAGGGTTTGACGGAAGATGAGTCCACTTTGGACTTCGAGTTAATGGAGGCTTTCGTTTGAAGGATATCTTTAGACCTTCCGAAGTCACTCCTCTCACCCAAGGGTCGTCCGTAATCGACGCCCACTCTTGAGAAAAACTCGACAACCTTCCGCCAACCGGAACGCGATAGAGGTTTGAGCCATCACCTCCTGGATCTGCGAGGCCTGCGGTAGGAGAAACCACGTCTTCCACGACCCGCACCTCGCCTCGTCGACCTCGGGGCGTCCGACCGATTGTCCCGGCCTGAAGGACGTCCCGAACGAGAGTCGCTATCCTGACGGTCTCTCGAATAAGAGCTAGAGGACGCACCGGAACCTCTATAGGAACCTCTCTTGGGCGGATAAGACCCAGAAGTGCCTGCCTTATTCGTGTCTGCTGAATCCGACCTTTTAGGAGCGGATCTAAACAACAGAGAATCACTAGCTTTCTTTTTAATATTATCATAAATAGCGGAAAGCTTGCCGTCAAAGAGAAGATCTCCTGAGACCGAAGCGACTCTAAGAGAGTTCTTCACCTTAGAATCCACTAGTGTGGATGTAGACAGGGCTGCGTCACGTCTAACCAACTCCAGATTAGCCACTGAAAGGGCGGAGTTACACGTGGAATAAGCTACTGCCCTTGAAAGAAGTCTTAAGGAGGATTGTATATCCTGAAACTCTTCCCCTTGAAGACGCAGTGATAACGCCTTCGTAAGGTGATCTGCGTAAGATAAGGCATCTAAATTGGCTCTGTTAGACGCAATAGCTGTTTCCAACACTGCGGTTGGAATAGAAGCTGACGACGGTAATGATAGCTCTAAGTCTTCCGCCTCGTCGTCCATACGCAGAGGAACTCTCGGTATACCCTGACCTGCCGTGTCGAATTTATTCCTTGCATTAATGAAAGGCAGGTTGAGAGTATTTGCGGACAAGAAGCCTGCTTTCCCTGTCCTGGAAGCAAGTTTAAAAATAGCGTCGTTCAATAATTCAAATGTTCTTGCAACATTATTGGACTGCGACGGAAACTCGGGAGCGATGTCCCTGAACCGCTCGAAAAAATCAGAGTCCAATGACGCTATAATTCTCCTGTCCGGAAGCGCAGCAGTCTGGCCCGACGGAACAACTTGAGGAAGAAAGTGCCGGATGAAGTCTACGGCAGCTTTGTGTTGTTCCGAAAGGGATAGCTCCAATTCATCCGTATCCCTTTCACCATCCGGTCGGACCTCCCGATGTTCCCGGTCGTCCGCCCCCGATGCTTCGGCGGAGCGTACCGACCCAGCGCCGTCGGATAATTCTCGATCCGACACCGTCTCTGTCGGCTGCTGGGATGCTGCGATAAGCTGTGCTATCTGCACTAGAATGTCCGACGTCGAGACCTGCGGAGGAGCGGTCTTTCGCTGCTTTGCCGAGGGCAGCTCCGCATCGGATGGCTCCCGCATACTTTTCCTATGCGAACGTCCGGAGTCCATCGGTCTCGAGTCCCTGGCTGCCGGATGGTGTGACCTGGTCGCCGAATAATCCTTCCTCGGCGAAGCTGGCAAGATATCGGAGGTCACGCAGCCAAGGTGCGGTCGTGTGCGCCGGCGAGAAGAGGAAGCCTTAACAGTCTCTGCGGACTGCTTATACAACGGAGCGTCCCGAGCGACGGACGTATGCTCCGCTAAAGACACATTTTGTACCACAACATCTGGTCCCAGATGTTGTTGTACGAGAGAGGGGCCTCTCTCGCTCGCGGCCCGGCTGGACCTGGACGAGCTAGGAACCGGACTAAAAGGCTTCCTCCGTTCTCGTTCACTATCCGCCGTCACTGGGTGTGCATCTATTATTTTTATAGTGCTCGCATCACCCAAAATTTCCTCTTGGACCGCATCGGACGAACCCGGCTGCCGAACCATTCGGTGAATGGACGCTACACCGGGCGAGCTAGCGGACGACATTTGTCTAATCTCCATGAGCACTTTTGCCGCTAGCTCTGTATTTAATTGTGACGACGGACGCACACCTGAAGAAGATAACATGGAAACATCACCCTGTTCTGGTTCCTCTGAAATAGAAACTGAGAGAGTAGAGTGACCTTGTGGAGAAAGAGCCGGCATCGCTCTTTCTCCAGAAACAACATATCGTGACACACGTTTCCAATGTTTCTCATCCCAATGTTCACATACAGGACAGGGATTAATGCGAGAACACTGACTACAATTTATGCAATAATCATGAAAGTCAGAGGAAGATTTCTTCCTATTACAATTTGAACAAGTTCCTTTCATTGTGAAGGAACAACAATAAGTCCTAGTTACTCGCAAAAACCCCTGACACAAAGATACATAATAACATGATCCATTAATAAATGAAAAAACAATTGCAAAACAAAATAATTTTGAAAAAATATTTTTTCAGAGAAGCCCAAGTTGCTGAAAAGTAACGTTGAGCCCCGATGGATCCGATGGCAAAGTGTGGTCAAAAATTTTAAAATTATATAAAATAATTAATGAGACACTTTCGGATAATATAAATGTATCTTATAATGAGATAAACTACCTCAAAGGCAAACAGCCCCCCTCAAAAAAGGCTGTTGCCAATGAAAACAAATAGTGTAAACACAGAAGAAAACATGACTCCAGGCACTGAAAAAACTGGCCCGGAATCAGTCCTCAATTACACTCTATCTGATGCAAAACAGAGACTCCCAGGGGAGAATCTGCAGAACATCAGATGGAAGATGCAGAACACAAACGTTATACACCCATGGGTGAAAACGTAACTATGGGGAAAATAACAGAAAACATTCTGTAACCAAGCAACTCTCCCAGGGAAATTTTAGAAATGAAACTTCTCAAAAATATGCCAAAAGCATGGGAGAATTGCAAGGGGGGACTTTAGAAGGTTAGGGGAGAGGAAACACTGAATAAGCAGTGCAACAATTAGCAAGAATGACAACAAGAGGCGTTTGCCTCGAAAATAGGCAACTTAACATAATTTTAACAAAAAATTTTAAGTACAGCCCTGATTATTTTTTGCCACTTCTTTTTTCCTCTCCTCCTTCTATCCTCCTTAGAATCACATTTTCTCCAAGAATTACGTGTCTGGCATCCTTTAAACTGAGATTTACAAGCACAAAGATCAGTGAGATGTTGACTGATGAAGGGCCAAACAGAGAATGATATTTGGCGCCAATTTCGGGACGACTGCGTCACTGCGCATGCGCAGTAGAGTCGTACTATGGAGGTCCTTTAGGACATGATTTCTTTTTGTTTTGGATGCAAATTTTGGGGATTGGGGGGCAAAATTTGTGTTTGGCCCTGGTTTTTTGTGGAGTTAGCACCAGCTAAGTCTGGGTCATTGGTACAGTATAAAAATACTGAATTTTATGAACGGTGATTTTTCTGAACCGTGCTGGCCTATTTTAGCCATGATGTTGGGTAAAGGGCTAAAACAAGGATTTAGTCAGCACTTGATCATGAGCTACTTACACTTACTCAATGCCACAAACTCTGTGCAAATTTATTGTAAATATTGCTTCCTGACTGTTGTAAATATTGCTTCCTGACTGAGGGAGAATGGCATTATTCCAGAAAAAATAGAGGGAGATGAGGTATGCGATAACTAATGGTTTCCTTCGATTTGTGACAAGAAAAACTGTCAAATTATGAATGCAAGAGGAAACTTAAAAGTAAAATTATTGTACAGAAGCAAGCCAGAAAATAAGCAGACTGTCATCTGCAAAATGAGGTCCCCAGAGGGTGAATTTAGTGATGCTACCCTGCACCTGCAGGGTAGCATCACTAAAGTTACCCTCTGTGAACATCAGTCTCAATCTAGGTCTCCAACCTGAAAATAGAAAGAGGTATCCAGAGGATGAATTGGCCCACTGTATGGGATAGCATCATCACATTCACCCTCAGGGGACCTCATTCTGCAAATGTCATATTGCTTATTTTCAGGCCTGTACAGAAGGGGAGCATAGTGGCTTAGTGTTGGAGTATTGAACTTCAAACCAAAATGTCCAGGTGTGACCAGCAATAACTACCTGTGTTGTGTCCCTGGGCAAGAAACTTAATCCTTATTTTCCACATGGGGCACAGTGGCACTGTGTGCTAAGGCATACTGCATGCCAATGGAGCACTTGCTTGCAACCGCTTCTAACCCTACTTGTGCAGAGTTAGTTGAAGCATCTAACAGTTTTTTGTCACTGCTCGGTGGTTCTCTCCGAGTTCCTCCAAAAACCCAAAATAATTGGAATCAATTGGTAAACAGTTAAGAAAATGTTCATAAAAAAAACCCCAACAACTTTTGGTTGAGAGCCAATTTACTAAAAAAAAGTTAAAGTAAATTGGGGCTAACATCGGCAAAATACGTTGGGTGAGGCTGGTATGCAAACTCATTTCATTTAACTGTCCTAAGAGGTCACACACCAAAAATAACGGTTGGTAATCATATAACTTGATATATAATTTGAATCGGTTGGTAATCATATGCAGACTGAATAAAAATAGAAGTTGAAGGGGCACAACTCCTATAAAACTAGGTGAAAAAAGCTGATAAGCAAACTCGTTCCACTTAAACATCTTGTAAGCTCACATAACAGACAAATTTGAAATCCACTGGTAACTGTTGAAAATTAACTTGCAATCAACTTTTGGCCATATGCTGACTTATTTGAAAAATTCTAAGTCAAAGGGGCATAACTCCTTTAAAAACTGGGTGGCCAAAGCTTGCAAACTTGTCCCACTTATTTGTTTATTAAGGTTTAATGACACTTTAACAGCCAGGGTCATATTGTGTCGGTAACAATTTTTCTGGGTGGAGGAAGCCAGAGTACCCGGGGGAGAATCAAAGAGCAGTGGCCAGCTCCCCAACATCATAACTCAGCACTGCAGCAAAGGCAGGGTTAGATTGGTTGAAGACATGAGTACCATTGGCGTGCAGTACGCCTTAGTACACAGCGTAATTGTGCCCCCATGTGGACAATCAGGGTTAAGTGCCTTACCCAATGATGCAACGCAGGAGTCTGAAGCGATCACTCAGACAGTCACCCATCCAAGGACTAACCAGGCTTGATGTTGCTTAACTTCGTTGATCTGACGAGAACCGGTTACTGCAATGCCACTCTCCAGCCCCCTCCTCTGCCCCCACATGTTCCACTTAAAAATCTTATGAGCCAACATAGCAAACAAAAATATTGTAGTAGTGTTGAAATTAACCCCCACACAACTTCTGGCCACATGCTGACTTACTTGAAAAATTAAAAAACTTCTGGAAAACTGGATGGTCGAAGCTGATATGCAAACTCGTTTCACTTAAACATCTGTCGAGTCCACATACCAAAAGTATTTGAAATCTGATGGTAATTGTTGAAATTAACACCCAGATAATTTTTGGTCATATGTTGACTTACTTGAAAAATTCAAAGTCAAAGGACAATACTCGGGTAAGAATGTGAAGACAAGGTCAGTTTTCACTGGGCAACGAATGACCATCACAGGTTGTATGCATGTGAAGTTTCATGGAAATCTGCCAAATGATTTCGATGATATGAGTCTGGATGGTGAGAAAGATGGACAGATGGATGTATGGATGCACAGATGGATGCGCAGATGGGCAGACAGATGGATGGACAGATGGATGGGCAGGTAGATGGATGGACAGATGGATGGATATATGGTCAGATGGATGGACAGACAGCTTGATAGATGGATGAACAGACAGAGGGACGGACAGAGCCTATTGCTGTATCACCACAAAACTTCATTTGGCCTGAGATAAAAAAATTTTTATGCAATCGATGGACATAACTCTGAAACTACTTGGGCAAAAATTCTGAAAATCAAACCTGACCTTCAGTAATTATAATTCGAAATTGTAAAATTTGAAATCACTGCAAAAAGAAACCATATTTATCAAGCACTGTGTATACGGACATACATACAGACATATGTACGGACATACGGAAGGATGAATGAACAGATGCATGTCTGGAAACAAAGATATTGTTTATTTATTTTAGGTGTTTAATGACACTTTTGACAGACAGGGTGGTCTCGCATCACCTCGCATCAGACAGTTTTACAGGTGGAGGAAACTGAAGAGAACCACTGAGTAGCAGCGAGAAACTGTCAGACTCTTCAACATACTGTATCTTACTTTATCTTATTTCAGATTTATTTCACTTACCATCTGACCTATTTTATTCCAGCACCGTTCATATACAACGTTAAATTTAGCTAATCATTAATAATTATGAAGACATCTTTGACTGATGTTTATTGAGGTTGGTGTGAATAGAAGGCATTTATTATTAACCCTTTCAACACTGGTGGTATCTTCCATGCCAGTTAAATGGCAGAAATTGAAGAGTCCATATCCATTACTTGGGGGTAGAGCAATTAATATTTTCAACATGCAGTCTGAAGGCTGCGCGTTGAAAATATTAATTGTTCTACCACACACGTTCACTTAGTGGCCATCCTACTTAATGAAATTATAACGTATCAGGTTCCTCGACCAGAAAAGCGGCCTTTCGTGTTGAAAGAGTTAATAATTTAATAGAAAGTAAAGTAGTATGAACGTTTTACCTAACCATGCACTCAAATATAACTAGCTCAACACATTGATAAATGAAAATTTTAATGACCCTCAACAATTTTTTTAAATTTTATATTTACTGAATACTTACCCGCAGACGAGACTGTAATACTTGCAGTGGATAGGTGGCAATTGTGGCATATGTTTTTGCTATAGCTCCAATAATAAAATATAGAAATCCACTTAATTCCTATGAAAACAGATGTAAAAAAAAAATCTTAGGATTTTATTTACAGCTGTACAAGAGAAATTCTAAGCATTTTATTTTTTTATCATTCCAACCTCATCATTCAAGTTTTATAACTGATTTCTATAAAGCATCATCATTTCCTCTGCCAATATTTTGCCCATGTCAAACAAAATATTCACCCAGTTATATGTTGTTTGAAAATCTAATGGTCCTGAAATGGTCGCTCATTATAGGATCCAGTGAATTAATTTACTCACACTTACTCGTGCTCTAATGGTTATAGAATCCTGTACCCAGTTAACCCACTGGGAGGCCTGGAGATTTTTCTAGATTTTTGCCACACTTTGGCAGTCTGCATCCTGTGGCTTACAATCTTTGCAGTTGTTTCTAGGCAAGATCTGGTTGCCTATATTTATCAGGAAATTAAATTTCAGGGCACCTATACTGTTCCAGTAGAGAAATCAATAGTGGAATTAGGTCCTTAAAGGTAAACTGTTTTGTTCAAACCATTCCGTTACCAATTAATTGCACATGTACTTTGGAATAGAGAATATGCATACGGTATGAACTACAATAATGTAGGAAATGGATGGAAATAATTTGCATTAGTGGATTCCGACGAGAAAAACTTTTAATATATTTTTTGCAAATCTTGGATACAATATTAAAATGGTCAAATTGACACCGAGGTTCAGCTTCTCCAAACTGTCATTATTATTAAGGTACTTTCAGCGGTTGATTTATTCCACCAGTAGCCACAGTAAGAGTTAAAATGAGTTGAAGGATCATAACAAAACCATTTCCATTTCATTTCTCTTTCACAGATGACAATAACCACTGACAGGGTTTGGGTTAAGAGCTCGAGAGAGATTTCTTAGAAATCTTGCAATTTGCTGGTGTAGTTCACAAAGCAAAAATAGAAAATCATTCTCACAACTATCCAACAAGGCCTAAAAAAATAAAAAATCTGTTTCTCAGGCCCTCCCGCATGGTCCTTTTGGCTGCCGCATGCTCTCTTTTTATAACCAATTTAAACTTTAAAAAAATTAAAATTAAATGGTTTATGTCTGATATTTTACCCAAGTTTAAAAAATTTATGAATTTATCCCTTGAGTGCAAGAAGGCTTTGCAATGATTTAGCATTGCAAAGCCTTCTTGCACTCAAGGGATGAAATACACCACCACCCATGCTATTCTGTAGATTATGAGGCCTAAAACTTGAACCAAGAACATGAACTTTTGATGGCTAAGAAGTAATTACTGAAATAAAAAACCGCTCGCCTGCATGCAATTTCACAAATAATGGCCTGAGAAACAGAAGATCTACTTTGTGTGGCCCAAAATAGGCATTTTTTTCTGTTTGCTGGTTTGGTTCTGGTTTTTACAGCAGACCAGAAAAACAAACAGCAAGACTCAGGAAAAACCGACCTCATGGTTTTAGTGTGTTTGTGCATAAACTGACCAAACAATCTTACTGGAATGGAACTGAACTAGTTACCACTAGGGCCACTCATCGCTTAGTCTATACATTGCATTCTCATTGCAGTGGAGCCCACTTAATTGGTAGAGTGCTAAATTATTTTTGGCCTCCAAAATTTGTTCACATGTCTTTGCCTTGTTACAATTTATAGGAGAAAGCCTTTGAGCACTCTCCTATAAATTGTAATAAGGCAAATCTTAACAGACTAAATAATATCACTTCAAAGATAATATGAAGCATAGCCACTGAATTTGAAGCCTTTAAGTTGCAGTACCTGCACTTCAGAATAAAGCCCAAATATGGGCTTCCAGCACTCTCCAAGTTAATATGATATTTCTTAATTGAATGTTTGTTTGTTGGTGGTTAACGTCACATATTTATGCACCATGGCTAATCGTGACACAACATGGAGATGAAGTCAAGTTTAGTCAATCGTTGATCTACATGTTGCCCATTTTAGAGGACTTTCACCCCAAGCATTGGTGACTGGGTCCTATTTTACTAGTAAAGCGGAACTGGTTTACCACAGTAAACAAGTGCTGCTTACTTCCCGGGGTTCCCACGGGGATCTTAATTGAATAACCCTGTTAATTGAATATAACTTCCCAAAACAAAAACCTTTTACCATACCTCCAGTACAAATTTGACCTGTTAATTGAATAGGTTAAAGAGTAAACTTCTGTTAATTGAATAAAAAATCTTGTAACCTGTCAAGAATTTACCCTGACTCTCCCAAGTTTTACTTTGTTTAAGCCCTATTTGGCCTCAGTACATCCAATACAGGCATTTAATCTATTATATCTTGTTTGACAGAGCTCATAGAGCTCTGTCAAACAAGATATGATAGAACAAATGCTACGTTTATCTCTACAAAACAGGAAAATTACACAATCCCTGTTAATTGAATACTCCTGTTAATTGAATAATTTTCTCTGGCAAAGTGGCTATTCAATTAACAGGGTTCCACTGTATCGCATTTTCTCCCTTATTGACTTGTCCACTGGATGAGTCAATAAGGCACAAAATGTGACACTAAGAACACAACACAGATGAGATGAACTTTATACATTTGTTACCCTAACTTATGTTCATTACTGCCTCAAAAGGCTTAGCAACTGATCCCCTAGAACTGCGAAGAATGATCAAAAGGAAGTTAGGCTGAGCTCAGTGGAGAACTTACAGACAGGACTTTTTGTGGTAATTGGAGTAGTACAAAGTATTGGCGATTTTTTACAAGTTAAGGAGCAAAGGTGTTATTTACTTATGTTCTTAACCCAAAGAAAAACTGAACCGATACTGAGGTTTAACGCTTAAGGGCCTGGACAAGTGTCCAGAAATCCCATCATACCACTGCATCTATACATAAAGAGTAGCTTAGCATTGATTTCTAGTCAAGTCTTGGCTGCCTGTTAAGGCAGCCAAGACTTGACTAGAAACCACTGCCTTGTTAATTTGTCTATTGTCAGCAGGACCTCTTCATGATAGCATGTTTAAGGGCACCTGTTTTGAGGTCATAAAAGTCAGAAATAGGTTTCTACGGGTTAAGAACAATTAAAACTTCCCACTCTATCATCGTGTCTGATTTTCTTTCTGTCTGCATTGGGATAATTAGTGGTGATGGAATGATTTTACTGTCTCTGACAGGTTGCTCAGGTGTAATAATAAGGAAACAATAATTCATTTCAATCATAATAATTATATTATATTGCACTTGACTGACCTGTCATTGTGATTACAGGCCAAAAAAAAGAAAAAAAAAGAATCCTCATTGTGATTACCCAAGATCACAGGATTAAAAGCATGATTACATTTCCTCCTCCAAGTGTAGCCATATTATCAAATTGATGAAAAGTTCAAAACAATGATCAAATTTTCAGGAATCCCACTCATTCAAAACTATTTCGGGACTGGATTCGTCAGTTTTGAAGTATAAGATTTATTACTGAAGTTGAAAACAGAAAGAAAAAAACATTCAAACTTTTTGTAAGTCTGAACACAAATACACAGTGAAACTTTTCATTTCTGAAACTCAAAGCTTTTTTTAACACACCCGTAACTGTATTTGTCACGATCACATGGATTTTAGAGGCATGCGGTAATTTTAACCAGAAAGCTCTCGTGCGATCCGATAAAAAGTACCCTTCGTGCACACAAGTTCTCTCGTTAGACAGGTTCTTATAGTTTGCAGCGTTCAGTGGAACATAGCCAATGAGAACCATCGGTTATATTTATCTGTCAGAATTACCGATTCTCTTTACAAAATGTTTGATGCACAAATATGCTAAAATCTATTGAAAGTCATGAAAGACACATGATCTCGTCCAAGAAATTGAATAGTGAAACTCAACCTTTGCTTTCGTTATTGAAATCCGAGGAAAACTTAATTAATTTTAGGGCAAAAAAGTCCAATTGGCTTCGATATTGCAGCCAGCCACTAGTACAGTTCTTATAAAATTTTGTTACAATGTTGCCCTCACTGCTGCGTGCTGCCGACAAGTCGATACGAGGTCTCCGGTGTAATCCTATTTGATTTCACAATGAAGCAGCACGTTTGCCAACGCAAACATACTTTGAAGAGCATGTTAAGCTGAAGTAGTTGTCAGGAAGCAAGACTAAAACAATCTTGAAAACTGGTTACCATGAAGCGGAAAAACAGACAGCGATACGCCGACAGATGTTTGACAGCTAGTACATGCAGTTATTGATTAATTATCACCAATTCCACCCTTACTAGATGACCACCCCCTCCCCCCCCCCCCCCTTCCAATCCCACTCTAGCTCAATAAAGAAAATAAATTCGGAAGAATGAAAAGCCTGGTTTTATAAGAAAAACTCAGTAGTTTACATTTGTGAAACCAAAGTTTTTTTACGTGCTTGTGGGTGTTGGGGCAACAGGTTTATTTTATTTTCTTTTGTGGGGGGCAGGGGGGGCTTTTTTAGGGGTTGTAGTATTGCTAAAATATGACTTTCTGGAGTTTGTACTGGGGAAATTAAAAAATGTTACCAGCTACCCACTACCGAAATTCTGAAAAGTTTTGAGTAGGGTGGGAATGAGACCACGAAGAGGGGAGGGGTGGTAAATACATGTGGTCTGATGAATGCAATATATTGTCAATTTTATGAGATGACTTTCATGAAATTCAAAAATAATTATTAGAATATTTAAAACATAGAGAATATGACAATATTTTCCAGACACAGATTGATGTGTATTTTTAAATGACTAATTAAGGATTTTTGCTAGTATTTCTGTTTTGTACAAGGATATTATTTTGCTTTAATTCTCAGCAACAAAACTTAAATCAAATGTCACCTATATGAACTAGCTACATGGGTGTAGGAGATGGGGTGGGGATTACGACACTCTCATCCCCCTCCACCAACAACCAGCTAATTTTGCAGTTTTTACTGAAAGGGACTGGTATTTTCAGAACAGATTGTTCAGAGGAAGGGGGTATTTTTATAATTTTGGCAAATATCAGGGCAGTGGGCAAAGCATTTTCATAGGCAAATTCGAGGCAAGGGTCTGCATTTTGATTCTGAAACAATAGTTCAGGGCAGTTTGATTGGTCAGCCCCATCCCCATGAAAATGTCCTCCAAAAGCCTATCATCAGCCATATTGTATCAGTCCTCTTTAAAACTACTTACTAAATGCAAATTCAGAATACCAAATTTAAGATTGACAAGATATTGGACCAGACACATAAAAAATTATTTTTGAACCAGATACCAAGAAAAAATATTGACAGAACCGTTCAGATAACAAACTGGTGAAGTATAGTACTAGTACAAAATAATGTAAACATTAATCAATCTTTGAAAATATTATCAACCAAAATAAGTTGGAGTTTACTGGTGAGACTCCCCCCCCCCCCCCTCCCCCCCCCCCCCCTTATTTCTCTTTCAGCCTCTGACTAAGACTGTTGGATACTCATTTTGTGAGGTTTCGAGAAAATGCTGTCAGGTTATAGATGGGTGTGTGTGGGAGGATTGTAAAAAAAAGGTGTACAAACTAAATTACTTGTGGAGACAAAACATGTCATTTTATTGTAGTTATCGGGCAATATATTTCTCCTTTTGTATATCTGTAGTAAATGTGGACAACCTAAAGCCTTTATTTGTAAGTGCAGCCCATTTCAAACAAAGGTTATCAAGATGTGAGGTAAAATAAAAAGAAGGCTATATTTCAAGTCAGAAACTTTATAATGATTAATGTTGAAAAATAAAGTGCTAACTTACCAAGACTGCAGAGTTCACTCAGAATGGAATCTCAAACTGCCTCAGTTACTCTAAACGATCGAATGAATGCCCCGGAAGGTTAATTATTGCACAAAATGTCTTTTCTCGTCCAGTGTGTACTTTTGTTACAGTGCAGAACAGAAATGACCGATGTCCACATGTGATAGCCGAGTGGCAGTAGTGCATGTATGGTCAAGCCGAGTTCAAACTTCTATTTTAGTTTGTTTAAAAAGCACAAAATTTAAACAGAGCGTCCAGTTCACACCGTATTTAAATTAAAATCCATGTATATTTTCCATCCTCCAGATATAATGATGCCTGCACACATGCTTTTGAAAACACATTTCAGACTTTGTGTCGTCTGATATGTTGAACGCAATCTTTTGAGTTTTGAGTGTTCAGACCGACATTTTTTGCGAATAAAATGAATCAACGGCGATTCTACAGGTGGCAAGGTCAAAGACTTAAGACTGGTTCTCTGACAAAATTGCTCGTTTCTCTCTAAAATTCTTTCAACTGTTCAAATCCTCGAATATTTAATTAAATTAGCGATTAATTACAAAGAATTCTTTTTCAGGGTTGGGTGTGTAATAAATACAGAACCACACTTATGTTTGAATGGGTTAACGATTACTGGACTTGAGCATGTGGCGCTGGGATAACTACTCGAGCTTACCGGTTCTTGTGGTATCCGTGTGCCACTCGCTCTCGTCCAGTAAACGTTAACCCATTCAAACATAAGTCTGGTTCTGTATATTTCCACTATGTAGGTATGGAGCAGAAAGAGTTTGGAAAGAGTTGGTAGGTGTGTGTGTGGGGGGGTGGGGGTGGGGGGAGGGGTGGGGGGGAGGGGGAGGTAGTTAGGTTTTTTACCATAATGATAACAGGTTTTGCTGGAACAAATATCTGAATATCCATACATGGAAGACAATGTTCAAATTTCAAGTTGACATTTGAATATTCATCTCCTCAACTTCCCATTGAACCAACATCAGTTACATGTACGACCAAGGCTTCTTGAGAAAGCAAATGTAATAATAGAGATGTGACTTTACAGAAACGTGACCAGACAAAAAATTTTGCAACACCTAACTCACAGTAAAATTATCTTTCACTTCTTGTGTTCCTGATTGATGCTGCAGGGAATATTTGTGAATTAATGTTGACTCCAGAATTGGATGGTAAGGCTGTAAGATACTTTGTAGGAGTGGTACGTCCTGTAAGGATGTATCATACCAATAAATTAACTTATAAACTAACATGTAAAATATGAATAGATATTTAATACTATTCAAGTACTTTGAATGAATATGCGAACCCTAAAATCTGCAATTTGTTACAGCTCTAGTTTTTAACATGCATTTTAAGTGTTTTTTGATAACAAAGGTGGGAGAAATTAACCAGTTGGCTTCCTCGTAAAAGGTTTCTGTCAAAGATGGGATAAATTAAGTAAAACATGATGGGTATACAGTGGCTTTATTATGAATGTGCTAGGAAGGACTGGTAACAGTTTGAAAATATGCTGAGAATGTGGAAATTGGAAGTCTCCGGAAATGTCCAGCACAGTACACACTGCCGTTTGTAAATTTTGAATGAAAGTGTCAATGACACTGTAGATTAACTTGTCTGTGTGTTGTGTTTGATGAAAAGGATAATGTTCAATGTTTATGAAAGGATTATGAAATAAGACAAGAGGCCCCAAGGGGCCTTAATCACACACCGGCCAAAGTGGTTCAAAGAAGTGTTTGGGATCATATTCTGTTAGACATGGTTCATCAACACTACAAAGGAATAAAGCCATGCAAAGGCAAATTTAATGGAAATGGATCTGAACAAACCTGAACCTAACATGCTCCCCCTGCCCCGCCCCAACCCTGCCCATAGAGAGCCCAAATAATAAGCCAGGGACTCAAATTGAACAAACTTGAATCTGATCCCTCTTGAGATGTTACCAATGTATATACCAAATATGAAAGAATTCTGACTGGTGGATCTGAACAAGGAGGTTTTTAAAGAAATGTCCTCACATTGCATTAAGTTAAACTTTGGGCTCAAATAGGAAGCCAAAATATTAACCCAGGGACCCGATTTGAACAAACTTCAATCTGACCCACCTAGAGATGTATATCAAATATGAAAGGATTCTGAGTGGTGGATCTGAAGAAGAAGATTTTTGAAGATATATCCTCATATTTCACTAAGTTAAAATTCAGGCTCTCATAGGGAGCCCAAATATAAACCCAGGGACTCGATCTGAACAAACTTGATTCTGACTCCCCTATAGATGTTGTATACCAAACATGAAAGGATTCTGACTGGTGGAGCTGAAGACGAAGATTTTTAAAGAAATTTAAACTTTGGGCTTCAATAGAGAGCCCAAATACTAACTCAGGGACCCGATTCATAGAAACTTGAATCTGACCCCCCTATTAATGTTGTATATCAAAAATGAAAGGAGTCTGACTGGTGGAGCTGAAGAAGAAGATTTTTAAAGAAATTTCCTCAAATTGTACGAAGTTAAACTTTGGGCTTCAATAGAGAGCCCAAATACTAACTCAGGGACCCGATTCATAGAAACTTGAATCTGACCCCCCTATTGATGTTGTATATCAAATATGAAAGGAGTCTGACTGGTGGATCTGAAGAAGAAGATTTTTAAAGAAATTTCCTCAAATTGCACGAAGTTAAACTTTGGGCTCCAATAGAGAGCCCAAATACTCACTTAGGGACCCGATTTGGACAAGCTTGAATCTGCCCCCCCCCCCCCTCCCCCCCCCCCCCCCCCCCCCCCCCCCCCCCCCTATAGATGCTGTATACCAAATATGAAAGCACTGTGACTGGTGGATCTGAAGAAGAAGGTTTTTAAAGAAATGTCTTCATATTTCAGTAAGTTAACAACATTCAGGCAAATATAAACCCAGGGACACGATTTTCACAAACTTGATTCTGACCCCCTATAGATGTTGTATACCAAACATGAAAGGATTCTGACTGGTGGAGCTGAAGAAGAAGATTTTTAAAGAAATTTCCTCAAATTGTACGAAATTAAGCTTTAGGCTTCAATAGAGAGCTCAAATACTAACTCAGGAACCTGATTTGTACAAGCTTGAATCTGACCCCCCTATAGATGTTGTATACCAAATATGAAAGCATTCTGACTGGTGGATCTGAAGAAGAAGATTTTTAAAGAAATTTCCTCATATTTCACTAAGTAAAAATTCGGGCTCCTACAGGGAACCCAATTATTAACCCAGGGACTCGATTTGAACAAACTTGAATTTGACCCCAATAGAGATGTTATATACCAAATATCAAAAGATTCTAAATGATGGTTCTGGAGAAGAAGATTTTTTTAATTTTAAAAAAAAATTTATGGGTGCTATCAGAGTAATGCCCCTTGTGGTGCCCCCTGTGGACGCGGAAAGTTTATTTGTACAAGCTTGAATTGACATATGATAAGGAACATGCACACCAAATTTGGTTCAATTTGGTCCAGTCGTGTGGAAGGAGAAGTCGATAATGTAAAGTTCATGACGGACGACGACGGACGGCAAGTGATAAGTTAAGCTCCCTTCGGTGAGCTACCAAGAATTATGATAATTGGGAATATGTTAATTTCTGTTCCCTGTTTGCTATGTTTTCAATAAAAATAATATGAGGTGTAGACTGTACTAAAGAATTGTGGGGTGGGTTAATGTGGCCCTTACAGTTAATGTATGTCAATGAAAGTTACCAAGTTACAGTGAAATTATTCCGAAACGAGTCATCCTATTAAGTTACAACGAAATTCCTTCATAAATATGGCCTGTAGACTGTGCTAAAGGTTTTTGGGCTTTGGGCCTGTGTAGCCATCATGGTTGACCGATGGCAACCAAAAGAGGACGTCCTCATCTAGACATTATACGGAGTCATCCTACCAAGTTACAAAGAAATCCCTTCATAAATATGACCTGTAGTTTTTCGTGTTTTGGGATCGGGCAGCCATCATGCTTGATTGATCACGAACAAAAGGGGACGTTCTCATCTGAGCATTATCTGGAGTCATCCTACCAAGTTACAATGAAATCCCTTCATAAATATGACCTGTAGACTGTACTAAAGGTGTTCAGGCTTATGGGCTCTGGCAGCCATCACAGTTGACCAATCCCAACCAAAAGGGGACATTATTATCTGGACACTATATGGAGTCAACCTACCAAGTTACAACAAAATCCCTCCATAAATACGACCTATAGACTGTGCTAAGGGTTTTCGGGATTTGGGCTTGGGCAGCCGTCATGGCTGAATGATCGCGACCAAAAGGGGACGTTCTCATCTAGACATTATCTGGAGTCATCCTACCAAGTTACAATGACATCCCTTCATAAATATGACCTGTAGACTGTGCTAAAGGTTTTTGGGCTTTGGGCCCCTGTAGCCGTCGCATCCCTCCATAAATACAACTTGTAGACTGTGCTAAAGGTTTTCGGGTTTTGGGCTCGGGCATTCATCATGGTTGACAGATCACGACCATATGGGGAAGTTCTCATTAGACATCATATGGAGTCAGCCTACCAAGTTACAATGAAATCCCTCCATATTAAATATGACTTGTAGACTGTGCTAAAGGTTTTGGGCTCGGGCAGCCATCATGGTTGACCGATCGTGACCAAAAGGGGACGTTCTCCTCTAGACATGACCCCAAACCTGCATATGAAATTTCGTGATGATAGGACAAGAACTATGTGGTGTAGCCTGTGCTAAAGGAAAATGTGAACAGACTCACAGACTTCCACAAGCGTGATGGCAATAGCTTATCTTGATTTTGGTCAAGTTAAGCTAAAAATGCAAGAAAAAATCTCATTTCGCCAAACAAATTCCATTTTGCAAATTTTCTGGCAAGAAAAGAAAAACCCTTCTCTTTGACCTTGATCAGTATTTAGGCTTTTGTCTTCAGTCATCATTCTGACACTGATTATTTCACAGCACCTTATTGTCAACAATAAAGTTCTATGATCATATATATTGTTCTTTACTACAATAATGAAATTTATGATCTGATTATCTCTTGAATGCAATTTAGGTAGAATGTGATTTTTTAATCATGAAAAGTCTGTGAGAATGAACGATGCTGCAGCAAATTTCATGAAAAACCAGTTTGTGTTGATTTGAATTGTAATTTGTGTATTATGTTTCGTTTTCAATGTGTATTTTTGTCACCGCAACTGTATATTGCAAAGCTATAATAAAAATAAAAAATCCAGCAAGAGGATTACAGATCCAGAAGTTGAGTTTTGACATTAAATTCTGAGGAAATAAGCTATTTGTAGCAACAGTGACCTTAACCTTGGGGCCCCAGACTCCAAAATCGATAAGTGTCTTCCCTTCCTATAGGGTAACCTGTGGTATAAGTTTGGTGAAGATACACAGAATAGAAGTAAAGTTATTGCCCGGAAACCAATTTGTCACAAAATATTCTATTTATAGTAACAGTGACCTTGGAGTCCCAGACTCCTGAAATCAATAGGTGTCTTCCACAGTGACCTTGACCTTGGGGCCCCAGACTCCGAAATCGATAAGTGTCTTCCCTTCCTATAGGGTAACCTGTGGTATAAGTTTGATGAAGACACTCAGAATAGAAATAAAGTTATTGCCCGGAAACCAATTTGTCACAATATATTCTATTTATAGTAACAGTGACCTTGGAGTCTCAGACTCCGAAATCAATAGGTGTCTTCCTTTCCTATAGGGTAACCTCTGGTATAAGTTCGGTAAAGGTGCGTCAAATAGAACTAAAGTTATTGCCCGGAAATCAATTTGTCATAAAATATTCTATTTATAGTAACAGTGACCTTGACCTTAGAGTACCAGACTCCGAAATCAATAGGTGTCTTCCCTTCCTATAGGCTAACCTCTGGTATAAGTTTGGTAAAGTTGGGTCAAATAGAACTAAAGTTATTGCCCGGAAACCAATTTGTCACAAAATATTCTATTTATAGTAACAGTGACCTTGATCTTGGGGCGCGAGACTTTGAAATCGATAGGTGTCTTCCTTTCCTATAGGGTAACCTCTGGTATAATTTTGGTAAAGGTGCATCAAATAGAACTAAAGCCCGGAAACCAATTGTTTACGCCCGCCCGCCACTTCATCAAACTATAAGTCGAGTTTGACTTCGTCAAAACTCGACTAAAAATAAAGAATAATTCAATTTTATGTGCGCAGAGAATAAGCTTTTGTGAAAAAAGTGCTTGCAAATTTTTTTTTTGATTTTGAAAAAAAAAAAATTGCTTTTTGCATAAAAAAATCTTACCTGTGATGGTAAGTCAAAAGAATTTACAACTGAAAAGTACAGAGGTGATAAATATGGATACACATATATGCACACAGATTGTTTTATACATTTTGCTACAGCCCTAAAACCAACCAGAAATGTTTTGGAGATATACTGATTACAGAATGAAGGTAACTACATCATTAAACAAGTTCACAATAATGAATAACAGTTAGGCATATCAAAATTAAAAATCTTTTTCTCAGGCCCTCCCGCATGGTCCTTTTGTCTGCCGCATGCTCTCTTTTTATAACCAATGTAAACTTAGAAAAAATAAAAATTAAATGGTTGTCGTCTGATATTTTACAAAAGTTGAAATCAACTTGAACAAACTTGAAGCTGATCCCCTTTGAGATGTCACATACCAAATATGAAAGAATTCTGACTGGTAAATCTGAAGAAGGTTTTTAAAGAAATCACCTCACATTGCACTAAGTTAAACTTTGGGTTCAAATAGGGAGCCAAAATATTAATTCAGGGACCCGATTTGAACAAACTTGAATCTGACCCACCTGGAGATGTTGTATACCAAATATGAAATGATTCTGATTGGTGGATCTGAAGAAGAAGATTTTAAAAGAAATTCCCTCATATTGCACTTAGTTAAAATTCAGGCTCCCATAGGTAGCCCAAATTAATAACCCCGGGACCAGGTTTGAACAAACTTGAGTCTTACCCTCCAAGAGATGTTGTATACCAAATATGAAAGGATTCTGAGCGGTGGATTTGAAGAAGATTTTTGAAGAAATTTTCTTATATTGTACTAAGTTAAAATTTCGGCTCCCATAGGGAGCCCAAGTATCACCCCATGGACTAGGATTGAACAAACTTGAATCTAACCCTCCTAGAGATGTTGTATACCAAATATGAAAGGATTCTGAGTGGTCGATCTGAAGAAGAAGATTTTTAAAGAAATTTCCTCGAATTGCACCAAGTTAAACTTTGGGCTCCACTAGAGAGCCCAAATACTAACCCGGCGACTCAATTTGAACAAATCTGAATCTGACAACCCTAGAGATGTTGTATACCAAATATGAAAGCATTCTGACTGGTGGATCTGAAGAAGAAGATTTTTAAAGAAATTTTCTCATATTGCACTAAGTTAAAATTCAGGCTCCCATAGGGAACCCAAATATTAACCGAGAAACTCGATTTGAACAAACTTGAATCTGCCCCCCCCCCCCCTCCCAGAGATGATGCATACCAAATATGAGAGGATTCTGACTGGTGAATCTGAAGAAGATTTTTAAAGAATATTCCATGCAATGCACAAAGTTAAAATTTGGGCTCCCATAGAGCCCAAATATTAACCCAGCGACTCAATTTGAACAAACTTGAATCTGACCCTGCTAGAGATGTTGTATACCAAATATGAAAGCATTCTGACTGGTGGATCTGAAGAAGAAGATTTTTTTGAATTTTTGAAAAAATTTATGGGTGCTATCAGAGTTATGCCCCTTCTGGTGCCTCCTGTGGGCGCAGCACGTTTATTTGTACAAACTTGAATTGACATATGATAAGGAACATGCACACAAAATTTGGTTCAATTTGGTCGAGTAGTTTGTGAGGAGAAGTCGATAATGTAAAGTTCACGATGGACGAAGATGACGGACGGCAAGTGATAAGTTAAGCTCCCTTCATTGAGCTAAAAATAAAAAAAATGCTTGCCCGTGTGCAATTGTACAAATAATGGCCTGAGAAACAGAAGATCTACTTTGTGGGGCCTTAGAATAGCTTACATAAACTAAAAGTTATCAAATACTTATAAGAAAATTAATTTTATGAGAGCATTTTAAAGGTTCACAAGAGGATTTAGAACAAATGGTTAAAAAAAGTCACTGACTTACCTCAGTTCCAAAGAGTCCTTGAAAATATCTTTTAAGAAACTCATAAACCATAAAATGTATAGATGGATTTGCTGCCAGAACAAGGGATGGTCCGGTACCATTCCATAAATGCTTTAACCCTTCATACTTGATAATCTTGTATAAAGCATCTAGAAATATATTGTCAGGACAATGAACAAAAATTTGAGCATTTGACCAAATTAATCTTCTGCATGCTGATATTGAAAAATAAGCAAAGTTTCATGAATCAAGTTTATCCCATAATGCAACTAGGAGATTAACCTTCACAGAGGGGGCCATCTGCCTCTTCAGTACAAACCATTATTTTTTTTCAGTCTTAGCCTTTGCAAGTGAAGTGATGAAAATTCTCTCAGAGCCCTTTTCAGCAGGTTTTTTTTAATCAAAATGTTGTGTTCACCAAGGATTAAAATTGTATTAAGTTTTACTTTATTGGAACTGCTCAACAAGAAGTCAGAATGCCTGAGGGTTTAAAAGCTTTGGTCTAGAATTAAAAACAAGAGGCCCCAAGGGGCCTTTACCGCTCACCTGCCAAAGTGGTTCAAAGAAGTATTTGGGGTCACATTCAGTTTGACATGTTTCATCAACACTACAAAGGAATGAAGTCATGAAAGGCAAATTTTATGGAAAAACACTAAGGAATGGATTTGAATAAACCTGAACATAACATGCCCCCCCCCCTGCCACCCCACCCCACCCCCACCCATAGAGAGCCCAAATATTAAGCCAGGGACTCAAATTGAACAAACTTGAATCTAATCCCCCTTGATATGTCACATACCAAATATGAAAGAATTCTGACTGGTAAATCTGAAGAAGGTTTTTAAAGAAATCACCTCACATTGCACTAAGTTAAACTTTGGGTTCAAATAGGGAGCCAAAATATTAATTCAGGGACCCGATTTGAACAAACTTGAATCTGACCCACCTAGAGATGTTGTATACCAAATATGAGAGGATTCGGATTGGTGGGTCTGAAGAAGAAAATTTTGATAGAAATTCCCTCATATTGCACTAAGTTAAAATTCAGGCACTCATAGGTAGCCCAAATTAATAACCCAGGGGTTCGATTTGAACAAATTGGAATCTGACCCTCCTAGAGATGTTGTATACCAACTATGAAATGATTCTGAATAGTGGATCTGAAGAAGAAGATTTTTAAAGGAATTTTCTCATATTGCACGAAGTTAAAATTTGGGCTCACATAGGGAGACCAAATATCAACCCAGGGATCTGATTTCAAACAAATTTGAATCTGACCCCTCTGGAGATGTTGTATACCAAATATCAGACGATTCTAATACATGGTTCTGGAGAAGAAGATTTTTAAAGAAATTTCCTCATATTGCACTAAGTTAAAATTCAGGCTCCCATAGGGAACCCAAATATTAACCGAGAAACTCAATTTGAACAAACTTGAATCTGCCCCCCCCCCCCTCCCAGAGATGATGCATACCAAATATGAGAGGATTCTGACTGGTGAATCTGAAGAAGATTTTTAAAGAAATTCCCTTATATTGCACTAAGTTAAAATTCAGGCTCCCATAGGGAGCCCAAATATAAACCCAGGGACTCGATTTGAACAAACTTGAATCTGACCCCCCTATAGATGTTGTATACCAAACATGAAAGGATGCTGACTGGTGGATCTGAAGAAGATCTTTAAAGAAATTTCCTTGAATTGCACTAAATTAAACTCTGGGCTCCAATAGAGAGCCCAAATACTAACTCAGGGACTCGAATTGAACAAACTTGAATTGGACCCCTCTAGAGATGTTGTATACCAAATATATGAGAGCATTCTGATTGGTGAATCTGAAGAAGACTTTTATAGAACATTCCTCATATTGCACTAAGTTAAAATTTGGGCTCCAATCGAGAGCTCTAATTTAAACTCAGGGACCCCATTTGAACAAACGTGAATCTGACTCCCGTAGAGATGTATATCGAATATGAAAGGATTCTGATTGGATCTGAAGAAGAAGACTTTCAAGAGAAATTTCCTCATATTGCACTAAGTTAAAATTTGGGCGCCAATAGAGAGCTCAAATATTAACTCAGGGACCCGATTTGAACGAACATGAATAACCCCCCCCCCCCCCCCCCCCCCCCCCCCACCCCCTAGACAGGTTGTATACTAAATATGAAAAGATTCTGATAGGTAGATCTGAAGAAGAAGATTTTTAAAGAACATTCCTCATATTGCACTAAGGTAAAATTTGGGCTCCAATAGAGAGCTCAAATTTTAACTCAGGGACAGGATTTGAACAAACTGGAATCTGACCCCCTAAATATGTTGTATATCAAATATGAAAAGATTCTGACCGGTGGATCTGATGAAGATTTTTAAAGAACATTCCTCATATTGCACTAAGTTAAACTTTGGGCTCCTATAGGGAGCCCCAATATTAACCCAGGGACCCAATTTGAATGAACTTGAACCTGACCCTCCTCCCCTCCCTCCCCCCCAAGATGAATACCAAAAGATTTCAACTGGTGGATATGAAGAAGATTTTTAAAGAATGTTCCATACATTGCACTAAGTTAAAATTCAGGCTCCAATAGAGAGCTCCAATAGAGAGCCCACAATTTAACCCAGGGACTCGATTTGAACAAACTTGAATCTGACCCTCCTAGACATGTTGTATACCAAATATGAAAGGATTCCGACTGGTGGATCTGAAGAAGATATTCAAAGAAATTTCCTCATGTTGCACTAAGTTAAAATTCGGGCTCCAAAAGAGAGTCCAAATATTAACTCAGGGACCCGATTTGAACAAACTTGAATCTGACCCCACCTAGAGATGTTGTATACCAAATATCAAAAGACTTCAACTGGTGGATCTGAAGAAGATTTTTTAAGAATATTCCACATACTAACCAAGTTAAAATTTGGGCACCAATAGCGAGGGACTCGATTTGAACAAACTTGAATCTAACCACCCCGCCTCCACCTAGAGAAGTTTTATACCAAATATGAAACGATTCTGACTAGTGGTTATGAAGAAGATTTGGTTGAATTTCGGAAACAAATTTATGGGTGCTATCAGAGTTTTGCCCCTTGTGGTACCCCCCCCCCCTGGATGTGACTACTTTATTTGAACAAACTTGAATTGATATATGATAGGGAACATGCACACCAGATTTGGTCCAGGGGTCTGTGAGAAGTCAATAATGTAAAGTTTACGCCAGATGGAGGACGACGGATGGAAAGTGATTTGTAAAGCTCCCCTTGAGCTTTGCTCAGGTGAGCTAAAAAAAAATTGACAAACTTTGATGGGCAAATCTCTATATTTAGCCTTTTCATACAAAGCTCATTGAAACAAGAAAAATTAAATTTTCGACAGTGGAGAACTGAAAACTCCCTGGGGGTGGGGAGGCTAGGGTCCAGTGGGAGCCATGCCCTCCTCCAAATCAGCCTCCTAAAAATCCTGAATTCTTCGATCTGCAAGGGGCATCAACTAATGAAATTATAAATGACATATCATATTTGGTGAAAAGTGGGAGTTCTTTCTAGCCTCTCCTAATAGCGCAATCTGGAGCTTATTCTTCCCAAATTTCACTCTTAAATCTTTTAAAAAAAATATATATACATTTCTCTCAAGATTTTGATCTTAGGCATAAAAATACTTGGTTCTCCCAAATATATAATCACTGTGCCCCCCTCCCACAATATAGATACCTGGCGACATGCCTGATTTCAACTTCCAGGTAGAGACTGGCGGGTAACCGAGGCCACAACTCGGTTTCGGTTGTGAAAAAAAAAACAACAGTTGCACCGAAATTGCTGTCATACAACCGATGTTACGTTACGTTTTTTTTAATTAATCATTAATACAATGCATAATCTATGTATCCTGGAACAAGGGTCAAGCTAATTTGAATATGCAGGTGTTATTTCTTAGAACTAACCCATATCATCCACGATCGGGTGTTGGGGGGGGGGGGGGGTGGGGTGAATGCGCCAAGTGCCACAAACAGATATCTACTGATTACAGAAACAAAAGTAAAACTTGGTAACCAACCGTGTGCACCACATGAGAGATACAAGTTTTCTCGAATCACACAAGACACGCACTGAGTTAATTAGAATTTATCAAAGTTGACCACCGTTTCAAAACCAAAAAAATGTGCAGGAGACAGTTCATCCAAAAAAACGTCAAAATTGCTTACGGTTATGCTCTGATCCACTGAAAAATTGGTTGCATTGAAACTCGCACCGCAATGTTTATTGAAAGTTTTTGTTTGAAAACTTGTGTTGGAAGGTGGTTAAATGTAATAAGGCTATGATAGAAATCACCCATATTGGGATGGATAAGAATGGCAGGCCTTATAGTGCCAATCGCATGTGTCAATGTAAGATGGTTGGCAGAAATTGTCATTTTTCTGAACAGAGTATTATCACCCAGAGCAGCAGGTAAGGGAGACAACTGAAATATTTTGTCATTTACCTTAGAAATAAAAAATGCCGCTCAGGATCACAGATCCAATGTCGAGTTGTGACCTTGACCTTGCGAGTCCAAGGTCAATAGGGTTCTTCCTCGCACCAAGGCCAACACACCTATGAAGTTTCATGACTTTAGGTTGAACCACTATCAAGTTCTCATCCGGAAACCAATTGTTGCGATATACTATGTTCAAGGTCACTGTGACCTTGACCTTTGACCTGGTGAGTCCAACATCAATAGGGTTCTTCCTCGTACCAAGGCCAACACTCCTGTAAAGTTTCATGGCTCTAGGTTGAACCACTATCAAGTTATTATCCGGAAACCAATTGTTGCGATATACTATGTTCAAGGTCACTGTGACCTTGACCTTTGACCTGGTGAGTCCAAGATCAATAGGGTTCTTCCTCGCACCAAGGCCAACATACCTATGAAGTTTCATGACTCTAGGTTGAACCACTATCAAGTTATCATCCGGAAACCAATTGTTGCGATATACTATGTTCAAGGTCACTGTGACCTTGACCTTTGACCTGGTGAGTCCAAGATCAATAGGGTTCTTCCTCGCACCAAGGCCAACACACCTATAAAGTTTCATGACTCTAGGTTGAACCACTATCAAGTTATCATCCGGAAACCAATTGTTGCGATATACTATGTTCAAGGTCACTGTGACCTTGACCTTTGACCTGGTGAGTCCAAGATCAATAAGGTTCTTCCTCGCACCAAGGCCAACACACCTGTGAAGTTTCATGACTCTAGGTTGAACCACTATCAAGTTATCATCCGGAAACCAATTGTTGCGATATACTATGTTAAAGGTCACTGTGACCTTGACCTTTGACGTAGCGAGTCCAAAATCAATAGGGTTCTTCCCCTCACCAAGGCCAATCTACCTATGAAGTTTCATGAATGCGAGTTGAACCATTATCAAGTTATCATCCAGAAACCAATTGTTTAAGATTTACTATGTTCAAGGTCACTGTGACCTTGACCTTCGACGTAGCATGTCCAAAATCAATAGGGTTCTTCCTCCCACCAAGACCAACCTACGTATGAAGTTTAATGAATGTGAGTTGAACCACTATCAAGTTATCATCCGGAAACCAATTGTTTACGCCCGCCCGCCCGCCCACCCGCCCGCCATTCACCAAACTATAAGTCGAGTTTGACTTCGTCACAACTCGACTAATAAATTAACTCAAATTGTTAACAACGCTTAATTTACGAAGGATGTCGCAAACTTTTTTAACTATGCTTTTCCATTCAATTTGGACATTCAGAAACCATAAATGCCCCAGCTTCTTATGTGAACATGAAATTTATTTTAAATACTTTAAATATTTTTTTTAAAAGAATATACCTTCTATTACAGAAACGAACACTCTCACCATGGGTAATGCTAAATTTCAAATCCACTGCATTGAGGCAAATACAAAATCAACTGCATGGTAACCCCAGTCATCACTGTTAGGGAAAGAGTTAGGGTATTCAGAAACCTTGAACGACACAATTTTTTGTAGGAAAGAGGGAAGAATTTTAACCTACATGACTTAGTTTTGTGCGTGTATGTATGTTTGTATAACGTTTATTTATATTTTTCTCCACAATTGTGTCCTCCATGTACATTTATTTTGTCACAATGTCATATACGTTTTATGTTTTTTTCTGTCTTCTCCATCATATCCACTGACTTCTCTCTCTCCTGGCCCCTGACTTCTTCCTAAAGTCTCTGGAGGGAGAAGTCACTTCTACCTAAAATCACCTGCCAGGCTGACCCCTGATAGACACATCTGAAGTAATGGTTACAATACTGTAAATGATTTGCATTGGTGACAGTGTTAAAATTTTCCTGTCTCCGAATCTCATCAAGCTTATAACAGTCCTTGAAAATCATGGTCAGAGGCCTAAAGGTGCTTAAATTTGATTTTCTGTTACCATACAATAACAATTTTGAATTTTGAACAACCTGAATGAATTCAAGTTCACCTGGAAAAAAACTTTCTTAGACTATCACTTCATACTTGAACATGAGTTCACTGGTTCTTCACTTCCAAATTCCCAAAATTAGTTGAGAATGCATAAAGTAGAAAAAAACCAAAACCGAAACCCGGGTCTTCACCCCCCAAAAAACCGAAACCGCCAGTCTCTACTTACAGGTCATTGTGACTTTGATCTTTGGCACAACCCATTATGAAAAAGATTTTTGCTTCCATCATGTCCAACCTATATATCAAGTGGGCTCCAAACTGATCCAATTCAAGGTTACATTGACACTGAATATGGAAAAACCAATCAGGGAAAATCTATTTCAAGGTCACTGTGACCTTGACTTTTGGCACAACTACCAACCAACCAGCATGAATAGGTTTTTTGCTCACCTGACTGAAAGTCAGGGTGAGCTATACTGACCACTCTTTGTCCATCGTAAAGGTGGTGTTTGAGTCTTCTTCTTACAAATTACTGAATCAATTCCAATCAAATGTGCATGAATTATAATTGGGAAGAGGCAATTCAGTATTGTTAAAACTGATATACTGCCTCCATGGAGAGTGATGGCAGAACATTGCCCCAAATTTTGAAAAAAAATCTGCTCATGATTGGGTAGATGGAATAAATTGATTCACAGTATTCAGCTCCTTTTGAAGGGTACTAAAAAGTTTGTTGAAGGAAGGTTTAAGAGTCATATTTTCAGTTGTTCTGGGAGGGGCAAGATATTTGGCCCTGCCTCAAATTTCAATTTTCAGAACCTAAGGGCCATGTAAACCCAATTTGGCATGCCATATTATTGGATTATAAGTACTTGATTTATGGAAATAAAAATTCCCAGCATCCTCATGAAAACCCCAGGGGCAATATTTTTCAAACACCCATATTTCCCAAACCACACAGAATTGCTATTTATTATGAAGCATCCAGGGGATCAGTAGAGTCGATTAGGCAAAAAAATAGCAATCAGTTGTGTCAAAGGGTACCCTGTGGAGAATTGAAACAAGAGGCTAAAGAGCCTGTAACCGCTTACCTGGAAGAATTGCATACAGTTAAAACTAGAAGTCCTGTCACGAATAGTGCGCTTATCTAGGCTTAATTGCGCGTAGGAAAACGCGCAACTGCCATATCGAATGGCATCCAAAGCAAGGCAGGTTCTCCTTGTTACCCATAGCAAACACAAGCAACGTTCCTGCCAATGGACCTCCGGGTTACCTGGAGATCCATTGGCTGAAACATTGCTTGTGCACAGGTCGTGTGTGCAGAAGTTGATAGCCTTACCATCGTCATAACGCGTAGATTAACGCGCAAATCGACGTGCTATTTGTGCGCATTTCAGGACAGGACTTCTAGTTTTAACTGTATCCCTCAATTATTGTAATCAGAATCAAAGAATGCAGCTGGCTGCCATGCTCCTTCATCTGAGTGAAACAGAATGATGATTGTTTTCAGAGGACTTTCCAAACATTATTTGTGCCAAGTTTGGTTCAAATTGGAGAAGTAGTTTCGGATAAGAAGATGAAAATGTGATTTCCCATAGGGTTTCCATATTAACTATGAGCCACAGTTACAGCCATGTTTGCAACCCGATCAAACATTAAATGAGGATCATTGGTAGAGGGTGTCCCAGTCATCAATCAAGTTAGTTTCAAAACATTTGGCTTTATAGTTTCAGAGGAGAAGATTTTTGAAAACCAACCAATCAGAATCAACGAATGCCTCTGGCGGACATGTTTTTTATCCAACAGAAACAAAATGAGTATCATTTGTACAGGATCTCCCATAGACCGTTCCTGCCAAGTTTGGTTCACATCTGCTCAGCAGGTCCAGAGAAGATGATGAAAATGTGAAAAGTTTACGGACAATGGACGATGACAGATGCAAACTGATGGCAATAGCTCATGAGGCCTTTGGGCCAAGTCATAAAATACATTTAATTTGTTTCCCCACTGATTGGGGCAGTGGTTTGAGAGAACAAGCACTCCCAAACATCTCAAGTATTCCCGCAAGGAAATAGCATCATTATGAAAATTACACCAAAGAAACGGAAAATTACCAATTTCCATAGAATACATAGTAATAAAGTTGAAAGGGTTGAAAAGACATTTGAACAAATTTGATTCTGACCTCACAAAGGATTTCATATACCAAATATCAACAGATTCTAACTGGTGAACCTGAATAAGAAGATCGTTAAGGAACTATACTCATATTGCACTTCATATAGCACTAATTTAAAATTCTGACTCCTGTAATGGGTCCAAATAGGAACTCAGGGACTTGATTTGAACAAATTTGAATCTGACCCTCATAACCATACTGTGTACCAAATAGTACATGGTGCTGACTGGTGGATCGGAAGAAGAAGATTTTTATAATTCAGTCATGTCAAACCAGTTCGGTGTCCCAATATTAGAGTAGAAAATTTGTAAAATAATTTTTAGGCAAATTTGGGTGTCCCAAAACATAGAGTGTCTCAAAACATAGATAAAATATGTTGCATAATACGTGTTAAAAATCCTTAAATCACTTTGAATCAATGGGACTTTATGAGATGAGTGCTTCAGGGCCCATCAGGAACACCCTTAACCTTTAGCACAATATCCCCAAAATGAATAGAATTCTTCTTTTCACCAAGGGCAACCCAGATCAGTTTGGCTTTAACCCTTTACCTAACATGAAAAGCAGATGACACTTCCAAAAAATATTCTTGAATAACTAATTTTTTTCATTTTTCGTCTCAAAAACATAGGTTTTGACCCCTTGTTGGAACGAGCTCGACGAGCTCGTTCCAATGAGGGGTCATAACCTATGTTTTTGAGACAAAAAATGAAAATATAATGAAAGTTAAAAAATTTATAGTAATTTATATATTTTTTATACTTACCAATGACCCAGACATAGCTGGTGCTAACTCTTAAAATATAGGGCCAAACACAAATTTTGCCCCCCAATCCCCAAAATTTGCATCTAAAACTAAAGAAAACATGTCCTGAAAGGCCCTCCACACTTCGCCCCTACTGCGCATGCGCAGTGTCAAGGACGTTCCGAAATTGGCGCCATTGATCATTCTAATAACCAGTGCCTGGTAAGCGCTATGTACTCAGCGGGGAGGCAAGAGTTCCCAACTCCTGGGAGGGCCATCCCCGTCTGGGTCATTGGTAAGTATAAAAAATATATAAATTACTATAAATTTTTTAACATTTTTATACTGTACCAATGACCCAGACATAGCTGAATAGTAAAAAGGCTGGAGGGCCAAGGACATAGAGCAAAATGGAATACGCTCAATAATATAAAATAGAGTCATCCCCTGTAGGGAAAAAGAAGTAATAGGCCTTACATGTATCTTTCTTATTTATGATAAATTAGAAAGATACAACACCTTCCAAAATTGAGCTTCATACATCCATGTACTCTATTAATATCCAATATAATCCTTATACTAATAATTTTTAAAGTAAGCCAATAAATAAAGTAAGTCTAGAGAATAGAGACTCTTATACTCCTAAAAGTGTCTGAGGATTGCATAATCATGTCCGTTGACATATGCAATATTCAAAAGCTATACTTTAAAAACTAAGACTTGAATGAATTTTAAAAACCTAAACTTCTCACTAAACAACCATCCCAATAACAGCTCAGAATTACTAACTCCGGAGGAGGTATCCCCTTGTTTTCATAGTAAAACAGGTGACCCAAGGGAACACCCTTCCCCCCCCCCCCCCCCTTTTTTCTTGCCCTGGGTCAAATAGCCCAGAGCGAAGAGGGCAGCCGAACGGAGACACTGCCGAAACAGACAGCCTACCTAGCTATAGTAGCAACTGTTAAGTGAATGACATTCTGAGCAGTAGATAATAGACCTAACAATAGAGGCCTCCAGAAATGGACTCGATATTTCTAAGATAAAATTCATGAATGTGGATGGCTGAGCGCAATGAGCGGCCTTCAAAAATCTATAATAGCGACACTATTAATGTAAGCCCAAGAAGTAGAAGAACTCTTACTTCATAAACCGAAATCTTAAGCACAACTGCTAAGTCAATGATATACCATAAGCAGTACCGATAGTTAATAGAATCCATTAACAATAAAATGGAGCGTAACGTCCTTCTACTAGACATCAAAGACAGAAGAAGCTTACGCCCTTTGTAATAAACAGATATCTGTTTATAAATACATAAACTGTACCCGGAAAGAGTAAAGGCCTATGCCCATACAAAGACGGAAGGACCTTAAATAATAGGTTCCGGATAATAGGAGCCTAACTCTTATGCAACAATCTAACCTAAATAGTAACGGAAGTATTGATTCCGAAACTATGAAAGTGAAAATCATCCATCGATAGTGCATGAAACTCACTGACTCTACAGTAAAAGAGAAACCAACAGAATTACTGTCTAAAAGGTCAGAATTTGAAAACTACAGTTTCCAGAGGCTCAAATGATTACTTAGCTAAATAAGAACCGAAGTTAAAATCCGTATAGGAATTTAATCTAAAGATTCTAAGTCTATTTATCAAAAAGTTACTAACTGACTTAGATAAAGAGACAAAAGACTCAATTGTAAACTATCGTAGAGTGCATAGGTATGAGGTAACATAAACCTATAACCTAAATAATAACAGGCTGCAGTAAATCTTGTGAAACAAGTATACTAAAAAATAGCAATGAGTAGTATGGAGGGATCAACAATGTGAACATAATGATCCCTACACCACGACGGAAGAGCCTCCACTTTAGCCGCATAGAATAGCGAAGAAGAGGATCTCCTATAGTAAGAAATCGCGTCCAAAGCTCGTCCAGTACAGTGCTTACAATGCAATACGGACCACACAACGGAATACATGAAGGTTGCGACCTTGCTGGTTGTGATAAAGATGACACGATTTACCCAGTGAAAAAGATCCTCACATAGAGGAAGATTTCAAGTTAAGACCCACAGTAGACAAGAGAGTAAATTACTCATGATCTCTGTGAAGATAGAGATGCTATCAACAGAAATGTATTGTGGTTGTTTATCTTAGCAATACCTGCTAAAACAACAGCGCCGGAGGATACGCGTATCCTATCATTCCGTCCTATAGATCAATAGAGCGTTAACAATATTAGCTCAGAGATCTGGACAAGCCAACACATACGTCTGCAATTGATTAGCAAGCTGTGTCATAAATAAATCATCATTGGGCGCTCCCATAGATAGCAAATCTGATTGAATACTTGTTTGTTGAGAGTCCATTCTGACAGCAACAAGCGACCCGTAAGAGAACGGGAGTCCGATAAAACAATCAGACGACCCGGAATATGACGGACCAAAACTGAACTTGGTGTACTATAACCAACAGACGGATTCTTTCCATTAAATTGAATAACGGAAACGAAAGAGTGCCTCCCTGGTTCCGGAGATACGCCACTAGTGTCGAATTAAAGGACAGGAATTTGGGCATGCGTTTCTGAATAATGTTCATGCAATGACATAAAGCAAGCCTAAAAAACATTATTCCGCGGAAGTTAAACTGATTGCTAAAAGACTGCGGAACCCAAAGACCCCGGCACTTCGAATCCGTAGGGATCAGTATTATATCCCAATCTGTTTGACTGGCAACCGTCATAACAGCCACACACGGGTCCGGCAACTGCGGCGGCACTCTCTGAGTCAACCACCGAATGTTTGCCCCAGTCTGAATCTCTTGTAACACTAGATAGACAAGAGAACGTATAAATCGAGCAATTCATGGATTGCCGAAAAGTTGCCGTCGAAGAGAAGCTCCTCCGAGAACGAAGCGACTCTGAGAGAGTTCTTAACCTTACTATCCACGCGTGTGGATGTAGCTAGGGCTGCGTCACGTCTAACTAACTCCAATCAGCCACTGAAGGGCGGAGTTATACGTGAACAAACTACTGCCCTCAAAAGAAATTACATTGAGAATAATATCCCGTAAATCTTTTCTTGAAGACGTAATGATAATGCCTCAGTAAGGCGGATTACGTATAATAAAGCGTCTAAGTTAAGTCTACTATACATATTGTCGTTCCCAACATTGAAATTGGAAAAGACATAAACGGCGAAAAAGAATATATGCAGTCTTTAATCACACCGTCTAGACGCATATGAACTCTCGGTATGCCCTGCTCTGCCAAAATAAACTATTTGTATAAATGATAAAATGGCAGAAATGAGCAACGCGGACAAGAAACTAAACTATCATGCTTAGTAGCAGGCTTGTATATATATATATATATAGCGTCGAAAAATAAAACACATGTTGTAATGACAATATTGGACTGCGTCGGTAAGTCAGGGACAATGTCCCTGAACCGATCGAAAAATCCGAGTCCAATGATGCTATAAGTCTCTTATCCAAGATCGCAGCAATGAAGTCCGAAATAATAATCACTGGAAGATAATGCCAGAAGATATGAAAGGCATCTTCCGATACTACTAAAGGGAAAACTCGAAATCTTTCGAATCCCTTTCGCCATCCTGTCGGACCCTATAAAGCGTTCGGTCGTCCGTAGCTGATGCAACCGCGGACCACACCGACCCAGCGCCGTCGGATAATTCCTGATTCGACCGAGAAACTGTCAATTGTTGGGATGCTGCGAAACAACTGTGCTAACTCGGATAGCACGTCCGTCACTGAGGCCTGAGGAGAAGCGGTCTTACGATGAATTGCCGCTGGAAGCTCCGTGATCGTTACCCCGTGCATACTTCCAATATGCGAGCGAACGGAGTGTATAGGCCTCGTGTCCCTTGGCTACCGGATGGCGCGACCTATTCGCCGTGGAATCACTGAATGCCGAAACTGATCGGATACTCGAGGTCACGTAGCCAATGTGCGGTCGTGTGCCCTGCTGTGAGGATGAGGAAGCATTAAAGACAGTCTCTCGGACTGTCAATATAACGGAGCGTCCCGACCAACGGACATATGCTCCGAATGTAAAATATCTGAACCACAACATGCGGTCCCCTATGTTGTTGGGCGAGAGAGGGACCTCTCTCGCTCACAGCCCGGACGGACCTGGACAAGCCAGGAACCGGACTAACAGGCTTCCTCCGATCTGTCCTCAATCTGCCGTCACTGGGTGAGTACTAAAGTTTATCATAGTGCTCGCATCACCCAAATCTCCTTCCTAGACCGCAACGGACGAACCCGGCAGCCGAACCATTCGATGAATGTACGCTACACCGGGTGAGCTAGCGAATGTCACTCCGTAGGCGATAGACATATTCCATGAGCACTTATTGCCGCTAACTCTTCATTAACTATGACGACAGAGGCACACTTTTGAAAGACATCTCCATAACTCTTCGAACAAGAAACCAGAAATGCTTGGATAGCAAGCATAAAATAATAATATATATAGCGTCGTTCAATAATTCGAAAGTTTGTGTGACATTATTGGACTATGTCGGAACTGAGGGACGATGTCCCTGAACCGAACCAAAAATTTCTAAGTCCACCGACGCTATCAGTTTCTTATCCGGCATCGCAGCATTCTGGTCCGACGAAAGAAGCTGTAGAGGACCAAGTCAGATGACATACACAACAGCATATGTTGTTCCGAAAGGGAAAGCTCGAAATCCTCCGAATCCCTTTCGGTTTCCCGTCGGACCGGATGAAACTTTCGGACGTCCGTACCCGCTTCCGCGGAGCGTCCCGACCCAGCATCGTCGGATAAAATATATGCGACAGATTCAGTTGATGCTGGGATGCTGCGATAAACTGTGCTATTAAGGAAAGCACGTCCGTTCCCGAGGCCTGTGCAGTAGCGGTCTTACGATGCATTGCCGCCGGAAGCTCCGTGTACGTTGACTCCCGCACACTTCCTATGCGAACGTCCGGAGTCTGCAGGCCTCGTGTCCCTGGCTACCGGATGGTGTGACCTGGTCGCCGAAGAATCCTTGATCGGCGAAGCTGGTAATATATCGGCGGTCACGCAGCCAAGGTGCGGTCGTGTGCGCTGACGAGAAGAGGAAGCCTTAGCAGTCTCAGCGGACTGCCTATACAACGGAGCGTCCCGAGCGACGGACGTATGCTCCGCTTGCGACACATTTGTACCACAACATCTGGGGCCAGATGTTGTTGAACGAGAGAGGGGCCTCTCTCGCTTGCCGTCCGGATGGACCGGAACGAGCTATGAACCGGACTAAAAGGCTTCCTGCGTTCTCCCTCCGATCCGCCGTCACTGGGTGTGCATTAAGTTAATTTATAGTGCTCGCATCACCCCAAAATTCCTTCTAGACCGCAACGGACGAACCCGACTGCCGAACCATTCGGTGAATGGACGCTACACCGGGCGAGCTAGCGGACGTCAAAGGCCGTCGAACCTACTAGGGTCCTCTTAGGCAATTGGCGTATTTACATGAGCACTTTTCCGCTAGCCCTTCATTAATTGTGACGACGGAGGCACACTGTTGGAAGACATCACAGATACATCACCCTAATCTTGATCGTCTGAAATAGAAATTGATAAAGTAGAGTGACCCTGCGGGGAAAGGACCGGAGTGTCCAAATCCCCAACAACATACCGTGACATACGCTTCCCATATTGTCATCGAAATCATACGATACAGAACAGGAGTTAATGGTAGTACACTGACCACATATAGAATGATAATAAAGTCAGAGGAAGACTTCCTCTTAAAACAATTGATCAATATCCTTTCAATGTGAAAAGAAAACAAGTCCTGGTACTCGCACTAACCCCTGGCAATCAAAATACATAATAATAATATGATCCATTAATATAGAAAAAATAATTGAAATCAAAATATTTTGAAAAAATATTTTTTCAGAACAGCCCAAGTTTCTGAAAAGTAACGTTGAGCCCCAATGGATCCCAAGCCTAAGTGTGGACAAAAATTTTAAAAATATTTTAAACAATTTATTCAACACTTACGAACAATAATAATGTATCTAGTTATGATTAAAATAACATAAAGATATTATTTTTTAGAAATCCCCCCCCTCACACAGAGGGCTGTTGTAAATGTAAACAATGAGTGTAAAAACACTAAAATAAGACTCCAGGCACCCAGGCCCGAAATCAGTTACCAAAAATACACTATCTGATGCAAAACAGAGACTTCCAGGGAAGAAACTGCAGAACATCAGATGGTAGATGCAGAACACAACGCCTAACCACCCGTAGGTGAAGACGTAAACATGGGGAAAGAACAGAATTCATTCTGTTATTCAGCTAAAACTCCCAAGAAATTTTAGTAATAATAATTACAGAAACTATGCCAAAAGCATGGGAGAATAGCAAGGGGGAACTTAAAGGACAGGGAGAGAGGAAAACACTTAAAAAAAACAGTGTAACTAAATAATCAGAATGACAACAAAATGGCTGCTGCCTTGAAAATAGGTAACTTAACATAATTTCATTAAAAAATTTTAAGTTACAGCCCTGATAATATTCTGTCACACATTCTTTTCCTCTCCTCCTTCTCTATCCTCCTTAGAATCACCATTTCACTAATATTTATGTGTCTGGCATCATTTAAACTGAGATTTAAAAGCACAAAGATCAGTCAGATGTTAACTGATGAAGGGCCAAACTTAGAATGATTAATGGCGCCAATTTCGGAACGTCCTTGACACTGCGCATGCGCAGTGGGGGCGAAGTGTGGAGGGCCTTTCAGGACATGTTTTCTTTAGTTTTAGATGCAAATTTTGGGGATTGGGGGGCAAAATTTGTGTTTGGCCCTATATTTTAAGAGTTAGCACCAGCTATGTCTGGGTCATTGGTACAGTATAAAAATATTTATTGGCGATTTTTGAGAATAGCACTGGCCGGTTTTGGCCGTTACGTTAGGTAAAGGGTTAATCAATATAAAGTAGAATTTCAAATACAGAGTGTAAACAAATGCTGTCTCCAATATCAAGTTCAACATCACTGTGACCTTGACGTTTGGAACAATGTCTCCAAAATTAATAGGCTACATCCTCTTATCATGGGAAACCCACATGTCAAGTTTGTTTTTTCATCGTTCAAATAGATTTTTAGAGAGTGGAACCAACTCCATAAAGATCACTGTAACCTTGACCTTTGACACAATGTTGCCATGCAGGAAATATTTTTTTACTTATTACCCAATAATACTTCATACAAATTTGGTTTAAATCGGCCAATCGGTTCTAAAAATAGAAATTTTGGGCAGGACCAAAAATCTTGGCTCTCCAAGAGCAACTGAAAATATTGCCCCTCAAACATCCCTTGAACAATCTTTAGTGTGCACCTCAAAAGGAAGCTGAATACCATTTATCAAGTTATTCCATCCACTGGGTCTTCAAAAGACAATTATTTTTAAAATCCAAGGCAAACTGAATTGCCCCTCCCCAGTTATCAATCACATAAAATTTTGTTGGAATCTGTCCATCAGTTTGGGAGGAGAAGACTTAAACTCCACCTTAATGACAGAAGCTGGACAAAATGATCAGTCAGTCAGGTGAGCTTATAGAAGTGCCAACAATAGGGCTGAAACGGTCGGCTCATTTACACAACCAACTAACCGAGAGCTATAACTGGATAATATCCGGTTAACCGTAGCCATTATTTCACCGAATCTGGGATCAAAACTATAGGAATTGGAAAGCAGTATTCTCAGAAACTATTCCGTAGTGTGTATACAAACGAACATTGTCGAGTACTCGACAACATTTGTTTGTATACATACTACGGAATAGTTTCTGTGGTTACTCAGTACTCATGGAAATTGCCGGTCATTAACAAAGTCTTCAACACCAAAGTTGATTATTTCTCAATATATACAGAACAGCTTCGACGTGTAATCTATCTCAAAGAAGAAGTGGCAGATTTACTACGTTTTAACCGTGGAATGACGATCACTATCGATATTTCGGATAACCGGTTGACGTTTTTTTTTATCCGGTTAACCATTTCAGTACTAGCCAACAATTCAACAATCAGCAATCAGTCCATGCCACTCTGAAATGATCAGCTCATCACAAATTTTTAAACACCACTAAATATTTCAAACAAGGTAGTTTACACCTTGGAGGCAGTCTGTGGCCTCTTATTGCTGGCACTAACATATTTATGAGTTGAACACCTTGGAGGCAGTCTGTGGCCTCTTATTGCTGGCACTAACATATTTATGAGTTGAACCAAAATACACTTGTCTTAACTCTCTACCTAACAGGAAAGGCAGACAACACTTGCAAATAAAATTCTTGAATAACTAAATTCTTTCGTTTTTTGTATCAAAAACACAGCTTATCACCTCTCATTGGAACGAGCTCAATGAGCTACATATAAGCTATAAGCAATCTTTTGAGACAAAAAATGAATATGAAAGTGTCAATGACACTGTAGCTCAACTTGTCAAGACAAAGACATGTACATGTATAGTATGTGACACAGCAATGACAAACATCTGGGTAATGACCTGATAACAAAGGTACATATAAAGTATTGTAACGATCTGCACATAAATACTGACCGTTGCCTGTAACAAATGTATAGGTAAAGTATTGTAAAGGTGGGTGACAGTCAGATGCTAAACTAGAAAAAAATCTTTGAGTCCCAGAGTGGGTCTGACTGAACCCCAAAATATTTGTTCCCATAGCACAGTGATAACAAAGGCACCCCAAAGCACACTCGTTCCTGTCCCAAGGTGAAAACAAAGGTACCCAAGAAGTTTTGTGAAGATCAGTTCATAAATACGAGCTGTATAGAACTTGTGACCAAAAACTGATTGGACCTAATTTCGGTACAAAATGGCCACTGGCAGCCATCTTGAATTTTGGACCGTACCCAGAAACACTCATTCTCGTCCCAATGTGATAGATAACAAAGGTACCCAAGAAGTTTTGTGAAGATCGGTTCATAAATACAGCCTCTACCCTGAGTCATATTGACATGTGCACTTACAGTGTATAAGTAGCACTGAATAAATCAAAGTTCATCTAATTTGCATAATTTCTGCAAGAAAAAAAAACCCTTACAATATGTGATGCATTCCATGTTACTAAACATTCATACAAAAATTTATTCAAATCAGAACTTTCATACAGAAGTTCTGTACAAAAGACTGATTGCACTAATTTTGGTACAAAATGGCTGCTGGTGGCCATCTTGAATTTCGGACCACACCCAAAAACACTCGCTCTCATCCCACGGTGATAACAAAGGTACCCAAGACATTTCGTGAAGATCAGTTCATAAATACAGTCTCTAGTCTGAGCCATATTGACATGTGTACTTACTGTGTGTAAGTCGCACTAAAAAAATCAAAGTTCATCTAATTTGCATAATTTCTGCACGAGAAAAAAACCCATGTTATATGTGATGTATCCCATGGTACTAAACATTCACACAAAAAATTATTCTAATCAGCGCTTTTATATGGAAGTTCTGTGCAAAAATCTGATTGCACCTAATTTTGTACAAAATGGCTGCCATCGACCATCTTGAATTTCGGACCGGTCCCAAAAACACTTGTCCTCGTCTCATGGTGATACCAAAGGCACCCAAGAAATTTCGAAAAGATCGGTTCATAAATGCAGCCTATAGCCCGAGCCGTATTGGCATTTGCACTTACAGTGCTGAATGTAACACCAAAAAACATCAAAATTAGTCTACTTTGCACAATTTACGCACGAGAAAAAAAACTGTATTATATGTGATGTATCCCATGGTACTAAACATTCATACAAAAAATTATTCAAATCAGAGCTTTCATATGGAAGTTCTGTACAAAAAACGGATTTCTGCATCATCGGTACAAAATTGCGGCTGGCAGCCATCTTGAATTTCGGACCGCACCAAAAAACACTCGTTCTCGTCCCACGGTCATAACAAAGGTACCCAAGAAGTTTCGTAAAGATCGGTTCATAAATACGGCCTCTAGCTTGAGCCGTATCCAATTGTTGACATACGGACAGATGGACAGATGGACGACGGGCCATGACAAAAGCTCAAATTTGGCTTCGCCAAAGTTGAGCTAAAAATAATGAAAACTCCATGGTGATTTTTGTGAATAGTGCTTGCCTGTTTTGGCTGTTACATTGGGTAAAGGGTTAATAACTGGATAATAATTGTTAAGGAGACATACTCACCTATGATTCCTGAATATTTTGGTTGCTGCAATTCCTTCACTTTTTCTGATCTGAAGTTACCTCCCTGTAGCTTTAGTCTGGTATTCACTACCCATAATGGTGTTGTTACTAGAACGTTAATAACACCTTGGAAAAGAAACAAAAATAAAAACCCAATAAACTGTATGTTTCATTTACAAACACATTTCACCCCAGAGGGTGGACTACACTCAACTGGATAACTCATTGAAGAATATCTCTGTTAACTAGACATGTTAACCCTCATGGAATGCCTGGGATATTCCTGGGAATTCAACGTTGTTCCCAGCGTCCTGGAAAAAGATCTCCTTGGGTTGAAAATCACGAAAAATATCAGTCAAAATATTTGGCAGTTTTGAAATGATTCAAGGTTTGATTTGCGATCAGTTTCAAAAGTTTTATAGTGTAACGGTCCAGCCCTCCCTGTGACCTTGATGACGCCCTGTTACTGTCAGGCCAATTGCCTTTTGGACCCAAAGCACACAATTCTCCACAACTATCAGTAGGATGGGTCACCTTCAGTTGTTGAATGGGGTTTCATTCATAATGGTAGAGTACAGGATCTGTTTCTAGGTTTTGTGCAGCTTTATTCTTATAACAATGAGTTGATAACATAGTTTGCTGGACAGTAGTCAGTGAAGGTAGGTTGCGATGGTTGCCTCTTACCAGCTTCTTTACCTGGGAGTCACTGATTTGGTTTTCAGTGATATAATGTTAGGTCAGTTCTTGGTTAGATTTCTCTGTAATAGGTGTGGTTGACAGTATAGTCAACTGGTAAATGTCAGTGAAGGTAGGTTGCGATGGTCGCCTCTTACCAGCTTCTTTACCTGGGAGTCACTGATTTGGTTTTCAGTGATATAATGTTAGGTCAGTTCTTGGTTAGATTTCTCTGTAATAGGTGTGGTTAACAGTATGGTCAACTGGTAAATGTAAAAGGTTTGGTTGTACTTTCTGGTATGCACAATGGTAGTCCTCCTTCTGTTCAGTTCCAGGGTACATTGTGGTCACGTGGGGTGGCATATCACTATGAGCTTATAAGGGAAACGTGAATTGCCAAGATAAAGTTACTTGAAGCTCACTTAGGGTAAATGTACATGCATAAAAATTATGTTGACACTAGGACACTGGCAGGTGAAACCAAAGCTAACAGCACAGTATAATTGGAGTAAATTAACTTTTCACTGTGAAGAGGGATAAAAAGAATATAACTCAATGAGTAGAACAAGATATACAATTCATCATTATTTTAATATACATATGAGAGCACTCTCATAGGTTGACCTATCCGTTTCAATGTAAACTGTAATGTGTGTACTGAAAGTGGTGGGTATTTCAGTAGTCTAACATATGCCATGTGTTGGTGGCATATAAATAATCTGTGTCTATTCTACTAAAAGTGAAGTATAATCTCCCCTGCAGACTTCCCTAAGCTCAAAAGACTTGCTATCTCCCCTCAATCGTTCAGCCAAAATGAAAGTGTCAATGACACTGTAGCTCAACTTGTCAAGACAAAGACATGTACATGTATAGTATGTGACACAGCAATGACAAACATCTAGGTAATGACCTGATAACAAAGGTACATATAAAGTATTGTAACAGTCTGTACATGAATACTGACCGTTGCCTGTAACAAATGTATAGGTAAAGTATTGTAAAGGTGGGTGACAGTCAGATGCTGAACTAGAAAAAATCTTTGAGTCCCAGAGTGGGTCTGACTGAACCCCAAAATATTTGTTCTCATAGCACAGTGATAACAAAGGCACCCCAAAACACACTCGTTCCTGTCCCAAGGTGAAAACAAAAGTACTCAAGAAGTTTTGTGAAGATCAGTTCATAAATACGAGCTGTATAGAACTTGTGATAAAAAACTGATTGGACCTAATTTCGGTACAAAATGGCCACTGGCAGCCATCTTGAATTTTGGACCGTACCCAGAAACACTCATTCTCATCCCAAGGAGATAACAAAGGTACCCAAGAATTTTTGTGAAGATCGGTTCATAAATACAGCCTCTACCCTGAGCCGTATTGACATGTGTGCTTACATTGTGTAAGTAGCACTGAATAAATCAAAGTTCATCTAATTTGCATAATTTCGGCACGAAAAAAAACCCCTTACAATATGTGATGTATTCCATGTTACTAAACATTCATACAAAAATTTATTCAAATCAGAACTTTCATACAGAAGTTCTATACAAAAGACTGATTGCACTAATTTTGGTACAAAATGGCTTCTGGTGGCCATCTTGAATTTCGGACCACACCCAAAAACACTCGCTCTCATCCCACGGTGATACCAAAGGTACCCAAGAAGTTTCGTAAAGATTGGTTCATAAATATGGCCTCTAGTCTGAGCTGTATAGAAGATGTGTACAAAAAACTGATTAGACCTAATTTCGGTACAAAATGGCCACTGGCAGCCATCTTGAATTTTAGACCGCACCCAGAAACACTTGTTCTCGTCCCAAGGTGATAACAAAGGTACCCAAGACATTTCGTGAAGATCAGTTCATAAATACAGACTCTAGTCTGAGCCGTATTGACATGTGTACTTACTGTGTGTAAGTCGCACTGAAAAAATCAAAGTTCATCTAATTTGCATAATTTCTGCACGAGAAAAAAACCTGTATTATATGTGATGCATCCCATGGTACTAAACATTCACACAAAACAATTATTCAAATCAGGGCTTTCATATGGAAGTTCTGTGCAAAAATCTGATTGCACCTAATTTTGTACAAAATGGCTGCCATCGGCCATCTTGAATTTCGGACCTGACCCAAAAACACTCGTTCTCGTCCCACGGTGATACCAAAGGTACCCAAGAAGTTTCGTAAAGATCGGTTCATAAATACGGCCTCTAGCCCGAGCCGTATTGGCATTTGCACTTACAGTGCTGAAAGTAACCCCAAAAAACATCAAAATTAGTCTAATTTGCACAATTTACGTACGAGAAAAAAACCCGTATTATATGTGATGTATCCCATGGTACTAAACATTCATACAAAAAATTATTCAAATCAGAGCTTTCATATGGATGTTCTGTACAAAAAACAGATTTCTGCATCGTCGGTACAAAATGGCGGCTGGCAGCCATCTTGAATTTCGGACCGCACCCAAAAACACTCGTTCTCGTCCCACGGTCATAACAAAGGTACCCAAGAAGTTTCGTGAAGATCGGCTCATAAATACGGCCTCTAGCCCGAGCCATAGCAGCTTGGCACTTACAGCTCTGAAAGTAACACTAAATAAATCAAAGTCAGTCTAATTTGCATAATTTACGCACGAGAAAAAAACCCGTATTATATGTGATGTATCCCATGGTACTAAACATTTATACAAAACTTTATTCAAATCAGAACTTTCATACAGAAGTTCTGTACAAAAACCTGATTTTTGCATCATCGGTACAAAATGGCCACTGGCAGCCACCTTGAATTTCGGACCACACCTAAAAACACTCGTTCCCATCCCAGGGTCTTAACAAAGGTACACAAGAAGTTTCGTAAAGATCGGTTCATAAATACGACCTCTAGCCCGAGCCATAGCCAATTGTTGACGTACGGACAGACGGCCAGATGGACAGACGGACGACGGACGACGGGCCATGACTATAGCTCAAATTTGACTTCGTCAAAGTTGAGCTAATAAATAGTAGTAACCATACTATCACTACTACTATAATATGGGTGCTAGTGCGTAAAATGAACTACAATAGCATAGGTTGAAGTTTTGTGGTTTTTAAAGTCATTTGGTGGAGTTTCTGGTAAATGTGAAATTTCAGGTATCTGGTATGAATTGGTGGTCGCCGTGGTTATAAAACACTTCTTTTGTGGTTACCTTTGTATGTAAGTAAAGGTCTTTTAAATAAGGTTACTTGGTCATTTGGTTTCTGGTGTTCTGGCTGTTTTTACTATGCTTGCTACTGGTGAATGACAAAAAGAAAGCCTCTGTGAATCAGACACTCTGCTTTTATACATGTGACCACCAGTGACAACAATCACAACCAGATTAACCAATGGGGAGCTGGTAGTAGTTGGTCATAGCGTTTTCAATGATCTAATATGTACAACCAGCCGCATGGTGGGGTGTCACAACCATGTTTAATTGCAGAAATTCCCAGCTCAAATAGCATGCTTATGGCCGACTTGGAAAAAGTTGTAGTTATTTGCAAGCGTGGCGATTACATTTTAACGATTGCCATAATAAAGATACAACAACCCTCATCCCAACAGAGATAAGCTCCGAGGTACAAAGAGAGTTGATGGCTTCTTTACGCGTTACTTTTAATACACAACAATTTACAGTAACGACAATTAACATTAAAATTTAACACAATGAAATTGGGCAAAACTATGAAGGCTGCATTTTGCATTTGCAAACATGGTTGTACAAACGATTATTTTATTAAAGAGTAATATGATTTAACCTGGATATTAATTATATGATTATTATTTTAAGTAGTTTCACAGAATATTCTAATTAAGTGAGAAGTCTTAATATGAAATGTGAGGATTCATGATGTAAATGTTTTGATGAAATTTAAATGGTCTGATTAATTTTTAGTTGAATGAATTTGACTTGACATTTTTGCAGCTTATTTAGAGTAAAATATAGAAAAAACACTAACTTAAAAAATTTGATTTCTCTTACATTCGCTACAATAGTCTTTGCATTACCCTGTTCGAAAATTAATAAAATAATCTTTTATATATTCCTGAGAATTTTCTTTAACCCTTTACCCAACGCAGATGATATCAAAATTTATTATTTTAAATATCATTTTTTAAAATTTTTCAAAAGAATTCAACAAAACCATATCATGTGACCCCTCGTTGGAACGAGCTCGATGAGCTCGTTCCGACGAGGGGTCACATGATATGGTTTTGTTGAAATTTTTTGAAAAATAATATTTTTTCAACTGCTGAATTTGCATATTACGCGGGCGGATGTGGACGATTCGTTAGGTAAAGGGTTAATTTTTATTTCTTTCAGCTCATGTCTTCATGTCTGCTATTCAGCAGCCGCGAAGTGATTGTAGAACTGCAAGAATTTTTTTGAAATTGAACAACTGAAATATCTGAACATTTGAGGTAGTTAATTATTCATTATTTTTTATAAATTATTTGTCTTCAAATTATTGCAACAGTCATGAATTGATTATAGGAGAAGTGCAAGAGAACAATTTTTTTTTTTTGAAGTTTGACATCTACATTTGTTGTACTTGAAACGGAAAAATTATGGTCTTTTTCCTTAATTTTTGGTTCTATTTTTCATTTTTTTTTTTTTGCAAGGGGGAGAGGGAAGGGTATTGGAGAAACTTGATTATTGTTGTGATTCCCATGTTTGTGAATAGAATGCAGTTTTAATAAGCCATTCATCAACATACAGAACCAGCTGAAATGAGCAGTAGTATAACTCCAAAATAAAAATTTATACTAAAAAATTTTGACCATATTTTTATTTTTTCTCTGAAATCCATGCCATTTCCCTGAAAATCAATCTCAATTTCCCTGAAGATTCTAGAGGTTAACATGTCTGCTGTTAACCCTTTATTTAACATGACACCCGAAAACAAAATTCTTGAATCACTAATTTTTTTCATTTTTTGTGTCAAACACATAGCAAATGCTAGTGATGAACAGATTAGTGATGCCGATTCCGATGGATTGAATAGAGCACAGAAAAAATCTGTATTTTGCAGATAAATCACCAATTACGAAAGTTTAATAGTACATTTGTTCTCCGACTCTGCATGTTTAGTACTGGACAATATAAGCCAAAATAATATTTGCAGTATTTTGGGGGAAAGAAGATAGTGATTAACGATATAATCACACGATATTGTTCTCTTGTGAAGGTTGTGTTTATTCTGGTAAATAGTGTTAATACAGTTTTTGTGTGTGAGTACAATACACTCGGCTGTACATGTATTAACCAGAAATATACTGTGCACACATACTTAGTTTCTCCCACCACTGAGGTATTGAGACGTATATAAAGTCGTCTGAGACAGTTGGGAGATATATGCCTGTCTCACCCCACCCACGTGACAGCTATCTCACCCACCCAAGCTATTTGCATATTTAATTATCACCAAAACTATTTAATCATCGCAAATTACGTTTGCTCATGTATGTACAAACAAAATGGACAGCCGTTTGCTTCGACTGACTTTATAAACGAAAAGCAAAACCAGAACACTCCTTAAGAAAAACTTCAACACACCTTAAAAGACTCTATCAGTTTATCGGGGGGAAATATACATCTGATATCATTACGCCCTGTCAAAGTGAAGTACATGTCTGGAAAATTACGTGTGCAGATATGTCGATTTCATTTGAGGTCGCTTCAGTGCATTAACACTCAACAGGCGGTGCTGGTCTGTGTGTTTGGAAGTATATACCTTTGGTATATACCATACTTCTTGGCAAGCTTTTTAAATATCTTACTGGTTTTCTCCTAGAATGAATGCACTAAGAATTATTTTTTTCTTAGAAAATATGGTATTTTCTTACTAATGGCGCTGCATCCCTAAAATGGTGGGAGAAAAATCATCCTCGTTGGGTATCTGGGTGGGACGGGTAAATCTCACCCTCGGGGCAAGATATTTGAGCCAGACACATTGCAAGCCTCGAGTCAGGCTCAAATATCTTGCCCCAAGAGTGAGATTTCCCTTTCCCACACAGATACCCATCGAGGATAATAATAGTCTCATTTAAAAATAAATTTGATGTAAATGTGTGTTGTGAACTTGTGTCCATGGTTTACAGATTGATAGATGCGGGACATATCAGAAATTAATGTTCATTTTTAAACTTTTTACCTCCCTTGACGTGTAACTTCAATTTTTACTCTGCAGTCAACATTGGAGAGAAACATCAAGGGCAGTAACATTGGGGTAACACATCAAGGGAAGTAACTTAATTGAACAATAAACTAAACTGAAAATGTGGTTTGACAGCCATGTGACATACATGTTGCGTAACAATCATCTGCCATTGAAAAAAAGATTGTTTTTGAGTTTTTCCTCCAATTTTATTCTCCTATTGTATTTTGATGCCTGCGTTATGAAAAACTGCAGACTGCCGGCTGAACACAGTGTTTTTATTCGTTAACATTAGGTACTCAATGCAACGTTGTGCAACATCATGGCCAAAGGCCAGTGACTTCAATCAGCCGGGAAACAGTGCCAATCACGTACTGATTGCAGGCAGTAAATCCCATAATATCTCTGTATTACGGATTCGTACATTCTGCTATGCACTACATACATTTTTAATGGGCAAACTTCATTGAAATGGCCAGACATCAAAGAGATTTTTAATAGTCAGATTTAAATACAGAATAATTGGAAATTGCCAATTTTTAACTGCCGGTTGTCATTAATTGGCTGATGCCCCATAACCGGCCAGTTCCAATTGACAATTCTGATTATCGGTTCTTCACTAGCATATGCCCCATCATTGGAATTATGAGCTCAATGAGCTTGTTCCAATGAGCTATGTTTTTGAGACAAAAGATAATAAAAATTGAATGGTGATCATCGCGACTACAGTTAGCCAGTTTTGGCTGTTGCATTGGTCAAAGGGTTAACTTCATATTTTGTAATAAAAATATTGTGTCAATCAATTTATCATATATATTCAATAAAAAATTACATATTACATGTGTCTTGCAAACATATAGTGCACAGATAAAGAAACCCTCTTAATGGAATTAAAATTTCAATTTTTCTAGGACTTTTCTAGGAAAAAATATCTGATGAACAATGCTTCCAACAAAGAAGAAAAGAAAGAAGAGGTAACCTGTCAATGGTACAGAAAAGAGTATTTTAATGTACTACATGTACTTGCATGACAAATCTTAAGCCTGTTCCATTAACCCATGGGGGCAGGACAATTTTTTCAGAATTTCAGCTGCACAATCAGCCTGCAAGTGTAGTTGCTTAGCAGTAATTACCAGCCTGTTGCCAAAACTGGACTAGAACCCACTTCCAGGGTTATACATATTTTTGAGGGTTTTCTGCACAACTTCCACATGATTGAATATTGGGGCACCTGCAATGACAGCACTAAATGTGTTTGTTGGTGTTTAAGGTCACTTTCATAATATCAAGCATATCTTGGCCATAATACAAGTTTTAAGTTAACCTTAGCCAACAGTTTTTTTATTTTTTATTTATGCTGGTCTTTGAAGGATAAACACCAAGGACATTGGGTGGATAATAATTAATAAGCAAATAAAACAGGACTTGTTAACCACAGTAATCAATCACTACTTCTATTACCAGGGTTCCCATAGGCATAAAGTCAGGATTTGGTCTTCAAGGATCAAGCATGTAAGGCATTACAAGCAATGGTTTGGAAGGGAAAAAAATTGAAATTGTCAGTTTTGATAAAAAAGTTTGGCAGAAAGTTTAATATTCAGACCATAGTGTGCTTCTGTGTGGCACTACTGGGTGGTATTATGGTTACTGTGGATATAGCCAATCCTGATTGCCGATGAGGGGACACAATGGCATTGTGTGTTAAGGCGCACTGCACGTCAATGATGTACTTGCCTTCTACCACTGCTAACCCTATTTGTGCAAAGTTAATAAGTTGGTGAGTCTAACAGTTGCTTGCTGCTATTTGGTTGTTCTCTTCGGCTACCTCCAAATGTAAAACTGTCCAACATGATGTAACCCTGGCTGTTGAAAGTGTCATTTAACCCTTTACCTAACATGAAAAGCAGATGACACTTGCAAAAAAAATTCTTCAATAACTAATTTTTTTCATTTTTTGTCTCAAAAACATAGGTTATGACCCCTCGTTGGAACGAGCTCGACGAGCTCGTTCCAACGAGGGGTCATAACCTATGTTTTTGAGACAAAAAATGAAAATATTTTAAAAATTAATTGGCGATTTTTGAGAATAGCGCTGGCCGGTTTTGGCCGTTACGTTGGGTAACGGGTTAACACCAATAAACAAACAAACAATTTGACTCAAACTCAATAACCTTAGCAACACGACTGGATATGAAAAATATAGTATACTGCAGTATACAGTACAGTTGCCATGGATTGGTCGTAATCCACACATGGGCAGTGATGTCCACGCATGCATTTACCAGGCGATAAAAATCATCAGCATCAAAATTTTAATTAATTAAGCACCAGGTTGTACCCAGTGCTTCATTAATTAATTTTTTTAGGATTATTCCTATAATTAGTGTTTGGAATCTAATATTATTGCGTCCATGGAAATATTGTGGAAAGTGACGAGTCTATACTGTATATCACCACCTACTGAAACTTAAGGGACAGTAAGCCACTAATTTGAAAATGAAAAGTGTCAATGACACTGCAGAAGGGACTAAAGGGACTCCAAGAAGGGACAAAACTATACAGATCAAGTAATGTCAAGTCATTCACTCAAATTTCTACAGAAAAGACATCACACCAAAGCTACATATGAAATCTGAAAATGAAAGTGTCAGTGACACTGTAGTTTAACTTGACTGTGTGTAGTATTTGATGAAAAGGATAATGTTCAATGTTTATGAAAGGATTATGAAATAAGACAAGAATTGTGATAATTGAGAATATGTTAATTTCTGTTGCTGTTTTCAATTAGAATAATTTGAGGTGCAGACTGTACTAAAGAATTGAGGCCTGGGTTAATGTGGCCCTCACAGTTAATGCATGTCAACCAAAGTTACCAAGTTACAGTAAAATCATTCCAAAATGAGTCATCCTACAAGTTACAAAGAAATCGAAATCCCTTCATAAATATAACTTGTAGACTTTGATAAAGGAATCTAGGTCATGTGACGGTTCGGCAGTCATGGCTGACCGGTCATGACCAAAATAAAATAGACTCATCTAGATATCATACCAAGTTATCCTACCAAGTTACAATGAAATCCCTTCATAAAAACAACCTGCATACAGTGCCAAAGGAATCTAGATCACGTGACCAGACGGCAGTAACGGGTAACCAATCGTGACTAAAATACGACAGTCTCATCTAGACATCATATCGACTTATCTTTCCAAGTTACAATGAAATCGCTTCATAAATATGAACAGCAGACTGCTAAACAAACCTAGTAGACTGTGCTAAACAAATCTAGGTCACGTGCCTGTGTGACCATCCCAGTTGACCAATCACAGCTAAAATAGGACATTCTGATCTAGACATTATAGAGAGTCATCCTACAAAGTTAAAATAAAATCCCTTCATAAATACGACCTGTAGACAGTGCTAAAGGTTTTTGAGCCTGCGTACCCATCATGGTTGACCGATCGCGACCAAAGGGGACATTCTCATCTAGATCTTATACAGAGTCATCCTACCCAGTTACAATAAAATCCCTTCATAAATAAAACTTCTAGACTGTGCTAAAGGTTTTCGGGTTCGCGTACCCCTCATGGATGACCGATCATGACCAAAAGGGGACATTCCCATCTCGACATTATACGGAGTCATTCTACCAAGTTACAATGAAATCCCTTCATAAATATGACCTGTAGACTGTGCTAAAGGTTTTCGGGTTTTGGGCTCGTGTAGCCATTATGGTTGACTGATCGCGACCAAAAGGGGACGTTCTCATCTAGAAATGACCTCAACCATGCATATGACATTTTGTGATGATCGGACAAGAACTAGGGGGTGTAGCCTGTGCCAAAGAAAATGTGAACAGACTGACAGACTAACAGACTTCCGCACGCATAATGGCAATAGTTTATCTTGACTTTGTCAAGTTAAGTTAAAACTCGGGTGAGGGATGGGCCCTGTTGGGTGTACAAATGGAAATGTTGACAATTTTTTTTGTCAAATCCATGATGGCCAGTAGCAGCCATCTTTTTCAACAGAATGCAGAAAAATTTGATAACTCCCATCTAGACATCATTTTGAAAAAGATCGGGTGAGAGGTGCTGCTTATGGAATTGTTGACAATTTATATGCCAATCAAAGATGGCCGTTGATGGCCATATTTTCCAACGAAATTCAGAAAAATTAGATAGCTCCCATCTAGATATTATACCAAAACCACACATATGAAATTTGAAAAAGATTGGGTTAGAAATGCGGCCTGCAGGTCGTGCTAATGGAATTGTAGACAATTCATATGCCAAATCCAAGATGGCTGCTGGCAGCCATAATTGTTAATAAAATTCAGAAAAATTTTATAGCTCTCATCTAGACATCACACCAAAGCTATATATGAAATTCAAAAAAAGATCAGGTTAGAGATGCAGATTGTAGGGTGTGCTAATGGAATTGTTGACAAATATTTGATAGCTCCCATCTAGACATCACACCAAAGTTACATATGAAATTTGAAAAAGATCGGGTGAGAGATCCAGCCGGTAGGTTGTGCTAATGGAATTGTTGACAATTTATATGCCAAATCTAAGATGGCCACTGGGGTCCATGTTTTTCAACGAAATTTGGAAAAAATTGATAGCTCCCATCTAGACATTGTCCCAAAGCTACGTGTGGAATTTGGGCTGATCAGATGAGAGCTTCAGCCTGTAGGGTGTGCTAAAGGAATGGTTGGACCATTTACATCCAAATCCAAGATGGCAACTGGCGGCTATATTTTTCAACGAAATTCGAAAAAAATCGATAGCTCTCATCTAGACATTGCCCCAAAGCTACATGTGAATTCTGAAACTGATCAAGTAGGAGATGTGGCCTGTAAGGTGTGCCAATGAAATTGCTGACAATTTATATGCCAAATCTAAGATGGCCACTGACGGCCATGTTTTTCAACAAAATTCAGAAAAATTTGATTGCTTCCATCTAGACATTGTCCCAATGCCACACAGGAAATTTGGAACTGCTCGGGTGAGAGCTGCAGCCTGTAGGGTGTGCAAAAGGAATTGTGGATGGACCGACGTATAGACGTATGGACAGACATACATAGAGATGGAAAAGGGGTCACAAACCATCCCAATAGCTCATACCTGCTGACGTTGTCATCTTGATCTAAAAATGGCTTGGATTTTAAATGTATGTGAAAGGGCAGTAAAAAAAAACCACTGTATGAATAGTGTTAAGACATCAGAAGCAATGTGAAATCACATCAATCTGTAATTAAAGGCCTTAATGCAGACATATCTTCATAAAATATGGCATTGCCTTTGCGAAGATATAAACAAAATTCATAGAAAGAATCAACACTGTGACATAGTTTCTCAATACACGTGGTTTCTAATTTTCCCTTCCCCATTGTCTCAATATATGACCACCACAAACAATTGTGCATTATTTTAGCAATAACTGACATTATTAGATCAATAACTTCATATTATTTTTAATAATGCACATTTATGCTTCCAATCAAATTCAAAGCGCACTTATCAACAATGACAATCTGGATCAAACTGCATGAAGAGAACACAGCTTTTTAAAAGCAAAAAAATGCCGATAGGATCACCAAACCAATGTCGAGTTGTGACAGCACAAAAGTGGGTTTAATCATTATCAACTTATCGGCTGGAAGCCAGTTGTTTACAATTTACTATGTGAAGGGTCACTGTGACCTTGACCTTTGACCTAGGGATTCCAAAATAAATAAGGCTCTTTCTTGCACCAATGTCAACTTATCTATGAAGTTTCATGAATGTGGGTGGAACCATTATCAAGTTATCATCCGGAAACCAATTGTTTACAATTTATTATGCTCAAGGTCACTGTGACCTTGACCTTTGACCTAGCGAGTCCAAAATAAGTAGGGGTCTTCCATTCACCTAGGCCAACCTACCTATGGAGTTTCATGAATGTGGGTCAAACCATTATCAAGTTATCATCCGTAAACCAATTGTTTACGATTTACTATGTTGAAGGTCACTGTGACCTTGACCTTTCACCTAGTGAGTCCAAAATAAATAGGGTTCTTCCTCTCAAGAAGGCCACCCTACATATGAAGTTTCATAAATGTGGGTTGAACATAGTCAAGTTATCATCCAGAAACAATTGTTTATGATTTGCTATGTTCAAGACCACTGTGACCTTGACCTAGTGATTCCAAAATAAATAGGCTTCTTCCTCTCACTGATGCCAACCTACATATGAAGTTTCATGAACGTGGGTCAAACCATAATCAAGTTATCGTCCGGAAACAATTTTTACAGATTTACTATGTTGAAGGTCACTGAGACCTTGACCTTTCACCTAGCAAGTCCAAAATAAATAGGGTTCTTCCTCTCACTGATGCCAACTTACCTATGAAGTTTCATGAACATGGGTCAATTCATTATCAAGTTATCATCCGGAAATCAAGGGTTTTGATTTACTACCGTACTGACTCGTGTCGAAGCCCATACTTGTGCCGAAGCCCACCCTCCCTGCTTTTTCAGATTTGTGAATCAGGGTGCCCTACTCGGGTCAAAGCCCACCCCTCACCTCCCAAGTTTCAAATTGGATGAAAGTTGTTTGAGACAAGACGTCAAATTTACAGGGATCAAATGGAAAAACAGGTGACTTGTTGCAACACTGTACTTACCAAATAGAACTGTAATACTGTATTATATTTTTTGGAGTTGAGATTTTTGTGTTGTTAAATTCGTCTTTTGTGTAATACATTATGTCTGTGTTCAGTGTAATAAGTCTTTATTAAAAAATTATATATCCCAAGCAAAATTGACTTGTTTATTTTTTTGTCAACTTCATTTGGAAGTTGTCACTTGTTTCAAATGAGTGTGCTGGCTGCTGTCAATAGTTGTCTGAAACACGCCCACAACATATAGATTTCACAGTGGTTGAATATCATCAGAAAGATACTGATTGAACACTGCCACTTTCGAGCGGTGCACAACTCACTGTGAAAGAACACTGCCACTTTCGAGCGTGCACAACTCATTGTGAAAAATGGGTGTTCAGAAATTAATGAGAAAGTGGTAATTAAAAATAAAAAATAATTACAACTCTGGTATTTGAGAATTATATAACAATATAACCAGGGATATGATTTATGACTTATTGGTTCAATAAAACATGGTCATTTATCATTTCATCATGCTCTGCAACATGTGAAGTTATGACTTTCAGTGTAAAATCAATTTTTCGAATGTTGCCAAGGGAGGCAACTATTTTGTTATTCATATTCCGCTGTGTAAATTTTATCTGGTCTTCATATTATGATCTTTTTTTATTGATTTGTGTGAAGCTATATTTTGTTTTATTTGTAATAAATGTACATATTTAAAAAACAGCTATTTTTAAATAGACTATATATATATGTTTGTCTGTTTTCAAGGGGGTGGTTTGCAGTGTTGATTGACATACTTACGTCCATTTCTGGCTTCGAGGGTAACCTGTACAAAAAAAAAATGAAAACAACACCGCATGGTTTTCTGTTTGTTTTATTCATTAAATTGAGGATTGAAAACCGAAATCTGAAAATGAAACGTATGTACAAGATAATTATGAGAATTTTGAAAGCAAATTCTATAAAATTGGTAGGGGGTTTCCAAAGAAACGTAACATACCCAGTGGATACTTACTTGTCTTATATCGCCAATTCCCCCCTCCCCCCTGCCCCCCCCCCCCCCCCCCCACTTTGCAATTTATCCAGTGCAAGCCTTAGGCTTGGACACGAGTCAGTACGGTGTGTTCATTCAGTCACTGTGACCTTCACCTTTGACCTAGCGAGTCCAAAATAAATAGGGTTCTTCCTCTTACGAAGGCCAACGTACATATGAAGATTCATGAATGTGGGTTCAACCATAGTCAAGTTATCATCCGGAAACCAGTTGTTTATGATTTAGTATGTTCAAGGTCACTGTGACCTTCACCATTGACCTATTGAGTCCAAAATAAATAGAGTTCTTCCTCTCATCAAGGCCAACCTACCTATGAAGTTTCATGAACGTGGGTCGAACCATTATCAAGTTATCATCCGGAAAACAATTGTTTACGCACGTCCGCCCAACCGCCACCCACCATTCATCAAACTATAAGTTGAGTTTCATTTTGTCACAAGTCGACTGAAAATGCTGCATATGGAAAATGATATTTTGGGTTCACATGGATATCCAAAAATCAAATTCAAGCACTATTTAAGCACTATTCAAACACTATGATAAGGATTTTCAAGGAGTATTATCACATATTATAGTGTATACTGTTACGTTGCACTGTCACATCAAGTTGATTTTGTATCGTATTTAATATGACAAAAAATTAGGAAATGCCATAAGTGAGCTTTTAAAAAAATTATTTCACCAATTGCACAATTATTTTCACAACCTACCTTATAAAAGGGTAAATCCAAATTTTTTCGGCATTACCATAACTCAATGAATCAGTACTCCATCTATAAATAATATTTCAATGATACTAAAAAAAACCCACTCAACTCGTTTTTGAGTCATGTTGAGAGGCTTGTATTTTTTCCAAAACCCACTTCCAATGCACATATTGTGGTTTATCATCAAATACCACCCTTATTTGTAAATGAATGAAAACTGTATATTTTATATACAATCGCTTCCAATAACTATCCGAGTCCGAAAAACAAATCTTTTGATTTTTTAGAAGCATAGATCACTTTAATTCATCCGCTTCAAGTATACCATTAGGCAATGAAATCAAAAGAAACTAGAACTATCACTGGGTTTTGGGTTTTTAGAGGAATGCACTTCTGATCATGTAGGCGAAGGCCATAAGGAAATTGACTGATAAATGTAGGAGGAGTTGCGCACACAAGAATTTCATGTAGAAACCCATATTAAATCAAAGTTCAAGAGAGATAACCTGGTTAAAATTGTCGCAGATCAAAAATTTTGGAATATGCGCATGTTCACTTAGTAGTGATGATGTTTGAAAGGTTTCTTCAAAATCGGTTCTTTAAAGTAGGAGGAGTTGTGCACACAAGAATTTGTTCGGACGGAAAGACATACGGACGGACGGATGGACGGACATACGGATGGACGTACAGGGCGATTCCTATATAGCCCCCACTTCTTCGAAGCGGGGGTATAAAAATGCATGTAAAAGCAAATGTAAAAAGCAATTTTTCGTGACGTACTGTATGTCAGTTTTCAATGAGGATGATTACTGGTCAACTTTCCTAGGGAATCCTTCAGGAGAGAGATTGTTGTGACAAAATTATGTCGTAACTGAAATTCTGGGAATTCGTTCATGACCTTTTTGCATAGATAAAAGTGATGTGGCTCCCTGTGTGAGTCTCTGATCGATATATGTTATTGCACATGTGTGGGGTGGATTAGCATGAAAGTTATGGTCTCAAAAGTTGTAGGTAAACTGAATTCAAGTACTTTTTCGAGGAAGGTGGTTGAAAATCAAGAACATTTCAAAAATATAAACAAATTCAAGCACTTTTCAAGAAAAGGGTCTAAATTCAAGAACTTTCATTTGCGAACAAACCTTGATAATACAGTTTGTACTATGCTGGAGTATTCTGGGAGTGATTAGATAACCAGTTTGGGTTCACTAATAACCGCATGCCATTTTTAAACAAGAGGCCCCGGGGGCCCTGAGGGCGCTCAGCTGACATGGTAGCCTAAATATCAACCCAGAGAATTAATTTCCACAAGTTGCATCTGCTCCTCCTAAGAAAAGCTGAAACCAAATATCCAAATATTCTGACCAGTGGATCTAAAAAAAGATTTTTAAAGAATATTCCTCATATTGAACTAAGTCATAATTCGGGCTCCCACAGAGAGCACATATATGAACCCTGGGACTTGGCTTTAACAAACCTGAATCTCACACCCCTAAGGATTCTGCACACCAAATATCAAAACATTCCGACTGCTGGATCTGAAGAAGAAGATTTTTAAAGAAAATTCCTCATTTTGAACCAAGTTACAATTCGAGCTCCCACAATCAGCCCAAATATGGACCTAGGGACATGGCTTGAACAAACTTGAATCTTACCCCCCTAAGGATGCTGCATAAAAAATATCAAAAGCATTCATCTGCTGGATCTGAAGATTTTTTAAAGAAAATTCCTCATTTTGAACTAAGTTGTCAATCAGGCTCCCATAGTGAGCCCAAATATGAACCAAGGGACTTGGCTTGAACAAACTTTAATCTCAGCCCCCTAAGGTTGCTCCATGCCAAATATCAAAACATTCCAACTGCTGAATCTGAAGAAGAAGATTTTTAAAGAAAAATTCCTCATATTGACTAAGTTATAATTTGGGCTCACACAGGGAGCCCAAATATGGACCATGGACTTGGCTTTAACACACTTGAATCCCCCCTCTCCCCCCCCCCCCCCCCCCTCTCCCCAAGGATGCTACTCACCACATATCAAACCATTCCGACTGCTGGATCTGAAGATGATTTTTTAAGAAAATTCCTCATTTCGAACAAAGTTACAATTCAAGCTCCCACAGTGAGCCCAAATATGGACTTAGGGACATGGCTTGAACAAACTTGAATCTCACCCCCCTAAGAATGCTGCATACCAAATATCAAAACATTCCGACTGCTGGATCTAAAGAAGATTTTTAAAGAAAGTTCCTCATTTTGAACTAAGTTATAATTTAGGCTCCCACAGTGAGCCCATATATGAACCCAGGGACTTAGCTTTAACAAACTTGAATCTCACCCCCCTAAGGATACTGCACACCAAATATCAAAACATTCCGACTGCTGGATCTAAAGAAGATTTTTAAAGAAAGTTCCTCATTTTGAACTAAGTTATAATTTAGGCTCCCACAGTGAGCCCAAATATGAACCCAGGGACTTGGCTTGAACAAAATTGAATCTCACCCCCCTAAGCATGGTGCATACCCAATATCAAAAGATTCTGCCTGCTGGATCTTGTGAAGAAGATTTTCAAAGAAATATGCCTGAAATGCACTAAGTTCAAATTTGGGCTCCTATACTGAGCCCAAATATAAACCCAGGGGGCCGATTTGAACAAACTTGAATCAGATCCACCCCACAATGTTGTATACCAAATATCAAAAGATTCTGCCTTCTGGATCTGGAGAAGATGATTTTTTAAGAAATTTGCCTGAAATGCACTAAGTTTGAAATCGGGCTCCTATACTGAGTCCAAATATGAACCCAGGGGGCCGATTTGAACAAACTTGAATCAGATCCACCCTACAATGTTGCATACCAAATATCAAAAGATTCTGCCTGCTGGATCTGGAGAAGATTTTTTAATGTTTTTCCCATTGCCTACAGTGTTAAAAAGTGCCGAATCAGCACTTTTTCGAAGTCCCGAAACTGTACCCTATGATAAAACCGATGGCAATTTTTTTTACCAATTCTTTCTGTTGGTCCTAAGGAAGCTTCACACCAAATAAAAATTCTCGGTGCCGTGCAGTTTTAGAGATATGGGCGTTTTAATTTCTTTCTATTTTTAGCTCTTGCGGTTCCCATGGGGCTACGGGGAAAAAAAAATCAGCATAAATTAGGTACTTATGACCCAATAAGCTCTCACATAAAATTTGGTTCAAATTAGCCTCTCGGTTTGGAAAGTTAAAAAATTTATAGTAATTTATATATTTTTTATACTTACCAATGACCCAGACTTAGCTGGTGCTAACTCTTAAAAATATAGGGCCAAACACAAATTTTGCCCCCCAATCCCCCCAAATTTGCATCTAAAACCAAAGAAAACATGTCCTGAATGGCCCTCCACACTTCACCTCTACTGCGCATGTGCAGTGTCAAGGACGTCCCGAAATTGGCGCCATTAATCATTCTTGTAACCAGTGCCCGGGGAGGTATGAGTTCCCAACTCCTGGGAGGGCCACCCCCGTCTGGGCTATTGGTAAGTATAAAAAATATATAAATTACTATAAATTTTTTAACATTTTTATACTGTACCAATGACCCAGACTTAGCTGAATAGTAAAAAGGCTGGAGGGCCTAGGACATAGAGCAAGTTGAAATACGCTCAATTATATAAAATAGAGTCATCCCCTCTAGGGGAAAAGGAGTATTAGGCCTTACATGTATCTTTCTTATTTATAATAAATTAGAAAGACACAACACCTTCCAAAATTGAGCATCATAACATCCATGTACTCTATTAATATCCAGTATAATCCTTATACTAATAATTTTTAAAGTAAGCCAATAAATAAAGTCTAGAGAATAGAGACTCTTTATACTCCTTAAAAGTTGATATATTCAAAAGCTATACTTTAAAAACTATGACCTTAATGAATTTTTAAAACATAAACTTCTCACTTAAAAGCCATCCCAGTAACAGCTCAGAATTACTAACTCCGGAGGAGGTATCCCCTTGTTTTCATAATAAAACAGGTGACCCAAGGGAACACCCTCCCCCCCCCCCTCTTTTTCTTGCCCTGGGTCAAATAGCCCCAAGCGAAGAGGGCAGCAGGACGGAGTCACTGCCGGAACAGAAAGCCTACCTAGCTATAGTAGCAACTGTTAAGTGAATGACATTTTGAGCAGTAGATAATAGACCTAACAATGGAGGCCTCCAAAAATGGACTCAATATTCTGAGATAAAAATTCATGAATGTGGATGGCTGAGCGCAATGAGCAGCCTTCAAAAATCTATAATAGTGACACTATTAGTGTAAGCCCAAGATGTAGAAAGAGCTCTTACTTCATGAGCCGAAATCTCAAGCACAAACTGCTGAGTCAATGATATACCATAAGCAGTACTGATAGTTAATTGAATCCATTAGCAATACAATGGAGCGTAATGTCCTTCTATTAGGCATCAAAGACAGAATAATCTTACGTCCGTACTAATAAACTGATATCTGTTTATAAATACGTAAACTCTAACCGGACAGAGTAAAGGCCTATGCCCGTACGAAGACGGAAGGACCTTAATAACAATAGGTTCCGGATATTATTAGGAGCCTGACTCTTAACCAAAAATCTAACCTAAGTAGTAAAGGAAGTAGTGTTTCCGTCACTAGAAAAGTGAGAATCGTCCACCGATAGTGCATGAAGCTCACTGACTCCTCAGTAAAAGAGAAGACTAACAGAATTACTGTCTAAAAAGGTCAGAATTTGAAAACTACAGTTTCCAGAGGCTCAAATGATTACTTAGCTAAATAAGAACCGAAGCTAAATTCCATATAGGAATTTAATCTAATGATTCTAGGTCTATTTATCGAAAAGTTTCTAACTGACTTAGATAAAGAGACATAACACTCAATTGTAAACTATCATAGAGTGCATAGGTATGAGATAACATAGACCTATAACCTTAATAGTAACAGGCTGCAGTAGATCTTGTCAAACAAGTATACTAGAAAGTTGCAATGTCAAGTATGAAGGGATCAAAAATATCAACATAATGATCCCTACACCAACGACGGAAGAGCCTCCACTTTAGCCGCATAGTATAGCGAAGAAGAGGTTCTCCTACAGTAAGAAATCGCGTCCAAAGGTCGTCCTGTACAATGCTTGCCATGCAAGAAGGACCACACAACGGAATACGTGAAGGTTGAGACCTTGTGGGTTGTGATGAAGTTGACACGATTTCCCCCGTGAAAGAAGATCCTCTCATGGAGGAAGTTTTCGCGGTAAGTCCCACAGTAGACACCTGAGTAAATTTACCCACGGTCTCTGTGAAGACAGAGATGCTATCAACAGAATTGTATTATGGATATTTATTTTAGCAATACTTGCTGAATCAACAGCGCTGGAGGATACGCATATCCTATCATTCCGTCCTATTAGATCAATAGAGCGTTAACAACATAAGCTCAGGGATCCGGACATGCAAACACATACGTCTGCAAATGAATAGTGAGTTGTGTCACAAATAAATTATCATTGGGCGTTCCCATTGATAGCAAATCTGACTGAATACTTGTTTGTTGAGAGTCCATTCTGACGGCAACAAGCGACCCTTACGTGAAAGGGAGTCTGCTAATACAATCAGACGACCCAGAATATGACGGACCGAAGCAGAACTTGGTGTACTATAACAAACAGAAGGATTCTTTCCGTTAAATTGAATAACGGAATCGAATGAGTGCCTCCCTGGTTCCGGAGATACGCAACTACTGTCGTATTATCGGACAGGATTTGGACATGCGTTTCTGAATAATGTTCATCCAATGACATAGTGCAAGCCTAAAGAACATTATTCCCTGGAAGATAAGTGCTTGCCTAGAAACTGCAGAACCCAAAGACCCTGGCACTTCGAATCCGTTGGGATCAATATTGTACCCCATCCTGTTTGACTGGCATCTGTCATAATCATAAAACTCGGATCCGGCAACTGCAGTGGCACTCTCTGAGTCAACCACCGAATGTTGCCCCAGTCTGAATCTCTTGCTACACTTGATAGACAAGAGAATGTGTATATCGAGCAATTCATAGATTGCTGAAGAGTTGCCGTCGAAGAGAAGCTTCTCCGAGACCGAAGCGACTCTGAGAGAGTTCTTCACCTTACTATCCACGCGCGTGGATGTAGCTAGGGCTGCATCACGTCAAACCAACTCCAGGTTGCCACTGAAGGGCGGAGTTATACGTGGAAAAACTACTGCCCTTGAAAGAAATCACGTTGAGGATCATACCCTGGAATTCTTTCTCTTGAAGATGTAATGATAACGCCTCAGTAAGGTGGTCTACGTATGATAAAGCGTCTAAGTTAAGTCTATTAGACATCATTGTCGTTTCCAACATCGTGGTTGGAATTGACATAGACGGCGAAAAAGATAATTCCCAGTCTTCAACCCCGCCGTCTAGACGCATATGAACTCTCGGTATGCCCTGTTCTGCCAAAATAAATTATTTCCTAGAATTGATAAAAGGCAGAAGAGCATTGCGGACAAGAAACTAGACTATCATGCTTGGTAGCAAGCTTATATATAGTGTCGTTAAATAATTCAAATGTTCTAATGACATTATTGGACTGTGTCGGTAAGTCAGGGAGAATGTCCCTGAACCGATCAAAAACTCCGTGTCCAATGACGCTATTAGTCTCTTATCCAGCATCGCAGCAATGTAGTCCGACAGAACAACCTGTGGAAGATAATGCCGGAAGAAATGTATGGCAGCTTCCGTTGTTCCGAAAGGGAAAGCTCGAAATCGTCTGAATCCCTTTCACCATCCTGTCGGACCCTATAAAGTATTCGGTCGTCCGAACCTGATGCAACAGCGGAGCGCACCGACCCAGCGCCGTCGGATAATTCCTGATCCGACCGAGAATCTGTCGATTGCTGGGATGCTGCGATAAACTGTGCTAACTTGGATAGCATGTCCATCACTGAGGCCTGTGGAAAAGCGGTCTTACGATGCATTGCCGCTGGAAGCTCCGTGTTCGTTACCCCGTGCTTACTTCTATTATGCGAACGAACGGAGTGTATAGGCCTCGTGTCCCTTGGCTACCGGATGGCATGACCTGTTCGCCGTGGAATCACTGAATGACGAAGCTGGCCGGATATTCAATGTCATGTAACCAATGTGCAGTCGTGTGTGCTGCTGTGAGGATGAGGAAGCATTATCGACAGTCTCTTGGACTGTCAATATAACGGAGCGTCCCAAGCGGCGGATATATGCTCCGAATGCGAAATATCTGTACCACAACATCTGGTCCCATATGTTGTTGTACGAGAGAGGGACCTCTCTCGCTCGCAGCCCGGACGGACCTGGACGAGCTAGGAACCGGACTAACAGGCTTCCTCCGATCTGTCCTCTAATCCATCGTCACTGGGTGTGTACTAAAGTTTATTATAGTGCTCGCATCACCCAAATCTCCTTCCTAGACCGCAACGGACGAACCCGGCTGCTGAACCATTCGATGAATGGACGCTACACCGGGTGAGCTAGTGAATGTCAACTCCGTCGATCCCACTAGGGACCTCTTAGGCGATTGACATATTCCATGAGCACTTATTGCCGCTAGCTCTTCATTAACTATGACAACAGAGGCACACTTTTGAAAGACATCTCCGTAACTTTGCGAACAAGAAACCAGACATGCTTGTTAATAGCAAGCAAATAATAATATATATAGCATCGTTCAATAATTCGAAAGTTGTGTGACATTATTGGACTATGTCGGAACTGAGGGACGATGTCCCTGAACCGAACCAAAAATTTCTATGTCCACCGACGCTATCAGTTTCTTATCCGGCATCGCAGCATTCTGGTCCGACGAAAGAACCTCTAGAAGATAAAGTCAGATGACATAAACAACAGCTTATGTTGTTCCGAAAGGGAAAGCTTGAAATCCTCCGAATCCCTTTCAGCATCCCGTCGGACCGGATGAAATTTTCGGACGTCCGTACCTGCTTCCACGGAGCGTCCCGACCCAGCGTCGTCGGATAATACATGATGTGATAGATTCTGTCGTTGCTGGGATGCTGCGATAAGCTGTGCTATTTGGGATAGCACGCCCATCACCGAGGCCTGTGCAGTAGCGGTCTTATGATGCATTGCTGCCGGAAGCTCTGTGTACGTTGACTCCCGCACACTTTCTTATGCGAACGTCCGGAGTCTGCAGGCCTTGTGTCCCTGGCTACCGGATGGTGTGACCTGGTCGCCGATGATTCTCTGATTGGCGAAGCTGACTGGATATCCGACGTCACGTAGCCAAGAGCGGTCGAGTGCACTACCATGAGAATGAGGAAGCCTTATTGACAGTCTCTCCGGACTGACTATATATCGGAGCGTCCCGAGCGGCGGACGTATGCTCCGAATGCAAAACATTTTGTACCACAACATCTGGGGCCAGACGTTGCTGTATGAGAGAGGGGCCTCTCTCGCTCGCAGTCCGGATGGACCTGGACGAGCTAGGAACCGGACTAAAAGGCTTCCTCCATTCTCCCTCTAATCCGCCGTCACTGGGTGTGCATTTGGTTGATTTATAGTGCTCGCATCACCCCAAAACTCCTTCTAGACCGCAACAGACGAACCCGGCTGCCGAACCATTCGATGAATGGATGCTACACCGGGCGAGCTAGCGGACGTCAACGGCCGTCGAACCTACTAGGGTCCTTTTAGGCAATTGAAGTATTTACATGAGCACTTTTCCGCTAGCTCTTCATTAATTGTGACGACGGAGGCACACTTTTGGAAGACATCACGGATACATCACCCTATTCTTGATCGTCTGAAATAGAGATTGATAAAGTAGAGTGATCCTGCAGGGAAAGGACCGGAATGGCCAATTCCCCACTAACATAACGTGACATGCGCTTCCCATGTTGTCATCGAAATTAACACATACAGAACAGGAGTTAGCGCGAGTACACTGACTACATATACAATGATTATGAAAGTCAGAGGAAGATTTCCTCTTATTACAATTGAACAATATCCTTTCATTGTGAAAAGAAAACAAAGTCCTAGTACTCGCACCAACCCCTGACAATCAAAATACATAATAATATGATCCATTAATATAGAAAAAATAATTGCAATCAAAAAATTTTGAAAAAATATTTTTTCAGAACAGCCCAAGTTTCTGAAAAGTAACGTTGAGCCCCAATGGATCCCAAGCCTAAGTGTGGACAAAAATTCTAAAAATATTTTAGACAATTTATGCAACACTTACGAACAATAATAATGTATCTAGTTATGATTAAATTAACATCCAGATATTATTTTCAAGAAATCCCCCCTCACACAGAGGGCTGTTGTAAATGTAAACAATAAGTGTAAAAACACTAGAACAAGACTCCAGGCACCCTGGCCTGAAATCAGTTACCAATAATACACTATCTGATGCAAAACAGAGACTTCCAGGGAAGAAACTGCAGAACATCAGATGGTAGATGCAGAACACTACGCCTAACCACCCATAGGTGAAGACGAAAACATGGGGAAAAGAACAGAATTCATTCTGTTATCAAGCTAAAACTCCCAAGAAATTTTAGTAATAAAATTACAGAAAATATGCCAAAAGCATGGGAGAATAGCAAGAGGGGACTTAAAGGAAAGGGAGAGAGGAAAACACTGAACAAGCAGTGTAATTTGATAACAAGAATGACCACAACAGGCTGTTGCCTCGAAAATAGGTAACTTAACATAATTTCATTAAAAAATTTTAAGTTACAGCCCTGATAATTTTCTGTCACTCATTTTTCCTCTCCTCCTTCTATATCCTCCTTAGAATCACCATTTCTCTAATATTTATGTGTCTGGCATCATTTAAACTGAGATTTACAAGCACAAAGATCAGTCAGATGTTAACTGATGAAGGGCCAAACAAAGAATGATTAATGGCACCAATTTCGGGACGTCCTTGACACTGCGCATGCGCAGTAGAGGTGAAGTGTGGAGGGCCATTCAGGACATGTTTTCTTTGGTTTTAGATGCAAATTTTGGGGATTGGGGGCAAAATTTGTGTTTGGCCCTATATTTTTAAGAGTTAGCACCAGCTAAGTCTGGGTCATTGGTACAGTATAAAAATATAGAAATTTTGGGCGGGGCCAAAAATTTTGCCCCTCCCATAACAACGCCAAGTATAGCCCCACAAACTTCTCTTGAACAAATCTGAGTCTACACCTCAAAAGGAAGCTGCACACCAAATATCAAGTCTCTGCTACTGCTGGTTCATGAGAAGAAGAGTTTTTAAGATTTCAGCACACTTTTTGGGTGTGGCCCTACCCACAGGCGAGGCAACTTTATTTGAACAAAATCAAATTGCGATGTCATAACAAACTATTATCTCAAATATCAATTAAATTGGTTCAGCGGTTTGGGAGGAGAAGACGCAAACACCATGTTCACGGACGGCGGACGACGGACGGTGAGTGATCACTATAGCTCTCCTGACTGAAAGTCAGGTGAGCTAAAAATACGGATAAATTCTAGCCTTCCTGTTAATTTACTTAATCATATCGGATGCTTTCATTAGGGCTGAAATTATTGGCTCATTTTTGTAACCGACTAACCGAGAGCTATAACCCGGATAATATCCGGTTATCCATGGCCATTTTTTCACCGAATATGGGATCAAAACTATAGGAATTGGAAAGCAGTATTCTCAAACTATTCCATAGTGTGTATACAAACGAACGTTGTTGAGTACTCGACAACGTTCGTTTGTCTACACACTATGGAATAGTTTCTGTGATTACTCATTACTCACCGAAACTGCTGATCATTAACGAAGTCTTGAACGCAAAGTCGATTATTTCTCAATATACACAATGCGGCTTCGATGTGTAATTTTTCACAAAAGAGAAGCGGCAGATTTACTACGTTTTAAACGTGGAATGACGATCACTATCGATATTTTGGATAACCGATTGACGGTTTTTCTAATTGGTTAGGTAGCTAACTGGTTTCAAACCGATTATCCGGTTAACCATTTCAGTACTAGCTTTCATAGTCTCTTAATATATCTTAGCTACATGCACTAAACATCAAGCGACAGAGAAAGAAAACTTGCATAAATATCTCATAAATCACAGCACTATAAATGCAACTCACCTCCAAGATATGCACATATGAGATCTTTGAATGCATCAGGTTTTCCTGACTGCCCAAGAAAAACCCTCTTCAAACTGTGGTAGCTATAGAAATACACAAAATTGGAACAGCACAGAGTTGCCACTACTGGAAACCATCCTCTGTATAAGTTCTTCCTGTTCAAATACAGAATTCAAAATTATTCCATTTATTTAATCTGCTGTACAAACCAGCCACTGGCATATATTTGGAGCATGTAGAACAAGAGCTGGGCCATGGCCCATTGCATACCCCCACCACTGCATACTGCCTAGCCACATACCGTATTTCATTGAAAACAATCCAAATCACAGCTAAGATATGGATACAGACAGAAAGACAGATGGATTAGTACTGAAATGGTTAACCAGATAACGAGTTTGAAACCAGTTACCTACCTAACTCATTTGAAAAAAAACATCAACCGGTTATCCGAAATATCGATAGTGATCGTCCTTCCACAGTTAAAATGTAGTAAATCTGCCGCTTCTCCTTTGGGATAGATTACACCCCGGAGGAGAGCTGTATATATTGAGAAATAATTGAGAAATAATTGACTTTGGCTTCAAGACTTCGTTAATGACCGGCAATTTCCATGGTACTGAGCAACCGCAGAAACTATTCCGTAGTATGTATACAAACGAATGTTGTCGAGTACTCGACAATGTTCGTTTGTATACACACTACGGAATAGTTTATGAGAATACTGCTTTCCAATTCCTATAGTTTTGATCCAAGATTCGGTGAAGTAATGGCTACTGATAACCGGATAGCAACCAGTTATAGCTCTCGGTTAGTCGGTTGTGAAAATGAGCCAACCGTTTCAGCCCTAAGATGGATCTATGGATGCACAGACAGATGAATGGTCAGATGGATGGATGAACAGAAGGAGAACAGTTGGACTTAAATTTGAGCCTTAAGTGTTTTTTCTTTTGTTGCAAACCCAACCCCCAACCATTTAAAGACAGAGGGTGTACCACTCGAAGAAATAATACTCAGCACTTACACGAAGAGAATGTTTTGTGTACAGCTGCACTGTATACTAGTAATTACCTGTATTGAGAACAATACTGGATGAATACCTGTACTGTTTTAAAAGTGCCGGTATATTGTAAGAAACGGTACTGTATCAAATTATCAAAGTTGAAGTCGATATATTACTGGGGTAAAAAACAGTCACTGTATTTTATCATGTCTGTCAATCCCTAAATGTCAGTCATAGCAAACAGATGAATACTACTTGAAACTCCTCCCAGACTGACAACTCCTGTTATGAAGTACATGTCATTGAAGTCAATCAATCTTCATTCGAATAATGAAAACACAGTTTGCATCAAACTGCGAAGGTGGTAAGGAAGTAATTTCTTAGATGCTCTCCATGCACATATGTAGTGTTTTTAACATAATAAACACCAGGAATGTGACAGTTGGTTACAATGACTTTGAATCTGTTTGAAATCATTAATTTCGTCCTGACAAAGGAAAACCAAAAAGTGACTACAACAAACTGTCTACCCATAAAACTCTGCCCAAATTTACAACTACAGTGGAGCCCACTTAATTGGATATCTCTTAACTGAATAACCCTGTTAACTGAATATAATTTCCCAACACAAAACCATTTACCATTCCTCCAGTACAAATTTGACTTGTTAATTGAATATAGGTTATAGAGTAAACTCCTGTTAATTGAATAAAAAATCTTGTAACCTGTCAAGAAATTACCCTGACTCTTCCCAGTTTTTCTTTGTTTATAGACCTATTTGGCCTCAGGACATCCAATGCAGGCATTTAATCTATTATATCTTGTTTGACAGAGCTCTTGGAGCTCTGTCAAACAAGATATAATAGAATAAATGTTATGTTTTTCTCTAGAATACAGGAAAGAGTCACAATCCCTGTTAATTGAATACTCCTGTTAACTGAATAATTTCCATTGGCAAAGTGGCTATTCAATTAACAGGGTTCCATTAGTATTACCAATGAAAACACATTTAACAAAGCCTCTGATAAAACAAAGGAATTTGTTATTTGTACTCACCCTGCATCAAGTATGAATATATTTATTTTGTATTTTCGTGCAAGATAGTTAAATACGGTACTCAAGAGAACCATGTTAAAAGATCTTGTGTGGAAACACAAAAAAAGGTTGTTAATTTTTCTAACTGAATTTGTTCAACTGTAGATCACATAAATAAGTTTGTTAATTAGTTCAGCAATCAAACCTCAGTATCTGTGACTATCAGTCACAGGTACTGATAACTTCATTCAGATTCTGAACTCAGGCCTTTAAATTCTTCCCAACTAACGACGTTAAACGCTGTGCCCAAATAAGATAATTGTGCCCAAATTATGCAGAATTTGAAACTTTTTCCAAAGTTTTGCAGTGTTTCGGCAATATATAGTTTGGCCAGGTTTCCCTGATGCTTGCAATATAGCTTAGAGCTTATCTTCGAATCAAACAATGCAGCAGATGAATATTTTTTCTTAAAAAGCCCACAGAGTTCGCCATAGAAAAGCTATCGGCATCGACAGTGTCATATACGACACAGTCGACGGTGATTTCTTTTCTGTGGAGAATTCCATATGATCATGCACTTAAAGCTTGAGATCTATTATATTTATGTTTGTGGCATTTCTCAGTAAATGCCATGTGTAATTTACATTCAAATAGACCTTTGGCTCAACACAGGGAAACTAAAAAGCTTTCTCAAGTTAGTCGAGTAAACTTATGTCAAAGGATGGTGGAAGGGAACCAAAGACCTAGCTATAACAAGGGGTTGTAAACTAGCATTTTACGATGGGAAACTAAAATCTACAATAGACGCCAAGAAGAAAATACCAAAGCTTTTTCTCCAACCATGCAGGCCACATCCATATTTGCCGTTGTGCCCAAATTAGACTGATCTGAAGGTCTGTCTGAACTAGTCTATGATATACCGGTATATCTCAGTATTTTTTTCATTATCGATACCCGTATTGAAAAGTGAATACCGTGCAGCCCACTTTTTTGTTAGGCCACAACTCCTATCACTTCAGGTACTGAATGTCTGCCTGGACAGATGGATGGATGGACAGATGGATGCATGTAATCCAGAACACCCACCAATCTCTTGAAGAGTGAGAATATGATAATCTGATAAATGATTCACTGATTATTAAATGAGGAAACAATGAAAAGGGTTAGAACATTTTTGTGGTGTGACATTTCCATAGAAAAGTGAGTCATGACATGATTATTCAACATGATTACTGCACCTGCAAAAGTGGCCTTCTTCTCAATCAGATTGTGATCTGATCACCAAATATTTACACCATTGAAACAAGATTTCATAAGGTTCCACAAAGTAGATCCTCCGTTTCTCAGGCCATTTTTTGTAAAATTGCAAGATGGCGGGTATTTTTTTAATTTTATTTTATATTTTTGTAATTATTTCTTTGCCATCAAAAGTCTATGTTCGTGTTTGTTTTATATTTTAGGCCTCAAAATCTACAGAATAGCAAGGGTTCTGGTGTATTTCATCCCTGGAGTGCAAGAAGGCTGTGCAATGCTTAAGCATTGCAAAGCCTTGTTGCACTCAAGGGACAAATTTATCAATTTTATTAACATGGGTAAAATATCAGACATAAACCATTTAGTTTTTAGTTTTTTAAGTTTACAGGGGTTATAAAAAGAGAGCATGCGGTAGGCAAAAGAGGGCCTGAGAAACAGATTTTTAAAATTTTTAGGCCCAAATAGACTATTGTGGAATTTATACAGAAGAAAGAAAAACAAATGAAAACTGCATCTGAAATGCAATGTTTTGCCCTTTCTTTTTTTAACAGCTGAGATACAACAGTTCTGGCGGGCAGAAAAGCAGACATAGAATTTTGAAAATCCTAGTTAAATTTCCTGTTTAAAATTTTATTAAATTCAAAGATAGTACTCAAATTTTTATTTTTTGCCAATACATTTTAAATAAATACATTTCTGTGATTACAAAGTGGACAGAAAACTTCAACTGGTTTGTGTCTCAGTAAAGAACCGGTCAAAATTCTCTGACCCCATTACTCACCCACAATACTGTAGAATCACAACCGCCAAATACAAAAATGTAAAAACATTTGCAATTTTCCTTTGTTTTTCTTAATTTGGCAATGATTTCCAAATATTTTATTGATGAAATTAGTGATCGCAATCAGAACCAGCCAGTTATGGGGCATCGGCCGATTATGACAACCGGCAGTTTCCGGTTATTCTATATTATTTATTTATTCGTGTTTAAGGTCACATACTTATGCACAATAGCTAATCATGACCATGACAGTTTTACGGGTGAAGGAAGCCAGAGTACCCCGAGAGAACCACCAGGCATCAACGAGCAACTGTCAGCTCCTCAACAATCTAACTCTGTTCAGGTTCCGCTCAAGCAGGGTTACAGCAGTACAGTACACCTTAGTACACAGCATCATCATGCCACCATGTAGGCAACCAGGGTAAAGTGCCTTTCCCAAGGACACAACGCGGGTCACCCCAGACGGGGATCGAACTCGCCACCTCTAGCACAGAAGTCCAACAGTCTAATACTGAGCCACCGCGATCCCTATTCTATATTTAACATTGACTATTAAAAGTCCCTTTGATATCTGGCCATTTCCATAAAGTTTCCCCATTAAAAATGTGTGTAGTGCATACATGTAGAAGAAAATTTAGGGATTTGCAGAGCTGAGATATTACAGAATTTACCAACTGCAATCGGTCAGATCGCCACCATTTCCCAGCTGATCGAAGTCACTGACCTTCAATCATGGCGCTGTACAATGTTGCAATGGGTACATGTATAAATAAAATGTGTTCAGCCGGTAGACTGTAGAACTTTGTGATGCAAGCATCACAATACAATAAGAGATTAAAATTGGAGAAAAAAATAAAAAAAACACTCTTTTTTTCAATTATAGATGATTGTTACGCAACATGTAAGTCACATGACTGTCCCAAACACGTTTTCAGTTTGTCAAGTTCATTTTTTAATCAGTAACGTCCCTTGATGTTTCTCTCCAATGTTGATTGCAGAGTTCCTGTAAACACTGGAGAAACACATCAAGGGAGGTAACAAGTTGAAAAAAGAACACTGAATAAAACATTCTGACATATCGGTAAACCATCCGTCAACGACTTCACAACACACATTAAAATCAAAATTATTATTCAATTAAGACACAAAGTGTGTGTGCTCAGTATATTCCTGGTTATTACAGCCAAGTGTATTGTATCCTTACACAAAATCGTATTAACACTATTTACCAGAATAAAACACAATCTTCACAAGAGAACAATATCGTGAGATTGTATCGTTAATAACAATCTTCTCCCCCACCCCAACCCCCAAAAATGCAAATATTATTTTGGTTAATACTGCCTAGTACTAAATATGCATTCTCTGAGAACTTGTATGGTATTAATCTTTCGTAATTGGTGATTTATCAACATAATTCTGTAGTGTAACAGTCACCAACAGATTTTCTTCTGTGTCCTATTTTAACCATCAGAATTGGCATCAGAATCGGCATAATCAGCAGAGAAATAAGCAGTAATCGGTCCATAGCAAGTTTTGATAATCGGTTCATCACTAGATGAAATTTAAACCAACTCGTGTAAGGATGTTGCAACAGTAAACTTTTTAATGACCATGTGTAACCTTTCTTTCAACCCTTCACTCAACAAACAGGATATTAAAATGTATTGCATGTGTTTTCATTCTTAGGATTTTTTTTCAAATTATTAAAAATAGAGCTGTAGGTTAACCGAAACCGAACCAAGGTTTTTAGTTTTTTTTAAAAACCGAAACCGTCGACATCCCGTAATCTAAGGTTTTTCGTTTTTTATTAAATAATCTCTTGCTGCAGAAATTCACAGAATGTAGCCATCCCAGAGTAGTGAGAGTACCCAGACACTGCCAATGGCAGTGTCTGGGTACTCTCACTACTCTGGGAAGTCTACATTCTGTGAATTTCCGACATTTCAGTTGAGTTGTGTTTGCAGCTTTCCTCAAGTTGCGTGTAGGTGTCAGACCTCGAAAAATGGCCAAGCACAATAAAAGTTCTGTATATTTAGGTAATTATTATATTGGCCTTCCTGATTCTTCATGTATTATAGCTTATTTCGGGCATTCATTGAGTTTCACTCAATTTCACTGCCATTCAGTTATGACTCCGGACATAAGAATGAGTTTTATTGAATTTTATTTGGCCTCATGAACAAACTGAAAACCGAACCGAACCAAGGTTTTATTCCACCTGAAAAATCAAAACCGAAACCGAACAAGAAATTTAAAAACCTACAGATCTAATTAAAAATAATTTCAACAAAACCCATATCATTTTAGCACCTCAATGAAACAAGCTCAACAAAGTCATTTCAATGAAGGGTCACATGATATGGCTTTCTGAAATTTGATAAAAAAAAAAAGAAAAAAATTTCAACCGCTTCATTTTTAAATTATGTGGTGAATGCAAAAGATTCATTACCTAAAGGGTTAATAAAGTAGCCAGCACTGTCCAAGGCTACACACAGAAATCAGCTTCTAAATTTAAGGTGAGGAAATTCTGTGGTTGCTGAAATAAACTTGTATGTTAGCTAAAAGTAAAGAAAATGGATGCAGTCTGTCTAAGCTGTTGACTGCATTGCATCACCAGGGCCTGCGATAATTTGATTCGCAAAATGACCTCTCAATTCAATTTATTTATTTATTTGAGCTTAAAGACACTTCATTTTTCGATAGAAAGGGTCACCTCATGTCAGACAGTTTTATGGGTAAAGCAAGACAGAGTATACAGAATGGACAACCTACCAATGGTGTGCAACCGTCAGACTCCCCAACGTACAAACTCCACACAAGCAGGGTTAGCATTGGTAGAAGATATTGATGTGCAGTATGCCCTACTACACAGTGCCACTGTGCCCCCATATGGGCAGTCACGATTAAGTGCTTTGCCCAAGGACACAAAACAATTAACCTTGGTGGGGATCGAACCCTGGACCTTTCGGTTTGAAGTCAAATTCCGTAACCACTGAGCCACTGTACTCCCAATTCAATCTGAATCCGAATCACAAAAATGTGATCAAATCGAACCGACAAAGATGAACGTTAAGTTTAACCTATTGAAAAGGTTGGGGAAGCAGGTTGAAACATTTTGCATGCTATATAAGCTAACTCATACTTGTTTATAACACAAGAGGCCCCACGGGGCCTGAAGCGCTCATCTTGTACAGAACACAATTTAAACAGAGTCCAAGAATGAGTCTACATTAAGCAAGCCATCTCCATAGGCTACACTGTCAATCCTTGAGTCCCTCAGGAGTGACAAAAATAATCTGGGCATCATGCCTTTTCTTCAGTTGATCATAAGTAAAATGTAGAGCTCCCCTATGAAGCCCCTTGATACAACCTATGTGGATTAATCTTAGTACCTCTAGAGGGTACTGAATACAAAATTTTTAATTCTTCAGCAAAATGGCCAATTCCGGCTCCCATAGAGAGCCCAAATATTAACCCAGGCTCTTGATTTGAACACAGTTAAATCTGACTTCCCTAGAGATGTTGTGTACCGAATATGAAAGCATTCTGACTGTTGGATCTGAAGAAGAGAAATTGTAAAGAAATTTCTTCGAATTGCACTAAGTTCAAATTTGGGCTACCATAGCGAGCCCAAATATTAACCTATGGATCCGATTTGAACAAACTTGAATCTGACCCCCCTAGAGATGTTGTATACCAAACGTGAAAGCATTCTGACAAGTGAATCTGAAGAAGAAGATTTTTGAAGAAATTCCCTCATATTTTACTAAGTTAAATTTCATGTTCCCATATGGAGCCCAAATATTAACCTAGGCACTCGAATTGAACAGCCTGGAATCTGACCCCCCTAGAGATGTTGTATACCAAATATAAAAGCATTCCGACTGGTGGATCTGAAGAAGAAGATTTTTAAAGAAATTTCCTCATATTGCACTAAGTAAAAATTTGGGCTACCATAGTGAGCCCAAATATATACCTAGGGATCCGATTTGAACAAACTTGAATCTGACCCCATAGAGATGTTGCATACCAAATATCAAAGCATTCTGACTGATGGATCTGAAGAAGAAGATTTTTTAAATTACCCTCCATATTGAACAAAGATAAAATTTGGGCTTCCGTAGGAAGCCCAAATATTAACCTAGGGACTTGGTTTGAACAATCTAGAATCTGACCCTCATAACAATGATATATACCAAATATTAAAAGATTCTGACTGGTGGTTCTGAAGAAGAAGATTTTTAAAGAATATTCCCCATATTACCCTATGTTAAAACTTCGGGCTCCTGTAGAGAGCCCAAATATGAACCAATGAGCTTTATTTCAACAAACTTTTATCTGACCCCCCTATGAATGCTGTATACCAAATATCAAAAGATTCTGATGATTGGTTCTGGAGAAAATATTTTTAAAAATGTTTTGCAAATATGCTGACTCAGCATTTTTTTCGATGGCCATTACAGAACACCCTAACATAACCGATGGCAATTTTTTTTTACCATTCAATTCTACTGGTCATAAGGATACTTCATACCAAATAAAAGCTCTCTGTTCCGTGGGGTTTGGGAAATATGGGCTCCCAGGGTTCCCATGGTGATGCGGGAATTTTTTTTTTTGCATGGGTCAAGTACTTATGATCCAATACTACCACAAAACAAATTTGGTTCATACCAGCCCATCGGTTCAGAAAATATAAATTTTGGGCGGGGCCAAAAATCTTACCCCACCTATTACAAAGCCAAATATTACTTCACGAACTTCGTTTGAACAAACTTGATTCTACACCTCATATGGAAGCTCCATAGCAAATATCAAGTCATTGTACACACTGGTTCTTGAGAAGAAGATTTTAAAAATATTTTGGAGCATTTTCCCCCACTCCCTCCCTATGGGGCTGGGTATGCTGAGTTGAACAAAAATGAAATGCCCCTTTGGGACCATCACTCACACAACCTTTCACTTGAATTGGCCCAGTGGCTTTGGAGGAGAAGAGCAAAACATGGTGTTGATGGACGACGGACGGAGAACGATGAGATTAGCTCAGCTTGACTTTGTCAGGATGAGCTAAAAAGGGGATAAAAGCCCCAACTCAGTTTTTCAGGCCTGTCATTTTCAAAATTCCAGGAAGGCCATTTATGTTTTGCCTTAAAATGACCCCAGGAGAGCGATTTTTGGTTTGCCTCAAATGACCCCACGCGAGCCATTTTTGGCTTACGGGAGCTATTTTTGTTTCACCCCATCGTGTTGACCACTCAATCATCTTAAAGTACATGTACATAGTTTGTTTAATATGATTGCACAACATGTGGTGTATTGATGCAGGCTTGAAAATTTGAATTCAAGATACCCATAGGCCGCAACAGTCACACTGTCTATCCAATGCAGATAATTATAGACTCCACAAGTATGGAAAACATATATTTTACAGCATAACATACCATATGATTCCCTAAGGAGTGTGAACTTTCAACTTTGCTGGACTGAGCATGCTGAATAAAGACCCAGAAGATAGACTGATGTTTGCCTGTCTGGATGCTGAAATGATAACGTTTTTTTGAGCAGTTCATGATTCGAATTCCACTTGGCAATTTTCAAATCGATCCACCCAAACGAAAAAGGTCGTGAAAGAGGAGTATGCAGAATGACTGGTGCTCATCAAGGGAGCTAATTTAGAGGCACCATCATATTAGAAAACACTAGGGGAATTTTGTCAACTGATTGGAAAACACTCATAAAAACGGTTGTTCAATTTATTGTTACGCATGACCAACGGTGAAAACTGGTGTATTGTTACACCGCTTATCTGTAGTTTTATTGCTTTTGAGTTGGAATGTTGGATGATCTCAGGAAAAGTCAGAAAAAACATTGCATCATGCCATGCGAATAAGGTTTTCGGTAATTAGATCACACCCAGGAGATTTTGCTTCGCAAACAACAATGCGAAACCAACAAAAAATACCCTGTAATTTCAACTTTGGAATTCCACAGACCTATAGCTCGTATCAGATAAGTGACTACAGGTGACCACAACGATACACTACATACAGTACGAATTGCGCTTTGTTGCCTCCATCTATCCACAAAGATTGCCGATTGAGACAGGTGCCTTTGACTGAATTAATGGTGCACAAAAATCAGGGTTGGGCAGATGTTTACCATCCGCAGAATTTTGGTGGTAGGTAGGCAGGCAACTGTGGCCTGGGCCGATCACCCATCTGAAAATGACAGGCCTGTTTATTGGGGTGAATGATTGAAGGACACATCTTCATGCCACACAAATACAGACACACCATGACAACGATCACACAATAATCCATCTCCATCCGATTTTCACGTAATTTGCAGAATATTTACTGTGGTCATGACATCATTATATCTTTGCAGCATATTTAGTATTACATAAAGTTGAAAACGGAGAACATTCCTGAAATTTTCACATGCACAATGCAAGCTTGGATGTGAAAAAGATTATGAATTTCCAGTTTCAACTTGACTCACTCAGCATCTTCTACTTGACTACATCACCCCTTGAGTGCAACAAGGTGCCATCTGCAATGCTAATACAGTATGTGGAGAGTGGATTGTAACTAAATCACCCGTGGAGTGGAGTTATCACCCAAACTATAATTTTCAAATTTTGTATATATCGACAAAAAATACAAGCAATGTTTCAGCCAATGGACCTCCGGGTTTAACCCGGAGCTCCACTGGCTGAAACTTTGCTTGTGCTTTCTATGCCTTGCAACAAATTTGCAATTATTGCTTGGGTGGAATCTCCACTCTGCGGTTGATTTAGTGATAATACACTCTCCATGTACTGTACACTCAAGGGACAACACTCAGTATTCTCTGACAATGCCCTGAGTAGGAGTGAATTATTCTTTGAAGAAACAGCTGCAATCAGGTCCATTTCTGAATGTTTAATCTGTCATGGCATCCACTGCATAACACAGAGAAAACAGAAAGTTGTGAACATTCTCATTCAATTCGAAAAAAGAAATGATCCGCAAATCTGTTGCCCAATTCGATTCAAAATCAAATTTCCAATTCGCAGGGCTCCATGCATCATAGCTTATTAACAATCAAATATTTACTTTCTGGATTAAAACTCCATCAAGTGGTAATCCATTCACCTTGTACATATCGACATAATAATTACATGCATTTAAAACAGTGTATTTTGGGCACAAAGGGAAACACAGATCTTCTGTAATATGAACTAATCTTGTGTGGCATTATTTCCCAGATACTGGATTTTTTCAATCACAAACAATGCGTTTGTTATATCTCTCAGTTCATTTTTACATGTGGTTTTGCAGTCTTCTTGTGTCACACAAAAATCACATTTAAATATAAATTAAACATGTAGCTTAATAAGAACACTACAGATCTAGATATGGGCCAAGATAGATTAGATTTCATCTTTGGCAACATCCTCATACATATACAGTTCTTGCCAGTAAAAAGCAAACTGAATCGACTTGAGATGGGCAATGTACTGAAATGAAAAACCAAACTGAACCAATCATTAAAAACTGAAACCATCAATATTTTCAAATTTCCCTGCATTTACTATTTATAAGAAATTGTTGAAGCTTGATAGCAGCTGAAGTGTTAATTTTGATGAAAGAAGTGACTGATTTTCTTTTCAGTTTTGTTAACCAATAAAGGACTGGACAGTCATCCTGAATTCCCACTAGACTACAACCTGTACATGTATAGTTGCCCAGCAGTGATTTCTAGTCAAGTCTTGACTGCCTGTTGAGACAGCCAAGACTCGACTAGAAATCACTGCCTAGGTGATTTGTCTCTTGCCAGCAGGATCTTATAAAGAGGGCAAGTTAGGAGCTCATGCTTCGAGACAGCAAAAGCCTGAAATAAGCCTTGAAAGGTTAAGGTATGTTTGGTACATGTCACAAAATTACTGTACATAGAATTGGTGTTAGGGCTTCACTGTATTTCGATATTTAACCGAAAGTCTGTAATTCTTTTTAATACCAAGTCAATACCGAGCCCATTTTAGTTTAGTTGGTATACCATGTCTCACGGTATTTCGAACAATTCCGACGGTAATCCGAGTAAAAATAAATAAAAAGGTTGTACGTTTATAAAATTTATCCAAGGTACAGCCTGTACAGTTTGTTTAACTGCTGCTCACTTGGAGAAAAACTGAATGGATAAAAGGAGGACCTCCACATTGAATGGACACCAGGATGGTGTGTGTGTTTAACACTTACTAACAAAAAAAGCCATGCAAGTTGGGTTTGTTTTGACATTTGTTATCAAGACAACTATTCATTAATAACTATTAATCAGTTGAAAAATAAAATAAAAATAAAACATACTATTTCTTTGTGTTGTTTTATTTTTATACACTTAACACGTACTGTATAAATTATTCATGAGTGATTTTTATTATGGGCATGTTTAAGGAATAATTAACAAGTGAGAGTTCATGTTGTCAAGTTTGTTGATCTTCTGCAAAGTGAATTTGTGAAAATACAAGAGGCCCCAAGGGGCCTGAGACCGCTCACCTGACATGGTAGCCAAAATATCAACCCAGAGAATTGATTTCAACAAGTTGCATCTGCTCCTCCTAAGAAAAGCTTATACCAAATATCCAAAGATTCTGACCAGTGGATCTAAAAAAAAGAAGATTTTTAAAGAATATTCCTCATATTGAACTAAGGAGCCCATATATGAACCCAGGGACATGGCTTTAACAAACTTGAATCTCACCCCCCTAAGGATGCTGTACACCAAATATCAAAACATTCCAACTGCTGGATCTGAAGAAAAAGATTTTTAAAGAAAATTCCTCATTTTGAACTAAGTTACAATTCAAGTTCCCACAGTGAGTCCAAAAATGGACCTAGGGACATGGCTTGAACAAACTTGAATCTCACCCCCTAAGGATGCTGCATATCAAATATCAAAACATTCCAACTGCTGGATCTGAAGAAGATTTTTAAAGAAAATTCCTCATTTTGAACTAAGTCATAATTCGGGCTACCACAGTGAGCCCAAATATGAACCCAGGGACTTGGCTTGAACAAACTTGAATCCCCCCCCCCCCCCCCCCCCCCCCTCTAAACATGGTGCATACCCAATATCAAAAGATTCTGCCTGCTGGATCTTGAGACGAAAATTTTTGAAGAAATTTGCCTGAAATGCACTAAGTTTGAATTCGAGCTTCTATAGTGAGCCCAAATATGAATCTAGGGAGCCAATTTAAAGAAACTTGAATCAGATCCACCCCACAATGTTGCATACCAAATATCAAAAGATTCTGTCTGCTGAATCTGGAGAAGAAGATTTTTGAAGAAATTTGCCTGAAATGCACTAAGTTCGAATTTGGTCTTCTATAGTGAGCCCAAATATGAATCCGGGGGGGGGGGGGGGGGGGGGGGCGATTTGAACAAACTTGAATCAGATCCACCCCACAATGTTGCATACCAAATATCAAAAGATTCTGCCTGCTGGATCTGGGGAAGAAGATTTTTGAAGAAATTTGCCTAAAATGCACTAAGTTCGGATTTGAGCTTCTATAGTGAGCCCAAATATGAATCCAGGGGGCCGATTTGAACAAACTTGAATCAGATCCACCCTACAATGTTGCATACCAAATATCAAAAGATTCTGCCTGCTGGATCTGGAGAAGAAGATTTTTGAAGAAATTTGCCTGAAATGCACTAAGTTTGAAATTGGGCTCCTATACTGAGCCCAAATATGAACCCAGGGGGCCGATTTGAACAAACTTGAATCAGATCCACCCTACAATGTTGCATACCAAATATCAAAAGATTCTGCCTGCTGGGTCTGGAGAAGAAGATTTTTTAAGAAATTTGCCTGAAATGCACTAAGTTTGAAATCGGGCTCCTATACTGAGCCCAAATATGAACCCAGGGGGCCGATTTGAACAAACCTGAATCAGATCCACCCTACAATGTTGCATACCAAATATCAAAAGATTCTGCCTGCTGGATCTGGAGAAGAAGATTTTTTAATGTTTTTCCCATTGCCTACAGTGTTAAAAAGTGCTGACTCAGCACTTTTTCAAAGTCCTGAAAAAAGTTCCTTGTGATCAAACCGATAGGGATTTTTTTTAACCATTCTATTCTACTGGATAAAAGTAAGCTTTATACAAAATAAGAATTCTCTATGCCGTGTAGTTTTGGAGATATGGCAGTTTTAAGGTTTTTCCTATTTTTAGTTCCCGAGGTTCCCACGGGGCAATGAGAAAATTTTTTTTTGCATCAATCAACTACTTATGACCCATTATCATCTCATATCAAATTTGGTTCAAATCAACCTCACGCTTCAGAAAATAGAAATTTTAGGCGTGGCCAAAATTTTTGCCCCTCCCATAACAAAGGCAAATAATGCCTGACAAACTTCTCTTGAACAAACTTCATTCTAAACCTCAAAAGGACTCTGTATACCACATATCAAGTCTCTGCTACTGGTGGTTCATTAGAAGAAGATTTTCAAAAAATTTGGCCATTTTTTCCCCACACCTCTGCTCAATATGAGCCGAAACCTATTTTGGATAAAAATCAAAATGCTCCTATATGACCACTACTTACATGAAATTTAATTAAAATGTGGCCAGTGGTTTAGGAGAAAGAGGCTCAAACACCACCTTCACGCAGGACGACGGACGACAGACGACGGACGATGGACGAAGAGTGATAAGAAAAGCTCACCCTGACTTTCAGTCAGGTGAGCTAAAAAACAACACCATTTTTGCCTCAGAATGAATTGGATTTTAATAAAATAAAACCAATTACCTCATGTTGACATATCAAGACATGCAACAATCCATTTCTTGAACATCAGACGGAAAAGGAAATCGTCACCGTCTTCCGGGTAATGACAACACATTGCTACTCACCTAATTTCATTTCAAATTCACCTGCAAACCAGCAGACTTTTAAAGTATTTGAAATTGGGGGAGAGGGCTTCAACATGGAGAGGGCACCTTGTTTTATACATGCCAAATTTTTTTTTAAGAGAAATGGTCAAATATATGTTCGTTCCGGCGATATTCGGTGTTCAGTCATATGGCAGTATTTTTAAAATATCAAAACTCGGTATCGAAAATTGAATACCGTGAAGACCTAATTGATGTTGGCAACAGAAAGCCAGTGTTGAGGTCATTGGCAATAGCATTTATGGCACTGTGGTACAAGAACAACTTATTCTGTATTTTTCTGATGTGAATTCCCCATTGGTATTATCAATGAATCTCAGTCAAATCAGATGCCAAATACCAAACAGATACCATGGATTATTATATGCTAAACGATAGATTATCGAAGAAATTGCAGAAAGATAGAAATCACATCCCCCACTGAGAAAATATAGAAAGTTTCACTTTCACAGTATCAATCAAAATGGCAGCTTTCAAAGCATAACTTCAAGGTGTATATAAGTCAAATTATCACTGGAAATGATCAATTTGTTCTAAAAACGTATAACGAAAAGGAAATCTAGTATTTTTGAGTGGATAACCATCATTTCCAGCAATAATTCAACATGTATTCACTTAAATTGATGCATGAAACCCGCTGCTATTCCAAACATGGCCTGAAAGTCTGTAACATAAGTTTTTGGTTTGATACGTCCTTTGAAAGGACGTACCAAACCAAAAACTTATATTATGGACTTTCAGGCTATGTTTGGACTAGAAACCCACCAGGTGAATCAGATTGCAAGATGCTATCTGTTCCGAGTATCGATCAAATAACTTCTGTGTATCAATGCGCTGTTTACTTTCATGCATCAATTCAAGCATGAAACGAGTGGAATTATCACATTCTTATAAAATCATATAATAAAAAGAAAATCTTACTAGTGTTTTTGAGTGGATAGTGCTTGGGAAAAATAAACTTATGTCTCGATCACTCATGAGATAATTTTCGGTATCCACTCAAAAACTCTAGATATCCTCTATATATCCCCTAAAGATTCCGAAACCGACACCGAACTAAAAATTCTAATACCACCCATCTCTAGCATCGACAGTATCAAATAAAAACTGTTGACACTGATTGCTTTCTTTGGCAGCTGATTTTTAAAACTAAGTTCTCTCTCAATTTGTTTCATTTCAATGAGTAAATCCTAAACACGGCCAAACTATGGTCGAAAGACTTCAAATTTTTGCAAATGTTTTTAAACACTGCATAATCAGGCAGGAACAATTAACATTTTTGGAGCACAGCTTTACTGTCTCTATTTTGGGGGAAATTATGGGCTTGATCAACAAATTCAAGAAGGAAATGGTCTGAAAAATATATACATACAGGCCTTCTTCTTTAGCTATCTCATACATGATAACATGAGCATGCTTGGATTGACGTTTGTCATCAACTGAAATAAAGTTGTAATGCAAATAAACGATTGACAAAGACAATTTCAGTGTTAGAACAGATTAATGATGAGGGTTGAAATGTACTGCCTTCCAGTATTAGACCAACTTTAGGGGGACTAGACTTTATTTAATTTACAGTAATGAAATTTTTTATATCCATTCATACACACTAGCAATCATCCTGATTATTGTGCTGTAATGGTTTCCTATTGATGTCTTGCAAGGTAAGCGTGTTGTCTTTTGGGAGAGTGTATGTTCTACCATTTAATTTTCAATTTACTCTATACAGTAAAGCCTGTCTTGAGAGACCACCTGTCTTGAGAGACCACATCTGCCAGGCACCGATTGGTTTTACTCTATAATGGACCTGCTATGGGAGACCACCTGTCTTGAGAGACCACTGTGACCCGGATTAAATGGTTTTGTGCGCCAAAGACAAGGTTTGGGGAGCGAGCCCCTTTCGACCCTCACTGATTGTATAATATTTGTGCTATGTCTGAGCATGGTTAAGGAGGCAAAGAGTAGGGGTGATCAACGGCATCTATGTCTCCTGCGGTTTTTCTTGGTGGGAGGAGGATGTGTCGGAGAGATTGATGTTGGTGGCGTTGTTGGATGTGGAGGAGGAGTACGTTTTTCCTTTGCAACGAATGGCCTGATCCTAGCTGCTGTTTCTTGAGATTTTCTGTAGCTTTTGTGATTGATTATGAGGATTGTCCTGATTGAGTGTGATGGAAATTTTCTTTCGACGTAGAAGTTGTAATTATCCTGGACCGTGGCTCGGGTAATGTCGTCCTCAATCTCCTCCCCAAGGAATGCCTCTGCAGACTCCGGGAAGCTCTCCTCCTGGTCCGAAGAAGCTGGAGAAGCAAGAGCTGGAGGGATGGAAGGTGTGTTGTCTGAGACAACTTCCTGCACCATAGACAGATCTTCCTCCTCTATCTCCTCTTCGGATGAAGAGTCAGGTTAAAGATTGATCTGTCCCCTGATGACTCACAGTCCTCCGGACCTTCCTTCTGGGAAGAGAGTGCCGAGCTGAACAGGGGTTGGTCAGGGGTGACAGGTGTTGAACCTATGATGCCCTCACTTGCCTCCTTCTCTTCCTTTTCCTTCTTCTTCTTCTCCAGGAACTCTGTCATTCGGCGGGCATCTCGTCGTCCCTTCTTTCTCTTCCACATCTTCCTGGGGTGGCTGTATCACTCCGGCAGTCTTTATCCAGTTTGTCTGTGTCACTAGGAGGGTGACCAGTGTGGGGGGAAATCCCCTCACGAAAGATGATACACCTCTCCAAGGACGGCGGTTCAGGTTCTTTGTCAAAATCCACTGTCAGGTGAATTTTACCCTTGAGCACCTGGATACTCCAGGTGGTGGCAAGGGTAGCCTTCACTATGACAAGTGTTTCTTGTATCACAAGTGGGAGCTCCATTGTTCAGCTGTTAGCACCTCAGAGTCCAAGGTGCGCATGATGAGCATGTGACCTGGTACCAACTTGTATTTTTATGCCATAATGGACCTGTCTTGAGAGACCGCCCATTTGAAGACTGAAACCATGACGAAAACTTTTTACCCAGTTCTGGAATTGAAAAATCCATTGTGGTTATACTAACATAATTAAAAGTATTAAAAGCTCTTAATTGGGTTTCAATTGCTATTCCGTTACATAACTCATTAAAGATTGAGATGTTTTTATAAGACGCCTATGAAAAGATCAGGATTATTGCTGAATAAATAATTTCATACATACACGAAATATGAGAGATAGGATTATAAAAATAAATTTGTGTTGAAAATCTTCAATGAAGATTTTCAACACCAATTTATTTTTATAATTTTTATAACAGTCCATTTCAATTTGTTACAAAACCTTCATAAAAAAGAACAACTACAAAGTAATTACTGAGCCCAAATATAAACCCAGGGGGCCAATTTGAACAAACTTGAATCAGATCCACCCCGTAATGTTGTATACCAAATATCAAAAGATTCTGCCTGCTGGAGCTGGAGAAGAAGATTTTTGAAAAAATTTGCCTGAAATGCACTAAGTTCGAATTCGAGCTTCCATAGTGAGCCCAAATATGAATCTAGGGGGCTGATTTGAACAAACTTGAATCAGATCCACCCCACAATGTTGTATACCAAATATCAAAAGATTCTGCCTGCTGGATCTGGAGAAGAACATTTTTGAAGAAATTTGCCTGAAATGCACTTAGTTCAAATTCAAGCTTCTATAGTGAGCCCAAATATGAATCTAGGGAGCCGATTTGAACAAACTTGAATCAGATCCACCACACAATGTCGCTTACCAAAAATCAAAAGATTCTGCCTGCTAGATCTGGAGAAGAAGATTTTTTAAGAAATTTGCCTGAAATGCACTAAGTTCGAATTCAGGCTACTATAGTGGGCCCAAATATGAATCCAGGGGGCCAATTTGAACAAACTTGAATCAGATCCACCCAACAATGTTGCATACCAAATATGAAAAGATTCTGCCTGCTGGATCTGGAGAAGAAGATTTTTGAAGAAATTTGCCCGAAATGCACTAAGTTCGAATTCGAGCTTCCATAGTGAGCCCAAATATGAATCTAGGGAGGCAATTTGAACAAACTTAAATCAGATCCACCCCACAATGTTGCATACCAAATATCAAAAGATTTTGCCTGCTGGATCTGGAGAAGAAGATTTTTTAAGAAATTTGCCTGAAATGCACTAAGTCAAAATCGGGCTCCTATACGGAGCCCAAATATGAACCCAGGGGGCCAATTTGTACAAACATGAATCAGATCCACCCTACAATGTTGCATACCAAATATCAAAAGATTCTGCCTGCTGGATCTGGAGAAGATTTTTTAATCTTTTTCCCATTTCCTGCAGTGTTAAAAAGTGCTGACTCCGCACTTTTTGAAAGTCCTGAAAAAAGTACCTTGTGACCAAACCGATAGGGATTTTTGTAACCATTCTATTCTACTGGATAAAAGTAAGCTTTATACAAAATAAGAATTCTCTGTGTTGTGTAGTTTTGGAGATATGGCAGTTTTAAGGTTTTTCCTATTTTTAGCTCCCGGGGTTTCCACGGGGCAATGAGAAAATTTTTTTTGCATCAATCAACTACTTATGACCCATTATCATCTCATATCAAATCTGGTTCAAATCGACCTCGCAGTTCAGAAAATAGAAATTTTAGGCGTGGCCAAAATTTTTGCCCCTCCCATAACGAAGCAAATCCATAACGAAGCAAATAATACCCGACAAACTTCTCTTGAACAAACTTGATTCTAAACCTCAAAAGGACTCTGTATACCACATATCAAGTCTCTGCTACTGGTGGTTCATCAGAAGAAGATTTTCAAAAAATTTGGCCATTTTTTCCCCACACCTCTGCTCAATATGAGCCGAAACCTAATTTGGATAAAAATTAAAATGCCCCTATATAACCACTACTTACACGAAATTTAATTAAAATGTGGCCAGTGGTTTAGGAGAAAGAGGCTCAAACACCACCTTCACGCAGGCAGATGGACGACGGACGAAGAGTGGTAAGAAAAGCTCACCCTGACTTTCAGTCAGGTGAGCTAAAAAGGGACAAAGTTGTTTGGGGTTGGTGGCCCATCAGCATATAAAAGGTATATACACTTCTAAAGATATCTAGAAACCATAAAAACTGAAATTTTCTAAATCGAAAAAAGTAAAAAAAAGGCCCATAACTCTAGAAATGAAAGTGTCAATGACACTGTAGCTCAACTTGTCAAGACAAAGACATGTACATGTATAGTATGTGACACAGCAATGACAAACATCTAGGTAATGACCTGATAACAAAGGTACATATACAGTATTGTAATGGTCTGTACATAAATACTGACCGTTGCCTGTAACAAGTGTATAGGTAAAGTATTGTAAAGGTGGGTGACAGTCAGATGCTAAACTAGAAAAGAAATCTTTGAGTCCCAGAGTGGGTCTGACTGAACCCCAAAATATTTGTTCTCATAGCACAGTGATAACAAAGGCACCTCAAAACACACTCGTTCCTGTCCCAAGGTGAAAACAAAGGTACCCAAGAAGTTTTGTGAAGATCAGTTCATAAATACGAGCTGTGTAGAACTTGTGACAAAAAACTGATTGGACCTAATTTCGGTACAAAATGGCCACTGGCAGCCATCTTGAATTTTGGACCGTACCCAGAAACACTTATTCTCGTCCCAAGGTGATAACAAAGGTAGCCAAGAAGTTTTGTGAAGATCGGTTCATAAATACAGCCTCTACCCTGAGCCGTATTGACATGTGTGCTTACACTGTGTAAGTACCACTGAATAAATCAAAGTTCATCTAATTTGCATAATTTCTGCACGAAAAAAAAAACCTTACAATATGTGATGTATTCCATGTTACTAAACATTCATACAAACATTTATTCTAATCAGAACTTACATACAGAAGTTCTGTACAAAAGACTGATTGCACTAATTTTGGTACAAAATGGCTGCTGGTGGCCATCTTGAATTTCGGACCACACCCAAAAACACTTGCTCTCATCAAACGGTGATAACAAAGGTACCCAAGAAGTTTCGTAAAGATTGGTTCATAAATATGGCCTATAGTCTGAGCTGTATAGAAGTTGTGTACAAAAAACTGATTAGACCTAATTTCGGTACAAAATGGCCACTGGCAGCCATCTTGAATTTTAGACCACACCCAGAAACACTCGTTCTCGTCCCAAGGTGATAACAAAGGTACCCAAGACATTTCGTGAAGATCAGTTCATAAATACAGCCTCTAGCCCGAGCCGTATTGATATGTGTACTTACTGTGTGTAAGTCGCACTGAAAAAATCAAAGTTCATCTAATTTGCATAATTTCTGCATGGGGAAAAAAACCCGTATTATATGTGATGTATCCCATGGTACTAAACATTCACACAAAAACTTATTCAAATCAGCGCTTTCATATGGAAGTTCTGTGCAAAAATCTGATTGCACCTAATTTTGTACAAAATGGCTGCCATCGGACATCTTGAATTTCGGACCGGACCCCAAAACACTCGTTCTCATCCCACGGTGATACCAAAGGTACCCCAAGAAGTTTCGTAAAGATCGGTTCATAAATACGGCCTCTAGACCGAGCCGTATTGGCATTTGCACTAACAGTGCTGAAAGTAACACCAAAAAACATCAAAATTAGTCTAATTTGCACAATTTACGCACGAGAAAAAAACCCGTATTATATGTGATGTATCCCATGGTACTAAACATTCATACAAAAAATTATTCAAATCACAGCTTTCATATGGAAGTTCTGTACAAAAAACAGATTTCTGCATCGTCGATACAAAATTGCGACTGGCAGCCATCTTGAATTTCAGACTGCACCCAAAAACACTTGTTCTCGTCCCATGGTCATAACAAATGTACCCAAGAAGTTTCGTAAAGATCAGTTCATAAATACGGCCTCTAGCCCGAGCCATATCCAATTGTTGACTACGGACAGACGGATGACAGGCCATGACAAAAGCTCAAATTTGGCTTCGCCAAAATTGAACTAAAAATGATTGGACAAAACCTGTTACTTGTGAAAATCCTTTCCCCCATGATGGTCCATCAGCATACCAAAGATCATTCTAATCCAACATGCACTGACTGAGATATGAAGGTCCAAAACTGTCATGGATGGAGTTTGACGGATTGACGGATGGATGGAAGGACAGACAGATGGACAGACAGACAGACAGATGGACAAACAGAACCCATTTCCGTATTCTCCACAAAGTTCATTTTGGTGGAGGATAATAAACTGTAACAAAACAAATCTTTCTCAACAAATTTCAACTACCAAAAGTATTCAAGCTGTTTTTTTCTAATTTGAACAAAATTTCAATGACTTTTTATACCACCCGAAGCAATTAGTTTGATTGCACTGTTAGACATGCCAACAGTTCTTTTTGATGGATTGCCATGGAAAATATGAGTAAATTACGTTTCGCAAATTTACAAGTATATTTTGCAAAAATTCTAAAGTTTTAGTTGAGGTCTTGAGGAGTAAATTATATAAATACCTTTATAAATTATTTTTCTGTAATGATAGCCAATTACCTTGCATATACTTAATCAGAGAGATTTTCGTAACTCAATGAATAACTCCTATCAGATTACTTTCTCTTCGGTATTTGATATAGCGAAATAATTAAAGTGTGATGTGCACAAAAGATGATATAACTGCAATGCTATAAATGGAGACTTCAGCCATGTAAGGGTACATTATTATATAAGCAAACACTCTAAATTATATTATGACAATTGAAATAAGTTATCAGTCACCTTACACTTTATCACAGTATGAACGTGAAATGGGAATGTTAAGATTTGTATGAAGTGCTATGCATTTCATACAACTTAGCACTCCTTTCTCACATTCATACTCTGGTGAAGCAACAGATAATTCATTTAAATTCTTATACAGCGGAACCCTGTTAATTGAATAGCCACCTTGCTAGTGAAAATTATTCAATTAAAAGGAGTATTCAATTAACAGGGATTTGGTCACTTTCCTGTATTTCAGAGATAAAATGAGCATTTATTATATTATATTTTGTTTGACAGAGCTCATAGAGCTCTGTCAAACAAGATATAATAGAATACATGTAAGTGCCTATATTAGATGCACTTTTATGTGAAATGGGTCTAAAAAAAATGGGTATTTCATGATTGTCAGGATAATTTCTCGACACAGTACAGGATTTATTTTATTCAATTAACAGGAGTTTGCTCTATAACCCATATTCAATTAACAGATCAAATTTTTACCGAAAGTATGGTATATGGTTTGGTGTTTGTAAATTATATTCAATTCAACAGGGTTTTTCAATCAAGAAATATACTATTACGTGGGCTCCACTGTATAACTTTTCTGGAGCTCTGAGCCACACATAATACATACCTTGTAATCTTGTTCTTGCTATGTCTAGAGGGTAAAATACTGTCATAGCAACCACACTTCCCTATAAAAAACAAATATCATTTCAGTTTCAGCACAGATAGGAGAATTATGCATTTTGTTCATTCACTAGAGCTGGGAGGTTTTGATTTTCAGATTCAGTTTTGGTTCAGTTTCAGGAAAATAAACCTTGGTTTCAGTCAAGCCTGGAAATAAGCAAGTGAGGGTGAATTTTCAGATGCTATCCATGCAGTGGGTAAATTTATCCTCTCGGTACCTCTTTCTGTTTAGGCTTGAGATCTTGATTCAGATTCAGGTTCACAGAGGGCAAATTTAGTGATGCTACCCTGCACACTCTGGGGACCTCATTCTGCAGATGACAGGCTGCTTATTTCCAAGCCTGGTTTTGGTTTAGTTTTTCTCTGTGTTAACTGGTAGTGTGCTAAATTATTTTTGGTCATCAGAAATTGTTCACATGTCTTTGCCTTGTTACAATTTATGGAAGAGTGCCAACAGGCACTCTCCCATAAATTGTAACAAGGCAAATCCTAACAGACTAAATAATTTCACTTCAAAGATAAAGTGAAGGAGGACATTCACTGAATATAATAATATAATAATAACACTTTGGCCAGCCGCTGATTTGTCGTGGTTCTCGGATGAAAAGGCCATGGTTACGCCTGTACTCCCAACTGCCTCCCTATTCCCACGCTTCTCCTCTCTTCCCAACACTCGGAGACGAACTGCTTGATGATATCCCTTGTTCCATTCTTCCCAATCTCTCCGATTAGCATATTAACCCTCTCCTTTGAGTCTCCCCCTAACCACATGTCCTTCATTCTCCCGTCCCACTTCCCCATTATACTCCCAGTGAATCTCATTCTTTTAGACTGATAATTTGGGCATTCTAGAAGAAAGTGTTCCAGGGTTTCCCCCATGTCCAAGTTACACATCTGGCACTCCCTTTCACCGTCTTTCCTAATTTTTCCCCTCAGCTCCAGGGATCGTGACATCAGCTTGAACAACAGTGACCCCACCAAAGGTGCCATCAGGGTACTCTTTAAAATCTGGCTTCTCTTTATCACGCAGGCCAACCAAAGACCTCTTTGATTTGACCCCCTCTTGCCAATTACGTTTACAATCCTCCATGACCCTTTCTCTGATGATTTTTTTACCCTGGTTTGCCCCAACGTCCAGGTCCAAGATCTCCAATGAGTAGTTCTCTACTAGCTCCCTCACTTGGACCATCCACCCCGTTTTGATATTTGAGTTGAAAATTCTCAGGAACATTACTTTACACCATCGGCTGTTGGGGAGATTTAACAAATAATTAAGATAACCGAGCTTCAACAGGTCTATCCTGTCCTTGATCCTCATCCACCCATGCTCACCCCTGATTGCTTCTAGCGCTGCGGCATTACTCAACCCCGTTATCCATTGGCCTGCATCGTTCTGCAGGATTTCCAAGCTCTTTACGGCCGTCTGGTTTAGGTTTTTCTTTTTTTGCTTTCGCGGATTTTATCATTTGGGATAGTGTGAAAAGATGGTCAGTAACTCTCCTTCCCTTCCTGAAGCCATTCTGGATTTCTCCCAAAAAACCCTTCTCCTCAATCACCTCCTCTAGTCTCCCATACAGGACTTTACAGAAAACCTTTCCAATGTTGCTACTGACAGAGATCCCTCGATAGTTATCCAAAATGTCTTTTTCCCCCTTTTTGTGAATAAATGTCACTTTACTTTCTCTCCACTCCTTTGGGACTTCTTGATTTTCTATGGCTAGATTGAATAGGGCAGTTAGGGTTTCCACGAGTTCCTCTCCCCCTTTTTTGATAAACTCGTTAGGAATTTCATCCACTCCTCCCGCTTTTCCATCCCTTAATTTTGATATAACCTTTCGCACCTCCTCCGTTTTAATTTCGCTGCACACGAAGCTCGATAGGTTTTCCTCGACCTGATTCGGACACTCTGGTGGGCTCCCCATGCCCCATCGCTTATCGTTTACCTTTTCCCAGTACTTGACTAGTTCTGATGCGACTTGATCTTGCTCGTCAGCAACTCTGCCATCTACTTTAATACTCTGTGGGTTACTTCCTTTGCTACGTTTATTCACCCAAAATACGTTCGAACTCGACCCCCCTGTCATTCTTATCGTCCTAATAAGACTGCTATTTCATACTCTCTGATTATCGTCTTTAATCTTATTTACTTTATTTCATGCTTGGTGGTATTCTTCCTTAGCAACTGTGGCCTCATTGCTTTCCGCCCCCTTAAGTTTTCTTAAGTTGGCCCTTTTCAGTTCTTCGTTCACTCTGTACCCAAGTACCCGTGTTGGCACCCTGACCTTTCCTACACTTTCCTTTCCTGCCTCCACCAGGCTCGCAACTATGACGTTGGCCATCTTCTGGACACTGCCCCTCTTGGGTACGGTTGCAAGCTTTGGTTCCAGTTTTTCACTGAACTTCGCCCAGTCAGCATCTTTTTTGAGTTCCCAAAATCTCCTTAGAGCTTCCTTTGCTTTTTACTATAGTTTTGGCCCTGATCGTCACTGTAATCAAGTTGTGATCACTATCCACCTCCATTTTACCCTCATCATCCACTTCCACCCCTATCACCTCCCTCCATAAATTAATATCTGTGAGGATGTAGTCGATTATTGATTTTCTGTTGTTCCTCTCCCAGGTCCATTTCCCCTTACACCTCGCGTCCCTGTTCAGAATCTTCAGACCGAGCTCGTTTGTGAAGTTCAACAGCTTCCTTCCATCCCTGTTGACTTTATTGTCCCCACCCTCTATGCCTTCTTCATCATTACCTATGTGGCCATTAAAGTCACCCATCAGAATTATACCGAGCCCCTTGTTTTGTAATTCTGTGATATTGGACCTTAGTGTTGAGTATATCGAATCATTCCATTCGGGTTAGCTTCCCTCCACCGCACAATACACAACCCCAAGGGCAATACTTTTGTTTTTCAGACTGATCCTTACCCATCCAATTTCTTTCGATACCTCAGCCGGGGTGCTGATGTTTTCCAGGTCTGTGATCAGTGACGGTTTTAAATCCTCTTTAATGTACATGCCTACCCCTCCTCCTTTTTTCTGGCCTTCCGTTCGCCCTACACCTATCCATACATACCCCCTTACTTGGTTTACCCGTTCCTCGTGTCTTACCCACGTTTCGCTTAAGCCCATGACATCAAACTCCTCTGCCTCAATCAATGTAGCAATTTCACTTACTTTCCGGTGGAGACCCAGGATGTTGCTATAACCCACTTTCAGGGTGTCAAGGTTCATTGGCTTCCGCCTACTGGTCCCATTATTATCTAGTCCCTGTATGTTTGTATATCCTACTTTGTGTACCTGTGCTTTCCTTGGGAAGCTATTCCTATTGATTTGGATTTTTGGTCCCTTTTCCTCTTCCCCTTGTCCCATTTTTTACACCTATGGTTCGTGACACATTTTCTGTGATTATTCCACCCTTCACTGACCCCCCCCCCCCCTCCCCTCCCTATACCAAAAAATGCTCCACCACTTGCAACATATTTCTTCCTAAAACCTCTGTGCCCCTTGGGCTAAGATGGAGACCATCCCTTCCATATAGGTCATTTCTGCCCCAAAACGATTCTCAATTGTCTACAAAGGGTATCCCAAGTTCCTTACAATACTCCCCCAATTCCTCGTTGGTCCCAATGATCTGCGAATTACACTCGCCCCCACCACCTAGTACTGGGAGAAGCCCCGAAACCACTACCTGAGCATTCTTGGCATTCAGTTGAGTTATTAAGTCCTTGTAAGTCTCAATAAGCTGAACTGATTTTCTCTCCCTGATGTTGTTGGTCCCCACGTGTACAACAACCACTGGGTCTGGGCCTGACCCCTTTACTAATCCACCCACTCTGTCCCTTAGGTCCTCCACCATAGCCCCCGGAAAGCACAAACTGGTCCTGTTGACACTGTCGGGCCCACACACCACCCTATCCAACCCCCACACTATACTACTCCCTGCAACCACCAACTACCTCTTCCTGTCCTTTCCTGTCCTCTTTCCCATCCTACTACCCCTACTACCCCTGTTACCACTTCTGTCCCCACTGGGCCGGCTCGCAATCTTGCACTTCGCCACACTAACCCCCATGCCTACCTCCACCTCCACCTCTTCAGACCCAATCTGCTCCTCAGAATTCTTGAAATTACCTAACACACTGAATCTATTTTGGACACTGCACCCCACCTTCTGCCCACTCCCACTACAAGCCACCTTGTCCTCGTTTACCACTTTCCTAACCTTCCCTCTGACTCCTGCCCTGACAGACCCTGCATGGTCATTGCTATCTGATTCTAAAAGAATATGCCTTTTCGCCCCCGACTCACACTACTAGCCTGGGAATTTGACACTCTAGCCCCTACTTCTCCTCTACCCTCAACCCGACGCACCTTCCTATTCCCAAAAGACCCACTGTCCACGTCAAAAGTCCGCTTCCTACTACCCACCACCTTCCATCCCCCATCGAATACCACCCTAACTGGGGTAACACCAGACTTTCCTGCCCTCCCCAGTTTCCCCCTCACCACCTGCACCTCTTCCTCCAACTTTACATATGCCTCTAGCAGCTGCATTAGCTCTACACAGATGGCACACATTCCCAACTCCCCCAGGTCACAACCATCTACATACACCACATGGCAGTGCCTACACACATCCGACTGCTGGCTGTCCGTTGGTGACTCACTAGCAGTAGCACCCCCTGTGCTGGCCTCAACCACTCCCCCCACCTGGACACCTATACTAACTGTCTCTGCCCTGCTGGTCTGAACCTCTCGCGTCACGAAACACTTACCATCCACAGCCAAAATTATGAAGCCTCTAAGTTGTAAATATGGGCTTCCAGGACTCTACCAGTTAAGGACAAACTGCAAATAACACTTCAGGCTCCCTGATGTGGAAAGAAGGCTCCAATAGTTTGTATGAGATAACTCACCATAAAAAGCCATGTCTGCAAGTATCTCCATTGGATCAGCCTAACTTCCCTTTGATTATTCTTATGGGTTGAAAGGGATCAGTAGCTAAGCATATTGAGTCCGATTAAAACATAAATCAGGGTAACAAATGAATAACCCTTTACCTAACATGAAAAGCAGATGACACATGCAAACAAAATTCTTGAATAACTAATTTTTTTCATTTTTTGTCTCAAAAACATAGGTTATGACCCTTCATTGGAACGAGCTCGATGAGCTCGTTCCAATGAGGGTCATAACCTATGTTTTTGAGACAAAAAATGAAAATTAATCAGCGATTTTTTAGAATAGCGCTGGCCGGTTTTGGCCGTTACGTTGGGTAAAGGGATAAAGTTCATCTAATCTATGTTTTGTTCTCATTGTTATATTTTCTCCCTTATTGAGGCGCGGTGGCTCAGTAGGTAGAGGTGCAGGTTGCAAGCCGAGAGGTCCTCGGTTCGAATCCCACCTGCAGCAACCGTGTTGTGTCCCTGGGCAAAACACTTCACCCCCATTGCTCATGTGGGGGCATGGTGATGTTGTGTACTAAGGCGTACTGCACGTCGATGGTGCACCCGTCTTCAACCAATGCTAACCCTGCTTGTGTGGAGTTGGTATGTTGGGGAGCTGACAGTTGCTCGCTGTTGCTCGGTGGTTCTATCTGGGTACTCCGGCTTCCTCCACCCGTAAAACTGTCACGGTCATGGTTAGCCATTGTGCAGAAATATGTGACCTTAAACACCAATAAATAAATAAATGAATAAATTTCTCCCGTATTGACTCGTCCAGTGGAATATATTGTCCAGTTCCCTTCCAGCAAGATAGTTTGATCAGTATATGCACAAACACAATAAAATAGTTTGACCTGTTTTTGCTGTGTCTTGGGGGTTGGCTTTCCCATTTGCCACAAAAACAGGAACTGAACTGGAGAACCAAAAAATGCCCAGCTCTATCATTCACACATTGTCTTTTTAATCTGCACTAATTTTATTTCAACAGTACTAGGCTAATAAAATCCAACAGAGAATTTTAACAAACAAGAGGCCCCAAGGGGCCTGAGGGCGCTCACCTGACATGGTGGCCTAAATATCAACCCAGAGAACTGATTTCAACAAGTAGCATCTGCTCCTCCTAAGAAAAGCTTATACCAAATATCCAAAGATTCTGACCAGTGGATCTAAAAAAAAAGATTTTTAAAGAATATTCCTCATGTTGAACTAAGTTATAATTCGGGCTCCCACAGGGAGCCCATATATGAACCCAGGGACTTGGCTTTAACAAACCTGAATCTCACCCCCCCTAAGGATACTGCACACCAAATATCAAAACATTCCGACTGCTGGATCTGAAGAAGATTTTTAAAGAAAATTCCTCATTTTGAACTAAGTTACAATTCAAGCTCCCACAATGAGCCCAAATATGGACCTAGGGACATGGCTTTAACAAACTTGAATCTTACCCCCCTAAGGATGCTGCATAAAAAATATCAAAAGCATTCATCTGCTGGATCTGAAGAAGATTTTTAAAGAAAATTCCTCATTTTGAACTAAGTTACAATTCGAGCTCCCACAATGAGCCCAGATATGAACCAAGGGACTTGGCTTGAACAAACTTGAATCTCTGCCCCCTAAGGTTGCTGCATGCCAAATATCAAAACATTCCGACTGCTGAATCTGAAGAAGATTTTGAAAGAAAAATTCCTCATATTGACTAAGTTATAATTTGGGCCCAAATATGGACCCAGGGACTTGGCTTTAACAAACTTGAATCCCCCCCCCCCCCCCCCCCCCCCCAAGGATGCTACACACCACATATAAAAACATTCCGACTGCTGGACCTGAAGAAGAAGATTTTTTAAGAAAATTCCTCATCTCAAACTAAGTTACAATACAAGCTCCCACAGTGAGCCCAAATATGGACCTAGGGACATGGCTTGAACAAACTTGAATCTCATCCCCCTAAGGATGTTGCATACTGAATATCAAAACATTCTGACTGCTGGATCGGAAGAAGAAGATTTTTAAAGAAAATTCCTCATTTTGAACTAAGTTATCATTCGGGCTTCCACAGTGAGCCCAACTATGGACCTAGGGACATGGCTTGAACAAACTTGAATCTCATCCCCCCTAAGGATGCTGCATACCAAATATCAAAACTTTCTGAATGCTGGATCTGAAGAAGATTTTTAAAGAAAATTCTTCATTTTGAACTAACTTATAATTCGGGCTCCCACAGTGAGCTCAAATATGAACCCAGGGACTTGGCTTGAACAAAATTGAATCTCACCCCCCTAAGCATGGTGCATACCCAATATGAAAAGATTCTGCCTGCTGGATCTTGAGAAGAAGATTTTCAAAGACATTTAGGAGAGGTGGTGGTATTGGCCTTCTGTATAACATATACTGAGTCCAAATATAAACCCAGGTGGCCGATTTGAACAAACTTGAATCAGATCCACCCCACAGTGTTGCATACCAAATATCAAAAGATTCTGCCTGCTGGATCTGGAGAAGAAGACTTTTAAAGAAATTTGCATGAAATGCACTAAGTTCCAATTCAAGCTTCTATAGTGACCCCAAATATGAATCCAGGGGGTCAATTTGAACAAACGTGAATTAAATCCACCCCACAATGTTGCATACCAAATATCAAAAGATTCTGCCTGCTGGATCTGGAGAAGAAGATTTTTTAAGAAATTTGCCTGAAATGCATTAAGTTCGAAATCAGGCTCCTATACTGAGCCGAAATATGAATCCAGGGGGCCAATTTGAACAAACTTGAATCAGATCCACCCTACAATGTTGCATACCAAATATCAAAAGATTCTGCCTGCTGGATCTGGAGAAGAAGATTTTTTAATGTTTTTCCCATTGCCTACAGTGTTAAAAAGTGCTGACTAAGCACTTTTTCAAAAGTCCCGAAACTGTACCCTATGATAAAACCGATGGCAATTTTTTTTTTACCAATCCTTTCTGTTGGTCCTAAGGAAGCTTCATACCAAATAAAAATTCTCGGTGCCATGCAGTTTTGGAGATATGGATGTTTTAATTTTTTTCTATTTTTAGATTCTGCTGTTCCCACGGAGCTGCAGGAAAAATTTTTTTTGCATAAATCAAGTACTTAGAACCCAATAATACCTCATATTAAATTTGGTTCAAATCGGCCTCTGGGTTCAGAAAATAGAAATTTGGGGCGGGGCAAAAATTCTTGCCCCTCTCAGAACAAAGGTAAATATTGCCCGTCAAACATCTCTTGAACAAACTTGAGTCTACACCTCAAATGGAAGCTGCATACCAAATATCAAGTTTCTGCTATGGCTGGTTCATGAGAAGAAGATTTTTAAAAATTTTGTGCATTTTGGCCCCACCCCACTGAACAATGTGAGCAGAAATCCAATTTGAAGAAAAACCAAAATGCCCCTATATAACCACTACTTACATGAAATTTAATTAAAATGTGGCCAGAGGTTTAGGAGAAAGAGGCTCAAACACCACCTTCACACAGGACGACGGATGAGAGACGACGGACGGACGGACAACGGACGAAGAGTGATATGAAAAGCTCACCCTGACTTTCAGCCAGGTGAGCTAAAAAGCGAACAGGAGCAAATACTATAGAACTTTTACCAGGCCTTTAAATTTATCCCAACTAACGAAGATAAATGCTGTGCCCAAATAAGATAAATGCACCCAAATTATGCAGGGTTTGAAACTTTTTCCAAAGTTTCGGCAATATGTAGTTTGGCTAGGTTTCCCCAGATAGCTTGCAATACAGCTTAGAGCTTACCTTCGAATCAAACAATGAAAAGATAAATAATTTAAAAAAAAACCCACAGAGTTTGCCATAGAAAAGCAATTGGTACGACACTGTTGACGGCGATTGCTTTTCTGTGCACTTCAAGTTTCAGATCTATTATATTGATGTTTGTGGCATTTCTCAGTAAAAGACATGCGTAATTTACATTGAAATAGGACTTTGGATCGACACTGGAAAACTAAGAAGCCTTCTCGAGTTAGTCGAGTAAACTTACGTCAAAGGGTGGTGGGAACCAGTGATAATGGTGAAGACCTATAACAAGGGGTTGTAAACTGTCATTTTAAGACGGGGGACCTAAAACCCAAAACAGATGCCAAGAAGACGAAAATACTGGTGTTTTTTCTCCAACCATGCAGGCCGCATCCATATTTGCTGTTGTGCCTAAATTAGACTGATCTAAAGGTCTGACTTTTACAATTGTATTTTCTAGAACTGTATTTTTTATCTAACAAAACAACTGACTCAAATGAATCAGTAGTATTTTAAAAGATATGGCAATTTGCCAGCTGGTAAATTGCCACATCAATGAAAATGCTAATGGTTCATTTCCATCAGTTAAAAGTCATAACTGGAAAATACAACTCTAGAAAATACAATTGTAAAAGTTTTATAGTATTGGCCCACAGGCATGGTCCAAATGGAAATTCTCTATCCATTTCCCTATCCACAACAGTCAACACTAGAACATTTAATCCCTTTCCCAGGCAAGAATGCATATGAGGTTGACATTTTCCAGAAAAAAAGTGTGTGGGAAAGGGGAGTCCACCCCTCCCCAATCCCCTCTGATTACACCACTGTCAACAGTCAACACTAGAACATTTAATCCCTTTCCCAGGCATGAATGCATATGAGGTTGACATTTTCCAGAAAAAAAGTGTGTGGGAAAGGGGAGTCCACCCCTCCCCAATCCCCTCTGATTACACCGCTGTCTTGAACTGTCAATTATTTCTTCAACTTTCTTGACCCAAAATTTTATTGCCCTGAAATAAAATAAAACTTTGGGTCAAGAAAGTTAAAGAAATAATTGACAAAGTTTTATTGCCCTGAAAGGGGGCGCAGTGGTGTTGCGGTAACCGATTCTCGTCAGATCATCGAAGTTAAGCAACGTCAAGCCCGGTTAATCATTGGATGGGTGACCATCTGAGCATTCAATTCGGACTCCCGCGTTGTGTTCTTGGGCAAGGCACTTAACCCCGATTGACCACATGGTGGCACGATGACATCGTATACTAAGGCATACTGCACGTCGATGGTGCACATGTCTTCAACCAATCTAACCCTGTCTGTGCTGCAGTGCAGAGTTATGATGTTGGGGAGTTGGCAGCTGCTCGCCGTTGCTCGGTGGTTCTCTTTGGGTACTCTGGCTTCCTCCACCCGTAAAACTGTCACGGACATGATTAGCCATTGTGCATAAGTATATGACCTTAAACACCAATAAATAAATAAATATAAATTGCCTTGAAAAGGTTGCCCCAAGTGTATTCTTCCTTTGGAACTCGCCCAGTAGGCTGCATAGAAACACAGTTAAATCATCTGTAGCTTGTACATTTATATACGATAGTTATTGTTGTAAAATTAATCTGAGGATTAAAGGGTTAAAAAAAAATCCTTGATGACCCACTTTCACAGATTTACAATACATACAGGCCTTTCAATTTCCCCAAATAGCGACAGTAAATGTTGTGCCCAAAAATTTTATTGTTCCCAAACTGTTGTGTGGTTGCAAATGTTTTGAAAAGTTTTGCAATGTTCTGGCTATGTATCAAGTTTCCCTGATGCACACAATATAACTTTAGGAACTCTGGCCTACATGTGCTTGTTGACATTTAACAGGTAACAGGTAAATGGGTTTAAAAAACCATGAGGGCAGCAGAGAAAAATAATCTGCACTGACAGTGTCATATACAACATTGTTGACACAGATTGCTTTTCATTGGCGAACCCTTTGTGAGCATGTTTTCAAAGCTTGGGATCTTATTTCTTCATATTTTGGGCATTTCCAATTAAACATCATGTGTAATTTAGTTTAAGGCAGGAATTAGTACCACATACCTATGTAGAAATAAGCAAATCCCAGGGAAAGCATTAGTACCACATACATATGTGGAAATAAGCAAACCACAGGGAAAGCATTAGTACCACATACCTTTTATATCCAGGTGTGACTGTTTTAATTGGTATTTATCTAGATAAATTGTGTAAAAAATCTTATGATTCTTGATTCTTTATTTTTCTGCTTAATGATATTTATTTATATCTATTTATTTATTTACATAAGTATATTTATTCATTTTATTTTATTAGGCTTTTTCTTCCCTTTGGAAAAGACTGTTTTTCTACGGATTATTATTATTATTTTTTTATTTTTTATTTATTCATTTTTTTTTTTTTGGGGGGGGGGGGGGGGGGGGGTCCCTACGATTAAAATTTTACACATGCATAGAGGGGCACAAAATCTAAAAATGTACCAAAGCAGAAATTTTGATTTAACCGTTATTTCGCCAGAATTGGCAAAAACTGTCAAAATGAGGGTTTATAGGCACTTTCTCGAAACACGTCTTGTAGATTTTTTTTAAACATTCATCATTGTTAGACCTGTCTGTGACACGACCATTCATATAAAAGAGATATTAGTCAATGCATATGTTAACCCTCCACAGGCTGCCAAACATCAAAATTTTGATGAAATAGGCTGTTTTCGGGCCCCCACAGCACCCAAACAAAACCCGAGAGAAAAATGTAACTTCATTTATTGGAAGGGAGATTGATCGTGGATCATTTTTGCAAGTAATAAGGGTATTCAAAAAACAAAGTGTTAACACGTTTTGGGCTGGTTAAACTGCAATATCCCTCAAAAGCTAAAAAATTCCTGTTTTCTGTGGATTTCTCTAAACGAGTCTTGTAGATTTTCAAGAAAAGTTAAAAAATTTATAGTAATTTATATATTTTTTATACTTACCAATGACCCAGACATAGCTGGTGCTAACTCTTAAAATATAGGGCCAAACACAAATTTTGCCCCCCAATCCCCAAAATTTGCATCTAAAACTAAAGAAAACATGTCCTGAAAGGCCCTCCACACTTCGCCCCTACTGCGCATGCGCAGTGTCAAGGACGTTCCGAAATTGGCGCCATTTATCATTCTAATAACCAGTGCCTGGTAAGCGCTATATACTCAGCGGGGAGGCAAGAGTTCCCAACTCCTGGGAGGGCCATCCCCGTCTGGGTCATTGGTAAGTATAAAAAATATATAAATTACTATAAATTTTTTAACATTTTTATACTGTACCAATGACCCAGACATAGCTGAATAGTAAAAAGGCTGGAGGGCCAAGGACATAGAGCAAAATGGAATACGCTCAATAAAATAAAATAGAGTCATCCCCTGTAGGGAAAAGAAGTAATAGGCCTTACATGTATCTTTCTTATTTATGATAAATTAGAAAGATACAACACCTTCCAAAAATTGAGCTTCATACATCCATGTACTCTATTAATATCCAATAATCCTTATACTAATAATTTTTAAAGTAAGCCAATAATAAAGTAAGTCTAGAGAATAGAGACTCTTATACTCCTAAAAGTGTGTGAGAATTGCATAATCATGTCCGTTGACATATGCAATATTCAAAAGCTATACTTTAAAAACTAAGACTTGAATGAATTTTATAAACCTAAACTTCTCACTAAACAACCATCCCAATAACAGCTCAGAATTACTAACTCCGGAGGAGGTATCCCCTTGTTTTCATAGTAAAAACAGGTGACCCAAGGGAACACCCTCCCCCCCCCCTTTTCTTGCCCTGGGTCAAATAGCCCAGAGCGAAGAGGGCAGCCGAACGGAGACACTGCCGAAACAGACAGCCTACCTAGCTATAGTAGCAACTGTTAAGAGAATGATATTCTGAGCAGTAGATAATAGACCTAACAAAAGAGGCCTCCAGAAATGGACTCGATATTTCTGAGATAAAATTCATGAATGGATGGCTGAGCGCAATGAGCAGCCTTCAAAAATCTATAATAGCAACACTATTAATGTAAGCCCAAGAAGTAGAAGAACTCTTACTTCATGAGCCGAAATCTTAAGCACAACTGCTAAGCCAATGATATACCATAAGCAGTACGCTAGTTAATAGAATCCATTAAAAATAAAATGGAGCGTAACGTCCTTCTACAAGACATCAAAGACAGAAGAAGCTTACGCCCTTGTAATAAACAGATATCTGTTTATAAATACATAAACTGTACCCGGAAAGAGTAAAGGCCTATGCCCATACGAAGACGGAAGGACCTTAAAATAATAGGTTCCGGAAATAGGAGCCTAACTCTTATGCAACAATCCAACCTAAATAGTAACAGAAGTATTGATTCCGAAACTATGAAAGTGAAAATCATCCATCGATAGTGCATGAAACTCACTGACTCTACAGTAAAAGAGAAACCAACAGAATTACTGTCTAAAAGGTCAGAATTTGAAAACTACTGTTTCCAGAGGCTCAAATGATTACATAGCTAAATAAGAACCGAAGTTAAAATCCGTATAGGAATTTAATCTAAAGATTCTAAGTCTATTTATCAAAAAGTTACTAACTGACTTAGATAAAGAGACAAAAGACTCAATTGTAAACTATCGTAGAGTGCATAGGTATGAGGTAACATAAACCTATAACCTAAATAACAACAGGCTGCAGTAGATCTTGTGAAACAAGTATACTAAAAACTAGCAATGCGTAGTATGGAGGGATCAACCATATGAACATAATGATCCCTACACCACGACGGAAGAGCCTCCACTTTAGTCGCATAGAATAGCGAAGAAGAGGATCTCCTATAGTAAGAAATCGCGTCCAAAGCTCGTCCAGTACAGTGCTTACAATGCAATACGGACCACACAACGGAATACATGAAGGTTGCGACCTTGCTGGTTGTGATAAAGATGACACGATTTACCCAGTGAAAAAAGATCCTCACATAGAGGAAGATTTCACGTTAAGATCCACAGTAGACAAGAGAGTAAATTACTCATGATCTCTGTGAAGATAGAGATGCTATCAACAGAAATGTATTGTGGTTGTTTATCTTAGCAATACCTGCTAAAACAACAGCGCCGGAGGATACGCGTATCCTATCATTCCGTCCTATAGATCAATAGAGCGTTAACAGTATTAGCTCAGAGATCTGGACAAGCCAACACATACGTCTGCAATTGATTAGCAAGCTGTGTCATAAATAAAACATCATTGGGCGCTCCCATAGATAGCAAATCTGATTAAATACTTGTTTGTTGAGAGTCCATTCTGACAGCAACAAGCGACCCGTAAGAGAACGGGAGTGCGATAAAACAATCAGACGACCCAGAATATGACGGACCAAAACTGAACTTGGTGTACTATAACCAACAGACGGATTCTTTCCATTAAATTGAATAACGGAAACGAAAGAGTGCCTCCCTGGTTCCGGAGATACGCCACTACTGTCGAATTAAAGGACAGGAATTTGGGCATGCGTTTCTGAATAATGTTCATGCAATGACATAAAGCAAGCCTAAAAAACATTATTCCGCGGAAGTTAAACTGATAGCTAAAAGACTGCGGAACCCAAAGACCCTGGCACTTCGAATCCGTAGGGATCAGAATATCCCAATCTGTTTGACTGGCAACCGTCATAACAGCCACACTAGGGTCCGGCAACTGCGGCGGCACTCTCTGAGTCAACCACCGAATGTTTGCCCCAGTCTGAATCTCTTGTAACACTAGATAGACAAGAGAATGTATAAATCAAGCAATTCATGGATTGCCGGAAAGTTGCCGTCGAAGAGAAGCTCCTCCGAGAACGAAGCGACTCTGAGAGAGTTCTTAACCTACTATCCACGCGTGGATGTAGCTAGGGCTGCATCACGTCTAACCAACTCCAATCAGCCACTGAAGGGCGGAGTTATACGTGAACAAACTACTGCCCTCAAAAGAAATTACATTGAGAATAATATCCCGTAAATCTTTTCTTGAAGACGTAATGATAACGCCTCAGTAAGGCGGATTACGTATAATAAAGCGTCTAAGTTAAGTCTACTATACATAATGTCGTTCCCAACATTGAAATTGGAAAAGACATAAACGGCGAAAAAGAATATATGCAGTCTTTAATCACACCGTCTAGACGCATATGAACTCTCGGTATGCCCTGCTCTGCCAAAATAAACTATATGTAAAAAAGATAAAATGGCAGAAATGAGCCACGCGGACAAGAAACTAAACTATCATGCTTAGTAGCAGGCTTGTATATATATATAATATATATATAGCGTCGAAAAATAAAACACATGTTGTAATGACAATATTGGACTGCGTCGGTAAGTCAGGGACAAAGTCCCTGTACCGATCGAAAAATCTGAGTCCAATGACGCTATAAGTCTCTTATCCAAGATCGCAGCAATGAAGTCCGAACAATAATCACTGGAAGAAATGCCAGAAGATATGAAAGGCATCTTCCGATACTACTAAAGGGAAAACTCGAAATCTTTCGAATCCCTTTCGCCATCCTGTCGGACCCTATAAAGCGTTCGGTCGTCCGTAGCTTGAAGCAACCGCGGACCGCACCGACCCAGCGCCGTCGGATAATTCCTGATTCGACCGAGAAACCGTCAATTGCTGGGATGCTGCGAAACAACTGTGCTAACTCGGATAGCACGTCCGTCACTGAGGCCTGAGGAGCAGCGGTCTTACGATGCATTGCCGCAGGAAGCTCCGAGATCGTTACCCCGTGCATACTTCCAGTATGCGAGCGAACGGAGTGTATAGGCCTCGTGTCCTTTGGCTACCGGATGGCGCGACCTATTCGCTGTGGAATCACTGAATGCCGAAACTGATCGGATACTCGAGGTCACGTAGCCAATGTGCGGTCGTGTGCCCTGCTGTGAGGATGAGGAAGCATTAAAGACAGTCTCTCGGACTGTCAATATAACGGAGCGTCCCGAGCAACGGACATATGCTCCGAATGTAAAATATCTGAACCACAACATGCGGTCCCCTATGTTGTTGGCTTCCTCCGATCCGTCCTCAATCTGCCGTCACTGGGTGAGTACTAAAGTAATTAAAGTGCTCGCATCACCCAAATCTCCTTCCTAGACCGCAACGGACGAACCCGGCAGCCGAACCATTCGATGAATGTACGCTACACCGGGTGAGCTAGCGAATGTCACTCCGTAAGCGATAGACATATTCCATGAGCACTTATTGCCGCTAACTCTTCATTAACTATGACGACAGAGGCACACTTTTGAAGACATCTCCATAACTCTTCGAACAAGAAACCAGAAATGCTTGGATAGCAAGCATAAAATAATAATATATATAGCGTCGTTCAATAATTCGAAAGTTTGTGTGACATTATTGGACTATGTCGGAACTGAGGGACGATGTCCCTGAACCGAACCAAAAATTTCTAAGTCCACCGACGCTATCAGTTTCTTATCCGGCATCGCAGCATATGTTGTTCCGAAAGGGAAAGCTTGAAATCCACCGAATCCCTTTCGGTATCCCGTCGGACCGGATGAAACTTTCGGACGTCCGTACCCGCTTCCGCGGAGCGTCCCGACCCAGCATCGTCGGATAAAATATATGCAACAGATTCAGTTGATGCTGGGATGCTGCGATAAACTGTGCTATTAAGGAAAGCACGTCCGTTCCCGAGGCCTGTGCAGTAGCGGACTTACGATGCATTGCCGCTGGAAGCTCCGTGTACGTTGACTCCCGCACACTTCCTATGCGAACGTCCGGAGTCTGCAGGCCTCGAGTCCCCGGCTACCGACCCAGCGCTGTCGGATAATTCTCGATCCGACACCGTTTCTGTCGGCTGCTGGGATGCTGCGATAAGCTGTGCTATGTGCACAAGAATGTCCGGCGTCGAGACCTGCGGAGGCGCAGTCTATCGGTGCTTCGCCGAGGGCAGCTCCGCATCAGATGGCTCTCGCATACTTCCTATGCGAACGTCCGGAGTCCATCGGTCTCGAATCCCTGGCTGCCGGATGGTGTGACCTGGTCGCCGAAGAATCCTTGATCGGCGAAGCTGGTAATATATCGGCGGTCACGCAGCCAAGGTGCGGTCGTGTGCGCTGACGAGAAGAGGAAGCCTTAGCAGTCTCAGCGGACTGCCTATACAACGGAGCGTCCCGAGCGACGGACGTATGCTCCGCTAACGACACATTTGTACCACAACATCTGGGGCCAGATGTTGTTGAACGAGAGAGGGGCCTCTCTCGCTTGCCGTCCGGATGGACCGGAACGAGCTATGAACCGGACTAAAAGGCTTCCTCCGTTCTCCCTCCGATCCGCCGTCACTGGGTGTGCATTAAGTTAATTTTATAGTGCTCGCATCACCCCTAAATTCCTTCTAGACCGCAACGGACGAACCCGGCTGCCGAACCATTCGGTGAATGGACGCTACACCGGGCGAGCTAGCGGACGTCAAAGGCCGTCGAACCTACTAGGGTCCTCTTAGGCAATTGGCGTATTACATGAGCACTTTTCCGCTAGCCCTTCATTAATTGTGACGACGGAGGCACACTGTTGGAAGACATCACAGATACATCACCCTAATCTTGATCGTCTGAAATAGAAATTGATAAAGTAGAGTGACCCTGCGGGGAAAGGACCGGAGTGTCCAAATCCCCAACAACATACCGTGACATACGCTTCCCATATTGTCATCGAAATCATACGATACAGAACAGGAGTTAATGCGAGTACACTGACCACATATAGAATGATAATAAGGTCAGAGGAAGACTTCCTCTTAAAACAATTGATCAATATCCTTTCAATGTGAAAAGAAAACAAGTCCTGGTACTCGCACTAACCCCTGGCAATCAAAATACATAATAATAATATGATCCATTAATATAGAAAAAATAATTGAAATCAAAATATTTTGAAAAAATATTTTTTCAGAACAGCCCAAGTTTCTGAAAAGTAACGTTGAGCCCCAATGGATCCCAAGCCTAAGTGTGGACAAAAATTTTAAAAATATTTTAAACAATTTATTCAACACTTACGAACAATAATAATGTATCTAGTTATGATTAAAATAACATAAAGATATTATTATTTAGAAATCCCCCCCTCACACAGAGGGCTGTTGTAAATGTAAACAATGAGTGTAAAAACACTAAAATAAGACTCCAGGCACCCAGGCCCGAAATCAGTTACCAAAAATACCCCATCTGATGCAAAACAGAGACTTCCAGGGAAGAAACTGCAGAACATCAGATGGTAGATGCAGAACACAACGCCTAACCACCCGTAGGTGAAGACGTAAACATGGGGAAAGAACAGAATTCATTCTGTTATTAAGCTAAAACTCCCAAGAAATTTTTGTAATAATAATTACAGAAACTATGCCAAAAGCATGGGAGAATAGCAAGGGGGAATTAAAGGACAGGGAGAGAGGAAAAACACTTGAAAAAACAGTGTAACTAAATAATCAGAATGACAACAAAATGGCTGCTGCCTTGAAAATAGGTAACTTAACATAATTTCATTAAAAAATTTTAAGTTACAGCCCTGATAATATTCTGTCACACATTCTTTTCCTCTCCTCCTTTTCTATCCTCCTTAGAATCACCATTTCACTAATATTTATGTGTCTGGCATCATTTAAACTGAGATTTAAAAGCACAAAGATCAGTCAGATGTTAACTGATGAAGGGCCAAACTTAGAATGATAAATGGCGCCAATTTCGGAACGTCCTTGACACTGCGCATGCGCAGTGGGGGCGAGGTGTGGAGGGCCTTTCAGGACATGTTTTCTTTAGTTTTAGATGCAAATTTTGGGGATTGGGGGCAAAATTTGTGTTTGGCCCTATATTTTAAGAGTTAGCACCAGCTATGTCTGGGTCATTGGTACAGTATAAAAATATTAAAATTTTTTAGTAAATTTCGTTTCTCAACATACCTACCACAACTGTTTACAATTGGCTGTAACGTAAGTGCAAGCCCTACTTCGGAACTAACTCAAGCTTTTCGAGAACTTTTCCAAACAAGTTGGAAAAGTAATAGAGTGCAAAAGCACGAAAAAGATCAAAAAAAGGGTCGAGCGAGACCAGCGCTCGAAATTACAGGTACTCTCTCTGCACATCTCTTGCATTTACCGAGCGCATGCGCAACAACCGTGACGTCAATTCCATATTTCTGCCAACGAGAAGTTTATGATTTAGCGGGGAGGCATCGATATCAAAGATATCCCCAAGGAGGGTGAGCCTCCGGTAAAGAATTGTGGTAGGTATGTTAAGAAACAAAATTTACTTAAAAATTTTAATTTCTTTTCAACCTACTCACAATTGTTTACAATTGGCTGAATAAACAATAGGAGGAGGTGAATCACATAACCAATACCAACAAGAGTAGCCGAAAGAAAAGCAAGGATGGCAGAGAACAATAACGAAACCTGTAATGAAGATAGAGAAAAGGCACCTGAAAAGAACAAGGCTGAGCGAAGCACAACCTCGATGAAAACAATTTTAACGAGGGTGCACAACAGCCCGGGCAGCAACAAGAGGACCTAAAGAATAAAGGTCCTCAGATTGCTGCTGAAGGTGGCTGAGATAAAAGGAGGAGAAGGTAGAGGCATTCCTCCAGTAAGCCGCATTCATAACATCCCAGAGCGAAACAGAATTGGAGAACGCCCAGGATGCAGAAATGGCACAAACCTCATGAGAATTAAACCGGTTCGAAACAAGATCCGACGCAGACAAGCGGGAATAAGCCAGCTTGATTGCAAGACAGATCCACCTGGAAATAGAATGGGAAGAGATAGACTGCCTCTTAGGAATGAGAGACAGAAAGAATCTCTTTCGACTCCTCCGAATGAACTGAGTGCGAGTAATGTCAGTCTTGATTGCACGAACAGGACAAAGAAGAGGTCTCCGGCCATCAACAGCAGGGAGAGCCCGAATGCAGATGGGAGGAGATACTGAATCAGGAACTTGATTCTTAGCCAGAAAAGAGCAATCAGTAGTGAAGGTGACACTGTTAGCCTCATTTCTGAAGAAGGCAGAATCAACAGATAGCGCATGAAGCTCACTGACTCGTCGAGCAGAAGCAAATGCTAGAAGAAAAGCCATCTTATAGGTGAGAAAACGCATATCGGTCTCAGATAAAGGCTCGAATGGCGCCCCCTCCAAACAATGCAACACCCATGCCAAGTTCCACTTGGGTGTAAGACGCAAAACTCAAGGCCTCTTCAAAGAAAAGTGCCGAATGAGTTTGGAGAGAAAACGATTACGACCGATGCACCGCTTTCCCACATAAGAGAAAGTATCAGACAGCATAGACCGATAGCCCTTAATCGTAATAGGCTGGAGGCCCTTGGAGTCAAAAAGATATACCAGAAAATCCGCAATTTGAGCGATTGACGGATCACGGTAATCCACATTGTGATCTGCACACCAGCGCCAGAAAACCTTCCACTTCGCAGTAAGTCGTGCCAGTGGAATGTCGCCGCGATGCAGAAATGCACTCCACTGTTCGTCTCGAAAAACCTCTATGTCGGAGACTGGACCTGATAAAAGACAGGCGTGAAGGGACAGGCTTGCCAGGTTGTTGTGATACTTCCTGGGATGACCCTGGGAAAGAAGATCGCCACATAGAGGTAGACGAATCGGCCGATCTGCCAACAGAGGCTGCAGCAGATTGATCCACAGCCTCTGTTGAGACAGAGGTGCGATCAGAATAATCCTGCAACTGCAAGCACGAATCTTCGCTAATACTTGAGGAAGAATCGGTGCAGGAGGAAAGGCATAGCGATCCAACCTGTCCAGTCCAGAGACAGAGCATCGACTGCAAATGCCAGAGGATCTGGACAAGGGGAGACAAAGGTCTCTACCTGATGATTCCAGTGAGGAGCGAAAAGGTCGACCTGAGGACGGCCCCACTGCTCGCAAATCGCATGAAACACCGACCGATGTAGCATCCATTCGGTTGGAAGGACACTGTCGCGTTGGGACAGGGAGTCTGCTAGGACGTTGAGACACCCGGGAATGTGTCGAATGGACACCCGAGCGTTCACATCCCGTGCCAACAGAAGAAGATCCCGAGACATCCCGAGTCAAGGCGGAAAGAATTGTCGCCCGAGCATGGGGGACCGATACTACATTGTAAAGAGTGTCGAAATCCATCCCCAAATGACGGAATCGCTGAGAAAGAAGGAGATCCGACTTCTCGCGATTGACTCTGAAACCCAGCGACGCTAGCAGGCAAAGAAACTGCCGGACATCTAACTCCAGAACAGCAGCATCGTGGTGCCGTTGGAGGATGTCGTCCAGGTAGGCTGACGAAGTCACAGCCGACTGAGTATGGTGAAAAGCAAGCACATGTGACATCAGATGGGTGAAGGCCCAAGGAGCCAGGGTCAAACCGAACGGGAGAGCTCTGAATTGATAAACTCGATCCAGAAACGAGAACCGAAGGTATTTCCGTGACGGCAGATGAATGGGAACATGGAAGTATGCATCCTTCAGGTCGATACTGGCAGCAAAATCGCCCTGATGAACTGAACGTAGAACCGACCGGAAAGTCTCCATACTGAAACGAGGAGCTATAATGTACTCGTTCAGGAAACTCAGATCGATGACAGGACGAAATTGGCCGTTTTTCTTCGGCACCAAGAAAAGTCTCGAGTAAAACCCTGGTGAAAGGGTGTTCCTGACCACCTCTATCGCCCCTTTGGAGAGGAGATTGTCAATCTCCTGCACCAGAAGGTCCCAACGCAGAGAATCAGAAGGGACCTGAGTCGGGAGGGGCACCCGAGATAAACTGGGGTGCCGATGGAAGGACAGTCGCAGACCGGATTGAATGACATCGAGGACCCAAGGGTCTGATGTTATCTCTATCCAACGGTCGTAAAACAGCGACAGCCTTCCCCCGACTGGAGGCGAATCGAGGTGAGAACCTTCACTTGCAGCCTCGACGAGGCCCCCAAGAGGAGAAACCACCTCGGGAAGTGACAGAGTTCTGAGACTTTCCTGTCTGAGGCTGCCAGTGAGCCTGGCCACGTCGGCACTTCTTATGTGCAGAAGGAGCAGACGGAGCTGAAGGCGTAGCCGATGAGGCAGACGCAGCAGCACGCTTGGCGGGCCTGGAACGACCACCACCCGCAGCAGCAGGTTGGTCAAGCTGGTCCTTCGAATGGCGAAGAACTTCGCCACGAACAGCTTCCACAGAACGATGGAACAACTGAGGTCCCACCAAAGAGGCAGACCTCAGAACAGCACGTTGTTCAGAAGGAAGGGATGGAGAAGAATCCAACACCGCATCCCGGCGTGCCAGCTCCAAATTAGCCGTGTTACAGGCGTGAGCGTGTGTCAAGTTCATAAGGCGCGAAAAGGCGCCTGAGCATCATCAAACTCCCCTGGTGGAAAATATTCCGCCAGAGCAGCGACAACATGGTTCGCGAGAGATAACATGCCCAGCATCTCTCAGGACAGGCCCACCATAGATTCAACTACCGACATCGGGAGAACTGCCGACTTAGGCTTAGTCAACCCGAGGGAAGAAGAATCCTCATCAACAGTAGTCATCCCTTGGAAGACTGGTGGAGAGAGGAATCATAGACACGAAACCGCGATGGAGGCAGAAAGGCATCAGCTCTAGAAAAGAAGGAACCCTTGAGGGCCTTAGAACGCATTTTGGCGTCTAAGCCCTGGAAGGACTCAACAACCTGAACCGATTGCAGAGGACACAAAGCCCCAGAGCTAGAAGGCTCTACAGGGTTACGGCGCTCCACAGTGGACCGCGGCCGAATGGTCACAGATGGCTGGTCTAATAGTTGAACGTCCGGCAATAAGCCAAAGACGAAATCCAAAGCCTGCCCCAAGACTGACGAGGTGGACCCATCACCTTCCAGATAATCATCATCCTCCATAGCAGAGGAGATGTAGCCCAACTCGGGCTGACCAGCAGAAACCTCCTAGGAAGACTGAGCAGTATCCAAGGGGCCAGGCGAGACATCTCGGCGACCGACCAAAGGAGGTTGTGCCTCAGGAGGCACACTGAGGCCAACTTGAGGGTTGCAAGAAAGCAACCGGGTGAGTGCCAAAACGGCCTGACGTAGGTCACCCTGAGAATCCATCGCAGCAGCATCGCCCGATGGAGTGTCCTCCCAAATCCTCAGAAGAGACCGACATCGAACGTCGATCGGCAGACAGAATAGGGATACGGTGAGAAGACACCGGAGGATAGTCCTGCCTGCAAATCCTCGAAAGAGACCGACGGCGCACGTCGATCGGTACCGTAGCTGGACCTAGGACACGGTGAGAAGACACCGGAGGATTGTCCCAAGAATGACAGGAACCTGTCATTGGCCTTGCGTGGCAGACGGCCCCAACTGCCCATCCTCTGAGACCAACAGCAAGCATCGATCGACACCCAGACTCGGAACACAGTGAGGAATCACCGGAGGAAGGTTCAGAGAGTGACAGCTAACAGGGGCTGTCACTGACCGCTGCCGAACAGCAGGCCCTGGATGCCAACGTCCCAACACCATCCTGCTAGGCGGCACACTAGCAGGGGAAGGAGGAACAATAAACGATTCACTTGAGGGACGAGGAATCGCTGCCGAAGCGACCGACCGGCTCAACCGACTAGGAGCAAATCTAGCCAGATGAGACGGAGCAGACAGCAAACCCGCACAGCCCCGCCACGAGGCTAGGGGAGGCTGAGAACACACCAGCAGATACAGCCTTGGTCCCCCGAGACTGTAGATCATCCCCAGAGGAGATGGAAGAGTAGTAACAACTTCCTCAGCAACTGTTGACGGCGTAGGAGGCAGATCGGAGAGGGTCACCGAGCTGACCTCGGAGAAGCTCTCTACGAAAACAGACGCCTCAAGAGTGACATCAGAAGACAAAGAGACCACGGTCTCCACGTCAGGTATCACTGAACTAGCACCGTCAACAGTTGCAGAGGAACTCGCCACAGAAGACAGATCAGAATCCTGTGTGACAGAGTCACCAAGTGCACCAGCAGAAATGTCTGCTATGGCACGGCTACCCTTACCCCGAGAACGAGGGGTTCTAGCTCTGGACAGAACCACCTTGTTAACAGAAGCCCAGAATTTAGAGGACCAAACCCCACTTGTAAATACCACATGATTGGGCCTGAGTGCAATTGTTGCAAGTGACACACGTGGAATGAGAGTCGTCCACATGCTTCACTTGCAAGCAAGAGGTTCAAGGAATAGTCTTTGGCATTATATGAATGAAAATGGAATCAAGCTTCCCGCCGACGGAAAACAGCACAAAGGTCGTGTTCACACGTGGGGGAAAAACAAGATTAAGTGTGAAGAAACAAGCAATAATGATCAAAAATAACATTAATCAAAAACAATTTTGGATTGCTTGATAAAAGGATACAATCCACTTGCACACAATGAAAAGCAGAGCACATATAATAAGTTGTTCACGAAGAATAACAGCAAAGTAGCACGAGTCACAAAAATTTTCGACCATGTACAAATGGCGGAAATAAAAGGAATTGACGTCACGCTTGTTGCACATGCGCTCGGTAAACGCAAGAGGTGTGCAGAGAGAGTACCGGTACCTGTAATTTCGAGCGCTGGTCTCGCTCGACCCTTTTTTCGATCTTTTTCGTGCTTTTGCACTCTATTACTTTTCCAACTTGTTTGGAAAAGTTCTCTAAAAGCTTGAGTTAGTTCCGAAGTAGGGCTTGCACTTACGTTACAGCCAATTGTAAACAATTATGAGTAGATTGAAAAGAAATTGGCCACGCGCAGGTCTTGGTGTGACAATACAAGTTGCATGGACAAAATACTCCGGTGAGCATTTGTTAACCCTCCACGGGCTGCTAAAAGTCAAAATTGTGATAAAATGGGCTATTTTTGGACACCAATAGCACCCAATGGGTACGACACAAAGAAAAGTGCCTTCTTTTATTGAGTACAAAATTTATACGGAAACGTTTTTGTAAGTAATAAGGGTATTCGAAAGTCAAAGTCTTAACCCATTTTGGGCAGGCTAAAGAGAGATACCCCTTAAAATTCCCATTTTCTCTGGATGTCTCTAAAAGCAACTTGTAGGTTTTCAAGAATGAAAGTGTCATTGACACTGTAGCTTAACTTGTCTGTGTGTTGCGTTTGATGAAAAGGATAATTTTCAATGTTTATGAAAGGATTATGAAATAAGACAAGAATTGTGATAATTGGGAATATGTTAATTTCTGTTCCCTGTATGCTACGTTTTTAATAAAAATAATATGAGGTGTACACTGTACTAAAGAGCTGAGGGGTGGGTTAATATGACCTCACAGTTAATGTATGTGGCCCTCCAGTTAACGTATGTCAATGAAAATTACCAAGTTACAGTGAAATTATTCCAAAATGAGTCATCCTATCAAGTTACACTGAAATCCCTTCATAAATATGGCCTGTAGACTGTTCTAAAGGTTTTCGGGCTTCAGGCCTGTGTAGCCATGAAGGTAGACAGATTGCAACTAAAAGGGGATGTCCTCATCTCAACATTATACTGAGTTATTCTACTAAGTTACAATGAAATCCCTTCACAAACACGACCTGTAGTCTGTACCAAAGTTTTTCAGGTTTTGGGCTCGGGAAGCCCATCATGGTTGAATGATCATGACCAAAAGGGGGTGTTGTCATCTGGACATAATCTGGAGTGATCCTACGAAGTTACAATGAAATCCCTTCATATAAATGACTTGTAGACTGTGCTCAAGGTTTCCGGGATTCGGGCCCCTGAAGCCATCACAGTTGACCAAACATGACCAAAAGGGGATGTCAACATCTAGGCATTATATGGAGTCAACCTAAAAAGTTACAATGAAATCCTTCCATAAATACGACCTATAGACTATGCTAAAGGTTTTGGGGTTTTGGGCTCGGGCAGCCATCAAGGCTGAATGATCGCGACCAAAAGGGGACGTTCTCATCTAGACATTATTTGGAGACATCCTACAAAGTTACAATGAAATCCCTTTATAAATGTGACCTCTAGACAGTGCTAAAGGTTTTCAGGCTTCGGCACCCTGTAGCCGTCACAGTTTCCCAATTGCGTCCAAAAGGGGACATTCTCATCTAGACATTATATGAAGTCAAACTATCAGGTTACAATGAAATCCCTTCATAAGGATGACCTGCAGGCTGTGCTAAAGGTTTTCAGGCTTCGGGCTCGGGTAGCCATCATGGTTGAATGATCGGAACCAAAAGGGGGACATTCTCATCTGGGAATCATCTGGAGTGATTCTACGAAGTTACAATGAAATCCCTTCATAAATATGACCTGTAGACTTGCTCAAGGTTTTTGGGCTTCGGGACCCAGTAGCCGCCACAGTTGCCTAATCACGTCCAAAAGGGGACGTTCTCATCTAGACATTATATGAAGTCAACTACCAGGTTACAATGAAATCCCTTCATAAATATGACCTGTAGACTGTGCTAAAGGTTTTTGGGCTTCGGGACCCTGTAGCCGCCACAGTTGCCCAATCACGTCCAAAAGGGGACGTTCTCATCTAGACATTATATGAAGTCAAACTACCAGGTTACAATGAAATCCCTTCATAAATATGACCTGTAGACTGTGCTTAAGGTTTTTGAGCTTCGGACTCGGGCAGCCATCATGGTTGAATGATCGCAACCAAAAGGGGACATTCTCATCTGGGCATCATCTGGAGTGATGATCAGTGATCCTATGAATTTGCAATGAAATCCCTTCATAAATATGACCTGTAGACTGTGCTCAAGGTTTTCGGGCTTCGGGCACCTGTAGCCATCACAGTTGACCAATCATGACCAAAAGGGGATGTCGTCATCTAGGCATTATATGAAGTCAACCTATCAAGTTACAATGAAATCCCTCCATAAATATGACCTGTAGACTGTGCTAAAGGTTTTGGGGTTTTGGGCTCGGGCAGTCGTCATGGTTGACAGATCGCACCCAAATGGGGAAATTCTCCTCTAGACATCATACAGAGTCATCCAACCAAGTTACAATGAAATCCCTCCATATTAAACATGACCTGCAGACTGTGCTAAAAGTTTTTGGGTTTTGGGCTTGGGCAGCCATCATGGTTGCCAGATCATGACCAAAAGTGGACGTTCTCATCTACGCATCCTACCAAGTTACAATGAAATCCCTTCATAAATACGACCTATAGACTGTGCTAATGGTTTTGGGGTTTTGGGCTTGGGCTGTCATACCGGTTGACCAATCATGACCAAAAGGGGACATTCTCATCTAGATATGACCCCAAACCTGCATATGAAATTTCGTGACAATCAGACAAGAACTACGGGTGTAGCCTGTGCTAAAGGAAAATGTGAACAGACTCACAGACTAACAGACTTCCGCACGCGTGATGGCAATAGCTTATCTTGACTTTGTCAAGTTAAGCTGAAAACCAAGCGTTAACTCCTTTTAAGGTTGTTAACAGTGATACCCATCAAAAGCTTAAAAAATTCATGTTTTCTCTGGATTTCTTTACAAACATCTTGTAGGTTTTCAAGAGAAAAGGGCCATTGATAGGTTTTGGTGTCACATTACCAGTTGCATGGATAAAATATTTCAGTAAGCATTTGTTAACCCTTAATGGGCTGCTAAATGTCAAAATTTTGAAAAAATAGTCTGTTTTTGGACACCAACAACATCAAATGGGAATGCCACAGAGAAACATAATTTCTTTTACTGGACACAAAACTGATACGGAAACATTTTTGTAAGTTGTAAGGGTATTCAAAAATCAAGGTCTTAACCCATTTTCGACTGGTTAAGGAGATATACCCCTTAAAAGCTTAAAATTCCCTTTTTTGTGGATTTCTCCAAAATATCTAGTAAGTTTTCAAGATAAATTGACCATTCGCAGGTGTTGCAGTGACATAACAAGCTGCATGGGCAAAACATCATGGTAAGCATTTGTTAACCCTCCAGAGCCTGCCAAGCATAGACATTTTGAGAAAATGGGATGGTCTTGGGCACCCATAACATCCAATGTGTACCTGCGAGATAAACATGACCTCCTTCATTGGAAGTGGAATTCACAGAGGATCATTCTTGTAAGTAATGAAGGTATTCACAAAACCAAACCAAGCATTAACCTGTTTAGGGCTGGTTACAGAGCAATACCCCTCAAAAGGATTTCTCATAAACCATCTCCTAGATTTTCAAGAAAAATTGGTCATTCTCAGATCTTAGTGTGACATTCATTACAAGTTTTAAAATTAGTTTAAATAGGATTGTGGCTGGATACTGAAAAACTAAGAAACCTTGAGTAAATGACATGTAGCTGAAGAAGGAGAATCAATGATGTCAGTGAAGACCTATTCGGGAAGGGGGAGGGGGGACCTGAAAAGTATATGAAACAAATGCTAAGGAGACAAACATACCGTACCAGTACCAGCAATTTTTCCTCCCACCAGCGGTCCTCCTTAAAACCTGAATCCCCCGAAATACCCAGGAATCCCCCTTAAATTTCCCGGAATCCCCCAGTATGCAACGGAATCCCTCATTAACCTCCCGAAATCACCACAGAATCTTAATTAAATATCTGTTATGTGAAAAGTTGCATGCAGATACAATAAATTACCATAGAATATGCAGATTCCGAAACCTTTTTGTACGCAGTTTGTAAAGTGCAAAATTATTACTTACAAAATTGCTTATCAGCTTAATTACAAACCCGTTGAACATTGCAACACGGCATATTTTTTAAAGCTCTTGAGTGGGAAGACCTTGGCCCACATCTTGTTTGCACTTAAGTCATCGTTAGTAAAAGGCACAGAAGGAACACAGAAAGAAATCTCCACTGGTCAACAGTGGCATCCATGCAGTCACGGTGATATGGTACAAGTTTGATGTGTTCTAGCACTAAGGAAATAATTTTTGATTTAGTGTAGCCTGAATTTCAGTCAGATGCAACGTGTTTATTTTGCATTTTACAGACAATTACTGCCAGTTTGGTTTTGTCACCATTGGTAAGCCCTCCAAGAAAAGGTGGTTTTCACACACAACTTCATGAGCTTAACATTTGTCTTTGGAATAATTGACTTGGGATGGGTTGGGAAGTGTTATGAAAACGAGTTTCAATCAAATGCACAGTGTTTATTTTGCAGTTAGCAGACGACATTTGGATTTGTCACTATTTGTAGGCTAGAATGGTTTTCACGGCTGGCTTCTGGGGTGGAAAGTGTTATAAAAACAATAGTGCTCCTTTTGATCCCTTGTTATCATACGAAAAACCCAAATGTAAAATGTCTCTTTATGTCAATTGATGGTAAAAAAAACCGTTAACCTCTGTTGCGACCCGACTGTTAGTAACATGACTTCAGCATAAAAATGGGGCAATTTTTGTCAGGGTGTCACTTGGGCAAGTTTCGCCGGAAAAGATGTACGCTAAACCTTGTTATGTAAAACCCAAACCTGCAAAGTACCCATGTGGTGTTTGCACTCTAGGATGTGGCGTGAATTCCATAGAATGTTCTGGGTGTAACCGCTGGGTTCATCGACGCTGCATCCCCATGTCAAGGGAGTTGCTTGAGAAATGGTCATCAGACAACAGACTATATTTTCATTGCAAGAAATGTTCGTTCGAAAGCGACAAACAAACATACAACTCTGGATCTGCTTTGAAAAGGCGAGTTACCATTAGTCAGTACACAATGCTCGCAATGGGCAGACAGGAATCGCTATTGGTGGTGAATATGAACTCAAAGTGGTTGTGATGTTGTGGGGGGGGGGGGGAGGGTGTAAAACATTGTCCGTTATTTGATGTACCAAACCCCAAAATTATATTGCGGAATTTGTGTCCAAGTTTGGACTAGTTTCAATATTACTATGGTCTGTTATGAACTGTTGTGAGTTAGCGGTGTTCAAATATCTAAATATATAAAATGGACAGCGTCGCCGACACTATTGTTGTCGCCAACACTATTGTTATGTCAGGATACGCCCTGTTAGAGTACCCACCTTTGGTGAAAAAAGTGTGTGCGTGGTTGTGTTCCCACATTTTACCTTTAGTTACTCGTGCGTTGTGGGCGAGTTAAAACCTTCAAAACAACAAATTAAAGAGGAGTTGCGATAGCTTTAGGTAGGATTCTGGGAAATGTATGGGGATTCCGGGAAATTTAAGGGGGGAATCCGGTGTATTTCGGGGGATTCCGGGGTATTTTGGGGGATTCCGGGATATTTCAGGGGATTCCGGTTTTAAGGAGGACCCCCCACCAGCCCACTTTTATTTGCCGTTGTGCCCAAATTAGACTACAATCCACATGTGTGTTGGCAATGGTGGTAGATTTTAAATTCTGTGTTTAACGCTTCACCTACCAGGAAAAGCAGATGACACTTGCAAACAAAATTCTTCAACTAAATATTTTCATTTTTTGGCATCAAAAACATAGCTTACAAGTTACATGTGTGACCCCTCATTTCAATGAGCTTGATGCAATGAGGTGCCATAAGCTTTTTGAGACAAAAATTTTAAAAATAATGAAAATCGAATGGTAATTTTTGTGAATACATAATACCGTTGGTCAGTTTTTAACGTTACATTGGGTAAAGGGTTAACAAAGGGGAGGTTACATCCTGGATGCTCACCTGCATCCGTGACTGACAATGATACAGCCGATCCAATGTTAAGAAGACAGCCACGGACAGTTTCGGCCATGGACGTTTCGGCCCGGATGTTTCGGCCACGGATGTTTTGGCCTAGGACGTTTTGGCCACAGACGTTTCGGCCAATTGGAGATAATTCTCACAATATATGAGATTTTTCTATTATTATTTTTAATTTTTTTTACTTTATTTTTTTTATTTATTTTATTTATTTATTTTTTTTTTTTTTTGAATGTTCATTTTTTTTATTTAAAACATGAAAAGATTTTTCATAGGGATAGTTATAATCATTAACTATTACGTTTTTATAGTAATATTCCTTCAACCTACCTGTCAGCTTACTACATTTTATGTGTGTTTCCATAACTATTTAGTTCAGCTTTTGATTATTAGCAGAATATTTCATTTAGGCTTCCTCTTTTGTCAGGGAGTGTTTTTACAGCAATTGGACTGGAGTTTTTGAGATCAATGAATTTTTAGGTCTCCTTGTGTTTTTGTAGTTAGAGCAATTGACAAGAAATTGTCCTTTTCTTTATACCTGCCTTATGTGGCTTCAAAGAGGGTTTGGTTTTTTATATAAATACTCCATGTTATCATACTCTCCTCCATTTTCATCAATCATTCACACTTCGGACTTCAGAGCGTGAGCATCTCGACTGACATGGAAATACCAGCTAGACTAGAGAAAGCCATATCAGCTCTGGGCGTCTCTTGCCCAATCTCCTGGACTATCCAGGAAAAAGGCAAGAGCATCCAACTGACCTTGGATTTCATCATTGAAGAGAACAACACACCACCCTCTTCGGGGAGAGGTAGTACCTTTGGCGAGAGGATCCCCTCTCCCACTGGTCCTCACCCGAAGAGGCACGGAGGCCCTGAGAAGAATGAGAGGAAGAAAAAGAAGAAGAGCCCTTCGACCAAGCGCAGGAGCGCACTGCGCCTGGAGGCCTTCCGGAATAGGAAGAAAGAGTTGAGTGAGGGGGTGGAGGTTCTGGAGGCAGCCGCCAGTTCCCCTCCCAATCCCACTGGCACACCCAACCAACTGCCGGCTCCTGAGCCGATACAGTTGGATGTGGAACATCCAGTGGAGATTGAGGAGGAACTGGAAGTTGCATTTTCACCACCTGCCACCCCTCACTCCCCTCTTCCTTCACTACCGGATAGCCCGGGAGTGGCAATCACAGCAGAACAGCCATCGGAGTCCGCTGAATCACGCAAAGAGAAGATCCTGAGGAATTGCGACAAAACCATGGCCGAGACCGAGGAATTCAAAAAACAATCCGCTGAAGTATCCAGAATGGCGCAGGAATGGATAGAAAACATGAGAAAACAAAAACAACAACAAAACCATGAAACAGCCTCTCCATCTCCATCACAGCCACCTCCAAAAAAGAAGTCTCGCAAAAAAAGAGGATAAGCTGCTTCCTTCTCCATTTCTCCTTTGCCACGCCCAGATAATAAAAAAAAAAAACATCTAAAAACATCTAAAGCCAGAGGGTCGAAAGGGGCTTGTCCTCCATATCGTCCCTGCGCGCCAAACCATTTCTTTCGATACTCTCCTCATAGCCTCTGGTGTTCTAGGAGTCCTAACATGGAAATCATTACAACAAAAAGAGGTGGGGAAAAACTATGCGTTGAGGGACATATGTACACTGTGAAGTCAAGATCAGACAAGTATAAATCTGTAACATGGTGCTGTGTGAAATGTGACCCCCCTATCAACTGTACAGCTATCTTGAAAACAAATGACAATTATGAATGTCCAGTTTTGACGAAGGAGCATTCTCATTTATCTGACGAAATAGAAGTAGATATTTCTAAATGCAGACAGAACATGAAAGAGATGGCTAGTAAAACAAATGATAAGCCCAACCAGATTTTCACGACAATGCTTTCAACAGTATCTGATGAAGTGAAAGCCTGTCTTCCAAATGCAGATGTAAATAAACATGTGCTGCGAAGAGCCCGAGCTCTTCATCGACCCAAAGATCCACAAACTCTACAGGAACTTGAAATAACTGGTGAGTGGAGCATGACTACAGGTGACCAGCCTGTTCCATTTTTGTTCAGTGGTCCTACTGCTGATGAGAGGGTTATTATTTTTGCCACTGAAAAACATTTACAGCAGCTAGCAAGCTGTGATACTTGGTGCATGGATGGAACATTTTCAGTTGCCCCAAATATTTTATATCAGTTGTATGTCATACATGGTCGTGTAGATAATGTGTTTTTGCCTTTAGTTTATGCTTTGCTCCAAAGAAAGACCCAAACAAGTTATGAGAGTCTGTTCAACAAATTAGCTGAGGCTGATTGCGATCCTACAACTGTCATTATAGATTTTGAAAGAAGTGTTGAGCTTTCTGTTTGAAAGAAGTGTTGAGCTTTCTGTTCATTCTGTCTTTGGTGCTCATGTTAATATTCAGTATTCAATTCTGTCTATAAATAGAGTGTCAAGTAGTAACGAAGAAGACGGATCTTCTTTCCAGATTGTACCTTATGCCCCTCACAAGAATGAGATACTTGAGCTTGTTTAAGTGTTGGTTAAAAGGTATCATTTGGATAGAAGACACCCCAGGCATCAACAGCCATGAATTCTGTCTGTAAATGTCAAATAACGAAGAAATGGATAGAAGATTCAACCGTCAGTAAAAAATATAACTTGTTTTCTTCAAATACAATAAAAAATAATACATGTAGTGGACATAAGTGAATATTCTCCCAAATTTTGCTTACTTGTGCTATGTATTATAATTGTTTCATTACTTGTTTTTGTTATATTTTTATGATAACGTTCAATAAATATAAAAAATGGAAATGGTTTTTCTTCATTCCTGAAATAGCTAAATCAATTCCCCCTCTCCAACTCTTCCAGAGAAAACAAGAAAAAAAAATGTCAAAAAGTACCCTCAAATATATTTTGGCCGAAACGTCCACCCTGTCCAATATTTCTGGCCGAAACGTCCTAGGCCGAAACGTCCGGGGCGAAACGTCCGTGGCCGAAACGTCCTACATTCGTATGTAGCACCCCAACTGTGAATTTCACAGCCTCTCGAAAAAATCGAGTGGGGCGAGGTATTTCTACAAACATTTCAGATACTCTTCGCATGACTGGATACTGAATTAACTTATAAATAAAAGTATATTTATATATATAATATAAAAAAGGGTGATGCGGTATCCTATAATATTATAGTTTTACACAATGTTTTTACTTACTGCAGCACCAGAAATGGCATGAACCAGATTTGTGTAAGAAAAAATACTGCTCATCGTTCGCGTTGGTGTTTGTTCCGATGGGTGTTCTGAGCAGAGCTTCGGGTAGACAGACAATGGGGAATACCTTGAACCCGTTTGCATGGTTCGCGAAACAATTTCAGTAATGCGGATCCATCTCAGCTGCCTTTTGCGACAATATTTACTTCAAACACGTGGACACACTTGAACCTGCGTGACCCTAGGCGGCGTTACAAAAGTAATCCACAAATATTGACCTTTCAGTTTCACTGGCATACGATAGAGTATGGAGGGAAGGTATGTGGCGCAAGCTGGAGGCTATGGGCTTAGGCGGCGAGTTTGTTGGAATTATGAAAGCATTATATAAAGATGTACAGAGTGAACTTAGCCTGGGGAACATTACAACAAAACGTGTGCATATGGAGATAGGCCTAAAACAGGGGTGTATCCTTTCGCCAATTCTTTTTGCATTGCACATCAAAGGTTTAGGAGATGAACTCCTGCATAGCTACGAGGGGGTGGCAGTTGGTGACTTGAAGATCCCAGGGCTATTTTTTGCAGACGATATGGTGCTAGTGTCAGAAAGCGAAGAGGGGTTAGAGAAGATGCTGGGAATTGTTGGGAAATATGGGAGCAAATGGAGACTCGAACTTAATGAAAGCAAGAGCAAAGTTATACCCGTGGGCCGTAAAGTGAACCCCACTCGAAGGTGGAGAGTGGGGGAGTTCTGCATTCCGGAAGGCAGCAGTAGACTTCTTAGTGTAGGAGAGACTAGTGACTATGAATACCTGGGGGTAAATATAAACATCACAGGAAGAGGCATCTACCGAAACCACACAAATAAATTGATTCTGAAGGGGAAGCGAATCCTTAACCAAATGAAACTTATAGGGAGAAACAATTTCAATAAGGTTTTCGTGGGGAAAACCATTTTGGAAATGGTGGGTCTGCCTAGTATAACATACGGTACGGAAGTTATACCCCTAAACCAGACAGCTGTTAAGAGCTTGGAAATCCTGCAGAACGATGCAGGCCGATGGATAACAGGCTCGAGTAAAGCCGCAGCACTAGAAGCAATCACGGGCGAGCTTGGGTGGATGAGGATCAAGACAGGATAGACCTATTGAAACTCGGTTATCTTAATTATTTGGTAAATCTCCCCGATAGCCGATGGTGTAAAGTAATGTTCCTGAGAACTTTCAACTCAAATATCAAGACGGGGTGGATGGTCCAAGTGAGGGAGCTAGTAGAAAACTACTCAATGGAGATCTCGGACCTTGACGTTGGGGCAAACCAGGGCAAAAAGATCGTCAGAGAAAGGGTCATAGAGGATTGCAACCGTAATTGGCGAGAGGGGGTCAAATCAAAGAGATCTTTGGGTGGCCTGCGTAATAAAGAGAAGCCTGGTTTTGAAGAGTACCTTGATGGCACATTTGGGGGGTCACTGTTGTTCAAGCTGAGGTCGCGGTCCCTGGAGCTGAGGGGAAAAATTGGGAAACACAGTGAAAAGGAGTGCCAGATGTGTAACGTGGGCTTGGTGGAGACCCTGGAACACTTTCTTATAGAATGCCCAAAATACCAGTCTAAAAGAACAAGATTCACGGGGAGTATAATGGAGAAGTGGGATGGGAGAATGAAGGACATGTGGTTAGGGGGCGACTCAAAGGAGAGGGTTAATATACTAATCGGAGAGATTGGGAAGAATGGGGCAAGGGATGTCATCAAGCAGTTCGTCTCCGAGTGTTGGGAGGAGAGAAGAAGCTCGGGAATAGGGGGAGGCAGTTGGTAGAACATGGGTAACCAAGGCCTTCTCATACGAGAACCGCGACAAATCAGCGGCCGGCCGAAGTGTTATTATTATTACAAATTAGAAGCAAACAAAGAGGCCAAATTTTTGGGATTTATCCTAGATAGCAATCTCAGTCTAAACATGCAGTCACGTAAACTCCATTACGGTTAGAGCTACTAAACGTATCAATTTTCTGAAGATGATCAGAGGTAGAATTTGGGGAGCAAACAAAGATGTGCTTCTCAAGCTCTACAAAACATTTATGGTTTGACGCGCCGGAGGCGCGCAGGGACGATTTGAGGGACAAGCCCCTTTCGACCCTCGTTGACTGTATATTTTTGGTGATGTCGAGGCGTGGCAGTGGAGGAAAAGGAAGGAGGGAGAAGGTTTATTCCAGCTTGTGCTTCTTGCGGCTCTTTTTCTTGGGAGGTGGTTGGCTTGGAGATGTGGATTGCGATGACGATGTTGGTTGATTCGTGATGTTGGTTGATTGTGATGCTGCTGTAATCTTGGGTATTGCCTTGGAATTTTTCCGGTATTCTTGACACTCTGCTATTATTCTGTTGGCATTTGCTATGGTTCTCTGTACAGTTTCAAAGTCTTCGGTGGCTGAGATTTGAGGTGGCTGTTCAGTTGTACTTCCCACACCCGGGCTATCCGGTAGTGAAGGAAGAGGGGAGTGAGGGTTGGGAGGCGGTGAAAAAGCAACTTCCAGTTCCTCCTCAGTCTCCACTGGACGTTCCTCATCCGGTAGTTGATTGGGTGTACCAGTGTGACTGGGAGGGGAACTGGCGGCTGCCTCCAGAGCCTCCACCCCCTCACTCAACTCTTTCTTCCTATTCCGGAAGGCCTCCAAGCGCCGGGCGTCCCTGCGCTTGGTCGGTGGGCTCTTCTTCTTCTTTTTCTTGATCTGTCTCTTTTCAGGGCCTCCGTGCCCCTTCGGGTGAGGACCAGTGGGAGAGGGGGTCCTCTCTCCAAAGGTACTACCTCTCCCCGAAGGGGTTGGTGTTGTGGGCTTCTCAATTTCAAACTCCACTTTCAGGTGGACGCTCAAGCCTATTTCCTGGATAGTCCAGGAGACAGGGCGGCATGAGACGCCCAGAGCTGAAATGGCTTTCACTAGTCTATCTGATAGTTCCATGGCTATCTAGGTGTTGTTCACGCTCTGAAGTCAGATGTGTGAATCAGTGATGACGAGGTAAGTTCAATTATTTATCTGTCTTTTGATAGCAAACTCTTCATTGTTCAAATATTGTTTCACTGTAAATTGAACATTGTAATTGTACAGATTTTTCTTAGGACAAAGGATATCAGTCTGGCCAAAGTATTAATTTTTAGTCCCTAAACAACTCCATTATCCAATTAATACTAATCTAATATTTTTCTACAGTAATAGTAGAAATAAGGTGTAGACTGATAGATCTGTAAAATTATTGTGCTTGAATTACAACATTTTTCCAATAGTGCGGTAATTGCTTAATTGATTTTTGTGAATAGCACTGGCCAGTTTTTTTATTCTCACCAGCAATGTATGTTTAAATATTAATAAAAGACATGGAGCAAAGAGGCCACAATTAGCCACAATTAATAGACATTATTGGGGTCATAAAATGCAGTTTAGAAGAAAAAAACTTTAAAAAATACCCCAAAAATTGTGTTAAGTTCTTACAGTTCCCTATTTAATGATTTTATTTTTCCATTTTTTCCTTCCAAACTGCATCTTATGACCCTACTTTGGGGTCATAAGATGCTGTTTAGAAGAAAACAAATCCTGAAAAAATAGAAAACAAAATGGCATTGATAGTATGTATATGGCGATATATAGATATATATATATATAAAACGAGCTCATTCCAATGAGGGGTCATAAAATATGTTTTTCAGACAAAAAGTTAAAATGTCATATAGAAAAAATGGTAGAAATTGGTATTCTTGTTCTGTAATTTTTACATAGAAGTGTTGGAAAAATTTTGGTGTAGTGGGGAGAGGAGGGGGGGGGGGGGGGGGGCTTTGTGTAAGTGGATTTTACTCTCTTTTTTTCTTTTGTTTGTCATTAATACCAACTTATGTCTGTTGATTGGATTCTAAAGGAATAAGATATCCACCCTCTGAAAAACTAATTCTTCGCCTATAATCCCTTATACCCTTAATCCCAATAAGAATGATCAAATTATCATCCATTTACAAGAAATAATTTTGAAAAGTATTCAAGTATTCATGTTTGTATTCATGAATACATTGTAAAGTATTCGTATTCGTATTCAAATTCATTTGAAATTTGTGTATTCCTATTCGTATCCATAAAATTTCAAAGTATTCGTATTGGTATTCAATACATTTATAATGTATTCGCCCCAACCCTGGTAAAGGAACTTCACGAGCTAGCAAAAATAGAAACTATTGATACGCGATTAAAAGACCCACAAAACAAAACCCTCAACAGACTCCAAAATAGTGAATTAATGGTTGAGCTGAACGAACACCGATCCCTTAACAGAAAAACAAAATAATTTTCCGGAAAAAAAAAATATACAATATAACTAAATTGCGTGGAGTCAGTGAGGGTTGCCTCGCTACTCATTGAGAACTTTAGGATAGAGTCTGTGAGGACTGCCTCGCAACTCTGCTGAAGCGTGATTGAAATGCGTTTGATAAGATCTATATAACAAAACCCTCCACATACTCCAGGATAGTGAATTAATGGTGAAGCTGAACGAACACCGAACCCTTAACAGAAAAACGGGGGCGCGGTGGCTCAGTTGGTAGAGGTGCAGGCTGCAAGCCGAGAAGTCCTCGGTTCGAATCCCACCTGCGGCAACCGCGTTGTGTCCTTGGGCAAGACACTTCACCCCGATTGCCTAAATGGGGGCACGATGACGCTGTGTACTGGGGCGTACTGCACGTCGATGGTGCGCATGTCTTCAACCAATCTAACCCTGCCTGTGCTGCGGTGCAGAGTTCAGAGTTACGATGTTGGAGAGCTGACAGCTGCTCGTCGTTGCTCGGTGGTTCTCTCCGGGTACTCCGGCTTCCTCCACCCGTAAAACTGTCACGGTCACGATTAGCCATTGTGCATAAGTATGTGACCTTAAACCATAATAAATATTAACAGAAAAACAAAATAAGCCACAGTAAATTAAAATTACTCAATAGAATTAAACTGCGTGGAGTCAGTGAGGATTGCCTCGCTACTCATTGAGATCTTTAGGGTTGAGTCTGTGAGGATTGCCTCGCAACTCTGCGTGTGGGGAGTGGGCTCCGAAGAAACACACCCCTTACCCCATCCATAGCAACAATCACACAACAGGCACAATATTCAATAGCGGATACCTATCTTTCTCTCTACCTATAACTTTTCTAATTGAACATTCTCAAATTTTCTTCCAACACTCTTATCAAGAAGACGCATGGAAATGGTAGACAAAGCGTCGAAGGAATTGAAGCAACCAACCTTTCTGCAACATACACAAGAAACCACCAATCACCAGAGAAGGATTGAAACAAGCTTGTCTAGTTTAAACAGTATTTATTTCCAACAGCAAGTAATGATAACATAGATACAATTGATACATATGAGTTTGGATGATCGAAACGGATTCAGCAACAAGCTGTGTAGCTTATACAAGGCTGTTTCCGTGGCACAGGTTTTATCACAAAAGAAGTTATATAGCGTGACAAACACATTGTACTTGTAAAATATTGTGTTAGCATTTGCCGAAATCAGTTGAGTGGATACATATAAATATTTATTTTACATAGGTGCGCATTCACTCACACGCGCACACGCGCGCCCAGACTCACACAGACACACAGACAGACATACACACAAACACGCACATCTTTGTCTACCCCACATACCGAGGTACCCCATTGTTTGTCCTTTGTGTGGACTAACGGTTTCTACCTCGTTTTGCCGGTACAGTTCTGGAAAAACAGACGAGGTAAAGGGTTTCTTTTGTCTTTTGTACCTCAGTAAGGCAAAACACGCAAACTCTTTTGTCTAGTTACCTCGTCAAGTTGGTAAGACAAACCCACACGGACACACTCAGACACACACACACACACACACACACACACACACACACACAGACACACACACACACACGCGCACGCACACACACACATTGAGAGAAGAAAAAAAATGGTGTGAGAAAGAGAGGAATGAAATAGGGAGGAGGAGCAGGGATCCGAGAAGTAAGTCACTTGTTCACCTCCCTTCTGCAGTGGCATAGACTTTAAATACGTGGAAAAAAAGACAGATAGGTAAGCGTCTATGACATGATTCGAAGAAGCAGTGATCAGGGTTAACAGGCTCATGCTGCTGACAAGTGGTGGTGCCAGGTTTGGATAGGTTATACGGGCGCGGTCCGGCCTTAAAAAGCGACATTTCCTATTTTTTTTCACATTGTTGGTGACGGACGGAGGGGTAGGGGTGGGTTGGTGTTAGGAAAACCTGTTTGATCGACTAATGAATGTGTGAACATTTTCGAAGATCTCTCTATTAATTACATTTGGGTAGAATTCACTTCCGTATAGGAGTATGCTTGTATTTATCACATTTGGTAATTTACCAAGCGTGTCTATTATTATGGGGTCGAAATATGGACACTGGAAGAAGTGGTGATCAGTTGTTTCGCGTTCGCTACACAAACATGCATAATTCCCCGAGAGGTGGTTATTGAACAAGTCATCGTTAAGATTACTGCAGTGTAGTCGAAGTCTACAGTATAAGATTTGTGCCCTACGGGATTTGTTGTTATAGTAGAATTGAGGTACTCTTGGCCTGTTGGAGTCTAGAAATTCTTTGAAGTTGGGAAGTGACTTATTGAGCCTTATTTCGGTGGGTAATGTATTCCACAGTCTTGTGGTAGATGGAAGGAAGGAGTTGCTGTGCTGCTCGGTTCGGCATAAAGGGGTGGTTAAATCAGTAGTTCCGCATAGGTTGTATCAGTGTCTTTCTGTGGATGTAGGTGGAATCATGTTGGAGATGCAGGGGGGGTACCACGTTGTGGCACATCTTAAAATATTGTGTTAGTCTGTGCTTTTCACGCCGTGTTTCTAGTGTCTCCCACCCCATTTCATTAAGAAGTGAGGTTCTACCCACACTCCAAGTTCCCCCGGATATGATACGTGCTGCCTCGGTCTGTATTTTATCAAGTTCGTTTTTTTGCTGGTTAGTACAGTTGTCCCAAACAGTGTCTGCATATTCTAGAAGAGGGCGTATAAACGCAAGGTATATTTTCTCAAGGGCTTTTCGGTCTAGTTGGAATTTAAGCTGTCTGATTAGATTAACTCTTTTCCATGCTTTGGACTTAATGTCATTAATATGAGTGGCCCAGCCGCTGGGGTCAAATGTCAGGCTAAGATGTTTGTGATAGTCAACTTCCTTGATATCAGTGCCAAACATTTGTAGTGTGGGGTGGTTCGGTTTGATAGTTTTCCGAGACATGATCAGAGATTCGGCTTTGCATGGGTTGAAGTCAACAAGCCAGTCGCTTGACCATTTTTCTATAGTTTTTATATCTTTAGTAAGCATGTTTGCCGCGAGTTGAGGGTTTACAACGACGAGAAAAAGGGTAGTGTCGTCGGCGAAGAGGCGTATAGTACTCCTAATATCGTGGACAAGATCATTTATATAAATTAGAAAAAACAAGGGCACCAGTATAGACCCCTGGGGAACTCCAGCTGTGACTTCTCTCCAACAATCACACAACAGCCTCAATATACAATAGCAGATACCTATCTTTCTCTCTACCTATAATTTTTCTAATCGAACATTCTCAAATTTTCTTGCAACACTCTTTTCAAGAAGACGCATGGAAATGGTAGAATAAGCGTAGGAGGAATTGGTGCAACCTACCTTTCTGTTAACATATACAGGAAACCACCAAACACCAGGCAAGGATTGAAACAAGCTCGTCTGGCTGGGGACGAGTGTACATTTTATAAATAAACATTTGAATAAAGATTTAACAGCCCTTTTAAGGGCTTGAGGGTGTGTGTCTGTGAGAGATTGTTTTTTTGTTTTCTTTTTTTGGGGGGGGTGGGTGTTTTTTTTTTGGGGGGGGGGGGGGGGGTGGAGGAGGTCATTTGGAATTCCAGAAGGATAACCAGATACTTCATAATCACATACGGCATCCTATCTCCCAGAAGGCTTGATGGATGACTCCCGGTTTTTCAAAACTAAACTGTTGGAGCTTTCTCCACTCCTTATTTGTAACCGCTATGGTCGTATACCGGGGCCGCTACCAAACCGGCGTTGCTGTTTGGTTTTCTTTTCTCTTCTTCCCTTAAATTTACCATCGCACAACATTATATTCTGGCTCGCCACCATGGTGGGACTCAAACCTCTACCATCGCCAAGCTAGAACCGAATAGAGCCCACTCTCTAATAGTCTTAATGGCGCTGAGGTATTAAGTATTGACAACCTATCACTCCAACGTAAACTGCTGGGAATTCTAACCGCGTGCATACCCCCTCAGACCCCATTCGAGGCAATAGGAAAGCTAGGCCTGTGTGATCCAAGTGAAATAAAATAAGGTTAACTGGGTCGCAAGGGATTTGTAAATCCCACATCGTCCCTGCACGCCTTCGGCGCGCTAAAACCTTTCATTCATCGTTAGTCATTAATTACGAGTAGACCTAAATACAGTAACTTCGCCATGTATTCATCTGGGGACGGTTTGGGTAAAATAGTGGGGACGGTTTGGGTAAAATAGTGGGGACGGTTTGGGTAAAATAGTGGGGACGGTTCGGTCTTGGGAAGGTTCGGACCCAGGGGACGGTTTGGGTAAAATAGTTGGGGACGGTTGGGGTAAAATAATGTGGGAACGGTTCGGCTTGGGGACGGTTTCGGTGCATCCCGACTATGTTGTCTTTATTATATGTTGGACTGAGCCGTGAAGACAAATGCCTGCAGACAAAATCCCTAAAATTATCGATATGGGATTTGATTAAAGTCCCAGGGACTGGCAGGGAATTAAGACTGATTTGGGTAGCTGGAAGGATGGAAAGGGTTTTTCGCGGGAAGTCCATGAACCGAGGGTGGTGGTGGTGGGGGGGGGGGGGGAGGCATAGGGAGAACGTGCCCACCTCCCCCAACTTTTTCCATAAAGAGCTGAGAGAGAGAGAGAGGGGGAGGAGGGGGGGGGGGTAGGAGAATTTAGGTGGCAAGAAAATGATGGTGGAGAGGCCTATGTTTTCCAAGAAGGGTGGGATTGTACCAGAAGCCACAAGGAATCAGAATGAAAAGCGGAAAGGAGATGACGGCGGAAAGGAGCAGTAAAGTCTGAGGTTTGGATGTAGTATATAATTTGTTTGTTGGAGAGTATGAATAAGATTAACCTGTACTTCATATGAGCAAAGATGGAAAATATTAGGGATAGAGTTGTTGTGGTCATCAGATGGTCAAGAAAGGATCCGATAGTGGTAGTGCAAGTTGGAGAGAACATGTTCAACAACATAATGAGCTTGTGTCTGAAAGATCGTTTCATATTTATAAAGACAGTGTCCTAAAATGTTAAAAGTAGCCGTGTGATGATTGATCCCAGTATCAGGAGTAGTAATTAATGAAAGGCGCTCTGTCCTGTCCGCGGACACACCGCAGATGACGCAGGTCAGGGTCGAACCGTCGACCTTTCGGTCTCAATTCCGGTACTCTAACCAATGTGAGCCATCTCACTCCATTAGTTTGGGTGTATATAAGGGATATACTTTAAAACCAAAATTCGTTACACTGTCACAGGAATGTTGCCGTCAGAGGACCAGCTGAAGGCGAAAGGGCCTGGACTAAGGCTTGCCTGAAGGAAAACATAGTAGCAGCTTTAACATCTGGTGTCGTATACTTAACAGTGGAAAGAGAAGTGGGAATTAGCTGTGATCAATAAACTGAGAGGGGCAGGGGGCACAGAGGGAGTGTCCCTCCCCTTTTTTCCACGGAGCATGTAAATATGTCAATATAGTCTAAGGCATCCCTGGAATTAGATGATGCATATTTGTAAATGAAGATTCTAGAGTTAGAGTTTTGATTTCTGACCTTTGAACACCGCCACGTACGTCACTTCTAAAGTTTTTTCGTCGAGATTTTAATGTTCCTATACCAAGCCACCATCTTTCAAATTTTGTATATATCATCTCCACAGAAAAAACATATCTAAAAATCCGGGTACCGACTGGTCTGAGAAATTATCAACAATTGATCTCCGCAGACATCATAATTTAACACTTACCTTTACAATTTCGATGAAATTTCAATAAAGAACTCGCTTTTTCTGCGACTGGTAGCAACTCTTGAAATTTTTCGCGTAAAAATCTCCGCCTCGAGGCTTACTATATCCGGTGTCGGTCCTCCATTTTTTAATATATTGCAGAGCTAAAAGATTAAGAGATAGCTGTATGATGCCATTTTGACGTTTTTGCGTCACTTTGAAGTTTATCCTATTTTTCACAATGGGCATTAAAAGCCCTACTATCATTGATTTAGTAAAACAGATTTATAAATTAATGAATAGATAGATTAACACATTAAGATGTTTTTCACTCATACAATCCATTGCAGTGTCCAGATGATTAATACAAGAGTCTACATGTTATTTTCGCAGCAACAAATGTTGATTGTTTTAGTTTAATAATGTTACTTAGAAACTGTACATATAAAAGCATGCGAAGTCTGTAAATTTGGTAATTCGGATATCCGATTACAAGAACGCTGGGCGGGGAGTTTGGTAACCACTCCCGTCAACACTTAAAATTACATGTACGCTTCAGTGCAGTTAATAAATTTGCTACATAGTGTAAAGACTTTTAGTCTCAGTAGTTTGTGAAGTGAGATCCCCGGTACAAAATATCTTAGTGACTATAATTAGTGACCATAATTTGGTGGAGTAATTCGGGCATACGGCTGCATACGGTGGCTTATTAGCACACTTTGAGATATCGAAAGGACATTTCTCAGTCAAAAATGTGCAGTGTTATTCCCCTAAACGTTGTGAACCTACTGCAGAGCTTAAACGTGGAGAGACTAGAACAGTCTTGGGAACTGCAAGCAGAAACACAATAGCAGTCTTATTGGGACGATAAGAACGACAGGAAGGGGGGGGGGGGGGTCGAGTTCGAGCGTATTTTGGAAATGGGTGAACAAACGTAACAAAGGGAATAACCCACAGAGCATTAAAGTAGATGGCAGAGTAACAGAAGAGCGAGAGCAAATCGCATTAGAACTAGTCAAGCACTGGGAAAAGGTAAACGATAAGCGATGGGGCATGGGGAACCCACCAGAGTGTCCGAACCAGGTCGAGGAAAACCTATCGAGCTTCGTCTGCAGCGAAATTAAAACGGGGGAGGTGCGAAAGGTGATATCAAAATTAAGGAATGGAAAAGTGGGAGGGGTGGACGAAATTCCTAACGAGTTTATCAAAAAAGGGGGAGAGGAACTCTTGGAAAGCCTAACTGCCCTATTCAATTTAGCCATAGAAAAACAAGAGGTCCCAAAGGAGTGGAGAGAAAGTAAAGTGACATTTATTCACAAAAAGGGGGAAAAAGACGTTTTGGATAACTATCGAGGGATCTCTGTCAGTAGCAACATTGGAAAGGTTTCCTGTAAAGTCCTGTATGGGAGACTAGAGGAGGTGATTGAGGAGAAGGGTTTTTTAGGAGAAATCCAGAATGGCTTCAGGAAGGGAAGGAGAGTTACTGACCATCTTTTCACACTATCCCAGATGATAGAATCCGCGAAAGCAAAAAAGAAAAAGATGTTTATGGCCTTTTTGGATATCAAAAAGGCATACGATAGAGTATGGAGGGAAGGTATGTGGCGCAAGCTGGAGGCTATGGGCTTAGGAGGCGAGTTTGTTGGAATTATGAAAGCATTATATAAAGATGTACAGAGTGAACTTAGCCTGGGGAACATTACAACAAAACGTGTGCCTATGGAGATAGGCCTAAAACAGGGATGTATCCTTTCGCTGATCCTGTTTGCATTGTACATCAAAAGTTTAGGAGATGAACTCCTGCGTAGCGAGGAGGGGGTAGAAGTTGGGGACTTGAAGATCCCAGGGCTATTTTACAGACGATATGGTTCTAGTGTCAGAAAGCGAAAATGCTGGAAATTGTTGGGAAATATGGGAGCAAATGGAGACTCGAACTTAATGAAAGCAAGAGCAAAGTTATACCCCTGGGCCGCAAAGTGGACCCCACTCGAAGGTGGAGAGTGGGTGAGTTCAGCATTCCGGAAGGGAGCAGCAAACTTCTCAGTGTGGGAGAGACAGGTGATTACGAGTATTTGGGGGTAAATATAAATATCACAGGAAGAGGCATCTACCGAAACCACACAAATAAATTGATTCTGAAGGGGAAGCGAATCCTTAACCAAATGAAACTTATAGGGAGAAACAGTTTCAATAAGGTTTTTGTGGGGAAAACTATTTGGGAAATGGTGGGTCTGCCAAGTATAACATACCGTACGGAAGTTGTACCCCTAACCAACACAGCCGTAAAGAGCTTGGAAATCCTGCAGACCGATGCAGGCCGATGGATAACGGGGGTCGAGTAATGCCGCAGTGCTAGAAGCAATCAGGGGTGAGCTTGGGTGGATGAGGATGAAGGACAGGATAGACCTATTGAAACTCGGTTATCTTAATTATTTTGTAAATCTCCCCGATAGCCGATGGTGTAAAGTAATGTTCCTGAGAACTTTCAACTCAAATATCAAGACGGGGTGGATGGTTCAAGTGAGGGAGCTAGTAGAAAACTACTCATTGGAGATGACGTTGGGGCAAACCAGGGCAAAAAGATCGTCAGAGAAAGGGTCATGGAGGATTGTAACCGTAATTGGCGAGAGGGGGTCAAATCAAAGAGATCTTTGGGTGGCCTGCGTGATAAAGAGAAGCCTGGTTTTGAAGAGTACCTTGATGACACCTTTGGGGGGGGGGGTCACTGTTGTTCAAGCTGAGGTCACGGTCCCTAGAGCTGAGGGGAAAAATTGGGAAAAACAGTGAAAAGTAGTGCCAGATGTGTAACTTGGGCGTGGTGGAGTCCCTGGAACACTTTCTTCTAGAATGCCCAAAGTATCAGTCTAAAAGAATGAGATTCACTGGGAGTATAATGGGGAAGTGGGATGGGAGAATGAAGGACATGTGGTTGGGGGAGACTCAAAGGAGAGGGTTGATATGCTAATCGGTGAGATTGGAAAGAATGGGGCAAGGGATGTCATCAAGCACTTCGTCTCCAAGTGTTGGGAGGAGAGGAGAAGCGTGGGAATAGGGAGGCAGTTGGGAGTTCAGGGGTAACCATGGCCTTCTCGTCCGAGAACCGCGACAAATCAGCGGCTGGCCAAAGTGTTATTATTATATTAGTCAAAAATGTGCAGTGTTATTCCCCTAAACGTTGTGAACCTACTGCAGAGCTTAAACGTGGAGAGACGAGAACTGTCTTGGGAACTGCAAGCAGAAACACACGAGACAAGTCTTATGCTTAAGTGGAAGAAATCAGCGTCTTGTTCCAAGAAACCGAGATCAGCATCAAAACGCCCCACAGACCGAAAGCGCGAGGAATTTTTCATTATGAGGAAACACAGAGAAGTTTACGCCCGTAAAAATAGTGGAAATGTTAAAAAAGATATTTGCCTTTCTGTTCCGAAAACTAAGAAGAAATCTGATGTGAGTAAACAAACGTTTTCTTTATCTTCTGTAAACTTGTATAAAAACTCTCGACCAAATGGCATTAGTAGACCCACCCAAAATGTGTCTGCTACATCAGACACGACAGCAAAAGCGTTCGTCACGCAAGGGGCCACCCTGTCGAGTACATCTGAACCTAGCTCGTTCGGCACTATGGTATCCAAAACATAGCGACGAAAAAGGCTGGCCAGAGAGGTAGGAACACCTCAGAAGCTACTAACATTTATGCATTAGGTGACAAAACTGTGGGAAAAAGAAACACTCGGAAGAAATGTAGTGTCTCAACCGGGGGTTCTAAAGTAAAATCATCAAATAAAATGGACACAGGTCACGGCAGTTCGGTTTCTGTGGATTTAGGCCTACCAAAACGAGAATGGAGATGCTTTCAAGACAAATAATCTCCCGCAGTAAAACCCGGCATTGGAGTGTCAGTAAAAATTACGACAGAACTGCGGAAAGAAGCAAAAAATAACATTTTTGAACCAGCAGGAGACATGGTCAACAAGCTCACAGAAAAATATCAGGATGCTGGGTTACCAGAAGCCTAAAGACCCCTTGAATCAACTTTGAAAAGACTCTGCAACAAAACCCGTTCCGACCGACCTTGATTTTGAGGTAAGGAAAATATTTTGATACCTTTGTTAAAAACACGTTGTAGAGTTTAATACACTATATATGAGGGGAATTTATATTAATTTATAAATTTGGATGTTTAATATAATAATCTATTTAATAATTTGTTTATGCAAGGAATATTACTTGGAGCGACAAAAACTTTTCATTCAAATGAATTCATTTTATATAAACGAGGGTGGGGGATGTGGGGTCAAAATGTCAATATTTTTTTTAGATATAATTAACGATTCCAAAGTAACGTTTGTTTTCAGTTGAACACAGATTATCTGAATGGTAAAACTGAAGAGGTATTTTTCCATGACGATGTGATGGCTTGCAGTCGGCGTCATCTTGTATTTGCGACTGATCGACCACTGGAGTTATTATCAAGAGCAAAGACATGGTATTTGGATGGAATATTCAAAGTTGTGGATGACCCGTTCTACCAACTGTTCTCCATTCACGCCGTTGTCAAATCCGGGAAAACCTGACGCAGTTGCCTTTGTGCTTCTGTGCTATGTCGGGCAAGAAATCTCAAGATTACAAAAAGGTGAGAGAATTAAATTTTTTAATATTTATACTAAATTGTCTCAATGTAATTATTAGTAATTAATAACTTAGTGTCGAAAAAGGGGTTGGACAGAGAGCAATTGATGGTAAGTGTGTGCTTTTTGTGCAGGAGGGGGGGGGGGGTGGTATTGGGATTTAAAGTTACATCAAAACAATATCAGTTTTAATTTTCTAATCTTCTTTGATGTTGTTGTTTTAAAGGTACTGGATTGTACTGTGGGCCTCCTGTCAAGTATACAAGTGGAAGAGTTTGTGGTAGATTTTGAAGTGGGTATGTGGAAAGCTCTGGGGAAAACTTTTAATGAACCAAAAATACACGGCTGTTCATTCCTTTTTGGACAAGCACTTTGGCGCAACATGCAAAACAAAGGATTGCAAGTTTTACATACATATAAATTAAATTGTATTGTAATCAATTAATTATTAATATAATAATGACATTATTTTAACTCTCTCTTGTTTGATTCAGATTAAGTATTCTAATATAATACTACAATTTAAATTTTATTATATTTAATTAATTATTAATATAATAATGACATTATTTTAATTTTATTCTCTTATATTAGTATTGCTTGATTCAGATAAAAACGTATGTTAATTAGACTTTGTCTCACATTCGACATTTTCTTAATCCATTTTCAGCCAGCACCATGATATTCCCCCCCCCCCCCCCCCCCCCCCCCAAAAAAAGAGACAAGGTATACAAACTATTGAGGAAGATATTTTCCTTGCTATTTTTACTGGCCGAGGACATCATGCCAGCTTATTACGCATTATTAACAAAAATCGACCCACAATCAACAAAACTACTAGAGTTTATGGAGTATGTATTGACAACATGAGTAGAAAACAACATTTAGAGGCATGGTCGGTTTATTGTAGAAGTATAATAAGAATATCACAACTCATTGAACCACTGTATATATTTATACAATTTTAATAAAATAAAATTACACAAAATTATGTTAACCACTGTTATGTTTTTTATTATTGTATCTCGCCCTCTCTTCTAGTATATCATAGGTGGCGAAATCACTCTGTGGCGAAATCGCCGGGATTCACAAGCACATTTAACTCACATTTATACCTTCACAGGACCAGACTTATCCACCCAGACACACAACAATGACATAAATACAATATATTAAGATCTAATAATACATCCCAATGTCCATGGTAATAATCACGGACACTGGAGAGTATCCACGGATTATTGCGATCAGGAACAGGACGAATTATTACGGACGAAATTTGGATGATACACCTTAAAAGGTGACGGGTCGTTTCGTTCCATTTCCTTTTCGTCCCCCGGGTTGGTTCGTGCCTTTACCTTTTCATACTGGGTCGTTTCGTGCCCTTTTAGGTACGAAATGACTCACCAAAATAAAAAGGAACGAAACGACTCACATAAAAAGGGGGACGAAACGACTCAGTTTTAGAGGGAATAAACAACGAAATAGCATTTCGAAATTTTGCAAAACGGTGTTTCTCAAGTTCATTCTGTTTAACAGTGTCGATTTTCATTTTCTTGATAATTCCAACCCTTGACGTCCTTTCGTGGTAAGCTTTTGATGTTGAGCTTCCCAAGAAATGACGTCTTTGCTGTGCCGGCCAAACAAAAAGCAAACATTACAGTGTAAACACGTTTAAAGACAAAATCGTGCCAGTGCCTGTGTTTTACAACAGTAACTCAGGCGGAACACTATTCATTCATTGGAAGGTTTTGTGTTTATTTCGAAAACTTTCATTGTGTTTTAACAAGTGAATGTGGCTTCATTCGGGGCTAGGACGTGTCTCATGTTGAACACTAAATTAACATTATTCATTCAATGGAACGAGCTGGAGTTATTCACAGGGCAATCCGTGCATTCACCCTATTCTTTCTTACAAGTAAGTACATGCATAATGAAGTTTAGAAAAATATAATTAAAAATTACCCTAAAATATAGGCATATCGAAATTTTTAAGTACACACCCAATAATTTCAATATATTTTCGCCGAATGAGTTATGGAATGAACAGATTTCCGCCATCAATTTTGATTATTTAAAGTTTTCACTGAAATTGCTGTTTTAGGCATAATGTTCTTTAAAAATCTATATGTTATACTGATTTTTTTTAAAGTTAAAAACTATACCTGAAACTTTCGAATAGAAATTTAGAAAAATAGAATGAAAATTACCCGAGTCGTTTCGTTCCTTTTTAGGTACGAAACGACTCAGTACGAAGCGACCCAGTACGAAAGGGAAAGGTATGAAACGACCCGTAACCCCTTAAAACACCGGAAATTCCTTTCTGACGTCGGGAAAATCCCTGGTACTTCCGTTCCTATAAATAGACGTTTCAGCTATGGACGATGAAACCTGTGCGAAGATGCAACATCATTGGGAAATGTCATAAAACCATGGAATATTCTCAAATGTAAAATGTACAGGCGTGCTTCCATCAGGTAATGATATGTTCTGTTACCAACAAAACATGCTTGGCGGTTTATATTCAATCAAAATTAATGCAGACCTAAAAATTCCAAATCCAATTCCACTCTCACACAATCAATGCTAATTGCTATGTATGATAATGTGGAGTTCCTGGACCGACATGCCAATTGCAATTCGCCAATTGCCATTCGCCAATCCCCGCATTTGACGAATGGCGAATAGCAATTGGCGAATAGCGATTGTCATTTGACGAATGGCGATAAGCAACGAATACACCCAAACCGTCCTCTGGCCGAACCGTCCTCTAGCAATTTGACCCAAACCGTCCTCCAATCTAACCCGAACCGTCCGCCACAGCGACCGAACCGTCCTCTGAGCAACTTGACCCGAACCGTCCTCCAGGGAAAGAGCGAATGCGAGAGAAAATGGTAGAATAATACAAAAAAGTGGTTGTTTATTAATTGATTTTATTTATTTTTTCATTTTCAACTACAGTCATTCAGGCAGTAACGGGTCACAGGCAGTAACGGGTCAGACGATGTTGAGCCTTAAAAAAATCGAATTTAAAGAACATTTCAAACTAAAATTTGATTCCAGTTTTGTGAAGTAATTTGTTGCCCGTCGTCTTTGAAAGTTTCGCGAGTTTGTTGTTGTTTTTTGTTGACGAAAGTGATTTTTTTTAAAAAGACTGAATGTGCGCCGGAAGAAAATTTCGACATGCGAAACCTCAAAAAAATGTTTGCGTCTCAGTTACGGGAAGAGAAATATAAAGAGTGTGAATGTAATTATTATTATTTGAAGAGGTTTGTCTACGCTTCAAAATCACGATAAAATAATTGGGATAAATATCTGGCATCATGATATATTTATTCCGTTTCAACAGCGAGTCGAGTTGTCAATACCGGGTCACTGTCTGACATGCTCATTAAAACCCATTGAAACACTGCTCCAGTTGAACTATTTTTAGAAAATTAACGCCAAACTACTGCATTTGATCCACTTCGTTTTCACTTCTTTCCACTGTAAAAGTTGTGAAAAATTGTGGTGAAATTAATTCAGAGAAGACAAAAAAGACTTTTTGTGTCCAATAAATACATATAAAGTGGGTGCCAAAGAGGGTGATTCTTTATAGACACAAGCGACCCGTTACTGACCAAATTGCGACAGTCAAAACGATCTAATTTTATAAAATAAACAGAAGCTTTATCTGAATATTTCCACTGCAATAATGAGTGTCGGATACCTGTCTGTCAATAACAAAAAACAAGCTTTAGATAACTTATTTTATTTGAGAGAAATAAACGAAAATATGAAAGGTGACCCGCTACTGTCTGAATGACTGTACGTTTCAAAGGTTTTTTTTTTTTACAAAACATAATAATGATTATATGACACGAATACGCGATAACAGAACAAGATTTGTGATAATAATAATAGTGAACAGACACTATTTGTGATTACTTAGAGGTGATGAGGTACTTTCTTTTTTTTTTGGGGGGGGGGGGGTGGGGGGCGTTTATGAGTGATTTTCAGTTTTAACCAGGCATTATTTCTTTTTCGGGGGGGGGGGGGGGGGGGGGGTTGTTTACAAATATAATTTTTTGTTATCATGCATTGAAAATTACCGGCAGTGATTTTCAATGCATGATAACAGAAAATAATATTTTTAAACAGGCATTGTTTCTTTATGGGAGGTGGGGGGAATTCTGTTTACAAATAAAATTTTTTGTTATCATGCATTGAAAATTACCGGGATTTTCAATGCATGAAATAACGATTTTTAAACAGGCCTGCATTGTTTCTTTACTTGAGGGGGGAGGGAGGGGGATTCTGTTTACAATTATTACTTTTTGTTATCATGCATTGAAAATTACCGGCAATGATTTTCAATGAATGATAACAGAAAATAATATTTAGAATAGGAGCAGTCAGTGAATTATCGTTGATCACCCTTTGGCATTGTAAGTCACAGGCGCCTTCAGGAATCCTAAGAGTCTCAAGCGGATAGGGCATTGATAAGGTGGCAAGGTTTACGTTTGAACTGGGGTTCAGACGACAGACACTGGCTGTCGGCTGAGCACTGATAAGAACATAAATTTTTCTCCATCACTTAATCCCTGTAATCCTGCGACAGCCTTCTAGACATAAAAATGAACACAGCTGGCACTTGTTTCATCTCACCAGTTTCTGACAGTATAAAAGAGTGAATTGTGTATAGCTGCACAAAGGGTGTTCTAACAACGCGAAAAGTATCATCCATGTACCAAGTCTTGGCATTTTTCAGCATTATCTGCTGGGCAGAGTTTCAAAGTTTATTCAACATGTTAAAAAAATTATAGAAACATTCAGTTTTTGTTCATTTTTCTACTTATTTTCACTGGAGGACGGTTTGGGTGTATTAGCGGACGGTTTTGGGTCAAAATGTAGCCGACGATTTGGGTCAAATTGCAGAGGATGGTTTGGCAAGCGGACGGTTTGGGTGTAATTCATAAGCAATTGGCGAATGCGATAAGCAATTGGCGAATGGCATGATTTGGCAAATACGGATTGGACTGTGGGCATGCTTGTAGGCCTACAAAGCCAAAGGGATCTGGTGGTCTTTGCAGGAAGGGAGGGGGGGGGGGGGGTAGTCTGATTTTTCCAGTTTCACTGTCTCATTGAAGCAAAGTAGTTTTTTAAATGGAGTCGAGAAGCCTGGGGCTGAACGTACATGTACTGTATTTCCTGGTTAGGATTAGTCTTAAATTAATGGCAATAAATGGTTTGTGATGCTGTTGGTATCAATTTTTGTGTACAGAAGTACACAATGGAACACATTTATGCCCCCCCCCCCCTCCCCCCTCGAGAAAAATATGGCAGTTTCTTATTTTTCGGACAAGTTGGCCTGACAAATTTGTTTTCTCGATGCAACTTCTGATCTTTATCGAAAGTTGAACTTTTGAAAGTAAAAAAAGTGACAGATGGTATTTTTTCAAACACAAGGCAAGAAAAAAACAGCTGACGCGTGTGGTTCAAAAACTTTTTTAAGATCATAGAATGTTTTTTGGAGCGTCCTTTCGGGAGGAGGACCAATACATTCTCTCACACCTTTATCTATGTCGCACGCCTCGATGATATCCGCACATCATTTTTGAGGCAAAATAATTCAGTGTTAGGTTGTCCCTCCCCGCCTTCCCACGTACAGAGACACTAAAAAACATGAGTATATCCTACATGGGTACATGGTTGCTTGCTGCCAATGGAGTGGAAAAACACCAAGAGGCGTGTGGGAATCTTTAATGACCATCCGCGATGTTCCCATTTAAACTTTCCGCCAGTAAATAACATATTTTATTTTTGAACAGAATAGTCCCCTTCGAGCGCTCTCGATCTTAATGTGAATTTTGAGATACGCGGCCACCGCATTAGGCTGGGAATGGAGTTGTGATGGCGGAAAATGACACACTTCTCTGTTTTCAAACAATCGAAGATCATGCCATTCGATGGCAGCTTGGAATCTGCCCCGGGAGAAATTTGAAAAGGAAAATGAGGGCCAAACGCCTGCTATTTGCAATTCTGAGGCCGTTGTGACAGTGTGGTGACCGACTGCCCATGTGAGCACTGTTGTTCATTACCCCATTCGTTCTCAAGCTCACTTTCCAATATCTCTGTTCGGCCAAACTTTTTGTTTGTGTATTATGTTGGAACGACCTTAAACATGGCGGCGAGTTTAATCACTTTAATGGGCATTATGCACGCATGGGTTAAAAGTTTTTGTATTTTTAAAAATGCTTATCCCCCTCCCCACGATCCCTAAATCATTGAACACCACCCTTGCACTCGAACGAAGACAGAAAAAAATACCCCCCCCCCCCTCCCCATAAAAAACCCCCTCAACATCCATATCTGTTAAAAAAGAAAGAAAAGGTGCTGCTCGTGAGAAGGGATGTTTATAACAATGTTTCCATGTAATCGCTATTCGCCTATCGCCATATAATTTCACCAATTCTAATCTCCCAAATGCCCGAGCCCCAGCAAAAAGAAAAAGAAGATTTTCAGTCAAGTCCAAAGATGGAATGTTGTCACGAAAAAGGTGTGTATGTGTGTTGGGGGAGAGGGTTTGTCGTGAGAGAAGCCATCATTCTTCTTGACTCCCCCCCCCCCCCCCCCCCCCCCCCCCCAACAACAACAACATAAAGATATAAACTGCTTCTTTGATGTCACCCACTTCATCTTTTTCAGTTCCTCTATTAGCATTGCTACCCTCTCCCTCATATCCCTCTTTATTTATTTATTGGTGTTTAGCACCACATATTTATGCACAATGGCTGATCGTGACACACGGAGATCAAGTCTAGTTTAATCAGTCGTTTTTACTCCAATGTTGCCCATTTTAGAGGACTTCCACCCAAAATATTGGTGACTGGGTCTTATTTTACCAGTGATGCAGAACTTGCTTACTTCAGTAACTTTGCAGGGTTTTCACAGTGATATCCCTCGTTTCTACATCTATGCTATTATATTTCCAAGTAATTTTTTATCCACCGAGGCATATATCGTTGGCATTCCAAGAGAAGGTTTTCCAAGGTCTCCACCACTTCATAGCTGCACCCCATTCACCCACCCTGAGCTCCAGTGATCTTGATCTTAGTTTGAACAGGCATTTAGGTACTTTTAACCTCTTGCACACTGATGTCAAAGTATCTAAATTTCAGGCAGAAAAAATGTGCAACTAGAAATTTAACCAATTCAATCTCGTTTGGCAGAGCTCATTGAGCTCTGTCAAACGACATTGAATTGGTTACATTTCTAGATGCATTATGGGAAAAAACAGCTTCCTGAAATTTTGGTATTTTGACATCAGAGTGAAGGGGGTTAAATGTTGACTTTTCTTATATGCCTCCACCCCACAATGATCCTTTTACACTTACTCATTCATGTAAAAGTATCTTTTAAAGGGAATTTATTAGTCTGAACAAAAATGATTATAGATTATATGACACGCGAAACAACAGCACTCGACGCGTTTAAATTTTATTGAAATATTATTGAGTAACATTTGATTTGCAAAAGTGCATATCTCTATCAATATTATAATTATTTGGATGGGGCTGGAGCGGGTGTCGAACTAGCATTCTCAATCATCATTTTATTCTCAAATAACTGTAACATTTCTAACAAGGACCACCCTCTAAGTACCTGTTTTGATATGGGCGGCGAGGGGTCAGGTAGTTTTTCTAAGCGGTATATGTGGCGAAAAGGGGAGGCAGGGTTCTGATGTGTCATAATTACAGTGATTGGCATGTGTATGTTTATTTAATAGCAGTGGCAATTTTTGTTACTAGTGAGATAGTCACTAATGAGGATTTTTTAACACAAGGCTACACTGTTTGTTTAGTTTAAACAATATTTATTCATGAATTATAATATAATACATACAGGTAAATGATAATTACATAATGTACATGGAGACTTGTAATACAGGTGTATGCATAAAGGTAGTTCAACATAGTTGATGTACAAGTTGTATGAGTGGGATTCAGCAGTAAGCTATAAGCTTATGTTAAGCTGTCTCCCAAGAAAATCTGAAAACAATTGCAGGTACTTGCTTGCACTATGTAAAATATTGTTTAAACATGAGAGAGAGAAAGGGGGGGGGGGGATAGAAAGTTTCAACCAAACTGAGCTCAACGCACACCTGACAAATAAGAGTTATTAAATGCAACCTCAGAGAATGTGCTGCTAGCGGTGTCATTAAAGCGGACTCACCCGGGATCCACACCTGAGCCGCCATTAACGCGCGTGCATCTAACATTTACAAACTATCAACCAAATTTAATCTATTAAAAGCCACAAAAAATCTACATCTTGTTTATCCTAGACTTCCTAGATTGATGTACACGACACGAGGAAACACTGCCCAAGTGCAGAGCCCAAACTGCCCACGATGGCTCCATCATAGCCTGGCGTCCTGTGGCACTAATGCCCAGAATGCAAAATAAGGCCGCATTATTCACACTTCAGATGCATGTAATATCCACAATTTGAGAAACATGCATAGCTGCGCCCACCGTCGGGACCGACAAGCCACCCTCCCCCCCAACAACGGGTGCGGGGGAGCAACACCTGTCACATCACAAGTGTCACTCCCCCGCAACCACCGCCGGGAAAAGAGCAGCCCACCAGCCCCGACAATGGACACGGCCACACACGGCTCCTAAAACGCCGACACCAAAGACATCTATTCCTTGCTGGAAAGTCATCACATCAGTCTCAAATGTTTGAATAACGAATATGTGAAATGAAGGTGATAAGTCATTCCCCAAAGAACTACAAATGCAAATGACTCACTGGAAGCGCCCACTCAGTGTGATATAATCCTGTACAATTCCAAATACAAGAGCATTATTAGAGTTGTCCAACCATTCAGACCCAAACAGAAGCGTAGAGAGGTCAAATGTGAAAGGCAATGTATTGATAGTTGAGTCTCGTGCAGCGTCATGTATTGGACAATATTGCATTGATACCGCTACAATGCAAGCGTAGCCTACAATGATAGATTTGTGCAGCACAGGATTTAGCACCAGTGTAAAATATCGGTGGTCGTTGGTTTGCACTATTTAAGAACCTTCTAAAATTTATACCAAGGTGGGTAATCTGTTCCACTGATTTGTAACATCCGGGATAAATGAGGATTGGTATAAGTTAGTGTGGCAGAAGGGAATACAGTGGTTAATTGCAGATCGGAGATTATGACTTTGATTGATGGATGCACTGATGGGGGGAACTTTGAAAGAGATATATGGAGGTGTTAGCTCATGATACATCTTGAAGAACTGAGTAAGCTTGTGCTTTCTGCGCCTTTCTTGTAGTGTATCCCATTGAACATCAGTATTGAGGAGGCTTCTACTGGCACTCACAGTGGCACCAGTAACAATTCTTGCTGTCGCTATCTGTATTTTCTCCAAGTCAGCTGCTTGCATTGCTGAGCAGTTGTCCCAGACACAGTCAGCATATTCTAATAGAGGTCTAATGAAAGCAAAATATATTCGTTCGAGGACTTTTCGTTCAAGAGTAAACTTGTGAGCTCTAAGCATATCGATACGTGACCAAGCTTTAGAGCAAACGTGGTCGATTTGGTCATTCCACGTACAATTTTTGTTCAATATTACACCTAAGTGCTTATGACTGGTAACCTCAGTAATTCCTGTTCCACTTAGATATAAGGGTGGATGTACAGGAACATTAATTTTACGGGATATTAGCATAGTTTGTTTCTGATTTCTTCGTCCACTCTTCATTGTGCTGCTCAAATGTAGACAATAGTGCCATACCAAAGAAATGCATATTATTATTGAATGCACATACAAAGGCATGACACTATGACCATTCAGAAAGAAAAAAACTGCCAGTCTGCAACATGGTCTAGAATGGAACTGAAAAAGAAATCAAACAAAATATTTCTTTTAATAACAGTAATAAACCACGAAGATTATGACCACTGACACTGAACACATAGCCCACTTGACTCTCACCATGCAAACTTCGGCATGCTGTGTCAGTCACAATGACTGCTACCAAATGTGTATTGAAAGTTAAGGAACTTTTCTCCCAGTGATAAGTATTATATTTATGACCAATAAAAAATACTGGGGATTTCTCGGAGAGGAAGAATTATAGGTAATGACACCTCCCATTGACAGATTGAGTGGCGAGGCGTGGTCCCAACTTCCGAATTTATATTTTCCTGATCGGAGTTCAGTGTAAGCCCCCAACATTTTGCTTTTCGAGATTTCAGTAATCTCGAAAAGCAGATTTTAGTAATCCCGAGATTTCAATAATCACAGGATTATTTTAAATGATAGATATCTGAGCATTTAAAAGCACAGAAGCATAAAAACAAAAACCCCCTCACTACTCCCCCCTACCCCCCCCCCCCCCAAAAAAAAAAAAAGAATTGTCTTTCTTTACCACAAGGGCACAGCAATTGTAAAATGAAAAGAATGATAATTGGTAATTGGCGAATGACAATCAGCGTTTGGCGAATGGCATTTGGGAAATGACAACTGGCGAATGGCGTTTGGCAAATAGCAATTGGCAAATGGCGTTTGGCAAATAGAAATTGCCTAGAACCATCATTAAATTATAAGGGTCCACTGGCACGGGCGGAATTATTTCTTTTTTTAACGGATATGGATTTTTTATAAGAGTTATGAATTTGTTTATCCTTCCTTTTCATTCCAGACCAAAGGTGGTCTTCAGGGGCGTAGGAATTGGGCTGGGCTGGGCTAGGGCAGGGTGTGCAGTATGCCCTAGTACACAAGGCCACAGTGCCCCCAGGCAAATAGGAATGGTGAATGATGATTGCCACTAGGTCTATAGATACACTGAACATTTCCACAATCGATAATAGGCCTACAATAGGCATACACCATGGGCATGAGCCCCGTAACGAAGGTACATGTATATGCTGCTTCCTCATTGTAAGATTTAGATCTTTCCCGCTCTTGCTTTCGACGATTAGCTTTCAAAGTTCTCAGTTTATTGGTAAACCAGGGTATACTTGGGCGAATAATTAATGTTTTTGTGCTCATCCAGAAGACAATGTGTTGTTGAATGATTTTGCCAGATCATCCAGGTTAGCACACTGAAAATTAAACAGATCTGATTTTTCGATGTCACATTTAAGCTTGTTAATGTCAATTTTATTGAATTTTCGAAGTGTTACTTCTTTACATGTCAGTGATGGTTTTCGAACACCTAATGTGCACCCAACAAATGAAGGTGTCGTCTACTTTTGCCTACAGTGCACTTTCGCCTACAAAAATTATCAGGTAAAAGTGAAGGCGAAAGTGCACTAATTAAGGTATGGATATTACTAGATAATTACCTGCTCTACCTACAATAAATGGACTGACCGACCATTTTCTAATGTTATGTGTTTTTTTCTTATGTTATGCGTTTGTTTGTTACAAATAGAACATGAGTGTAAGATAGTTGTTTTAGACAAATATTGATTTGTTTTCAAAAGCACAAATCAGCTTACTGGAATGGCCTCAGTTAGAACAAGTACAGTGTTTGTTGTTTTTAAGACAAACTACTGATATGTTTTTAAAGCATAAATCAACTTATTAGCATGGCCTCAGTTAAAACAACTTTTTTGTTTGTTGTTTTTAAGACACTCAACTTACAGACAACAAACACTGTTGTTGTTGTTGAAGACATATCAACTGCTGATTAATTACCAAATCAAAGACTGTAGTTTGCAATAATAAAGTAATCAGCCCTCAGATTTGTATAAACTGTGAACATCTAAACGTACATATATAGAGGCATGGCAGTGTTTAGTCAGAGTTACCAAAATGGCACACCTCCAACGTGTGGAGTATGTACAGTCTCAAAGAGGTGGAATGCAGGTTCTGTTTAATGGTTACAGATATCGACTGAATAATCGTAGAAAGTCATGTGTGCACTGGAAATGTGTTGACTCTGGTTGTAATGGAAAATGCACAACTGTAGATGATTTTGTCAGAAATGTAACTTCGCATAACCACCCACAAGAGCAGGAAGACGTTAATAAATTTTTAGAAAATTTGCGTCAGCGTTGTCAGAGTGAAACTGCACCGATCCAAACTATTTACGACGAAGAAATCAGTTCTATTCAATGAGACTTGGCTATTGACATTCCATCATATACAAGTTTAAAGAGTGGGTTGTATAAGAGACGAAGTAAAACTACACCAGCCCTTCCAACTTCACTTTCAGAAGTGTACCTAACTGACAGATGGTGTGTAACACTGGATGAGCAATGATTCCTGTGTATCAATGATGGTGATGATGAAAGGATTCTGTGCTTTGCTACAGATGAATGCCTTAAAATTATGCAGCAAGTGTCAGAGATGTATATGGATGGTATGTTCTATTCTTGTTCCCCATTGTGGGATCAACTGTATGTTATCCATGGACTTGTGGGTACTAAAATGTCCCAGCTTGCATTCTGCCTTCTTCCTAATAGACAGTGTGGTACATATGTGCGTTTGTTTACACAAATTATTATTATCCATGGAATAATAGCAGACTCTGGTGCCACCAATGCAGCGCAACAAATTACATATTGGAGCCAAAATTCTATATAAAGTGTCAGGTTCCGCTATTATTCCATGGAGAGTTTGCCCATGTTACATTCTTTCTTTTCTTATTTATGTATATTTATTAAATATTGATGTCTAATATTCTGTTAGAATTAAAATGTTGTAATAAAGTAACTTGACTACAAGGTTTGTCATTATTTCTATTCCCAAAAGGTCAGTCTATTTTATTGTGGGTAGAGATGGTAATTAGCCACTAATATCTATACCTCAATTAGTGCACCTTCGCCTACACTTTTACCTGATAATTTTTGTAGGCGAAAGTGCACTGTAGGCGAAAGTAGACTGAACCCAAATGAATGGTCAGATAATCTGAATGGGATTAATGGCTCAGAAAGCTGAAAGTCATTAGTACATCTTGTGATGATAAGGCCAACAGTGTGTAACAGTGTATGAGTAGGCCCAGTAACATGTTGTAAACCAAATGTTTCTAAGAGGTTCATAAACTTGTTAGCATCACTGTCATTGTTGTCATCCATATGTATATTAAAATCACCGATGATGAGGAGTTTTTCAGAACACATAACAATGGATTCAGGGTACACAGAAAATTTTTCAAAGAAAACACTGGTCGAGATAGGATGATTTTTGGAGTAAGGCAGTCGATATACACCCACAGTTCGGATGTTGGTGTCAGCTCAGCATATAGTCCATTCAGCATATTCAAAAGAGGATTTATCTACAAAATCAGGAACCTTATTCCTCACAGATCTGGCATTTACAGTTGAAAAGTTTACACTTGAGGTAATCGGGGAATGAATAGTAGTATCTGTGCTGGTTACGTGAAAGTTGTTGGTATTCACACCAGAGTTAATAGGCTTTGGTGTTATTGCTTGTTTGTGTTGAATTTTTAGTCCCTTTAGTTGGTATTTAGTTGGTATACTTTATCTGAGCTGTTGTTGGTAAAACAAAATTCAAGTTTTTAGTATTCTTTGTTTTTTCAAGGCTTTAAAAACAAATGCTTTAGGCCTGTGCTTGCCATGATCCATTGTGTTGTTGATTGAATGGAGCTCATCTGAGGTGTAATTAAACACACACATTTTAAATGTCAGTAATTGAAACTCATGAATCTAATGGCATCAGGTGTGAGGTAGCTGTCTCCCATTAGCAGTGAATAGAATGGCAAATACAGTACGTGGAGAGTGTATCATCACTAAATCACCCACAGAGTGGAGATTCCACTCAAGTAATAATTGCAAATTTGTTGCAAGGCATAAGAAGCACAAGCAAAGTTCCAGCCAGATGTCCATTGGCTGAAACATTGCTTGTACCCGGAGGTCCATTGGCTGAAACATTGCTTGTGTTTTTGTCCACATGTACAGAATTTGAAAATAATATTTTGGGTGTCAGCTCCACTCCCCGGGTGATTTAGTTACTATCCACTGTCCACGTACTGTAGGTTTCACAGTCCAATCCAGTTCAGAACAATAGGTGACTTAACTTTGCACATGAGGAAAGAATTCAAACTGGAGAAAAATTCAGTATATTTCAGAGTTTTTTTTGTTAAAAAACACAAATATGTTGAAAGATTTTTTCTTCAAAGTCACATCAAAACAATGCACAACTGACAAGGGATAAGTACAGCAATTTTCAGCAGATAAATCCAAAAATATCCAGTAGAAAACCAGGAAACAGCAGGAACTCAAAAAAGTGTGACCACACTTGGTGGCAATATAAACATGATTTAGGTGCACTATTTTTTACTCTCCTTGTGTTGATAGAAATGGTGCACTGGCCTTGAACATGCACTTAAAGCATAATAAATTTCATTTCTTGTCATTTCAGATTTCTTCAACTGATGGAAAATATTTAAATTTCCAAACCAGGTTTAGCATGATTGAGAATGAGACATTGATGATATGATGAACAAACTAATGCTTGTATCAGGTTGTCTCTTTTTCATTGCTGATATATTTGCAATTTCTAGTCTTGCTCATCCAGAATGGATTGTCACTAATGTTGCAGGTAAGTTTTCAGATATTACCCCGTATTTACTCTATCTATTGGGACACTCTATGATTTGGGACACACATTTTTGCCAGAAAACTATATTTTTTTTATGCTCCAAAGTTTGGGACATTCAGGAGATTTGTTTCCAGTTGACCCGTCGCTAGTAGCAGACGACACTCATAAAAAAAATTCTTGAGTAGCAAAAAATGAAAATAAAAAACATTGGACAGCGATTTTCGTATAGAGTGATGGAAAACGAATCACACACAACTTTATTCAGCATCAAATCAAGACCAGGCTGTGTTCTTTTCCCATTTTCTAAGAATTGGGACACCTGTTAAAATAATTATTTTTAGCTGTCCCAATACATAGAGTAAATACGGTAATTATCATTTGACTTAGCATCACTTTTCCAAGACAATTGTAAAAAACAATAAAATAACAAAATCTTTATGATCAAAGGTGATTATTTTTGGGCTAGAGAAAAGAAAACATGATCTGCTCAAAAATCACAAGCAAGTATAATTGTTTGCCATGAACAACATATAAAGACCATGACCAGTGAAAATTTACCCATTTTATTTTTTGGTCAAGTTGTGTTAACAACCGAGCGAGACCAATGGTGTGGCGATGGTCGGTGTACGTCCCGGTGGGTGGGCATCCAGGTGTTATTGCAATAACTTGAACAATTGTTCTCTGATTTGACTACTATTTGCCATACAGATCTTTTGCAATAATATCTCAATCAAATTCGAAAACTGGCCCGGCTCAGTGTTTCGTTACAGAGTTATGGGCCTTAATTAGTCAATTGTTATGAATTTTGAGCTTGTTGGCACAATGACTTGAACTGAATGTTCTCCGATTGGACTAATATTTGCTACAAGTCTTTTGCAATAATATCTCAAGCGAGTTCGAAAACTGGCTATGCCTAATTTTTTATTGCAGAGTTATGGGCTTTAATTAGTCAATTTTTTATGAATTTTGAGCTCGTTAGCACAATAACTTGAAAAAATGCTCTCCGTTTTGACTAATATTTGCCAAACAGATCTTTTGCAATAATTTCTCAAGCAAGTTTGAAAACTGGCCCAGTCTGATTTTTCATTACAGCATTATGGGCCTTAATTAGCCAGTGTTTACAAACTTTGAGCTTGTTAGCGCAATAACCTAAACAAACGTTCTCCAATTTGACTAATATTTGCCATACAGGTCTCTTGTAATAATATCTTAGGCGAGTTTGAAAACTGGCCTGACCTCATTTTCGTTACAGAGTTTTGGGCCTTAATTAGTCAATTGTTATGAATTTGAGCTTGTCAGAACAATGACTTGAACTAAATGTTCTCTGATTTGACAAATATTCGCTACAAGTCTTTTGCAGTAATATCTCAAGGGAGTTCGAAATCTGGCCATGCCTAATTTTTAGCTTAACTTGACAAAGTCAAGATAAGCTATTGCCATCACGTGTACGGAAGTCTGTTCGTCTGTGAGTCTGTTCACATTTTCCTTTAGCACAGGCTACACCCCGCAGTTCTTGTCTGATTGTCACAAAATTTCATGTGCAGGTTTGGGGTCATGTCTAGATGAGAACGTCCCCTTTTGGTCACGATCGCTCAACCGGTATGGCTGCCCGAGCCCAAAACCAGATAACCATTTGCACTGTCTACAGGTCGTATTATGTCTTATTTCATAATCCTTTCATAAACAATGAACATTATCTATTTCATCAAACACTACACACAGTCGAGTTAAGCTAGTGTCATTGACACTTTCATTCTATATACTAGTGATAAATTGAGCATTTATTCTATTTCTCATTTTGAGCTTGTTAACGCAATAACTTGGACAAATGTTCTGCGGTTTCACCGGTTTGACTAATATTTGCCATACAGGTCTTTTGTAATAATATTTCAAGCAAGTTCAAAAACTGGCCTGGCTTGATTTTTCGTTACAGAGTTATGGGCCTTAATTTGTAAATTTTTATGAATTTTGAGCTTGTTAGTACAATAACTTGAACAATAGGGGTGAGTGTTTTTGAAATTTGCGTTTCAGTTCGGTTACGGTTTTGTACAAAAACTTTGTTCGGTTTTTCAAAATATATTGTAGAAATCCACATTTTGGAGGGTAATGTTCACATAAAATGGATCTGTATTTGTCATCCAAGTCATGGGGCTTCTACAGCGTGTTGAGTCACCCGGGTTACTCAGTGCTCACCACTCTTCTAGACTAATGGACTATTATAGTGGGCTAGAGTGGTGGAGTCATGGGGTATCTTGGGAGCCCAGTCCCTTCCGACCAAATCCCACTTGTTCCTCCTATCTCCAAATTTGAAAAGATTTTTTTTTATTTCTTGCCCTCAGTACAAGTACAGTACCCTCAGTCCTGAGAATACTCCCCCTCCCTCCCCCCCCCCCCCCCCAACATAGTCCACCAGGATTTCAAACTGTGGCTCCACGTGGGATCTGCCTTGTTTTGTCAGTGAGATTTGGGACCTTGTCAAGATGCAAAAATGTACAAGAAAAGTTACATTTTAGCAAAAATCAACATTTCCTTATTTTTAGCTTAACTTGACATATTGTCATCACACGTGCGGAAGTCTGTGAGTCTGTTAGCCTGTGAGTCTGTTCACATTTTCCTTTAGCACGGGCTACACCCCGCAGTTCTTGTCTGATCGTCACAAAATTTCATATGCAGGTTTGGGGTCATGTCTAGATGAGAACGTCCCCTTTTGGTCGCGATCGACCAACCGGTATGGCTGCCCGAGCCCAAAACCTGAAAACCATTAGCACAGTCTACAGGTCGTATTTATGAAGGGATTTCATTGTAACTTGGTAGGATGCCTCTGTATAATGCCTGGATGAGAACGTCCCCTTTTGGGCATGATCTACCAACCGTGATGGCTGCCCAAGCCCGAAACCCAAAAACTTTTAGCACAGTCTGCAGGTCATGTTTAATGTGGAGGGATTTCATTGTAACTTGGTAGGATGACTCCTTATGATGTCTAGATGAGAATTTCCCCATTTGGGCATGATCTGCCAACCGTGACGACTGCCCAAGCCCAAAATCCGAAAACCTTTACCACAGTCTACAGGTCATATTTATTGAGGAATTTCATTGTAACTTGGTGGGTTGACTTCATATAATGTCTAGATGAGAAAGTCCCCTTTTGGACGTTATTGGACAACTGTGACGGCTACAGGGGCCTGAAGCCTGAAAACCTTTAGCACAGTCTAGAGGTCATATTTATGAAGGGATTTCATTGTAACTTGGTAGGATGACTCCAAATAATGTATAGATGAGATCGTCCCATTTTGATTGCGATCATTCAGGCTTGATGGGTGCCTGAGCCCAAAAACCTTTAGCATAGGCAAAAGGTCATATTCATGGAAGGATTTCATTGTAACCTGTTAAGTTGACTCCATATAATGCCTAGATGATGACATCCCCTTTTGTTCGTGATTGGTCAGCTGTGATGGCTACAAGTGCCCAAAGCCCGAAAACATTGAGCACAGTCTACAGGTCATATTTATGAAGGGATTTCATTGTAACTGCGTAGGATCACTCCAGATGATGCCCAGATGAGATTGTCCCCTTTGGTTGCGATCATTCAACCATGATGGCTGCCTGAGCCCAAAGCCCAAAAACATTTAGCACAGTCTACAGGTCATATTTATGAAGGGATTTCATTGTAACTTGGTAAGTTTACTTCATATAATGTCTAGATGAGAACATCCCCTTTTGGACATGATTGGGCAACTGTGACGGCTAAAGGTGCCCGAAGCCCGAAAACCTTTAGCACAGTCTACAGGTCATTTTTATGAAGGGATTTCATTGTAACTTGGTAGGATGACTCCAAATAATGTCTAGATGAGAATATCCCATTTTGGTCGTGATCATTCAGCCTTGATGGGTGCCCAAGTCCAAAAACCTTTAGCATAGGCAAAAGGTTATATTTATAGAAGGATTTCATTGTAACCTGTTAGGTTGACTCCATATAATGCCTAGATGATGGCATCCCCTTTTGGTCGTGATTGGTCATCTGTGATGGCTACAGGTGCCCGAAGCCTGAAAACCTTGAGCACAGTCTACAGGTCATATTTATGAATGGATTTCATTGCAAATTCGTAGGATCTCTCCAGATGATGCCCAGATGAGAATGTCCCCTTTTGGTTGGGATCATTCAACCATAATGGCTGCCCGAGTCCGAAGCCCAAAAACCTTTAGCACAGTCTACAGGTCATATTTATGAAGGGATTTCATTGTAACTTGGTAAGTTTACTTCATATAATGTCAAGATGAGAACATCCCCTTTTGGACACAATTGGGCAACTGTGACGGCTACAGGGGCTCAAAGCCCGAAAACCTTTAGAACAGTCTACAGGTCATAATTATGAAGGGATTTCATTGTAGCTTTGTAGACTGACTCCGTATAATGCCTAAATGATGACATCCCCTTTTGGTCATGATTGGTCAGCTGTGATGGCTACAAGTGCCCGAAGCCCGAAAACCTTGAGCACAGTCTGCTGGTCATATTTATGAAGGGATTTCACTGTAACTTGGTAGGTTGACTTCATATAATGTCTAGATGAGAACGTCCCTTTGGAAGCAATTTGGAAACTGATGGCTACAGGGGCCCGAAGCCCAAAAACCTGTAGCTCAGTCTACAGACCATATTTATGAAGGAATTTTAATGTGACTTGACAGGATGACTCGTTTTGGAATAATTTCACTGTAACTTGTAACTTTTGTTGATATACGTTAACTGTGAGGGCCAAATACATAAACTGTGAGGACATATTAACCCACCCCTCAGCTCTTTAGTACAGTGTATGCCTCATATTATTTTTATCAAAAACATGGCATACAGGGAACAGAAATGAACATATTCCCAATTAATAATTCTTGTCTTATTTCATAATCCTGTCATAAACATTGAACATTATCCTTTTCATCAAACACAACACACAAGCTACAGTGTCATTGACACTTTCATTTAAGGAGTCACCAAGCTCTCACCCTGGTTTTGGTGGATAGTACGCAATTGTTGTGCTTATTTCGTTCACTATCACATCGATTCAAAATAGACTACCCCGGTTTCTTAATGATTCCTGCTTTAAATGACAGTGGAATAAAAGGAACACAATTTTTGATAACTATTATTGAAGTAAGTCGTGATATACGAATCACTTTTATTTGTAACTCACTCACTCCAATGTTTTCATAATATCTCTCCTTATTTCGACTGTAGTTGTTCTTGATCACAGGCTTCTGGAAACCTGATCTGAAGAGATAAATAAGCTCCAATTGACCTGATATCACCCCTACTTCAAAATACCCCCCCCCCCCCCCTCCGACCCCCTTTATAAAAAAGGGGGTATTTTGAAGTAGGGGTGATATCAGGTCAATTGGATCTTATTATTAATCTCTTTAGATCAGGTTTCCAGATGCCTGTGTTTCATCTCAGTCAAGACAGGCAATTAATGTTTTTGAAGGGAGATGGCTGCATAATGGTATTTGAAAGTTTGCAATATTGCATCTTGGGATTTGTTGTGTACACAAAACACACGTGGGAAAACGTGTTGACTATAACAACTTCATATTGGGAATTCAGCATTAACTTGACACTTGACAGTTTATACCTGACACTACTATGTGTTTCCTTAAAGTAAGTTCAACTAGTATACAAACATTTCGCAATAAGTTTTAAAACTTTCAATAGTTACCTGCCATCCATTTAACAGGATATGTTCTATTTTAATTTAACCATTTTATTGTTGACAAAAAACAGAACTGCCAATGTGCAGAGTTATCTCTGAGCATTGTGACACTTTCAGAGGGGTCCTCCTAAACACCGGAATGACATGGAATGACACCGGAATAACATAAATATGATGCGGAGAGACATTTATTTTATCAATACTCGACCCCAAAATGTATTTTGTTGATTAACTGACAAAAGATATGCAATGGAAATTGGAGGAATGGACTGGTTGTCACTAAAATTTGCAAGGTGAAACATTCGGAATGACAGACCTTGACATTGTTATTTCGCACCCTTATAAGAAAGTAATGTGATACATTATGGTATATAATCAGTGCACCATGATGTGTCACAATACTTTTTATAAAGATCTGAAATAACACTGACAGATCAAGAGTAGAAATTTCAAACTACAAATACCACGGGAATATTTTGCTGACTTTAGCATTTTGGAAGACATATTCGCACTTGCAGTAGGGTGGATCCCCGAGAACCTCGAACTGAAAGATGACTAGGAATTGTGCATAACCACAAGAATTCTGCTTTGTGTTTGCTTAGAGATGTGGGCATATTTGTGGTAATATTGAAACCGTGGTTTGATGGTTGTTTTAGAAAAAAGAAAAAGAAACCCAAACAATCGCTGGTTTTCGAGCAGCCCCAGCATATTATCCATAATGGTTACAAAAAGGAAAAAAATCCACCAGTATGTGTTTTTGAAAGCTGGGAGTCATCAATCAGCTTATAAGGGAGAGTGGATGCAGAGCCTTGGCCATCTGGTCTATAAAAACATTTACTTTCCCTTTTCGAACCATCAACTCACAATTAACTCATTGTCAATCTTTCAGACAATAGTATTAGCAGTCAGCCACCACAATGCAATTACAGTCAATCATGTTCTGACTGCATTGTTTAAATACTCTCACTGAGTATCTATACTCACCTACCTTTCAGTCTGTTTGGAACACAAATATTAAAAATGGTCCCTTATGATTGAGAGCTCTGCCCTGGTATTTATTATACCCCCGCTTCGAAGAAGTGGGGGCTATATAGGAATCGCCCTGTACGTCCGTACGTCCGTCCGTCCGTCCGTCCGTCCGTACGTCCGTCCGTACGTCTTTCCGGACATGAAATTCTTGTGCGCGCAACTCCTCCTACATTTATCAATCAATTTGGACAAAACTTTTCAGACATCATCACTACTAAGTGAACATGCGCATATTCCAAGATTTTTGATCTGCGACTATTTTAACCAGGTTTTCTCCCTTTGACTTAGATTTATTGTGTCGTTCCATCCGAACAAATTCTTGTGTGCGCAACTCCTCCTACATTAATGAACCGATTTTGATGAAACCTTTCGAACATCATCTCTACTAAGTGAACATGTGCATATTCCAACTTTTTAATCTGCGACAATTTTAACCAGGTTATCTCTCTTGAACTTTGATTTAATATGGGTTTCTACATGAAATTCTTGTGTGCGCAACTCCTCCTACATTTATCAATCAATTTGGATGAAAGTTTACAGACATCATCACTACTAAGTGAACATGCGCATATTCCAAGATTTTTGATCTGCGACAATTTTAACCAGGTTATCTCCCTTTGACTTAGATTTATTATGTCTTTCTGTTTGAACAAATTCTTGTGTGCGCAACTCCTCCTACATTAATGAACCGATTTTGATGAAACCTTTCAAACATCATCTCTACTAAGTGAACATGTGCATATTCCAAACTTTTTGATCTGCGACAATTTTAACCAGGTTATCTCTCTTGAACTTTGATTTAATATGGGTTTCTGCATGAAATTCTTGTGTGCGCAACTCCTCCTACATTTATCAGTCAATTTGGATGAAAGTTTACAGACATCATCACTACTAAATAAACATGCGCATATTCCAAAATTTTTGAGCTGTGGCAATTTTAACTAGGTTATCTCCCTTTAACTTAGATTTATTATGGGTTTCTACATGAAATTCTTGTGCGTGCAACTCCTCCTACATTTATCAATCAATTTTGACGAAACCTTTCAAACATTATCACAACTAAGTGAACATGCGCATATTCCCAAATTTTTGATCTGCGGCAATTTTAACCAGGTTATCTCCCTTTAACTTGGATTTATTATGGGTTTTCAAATGGGATTCTTGTGTGTACAACTCCTCCTACATTAATGAACTGATTTTGAATACATGTTGCACATTGTAAATGTGTTTTTCCAAATGTATACCATATATGTGTGGGCTCTTTAAGTATTCAGTGCTGTTCTGTGGAAGGCCACATGCAAATACAAATTTCAACAACAAAAAATGATCTTTATGTATACATTTCCTTATGGCCTTCACCTACATGATCAGAAGTGCATTCCTCTAAAAACCCAAAGCGGGGGTATTAATCACCTTCAGTGATAGTTCTAGTTAAAACACATTTTTTACAGTAAAAGTTTATTTTTTACAGTAAAAGTTTATTTTTTAATGTCATTCCACATCATTCTGTGTCATTCCGATATTTAGGAGGACCGTTTCCGTGAACGTGCCAGAAGTCGTCTAATTAACATAATTTACCCGTCATTTTACCCATGTGGACTTTGAGGTTTCAAAACTCAATCAGTTTTAAGTTTACATACAATCTAATTTACTATGTGCCATATGCAGATGATTTGGTTTAACTTTTACATCATATATTGTTAGGTAACTTTCAATACCTATTTGGTGGAATATGAGTGAGCCTGAGGTTATGCATGGTTCATTAAATTTACTTAACGATTTGTGATTCTTACGTAAGACTTTTTAATTTTTCATATTCCTTCCAGTGGTGGTTCTGTAGATATCGTTTAAGATATAAGAAATTTACTACCACTATTTTGGGGAGATTTATTGTGAATCCTCTCAAAGTAAGCATTAATTGCACAGTGTTTTTCTTTGCCCGACATTTTAGCCTTTGTCGTGCAGAACGCATGTGATTGAGAGGTCATAATCTTACCTATTATGGGAAATTTGTTGTTGGGAAAATTTTTGTTAAGGGGGCAGGTCGGTTTCGGTTTTGAAAAAAACAAAAACTAACCGATAAACCACCGAGCTCTATTGACCAAACGTTCTCCAATTTGTCTAATATTTGCCATGCAGGTCTTTTGCAATAATATCTCTGGTGGGTTTCAAAACTGGCCTGGCCCAATTTTTTCATTATAGAGTTTTGGACTTTAATTATTTTCTATGAATTCTGAACTTATTTGCATTATAACTTGAACAAAGGTTCCAGATTTGACAACTGACATATGAGTGATAACTGGGTTATGGTCATGCAACACTCGCCTATTGCCACCACAACTCGACGCCTGCATCACCAATGTCCACCTCTTGTTAATAGTTGTCCAGGGAAGGATATATCAAAAATATTATACAGTAAAACCTGTTTTGAGAGACCACTGTTGTGAGAGACCACCTGTCTTGAGAGACTGCTGTGATCTTGTACCATTTGGTTGTTTTACTCTGAAATGGACCTGTCATGAGAGACCACCTGTTTTGAAAGACTGCTTTTGCTTGGTAAAAAGGGTGGTCTCTCAGGGAAAGTTCTACTGTAGTCTCTCAAAAAATTATGCTGACAAGCCCTCAAATTACCAAGCTTTACAGATGTTTTTGGCCTCACGTTTTTCAATGTGAGCATTGGATCTGTTATATGCTGTTCGACAGGGCTCCATACTAGGATATAATAGAATAAATACTTAATGTACATGTATCACCTGAATATAGGTTAATTATCAAATTCTGGTTTATTACATAATCCTGTTAATTGATTATATTACACTCGAAAAAAAAAAGCTATTCAGTGAACCAGCCAGGCCTGAAGCCAGGGTCTCAAAACTTTCTGACCGGTGGGTGCAAGAGCTAAAATTTTCTGACAGTGTTACTGGATTGTAGATCATTGACACAAACTTGGAACCTAACTCAGTTTGCTTCTTTAAAACAATAATAAATGAAACAGACCCGAAACGATTATTATTATTATTAGCTCAACTTGAAAAAGTCAAGCTGAGCTATTGCCATCACTTCTCGCCCTTCGACGTATGTACGTTAGTCCACAATTTCCTTTGGCACACCTCACAGGTCGCATTTATGATCAGATCGCTTTGAAACTTGGTATGCTTGTTTGGGGTGACCTCTAGATGGGAGCTATCGATTTTCTTCAATTTCCGGCAAAAAATGTTGTCACGGCCAACGTTCTTTGAACTTAGTTTAGTCAGACCTCCATATTTCCCTTTGGCACACCCTACAGGGCACATTTATGATTGGATTGCTTTGAAACAAACCTGGCATGCTTGTTTGGGGTGACCTCTAGATGGGAGCTATCGATTTTCTTCCATTTCCATCAAAAAATGTTGCCATGGCCAACATTTTTAGAACTTAGTTTAGTCAGACTTCAATATTTCCCTTTGGCACACCCTACAGGGCACATTTATGATTGAATTCCTTTGAAACCTGGCATGCTTGTTTAGGGTGACCTCTAGATGGGAGCTATCGATTTTCTTCCATTTCCGTCAAAAAATGTTGCTACGGCCAATGTTCTTAGGACTTAGTTTAGTCAGACCTCAATATTTCCCTTTGGCACACCCTACAGGGCACATTTATGATCAGATTGCTTTGAAACCTGCCATGCTTGTTTGGGGTGACCTCTAGATTGGAACTATCGATTTTCTTCCATTTCTGTCCAAAAATGTTGCCGCTGGCAACGATCTTTGAAATTAGTTTAGTCAGGCATCATTATATTCCTTTGGCATGCCCTACAGGGCACATTTATGATCAGATTGGTTTGAAACTTTTTATGCTTGTTTGGGGTTACCTCTAGATGGGAGCTATCGATTTTCTTCGATTTCCGTCAAAAAATGTTGCCACTGGCAATGACCTTCGATGAACTTAGTAAAAACTTAGTGCAGTTAAGCATCAATATTTCCCTTTGACACACCCTGCATCGCTTGCAAACTTGGTGTGCTTGTGAGGGGTGACATCTATATGGGAGCTGTCGATTTTCTTCCATTTCTGTCAAAAAATGGTGCCGCTGACCTTTGAACTTAGTTTAGGCAGACCTCAATATTTCCCTTTAACACACCCTTCAGGGCACATTTATGATCGGATCACTTTGAAACTTGGTATGTATGTTTGGAGTGACCTCTAGATGTAAGCTATTGCTTTTTTTCATTTCCATAAAAAATTATTGTCGTTATCACCAACCTTTGAACTTACTGCATTTGTGCATCAACCTATCCTTTTTGCACTCTCTGCAGGGTATGTTTATGAATTTCCATAATATTAACCAAAAAAAAACATTGCCACAAGCAATGACCTTCTACTTAGTGCATTTGTTCATTAACATCTTCCTTTGGCATGCCTCAGAGGGCACATTCATTATCAGGTTGTTTTTAAAATGTGTATGCTTATGCAGGGTGACAAAGATAGGAGCTATTGATTTTCTTTTCATTTCCATCAAAAACTGTTGCTGTTAGCAACAACCTTTGAATTTATTGCATTTGTGCATCAACATTCTTTGACCTGGCCTACAGGCCACATTTATCATAGGATTGTTTTTGCACTTGATGTGCTCATTAGGCAAGACCTTCAGATAAGAGCTATTGATTAGCATTCATTTCTGTGAAAAAAGTTGCCATTTACAATAACCTCTGAACATACTGCATTTGTGTATCAACATTCTTCCTTTAGCCAGTCTTACAGTTTACATTTAAAAATGCATGGATTACTCTGACGTTGTGCACACACAATGCTGTTATGTTGAAATTTCATCAAATAACATTGGTACCAATGATCTTCAATTTTGCCATTTCATTTATAACTTACCAAGTTCAAGTTCAAGTTTGTCAGTGTCATTGACACTTTCATTATTTTAAAGAATTGGTTTTGTTTATTTGAAGTAATTCCATAACCCTTTACCCAACACAGACGATATCAAAATTTATTATTTTAAATATTTTTTAAAATTTTTCGAAAAATTTCAACACAACCATATCTTGTGACCCTCATTGGAATGAGCCCAGTGAGCTTGTTCCAAAGAGGGGTCACATGATACGGTTTTGTTGAAATGTTTTGAAAAATAATATTTTTTCAGCTGCTGAATTTGAATATTACACGGGGGATGTGTCCGGTTCATTGGGTAAAGAGTTAAAATAGTAAAAGAAAATGAAAATTTTTGATGTACATGACTTTCAATTGTCATATATTTATTTGTCCCCTACTGGCAAAGCCAAAGGGGACGACTATAGGTTTCATCTGTGTCCATCTGTCTGTTTGTTCATCCATCTATGCTTTGGTTTCTTTGTCATTATTTTTTTTTAACTGTATCCCTAATTGCCATCAGATTTGGATGGCTGATGCTTTTTGGGAAGAAGAACCCTATTGATTTTGGGATCAGTGGATCATAGGTCAGGGTCATGGCCACTCTAAATGGACTCTAATTTGGGATGTTAAATGGTTTCCGGAGTTTATCTTTTCAGTTGTTCATTTGATTCTCATTAAACCTTAATAGATAATGCCCCTTTGGAAGAGAAAGATCCCTAATGATTTTGAAGTACATATGTCAAAAATTCAGGTCACGGCTGCTGTAAATGGACTCTAATTTGGGTCTTGAAACAGTTTTCAGAGATTATCTTTTCAATGATTCATCTGATTCTCACCCAACTTGAATAATGAATAGATAATACCCCTTAGGATGAAGAAGAAGGCTATTAATTTTGGGGTCAGTTGGACAAAGGTCAAGGTCACAGCAGCTACAAGTGTTCACTAATTTGGGAATTGAAATGATGTCCAATGATTATCTTTTCATTGGTTCATCTGGTACTCACTAAACTTGGAAGAGATAATGTCCCGTAGGAAGAAGAACCCTATTGATTATTGGTCTGTTATTCTAGGTACAAGGTCACAGCACACTCTAATTTGGACTTAAAAAGGGCCAGCAAAGGGTTTCTGTATATCAGCCAGAAAACGGTATATGCAATTCTTACCAAACTCAAATGCATAATGCTGTTTGGTGAAAAGAACAAAACAACAGAAAGGCATTACATTGAGGGCCAGATAATCTTTTTGCAAATTTTGCCCCTTACCAACCTGTTGACCAGATTTTTTTTTTATATATAATCATAATATGTAAAGCTACACCCCAACAATTACTTTTGTTCCAGTTGATATTATAAGTTATTGTGATGCATTGACGGTAACATGGTGGAGGTTTGCGGCTCGGAGCTTATGTTCACCCGAGTCACGAAGCGTCGAGGTTGAACATACGCACCACGCCACATACCTCAGACCATGTTACCGTCAATTCATCACAATAATGTATATGTTCCATTAGACACTATCCATAGCCTAAAACCTACATCGTGAAACATGAGAGGCTTATTTACTAAACTTGTGATCGTTAAAAGTTGCCTTGAACAAGGCAACTTTTAACGATCACAAGTTTAGTAAATAAGCCTCTCATGTATCCCAACGACACTGGATAAATAATCAGTAAACCAGATAAACTCATTCCATCTTAGTTCAGATTGTAAATCAGTTTGTAATTTAAACACCACTTCAGCCGGGTCACCGTCTGCCACACATGTGAAACATCCAGAAAAATGAAGCGGCTTGTTAGACACTCCGTTGATGAAGCAGTTATGAAACGGATGACGTCATTACAAATATTTCACGTTGTGACATCACACGGTAACATTTGCCACTTGCGCCATAAACATAGAATATACTAAGCAAGCTGTCGTCCAATCAGAGGACGTGGATTTTAGTCTTATTAGAACACAGTTTTAGGGGATGGGCTCTTGAATTTTTTACTAAAATTATTCTAGATGTTGTGGCCAGTTGGGGACTTTGTATTGCTGTAGAAGTACTCTCAGAATGCTTGTTTATATATGTGGCTCTCACACATGTGCCATTTATCTATCTTATGAATCAGGATCCTGTCATTTTTGCCGAAAGTGCTTTCTAGCTCACAACACATTGTGGTCTATTCAGAGGAAACTACCACGATAAAAGTTTTATTTTCAAATTAGTGACTTTCAGAGAAAATACTCATGTTCAGACAGCCAGTAATTTTTTCGACAGAAAACATAGATATCTAACAGTCACGATCATGCCTCCCACCCCACTCCACCTCCTACCTTCCTAGCTTTGTGTCTGGTACCAGCCTCTAACTCAAAGATTCATTTTAGAAAAAGGTCTTTTTCTTTTCTTCACTACTGTCTGTACCACTTTGGTATCCATTGTATTAGACCCCAACATTGAATTGTATGTTCATATCTTTGTCCCTGTATTCAAGCAGTATATCTTTGAATTTTATTAATGAATGTTGTTTTTTTTTCTTGCTTATTCCAGGCAACATGAGACTAGGTTTAACAAAGCAGTGTCAAATCATATATAAGCGACCAGAAATATGCACCTTTCCTAGGTTGTCAATGGAATGGATGATTACATTCGTCTTCATATTGTGTGGTATACTATGCTTAACACTGACTTGTATGCTATTGTTGATTTCTCCTTGGAAACAACAAGCTGTTATGTATGCCAGATGGATAGCCTTCTTTGGAAGTAAGTAAGAAACATATGGAAATGTTATCTAACAAATGGCTCTGGTTTCTCTGAAAAAACCTTTCATTTGTGTAAATTTTGAATTATTTTTCCATGTTGGGAAAATCCTTACTATTTTGTCTTCTGCATGTTAAATTGTGAACAAGTATGAAATTTTAAAATTTTCTTAATCCCTTTCCTGACACAACTTGGAAACGATACTTTTAATATTTTTCTTCCAATTAGCCTTCTCTCAAACTCAAGAAAATGGCATTTGGAAAACTATTTCTTGAATAACAAATAATTACCTATGGGAAATCACATCTTTATCTTCTTATCTGAAATTACTTGGCCAGTGTGAACCAAATTTGGCACAAATAATGTATGGAAAGTCCTCTGAAAACATTCATTATTCTGTTTCGTGCAGATGAAGGAACATGGCAGCCAGCTGCATTCTTTGAGTTTGATTAGAATAACTGAGTGATATGTAGGGAGTGCCAGATGTGTAACTTGGACATGGTGGAGACCCTGGAACACTTTCTTCTAGAATGCCCAAAGTATCAGCGTAAAAGAATGAGATTCACTGGGAGTATAATGGGGAGGTGGGATGGGAGAATGAAGGACATGTGGTTAGGGGGAGACTCAAAGGAGAGGGTTAATATGCTAATCGGAGAGATTGGGAAGAATGGGACAAGGGATATCATCAAGCAGTTCGTCTCCGAGTGTTGGGAGGAGAGGAGAAGCGTGGGAATAGGGAGGCAGTTGGGAGTCCAGGGGTAACCATGGCCTTCTCGTCTGAGAACCGCGACAAATCAGCGGCTGGCCAAAGTGTTATTATTATGTAGTTTTGCCAGGAGAGTGATTACAAGCTCTTTAGAGCCTCTTGTTTTAAGTTTGCATTGGTTATAAAAAAAGATAGTATACAGCAGCCAAAAGTATCATATTGGAGGGCCTGAGAAACAGATTTTTAACTTTTCTAGGCCTTATTGCAATATTTTAATTACAATTAACCCTTTCAACACTGGTGGTATATTCCTTGTCGGTTAAATGACAGAAATTGGATGAGTCCATATCCATTATTTGGGGGTACAACAATTAGAGCTGTAGGTTTTTAAATTTCTTGTTCGGTTTCGGTTTTGATTTTTCAGGTGGAATAAAACCTCGGTTCGGTTCGGTTTTCGGTTTGTTCACGAGGCCAAATAAAATTCAATAAAACTCATTCTTATGTCCGGAGTCATAACTGAATGGCAGTGAAATTGAGTGAAACTCAATGAATGCCTGAAATAAGCTATAATTCATGAAGAATCAGGAAGGCCAATATAATAATTACCTCAATATACAGAACTTTTATTGTGCTTGGCCATTTTTCGAGGTCTAACACCTACACGCAACTTGAGGAAAGCTCCAAACACAACTCAACTGAAATGTCGGAAATTCACCGAATGTAGCCTTCCTAGAGTAGTGAGAGTACCCACACACTGCCATTGGCAGTGTCTGGGTACTCTCACTACTCAGGGATGGCTACATTCTGTGAATTTCTGCAGCAAGAGAGTATTTAATAACGAAAAACCTTAGATTACGGGATGTCGACGGTTTCTGTTTCGGTTTTAAAAAAAAAAATAAAAACCTTGGTTCGGTTTCGGTTAACCTACAGCTCTAACAACAATTAATATTTTCAAAGTGCAGCCATCAGACTGCACGTTGAAAATATTAATTGCTCTACCACACATTCACTTGGTAGCCATACTACCTAATGAAATTATGACATATCGTGTTCCTGGACTGGAAAAGCGGCCTCTCATGTTGAAAGAGTTAACACACAAAAATAATGAAAACACACAGTGATATCGATCATTTTTAGCCAAAACTTAGTAATTTATTGGTTGTGAGAATTAGAGTTTAGGTCAGCTTTTATGCACATTGTGGTGCCAGGCCTGAAAATAAGCCGTCTGACATTTGCAGAATGAGGTCCCCAGAGGGTGAATGATGATGATGCCATCCCATACAGTGGGCCTATTTATCATCTGGGTACCTCACCCCCTGGGGACCTCATTTTGCCGATGACAGTCTGCTTATATTCTGACTTGTGTGGTGCCTTAACTTCTACTTACTGTATATTTTTTAGCTCACCTACTTCAACGAAGTAGGTGAGCTAAAAAATATACAGTAATTATGATGGGTATGGTGGCGTCTGTGTCATTGCCAACATCAGTGTCGGTTGTACAGTTAAAACTAGAAGTCCTGTCATGAAAAACGCACAAATAGCACTCGATCTCTACGTTAATCTACGCATTATGACCGTAGTAAGGCTATCAAATTCTGTACATATGGCATGTGCACAAGCAATGTTTCAGCCAATGGACCTCCAGGTAACCCAGAGGTCCATGGGCAGAAACATTGCCTGTGTTTGCTATGAGTAACCAGGAGAACCTGCCATGCATTGGATGACAACCGATATGGCAATTGCATGCAATTCCTGCACGCAAATAAGCCTTGATAAGCGCACAGTGCGTGACAGGACTTCTAGTTTTAACTGTACGTGTCCAATTTTGAAAGAGTTTTTGTTCAGGCAATTTTCTCAAAGTCCTTTGGGCTTCAATATTTCATATGTGGATAGCAGGGGACCTTCAAAGTCAAAATACTAAAAACCATTAAGGATCACAGGATACCTCGGAAGAAAAAATCAACAAATTATTTCACTAATATTCCCATTTGTGAAATTTAGTATCACTAAAAAAAGGTAATTTTATTGTGATTTTCAGAATACAAATCACTAGTGAATGAGTTGTTAATGGTTTTTGTGTTGTTTTTCAGTGGCCTTATTCTGTCTAGCAGCGATAATATTTCCTATAGGATTTCACATTGATGAGATAGGTGGACGGCCATACAAGTTGCCATACCACACGCAAGTTGGATCATCATATGTTTTGTTTATAATGTCCATTGTCTTCACAGTAGTGTCAGAGCTGTTTGTTGGCAAAGTTTGTCTTCCAGTACTTTGACTGAGAATGAAATACTCATGTACAATGAACACAGATGTCAAATCAAGAGAGATCAAAGTGGAAACTTGAGTTGCATTAAATCATGGGTAGATGCTCAAAAATATTTCTATTCACTTGATGGATTTCTGTGTAGGAGTGAAGTCAAATTCCCATAAATCCAGAGACAGAATCTTTTTATTGATTGTTCACCTTATGTTTTGTTTATGTTTTCGATTCACAGAAAAAAATATTCATTTTATTCATCCCTTAGGCCAAACAAAATAAATTAATGGTTTCTTCAGCATCTTTTTTTCAAATCTGGGAGGGAGGGAGGGAGGGAGTGTTTTATTATTAGTTTTTCTTTTACATGTGGTGAGTTTGGATTGAGAAGCTTTGCACTATCCTTTTACACACTGAAAATAGAGAACCAAGCCTGAAAATAAGCAGACTGCCATCTGCAAAATGAGGTCCCCAGAGGGTGCATTTGGTGATGCTACCCTGCACCCTCTGTGAACTTCAGTCTGAATCAAGGTCTCAAGCACAAACACCAAGAGGTACCCAGAGGATGAATTGGCACACTGTATGGGATAGCATCGGCAAATTCACCCTCTGGGGGACCTCATTCTGTAAATGACAAACTGCTTATTTTCAGGCTTGTATAGAACATGTGTAATTATACAAATAAACTCATTTAATTTTAAAAATAAAGCTGTATTGCATCTTCAGTTATGCCTTTCAAATTTCAGAGTCAGTGTCCTCTCCTTGTAAATTTTAAAGCCCATTTTCTGGATCACCCATTTTTCAGCTCAACTTTGGCGAAGCCAAATTTGAGCTAGAGGCTGTATTTATGAACCGATCTTTACGAAACTTCTTGGGTACCTTTGTTATGACTGTGGGACGAGAACGAGTGTTTTTGGGTCCGATCCGAAATTCAAGTTGGCCGCTGGCGGCCATTTTGTACAAACTTAGGTGCAATCAGATTTTTGCTCAGAACTTCCATATGAAAGCGCTGATTTGAATAATTTTTTTTTATGAATGTTTAGTACCATGGGATACATCACATATAATACAGGTTTTTTTCTCGTACGTAAATTATGCAAATTAGACTAACTTTGATGTATTTAGTGTTACTTACAGCACTGTAAGTGCAAATGCCAATACGGCTCGGGCTAGAGGCCGTATTTATAAACCGATCTTTACGAAACTTCTTGGGTACCTTTGGTATCACCGTGGGACGAGAACAAGTGTTTTTGGGTGCGGTCCGAAATTCAAGATGGCCGATGGCAGCCATTTTGTACAAAATTAGGTGCAGTCAGATTTTTGCACAGAACTTCCATATGAAAGTGCTGATTTGAATAAATTTTTGTGTGAATGTTTAGTACATCACATATAATACAGGTTTTTTTCTCGTGCAGAAATTATGCAAATTAGATGAACTTTGATTTTTTCAGTGCTACTTACACACAGTAAGTACACATGTCAATACGGCTCAGGCTAGAGGCTGTATTTATCAACCGATCTTCACGAAACTTCTTGGGTACCTCTGTTATCACCTTGGGACGAGAATGAGTGTTTCTGAGTGCGGTCCAAAATTCAAGATGGCTGCCAGTGGCCATTTTGTACCAAAATTAGGTCTTATCAGTTTTTTGTACACATCTTCTATACAGCTCAGACTAGAGGCCGTTTTTATGAACCGATCTTTACAAAACTTCTTGGGTACCTTTGTTATCACCGTGGGATGAGAACAAGTGTTTTTGGGTGTGGTCCGAAATTCAAGATGGCCACCAGCAGCCATTTTGTACCAAAATTAGTGCAATCAGTCTTTTGTACAGAACTTCTGTATGAAAGTTCTGATTTGAATAAATTTTTGTATGAATGTTTAGTAACATGGAGTACATCACATATAGTACAGGTTTTTTTCTCGTGCAGAAATTATGCAAATTAGATGAATTTTGATTTATTTAGTGCTACTTATACACTGTAAGTGCACATGTCAATACAGCTCGGGCTAGAGGCTGTATTTATCAACCGATCTTCACGAAACTTCTTGGGTACCTTTGTTATCACTTGGGACGAGAATGAGTGTTTCTGAGTGCGGTCCAAAATTCAAGATGGCTGCCAGTGGCCATTTTGTACCAAAATTAGGTCCAATCAGTTTTTTGTCACAGCTTCTATACAGCTCGTATTTATGAACTGATCTTCACGAAACTTCTTGGGTACCTTTGTTTTCACCTTGGGACAGGAATGAGTGTGTTTTGGGGTGCTTTTGTTATCACTGTGCTATGAGAACAAATATTTTGGGGTTCAGTCAGACCCACTCTGGGACTCAAAGATTTCTTTTCTAGTTTAGCATCTGACTGTCACCCACCTTTACAATACTTTAACTATACATTTGTTACAGGGTATGGCCAGTATTTATGTACAGACCGTTACAATACTTTATATGTACCTTTGTTATCAGGTCATTACCTAGATGTTTGTCATTGCTGTGTCACATACTATACATGTGCATCTCTTGACAAGTTGAGCTACAGTGTCATTGATACTTTCATTTGTAATATTGATGGAAAGCATTGCAAGGTAGTTAAAATGTCCAATGAGTTGGGGTCAGCTTCAGTGAGGAATTGCCTTAGAATCCTTTTTTTTTGCCTTGCCTGGTTGGGTACTAAATTAATTTTGGACATCACAATTTTTTCAGATAGGTTTGCTTTGTGACATTTTATTGGAGAGTGCCTGTAGACAATCTCCAATAAATTGTAACAAACCAAAAGCCACACAGACTTAATATTTCTGCTCCCAAGAGAATAAAAAACATATCTGCATAATATGAAGCCTATTTTTAAAAATTGTGGTTCAAGCACTTCTGAATGGAGCTCAAATATGGGCTTCCAGCACTTAATTAAAGACCCTGACAATTATTCTGATTTTTCTCTAAATTGTGACAGTGCAATGGCTTGGCAGTGAATTCAGGTCAAGTTGTGCTTGTTTCTAGGCAGCCAAACCTTGACTAGAAACCCTGTAGTAATCCACCCACCCTGGAGGGAGGGTGGATTACTACATAGTCCTGATGGGGCCATTTTCCACCCAGCAGTCATTTTCGATTAAGGCTGTCAATCAGGCAGGGTTGACCGATTTAAATCATTTGATTTAACTCATTGATTTAAATCATGATTTAAATCAATGATTTTTTTTTGTAAAAAATCATTTAAATAAAAAATTTACAAATATTCAGAAATATTTTCAAAACAACTTGGAAATGAGCTGAAACAAGATGGAATTCATATCAACTGTTGAAATACAGTTATTTAGCCCTCGTTTATGACAGTTAGAACTAATCTATGGAGTGGGAATATACATCCCACTATGTCTTGACTGCTGGAACGTGTTGTAGGGAAGTAAAATGTTCCTGAATCTTGTATAAGTTTATATAATTTTCAGCTAATATGAATAAAACTACATTTAAGTGAACATAGATTTTAAACCATATATATGATAATCTTTCAATGAACCCATCAAAAATACGAAATGAACTCTGAGAACAACTATCAGTGATTTAAGTATCAAAAGTATTAAAAATGATTTTCAAGTAGTTGTCTACCTTCTAACAATGCTGAAACAATGAGAAAACACGAGTTTCAATGAGTCCTCTCTATTTCCATCAGAGCCAAATGTCTATTCTATGCCAAAAATATTCTGGAATTCTTCCCCTCATACCACAAACTGAAATGGTTAACACAGGTAAATGCTTTAGTATTAGTTATTTGTGTCCATACTTTCGGCAGCCTTTGGTACAGACTGCTGCCAATACACTCGGTTTCTTTAATCTAAAGGAATCCTGTGAGATAAAGTATCCTCTGGTGAAGAATAATTTATAATATGGAAATAAAAATCAAATGAATCGATTTAAATCAAAAAATTTGATTTAAATAAAAAAAATCGATTTTTTTTATTTTTAAAAAAAAATCCCCCCCAAAAAATCACGAACCCTGCAATTACATGACCAACTATTGACTGTCATGGTAGTCAACAATTTTTAGTTTTAGTCGATTCCCTTTCATTTTTAAATTGGTACTACCCAGTATTATGTTTAAATTGCACCATATAATGCTGAAAGAGTAAAGTTCATTAACCCTTTACCCAACGCAGATGATATCAAAATTTATTAATTTAAATATCATTTTTTATTTTTTATCGAAAAATTTCAACAAAACCATATCATGTGACCCCTCATTGGAACGAGCTCGTTCCAAAGAGGGGTCACATGATATGGTTTTGTTAAACTTTTTCGAAAAATAATATTTTTTTCAGCTGCTGAATCTGCATATCACGCGGGCGGATGCGGGCGATTCGTTGGGTAAAGGGTTAAATAGTAGTTTACCATTCAAGTGTTACCCTATTGAAATGAATAACATTTGAAATGATATCCTTTAGTACTGAATTTAATTATTTATTTATTGGGGTTTAGCAACACTCGACAACCTGGGTCATCTTGTGTCGGACTTCTGAATAACTGAATAATGAGTTAGTATAACTTACCAGCACCTAGTTATTTGGTATTAAAGAGTGGCATTGAAGCTGTAAATAAGGAGTGTTCCAAACAAATAATTCTATTTCAGAACAAGCCTGAAAATAAGCAACCTGTCATTTGCAGAATGAGGTCCCCAGAGGGTGAATTTGCTGATGATGTCCCATACAGTGCGCCAATTTATCCTCTGAGTACCTCTTGCTGTTTAGATTTGAAACTTTGATTCAGACTGAGGTTCACAGAGGGTAAATTTAGTGATGCTACCCTGTCCTGCAGGGTGGCATCACCAAGTTCACCCTCTGGGGACCTCATTCTGCAGATGACAGTCTGCTTATTTTCAGAAATTTTTAGAGTGAATGGAAACTTTGATAATGTACACTGGAACAATGCCATTGACATGGACCTTAACCCTTTACCCAACACAGACGATTTCAAAATTTATTATTTTAAATATCATTTTTTAAATTTTTTCAAAAAATTTCAACAAAACCATACCATTTGACCCCCTCATTGGAACGAGCTCAATGAGCTCGTTCCAATGAGGGGTCACATGATATGGTTTTGTTGAAATATTTTGAAAAACTTAATTTTTTCAACTGCTCAATTTGCATATTATGCGGGCGGATGCGGGCGATTCGTTAGGTAAAGGGTTAACTACAAAAGTGAGAAAGTTGTCTTCATTTTTAGAAAAACATTCACTTCTTAGTAAGAATATGATACCTGTGTGAATATTATAGAATTGTAACCTTTGCTCAGACTTTCTGTTTAGATCATTCAGATCAAGCTGTCATTATATGAGCAACAATCCATTAAATATATATTTATTGTTTCCATTTTATCTCAATGCAGAATTGTACATATTCATACATTGTCTGTTTTAAATTTACAAGAATGATTCGAGATTGTTTGTTAATTTAATAGGAAATGACTATTAATCATCTGCATTCATGTCGAAATGGCAAAGTTTTCAGCAGCAAATATTTCCCATAATGCAGTTAGATATTTAACCAAATGTACCTTGTTTGACAAAAGTCCATCAGACAAGATTTAATTGGTTAAGTTCATAGTTAAACAAGAGGAAAACAGAGCTATTCGATCAAATTCTGTTGCACTACGAGAATGCTTGAGGTTAATCAACTAACCGCATTCTATCGTGACGATTGGTTAACTATGAACATTGATAGTCCTGGCAGTCCTACTTAGGATATCTGAACGAAAACTTCACCGGAAATTTTCAGCGTATGGACCACTGGGTTATATTCAGTGGTCCATGAGGTGAAAGTTTTTCTGGTGCTTTTTTTTGTGTTCTTCTCTGAAATATAAGAGAATGGTGGATGAGTAGATAAGTGTGCTGGCCTCTTATGCCAGACATCCTCAGATGAATACTCTCTGGCAGCATCAATTGTTGGGTTGAAGCTTTCACAGCACACTATCCTATCAGGTGAGGATCGAAACTACTCTCCTCTGTGCAGATACAGACACACTCAGGACAGGCTAAAGATCCTTTTGTGGAATTCAAGAAGAGCAAAGCCACAGAAGAAAGAATAGACAGATGGACAGAGCTCTTTACTATATATTTTTAGCTGCGACTAGCAGCTCTATAAGTGGCAATGTCGGTCTGTCTGTCGGTCTGTCTGTCTGTCTGTCGGTTGGTCTGTCTGTCTGTGACCAACAAGTTTGTCTGTGACCAATGAGTTTCAAAACTCAATAACTTTTGAAATACTTGATGGAATGATTTTATATTTGGCATGTAAGTGTATCTTATTGATGTCAAGCCACTGTTCAATGCATGTGTTGTTCCAAATATTTTTCTTGGAGTTATGGCCCTTGATGAACTTAGAATGTTGGTCGGTCTGTCTGTGACCAACGAGTTTCAAAACTCACTAACTTTTGAAATACTTGATGGAATGACTTTATATTTGGCATGTAAGTGTATCTTATTGATGTCTAGCCACTGTTCAATGCATGTGTTGTTCCAAATATTTTTCTTGGAGTTATGGCCCTTGATGAACTTAGAATTTAGTGAAATTACACCACCTGTCGTGGCTATGGCGTCGATGTCGCGATTTTTTTTAGCCTTTTCCTGCAGGGTGGGTGGGGGGTAATAAGCTTAAACTAAACTGTAAAAATCTGTTGGGTGGAAAAACTACAGTACAAGTCAAAATGAGTTGTAGCATAACTGCAATAAATCCTACAACTTATTTTGACTTGTACTTTATCCAAAAAGTAGTAATCTCCCCTCCCTATATTATATACCTTATAAAATAATGACACAAGATGTGTCAAAAGTAAAATAAGACCTTTAGGGATCAAAGACCAGCACAGTTCTACACAATTTTTGCCAAATCAAGGCCTTTTTCTTTATGAGCTCTGTTAGACAAGATTGAACTGATTAAATTCCAAGCTGCATTATGAGAAAGATTTGACATTTGAAATGGTGATATATCTGCATGAGTGTGCAGGGGGTTAAGTGATTAATGATGCTTCATGATACACTTTGTTATTGGCTGTACTGTATGTCTCCTTATAATAACCTTGTTTTTTTAAACTCATTTCTGTTAGTTGGTTGTAAGCTATAGTGGTGTAGCTTCCAACCGGACATGCATCATCTGCATTGTGTCCTTGAGCAGAACATGTAATTATGGTCCTGCAAATCACATTTTCGATTTGAATTGAATTGAATTGAATCTATTATTCAAAACCAAATCAAATCGGGGGCATCTTGAAGATGACCCACTGGGGAAGGAGGTGCTGTAAGCCTGATTTGTTCCGACTGTGATGGCTTAAGTCCCAACTGATAAAATATTCCAACATCATCGAGGCATGCCTTTGTTGAAGGCATGCCTTGGTAATGGAGCAGGAATATTACCCAGTAAGAATTATAGTTCAAAAACAGAAACGCTTCAAGAATTATCAGTACTAGGCACAGCACAGGACTAGCCACTAGCAACAGCTCATCATTGACATTACCTGGAAACTTTAAATTTGTTTGAACAGTGGTAGTGACTAGTGAGACTTGAATTAGCATGGCTGGTGGCATGGGCACCGATGCTGTTCATGTTAATATAGCGGAAATTACACTCCGTCTTAATTTTCAATATTATTTATTGACTATTTCCATCAGAACTGTACGTTTTGTGGGACGATTAAGATGACTGATACCAAGCTATATTCCAGTGAAAAGATTCGAATGGAAACAAATTGGGCAGCCAATTTTGAATCGAACCGAAAAACAACTTAAGATTCGAAATTGAATTCGAAATTGAATTGAATCTTCGCAGGGCCCTACATGTAATCCTAAATGCCCAAGTGAGACCATGGTGGCAGAGTATGTTAAGGCATACTACATGTCGATAGTGTATATGGCTTCGACCATTGCTAACATTGTTGTCCTAAAACAGGTACTCTCAGATATAGTCACATGAAAAATTTTCCGGAAATCATTGATCAGCTCTGGCAATGTTTCCTTGTAGTCTTGGCTGCCTATATAGCTGGCCAGCACTATTGACAAAAATCACCATTCAGTTTTCATTATTTCATTTTTTTGTCTCAAAAACATAGCTTATGACTCCTCATTGGAACGAACTCATTGGTCTTGTTCCAGTCAGGGATCATAAGCTATGTTTTTGATGCAAAAAATGAAAAAAATGAGTTATTGAAGAATTTTGTTTACAAGTATCATCTGCCTTTCATGTTAGGTAAAGGGTTAAATTGTGTCAAAAATTTCCAAACCTGTGAGGGTAAACTCGTTTCATATTTAGACTGTTGGAAAGTGCTGAAGAAAGACCTGGTCTGCAAAATAACCTTCATTTACTTGGTAACTGTTCACAAAATGTTTATAAAAAATTTATCTTAAAAAAGAAAATTTATGTTGTAAACTGGTTTAAATAACCATGTAAGGTTTTTTCTATACAGTGTATGAAGAGTGGATTGCCACTAAATCACCAATTATGTGGAATTTCCACACCGACAATATCTGATACCAAATGAAAAGGTATAAGAAATATGAGTTTAGGCTTGAAAACAAATCTTGTTTCTTAGTCACCTCCCTCATCATTGAAAACCTGTCTCATCAGTCCTTTTTACCTGGAATTTTCTTTAGTGATACTATTTTGCACTTGTAGGACTAAAAATTTAACCAACTATATCTTGTTTGGCACAGCTGACTGAGCTTGGTAAAACAAGAGTAAGCAAGCCTGAAAATAAGCAATCCGTCATTTGCAGAATGAGGTCCCCAGAGGGTGAATTTGTTGATGCCTATCCATACAGTGGGTGAGAGTCCCCCAATTTATCCTCTGGGTGCCTCTTTCTGTTTAGGCCTGAGACTTTGATTCAGGCTGAGGTTCACAGAGGGTAAATTTGCTGCTCTGAGGACCTCATTCTGCAGATGGCAGTCTGCTTATTTTCAGGCTTGAGAGTAAGGGAATTTCTCACTGGAGAAAGCATTGATGTTTCCACAGAATAGTGTGGGAAGTTAAATTAATGTTTCCATCTCTTCAGGTTTATTTTGTGAATTAACAAAAAAGCCCCCCACCCCATCATAAATCATAAAATTTACGAAAAATTGCCCGAGAAACAGTAAACTTGTTTATATGCCTAAAGTTTCGGCCATTGGATCTCTAGGTTTAACCCAGAAGTCTTCTATTTTTAACCCTGCCTTTTGCAACATGTTGTTTATCAAAATTGGAAAGATATTTTTTTGAGTTGAAACACCACTCTTAGGGTGTTTTTGAGACTATCCACTCTCCATTCCACATGCTTTAATGATTAGGTTTACATATAGCTAAAGATCAAAGCCATTGAATGACTCTTCAATTCATTTTTAGCTTAACTTGACAAAGTCAAGATAAGCTATTGCCATCACGCGTGCAGAAGTCTGTTAGTCTGTTAGTCTATGAGTCTGTTCACATTTTCCTTTAGCACGGGCTACACCCCGCAGTTCTTGTCTGATCGTCACAAAATTTCATATGCAGGTTTGGGGTCATGTCTAGATGAGAACATCCCCTTTTGGTCATGATCGGTCAACCGGTATGGGTGCGCGAGCCCAAAACCCGAAAACCATAAGCACAGTCTACAGGTCGTATTTATGAAGGGATTTCATTGTAACTCGGTAGGATGCCTCTGTATAATGCCTAGATGAGAATGTCCCCTTTTGGATATGATCTGTCAACCGTGATGGCTGCCCAAGCCCGAAACCCAAAACCTTTTAGCACAGTCTGCAGCTCATATTTATTATGGAGGGATTTCATTGTAACCTGGTAATATGACTCCGTATGATGTCTAGATGAGAACTTCCCCATTTGGTTGTGATCTGTCAACCGTGATGACTGCCCAAGCCCAAAATCCGAAAACCTTTAGCACTGTCTACAGGTCATATTTATGGAGGGATTTCATTGTAACTTGGTAGGTTGACTTCATATAATGTCTAGATGAGAACGTCCCCTTTTGGACGTGATTGGGCAACTGTGACGGCTATAGGGGCCCGAAGCCCGAAAACCTTTAGAACAGTCTACAGGTCATATTTATGAAGGGATTTCATTCTAACTTGGTAGGATGACTCCATATAAAGTTTAGATGAGAACGTCCCCTTTTGGTTGCGATCATTCAGCCTTGATGGCTGCCCGAGCCTAAAAACTTTTAGCATAGTCTATAGGTTGTATTCATGGAAGGATTTCATTGTAACTTGTTAGGTTGACTCCATATAATGCCTAGATGATGACATCCCCTTTTGGTCGTGATTGGTCAACTGTGACGGCTGCAGGTGCCCGAAGTCTGAAAACCTTGAGCACAGTCTATAGGTCATATTTATGAAGGGATTTCATTGTAACTTCGTAGGATCACTCCAGATGATGCCCAGATGAGAATGTCCCCTTTTGGTTGCGATCATTCAACCATGATGGCTGCCCGAGCCCAAAAACCTTTAGCACAGTCTACAGGTCATATTTATGAAGGGATTTCATTGTAACTTGGTAGGTTGACTTCATATAATGTCTAGATGAGAAGGTCTCCTTTTGGACACGATTGGGCAACTGTGATGGCTACAGGGGCCTGAAGCCCGAAAACCTTAAGCACAGTCTACAGTCCATATTTATGAAGGGATTTCAATGTAACTTGACAGGATGACTCGTTTTGGAATAATTTCACTGTAACTTGGTAACTTTTGTTGACATGCGTTAACTGTGAAGGCCACATACATTAACTGTGAGGTCATATTAACCCACCCCTCAGCTCTTTAGTACAGTGTACACCTCATATTATTATGTCTCCCCTTCCCAGAAGGGAGAAATTGTTTTAGTGCATATTCTTCTTCTTCTTTTTCTCATACAAACTTTGTCCGGGGCATAACTTTTTTGTCTTTTGACCTAGACCTTAGATATTTGGTATGTGGATGTATCACCATGAGCCGGTGTGTCACATACCATAGTGACCTCCATGTGACCTTGACCTTTGACCTGAAGGTCAGATTTATGTGCTTTTTAAGGGAAACTTTGTCTGGGGCATAACTTTTTTGTCTTTTGACGTAGACCTTAGATATTTGGCATGTGGATGTATCACTATGAGCCGGTGTGTCGCGTACCATAGTGACCTTCATGTGACCTTGATCTTTGACCTGAAGGTCAGATTTATGTGCTTTTTAAGGGAAACTTTGTCTGGGGTATAACTTTTTTGTCTTTTGACCTAGACCTTAGATATTTGGCATGTGGATGTATCACCATGAGCCAGTGTGTCGCATACCATAATACCTTCATTATACTTTGACCTGAAGGTCAGACTTATCGGTATGTGCTTTTTAAGGGAAACTTTGTCCGAGGCCTAACTTTTTTGTCTTTTGACCTTGACCTTAGATATTTGGCATGTGTATGTATCACCATGAGCCGGTGTGTCGCTTATCATATTGACCTTCATGTGACCTTGACCTTGGACCTGAATGCCAGATTTATGTGCTTTTTCAGGGAAACTTCGTTCGGACCAGAACTTTTTTGTCTTTTGACCTAGACCTTAAATATTTGGCATGATTGTCAATATTATTCATGTATATATAATTTGCAGTGCATTAAATAGAAAGTAAGGGGAGACATATGTTTTAGTGTGCTAAAACAGTTTCAAGTTTTTATTAAAAACATAGCATACAGGGGACAGATATTAACATATTCCCAATTATCACAATTCTTGTCTTATTTCATAATCCTTTCATAAACATTGAACATTACCCTTTTCATCAAACACAACACACAGACAAGTTAAGTTACAGTGCCATTGACACTTTCATTAGTATAACCCTAATGATGGCTGACCAAAAGAGATTATTATTTTATAGACACATTATTGCAAAGCTGATATTTATGTAGATTTTTTGGGGTATTTTTATTAATTATGAACACATGGTGCTATTTTGAGTTCCTTTATTTTCTGTTTTCCATCTATTATTTTAGATATTAAATAAATGGACTGATATTTTTCAGTTACACAACCTTGAGCTAATTTTTCCATGAAACTAATTAACCCTTTACAAACTGCATCCATCTGCCCCTTTTTTTTAATTTACAAATTGAACAGTTGAGAAAAATTAATTTAAAAAACTATCGACAAAAACAGGTCATGTGACCCCTCATTTTAACAAGCTCATTCCAATGAAGAGTCACATGATGTGATTTTTTGGGGGAAATTTTTTTTTTTAAAATAATCAAAGTAACAATTTTGATGTCATGTGCATTGGGTGAAGGGTTAACCCTTCACACAAACCAACAAAACAACCAAAACAGACTGGTGCTATTTACAAAAATCACCATTCAAATATTTTTTTTTATGTATCTTGAAAACAGATGTTATGATCCCTGATTGGAATTGTTACAGTCAGGGGTAATGAGCTATGTTTAATTGGAACATTTTTACAGTATATGCATGTTTGATCATGCCAGCCAGGTATGATAAATAGAGGTTCTTTAACTCTTAACCTGCTGAGTATTTTCTAAATATTTTTCATCAAATCTAGTCATGGCTGCTGTCAAGCAGCCTTGACTAGAATTGATGAAAAATTTATCTAAATTTAACTCCAATAATCATTGGTGGAAAACTCTATACAATTTACAGAGTTAAAATTTGATTGAATATATCCAAGTTACAGTATGTGGAGAGTGTATTATCACAAAATCACTCACAGAGTGGAGATTCCACCCAGGCACTAATTGCAAATTTGTTGGAATGCATAACTAGCACAAGCAAAGTTTCAGCCAATGGACCTCCGGGTTAAACCCAGAGGTCCATAGGCTGAAACATTGCTTGTGTTTTTTGTCGATATGTACAGAATTTGAAAGTTATAGCTTGGGTGATAACTCCACTTTGTGGGTGATTTAGTTACAATCCACTCTCCACGTACTGTATACTTATTTCAGAGGCAAGAAAAATCCAATACTGGGCAGGAATATCCACCAGCAGCGTGCGAGGAGTGATTGAGTCACTATTTTAAATGAAATTCTCAACATGTTCACAAAAACCAGAGTCAAAATTTACCAAGGCCTGTATTGATTTTAGTGGTTGAGGTTCAGAAATTTCAGAATTCCAAATTATCACAATTGTGATATTCTTTGCATCACAAAATATGTAATTTAATAAGTGAATCAATTCAAAAATGAAGGAGATTATTTCAATTCTGCCCCCAAATTGATTAATCAATTCCTGAACAATGTTTCAAACTTACAATATTCTAAAAATAGTCCATTTTTTTTATTGTCAGGTGATTAATTCCCTTTCCCCTTTTGGCCCTGTAAATGTGAGAATGCAACAAATTATGAAGTTGATGAATATGAAATGTTTTTCACTGAAAGAATGTTAGTTTTCAAAATGTCATACTTTGATGAGTTGATGTTCTACAGTGGGCCCACTTAATTGGATATTGCCTGATGGAATAACCCTCTTAATTGCATTTCATTTTCAAACACCAAATCATGTACTATTCCTGTAGTACAAATTTGCCGTTAAGCCTTTACCTAACAAATTGTCTGCATCTGCCAACATAATATACACAGTAGTAGAAAAAAAAATAGCAAGGGAAGACCTCTTCTGGTGTCAGTAGTTCTGAGTCGGTACTGGGATGGTTTTAATGTGTAGCTCAGTGGAAGCCATTTTTAAAGTGTAGCTTGTGGCAGTTGTATATGTCACATGTCAAACGAGCGTTAATATACAATCCTCTGACACTTTTAATCAGAATAAAGAGTCTCATTCTCTGGACTATCTTTATATATTGGCTTCCTTTCATGGAATTAGCATAATGGGTTATGCTGGCTGTAAATGGAGAAATATATATTGAGTAATGCTGAATTACATTGTTGGTGTTATATCTTTCTTATTTAAATAAATATGAAAGACATATGTAATTCCATTCTCTCCTATTTTCATTTATGTCCTAGGCCCTCCAACCATTTAGCTGTGTCTGGGCCATTGGTTACTGTGTAAAAATATGATAAATTCGTAGTAATTTGTATATTTTTATACTTACCAATGGCCCAGACGGAGACGGCTCTCCTATGAGTGGACACTCATATCTCCCCGCTGATTATAACATTTAGCAGGCACTGTAGAAGGAATGATATTTGGTGGCAATTTCGGTACTTCCTGGACACTGCGCATACGCAGATGTCAAATGTATGGAGGGCCACATTGGACATGAAATTTTTGGTTTTTGATGCAAATTTGGGGGATTGGGGGGCAAAATTTGTGTTTGGCCCTGGAAATTTTAGAGTTAGCATCAGCTATGTCTGGGCCATTGTTAAGAATAAAAATATACAAATTACTATGAATTTATCATTTTCCTTTGAATTCAGACACTTTCTAAGCTTCATTAGGTAAGGAATTTAAATTTAATAATGCTCAATTGATGTCCAATTGGTGTCCTTATCTGGGTGGTCGTAAGGCTCCAGAAAGCCAACAGTTTTCTGTGGCTTTATGACTACTCAGTTCATGGTGCCAATTGTGCACCCAAAAGAATATCTGGATTAGTAGACAACTCTTATAAAAGAATTGTTGAATAACTGAAATTTATTAATTTTTATACTGTACCAATGACCCAGGCTTTCTAGTTATAGAGTAAAGCCCTATTAATTGAATATAAAATCGTGTGAACTATCAAAGAATTACTCTGATGACCTCTTTAGCCTCGTTTCATGCAATATTAGCATTTAATCTGTTATATCTTGTTTGACAAAGCTCTGTCAAACAAGATGTGTTAAAAGCATTTAACTCTCCTTAACCCTTTACCCAAAGCAGACGATATCAAAATGTATTATTTTAAATATCATTTTTTAAAATTTATCAAAACATTTCAACCAAACCATATCATGTGACCCCTCATTGGAATGAGCTCACCAAGCTCATTCCAAAGAGGGGTCACATGATATGGTTTTGTAGAAATTTGAAAAATATTTCTTCAGCTTCTGAATTTGCATATTATGTTGGCAGATGTGGCCGATTCGTTGGATAAAGGGTTAAACTGAAGTCAAAATATCTAAATTTCATCCTACGATGTTTTCCTATAATGCCAGTCAAACAAGATATAAAAGCATCTGACCCTCCATAAACTGAAGTCAAAATATCAAAATTCCATCCTGCGATATTTTCCCATAATGCCAGTCAAACAAGATATGATAAAAGCATTAATCCTCCTTAAACTGAAGTCAAAATATCTCAATTTCATCCTGCGATATTTTCCCATAATGCCAGATAATGTAACTAGGAATTTACCCAATTCAGTTTCAAGCTCTGTCTAACAAAATTGAAAAAAATGGTTAAATTCCTAGTTGCCTTATGAGAGAAAGTCACTGCTCAAAATTTTGTATTTTAACAGTGGTATGCAGAGAATTAATTCTTGATATATTGTTTGTAGAGTTCCTTGAGCTCAGTCAGATAAGATATAATAGAAAAAATACTCAAAATATCACCAGAAAGCAGTCCAAGTAGCTATTTAATGGACAGCCCTCATGGAATGCTGGGGAAATGGAGCAGTGTTTGTGTACAGCTTGACTTTATTTTTAGCTGCGACAAGCAGCTCTATATGAGGCAATGTCGGTTGGTCTGTCTGTCACCAACGAGTTTCAAAAACACCATAACTCCTAAAATACTTGATGGAATGATACCATACTTGGTATGCAAGTGTATCTTCATGATATCTACACCCTCTGAATAGTGCATGTCATTCGGATAATTTCTGTCACATTTATGGACAAATTTTTTTTTGTCACCAACGAGTTTTAAAACATCATTGGCACTGCACGAATCGTCGCAGCTTTGGCACTGTGACAGTGCACTCTAGTTTTGTTATGATTATGATCTAGTCGTAGATGCTGACACTGATCTTAACCTTAACCCTTTGAACCCTGGTGGTATCTTCCATGTCAGTTCCATGGTAACAATAGGAAGAGACCATATTTATTATTTGGGGGTAGAAAATATTGATTGGTCTACACCACACATTTACCTTGCAGTCATCCCCCTTAATGACATTATGACGTAGCTTGTGACCTGGCTGAAAAAATGGCCTCTGGAGTTCAAAGGGTTCAAGTCCTCAAACATCCACAAACTGCCACTTTTATATTGCTTTGAAAAATTTACCCCAATTGTATTGTTCTTTGCAAACTCATCTGGTAGGCTGAATTTATCTTAGCAGTGTTTTTACATCATTATTGGCTGCCTGTACAGGCAGCCAACAATGATGTAGAAACACTGTTAGGTCATCTGCAGCAGTGTACATGTATATTAGATAACAATTATCATAAAAATTAATTTGGTGCTTTAAGGGTTAAATAAATGTTCAGTCAACAGCATTTCACTGTAGTAATATGATATCTATTTGTGCCAGGTGAAGAGTAAATTATATTCAGATAAATAATTTATGCTCAATATTTTCATTTGTTCTGTCTCATTTGCTGCATACATAACCACAGCTTTGGTATTGTTATTCATCATTGCATGTTGAATTCATTAAAGATTCTTGTAAAAGATGTCAGTTGTTGTTGCTTTTTTCAGGTTTTTTTACAAGATCAAAAGTCATTAACTGGTAGAGTGCTGGAAGCCCATATTTGGGATTTACTCTTAAGTGAAGGTACCGTAACTTGAAGGCTACATATTCAGTCAATGTGCTTCATATTATCTTTTAAGTGAAATTATTTTATATGTATGGATTTCCCTTGTTATAATTTATGGGAGAGTGCCCATAGGCACTCTCCCATAAATTGCAACAAGGCAAAGACATGTGAACAAATTTTGATGATCAAAAATAATTCAGCACTCTACCAGTTAATAACAAACAATTTCTGTATCTCAGCTTCCCTGTGGGTAGCCAGAGAAGTGAAGCAGTGATTTATGTATTTGCTGAGGTAAACAAGTTTTGTTTCACAAGTAAAATAGGACCTGGTAACCAATATGTCTGTGGTGGAAGTCCTCCAAGAGTGGGCAGCACCGTTATAAATGATTGGATAAACTTCACTTGAAACTAAGCACAGTCATTGGAAGGTGTGTCACTAACCATTTTTTAGCTCAACTTTGACGTAAGTCAAATTTGAGCTTATGCCATGGCCAGTCGTCCGTTTGTCCGTCAAGAATTCAATACGGCTCAGGCTAGAGGCCGTATTTATGAACCGATCTTTACGAAACTTCTTGGGTACCTTTGTTATCACCGTGGGACGAGAACGAGTGTTTTGGGGTCCTGTCTGAAATTCAGGACAGCTGCTGGCAGCCATTTTGTACAAAATTAGGTGCAATCAGATTTTTGCGCAGAACTTCTATATGAAAGCTCTGATTCGAATAATTTTTTGTATAAATGTTTAGTACCATAGGATACATCACATATAATACAGGTTTTTTTCTCGCGCGTAAATTATGCAAATTAGACTAACTTTGATTTATTTAGTGTTACTTTCAGCACTGAAAGTGCAAATGCCAATACGGCTCGGGCTAGAGGCTGTATTTATGAACCAATCTTTACGAAACTTCTTGAGTACCTTTGTTATCACCATGGGACGAGAACGAGTGGTTTTGGGTGCGGTCCGAAATTCAAGATGGCCACCATCAGCCATTTTGTACTTTAGTTAGTGCAATCAGTTTTTTGTACAGAACTTCTGTATGAAAGTTCTGATTTGAATATATTTTTGTATGAATGTTTAGTAACATGGAATACATCACATATAATACAGGTTTTTTTCTCATGCATAAATTATGCAAATTAGATGAACTTTGATTTATTTAGTGTTACTTTCAGCACTTTAAGTGCACATGTCAATACAGCTTGGGCTAGAGTCTGTATTTATGAACCGATCTTCATGAAACTTCTTGGGTACCTTTGATATCACCTTGGGATGTTTCTGGGTGCGGTCCAAAATTCAAGATGGCTACCAGTGGCCATTTCGTACCGAAATTAGGTCCAATCATTTTTTTGTACACAACTTCTATACGGCTCAGGCTAGAGGCTGTATTTATGAACAGATGTTTACGAAACTTCTTGGGTACCTTTGTTATCACTGTGGGACGAGAACAAGTGTTTTTGGGTGCAGTCCAAATTTCAAGATGGCCACCAGCAGCCATTTTGTACCAAAATTAGTGCAATCAGTTTTTTGTACAGAACTTTTGTATGAAAGTTCTGATTTGAATAAATTTTTGTAGGAATGTTTAGTAACATGGAATACATCACATATAATAATACAGGTTTTTTCTCGTGCAGAAATTATGCAAATTAGATGAACTTTGATTTATTCAGTGCTACTTATACACAGTAAGTGCACATGTCAATACGGCTCGGGGTAGAGTCTGTATTTATGAACTGATCTTCACAAAACTTCTTGGGGTACCTTTCTTATCACCTTGTGACAGGAATGAGTGTTTTTGGGTGCCTTTGTTATCACTGTGCTATGAGAACAGATATTTTTGGGGTTCAGTCAGACCCACTCTGGGACTCAAAGATTTCTTTTCTAGTTTAGCATCTAACTGTCACCCCACTTTTACAAAACTTTACCTATATATTTGTTACAGGCTATGGTCAGCATTTATGTACAGACCGTTACAATACTTTACATGTACCTTTGTTATCAGGTCATTACCTAGATGTTTGTCATTGCTGTGTCACATACAAAGCATGTACATGTCTTACACAAGTTGAGCTACAGTGTCATTGACACTTTCATTCTGATTGGTGGATTTTGAAAAATCTCCTCTGAAACCACATGGCCAAATGTTTTCAAACTTTGCATGGCTAATGCCTGAGACACCCTCTACCAACAAACCTCATTTAATGATAACTGGATTGCAAACATGGCTGCAATTGTGGCTTATAGTTACTATAGAAACCCTATGGGAAATCACATTTTCATCTTCTTCTCTGGAACTACTGAGCTGATGTGAACCAAACCTGGCATGATATTTGGTATACAGCATCCTTTGAGGGTACAGATTCAATTTGTTCAAATAAAGTCCCTAGGTTGATATTTGAGTTGAGTTGGGGGGTGGCAAATTTTAACGTAGTGCAAAATTGGTAATATTCTCGAAATCTTTTTCTCCAGAACCACCAATCAGAATCTTTTGATATTTGATAAACAACATCCTTCAAATTTGTTAAAGTCAAGACCCTAGGTTGATATTTGGACAACATAGTTTTCCATTGTTGAAAATCTGGGCATTATTTCTGTGGTAGCATCCCAATACTAGAAAAAAATCATCTGGCGCAGACAGCAAAGTTATAAATAATTAAAAAACTTCATTTCTATATTGTGTTAGCTGGCCGTAGATTGTAATTAAATCCTTCTTTAAACAACTTTGGTCAGATGAGCACCTCAGGCCCCATGGGGGCCTCTTGTGAAAAGATTTCATTGTTACTTGGTAGGATGACTCGTTTTGGAATGATTTCACTGTAACTTGGTAACTTCGGTTGAGATACGTTAACTGGGAGTCCACATCAACCCAGGCCTCAATTCTTCAGTACAGTCTACATCTCAAATTATTCTTGTTGAAAACATAGCATGTAGGGTACAGAACTTCACACAATTATTACAATTTTTGTCTTATTTCATTAACCTTTCATAAATATTGAACATTATCCTCTTCATCAAACACTACACACAGTCAAGTTAAGCTACAGTGACAATGACACTTTCATTTTAAAAATATAGAACCTTAGTGAGCACGCTCACATACCCCACGCGCCCCGATATTTCAAGCTCGGAAAACTGTAATTTTTAGGAAAATGACCCGGAAATCTGTTACTTGTATTTTTCAGAGTCCAGGGCCCGTAATTTCCGCAAAAATCAGCCGAGCAGAATGAAACGCAAACTTGATCTGTAAGTCATTGTGGAAGACTCACATACTAAAATGGCCGTAATTTCGATAATATTTGAAAGCATGTAGAAAAAAAGTCTTGAAAACTGTAATTTTGATGAATTTTTCAAAGTCGAAGGGCCGTAATTTCGGTAAAAATCAGTGGAGCAGAACAAAATGCAAACTTCATCTCTAGGCCACCATGTTAGACAAACATATCAAAAATCAGCTCAATATCTGGAAGCATGTAGAGAAAAAGCCCGGAAAACTGTAATTTTGATGAACTTTTCAAAGTCTATGGGGGCCGTAATTTTGGTAAAAATCAGTGGAGTGGAACAAAACCCAAACTTGTTCTGTAGGCCACCATGTTAGACTAACATACCAAAAATAAGCTCAATATCTGGAAGTGTGTAGGAAAAAAGTCCGCAAAACTGTAATTTTGATGAACTTTTCAAAGTTCAAGGGCCGTAATTTCGGTAAAAATCAGTGGAGCGGAACAAAATGCAAACTTGATCTGTAGGCCACCATGTTAGACTCACCAAAAATCAGCTCAATATCTGGAAGAGTGTAGAAAAAAAGTCTGGAAAATGAGTAGGATGGACTGACGGAGCAGTCAAAAACATTATACCCCCGCAACTTTGTTGCGTGGGGTATAAAAATGCCGATAGGATCACCGATCCAATGTCGAGTTGTGACAGCACAAAAGTGGGTTCAATCATTATCAACTTATCGTCCGGAAACCAATTGTTTACAATTTACTATATGAAGGGTAACTGTGACCTTGACCTTTGACGTAGTGATTCCAAAATAAATAGAGGTCTTTCTTGCACCAATGCCAATCTACCTAAGAAGTTTCATGAACGTGGTGGAACCATTGTCAATTTATCATCCAGAAACCAATTGTTTATGATTTATTATGTTCAAGGTCACTGTGACCTTGACCTTTGACATAGCAAGTCCAACATAAATACGGGTCTTCCACTCACCTAGGCCAACCAACCTATGAAGTTTCATGAATGTGGGTCAAACCTTTATCAAGTTATCATCCAGAAACCAATTGTTTACGATTTACTATGTTGAAGGTCACTGTGACCTTTACCTTTCACCTAGCAAGTCCAAAATAAATAGGGTTCTTCCTCTCACTGATGCCAACCTGCTTATGAAGTTTCATGAACGTGGGTTGAACCATTATCAAGTTATCATCCGGAAACCAATTGTTTTGATTTACTATGTTCAGGGTCACTGTGACCTTGACCTTTGACCTAGTGAGTCCAAAATAAATAGGGTTCTTCCACTCATGAAGGCCAACCTGCATATGAAGTTTCATGAACGTGGGTTGAACCATGGTCAAGTTATCCGCTGGCCATCATGAATTTCGGACTGCACCCAAAAACACTCGTTCTTGTCCCAAGGTGATAACAAAGGTACCCAAGAAGTTTCATGAAGATCGGTTCATAAATACAGCTCTAGCCCAAGCCATATTGACGTGCACTTACTGTGTATAAGTTGCACTGAATAAATCAAAGTTCATCTAATTTGCATAATTTCTGCACGAGAAAAAACCCTGTATTATATGTGATACTTTCATACAGAAGTTCTGTACAAAAAACTGATTGCACTAATTTTGGTACAAAATGGTTGCTGGTGGCCATCCTGAATTTCAGACTGCACCCAAAAACACTCGTTCTCGTCCCACGGTGATAACAAAGGTACCCAAGAAGTTTTGTAAAGATTGGTTCATAAATACGGTCTCTAGCCTGAACCGTATAGAAGTTGTGTACAAAAAACTGATTGGACCTAATTTCGGTACAAAATTGCCACTGGCAGCCATCTTGAATTTTGGACCATGCCCAGAAACACTTATTCTCATCCCAAGGTGATAACAAAGGTACCCAAGAAGTTTCGTGAAGATCGGTTCAAAAATACAGCCCCACGCCCGAGCCGTATTGACATGTGTACTTACTGTGTATAAGTAGCAGATGAATAAATCAAAGTTCATCTATTTTGCATAATTTCTGCACGAGAAAAAAACCTGTATTATATGTGATGTATTCCATGTTACTAAACATTCATACAAAAATTTATTCAAATCAGAACTTCATACAAAAGTTCTGTACAAAAAACTGATTGCACCAATTTTGGTACAAAATGGTTGCTGGTGGCAATCATGAATTTCGAACTGCACCCCAAAACACTCGTTCTCGTCCCATGGTGATAACAAAGGTACCCAAGAATAAATACAGCCTCTAGCCTGAGCCGTATAGAAGTTGTATACAAAAAACTGATTGGACCTAATTTCAGTACAAAATGGCCACTGGCAGCCACCTTGAATTTTGGACCGCACCCAGAAACATTCGTTCTCGTCCCAAGGTGATAACAAAGGTACCCCAAGAAGTTTCGTGAAGATCAGTTCATAAATACAGCCCCCAGCCCGAGCCCTATTGACATGTGTACTTACTGTGTATAAGTAGCAGATGAATAAATCAAAGTTCATCTAATGTGCATAATTTCTGCACGAGAAAAAAACCTGTATTATATGTGATGTATCCCATGTTACTAAACATTCATACAAAAATTTATTCAAATCAGAACTTTCATACAGAAGTTCTGTACAAAAAACTGATTGCACTAATTAAAGTACAAAATGGCTGCTGGTGGCCATCTTGAATTTCGAACCGCACCCAAAAACACTCGTTCTCGTCCTGCGGTGATAACAAAGGTACTCAAGAAGTTTCGTAAAGATTGGTTCATAAATACGGCCTCTAGTCCGAGCCGTATTGAATTGTTGACGGACAGCTGGCCATGGCATAAGCTCAAATTTGACTTACGTCAAAGTTGAGCTAATAAAAAAAAATGCTTCTGCCAGCCATGTTTTTCGATGTACAGTAACAAAAATGAGGAGCATTTGTAGAAGACCTTCCATAGACTATCTCTGCCAAGTTTGGTTCACGATGGCTCAGTAGTTCCAGAAAATGTGATTTCCCATAGGGTTTCTATAGTAACTATAAGCCGCAATTGTGGCAAGGTTTATAACCTGATCAACATTAAATGAGGATCATTGGTAGAGGGGGTCCCAGTCATCATTTATGTGAAGTATCAAAACATTTGGCCTGGCAGTTTCAGAGGAGAAGATTTTTGAAAATCCACCAACCAGAATCCAAGAATGCCTCTGGCGGCCATGTTTTTCAACCCACGGGAATAAAATGAGGATCGTTTGTAGAGGACCTCCCATAGACCATTCCTGCCAACTTTGATTCACGTCTGCTCAGTAGTTCCAGAGAAGAAGATGAATATGTGATTTCCCATAGGGTTTCTATAGTAACTATAAGCCGCAATTGAAGCCATGTTTCCAACCTGATCAACATTAAATGAGGATCGTTGGAAGAGGGGATCCCAGTCATCAACCATGAATAGTTTCAAAACATTTGGCCCTGTGGTTTCAGAGGAGAAAATTTTTCAAAAATCAAAGAATGCCTCTGGCGGCCATGTTTTCTAACCCATGGGAACAAAATGAGGATCGTTTGTAGATGACCTCCCATAGACTATCCCTGCCAGGTTTGGTTCACGTCGGCTCAGTAGTTCCAGAGAAGAAGATGAAAATGTGATTTCTCATAGGGTTTCTATAGTAACTGTAAGACGCAATTGCAGCCATCTTTGTAACCCAGTCAACATTAAATGAGGATCGTGGTAGAGGGGGTCCCAGTCACTATTTATGTGAAGTTTCAAAACATTTGGCCTGGCAGTTTCAGAGGAGAAGACTTTTGAAAACCCACCAACCGGAATCAAAGAATGCCTCTGGAAGCCAGGTTTTTCATCCGACGGGAACAAAATGAGGATCGTTTGTAGAGGACCTCCCATAGACCAAACCTGCCAAGTTTGGTTCATACCGTCTCAGCGGTTTCAGAGAAGAAGATGAAAATGTGAGAAGTGTACGGACGCCAAGTGATGTGAAAAGCTCAAGTCTTTCAGGCCAGGTGAGCTAAAAAGGAAGCTACATACCAAATATCAAGTTATTGTACCTATTAGTTCATGAGAAGATTTTACAAAAATTTTGGAGGATTTTCCCTCCTCCCCCTCCCTATGGGGCTGAGCATGTTGATTTGAAAAAATAACCAAAATGTGATGTCAGAACAAGCAATCGCCTCAAATTTAACTAAAATTGGTTCAGCGGCTTAGGAGGGGCAGGTGCAAACACCATGTTCACCGATGACAGACAACAGACTTTCAGTCAGATGAACTAAAAATGACCCGTAGACAGTGCTAAAGGAATCTAGGTCACGTGTCCAAGCAACGGTAATGGCTGACAGATCATGGCCAAAATAGGATAGTCTCATCTAGACATCATACTGAGTTATCCTACCAAGTTACAATGAAATCACTTCATAAATAGAAACTGTAGACTGTGCTAAACAAATCTAGGTAACATGGCCCTGCGGCCTTCATGGTTGACCGAACCCAACCAAAATAGTACATTCTCATCTAGACATTGTACCAAGTCATCCTACTGATTTACAATGAAATCTGTTCATAAATGCAACCTGTAGTCTGTGCTGAAGGAATCTAGGTAACATGGCCCTGTGGCCATCATGGTACTGAACCCAACAAAAATTGGACGTTCTCATCTAGACATCTGAGTAATCCTACCAAGTTACAATGAAATCCCTTCATAAATATGGCCTGTAGAGTGTGCTAAAGGTTTTCTGATTTTGGGGCCACGTAGCCATCATTGTTGACCGGTTGCGACCAAGATGGGATGTTCTCATCGAGACATGACCTCGAACCTGCACATGAAATTTAGTGATGATCGGACAAGAACTACCGGGTGTAGCCTGTGCTAAAGAAAATGTGAACAGACTCACAGACTTCTGCACACGTGATGGCAATGGCTAACAATGACTGTTAAGCTAAAAAAGTTGACCATTTGGCAAAACCATATTTTTCATTATGCAAAAATACCCTCATGTTTCAAATATTATTTTTTTTTTTTATTGGTGTTTAAGGTCACATATTTCTGCACAATGGCTAATCATGACCACAACAGTTTTACAGGTGGAGGAAGCCAGAGAGAACCCCTGAGCAATGGCGAGCGACTGTCAGCTCCCCAAAGTACTAACTCCACACAAGCAGGGTTAGCATTGGTTGAAGACAGGTGCACCATTGACGTGCAGTACGCTTTAGTACACAATGCCACCATGCCCCACGTGGGCAATGGGGGGGAAGTGTCCTGCTCAAGGACACAACACAGGTGGGATTCGAACCAAGGACCTCTCGGTTTGCAGCCTGCACCTCTACCTACTGAGCCACCATGCCCCCACCCCCATGTTTCAAATATCCTTTGTCATATCGTTACAAGAATATGACAATGGAGTTGTCTTGTATACATACAAATTTCGTGTATTAGTATTTTAAAGAATTGCTTTCGATACACAAGACTAATTCTTTAAAATAATAAAATAAACAGATATTTTCGACCTGTTTCATTTTTTATTGTTTTACAGAAGTATATTGAGTTTAGTTTCAAGTGTGTATAACCGGTCAGTGACCCTGGAACACTATCTCAAAATTTTAGCTCGACCACACCATGTCAGAAAATGTTGAGATCCAAGCTTCGGGCCTGATCAGTGCACAGGGTTACAAACATCTGCAGACATGGCATCTCCACTCTTGACAACCACATGGAATCCCCTGCTTATAGCTTGATCTTGTTGCTGCAAGATGTCAATGTCAACACCACTGCAGAGTCAAGATTTTCACTTTACTTCCATGAACAGTGTGGAGCTGGGCGGGAAATATATTAAACCTTTAGGCATTTGCTTCACATGACTGGAATACAATACTTGAAAGAACATTTTCTTGATTCTAATTATAATTTGGAAAGCAGCCATGACTTAATTTAACCCTTAAGGGCCTAAATCTGACTTTGATAACTTTTTAATTCCAAGGAACAGGTGCCCCAACATGCATTGTTTGTGTAAACTTAAAACTTGTTTTCTAAGTACCTTGTCAGTTGTTTCTATGCAAGTCTTGGCTGCCTCTGTAGGCCTCTGTTGACTAAAAACAAATGCAAAGCCACTGGAGGAAGACTTTCAAAGTATAGTGAAAATGTATAAAAATCTCCAGGCACTTGAGGGTTAATTGAAGATTCAACAAAGTCTGACTTTTTGGAAAATTATTAACATTTTACCAAATATAACTGTCACACCAAAGATGCACAGATATTCTTTCGTGTTCTGGTTATAGATATTTTAATCAATAAGTATCTAATTCACTCTGAAAGCATCAATTTGTTTGTTTTTTTGTTGGAGTTTAACAAGACTTTCTATAACCAGGAACACAGCCAACAGTTTTATGGGTTGAGGAAGCAGCGGTGAGCAACTAGACTCCCCAACATACTAACTCTGCACAAGCAGAGTTGCTAGCGACTGAAGGAAAGTGTGCCACTGACGTGCAATATGCCATCATGACCCCATGTGGGCAATCAGGATTAAGTGTCTTGTACAAGGACACTCTGCAGTCACCACTTGTCAGGATTGAATGATCCAAGCACTAAGCCACTGCACTCCCCATCAATATATTAACCCTTTTCCCAACGAATCGCCCGCATCCGGCCGCATAATATGCAAATTCAGCAGCTGAAAAAATATTATTTTTTGAAAAATTTCAACAAAACCATATCATGTGACCCCCTCTTTGGAATGAGCTCGTTCCAAAGAGGGGTCACATGATATGGTTTTGTTGAAATTTTTGGAAAAAATTTAAAAAATGGTATTAAAAATAATAAATTTTGAAATCGTCTGCGTTGGGTAAAGGGTTAATACAATTAGGAGAATTAAGTGGTGTAATCATAAAACTAGAATTACTGTGAGCACTGCTCACTAAAGATACCACCCACTCCAACCAAGAAACATTTCACAACAGTAAAAAAGTATTTAATATACACAGCACATCTGTATGTTCTCCGAAAACATGAGAGCAATTTTCAATATGAGAAAGGGTAAATATTACAAAGAGCATGCAAGATGAAAAAATAAAAATACCTGAAAGCAGAATAGAAGGTGCACATCTATAATGTATATAAAAGAATGTCTGAGAGTTTCAATGAAATTCGCCCACTGGTATAAGAGGAGTAGCGGATAGCAGGAGTGTACCCCCCTAAAGCATCACAACAATTTGGCTAAGTTCATTTCGCCCTTTGGGAAAGAGTAAAAAATAAAAATACCTGAAAGCAAAATAGGAGGTGCACAACTATAATGTATAGAAAAGAATGCCTGTAAGTTTCAATGAAATCCACCCACTGGTTTAAGAGGAGTAGCGGATAGCAGATGTGTACCCCCAAAGCATCACGGACGTACGGACGTACGGAAGTACGGAAGTACGGACACCATGAATGCTATATACCGCCCACTTTTCAAGTGGGTGGTATAACTACATCTCCAGTGAGTCCACATTCATAATATTTATAAAATAAGCATGTCCAATAGTAAAGCCATCAAAGATTCAGTCAAATCAAGTTTCAATTGAGAAACATTTCTTGGGTTAATTCAAAGAAAATGAATGTTCATGGTATTTTTAAATTCAGTTGGTAGGAAAAATGAACCCTTAAGGAGGCCTTTTCTGACCAACTGAAATATGCTATCCAAATGAATCTAAAAATAGGGGATGGATTAAAAGTGCTAGACTGGTTTCAGAACATAACTGTGTCAGATTTGTTTAAGAAGTTGACTTGTCACTTGAGAGCTTGCATTTGACTGCACAGATCTGTATGCATTTAGGATACTTTCATTTGTAAATTAGGAGTTATGAGTAAGGCAATTGGTGAAGTAAATTTATAAAATTGACAAAGTATAAATTTCTGGGTTAAGAAAACACTAATTAAAAAGTGCAAGTATTTTATATTTTATTATAATTTTCCATAGAAATATAACAATCATGAATATCATTTTACCAATCATTCTCTGCACTCCACAACTTTGTACAAATTATCTATATACAAATATACAATGCTTTTAAAACAATTTTACATTTTTCAACATAAACTTCATCCACTTGATTTCAGTGCCTCATCTTTTTTGTCATTATTTATTTGTACTTATACCACTCTGCAGACATATTAAATCTCACTACTTTAGAGGGAGGCTCACTATTTTGCAGAAATGTTTTTTTACTGAATAAGCCAAAAAAGTGGGCATTTTAATAGAACATCATTAATAAAATTCAATAACTTTTCCTCTGAGCCATATAAAAAATTCACTATTTTGGCGCAGAAATCTCCCTATTTTGCAATTCATCATCTTAATATGTCTGCCATGGTGATAAGAGGTTGTTACAAGCAGTGTAGTGGAGCTCACTTAAATGAATTTTCTTAACAGAATAACCCTGTTAATATAACTTGCAAACACCAAATCATTGGCCATACCTTCAATACATATTTAACCGGTTAACTGCAAATAGGTGAGAGAAAATCTAATACAGTGGAACCCACTTAATTGGATATCTCTTAATTGTATATCCCTGTTAACTGAATATAATTTTCAAACACAAAACCATTTACCATACCTTCAGTACAAATTTGATCTGTTAATTGCATATGGGTTGTAGAGTAAACTCCTGTTAATTGTATATAAATTTTTGTAATATGTCAAAAAAATTGCTGTGACATGCACCAAATTCTCCTTATTTATCAACCTTTTTGGCCTCATACTTCCAATACAGACATTTATTCCATTATATCTTGTTTGACAGAGCTCTAAGAGCTCTGTCAAACAAGATATAATGGAATAAATGCTCAGTTTACCTCCAGAACTCAGGAAACTGACCAAATCCCTGGTAATTGTATACTCCTGTTAATTGAATAATTTTCACTGGCAAAATGGATATTCAATTAAGAGAATTCTACTGTAATAAAAAAAGAATTACTCTGCTAACCACTTAATTCCCTATCTTTATAGACTGCTTTGGGCTCAGTTTATGCAATATAAATATTTAAACTATTATATTTTGTTTGACAGAACTTATGGAGTTCTGCAAACAAAATATAATAGTTTAAATGATTATATTACATGAAGTGAGTCCAAAGAGGTCTAAAAACATTAGGGAAATATAAGAGAAAATAGAATAAATACTCAATTTATCACTAAAATATAGAATGAAAGTGTCAATGAAACTGTAGCTTAACCTGACTGTGTGTTGTGTTTGATGAAAAGGATAATGTTCAATGTTTATGAAAGGATTATGAAATAAGACAAGAATTGTGATAATTGGGAATATGTTAATTTCTGTTCCCTGTATGCTCTGTTTTCAATGAAAATAATCTGAGGTGTAGGCTGTATTAAAGAACTGAGGGGTGGGTTAATGTGGCCCTCACAGTTAATGTATGTGGCCTCACAGTTAATGTATGTCAACAAAAGTTACCAAGTTACAGTGACATTATTCCAAAACGAGTCATCCTATTAAGTTACAATGAAATCCCTTCATAAATACGGCCTGTAGACTGTGCTAAAGGTTTTCAGGCTTCGGGCCTGTGTAGTGATCACAGTTGCCCAATCGCAAACTAAAGGGGATGTTCTCATCTAGACATCATATAGTCATCCTACCAGGTTACAATGAAATCCCTCCATATTAAATATGATCTGTAGATTATGCTAAAAGGTTTTGGGTTTCGGGCTTGAGCAGCCATCACGGTTGACAGATCATGACCAAAAGGGGGCATTCTCATCTAGATATTATACAGAGGCAGCCTACCAAGTTACAATGAAATCCCTTCATATATACGACCTGTAGACTGTGCTAATGGTTTTTGGGTTTTGGGCTTGGGCAGCCATCACGGTTGACCGATCGTGACCAAAAGGGGACGTTCTCATCTAGACATGACCCCAAACCTGCATATGAAATTTCGTGATGATCAGATAAGAACTATGGGGTGTAGCCTGTGCTAAAGGAAAATGTGAACAAACTCATAGACTAACAGACTGCCGGAGGCGTGATGGCAACAGCTTATCTTGACTTTGTCAAGTTAAGCAAAAAATGAACAAATTCCTGTTAACTGAATAATTTTGCGAAGTGAACATTTTTTACTGATAAAGAGGCGATCCAATTAACAGGGTGAAGTGAAGGCATTCTTGAGTTGATTGACAGAAACCAAAATTAAAATGACTGCCATAGCTATACTGAAAACTGAAACTTGAAAAATATTGACAGTAACTTTATAGAACAAGAGGCCTCAGGGGGCCTGAGGGCGCTCACCTGACATGGTAGCCTAAATATCAACCCAGAAAATTGATTTCCACAAGTTGCATCTGCTCCTCCTAAGAAAAGCTGAAACCAAATATCCAAATATTCTGACCAGTGGATCTAAAAAAAGATTTTTAAAGAATATTCCTCATATTGAACTAAGACATAATTCGGGCTCCCACAGGGAGCCCATATATGAACCCAGGGACTTGGCTTTAACAAACCTGAAAATCACACCCCTAAGGATTCTGCACACCAAATATCAAAACATTCCGACTGCTGGATCTGAAGAAGAAGATTTTTAAAGAAAATTTCTCATTTTGAACCAAGTTACAATTCGAGCTCCCACAATCAGCCCAAATATGGACCTAGGGACATGGCTTGAACAAACTTGAATCTTACCCCCCTAAGGATGCTGCATAAAAAATATCAAAAGCATTCATCTGCTGGATCTGAAGATTTTTAAAGAAAATTCCTCATTTTGAACTAAGTTGTAATTCAGGCTCCCATAGTGAGCCCAAATATGAACCAAGGGACTTGGATTGAACAAACTTGAATCTCAGCCCCATAAGGTTGCTCCATGCCAAATATCAAAACATTCCAACTGCTGAATCTGAAGAAGAAGATTTTTAAAGAAAAATTCCTCATATTGACTACGTTATAATTTGGGCTCCCTGTGGGAGCCCAAATATGGACCCATGGACTTGGCTTTAACACACTTGAATCCCCCCTCCCCCCCCCCCCCAAGGATGCTACTCCCCACATATCAAACCATTCCGACTGCTGAATCTGAAGAAGAAGATTTTTTAAGAAAATTCCTCATTTCGAACAAAGTTACAATTCAAGCTCCCACAGTGAGCCCAAATATGGACCTAGGGACATGGCTTGAACAAACTTGAATCAGATCCACCCCCCTAAGGATGCTGCATACCAAATATCACAAGATTCTGCCTGCTGGATCTTGAGAAGAAGATTTTCAAAGACGTTTGCCTGAAATGCACTAAGTTCGAATTTGGGCTTCTATAGTGAGCCCAAATATGAATCCAGGTGGCCGATTTGAACAAACTGGAATCAGATCCACCCCACAATGTTGCATACCAAATATCAAAAGATTCTGCCAGCAGGATCTGGAGAAGAAGATTTTTGAAGAAATTTGCCTGAAATGCACTAAGTTCGAATTCGAACTTCTATAGTGAGCCCAAATATGAATCTAGGGAGCCGATTTGAACAAAATAGAATCAGATCCACCCCACAATGTTGCATACCAAATTTCAAAAGATTCTGCCTGCTGGATCTGGGGAAGAAGATTTTTTAAGAAATTTGCCTGAAAAGCACTAAGTTCAAATTTGGGCTCCTATACTGAGCCCAAATATAAACCCAGGGAGCCGATTTGAACAAACTTGAATCAGATCCACCCCACAATGTTGCATATCCAATATGAAAAGATTCTGCCTGCTGGATCTTGAGAAGAAGATTTTCAAAGAAATTTGCCTGAAATGCACTAAGTTCAAATTTGGGCTCCTATACTGAGCCCAAATATAAACCCAAGGAGCCGATTTGAACAAACTTGAATCAGATCCACCCCACAATGTTGCATACCAAATATCAAAAGATTCTGCCTGCTGGATCTGGAGAAGAAGATTTTCAAAGAAATTTGCCTGAAATGCAGTAAGTTCAAATTTGGGCTCCTATACTGAGCCCAAATATAAACCCAGGGGGCCAATTTGAACAAACTTGAATCAGATCCACCCCACAATGTTGCATACCAAATATCAAAAGATTCTGCCTGCTGGATCTGGAGAAGAAGATTTTTTAAGAAATTTGCCTGAAATGCACTAAGTTCGAAATCGGGCTCCTATACTGAGCCCAAATATGAACCCAGGGGGCCGATTTGAACAAACTTGAATCAGATCCACCCTACAATGTTGCATACCAAATATCAAAAGATTCTGCCTGCTGGATCTGGAGAAGAAGATTTTTTAATGTTTTTCCCATTGCCTACAGTGTTAAAAAGTGCTGACTCAGCACTTTTTCAAAGTCCCGAAACTGTACCCTATGATAAAACCGATGGCAATTTTTTTTTTTTACCAATTCTTTCTGTTGGTCCTAAGGAAGCTTCACACCAAATAGAGATTCTCGGTGCCGTGCAGTTTTGGAGATATGGGCGTTTTAATTTTTTTCTATTTTTATCTCCTGCGGTTCCCATGGGGCTACGGGAAAAAAAAAATCAGCATAAATTAGGTACTTATGACCCAATAAGCCCTCACATAAAATTTGGTTCAAATCAGCCTCTCGGTTTGGAAAATAGAAATTTTGGGCGAGGCCAAAAATTTTGCCCCTCCCATAACGACGCCAAGTATAGCCCCACAAACTTCTCTTGAACAAATCTGAGTCTACACCTCAAAAGGAAGCTGCACACCAAATATCAAGTCTCTGCTACTGCTGGTTCATGAGAAGAAGATTTTTTAAAATTTCAGCACACTTTTTGGGTGTGGCCCTACCCACGGGCGAGGCAACTTGATTTGAACAAAATCAAATTGCGATGTCATAACAAACTATTATCTCAAATATCAATTAAATTGGTTCAGCGGTTTGGGAGGAGAAGACGCAAACACCATGTTCACGGACGACGGACGGTGAGTGATCACTATAGCTCTCCTGACTGAAAGTCAGGTGAGCTAACAACCCTCAACACATCATCAACAGATGAGAATGATTAGTGAAGGCATTTTTGAGTTGAGTAAACAGAAATCAAAATCAATGTGGTTGTTTTGACGAAATGAATATGGCCACTGTAAAATGACACCTTAGAAGCCATCTTTCTGAGGCAAAAAGTTAAAAAATTTATAGTAATTTATATATTTTTTATACTTACCAATGACCCAGACTTAGCTGGTGCTAACTCCAACAAAACCAGGGCCAAACACAAATTTTGCCCCCCAATCCCCAAAATTTGCATCCAAAACAAAAAGAAATCATGTCCTAAAGGACCTCCATACTACGCCTCTACTGCGCATGCGCAGTGACGCAGTCGTCCCGAAATTGGCGCCAATTATCATTCTTACTGGCAGTGCCTGGTCAGCGCTATGTACTCAGCGGGGAGGCAAGAGTTCCCAACTCCAGGGAGGGCCATCCCCGTCTGGGTCATTGGTAAGTATAAAAAATATATAAATTACTATAAATTTTTTAACATTTTTATACTGTACCAATGACCCAGACTTAGCTGAATAGTAAACAGGCTGGAGGGCCTAGGACATAGAGGAAAATCCAATAAGCTCAACTATATAGTAAAGAGGTAACCCCTTAAGGAGAAAAGGAGTATTAGGCTTTACATGTATCTTTCTTATTTAATATTAAATTAGAAAGATACACTACCCTTAATAATTGAGCACAATAACATTCATGTTCTCTATTAACATCCAGTATAACCCTTATACTAATTATTTTTAAAGCAAGCCAATAAATAAAGTAGTCCAGAGAATTGAGACTCTTTATAATCATTTAAAAGTGTCCGAGTATTGTATATTAAAGCCCGTTTGACACTTGACATATACAAATGCTTCACACCGAGCTACACTTTAAAAATAAGACATGAATGAATTTAAACATTAATATTACACTTTAAAACCATCCCGGAAGCGACTCAGAAATACTGACTTGGAGGAGGCATTCCCTTGCTTTTCACTATAAAGCAGGTGACCTAAGGGAACACCCGCCCCCCCCCCCCCCTTCCCCTTGCCCTGGGTCAAATAGCCCAGAGCGAAGAGGGCAGCCGGACGGAGTCACTGCCGGAACAGAAAGCCTGCATAACTATAGTTGCAACTGTTTAGTGGACGACATTCTGAGCAACAGATAACGGACCTAAACAATGCAGGTCTCCAGAAATGGACTCAATATTTCTGAGATAAAAATTTGTAAATGTGGATGGCTGAGACCAATAAGCAGCCTTCATTAAATCTGTAATAGCAACACTATTAGCATAAGCCCAGGAAGTAGGAAGAGCTCTTACTTCATGAGCAGAAATCTTAAGCACAGACTGCTGAGAAGAAGATAAATCTTCATAAGCAGTACGGATAGTTAACTGAATCCATCTAGCAATAGAATGGACTGAAATGTCCTTTCTATTAGGCATCAAAGACAGAAAGAAACGTTTCCGTCCCTTTCTGATAAACTGAGATCTCTGTTTATAGATACGTAGTGCTCTAACAGGACAGAGTAAAGGCCTACACCCGTCTGAAGACGGAAGAGCCTTAATAACAATAGGTTCCGGATATTTATTAGGAGCCTGATTCTTAGCTAAAAAACCCACATTAGTAGTGAAGGTGATAGTGTTCCCAACACTACGATAATGAGAATCATCCACCGATAGTGCATGAAGCTCACTGACTCTTCTGGCAGAAGAGAAAGCTAAGAGAAAAGTTGTCTTATAAGATAGGAATTTGAAATCTACTGTCCCAAGAGGTTCAAATGGCTTTTCCTTCAATTTAAGGAGAACCCAAGCTAAATTCCACTTAGGAATTAATCTAAGAGTTCTGGGTCTATTTATCGAAAAGTTTCTAACCAACTTCAATAAAGAGACATTAGATCCAATTTGTAAACTATCATGATGTGCATAGGTATCAGATAACATAGATCTATAACCCTTTATAGTAACAGGCTGCAGTTTGATTTCGTCAAACAAGTATACTAGAAAGTTTGCAATGTCTGGTATAGAGGGATCAAATATATCTACAGAATGATCCCTACACCAACGACGAAAAACCTTCCACTTAGCCGCATAGTTTAGCGAAGAGGAGGTCCTCCTACAGTTAGAAATCGCGTCCACTGCTCGTCCTGTAAAGTGCTTGCCATGCAAGAAGGACCGCACAACGGAAAAACGTGAAGGTTGAGACCTTGCGGGTTGTGATGGAGTTGGCGCGATTTCCCCTGCGAAAGAAGATCCTCTCGTGGAGGAAGCTTCCGCGGTAGGTCCCACAACAGACACCTGAGTAGATTTATCCACGGTCTCTGTGGCGACAGAGATGCTACCAACAGAATCTTGCATTGAGATTGTTTTATCTTTAGCAATACTTGTTGAATTAACGGCGCTGGAGGATACGCATATCCTATCATTCCGTCCCAAGGGATCGACAGAGCGTCTACTGCAAATGCTCTTGGATCCGGGCACGGAGACACATACGTCTGCAACTGATTGTTGAGATGTGTCGCAAATAAGTCTATCATTGGCCGTTCCCATTGGTAGCAAATCTGATTGAATACTTGTTTGTTGAGAGTCCACTCCGACAGCAACAAGCGACCCTTTCGTGAAAGGGAGTCTGCTAGCACATTCAGACGACCCGGTATGTGACGGACCGAAAGAAGAACGTGATGTTCTAACGCAAACAGAAGGATTCTTTCCGTTAGATTGAACAACGGAACTGAATGAGTGCCTCCCTGATTCCGTATATACGCCACTACTGTCGTATTGTCGGATAGGATTTGGACATGCGCATCGTGAATAATGTCCATCCAGTGACGTAACGCAAGCCAAATTGACATCATTTCCTTGATGTTTATGTGCTTGCACAGGAATTGCGGATCCCAAAGACCCTGGCATCTCGAATCCATTGGGATTAATGATGCACCCCAACCTGTTTGACTGGCATCCGTCATAACGGTAAAACTCGGATCCGGCAACTGCAGCGGAACTCCTTGAGTTAACCACTGAATGTTTGCCCAAGTCTGAATCTCTTGTTTCACTTGATCTGACAAGAGAACGTCTACATCGAGCGAATGAATTTTCACACTCCAATTCTGAGTCAGGAAAATTTGAAGAGGACGTGTGCGTAGCCGCCCCATCGGAATGAGATCCGCGGCGGCTCTGCACAGACCTATCAGTCTCATAAATTCTCTCGCCGTGACTTTGTCTGCGTGCAGACAATAGCGAGCGTAACAACTGACTAATTTCGCTCTGGTTAACGGCAGACGAACGAGATTGTTGTGCGTCTCGAAGCTCATTCCCAGATGAGTGAATGACTTGGACGGCACCAGATCCGACTTCTCCTCGTTTACTATAAAACCGAGACGTCGGAGCAATAGAAGAAGATTCTGAACATCGTTCTGAAGCGTTAACTCGTTGCCGTACCTCTGAAGAATGTCGTCCAGGTAGGCCGACGTTACCGCAGACGAATGAGCTCGGAAGTAGATCATTACCGAGTTCATTACCCGAGTGAAAGCCCAGGGTGCTAGATTCAATCCGAAGCACATCGCCCGGAATTGATACACCACTCCTAGGACTGCGAAGCGTAGATACTTTCGGAATGTCGGATGTACCATGACGTGAAAGTACGCATCTTTGAGATCTATGCTCGTTGCATAATCGTTCACCCGAATACTCGCTCTGACCGATTGAATCGTCTCCATATAAAACTTCGGAGCGACGATCAGCTTGTTTATCCAGCTCAAATCTATGACTGGACGGAACGAGCCGTCTGGTTTCGGAACCAGAAACAGATGGCTGTAGAATCCCAGAGATTCCTGGTTTTCTACGACCTCTACCGTGTTCTTCATTAAAAGAGACTGCACCTCTGATAACAGAGCGTCTCTTTTCTGTGGATTTGACGGAAGATGAGTCCACTTTGGACTTCGAGTTAATGGAGGCTTTCGTTTGAAGGATATCTTTTGACCTTCCGAAGTCACTCCTCTCACCCAAGGGTCGTCCGTAATCGACGCCCACTCTTGTGAAAAACTCGACAACCTTCCGCCAACCGGAACGCGATAGAGGTTTAAGCCATCACCTCCTGGACCTGCGAGGCCTGCGGTAGGAGAAACCACGTCTTCCACGACCCGCACCTCGCCTCGTCGACCTCGGGGCGTCCGACCGATTGTCCCGGCCTGAAGGACGTCCCGAACGAGAGTCACTATCCTGACGGTCTCTCGAATAAGACCAAGAGGACGCACCGGAACCTCTATAGGAACCTCTCTTGGGCGCATTAGACCCAGAAGTGCCTGTCTTATTCGTGTCTGCTGTATCCGACTTTTTAGGAGCCGATCTGAACAACAGAGAATCATTAGCTTTCTTTTTAATTTTATCATAAATAGCGGAAAGCTTGCCGTCAAAGAGAAGTTCTCCTGAGACCGAAGCGACTCTAAGAGAGTTCTTCACCTTAGAATCCACTAGTGTGGATGTAGCTAGGGCTGCGTCACGTCTAACCAACTCCAGATTTGCCACTGAAAGGGCGGAGTTACACGTGGAATAAGCTACTGCCCTTGAAAGAAGTCTTAAAGAGGATTGTATATCCTGAAACTCTTCCCCTTGAAGGCGCAGTGATAACGCCTTAGTAAGGTGATCTGCGTAAGATAAGGCATCTAAATTGGCTCTGTTAGACGCAATAGCTGTTTCCAACACCGCGGTTGGAATAGAAGCTGACGACGGTAATGATAGCTCTAAGTCTTCCGCCTCGTCGTCCATACGCAGAGGAACTCTCGGTATACCCTGTCCTGCCGTATCGAATTTATTCCTTGCATTAATGAAAGGCAGGTTGAGAGTATTAGCGGACAAGAAACCTGCTTTCCCCGTCCTGGAAGCAAGTTTAAATATAGCGTCGTTCAATAATTCAAATGTTCTTGCAACATTATTGGACTGCGACGGAAACTCGGGAGTGATGTCCCTGAACCGCTCAAAAAATTCAGAGTCCAATGACGCTATAATTCTCTTGTCCGGAAGCGCAGCAGTCTGGCCCGACGGAACAACTTGAGGGAGAAAGTGCCGGATGAAGTCCACGGCAGCTTTATGTTGTTCTGAAAGGGATAGCTCCAAGTCATCCGTATCCCTTTCACCATCCGGTCGGACCTCCCGATGTTCCCGGTCGTCCGCCCCCGATGCTTCGGCGGAGCGTACCGACCCAGCGCCGTCGGATAATTCTCGATCCGACACCGTTTCTGTCGGCTGCTGGGATGCTGCGATAAGCTGTGCTATCTGCACAAGAATGTCCGACGTCGAGACCTGCGGAGGCGCAGTCTTTCGCTGCTTCGCCGAGGGCAGCTCCGCATCAGATGGCTCCCGCACACTTTTCCTATGCGAACGTCCGGAGTCCATCGGTCTCGAATCCCTGGCTGCCGGATGGTGTGACCTGGTCGCCGAAGAATCCTTCATCGGCGAAGCTGGTAAAATATCGGCGGTCACGCAGCCAAGGTGCGGTCGTGTGCGCTGACGAGAAGAGGAAGCCTTAACAGTCTCTGCGGACTGCTTATACAACGGAGCATCCCGAGCGACGGACGTATGCTCCGCTAAAGACACATTTTGTACCACAACATCTGGTCCCAGATGTTGTTGTACGAGAGAGGGACCTCTCTGGCTCGCGGCCCGGCTGGACCTGGACGAGCTAGGAACCGGACTAAAAGGCTTCCTCCGTTCTCGCTTACTATCCGCCGTCACTGGGTGTGCATCTATTATGTTTATAGTGCTCGCATCACCCAAAATTTCCTCTTGGACCGCATCGGACGAACCCGGCTGCCGAACCATTCGGTGAATGGACGCTACACCGGGCGAGCTAGCGGACGACATTTGTCTAATCTCCATGAGCACTTTTGCCGCTAGCTCTGAATTCATTTGTGACGACGGACGCACACTTGAAGAAGATAACATGGAAACATCACCCTGTTCTGGTTCCTCTGAAATAGAAACTGAGAGAGTAGAGTGACCTTGTGGAGAAAGAGCCGGCATCGCTCTTTCTCCAGAAACAACATATCGTGACACACGTTTCCAATGTTTCTCATCCCAATGTTCACATATAGGACAGGGATTAATGCGAGAACACTGACTACAATTAATACAATGATCATGAAAGTCAGAGGAAGATTTCTTCCTATTACAATTTGAACAATGTCCCTTCATTGTGAAAGAACAACAATAAGTCCTAGTTACTCGCAAAAACCCCTGACACAAAGATACATAATAACATGATCCATTAATAAATGAAAAAACAATTGCAAAACAAAATAATTTTGAAAAAATATTTTTTCAGAGAAGCCCAAGTTGCTGAAAAGTAACGTTGAGCCCCGATGGATCCGATGGCAAAGTGTGGTCAAAAATTTTAAATTTATATAAAATAATTAATGAGACACTTTCGGATAATATAAATGTATCTTATAATGAGATAAACTACCACAAAGGCAAACAGCCCCCCTCAAAAAAGGCTGTTGCCAATGAAAACAAACAGTGTAAACACACTAGAAAACATGACTCCAGGCACTGAAAAAACAGGCCCGGAATCAGTCATCAATTACACTCTATCTGATGCAAAACAGAGACTCCCAGGGGAGAATCTGTAGAACATCAGATGGAAGATGCAGAACACAAACGTTATACACCCATGGGTGAAAACGTAACTATGGGGAAAATAACAGAAAACATTCTGTAACCAAGCAACTCTCCCAGGAAATTTTAGAAATGAAATTTCTCAAAAATATGCCAAAAGCATGGGAGAATTGCCAGGGGGGACTTTAGAAGGCTAAGGGAGAGGAAACACTGAATAAGCAGTGCAACAATTAGCAAGAATGACAACAAGAGGCCCATGCCTCGAAAATAGGCAACTTAACATAATTTCATCAAAAATTTTTAAGTACAGCCCTGATAATTTTTTGCCACTTCTTTTTCCTCTCCTCCTTCTATCCTCCTTAGAATCACATTTTCTCCAAAAATTACGTGTCTGGCATCCTTTAAACTGAGATTTACAAGCACAAAGATCAGTGAGATGTTGACTGATGAAGGGCCAAACAGAGAATGATAATTGGCGCCAATTTCGGGACGACTGCGTCACTGCGCATGCGCAGTAGAGGCGTAGTATGGAGGTCCTTTAGGACATGATTTCTTTTTGTTTTGGATGCAAATTTTGGGGATTGGGGGGCAAAATTTGTGTTTGGCCCTGGTTTTGTTGGAGTTAGCACCAGCTAAGTCTGGGTCATTGGTACAGTATAAAAATATGAAAATTTTTCTGTTATTCATTTAAATTTTTTGCAAGTGTCTCCTAATTATAGCAAGTGGGTTAATAAATGCAATATGTACACTTTTTCTAATTATAAATGGCAGTGCGACATCATGTATATGATAAACTTCTTGTTTGATGAAAACTGAAATTTAAAACACAGAGAAAAAAAGTCCCATTGGAGTTAGCTTGTTCCAATGTAATAATAGAAAAGATAATAGAGGGGAGGAGGTAGGGGACCAGATGATATGTTTGGTACAAAAGCTATCTGCTTGACCTTCTCCCTGAACACTACAATTCTACATTTGTGAAAACACCATACATATTTTTTCTACTTATATTTTTCTCTTATCAAACAATGTTACTGACCTTTCAATGTAACAAGCTTAACAGTCTTGAGATGGTTCCAAATGAGAGGTCATTGGCTACGAGTTTTGAATTTGAATTGATTTAACACCTGTCCTGTGCATCTGGAGAAATGTTAAATAAAAATTAAAATACTGACATATTTAAGCAGGAGATTTTCCTTCGAAAAACTAAATGACAATAGCTTTCCCAACATTAATATCCGATCAGGTTTGACATTTCCTGCATATTAATGATGTACCCACTTTCAGTAATGACACAGTTATTGGTTTAGTTTTTATGGAGTCATGGTAAGTACTTTTATGTGGCACAGTGTGTCACATTAAAGCATCACATTGGTAAAAACAGATATAACCAGTTTCTAACAAGAGTTGATCACGACACTGGAATAATAAAAAAAATAACTTTCACCGCTATTTCAAAGGGCCATGCTTTAGCCTGCACAGAGTGTGCCTCCCTCTGCACAAAGGGCAGCCATTTTACATCCCCACCAGATAGGATGGTACACTGTGACAACATCAACCCCACAATTGATGCTGACAGAGAGTGTTTGGATACCTCGAGAACTTTCTCCAACTGAGGATCGATCCCGGGACCTCTGACATGAGAGACCAGTGCACTTATCCACTCAACCACCACTCTCTTGTTCAAGTTATCATACTGACGAGCTGAAAACACACATAATTAACTAATTATGGGCCATAACTCCACCCATTATTGCCACACTGCACTGGTTTTCAAACTCATCCAAGACATTGTTAAGAAAGTCTCACATATCAAATATTGACTGAATCCACTGATATTTCTAGTGACTGTGCTAAGAAGCTGAAAACCGGCAAAAATTAAATAATTGACCCATAAGGACCTGGAGAGATTTATACATATTTTTCAACTTTTTGACAGTTTACATCCAGTGGTTTTGCTGTTGTTTCTAGGCAAATCTTGGCTGCCTTTTCAGGCAACCAAGGCTTGCCTAGTAAAATCTAAACATGTGACTGTCCCAGATGGGCCTGTACATTCCCCCCGCCACCATGATTTATTCTAAGACAAAAAGTGGCACAACTCTGGTAAAAAAAGTCCGATCGAAACTATAATCGTGGGTGCACAAGTTCCCATGGTACAGAATGTCCTTTACCAAGTTTCAAAGGAATCGACCCATAAACATCTGAGAAAATCTCCGGACAAAATTCAGGCATTCTAAGAAGAAACGGGGCATAACTCTGGCAAGAAAAGTTCAATCGAAACTACAATCGCAAGTATACAGGTTCCCATGGTAGTGAACATCCATACCAAATTTCAAAGAAATCGACTCATAAACATTTGAGAAAATCTCCAGACAAAATTCAGGCATTCTAAGATGAAAAGGGGTAGAACTCTGGGAAAAAAAGTCTGATCACAACTATAATTGCAGGTGCACAGGTTCCCATGGTAGTGAACAACCTTACCAAGTTTCAACAAAATTGACGCATAATCATCTGAGAAAAGCTCTGGACAAAATTCTAGGCAATTCAGGCATTCTAAGATGAATAGGCCATAACTCTGGTAAAAAAAAGTCTGATCAAAACTATAATTGCAGGTACACAGGATCCCATGGAAGTAAACATCCATACCAAGTTTCAAAGAAACTGGCCCATAAACATCTGAGAAAATCTCCGGACAAAATTCAGACATTCTAAGATAAAAAGGGGTATAAGTCTGGCAAAAAATTCTGATCGAAACTATAATCACAGGTGCACAGGTTCCCATGGTAGTAAACATCCATACCAAGTTTCAAAGGAATCAACCAATAAATATCTGAGAAAATTTCCGGACAAAATTAGGGCATAATTCTGACAAAAATAATCCGACCGGAACTATAATCTCAGGTGCACAGGTTCCCATGGTGGTGAACATTCATACCAAGTTTGAGCAGCTTGGTCCATAAACGTCTGAGAAAATCTCCAGACAAAATTATGTTTATGGACAGATGGACAGACAGATGAAGTGATTCCAATATACCCCCCCATAACCCATAACTACCAGGGAACTTTCTAGTTCCTCCAGAGACAGCATGTCGGGCCACCTGTTCTGTTGCAGTAACAAGTGGACAAAGTCGGACTTAGTCCTTTAAGGTTAAGGGCCATAACTCTGCTCAGTATGGTTAAATTGTACGAACTCATCCAAGACATTGTTAAAAGAGTACCAAATCTTGGCCAAATTCATCGATATTTGTACAAGTTATCGCACTGATGAGCAGAAATTTCACAAAAATTAACTAGTTAAGGGCCTTAAGTACATTCAGTATGGCAAAACCACACCAGCTTTCAAACTTGTTCAAGAGTTTTAAAAAAAAGTTTGACATACCAAATATTGACATTTCTTGAAGTTATGCTAACAAGAAAGGTGACACCCATCTGAATGCGCACCAACTTCATCAAACTCTTGGTAGAGTTTTTGAAAAAACTCGATCAAAAATTAGGGCACTTGCATATATGAATTTCCTTTTTGATCCACCAAAGAATATACTTCATTAACCCCCTGCACACTGATGTCAAAATATTTAAATTTCAGGAAGAAAAAATTTCCCATGGTGCATCTAGAAATTTAACCAATTCAATCTGGTTTGACAGAGCTCATTGAGCTCTGTCAAATGAGATTGAATTGGTTCAGTTTCTAGATGCATTATGGGTAAAAACAGATTCCTAAAATTTTGGTATTTTGACATCAGAGTGAAAGAGGTTAAATATGCTTTGATGCAGTAACGCAACCAATATACCTCAGAGGTATACAACTAATTATAAAACAAAGGTATCACAGATATACTGCATTTTATCACAGACAAACAATATATTAAATATATATATATATATATACAAAGAGAGTATAAAAATGTTAAGTAGAAATGAATTATACAATGAACTATATAATTGATAACATGAAAAATTACTGACACCTGATCATGAACACAAATTTAACCCTCTAATGTCAAAATAACAAAATTTCAAGTGGCCATTTTTTTCCATAATGCAACTAGGAATTTAATCAATTCAGTTTTGTTTGAGAGAGCCAATTCCCAGTTGCATTGAGAAACATTTTCAGCTTGATATTTTGACATCAGTGTGTTAAAAGCTAAGTTTAATATTTCCAGAAATAATATAGTCTCACTGCAAAACAATTAAAAACAGTCAGCTGATTTAACCTTTACCTAGTACAACCAGGAATTCTCATTTATAAAACAAATTCTCAAATAACTAAATAAAATTTTACCTCAAAAACACAGCTTATTAACTCTGCACTCTGATGTCAAAATGGCAAAGTTTTCAACAGCAAATTTCCCATAATGCAGTTTGATATTTAACCAAATATACCTTGTTTGACAGAGCTCAGGGAGCTCTGTCAAACAAGATATAATTGGTTAAATTCATAGTTGAACAAGAGAAAAACGGTGATTGGGGACAGTGCTACTGGTCAGATATGGTCATTGCTTTAGGTAAAGGGTTGAAAGAATATTCTCAGTCTACTGATGAAGACCCAAATCTGAGATCTTCCAAAAACTGTCTTCCACATTTACTGCCCTGTTTTTGAGTGTCCAGCTAAGATAACTGTCCGAGAATGTCTCTCATGACCAGCTGAAATTATATTTACACAACTGATGAGGAAGTTTTGAGCCTTAAAAACCCAAGGATGAGGTTAGCACCAAAAAATCACTAGTACATTGTAAACGACACAACTGGATAGCCCTTAACTAAATAACCCTGCTAATTGCATGAATTTCAAAAATTGATGACATTTACCATACCTAGAGACTGGCTTCAGTAATATGTATTTATTTATTGGTGTTTAAGGTCACATATTTCTGAACAATGTCTAATCATGACCATAACATGGATATAATGCCAAATCCTGCCGATCGTTTATACCGATATTGCCCTTTTTAGAGGACTTCCAACCCAGGATATTGGTATACCAAGTCCTATTTTACCAGTGAAACAGAGCTTGTCTATCACAGTAAACAAGCACTGCTTCACTTCTGGAATCCCCATAACTATCAATTATAGTTTATTGATTAATTCCTGTTAAATGAATAAAAAATACAATAATATTGCAATATGTCGAAGAATTAATGAGCCAGCCAATGTATATCCAATACAGGCATTCAATCTGTTATATTTTGTTTGACAGTGTTCTATGAGCTCTGTCAAACAAAATACAATAAATGCAAAATCACTGGAATTCACTGTGGGAACCACGGTAAGTGAAACAGTGCTTGTTTACTGTTATAAACAAGCTCGGTCTGATAAAATAGGAGCCCCTCACCAGAGCTTGGGGTGGAAGTCTTCTAAAATGGGTAACGTGGATATAAATAATTGGCTGGAGTTGACCTGACTTTATATCCATATTTGGGTCACAATTAGCCATTGTGCAGAAATATGTGACCTTAAACGCTAATGGATGAAACTTACCAAATTCCTGTCAACTGACTTCTTCTGTTAAATGAGTATTTTTCACTGGCAAGGTGGCTACTCAATTAGTAGTGTTCCATAGTATTTGTAAGGACATGGTTGCAAATGGCCCAAGTATAAATGACAGAAATAATATTCTATGGAGCCTGCTCAACTGTTTTAGAGCTATGGTTTGTTTTTACAGTGATGAATTGCATGAGACTTTGTGTCCAATTTACATTGCTTTTGAAGTGCTATTTTGTTGTATTGTATTTTAACTGATTCAGTGCTAGAAGCCACTTTCAGGGCTCTATTGAAAAGTGTACACATTAGCTTGTTGTTCACTCAGCAGTAGAAAAAATGTTTATATCAAATTTTGTAACCATTTATAGGAGAGTGCCAAGAACATCTTACCCCTTTGATACTTTTGTATGTCTTATGACGTACGAAAACGAACAGCACGTTGATACTTTGTGGTCATTTGTTTTGTTATTATTTTTTGATTTTTTTCAAGTTTTAACCTCAAATTCCTATTTTCTCCCGAGTAGTGCTCAGTAACAACTGTTGAGCCAAATGTTATCGCAGCTTAAAATACGAATATAATTCTGCTGTCAAGACTTCTTAACTGGTTGAGTGCTGGAAGCCTCTATCAGGACTTTCAAAAAAAATGAGGATACCAGAGCAAAAGCCAACACTTTCCTTGCTTATATTTCATATTCACTCAAACACAAATAATATTTTGTTTTATATAAATTTGTTTTATTAAAAATTATTGGAGAGTGCCCTTGGGCACTCTCCAATAATTTGTAATAAAACAAGTTTTGAATAACAAATTCAGACCATCAAAAATAATCTAGCCCTCAACCAGTTAATCACTAATGTGAAAAACATCTTGTTATTTGTACTTTCCGATGTTTTGAAAAACGTTAAAGAAACTGAATTCCCCGTGACGTTTGAACGTCCATATAATTGAAGTCTCTAAGGGTTAATAAACTAAACCTCCCTTTGCTGGTAGTTTGGTATATTTGAAAAACATATACACAGGTCTCAAATCACCTTTGAAAAATAATATAGCACTGTACCAGTTAACTCATTGCGAGGGTAATTTTATTCCAGCCTGAGAGGACTTCCAGAAAACCAAATGTCAGGGAATCTGTTTTGTGGTCACAAAATTTGCCAATGTTGGAAATAAGCTTTACAAGTAAAAAGGCACCTGTCATCAAACCTGTACATGTGACCAGCTTTCGGAAATGGCCAATTGTCCTGAATGACATGTCCATGACCTGCCAATGAAAGTACACATTACTGTCACTCTATTTAGTGGCCACCTGTCTAGCATGAGTAGCAACCACATGTTCTTTGCCAGGTTTATAAGATTTATCTGTTGAAGTGTCCGATTTGTTAGCAATTGAGTGAGTGGTCTGTCACTATCTTCTATCCTCCTTTATATTTTTGTACCGTGCTTTAGAAATAAAGGGAATAACTACTAAGTACTGAAATTAAAGTTGTTTTTTTATTTATGCGTAGCAGATGACTCAGATTAGGATCGAACCTATGTTTTCATCTGAAGATCACTCCTCCACCCAATGCGCCACCATAGTCCTGTTGAAAGGCTTAAGCTGTTAAGCTGATGATTTAATAGGTGAACTTGTAGCAAAGCTGACTGAATATTTTGCTTTCATCTCAATCTCTTCCTGTAAAACTGCAATTCTCTGCTGTAACGATGTCACTTGAGACCGGAGTGACTCAATTGTATCTTCCAGTTCCTGAAATATTTGACAATTGACAAAAGGTTTATTAGGGTTTCTCGACTCGAATGAGTTGTTAATTCAAGGAGTTTCCATGACCTTCCTATATTTTTTCAATGGTTTTCAAGGAGCTTGAGATGAGAAATTCAGAGATTTTTAAGAATATACTTGGGCAAAAACAAAGAAGCTCCCCTCGAAGAGCTGCACATAGTTAAGTGAATATATAATCTGAGGGAATTTGCACTGAATATTTTCTATTTTAATGTCATATCACAATTACTTTCCCAACCTCATTGTGAGGCGAGCTGAATTTTACAGGAATGAATCTCCAATGTTGTTGAATCTACAATGGAACCCACTTAATATCTCTTATCTGAATAACCCTGTTAACTGAATATAACTTCCAAACACAAAACCATTTACCATACTTTAAGTACAAAACTGACCTGTTAATTGCACATATGTTATAGAGTAAACCCCTGTTAATTGAATGAAAAATCTAGTAATATTTCAAAGCATTACTTTGACATTTGCAAAAATATCTATATGATGGTAGATTTGAGAAATGAACAATTAAGTAAACTTGCATGCATGAGACTGATTAACCACAGCCATACAGGCCATAATTTGAAATGCAATGGACCTTCCCATGCAGAATGGTGAATTCAAGATTCCTTGATTTTGAAACAATATTTCTAATACAGGAGACCTGATGATACAAAAGCAATTCAACATGAAGGCTCCATTTCAAGAATCAACACATATCCTGTATGTATAGGTTCTGGGAAAGAAATCAAGTCAGGACCTGTACTGATTCCATTTTAGAATATTCCACATTTTTGTTCAGACGGCTCAAACAGAAAAGTACTTTGTTAGTTGTTGTTTCTTGTGATTTAACTCTCATTTTTTTATTTATTGGGGTTTAACGACACTTTTGACAGCCGGAGTCACCTGGTGTCGGAGTTTTATGGGTGGAGGAAGCCAAAATACCCAGCAAGAACCACCAAGAAATGGCAAGCAACTACCAGACTCCCCAACATTCTAACTCCACACAAGCAGGGTTAGCACTGGTTGAAAGACAAGTGCACCATCGACGTGCAGTATGTCTTAGTACACAATGACAACATGCCCCCAAGTGGGCAATTGGGATTAAGTGTCTTGCCCAAGGGCACAATGCAGTTGCCACAGGTGGAATTCAAACCAAGGACCTCATGGCTTACAGCCTGCATCTCTACCTAATGAGCCACCGCGCTCACGGTTTAACTCTTTACCTGGTGAGTATTTTCAAGATATTTTTCATCAAATTTAGTCATGGCTGCTGTGCAGCAGCCATGACTAGATTTGATGAAAAATTCATATAAATTTAACTCAAGGAATCACTGGAGAAACATCCATTCAATTTACATGGAGAAAATTTGATTAAATGTGCCCAAATTATACATATTTCAGAGCCAAGAAGAATCCTGTCCTGGGCAAGAATATCTGTCAGCAGCATGTAAGAAGTAAGCAACACCAGGAGAAAACAAGTAGTATTAATACAATTCTATACTGCAAGAGTTGAATTGGATAACTAAAAATACCATATTTGATTAGAGGCAATCATTAATAGCTATATTCCATAGTTTTTGGAAGAAACAATAGTGATGTGTTTGACTACATGTAAAGTAGTGAGATTTGATTTTAGTTTGGATTCAAAATCCTCCGTCTGATTGAATTTGAGATTTGCTGGGCCCTATTCTGGATAAATGAGAGAAAACACCAAATGTATAAGTGGAAGAGAAGATATAAACATGCACGACTTTTCACATCGATGCATATAAACTAAAACTTACCTGTCGTATAGAAACTGGAATGTAACCTCTCAATTTTTCTTCATGACCAAGTCGTAAATGAGTTATCTGAAATGAACACACAAACTAGATGTTTATAAACCTCATTAGCCAACATATTATTTCAAAGACATCAAAATCTTTTTACATGTATTACAAAATGGTAGTTTTTCCTCTGTGTTACATTCCTGATATTGAAACAGTACAAATATGCTGTGAGGAGCAATAGTATTTTTGACACTGCACCAATACATATTTGTCAATAACAGAAGTGCCTAATGGGGCATTAGGCTAAAAAAAAGTACTTGGTTCTCGGGCACCTTCCTCAAGTGAAATTAAACCCTGTCGTTGAACATTTTTATTGGCTTGCAGTGTCTTCCAAAGTTATTATTAAATCATGAGACTTTAAAATTTTACTTTTTTTCATTGATATATATTCATTAACACATGTTTTCAACAAAGCATGATTAAAATATAATGTCTGTTTATTATATTTGTTTTGTAAACATCTAGTTTGCTCTGTTCTACAGAAAATATCTCACATACTATGTGGATGGTATTTATTTTTCAAAAAAGTACATAAATACAACTGAACACAAATGTATTTCATATTTTTTTTATTAACTGGTCTGGTTAAGTGCTGAAAGTCCAAATATGGGCATTTTCTGAAGTGCAGGTGCCAAAACATAAGGGCTTCATATTCTGTGGATGTTCTCCATAAAGTCTGTGACGTTAGAATTATTTAGTATGGATTTGCCTTGCTAAAATTTATTCATATATTATTTCATTCCAAATTTCATTGAGATCCAATAACCCAAACCTGAGATACGAGGAGAACAGACAAAAATAGCCTATTTTTGTATATTCAAAGGGCCAAAACCCACAGAAAAAATATTCCAACAGCAAAACAGCTGATTCTGCTTAAAGATCTCATGATAATGAACATCTGTATCAAATTTCATCGAAATCTGAGCAGTAATGCTGAAGTTATAACGCGAACAGACATCTGAGTCCAGACGTACAGACAGGCGCAATCCAGTATACCCCACTTTTTGAAAAAAAAAGTGGGGGTATAAAAATAGGCTTTCATATCCAAATAATAGAATACAAAATATCGCTGATAGGTTGTTTTTAACCTTCAGTTGATAATTATTGAAAAGCTTTTAGGTTTATAAGCCGTGGACTTGCATTTCATTTGTGAGAAAAGATAAACTAATCAGCCCATTGACGACTGGGACCAGGTTATTTGTGGGAATAAAAGGACAACCAAATGATTATTAGCTTTCAACCATATTATATGCAAAATGGTTGAAAAGAATATTTGTAGGTTTCCTCGTTTCATTTCTACTTTGGGTCGAATTAACCCATGTTATATAAGATGACTGACCAAGCAAATGTTTTGCTCAGCCTTTAACAAACACACTGAAGGATTGATCTGTTTGTCATACCAGGATTTTTTGTTTTTGTCTGAATAAACAGCATTTTCTCAGTGAGCATTAACCCATTTATTACCACTTTATTATCACAACTACACTGTGTGACTGCTCCATATTATGGAAGTGGTAGCTTATAACATGTAAAAATTGTTACTTCAGTCTTGAAAGTCTGAATGTTGGTTACGATTTGACAGGTAGATGCATTTCAACCAGTCAATAAAATTGCCCAATATTCAATATACAGGTTTTTTTCAATGTGCCGGGGCCTGTGACCCCCAAAACCTTTTATTGCCTTATTTTAGTTACTATGAATATTGGATCAAACATCATTTTAAATTGTGCATGAATTTCACCCAATTTCAAGGTGGATTACTTTTCACAAGGTGACTTCAGAGTCGCTTTTTATTGAAGGCAGAGCAAAATTTGCCAATCCGAGCTGACTTCTTTGCTCAAGTCACCCAGTCAACTGGTCTCTGGTGCATGTCAATTCCTTCTTTTTGACTTCTATCTATTATCTTTACATTGGAAGCTTGCCATTTCATTTCATTTGTAACAAGCCATCTGTTGGTTCTACACATGTAATATCAGTTACATCTTCATATCTCATTCTTCTAAAAAGTTACAGAATAAATATGATAAAGTTAAAATGCATTCTAATTTCCTCATTTGACCTCTATCTTGAAGTTAATCATCAAGACATGGTAGTACACATGCAAACGGTTTTAGCTTGAATACTTGTTTTGGCCTACAGCTGAATGCTTGGGAGGAAAAGGGGTGGGGGTTTGGGGGGGGGAATTGGTTGGCAGTCATGAATTTCATGCACGACAAAGCAACTATTGGCTACATGTGATATCGATTTCATCTTGATATTTCATTCCACTAAAAAGTTATGTGCCGAACACAAAAAAGTTAATGTACATGCTAATTCCTATTTTTAAACTCTGTGACCTTGACCTAAAGAACTGTTTCCACTGAGGGGTCATAAGCTGTTGTTTCGAGGCAGAAATTGGAAAAAAAAAAAAAATTTGAATGGTGATTCTTGTGAGTAGCAGTTATGGCTATTATACCATAACTGCTGTGTGGATTCAATGCTACCCGATACAATACAGACACTGAGAAATGTGCTCTATAAACTGCACATGGAATCTGGCCTTTATGTGAGATATGGCCTATATGTGAAAAGTCATGTAAGAATACATCAAATTGGATGATACACATCTGAGTGACATTATGCTCTCCGCTAAGGTGATATTTTCCTTTAAAAAGATCAGCTTCATTCACTTAATTCAAGTTTAATCCTGGAATGAATACAAAACACAACTCGGGTAGAGCATGGAGGGGGAGAGGGAACAGGAATCAACATACCTTGATGGATTTTTTCCTGTATTTCATGTGCTCCTTTGGCACTTGTAAAATACAAACAAAAAACTCTACCTCAACGCTTTGATTCTAGGCCCCAGTTCTCCACCCTTGTTGTGTTCTGTCTTATGTTATGTAAAGGAGAAAAAATATCACATTAAACATGTACATCTGTTTAGCACTTTACCAGACAAATCATGAAAAAACACACCCAAGACTTCCATTTCAAATTTTTTTTTTCCTCAATCTTCATTTTGAAAGCAAAGTTTAACACCCTTTATCAGAATGGCCATTCTAGCTCTTTCTAAAGGAAAGTAAAAAAAGCTATTTTTTGAAAGTGAAAAATTATAATTTTTAGTTAATCCATGAGAAAATATGCCCAGTGTCGTCTCCATGTCATGTTGGATAAACAGTTTAACCTACACTGTAATTTGAGGGTCTTAACTGTTGTTAAAAAAATATTGATTACAAACCTTTTCTTCATAATCTGCTTCTTGTTTCTGCATTTGTCTCTCAAGACTTTTTACTTTGTTATGTTGCCTCTCCAGTTGATTTTGTAAAGCCTGTGTAAAAAGAAAACAGTTTATTCTAAAGGTGCAGATTCAACATGAACTAACTTTTGAGAATTTCACCTGGTTGGGTGCTAGAAGCCACAATCATAATTGTATAGTATGGAAAAGTGATGAAAATCACAGAATGCATTAGCTTGTTGTTTGCTTGGCATAAGAACCAAAATTAAAGAAAATTGTTTTATTACAATTTATTGGTGTGTCAATAGGTAAACCTCAATAAATTGTAACAAAACATTTAAATATGAACAAAAGTTTGCTAAACTAAGGCACCCAGGCTGGTAGCATGGAACTTTGAAAAAAAATGCCAATGTTACAAAGCACCTTCAAAAATTAATTCCTAGCTCCACCAGTTAACCCTAACACATTCTTAAGACTAAAGTACCAACATGTGTGCTTTAATGATATTTGAGTCCCGCTGTAGGAGTAATAAGTAAAATTTGAGAAATAAGAATAAAAAATTAACAAGGATTATGGAGTGCCAAAAGTTAAAAAATTTATAGTAATTTCTATATTTTTTATACTTACCAATGACCCAGACATAGCTGGTGCTAACTCTTAAAATATAGGGCCAAACACAAATTTTGCCCCCCAATCCCCAAAATTTGCATCTAAAACCAAAGAAAACATGTCCTGAAAGGCCCTCCACACTTCGCCTCTACTGCGCATGCGCAGTGTCAAGGACGTTCTGAAATTGGCGCCATTAATCATTCTAAAAACCAGTGCCTGGTAAGCGCTATGTACTCAGCGGGGAGGCAAGAGTTCCCAACTCCTGGGAGGGCCATCCCCGTCTGGGTCATTGGTAAGTATAAAAAATATAGAAATTACTATAAATTTTTTAACATTTTTATACTGTACCAATGACCCAAACATAGCTGAATAGTAAAAAGGCTGGAGGGCCAAGGACATAGAGCAAAATGGAATACGCTCAATAATATAAAATAGAGTCATCCCCTGTAGGGAAAAAGAAGTAATAGGCCTTACATGTATCTTTCTTATTTATGATAAATTAGAAAGATACAACACCTTCCAAAATTGAGCTTCATACATCCATGTACTCTATTAATATCCAATATAATCCTTATACTAATAATTTTTAAAGTAAGCCAATAAATAAAGTAAGTCTAGAGAATAGAGACTCTTATACTCCTAAAAGTGTCTGAGGATTGCATAATCATGTCCGTTGACATATGCAATAATCAAAAGCTATACTTTAAAAACTAAGACTTGAATGAATTTTAAAAACCTAAACTTCTCACTAAACAACCATCCCAATAACAGCTCAGAATGACTAACTCCGGAGGAGGTATCCCCTTGTTTTCATAGTAAAACAGGTGACCCAAGGGAACACCCTCCCCCCCCCCCCCCTTTTTTCTTGCCCTGGGTCAAATAACCCAGAGCGAAGAGGGCAGCCGAATGGAGACACTGCCGAAACAGACAGCCTACCTAGCTATAGTAGCAACTGTTAAGTGAATGACATTCTGAGCAGTAGATAATAGACCTAACAATAGAGGCCTCCAGAAATGGACTCGATATTTCTGAGATAAAAATTCATGAATGTGGATGGCTGAGCACAATGAGCGGCCTTCAAAAATCTATAATAGCGACACTATTAATGTAAGCCCAAGATGTAGAAGAACTCTTACTTCATGAGCCGAAATCTTAAGCACAACTGCTAAGTCAATGATATACCATAAGCAGTACCGATAGTTAATCAAAGACAGAAGAAGCTTACGCCCATAGTAATAAACAGATATCTGTTTATAAATACATAAACTCTACCCGGAAAGAGTAAAGGCCTATGCCCGTACAAAGACGGAAGGACCTTAAAAACAATAGGTTCCGGATATTAGGAGCCTAACTCTTCTGCAAAAATCCAACCTAAATAGTAACGGAAGTAGTGATTCCGAAACTATGAAAGTGAAAATCATCCATCGATAGTGCATGAAACTCACTGAGTCTACAGTAAAAGAGAAACCAACAGAATTACTGTCTAAAAGGTCAGAATTTGAAAACTACTGTTTCCAGAGGCTCAAATGATTACTTAGCTAAATAAGAACCGAAGTTAAAATCCATATAGGAATTTAATCTAAAGATTCTAAGTCTATTTATCAAAAAGTTACTAACTGACTTAGATAAAGAGACATAAGACTCAATTGTAAACTATCGTAGAGTGCATAGGTATTAGGTAACATAAACCTATAACCTTAATAATAACAGGCTGCAGTAGATCTTGTGAAACAAGTATACTAAAAAATTGCAATGAGTAGTATGGAGGGATCAACAATATGAACATAATGATCCCTACACCAACGATGGAAGAGCCTCCACTTTAGCCGCATAGAATAGCGAAGAAGAGGATCTCCTATAGTAAGAAATCGCGTACAAAGCTCGTCCAGTACAATGCTTACAATGCAATATGGACCACACAATGGAAAACATGAAGGTTGCGACCTTGCGGGTTGTGATAAAGATGACACGATTTACCCAGTGAAAAAAGATCCTCGCATTGAGGAAGATTTCACTTTAAGACCCACAGTAGACAAGAGAGTAAATTACCCATGATCTCTGTGAAGATAGAGATGCTATCAACAGAAATGAATTGTGGTTGTTTATCTTAGCAATACCTGCTGAAACAACAGCGCCGGAGGATACGCGTATCCTATCATTCCGTCCTATAGATCAATAGAGCGTTAACAACATTAGCTCAGAGATCTGGACAAGCCAACACATACGACTGCAATTGATTAGCAAGCTGTGTCGTAAATAAATCATCATTGGGCACTCTCATAGATAGCAAATCTGATTGAATACTTGTTTGTTGAGAGTCCATTCTGACAGCAACAAGCGACCCGTAAGTGAACGGGAGTCCGGTAAAACAATCAGACGACCCAGAATATGACGGACCAAAACAGAACTTGGTGTACTATAACCAACAGACGGATTCTTTCCATTAAATTGAATAACGAAAACGAAAGAGTGCCTCCCTGGTTCCGGAGATACGCCACTACTGTCGAATTAAAGGACAGGATTTGGGCATGCGTTTCTGAATAATGTTCATGCAATGACATAAAGCAAGCCTAAAAAAACATTATTCCGCGGAAGAAAATTGGTTGCTAAGAGACTGCGGAACCCAAAGACCCTGGCACTTCGAATCCGTTGGGATCAGTATTATATCCCAATCTGTTTGACTGGCAACCGTCATAACAGCCACACTCGGGTCCGGCAACTGCGGTGGCACTCTCTGAGTCAACCACCGAATGTTTGCCCCAGTCTGAATCTCTTGTAACACTAGATAGACAAGAGAACGAGTAAATCGAGCAATTCATGGATTGCCGAAAAGTTGCCGTCGAAGAGAAGCTCCTCCGAGAACGAAGCGACTCTGAGAGAGTTCTTAACCTTACTATCCACGCGTGTGGATGTAGCTAGGGCTGCGTCACGTCTAACCAACTCCGATCAGCCACTGAAGGGCGGAGTTATACGTGAACAAACTACTGCCCTCAAAAGAAATTACATTGAGAATAATATCCCGTAAATCTTATCTTGAAGACGTAATGATAACGCCTCAGTAAGGCGGATTACGAATGATAAAGCGTCTAAGTTAAGTCTACTATACATCATGTCGTTTCCAACATTGAAGTTGGAAAAAACATAAACGGCGAAAAAGAATATTTCCAGTCTTTAACCACACCGTCTAGACGCATATGAACTCTCGGTATGCCCTGCTCTGCCAAAATAAACTATTCGTATAAATGATAAAACGGCAGAAATGAGCAACGCGGACAAGAAACTAAACTATCATGCTTGGTAGCAGGCTTGTATGTATATATATAGCGTCAAAAAATAAAACACATGTTGTAATGACATTATTGGACTGCGTCGGTAAGTCAGGGACAATGTCCCTGAACCGATCGAAAAATCCGAGTCCAATGACGCTATAAGTCTCTTATCCAAGATCGCAGCAATGAAGTCCGAAATAACAATCACTGGAAGATAATGCCAGAAGAAATGAAAGGCAGCTTCCGATACTACTAAAGGGAAAACTCGAAATCTTTCGAATCCCTTTCGCCATCCTGTCGGACCCTATAAAGCGTTCGGTCGTCCGTACCTGATGTAACCGCGGACCGCACCGACCCAGCGCCGTCGGATAATTCCTGATTCGACCAAGAAACTGTCAATTGCTGGGATGCTGTGAAACAACTGTGCTAACTCGGATAGCACGTCCGTCACTGAGGCCTGAGAAGAAGCGGTCCTACAATGCACTGCCGCTGGAAGCTCCGTGATCGTTACCCCGTGCATACTACCAATATGCGAGCGAACGGAGTGTATAGGCCTCGTGTCCCTTAGCTACCGGATGGCGCGACCTATTCGCCGTGGAATCACTGAATGACGAAACTGATCGGATACTCGAGGTCACGTAGCCAATGTGCGGTCGTGTGCCCTGCTGTGAGGATGAGGAAGCATTAAGGACAGTCTCTCGGACTGTCAATATAACGGAGCGTCCCGACCGACAGACATATGCTCCGCTTGTAAAATATCTGAACCACAACATGCGGTCCCCTATGTTGTTGGACGAGAGAGGGACCTCTCTCGCTCACAGCCCGGACGGACCTGGACAAGCCAGGAACCGGACTAACAGGCTTCCTCCGATCTGTCCTCAATCTGCCATCAGTGGGTGAGTACTAAAGTAATTAAAGTGCTCGCATCACCCAAATCTCCTTCCTAGACCGCAACGGACGAACCCGGCAGCCGAACCATTCGATGAATGTACGCTACACCGGGTGAGCTAGCGAATGTCACTCCGTAGGCGATAGACATATTCCATGAGCACTTATTGCCGCTAGCTCTTCATTAACTATGACGACAGAGGCACACTTTTGAAAGACATCTTCGTAACTTTGCGAACAAGAAACCAGAAATGCTTGGATATAGCAAGCATAAAATAATAATATATATAGCGTCGTTCAATAATTCGAAAGTTTGTGTGACATTATTGGACTATGTCGGAACTGAGGGATGATGTCCCTGAACCGAACCAAAAATTTCTAAGTCCACCGACGCTATCAGTTTCTTATCCGGCATCGCAGCATTCTGGTCCGACGAAAGAAGCTGTAGAAGACCAAGTCAGATGACATACACAACAGCATATGTTGTTCCGAAAGGGAAAGCTCGAAATCCTCCAAATCCCTTTCGGTATCCCGTCGGACCGGATGAAATTTTCGGACGTCCGTACCCGCTTCCGCGGAGCGTCCCGACCCAGCATCGTCGGATAAAAAATATGCGACAGATTCAGTTGATGCTGGGATGCTGCGATAAACTGTGCTATTTAGGAAAGCACGTCTGTTCCCGAGGCCTGTGCAGTAGCGGTCTTACGGTGCATTGCCGCCGGAAGCTCTGTGTACGTTGACTCCCGCACACTTCCTATGCAAACGTCCGGAGTCTGCAGGCCTCGTGTCCCTGGCTACCGGATGGTGTGACCTGGTCGCCGATGAATCTCTGACTGGCGAAGCTGACTGGATATCCGTGGTCACGTAGCCAAGAGCGGTCGTGTGCACAACTATGAGAATGAGGAAGCCTTATTGACAGTCTACACCGGACTGACTATATGTCGGAGCGTCCCGAGCGACGGACGTATGCTCCGAATGCGAAACATTTTGTACCACAACATCTGGGGCCAGATGTTGTTGAACGAGAGAGGGGCCTCTCTCGCTTGCCGTCCGGATGGACCGGAACAAGCTATGAACCGGACTAAAAGGCTTCCTCCGTTCTCCCTCCGATCCGCCGTCACTGGGTGTGCATTAGGTTGATTTATAGTGCTCGCATCACCCCAAAATTCCTTCTAGACCGCAACGGACGAACCCGGCTGCCGAACCATTCGGTGAATGGACGCTACACCGGGCGAGCTAGCGGACGTCAAAGGCCGTCGAACCTACTAGGGTCCTCTTAGGCAATTGGCGTATTTACATGAGCACTTTTCCGCTAGCCCTTCATTAATTGTGACGACGGAGGCACACTGTTGGAAGACATCACAGATACATCACCCTAATCTTGATCGTCTGAAATAGAAATTGATAAAGTAGAGTGACCCTGCGGGGAAAGGACCGGAGTGTCCAATTCCCCAATAACATACCGTGACATACGGTTCCCATATTGTCATCGAAATCATACGATACAGAACAGGAGTTAATGCGAGTACACTGACCACATATAGAATGATTATAAAGTCAGAGGAAGACTTCCTGTTATTACAATTGATCAATATCCTTTCAATGTGAAAAAGAAAACAAGTCCTGGTACTCGCACTAACCCCTGGCAATCAAAATACATAATAATAATATGATCCATTAATATAGAAAAAATAATTGAAATCAAAATATTTTGAAAAAATATTTTTTCAGAACAGCCCAAGTTTCTGAAAAGTAATGTTGAGCCCCAATGGATCCCAAGCCTAAGTGTGGACAAAAATTTTAAAAATATTTTAAACAATTTATTCAACACTTACGAACAATAATAATGTATCTAGTTATGATTAAAATAACATCAAGATATTATTTTCCAGAAATCCCCCCTCACACAGAGGGCTGTTGCAAATGTAAACAATAAGTGTAAAAACACTAAAATAAGACTCCAGGCACCCAGGCCCGAAATCAGTTACCAAAAACACACTATCTGATGCAAAACAGAGACTTCCAGGGAAGAAACTGCAGAACATCAGATGGTAGATGCAGAACACAATGCCTAACCACCCGTAGGTGAAGACGTAAACATGGGGAAAAGAACAGAATTCATTCTGTTATTCAGCTAAAACTCCCAAGAAAATTTAGTAATAATAATTACAAAAACTATGCCAAAAGCATGGGAGAATAGCAAGGGGGGACTTAAAGGACAGGGAGAGAGGAAAACACTTAAAAAACAGTGTAACTAAATAATCAGAATGACAACAAAATGGCTGCTGCCTCGAAAATAGGTAACTTAACATAATTTCATTAAAAAATTTTAAGTTACAGCCCTGATAATATTCTGTCACACATTTTTTTCCTCTCCTCCTTCTCTATCCTCCTTAGAATCACCATTTCACTAATATTTATGTGTCTGGCATCATTTAAACTGAGATTTACAAGCACAAAGATCAGTCAGATGTTAACAGATGAAGGGCCAAACTTAGAATGATTAATGGCGCCAATTTCGGAACGTCCTTGACACTGCGCATGCGCAGTAGAGGCGAAGTGTGGAGGGCCTTTCAGGACATGTTTTCTTTGGTTTTAGATGCAAATTTTGGGGATTGGGGGGCAAAATTTGTGTTTGGCCCTATATTTTAAGAGTTAGCACCAGCTATGTCTGGGTCATTGGTACAGTATAAAAATATCCAAATCCACTGATATTTGTTTGTCAAGTATTTGCAGGACAGAAGCAGAAATCTAGAAATTGATAAATATTTATTTATTTATTTATTTATTTATTTATTGGTGTTGAAGGTCACATATTTTTGCACAATGGTTAATCATGACCACAACATGAGTATCAACTCAAGACCAGGGGTCAGCAATAAGCCATGTTGACCATTTTAGAGAGGGTTTGCACCTCCCAAGCATTGGTGACTGGGTCCTGTTTTACCAGTAAAAGAGAGGCTGTTTACCGCAGTGAACAGGCACAGCTTCACTTTCCGGGATTCCCTTGGGGAAATTGATAAATAGCCATATGAAATATGATTAAATTAATTCATTTCGAGCAAGATGTATTCACTTATTCTTCACAAGTGTTGAACCAATCAAGTGAACTCACAAAAACAAACTTAAAATTATATATGCCAAGAATATCTTACTATGTGTCAAAATATCAAAATTATGTGACTTCATTGCACAAAGTCTTTCAAACGATAAAGCCTGTAACAAAATCAGGACGCAGAGGGAGGCAGATAGAGACACATACATGAAAAATGAATAAAGGTTTACAAATCTCTGATCTCCATCCCTTGTTCATATAGCATCATGGACAAACATACTGCAACCATTCTATTGTATTCTATTGCAGAAGAGTGATCACTATGTTTCATGCAGTGCATACTAAATGCCTTAATACAGCAACAGACTGATGTCAATACAAAGGTGACACCTGCATTCAGCAGACCTAGGAATAGAAATTAAGGGGATGGGGGGGGGGGGGAGGGGGAGGGGGGATTAGGACTTCAGTGCACATCATTGAGAGAGTCGGGGCTGCCAATATAATCTGACACTGGAGGATTCTGAAGGCCCCTAACAGCAAAGGAGCATGTTTTTTATGCATTTGTCCCAAAATACTCTGGTTAGATTCAGTGAATATTTGATATTCAAAACACAATTCAATTTAAAATGCATATTCAAGATGAAATTACGCCAGTATAATAGGGTATTTTGGGACAATACCTAGTGTTCCATCGTATTCTTTTATAATGGGCTCTCTTGTGCATTCGCAGCTACTTATTTGCAAATGAGGACAAGTGGTGACTGGGAATGGTCTTCAGTAAGGTACACTCTCTTGTAGAATCAGTTGTGGGGTTGTTGTCACATCATACCATCCGATTTTTTTTAGGGGGGGGGGGGGGGTGGATAAAAAGGCTATCCCCTCTGCATAGAGATGGACATACTCCATGCAGGTTAAAGATCAAGATCCCTTTGTAGTATTTGAGAAGAGTGGGGCGATGACATTTCCACTATAAGGCCATCTCACTCACACAGCCACGTGCAATAGCCCCAAGGTGAGGTGTCTCCAAGGTGAGGCATTAATATAAGTTTCATAACTGGCTCACCAATCCTTGAAAACTTAATAAGCTTATTAAACTTAGTGAGATTACTAGTATAGGGCGGTATTTTGATTAGTGAAGTACCGATCACTGGCCTTGGTTATTGGCTGATAACGACCTTATGTCAAATAATCGGCAATTCCGATGGTAAAAACAAATGGACAGACCTACGCAAGTCAAATTGATTTAATTATTGCAATTGTATTTCCATATTAAATAAATGCCTATGGTACACACTATTTTCTGTATTTCTTCACAAACGCAATTGTTGCCTATTACATTTTGACCACTATGTTCAATATGTTTACTGTATTTTCTTCTGCATTATGACTGTATTCCATAAATTAAATCAATCTTATTAATAAATTTTCCTTGAAACTACCAATGATAAAAATCTCTCCACTCAGTGTGACATTGAACGCACAGCGTGGTTTCTGACAGACAAAAAACAAATATCGAATTACCAAAATGACCACATACTTAAATTAATTTACATGCAATATCTGCTAGCCATTGTCAATAATTTCTATTTATGTGTTTGAATGCAATTAAAAAAAACTGTTGTCCATTATACTTGCACAAATGACATTTGCAAGATTTAGGGGTTTCTGTATCAATACACAAAACTCATAACGATATTCATTTATATTCATGACTAGTGATGAACCGATAATCGGAATCGGCAATCGGAACCGGCCAGTTATGGGGCATCGGCCGATTATGACAACCGGCAGTTAAAAACTGGCAGTTTCCGATTATTCTATATTTAACACTGACTACTAAAATCTCTTTGATAGCTGGCCATTTCAATAAAGTTTCCCCATTAAAAACGTGTGCAGTGCATAACAGAATATTTAGGGTTTTGTAGAGCCGAGATATTATGGAATCCACAATCAGTACGAGATTGCCACTATTCCCAGCTGATCGAAGTCACTGGTCTTCAATCATGGTGCTGTACAACTTTGCATTGGGTACATGTATAAATAAAATGTGTTCAGCCGGTAGTCTGTAGTACTTCATAATGCAAGCATCACAATACAATAAGAAATTAAAATTGGAGAAAAACTAAAAAAACACTCTTTTTTCGATGGTAGATGATTGTTACGCAACATGTAAGTCGAATGACTGTCACAGACACGTTTTCAGTTTGTAAAGTTAATTTTTTATCAGTTACCTCCCTTGATGTTTCTCTCCAATGTTGATATATTCTGACGTCACATGTGTTTCTGTGAACAATGCGCCATACAACTTCACAACACACATTAACATCAAAGTTATTATTCAATTAAGACACAAGTGTATTGTATTCTTACACAAAACTGTATTAACACTATTTACCAGAATAACACACAATCATCACAAGAGAACAATATCGAGTGATTGTATTGTTTATAATGATCTTCCCCCACCTCAACTCCCAAAAATGCAAATATTGTTTTGCTAATATTGCCCAGCACTATACATGCATACTCTGAGAACTTATGTGGTATTAAGCTTTTGTAATTGGCGATTTATCAACAAAATTCTGCAGTATAACAGCCACTAACAGATTTTCTTCTGGGCCCTATTTCAACCATCGGAATCGGCATCAAAATCGGCATAAGCGGCAGAGAAATAATCGGTATTCGGTTCATAGCAAGTTTTGATAATTGGTTCATCACTATTCATGACCTGTCAAAAACCAATGGCAAAGCACTGTAAAATGTTCATCAGTTTATCAAATGCGGTTTCCTTTGCTGAACTGGAACTTGCCACTTGCTCCTCATTTATACTATCCAATATATTTATTTCTACATGTAATTTTGAAAGCTTGAACATCAAAATTGGGTTTCAAATTCACAGTTGAAGTCGGATGGAAATTTAGGGTTACAATGAACTAAATAAGAGACTTTTACTTGTAAATATTTTTATGGTTGGCATAATTTTTTAGGGTCTGTCGGGTTACCTTACACACAAGGTTTTTTTCCAGGAGCAAAGTGAGCTTGTAAACTATTTTACAAGAGCAAATTTTTGCTAGTGTAGTATTTTGCATATGTGATGGACTGCTGAGTGAGTGCAGAATGTGTATAAACTATTTGGTGGCAATCAGTGCTTGAAACGTGCATTTAGCCACTGTATTATCCCAGGTGCTTTACAACATCAGAAGATCAGTCACTCGATCAATTTATTGTAACATTCATCAGTATCAGCTGATTATGGTCTAAAATCATCGGTTCATAACCCCTTTTGATCATCGGTACATTACTAATTTGGATAAAACATTTGTTAAAATAACTGCTTAGATTATGATGGAATTATGCAGTTCAATGGATAAAATATATATATAAATATGTGAAAAAATACATAATTATGTCCCAATGTATGTTCTTTATAGAAAATCAGAAAAACGTGGGGGTTGGGGGGGGGGGGGGTGGGGGGGTGGATAGGGGGAAGGCAGATGCACCAGATCAGATTTGGTTCCCGAATCTGCCACTGGCATTATTAATTGCAGAACATAATTTACAGGACACTTTGACTGTTCCAGTGTTGTAATCTAATCCAAAATGCATAAAGCATCTTGATGTAAGTTTACTGTTCAAATATATACTATGGATGCCCTTTCCAACAGTAGCACATTATCAAGTTAACAGAAATTTATTATTATGTTTAAGGTTACCTTTTGCATCTATAGATATATCATGACAACCACCCAGGTACAAAGTCAAGCTTAGCAAATCATTTATATTTATGTTGTCTACTTTAACTGGTAGAGTGCAAATTCATTTTTGGTCACAATTTATGGGAGAGTGCCTACAGACGTAATAATTTCACTTTGATGAAGACAATATGAATCATATCTACCAATACAAAGCCATTAAGTTGCAGTACCTATACATCAGCATAAAGCCCAAATATGGGCTTCCAGAACTCTACCAGTTAAAAGACTTACACCAAAGTGATGGATGCCAAGTTGTATTACACCAGCAAAGGAAAAGCTGTTTACCACAGTAATAAGGCAGTGTTTCACTTTCCTGGGTTCCCATAAAGAAGCCCAACAGAAAAACACTTCTGGAACGGTTGGAGCTTTTCTGAGTCTTGGCAATGAATTGCTTACAATATCTATCCAATTATAGTGTACAACAAAATATGCCAAGTTTATAAAGAGTACAACAAAATATGCCAAGTTTATGTCACATTTCTAATACAGTTCATGGCATTAAACTGGTTATAAAAATTGTCAGAGGCATCCTAAATATATAACTCAGATTTCACCATTCAGTTGGGTAAAAGGTTGAACAATCCTCACCTCCAAATTAGAAGAGTAATGCTGCTTAAGAGACTTCTTATCCATTGTATGTTTATTCTGAAAGTCTGCTATTTTTTGGTCTGCTTCACTTCTGGTTCTGGAAAACAAAAATGTTTTTCTTTGATGTAATTACTCTTTCAATTTTGATGCTTTAATCTTTTCAATACACTTTAATAAAAAATAAATAAGGATTACGCATCACCAATGCGGGGTTGAGTTTTTTTTCGCACCTGTAAGGCTCGACATTATAATAAAATCAAATCCATTGATATTTGTTCAAGTTATGCCACTAACGAGCTGTAAACAGGCAAAATATAACTAATTAAGAGTTTCACATCTGATCAGTATGATCGAATGACTCTGGTTTTCGAACTGGTTCAAGACATTGTTAAGAAAGTCTCACATACCAAATATTGTCCAAATCCATTGATATTTGTTGAAGTTATCACACTAATTAGCTGAAAACAGGCAAAAATTAACAAACTGTGGACACAATTCTGCACAAAATGGCCAAACTGTACTAGTTTCCGAACTCATCCAAGACATTGTTAAGAAAAACTAACATACCAAATATTGACCAAATCCATTGTTCAAGTTATCGCACTAATGATCTGAAAAGGGGGCAAAAATTAACCAATTAAGACAGGGGCAGCAGAACGATTTTCAAAGTGGGGGAGGGCTGGATAGGGCAATGGATGGTCATTGGTATGAAAAATTTAAATTCCAGGGTCCCAAAACCCCCATTTCCATGCATCTGAGTGGATATTTTGAGATTTTTCAGGAGATGTATTTGAAAGATTTCACACTTTGAGAGCCGTTAAAAAACGTCGGTAAAGCATACAGGTGAGGACTATTTATCAGCTTTGGTCGTAATGACCAAAGCTGATAAACAGACCTCACCTGCATGCATCTACCCACCCACCCGCCTACATACTGACTTCATAAAACTATAGGTCGAGTTGTTGAAAAAAACTCAACTAAAAAAGTAACAATTTTAGCTCGTACTAAATTATTTGAAAATTACAAATTTAAAGTAATTTATATATTTTTTATACTTACCAATGGCTCAGACTTAGCTGGTGCAACATCAACATTATTAAGGGCCAAACAGAGATTTTGAACCCCCCAATCCCCCAAATTTGCACACAACAACGAAAATTAAAAGTCCTATCTATCCCTCCATACTTTTAGTACTTGCGCGTGCACAGTACCCAGGAAGAGACTGGAATTGGTGCCAACACCATTCTTTGTAGACGAGCCTACTAAAGTGATAACTCAGTGGGGAGGTATGAGTGCCCACTCATGGGAGGGCCATCCCAGTCTGGGCCATTGGTAAGTATAAAAAATATACAAATTACTTTAAATTTATCATATTTTTATACTACAACCAATGGCCCAGACTTGACTGAATCGTAAAAAGGCGGAGGGCCTAGAACTTAAAGAATTAGCAGACTAAATACAGCTCCATATTCGAGAGTGAAAGACTAACACCCACAAACACACGCCATATATATAATACTTAGATGTGAGTCTTCCATGGAAGACGTGTGTTGCCTGGCATTTCAGACAGAATTCTAAGTGGAAAAGGGGCATAACTCTGGAAAAATACAGCGGATCAAAAAATAAAATAGGAGGTGCACAATGCCATTATGTGATAAAGAATCAATGAAAGTTTCATCAAAATCCATTCATGGGTTAAAGAGGAGTGGCGGATAAGAGAAAGTGTGACGCGGACGACACAAGACGACGGGGCATAACTCTGGAAAAAATACAGCGTATCAAAAAATAAAATAGGAGGTGCACAATGCCATTATGTGATAAAGAATCACTGAAAGTTTCATCAAAATCCATTCATAGGTTAAAGAGGAGTGGCGGATAAGAGAAAGTGTGACGTGGACGACGCGGACGACGACGCGGACGACGACGCAAGACAACAAAAGTAATCCCTATATGTCGCTCCCCACTTCGTGGGGCGGCGACACAAAAATGGAAAGCAAATATGCTTCTGAGGCAACCAACAGGCGACCCCGTTCAGGTTACAATTAAATCCAATAATGAAACTCCAAACTGAAGCGTGTGAATATATGAGAATAGGAATTGTGTACCGTCTCTGATAGAAAGCTGGATTCAGAACATGGAATGGGCTATGATTATTAGACCCATCACGGACCGTCCCCCAAATAATTCATAGTTCCCTAGGTCCGTTACAACCATAGATGGCCTATAGACGGCCTATTTGAAATTCCATAACTGATCCAACTAGCTTCTGATAAGCTCTATAAAGCAGAGCAAGAATTTTATAGAATCTATTCAATAATGCATCTGCCTAATAAATATACATATTATGCATCCAAGCAACATAATCCCGCATGTGCTCGTCTGAATACAGGCTGTATCCACGGTATGACCAAGTGATACAAATGTAACCAGGAAACAGAATGAATAATACAACGTTAATGCAGTTAAACTGAGTTATAAACTCATACGTCATAAGAAAAGGGCAGACTGCTCTGAGCGAAACTTCTCAGAGTGGACTAATTGCCACATTTGGAGAATGTTGCCCAGATAACCGACATGTCAGCCACACAGGTACACAAAGGCTAGCAATATCAACCGAATGTGTTCATGAAAGAAATTCGGGATCCAAAAAACAGTTATTGTTCAGGAATCATATGCTTGTATATGACTAATAAACAAACAATATGAATCATATCTATACAATACAAAGCTGCCAATTGAGGAGCCATGAAAGGTATGCATATACTTGAATCAAGTTGAATGCATACAAGGCTTACGGGAAGAAAACTATGTCCTGCCCTGTAATCGCCTCTTAACATATTGGCAGGTGGGTGGGTGGGGGATGGGGTGGGAGGGGGGGAAGGTTGAAGGAATAAATCCTATCGAATCCCCCTCACCCGCATTACTTGAATTGCTAGATAAGTAAGGCGGCACAGTAGAATTAAGGCTATACTGTTGCTCTTCTCAGCAAGAGTAATACAGCTAAAAAGCTTATACATGTAGTCAAAGCAATCGTAATAACAGTAACCCGGCGCGACTCGTAATGCTTTTGTGTTAGTTATCAAATAGTATAGGAAACACACGTCTGATGACTCCATAATGCCACTAAGGATGGAGGGGGACGTAATGACCAAATGATACAGCATATAGACATAATATTCAATCCCCCGAGTGGAAATATAATCCACAACAATAGATTGGATAGAAATGAAGAGGGAGATGAAAATCTAAATTTTATAGTAAATTTCCTTTCTTATTATACCTACCATAATTGTTTACTACAGGCTTGCACTACAGTGGAAGTCCCTAACTTGGAAAATATACTCTCTATTTTGATCTTTCCCAAGGGATTTTGGAAAGAAAAGTGGTGCAAAAGCACCAAGAAAACATAAGCCAAAACTGGGTTGAGTGCTACTGGCGCACACCCAGTAGGGGATGCTCTTCTCCTAGTACAGATCCACGGCTTCGGTACCAGAGCGCAGTCAGTAACTAATGAATCATTCTTTTGAATCCGCCAACATTGGGAGTTATGTGATCAGCGGGGAGGAAGGATTTTTACCCAAATAAGAAGATGGAAGGGCCTCCATGTAAACAATTGTGGTAGGTATAATAAGAAAGGAAATTTACTATAAAATTTAGAGTTCTTATCAACCTACCCTATAATTGTTTACTACAGGCTAAATAGACAATAGGAGGAGGGAATCACATAACCAACCCCCACATAATCCGACTGCAGTGGAACCGTGGACAGAAGAAGAGTTCCCCAGACAGAAAGGACAATAAAACAGCACAGGGCTGGAACTGACCTTGAAGCCTAATAGCTAAGATAGACAACAGTTGGAGCAGAAGAAAGAGGGCCCAAAGAAAAAAGGTCCTCTGACTGCTCCTGCAACTGACGCAGATAGAAGGTGGAGAAAGTAGAAGGATTTCTCCAGTAGGCTGCCTGCATAACATCCAACAACTTGATGGAGTTAGAATAAGCCCAGGAGGTAGACAAGGCACACACCTCGTGGGCAGAAACACGGTTAGTAATACAATCATCAGTCGCTAAATAAGCATAAGCTAGGGCTGGGCGGTTTATCGGTTTGTTTTTTTTCAAAACCAAGACCGAACCGCCGCCTTAACAAATGAAAGTGTCAATGACACTGTAGCTCAACTTGTTAAGACAGGTACATGTATAGTATGTGACACAGCAATGACAAACATTTAGGTAATGACCTGATAACAAAGGTACATATAATGTATTGTAACAGTCTGTACATAAATACTGGCCGTAGCCTGTAACAAATGTATAGGTAAAGTATTATAAAGGTGGGTGACAGTCAGATGCTAAACGAGAAAGGAAATCTTTTGAGTCCCAGAGTGGGTCTGACTGAACCCCAAAATATTTGTTCTCATAGCACAGTGATAACCAAGGCACCCCAAAACACACTCATTCCTGTCCCAAGGTGAAAACAAAGGTACCCAAGAAGTTTCATGAAGTTCAGTTCACAAATACGAACTGTATAGAAATTGTGACAAAAAACTAATTGGACCTAATTTCGGTACAAAATGGCCACTGGCAGCCATCTTGAATTTTGGATCGCACTCAGAAACACTCGTTCTCATCCCAAGGTGATAACAAAGGTACCCAAGAAGTTTTGTGAAGATCGGTTGATAAATACAGCCTCTAGCCCGAGCCGTATTGGCATGTGCACTTACGGTGTTTAAGTAGCACTAATTAAATCAAAGTTCATCTAATTTGCATAATTTCTGCATGAGAAAAAAACCTGTACTATATGTGATGTATTCCATGTTACTAAATATTCATACAAAAATTTATTCAAATCAGAACTTTTATACAGAAGTTCTGTACAAAAGACTGATTGCACTAATTTTGGTACAAAATGGCTGCTGGTGGCCATCTTGAATTTTGGACCACACCAAAAAACACTCGTTCTCATCCCACGGTGATAACAAAGGTACCCAAGAAGTTTCGTAAAGATCGGTTCATAAATACGGCCTCCAGCCTGAGCCGTATAGAAGTTGTGTACAAAAAACTGATTAGACCTAATTTCGGTACAAAATGGCCACTGGCAGCCATCTTGAATTTTGGACTGCACTCAGAAACCCTCGTTCTCATCCCAATGTGATAACAGAGGTACCCAAGAAGTTTGTTGAAGATCGGTTGATAAATACAGCCTCTAGCCCGAGCCAAATTGACATGTGTACTTACTGTGTGCAAGTAGCACTGAAAAAATCAAAGTTCATGTAATTTGCATAATTTCTGCACGAGAAAAAAACCCGTATTATATGTGATGTATCCCATGGTACTAAACATTCATACAAAAAATTATTCAAATCAGAGCTTTCATGTGGAAGTTCTGCACAAAAATCTGATTGCCCCTAATTTTGAACAAAATGGCTGCCAGCGGCCATCATGAATTTTAGACCGTACCAAAAACACTTGTTCCCATCCCACGGTGATAACAAAGGTACCCAAGAAGTTTTGTAAAGATCGGTTCATAAATGCGGCCTCTAGCCCACGCCGTATTGGCATTTCCACTGACTGTGCTGAAAGTAACACTAAATAAATCAAAGTTAGTCTAATTTGGATAATTTAAGCACGAGAAAAAAACCCGTATGATATGTAATGTATCTCATGGTACTAAACATTCATACAAAAAATTATTCAAATCAGAGCTTTCATATGGAAGTTCTGTACAAAAAAACAGATTTCTGCATCGTCGGTACAAAATCTTGAATTTCAGACCGCACCCAAAAACACTTGTTCTCGTTCCACAGTCATAACAAAGGTACCCAAGAAGTTTCGTAAAGATCGGTTCATAAATACAGCCCCTAGCCCGACCCGTATCCAATTGTTGACGTACGGACAGATGGACCGACGGACCATGACAAAAGCTCAAATTTGGCATCGCCAAAGTTGAGCTAAAAACCAAGACTTTCAGTTTCAACAAATTTCCCACAATTGGTAAGTTTATGACCTCTCAATCACCTGCATTCCACACGCCAAAGGCTAAAATGTCTGGCAAAGGTAAACGCTGTGCCGTTTATGCTTACTTCGAGATGAATGACAACAAATCCCCCAAAATAGTAGTAGGAAATTTCTTTTTTCTTAAACGCTATCTACAGAATCACCACCAGAGGGAATATGCAAAATTAAAAAGTATTACGTAAGAATCTACACATGCGATTCAAGAATCGTTAAGTAAATTTAATGAACCATGCAACGCCTCAGGCTCACTCATATTCGACCAAATAGGTATCGAAAGTTACCTGAAAATATATGGTGTAAAAGTAATATAAATTATCATTGACCCCAAATCATCTGTGAATGGCGTGTAGTAAATTAGATTGGAGGTAAACATAAAATTTATTGAATTTTAAAACCTCAAAAGTTCACATGGGAAAAATGACTGGTAAATTAGGTCTGTCATGTATAAACTGTCAAGGTCTCCCTAGATACCCCAAGGCTCCACTGCTGTAACCCGCTACAGTAGCCCACCACAATATCTCCATTAGCTGAGAAGAGTGGTGAACACTGAGTAACCCTGGTGACTCAACACGCTGCATGAGCCTTATGACTTGGATGACAAATACAGGCACATTTTATGGACATTACCCTCTAAAATGTGGATTTCTAAAATACATTTTGAAAAACCGAAAACCGAAATGTAAATTTCAAAACCGCCCAACCCTAGCATAAGCCGCGCGAATAGCAAGACAAATCCATCGAGAAATGGATTGAGGAGAGATCTTCTGTCGACCAGGAATAAGAGACAGAAAGAATCGTTTCCTGCCTTTCCTAATGAACTGCGTCCGGTTGAGATAAATGCAAAGTGCACAAACCGGACAGAGCAAAGGGTGATTACCCTCAGCCGAAGAAAAAGCCCTGATACAGATAGGAGGTGGAGTTGTTCCTGGTATCTGATTCTTGGCCAGAAAGGAGCAATCAGTGGTAAAAGCAACACTGTTGGCGCTGAAAAAGGCCGGATCAACAGAGAGGCCATGAAGCTCACTAACCCGTCTGGCTGAGGAAAAAGCGATCAGAAAAGCTGTCTTGTATGAGAGAAAATGCATATCCACCTGGGATAAAGGTTTGAATGCCCCCCCCCCCCCCCCCCCCCCCCAAGCAAAGCAGCACCCAAGAAAGATTCCGTCTTGGGATAAGCTGCAAAATCCTAGGCCTTTTCAAAGAAATGTGCCGAATAAGCTTGGAGAGGTATGGATTAGTGTCGATACGACGCTTTCCCACATATGAAAAGGTCTCCGAAAGCATGAACCCGTACCCTTTGATGGAAACAGGCTGGAGTCCCTGAGAATCAAACAGCTATACCAGAAACTGTACAATCTGTGTTATCGAAGGATTGGCATAATCAACAGAGTGATCAGCACACCATCGACAGAAGACTTTCCACTTAGCCGCATAGGCTAAACCAGTGGAGTGCCGCCTTGAAGAAGAAATGCACTCCACTGCTCGTCTCGAAAAACCTCTACAGAGGAGACAGGACCTGACAAAAGATATGCGTGAAGGCACAAGGAAGTCGGGTCGACGTGAAACCTGCTCGGGTGACCTTGGCAAAGAAGGTCGCGATGTAGACGTGCCGGAACTGCCGCCAATAGAGAGCGGTGCTGATTGATCCACACCCGTTGAGGTGACAGAGGAGCAATCAGAATGATTCAAGAACTGCAGGTTCTGATCTTGGCCAGAAACTGAAGCAGAATCAGAACCGGCGTGAAGGCGTAGCCGACTAGACTGTTCCAATCAAGTGATAGAGCATCCATGGCAAAAGCCAGAGGATCTGGACACGGGGAGATGAAAGTGTCCACCTGATGATTCCAACAGGTCGCAAAGAGATCGATGTGGGGACGACCCCAGAGATCGCAAAGCGACTAGAACACTAATGTGTGAAGCATCCACACAGTGGAAATGACCCTGCCCTGTCAGGACAGGGAGTCGGCTAGGACGTACAGACGACTGGGAATGTGACGAACAACCACTCCGGTGTTGACATCCTGAGCTGGCAGTAGAAGATCCCGAGCTAATTCATACATGGGAACTGAGTGTGTGCCGCCCTGGTTCCGAATGTAAGCGACCACTGTCGAACTGTTGGACAACAGAAGGACCTGACGATTCGAAAGGTGGGGGATCCACTGCCGGAAACACAGAAGAAGAGCAAGAAGCCTCTTCTGGTTGATGTGAAGAGCTGCTTGATCCTGGTCCCATACGCCGTGAAGGGAAAGACCTAGAGGATTCTACGTCACACTCCATCCGAGATCGCTGGCATCTGCCATCAGAACACGATCGGACGTGGGGAAGACCAACTCCCTGAATAATCCACTGCACATCCATCCAGGGAAGAAGATGATGATGAAGAGAGTCTGGTAACTGAAGCACCAGATCCAGAGGATCGACATTCGGCCTTCAATGACTGAGCAAAAAGTGTTGGAGAGGTCAAACATGCAGCCGATCGAGAGGTATGAGATCCATCACCAAACCACAGAGACAGAGCAGCCGGAGAATACTCTGAGCTGTTGCGGATGTGGACTGGGACAGAGTCAGAGCGAAAGCTGAGAGAATCACAGCCCTAGCCAGGGGAACCACCACCATATTCAGCTGAGTACGGAAGTACATCCCCAGATGACAAAACGACTGAGAAGGGACCAGGTCCGACTTCTCCTTGTTGACTGTGAACCCTAGCGACGTGAGCAAGCTCAACAATGTATCAACATCTGACTCCAGAAGGGCAGCATTGGAGTGCCTCTGGAGGATATCATCCTGATATGCCGAAGTAGTCACCCTGGACTGTGTGCGATGGAAGGCTATCACATGCAACATCAGTCGGGTGAAAACCCAAGGAGCCAGGCCGAAAGGCATGGCCTTGAACTGGTAAACTCGCCCCAGAAAAGCGAACCCGAGATACTTTCGTGATGTCCAATGAATCGGAACGTGAAAGTAAGCGTCTCGCGGGTCGATGCTGGAAGCAAAATCTCCCTGGTGAATGGAGCGGCGAACCAACCTGAAAGTCTCCATGCTGAACTTGGGAGCAATGATAGACTGGTTCAGGATACTCAGATCGATAACCGGTCAGAGTCGGCCATCCTTCGGCGCCAAGAACAGACGGGAATAAAATCCCACTGAATGAATGTTCTTGATGACCTCTATCGCCCCTTTGACAGGAGATTGTCCATCTCCGTGATCAAAAGCTCCCAATGTGAAACGTCGGAAGGAACTTGTGTTGAAAGAGGCACTCTGACAGAGTGGGGAAGGATATTCGCAGCCCGGACCGAACAACACCCAAAGATCGGATGTGATTGTGGCCCAATGGTTTGTGAACCCTGATATCCTTCCTCCAACCTGGGACGAATCAAGGTGAGGATCTTCATCTCGAGACCCGGCGAGGCCCGCGAGAGGAGAAACCACCTCCTCTATTAAAAGAATGATCCTGAGTCCTCCCTCTGGTCTGCGGATGCTTACACTTACCATGTGAGCAAGAAGTAGAAGCGGCGGCAGGAGGATCAGCGCTTGGCTTCGCAGAGGAAACAGAAGAGCAATTGTTAGGCTTCGCATGGCCCCTGCCTCCAACAGATCAAGCTGGCGAAGCAGCAGCTGATCTTTGGAATGATGCTGGACGTCATCACGGAACCATGGAAAAGTTGCAGGCCTGCCAAAGAAGTGGATCGAAGAGCAGTGTGCTGCCCCTCAGGAAGGGAATGGCTTGTGTCCAACACATCGTTCCAATTTGGCTGTGTTACAGGTATGCGTGTGAGTAAGAGGCATGAGCGCCTTGGACCAGCAAAGGAGCCTGTACGTCGTCAAACCTATCTGGGGGCAGATAAGCAGCCAAAGCAGAGATGCTGTGATCTGCGAGAGAAAGCATGCCCAGCATCTCTCTCGATAAGCCCAACAGGGACTCCAGACTCGCCATAGGAATAACGGCCGACTTGGGCTTGGAAAGCCCGAGGGAGCTGGAGTCCTGATCCAAGACCGTTAAAGTCTGGCAGACTGACAGATTGGTGGAATCGTAGGAATGATAATGCACTGGAGGCAAAAAGGTGTCAGCCCTGGTGAAGAATGAATTCATCATAGCCTTTGAACTCAGCTTAGAGTCCAAAGCTGCAAACGCTTCAACCACCTGTACTGACTGGCACGGTCAAAGGCGCCCAGAAGCGCATTGCTCCACAGGCTGGAGACGCAAGACCGATGATCGCAGCCTGGCTGACACCATCGGCTGGTGTGATGGTTTTAGATCCGGAAGGAACTCAACACAAAGTCAAGAGCTGCTCCCAAGTCAGAAGACTGTTGGCCCTCAACGTCAGGTATGTTCGACCCATCCACTGAGGCGGAAAGACATAGCCCATCCCGGGAAAACCAGCCGATGCCTCCCATGGTGTAGGCACACCAGGGGGGTCAGAAAGCATTCTGCTTCCAATTCTGGAAGATGGCAAATCCGGGCCCGTGACAGCCGGTTCGACGTGGGAACGAACCAGCAAAGTGGCTTCACTCCTGACCCTCTGAACCAGCGAAGGGTCAATTATCCTCCAGAATACCCAACGCGGGGTGATGGGGGGCAGTCGAAACATCGGCAGGCAGATGCTGATAGGGGTACACCAGACCCCCAGGATCAACAGTGCGGGAACTCAGGAGAGTCGCCACGGACCTCTGAATGACAGTGTTCCCCTTCCCTGCAGTTGCGGGAGGAACGGCCACAAGAATGCACCACATGCTTGGGCAACAGGCATTGCCCTCAAGGAGCAGTCCTGGGCATAACAGAAGTGAGAGCAGTAGAAGAAATGGAGAACTTAACAGATGTGGAAAGTAGAACACCCCCAACTACGAGAGAAAAGTGGCAGACTGGCGAGAACACAACTGAACCCAGATGGCCGACAGGGACCTAAAAAACAGAAATTCTGCCCTCAACAGAGAGGAGAAATCCTGTTCATACAGACCCCCACTGACACCCTAACCCCAATAATAATAATAGTATCCAAAAGGATAACATAAATTTATCAACCATAAATTATATGTCCGAACTGCTCGGCGAACACGGAGAATATACAAAATACAATGAAAATGTGGTTGAAATTAATAACGAAAATATATAAAACACAGTCCTGTTATTATATGATACTCAGATCCATAATTCTAGTCACAGGTAACCATTATCAATGAGTTGAATTATCACTGTTTCATAATACAAATGGCCAGATGTCGTTCCAGGACAGCGGAAGAAAAAAGAATGATTCATTAGTTACTGACTGCACACTGGTACCGGAAGCCGTGGAGCTGTACTAGGAGAAGAGTGTCCCCTACTGGGTGTGCGCCGGTAGCAAATCCCTCGGGAAAGATCAAAATAGAGAGTATATTTTCCGAGTTAGGGACTTCCACTGTAGTGCAAGCCTGTAGTAAACAATTGTAGGGTAGGTTGATAAGAAACAAAGTTCCGACACCCGATCATAAAAACCTAGATGAACTCCTTACGTTCGATCTGATATCAGGAAAAATATTCCTGAGAAGGAGTTTAGTAAAGGTGTTTGAAGAAATGCTCATTAATCACACTAGGTTAATATGGCATCATCAATAGGGCTCACTGCCTCAGATAACTAACACCAAACAATACTGGTCCGAAGAGAATAACCTCCTCTAACATAATGGTATCATGTCCGATAGGACAGTGAACTCAGCCTAGCTGAAGCAGCTAAAGGTCTTCCTATTCGTGAAGACAATTAAAAGGCTGATAACTGTGGTCTTAGACGCTCACTAAGGAGACTTACAATGCTAGCCTTAGATTAGAAGTCTTCATCTCCGTGAAGACAGATATTTCGGTGAAAGTTGAGACATTGAAAGCTCACTGAACGGAGACTTACAACTACCGTCGCGCAAGATAGGGAATGAAGAGCCACTATTTTTAACTGCCGTAATTCCCAAAGACACAGTAGTCTCAAAAAGATAACTAATTTCAGTTGTGTTTATTGCATTATTGCTGAAACACTGCTCATGATTCTAGCTAGGCAACTATGGTTTCAACAATAAGACTGAAGTCTATGACACCTAGGAAAACAAACTGAAAAGCATTCTTTCCTTTAGCGGTTTTATTCCCAAAAGACAGCGGTCTGAGCCTAGATAATGTAGCGTAGAAGTCTTCATATCCGTGAAGACAGATATCTCAGTGTAACCTGCGACCTTGAAAGCTCACTGAACGGAGACTTACAACTATCGTTGCGCAAGGTAGGAAATGAAGAGTCGCTATTCTAACAGCCATAATTCCCAGAGAGACAGTAGTCTCAAGGTAGCTACGCAGTTATGAGTCTCCATCTGTGTGAAGACATATCTGTGTCACCTGCGACCTCTGAAAGCTCACTAAATGGAGACTTACAACACTATCCACTAATGTATAAAAAAGACCGCTGTAACAGTACATAAGGCTACTATGGCGTCCACAATAGCATTAAATGTCTTGACGCCAGGAATACAACAACAAGAAGGAAAAGACATACTTATTCCTTCTAATGGCTCTATTCCAAACAAGACAGCTGTCTCAGCCTATCTATGCACTATCGAACCTCTATTTGTAAAGAATAGAGCATTGCATTTCTTATACTATTGCTAAGGCAAGGAAGGTGTTGTTAATCGGGACAAAAGCCCTCGACACCTGAGACAAAAGATCCGGGGAGGAAGTTCTTCGTCTTTCAATCGCCCAGTATGTTGAGCTGTTTTTTGCCTAGCAAATGCAGATTAAATATTCAGATGGAACAAGATTGAAGAGCTTATGACTAAAAATTTATAGTCTTAAGGTGCCCTTCTGTGAGGGATGGAGACTTACCCTCCGTAGCCCTCTCACCATCCAAATGTTCCATCTGAAAATATGATCAACATCATCCGACTAAACGGATGACTGGACCAACGCAGCGTCCGACAGCTCACCACCGGAGCCTGGCCCCAGATCATTGACACATGTCCTGTATAAAAATGCCTCGAACAACTAGCTATCAACCTGCACATGCGAAGTCGGATAGCTAGTCTGCGGTCAACGTGCTTCATCAGTGAAGCAGGGTAAGAAGCCATAGCTGCAACAGGACCCAGCTGCAGTGTGGAAGGAGCATCCTGAACCACAAGCGTGAATGGGCATACCAACTCACTTAAGTTTCTCGAATCAAAAACAGTTGACACCAACTGCTGACGGAAAGGAGAGGGTTCTCCAGCTTGCGGTCTGCTCCAGACCTCGCTGTGCATTCCGTTAGAAACTTGCATGCATGTACCCCTTAGCATGCATATCCATGGAAGAAGAGGAAGCCGTACCAACAGCCGACCCCAGCTGAAGTGCGGAAGAAACATCCAAACTCATCACATTTTGGACGGATGCTCCTACTCATTGAAGTTTCTTACAACACAAAACAGACGTCCCCGACTTAACGGGAAGGAGAACGCTCTGCACTCACGATCTGTCCCCAGATCTCGCCAAGTATCTGCTTAGAAACTTCTAGGTTAATCCTCTTTCGTGCGCTTCCATGTAAGAAGAAGAAGCCATAACCGCCGCTGGCCCCGGCTGCAGTGTGGAAGGAACATTCCGATGAGTGTTCCGACTCATTATAAGTTTCTCACAACGGACACAGTCGACCCCAACTGTTAATGGGATGGAGAGGGTTCTCCAATCGGCCTTTTGACCCCAGATCTAATCTAACCGAGCTTCCCGTAAAGAAACTTCTGGCTTCTTCTACATGCACAAATGACCGGACCGACCCAGCACCATCAGACAGCCCACTACCGGAGTCTGCGGACGGGTGCCCCTTGCTGGGAAGCTGCACAAATTGTGACACCAAGTCCGTTATGGAGGCTTGTGGAGCAGCGGCTTCTATTCTCTGCCGCATATTGCTCCCGGGACGGAGATCTGGCCGCCAAGATCTTCGCCGAACGTCCCGATGAATCAAGACTCGAATCACTAGCTACCAGATGGACCAACTTTGAGGGCAAAGACTGGAGCATCTTCGTTTGGCTGCATGAACATCTGAAGTCGGGTAGCTAGTGTGCGGTTGCATGTGCTTCACCGAAGCGGAGGAAGAAGCCGTAACTGCAGCCAGCCCCGGCTGCAGTGTAGAAGGAGCATCCCGAGCGGCCAGGGAGGACGTTAGCTCTGACTTGGTGCAAGTTTCTCAAAGCAATAGTCGACCCCGACTGTTACTTGGTTAAGAAGGCTCTCCTGCTCGAGGTCTGATCCCAGACCTCGCCGAGCTTCCCATAGAGAAACTTGCAGGCTTCCCCTTTTTGCCGTCATCGCTGGGTGAGCTTTTGTTTATAAGGTGCTCACTCTAGCCAAATCTCCTCGACCGCAATGGACATACCTGGTATTACAGTTCTCACAATCGGGTAACCGCCTGACCGGTCGAGCTAGCTGCTGTGCTGGAATAAGAGGCCTTATTCCCTTTATATTCAAGAGCACCTTTGCAGCTAGCTCTGTTTGCTCCTCAGAGTGCGACGACGGCAGCACATTCTGGATGGGTGTCACAATACCATCACCATGTTCTTGCTCCTCTGGAAAAGAAACTGAAAACTCGAATTATCTGGTGGTGACAGCTCCGGCATCGGAACTTCATCGTGAATACATAGCGTGACACCCGCTTCCAATGTTAGTGTCCTAATGAGTTGACCTCGACCACACTAGTAGGACCTGAATCAGTAGGAAGGCAGCGACTACAGGCAAGACAACAAGCATGTAAATCTGATGTAGACTACTTCGCCCTGCACTGAGAGCAGTAATTTTCATAAATAATTACAATCCAAACAAAATTCACTGCACTCCTAAAATCTAACATATAATAATAAAATATAAGGATACATGACGAAGACAATCAAAAATAATTTCAAAATAAATCAAAACAAATTTTTTCCGAAATTTTTTTTTAAAATGCCTAAGTTCCCCAAGGGAACCATACGAGCCCAAGGGCATCCCGATAGAGCCTAAGGGTGGACAAACACAACTAGAGGTACTGTGAGCAAGCTCACAAAGTGATACCCACCACGCCTGAAATGTATAAGTTAGATTATCTCCCCTTCGAAATGTCAGAACGGAATTATATTGCTTCATGCACATCTTCATATGGAGTTCTTCCATTGTGTAAAGTTTCATGAAAATTCTTCAAACGGTTTAGGAGGAGTTGCTCTTATAAGGATGGACAGATGGACAGACAGATGGACGGACAGGGTGATTCCTATATACCCCCCTAAACTTTGTTTGCAGGGAGGGGGGGGGGGGTATAAAAATATTAAAGCGACACTACCGGAATATTAACTGGAGGTACTGTGAGCAAGATCACAAAGTGATACCCCCCGCGCCTGTCAGAACGGAATTATATTGCTTCATGCACATCTTCATATGGAGTTCTTCCATTGTGTCAAGTTTCATGAAAATTCTTCAAACGGTTTACGAGGAGTTGCGCTTATAAGGATGGACAGACAGACAGGCGGAAGGACAGGATGATTCCTATATACCCCCCAAACTTTGTTTGCGGGGGGTATAATAAATGTATCCTACTATAATTGTGATGAAATAAAACCCTGAATATTACCTGTTAAGGGCGTTGTTAAAGTAAACGTCAGGATTTAGAAAAACCGGAAGCTAGACTATAGGCACACAAAAGGCCCACGTCAGTAAATAATTAACTGATACCTGATGCAAAGCTAGGTCTTCATGTGAAGAAAAAACAATGGATCCAGTAGGAGATGCAAGTCAATAACAACTCAACATCCCTAGGGAGAGGACGTAAGAGTGGGGATAACAGAATAAACCTTCTGTACAACACGTTAAACTCCCAAGAAATTTAATAAACAATTTCAATAAAAAACAGCCAGAAAGCTTAGGAGTTTAAACGGAGGGTTCACGGAAGGACAGGGAAGGAACATATAACCAACAGTAGGTAACTCATTAGCAAAACTAATGAGTCAAGGTGTATATCCCGAAATTGGGTAACATGAAATAATTTTCATATTATTTAAAAGTTACAGTCCTGAACGTCTCAAACCACCGTTGTTCACTTCCATCATCTATTTACTGCCTTGAATCCACGATATACTTCATTGATTTGTGTCTGGCATCAACCAAAAGAGAGATTTAAAGCACAGATGTCAGTTGAGATGTTTAATGACTTAGGGCCAAACAAAGAATGATGTTTGCTCCAATTCCGGTCTCTGTCTGGGTACTGTGAATTCGCAAGTACTAAATGTATGGAGGGCCAGATAGGACTTTTAATTTTCATTGTTGTGTGCAAATTTTGGGGATTGGAGGGTTCAAAATTTGTGTTTGGCCCTTAATAATGTTGAGGTTGCACCAGCTAAGTCTGGGCCATTGGTTGTAGTATAAAAATATTATCATTCTGACCTTTGATACTTAATTTCACACATTATTTTTATTATGTATTATATGTCCATAACAATGACAGTCTAAATCTGTATTTTGTTCATAATAAAGTAATAGGAGATGGTATGTCTGGATCAGTGGTAATGGTGGATTAGTATTAGTTTTTGATAGATCTTTGGAGAGCACTAATGGGCATCTTTTGTTATTTTATTAACAATATAACAATAGTTTTGATAAACATCGAGTTATGATTAGACAAGTAATCACTTCAAAAATTTCAGCAGAAGAATGCTGCATGGAGGACATCAAGTGTTCTGTAAATTACACCTCTGTTAGGAGTGTCAATAGTCCTACAGAATACTGTAATGTTACTAATCTGAGTATATAATTTTAAGATTTTTTTCTTCCTAAATAACAAATATTCTGTGATCAATTAAAAAACATTTTTGACAACCATTAAATCACCCACTTTTCAGACCTGTTGGAGCTCAGTACATCCAAGGTGAGCATTTATTCTCTCTTATTTGACAGAACTCCATGAGCTGTTAAACAAGATATATGAAAGTGTCAATGACACTGTAGCTTTACTTGACTGTGTGTTGAGATTGATGAAAAGGATGAAAAGGATAATGTTCAATATTTATGAAAAGATTAGGAAATACGACAAGAATTGTGATAATTGAGAATATGTTAATTTCTGTTCCCTGTATGCTACGTTTTCAATACAAATAATTTTAGGTGTGGACTGTACTAAAGAAGTGACGGGTGGGTTAAGATGAGTTAGTTAATGTATGTCAACCAAAGTTACCAAGTTACAGTAAAATTATTCCAAAACGAGTCATCCTATCAAGTTACAATGAAATCCCTTCATAAATACAGCCTGTGGACTGTGCTAAAGATTTTTTGGGCTTTGGGCCTGTGTAGCCATCACAGTTGACCCATCGCAACCAAAAGGGGATGTCTTGATCTAGACATTATACTGCGTCATCCTACCAAGTTACAATGAAATTCCTTCATAAATATGACCTGTAGTCTGTGCTAAAGGTTTTCGGGCATGGGCAGCCATCACGGTTGAATGATCGTGACCAAACAGGGATTAACTCATCTAGACATTATCTGGAATTATCCTACCAAGCTACAATGACATCCCTTCCTAAATATGACCTGTAGACTGTGCTAAAGGTTTTTGGGCTTCAGGCCCCTGTATCCATCACAGTTGACCAATTGCGACCAAAAGGGGATGTTTTCATCTAGACATTATACAGAGTCATCCTACCTAGTTACAATGATATCCCTTCATAAATACGACCTGTAGACTGTGCTAAAGGTTTTCGGGTTTTGGGCTCAGGCAGCCATCACAGTTCACCAGTCGCGACCAAAAGGGAGGGGACATTCTCATCTAGACATGACCGCAAAACTGCGAATGAAATTTTGTGACGATCGGACAAGAAATACAGGGTGTAGCCAGTGCTGAAGGAAAATGTGCACAGACTCACAGACTTAAAGACTAACAGACTTTCGCACGAGTGATGGCAATAGCTTCAAAAACCTAGCTTACAACATCTCGCTTGAATGAGTTGGTTGTACTCATCTCAATGAGGGGCTGTAAAGCTATGTTTTTGAGGCCAAAAAATAATGTTTTTTAAATTATTAAAGAAATATTTTGGCAAGTATCATCAAGGTAAGAGGTTGATTAAGTCGAAAAAGTGCCATAATTCAGGGAAAAAAGAACGGACGGAACCTGTTCCTTGTGCATATCCGTTCTCCCATGCAGGTCTGTCAGCATAACAAAGGAGAACCAAATCTGAGCCATGGCTTTGAAATTACAATGCAAAATGGTTGTACAGACAGACGGAGAGATGCTCCAACAAATCAGGTTTATGTGGCTAAAATATTGTAAAATATTTGAGGAAATTAAAATGCATGGACAACCACTAAAAACTTTTTTTAAGTCTAATTTCTGGGTGGTAGCAAACCCTAGCCTTTTCAGCTTACCGACCCTAACCCTAAGCCTAGCCCTTACCTTAACATAAAATCTCTGAAAATACAATACCCACTTTTTGTCACTTTTTAGCCACATAAACCATTTTAACCACATGAAAAACATTTTAGCCACATAACTCACTTTTTTAGACACATAAATGCCATTTCATACTTTAACTTTATGTGGCTAGTCACATAAATCAGAGTAGACACATAACAGTACTGTGTACAAGCAACTAGGTACATAAACTTGATTTGTTTGCTCGGACAGATGGACAGACGGACGGATGGATTCACTAGATCCCCCTGAATCCTCCTTTGGAGGTCGGGGGACATAATAAATAAATAAATAAATAAATAAATAAATAAATAAATAAATAAAATGGCAGTGACTATTCAATTTACAGAGTTTCACTGAAACTCTCGATACAGGCAGGCTTTTCACAATTACAGATTTATTTATTTTGCTTTACACTATATCAGCAAAACTTCACAGGTGCTATGCAAGCGAATCACCAGACATCAGCAAAATATTAATGATGATGATTTACCGGTTGCTAATCAATTTGCTTCTAACAACCATCTTGTGAAAGACATTATGGTCCAAATATTAGAAGGCCATCTACAAAACACTCACTGAAGGAGAGTAACTGAATAAAAGCACATTTCGTCATTTGATAGCCTTAATACAGGACACAGTTCTCAAAAAGTAAAGTCTTTTCCACATATGCTCTTCTGTCTGGTGAAAAAGGGCATAGGCTGACCCCCTCCCCAAGTCTCAGGGCAAGAGGCAGGTGCCCCCACATCCTGCTTCCAACACCCTTGTTAGCATATAAATACACTGGTGATAAATACACCAATTCTTACCTTTTAATATCATCTCTCAAGCTGTTTATTGTTTGATGAAGATCAGAAATGATCTGAAATAGATATAAATTAACCCCGCTATTATTATTATTATTATTGTAAATATACTGCCTAATGAGTAATGTTTTACTATGCTAATGCCAGTACAGTAAATTGACTAACATAATAATTAAATTTTCATGAAACGGCACAAAAAGCGCAAGCAAAATTCTGTAAATAAGTGTTGAATCGATTGACCGATGAACCTGTATTCAATGGTTACAAGCTTTTCCTGGTTACAATTTTAACCTTTGGTTAACTGATTACTTGTGGCAAAAGAATGAAATCCTTTATATTGGTGGATTCAGACAATAGGAGATACACAAAATCTAACTGATGCAAATCTTGCACGAAATATTTGGGTCTGAATATTTGTAGGGCTGCATAGTATATCAGTACAGCAATAATTACCAGTACAGTGGAGCCCACTTAATTGGATATCTCTTAATTGTATATCCCTGTTAATTGAATATAATTTTCAAACTCAAAACCATTTACCATACCTTCAGTACAAATTTGATCTGTTAATTGCATATGGGTTGTAGAGTAAACTCCTGTTAATTGTATATAAATTTTTATAATATGTTGAAAAAATTACTGTGACATGCACCAAATTCCCCTCATTTACCAACCTTTTTGGCCTCACTACATCCAATACAGGCATTTATTCTATTATATCTTGTTTGACTGAGCTCTATGAGCTCTGTCAAACAAGATATAATAGAATAAATGCTCAGTTTACCTCCAGAACACAGGAAACTGACCAAATCCCTGTTAACTGTATACTACAGACCTGTTAATTGAATAATTTTCACTGGCAAAATGGATACTCAATTAAGAGGATTCTACTGTATTTAAAATAATGCGGTATCAATATCGGAAATAGTTTAAAATACCGTATATCATAAGAAATGGTACTGTATCAAACTATCGATGCTGAATTAAATATTATTAGTTGGGAAATGTTGAACTCAATCAGTCATTCTATTCTATCATTTCCCAATGATTCTGATTTGCTTTCAAATTTTGTTCAGATAACACTTTGATAAACTCACTGATCTGAGACCATGTTCCTGATTTATATATTTAAAAAATGTATCATAGGTTTAGATCAATAATTAAAAATTATTGCATGGGATAAAAAGATTTTTTGTTTCCAGTTATGTTGCAATGACCTTCATTAACCTTGTGTGATTTATTCAGTGTCACAAGATCATTGTGCATGTCAATCACAGAAAACAACTGAATTCTAATCCGAACTCCCCTCAAACTGACAATGCCTGTGATGAAGTGCATGTCAATCACGGCTTCTATGTTCCAATGGAAATGCAGTTCACATCAAACTATTCAGACAGTTTGCATATGTTTTAGTAGTGGTTTGGCTTTCAATGGCCAGCATTGTAAGTATCTTATTTATTTATTTATTGGTGTTTAAGGTCCCATATTTCTGCACAATGGCTAATCATGACCACTGTAAGTAGCTTACAAGCATTTAAGTGTGCTGTTTGTGTTATCCGAATAATAAATTCCTAGATGACTATTATAATAACTTAGAATGTATATGAACTTATTCATGTTGTTACGACAAGATATAATCAGAAAGAACAATAACAAATTGCAGTACAAACAGGGTATTCCAATAAAAGTCTCATTTGAGTAAGGCCACACAAAGTAGATCTTCTGTTTCTCAGGCCATTATTTGTGAAATTGCATGCGGGCGAGCAGTTTTTTATTTTTATTTTTTATTTCAGTAATTACTTCTTTGCCATCAAAAGTTCATGTTCTTGGTTCAAGTTTTTAGGCCTCATAACCTACAGAATAGCATGGGTGGTGGTGTATTTCATTCTTTGAGTGCAAGAAGGCTTTGCAATGCTAAAGCATTGCAAAGCCTTTTTGCACTCAAGGGACAAATTCATCAATTTTTTTAACTTGGGTAAAATATCAGACATAAACCATTTTAATTTTTATTTTTTTTTATAAACCATTTAATTTTTTTTTTTTTCAAGTTTAAATTGGTTATAAAAAGAGAGCATGTGGCAGCCAAAAGGACCATGCAGGAGGGTCTGAGAAACAGATTTTTTATTTTTTTTAGGCCTAATACACTATTTGATTTTAATTAATGACAGGAACACTGACATTGTTTTGTTTATGTTTTACATATGAGATTCAAAATGTATGTTTTGTTTTTGTTGTGAACTTCGACTGTAGTTAAATAAAATTAATGACAGTCTGATTGATGGGAATTTTTTTTTCTTCTCCAATCACCCTTCGTTATTTTATGTAGGTAGCCACTGACTGTACCATCAAAACTACAAGCACAATCTTCATTTCATAGTTTGTATAAGATCTTAAATTGTAGAGCTGGGTGGTAAATCCACTTGAAAAATCACCCTGATACTGTAACCTTGGTAATATATTACATAACACAACAACTGTTGGTATTATTTACTCAAATAATACAGATAAGATTACCTGTATTTGATAAGATGTCAAGTTTGGTTTCGGTTGAAACCAATAAGGTTTTAAGTTGAAGGTCACTGTGACCCTGACCTTTGGCACAAAGACCTAAAAATATGTAGGGCCCTTTCTCTCAACATGCTCAACCCACATGCCAAGTTGGGTTTCGATCGCGAATGCATATTTTTAGTAATTAAGAGAGGCGAAACCAGCTCTGACTGATAAAAAATTTAATTTCTAGGTCACCTTGACCTTTGGCATAATGACCTATAAAATACATAGGGTCCTTCCTCTCATTATGCCCGATCCACATGCCAAGTTTGGTTTTGATTAGGCAAACATTTTAATTAGAGAGCGGAAATCAACTCTGACAGAGAAAACTTAAAATTCAAGTTCAATGTTACCTTTTCCTTTGACACAATAACCCCAAAATAAATAGGGTTCTTCCTTTCATCATGCTCAACCCATGAGCCAATCAAGCAAGCAAGCAAAATTTCAATTTGAGAAGCCAACACAAGTAGATGTTTAAGTTCAAGGTCACTGTGACCTTGACCTTTGGTACAATGACATCAACATGAATTGGGTTCCTTCTTTCATCATGCCTAACCCACATGCCAAGTTGAGTTCCAGTTGGCCAAGCACTGTGACCTTGACCTTTGGCACAACAATCCGAAAGTTAAAAAATTTATAGTAATTTCTATATTTTTTATACTTACCAATGACCCAGACATAGCTGGTGCTAACTCTTAAAATATAGGGCCAAACACAAATTTTGCCCCCCAATCCCCAAAATTTGCATCTAAAACCAAAGAAAACATGTCCTGAAAGGCCCTCCACACTTCGCGTCTACTGCGCATGCGCAGTGTCAAGGACGTTCCGAAATTGGCACCATTAATCATTCTAAAAACCAGTGCCTGGTAAGCGCTATGTACTCAGCGGGGAGGCAAGAGTTCCCAACTCCTGGGAGGGCCATCCCTGTCTGGGTCATTGGTAAGTATAAAAAATATAGAAATTACTATAAATTTTTTAACATTTTTATACTGTACCAATGACCCAGACATAGCTGAATAGTAAAAAGGCTGGAGGGCCAAGGACATAGAGCAAAATGGAATACGCTCAATAATATAAAATAGAGTCATCCCCTGTAGGGAAAAAGAAGTAATAGGCCTTACATGTATCTTTCTTATTTATGATAAATTAGAAAGATACAACACCTTCCAAAATTGAGCTTCATACATCCATGTACTCTATTAATATCCAATATAATCCTTATACTAATAATTTTTAAAGTAAGCCAATAAATAAAGTAAGTCTAGAGAATAGAGACTCTTATACTCCTAAAAGTGTCTGAGGATTGCATAATCATGTCCGTTGACATATGCAATAATCAAAAGCTATACTTTAAAAACTAAGACTTGAATGAATTTTAAAAACCTAAACTTCTCACTAAACAACCATCCCAATAACAGTGCAGAATTACTAATTCCGGAGGAGGTATCCCCTTGTTTTCATAGTAAAACAGGTGACCCAAGGGAACACCCTCCCCCCCCCCCCCCCCTTTTTTCTTGCCCTGGGTCAAATAGCCCAGAGCGAAGAGGGCAGCAGAACGGAGACACTGCCGAAACAGACAGCCTACCTAGCTATAGTAGCAACTGTTAAGTGAATGACATTCTGAGCAGTAGATAATAGACCTAACAATAGAGGCCTCCAGAAATGGACTCGATATTTCTGAGATAAAAATTCATGAATGTGGATGGCTGAGCACAATGAGCAGCCTTCAAAAATCCATAATAGCGACACTATTAATGTAAGCCCAAGATGTAGAAGAACTCTTACTTCATGAGCCAAAATCTTAAGCACAACTGCTAAGTCAATGATATACCATAAGCAGTACCGATAGTTAATAGAATCCATTAACAATAGAATGGAGCGTAACGTCTTTCTACTAGGCATCAAAGACAGAAGAAGCTTATGCCCATAGTAATAAACAGAGATCTGTTTATAAATACATAAACTCTACTCGGAAAGAGTAAAGGCCTATGCCCGTACGAAGACGGAAGGACCTTAATAACAATAGGTTCCGGATATTAGGAGCCTAACTCTTATGCAAAAATCCAACCTAAATAGTAACGGAATAGTGATTCCGAAACTACGAAAGTGAAAATCATCCATCGATAGTGCATGAAACTCACTGAGTCTACAGTAAAAGAGAAACCAACAGGTCAGAATTTGAAAACTACTGTTTCCAGAGGCTCAAATGATTACTTAGCTAAATAAGAACCGAAGTTAAAATCCATATAGGAATTTAATCTAAAGATTCTAAGTCTATTTATCAAAAAGTTACTAACTGACTTAGATAAAGAGACATAAGACTCAATTGTAAACTATCGTAGAGTGCATAGGTATGAGGTAACATAAACCTATAACCTTAATAATAACAGGCTGCAGTAGATCTTGTGAAACAAGTATACTAAAAAATTGCAATGAGTAGTATGGAGGGATCAACAATATGAACATAATGATCCCTACACCAACGACGGAAGAGCCTCCACTTTAGCCGCATAGAATAGCGAAGAAGAGGATCTCCTATAGTAAGAAATCGCGTCCAAAGTTCGTCCAGTACAATGCTTACAATGCAAAACGGACCACACAACGGAATACATGAAGGTTGCGACCTTGCGGGTTGTGATAAAGATGACACGATTTACCCAGTGAAAAAAGATCCTCACATTGAGGAAGATTTCACGTTAAGTCCCACAGTAGACAAGAGAGTAAATTACCCATGATCTCTGTGAAGATAGAGATGCTATCAACAGAAATGTATTGTGGTTGTTTATCTTAGCAATACCTGCTGAAACAACAGCGCCGGAGGATACGCGTATCCTATCATTCCGTCCTAAAGATCAATAGAGCGTTAACAACATTAGCTCAGAGATCTGGACAAGCCAACACATACGTCTGCAATAGATTAGCAAGCTGTGTCGTAAATAAATCATCATTGGGCGCTCCCATAGATAGCAAATCTGATTGAATACTTGTTTGTTGAGAGTCCATTCTGACAGCAACAAGCGACCCCTAAGTGAACGGGAGTCCGGTAAAACAATCAGACGACCCGGAATATGACGGACCAAAACAGAAGTTGGTGTACTATAACCAACAGACGGATTCTTTCCATTAAATTGAATAACGGAAACGAAAGAGTGCCTCCCTGGTTCCGGAGATACGCCACTACTGTCGAATTAACGGACAGGATTTGGGCATGCGTTTTTGAATAATGTTCATGCAATGACATAAAGCAAGCCTAACCCAAAGACATTGAAGTTGGAAAAGACATAAACGGCGAAAAAGAATATTTCCAGTCTTTAACCACACCGTCTAGACGCATATGAACTCTCGGTATGCCCTGCTCTGCCAAAATAAACTATTCGTATAAATGATAAAACGGCAGAAATGAGCAACGCAGACAAGAAACTAAACTATCATGCTTGGTAGCAGGCTTGTATGCATATATAGCGTCGAAAAATAAAACACATGTTGTAATGACATTATTGGACTGCGTCGGTAAGTCAGGGACAATGTCCCTGAACCGATCGATAAATCCGAGTCCAATGATGCTATAAGTCTCTTATCCAAGATCGCAGCAATGAAGTCCGAAATAACAATCACTGGAAGATAATGCCAGAAGATATGAAAGGCAGCTTTCGATACTACTAAAGGGAAAACTCGAAAACTTTCGAATCCCTTTCGCCATCCTGTCGGACCCTATAAAGCGTTCGGTCGTCCGTACCTGATGCAACCGCGGACCGCACTGACCCAGCGCGGTCGGATAATTCCTGATTCGACCAAGAAACTGTCAATTGCTGGGATGCTGCGAAACAACTGTGCTAACTCGGATAGCACGTCCGTCACTGAGGCCTGAGGAGAAGCGGTCCTACAATGCATTGCCGCTGGAAGCTCCGTGATCGTTACCCCGTGCATACTACCAATATGCGAGCGAACGGAGTGTATAGGCCTCGTGTCCCTTGGCTACCGGATGGCGTGATCTATTCGTCGTGGAATCACTGAATGACGAAACTGATTGGATACTCGAGGTCACGTAGCCAATGTGCGGTCGTGTGCCCTGCTGTGAGGATGAGGAAGCATTAAGGACAGTCTCTAGGACTGTCAATATAACGGAGCGTCCCGACCGACAGACATATGCTCCGAATGTAAAATATCTGAACCACAACATGCGGTCCCCTATGTTGTTGGACGAGAGAGGGACCTCTCTCGACACAGCGCGGACGGACCTGGACAAGCCAGGAACCGGACTAACAGGCTTCCTCCGATCTGTCCTCAATCTGCCATCACTGGGTGAGTACTAAAGTAATTAAAGTGCTCGCATCACCCAAATCTCCTTCCTAGACCGCAATGGACGAACCCGGCAGCCAAACCATTCGATGAATGTACGCTACACCGGGTGTGCTAGCGAATGTCACTCCGTAGGCGATAGACATATTCCATGAGCACTTATTGCCGCTAGCTCTTCATTAACTATGACGACAGAGGCACACTTTTGAAAGACATCTCCGTAACTTTGCAAACAAGAAACCAGAAATGCTTGGTTATAGCAAGCATAAAATAATAATATATATAGCGTCGTTCAATAATTCGAAAGTTTGTGTGACATTATTGGACTATGTCGGAACTGAGGGACGATGTCCCTGAACCGAACCAAAAATTTCTAAGTCCACCGACGCTATCAGTTTCTTATCCGGCATCGCAGCATTCTGGTCCGACGAAAGAAGCTGTAGAAGACCAAGTCAGATGACATACACAACAGCATATGTTGTTCCGAAAGGGAAAGCTCGAAATCCTCCAAATTCCTTTCGGTATCCCGTCGGACCGGATGAAATTTTCGGACGTCCGTACCCGCTTCCGCGGAGCGTCCCGACCCAGCATCGTCGGATAAAAAATATGCGACAGATTCAGTTGATGCTGGGATGCTGCGATAAACTGTGCTATTAAGGAAAGCACGTCCGTTCCCGAGGCCTGTGCAGTAGTGGTCTTACGAAGCATTGCCACCGGAAGCTCCGTGTACGTTGACTCCCGCACACTTCCTATGCGAACGTCCGGAGTCTGCAGGCCTTGTGTCCCTGGCTACCGGATGGTGTGACCTGGTCGCCGATGAATATCTGACTGGCGAAGCTGACTGGATATCCGTGGTCACGCAGCCAAGAGCGGTCGTGTGCGCAACTATGAGAATGAGGAAGCCTTATTGACAGTCTACTCCGGACTGACTATATGTCGGAGCGTCCTGATCGACGGACGTATGCTCCGAATGCGAAACATTTTGTACCACAACATCTGGGGCCAGATGTTGTTGAACGAGAGAGGGGCCTCTCTCGCTTGCCGTCCGGATGGACCGGAACGAGCTATGAACCGGACTAAAAGGCTTCCTCCATTCTCCCTCCGATCCGCCGTCACTGGGTGTGCATTAGGTTGATTTATAGTGCTCGCATCACCCCAAAATTCCTTCTAGACCGCAACGGATGAACCCGGGTGCCGAACCATTCGGTGAATGGACGCTACACCGGGCGAGCTAGCGGACGTCAAAGGCCGTCGAACCTACTAGGGTCCTCTTAGGCAATTGGCGTATTTACATGAGCACTTTTCCGCTAGCCCTTCATTAATTGTGACGACGGAGGCACATTGTTGGAAGACATCACAGATACATCACCCTAATCTTGATCGTCTGAAATAGAAATTGATAAAGTAGAGTGACCCTGCGGGGAAAGGACCGGAGTGTCCAATTCCCCAATAACATACCGTGACATACGCTTCCCATATTGTCATCGAAATCATACGATACAGAACAGGAGTTAATGCGAGTACACTGACCACATATAGAATTATTATAAAGTCAGAGGAAGACTTCCTCTTATTACAATTGATCAATATCCTTTCAATGTGAAAAGAAAACAAGTCCTGGTACTCACACTAACCCCTGGCAATCAAAATACATAATAATAATCCATTAATATAGAAAAAATAATTGAAATCAAAATATTTTGAAAAAATATTTTTTCAGAACAGCCCAAGTTTCTGAAAAGTAACATTGAGCCCCAATGGATCCCAAGCCTAAGTGTGGACAAAAATTTTAAAAATATTTTAAACAATTTATTCAACACTTACAAACAATAATAATGTATCTAGTTATGATTAAAATAACATCAAGATATTATTTTCCAGAAATCCCCCCCCACACAGAGGGCTGTTGCAAATGTAAACAATGAGTGTAAAAACACTAAAATAAGACTCCAGGCACCCAGGCCCGAAATCAGTTACCAAAAATACACTATCTGATGCAAAACAGAGACTTCCAGGGAAGAAACTGCAGAACATCAGATGGTAGATGCAGAACACAACGCCTAACCACCCGTAGGTGAAGACGTAAACATGGGGAAAAGAACAGAATTCATTCTGTTGTTCAGCTAAAACTCCCAAGAAAATTTAGTAATAATAATTACAAAAACTATGCCAAAAGCATGGCAGAATAGCAAGGGGGGACTTAAAGGACAGGGAGAGAGGAAAACACTTAAAAAACAGTGTAACTAAATAATCAGAATGACAACAAAATGGCTGCTGCCTCGAAAATAGGTAACTTAACATAATTTCATTAAAAAATTTTAAGTTACAGCCCTGATAATATTCTGTCACACATTTTTTCCTCTCCTCCTTCTCTATCCTCCTTAGAATCACCATTTCACTAATATTTATGTGTCTGGCATCATTTAAACTGAGATTTACAAGCACAAAGATCAGTCAGATGTTAACTGATAAAGGGCCAAACTTAGAATGATTAATGGCGCATGTATGCGCAGTAGAGGCGAAGTGTGGAGGGCCTTTCAGGACATGTTTTCTTTGGTTTTAGATGCAAATTTTGGGGATTGGGGGGCAAAATTTGTGTTTGGCCCTATATTTTAAGAGTTAGCACCAGCTCTGTCTGGGTCGTTGGTACAGTATAAAAATATAAATAGGGTTCTTCCTCTCATCATGCCTAACTCACGTGCCAAGTTTGGGTACCCCCCCCCCCCCCCCCCCCAAAAAAAAAAAAAAAAAATTGGGGGGAGGGGGGATAAAAACGACTCATTTCCGTAATTGTCAATTTTAAAGTAGGTACTAATAACTACATTCAAATATCTGAAATGGTTCACATTTCAATTACCAGTATCTCATGGTATTTTGTTCATACTGATACTGGTGTTTGATTTCAAAATCTGTACAGCCCTGAATATTTCATGTGAGACCTGCAATTCGTCAGGCCAGGTAGTTTTAGTTAAAATATGAGGTTTTCTCACTGTATGAATCCACTAATTCAAAATCTTCCATGTTGGGCCTGGCAACAAATCAAAGGAACTGAGCTTGTCATTTGTGGGAAGAAGAATTTAACCAGCTGAATCTTGTTTGTCAAACAAGACTGAAATGGTGAAATTACTGGTTGTATTATGGCAAAGATTTGTTGCATGGAATTTTTGTACTCTGTCGTTAGTGTGCGAAGGGTTAAAACTGTATAGTCCTCTAGAAGTTGAGATAATAATATGCTTTTTGTGACAATTTATTTCCTGGTAAAGTGCTGGAAGACCCTATGTAGGCTTTATACTTAAGTGCAGGTACTACAAGTTAAAGGCTTCATATTCAGTGGCTTCATATTATCTTTGAAGTGATATTATTTAGTCTGTTAGGATTTGCCTTATTGCAATTTATGGGAGAGTGTAAGGCTGCAACAGTTCACCACGATTTCGGTGGACCACGATATTTTGCTAAGTTGCGATTCACGGTTCACTTCATCTTACGATTCGATTTGAGGGGCACATTAGCATTGGCCCACATGCCCGTGACAAGAGAATTTTACTTGTGGCATATTGCTTTATGCCCCAATGTTGACCCCTCAACAACTGTCAGTTTGTCACTGAAATGATAACTCGGCACAACACGGCTTCCCCAGTCTTCAATGGAATTGTTATTGCATGCAAATGACAATTGTAAGCTCAGCGAAGCAATCTCCTTTTACAGAGATATCTAATGTCCAATCAACAACTTGCCGGTTGACCTTCACTCCTGTCATTAATTTTTTATGAAAGAATTTTGCTATATTGTTTACTATCAAGTTAAAATTAACTTGTGCACGTTGCCGTGTTGCACTGGCTCGCACAGTGATTGGCTGCATTTAATGCAAATTTCAACCTTCGCGCATAAACATCATGAAGCCGTCTGGCGATTGGCTTTCGGTGATGTCATTTGGAGAGATACACAAAATATCCCAGTCGGATAATTTTGTTGTCTTAATCGTCTTTGTTTGGAGAAATCTTTTATTTTGATTTTATGTCTTGTGATTTATGAAAAACTTATTATTGTTATCAGTTTATGGGGTGGGATGTTTTCTCATTCTACTGAACATCACAACTCACCTGGAGCCTTGTGTTTGTTTTTGCAGTCGGTCGATTTCCATGTAAGCCATTTTGTAAATATGCATTGTCTTTCATTGGAGAGCCTGTATAATTCGGGCCAATCAACTTTCGGCGATATTCACAATACACCTGTTGGTACACGTGTTTACGATACTACAATAGTATAGTACAATGACTGAACTGGAGCGTGAAGATATTAAAATTGTTCGTCCACTGGCAACATTCAAATCAGCAGTGTGGAAATATTTCGGCTTCCAGTATTTTCAAGACAATGGCATTGTAAAGGCAGATAAATCAACAACAGTTTGTAGGATCTGTTCAGCAAATGAGCTATAAAACCTGAACAACAACTAACATGAGCACACACTTGAAAAGGCATCACAGCATTGATGTCATGATACATTTTTATCATTTGTTCAATAAACATAAGTAACACTTCATCAAGCATAGATAAATTAGATTTGAGTATTTTTTTAGACGTAAATATTAAAGATGAATCGTGATACCTATCGTATAGCAGGGGATGAATCGTGATATGCATCGTATCGTGAAGAGACTGTATCGTTGCAACCCTAGGAGAGTGCCCACAAGCACTCGCTTATAAATTGTAACAAGGCAGATATATGAACAAATTTTGCTGGCCAAAAATAATTTAGCACTCTAACAGTTAAAAATGGTTCTGAGAGTTCTCTGAGATAGTGGCTTGGATATCTGCTTTGAATTTTATAAACAATACAACTAGAACAGTTTAACGGCTCTGTGTAATGCAATTAAAAAATTCCTGCCTATATAATTTTAGAAACAATGTAGCACAGAGCATTGTATTTCAAAGACTTATATTTTTACCTCTGTTGATTTATGATTTCTCTCTGTGTATTCATTCTCTATGTCTTTCAATCTCTGGTTCATCTGTAAAATATAATGAGATCATCATACCACCAATGTGACAGGTAATGTTATACTTCAAATAAAAGGCCGTTCGGCCACATGTCCCCTGAAAAAACAAGTCGAAAAAGGGGCATAACTCTAGTAAAAATGATCGGTCTACACCCATATTTGAACTTGACCCGTATTATTACCCCAGAAAGTCACATACCAAAATTCTTTCCAATCAAATAATCCTAACTCGAGTTAGCATCTGGACACCGCAAATCTTGAAATTTCTAAGTCGAAAAAGGGGTATAACTCTAATAAAAATAATCTGGCCGAACCCATATTCAAACTTAACCTGTGGTTTGGGCTAAGAGGGTCACATACCAAAATTAGTTCCAATCAAATGATCCAAACTGGAGTTATCATGGGGACACCAAGTGGGACGGATGCACAGACGGACGGATGCACAGACAGACGGATGGACAGACGGACGGATGGACAACGCTGATTTTTTTTTCGGAGGACAACCATGCTTCTTATTGGTAACTACGGTGGAAAGGATGACAGTAACTTGCCAATTTATATTGGCGCTCTCCAGAAATTCTGGCTTTCTCCTGTCATGAAACTATCCACTGAAACGGTTCACAGAAATAAACCCCAACAAAAGTTTTCCAGAGAGAATTCTCCAGTTTGAATAAATTAAGACTCCCTATGCCTTTTGAATATAGTGTCAAACAAAACTCAATCTATTTTTTGACAGTTGGGGATTCCCCATAATGTGACTATAATTTGCAATACTCATGTTTCCTCTTTAGACTCTTTGACCAACAGTTAAGTGATGTGCTTCTGTTCACATAACACTATTTTATTATATGATCTGCCTCTTCTTCTGGTTATTAACCCTTTACCCAACGAATCAGCCACATCCGTAATATGCAAATATGCAAAAAATTTCAACAAAACCATATCATGTGACACCTCTTTGGAACGAGCTCATCGAGCTCGTTCCAATGAGGGGTCACATGATATGGTTTGCTTGAATGTTTTCCAAAAATTTTTTAAAATGACATTTAAAATAATACATTTTGATATTGTCTGCATTGGGTAAAGGGTTAACCCCATTCATTATTGAAAGTGTCAATGACACTGTTGCTTAAATTGATTGTGTGTTGTGTTTGATGAAAAGGATAATGTTCAATGTTTATGAAAGGAGTATGAAATAAGACAAGAATTGTGATAATTAAAAATATGTCAATTTCTGTTCCCTATGCTATGTTTTCAATAAAAATAATTTGAGGTGTAGACTGTACTAAAGACTAGAGGTGAGGGTTAATGTGGCCCTCTCAGTTAATGTATGTCAACCAAAGTTACCAAGTTGCAGTGAAATTATTCCAAAACGAATGATCCTATCAAGATACAATGAAATCCTTTCATAAATACGGCCTGTAGCAATCATGGTTGATCGATCGCAAACAAAAGGGGACGTCCTCATCTAGACATTATACTGAGTCATCCTACCAAGTTACAATGAAATCCCTTCATAAATACGACCTGTAGTCTGTGCTAAAGTTTTTTGGGTTTAGGGCTCGGGCAGCCGTCATGGTCGAATGATCACGACGTTCTCATCTACATATTTTCTGGAGTCATCCTACCAAGTTACAATGACATCCCTTCATCAATATGACATGTAGACTGTGCTAAAGGTTTTTGGGCATCAGGCCCCTGTAGCCATCACGGTTGACCAATCGCGAATAAAAGGGGACGTTCTCATCTAGACATTATATGGAGTCATCCTACCAAGTTACAATGACATCCCTCCATACATACGACCTGTAGACTGTGCTAAAGGTTTGGGGGTTTTGGGCTCGGGTAGCTGTCACGGCTGAATGATTGCGACCAAAAGGGGATGTTCTCATCTAGACATTATCTGTAGTCATCCTACCAAGTTACAATAAAATCCCTTCATAAATATGACATGTAGACTGTGCTAAAGGTTTTCGGGCTTCGGGCCCCTGTAGTCATCACAGTTGGTCAAAAGAGGATGTTTTCATCTAGACATTATATGAAGTCAACCTACCAAGTTACAATGAAATCTCTCCATAAATACAGATTGTAGACTGTTCTAAAGGTTTTCGGGTTTTGGGCTCGGGCAGTAGTCACGGTTGACAGATCATGACCAAATGGGGAAGTTCTCATCTAGACATCATACGGAGTCATCCTACCAAGTTACAATGGAATCCCTCCATATTAAATATGACATGTAGACTGTGCTAAAAGTTTTTGGGTTTCGGGCTTGGGCAGTGGTCAAGGTTGACAGATCATGACCAAAAGGGGACATTCCCATCTAGATATTATAGAGAGTCATCCTACCAAGTTACCATGAAATCTCTTCCTAAATATGACACGTAGACTGTGCTAAAGGTTTTAAGGTTTTGGGCTCGGGCAACCATCACGGTTTACCAATTATGACCAAAAGAGGACGTTCTCATCTAGACATGACCTTAAACCTGCATATGAAATTTTGTGATGATTGGACAAGAACTGCAGGGTGTAGACTGTGCTTAAGAAAATTTGAACAGAGTCACAGACCAACAGATTTACAGACTCCCGCTCGCATGATGGCAATAGCTTATCTTGATTTCGACAAGTTAAGCTAAAAGTTAAAAAATTTATAGTAATTTATATATTTTTTATACTTACCAATGACCCAGACATAGCTGGTGCCAACTCTTAAAAATATAGGGCCAAACACAAATTTTGCCCCCCAATCCCCAAAATTTGCATCTAAAACCAAAGAAAACATGTCCTGAATGGCCCTCCATACTTCACCTCTACTGCGCATGCGCAGTGTCAAGGACGTCCCGAAATTGGCGCCATTAATCATTCTTATAACCAGTGCCTGGTAAGCGCTATGTACTCAGCGGGGAGGTATGAGTTCCCAACTCCTGGGAGGGCCATCCCCGTCTGGGTCATTGGTAAGTATAAAAAATATATAAATTACTATAAATTTTTTAACATTTTTATACTGTTCCAATGACCCAGACATAGCTGAATAGTAAAAAGGCTGGAGGGCCTAGGACATAGAGGAAATTCCAATAAGCTCAATTATATAAAATAGAGTCATCCCCTCGAGGGGAAAAGGAGTATTAGGCCTTACATGTATCTTTTTTATTTATGATAAATTAGAAAGACACAACACCTTCCATAATTGAGCATCATAACATCCATGTACTCTATTAATATCCAGTATAATCCTTATACTAATAATTTTTAAAGTAAGCCAATAAATAAAGTTAGTCAAGAGAATAGAGACTCTTTATACTCCTAAAAAGTGTCTGAGGATTGTATAATAACACCCGTTTGACACGTGATATATTCAAAAGCTATACTTTGAAAACTATGACCTGAATAAATTTTTAAAACATGAACTTATCACTTAAAAACCATCCCATTAACAGCTCAGAATTACTAACTCCGGAGGAGGTATCCCCTTGTTTTCATAATAAAACAGGTGACCCAAGGGAACACCCTCCCCCCCCCCTTCTCCTTGCCCTGGGTCAAATAGCCCAGAGTGAAGAGGGCAGCAGGACGGAGTCACTGCCGGAACAGAAAGCCTACCTAGCTATAGTAGCAACTGTTAAGTGAATGACATTCTGAGCAGTAGATAACAGACCTAACAATGGAGGCCTCCAGAAATGGACTCAATATTTCTGAGATAAAAATTCATGAATGTGGATGGCTGAGCCCAATGTGCAGCCTTCATAAAATCTATAATAGCGACACTATTAATGTAAGCCCAAGATGTAGAAAGAGCTCTTACTTCATGAGCCGAAATCTCAAGCACAAACTGCTGAGTTAATGATATACCATAAGCAGTACCAATAGTTAATTGAATCCATTAGCAATAGAATGGAGCGTAATGTCTTTCTATTAGGCATCAAAGACAGAAGAAGCTTACGTCCTTACTAATAAACTGATATCTGTTTATAAATACGTAAACTCTAACCGGACAGAGTAAAGGCCTATGCCCGTACGAAGACGGAAGGACCTTAATAACAATAGGTTCCGGATATTTATTAGGAGCCTGATTCATAACCAAAAATCCAACATTAGTAGTAAAGGAAATAGTGTTTCACGAAAGTGAGAATCGTCCACCGATAGTGCATGAAGCTCACTGACTCTTCAGTAGAAGAGAAGACTAAGAGAATTACTGTCTAAAAAGGTCAGAATTTGAAAACTACTGTTTCCAAAGGCTCAAATGATTACTTAGGTAAATAAGAACCGAAGCTAAATTCCGTATAGGAATTTAATCTAAGGATTCTAGGTCTATTTATCGAAAAGTTTCTAACTGACTTAGATAAAGAGACATAAGACTCAATTGTAAACTATCATAGAGTGCATAGGTATGAGATAACATAAACCTATAACCCTAATAGTAACAGGCTGCAGTAGATCTTGTCAAACAAGTATACTAGAAAGTTGCAATGACTAGTATGGAGGGATCAAAAATATCAACATAATGATCCCTACACCAACGACGGAAGAGCCTCCACTTTAGCCGCATAGTATAGCGAAGAAGAGGTTCTCCTACAGTAAGAAATCGCGTCCATAGCTTGTCCTGTACAATGCTTGCCATGCAAGAAGGACCACACAACGGAATACGTGAAGGTTGAGACCTTGCGGGTTGTGATGAAGTTGACACGATTTCCCCAGCGAAAGAAGATCCTCTCATGGAGGAAGTTTCGCGGTAAGTCCCACAGTAGACACCTGAGTAAATTTACCCACGGTCTCTGTGAAGACAGAGATGCTATCAACAGAATTGTTTTGTGGATGTTTATCTTAGCAATACTAGCTGAATCAACAGCGCTGGAGGATACGCGTATCCTATCATTCCGTCCTATTAGATCAATAGAGCGTTAACAACATAAGCTCAGGGTCCTGGACATGGAAACACATACGTCTGCAATTGAATAGTGAGTTGTGTCGCAAATAAATTATCATTGGGCGCTCCCATTGATAGCAAATCTGATTGAATACTTGTTTGTTGAGAGTCCATTCTGACGGCAACAAGCGACCCTTACGTGAAAGGGAGTCTGCTAATACAATCAGACGACCCGGAATATGATGGACCGAAGCAGAACTTGGTGTACTATAACAAACAGAAGGATTCTTTCCGTTAAATTGAATAACGTAATCGAATGAGTGTCTCCCTGGTTCCGGAGATACGCAACTACTGTCATATTAACGGACAGGATTTGGACATGCTTTTTTGAATAATGTTCATTCAATGACATAGTGCAAGCCTAAATAACGTCATTTCCTGGAAGTTAAGTGCTTGCCTAGAGACTGCGGAACCCAAAGACCCTGGCACTTCGAATCCGTTGGGATCAATATTGTACTCCAACCTGTTTGACTGGCATCCGTCATAATCATAAAACTCGGATCCGGCAACTGCAGTGGCACTATCTGAGTCAACCACCGAATGTTTGCCCCAGTCTGAATCTCTTGCTACACTTGATAGACAAGAGAACGTGTATATCGAGCAATTCATAGATTGCTGAAAAGTTGCCGTCGAAGAGAAGCTTCTCCGAGACCGAAGCGACTCTGAGAGAGTTCTTCACCTTACAATCCACGCGCGTGGATGTAGCCAGGGCTGCGTCACGTCTAACCAACTCCAGGTTACCACTGAAGGGCGGAGTTATACGTGGAAAAACTACTGCCCTTGAAAGAAATCACATTGAGGATCATATCCTGGAATTCTTTCTCTTGAAGACGTAATGATAACGCCTCAGTAAGGTGGTCTACGTATGATAAAGCGTCTAAGTTAAGTCTATTAGACATCATTGTCATTTCCAACATCGTGGTTGGAATTGACATAGACGGCGAAAAAGATAATTCCCCATCTTCAGCATCGCCATCTAGACGCATATGAACTCGCGGTATGCCCTGTTCTGCCAATATAAATTATTTCCTAGAATTGAAAAAAGGCAGAATAGAGCATTGCGGACAAGAAACTAGACTATCATGCTTGGTAGCAAGCTTATATATAGCGTCGTTAAATAATCGAATGTTCTAAAGACATTATTGGACTGTGTCGGTAAGTCAGGGACAATGTCCCTGAACCGATCCAAACTCCGTGTCCAATGACGCTATTAGTCTCTTATCCAGCATCGCAGCAATGTAGTCCGACGGAACAACCTCTGGAAGATAATGCCGGAAGAAATGTATGGCAGCTTCTGTTGTTCCGAAAGGGAAAGCTTGAAATCGACCGAATCCCTTTCGGCATCCTGTCGGACCCTATAAAGTGTTTGGTCGTCCGAACCTGATGCAACAGCGGAGCGCACCGACCCAGCGCCGTCGGATATTCCTGATCTGACCGAGAATTTGTCATTTGCTGGGATGCTGCGATAAACTGTGCTATTTTGGATAGCACGTCCGTCACTGAGGCCTGTGGAGAAGCGGTCTTACGATGCATTGCCGCTGGAAGCTCCGTATTCGTTACCCCATGCATACTTCTATTATGCGAGCGAACAGAGTGTATAGGCCTCGTGTCCATTGGCTACCGGATGGCGTGACCTGTTTGCCGTGGAATCACTGAATGACGAAGCTGGCCGGATACTCGAGGTCACGTAGCCAATGTGCGGTCGTGTGCGCTGCTGTAAGGATGAGGAAGCATTATCAACAGTCTCTCGGACTGTCAATATAACAGAGCGTTCCAAGCGACGGACATATGCTCCGAATGCGAAATATCTGTACCACAACATCCGGTCCCATATGTTGTTGTACAAGAGAGGGACCTCTCTCGCTCGCAGCCCAGACAGACCTGGACGAGCTAGGAACCGGACTAACAGGCTTCCTCCGATCTGTCCTCTAATCCCTCGTCACTGGGTGTGTACTAAAGTCTATTATAGTGCTCGCATCACCCAAAACTCCTTCCTAGACCGCAACGGACGAACCCGACTGCCGAACTATTCGATGAATGGACGCTACATTGGGTGAGCTAGGCGAATGTCAACTCTGTCGATCCTACTAGGACCTCTTAGGCGATTGACGTATTCCATGAGCACTTATTGCCGCTAGCTCTTCATTAACTATGACGACAGAGGCACACTTTTGAAAGACATCTCAGTAACTTTGCGAAGAAGAAACCAGACATGCTTGTTAATAGCAAGCATATAATAATATATATAGCGTCGTTCAATAATTCGAAAGTTTGTGTGACATTATTGGACTGTGTCGGAACTGAGGGACGATGTCCCTGAACCAAACCAAAAATTTCTGTGTCCACCGATGCTATCAGTTTCTTATCCGGCATCGCAGCATTCTGGTCCGACGAAAGAACCTCTAGAAGATAAAGTCAGATGACATACACAGCAGCTCATGTTGTTCCGAAAGGGAAAGCTCGAAATCCTCCGAATCCCTTTCGGCATCCCGTCGGACCGGATGAAATTTTCGGACGTCCGTACCTGCTTCCTCGGAGCGTCCCGACCCAGCGTCGTCGGATAATACATAATGCAACAGAGATTCTGTCGTTGCTGGGATGCTGCGATAAGCTGTGCTATTTGGGATAGCATGTCCGTCACCGAGGCCTGTGCAGTAGCGGTCTTATGATGCTTTGCCGGTGGAAGCTCCGTGTACGTTGACTCCCGCACACTTCCTATGCGAACGTCCGGAGTCTGCAGGCCTTGTGTCCCTGGCTACCGGATGGTGTGACCTGGTCGCCGATGGATATCTGACTGGCGAAGCTGACTGGATATCCGTGGTCACGTAGCCAAGAGCGGTCGTGGTGCGCAACTATGAGAATGAGGAAGCCTTATTGACAGTCTACTCCGGACTGACTATATGTCGGAGCGTCCCGATTGACGGACGTATGCTCCGAATGCGAAACATTTTGTACCACAAACATCTGGGGCCAGATGTTGTTGAACGAGAGAGGGGCCTCTCTCGCTTGCCGTCCGGATGGACCGGAACGAGCTATGAACCGGACTAAAAGGCTTCCTCCATTCTCCCTCCGATCCGCCGTCACTGGGTGTGCATTAGGTTGATTTATAGTGCTCGCATCACCCCAAAATTCCTTCTCTGATTAGCGAAGCTGACTGGATATCCGAGGTCACGTAGCCAAGAGCGGTCGTGTGCGCTACCATGAGGATGAGGAAGCTTTATTGACAGTCGCTCCGGACTGACTATATATCGGAGCGTCCCGAGCGGCGGACGTATGCTCCGAATGCGAAACATTTTGTACCACAACATCTGGGGACAGATGTTGTTGTACGAGAGAGGGGGCCTCTCTCGCTCGCAGTCCGGATGGACCTGGACGAGCTAGGAACCGGACTAAAAGGCTTCCTCCGTTCTCTCCTCTAATCCGCCGTCACTGGGTGTGCATTTGGTTGATTTATAGTGCTCGCATCACCCAAAACTCCTTCTAGACCGCAACGGACGAACCCGGCTGCCGAACCATTCGATGAATGGACGCTACACCGGGCCGAGCTAGCGGACGTCAAAGGCCGTCGAACCTACTAGGGTCCTCTTAGGCAATTGACGTATTTACATGAGCACTTTTCCGCTAGCTCTTCATTAATTGTGACGACGGAGGCACACTTTTGGAAGACATCACGGATACATCACCCTGTTCCTGATCGAAATAGAGATTGATAAAGTAGAGTGACCCTGCGGGGAAAGGACCGGAATAGCCAATTCCCCACTAACATACCGTGACACACGCTTCCCATGTTGTCATCAAAATTAACACATACAGAACAGGAGTTAGTGCGAGTACACTGATTATGAAAGTCAGAGGAAGATTTCCTCTTATTACAATTGAACAATATCCTTTCATTGTGAAAAGAAAACAAAGTCCTAGTACTCGCACCAACCCCTGACAATCAAAATACATAATAACATGATCCATTAACATAGAAAAAATAATTGAAATCAAAAACATTTCTGAAAAGTAACGTTGAGCCCCAATGGCTAAGTGTGGACAAAAATTCTAAAAATATTTTAAACAATTTATGCAACACTTACGAACAATAATAATGTATCTAGTTATGATTAAATGAACATCAAGATATTATTTTCAAGAAAACCCCCTCACACAGAGGGCTGTTGTAAATGTAAACAATAAGTGTAAACACACCAGAAGAAGACTCCAGGCACCCAGGCCCGAAATCAGTTACCAACAATACACTATCTGATGCAAAACAGAGACTTCCAGGGAAGAAACTGCAGAACATCAGATGGTAGATGCAGAACACTACGCCTAACCACCCATAGGTGAAGACGTAAACATGGGGAAAAGAACAGAATTCATTCTGTTATCTAGCTAAAACTCCCAAGAAATTTTAGTAATAATATTACAGAAAATATGCCAAAAGCATGGGAGAATAGCAAGAGGGGACTTAAAGGAAAGGGAGAGAGGAAAACATTGATAACAAGAATGACCACAACAGGCTATTGCCTCGAAAATAGGTAACTTAACATAATTTCATTAAAAAATTTTAAGTTACAGCCCTGATAATTTTCTGTCACTCATTTTTCCTCTCCTCCTTCTATATCCTCCTTAGAATCACCATTTCTCTAATATTTATGTATCTGGCATCATTTAAACTGAGATTTACAAGCACAAAGATCAGTCAGATGTTAACTGATGAAGGGCCAAACAAAGAATGATTAATGGCGCCAATTTCGGGATGTCCTTGACACTGTGCATGCGCAATAGAGGTGAAGTATGGCGGGCCATTCAGGACATGTTTTCTTTGGTTTTAGATGTAAATTTTGGGGATTGGGGGGCAAAATTTGTGTTTGGCCCTATATTTTTAAGAGTTGGCACCAGCTATGTCTGGGTCATTGGTACAGTATAAAAATATGGTAATGCACAGTCCATCAAGCACCAGAGAATAATCATAAATTCAGACTTGGGGGATGAGGAATGATAAATGTTGTCTGTGACAATAGTTGATGCTTATTTGAAATTACTTCATTTAAATTTGTGTCATTAAATACTTCACAATCTATTCTTTATCGCGAACTATTTCTGATTGCAGACACTGTGAACAAACAAAGCATCTTAAGTTGTTGTATATGCAAAGGGTTTATAGAAGCTGTTGCCTTTTTTTTGATCCATTTAAGTATTTTGGGGGGATTTTTTGGATCATATGATAAATAGAATCTTCAACTTTTTCCTAGTTTTTATCCTAATTTACAAAACTTGTTCAATAAACTAGGTCTGGACCAAGCTTTAGCTCAGTCCAGACCTAATTTATTTAACTCGTTTTGTAAATTTGGATATAAACTGGGGGTTCACTGGAGATCCTTGATTAATGACAGTTATCCCAACTCGATTAGCAGATGAAGTTATACTTCAATTTGCAGGATTTACAAGTTTGAGTTTGAAAGACTATCTGATAATTTAATATGTGCACAAGTATCTAGGATCCACAAAGAAGGCTTTTTTTGTGAACGTATTCTGGTACTCAATACATTTTTAGTTGTTTCTGATCATTCATTGTGAAAGAGCCTATTAGTAATGACTGAGATAATAAACTGTGCCTTGGAAAGATTATTCACTTTTGATAAATACTAATTGTTATCCTACACAGCTCCACCAACTGGATGCTGACTTTTATGCATTAATTCAGATTGAATATGGAGAGGAATGGTGGGGGGGGGGGGGGGTCTATTTTGGATGGAAATAATTTTCATCATGAGTGTCCCCAGACCATTTTATGACTGATAACCACAAACAAGATGAAACAAGAGCAACGCAAAGTGCCCCCTTCTGCAATATCATGGATAGAATTACATAAAAACCAAAATACAGGACAGTCTTGCAGAACTTTAGTCATAGAGAGGAAGCCAATTTCAAGTGTATTTAACATTGGAGGTCAGAGGTCACTGTGACCTTGACCATTGGCACTTCATTGTCAAAATAAATAGGCTTCTTCCACTTATCATATCTAACGTGCATATGAAGTTTGGTAAAGATCCAGTTGGTAGAACTTTAGTTAATTGACAGGATGCATAAAGTTAACAGATGGACGACGGACACCGGACATGTTGAAAACATAATGCCCTCGAGAAAATTTCTCGGGGATATAATTATTGAGACTAAGAAAAAGTTCAAATTTGAAATTGCTTCAACAGAAGGTTGCAAATGTATCATTTCTGCCATTTCACTACACAAGTCATTTTAGTTGATGTCAAGTTATAGTAGGGATTCATATGTCTGTGTGCAGGTTTCAATCACTCAACAGTTAAGAATAACTGATTCAGTAGCAGAAGCCACTATCAGGGTTTTCAAAAAGTACAGTTATGAAGATAACTAGAGGCACTGTCACAGTGCCGAAGCTGCGATGATTCATGCAACACCAATTATGTTTTAAAACTTGTTGGTGACAAAAAAACTCGTTGATGACAAAAAAACTTGTTGGTGACAAGTCCATAAATGTGACAGAAATTATCCATATGACATGCACTATTGAGAGGGTGTGGACATCATGAAGATACACTTGCATACCAAGTATGGTGTCATTCCTTCAAGTATTTTAGGAGTTATGGTGTTTTTTTAAAACTCGTTGGTGACAGACCGACCGACAGACCTACCAACATTGCCACATATAAAGCTGCTTGTCGCAGCTAAAAACTTCATATTCTTTGTTCATAAATACACAGCAGCAACCATTTATGTAGTTACGTGAATTTTACCTCAATAACACAGCTACTGACCCGTTATTGGAACAAGATCCAAAAGAAAGTTTCAATGAGGGGTGATTAGCTATTTGATGAAACAAAGAGGCCCCATGGGGCCTTAACTGCTCATCTGCCAAAGTGGTTCAAAGAAGTATTTGGGGTCACATTCAGTTAGACATGGTTCATCAACACTACAAAGGAATGAAGTCATGAAAAACACGAAGGAATGGATTTGAACAAACCTGAGCCCAACATGCTCCCCCCCCCCCCCCCCCCCACCTGCTACCCCCACCCATAGAGAGCCCAAATATTAAGTCAGGGACTGAAATTGAACAAACTTGAATCTGATCCCCCATTGAGATGTTATATACCAAATATGGAAGAATTCTGACTTGTGGATCTGAAGACGGTTTTCAAAGAAATGTCCTCACATTGCACTAAGTTAAACTTTGGGCCCCAATAGTGAGCCAAAATATTAACCAAGAGACCCGATTTGAACAAACTTGAATCTGACCCACCTAGAGATGTTTTATACCAAATATGAAAGGATTCTGATTGGTGGATCAGAAATCTTCTTAAACAAGTTGTTCAAAGAAGTATTTTGGATCACATTCAGTGAATCATGGCTCATCAACACTTCAGAGGAATGAAGTCATGAAATTATTATAGGGTCCTTTTTTTTTACATAAATTAACTCTAATTCCTTCAAAACGGATTTTGTAGCATTTTTTTTCCTCCCACTGACCCCCGGGATGATAAGTAGGGTTGGTGGTCATTGGGGTATTGGGGAGGGGGGGGGGGGGGGGGGTGTTGAATAAAATTACTGTAAATCTTTCTAACTATATTTCGCAGCCAAACATTTTTTTACATCGAACTGCCCTCCCCCCACCACTGATAAGGAAGGGAGGGGAGGACATAGAGTAAAAATATTTTCGCATAAAAGCACTCTAATTCATCTGGGAACTCGATTTTGAAAAGAACCGAACCCAAAATTTTCAGGCTAAAATTTTTTCTTTTCCATCTCAATATTGAACAGAACGCATAAAATTTTTTTTCCGAATTTGGTCAAAAATTTCGAAGTCTGAACTGGACCAAAAATTTCCAGGCTAAAATTTAGGTTTTTTTCGTCTCAAAATTTAACAAAATGCACAAAAAAACAAACAAATTTCAAGTCGTAACCGGACCCAACATTTTCAATCTAAAATTTTTAAAAAAATTTTCCATCGCAAAATTAAACAAAACGCATAAAAAATCAAATTATTTTTTTATATTTTTTTGAATTTTTGGTCCAAAATTCTAAGTCAGAACCAGACCCAAAATATTCAACCCAGGGACCCAATTTGAACAAATTTGAATCTGACCCCCTAAGATGATGTATACCAAATGTTAAAGGATTCTGAAAGGTGGATCTGAAGAAGAAGATTTTTAAAGAAATTTCCTCATATTTTGAACTCAAGTTAAAATTTGGGCTCCCATACAGAGCCCAAATATTAACGGAACTCGATTTGAGCAAACTTGAATCTGACCCCCTAGAGATGATGTATACCAAATATGAGAGGATTCTGACTGGTGGATCTGAAGAAGAAGATTTTTAAAGAAATTCCTCATATTGCACCAAGTTAAAATTTGGGCTTCCATACGGAGCCCAAATATTCACCGAAGAACTCAATTTGAACATACTTGAATCTGGCCCCCCTAGAGATGATGTATACCAAATATGAGAGGATTCTGACTGGTGGATCTGAAGAAGATTGTTAAAGAAATTTCCCCATATTGCACTAAGTTAAAATTTGGGCTCCAATAGGGAGCCCAAATATTAACCCAGGGACTCGAGTTGAACAAACTTGAATCTGGCCCACTTAGAGATGATGTATACCAAATATGAAAAGATTCTGAAGAATGAATCTGAAGAAGAAGATTTTTAAAGAAATTTCCTCATATTGCACTGTTAAATATTAACCCAGCGACTCGGTTTGAACAAACTTGAATCTGACCCCCCCCCCCCCCCCCCCCCCCCCTCTCCCAGAGATGTCGTGTACCGAATATGAAAAGATTCTGACTGGTGGATCTGAAGAAAAAGATTTTTAAAGAAATTACTTCATATTGCACTATGTTAAAATTCAGGCTCCCATAGGGAGCCTAAATATTAATCCAGCAACTCGATTTGAATAAACTTGAATCTGACCACCCCTAGAGATGTTGTATACCAAATATGAAAAGATTCTGCCTACTGGATCTGAAGAATATTTTTTTGGTATTTTATAGGTGCTATGAGAGTTATGCCCCTTGTGGTGCCCCTCATGGACGTGACAACTTTATTTGAACAAACTTGAATTGACATATGATAGGGAACATGCACACCAGATTTGGTTCAATTTGGTGGAGTAGTTTGTGAGAAGGTGATAATGTTAAGTTAACACCGGATGACAGACAGATGACGGTCGGACGATGGACGGACACTGGACAGAAAGTGTAAAGCTCCCCATGAGCTTCACTCAGGTGAGCTAAAAAATGAAAAGGAAATAAATAGCAATTTTTATGAACAACTCAGGCTGGTTTTGGTCAAACTATTAGAAAGGGGGTTAACCCTTATCTAACGTAAATACATATAGAATAAATAGGTACTAGGGCTGGTAATCAGATTTAAACCACGAGCAGGATAAGGGTTTTAACCACTTGGCTTGCTGAGTGGCTAAAACCCTTATTCTACGAGTGATTTAAATCGGATTACCAGTCCTAGTACCTATTTCTTTTATTTATACCATGCTCTTAATAAATAATCGACTTTGTCACTTAAAATGGAGAAAAAACAACACTTTGTATCGCAAACAATGGGCTTGTTTTGTTTACATTTACGCCAGTGGGCAGTACTACTGGCTGCACGTGAATGCTTGACAGCCAGACACGTCATCAAAGTTGACTGAATTTACCTTGCTTTTTCAGTCAAATTATTATTAACGACTCTTAAATTTTATTTTAATTATTTAATTGTAGGTATTTTAAACTTAATAAGTCATTGAATGTAGTAGAAAGTACCTCAAAACGTATGTTTGAATGAAACATCGTGATGTGTGAATGTATCGAAGTTGGCAAATTGCATCATGCCAAAGGTCAAGTTGGATGAACCTCTGACTGTAGGTGTAATTTTTTTATCCGCAGTAGAAGCTTTACACTGGTTGTGGGATTTAAAGCTAAAATTTAACATACAGGCTTTTCACAGGTAGTACCATTGGCGAGCATGGTATAAATTATTACATACCGTACAATGACACTTGCACAATGATTTCTAGAAGAACTAAAAGTTTTAATTTTTCTTGCAAAAACAAAGCCTTTTTTTTCACTAATGAAAGTGTCAATGACACTGTAGCTCAACTTGTTTAAGACATGAACATGTATAGTATATGACACAGCAATGACAAACATCTAGGTAATGACCTGATAACAAAGGTACATGTAAAGTATTGTAAAGATCGGTTCATAAATACAGCCTCTAGCCTGAGCCGTATAGAAGTTGTGTACAAAAAACTGATTGGACCTCATTTTGGTACAAAATGGCCACTGGCAGCCATCTTGAATTTTTGACCACACCCAGAAACACTAGTTCTTGTCCCAAGGTGATAACAAAGGTACCCAAGAAGTTTCGTGAAGATCGGGTCATAAATACAGACTCTAGCCCGAGCCGTATTGACATGTGCACTTACTGTGTATAAGTAGCACTGAATAAATCAAAGTTCATCTAATTTGCATAATTTCAGCACGAGAAAAAACCTGTATTATATGTGATGTATTCCATGTTACTAAACATTCACACAAAAATTTATTCAAATCAGAACTTTTATACAGAAGTTCTATACAAAAAACTGATTGCACTAACTAAAGTACAAAATGGCTGCTGGTGGCCATCTTGAATTTTGGACCACACCCAAAACCACTCGTTCTCGTCCCACAGTGATAACAAAGGTACTCAAGAAGTTTCGTAAAGCTCGGTTCATAAATACGGCCTCTAGCCCGGGCCGTATTGGCATTTGAACTTACAGTGCTGAAAGTAACACTAAATACATCAAAGTTAGTCTAATTTGCATAATTTATGCATGAGAAAAAAACCTGTATTATATGTGATGTATCCCATGGTACTAAACATTCATACAAAAAATTATTCAAATCAGAGCTTTCATATGGAAGTTCTGTGCAAAAATCTGATTGCACCTAATTTTGTACAAAATGGCTGCAGCGGCCATCTTGAATTTCCGACCAGACCCCAAAACAATCGTTCTCGTCTCACAGTGATAACAAAGGTACCCATGATGTTTCGTAAAGATCGGTTCATAAATACGGCCTCTAGCCCGAGCCGTATAGGGATTTGCACTTACAGTGCTGAAAGTAACACTAAATAAATCAAAGTTAGTCTAATTTGCATAATATAAGCACGAGTATCTCATGGTACTAAACATTCATACGAAAAATTATTCAAATCAGAGCTTTCATATGGAAGTTCTGTACAAAAAAAAAATTTCTCAATCGTCGGTACAAAATGGCTGCTGGCAGCCATCTTGAATTTGGGACTGCACCCCAAAACACTCGTTCTCATCCCATGGTCATAACAAAGGTACCCAAGAAGTTTTGTAAAGATTGGTTCATAAATACGGCCTCCAGCACGAGCCATAGCAGCTTGGCACTTACAGCTCTGAAAGTAACACTAAATAAATCAAAGTCAGTCTAATTTGCATAATTTACGCACAAGAAAAAAACCCGTATTATATGTGATGTATCCCATGGTACTAAACATTTATACAAAACTTTATTCAAATCAGAACTTTCATACAGAAGTTCTGTACAAAAAGTTAAAAAATTTATAGTAATTTATATATTTTTTATACTTACCAATGACCCAGACTTAGCTGGTGCTAACTCTAAAAAATCCAGGGCCAAACACAAATTTTGCCCCCCAATCCCCAAAATTTGCATCTAAAACCAAAAGAAATCATGTCCTAAAGGACCTCCATACTTTGCCCTTACTGCGCATGCGCAGTGTCAAGGACGTTCCGAAATTGGCGCCAATTATCATTCTTACTGGCAGTGCCTGGTCAGCGCTATGTACTCAGTGGGGAGGCAAGAGTTCCCAACTCCTGGGAGGGCCATCCCCGTCTGGGTCATTGGTAAGTATAAAAAATATATAAATTACTATAAATTTTTTAACATTTTTATACTGTACCAATGACCCAGACTTAGCTGAATAGTAAAAAGGCTGGAGGGCCTAGGACATAGAAGAAAATCCAATAAGCTCAACTATATAATATAGAGGCAACCCCTCAAGGAGAAAAGGAGTATTAGGCTTTACATGTATCTTTCTTATTTTATGTTAAATTAGAAAGATACAATACCGTTCATAATTGAGCACAATAACATTCATGTTCTCTATTAACATCCAGTATAACCCCTTATACTAATTATTTTTAAAGTAAGCCAATAAATAAAGTTAGTCCAGAGAATTGAGACTCTTTATATTCTTTAAAAGTGTCCGAGGATTGTATATTAACGCCCGTTTGACACTTGACATATACAAATGCTTCACACCGAGCTACACTTTAAAAATAAGACATGAATGAATTTTTAACATTAATATTACACTTTAAAACCATCCCGGAAACGACTCAGAAATACTGACTTCGGAGGAGGCATTCCCTTGCTTTTCACTATAAAGCAGGTGACCTGAGGGAACACCCTCCCCCCCCCCCCCCCCCCTTCCCCTTGCCCTGGGTCAAATAGCCCAGAGCGAAGAGGGCAGCCGGACGGAGTCACTGCCGGAACAAAAAGCCTGCATAACTATAGTTGCAACTGTTTAGTGGACGACATTCTGAGCAACAGATAACGGACCTAAACAATGCAGGTCTCCAGAAATGGACTCAATATTTCTGAGATAAAAATTCGTGAATGTGGATGGCTGAGACCAATAAGCAGCCTTCATTAAATCTGTAATAGCAATACTATTAGCGTAAGCCCAAGAAGTAGAAAGAGCTCTTACTTCATGAGCCGAAATCTTAAGCACAGACTGCTGAGAAGAAGATAAATTTTCATAAGCAGTACGGATAGTTAATTGAATCCATCTAGCAATAGAATGGACCGAAATGTCCTTTCTATTAGGCATCAGAGACAGAAAGAAACGTTTTCGTCCCTTTCTGATAAACTGAGATCTCTGTTTATAGATACGTAACGCTCTAACAGGACAGAGTAAAGGCCTACGCCCGTCTGGAAAACGGAAAAGAGCCTTAATAACAATAGGTTCCGGATATTTATTAGGAGCCTGATTCTTAGCTAAAAATCCCACATTAGTAGTGAAGGTGATAGTGTTCCCGACACTACGATAGTGAGAATCATCCACCGACAGTGCATGAAGCTCACTGACTCTTCTAGCAGAAGAGAAAGCTAAGAGAAAAGCTGTCTTATAAGACAAGAATTTGAAATCTACTGTCCCAAGAGGTTCAAATGGCTTTTCCTTCAGTTTAAGAAGAACCCAAGCTAAATTCCACTTAGGAATTAACCTAAGAGTTCTGGGTCTATTTATCGAGAAGTTTCTTACCAACTTAGATAAAGAGACATTAGATCCAATTTGTAAACTATCATGATGTGCATAGGTATCAGATAACATAGACCTATAACCCTTAATAGTAACAGGCTGCAGTTTGATTTTGTCAAACAAGTATACTAGAAAGTTTGCAATGTCTGGTATGGAGGGATCAAAAATATCAACAGAATGATCCCTACACCAACGACGAAAAACCTTCCACTTAGCCGCATAGTTTAGCGAAGAGGAGGTCCTCCTACAGTTAGAAATCGCGTCCACTGCTCGTCCTGTAAAGTGCTTGCCATGCAAGAAGGACCGCACAACGGAAAAACGTGAAGGTTGAGACCTTGCGGGTTGTGATGGAGTTGACGCGATTTCCCCTGCGAAAGAAGATCCTCCCGTGGAGGAAGCTTTCGCGGTAGGTCCCACAACAGACACCTGAGTAGATTTATCCACGGTCTCTGTGGAGACAGAGATGCTACCAACAGAATCTTGCACTGAGATTGTTTTATCTTTAGCAATACTTGCTGAATTAACGACGCTGGAGGATACGCATATCCTATCATTCCGTCCCAAGGGATCGACAGAGCGTCTACTGCAAATGCTCTTGGATCCGGACACGGAGACACATACGTCTGCAACTGATTGTTGAGATGTGTCGCAAATAAGTCTATCATTGGCCGTTCCCATTGGTAGCAAATCTGATTGAATACTTGTTTGTTGAGAGTCCACTCGGACGGCAACAAGCGACCCTTTCGTGAAAGGGAGTCTGCTAGTACGTTCAGACGACCCGGTATATGACGGACCGAAAGAAGAACCTGATGTTCTAGAGCAAACAGAAGGATTCTTTCCGTTAGATTGAACAACGGAATTGAATGAGTGCCTCCCTGATTCCGTATATACGCCACTACTGTCGTATTGTCGGATAGGATTTGGACATGAGCATTGTGAATAATGTTCATCCAATGACGTAACACAAGCCAAATTGACATCATTTCCTTGATGTTTATGTGCTTGCCCAGGAATTGCAGATCCCAAAGACCCTGGCATCTCGAATCCGTTGGGATCAATGATGCACCCCAACCTGTTTGACTGGCATCCGTCATAATGGTAAAACTCGGATCCGGCAACTGCAGCGGAACTCCCTGAGTTAACCACTGAATGTTTGCTCAAGTCTGAATCTCTCATTTCACTTGATCTGACAAGAGAACGTCTATGTCGAGCGAATGAATTTTCACACTCCAATTCTGAGTCAAGAAAATTTGGAGAGGACGCGTGCGTAACCGCCCCATCGGAATGAGATCCGCAGCGGCTCCGCACAGACCTATCAGTCTCATAAACTCCCTCGCTGTAACTTTGTCTGCGTGCAGACAATAGCAAGCGTAACAACTGACTAATTTCGCTCTGGTAAACGGCAGACGAACGAGATTGTTGTGCGTCTCGAAGCTCATTCCCAGATGTGTGAATGACTTGGACGGTACCAGATCCGACTTCTCCTCGTTTATTATAAAACCGAGACGTCGGAGCAATAGAAGTAGATTCTGCACATCGTTCTGAAGCGTTAACTCGTTGCCGTACCTTTGAAGAATGTCGTCCAGGTAGGCCGACGTTACCGCAGACGAATGAGCTCGGAAATACATCATTACCGAGTTCATTACCCGAGTGAAAGCCCAGGGTGCTAGATTCAATCCGAAGCACATCGCCCGGAATTGATACACCACCCCTAGGACTGCGAAGCGTAGATACTTTCTGAATGTCGGATGTACCATGACGTGAAAGTACGCATCTTTGAGATCTATGCTTGTTGCATAATCGTTCACCCGAATACTCGCTCTGACCGATCGAATCGTCTCCATATAAAACTTCGGAGCGACGATCAGCTTGTTTATCCAGCTCAAATCTATGACTGGACGGAACGAGCCGTCTGGTTTCGGAACCAGAAACAGATGGCTGTAGAATCCCGGTGTCTCCTGGTTTTCTACGACCTCTACCGCGTTCTTCATTAAAAGAGACTGCACCTCTGATAACAGAGCATCTCTTTTTTGCGGATTTGACGGAAGTTGAGTCCATTTTGGACTTCGAGTTAATGGAGGCTTTCGTTTGAAGGATATCTTTAGACCTTCCGAAATCACACCTCTCACCCAAGGGTCGTCCGTAATCGACGCCCACTCTTGTGAAAAACTCGACAACCTTCCGCCAACCGGTACGCGATAGAGGTTGAAGCCATCACCTCCTGGACCTGCGAGGCCTGTGGTAGGAGAAACCACGTCCTCCACGACCTGCACCTCGTCCCGTCGACCTCGGGGCATCTGACCGGTTGTCCCAGCCCGAAGGACGTCCCGAACGTGAGTCGCTGCCTTGACGGTCTCTTGAATAAGACCAAGAGGACGCACCGGAACCTCTATAGGAACCTCTCTTGGGCGCATTAGACCCAGAAGTGCCTGTCTCACTCTTATCTGCCGTGTCCGACTTCTTAGAAGCAGATTTGAACAGCAGAGAATCCAAAGCTTTCTTTGTAATTTTATCGTAAATTGCAGAAAGCTTGCCGTCGAAGAGAAGTTCTCCGGAGACCGAAGCGACTCTGAGAGAGTTCTTCACCTTACTATCCACGAGTGTGGATGTAGCTAGGGCTGCGTCACGTCTAACCAACTCCAGGTTTGCCACTGAAAGGGCGGAGTTACACATGGAATAAGCTACTGCCCTTGAAAGAAGTCTTAAAGAGGATTGTATATCCTGGAATTCTTTCCCTTGAAGACGCAGTGATAACGCCTTAGTAAGGTGGTCTGCGTAAGATAAGGCATCTAAACTGGCTCTGTTAGACGAAATAGTTGTTTCCAACACCGCGGTTGGAATAGACGCCGACGACGGTAATGATAATTCTAAGTCTTCCGCCTCGTCGTCCATACGCAGAGGAACTCTCGGGATACCCTGTCCTTCCGTATCGAATTTATTCCTTGCATTAATGAAAGGCAGGTTGAGAGTATTGGCGGACAAGAAACCTGCTTTTCCTGTTTTGGAAGCAAGTTTGAATATAGCGTCGTTCAATAATTCAAATGTTCTTGCAACATTATTGGACTGAGACGGAAACTCGGGAGCGATGTCCCTGAACCGCTCAAAGAAATCAGAGTCCAATGACGCTATAATTCTCTTGTCCAGAACCGCAGCAGTCTGGCCCGACAGAACAACTTGAGGAAGAAAGTGCCGGATGAAGTCCACGGCAGCTTTATGTTGTTCCGAAAGGGATAGCTCCAAGTCATCCGTATCCCTTTCACCATCCGGTCGGACCTCATGATGCTCCCAGTCATCCGCCCCCGATGCTTCGGCGGAGCGTACCGACCCAGCGCCGTCGGATAATTCCCGATCCGACACCGTTTCTGTCGGTTGCTGGGATGCTGCGATAAGTTGTGCTATTTGCACAAGCACGTCCGACATCGAGGCCTGCGGAGGCGCAGTCTTTCGCTGCTTCGCCGAGGGCAGCTCCGCATCTGGTGACTCCCGCATACTCTTCCTATGCGAATGTCCGGAGTCCACCGGCCTCGTGTCCCTGGCTACCGGATGGCGTGACCTGGTCGCCGAAGAATCCCTGATCGGCGAAGCTGGTAAAATATCGGCGGTCACGTAGCCAAGGTGCGGTTGTGTGCGCTGATGAGAGGAAGAAGCCTGAGCAGTCTCCGCGGACTGCCTATACAACGGAGCGTCCCGAGCGACGAACGTGTGCTCCGCTTGCGACACATTTTGTACCACAACATCTGGTCCCAGATGTTGTTGTACAAGAGAGGGGCCTCTCTCACTCGCGGCCCGGCTGGACCTGGACGAGCTAGGAACCGGACTCGAAGGCTTCCTCCGATCTCTCCTACTATCCGACGTCACTGGGTGTGCACGTTGAATGATTATAGTGCTCGCATCACCCAACATTTCCTCCTGGACTGCATCGGACGAACCCGGCTGCCGAACCATTCGGTGAATGGACGCTACACCGGGCGAGCTAGCGGACGACATTTGTTTTATCTCCATGAGCACTTTTGCCGCTAGCTCTGTATTCATTTGTGACGACGGAAGCGCACTTGCGGAAGATAACATGGAAACATCACCCTGTTCTTGTTCCTCTGAAATAGAAACTTATAGAGTAGAGTGACCCTGCGGAGAAAGAGCCGGCATAGCCCTTTCTCCACTAACAACATATCGTGACACACGTTTCCAATGTTTGTCATCCCAATATTGACATATAGAACAGGGATTAGTGCGAGAACACTGACTACAATTAATACAATGATCATGAAAGTCAGAGGAAGATTTCTTCCTATTACAATTTGAACAATATCCTTTCATTGTGAAAAGTCAACAAGTCCTAGTTACTCGCACAAACCCCTAACACAAAGATACATAATAACATGATCCATTAATAATGAAAAAACAATTGAAAATCAAAATAATTTTTGAAAAATATTTTTTCAGCGAAGCCCATGTTTCTGAAAAGTAACGTTGAGCCCCAATGGATCCCAAGGCTAAGTGTGGTCAAAAATTTTAAAATTATATTAAATAATTAATGCAACACTTACGGATAATAATAATGTATCTTATAGTGAGATAAACTACTCCAAAGGCAAACAGCCCCCCTCAAAAGAGACTGTTGCCAATGTAAACAAACAGTGTAAAAACACCAGAAAACATGACTCCAGGCACTGACAAAACTGGCCCGAAATCAGTCATCAAAATTACACTCCATCTGATGCAAGACAAAGACTCCCAGGGGAGAATCTGCAGAACATCAGATGGAAGATGCAGAACACAACGTTTATACACCCATGGGTGAAAACGTAACTATGGGGAAAATAACAGAATACATTCTGTAACCAAGCTAACTCTCCCAAGAGAATTTAGAAATGATCTTTCTCAAAAATATGCCAAAAGCATAGGAGAATAGCAAGGGGGGACTTAGAAGACCAGGGGAGAGGAAACACTGAATAAGCAGTGCAACTTTATAGCAAGAATGACAACAAGAGGCCCATGCCTCGAAAATAGGCAACTTAACATAATTTCATAAAAAATTTTAAGTACAGCCCTGATTATTTTTTGTCACTCCTTTTTCCTCTCCTCCTTCTATATCCTCCTTAGAATCAACATTTCTCCAATAATTACGTGTCTGGCATCCTTTAAACTGAGATTTACAAGCACAAAGATCAGTGAGATGTTGACTGATGAAGGGCCAAACAGAGAATGATAATTGGCGCCAATTTCGGAACGTCCTTGACACTGCGCATGCACAGTAAGGGCAAAGTATGGAGGTCCTTTAGGACATGATTTCTTTTGGTTTTAGATGCAAATTTTGGGGATTGGGGGGCAAAATTTGTGTTTGGCCCTGGATTTTTCAGAGTTAGCACCAGCTAAGTCTGGGTCATTGGTACAGTATAAAAATACTGATTTTTGCATCATCGGTACAAAATGGCCACTGGCAGCCATCTTGAATTTCGGACCACACCTAAAAACACTCGTTCCCGTCCCAGGGTCATAACAAAGGTACACAAGAAGTTTCGTAAAGATCGGTTGATAAATACGACCTCTAGCCCGAGCCATAGCCAATTGTTGACGTATGGACAGACAGACAGATGGACAGACGGATGGACAACGGGCCATGACAATAGCTCAAATTTGACTTCATCAAAGTTGAGCTAAAAATCAATTTACCCTATGCCTTGTGTAAAGGTCTGTGCAACTTATAAAAGTTGCTATTCAAATTTTATTATTTTTTTTATATTTACCTCAAAACATTGTTTTTCTGTTACAGTTCATTTGGGGATATCTCTGAGCACACACCAATGAATTTGAAAAAAATGAACCGCCAATTAAAAATTTTGGATCAGAAGAATTATTCTGACTGGTTGAAGCTGAAGGTTAGTAAGCTATTTATCAATAGCAACCATAAGAAAGATACCAGTTGATCCATAGAAACCATTTTCCTGCTCACCCAGCATATAATTTGTTTCAAACAACCTGTTTCATATTACCACTTGTTCAACACTGTACTTGATCAACACTATTAAGTGTTATACTGTGACTCCATCATCTTAATGCCCATGCCTTCCCATTTTGTAAATCAATAAAATGCTAAAAAGTTAAAAAATTTATAGTAATTTATATATTTTTTATACTTACCAATGACCCAGACTTAGCTGGTGCTAACTCCACAAAAACCAGGGCCAAACACAAATTTTGCCCCCCAATCCCCAAAATTTGCATCCAAAACAAAAAGAAATCATGTCCTAAAGGACCTCCATAGTACGACTCTACTGCGCATGCGCAGTGACGCAGTCGTCCCGAAATTGGCGCCAAATATCATTCTTACTGGCAGTGCCTGGTCAGCGCTATGTACTCAGCGGGGAGGCAAGAGTTCCCAACTCAGGGAGGGCCATCCCCGTCTGGGTCATTGGTAAGTATAAAAAATATATAAATTACTATAAATTTTTTAACATTTTTATACTGTACCAATGACCCAGACTTAGCTGAATAGTAAACAGGCTGGAGGGCCTAGGACATAGAGGAAAATCCAATAAGCTCAATTATAAAATAAAGAGGTAACCCCTTAAGGAGAAAAGGAGTATTAGGCTTTACATGTATCTTTCTTATTTAATATTTAAATTAGAAAGATACACTACCCTTAATAATTGAGCACAATAACATTCATGTTCTCTATTAACATCCAGTATAACCTTTATACTAATTATTTTTAAAGCAAGCCAATAAATAAAGTAGTCCAGAGAATTGAGACTCTTTATAATCATTTAAAAGTGTCCGAGTATTGTATATTAAAGCCCGTTTGACACTTGACATATACAAATGCTTCACACCGAGCTACACTTTAAAAATAAGACATGAATGAAATTAAACATTAATATTACACTTTAAAACCATCCCGGAAGCGACTCAGAAATACTGTCTTGGAGGAGGCATTCCCTTGCTTTTCACTATAAAGCAGGTGACCTAAGGGAACACCCGCCCCCCCCCCCCCTTCCCCTTGCCCTGGGTCAAATAGCCCAGAGCGAAGAGGGCAGCCGGACGGAGTCACTGCCGGAACAGAAAGCCTGCATAACTATAGTTGCAACTGTTTAGTGGACGACATTCTGAGCAACAGATAACGGACCTAAACAATGCAGGTCTCCAGAAATGGACTCAATATTTCTGAGATAAAAATTAGTAAATGTGGATGGCTGAGACCAATAAGCAGCCTTCATTAAATCTGTAATAGCAACACTATTAGCATAAGCCCAGGAAGTAGAAAGAGCTCTTACTTCATGAGCAGAAATCTTAAGCACAGACTGCTGAGAAGAAGATAAATCTTCATACGCAGTACGGATAGTTAACTGAATCCATCTAGCAATAGAATGGACTGAAATGTCCTTTCTATTAGGCATCAAAGACAGAAAGAAACGTTTCCGTCCCTTTCTGATGAACTGAGATCTCTGTTTATAGATACGTAGTGCTCTAACAGGACAGAGTAAAGGCCTACGCCCGTCTGAAGACGGAAGAGCCTTAATAACAATAGGTTCCGGATATTTATTAGGAGCCTGATTCTTAGCTAAAAAACCGACATTAGTAGTGAAGGTGATAGTGTTCCCAACACTACGATAATGAGAATCATCCACCGATAGTGCATGAAGCTCACTGACTCTTCTGGCAGAAGAGAAAGCTAAGAGAAAAGCTGTCTTATAAGATAAGAATTTGAAATCTATTGTCCCAAGAGGTTCAAATGGCTTTTCCTTCAATTTAAGGAGAACCCAAGCTAAATTCCACTTAGGAATTAATCTAAGAGTTCTGGGTCTATTTATCGAAAAGTTTCTAACCAATTTCGATAAAGAGACATTAGATCCAATTTGTAAACTATCATGATGTGCATAGGTATCAGATAACATAGATCTATAACCCTTTATAGTAACAGGTTGCAGTTTGATTTCGTCAAACAAGTATACTAGAAAGTTAGCAATGTCTGGTATAGAGGGATCAAATATATCAACAGAATGATCCCTACACCAACGACGGAAAACCTTCCACTTAGCCACATAGTTTAGCGAAGAGGAGGTCCTCCTACAGTTAGAAATCGCGTCCACTGCTCGTCCTGTAAAGTGCTTGCCATGCAAGAAGGACCGCACAACGGAAAAACGTGAAGGTTGAGACCTTGCGGGTTGTGATGCAGTTGGCGCGATTTCCCCTGCCAAAGAAGATCCTCTCGTGGAGGGAGCTTCCGCGGTAGGTCCCACAACAGACACCTGAGTAGATTTATCCACGGTCTCTGTGGCGACAGAGATGCTACCAACAGAATCTTGCATTGAGATTGTTTTATCTTTAGCAATACTTGTTGAATTAACGGCGCTGGAGGATACGCATATCCTATCATTCCGTCCCAAGGGATCGATAGAGCGTCTACTGCAAATGCCCTTGGATCCGGACACGGGGACACATACGTCTGCAACTGATTGTTGAGATGTGTCGCAAATAAGTCTATCATTGGCCGTTCCCATTGGTAGCAAATCTGATTGAATACTTGTTTGTTGAGAGTCCACTCCGACGGCAACAAGCGACCCTTTCGTGAAAGGGAGTCTGCTAGCACATTCAGACGACCCGGTATGTGACGGACCGAAAGAAGAACGTGATGTTCCAACGCAAACAGAAGGATTCTTTCCGTTAGATTGAACAACGGAACTGAATGAGTGCCTCCCTGATTCCGTATATACGCCACTACTGTCGTATTGTCGGATAGGATTTGGACATGAGCATCGTGAATAATGTCCATCCAGTGACGTAACGCAAGCCAAATTGACATCATTTCCTTGATGTTTATGTGCTTGCACAGGAATTGCGGATCCCAAAGACCCTGGCATCTCGAATCCGTTGGGATTAATGATGCACCCCAACCTGTTTGACTGGCATCCGTCATAATGGTAAAACTCGGATCCGGCAACTGCAGCGGAACTCCTTGAGTTAACCACTGAATGTTTGCCCAAGTCTGAATCTCTTGTTTCACTTGATCTGACAAGAGAACGTCTACATCGAGCGAATGAATTTTCACACTCCAATTCTGAGCCGGAAAATTTGAAGAGGCCGTGTGCGTAGCCGTCCCATCGGAATGAGATCCGCGGCGGCTCCGCACAGACCTATCAGTCTCATAAATTCTCTCGCTGTGACTTTGTCTGTATTTAGACAATAGCGAGCGTAACAACTGACTAATTTCGCTCTGGTTAACGGCAGACGAACGAGATTGTTGTGCGTCTCGAAGCTCATTCCCAGATGAGTGAATGACTTGGACGGCACCAGATCCGACTTCTCCTCGTTTACTATGAAACCGAGACGTCGGAGCAATAGAAGAAGATTCTGAACATCGTTCTGAAGCGTTAACTCGTTGCCGTACCTCTGAAGAATGTCGTCCAGGTAGGCCGACGTTACCGCAGACGAATGAGCTCGGAAGTAGATCATTACCGAGTTCATTACCCGAGTGAAAGCCCAGGGTGCTAGATTCAATCCGAAGCACATGGCCCGGAACTGATACACCACTCCTAGGACTGCGAAGTGTAGATACTTTCGGAATGTCGGATGTACCATGACGTGAAAGTACGCATCTTTGAGATCTATGCTCGTTGCATAATCGTTCACCCGAATACTCGCTCTGACCGATCGAATCGTCTCCATATAAAACTTCGGAGCGACGATCAGCTTGTTTATCCAGCTCAAATCTATGACTGGACGGAACGAGCCGTCTGGTTTCGGAACCAGAAACAGATGGCTGTAGAATCCCAGTGATTCCTGGTTTTCTACGACCTCTACCGCGTTCTTCATTAAAAGAGACTGCACCTCTGATAGCAGAGCGTCTCTTTTCTGAGGGTTTGACGGAAGATGAGTCCACTTTGGACTTCGAGTTAATGGAGGCTTTCGTTTGAAGGATATCTTTAGACCTTCCGAAGTCACTCCTCTCACCCACGGGTCGTCCGTAATCGACGCCCACTCTTGAGAAAAACTCGACAACCTTCCGCCAACCGGAACGCGATAGAGGTTTGAGCCATCACCTCCTGGATCTGCGAGGCCTGCGGTAGGAGAAACCACGTCTTCCACGACCCGCACCTCGCCTCGTCGACCTCGGGGCGTCCGACCGATTGTCCCGGCCTGAAGGACGTCCCGAACGAGAGTCGCTATCCTGACGGTCTCTCGAATAAGAGCTAGAGGACGCACCGGAACCTCTATAGGAACCTCTCTTGGGCGGATAAGACCCAGAAGTGCCCGCCTTATTCGTGTCTGCTGTATCCGACCTTTTAGGAGCGGATCTAAACAACAGAGAATCACTAGCTTTCTTTTTAATATTATCATAAATAGCGGAAAGCTTGCCGTCAAAGAGAAGATCTCCTGAGACCGAAGCGACTCTAAGAGAGTTCTTCACCTTAGAATCCACTAGTGTGGATGTAGACAGGGCTGCATCACGTCTAACCAACTCCAAATTTGCCACTGAAAGGGCGGAGTTACACGTGGAATAAGCTACTGCCCTTGAAAGAAGTCTTAAGGAGGATTGTATATCCTGAAACTCTTCCCCTTGAAGACGCAGTGATAATGCCTTCGTAAGGTGATCTGCGTAAGATAAGGCATCTAAATTGGCTCTGTTAGACGCAATAGCTGTTTCCAACACTGCGGTTGAAATAGAAGCTGACGACGGTAATGATAGCTCTAAGTCTTCCGCCTCGTCGTCCATACGCAGAGGAACTCTCGGTATACCCTGACCTGCCGTGTCGAATTTATTCCTTGCATTAATGAAAGGCAGGTTGAGAGTATTTGCGGACAAGAAGCCTGCTTTCCCTGTCCTGGAAGCAAGTTTAAAAATAGCGTCGTTCAATAATTCAAATGTTCTTGCAACATTATTGGACTGCGACGGAAACTCGGGAGCGATGTCCCTGAACCGCTCGAAAAAATCAGAGTCCAATGACGCTATAATTCTCCTGTCCGGAAGCGCAGCAGTCTGGCCCGACGGAACAACTTGAGGAAGAAAGTGCCGGATGAAGTCTACGGCAGCTTTGTGTTGTTCCGAAAGGGATAGCTCCAATTCATCCGTATCCCTTTCACCATCCGGTCGGACCTCCCGATGTTCCCGGTCGTCCGCCCCCGATGCTTCGGCGGAGCGTACCGACCCAGCGCCGTCGGATAATTCTCGATCCGACACCGTCTCTGTCGGCTGCTGGGATGCTGCGATAAGCTGTGCTATCTGCACTAGAATGTCCGACGTCGAGACCTGCGGAGGAGCGGTCTTTCGCTGCTTTGCCGAGGGCAGCTCCGCATCAGATGGCTCCCGCATACTTTTCCTATGCGAACGTCCGGAGTCCATCGGTCTCGAATCCCTGGCTGCCGGATGGTGTGACCTGGTCGCCGAATAATCCTTCATCGGCGAAGCTGGCAAAATATCGGAGGTCACGCAGCCAAGGTGCGGTCGTGTGCGCCGGCGAGAAGAGGAAGCCTTAACAGTCTCTGCGGACTGCTTATACAACGGAGCGTCCCGAGCGACGGACGTATGCTCCGCTAAAGACACATTTTGTACCACAACATCTGGTCCCAGATGTTGTTGTACGAGAGAGGGGCCTCTCTCGCTCGCGGCCCGGCTGGACCTGGACGAGCTAGGAACCGGACTAAAAGGCTTCCTCCGTTCTCGTTCACTATCCGCCGTCACTGGGTGTGCATCTATTATTTTTATAGTGCTCGCATCACCCAAAATTTCCTCTTGGACCGCATCGGACGAACCCGGCTGCCGAACCATTCGGTGAATGGACGCTACACCGGGCGAGCTAGCGGACGACATTTGTCTAATCTCCATGAGCACTTTTGCCGCTAGCTCTGTATTTAATTGTGACGACGGACGCACACTTGAAGAAGATAACATGGAAACATCACCCTGTTCTGGTTCCTCTGAAATAGAAACTGAGAGAGTAGAGTGACCTTGTGGAGAAAGAGCCGGCATCGCTCTTTCTCCAGAAACAACATATCGTGACACACGTTTCCAATGTTTCTCATCCCAATGTTCACATACAGGACAGGGATTAATGCGAGAACACTGACTACAATTAATGCAATAATCATGAAAGTCAGAGGAAGATTTCTTCCTATTACAATTTGAACAAGTTCCCTTCATTGTGAAAGAACAACAATAAGTCCTAGTTACTCGCAAAAACCCCTGACACAAAGATACATAATAACATGATCCATTAATAAATGAAAAAACAATTGCAAAACAAAATAATTTTGAAAAAATATTTTTTTCAGAGAAGCCCAAGTTGCTGAAAAGTAACGTTGAGCCCCGATGGATCCGATGGCAAAGTGTGGTCAAAAATTTTAAAATTATATAAAATAATTAATGAGACACTTTCGGATAATATAAATGTATCTTATAATGAGATAAACTACCTCAAAGGCAAACAGCCCTCCTCAAAAAAGGCTGTTGCCAATGAAAACAAACAGTGTAAACACAGAAGAAAACATGACTCCAGGCACTGAAAAAACTGGCCCGGAATCAGTCATCAATTACACTCTATCTGATGCAAAACAGAGACTCCCAGGGGAGAATCTGCAGAACATCAGATGGAAGATGCAGAACACAAACGTTATACACCCATGGGTGAAAACGTAACTATGGGGAAAATAACAGAAAACATTCTGTAACCAAGCAACTCTCCCAGGGAATTTTTAGAAATGAAACATCTCAAAAATATGCCAAAAGCATGGGAGAATTGCAAGGGGGGACTTTAGAAGGTTAGGGGAGAGGAAACACTGAATAAGCAGTGCAACAATTAGCAAGAATGACAACAAGAGGCGTTTGCCTCGAAAATAGGCAACTTAACATAATTTCAACAAAAAATTTTAAGTACAGCCCTGATTATTTTTTGCCACTTCTTTTTTCCTCTCCTCCTTCTATCCTCCTTAGAATCACATTTTCTCCAAGAATTACGTGTCTGGCATCCTTTAAACTGAGATTTACAAGCACAAAGATCAGTGAGATGTTGACTGATGAAGGGCCAAACAGAGAATGATATTTGGCGCCAATTTCGGGACGACTGCGTCACTGCGCATGCGCAGTAGAGTCGTACTATGGAGGTCCTTTAGGACATGATTTCTTTTTGTTTTGGATGCAAATTTTGGGGATTGGGGGGCAAAATTTGTGTTTGGCCCTGGTTTTTGTGGAGTTAGCACCAGCTAAGTCTGGGTCATTGGTACAGTATAAAAATATAAAATTTTAACAAAAGGATTACTCACAGTTTCCAGCATTTTCTCCATTTCAGTACTGTGTAACTTTTGCTGTTCTAATTTTTGCTGCTCTGTAGCAGAGTGTAATTTAGAAATCTACAATATACAGCAAACAAGACTATCAGCAGAGCTGATGGATGCTCCCTGAATATGAACCCCAAAATAAGGTATGACCGTGATAGTTTGTACTACAATGGAAAGAAACTCTATCAAACACCTGTAGCTGGCAACATTTCAGTGAAAATAGACTGTGGACAAGCCTGCAAATACTTTTTTGTTTTAATGCATGCAGACATGAGAACAGTTGAAAACTTAGAAGTCTGAAATGGTCGGCAAAGAGCCGACCTCTTGGCGGTAGGTCATGTTGGGAGAGGGCCAACTCCCTCCCATAGTTGAGAAAACTTTTGAAAATGCATAGTACTGAGTGATTTAGAGAGCCCTCTAGATTAAAAAAATCCCCAATTTTTTTTTCAAGATTCACAATTCTAGTATTAGCCATAAAAGGGAATACAGATGCCTGTCACTCATCTGGGCACAGTACTATATGTATCTGAGTATACATGTATCTGTGAATATTATACAGTAAGCCATAAAACAATGTCATTTTCTATTTCACCTATTCCTGATACAATGCAAAGTTGAACTTCTTTTTAACATTGCTGCCATCAAACCAATCACCTTCTTTGATAATTGTGTATATTTCAATGCTTTGTAAATTTACTGAATAAAAACGGGAAGTGTAAAAATCTTTTCTTTGTTTGTAGTGTAAACATGTGAATGGTTTTCATTGGTTTTACCTCTAACTGTGAACTAATGAGAGCATCATGAATTGACAAATCAGAGAGCATGTTGCAGATGCTGTTTGGATGAACCAGTGATACCAGTGCTCTACAGTTTGTATCACCTTTCTGACCAGATGTTTGAAAACCTTGCAACTATCACGATCATTACAATCTCTGACTCTCCACCCCCACCCAATTTTCTCAATGGATTTGCACATGCCCCCAAAATGACCAGATTGGCTCTTGAAAAGCAGAAATCAGCCAAAAAGTGGAAAATTCTCATGCCTGTGCATGTCATGACTGATAACGATCTGTGACTTTGAAGTTATAACCGCGGGTCAAGGTCATGGCACATAGTGGTGTCATGAACAAGCACTGGATGAAGTATGAACATGATTTACCAGGCTAAAAACTTTTATTTATTTATTGGTGTTTAAGGTCACATATTTCTGCACAATGGCTAATCGGGACCACAACAAGGAGATAAGGTCAAGTTTAGACAATTGTTTATACCCATGTTGCCCACTGTACAGGACTTCTACCCAAGCATTGGTAACTGGGGACCTATTTTATCAGTAAAACAGAGCTTCATTTCCCAGGGTTCACACAGGGGAAAACATTTTATGGGACAGACAAAATTTGAAAGGATACACAGTCTATGCCCTTGATCTTGGGAGTTGACCTTGCATCATGAGTCATGGGCAAGCATTGTGTAAATTATAAGATCTGACCATTGAATCATTTTGTATGAACTGGACAAAGTACGGATGGATAAATGGACCCTGACCTTGACCTTGGGTCAAGATCAGGACACAACCTTGCATCATAAGCAATCATTGTATGAAGTATGAACAAGATCAGTCAACTGAAACAATTTTCCTGACCCAGACAAAGTTAAAACATGCTAATGGTCTGTAATCGTAAAGTTCTGACCTTGGGTCAAGGTCATAATACACACTCCTGCCAAAAGCAATCACTCAGTGACATTTGAACAAGATCGGTCAACTGAATAACATTTAATGGACAAGGCAAAGTTAGAATGGACAGAAAGACAGATGGGCATATGGCAAAACAAAATGACTACTACATACCTACACAAAAAACAAGAGGCCCCAAGGGGCCTCTGAGGGCACTCACCTGACATGGTAGCCTAAATATCAACCCAGAGAATTGATTTCAACAAGTTGCATCTGCTCCTCCTAAGAAAAGCTTATACCAAATATCCAAAGATTCTGACCAGTGGATCTAAAAAAAAAAGATTTTTAAAGAATATTCCTCATATTGAACAGGGAGCCCATATATGAACCCAGGGACTTGGCTTTAACAAACTTGAATCTCACCCCCCCCCCCCTAAGGATGCTGCACACCAAATATCAAAACATTCCGACTGCTGGATCTGAAGAAGAAGATTTTTAAAGAAAAGTCCTCATTTTGAACTAAGTTACAATTCGAGCTCCCACATTGAGTCCAAATATGGACCTAGGGACATGGCTTGAACAAACTTGAATCTCACCCCCTAAGGATGCTGCATACCAAATATCAAAACATTCTGACTGCTGGATCTGAAGAAGATTTTTAAAGAAAATTCCTCATTTTGAACTAAGTTATAATTCGGGCTACCACAGTGAGCCCAAATATGAACCCAGGGACTTGGATTGAACAAACTTGAATCTCACCCCCCTAAGCATGGTGCATACCCAATATCAGAAGATTCTGCCTGCTGGATCTTGAGAAGAAGATTTTCAAAGAAATTTGCCTGAAATGCACTAAGTTCAAATTTGGGCTCCTATACTGAGCCCAAATATAAACCCAGGTGGCCGATTTGAACAAACTTGAATCAAATCCACCCCACAATGTTGCATACCAAATATCAAAAGATTCTGCCTTCTGGATCTGGAGAAGAAGATTTTTTAAGAAATATGCCTGAAATGCACTAAGTTCAAATTTGGGCTCCTATACGGAGCCCAAATATAAACCCAGGGGGCCGATTTGAACAAACTTGAATCAGATCCACCCCACAATGTTGCTTACCAAATATGAAAAGATTCTGAAGCTGGATCTGGAGAAGAAGATTTTTTAAGAAATTTGCCTGAAATGCACTAAGTTCGAATTCGAACTTCTATAGTGAGCCCAAATATGAAACTAGGAAGCTGATTTGAACAAACTTGAATCAGATCCACCCCACAATGTTGCATACCAAATATCAAAAGATTCTGCCTGCTGGATCTGGAGAAGAAGATTTTTTAATAAATTTGACCGAAATGCACTAAGTGCGAATTCGGGCTTCTATATTAAGCCCAAATATGAATCCAGGGGTCTGATTTGAACAAACTTGAATCAGATCCACCCCGCAATGTTGCAGACCAAATATCAAAAGATTCTGCGTGCTGGATCTGGAGAAGAAGATTTTTGAAGAAATTTGCCCGAAATGCACTAAGTTTGAATTCGAGCTTCTATAGTGATCCCAAATATGAATCCAGGGGGCCGATTTGAACAAACTTGAATCAGATCCACCCCGCAATGTTGCATACCAAATATCAAAAGATTCTGCCTGCTGGATCTGGAGATGATTTTTTAAGAAATTTGCCTGAAATGCACTAAGTTTGAATTCGAGCTTCTATAGTAAGCCCAAATATGAATCTAGTTAGCCGATTTGAACAAATTTGCATCAGATCCATCCCACAATGTTGCATACCAAATATCAAAAGATTCTGCCTGCTGGATCTGGAGAAGAAAATTTTTTAAGAAATTTGCCTGAAATGCACTAAGTTCGAATTCGAGCTTCTATAGTGAGCCCAAATATGAATCTAGGAAGCCGATTTGAACAAACTTGAATCAGATCCATCCCACAATGTTCCATACCAAATATCAAAAGATTCTGCCTGCTGGATCTGGAGAAGAAGATTTTTTAAGAAATTTGCATGAAATGCACTAAGTTCAAATTCGAGCTTCTATAGTGAGCCCAAATATGAATCTAGGAAGCCGATTTGAACAAACTTGAATCAGATCCACCCCACAATGTTGCTTACCAAATATGAAAAGATTCTGCCTGCTGGATCTGGAGAAGAAGATTTTTTAAGAAATTTGCATGAAATGCACTAAGTTCAAATTCGAGCTTCTATAGTGAGCCCAAATATGAATCTAGGAAGCCGATTTGAACAAACTTGAATCAGATCCACCCCACAATGTTGCATACCAAATATCAAAAGATTCTGCCTGCTGGATCTGGAGAAGAAGATTTTTTACGAAATTTGCCTAAATGCACTAAGTTCGAAATCGGGCTCCTATACTGAGCCCAAATATAAACCCAGGGGGCCGATTTGAACAAACTTGAATCAGATCCACCCTACAATGTTGCATACCAAATATCAAAATATTCTGCCTGCTGGATCTGGAGAAAAAGATTTTTTAAGAAATTTGCCTGAAATGCACTAAGTTCGAAATCGGGCTCCTATACTGAGCCCAAATATTAACCCAGGGAGCCGATTTGAACAAACTTGAATCAGATCCACCCCACAATGTTGCTTACCAAATATGAAAAGATTCTGCCTGCTGGATCTGGAGAAGAAGATTTTTTAAGAAATTTGCCTGAAATGCACTAAGTTCGAATTCGGGCTTCTATAGTAAGCCCAAATATGAATCCAGGGGGCCGGTTTGAACAAACTTGAATCAGATCTACCCCGCAACGTTGCATACCAAATATCAAAAGATTCTGCCTGCTGGATCTGGAGAAGAAGATTTTTTAAGAAATTTGCCTGAAATGCACTAAGTTCGAATTCGAGCTCCTATAGTGAGCCCAAATATGAATCTAGGGAGCCGATTTGAACAAACTTGAATCAGATCCACCCTACAATGTTGCATGCCAAATATCAAAAGATTCTGCCTGCTGGGTCTGGAGAAGAAGATTTTCAAAGAAATTTGCCTGAAATGCAGTAAGTTCAAATTTGGGCTCCTATACTGAGCCCAAATATAAACCCAGGGGGCCGATTTGAACAAACTTGAATCAGATCCACCCCACAATGTTGCATACCAAATATCAAAAGATTCTGCCTTCTGGATCTGGAGAAGAAGATTTTTTAAGAAATTTGCCTGAAATGCACTAAGTTCGAAATCGGGCTCCTATACTGAGCCCAAATATGAACCCAGGGGGCCGATTTGAACAAACTTGAATCAGATCCACCCTACAATGTTGCATACCAAATATCAAAAGATTCTGCCTGCTGGATCTGGAGAAGAAGATTTTTTAATGTTTTTCCCATTGCCTACAGTGTTAAAAAGTGCTGACTCAGCACTTTTTCAAAGTCCCGAAACTGTACCCTATGATAAAACCGATGGCATTTTTTTTTTACCAATCCTTTCTGTTGGTCCTAAGGAAGCTGCACACCAAATAAAAATTCTCAATGCTGTGCAGTTTTGGAGATATGGGCGTTTTAAATTTTTTCTATTTTTAGCTCCTGCGGTTCCCACGGGGCTGCGGGAAATTTTTTTTTTGCATAAATCAAGTACTCATGACCCAATAAGCCCTCACATAAAATTTGGTTCAAATCAGCCTCTCGGTTTGGAAAATAGAAATTTTGGGCGGGGCAAAAAATTTTGCCCCTCCCATAACGACGCCAAGTATAGCCCCACAAACTTCTCTTGAACAAATCTGAGTCTACACCTCAAAAGGAAGATGCACACCATATATCAAGTCTCTGCTACTGCTGGTTCATGAGAAGAAGATTTACAAAGATTTTGGTGCCCCTTGGGGGCGTGGCACCACCCAGGAGGAGGGGCAACTTCATTTGAACAAATCTGAATTGGCATTAGGTAATAAACATTAAGCCAACATTTGAATAAAATTGGGCTAGTGGTTTAGGAGGAGAAGTCGATAATGTAAAGTTAACGCCGGACGGACGATGACGGACGACGGACAGAAAGTGATTAGTAAAGCTCCCCTTGAGCTTCGCTCAGGTGAGCTAAAAAAATTCTTGTGGAGCATAAAAATGATTTTCAAAAACATTACCGAATAAATGGAATAGGAATCATTCACTATACCAAATCAGGACTTGAAGTTCCTTCTCTAACCCTTTAGAGCCAGGACAAAGTTTCTATTCAATTGCACCAGAAAATTACATTAACAGGTTGTGTGGTAGAAGCCAGTATCACGGCTTTAAAAAACACATGAGGCTACCTATGCAAAAGCCAACCGTTTCCTGACTTGTGTTCCATATTCAGTGAAACGCAAATATTTTGTTTATACAAATTTATTCTATTAAAAATTATTGGAATGTGCCTGTTGGCACTATCCATTACTTTGTAATAAAACAAATTTTGACGTTAAAATTTAGACCACCAAAAATAATCTAGCCCTCAACCAGTTAAGCTTATAGGCTTAGCAGAAATGTCAATATTATCAGCCATGATTTGACTAGAGAATTCAGCAAAAGAGCAGCCTGGTCACTTCCTGGAAAATGTCCTCATGATTGCATGCTGCCACAACTGTTCTGAGACCACAAAGTCAGAATTATGGCCTAAATGGGTTAAAACAGAACAATGACCATACCCTATTATTGGAAACCATGAATATTGTAATGAGTGTTCGACAAACATTAATTAATCTGTCTGCATGGTAAGGGCAGTGAATTGAAAGCCATTTTTCACTTTGCCACTTTACAATATTGCTCATTTGCCAGAAAGAGTGAATGGAAATTTACTTTTATCATTTTTTTCCCCATGATTAGCCAAAATCAGTTTATTAGACTCTCTCATCTCTGATGGTTCAAGAAGCAGAAACAGAGTTCCGAAATTGTGCCACTCACCTATCATTAGAAAAATTGGTGCAATTTTTTCGAAACAACAGTATCTTCAGATTCTAACATTGTCAATTTATTTGCAAATGCATTTTTTGCAGAAATCAATATTTTTTATGCCTTTATGCATCTTATTTGGAACTCTGATGAGCTATTCAATTTTGCAGTATCCAATGAAGTGAAACCAGTGCTGGCATTAACAAGAGGGATGTTACATCCCAACGCTCACCTACATTCGCGCTTGATAATGTCGTTCCAATGTAACATGCCTAATATTTAGTTAATATAAATCATTAACTAGGCATCAAATGATTAATGTGGTTTATGTGATGGCTTTGGAAAGTCTATATTTCTGCACTTATTATATATCAATTCAACATAAAATCATTGGATATAAAAGCATTTTTTTCTTTTAGAAATGTTTATGATTAAGAATATGAATCGTGAGGCCAGATATTAAATCATAAATAAGAATTAGGAAAGGCTTTCATAAATCACTGAAATTGTAAGTACATTCATTGGTTAAAGAGGAGTTGCGGAAAAACATTCATTCAAGGCTTTCATAAATCACTGAAATTGTAAGTACATTCATTGGTTAAAGAGGAGTTGCGGAAAAACATTCATTCAAGAAAGTGACTATAAGTCCCAACAAAAATACATCACATCAGCAACTAAAATAAGCCTTAATGTTACTAGTAACAAGTATGAGAAAGTATTAAAAAAAAAAAGTTAAAAAAATTTTTTTTAAAGAAAGTGAATATAAGTCCCAAAAATCCCCCTCACCTTAACACAAACTTTTAGAACTTAAAATTGAGTAAGTCAGACAAAAACGCGAACATTGTGACTGAAAAAAAGAAAAGAAATCAGTTAAATTTCTGCATACAGTAGGGTTAATACCTACAGTTGTTATTGAAATGAGAAAATAAACAGTAATGAGAGATGAAGGCACCACAATCTGCACAAAAGCTGACTTTAACACAAATTCTTACAACACCTAAACGCTAATTCTTACAACAAGTTTTGGCAGAAAATCAGCCTCAAATTCCTCAAATATGCATGTAATGAGGGTTAAATATTCCTGCAATGGAGTTCAGTAACCCAAGCATAGAATATTAATCGCCTGGAAACAAACAAAGAAACACAACTCACCTAAACACAAAGTTTACAAAGTTTTACAACTTAAAATTTACTAAGTCCGAGAAAAACATGAAAATTTTGACTGAAAAAAAAGAAAATTTCCATTAAATTTCTGCATACAGTAGGGTTAATACCTACAGTTGTTAATGAAATATGAAAATCAACAGTAACGAGAAATTAAAGTAGCACAAGCTGCACAAAAGCTGACTTTAATGCAAATTCTTACAACACCTAAACGCAAATTCTTACAACAACTTTTGGCAGAAAAGTTTAGGTGAAATTTGGAAAAAAGTTGTAGTATCAGGGTTAAATACTGTTCTGATAGTCCCCTACAACCTACATATGCAATATCAAAGGCCTGAGCCCACTGATCTTTGAGAACTCAGCTTAACACCTCACCTTAACACAAACTTTTAGAACTTAAAATTTACTAAGTCCGAGAAAAACATGAAAATTTTGACTGAAAAAAAAAAAAAATTCAGTTAAATTTCTGCATACAGTCGGGTTAATACCTACAGTTGTTATTGAAATATGAAAATCAACAGTAATGAGAAGTTAAAGCACCACAATTTGCACAAAAGCTGACTTTAACACAAATTCTTACAACACCTAAACGCTAATTCTTACAACAAGTTTTGGCAGAAAATCAGCCTCAAATTCCTCAAATATGCATGTAATGAGGGTTAAATATTACTGCAATGGAGTTCAGTAACCCAAGTGTAGAATATTAATCACCTGGAAAGACACATAGAAACACAACTCACTTAAACACAATGTTTTACAACTTAAAATTTACTAAGTCCGAGAAAAACATGAAAAGTTTGTGTGAAAAAAAAGAAAATTTTCATTAAATTTCTGCATACAGTAGGGTTAATACCTACAGTTGTTATTGAAATATGAAAATCAACAGTAATGAGAAGTTAAACCAGCACAATCTGCACAAAAGCTGACTTTAACACAAATTCTTACAACACCTAAACGCAAATTCTTACAACAACTTTTGGCAGAAAATTTTAGCTGAAATTTGGAAAAAAGTCGTAGTTTCAGGGTTAAATACTGTTCTAATAGTCCCCTAGAACCTACATATGCAATATCAAAGGCCTGAGCCCACTGATGCTTCAGAAATTCACCTTAACATAAACTCTTACAATATTGGACACGCCGGACGCCGACGCTGACGCCCGAGGTTATCACAATAGCTCACCACATCTTACAGATGTAGGTGAGCTAAAAATGCAGGCAGTCTAAAAATCGCTCTCCTTGCATGGCCTAGGTGAGCTCTCCTCAAGCTTACAAAAGTGGCAAAATGAAGTTTTACTGCTAATGAATTCTGCCTTGTAGGCCTTGTTCATTTTATTTGATGCTGCTAACAAGGTAGTCTCTGTGAGATGGCTGCACTGCCCCTCCCACACCTCTGGGACTTGGAAAGGCCTGGAGGTGTGGGAGGGACAATGTGGCCATTTTAGGAATAGGCTCTTATGGTACAGTCAGGAGGGCTAGTTTTTGCCCTCCATAATTTTTTTAAGGCGAGCAGTAGGCGAGCGAATAAATTGCTCTCCTTAAAATGCCAGGCCTGTGAAACCCATAACATTATTATGAATTATCGTCTGTTTCAATAACCCTGTAAATGCATGAAAAAAATCACCACATTCTCGTGTTCTCTTCGCATTTTCTGTTTTTCTTCATCTCTCAGTAGACCTAATTCTACTAGCTGTTGTTTGCGTAGCTGATTTGACTGGATAGTTTCTTCTTGTAGTTCTCTGACTTGTTGTTCAAGATTCTCAATTGTCTAAAACAAAAATCAACATGTTCCATTATCCACCGACAGATTTTTGACTGCAAACCTGCCACAACCATGAACACAAATTGTATACAAGAGGTGCACATCGGAGATGCAGGCATCGAGTTGTGGTGGCAATCGGAAAGTGTTGCATGTCCATAACCCAGCTATCAATCATATGCCGGTTGTCAAATCTGGAACCTTTGTTCATGTTGCTAATAAGTTCAGAATTTGTAAAAATTAATTAATTACAGCCAATAATTCTGTAACGAAAAATTGGGCCAGCCAGTTTTCAAACCCACTTGAGATATTATTGCAAAAGACCTCTGTAACAAATATTAGCCAAACTGGAGAACTTTGTTCAAGTTATTAGGCTACCAAGCTCCAAATTCATAAAAAATTTAGTAATAAAGGCCCATAACTCTGTAACAAAAAATGGGGACAGGCCAGTTTTTTAACTCACTTGAGAATTTATTGCAAAAGACCTGTATGGCAAATATTAGTCAAATTGGAGAATGTTTGTTCAAGTTATTGCGCTTACGAGCTCAAAATTCGTAAAAATTGACTAATTAAGGCCCATAACTCTGTAACCCAAAATCTGGCTGGGTCAGTTTTCAAACACATTTGAGATATTACTTTTAAAGACCTGTATGACAAATATTAGTCAAATTGGAGAATGTTTGTTCAAGTTATTGCCTGGACACCTACCCAGACACACACTGACCGTCACCAAACCATAGGTATCGGTTGTTAACACAAATCAACCAAAAATATGAAATTGTATCAAGTTTTTCAAAGATTTAAATGAAGCATACAGCCTGTCTTGATGAATTTTGGGACAAAAAAAAAAATCACAAATATCACTGAAATGTAAATTTTATTACCTGCATAACTTATGTACAAGAGAAAAATTTGCAAAAATATTCATGATAGTGTCAACTACTTCATGTGTATGCATAAAATTACTTAAAATATGAATTGTTTCAAAATTCTTTAATCCTTTCCCCAATGCAGACGATATCAAAATTTATTATTTTAAATGTTATTTTTTTCCAGATTTTTCAAAACAATTCAACAAAATGGTCAAAACCACATCATATGACCCCTCATTGGAATGAGCTCATTGAGCTTATTCCAATGAGGGGTCATATATGGTTTTGTTGGAAATTCTTTTAAATATAAATGTTTTCCAATATTTTTTTAAATATAAATGTTTGGGTAAAGGGTTAATAAAATCTAATGTATGCAACTTCAATACAAAAATGCAACAGATTGCCCCCCCTTGAATGACAAAATCAAAAACAGTGAATTAACCTTTTACCTAACAAATTAAACAACTCTACTCAATGCTCTTTATGAAAATTGGCGTTAAAATTTTTTTATTTTTCCATTATTTCATGAAAACCTAAGGTTATGAAGATGCACTGGAATGATCTTAAACCCGTTCTAGTGAGGACTCATTAACTGTTGACCGAATAATAAAATAATTTTTGTTTGTCACCGAGAAAATATTTTGTGTGTTGTCTTCAACTTGTGTTTGCTAAAGGATTAGATGTTAATGAATCTTCCTCCCACATCCTATCTAGTGAGAAATGTGTGTGCCAGATGAGACACCTGATTGACAGGATGTATCTCATCGACCCACATAACACATCATTTCATGATAAATGTCAATGGCATAAGCTCTACCAGGACTATTGTGAACAGCATTGGGCAGTTATTTATTTATTTATTTATTTGTAAAGTCAAGTCCAGTCAATCATTTATACCCATGTTGCCCATTTTATAGGACTTCCACTCTTGGCTTTTGGTGACCGTGTCCTATTTTACCAGTAAAACAGAGCTTGTGTACCACAGTAAACAAGCATTGTTTCACTACCTGGGGTTCCCACGGGGAATGTTGCAGAGTTATGGTCCTGACATTAGGCAAAAGTTTAACAGAAAAATTGCCTTTTGGTTGTTCCAGTTCCACTGGACTGGGCAGTATCAACAGTATGTTTAACTAGTAGAGTGCTAGATTAACTTTGATTATTCCAATAGTGTCAGATGAGTTTACCATTTGTAACAATTAATTGTAGAGTTCCTATTGGCACTCTCCAATAAACTGCGACAATACAGATACATAAAAAAAAAATTGATTTCTAAGAGAATATGAAGCCCATCCATAAAATATGAGACTTTTTAATTCAGGAACCAGTACTTTTCAGTGGAGACAAAATAAGGGTTTTTAGGACTCCACCAGTTATTTATTTATTGGAGTTTAACAACACTTTCGAAGGCAAGGGCCACCTTGTATCAGACAGTTTTATGGCTGGAGGAAGACAGAGTACCCATAGAGAAACAGCAAACAATGGCAAGCATATAGATGCTATGCCCCAATGTACTAACTCCACACAAGGAGGATTAGCACTAGCTGAAGACAGGTGCACCATGAAAGTACAGTAGCCTTAGTATGCAGTGCCACTGTGCCTCCACTCCACCAGTTAAATGATAACCTGTTGAGTAGCTGAGCATTCAACTACCCTGGGACTATTTAGATCTACACAAACAACAAATTTTAACCTTTTACCCAACATAAAGGTCAAAACCAGCCAGGGCTGCTCACAAAAATCATCATTCAATTTTCATTATTTCAATGAGGGTTATAAACCATGTTTTTGATGAAAACAATAAAAAAAATTAGTTTTTCAAGAATTTGCTTTGTGCCAGGTAAAGAGTTAACTAGACATGATCTGTTGCCCGGTATACCCCCACTGTGGCATACCGCCTAGTGTGGGTGACTGAAAAGCGGCATTCAATTTTTCTAAGTAACAAAAGGCTGCCAGTTAGCCATCTTGAAACCGAGCGGGAAAAAAGTTAAAAAATTTATAGTAATTTATATATTTTTTATACTTACCAATGACCCAGACTTAGCTGGTGCTAACTCTAACAAAACCAGGGCCAAACACAAATTTTGCCCCCCAATCCCCAAAATTTGCATCCAAAACAAAAAGAAATCATGTCCTAAAGGACCTCCATACTACGCCTCTACTGCGCATACGCAGTGACGCAGTCGTCCCGAAATTGGCGCCAATTATCATTCTTACTGGCAGTGCCTGGTCAGCGCTATGTACTCAGCGGGGAGGCAAGAGTTCCCAACTCCAGGGAGGGCCATCCCCGTCTGGGTCATTGGTAAGTATAAAAAATATATAAATTACTATAAATTTTTTAACATTTTTATACTGTACCAATGACCCAGACTTAGCTGAATAGTAAACAGGCTGGAGGGCCTAGGACATAGAGGAAAATCCAATAAGCTCAACTATATAGTAAAGAGGTAACCCCTTAAGGAGAAAAGGAGTATTAGGCTTTACATGTATCTTTCTTATTTAATATGAAATTAGAAAGATACACTACCCTTAATAATTGAGCACAATAACATTCATGTTCTCTATTAACATCCAGAATAACCCTTATACTAATTATTTTTAAAGCAAGCCAATAAATAAAGTAGTCCAGAGAATTGAGACTCTTTATAATCATTTAAAAGTGTCCGAGTATTGTATATTAAAGCCCGTTTGACACTTGACATATACAAATGCTTCACACCGAGCTACACTTTAAAAATAAGACATGAATGAATTTAAACATTAATATTACACTTTAAAACCATCCCGGAAGCGACTCAGAAATACTGACTTGGAGGAGGCATTTCCTTGCTTTTCACTATAAAGCAGGTGACCTAAGGGAACACCCGCCCCCCCCCCCCCCCCCCCCCCCCCTTCCCCTTGCCCTGGGTCAAATAGCCCAGAGCGAAGAGGGCAGCCGGACGGAGTCACTGCCGGAACAGAAAGCCTGCATAACTATAGTTGCAACTGTTTAGTGGACGACATTCTGAGCAACAGATAACGGACCTAAACAATGCAGGTCTCCAGAAATGGACTCAATATTTCTGAGATAAAAATTCGTAAATGTGGATGGCTGAGACCAATAAGCAGCCTTCATTAAATCTGTAATAGCAACACTATTAACATAAGCCCAGGAAGTAGAAAGAGCTCTTACTTCATGAGCAGAAATCTTAAGCACAGACTGCTGAGAAGAAGATAAATCTTCATAAGCAGTACGGATAGTTAACTGAATCCATCTAGCAATAGAATGGACTGAAATGTCCTTTCTATTAGGCATCAGACAGAAAGAAACGTTTCCGTCCCTTTCTGATAAACTGAGATCTCTGTTTATAGATACGTAGTGCTCTAACAGGACAGAGTAAAGGCCTACGCCCGTCTGAAGACGGAAGAGCCTTAATAACAATAGGTTCCGGATATTTATTAGGAGCCTGATTCTTAGCTAAAAAACCCACATTAGTAGTGAAGGTGATAGTGTTCCCAACACTACGATAATGAGAATCATCCACCGATAGTGCATGAAGCTCACTGACTCTTCTGGCAGAAGAGAAAGCTAAGAGAAAAGCTGTCTTATAAGATAAGAATTTGAAATCTACTGTCCCAAGAGGTTCAAATGGCTTTTCCTTCAATTTAAGGAGAACACAAGCTAAATTCCACTTAGGAATTAATCTAAGAGTTCTGGGTCTATTTATCGAAAAGTTTCTAACCAACTTCGATAAAGAGACATTAGATCCAATTTGTAAACTATCATGATGTGCATAGGTATCAGATAACATAGATCTATAACCCTTTATAGTAACAGGCTGCAGTTTGATTTCGTCAAACAAGTATACTAGAAAGTTTGCAATGTCTGGTATAGAGGGATCAAATATATCTACAGAATGATCCCTACACCAACGACGAAAAACCTTCCACTTAGCCGCATAGTTTAGCGAAGAGGAGGTCCTCCTACAGTTAGAAATCGCGTCCACTGCTCGTCCTGTAAAGTGCTTGCCATGCAAGAAGGACCGCACAACGGAAAAACGTGAAGGTTGAGACCTTGTGGGTTGTGATGGAGTTGGCGCGATTTCCCCTGCGAAAGAAGATCCTCTCGTGGAGGAAGCTTCCGCGGTAGGTCCCACAACAGACACCTGAGTAGATTTATCCACGGTCTCTGTGGTGACAGAGATGCTACCAACAGAATCTTGCATTGAGATTGTTTTATCTTTAGCAATACTTGTTGAATTAACGGCGCTGGAGGATACGCATATCCTATCATTCCGTCCCAAGGGATCGACAGAGCGTCTACTGCAAATGCTCTTGGATCCGGACACGGAGACACATATGTCTGCAACTGATTGTTGAGATGTGTCGCAAATAAGTCTATCATTGGCCGTTCCCATTGGTAGCAAATCTGATTGAATACTTGTTTGTTGAGAGTCCACTCCGACGGCAACAAGCGACCCTTTCGTGAAAGGGAGTCTGCTAGCACATTCAGACGACCCGGTATGTGACGGACCGAAAGAAGAACGTGATGTTCTAACGCAAACAGAAGGATTCTTTCCGTTAGATTGAACAACGGAACTGAATGAGTGCCTCCCTGATTCCGTATATACGCCACTACTGTCGTATTGTCGGATAGGATTTGGACATGAGCATCGTGAATAATGTCCATCCAGTGACGTAACGCAAGCCAAATTGACATCATTTCCTTGATGTTTATGTGCTTGCACAGGAATTGCGGATCCCAAAGACCCTGGCATCTCGAATCCGTTGGGATTAATGATGCACCCCAACCTGTTTGACTGGCATCCGTCATAACGGTAAAACTCGGATCCAGCAACTGCAGCGGAACTCCTTGAGTTAACCACTGAATGTTTGCCCAAGTCTGAATTTCTTGTTTCACTTGATCTGACAAGAGAACGTCTACATCGAGCGAATGAATTTTCACACTCCAATTCTGAGTCAGGAAAATTTGAAGAGGACGTGTGCGTAGCCGCCCCATCGGAATGAGATCCGCGGCGGCTCCGCACAGACCTATCAGTCTCATAAATTCTCTCGCCGTGACTTTGTCTGCGTGCAGACAATAGCGAGCGTAACAACTGACTAATTTCGCTCTGGTTGTTGTGCGTCTCGAAGCTCATTCCCAGATGAGTGAATGACTTGGACGGCACCAGATCCGACTTCTCCTCGTTTACTATAAAACCGAGACGTTGGAGCAATAGAAGAAGATTCTGAACATCGTTCTGAAGCGTTAACTCGTTGCCGTACCTCTGAAGAATGTCGTCCAGGTAGGCCGACGTTACCGCAGACGAATGAGCTCGGAAGTAGATCATTACCGAGTTCATTACCCGAGTGAAAGCCCAGGGTGCTAGATTCAATCCGAAGCACATCGCCCGGAATTGATACACCACTCCCAGGACTGCAAAGCGTAGATACTTTCGGAATGTCGGATGTACCATGACGTGAAAGTACGCATCTTTGAGATCTATGCTCGTTGCATAATCGTTCACCCGAATACTCGCTCTGACCAATCGAATCGTCTCCATATAAAACTTCGGAGCGACGATCAGCTTGTTCATACAGCTCAAATCTATGACTGGACGGAACGAGCCGTCTGGTTTCGGAACCAGAAACAGATGGCTGTAGAATCCCAGAGATTCCTGGTTTTCTACGACCTCTACCGCGTTCTTCATTAAAAGAGACTGCACCTCTGATAACAGAGCGTCTCTTTTCTGTGGATTTGACGGAAGATGAGTCCACTTTGGACTTCGAGTTAATGGAGGCTTTCGTTTGAAGGATATCTTTAGACCTTCCGAAGTCACTCCTCTCACCCAAGGGTCGTCCGTAATCGACGCCCACTCTTGTGAAAAACTCGACAACCTTCCGCCAACCGGAACGCGATAGAGGTTTAAGCCATCACCTCCTGGACCTGCGAGGCCTGCGGTAGGAGAAACCACGTCTTCCACGACCCGCACCTCGCCTCGTCGACCTCGGGGCGTCCGACCGATTGTCCCGGCCTGAAGGACGTCCCGAACGAGAGTCGCTATCCTGACGGTCTCTCGAATAAGACCAAGAGGACGCACCGGAACCTCTATAGGAACCTCTCTTGGGCGCATTAGACCCAGAAGTGCCTGTCTTATTCGTGTCTGCTGTATCCGACTTCTTAGGAGCCGATCTGAACAACAGAGAATCATTAGCTTTCTTTTTAATTTTATCATAAATAGCGGAAAGCTTGCCGTCAAAGAGAAGTTCTCCTGAGACCGAAGCGACTCTAAGAGAGTTCTTCACCTTAGAATCCACTAGTGTGGATGTAGCTAGGGCTGCGTCACGTCTAACCAACTCCAGATTTGCCACTGAAAGGGCGGAGTTACACGTGGAATAAGCTACTGCCCTTGAAAGAAGTCTTAAAGAGGATTGTATATCCTGAAACTCTTCCCCTTGAAGGCGCAGTGATAACGCCTTAGTAAGGTGATCTGCGTAAGATAAGGCATCTAAATTGGCTCTGTTAGACGCAATAGCTGTTTCCAACACCGCGGTTGGAATAGAAGCTGACGACGGTAATGATAGCTCTAAGTCTTCCGCCTCGTTGTCCATACGCAGAGGAACTCTCGGTATACCCTGTCCTGCCGTATCGAATTTATTCCTTGCATTAATGAAAGGCAGGTTGAGAGTATTAGCGGACAAGAAACCTGCTTTCCCCGTCCTGGAAGCAAGTTTAAATATAGCGTCGTTCAATAATTCAAATGTTCTAGCAACATTATTGGACTGCGACGGAAACTCGGGAGCGATGTCCCTGAACCGCTCAAAAAATTCAGAGTCCAATGACGCTATAATTATCTTGTCCGGAAGCGCAGCAGTCTGGCCCGACGGAACAACTTGAGGGAGAAAGTGCCGGATGAAGTCCACGGCAGCTTTATGTTGTTCCGAAAGGGATAGCTCCAAGTCATCCGTATCCCTTTCACCATCCGGTCGGACCTCACGATGTTCCCGGTCGTCCGCCCCCGATGCTTCGGCAGAGCGTACCGACCCAGCGCCGTCGGATAATTCTCGATCCGACACCGTTTCTGTCGGCTGCTGGGATGCTGCGATAAGCTGTGCTATCTGCACAAGAATGTCCGGCGTCGAGACCTGCGGAGGCGCAGTCTTCCGCTGCTTCGCCGAAGGCAGCTCCGCATCAGATGGCTCTCGCATACTTTTCCTATGCGAACGTCTGGAGTCCATCGGTCTCGAATCCCTGGCTGCCGGATGGTGTGACCTGGTCGCCGAAGAATCCTTCATCGGCGAAGCTGGTAATATATCGACGGTCACGCAGCCAAGGTGCGGTTGTGTGCGCTGACGAGAAGAGGAAGCCTTAACAGTCTCTGCGGACTGCTTATACAACGGAGCGTCCCAAGCGACGGACGTATGCTCCGCTAAAGACACATTCTGTACCACAACATCTGGTCCCAGATGTTGTTGTACGAGAGAGGGACCTCTCTCGCTCGCGGCCCGGCTGGACCTGGACGAGCTAGGAACCGGACTAAAAGGCTTCCTCCGTTCTCGCTTACTATCCGCCGTCACTGGGTGTGCATCTATTATGTTTATAGTGCTCGCATCACCCAAAATTTCCTCTTGGACCGCATCGGACGAACCCGGCTGCCGAACCATTCGGTGAATGGACGCTACACCGGGCGAGCTAGCGGACGACATTTGTCTAATCTCCATGAGCACTTTTGCCGCTAGCTCTGAATTCATTTGTGACGACGGACGCACACTTGAAGAAGATAACATGGAAACATCACCCTGTTCTGGTTCCTCTGAAATAGAAACTGAGAGAGTAGAGTGACCTTGCGGAGAAAGAGCCGGCATCGCCCTTTCTCCAAAAAAAACATATCGTGACACACGTTTCCAATGTTTCTCATCCCAATGTTCACATATAGGACAGGGATTAATGCGAGAACACTGACTACAATTAATACAATGATCATGAAAGTCAGAGGAAGATTTCTTCCTATTACAATTTGAACAACGTCCCTTCATTGTGAAAGAACAACAATAAGTCCTAGTTACTCGCAAAAACCCCTGACACAAAGATACATAATAACATGATCCATTAATAAATGAAAAAACAATTGCAAAACAAAATAATTTTGAAAAAATATTTTTTCAGAGAAGCCCAAGTTGCTGAAAAGTAACGTTGAGCCCCGATGGATCCGATGGCAAAGTGTGGTCAAAAATTTTAAATTTATATAAAATAATTAATGAGACACTTTCGGATAATATAAATGTATCTTATAATGAGATAAACTACCACAAAGGCAAACAGCCCCCCTCAAAAAAGGCTGTTGCCAATGAAAACAAACAGTGTAAACACACTAGAAAACATGACTCCAGGCACTGAAAAAACTGGCCCGGAATCAGTCATCAATTACACTCTATCTGATGCAAAACAGAGACTCCCAGGGGAGAATCTGTAGAACATCAGATGGAAGATGCAGAACACAAACGTTATACACCCATGGGTGAAAACGTAACTATGGGGAAAATAACAGAAAACATTCTGCAACCAAGCAACTCTCCCAGGAAATTTTAGAAATGAAATTTCTCAAAAATATGCCAAAAGCATGGGAGAATTGCCAGGGGGGACTTTAGAAGGCTAGGGGAGAGGAAACACTGAATAAGCAGTGCAACAATTAGCAAGAATGACAACAAGAGGCCCATGCCTCGAAAATAGGCAACTTAACATAATTTCATCAAAAAATTTTAAGTACAGCCCTGATTATTTTTTGCCACTTCTTTTTCCTCTCCTCCTTCTATCCTCCTTAGAATCACATTTTCTCCAAAAATTACGTGTCTGGCATCCTTTAAACTGAGATTTACAAGCACAAAGATCAGTGAGATGTTGACTGATGAAGGGCCAAACAGAGAATGATAATTGGCGCCAATTTCGGGACGACTGCGTCACTGCGCATGCGCAGTAGAGGCATAGTATGGAGGTCCTTTAGGACATGATTTCTTTTTGTTTTGGATGCAAATTTTGGGGATTGGGGGGCAAAATTTGTGTTTGGCCCTGGTTTTGTTAGAGTTAGCACCAGCTAAGTCTGGGTCATTGGTACAGTATAAAAATATTATGTCACGCACTTCCCCTCATCATGTTGATCATTTTTTGTGAAGTTTCATGAAAATGCAGCTAAAACTGTGGAAGTAGTTCGCTCTGCAAGTTTACATAAAAAAAAATCCAATACGGCTGCAAGTCGGCCATCTTGAAACCGAGGGGGAAAGAAATTATGTCGCGCACTTCCCCTCATCATGTTGATCATTTTTGTGAAGTTTCATGAAAATGCGGCTAAAACTGTGGAAGTAGTTCGCTTCACAAGTTTACATGTGCAATGGACCGACGACAACAAACCGACCGACCGACAGACAAGTTGTCTCCTATATACCCCCCCCCCCCCCCCCAAACTTCGTTTTGTGGGGGTATAATAACATCAGATACTTGCTGAACCTATTTTTGAAACATAAAATGGTCCGAATTAACTATTATTGGTGCCGAACATGCCTTAAAAATGAGCACCCGTTTTAGGTCCATCATGTTATACACCTGCATTCCAACTTTCTAAAAAAAATCAGATAAATGATAAAAGTCTGTTGTCCATCTCAAATGAATCACAAATGAAATTTTTTTGAAATATTACCTTGGAATTGCGACTCTGCAAATCATTAAATTTGACTTGTAATTCTTGATTCTCAAGTTTTCCCATTTCTCTAAGGCTTTCAACATCTCTAGTATGTTCTGAATGTAACACATCTTTTTGCATCTGGAAGTCCTTCAAAAAGACAGCTTTTTCTTGTTCAAATGACATTTTTAAGTCTGTAATCTAGAAAAAAGAAAAAACAATTATGATATTATATTATCTGGTTCAAACAATTAAAAAATATTCCAATATTTTCTTATTCTACAGCATAGTAAATCTTTTAAGCTATACAAAATTAGATGCAATATATTAAATTCATGAGGGATGTATAAGTTTTTCCAGCATTCTAGAATGTAGTTCTGCTATCACCCTTAACTGGTAGAGTGCTAAATTATTTCCGGCCATCAAAATTTGTTCACATATCTTTGCCTTGTTACAATTTATGTGAAAGTGCATATAGGCACTCTCCCATAAATTGCAACAAGACATGTCCTTACAGACTAAATAATATTACTTCAAAGATAATACGAAGCAAATCCACTAAGTATGAAGCCTTAAAGTTGCAGTACCTTCACCTCGGAGTAAAGCCCAAATATGGGCTTACAGCACTCTACCAGTTAAAGGACAATTCTCGCTTGCCCACACTTAATGGCCTCAGAACAGGTGACCATAAAATTCTTCTAAACATCAGTCAGATTACCCTAACGATGCCTTTTGGTCAAGTCTTAGCTCTCTAATAGTGACTACCTCCAGGGCACTAGACTTTAAGACTGTGATGTAAGATATACCCAGAAAACTTTTTCCAGGATTATAATAAAAGAACTCATTATATCTTGTCTTACAGATCTCCCTGTGATCCACCTAGGGTTTAGTGAATTATTAAATATCTAACCCTTTTCTTAACATGATTAGAAGATAACACTTGCAAAAAAATTGTGAATAAATAAATATTTTCATTTTTTGCCTCCAAAACATAGCTTTTGTCCACTCAATGAAACAACATCGAAGAGTCTGCTCCAGTGAGCACTGGCACATATGGAGTAAGCAAATTTCAAAGATAAGATAGTGCCATATAAATGAAACATTTACATGTTTGTATGTTAGCAAAGTATATATTGAAATCTATTATATGTTTAATGGGGAGCCAGGGTAGATAAAAAAAAAACATTGGGTTAGTGTGGCAAAATTTCCTATGCTTAGTTACATCTCATGCTACACAGTTTTGAATATGCTGAAGTTTTTCATGCTGGAATTTTTCACAGCTATGTAACAGAGAGTTGCAGGTGTCCAAGTTGTTTAGCTGTTTTAACCCTTAAGGGACCTGGACAAGTGTCCTGAATTCCCACCAGCCCTCAGCATCTATATGACCAGTGGCTTAGAAGTGATTTCTAGTCCAGTCTTGGCTTGATCATAAACTACTGCCTACCTAATTTGTCTGTTTTCACCAGGAACTCCTCGTGATAGCATGTGAAGGGCACCCGTTCTGAAGTCATAAAAGTCAGAAATAGGCCTTTGAGGGTTAAGATCGAAAAGAGGTCTTCTTTTATTGATGTCTGAAGGTGGAAGAAAGTGGTACAACAAATTACAATGGTATGTTCGTCATAAGCCAGGTCATCATCGAAGAAACATTCTAGATTTCATACCAAGGAGCTAGGTGATATTTCAGCCTCGTGAATTTGAATGGGAAGTTTTAATGCTTTTGCCATTTGATAAGGTGAGCTGACATATATTAACTTGAGTATGTCATTGTACAATGAATTCCTCAATTATGTTGCAGGCTAAACATTATTTATCAGGGAAGAAATGCAGAAAAGTGAAATTGAAAATTGTGCAACTGTATAATGTCCTCAAGCAGCAGTACATGCATCACATACAAAATTGGCCCCATAATGGAACACTGTGGAATGCCATAAGGCAGTATAAGGTTTTGGAATAATTCACCATCAATCACCACACTTGGAGTGCTCCACTGAAAATACGACAACAACCAGTGAAGAGTTTTTCGAGTGATTCCTCACCAAGCATCAAGGTGACTCAGAAGTGTTGTATGATCGATGGTGTCAAAGGCACCAGGCAAGAAACCATATATATTTACCCACTGACAGTAAAAGGTCATTCTGTACCCAAAGAAGACCCATACCCATGCTGCTATTTGGTTGGAATGTAGAAATGAAGAGCTCAGAAGGGCAATTTAACCCTTTACTTAACACGAAAAGCAGACAACACTTGCAAATAAAATTCTTCAATAACTGAATATTTTCATTTTTATCTCAAAAACATAGCTTATGACCCCCTCATAGGAATGAGCTCATTGAGGGGTCATAAACTAATTTCTGGAGACAAACACTAAAAAAATAATGAAAATGGAATGGAATGGTGATTTTTGTAAATGGCGCTGGCCGATTTTGGTCGTTACGTTGGGTAAAGGGTTAACAACAGATACTCCTTTAACTCTTAACCCGCTGAGTAATTTTGAAATATTTTTCATCAAATCTACTCATGGCTGCCAATGAAAAATTCGTAAAAATTTGACACAAGAAATCATTTGTTGAAAATATCAGGAGAAAAGTTAGTTAAATATCCTCAAATTTGACTTAATTTAATGGCAAGAGATTCCCTGTCATGGGCAGGAATATCCTCCAGCAGCATTCAAAGTGTTAACTGAAGCACTACCAACCTTCCAGTATACGATCTTCTATAAAAATGAAAGATTAGAGATCAGGCAGCAGGTAGATTTTGAGGATTTCTACAAAGAGCTTTGGCACATATAATTTCATTTATAAACCATGGACTAGATGTAAAGTGATTGTCTTTCTCTGAAAGGGTGCAAGAGACTCACTGATGTTCCTCAATGCAATATTAAAAGTCACTGAGGATATTTTCCACATCTGCAACTCTTTAGCTGCTGATGTTATTTATTTATTGATGTTCAAGGTCACATACTTATGCACAATGGCTAATCGTGACCGTGACAGTTTTACGGATGGAGGAAGCTGGAGTACCAGGAGAGAACCACCGAGCATCGACGAGCAACTGTCAGCTCCTCAACATTCTAACTCTGTTCAAGCTCCACTCAAGCAGGGTTACAGCGGTTGAAGACATGCACCACTGACGTGCAGAATTCCTTAGTGCACAGCATCATCGTGCCCCCATGTAGACAACCAGGATAAAGTGCCTTGCCCAAGGACACAACGTGGGTCATCCCGGATGGGGATCATACTCGGAACCTCTAGCATAGAAGTCCAACAGTCTACCATTGAGCCACTGCACTCCCAACTACTGATGTTGACAGGTTTTGCAAATTACTTTATACTGATTTTGCGATACTTTCGAAAAACAAAATATTTTGGCATACTTCAAAGTGGACTGGTAGATTGATGTTGAAGAGAAGTGGGAAATGATCTGAAATTGCGCCAGGAATGAAAGATTTCCAAATGTATCAGTAACTGTGCTGTAATCAATTTACTTCCGATAAAAACCACTTGAAAGTCTTTTGAACAAGTAATATTTCCTTCTTAAAATATATTTCCAAGTCAGCAGTTTTAATTTTCCACCAACCCATCCAAACCAGTTAAGTGCAAATCCTTTATTTGAATTAATCCAAGTCTGAATCTCAGTCACTTTCTGATTTAGTGTTTTCGACGCAACAGTTCAAAGGAATATTCATAATAGACAGATAACAGGTTAGTGAACAAATGGTGGATAAAATGAATAATATCAACTAAGATCGATCTGAAAATATCAGCTGAAGAACTAGACTGAAGCATGCCCACACACAGCACACAGGAGTTTGAAGAGCAAACTCTGATTTGTTACTTATACATGATTTGTGTCTATAAGACACATATGCTGCCCCCCACAAAGTCTACCACACACAAATCACGTATCATACAGGTGAAATTCTATAAATGAAAGTGTCAATGACACTGTAGCTTAACTTGGCTGTGTTGTGTTTAATGAGGATAATGTTCAATATTTTTACACTGTAAACCAATGGCCCAGACTAGCTGGTGCTTAACTCAACGTTATTAAGGGCCAAACACAAATTTTGAACCCCCCAATCCCCAAAATTTGCTTTCAAAACCGAAAATTAAAAGTCCAATCTGGCCCTCCATACATTTACTCTCCGCGTATGCGCAGACATCAAGAAGTGACCAGAATTGGCACCAACATCATTCTTTGGCTCTAAAGTCATCAACAATGAAATGACATCTGTGCTTTAAAATCTCCTTTTTTGAGGATGCCAGACACACATCAATGCAAGAATTGGTGGATACAAGCCTGTTATTGGGTGAAGGAAGTATTCAGTGGTGGTTTTGAACGTTCAGGGCTGTAACTTTATAATATTTATAAAATTATTTTATGTTTCCCAATTTCGGGACATATGCCTGACGTCATCATTTTTGATAATGATTATTGCACTGTTTGTTAAGTATTCCTTCCCTATCCTTCCATGAGCCCTTTCTGTTAAACTCTTAAGCTTTTTGGCTATTTTTAATTGAAATTTTTTATTAAATTTCTCGGGAGTTTAACATGTAATACAGAATATTATTCTGTTTCTTCTCCAGGGTTACGTCCTCAACCTAGGGGTGTTAGGTCGTTTAGTCTAGCATCTTCCATCCGATGTATCGTTTTTTCTTTGTATGAAGATCTAGCTTTGCATCTGATAGCATTTCAGTTGGTTCTGACTTTGGGCATTTTTGTGTGCCTGATGTCTTGTTTACATTGACGTTGTTTACATTCTCAACGTCCTCATATATAGGTTGTTTTTTTATATTCTATTACTGTAGGATACATGGATTATTATTCCGGTAGTGTGGCTCAAAAAATTTTGGATTTTGTCCACACTTAGGCTCTATCGGGATGCCCTTGGGCTCTTAATGTTCCCCTTGGGAACTTAGGCATTTTTTTCAAAATGTTTTGTTTACAAAAAATATTTTGAATTTAATTATGCAGTTATATTTATATATTGTTGTGGAGTTTGGAGGACTGATATCGACTTTAGTTGATTCACTCCTGCGTACTCTTGTCATTCTTGTGTTCACTGGGATGACTAATGCTGAAGTCGGGTGTCGCGGTACGTTGTTGGCGGTGAGGTTCTGAGGATCAGGCCTCTCACCATGTTTTAATTCATTCTGTCAGTTTCTATTTTAGAGGAATATGAACATGGTGATGATATTCTGACTCGACCAGTGAAGTGGTACTCCATCCGTGGGTGCCGTGATGCCGGGTAAGTCTGTTGTGGTCATAGGAAGTGGATGTGGGTAGAGCGAGCACTATAATATAAATAGCTCACCCAGCGATGATGGAAATAGGGAGGAAGTCAGCAAGTTCTTGTACTCGGCGAGTTCTGATAGACCGCGAGAGGCCCCCCTCTCTAATCTAGCAACGTCTGGGGTCAGATGTTGTTTTGAGAAACTTGCACAAGCCGGAGCATATGTCCGCCCGCTGCTCCGTCTAGTCCACAGCCGAGGTTGGCTTCAGTCACGGCTTCCTCCGCTACGTTATTTAAGCACACACAACTTTGGATATCCAGCCTGTTGCACGAAGAAGGAACCACTCTTCGCCCGTGAAGTCGGACCATCCAATAGCTAGGGAGACGAGGCCTCGATCATCGGGACGTTCGGAGAAAGGATCCGCTTCGGACACACCGTCCTAGGAGCAGCATGCGGCTAAGGAACGGAAAACAGCTGCTCCTCAGGCCTTGATGATGGACTTGCTATTGCAGTTTGCGCAGCTGATCACAGCATCCCAGAAAGTGCAGATGCAGCCTCCCTCAGACTCAGAATCTGAGCTGTCGGACGGTGCTGGGTCGGTCCAGTCGTTTGTTCACGCAGATGCAATGGACCAAGATTCGCAACTGAGTCTCTTGGATGGCGAAAGGGATAAGGAAAAGGATTACCCTTCCCTTTCGGAACAGTACATGGTTGCGATGACTTTCATCCATCAATACTACCCTGATTATGTTTCACCGAATCAGAATGAGACGATGACAAGAGAAACAGCTGGCGTCGTTGGACGCAGACTTTATCCGGACAAAGAAGGAAGTCCTTTCTTTTCTGGTTCAGTTTATGCAGGTGTCGCAGGCCTTCGGCCATATAGATGACTCCGTATTTATCCTCTTGAGTGCGAGGAAGAAGGTGGTTTCTTATCTTCATCTTCCGTATACATACTGTTTTTTGGACCACGTTCATTTAAAAACAGTTGGGGAAGATGTTCAGAGAGTTCTTCTGTGTTTGGATGAGCAGGCCGGGGATCTAGAGGTATCCTTACCTGTATCATTCACTATTCGCTCAGACACATTTGAGACGGCAATTTCTTCAAATAGAGCGAATTTGGACATTATGTCTCCTGCAGATCACCTTACAAGAGCTATGGCACAATGTCTCAAGGGAAAGGAATTTGAGGACATTCGTACCTCTCTTAGAGTTCTTTCCAGGGCAATTATGTATACCATGTTTAACTCCGCCCTAACAGTGGCTAATCTGGAGTTAATCAGACGTGATGCTGCCCTTGCATCGTCATCACTGATAAGATGACAAGGTGAAAAGCTCTCTCCGAGTCGCTCCGGTTTCCGGACATTTTATTTTTGACGACTAGATTTTGTTAGTCTATGAACAGGCTACTAAGAAAGCGTCTAGTGCTCTGCTTTTGAAGTCGGCGTATCAACGACCCGCTTCAGCAGACAAGAATAAAGTGGGGCATACCAGACAAAAATCATGAAAAGGAAACTCCTTACGAGGGTACAAGAAACCCTCTTATAATTACTCTGGAGGTCGTCAGTATAGCGACTTGGGAAAGGGGCGTAGGTCTGATCAGGACTATAGGTCAGACACCCCTAGGCCGATGAGACGAGGTTTTTCGCAGGGAGGATGTGGTTCCTCCTCCTGTAAGCCTCGCAGGTCATACAGGTGATGGTTTAGACCTCTATTGCTGGTGGAAGGTTATCAAGCTCCGCAAAAAACTGGATAACAATCACGGAAGATCGGTGGGTGAGAGGTGTAGTCTCGGACGGCTTACGGCCATCATTCCGAGAAAAATCCCCACTAACAAGTTGTCCGCGTTGGACAAATCTTCCATCAAATTCTTGCATAAGAAAGTTTCTCCTACCGGAGGTATAAGCTCTCTTATCAAAAGAAACAATACAGGTCGTCGAGAATCAGGATTCTCAAGATTTATACAGTCACCTGTTCCTCGTACCGAAGCAAGACAGCTTGTTCCGACCGGTAATAGACTTGAGCTGGATAACAAGCTTATCATGGCTCCAAAAATTAATTTATGGAGTCCATTCGGTCGTTAAAAGCGAGCGTTCGAGTGATCGACTGTGCGGAAAGCATAGATCTAAGGATGCATACTTTCATGTCCTGGTACATCCGGCATTCTAAAAGTACCTGCGGTTTGCCGTACAAGGGAAGTTGTATCAGTTCAGAGCAATATGCTTTGGTCTGAATCTGGCCCCCTGGGCGTTCACTCGAATAATGAACTCAGTAATGTCATACTTTGGAGCTCATTTATCTGCGGTAACATCGGCTTACTTGGACGACCTTCTACAGGGATACGGCAACAGAATTATTCTTCAGACCAATGTTCAGAGTCTGCTTCTATTACTCCGATGTCTCGGTTTCATCGTAAATGAGAAAAAGTCGGATCTAGCTCCGTGCAAGTCATCTATTCACTTGGGAATGAGCTTTGAGACTCACAACAATCTGGTTCGTCTGCAGTTACCTAGAGCAAAATTAGTCAGTTGTTATGCTCGCTTTTGTCTACACTCAGACACATTAATAGTGAGGGAATTCATGTGACTGTTGGAGCTGTGCGGAGCAGCTGTAGATCTCATTTTGATGGGCCATCTGCGCGCACGTCCCCTCCAGATATTCTTTACTCAGAACTGGAGTGTGAAGACGCTTTCGCTTGAACTAGTATTGTTTTAACAGACCTATTAAAACAAGGGTTCAGATTTGGGCAGATATTCAGTTATTAACTCAGGGAGTTCCACTGCAACTGTCAGATCCAGCTTTCACAATTATAACAGATGCGAGTCAGATGGGTTGGGGCGTGACCCTAAGTCCTGCAGACTTGAAGTGTCAGGGTCTTTGGGACCCTCGGTTCCAGAAGAAACACATAAACATCAAGAGATGATGTCAATATGGCTAGCGCTTCAACACTGGACTCACATAATAATGGACGTCCATGTTCAAATTTGGTCGGACCACTCAACAGTAGTAGCGTACATCGGGAATCAAGGAGGCACCCATTCATTTCCGTTATGCCAACGGAGAATATTTTCCTATACGTCATGAATCATCATGTCAACTTTCTATCCGTCATATACCGGGTTATCTGAACATACTAGCAGACTCTCTCTCTCGGAAAGGTCACCTGTTGCAATTGGAGTGGTCGCTCAACAAGCGAGTATTTGGGCAGATTTGCTACCAGAGAGATCGCCCCATGATAGATCTGTTTGCAACGCAGCGGAACAATCAGTTGCTGTCATTCGTGTTGCCATGCCCAGACCATCAAGAGTACTCAGTAGAAGCTCTGTCGATCTCATGGGGATGAATGATAGAATATGTGTATCTTCCAATTCAGTTGATTATGTTTAAGATCAAACAGTCTCGTTGTGAATACTACTAGTAGCACATCTGTCATCACAGAAACCTTGGATCAGTCTTCTCATGTGTCTGTTATGGAACGTTCCCCGGAAGATTCCTTCACGAAAGGACCTTCTTTACCAGGGGAAGTTTTTGTTCTTCACGTCCTTCTCCGCCCATAGTGACATAATGGAGTCGCTTAGATGTGAGGGAACCATTGGGGTTCCTATATTATTTTATGACTAACACAAGAACGATTAAAGTAATGCAGGTGAGGAGGGTTTGATATGACTTTGAATCCCCCCCCACACACCGCCAATGTGTTTAGATGCGATTACCAGGCAAGACATAGTTTTCTTCCCGCAAGCCTCGTATGAGTTTAAATACATGCATGCATTTCTTGACTTCTCAACTGGTGGCTGGATCGTGTCCTATGGCGACCTCATGGGCACATCCACTTTTTAGTTGGTTGGTTTCCTGCGATTGAATTATTTCGGGGACGGTCTGTGTCGAGTCTGTTAATCATACCTACTTCCATTTCTAGATCCAGGTTTCTATTAATGTCAGTACTCAATCGAATACACCTTGTTTTACACTCTCATATATTCGCACGTTTATAGTGTCATAGATATCGGATAGTACACATCGGCAGTGTTGTTACTGGAATTTCTTGTACGCCTGAATGGGGTCGCATGTGGGTTACCTCGGAAGTGTGTTTACTCTCCAGAGATTGTTCATTGTGGTTCTATTGGACATGTGTATGTTATATATTATATCTCTGGTTTTCGACCTATTTGCGTATGCCGACACCGGTGTACGTTATATAGCGGGCGATATTTAATTACCGGGATTGTTGCTATAACCTTAGCTTCTAAAGTGGCATAAAGCACCATTTATTAAGAATAATTAATACCTGAGTGTCTGTTCGATGAATATTTATATTGTTTTTGGTACTGCTTTTTACTGATTCCAGAGCACTCCCCTCTTTCTTTTTGAAGATTCCTTCAAAAGAAAAGGAGGGTGGGGGGGATTTTTTACCTCTCCTCCGGCTTGATAAGTATGTAACTATGAGTGAAGCTGTTTTGTCTGTAATTATATCCTGCATACAGTTGGAGTTTTACTGTTTATGGCATACGTTTGTGGGGGATATTCTCTCATTCTCAAATACGCCATCCTAATTTGGGGGGCTTAGTAGGGCTAGCCTTAAAAATTGGGAACTTGTTACATCCAATTAGCATAGTCTTCAAGCTAAGTTTACAGAATTACTTGAACTGGGCTCCTTTTTTATGAAACATCTTCTCTATTACTGTATAGAGAGACATACATGTAATTCCTAATAATTTTAATTTCCTTTCACCTTGGATTACAGGATTGGAACTATGTTGATCTACTAATTCTGAAGTCATAGGCCCTCCACCTTTTTACGATTCAGCTAGTCTGGGCCATTGGTTTACAGTGTAAAAATATTATAAATTTAAAGTAATTTGTATATTTTTATACTTACCAATGGCCCAGACGGAGATGGCCCTCCCATGAGTGGGCACTCATTCCTCCACGCTGAATTATTATGTAGTTCTCTCTTCTACAAAAAATGATGTTGGTGCCAATTCCGGTCACTTCCTGACGTCTGCACATGTGCAGAGAGTAAATGTATGGAGGGCCAGATAGAACTTTTAATTTTCGGTTTTGCAAGCAAATTTTGGGGATTGGGGGGTTCAAAATTTGTGTTTGGCCCTTAATAACTTTGAGTTAAGCACCAGCTAGTCTGGGCCATTGGTAAGTATAAAAATATAAAAATTACTTTAAATTTATAATGTTTATGAAAGGATTATGAAATATGACAAGAATTGTGATAGAGAATATGTTAATTTCTGTTCCCTGTATGCTGTTTTCAATAAAAATAATTTGAGGTGGAGACTGTATTAAAGAATTGAGGGGAGGGTTAATGTGGTCCTCACAGTTAATGTATGTCAACCAAAATTACCAATTTGCAGTGAAATTATTCCAAAACGAGTCATCCTATCAAGTTACAATGAAATCTCTTCATATTATTTATTTATTTATTGGTGTTTTAAGGTCACATATTTCTGCACAATGGCTAATAATGACCGCAACAGTTTTACGGGTGGAGGAAGCCGGAGTACCCAGAGAGAACCACCAAGCAATGGCGAGCAACTGTCAGCTCCACAACATACTAACTCCACACAAGCAGGGTTAGCATTGGTTGAAGACAAGTGCACCATCGACGTGCAGTACGCCTTAGTATACAGTGCCACCGTGCCCCCACGTGGGCAATGGGGGTGAAGTGTCTTGCCCAAGGACACAACGCAGTTGCCGCAGGTGGGATTCGAACCGAGTACCTCTGGGTTTGCAGCCTGCACCTCTACCTACTGAGCCACCGTGCCCCCAAACCTTTCATAAATGCAGCCTGTAGACTGTGCTAAAGGTTTTCAGGATTCGGGCCTGTGTAGCCATCACGGTTGACCCATCGCAACCAAAAGGGGACGCCTCATCTAGACATTATTCTGAGTCATCCTACCAAGTTACAATGAAATTCCTTCGTAAATACAACCTGTAGTCTGTGCTGAAGGTTTTTGGGTTTTGGGCTCGGGCTGCCATCACAGTTGAATGATCACGACCAAAAGGGGATGTTTTCATCTAGACATTATCTGGAGTCATCCTACAAAGTTACAATGAAATCCCTTCATAAATACAACCTGTAGACTGTGCTCAATGTTTTGGGGCTTTGGGCTCAGGTAGCCGACATGATTGTCAGATTGCGACCAACTAGGAAAGTTCTCATCTAGACATCATATGGAGTCATCCTATCAAGTTACAATGAAAGTATAAATTTTATAGTAAATTTCCTTTCTTATTATACCTACCAAAATTGTTTACAACAGTCTTGCACTACAGTGGAAGAACCTAACTCGGATAAAATACTCTCTATTTTAATCTTTCCCAAGATTTGGGAAAGAAAAGTGGTGTAAAAACACCATGAAAAAATAAGCCAAAACTGGGCCGAGCGCCATCGGCGCACACCCAGTATGGGACGCTCTTCCACAGTACAAATCCCTGACTTCCATCACAGTGTGCAATGCATCAATTCGTCATTCTTTTGATTCCGAACAACACAGTAGTTATGTGATCAGCGGGGAGGAAGGATTCTTAACCGAATAAGAAGACTGGAGGGCCTCCATGTAAACAATTTCGGTAGGTATAATAAGAAAGGAAATTTACTATAAAATTTATACTTCTTATCAACCTACCTCAATTGTTTACAACAGGCTGAATAGACAAAAGGCTGGAGGGAATCACATAACCAACCCACACATAACTCAATAGCACTAGGACCATGGACAGAGGAAGAGATCCCTAGGCCTATCAAACCATAGCATCACAAACATTAGAAAAGCCAATGAAAGATGAGGCGTATGGTGAAGTGCGACGCACAGATAGAAAGGGCAGTAACAGCACAAAGCTGGAACCGACCCTGAAAAAAGCTGAAAAGCTTGGATAGACAACATCCTGAGCCGAAGAAAGAGGGCCCCAAGGGTCTCTGTCGGCTCCTGCAACTGTTGCAGAGAAAAGGAGAATGTAGCATTTCTCCAGAAGGGTGCCAGTATAACATCAGTCATCCGACAACATGACAGAGTTATTAAAAGAGGAAGACAATGCACGCACCTCCTGGCAGAAAAAACAATTGGTAATACAATCACCAGTAGCTAGACGAGCGGAAGCTGCACGAATAGCAAGACAAGTCCATCAAGAAATGGATGCAGGAGAGATCTGCATGTGGGAAAATGCATATTCATCCAGGATAAAGGCGTGAACGCCCCCCACCCCCAAGCAGAGCAGCGCCCAAGAAAGTGACCATCTTGGAGTAAACTGCAAAGTCCTAGGCCTTTTCAAGGAAAAGAGCTGAACAAGCTTGGAGAGGCAAGGATGAGTGTCGAAACAATGCGGTATCACATAGGAAAAAATGTCTCCGAAGCATGGACAAGTACACATAGCTGGAGACCCCCAGAAACAAACATATACCAGAAAACTCTGCAAGCAGTGTGATCGAAGAAGTGACAGAAGCAACAGACTGATCACACACCATCGACAGAAGAACCTTCCACTTAGCCACAGAGGCTAAACCAGTGGAGTGAGTGCCTCCTTGAAGAAAAGCAACTCCACTGCGTGTCTCGAAAAACCACTACGGAGGAGACAGGACCCGATAAAAGACATGTGCGAAGGCACAATGAAGTCGGGTCAACTAGAAAACCTCCCGGGCGACTTTAGCAAAGAAAGTCGCGAGGTAGAGGGAGACATGCCGGAACCGCCGCTAACAGAGAGCGGAGCAGAATGATCCACACCCACCGAAGCGACGGGTGTGATCGAAAGGATTCGACGACTGCAGGTTCATATCTGGGTGAGAACCTGAGGCAGAATCGGAACCGGTAGGAAGGTGTAGCCGACAAGACCATCCCAAAGGAGGGCCAGAGCGTCCACGGCAAAAGCCAGAGCATCTGGACACGGGGACACGAAAGTGTCCACCTGATGGTTCCAACTAGTCACAAGAGATCGATGGAACCCGCCATGTGGAGCATCCACCTGGTGGAAATGACCCTGCCCCAACGGGACAGGGAGTCAGCTAGGACGTTCAGGCGACCGGGAATGTGACAAGCAGCCACCCCGGCGCGGACATCCTGAGCGAGCAGTATAAGATCCCAAGCCAATCGTACATTGGAACAGAGTGCGTGCCGCTCTGGTTCCGAATGTAAGCAACCACTGTCGAATGGTCGGACAACAGAAGGACCTGGCGATTCGATAGGTGAGGGATCCACTGCCTGAAACGCAGAAGAAGAGCAAGAAGCTCCTTCTGGTTGATGTGTAGAGCTGCATGATCCTGGTCCACCATCCCGTGAATGAAAAGACCTAGAGGATCCAACGTCGCACCCCATCCAAGATCGCTGGCATCTGCCGTCAGAACGCGATCGGACGTGGGGAAGTCCAACGGAACACCCTGCGAAAGCCACTGGACATCCGCCCAGAGGAGAAGGTGAGGATAAAGATAGTCTGGAAACTGAAGCACCAGATCCAGAAAATCTACATTCGGCCTCCAACGACTGAGCAGAAAGTGTTGGAGAGGTCTGACACGCAGCCGACCTAGAGGAATGAGATCCGTCACCAAACAGCAGAGACCGATTAGCCGGAGAAAACTCCGAGCCATCGCGGATGTGGACTGGGACAGAGTCGGAGCAAAAGCTGAGAGAATCACAGCCTTGGCCTGGGGAACCGCCACCAAATTGAATTGTGTGCGGAAAGCCATCCCCAGATGATAAAACGACTGAGAAGGGACCAGGTCCGACTTCTCCTCATTGACTCTGAAACGTAGCGACGTGAGCAAGCTCAACAGAGTGGCGACATCCGACTCCAGGAAGGCAGCATTGGAATGCCCCTGGAGGATATCGTCCAGATATGCCGAAGTAGTCACCCTGGACTGTATGCGATGGAAAGCTATCACATGCGACATCAGTCTGGTGAAAGACCAAGGAACCAGGTTGAGGCCGAAAGGCATGGCCTTGAACTGGTAAACTCGCCCCAGAAAAATGAACCTGAGATACTTCCGTAACGCCCAATGAATCGGAACGTGAAAGTAAGCGTCTCGCAGGTCGAAGCTGGAAGCGAAATCTCCCTGGTGAATTGAACGGAGGACCGACCTGAAAGTCTCCATGCTGAACTTGGGAGCAATGATAGACTGGTTCAGGAAACTTAGATCGAGAACCGGTCGGAGTCGGTCATCCTTCTTCGGCAACAAGAACAGGCAGGAATAGAAACCCACTGACCTAATGTTCTTGATGACCTCAATCGCCCCCTTTGTCAGGAGATTGTCTGTCTCCGTGGACAAAAGTTCCAGACGTAAAATGTCTGAAGGAACTGTGGTTGGAAAAGGCACCCCAGACAGAGTGGAGTGCCGTCAGAAGGATATTCGCAGCCCGGGCCAAACAACATGAAACATCCAAGGATCGGATGTGATGGTGGCCCACGGTCTGCGAACTCTGCTATCCTTCCTCCAACCTGGGACGAGTCGAGGTGAGGACCTTCATTGCGAACCCTGACGAGGCTCGCGAGAGGAGAAAACACCTCTACTGAATGAAGAATCCTGGGAGTTCCCTCAAGACTGCCGACGCTTACCCTTACCCCTTGAGTAAGAAGTAGAAGCGGTGGCAGAAGGATCAGCCCCTTTTGCTTCGCAGAGGAAGCAGAGGGTACTTGTTAGGCTTGGAACGGCCCGTGCCTACCCTAGAAGGCTGATCAAGCTGAAGAAACAGCAGCTGATCGTTGGAATGACGTAGGACGTCAATCCGGACCGTCAACACAGAATCATGGAAAAGTTGCGGACCTGTCAAAAAAGCAGATTGAAGAGCAGCGTACTGCTCCTCAGGAAGGGATCGGCCTGTGTCCCGCACAGAGTCCCTTCGAACTAATTCCAGATTAGCCGTGTTACAGGCATGCGCGTGAGTAAGATGCATGAGCGCCTTGGACAGCACATGCAAAGGAGCCTGTACCTCGTCAATCTTATCTGAAGGCAGATAAGCAGCAAAAGCTGAGACGACGTGATTGGAGAGAGAAAGCATACCAAGCATCTCTCTCGATAAGCCCAATGTGGACTCCAGAGTCGTCATCGGAATGACGGCAGACTTGGACTTGGAAAGCCCGAGGGAATTGGAGTCCTGATCCAAAACCGTCAAAGTCTGGTAGACCGACGGATTGGCAGAATCGTAGGAACGACAACGCGCCGGAGGCAAAAAGGTGTCAACCCTGGTGAAGAACGGAGCCTTCATAGCCTTGGAACTTAGCTTGGAGTCCAAGGCTGAAAATGCTTCAACCAACTGTACCGAAGGGCACGGTCGAAGACGCCCAGAAGCAGGTTGCTCCATAGACTGTTGGCGTGCGACCGATGATCGCGGCCTGGCTGACACTGTCGACTGGTTAGATGGTTTGAGATCCGGAAGGAACGCAAACACGAAATCAAGAGCTGCCCCCAAGTCCGAAGACTGCTGGCTCTCGACATCAAGCATGTCTGACTCTTCCCCTGAGTCGGAAGACACATAGCCCATCGTGGGCAAACCAGCCGACGCCTCCCGTGGTGTCGGAACACCAGGGGATCAGAAAGCGGCCTGTTTCTAATCCCGGGAGGCGGCGCCACAGGAGGCGCCTGGAAACCACTCGCTGCCTCGCTGGAAGCAACAGGAAGGCTCATTGACAGAACCTGAGTGAGTAAGGAGAGGGCCTCCCTAAGCTCACTGCCCGTACTGGCCGGTTCGACAGGGGAACGAACCGGCAAAGTGGCTTCACCGCTGACCCTCTGAACCAGCGAAGGGTCACGATCCTCCAAAAGACCTGACATGGGACGACGGGCGGCAGCCGAAAACGTCTGAAGCCAGACGTGTATAGGGGTGTGACACACCCCGAGGATCAACATAGCAGGAACTCATGAGAGTCACCGCTGACCTCTGCAGGGCAGAAGGTCCAGGCTGCACAAAAGACGTTGGACTCCCAAAACTGAACGTGTAGCCAGAATGAGGGACGGAAACTAAGAACAACCGAATCCAATGACAACTGTGGTGCTCGATGGCGCAGAGACCACAGGAGAGGGTCCGGCCGGCAGCCACTTCCAACTTCGCCGAGTTGAAGTCAGGGAAGGCTGAGGCCGATACCCCCACGTCTACACAACCAGACACCGCAGCAGACCACTGCAGGTATAAAACTACTGTGCTCAATGGCTGAGAGGACACAGTATGGGGTTTCGCCGGCAGCCCCATTTGACTTCGCCGAGTGGAAGTCTGGGAAGGCTGAGGCCGAAACCCCACAACCACACTACAGACATCCCTGCAGACCCTGGCAGGGAGAAGCCGAGGCCGGCTAAAAACGGTGCCCAATGACGTTGTAGACGGAACAGCAGTAGCAGCAGATACGACGGGAGCTGTTGGAACTGGCGGAAAACCGGAGAGAGCCACCAAGCTCGGCCTCCAAAGGAGGAGTCAGAGGCTCGGCCTCCAAAGGAGGAGTCACAACCCCCCCCTCCCCCCCCTCCCCCCGAGAACGCACCAATGGTGAGGGCAAAAGGAATTGCCCTAAAGGAACCGAACTGGAAACAACAGAGGTGAGAGCAGAAGAAAAAGGTGAACTCAAGAGAAACAGAAAGTAGAAGAACACCCTCAGCTATGTGAGGAGGTGGCAGAACCCAGACGGCCGACACCGACTCCAATAAAAATTTTTATCAACCGAAAAAATTCATTGTCGAATCGCGATGACACGATGTCGCAAAACATTCGCGAAAACGGAATAGTAATTAATAAACAATGAGAATGTGGTTGAAAATATAAACGAGAATATATAAACACAGTCCTGTTATTATACGATCTTCAGATCCATAATTCCAGTCACAGGAAAACCATTATCCACGAGTTGAATTATCACTGTTTCATAATGCATATGGCGGAAACACATCCTGCTCGTGCTTCGGATAGAAAAAGAATGACGAATTGATGCATTGCGCACTGTGACGGAAGTCAGGGATTTGTACTATGGAAGAGCGTCCCATACTGGGTGTGCGCCGATGGTGCTCGGCCCAGTTTTGGCTTATTTTTTCATGGTGTTTTGACACCACTTTTCTTTCCCAAATCTTGGGAAAGATTAAAATAGAGAGTATTTTATCCGAGTTAGGTTCTTCCACTGTAGTGCAAGCCTGTTGTAAACAATTGAGGTAGGCTGATAAGAATTCCTCCATATTAAATATGACCTGTAGACTGTGCTAAAAGTTTTTGGGCTTCGGGCTTGGGTAGCCATCACAGTTGACAGATCATGACCAAAAGGGGATGTTCTCATCTAGACATTATACAGAGTCATCCGACCAAGTTACAATGATATCCCTTCATAAATACGACATGTAGACTGACTGTGCTAAAGGTTTTGGGCTCAGGCAGCCATCACGGTTGACCGATCACGATCAAAAGGGTCATCTAGACATGACCTCAAACCTGCATATAAAATTTTGTGACGATCTGACAAGAATTACAGGGAGTAGCCTGTGCTAAAGGAAAAGAGAAGAGACTCACAGACTCTCACAGACTTCCACACGGGTGATGGCAACACCTCATCTTGACTTTGTTAAGTTAAGCTAAAAATTGACCAAGTTCAACAACCTGTAATTTTGGGAAATATCAATACAAATCAAAATCCTGTTAATATGCACACTTCTGGTATATGTACAAACATCCTGTGAAATAAAAAGGTCCTAGATTGAAATCTATGAGAGGAGTTAGACCCCCCCCCCAACCACCCCTCCCCCTCCTCCCACCATTCATCACGGGGGCATTAAAATGTAAATTTCTAATAATTTCTGTATTTATCAAACCTACCACTGGCCAAGACATGCTGGCACTCTATTCGCGAGAATTCAGGCCAAACATTTCATTTAGAACCTCCTACACCCAAAAAGTCCTATATAGGCCTTCATACATAGTGTCTGCGCATGCACAAAGCCAAGGAAGTGTCGTCCATTCCCACCATTAACCATTCTTTTGTGATTCTTGCTGAGTGTAATAGTTCTAATGCGGGAAGGTGTGAGTGAATAACTCATGAGAGGGCACTTTGTTTCTGGGCCAGTGGTAGGTATGATAAATACAGAAATTATTAGAAATTTCCATTATTTATCCACCACACCACTGGCCCAGACATGCTGAATAGATAATAGGATGGAGGGCCAACATAGTTCTGAAGGGGAAAAAACAATAAAAAGCAGGCTCTTGCTAACTCCAAACAGTAGGAATCCTTAACAGCTTGTTCGGGATAATATAAGGATTTATTCACATCCAAGAATGATAGATAAATATCATTTCTGGATGCAATAGTGGTAAGGATACAAGAATCCAAAACTGGAGTAAGACTAGATACCACTTATAACACTATAGTAGATGCTATTTTTAGGTTAAGGATACCAAAATATAAATGCTTCCAGAGGTAACATGAGACGATTTATTACAAGATTACAAATCATAAGTTATTGTATGGAATGGGCTCATGACTTCTAAAACTATATACAAAGACACAATACACCAAAAATTGGCACTCATTGTGGTCCACCTATAGCCAAGACAGGCTCACAGGTTTTTCACTATAATGCCATAGTACTGTATGAAAGAGCACATCCCCCTCCCCCACCCCACACATGCCCCTCTTTTGCAAGAGATAATGTGCAAAAATGTCAAGCTTTGCAATGTAAAAGCTTCGTGTTCAATTAAACAACATTTTGAGCAACAGACAGGGGACCTAGACATCTTAGGTCACCTGCCACAGATTCCAAGTTCCTTAGGTAGAAAGTAGTAAAGGTGGTGTCCAGTACGCAGCCTTCATGATACCTGATAGCGCAATAGAATTTGCATGTGCCTATGAGGAAGATAAAGTTCTAACCTCATGAGCTGAGATTCTGTTCTCCTACCATGCCTATCAGATAGATTATTATAAGCGATATGGATAGTAGACTGAATCCATCTAGAAATGGAATGAACTGAGATATCTATTCTGCCTGGAATGAAAGAAAGGAACAGCCTTTTCCTTCCTTTTCTTATGAAACTAGACTGCTTCGCATATACTCTCAGAGTCCTTACTGGACAAAGTAAGGTCAAGAGTTATTAACATGTAGTAAGGCATGTATAAATATAGGAGCAGGTAACTTATCTGGTGCCTGATTCTTGGCTAGACAACCTACTTGAGTAGTAAAGGTAATAGAATTACCCACACCATGATAATGCAAATTTTCAATAGAAAAAGCATGAAGCTCACTAACTCTTCTAAGTATAGCAAAAGCAAGCAAGAATACTGTCTTGAATGTCAGGAACGTAAACTCCACTGAATCCAGAGGTTCAAAGGGAGCTTCTCGGAGTTTTAGAAGATCCCAAGCAAGATTCTGCTTGGGAATTAGCTGTAATGACCATCGTCTTTTAATTAAAAAATTCTTTAATAATTTTGACAAGGATTGATCCATATCAATATTAATTTGGCCTTAGTGAGCATAAGTGTCTGACAACATAGAGCGGTATCCTTTGATGGTGATAGGTTGTAGCTTTTTAACATTAAAAAGAAACACTTGAAAATCTGTGATGTGGGCAACTGTTGGATGCAGATAACTGATGCCTTTGACCTGGCACCAGGCAAAGAAAATGCTCCACTTCACACCATAATTTAGATAAGAGGACCTCTTGAAAGCAGAAATGCAGTCCACAGCTCTTCTGGGAGAATGTTTACATTTGAGGACGGACCTGACACCAGAAATTCATGAAGGTTGAGAAGCATCAAACTGCTGTGTAGTTTGTAGGTTTTGCCTTGAAACAGTATGTCAGTCAACCGAGGCAAATGATAAGGAGTACTGAGTAACAGAGTAGACTGACCCATGATCTCTTGAGGAGACAGATGTGCCACCAGGGTAATTTTGCAGGTTGATTTTTTGATTTTCTGAAGCACCTGAAGTATTAACAGAGTCGGAGGGAAAGCATCACCGATGACTCCATTCCATGAAAATGAGAGAGTGCCAACTGCAATAGCTAATGTATCCGGGCCTGGAGAGACAAATGTCTGAAATTGTTTGTTCCATCTTGTGGCAAAAATATCTATCATAGGATGTGGGAAAAGGTTGCTGATAGCTAGAAAGACTTTCCTGTTGAGAGTCCATTCTCTTGGCAGAATACGTCTGTGCCTGAACAGAGAGTCTGTGATCAAATTAAGCTGATCTGGAATGTGGCGAATTGAAAGAAAGATGTTTTGATCCTGAGTAAACAAAAGAATCTTTTCTGTTAGACTGAACATTGGAAAGGAGTGTGTCCTGCTGTGGTTCCATAGATAAGCTACAACTGTTGAGCTGTCTAAAAGAACCAGAACTTGTGAATTTGGAAGGTGAGTTTTCCAGATAGTAAAGCTTAGGAGAACAGCAAACATCTAATGATTGATGTGGAGAAGGGACTGTTGATGATTCCATTGACCATGACAATTTAGATTCTCCGGAACCAAGGTGGTCAACCCGGGTCACTTCCATCTGACATTAGAGTGAATAACAAAGAGGGGAAGGGCACCAAAGGTATCCCCTGTGTCATCAACTCTAAATTTGGCCAAATATGAATTTTATCCTTGAAAGCGAGGGAAAGGCAAATTACGTGATCCAGACTGTTGACCACAGCCTTTCAGTTTTCTAGAAAGTAAAACTGGAAAACTGGACAGGCCAGATTATTTATTTATTGATTTATTGGTGTTTAAGGTCACATACTTATGCACAATGGCTAATCGTGACCGTGACAGTTTTAAGGGTGGAGGAAGCCGGAGTACCCGGAGAGAACCACCGAGCAACGACGAGCAGCTGTCAGCTCTTCAACATCATAACTCTGAACTCTGCACCGCAGCACAGGCAGGGTTAGATTGGCTGAAGACATGCACACCATCGACGTGCAGTACGCCTCAGTACACAGCGTCATCGTGCCCCCATGTAGGCAATCGTGGTGAAGTGTCTTGCCCAAGGACACAACGCGGTCGCTGCAGGTGGGATTCGAACCAAGGACCTCTCAGCTTGCAGCCTGCACCTCTACCAACTGAGCCACCACGCCCCCTAGGACAGGCCAGATAAAGAGGCGTTGGAGTGGAATCAAATCTGTAGCTGCTCTGCAGAGATCCAGAAGTCTCATAAATTACTTTAGTCACTTCCACAACTTGAATAAAATAAAGGAGAGAATGTTCTTACGAGTTGAGCTTTTGCTAAAGGAAGATGAACTAGATTCAGATGAGTCTGAAATTCCATTTCCAGATGCCAAAAGGTGGTTGAAGGGGTAAGATCTGACTTATGGATGTTGGAGAGAAACCCCAGTGACTGTAAGAGCTTCTGAACGTCCTGAAGAGGAGTTTCCTTGTGAAAATGCCTTTGAAGAATATTGTAAAAGTAAGCCTAAGTCAGGACTGTTCAATGAGCTTGGAAATGCGACATGATCAAGTCCATAATCTGGCAAGGTTTAATCCGAAGCACATTGCCTGGAACTGGTAAACATTGCCTTTTATGGCAAACCTCAAGTATTTCCTGAAGAAAGGATGAATCGTTATGTGAAAGTCACATCTTTGAGGTTGATACTTGCGGCAAAGTCATTTGTTCCGATACCATTCCTTACCAACCAGATGATTTCCATAAAAACTTAGGCACAGGGATGAGCTTGATGATCCAGCTGAGATCTTTGACCGGTCAGAAGGAACTGTCTGGCTTTGGTACCAGAAAGATCCTTGAGGAAAAACCTAGAGATTAAACATTGTCGGCTACCTCTATTGCCTTCTTCGAGAGAATTAAGTTTACTACTTTGAGAAGATAGTCCCTTTTTATAAGGTCGGCCGGAAGATTTGTAAACAAGGGTGTTCTTAACAAAGAAGGTCTTCTTCTGAAGGAAAGAATTAACACCCCTGAATAACCTTTGGAATTCAAGGGTCTATTGTAATTTTCTTCCAATTTTCCACAAAGTGGGATAATCTTCCACTGACTGGAAGACAATAGAGGTTTACAGCCTCATCTTGATCCTCTTTGAGGCTTTCGATAAGGAGAAACTCTGCTTTCCACAAGAAGACTTGCCTCTGTACGAAGACTGAGAATGTCCCCTGATCAAATGTTGAGAGCGAACAAGAGACTGGTTATGAGGAGATGAAGATCTTTTTTCCAGAATACCTCGGTTTCTTGGAACGAGGATAATTAGGGGCAATCTGATGAAGAATGAGACTACTGGTGGCTTGCTTGGTAATCTCTTCATGCACAAAAGTAACTTGGTCATTAAATAGAGAGAGGATTGAAGAGCTTTGTCTACTTTAGATGCAGATGATATGGCATTGTCCTAAACAAGCTCAAGGTTACCCATGGTTCAAGCTGTAATGTGAATGGAAGACCTAATACAACAAGACAACACTCTTAAGTGGAGAAAGGATGTCTTCGCGTTCATCTTTGTCCAGCCATTTATCCAAAGCCAGATTAATATGATCTGCAAAGGATAAGACATCCAGTAAGCCACTAGAGGATTCAATAGTATGAACCAATACAGACAAATGTATAATACACTGAAATGGCAAGTGAATATTAAGCTCAGGCAAGTTCCTATCCAATGGAAGTGGAGAATGTTGAATCAATGGATCGATAGTCTTGAAGTATTTTGATTCTATAAAAGGTAAAGCGGAGTCTTTTTGTAAAATAAAGGAAGCAGTATCAGCTTTCTATAAAAGAGCACTAATTCTCTTGGATGCTTCCAGTACTTGGTTGAGATTGAGTTGTAAATAACAGAATCCTCTTTCTTGCGACAATGTATCATGTCTAAAGAGGATGACGGTCTTGTGAACGATGAAAAGCTTTGTGGCTCCAAAGGAACAATGTGTGGAAAGAAATGATGATGAAATGCATCGCTTCCATGTGTTGTGTTGATAGACTCTTCTGGAATAAAGCAGATAAACCTTGTTCTCTGTCATTGAGACTCTGCGTAGAGAACTCATGTGAAAGCAAGTCTAAAGCTTTTGCAAAAGCTTGACCCGATTCAGAATCCGGACATAGAGATCAATTGTGATGTCTTGACGATGATCTACGTGGAAAGACTGGAAGACATTTGCGTGAATGATGATGTGAAGAACAGGTGTTGAAGTGTGATGAATCTCTATTCCTTTTTAAGGCTGACCCATAGTAAAACTACGGACAATAACAGGCAATACTGTCAATTCAAACTTACCAACATCTTAGAAAGCGGAACCGTAAGTAAAATAATAAAGATATTATAAACCCATAATAGTTCATAACATCTTAACTATCAAAATATATACAGGCTAAAATAATCCATGAGGTATCCAAGTATGCTAATAAAGAACAATTTTTTTGAAAGTGTACCGCATTCGTGTGAAATCTGCTTTAGTGATCTCTAAACAGAAATACTCTGTAAGAATAACCAAACTGGCAAAAGCCTTGACACACTAGATTAGAACTTAATTTGCGGGGGTACCCAAAGACTGGTGTTCTTGGGTAGCTGTTTCTCACATAAATAAAACAAAATAATGTTTCTAAAACAATTCCCGAAAAGCTGAAATACGTCAAAATGGCGGAGGGAGTAGAAGGGAATGACACATTAAGCAGACATATTTAACACAGATAAATATAAATGATGAATGATGATCATATCAGTGACCGACCCAAAATTTGGTGATACAAGATTCTAATTTATATAACCTATTCAGAAAGCACAATTCTGAATGAATCTCTGTCTGCTGCCTTCCTGATGATGTCGTATCTTTTAAAACATGATCCGTCTCCTTGATCTACCATTTAAGGCCATCAAACCAGTCTAAATTTCAGAGAGCTGAGAAAATAACTGTTTATGGCAGGCCAAACAAAAGAATGGTTATTGGTGGGAATTGAGGACACTTCCTTGACTCTGTCTTACTTGAAAAATGCTGACTTACTTGAAAAATTCTATTTGAAGGAGCACAACTCCTTAAAAACTGGATAGGCAAAGCTGGTATGCAAACATGTTTCACTTGAACATCTTGTGAGCCCACATATCAAAGATATTTGAAATCGATCGGTAATTGTTGAAATTAACCCTACAGAAACTTTTGGTCATATGCTGACTTACTTGAAAACATCAAAGTCGAAGTGCATAACTCCTATAGAACAGGGTGAGCAAAGCTGATATGCAAACTTGTTCCACTTGAACATCTTGTGAGTACACATACCAGAAATATTTGAAATCTGTTGGTAATTGTTGAAATTAACCCCGAACAACTTTTGGTCATATGCTGACTTACTAGTCAAAGGGGTATAACTGCTGGGAATGTGGGTGGGTGAAGATATGCGAACTTGTTTCATTTGGACATCTCATGAGCTCAAATACCGAAAATATTTTAAATTTGTTGGTAATTGCTGAAAGTAGCTCCAGGACAACTTCTGGTCATATACTGACCTACTTGAAAAATTCTAAGACAAAGGGGCATAACTCTTGGAAAAGTGGGTAGGCAAAGATATGCAAACTGGTTTCCCTTTAACATCTCATGAGCGCAAATACCAAAAATATTTTAAATCTGTTGGTAATTGGTGAAAGTAGCCCCAGGACAACTCTGGTCATATGCTGACTTACTTGATGAATTCTAAGTCAAAGTGGCATAACTCGGGAGCGTGGTGGCGTTGCGGTAACCGGTTCTCGTCAGATCACCGAAGGATGGGTGACCATTTCAGTGACTGAGTCCTTGGGCAAGGCACGTAACCCCGATTGCCTACATGGACGCACGATGACGCTGTGTACTAAGGCGTACTGCACGTCGATGGTGCGCATGTCTTCAACCAATCTAACCCTGTCTGTGCCGTGGTGCAGAGTTCAGAGTTACGATGTTGGAGAGCTGATAGCTGCTTGTTGTTGCTCGGTGGTTCTCTCTGGGTACTCCGGCTTACTCCACCCGCAAAACTGTCACCGACATGATATGACCCTGGCTGTTAATGTGTCGTTAAACCCTAATAAATAAATAAATAAATAAATAAATAGTGGCATAACTTGGGGGAAAATTTGCAGACAAGTTCAATTTTCACAGAAATATGGCTATCGGTTGAGAAGATAGGACCCCAGATAGACTGAAGGATGGACAGAGCCCATAGTTATGTGCCCCACAAATTTTGTTTGGTGGGGAATAAAATGCATACCTCTTGCTGATGTCTTGTGTTAGTTTCTTCTGAGAGGCGCTGAAATTCTTTCACTTGTTTCTCTCGCATTTGTTTAGATCTGTTCAAATCTGACTCTACTCTTTCCATCTAAAAAGAATTAATCATTGAGCAGAAGATTAACATACAAAAGTTATTTATTTGTATATCCAAGATCATACATATGTGTGTACACAAAATTCAAGACTATACATCTATATATATACAAAATATTTCTCTAATACCATATGAACAATAAAATAATTGTTGAACAGCTGGTCAAGTCATGTACATATAGATTATCTCTAATGAGTCGCAATTTCATGTCAAACCGTTATGAATTTGAGATTCTTTTTATCACATAAAGTGTAACCTTTTAGCTAACATAACGACTAAACCTGGTACAGCGCGTTCACAAAAATTGCCAGCCAAATATTAGATGTTTTTTTTACTTTTACTTTAGCCTCAAAAACATAGCTTATGACTCTTCAGTGGAATGAGCTTGTGCTCATTCAAATGCGGGATCATAAGATATGTTTTCAAAACAAAAAATAAAAAAAATATTTTGTTATTCAGGAAATGTTTTCTGTAAATGTCATCAGCTATTTGTATTAGGTGGATAGTTAATGAAAAATAAGAGAAAATTAATGTGATTCTATTTCCGAAACCAATTTACTCACAATGTTACAACATTGACATTGACTTCTGACATCTATCCCGTATCTAGTGTTGTGTAGATATTTTCTGTAATAGACTATTTGGTGGTGATTATTTGATAAATATAAAAATCAAATATTTACCCAAAACTAGAGATGGTCTGTCGCCTGGTACACCCCCACCATGGCATACTGCCTAGTGTGGGTGATTGAAAAGAGGCATTCAATTTTTGTAAGTAAAAAAATAAATCCAATATGGCCACCATTCGGCCATCTTGAATTCGATTGGAAAAACAATTATGTCAACCACTGCTCCTCATTGTGTCGAACATTTATACTGAGTTTCATGAAAATGCAGCAAAAACTGTAGAATTAGTATTTTGCAAAATCCAATATGGCCGCCAGTTGGCCATCTTGAATCCGATCGGGAAAAAAAAAATTATGTCACGCACTTCCCCTCATCATGTTGATCATTTTTGTGAAGTTTCATGAAAATGCGACTAAAACTGTGGAAGTAGTTCGCTCCACAAGTATTTTGCATAATCCAATGTGGATGCCAGTCGGCCATCTTGAATCCGATCAGGAAAAAGATTATGTCATGCACTGCTCCTCATCATGTTGATCGTTTTTGTTAAGTTTCATAAAAATGTGGCTAAAACTGTGGAAGTACTTCGCTCCACAAGTTTACATGTGCAACGGACCGACGACGACAGGCCGACAGACAAGTTGACTCCTATATACCCCTAAACTTTGTTTTATGTGGGTATAACAAGCTGATGTTGACAGCACCAATAGTTTCCCCCCAAAATAACTAAATAAATCTTTTTTTTCATCCAAACTACACTTATTGGAGTATGTTTGGTGAGCCCAGACATGTTAAGCTGACAAATTGTAAGATAGTGAGATTTCTGAGCAAAGATTGTGAGATTTTACTTTTTATATGGCACGGAGGGAAATGTATTCGCTTTAGTAGTGAAATTCTTTTGAAAATCCCAATTTTCAAGCTCATGTAACAAAAATGAAAAAATTTATAAAGTAAATGGCCCAGACTTAGCTGGTGCTAACTCAAATTATCTAGAGCCAAGCACAAATTTTGCCCCCCAATCTCCTAAATTTGCAAGCAAAACCGAAAATTAGAAGTCTTATCTGGCCCTCCATACATTTTCTCTCTGAGCATGCGCAGGTGCCAGGAAGTCACCGAAACTGAAACTGGTGCCAACATCATTCTTTGTAAAAAAAGATTACAATATAATAATTCAGCGGGGAGGTATGAGTGCCCAGTACTGCCCACTCATGGGAGGGCCATTCCCGTCTGGGCCATTGGTAAGTATAAAAAATATATAAATTACTTTAAATTTTTTCATATTTTTATACTGTATACCAATGGCCCAGACTTAGCTGAATCATAAATAGGTGGAGGGCCTAGAACTTCCGAAATAGTAGATCAACATAGATCAAATCCTTCAATCCATGATGAAGGAATTAGAATAATTAGAATTTACATGTATGTCTCTTATACCATAATAGAGGAGACATATCCTAATATGGATCCCAATTATGTAAATCCTAAATCTGAGCATGAAACCATGCTAACTAGGATGTACCGAGTTCACAATTTTTAAGGCTAGTCTGGACTAAGCCCCCAAAATTAGGATGGCATATTTGAGAATGAGAGAAAATTGCCCATAAACCTACACCATACAATAACACTACAGCTGAATGCCGAATATACTACGGATAAAACAGCTTCCTTCACAGTTACACACCCAATAAGCCAGAGAAGTGGAGAAAATGACCCCCACCTCCTTTTTTTTTTAACATATTTTCAAAAGAAAGAGGAAAGAGCTCTGGAATCCATAAGCGGTACCAGGAAACAATATAAATATTGATCAGGCACTCAGGAACTAATTCATGAATAATAAATGGTGCTCCACTTCACAAGCCAAGGCTATAGCGACGATTTTGGTAAATAATATTGTCCACTACAAAATATGCACTGCAGACGGCGTATACTGTTACGACGAAATCAGTGATGTAAAATATAACATGCCCATATTAAAACGAGATACATTGAACAATCTCTGCAGAGAAATCACACTTTAAAGATCATCCACAGGTGGCCACTGTACAATAAAATCCAGAAAGAACACTCTCCAACGAGTACTATATGATATCTACAACTATAAGCACTTGAAAATATGTGATTTGAGAACCGACAAAATAGAGACCAGGATCTAGAAATGGAGGTAGGTATGAATAACAGGCTCCAACACGGACCGCCCCCAAAATATATAATAATTTCAAGGTCCACCAAAGCGATAGCCTAATAAAATATTGTGCGCGAGTGCATTAAAATCCAGCATGTAATCATCTAAAAACCACTAACTGGTTATGCAGTCACCTATCAACTCAAACAGCAGCAATTATGATGATTTAATAAGTGCTTGTACATCAGAAATCAGAAAATAAACACCGGAAACTAATGCAACAAAAACTGCATATATGCCTATGAGGGCGCCATTCAACACAACCCCAAAAGCATAGTATGTATGTATAAATATATATGTACAAGACAGAGTGTGAGTGTGAGTGTGGGGGGGGGGGGGGGGGGGGGATTCAACGACATGTCAAAACCTCCTCACCTACATTACTTAATCATTGCTGGTCCAGACAGCAAAAATATAGGAACCCTGAAGGCTCCCTCACGTCTAACAGCCTCTCATGGAGGAAGCTTCTGGCGAATGTTCAATAACAGGCACTTAGAAAACTGATAGAAGGATATTGTGATGACATCTATGTTATTAGTAGGAATCACACTGAGATTATTAAATCTTAACGTAATCTACTGAATCAAATGAATAGAAGGATACACTTATCCTATCATTCATTCCCCTGAATACGGCTGAACAGCAACTGTTTGCGCTCTAAAATCTATCACTGGGGACACAAATCAAGGAAACTATTGTTCCAATGGGTTGCAAACTTAACTATCCTGGAGCGATCCCACATGCATGTTCGCTAATAATATAATCCAATGATGTAGCGTAAACAATAAGACATCATTCTTGATGAATATGTGATCTCCAAGAACTGAGGGTCCCAAAATCCCTGCATATAGAGTCTGTCTGACTCAGGGTTGTAACCCAATTATGAACTCAAACCACTGAAAATCTGCCCAAACTTGACCTTACGTTTACTAGATCCGTTAAAACAATACAGGTCCTGAGCAAAAAAACATCTTCACTGTTAATGTGTCTGATAGAAGACAAAAGCGAGCCTAACAACTGGCTAATTCGGTTAATGAAAAAACAAACGAGCCAGCTTGTTGAAAATGAATTGTAGGATACTTGTCCTATCATTCATCCCATGAGACATTATCTAGTTCATTCTTCAAGTGATCTTAAGAACTATAATTGCCGGACAGTTGAACATTCGCTTTTTCGACTGAATGATTATCCTAAATAACCTTTAGAGCCATGATAAACACGTTATCCAGTTCAGTTAATTAGCGGTCGGACCGAGCTCCATAAGAGCCTCGAGCCACTGGCTCAGGGGTGTCTGATCAGTAAACTCAAACAGATCTAAACCCCTATCCAAGTGGCTGTATAGTCAATCCCTAGAGTAATATATAGGAGGGATACCTATACCTTCGCTATGAGTCGTTATAGACGATCTGCGTCTAGGACAACCTCTCCTACTCTTTCTGCTGGTGTTGGGTCGATTAGACCCCAAATTAAAGAGCCGAGAATTGATGCTTTCTTGTAGCTTAATCCTACATTAATGAAAGCTTACCGTCAAAGACTTAGTGTCTGGAAAACTAAACCGACCTGTAGCGTGTTTTCCATCTAGTCAAATATTAACGATGACGACGCAAGGCTTCGTCACATCAGAATAGCTCTCACTTAACAACTGTTAAGTCAGAGATATAATAGATAAATCTTCCTGGAAAGAATTTTTAAAAAGGTACAAACGTCCACAAAATTCATTTCCATATAGACGTTGCGTCACAGTACTTAAGAGTGAAGTACATAAGACCGTGAGTCTAAATTCGCTCTGAATAAGAAATTATCTTCTCAATTGTGTCCGAGCGAACAGCGAAATGATGAAGGTAAGGTTACAACTAAGACATTAGCCTACTCATTCAACGCAGAGAAACTCTCAACACATCTTCCCTGGTCATTTTTTAAATGTATGTGACCAAAAATCGGTTAAAAATACAGAAGATGATAAGAAACCGTATTACTTCTTCCCACAGGAAGTTGAATATGGCGTTGTCTATATAATCAAGGACCTGTGAAACCCGTGTAGACTTAACCGGAAAAGAGATCTTATTATCCTGCTCTTTGTCCGGATGAAGTCAGCGTCTAACAACGCTAGCGGTTTCTCACAATTACTCGCAGCAATGAGATTCACTGGAACAAGTTCAAGGAAACAATAATGGATAGTATCCATATCATCCATGAGTTGTTCCAAAAGGGAAGGATATCCACCTCCGTATCCCTTTCATCATTCGTCTAAATCAGTTTTAGAATCACAGGCACCGGCATCTGAACAGGAAGATGACTGGACCAATCAAGCACCACCCGACAGCTCAAGTTTTGAGATTAATATTGAGTGCTTCTGCATTAGCAGGAATACTGCGATGAGCTGTGCAATCTGCGACAGCAAGTCCGTTACGGAGTTAGGGAGGCCTGAGGAGCAGCGGTCATATATTGCTTATCCGCCGACTGCTCCTGGGACATTGTGTCCGAGATGGCTCTTAACTGCAGACGTCCCGATGAATAAGGCCTCGTTTCCTTGGCTACTGGATGGTGTGACTTCCTCGACAAAGAGTGGACCTATTGACGATGCAGACAAGATATCCGAAGTCACATACCCAAGGTGCGGTCGAGAGTGCTTAGTAGATGCTGAAAAAGCCAAATTAAATGAAGCATTCTGGACAAAAGGCATGTACGTAAGCTCCAAATGACGCAAGTTCCTGCCAACAGCATCTGACCCCAGATGAGAACTTGCCAGCTTCCTCCTTTCCATCGTCGCAGGGTGAGCATGATTGGATTTTATAGTGCTCGCTGCACCCTTGTTCTCTCCTCGACTGCTACGGACATATCCGGCGTTATGACACCCATATTCTGAGTGAAAGAAACACCGGTTGAGCTAGCTGGAGACAAGGTCGTAAAGCCTATATTCTAAAGTCTAGGCCCTTGTCTTATATGATTGAGCACTTTTGCCGCTAGGTCTGATTTACTATGTAAATGCGACACACCTGGTGTCACAGTCCTCATATTCAAGAGTAACCGTTTCACCAGTGACAGGGAACTGAAACCACTCATCGCGGTTTATAGCCCTGTTTTTTACATACCAGGCATCATAACACCCGTATTCTGAGTGAAAGAAGCACCGGCTGAGCTAGCTGGAGACAAGTTCGTAAAGCCTATATTCTAAGGTCTAGGCCCTTGTCTTATATGATTGAGCACTTTTGCTGCTAGCTCTGATTTACTATGTAAATGCGACACACCCAGTATCACGGTCCTCATATTCAAGAGTAATCGATTCACCAGCGACTTGGGAACCGAAACCACTCATCGCAGTTTATAGCCCTGTGCAATATAAAGAGCACTTTAGCCTTATGTAGAGGAAGTTGTAAGACTAGCAGACCCGGGCTGCCTATTAGACGCGATGTCCCGGACAAGAGGCATGGACGTAAACTCCGACTGACGCAAGTTTCTACCACCAACATCTGGCCCCAGATGATGCTGTAAGAGAGAGAGAGACCTCTCTCTTGCTCGCGGTCCTGGCAGACCTGTATGAGCGTACCTCAGAACTTGCCGGCTTCCTCCTTCCGTCATCACTGGGTGAGCATAATTCTATATTATAGTGCTTGTTCCACCCTTCTTCTCTCCTCGACCGCTATGGACTTATCCGGAGTCATGATACCCATATTCTGAGTGAGAAGAAGCACCGGTTGAGCTAGCTGGTGACAAGGACGAAAATCACATGATGTGTGATCTGGGGCCTTGTCTTATATCACTGAACACTTCGCCACTAGCTCTAATTGTATACTGTAGTCCAACTGCGTCAGTTTTCAGAGGCCTGAGTAACTGCTACACCGGTCGAGGTAGCTGGTGACAGGGAACTAAAACCATACACCGTGGTTTTTAGCCCTGTCTAAATGCGACAATGGACTTTTTATGCGGTTGTGTGTGCATATCGGTCATAGAGGAATCCGTAAGACTAGCCGACCCTGGCAGCCTATTAGAAGGAGCGTCCCGGACAGGAAGGCATGGACGGAAGCTCCAACTGACGCAAGTTATTACCAACAACCTTTGACCCCAGATGTTATTGTAATAGAGAGGGGCCTCTTTCTTGCTTGCTCACGGTCGTGGAAGACCTGGACGAGCATACCTCAGAACTTGTCTGCTTCCTCCTTTCCGTCGTCGCACGGTGGGCATGTTTCGATATTATAGTGCTCGCCACACCCTTTCCTTTCCTCGACCGCTACGGATTTACCCGGCATCATAACACTCATATTCTGAGTGAGAGAGCGCCGGTTGAGCTAGCTGGAGACAAGGTCGAAAACCACTGATCTGGGACCTTGTCTATTTCATTGAGCACTTTTGGCGCTAGCGATCAATTGTATATTATGACGACGGAAGCACACTATCTGACGGCGTCACGAAACCTCACCATGTTTTTGTTCCTCTGTAAATAGAAACTAAAAAACTAAAGTGACATTTTAACGAGAGGACCAGCAGTGTCCCCTCGCAGCGGGAGGACCGCTCGAGTCCACTCACCTAACAACAAACCATGACACCCGTCACCAACGTTGTCAATATCTGACACATGGTACAAGAATTTGTAGTAGAACATTGACTATAAGCAAGACAACGACCATGTAAATAGAGGATAGGCTTCCTCATATTTGCCCTGCTATTTTATAAATATTATTACTTAAAAAGGTCGATTGTACCACCACCAAATCTACATAATATAAGATAACATTAAAATATATAATCGATGCAATAAATGCATCCAAAAGAAAATTTTTTTCAAAAATTAAAAAAATTTTTTTCTTATAAAAGTGCCCAAGTTCCCAAAGGGAACGATGAGCCCAAAAGAGCTTAAGTGTGGACAAAATTATAATAATATCCAAAAAATTAACTGCCACACTACCGGAATATTTTATGTTACTTATAACCGTAGTTTCCCTAAAAATAATAGGAAACTCCCAATACAAATAAACTAATGTCAATGTAAACGACTTCAAAATAAAAACCGGAAACAAAACCCCAGGCAACACAGCCCGAAGTCAGTAACCGAAATAAAACTATCCGATGTAAAGCAAGATCTTCATCAGAAGAAAAAACGATACACCGGATGTATGATGCATGACCAAAATGTCCAAACACCCCAAGGGTGAGGACGTAACCATGGGGATGTACAGAATAATCTTCTGTATATTATGTTAAACTCCCAAGAAATTTTATTAAAAAATTTCAATAAAACAAGCCAAAAAGCTTGGGAGTTTAACTGGGGGGGGGGGGGGGGGGGGGGGGTTTGGGGGAATCAAGGGAGGTTAGGGAAGGAATACTTAACAAACAGTGGAAAAATCATTATAAATGGGGGGGAATCAAGGGAGGTTAGGGAAGGAATACTTAACAAACAGTGGACAAATCATTATAAATCAATGATGACGTCAGGCCCATGTCCCGAAATTGGGGAACATGAACTAATTTTTATAAATATTATAAAATATTATAAATTTACAGCTCTGAACGTTTCAAACCACCATTTCTTCCTTCCTTCATCCAGTTGTGTCCTCGAATCCACCAAATTAACCATTGATTTGTGTCAGGCATCATTGAAACTGAGATTTAAAAGCACAGAAGTCAGTTTGATGTTATCTGACTGAAGGGCCAAACAAAGAATGATGTTGACGCCAGTTTCGGTGACTTTCTGGCGTCTGCGCATGCACAGAGAGTAAATGTATGGAGGGCCAGAGATAGAACTTCTAATTTTCGGTTTTGCATGCAAATTTGGGGGCTTGGGGGGCAAAATTTGTGTTTGGCCCTAGATAATTTGAGTTAGCACCAGTTAAGTCTGGGCCATTGGTATACAGTATAAAAATATTAATTTTGGAAAATAATGAGTCTTCTTTTAAAACAGTGAGACTTAATATGTCAGAATGAGCCTGTAATAATGAAGTGTCTTAACCCTTAAGGGTCTAATTCCAACTTTGATCACATTTTTTTGCAACAGAACAGGTACACTACATGCAGTCTTTGGGTTAACTCACAAGTTACATTCTAAGGACCTTGTTAGTTGTTTTAGGCAAGTCTGCGCTGCCTATAGAGGTAGCCCAGACTTGCCAAAAACAGCAGCAAAGTAACAGGATGTAGACTGTCAAAATATAGCAAAAATATGTAAAAATCTCTAGGCCATTAAAGGTTAAGATATAGTTTGGAACAGCAAAAATAAAAAAAATAAAAACTGTTGAGGCATTTGACTTGCATGCCCGTCTGTGCAGCACTGGGAGTATGCTTCATAGAGTTTAGCTGAGAATGTCAAAGAATGAACAAAGGGAGAGTGCGCCTATGATACGAGGTAATAATGTAAGTCAGAGAGCACTGCAGTGGATTCTAAATGTCAAAATTGCATTATTATTAACCTTTTATCTAATAAATCGCCCACATCCGCCCACTTAATATGCAAATTGAGCAGTTGAAAAAATTAAATTTTTCAAAATATTTCAACAAAACTACATTGTGTGGCCCCTCATTGGAACGAGCTCAATGAGCTCGTTCCAATGAAGGGTCACATGATATGGTTTGTTGAAATTTTTTGAAAAATTTAAAAAAATGAGGTTTAAAATAATAAATTTTGATATCGTCTGCGTTGGGTAAAGGGTTAACCCTTTGCCAGTGGAAAATATTCATTTAACTAGAATTTGATCATTTCTTAGCAGTCTGGTGATAAATTGAGCAAAGTGTCATAAAGCCATGTCAAACAAGATAACATGCTTATACTGAAGGTACCAAAGACGTATGTGAAACTCAGAATTCATTGTCAAAATACTGCGACAGATCACAATATTTTTTTATTCAGTTAGCGTAGATTATTTGAAACATATATTCAAGTAACTTATTACCTAACATGAATAGATGATGACACATACATAAAAATTTTGGGAATAAGCAAAATAAAAATTTCTTATTTTTCCCCTTGAAGATGTAGCTTATGATCTCTTCTCTCAAATGTTATTGAAATTGGTCCATAGGTTCTCAAGAAGCTGTGAATAACATGTCCATGGACAGTGGATGGACAATGGACAAAGAGTGATCACAATAGTCCATACTGACTTTCTGTCAAGTGAGCTAAAACTCACAATAATTTTACAATACTTAGATGTGAGTCTTCCATGGAAGACGTGTGTCGCCTGCACTATATTTCAATACTTCAGACAGAATTCTAAGTGGAAAAGGGACATAACTCTGGAAAAAATACAGCGGATCAAAAAATAAAATAGGAGGTGCACAATGCCATTATGTGATAAAGAATGACTGAAAGTTTCATCAAAATCCATTCATAGGTTAAAGAGGAGTGGCGGATAAGAGAAAGTGTGACGTGGACGACGACGCGGACGACGCAAGACGACAAAAGTAATCCCTATATGTCGCTCCCCACTTTGTGGGGCAGGCAACACAAAAATTACAGCTGGCTTGTTCACACATTTATTTTTACAAAACATAATTTGAAATAACCAAAATTTAGCCTTTTTGGGCTGTACCTGTTTTTTCATCTCATCATACATCAATGTTTGATTCTTTTCTACTTGGGTTTTAAACTCTGCTAAAGCTTTATCAGATTGAATGGCTTGCTGTTTCTTTTCTTCTTGTAGTCTCTTCATATCCTCTTCTTTGGCTCTAAAATCACAAAATAATTATTCAACATACAAATGCTGTAAATTCCCCAAAATGTAGCTCATATGATCAGAGCACATGATCAGAGAATGCTCAATACATTTGGCCCAGTGATCCTGGAGAAGGCTGAAATGCAGAAATTAACAACAGATGATACAGGATGAACAGAGGACTATAGACGATGGATGCTAAGTGATAGCAGTAGTCCACACTGACTTTCAGTAAGGTGAATTGGAATTCTCTTTTCCTCAAGTGAACAAGTGGAAGAAGGACCATGGATGTGGTTCTCACAACTGTTATTGCACAAATGTTAATAAAGGGAATTATCTTGATCTCATCTGTCTCTCTCTACCAAGAAGTATAAGCATAAGTTACTGTAATTAACTGGGCAAGTAGTTTTGTCATAGAGCTAGTTGTATGTTTCCATGACTGTGACATGGTTTCTCAAAAGAAAGTAAAAATAAAACTTTGGAGTGACAAGCAAAGGAGTGACAGAAATGCACTGATGTGGTGATACTTTTATACAATATTATCATTAGATAATTATATGCATAATAAGATACCTTTGCTGTTCTTCTAGTTTCTGTATCCTTTTCTGTGCATCATGTTCAAACTGTTCCATTTCATTTTTTAAGGCTCTCACCTGTCAAATAATTAGTACAAATAAGAGTAAGTACATGCAGATAAAGGGCTGGAAATAATGAGCTTATATCATAAACTGGTAGCAGTTACTCTCTATAATATAGTGACAAGGTGGTATCTGGAGTAAAAAAAAAATGTGTTGTGATGCCTTTTCCACCTTCTCTATTTTTATTATACCAGCCATGACGTTTACGTTTTAACCGATATTTTGGAGGAAAAAAATATTTGAATGGTGGTTTTGTACAACCCAAGCTGAAGTTTTTCCTGCTTTTCATGTTTGTAGGTATTTAATGACACTTTCAATAACCATTGCCATAGTGAATAAGGCAGTTTATAGATGGAGGAGGCCAGAGTATCCAGAGAGAACCACCAAGTAACCAGAAGTGATTCTCAGGCTCTCAGACCTATTAACTCGGCTTAAGCATGGTTTGCATTGATTGAAGGTATGTTTACCATGTGCTGCATACCTTTGCCCACTGTACCAACATAATCCCAAGTGGGCAAATGGGATTAAATGTCTTGTCCGAGACACAATGCAGATGATGTGGGTTGGGATCAAACTTACTATCGGGATACCTTTCTATCTCAAGTCCAGAGCTAGTGCTCTAACAAATGAGTCACTGTACTCTCCTTACAGCAATATCTAATACTGTGGTTATCATTTCTACTTAGAACTTGTTAATTACTTCTGAATTACCAGCTAGCCTAAAATAAGCCTTACCACAATGTCTGCATGTAAAAATGCCCTGTCCAATTAAAATAAGACTTAGTTTAGCCAGTTGGTTACAACTCTGCATTCCAGAAAATTAAGTACAACAATGTCAGTAGTTGACACAAGAGCAGGTGATAAATTATGTTAACCCCCTGCACACTGATGTCGAAATATCTAAAGTTTAAGGTGTAAATTTTTCCCATAATGCAACTAGAAATTTAACCACTTCAATCTTGTTTGACAGAGCTCACTGAGCTCTGTTAAACAAGATTGAATTGGTTAAATTCCCAGTTGCATTATGGGAAAAGGGCTGTTTGAAATTTGGATATTTTGACAACAGAGTGAAGGGAGTTAAGAACTTGAAAAGACTTCTAGAAGTAGTCAACATGCACACAGTGGTTATTTATTTATTTATTGCTGTTTAAGGTCACATACTTCTGCACAATGATGATCACAAAATGAAGATAAAGGCAAGGTCAGTCAATCGTTTATGCTCCACGTTACCTATTTTAGAGGACTTGCACCCCAAGAATTATTGACTGGGTCCTATTTTACAAATATAACAGTGCTTGTTTACCACAATAAACAAGCACTGCCAAACTTCTCGGGGTTCACGTGGGGGTCACAGTGGTTACTCTGATACTGATAGCTGACACAACTGTAGTTGAGAAATTTTGTTCAGGACTTGAAAGGACTTGTTGAAGCAGTCAACCATGCACACAGTGTATACCCTGATACTTATTTTTTAAAATGTTTTATGCCAGTACTTTACAAATTCAGTATAAATTCAAGACTTTGTCACAACAGATGAGACAGGTTATTAATTAGCCAATAACATATAGGCAAAATTGTGCAGTGTTCAACCGATGATCGGAACCAGCCACCATAATCAGCTGATTGTAGGCAATTGGATGAATGACTCCTGGAACATCGGTTCAACCAAGTGTTGCCAAGCATTTTGTGATGATTTATAAACCACATTTTATTATCTTCTGCAATTGTTCAACTGTTAATGTAAAATGATGTCAATGATACCATCCATTCAATAAAGTTGAGAAACAACCACAACGTGTATTCTTAATCTCTCTCCAGACAGCCCTTTATGGGATATACAAGTTAAACGACGTGTAATGCTTACAATTGAGCTTACTTGCGGCAATCGCCAGTTCATACTGGAAATGTGAAGGTTGCACTCCATTGACTCAGGTTGAAGTAAAATTACCAGTCGCGTACACTTGGGCAGTACACATGGCTCATTGCATTACAAGTCAAAATGACGACTCAGCTACATTTTGTGTGTGTGAGAGTGAGGAATGTGTCTATTTCTTTTGAACGATGTCAGTTTCTAACTGACTTCAAGATCAAAAGTGATGCCGCTGATTAGGATGAACAGACTGCAGCTCGGATTGTAAACACTGTGAAGTATGTTCAATTTAATGTAGTTCTTACGAGCCTCAACTTATCTAGTAGTGAACGACTGTAAACACTGTAAAATATGTTCAATTTAATGTAGTTCTTTCGAGCCTCGACTTGTCTAATAGTGCATGGTATTATAATCCTAATCGGCATCAGAATTGGCCAATTGTAAGCTCAAATAAGAGGGCACCGCAAAGCATGTGCCAATGCCCCCGACCCGCCAAAAGTCGAAAGAGTGAAAAAGTGGTGTAACTTTGGAAAAATGTGTGGAAGAAACTCACGCTATACAGGTATCATTCCCTCATGATGCTCTATCACAACACCAAATATCATTCAAATCGGAGTAGCAGTAGCTGAGATACAAGGGAAAATGTTGGACAGACAATTGGACAGCCGGGTGGACAAATGGATGCATGGATGGACAAACAGATGTCTCCACTAGATACCACTTCGACTTTTCAAGTCGGGGCATAAAAACTGGTAATCGGTCAGTGGCCATTTTTGGTAATCAGTTGAACACTAATTGTGCATGAAAAAACATCTTCAGTTGGCATGTATACACATCAGCCATGGTAAACAATTCTGACATTTGATTTGCCTTGCAATATCTGTTCAAACTAGAACTGCTGGGGTAGATGTAAAATTATTTTTTAAGGGAACAAGATGCAAGAAAAATATAGAGGCTTCAAATGTTTGTTCTTGAGAATTGAAACAGTAGGATGATTACATAGTGTCTCTTGAGTGCAACAATACACCATCTGCAAGGTAAAGCATTTCAGATGGTGCCATGATGCACACAAGGGATGATATTATTAGTTACATAGATTGTTAGTGACCAATCATGGTACAGACGGAGGTACAGATAGTGTCAGTAAATTCACTCTTTCCAAAATGGAATTTCCAGACTACATGCATACCATTTTGGGTCAATAACAAATCTTGCCAGTTATTTTTCTTATAAACTGAATTAGCAATTGTATTGAATTATCAACAATAGAATTATCATTTGTGAAATGGTTAATGTTTGCCACTACATTTAAAAATTAACAAGGGCTACGTAAAGCGTGGGCCACTGCCCCCGACCCATAGACATATTTGAAGTAGCCTTAAAGGCATTGTGGGGCAGAAAAATTTTCCAAGTCAACAGAGTGAAAACAGAAAAATTTTCTTCTAAAGTCCGAAAAGTGAAAAAGGCCATAACTATGGGAAAGTTTATTGGACGGAACCCATTTCTTGTGCATATCCATTCCCACATGTGGGTCTATCAGCATACCAAAGGAGATCCAAATCCAACCAATGGCTTTGAAATTACCATGCAAAACGTTTGTATGGACAGATGGACAGAGGACTTCACTAGATATCCCTGAATCCTCCTTCAAAGGTTTGGGGATTAATAAAGGGGAGACCACCCCAACTGACTGTCTTGTATAGATTTTAAAAAAACTGATGTGTGGTATATACACAGCTTGCATGTAACAATCTAATTCCAATCAAGTTCTCAGAAGTTTGCAGAGAGTAAAATATATGTATATCCACAATACATAAGCACCACTTTATATTCTGATATTTCGACATTAAGTGAATTTTTTTAATATCAATAGATAAAAACAACCTTTGCCTGTAAAGACTACTAAGCAGACATTCAGAAATGGTCTATATTTGACGCAAGTTATACTTTAGAATACCGGCTTTTTGTTTCATTTCAAATTCAATGCAATCACTGAGGACTAAAAAATTCCAGTTGTCTGCTTGCCAAGATAAGTAGACACTGGTGCACGATGAGTAAAAAATCACATTGGGTCGGCTAGTCACACTAGTGAAGAATTACCATATCCATGCCTTTGAAGTTACCTTTTTCTAGTGAAATAAAATGTTCCAAGTGAAGAGGATTTAGCATTTATTTACGAGGCAAATAAAAACTTGTGTTATTCCTTTTCAAACAAAAAAATCTTAAGTGCATGTCTCATCTACTTATGTTGGTTTTAAATTAAAAGGTAGAATACAAAAAAAAATGCTATAGTTTTTTATGAATGCAATATAAAGGTAGAAAATTAAAATTGAGTTTATGCCAAAACAAGTCTGCAAAATCAAGTTTACAGAAACAGGCCATAGTTTTCAATAATCTACACAAAATATAGCAAATCAATATTGATGAGATACTGTGTCAGTATGGTGTGAGCTCTATATAGATTATTATATTTTTTTGCCTTGTAGGATGAGTAAGATTTTATAGCCACTCCTCCTGCAGGACATGTAGATTTTAAAAACAATTCCAACACCAATTTATTTCTACTTTATGGTGCAGGATCAAGTCTGGAAATAACAGACTTCTATCATAATTCACTGACAGGTTACACTATATAGCATAGTGGCACCCCACAGGAAAAGGGTGTTGTGTATATATAAAGACAACTATATAAATATCAACAACTAAGGTGCGATCTTGCAGAAGCAAGATCGCATGTTAGTTGTTGCTATTTATACTGGCAGATGTTCATTTAAGATGGGAACAGTATGCTGTTCTATTCATAGCAGGGCTAAAATTTCGACGAGAATCCAAGAATCGATTCGCACAAAGATTCGCGCAATGAAACCGGCGAGAATCCATGTAGATTCTCGCTGCACCTCTGCAAGGATTCGTGTGAAAAGAATTGAGTCAACTTAACCCTTTATTTAACACAGCGGCAACAAATTAACCAGCAAAAGGCTAATATTACCTGAAATATCCTGACATTTTGTCAATAAAATCTTACAAATATGGCTGTCATTGGAACCGGCTCACTGAGCCGGTTCCAACGACAGACATATTTCTAAGATTTTTTGGGTAAATATTGTTCATCTAATTATATTATCATTTATTGATAATTTATTGTTAAAAACCATCAAATTTAGTTTTAAAAATTAAGGTATCTTGGGTAAAATTGTAAACTTGTGTTATCAGTATACAACAGTGGTTCAACCATGGTGGCGTCATGGGATCCTGGGACACTCATAGTAGGTATGGATTCTCGCAACCATTTTCATGAGAATCCAAATGGATTCTCACAAATTTAGATGAAATATAAGCCCTGCATAGACTGATGCAATATACAACCTTTGAGTTGAGATAGTTCCTAAAGACTGTCAAATCTTTCTGGTAGAACATGCGAGATAAGTAATTTAAGAAAGTTATGTTGTATTACTCTGTCGTAACCGTAGTTCGTTCACATATCTTACACCTGACATAACCGAGAGGAAACCTAAATGGTCATTCACATTTTAGGTCTGCAGGATCTCTTTGTGATAATAGCATTAATAGTACATCGGTGGACACAAAATTAGTTCTTCATTCAACAATATTTTTTCATTTACAAGACTGTTTAAAAATAGTTTTTTTTAAATCAGTATACACCTTAAAAATGTTCGGATTACAAAAACATTGAATACGCAGAATAACATGCATTCTTAAATTTTTGATTTGGACCATTCCAAATAAAACAAAAAATTGCATACAGTCTAGAGAATTTGTTTAGTATGGCAGTCAGTACTGAAAGTGCAAGTAGAAAAACAGTGGATCACACAAAAGGTAGTGAGAGCACATGCTTTGAAAAAAGGGAAAGTGGTCTGTTATGTTTAAGTGTTTAGTTTCAATCAGAACAACAATATACTCTATTCATAACCTGTATCTTATCAAATTCAATGTCAATTTATCAGAGGATCCTATATTCCATTCACAATACATTTTGAATCATTTTAATTGATTCTATCCATAATTATGAGGTAATGACATGGTCTTTGATAAAAAAGTCGAAAGTATGTTTTCTTAACTGGATGAGTACTAGATTAGGAACTGTAATGGACAAAACAGTTTCATGTACAAAGAAATACAAAGCATATCCACTGAATTTATTTATTTATTTATTTATTTATTCATTTATTTATTTATTTATTGGTGTTTTTAAGGTCACATATTTCTGCACAATGGCTAACCATGACCGTGACAGTTTTACGGGTGGAGGAAGCCGGAGTACCCGGAGAGAACCACCGAGCAACAGCGAGCAACTATCAGCTCCCCAACATACCAACTCCACACAAGCAGGGTTAGCATTGGTTGAAAACATCGACGTGCAGTACACCTTAGTACACAACGTCACCGTGCCCCCACATGGGCAATGGGGGTGAAGTGTCTTGCCCAAGGACACAACGTGGTTGCCGCAGGTAGGATTCGAACCGAGGACCTCTCAGCTTGCAGCCTGCACCTCTACCAACTGAGCCACAGCACTCCCATATCCATTGAATATGAAGCTTTTTAATTACAGTACCATCAGTTTTCAAACGGGCCCAAATATGGAATCCTAGCACTTACACAGTTAATTAGACTAGAGGCTTAAGAGAGCCTCCAACGCTCACCTGGACCAAGTTGTCCTACACTGTAACGGTTATGGGTATGGAGAAAATGTAATTTGAATGAACCATATGACAGATTCGCCAGCAATTTTTTTGTCCAATTGTTTCAACTGCTCAGAAGAAAGCTTCATACCAAATACAAAATCTCTAATCTGTACAGTTTGGGAAATATTGGACATTTCATTTTTTTTTCTATTTTTAGCACCAAGTGTTCCCTTAGGGAACCGCAAAAAATTTTGGGGGCATGAATGAAGTACTTACGGTCAACTAATGCCACATATACAGGGTCCGACATAAGCCGTAATCTATAGGTTAGGTTATGGAGGAGGTTACGTGTTTCTATAAACTCGAGACCTATTATTAGGTTGCGAGAGGAAACTGATTACGTTAATAATTCACCTTATATCCTCACTACGGAAAGCTGCAGGTTACGGTATGCTAGGCACACCACAACCTATTTTAAGGTTACGGTGTATGAAGCTTATATCAGTCCCTGATATAAAATTTGGTTGAAATCGCTCCATTGGTTCTTGAAATAGAAATTTTCAGGGGAGCTCAAAAGTGAGCCCATCCCCTGGTGAGCCCAAATATGGATCTATCAACTTTCTTTGAACAACTTTTAATCTTGACCACCAGAGGAAGTTTCATACCAAATATCAAAGCATTCCCACTTGTGGTTCATGAGAAGATGATTTTTAATGAATTTCACGATATTTGGGTATAAGCCCAAGCCCAAAAAGGGCAGAGACCCCATTTGAACAAAACTAAAACAGAATACCTACAAGATGATGTGGCCCATATATGTTTCAATTTGGGCCATTGGTTTGTGAGGAGAAGATATTTTTAAAAAGGTAAACATGTAATCTTTTTCCCATTGACTTCAGTGTTAAAAAATGCTGAGTCATCATATTTTCATAACACAAAAAAACAGACCATATGACAGATTCGCCAGCAATTTTTTTTGTCCAATTGTTTCAACTGCTCAGAAGAAAGCTTCAGACCAAACACAAAATCTCTAGGCCGTGCAGTTTGGGAAATATTGGAGTTTTCATTTTTGTTCTATTTTTAGCTCCAGGGGTTCCCATGGGGAACCGCAAAAAATTTTGGAGGCATGAATGAAGTACTTAGGGTCAACTAATGTCACATATGAAATTTGGTTCAAATCGCTCCATTGGTTCTTGAAATAGAAATTTTCAGGGGAGCTCAAAAGTGAGACCATCCGATAGAGAGCCCAAATATGGACCTATCAACTTTCTTTGAACAACTTTTAATCTTGAACACTGGAGGAAGTTTCAAACCAAATATCAAAGCATTCCCACTTGAGGTTCATGAGAAGAAGATTTTTAAAGAATTTCATCATATTTTGGCATAAGACCACGCCCTAAAAGGGTGGAGACCCCATTTGAACAAAACTAAACCAGAATACCCCCAAGATGATGTGGCCCATATATGTTTCAATTTGGGCCATTGGTTTGTGAGGAGAAGATTGTTTTGTAAAAGCTAACGTACGATGGACGACGGACACCAAGTGATGGCAATAGCTCACACTGACTTTCAGTCAGGTGAGCTAAAAACTGTTCTTCAACTGTTCATTAATTTGATATGATAATTACCTGAACACATAATAAATTAGAAATGGAAAGACAAAATACAATTATTTATCTAAGTTCAATGGCTTTGGGACTTTTTTACTCTTATGATGCTGAGAAACATGTTTCAATATTCATAGAGTATTCAGAGGTGCCAAAAAAATAAATTCTTGTAATTCCAGTAACCCTTTCAAAATAAATTTCTCAATATTATTCAGAGCATGAATTTCATGAGTTCTTCAAATAACAACCCCAAAATTTCCAGCTGAAATGGAAACTTGGGTAGCAAGTCTTTAAATCTCCTGTTTTATTTGGGAGCATTTGAATGTATCTGAAAACTTTTCTTAACCCTTTACCCAATGCAGATGATATCAAAATTTATTATTATAATTTTTGTTTTTTCAAATTTAAAAAAAAAAATCATCAAAATGACGAGCTCGTTCTAATGAGGGTCACATGATATGGTTTTGTTGAAGTTTTTTGAAAAATATAATTTTTTCAACTGCTTAATTTTTTAATTACGCGGACGGTTACGGCCTATTCATTAGTAAAGGGTTAACTTTTCCTGCACTCAGATGTTGGTAAACTAAGCAAACATGTTCAATATTAGACAGCTTGAATTCATAATTTACCAAAATAAACATCACTCAGTCTAAATGATCTTGTAAGCTTTCTGGGCCAGAATGCAAAAAAGCATAATTTTAGTATAAATTTGGAATGTTTTCCCATCAATTAATACCAAAATGCTTTGTTCAGCTCAAAACTATTGCTAAGTTTAGCTTTGTAAAACCTGTTTTAGATGTGTAGAAAGAAATTGATTCCTACATTCTAATAAATACATATTCAAATCATAACAGATACTCATATGATTTGTTTTGTCACATGGTCAATAACAAACATAATTACCTATTTATTTATTGGTGTTTATGGTCACTTTCATCATCTATGCCTGTATCATGACTGCAACACAAGTATGAAGTCGAGTTTAGCCAATTGTTTATACCTTTGCTGCCCCTTTAGAGAACTTCCAACCCAGTCATTTGTTACTGGGTCCAACTTTACCAGTACACAGAACTTGTCAACTTGTTTTCACTGGCAGCCATAATTACATTTAGGCAAAAGCTCTGAATAATTATTTTAGAATTCCATTACACCACAACCTGTTTGTGAGCAACACAGCAGAGATTTCTAGTAAACTCTTGGCAATCTGTAACAGTAGCCATGACATGATTAGAAACCACTGCAGAGTTAACCCCCTTCAAACTGATATTAAACTATAAAAATTTCAAGCTGCAAAGTTTTCCCGTAATGAAACAAGAATTGAACGAGCTCACTGGGCTCTGTCAAACAAGATTGAATTAATTAAATTCTACAAGAGTTATGGGGAATATTTTCTAGAATTATGGCCTTGAAATTTTTATTTGTTTGTATTTTTAACATCAGAATGGGTTAGGTTAAGGTTATTCCACTTTGCAAAACTTCCCCACATTGGGCCACCTGTTTTGAGGCCCCAAAAGTTTGTCCTTGAGGGGTAAAAGGGTTGTAGGTGAATAAGATACCAAACTGCAAATCCATCTGCTAAACTGAAGTGAAGTAGCTTTCGCAGTACGCAGCAGCAGATATGCATAATTTCAATCTGCATAATTTTATCTGTTTCTGATGATAATGACAAATGATAAAACTTTTATTATATAATAAACATGTTATCAAATACATGCCCTTCTTTTTCTTCAAAAAAAAGATTTCTGACTGAAATCAAACTAGATTATTTTACACAATACAATGACAAAAAATATCCACGCCAGATATGACAAAAATATTGAAGTAAAATTACAACAAACTGAAATACTAAATTCACAGAGCTAACTTGAAAGTCACTAGCTTTCAAAAGCTGAATGCACCAAAGTCCCAAAGTGATTTTTCTAAGTGAATAACTAAATGCTTCTAGGACACAGCTTGATGGTGTAAATCTAAACAGCAAACCACTCCACAAGAAAGCTACTTTGTGCAACACATTTGTAGAATGATAATAGAAGCATCAGAAAAAGATTTTTACAACAAAATCAAGCTCATTACAATGAATAAATAAATGAACATGTTTGCCAATAGTTTTGTCAATGATGGTACCTGTAACAATAGAATGCTAAAAATATGAAATTATTCATGCATACTTCATGTGATTGGTGCAATCTCTTAAAAACTACCACTCATGCGATCAGGACTTTTGTAAAGTTTAGCCCCTCAACTGACACACTCTGCCAACAAAACACTAAAATACCTTATGGAAAAATTAACATATTCCACTGTCACCTTTTCTCCAAAACTGGAGCTTATCCACCCAACCTGAACACACACTGGAAAAAATGAAGTTAACCTTTTCCAATATTTATTTATTTATTTATTTATTGGTGTTTAAGGTCACATACTTATGCACAATGGCTAGTCATGACTGTGACAGTTTTACGGGTGGAGGAAGCTGGAGTACCCAGAGAGAACCACAGAGCATTGACAAGCATTTGTCAGCTCCTCAACATTGTAACTCTGTTCAAGCTCCGCTCAAGCAGGGTTACAGCAGCTGAAGACATGTGCACCTTCGACGTGCAGTACGCCTTAGTACACGGCGTCATCGTGCCCCCATGTAGGCAGCCACGATAAAGTGCCTTGCCCAAGGATGCAACATGGGTCATCTTGGATGGGCATCAAACTCGGGACATCTAGCATAACCTATTCCAAAAACAGATCAAAAGGTTTGATTTGGAAGAAGATAATATGAGAACTTATGTTCAACCGAGAAGCATCAAGGTTGAACAAATGCTTTGAGCCTCAAACTTCAGACCATGTTACTGCCAAATCATCACAATAATGTATATGTTCCAATAAGACCCTACCCTTTGCCCCAAACCTACATTGTAAAATGAACAAGGCAACTTTTAACGATCACAAGTTTAGTAAATAAACCTTGAGTACCGTATGATATCACTGGACAAATAATCAACAAATCAGAAAAAGGTTGAGGTCACTCCATCTTAGATCAAATCATAAACCAATTTGTAATTAAAACAACACTTCATTTGGAACACCATCGGCTGCATGTGTGAAAAATCTATAAGAATGAAATGATTTGCAAGTCAAACCATTAACGGAATAATTGTGAAAGGGCAACCTCATTTCAAGAATTTTGCATGGTGATGTCAGATGGTAACATATGGAACTCGAGCCGTAAACATTTAAAAAACTTAGCGAGTTCTTACCCAATCAGAGGGAGGGAATTTTAGTTTTATTGGAACATAATTTTGATGCAATTTTTTTTTTAATATCAAAAGTCAGATTATGATGATTTGTTGGGAAATGGGATAACACTTTATTTATCATGTCTTGCAAAAAATACTTTCTTAACTCGTTCATAAATAATTATAAATTTCAATTTTTCCTTTGCACTCAAAGTGAAACTTATGGCCCCTCAAATCTAATATTTTTGTTGAATAAAATTTTCTGGGTATGAGATGGATAATTTCTTTAAATGTTTGCAAATTGTTATGTCAAGTCAGGAAAGAAAGTGAAAAAGTACTTTCACAACTTTCAACTTATTTTAAAAACTTAGATGTGAGTCTTCCATGGAAGACGTGTGTTGCCTGCACTATATTTTAATATTTCAGACAGAATTCTAAGTGAAAAAGGGGCATAACTCTGGAAAAAATACAGCGGATCAAAAAATAAAATAGGAGGTGCACAATGCCATTATGTGATAAAGAATCACTGAAAGTTTCATCAAAATCCATTCATAGGTTAAAGAGGAGTGGCGGATAAGAGAAAGTGTGATGCGGACGACGACGCAGACGATGCGGACGACGCAAGATGACAAAAATAATCCCTATATGTCGCTCCCCACTTTGTGGGGTGGCGACACAATAAAAGCCTCAGGTTACCATTCTCAAAAGGTTTTCTACGAGTGTTTCTGGAGACAATACTGGATTTATTACTGCTAATCATGGAGAATGTTGACAATATTTCTAGAATTTGATATACATGTAGCAACGATTTCAGCTACCTCTATATCTGAACATTAGGGATAATAAAATAAAAACCAGACACACAAACACTGTTAAAGTATAAAAAAATTCTAAGAATCTTACACCCAACACTCAACCACTGGAAACACACAAGGGACAAACATTCCAAACTCTTTTGTTGACATGTATATGTTACCTGTTTGTCATGCAGATTTTCTATATGTATTTTATCCTGCTGGTAAACCTGCTCCATCTCCTGTAAGCAAAAGCCATTTGAATAAAAACATCAACATGAGATAAGACACATAGACACATAAACATTCCAAGCACAAGAATGAAAAGAAAATATAATCAGGTTTTGGAAATTCTGAAAAAAAATAACGTATGAGATTTCTGTTGAATGCTAAAGGTCAGTCAGCAGAAAAGAAAATGAAAAATTTTCTTCGACCATACTATGAGTCTGCAAATAAGCTTTGAGAATTAGGTTTGTTTCAAATTCCTGAAATCAGAAAATACCGAGTTCTTTTGCTTGGTTAGCCTGTTTCATTTTTGAATGTCACATGTTTGAGAGCAGAAATTTCCTCACTTTCATAAGGAATTACTTCTCTAATATTTTACACTGTATTCATCTCACTAAAAGAAAAAAAATGCTTTTACCATTCTACTGATCTTAATATATATATTACAAAAATCGTATGACAAGGGGTATACATTGCAGATGCAGGTGAAAGTTTATGAAAATAACTGATAACTTTACTAAGAAAAGTCTGACAGCTATACTGGTTTTCAAACTCGATCAAGATATTGTGACAGTCTCCAACACCAAAAATGATGTTTATTTGAGTTATCGCTATGAGCACAAAAGTCATGAAATTAACTAATTAAGAAACATAACTCAAGTAAAAAAGTCAGACTATATCGGTTTTCCCACACAATTAAGTTTCATAGAAGATTTATACACCAAATATCAATCAAATCAGTTGATGTTTTTTTCAAGCTAGTGCGCTAACATGCTCAAAATTAACAGGAGGTATGTTGCATCCCAGCCAGTGTCATAGACATGAGTGAGCTGAGGGGAGTACATATGCCCCCCCTCCAATTATAGTCATGCCCCCCTCCCCCCCCCCCGACCCCACCCAGGTGATGTGGCCAAAGTACTGATGCCTTCTACAACTTATAAATTATGGACACAAACAGACTTAGAGTCAAGGAAATTGCAGCCCCCCCCCCCCCCACCAGTAAGAGAGGTGTCCCCATCTTGTGCTCACTCTCATCTCGCCGCTACATGGCTCGGATGATCTTGCACATCCTATTCTGAATGCCTCCCTAGTAGTTCAGCGATCTGAACATAGCGGCTACCCCTCTTCATAGGATGGTAGCTGCTACGTTCAGATCACTGTACTAGACCTAGATATTACTCTTGCACCCCTAACTTCAATATCCCGGCTACGCACCTGATTCCAGCTGCCTACCTACATTCATGCTTGAGACAGTCAATCCAATGACAAGAAAGCTCCTTGAAGCTGCCTTTTATTGTTGATATCACTCCAAACAATTGATATATTTAATTTTTAACGGGATATATTGTGATTATCAAAAGGTAATATTACTGCAATGGTTTCCATTAATATGACCTGGATAAACCCACAGAATAAGAGTTAAGTACTGTGGTCATGGTCTTAAATACACCCAGCCTAGGCCCACTGGGTTTGAAGAAACAAACTCAAAAAAAAAAAACTCTAAAAAAAATTTGGATACTGGAGCTGACTTTAATTATTAGAAGTACAGGTTCACAGATTCTTTGCCCCCCCCCCCCCCCCCCCCCCCACAAAAAAAGGAAAAAGGACCAAAATAACAGCACACATACTAAGTAGAATGATTAAGATAAACTACATTCGCAATAAAACACATCTATAAGCAATATAGATCACCATAATGTGCAATAAAATTTACTTTAACCCAATTTCTTACAAAAGTTTTCACCAGAAAAAAGAAAATTGAAGAAAAATGTCCAGAAAGTTAAAAAAATTTATAGTAATTTATATATTTTTTATACTTACCAATGACCCAGACATAGCTGGTGCTAACTCTTAAAATATAGGGCCAAACACAAATTTTGCCCCCCAAACCCCAAAATTTGCATCTAAAACCAAAGAAAACATGTCCTGAATGGCCCTCCACACTTCACCTCTACTGCGCATGCGCAGTGTCAAGGACGTTCCGAAATTGGCGCCATTAATCATTCTAATAACCAGTGCCTGGTAAGCGCTATGTACTCAGCGGGGAGGTAAGAGTTCCCAACTCCTGGGAGGGCCATCCCCGTCTGGGTCATTGGTAAGTATAAAAAATATATAAATTACTATAAATTTTTTAACATTTTTATACTGTACCAATGACCCAGACATAGCTGAATAGTAAAAAGGCTGGAGGGCCAAGGACACAGAGCAAGATGGAATACGCTCAATAATATAAAATAGAGTCATCCCCTCTAGGGAAAAAGAAGTATTAGGCCTTACATGTATCTTTCTTATTTATGATAAATTAGAAAGATACAACACCTTCCAAAATTGAGCATCATACATCCATGTACTCTATTAATATCTAGTATAATCCTTATACTAATAATTTTTAAAGTAAGCCAATAAATAAAGTAAGTCTAGAGAATAGAGACTCTTTATACTCCTTAAAAGTGTCTGAGGATTGCATAATCATGTCCGTTGACACGTGCTATATTCAAAAGCTATACTTTAAAAACTAAGACTTGAATGAATTTTTAAAACATAAACTTCTCACTAAACAACCATCCCAATAACAGCTCAGAATTACTAACTCCGGAGGAGGTATCCCCTTGCTTTCATAGTAAAACAGGTGACCCAAGGGAACACCCTCCCCCCCCCTTTTTCTTGCCCTGGGTCAAATAGCCCAGAGCGAAGAGGGCAGCAGAACGGAGTCACTGCCGAAACAGACAGCCTACCTAGCTATAGCAGCAACTGTTAAGTGAATGACATTCTGAGCAGTAGATAATAGACCTAACAATAGAGGCCTCCAGAAATGGACTCAATATTTCTGAGATAAAAAATTCATGAATGTGGATGGCTGAGCGCAATGAACGGCCTTCAAAAATCTATAATAGCGACACTATTAATGTAAGCCCAAGATGTAGAAGAACTCTTACTTCATGAGCCGAAATCTCAAACACAACTGCTGAGTCAAAGATATACCATAAGCAGTATCGATAGTTAATTGAATCCATTAGCAAGAGAATGGAGCGTAACGTCCTTCTAATAGGCATCAAAGACATCAGAAGTTTACGCCCGTAGTAATAAACAGATATCTGTTTATAAATACATAAACTCTAACTGGACAGAGTAAAGGCCTATGCCTGTACGAAGACGGAAGGACCTTAATAACAATAGTATCCGGATATTAGGAGCCTAACTCTTATGCAAAAATCCAACCTAAATAGTAAAGGAAGTAGTGATTCCGAAACTACGAAAGTGAAAATCATCCACCGATAGTGCATGAAACTCACTGACTCTTCAGTAAAAGAGAAGCCAACAGAATTACTGTCTAAAAGGTCAGAATTTGAAAACTACTGTTTCCAGAGGCTCAAATGATTACTTAGCTAAATAAGAACCGAAGTTAAATTCCATATAGGAATTTAATCTAATGATTCTAAGTCTATTTATCGAAAAGTTACTAACTGACTTAGATAAAGAGACATGAGACTCAATTGTAAACTATCATAAAGTGCATAGGTATGAGGTAACATAAACCTATAACCTTAATAATAACAGGCTGCAGTAGATCTTGTCAAACAAGTATACTAAAAAGTTGCAATGAGTAGTATGGAGGGATCAACAATATGAACATAGTGATCCCTACACCAACGACGGAAGAGCCTCCACTTTAGCCGCATAGAATAGCGAAGAAGAGGATCTCCTATAGTAAGAAATCGCGTCCAAAGCTCGTCCAGTACAATGCTTACAATGCAATAAGGACCACACAACGGAATACGTGAAGGTTGCGACCTTGCGGGTTGTGATAAAGATGACACGATTTTACCCAGCGAAAAAAGATCCTCTCATTGAGGAAGATTTCGCGTTAAGTCCCACAGTAGACATCAGAGTAAATTTACCCACGGTCTCTGTGAAGACAGAGATGCTATCAACAGAAATGTATTGTGGTTGTTTATCTTAGCAATACCTGCTGAAACAACAGCGCCGGAGGATACGCATATCCTATCATTCCGTCCTATTAGACCAATAGAGCATTAACAACATTAGCTCAGAGATCCGGACAAGCAAACACATACGTCTGCAATTGATTAGCAAGCTGTGTCGTAAATAAATTATCATTGGGCGCTCCCATTGATAGCAAATCTGATTGAATACTTGTTTGTTGAGAGTCCATTCTGACAGCAATAAGCGACCCATAAGTGAACAGGAGTCCGGTAAAACAATCAGACGACCCGGAATATGACGGATCGAAACAGAACTTGGTGTACTATAACAAACAGAAGGATTCTTTCCATTAAATTGAATAACGGAAACGAATGAGTGCCTCCCTGGTTCCGGAGATACGCCACTACTGTCGAATTAACGGACAGAATTTGGACATGCGTTTCTGAATAATGTTCATCCAATGACATAAAGCAAGCCTAAAAAACATTATTCCGCGGAAGATAAGTGCTTGCTTAGAGACTGCGGAACCCAAAGACCCTGGCACTTCGAATCCGTTGGGATCAATATTATATCCCAACCTGTTTGACTGGCAACCGTCATAATTATAACACTCGGATCCGGCAACTGCAGTGGCACTCTCTGAGTCAACCACCGAATGTTTGCCCCAGTCTGAATCTCTTGCAACACTAGATAGACAAGAGAACGTGTAAATCGAGCAATTCATGGATTGCTGAAAAGTTGCCGTCGAAGAGAAGCTTCTCCGAGAACGAAGCGACTCTGAGAGAGTTCTTCACCTTACTATCCACGCACGTGGATGTAGCTAGGGCTGCATCACGTCTAACCAACTCCAATCAGCCACTGAAGGGCGGAGTTATACGTGAACAAACTACTGCCCTCAAAAGAAATCACATTGAGAATAATATCCCGTAAATCTTTTCTTGAAGACGTAAAGATAATGCCTCAGTAAGGTGCATTACGTATGATAAAGCGTCTAAGTTAAGTCTACTAGACATCATTGTCGTTTCCAACATTGTGGTTGGAAAAGACATAGACGGCGAAAAAGAATATTTCCAGTCTTTAACCACGCCGTCTAGACGCATATGAACTCTCGGTATGCCCTGCTCTGCCAAAATAAATTATTCGTATAAATGATAAAAAGGCAGAAATGAGCATTGCGGACAAGAAACTAAATTATCATGCTTGGTAGCAGGCTTATATGCATATATAGCGTCGATAAATAATACACATGTTTTAATGACATTATTGGACTGTGTCGGTAAGTCAGGGACAATGTCTCTGATCCGATCCAAAATTCCGTGTCCAATGACGCTATAAGTCTCTTATCCAACATCGCAGCAATGTAGTCCGAAATAACAATCACTGGAAGATAATGCCAGAAGATATGAATGGCAGCTTCCGATGCTACGAAAGAGAAAACTCGAAATCTTTCGAATCCCTTTCGCCATCCTGTCGGACCCTATAAAGCGTTCGGTCGTCCGTACCTGATGCAACCACGGACCGCACCAACCCAGCGCCGTCAGATAATTCCTGATTCGACTAAGAAACTGTCGATTGCTGGGATGCTGCGAAAAAACTGTGCTAACTCGGATAGCACGTCCGTCACTGAGGCCTGTGGAGAAGCGGTCCTACAATGCATTGCCGCTGGAAGCTCCGTGATCGTTACCCCGTGCATACTACTAATATGCGAGCGAACGGAGTGTATAGGCCTCGTGTCCCTTGGCTACCGGATGGCGTGACCTATTCGCCGTGGAATCACTGAATGACGAAACTGATCGGATACTCGAGGTCACGTAGCCAATGTGCGGTCGTGTGCCCTGCTGTGAGGATGAGGAAGCATTATCGACAGTCTCTCGGACTGTCAATATAACGGAGCGTCCCGACTGACAGACATATGCTCCGAATGTAAAATATCTGAACCACAACATGCGGTCCCCTATGTTGTTGGACGAGAGAGGGACCTCTCTCGCTCACAGCCCGGACGGACCTGGGCAAGCCAGCAACCGGACTAACAGGCTTCCTCCGATCTGTCCTCAATCCGCCGTCACTGGGTGAGTACTAAAGTAATTATAGTGCTCGCATCACCCAAATCTCCTTCCTAGACCGCAACGGACAAACCCGGCAGCCGAAGCATTCAATGAATGTACGCTACACCGGGTGAGCTAGCGAATGTCACTCCGTCGATCCTACAAGGGACCTCTTAGGCGATAGACATATTCCATGAGCACTTATTGCCGCTAGCTCTTCATTAACTATGACGACAGAGGCACACTTTTGAAAGACATCTCCGTAGCTTTGCGAACAAGAAACCCGAAATGCTTGGTAATAGCAAGCATATAATAATAATATATATATAGCGTCGTTCAATAATTCGAAAGTTTGTGTGACATTATTGGACTATGTCGGAACTGAGGGACGATGTCCCTGAACCGAACCAAAAATTTCTAAGTCCACCGACGCTATCAGTTTCTTATCCGGCATCGCAGCATTCTGGTCCGACGAAAGAAGCTGTAGAAGATCAAGTCAGATGACATACACAACAGCATATGTTGTTCCGAAAGGGAAAGCTCGAAATCCTCCGAATCCCTTTCGGTATCCCGTCGGACCGGATGAAATTTTCGGACGTCCGTACCCGCTTCCGCGGAGCGTCCCGACCCAGCATCGTCGGATAAAAAATATGCGACTGATTCAGTTGATGCTGGGATGCTGCGATAAGCTGTGCTATTTAGGAAAGCACGTCCGTTCCCGAGGCCTGTGCAGTAGCGGTCTTACGATGCATTGCCGCCGGAAGCTCCGTGTACGTTGACTCCCGCACACTTTCCTATGCGAACGTCCGGAGTCTGCAGGCCTCATGTCCCTGGCTACCGGATGGTGTGACCTGGTCGCCGATGATTCTCTGACTGGCGAAGCTGACTGGATATCCGAGGTCACGTAGCCAAGAGTGGTTGTGTGCGCTACCATGAGAATGAGGAAGCCTTATTGACAGTCTACTCCGGACTGCCTATATGTCGGAGCGTCCCGAGCGACGGACGTATGCTCCGGATGCGAAACATTTTGTACCACAACATCTGGGGCCAGATGTTGTTGTACGAGAGAGGGGCCTCTCTCACTCGTCGTCCGGATGGACCAGAAAGAGCTATGAACAGGACTAAAAGGCTTCCTCCGTTCTCCCTCTAATCCGCCATCACTGGGTGTGCATTTGGTTGATTTATAGTGCTCGCATCACCCCAAAACTCCTTCTAGACTGCAACGGACGAACCCGGCTGCCGAACCATTCGATGAATGGACGCTACACCGGGCGAGCTAGCGGACGTCAAAGGCCGTCGAACCTACTAGGGTCCTCTTAGGCAATTGGCGTATTTACATGAGCACTTTTCCGCTAGCCCTTCATTAATTGTGACGACGGAGGCACACTGTTGGAAGACATCACAGATACATCACCCTAATCTTGATCATCTGAAATAGAAATTGATAAAGTAGAGTGACCCTGCGGGGAAAGGACCGCAGTGTCCAATTCCCCACTAACATACCGTGACATACGCTTCCCATGTTGTCATCGAAATCATGCGATACAGAACAGGAGTTAATGCGAGTACACTGACCACATATAGAATGATTATAAAAGTCAGAGGAAGACTTCCTCTTATTACAATTGATCAAAATCCTTTCAATGTGAAAAGAAAACAAAGTCCTGGTACTCGTACCAACCCCTGGCAATCAAAATACATAATAATAATATGATCCATTAATATATAAAAATAATTGAAATCAAAATATTTTGAAAAAATATTTTTTCAGAATAGCCCAAGTTTCTGAAAAGTAACGTTGAGCCCCAATGGATCCCAAGCCTAAGTGTGGACAAAAATTTTAAAAATATTTTAAACAATTTATTCAACACTTACGAACAATAATAATGTATCTAGTTATGATTAAAATAACATCAAGATATTATTTTCAAGAAATCCCCCCCTCACACAGAGGGCTGTTGTAAATGTAAACAATGAGTTTAAAAACACTAAAATAAGACTCCAGGCACCCAGGCCCGGAATCAGTTACCAAAAATACACTATCTGATGCAAAACAGAGACTTCCAGGGAAGAAACTGCAGAACATCAGATGGTAGATGCAGAACACAACGCCTAACCACCCGTAGGTGAAGACGTAAACATGGGGAAAAGAACAGAATTCATTCTGTTATTCAGCTAAAACTCCCAAGAAATTTTAGTAATAATAATTACAGAAACTATGCCAAAAGCATGGGAGAATAGCAAGAGGGGACTTAAAGGAAAGGGAGAGAGGAAAACACTGAAAAATCAGTGTAACTAAATAACCAGAATGACAACAAAATGGCTGCTGCCTCGAAAATAGGTAACTTAACATAATTTCATTAAAAAATTTTAAGTTACAGCCCTGATAATATTCTGTCACACATTTTTCCTCTCCTCCTTCTCTATCCTCCTTAGAATCGCCATTTCACTAATATTTATGTGTCTGGCATCATTTAAACTGAGATTTACAAGCACAAAGATCAGTCAGATGTTAACTGATGAAGGGCCAAACTTAGAATGATTAATGGCGCCAATTTCGGAACGTCCTTGACACTGCGCATGCGCAGTAGAGGTGAAGTGTGGAGGGCCATTCAGGACATGTTTTCTTTGGTTTTAGATGCAAATTTTGGGGATTGGGGGGCAAAATTTGTGTTTGGCCCTATATTTTAAGAGTTAGCACCAGCTATGTCTGGGTCATTGGTACAGTATAAAAATATAAGGATCAAGTACTGTAGTCATGGCCCTAAACAACCATCAACTGCAATATAAAAGCCCTGGGGCAACTGGGTTTGAAAAAAGCAACATGAACACTAACTCTTACAATTCAGATAATGGACTTGACTGAAACATTAATTGTTACAAGTACAACTTTGCAGATTTTTTGCTAAAAAGAGGAAAAACAGGCAAAATAACACCACATATACTAAGTAGAAGGGCTAAGAGAAACTACACTTGAATTAAAACACACCTAAGCGATACAGATCACCATAATATGCAATAAAGTTTTCTTTAATACAACTTCTTACAACAGAAAATTGTCCGCGTTTTCACTTAAAACAAAAATTGAAGATAAATTTCCAGAAAATCAGGGTTAAGTACTGTAATCATGGTCCTAAATAACCCACAACAGCAATTTGAAAACCCTGGATCCACTGAGTTCTAAGAAATTCACTTAAACACAAACTAAGAGATACCCAATTAAGTGGGCTCCACTGTAATATTGTGTTCGTGGAAATATTGGCCGCCCATGGAAAGTGACCAGTCCATGGCGGCAGTACTGTAGACAGAAAATACAATTCTCAATGAAAGTGTCAATGACACTGTAGCTCAACTTGTCAAGACAAAGACATGTACATGTATAGTATGTGACACAGCAATGACAAACATCTAGGTAATGACCTGATAACAAAGGTACAGATAAAGTACTGTAACGGTCTGTACATAAATACTGACCGTTGCCTGTAACAAATGTATAGGTAAAGTATTGTAAAGGTGGGCTACAGTCAGATGCTAAACTAGAAAAGAAATCTTTGAGTCCCAGAGTGGGTCTGACTCAACCCCAAAATATTTGTTCTCATAGCGCAGTGATAACAAAGGCACCCCAAAACACACTCGTTCCTGTCCCAAGGTGAAAACAAAGGTACCCAAGAAGTTTTGTGAAGATCAGTTCATAAATACGAGCCGTATAGAACTTGTGACAAAAAACTGATTGGACCAAATTTTGGTACAAAATGGCCACTGGCAGCCATCTTGAATTTTGGACCGCACCCAGAAACACTCATTCTCATCCCAAGGTGATAACAAAGGTACCCAAGAAGTTTTGTGAAGATCGGTTCATAAATACAGCCTCTACCCTGAGCCGTATTGACATGTGTGCTTACATTGTGTAAGTAGCACTGAATAAATCAAAGTTCATCTAATTTGCATAATTTTTGCACGAAAAAAAAAACCTTACAATATGTGATGTATTCCATGTTACTAAACATTCATACAAAAATTTATTCAAATCAAAACTTTTATATAGAAGTTCTGTACAAAAGACTGATTGCACTAATTTTGGTACAAAATGGCTGCTGGTGGCCATCTTGAATTTTGGACCACACCCAAAAACACTCGCTCTCATCCCACAGTGATAACAAAGGTACCCAAGAAGTTTCGTAAAGATTGGTTCATAAATATGGCCTCTAGTCTGAGCCGTATAGAAGTTGTGTACAAAAAACTGATTAGACCTAATTTCGGTACAAAATGGCCACTGGCAGCCATCTTGAATTTTAGACCGCACCCAGAAACACTCGTTCTCGTCCCAAGGTGATAACAAAGGTACCCAAGACATTTTGTGAAGATCAGTTCATAAATACAGACTCTAGCCCGAGCCGTATTGACATGTGTAGTTACTGTGTGTAAGTCGCTATGAAAAAATCAAAGTTCATCTAATTTGCATAATTTCTGCACGAGAAAAAAAACCGTATTATATGTGATGTATCCCATGGTACTAAACATTCACACAAAAAATTATTCAAATCAGCGCTTTCATATGGAAGTTCTGTGCAAAAATCGGATTGCACCTAATTTTGTACAAAATGGCTGCCATTGGCCATCTTGAATTTCGGACCGGACCCAAAAACACTTGTTCTCGTCCCACAGTGGTACCAAAGGTACCCAAGAAGTTTCGTAAAGATCGGTTCATAAATACGGCCTCTAGCCCGAGCCGTATTGGCATTTGCACTTACAGTGCTGAAAGTAACACCAAAAAACATCAAAATTAGTCTAATTTGCACAATTTACGCACGAGAAAAAAACCCGTATTATATGTGATGTATCCCATGGTACTAAACATTCATACAAAAAATTATTCAAATCAGAGCTTTCATTTGGAAGTTCTGTACAAAAAACAGATTTCTGCATCGTCGGTACAAAATGGCAGCTGGCGGCCATCTTGAATTTTGGACTGCACCCCAAAACACTCGTTCTCGTCCCAGGATCATAACAAAGGTACCCAAGAAGTTTCGTAAAGATCGGTTCATAAATACGACCTCTAGACCGAGCCGTATCCAATTGTTGACGTACGGACAGATGGACAGACGGACGATGGGCCATGACAAAAGCTCAAATTTGGCTTCGCCAAAGTTGAGCTAAATATGGAGTGCACTCCCAATTTGTACAGATTATATGGGTGATGGGCGAGCCATAGTTTATGGTTTGATGAACAGACATTAGAAAATGGACTATGCGACAATAATATGCTTCCTAGAGTACCTCTGGGAGCATAAAAAGACTGAAAAAAATAATAAAATGCCTATTACCACTGGTAAGGTGACAAGTGTTCTTCTCTAAAGTATGATTTCCCATTGAGATTCAGACTTTTCTCCCTTATCAGAGGGTAACAGTAATGTCACAGTATTTACAATAAGTCGATTAACTGCCAAAAGGACAGATGAAATGGAACAACAGTATGCATACCAAACTTTATACCACAATTGCTGTGCTTATTCAATGTTACACAGTACAATACATTACAGACATTGGGGAATGTGTGACACAGACTTCATACAAGAATGCATCGGATTTGATGTCACGCATGATGTCATGATGTGAATGAAATGCTTCGACAGAAAACAGTGTCAAGCCAGAAAGTTATCAGACCACAGAAAATATATCGGCTTCATTCACTTAATTCAAGTTTAATCTTGGTATAAATGCAGAACACAACTCAGGTAGAGTACGGGGACAGGAATCATTAACTTTGGGTCAATGATTCAAGTCCCCATACTCCACCTAGTTGTGTTCTGTCTAAGTCTGCATATATATAAATACAGTGGAGGCCACTTAATTGGATGTATAGTTTGGTGTTTGAAAATTATTTTCAATTAACAAGGTTATTCAATTAAAGGATATCCAATTAAGTTGGCTAAATAACCCTTTTAATTGAATGTAATTTTCAACACAAAACCATTTACCATACCACTCAGTTTTGACCTGTTAATTGCATGTCGGGTTATAGATTTAATTGAGTACAAAATCTTGAAATCTGTCAAAGGATCACTCTTATAACCACTGAATTCCCCACGCTTACAGATATTTTTTGCCCTCAGTATATCCAATGTAGGCATTTGATCTATTGTATCTCTTTTGACAGAGCTTATTGAGCTCTGTCAAACAAGATATAATAGAATAAATGCTCAGAATATCACTAGAAGATAGAACAAGAGCACCGCCTAGTGGGACATTATACGCCCGTTTTGTATTTTTGAAGGGTTGGGGTAAGGATGGGGGTGACGGTGAAAATTGTTCGGACCAACCCCATATTCGAACTTGACCTGTATTTTGTTGTGATTAAACAACATACCAAGTTTGGAACCAATCAGAAAACAAATATTAAAAGTTATCATCCGGAAACCAAATATTTGATGCATTCTATGTCCAACAAGGGCCATAATTCAGGGGAACTTCGAAGTTCGAGCTGACCCCATATTCGAACTTGACCTGTCTTTTGTTTTGATTAAACCACATACCAAGTTTAGGAGTCAACTGAAAAAAAAATACTAAAGTTATCATCTGGAAACCAAATGTTGACGAACGGACAGACCAATGGATGGACAAATGGATGGACAAATGGACAGACAGACAGACAGACTGATTCCATAATTCGACAGTTTTTCAACAGGCGTATAAAAAATCAGTCAGGCCATACTAAAGTTATAATCCGGAAAACACAAAATGCACAAATTCAAGAGGAATAACTCTGGAAAGGTACATGCGATTTTGGCCGAAAGTGAACTTGAGCTGTGCTTTGTGGTCATAAACAAAATCTGAGAATTTGAAACAAATTAGTCAAGGCAAACTAAAGTTATCTTCCGAAAACCACATAATTCACAAATTTGCAATCATTCAAGGGGAATAACTATGGAACGGTACATGCGATTATGGCCAAAGGTGAACGTGAGCTGTGCTTTGTGGTCAAAAACAAAATCTGAGAATTTGAAAAAAATCGGTCAAGGCAAACTGAAGTTATCATCCGGAAACGAGAAGTTGGGCTAAATTCCCATAAATAAAGGGCCATAACTCTACTGCAAATGGGCCACTAGAAACAGAAATCGAACCCATCCTGTATCTTGTCATACTAAATCCACATGCCAAATTTAACTCAGCTCAAACCATTACAACTAAAGTTATTGTCCGGAAACGAAAAGTGTCCATGGACGGACAGACAGACGGGTGGAGAGACCATTCACATAATACGTCCCGTTTTTCAAACGGGCGTATAAAAACAACATCTGAAAAATTTGGTGTCAATCCGTCAAGGCGTTCGGCTTTAAATGAATGGAAACCAATTTTTTTTTAAAAATTGTGTTTTCAAAGGGCCATAATATTGCAGCGGATGGACTGAGAAACACCAATATAGAACTTGACCTGTATTTTATTGTTAAAAACAACTTCTGAAAGTTTGATGTCAATCCGTCAAGGCGTTCGACTTTAAATGAACGGAAACCAAATTGTTTATGGACAGACGGACAGACAGACTGATGACATAATACGTCCCGTTTTTATAAACGGGCGTATAAAAATGATCCAATTTCTGTTAATTGGAAACTCCTGTTAACAGATTATTTGTCATGGGCAAGCTGGCTGTTCAATCTTTCTAACAACATTCCAAAGCTATGATCTATTTTACAATAGAGCTCAAGTTGAAAAAAGTTGTAGATAAACCAAAACAAATATTTTCTCCTGTTTTTTTCCTAAATGACATTACTAGTCCTTGATATGGATTCTTGGATGGAGTGATCCAAGAATTAATGCCAGCAATGGGAGTTGTTAGTAAACAAAAATGAAGAGAGATTTCAGGGGCAAACTTTCAATGTGAATCTGTGAATGGATTTGGCAATGATTCAATCCAATCTCCACGTACACGATTCTTGGTAGATTCCTGTAAAAAATACAATTCTGATTGGCAATTCTATTCTGGTACACTTGTTACTTTCTGCATCATGATTGCAATACATGTATAAAATCAAGCTTATCCACCCAGTGTAAAGATCGCACTTTTTCCCTAAAAAATTACACCCAAATTAAGAGTGCATCTTATTCATCAGTTGGAAACAGTTAAAACTAGAAGTCCTGTCATGAAATGCACACAAATAGCATGTCAATCTGCGCGTTGATATACGCGTTATGACCATAGTAAGGATATCAAATTCTGTACATATGGCTTGTGCACAAGCAATGTTTCAACCAATGGACCTCCGGGTAACCCGGAGGTCCACAGGCAGAAACATTCCTGTGTTTGCTATGAGTAACCAGGAGAACCTACTGTGCTTTGGATGCCATTTGATATGGCAATTGCGTGCAATTCCTGCGCGCAATTAAGCCTAGATAAGCACACAGTTCGTGACAAGACTTCTAGTTTTAATTGTAGATTATTTTTTTGGTGAAAAATTCAGGCGATGTACTGGGCAGCTGACTTTGTAGACCATTGACAATGCAGTTGTATTTCTGGAGGTCAACAATTCAATAAATTTTACAGTACTCACTAATTTATATTCATCTTTAACTAACATCTTTGTAAACGTGCAGTTTTATTTCATTATTTTGATTCAAAACCACAATATATGGACAGCTCATACACGAGGGAAAACAATTGAGTGCCATGACCTTTTCTTCAGGAACAATATCCCACAATTCATCACAGCAGTCTTCAGTTTCATTTGTTCATGAATATTAATTAACACAGCTGTTATGGAGTGCATATTAATTAACACAGCTGTTATGGAGTGCAGGGACTACGTATCCCGTGTTTTGATCTCCAATGTTTTCTTCTTACAAGTGACTGTATTTTAGTGTTGACAGATATGCCCAGTGGTATGTTCATGTCAGTTATTAATGCTCAGTCATTATTAATGTCTGGATGGAGTATTGTTGTGCAGGCTTCTCTTTCTCTTTGTTTCTGTTTCTCCACCCTGTGTACACGCATACCCAGGCCTGGCATTTTCAGGAGAGCGATTTATTCGCTCGTATACTGCTCGCCTTAAAAAAACTGAGGAGGGCAAAAAATAGTCCTCCTAGCCTTAGAAAATAATGATTACCACAACAGCCTATTCTTAAAACCCACAGGTTTCCAGATCTCTGCAATTTTAATGGTCTCTGCAATATGGCCACACTGCCCCTCCCATACCTGCAGACTTTACCAATGTAGCCGTCTCACAGAGACTACATGGTTAGCAACACCAAATAAAATGTACAAAGCCCACTAGGCAGAATTCATTAATAGCACAACTTCATTTTGTCACTTTTAGCTTTTGTAAGCTTGAGGAGAGCTAATCGCTCCCCTAGTCCATGTGAGGAGGGCGATTTTTAGCCCTCCTGCATTTTTAAGAATGCCAGGCCTGGCATACCGCAAAAATGACACTGATATGATGCATGGATAAACAGATCTTTAAGTTAGAGGATTAAGATATAAATATTATATTTATTTGAATTCATTATTAATTTCTGTGAAAAAAAAGAAATTTGAAGAAAAAATTTCAGTTTGAGATTGCTGGTTGTCATTTTTTTTAAAACTGGTACCAAAAATGATGGGCATCTTACCCACTTCTTTGCATTGAATAGCTTATTAATATTCATTAGTTCAATGTTCACAATGACGGGACTGATGGAAATGTTGACAAACTTGGCTTTAGGTGTTATCTATTTCTCAAATGCAAAGTATAAATGAACAAATACTTTCTATAATGATTTTGTGAGTAATTTTGTGAGATTACGTACACAAATATGTCAAACTGTTCATTCCTTGACTTTGACATACTTCCCATCATTTTTAACTTTCAAAATACAGGAATGGGTATACTTATGCAACAGAGAAAACTTGAAGTGATCACTAGTTGAATGTCACTGTGATCTGTACAACAGTAACATATACAAGGGGGCAATTTAGCTGTAAATTTAGGGGTGCAACTTATACACCCAGCCAGTACACTACCAGAAAAAGAAATAAAAAATGAATACAACTCTATTTTAACAACTGAGAAAACTTTCATTGTGGTCATGGCTTGGGCAATTATTGTGGAGTTTTGCACACGATTGAAATAAAACAAGCCAATGTTGGACGAAACATTTTATTTTTCAACAAAGAAAAAATACTAACCTCATTAAAGGCACACATAGTTTATTAAATAAAAGCATGGGGTGTTTTCCGAAAAGCAATTTCCAAACTGTCTCAGTTCTAACAATCATTGTGGAAATTAGGCTTTAGATATGTTGGAGATGTTCTGTCAAGTTTCTTTGCAGTATGATTCCCAGGACTCGTATGAGATCCATTTCACAAGATTCCAGTTAGATCCACCAAAAATTGGGTAAAATTTTGACCTGGATTTTGTCATTGACTGAATATCCATCTACTTCCACTAGAATGTAATGACAGTAGCCTGCAGTAAAGCCTGGCAAATCACGATTTTATGCTGGAATCAACTCTTGAATCAAATTGAACAAAAGATTTCACATTGAATTGAACCACAAATCAAATCGCATTTTCAGTGGTTGCATCTGTAGTAGTTATTATAGGGAATTACCCTTGCCTATATACTTAGTTGTAATTAGTTCAAGATAAGTGTTCTGAGATATTGCATAGTGTCACATGTCCATATGAAGCCTCCTAGTTGGCTTCATATGGATGTGTGATGGTATGGAGTAGCCTAGTATACATATCCTATACTAAATACTGCTTGGTATGTAGGGGAGATAATTACTAGTTGAGCTTCCAATGTATGTGTGGCAGTATGTAATAGCGTAGTACATGTATCCTATACTAAATACTGCCTAGTATTATGTAGGGGAGATAACAACAACTTGGCTTCAAAAGTATGTGTGATAGTATACAATAGTCTATTACGCACACATCCTATTCTAAATACTGCTTGGTATGTGGGGAAGATAATTACTAGTTGGCTTCAAATGTACGTGTGACAGTAACTTGCATTCTATATACTAAATACCTCCTGGTATGTGGAGGACATATTTATTAGTTAGCTTCAAATGTATCTGTGATGGTATGCAATAGCCTAGTACATGTATCCTATACTAAATACCAACTGGTATATATGGAACATACATCACCCTTTATGATGCATTGCAAATTTTGCGGAGATTTGTATTCTTCCCAAAAATGTGAATGGATTTCAAATTGAGTCAGTAAAAGGATTTCAAATAGAATCAAATCTCGAAGCTTTACCATGCCCTAGCGTGGAGTATCTTTGCTTTGCTGATAAAGTGCTGTTATCTGACAAACCATACTGTTACACAAAGCATACAGAGAAAATCAACTGGACTGCAACTGAGTCCAAAACTATATGTCCATTTTGTTCCCCACTACAGATGCAATTTTCATTTGTTCTTGCTCCTGTCTTGATTTTGCAATATTTCAATCATGAAATCTGAACAAACTGGTGTAAGTGTATCACAGCAAGATCTATCCAAGGAAGAGACCACTTTATACATCACAGTCCATAACTTTTTTTTTAAAAAAAGGCTCTTTCAAAAGTGTACTGCATGTACTAATATGATTAGTTTATTGGAACTTAAAAAGGAGCTTTATAATTCTGAGCATTAACATTTACACAAGAAAAGGTGAAAATGACCGACTAAAAATTTATCTCAGTCTCTGAAAGCTAAACAATATAATGAAGATAATGACTTGGTATATCTCTGCTTTTCTGATAAATTGTTTACGATTAAAAAAACAGGAACTAACATAATTACTATGTGAAGCCTATAACAGCCAACTTGACTAAAATACAGAAATTGTACCCAGCTTTAACCTGATCTGAAGAAATTTTAATATAAGCTTGCTACCATTGTAATTTTAGAGAAATTAGAGTTTGGAAAGCCTTAGCCAGTCATTCTTTGGTAAACAAGTTGAAAATATGCAAAAGACCCATTGTTCGAATTTGATTAGGCCCAACTGATTAAAATCTGTAATAATTAACTTCCTGTGCACTGATGTCAAAATCTCAAAATTTCAAGCTGCAAATTTTGTCCATAATGCAACAGAGAATTTAACCAATTCAATCCTGTTTGAGAGCTGATGGAACAAGATTCAACTGATTAAGTTCTAAATTTGCATGATGGGAAAAAAACTGAAATTTCAGTATTTCAACATTAGTGTGCAGAAGGTTTGTTGTCATCAGGTTTTGATTAGTTGGGCCTAATCAGATTGAAACAATGGGTCCTATAGCATGGAATTTGGTAGAGCTACACAGTATTCAAAACTGAATACCGGTATCGGTGTTCAAAAATATACTGTGGTATACCGGTATATCAAAAGACTGCTCAGATATATGAACATACGTACCATAAATGGGACTTGAGCCAACACAATTGGAACAAATCAGCATGCCTTGATGATACAGTTCAAATAACCCTTTACCCGATATCAAATTATTTTTTTTTTACATATTACTTTATCAAATTGTTCAAAAAATTCCAACAAAACCATATCAAGTTACCCCTCATTGGAACAAGCTTGTCAAACTCATTCCAATGAGGGGGTCACATGATATGGTTTGTTGAAATTTTTTTTTTAATAATATTTGTTCAACTGCACAATTTGTGTATTACCTGGGAGGATGCAGCCAATTCGTTAGGTACGTGGAGAATATTATTCTTTCGGGACGACTGTTCAAAACTCAGGACATCTTGAAAATTGAATTGTGGTAAATAAATAATGATGATAAACCGATGCAATTACACTAGTATTCAATCGATACTGGTTTGAACACCATATGTATCGGCTTATCGATATAACATGCAGGCCTAGAATTTGGTGCTCATAACCACAAAAACAGAAGCGAACATCAAACAGACATTTTTACAAGCCTTTTCATCATCATTTGGCCTTAAAAGTGAAGTACAGTTTAGCTTATTGTGATTCACAGAAGCCTTTAGCTTCTCTGGCTATATCACAAGTGCACCACAACTATAAAGACAAGTTTAGCCATTTGTTTCTGAATATAACACCCACCTTAGAGAACTCACATCACAGGCTTTAGTTACAGGGTCCTACTATACCAGTGAAGCCAAATTTGTCTACAAAAGCAAACAAGCACTGCTTCACTTCCCTGGGCTCCTTTGAACAAGTCTGTAAATTCCCCCAAATAGCGATGATAAATGTGCTGAATTAATGTAACTCTACCCAAATTATGTGGTGTTTAAAGAATATTTTCAAAGTTTATAGTGTTTCAGCCATATATAGATTTAAGTTTCCCATGATGCATGCAATTTAGTTTACCAGTCGACTCAAACAATGCAAAAGATCAATCAATTTAAAAAAAGCACAGAGTGAATTGCAATCTGTGTCCAGTGTCATATATGACTCGGTTGATACCGATTGCTTTTCACAGGCAAACTCTCTTTTAGCATGCATTCAAAGCTTGAGATCTACCATGTTCATATCTATGGAGTTTCCCCATTAAATCCCAGGCATAATTTATAGTTAAATAGGATTTGGGCTTTATACAGGAAAAAAAGAGGAGCAATGCACAGTGTGTGCCAATGCCCCCCGTCCCACCAAATATTTTCAAAGTCGAAAGAGTGAAAAAGGGCCATAACTCTGAAAAAAATGTATGGAAGAAACTCACGCTATACAGGCACCCCCTCCCCCCCCCCCCTCCCCCATGATGCTCTATCATAGCACCAAATATCATTCAAATCGGAGTAGCAGTGGCTGAGATACAAGGGAAATGCTGGAACAGACAGACAGACGTACAGAGGTCTGCATTAGATACCCCTTCAACTTTTCAAGTCAGGTCAACTTTTCAAGTCGGGGCATAATAAGAAATCGTCTCGTGTAAACTTTAACTCCAAGGAGGAAACCCAAAAATAATGATGAAGACCAAAAAATAGGCTGTAAACTATGATTGTTGGGGGAAAAACCTGAAGAGTATATGAAACAGATGCAGAGAAGAAGAAAATATTGTTGCTTTTCACTGACACCAGGCCTCAATAGGGTGGATTCGTACTTGCTGTCGTGCCCAAATAAGACTAATATTATAAGTTAGTTTGATGTATTGATGGAAACATGGTCTGAGGTTTGCAGCATGTAGTTTATGTTTCAACTACAATGCAGAGCATTGAGATTGATCATATGCTCCAAGCTGCAAACCTCAGTAACAGTAAGACCCCAACCATGGCCCAAAATCCACATCGTAAAATGAACAAGGCAGCTTTTAACAATAACAAGGTTGGTAAATAAACCTTGTGTACCCCTCCAACATAGTGGAAAAATAATAAAAAATCAGAGACTGAAATCCGAGAATAATTTGATGACCAGTGACAGACATCAAACGGTAAGATATGCTACTGGAGCTGTAAACATAAAAAAAACTACTCAAGCTCCCTTCCAATCAGAGGGCGAGGATTTTAGTCTTACTGGAACATAAAGGCTTGATGAATGGTGATTATTGTGAATAGAGTTGTTTGGGAATGGATGTTAAGTTAAGGCCCCACAAAGTAGATCTTGTTTCTCAGGCCATTTTTGGTAAAATTGCATGCAGGCGGGCAGGCAGGCGAGTGGTTTTTTATTTTAATTTGTAATTATTTCTTTGTCATCAAAAGTACATATTCTTGGTTTGTTTTATGTTTTAGGCCTCAAAGTCTACAGAATAGCATGGGTTGTGGTGTATTTCGTCCCTTGAGTGCAAAAAGGCTTTGCAATGCTAAGGCATTGCAAAGCCTTGTTGCATTCAAGGGACAAATTTATCAATTTTATAAACTTGGTTAAAATGTCAGACATAAATCATTTAATTTTTATATTTTTAAGTTTGCATTGGTTATAAAAAAAGAGCATGCGGCAGCCCAAAGGACCATGCAGGGGGGCCTGAGAAACAGATTTTTAACTTTTTAAGGCCTAAATAAAGGGTTAACAGGGTTTCGCTACAGTAAACTATAAACATTTACCATGTTCATCACTAACCCTGTGCACACTGATATCAAAATACCAAACTTTTGAAGAGCCAATTTTTCCCATAATGCAACTAGGAATATAAATAATTCAATCTTGAATGAGTTTGAAAGTGTTCATTTATGGGAAAAATTTGTTGCTTGAAATTTTGATATTTTGACACCCGTGTGTAGTGGATTTAGCGAGTATAGAAACATGAACACATTATTATAGCAACTCAATGGCCAAACTGACCTACTGAAGAATGATTTCACATCTAAATTTTCTTGTTACCAAACCACATCATATGGCCCCCTCTGATACAAGAATCAAGCACAACATGCTCATCTTACTGAAAGGATACACATGTTGCAAACTGATGAAATGGAATAATTTTTTGCATGAAGAAGTTTGTAAATTTTCTTAATAATGGTCTGAATACTATAAAAAAAATTTCATTTCATTTTGCCATAGGCCAAACAATATAATTCATAAAGTGTAAAATAACTGACACTGATATAAGGTTGGTTTTATTATCCACTTTATGGACCTCCTTGGTAATATGGATGGTACAGAAAGGTACAGATATTAGCAGTATTTGCAATAAATGCCATGAAAGGGATATGAGATGCTATACACATTTGTCCCTAAATCTAGAAACCATGTCGATGTTATCAGCAAATTACTGATTTCTTTTTTTCTGTAAGGGATGAATACCTAAAAATATTGGTCGGGAAAATATTACATTAAAATATATTCAAAATAATTGAGCAAAACAGAAAAAAATCATATCACAAGATACTAAGAATATGCAAAGCATAAAAGAGTTAATTCTATGGGTTCACGAGAAGAATGGTCAAGCTGGGAAAATGGAAATGGGAAATTAGTATAAACTGTTATCATACCAATAAAATTTATTTCTACAAACTTCTAATTCATTTTTAACTACTTCAGTGTCAAGTTTCTTGCAGTATACTGAAATATTGTCATGAAATACACAGTTAGAATTTCCAACCATGTTGTGCTAAACCCTTGAACGCCTAGACAATTTACCAAAAATTCTCAATCTGTTGGTCAGTGGTCTGACAGCAATTTCGAGTCAAGAACTGGCTGTCCAAATAACCTTTTACCTAATGAATCAGCCACATCCACCCGTGTAATATACAAATTGAGAACACATCCATCTGCATGATATACAAATTGAGAACTTGAACAAAAAACATTTTCAACAAGTTTCAACAAATCCATATCATGTGATCCACTCACTGGAACGAGCCCATCAGGCTTGTTTAAATGAGGGGTCACACTGATCTGGTTTTGTTGAAAGTTTTTAGCAAAAGTAATAATTAAAATGACATGTTTTAATATCAAGTGAATTGGGTAAAGTAATAAAAGAAGTCAAGACTTGCCTAGAAACCATGGGCGGGGTAATATAATTACTATCTAAAGGGACTTCCATATAATGGCATGATAGGGCACCTGTTATTAAGCAAGACTTTGTAGGTCAGAACTGAGTCTCAGGGGTTTTCATCAGTTCATTAGCAGAAGTGAAGAATAGATCACAGAACTAAAGAGTTGATCTTAGAGTATCTTTTACCATGCCAATGATGATTTACACTGGTGGAAAGAGCTTTCCATCAGAATGCCAGAAAAGAGAATTTCTGCAACTGAAGTAATGACAGACTAACTTGTCATCACTGAACAATAAATCACGACACTGAAACAGCCAAAATAGTTGAAGAAAGCAAAAGTGAAGAACTAAACAGTATAATTGGTTCTCAGCTACACAAAACAGTTTCCCAAACATTAATTTGAAAAATTTAACCCTCTGTACACTCATGTCGAAATATAAAAATATGAACCAAAAAAATGTTCCCATAATGCAACTGGGAAACTAACCAATTCAATCTTGCTTGACAGAGCTCAATGAGCTCTGTCAAGCAAGATTGAATTGGTTAATTACCTAGTTACATTATGGGAAAGGTTTGCTCTTCGAAATTTCTATATTTTGACATCAGTGTGTAGAGAGTTAAAATAGGTACTGTTGTATTCTAACTTCTCTTGGCAAGGCACTTCACTTCACTTCACTCTTGTCCAAGACTAAACTATGGCAACTGACCTAAGACATTAGGCCTAAAAAAATAAATCTGTTTCTCAGGCCCTCCTGCATGGTCATTTTGGCTGCCGCATGCTCTCTTTTTATAACCAATTTAAACTTTAAAAAAATAAAAATTAAATGGTTTATGTCTGATATTTTACCCAAGTTAAAACAATTGATGAATTTGTCCCTTGAGTGCAAGAAGGCTTTGCAATGCTTTAGCATTGCAAAGCCTTCTTGCACTCAAGGGATGAAATACACCACCACCCATGCTATTCTGTAGATTATGAGGCCTAAAACTTGAACCAAGAACATGAACTTTTGATGGCAAAGAAGTAATTACTGAAATGAAAAATAAAATAAAAAACCGCTCGCACGCATGCAATTTCACAAATAATGGCCTGAGAAAAAGAAGATCTACTTTGTGTGGCCTTATTTCTCAGACTTTACTAACTTATTTGGTTATCAGAGTTCCCATCTATTACTTAAATCTGCACTATCATTTTGACATTTGAAAAAAAATGCACAAATCTGAAAGTCAATATGAAAGGCTCAAAGTATCTAGAGATCACCATACATACACCTCTATTTTGGAGGGGAAATAAACATTCAAATGTATGCAGATAATCCTGGTTTATAAGTTATGTTTTTTGGAAAAGTTAAAAAATTTATAGTAATTTATATATTTTTTATACTTACCAATGACCCAGACATAGCTGGTGCTAACTCTTAAAATATAGGGCCAAACACAAATTTTGCCCCCCAATCCCCAAAATTTGCATCTAAAACTAAAGAAAACATGTCCTGAGAGGCCCTCCACACTTCGCCCCTACTGCGCATGCGCAGTGTCAAGGACGTTCCGAAATTGGCGCCATTTATCATTCTAATAACCAGTGCCTGGTAAGCGCTATGTACTCAGCGGGGAGGCAAGAGTTCCCAACTCCTGGGAGGGCCATCCCCGTCTGGGTCATTGGTAAGTATAAAAAATATATAAATTACTATAAATTTTTTAACATTTTTATACTGTACCAATGACCCAGACATAGCTGAATAGTAAAAAGGCTGGAGGGCCAAGGACGTAGAGCAAAATGGAATACGCTCAATAAAATAAAATAGAGTCATCCCCTGTAGGGAAAAGAAGTAATAGGCCTTACATGTATCTTTCTTATTTATGATAAATTAGAAAGATACAACACCTTCCAAAAATTGAGCTTCATACATCCATGTACTCTATTAATATCCAATAATCCTTATACTAATAATTTTTAAAGTAAGCCAATAATAAAGTAAGTCTAGAGAATAGAGACTCTTATACTCCTAAAAGTGTGTGAGAATTGCATAATCATGTCCGTTGACATATGCAATATTCAAAAGCTATACTTTAAAAACTAAGACTTGAATGAATTTTATAAACTTAAACTTCTCACTAAACAACCATCCCAATAACAGCTCAGAATTACTAACTCCGGAGGAGGTATCCCCTTGTTTTCATAGTAAAAACAGGTGACCCAAGGGAACACCCTCCCCCCCCCCTTTTTCTTGCCCTGGGTCAAATAGCCCAGAGCGAAGAGGGCAGCCGAACGGAGACACTGCCGAAACAGACAGCCTACCTAGCTATAGTAGCAACTGTTAAGTGAATGACATTCTGAGCAGTAGATAATAGACCTAACAATAGAGGCCTCCAGAAATGGACTCGATATTTCTGAGATAAAATTCATGAATGGATGGCTGAGCGCAATGAGCAGCCTTCAAAAATCTATAATAGAACACTATTAATGTAAGCCCAAGAAGTAGAAGAACTCTTACTTCATGAGCCGAAATCTTAAGCACAACTGCTAAGCCAATGATATACCATAAGCAGTACGCTAGTTAATAGAATCCATTAACAATAAATGGAGCGTAACGTCCTTCTACTAGACATCAAAGACAGAAGAAGCTTACGCCCTTGTAATAAACAGATATCTGTTTATAAATACATAAACTGTACCCGGAAAGAGTAAAGGCCTATGCCCATACGAAGACGGAAGGACCTTAAAATAATAGGTTCCGGATAATAGGAGCCTAACTCTTATGCAACAATCCAACCTAAATAGTAACGGAAGTATTGATTCCGAAACTATGAAAGTGAAAATCATCCATCGATAGTGCATGAAACTCACTGACTCTACAGTAAAAGAGAAACCAACAGAATTACTGTCTAAAAGGTCAGAATTTGAAAACTACTGTTTCCAGAGGCTCAAATGATTACTTAGCTAAATAAGAACCTGAAGTTAAAATCCGTATAGGAATTTAATCTAAAGATTCTAAGTCTATTTATCAAAAAGTTACTAACTGACTTAGATAAAGAGACAAAAGACTCAATTGTAAACTATCGTAGAGTGCATAGGTATGAGGTAACATAAACCTATAACCTAAATAACAACAGGCTGCAGTAGATCTTGTGAAACAAGTATACTAAAAAATAGCAATGAGTAGTATGGAGGGATCAACCATATGAACATAATGATCCCTACACCACGACGGAAGAGCCTCCACTTTAGTCGCATAGAATAGCGAAGAAGAGGATCTCCTATAGTAAGAAATCGCGTCCAAAGCTCGTCCAGTACAGTGCTTACAATGCAATACGGACCACACAACGGAATACATGAAGGTTGCGACCTTGCTGGTTGTGATAAAGATGACACGATTTACCCAGTGAAAAAAGATCCTCACATAGAGGAAGATTTCACGTTAAGATCCACAGTAGACAAGAGAGTAAATTACTCATGATCTCTGTGAAGATAGAGATGCTATCAACAGAAATGTATTGTGGTTGTTTATCTTAGCAATACCTGCTAAAAACAACAGCGCCGGAGGATACGCGTATCCTATCATTCTGTCCTATAGATCAATAGAGCGTTAACAGTATTAGCTCAGAGATCTGGACAAGCCAACACATACGTCTGCAATTGATTAGCCAGCTGTGTCATAAATAAAACATCATTGGGCGCTCCCATAGATAGCAAATCTGATTGAATACTTGTTTGTTGAGAGTCCATTCTGACAGCAACAAGCGACCCGTAAGAGAACGGGAGTGCGATAAAACAATCAGACGACCCAGAATATGACGGACCAAAACTGAACTTGGTGTACTATAACCAACAGACGGATTCTTTCCATTAAATTGAATAACGGAAACGAAAGAGTGCCTCCCTGGTTCCGGAGATACGCCACTACTGTCGAATTAAAGGACAGGAATTTGGGCATGCGTTTCTGAATAATGTTCATGCAATGACATAAAGCAAGCCTAAAAAACATTATTCCGCGGAAGTTAACTGATAGCTAAAAGACTGCGGAACCCAAAGACCCTGGCACTTCGAATCCGTAGGGATCAGTATATATCCCAATCTGTTTGACTGGCAACCGTCATAACAGCCACACTCGGGTCCGGCAACTGCGGCGGCACTCTCTGAGTCAACCACCGAATGTTTGCCCCAGTCTGAATCTCTTGTAACACTAGATAGACAAGAGAATGTATAAATCAAGCAATTCATGGATTGCCGGAAAGTTGCCGTCGAAGAGAAGCTCCTCCGAGAACGAAGCGACTCTGAGAGAGTTCTTAACCTACTATCCACGCGTGGATGTAGCTAGGGCTGCATCACGTCTAACCAACTCCAATCAGCCACTGAAGGGCGGAGTTATACGTGAACAAACTACTGCCCTCAAAAGAAATTACATTGAGAATAATATCCCGTAAATCTTTTCTTGAAGACGTAATGATAACGCCTCAGTAAGGCGGATTACGTATAATAAAGCGTCTAAGTTAAGTCTAATATACATAATGTCGTTCCCAACATTGAAATTGGAAAAGACATAAACGGTGAAAAAGAATATATGCAGTCTTTAATCACACCGTCTAGACGCATATGAACTCTCGGTATGCCCTGCTCTGCCAAAATAAACTATATGTAAAAAAAGATAAAATGGCAGAAATGAGCCACGCGGACAAGAAACTAAACTATCATGCTTAGTAGCCGTCTTGTATATATATATAAATATATAGCGTCGAAAAATAAAACACATGTTGTAATGACAATATTGGACTGCGTCGGTAAGTCAGGGACAAAGTCCCTGTACCGATCGAAAAATCCGAGTCCAATGACGCTATAAGTCTCTTATCCAAGATCGCAGCAATGAAGTCCGAAAAATAATCACTGGAAGAAATGCCAGAAGATATGAAAGGCATCTTCCGATACTACTAAAGGGAAAACTCAAAATCTTTCGAATCCCTTTCGCCATCCTGTCGGACCCTATAAAGCGTTCGGTCGTCCGTAGCTTGATGCAACCGCGGACCGCACCGACCCAGCGCCGTTGGATAATTCCTGATTCGACCGAGAAACCGTCAATTGCTGGGATGCTGCGAAACAACTGTGCTAACTCGGATAGCACGTCCGTCACTGAGGCCTGAGGAGCAGCGGTCTTACGATGCATTGCCGCAGGAAGCTCCGAGATCGTTACCCCGTGCATACTTCCAATATGCGAGCGAACGGAGTGTATAGGCCTCGTGTCCCTTGGCTACCGGATGGCGCGACCTATTCGCTGTGGAATCACTGAATGCCGAAACTGATCGGATACTCGAGGTCACGTAGCCAATGTGCAGTCGTGTGCCCTGCTGTGAGGATGAGGAAGCATTAAAGACAGTCTCTCGGACTGTCAATATAACGGAGCGTCCCGAGCAACGGACATATGCTCCGAATGTAAAATATCTGAACCACAACATGCGGTCCCCTATGTTGTTGGCTTCCTCCGATCTGTCCTCAATCTGCCGTCACTGGGTGAGTACTAAAGTAATTAAAGTGCTCGCATCACCCAAATCTCCTTCCTAGACCGCAACGGACGAACCCGGCAGCCGACCCATTCGATGAATGTACGCTACACCGGGTGAGCTAGCGAATGTCACTCCGTAAGCGATAGACATATTCCATGAGCACTTATTGCCGCTAACTCTTCATTAACTATGACGACAGAGGCACACTTTTGAAAGACATCTCCATAACTCTTCGAACAAGAAACCAGAAATGCTTGGATAGCAAGCATAAAATAATAATATATATAGCGTCGTTCAATAATTCGAAAGTTTGTGTGACATTATTGGACTATGTCGGAACTGAGGGACGATGTCCCTGAACCGAACCAAAAATTTCTAAGTCCACCGACGCTATCAGTTTCTTATCCGGCATCGCAGCCTATGTTGTTCCGAAAGGGAAAGCTTGAAATCCACCGAATCCCTTTCGGTATCCCGTCGGACCGGATGAAACTTTCGGACGTCCGTACCCGCTTCCGCGGAGCGTCCCGACCCAGCATCGTCGGATAAAATATATGCGACAGATTCAGTTGATGCTGGGATGCTGCGATAAACTGTGCTATTAAGGAAAGCACGTCCATTCCCGAGGCCTGTGCAGTAGCGGACTTACGATGCATTGCCGCTGGAAGCTCCGTGTACGTTGACTCCCGCATACTTCCTATGCGAACGTCCGGAGTCTGCAGGCCTCGAGTCCCCGGCTACCGACCCAGCGCTGTCGGATAATTCTCGATCCGACACCGTTTCTGTCGGCTGCTGGGATGCTGCGATAAGCTGTGCTAAGTGCACAAGAATGTCCGGCGTCGAGACCTGCGGAGGCGCAGTCTATCGCTGCTTCGCCGAGGGCAGCTCCGCATCAGATGGCTCCCGCATACTTTTCCTATGCGAACGTCCGGAGTCCATCGGTCTCGAATCCCTGGCTGCCGGATGGTGTGACCTGGTCGCCGAAGAATCCTTGATCGGCGAAGCTGGTAATATATCGGCGGTCACGCAGCCAAGGTGCGGTCGTGTGCGCTGACGAGAAGAGGAAGCCTTAGCAGTCTCAGCGGACTGCCTATACAACGGAGCGTCCCGAGCGACGGACGTATGCTCCGCTAACGACACATTTGTACCACAACATCTGGGGCCAGATGTTGTTGAACGAGAGAGGGGCCTCTCTCGCTTGCCGTCCGGATGGACCGGAACGAGCTATGAACCGGACTAAAAGGCTTCCTCCGTTCTCCCTCCGATCCGCCGTCACTGGGTGTGCATTAAGTTAATTTTATAGTGCTCGCATCACCCCAAAATTCCTTCTAGACCGCAACGGACGAACCCGGCTGCCGAACCATTCGGTGAATGGACGCTACACCGGGCGAGCTAGCGGACGTCAAAGGCCGTCGAACCTACTAGGGTCCTCTTAGGCAATTGGCGTATTACATGAGCACTTTTCCGCTAGCCCTTCATTAATTGTGACGACGGAGGCACACTGTTGGAAGACATCACAGATACATCACCCTAATCTTGATCGTCTGAAATAGAAATTGATAAAGTAGAGTGACCCTGCGGGGAAAGGACCGGAGTGTCCAAATCCCCAACAACATACCGTGACATACGCTTCCCATATTGTCATCGAAATCATACGATACAGAACCGGAGTTAATACGAGTACACTGACCACATATAGAATGATAATAAGGTCAGAGGAAGACTTCCTCTTAAAACAATTGATCAATATCCTTTCAATGTGAAAAGAAAACAAGTCCTGGTACTCGCACTAACCCCTGGCAATCAAAATACATAATAATAATATGATCCATTAATATAGAAAAAATAATTGAAATCAAAATATTTTGAAAAAATATTTTTTCAGAACAGCCCAAGTTTCTGAAAAGTAACGTTGAGCCCCAATGGATCCCAAGCCTAAGTGTGGACAAAAATTTTAAAAATATTTTAAACAATTTATTCAACACTTACGAACAATAATAATGTATCTAGTTATGATTGAAATAACATAAAGATATTATTATTTAGAAATCCCCCCCTCACACAGAGGGCTGTTGTAAATGTAAACAATGAGTGTAAAAACACTAAAATAAGACTCCAGGCACCCAGGCCCGAAATCAGTTACCAAAAATACACCATCTGATGCAAAACAGAGACTTCCAGGGAAGAAACTGCAGAACATCAGATGGTAGATGCAGAACACAACGCCTAACCACCCGTAGGTGAAGACGTAAACATGGGGAAAGAACAGAATTCATTCTGTTATTCAGCTAAACTCCCAAGAAATTTTAGTAATAATAATTACAGAAATTATGCCAAAAGCATGGGAGAATAGCAAGGGGGAACTTAAAGGACAGGGAGAGAGGAAAAACACTTGTAAAAACAGTGTAACTAAATAATCAGAATGACAACAAAATGGCTGCTGCCTTGAAAATAGGTAACTTAACATAATTTCATTAAAAAATTTTAAGTTACAGCCCTGATAATATTCTGTCACACATTCTTTTCCTCTCCTCCTTTTCTATCCTCCTTAGAATCACCATTTCACTAATATTTATGTGTCTGGCATCATTTAAACTGAGATTTAAAAGCACAAAGATCAGTCAGATGTTAACTGATGAAGGGCCAAACTTAGAATGATAAATGGCGCCAATTTCGGAACGTCCTTGACACTGCGCATGCGCAGTAGGGGCGAAGTGTGGAGGGCCTCTCAGGACATGTTTTCTTTAGTTTTAGATGCAAATTTTGGGGATTGGGGGGCAAAATTTGTGTTTGGCCCTATATTTTAAGAGTTAGCACCAGCTATGTCTGGGTCATTGGTACAGTATAAAAATATAAGAAAACAATAAAGAAATTTAGTTATTTGAAACTAAATATTGATATGGTCAAAAGAAATATGTTGATTTATTGAATATGAGTAAAACTGTCATACTCAGAAAATATATGGTAGTTTTATTTTTCATTCATATAGCAAGAAGAGTTGGAGATATGTGCTGTGGTACTAGAATACAATCTCTTGCCTAGCAAATATTTTGAAAGAATTCATTGTTAAGTTCAAATTAGCAGGCAATAGACAAGTTTAAGTTGAAAGAACATCATCCTAATGTTACTGCAGTTGAATGATATTTTAGGCAAAGGAGAAAAGTTTGTTCAAAATTAATATTTTTTTGCAAAATTTGCCAACTTGAAGCACAGTATTAAGGATTATATGGTGCAAAATTAATTTGGGTCATCACAATTTGTTCACAGGGGTTTTCCTTGTGACAATTTCTTGGAGACAGTCTATAGGCTCTCTCCAATTCATGGCACCACGACAAAACCACACAGACAAGGTAACTCTGCTCCTGAGAGAATATGAAGCACATCTACACAATATGAAGCCTTTTAACCTTTTACCTAAAAGAAAAGCAGACAACACTTGCAAACAAAATTCCTGAATAACTAATTTTTTCATTTTTGTCTCAAAAACATAGGTTATGACCCCTCTTAGGAATGAGCTCATTCCAAAGAGGGATCATAATCAATGTTTTTGAGACAAAAAATGAAAAAAATAATGAAAATTAATTGGCGATTTTTTAGAATAGCTCTGGCCTGTTTTGACCGTTACGTTGGGTAAAAGGTTAATTGCAGTACCAGCACTTCTGAAAGAACCCAAATATGGGCTTCCATCACTCAACCAGTTAATATTAACCCACCACTTATGCCCTTATTTGGAAATACTTGTATGTATGTATAAAATACAGCTTCACTAAAATAGCATAACAGTTGCGATAATTTGAAAATATTATCATGGCATCAATACTTTTCTACATATCACCTGACACTACAAATGTTTTAGGTCAACTGTTCATCCATAATGTAGCACCTGACAACCAATTATTCTGATCATAAAAAAATATTATTTGTACATCATCCACAACTGGTGTTTAATGGTCGTAATGTTACCCTCAGCTGCCTTTTCTTCTCTTCTTCTGTATCTCGAATGGCTCTTTTCAGGTTATCTGTATGCTGCTCCAAATCAGATATGGTGTCACTAGCCTAAAAAAAACATACAAACCTCATTATAATTACGTTTGGAAAAGGGGATCTTTTTTCCAAGGAAATAATAATGCCTATAAAAAAAATTCTTGTTTCTCAGGCAATTTTTCCTCAATTTTATGATGAGAGAGTGAGACTTTTTTTATTGTTTATTCACAAAACAGTTCTGAAATAGTTGGAATCAGAAATTTAACTACTTACGCAGTGCTGGAAATGAACAAAATTGACGGGTGCAGTTTTAAGCTCCCGTGAATTCAGAGACCGGAGTAAACTGCACTCGTAAAATGTTAGTATATGAATTTTCGAGGGAATACTGTCACCAAACACCAGAAACCTTAACCCTTTGAACACTAGTGGTATCTTCCAATCCAGTTCAATGGCAGCAATTAGAAGAGTCCATATTCATTATTTGGGGTAGACCAATCAATATTTTCAACGTGCAGCCTCAGGGCTGCACGTTGAAAATATTGATTGCTCTACCCCACACATTTACTGAACAGCCTTCCTATTTAATGATGTTGTGATGTATCATGTTCCTGACCAGAAAAGCGTCAGATCGGGTTCAAGGGGCTAAAAGTATAAGGAATTGCTGAATTATGACAGTAACTTGCCACTGGCTGCAGAGTGCTGTTTTCTCAAAACAACATACATTTATATTAGTGCTCCACAATATTTTCTAACGAGTGCATTTTTTAGCTCCCGTAAAAAAGAAAACACGGGTGATGACAGGAGCAATTGCAACTTGCACTCGTCTCATTTCCAGGACTGCTTGCGGTATTTTGTGGAAAAACCAATGTTTCCAGCAGTGAAAATTTCCCATAATGTAGTTGAAAATTTAACCAACTATATCTTGTTTGACAGAGCTCTGTCAAACAAGGTACAAGGTATAGTTGGTAAAATATTTGTCCCACAAGTGCAAAATAGTGTCATTGAAGAGATTTCCAGGTAGAAAAAAAGGTGATGAGGCAGATTTTCTAGGATGAGCCTGAGAAACAGTAATTTTTATTTAACAGCCTAACTAGATTTTGAAATCGCAAGCTAATTTCCAGAAGTCATCCAATGAAACATGTCCATCACCAAGAAGGTGTATGGTGCCTTTTAATGTACTAAGCTGCTAGATAACGTGTCTTACATGACTTTCTGGCGCTTGAAAGCCGAGTGTATCTCAGGTCGGGCCGGAATAACAGTAATGTCTGTTAACAGTAAACTGATGCCAAACTTCTGAGAGTAGCTTCTCAAAATTTTCTGTTGTATTGTAGTAAACCTGCCACACATGATGAAAGCATTTTCAGCTCCTGAAAATGTTTTTTAATCCTGAAAAAAGCATTATGTTTTTTCATAAATATGATGTCAGAATGATCTGAGTGCTTTGCCCATGGCCATAAAACTGTGACAATGGCTACCTTTTAATTATTAATGTTGGTGTATATAATATATTATAGTGGCACAAATTAGTTGATATTGAAGTACAAGTCGCCGTGGACTGGTCGTAATCCACGCGTGGGCAGTGATGTCCACCCATATGTTTACCAAGTAATAAAAATCATCATCAGCAAACTTTTAATTAATGAAGCACTGGGTTCAACCCGGTGCTTCATTAATTAAATTTTTGATGATTATTCCAATAATTAGAGTTTGTAATCTAATGTTAATACATCCGTGGAAATACTGCCCTCCATGTGGAAAGTAGCCAGTCCATGGTGGCCGTACTGTAGGGCTGTGAATGAACAGGTGAGAGGTTTTGTACCTCCACTGCATTTGGCACCATAACATCACCTGTGTTGCTTTCATGGTCATATAAATGCAATGAGGCCACCTTCCAATTATTAAATGAGCTGCATGTAATATATTATAGTGGTACATGTTACCAAATATAGAGGTTGGGCTGTCACTAAAAGGTGAGGAGGGTTGCATTTTTTGCATTTTTGTCAAATTTGATATAATCATGATCTCAATGTTGCATCCATGGCCATATAAATGTGACCCTTTAATTATTAATATAGGTGTATGTAATATATTACAGTGGTAAATGTTAGGAGATATTGAGGTTGGGATGTCACCAAGAGGTAGGGGTGCAAAAACAGAAGTTGATGTAAAAGCATAAAAAATGATGTTAAATGAAAAAAACCCAAAACAGCTACCTCTTTATTTTTTGAGCTCTATAATATACTAAAATTTCATCCAAATATGAAATTTCAGAGCTGTATGTATTATTAATACAGAGTTATGTGTTTTAGAAAATGAAAAAAATTATAGTAATTTATATATTTTTTATACTTACCAATGACCCAGACTTTGCTGGTGCTAACCCCAAAATATCTAGGGCCAAACACAAATTTTGCCCCCCAATTCCCAAAATTTGCATGCAAAACCGAAAATTAGAAGTCCTAACTGGCCCTCCATACATTTTACCCTCTGCGCATGCGCAGATGCCAGGAAGTCACCGAATCTGACGCCAATAAAATCATTCTTTGTAGAAAAAAGATTATAATAATAATTCAGCGGGGAGGTATGAGTGCCCAGTACTGCCCACTCATGGGACGGCCATTCCCGTCTGGGTCATTGGTAAGCATAAAAAATATATAAATTGCTATTTTTTTCATATTTTTATACTGTAATCAATGACCCAGACTTAGCTGAATCGTAAAAAGACGGAGGGCTTAGAACTTCCGAAATATTAGATCAACATAGATCAAATCCTTCAATCCATGATGAAGAAATTAGAATTTACATGAATGTCTCTTAATCTCATAATAGAAGAGACCTAACCTAATATGGATCCCAATAATGTAAATCCTAAATCTAAGCATAAATTCATGTTAATTAGGATGTAACAAATAAACAATTTTAGAGACTAGTCTGGACTAGGCCCTAAAAATTATTATTGCATACTGAGAATGAGAGAAAATTTCCCATAAACCTAAGCCACACAATAATACTGCAGCTGATCGCCGAACATAGTACGGACAAGACAGCTTCCTCAATAGTTACATACCCCATAAGGCAGAGAAGTGGACAAAATGACTCCCCAGCATTTTTTTTAAACATAACTTCAAAAGAAAGAGGGGAGAGCTGTGGCATCAATAAGCAGAACCTGGAAATGATATAAATAAATATCGATCAGGCACTCAACAAATTAATTCATGAATAATAAATGGTGCTTAACGCCACTTCACAAGCCAAGGCAAAATCGATGATTTTGGTAAATAACATTATCTGCTATAAATATGCACTGCAGACGCCGTATACAGGTACGACGAAATCAGTGAGAAATTAATTATAACATATACATACAAAAGCGGGATAAGATGAACAATCTCTGTAGAGAAAACACGCTTCTAGATCATTCACAGGAGGCCTCTGTAATATTAAATCCGGTAAAAAACTCTCTCCAACGTGTACTCTTGTGTATCTACAACTATAAACATGTGAGAATATGCGATTTGAGAACCGACAAAATAGAGACCAGGATCTAGAAATGGAGGGAGGTATGATAAACCGGCTCCAAAATCAGAAAATAAATACCGGAAACAAATTCAACAGAACAATATATATGCATATGATGGTGCCATCCAACATGACCCAGACGCAAAGTATGTATGTATTAAAAAATATATGCCCGACAGCGTGAGTGTGTGTGTGTGTGTGTGTGTGTGTGTGTGTGTGTGTGTGTGTGTGTGTGTGTGTGTGTGTGTGTGTGTGTGTGTGTGTGTGTGGGGGGGGGGAATTCAAATATGTCGAAACCTCCTCACCCACATTACTTAATCATTGCAATAATATAGTGATCATAGTGATCATAAAGCTCTTTCACGTCTGAATACTCCGTAATGCCACTGAGAGCGGAGAATGACATGAAGAATAAAACTTCCCTTAAAGAAGAAAACCCTCTAATGGGGAAACTTCTGGCGAATGCTCAATAGCAAACCCCATAACCTCAAAGAAATCTCAAGAAACAAATGAATTGTAGGATACACGTATCCTATCATTCATTCCCATGAAAATGGCTGAGCGTCAATGTATGCGCTCAAAAGCCTATACTAGCGACACAAATAATGGAAACTATTATTCCCATGTGCCGAAAACTTAACTATCGTGAAGAGATCCCACATTAGATCATATAATAGCCAAACAGTTAGAATAAGTGCAAGATATAGCCAGCGCTTACTTATGTGCTGAAATCTAAAGCATTGACTGCTAATAGGAAGATAAATAACCCAAGCAGTATGAATAGCTAACTGACTTATTTAACAATAGAATGAACATAACGTCCCTTCTATTGAAAAATAATGACAACAAAAGCATAACTTCTCTTCTGATAAACTCTGATGTGTATAGAAAGACCGTCGGACTCAGGATTGGAATGCGTATGAACTCACGTCCGAAATAATTGAGAAAACCGTAATATATACCCAAACTTGACCTAATGTTAAAAGATTCTCTAAAACAAAACAGGTTAAGAGGGAAAAACGTTTACCACTCCAGTTAATAACTGGTTAAGACATGTGTGTAAGCGACCCATCAAAATAACCTTCCAAGCCGCTCCACACAACTCCATCTGGCACACAAAACTGTCGCATAAATCCCATGAGACATTATCTAGTTCACAAAACAAGTGATCTAAAGAACTATACTCGCTACAATTGCTGAACATTCGCTTATCGACTGAAAGATAATAATAAATAACCTAATTATCCACTTCCAGTCAAAATCAGCCGGACCAAGTTCTTTAAGAGCCTAGAACCACTGGCTCAGGGGAGTCTGATCAGTAATTCAGTCTGATGAGAAACCCCTATCCAAGTGGCTGTATAGACAAACCTAAAGAATTATATATAGGAGAGATACCTATACCTTCGCTATGAGCCTTATAAGCTAAGTGAGTCTAGGACAAACTCTCCTACTCTTCTGTTGGCTGTGGTCGATTAGACCCCAACTTAAAGAGTCGAGAATAGATGCTTTCTTGTAGTTAATACTACAATAATGAAAGCTTACCATCAAAGACTTAGGTATACCTATACCTTGCTATGAGTCCTTATAGACAATTTGAGTCTAGGACAACCTCTCGTACTCTTTCTGCTGGTGATGGTACATTAGACCCCAGCTTAAAGAGACAAGAATTGATTCTTATCATAAAAACTAGAGTTGGAAGACAAAAGCGACCTATGGCAAGTTTTTCACCTAGTCAAAATGCAAAGATGAAGACACAAGGCTTCGTTGCATCAGAATAACTCCCACTTAACATTAGTTAAGACCGAGAAATAAATACTAGGTCTGGAAAGAATTTTAAAAGGTACAAATGACCACAAATTTCCTTCCATATAGACAATGCGTCACAGTATTTAAAATTAAAGTACATAAGACCATGAGACTAAATTCGCTCTAAGAAATTATCTTCTCAATTGCGTCCGAGCGAACAGCTAAATGAAGATAAGGCTAAAACTAGGATCTTAGCCTGCTCAATCAACGCTGAGGAACTCTCCACATCTTCTCCTGTTGTTTTTAAAAGTATGTGAACCATCACAAATGATTAAAAATACAGAGGAAGAAGATAAGAAACCGAATTACTTTTTCCGCCAGAAGATAAATATGGTGTCGTCTACAGAATCGAAGACCTGTGACACCCATGTAGACTTAACCAGTAAGAGATCTTTATTACCCTGCTCTTTACCTGGATGAAGTCAGCGTCAGACTATACTAGCGGTTTCTCATAATTGCTCGCAGCATTTTGAATCACTGGAACAAGATCAAAGAAATGATAATGTATGGTATCTATATCATCCAAGAGTTGTTCTGGAAGGAAAAGTTATACTATCCATCATATGTTCAAATCAGTTAGAATCACAGTCACCAGCATCTAAACAGGCAGGTGACTGGACCAAATAAGCACTATGCAACAGCTCAAGATTTGAGACTGACGTTGAGTGCTTCTGCCTTAGCAGGAATACTGCGATTAGCTGTGCAACTGCAACAGCAAGTCCATTACAGAGGCCTGAGGAGCAGCGGTCATGAATAGCCTCTTCGGCGGCAGCTCCTAGGACAGGGAGTCCAATATAGTTATTACTGGTGGACGACCCGATGAATGAAGCCTCATCTCCTTGGCTACTAGATGGTGCGACTTTCTTTACTAAAGATGGACCTTTTGACGATGCAGACCAGAAATCCTGAGTCACTTAGCCAAGGTGCGGTCGGGAGTGCTTGGTAGACACTAAAGAAGCAAAACTGTAGCCATCGCGGCTAAGAATTGAACTAAGTGTACCAGACAATAGCTATGTACGTAAGCTCTGACTGATGCAAGTTACTACCAACAACAGATGTTGTTGAAAAAGAGAGAGGGGCTCCCTATTGCTCGTGCAAACCTCAGAACTTGCCGTCTTCTTCCTTCCATCAACACTAGGTGAGCATGGATTTGATCAACAGTGCTCGCTACGCCCTTATTCTCTCTCGACCGCCACGGACATACCCGGCCTCACATCACCCACATACGAGTGAGATCTGCCGATAGAGCTAGCTGTATATAGACAAGGGATGTAAGCCTCCGTGAAACCTAGCCCTTGTCTTTTAAAATAATTGAGCACTTTTCCACTAGCTCTAATACAATGCATACGCGACACATCCGGAGTCACGGTCCAAGCACCCAATCTTAACCGTTTCACAGGCGACAGGGAACTGACACCACTCATCATTTTTTATAGCCCTGTGCACTGTAAAGATCACACTGTCCGTTATGTAGAGGAAACCATAAGACTAGCCAGCCCCGGCTGGCTATTAGACAGGACAGGACGTGGACGAGCGTACCTCAGACCTTATCAGTTTCCTCCTTCCGTCTTCACTGGGTAAACAAAATTGCATATCATATTGTTCGCTCCACCCTATATGATCTCTATTTTCTAGCCCAGATCGTCTACACCCGGCGTCATAGTTCTCAGTGACCTGAGTAACTACTTCACTGTTCAAGCTAACTAGCAACAACGGACCTGCACGGTCGTGTGTGCTTTTCGAACATAGAGGAAGCTATAAGACTGGCCGGCCCCGGCAGTCTATGGAAGGAGCATCCCGTGGACATAAGTTTCAACTGACACAAGTTCATACCAACAACCTCTGGCCCCAGATGTTGTTATAAGAGAGAGGGACCTCTCTCTTGCTCGCAATTACAGACGAACTGGACGAGCATACCTCAGAACTCGTCTGACCGACACAAGTTCCTACAAACAACCTCTGACCCCAGATGTTGTTATAAGAGAGAGGGACCTCTCTCTTGCTCGCAATCCCGAAAGACCTGGACGAGCATACCTCAGAACTTGTCTGACAAGTTTCTACCAACAACCTCTGGCCCCAGATGTTGTTATAAAAGAGAGGGACCTCTCTCTTGCTCGCAATCACGGATGTCCTGGACGAGCATACCTCCAAACTTGTCTGACCAACACAAGTTCCTACCAACAACCTCTGATCGCAGATGTTGTTATAAGAGAGAGGGACCTCTCTCTTGCTCGCATTCACGGATGACCTGGACAAGCATACCTCAGAACTTGTCTGACAAGTTCCTACCAACAACCTCTGGCCCCCAGATGTTCTTATAAGAGAGAGGGACCTCTCTCTTGCTCGTGATCACAAAGACCTGGACAAGCATATCTCAGAACTTGTCTACTTCCTCCTTCCCATCGTGGCAGGGTGAGTATGTTCGTATGTTTATAGTGCTTGCTACACCCTTATTCCTCTTCACGACAGCTACGGACATACCCGGCATCACACACCACTAGTCGACGTGATAGATCTGCCAGTTGAGCTAGCTGGCGAAAAGGTCATCAATCCTACTAAGGATCTAGGCCTTGTCTTATACCTGAGCACTTTTGCCACTAGCTCTTGATTGATTTGCGACGACGACAGCACACTCCTTGACAGCGTCACGAAGCCACATCCTGTTCCTCTGTAAATAGAAACTAAACAAGAGGGATGTTACATTCCAACGCTCACCTACATTCGCGCTTGATAATGTCGTTCCAATGTAACATGCCTAATATTTAGTTAATATAAATCATTAACTAGGCATCAAATGATTAATGTGGTTTATGTGATGGCTTTGGAAAGTCTATATTTCTGCATTTATTATATATCAATTCAACATAGAATCATTGGATAAAAAAGCATATTTTTCTTTTAGAAATATTTATGATTAAGAATATGAATCCTGAGGCCAGGTATTAAATCATAAATAAGAATTAGGAAAGGCTTTCATAAATCACTGAAATTGTAATTGAAGTACATTCATTGGTTAATGAAGAGTTGCGGAAAAACATTCATTCAAGAAAGTGACTATAAGTCCCAACAAAAATACATCACATCAACAACTAAAATAAGCCTTAATGTTACTAGTAACAAGTATGAGAAAGTATTAAATAAAAAAAAAAGTTAAAAAAATTTTTTTTTAAAGAAAGTGAATATAAGTCCCAAAAATCCCCATTAAATTCCTCAAATATGCATGTAATAAGGGCGCAACGTTACCGCAATGTAGTTCAGTAACCCATGCGTACAATATCAATTGCCTGGAAAGACACATAGAAACAGAACTCACCTTAACAACTCACCTTAACACAAACTTTTAGAACTTAAAATTGAGTAAGTCAGACAAAAACGTGAACATTGTGACTGAAAAAAAGAAAAGAAATCAGTTAAATTTCTGCATACAGTAGGGTTAATACCTACAGTTGTTACTGAAATGAGAAAATAAACAGTAATGAGAGGTGAAGGCACCACAATCTGCACAAAAGCTGACTTTAACGCAAATTCTTACAACACCTAAATGCTAATTCTTACAAGTTTTGGCAGAAAATCAGCCTCAAATTCTTCAAATATGCATGTAATGAGGGTTAAATATTACTGCAATGGAGTTCAGTAACCCAAGCGTAGAATATTAATCGCCTGTAAAGACACATAGAAACACAACTCACCTAAACACAAAGTTTACAAAGTTTTACAACTTAAAATTTACTAAGTCCGAGAAAAACATGAAAATTTTGAGTGAAAAAAAAGAAAATTTCCGTTAAATTTCTGCATACAGGAGGGTTAATACCTACAGTTGTTATTGAAATATGAAAATCAACAGTAATGAGAAGTTAAAGCAGCACAATCTGCACAAAAGCTGACTTTAACGCAAATTCTTACAACACCTAAACGCAAATTCTTACAACAAATTTTGGCAAAAAATTTTAGGTGAAATTTGGAAAAAAGTCATAGTATCAGGGTTAAATACTGTTCTGATAGTCCCCTACAACCTACATATGCAATATCAAAGGCCTGAGCCCACTGATCTTTGAGAACTCAGCTTAACACCTCACCTTAACACAAACTTTTAGAACTTAAAATTTACTAAGTCCGAGAAAAACATGAAAATTTTGACTGAAAAAAAAGAAAATTTCGTTAAATTTCTGCATACAGTCGGGTTAATACCTACAGTTGTTATTGAAATATGAAAATCAACAGTAATGAGAAGTTAAAGCACCACAATCTGCACAAAAGCTGACTTTAACGCAAATTCTTACAACACCTAAACGCTAATTCTTACAACAAGTTTTGGCAGAAAATCAGCCTCAAATTCCTCAAATATGCATGTAATGAGGGTTAAATATTACTGCAATGGAGTTCAGTAACCCAAGTGTAGAATATTAATCACTTGGAAAGACACATAGAAACACAACTCACCTAAACACAAAGTTTACAAAGTTTTACAACTTAAAATTTACTAAGTCCGAGAAAAACATGAAAATTTTGAGTGAAAAAAAAGAAAATTTTCGTTAAATTTCTGCATACAGTAGGGTTAATACCTACAGTTGTTATTGAAATATAAAAATCAACAGTAAAGAGAAGTTAAACCAGCACAATCTGCACAAAAGCTGACTTTAACACAAATTCTTACAAGACCTAAACGCAAATTCTTACAACTTTTGGCAGAAAATTTTAGCTGAAATTTGGAAAAAAGTCCTAGTTTCAGGGTTAAATACTGTTCTAATAGTCCCCTACAACCTACATATGCAATATCAAAGGCCTGAGCCCACTGATGCTTGAGAAATTCACCTTAACATTAAATCTTACAATATTGGACATGCCGGACGCCGACGCTGACGCCCGAGGTTATCACAATAGCTCACCACATCTTACAGATGTAGGTGAGCTAAAAACTATAGTGACCTTTTGACGAGAGGACCACTGAGTACCCTCGCCGCGATAGGACCAATAATGTCCTCTCGCCTAACACAAACCATGACGCCCATCATTCAGATTCTCAAATCAGATACATGGAGTAGAATTAGTGGTAGTACATCCAGTAAACTCATTACAACGAACAAGTAAATAAAGGAAAGGTTTCCTTTATTTGCCATACTATTAGATAAAAATAATTACCTAAAACTAATATATGTCATTGTACCACCACCAAATCTACATATAATATAAGATAACATTAAATATAATCAATGAAATAAATATATCCAAAAGAAAAACTCTTTCAAAAATAAAATACAAATTTTTGAAAACATTTTCCTAATATAAGAGCCCAATTTCCCAAAGGGAAGATGAGCCTAAAAAAGCCTCAGTGTGGACAAAATTATAACTAGAGGGGGTATCAGTAACCTGTGGCTCACCAACAGGTGGCCAATGCAAAGGGGTGGTTGGAGTAAAAAAAAAAAAGTTCAAAACTTGCACACAAAAGTCCAAAATTAAAGAAAATAAGCAGTTAAAGGGTTAAATAATATAATAATAACCCCTAAGAAGCATGCTAACATTAATAGGAACCATGGCAATATGCTACAAGGTAAGTCTCCACTTTGAAAAAAAGAAAGACAAACCTCAAAACCTGCACATAAAAGTAAAGAAAGTATCACATTTATTTCAAAGGGTTAAAATTTAGAAAAATACCCTGAAAATATTACAATAACCAGCGTGGCAATATGCCAGTGAGATAAAACTCCACTTAAAAAAAATATCAAAACCTGCACATAAAAGTACAAAACCTGCACACAAAAGTCCAAAATTAAAGTAAATAAGCAGCTGAAGGGTTAAATATTATAATAATAGCCCCAAGAAGCATCCTAACATAAAATAGGAACCATGGCAATATGCTACAAAGTAAGTCACCACTTGCAAGAAAAGAAAGACAAACCTCAAAACCTGCACATAAAAGTAAAAAAAAAGTATCACATTTGTTTCAAGGGGTTAAAATTGAGAAAAATACCCTGTCACAGTAACCACAATGGCAATATGCCAGTAAGGTGAAAGTCTACTTGAAAAATATCCACTTGGATGAAAAGAAAGACAAACCTCAAAACCTGCACATAAAAGTATCACATTTGTTTCAAAGGGTTAAAATTTAGAAAAATACCCTGAAAATGTTACAGTAACCATCATGGCAATATGCCAGAGAGGTAAAACTCCACTTAAAAAAAAATATCAAAACCTGCACACAAAAGTACAAAACCTGCACACAAAAGTCCAAAATTAAAGTAAATAAGCAGCTAAAGGGTTAAATAATATAATAATAGCCCCAAGAAGCATCCTAACATAAAATAGGAACCATGGCAATATGCTACAAGGTAAGTCACCACTTGGAAGAAAAGAAAGACAAACCTCAAAACCTGCACATAAAAGTAAAAAAACATCAAAACCTGCACACAAACGTCAAAATAAGTCCAAAATTTGATTCCAAGGGTTAAAATTAAGACGAAATACCCTGGAAAAGAGTTAAATGTTATCGTGAACCCCCACAGCAATATGCAAAGAAGAAAAACATTTTTTTAAAAGCACAAAAATCCAAACCTGTAAACAAAAGAAGTGCAAAATTGAAATAATTAAGCAGGAAAAGGGTTAAAGAATACAATGTAGCCCTAAGATGCATGTTTACATACAATAGAAAGCATATACTACAAGGTAAATCTACACTTGGAAGAAAGGAAAAAAAATACATGAAAACCTGCACGCAAACGTCAAAATAAGTCTAAAAATCTATTCAAAGGGTTAAAAAATTTTTAAAAAATGCACTGGAAAGATATCAATGTTATAATAACCACCACTGCAATATGCAGTGAGGTCAACCTCACTTGAAATTGTTTTTTTTTATCACAACCTGTACATAAAAGTAAGAAGCTGTAAGCCTAAGTCCAAAAGCTGTACATAAAAGTCCAAAATTGAAGTAATTCAGCAGGAAAAGGGTTAAATAATACAAACATAGCCCTAAGATGCATGTTTACATACAATAGAAAGCATGGACATATGCTGCAAGGTAAATCTCCACTTGAAAGAAAGGGAAAAAAAAACATCAAAACCTGCACGCAAACATCAAAATAAGTCTAAAATTTGATTCAAAGGGTTAAAATGAAGACAAAATACCCTGGAAAAGAGTTAAATGTTATAGTGAACCACCATAGCAATATGCAGAAACTCTACTCTTGGAAGAAAGGGAAAAAAAAAAAACCCATGAAAACCTGCACACAAACGTCAAAATAAGTCCAAAAATCTATTGAAGGGGTTAAAAATTTTTTAAAAATGCACTGGAAAGATATCAATGTTATAATAACCACCATTGCAATATGCAGTGAGGTCAACCTCACTTGAAATTGTTTTTTTTTATCACAACCTGTACATAAAAGTAAGAAGCTGTAAGCCTAAGTCCAAAAGCTGTACATAAAAGGCCAAAATTGAAGTAATTCAGCAGGAAAAGGGTTAAATAATACAAACATAGCCCTAAGATGCATGTTTACATACAATAGAAAGCATGGACATATGCTGCAAGGTAAATCTCCACTTGAAAGAAAGGAAAAAAAAAACATCAAAACCTGCACGCAAACATCAAAATAAGTCTAAAATTTGATTCAGAGGGTTAATATTATGACAAAATACCCTGGAAAAGAGTTAAATGTTATAGTGAACCACTATAGCAATATGCTGAAACTAAAAAAAAATTTGAAAAGCCAAAAAATCAAAACCTGTACACAAAAGTTCAAAATATTTGAGAGCAGACGACGCCGCCGACGCCGACGCCGACATGAGGGCTATGCCATAGGCTCACACAACTAACGTTGGTGAGCCAAAAACTGTGTAAAATTAACTACGACACTATCAGAGTATTTAATGTTACTTAAAACTGTAGTTCCTAAACAAAAATAGGAAACTACCTAGAGTAATATAATGTAAACAAAACACCGGAATCAAGACCCCAGGCAACACGGCCCAAAGTCAGTAACAGAAACAAGACTATCCGATGTAAAGCAAGATCTTCCTCAGAAGAAAAAACGATACATTGGATGTAAGATGCATGACCAAAACGCCTGAACACCTTAAGGATGAGGACGTAACCCTGGGGATGTACAGAATAAACTTCTGCATAAAACGTTAAACTCCCAATAAATTTTATAAATTTTTTTTATTAAAACAAGCCAAAAAGCTTGGGAGCTTAAATGGGAGGATCAAGGGAGGCAGGGAAGGAATACTAAATAAACAGTGGATAGATCATAATCAATCAGTGATAACGTCAGGCTCATGTCCTGAAATTAGGGAACATGAACTAATTTTAATAAATAATATAAAATTACAGCCCTGAACGTTTCAAACCACCGTTTCTTCCTTCCTTCATCCAGTTCTGTCCTTGGCTCCACCAATTTAACCATTGATTTGTGTCTGGCATCATTATTAATTGATATTTAAAAGCACAAATATCAGTTTGTTGTTATCTGACAAGGGCCAAACAATGAATGATTTTATTGGCGCCAGATTCGGTGACTTCCTGACGTCTGCGCATGTGCGGAGGGTAAAATGTATGGAGGGCCAGTTAGGACTTCTAATTTTCGGTTTTGCAAGCAAATTTTGGGGATTGAGGGGCAAAATTTGTGTTTGGCTCTAGATATTTTTGAGTTAGCATCAGCTAAGTCTGGGTCATTGGTTACAGTGTAAAAATATGAATATTTTTTATGAGAAATGTCCCCATAAATCCTATATTTGAAGTAACGTAAAAACATAAAAAAATCGCGATCAATTTAAAACTAAAAAAAAAAACATGTATCTCATAATTATTAGAGCCCTACAACATATTAAAATTTAAAAAAAAATCTGATGCATTTAAATTTTTTATCCTATGACCCCCTCCCTATGACGTCACCCCATAGTTCGGTCTTAGCCATTGAAAATTTCCCAGGTCGGTATTGCATTTTTAGATATGGCTTCTGTTGTAGAATATATTTCTAAAAGTTTCAAGAGCTGTAGATATTAAAAGTTGAAAGAAAACAACAAAATCTGCATGACATTGAGACAGAAATTCAAAAATTTTATTTGACCAATTTTCCAGAGAACATAGCTATAAGTGTCCCAAATTCCATAAGAATCCGAGCAGGGGAAGTACCCTCAATCGTGGCTGACTAAAAAAAAAAAGGCATTGAATGACTTAATAATAATTTAAAAGCCGAAAGTCCACACATGGTGCTCTATGGCTGTGCAATATTGCAAAATGACTTTGGGAAAAAGCAGGTTTGCATTTGTTGCTATGATTATAAATCTCTTGTGTGTCGGTCGGGGCAGGATCAAACCACAAGTAGCACCCAGCAGCCATGCTGGCATCTGTTCTGCTGGGGAAGCAGTGAATTGAGTTTAAGATGCCCATCACTACTGCCTATCCTTATCAGCTGGGGCTTAACTTCATGTGTATGTTTGTGTTTGTAGCTGTTCTGGAGTCAATGTGCATGAGTGTAGTGCAGTTTTGCAGTGTGATTCTTATGAGAAGGTTGGGGCAGAGTCAAGCCTTGGGCTGCAGTTATGCTGGTATCTGTTCTGGGGTAGGGGTGGTGAACAGAGTTTATGCTGCTTTTCACTATTGCCAATCCACATCCACTCCTGCGTGGCTGCATGTGTGTGTTTGTAGCTTTTCTGGAGTTGATGTAGCTGTCGGAGAGTATGTAAATGTGGTGTGATTTTGCAGTGTGATTCTCAGTATAATAATAATTTTATTGCATTAAATCCACACGTGGTGCTCTATGGTTGTACAAAATTGCAAAATACTTTATGAAAAGGATAAGTTTAATCCCTGATTTGAATGCTTCTAGGACATTCATTTCTTTTTGATGGGTCAAAAGCAAATTCCATAGCATTGGTCTGGCAATGGCAAATGCCCTACCGGCAGCACAGAACTTAATTTAGATGAGGGCTGAACCAGAGTAAATTTATATGATGACCGAAGAGTTCTCTGTGGCTTGTGACTAATAAGTAAATTAGGCAAGTAGGGTGGTGCAGATCGTTTGATGCATTTAAGATAAGAAAAAATTTGAGATGAATTCTCTGCTGAAGCGGAAACCTGTGGGGATCAAAAAGCACCGGTGTAAATGTGGCAATACTTTCCAGACCAGGTGATGACACATGCCACCCAATTTTGGATATGATGTAAGTTTTCAAGAGTAGAGTTTTTAGAACCTACCAAAAAAAGAATTACAATGGTCAAGGCGACTGAAAACAAGGACGTGAACAAGCGGCTTTGATGTTTTTGTGTCAAGGTCAAACTTTACTATTACGTAGATGGAAAATTGAACTCTGATAAATATGCATAACATGTTCATCAGCTGTAAGATTTTGATCCATGAAACAAACAAGATTACAGATGCAGCTGCTGAAGACAATTTGGCTATTTTCATTAGATGATGTGATAGACCTATGTATATAACTTCCATCTTATCATGGTTCAATTTGAGGAAACTTTCAACCATACCTCGATGTCTGAAATATTTGTATTCTACATCATAAGTGAAACTAATATACAGCTGCATGTCATCAGCATAAAAATTAAAATCACAGTCTTGGCTCTAGATAATATCACTAAAAGGGAGAACATGAATAGTGCAGAGTAATGGGCCTAACACTAACCCTTGGGGAATGTTGAACCAATGTGTCATTTGTTCTGATGATTTCCCATCAATGACCATGTTTTGTGTGCGACCTGAGAGATACGATGCAAACCAGTCAAATGCGTGGCCTGTGAGACCTATTCTTTGTTCCAGATTTTCAATTAGAATTTTATGACCTATGGTTGCAAAGACAATGCTTAAGTCTAACAAAACAGGGCAGAATATTTTCTGTTATTTTGCAGGCTCAGAAGTTCCATTTCGGTACTAGAATTAGAGACATATTCATCTGCTCAATAATCTTAGATAAGAATGTGGAGAGATCAGTCGGTAGTTTTTCAAAACCTCTGGGTCTAGAGAAGGTTTAGTGAGAAGTGGCTTGCCTGAAGCATGCTTCATGTTCATAGGAAATACACCAGACTGTAGTGAGGCATTTACTTGTTTTAAAGTTGGTGTACCCAATGCTGAAAGATTTTCTTTTAACAACCATGTCGGAATGACATCTAACACACACTGTTCAGGTGGTGCCATGGATATTACCTTATGCTTATCTTCTAGTGTTAAACGTTTAAATCGTGCAAGCCGTGTGACTGCCTTTGGGCAAATGTGCGCTGTATTGATAGTCTGAGAAAAAGCAGAGAGAGCACACAAGTGATGCTCTGAGAGCTTCAATCTTTTCAAGAAAGAAACTAGAAAATCAATTTCCAAGGTCCTTTACGTCAAATGCCCAGGCATTATGTGGTCTTTTGTCAATAAAAAAGCTCCTCAATGATAGTGGGAAGAATATACATGTATGGAGAATTTACAACAGAAATTAAATCTGAAAGTATTTTTTTTGGCTTTGTTGATTTAATAAGCATTGGCAAGCAAATATCTCTCTGAGAACAGACAGCTTTGTCACCATTGATGTTAAAGTTTATGTCTTGAGGGCCTGGCATTCCTGATGCCATCAATGCACACATTTATTACGTCCTGAATAGATGGATTATTAGTAATATGTTCTGTTTCCTGTATTTTCAAAGTTGCTTTTGCAAAGATGATGATATTCTGTTTGGAGACACTGAGTTATAAAAATATGACCATTTTTTCCCCCAATAATATTTCTTAAAACAGTATTTTACCTTCAAAGACTCAAAAAAAGAAGCTTTAACAATAACTGTCAGATAGATAATGGCTCTAAAATAATCAATCCATTAGGATCTGCACAGTGTCACACATTTTAAAAACACCATGACAAGCCAAGTGCTGAAGTGTCGTAGTTTTACAGTAGTTTCCAATAAAGTCTTGGCTGCCTACATTGGAAGCCAAATCTTGCCTAGAAACCTCTGCAAAGGTAAGTGGAATATTACTTGTATGTTTGCAAAGCTTTATGTTGGGACATGAGTTAATTTACAAAAGTCAGAATTAGGCATGCATGGCTTACTTTTGATGATGCTAAAGTATGTTCTTGTTTAAGAAATTCTAAACTAGCTTCTGCCTTATTCTTCAGAACCCTTATTTCTTGCTCATGTTTATCGAGAGTATTCTGGACATACTTTTCTGCAGCACTCAACCTGAAAATATATAATAATCCAAGAAGATATTAACATTCTTACGATAGTTTGCAGCCTAGCATTTTTCAGAAACTGGGAATCTGCTTTCCAAAGAAGTCACAGAGAATAATCTGATGAAATTTCCATCCAGTCCAGAAATCAGAACAAAACTTTATCAGTTTAATTTGGAGAGAATCTAAGTGCATTCTCGTGAAATGGAGCTCACACAAATCCTGGGAATCATACTGCAAAGCAACCTGACAAAACGTCTCCAGGCTAGCATACATGGATATAAAAACTGATTTCCAAAATGATTGTAAAAATTGAGATAGTTTGGAAATTGCTTTTAGGAAATTGTCTGAACCTATTATTAAACAAGAGGTGTGCATCGGAGATGCAGGCATTGAGTTGTGGTGGCAACCAGAGAGTGTTGCATGTCCATAACCTGGTTATCATATGCAGTTGTCAAATCTGGAACCTTTATTCAAGTTATAATGCTAATAAGTTCAGAATTTTTAAAAAGTAATTAAAGCCCATAACTCTAACAAAAAATCAGGCAGGGTCAGTTTTCGAATCTGTAACTCTGTAACAATAAATTGGGACAGTCCAGTTTTCTAAATTGCATGGAATATTCTTGCAAAAGGCCTGTATTGTAAATGTTAGTCAAATCTGAGAACATTTGTTCAAGTTATTGTGCTAACAAGCTCAAAATTCATAACAAGAGCACCGCGTAGCGGGACAATATACGCCCGTTTTGTATTTTTGAAGGGTTGGGGTAAGGATGGGGGTGAGGGTGAAAATTGTTTGGACCAACCCCATATTCGAACTTGACCTGTATTTTGTTGTGATTAAACAACATACCAAGTTTGGAATCAATAGGAAAACAAATAATAAAAGTTGTCATCCGGAACCCAAATATTTGATGCATTCTATGTCCAACAGTTAGGCCATACTAAAGTTATAATCCGGAAAACACAAAATGCACAAATTCAAGAGGAATAACTCTGAAAAGGTACATGTGATTTTGGCCGAAAGTGAACCTGAGCTGTGCTTTGTGGTCATAAACAAAATCTGAGAATTTGAAACAAATTAGTCAAGGCAAACTAAAGTTATCATCCGGAAACCACATAATTCACAAATTTACAATCATTCAAGGGGAATAACTATGAAACGGTACATGCGATTATGGCCAAAGGTGAACTTGAGCTGTGCTTTGTGGTCAAAAACAAAATCTGAGAATTTGAAAAACATCGGTCAAGGCAAACTAAAGTTATCATCCGGAAACCACAAACTCCACAAATTTGCAATCATTCAAGGGGAATAACTCTGGAAAGGTATATGCGATTGTGGTCAAAAGTGAACATGAGCTGTATTTTGTTGTCAAAAACAAAAAACTGAAAATTTGAAATAATTTGGTCAAGGAAAACTAAAGTTATTGTCCTGAAACGAAAAGTTGGGCTAAATTCCCATAAATAAAGGGCCATAACTCTACTGCAAATGGGCCGCTAGAAACGGAAATCGAACCCATCCTGTATTTTGTCATACTAAATCCACATGCCAAATTTAACTCAGAGAGCCATAACTCTGCAGTGGATGGACTGAGAAACACCAATATCGAACTTGACCTGTATTCCATTGCTAAAAACAACATCTGAAAAATTTGGTGTCAATCCGTCAAAGCGTTCAGCTTTGAATGAACGGAAACCAATTTTTTTAGAAAAGTTAAAAAATTTATAGTAATTTATATATTTTTTATACTTACCAATGACCCAGACATAGCTGGTGCTAACTCTTAAAATATAGGGCCAAACACAAATTTTGCCCCCCAATCCCCAAAATTTGCATCTAAAACTAAAGAAAACATGTCCTGAAAGGCCCTCCACACTTCGCCCCTACTGCGCATGCGCAGTGTCAAGGACGTTCCGAAATTGGCGCCATTTATCATTCTAATAACCAGTGCCTGGTAAGCGCTATGTACTCAGCGGGGAGGTAAGAGTTCCCAACTCCTGGGAGGGCCATCCCCGTCTGGGTCATTGGTAAGTATAAAAAATATATAAATTACTATAAATTTTTTAACATTTTTATACTGTACCAATGACCCAGACATAGTTGAATAGTAAAAAGGCTGGAGGGCCAAGGACATAGAGCAAAATGGAATACGCTCAATAAAATAAAATAGAGTCATCCCCTGTAGGGAAAAGAAGTAATAGGCCTTACATGTATCTTTCTTATTTATGATAAATTAGAAAGATACAACACCTTCCAAAAATTGAGCTTCATACATCCATGTACTCTATTAATATCCAATAATCCTTATACTAATAATTTTAAAGTAAGCCAATAACAAAGTAAGTCTAGAGAATAGAGACTCTTATACTCCTAAAAGTGTGTGAGAATTGCATAATCATGTCCGTTGACATATGCAATATTCAAAAGCTATACTTTAAAAACTAAGACTTGAATGAATTTTATAAACTTAAACTTCTCACTAAACAACCATCCCAATAACAGCTCAGAATTACTAACTCCGGAGGAGGTATCCCCTTGTTTTCATAGTAAAAACAGGTGACCCAAGGGAACACCCTCCCCCCCCCCTTTTTCGTGCCCTGGGTCAAATAGCCCAGAGCGAAGAGGGCAGCCGAACGGAGACACTGCCGAAACAGACAGCCTACCTAGCTATAGTAGCAACTGTTAAGTGAATGACATTCTGAGCAGTAGATAATAGACCTAACAATAGAGGCCTCCAGAAATGGACTCGATATTTCTGAGATAAAATTCATGAATGTGGATGGCTGAGCGCAATGAGCAGCCTTCAAAATCTATAATAGCAACACTATTAATGTAAGCCCAAGAAGTAGAAGAACTCTTACTTCATGAGCCGAAATCTTAAGCACAACTGCTAAGCCAATGATATACCATAAGCAGTACGCTAGTTAATAGAATCCATTAACAATAAAATGGAGCGTAACGTCCTTCTACTAGACATCAAAGACAGAAGAAGCTTACGCCCTTGTAATAAACAGATATCTGTTTATAAATACATAAACTGTACCCGGAAAGAGTAAAGGCCTATGCCCATACGAAGACGGAAGGACCTTAAAATAATAGGTTCCGGATAATAGGAGCCTAACTCTTATGCAACAATCCAACCTAAATAGTAACGGAAGTATTGATTCCGAAACTATGAAAGTGAAAATCATCCATCGATAGTGCATGAAACTCACTGACTCTACAGTAAAAGAGAAACCAACAGAATTACTGTCTAAAAGGTCAGAATTTGAAAACTACTGTTTCCAGAGGCTCAAATGATTACTTAGCTAAATAAGAACCAAAGTTAAAATCCGTATAGGAATTTAATCTAAAGATTCTAAGTCTATTTATCAAAAAGTTACTAACTGACTTAGATAAAGAGACAAAAGACTCAATTGTAAACTATCGTAGAGTGCATAGGTATGAGGTAACATAAACCTATAACCTAAATAACAACAGGCTGCAGTAGATCTTGTGAAACAAGTATACTAAAAAATAGCAATGAGTAGTATGGAGGGATCAACAATATGAACATAATGATCCCTACACCACGACGGAAGAGCCTCCACTTTAGTCGCATAGAATAGCGAAGAAGAGGATCTCCTATAGTAAGAAATCGCGTCCAAAGCTCGTCCAGTACAGTGCTTACAATGCAATACGGACCACACAACGGAATACATGAAGGTTGCGACCTTGCTGGTTGTGATAAAGATGACACGATTTACCCAGTGAAAAAAGATCCTCACATAGAGGAAGATTTCACGTTAAGATCCACAGTAGACAAGAGAGTAAATTACTCATGATCTCTGTGAAGATAGAGATGCTATCAACAGAAATGTATTGTGGTTGTTATCTTAGCAATACCTGCTAAAACAACAGCGCCGGAGGATACGCGTATCCTATCATTCCGTCCTATAGATCAATAGAGCGTTAACAGTATTAGCTCAGAGATCTGGACAAGCCAACACATACGTCTGCAATTGATTAGCAAGCTGTGTCATAAATAAAACATCATTGGGCGCTCCCATAGATAGCAAATCTGATTGAATACTTGTTTGTTGAGAGTCCATTCTGACAGCAACAAGCGACCCGTAAGAGAACGGGAGTGCGATAAAACAATCAGACGACCCAGAATATGACGGACCAAAACTGAACTTGGTGTACTATAACCAACAGACGGATTCTTTCCATTAAATTGAATAACGGAAACGAAAGAGTGCCTCCCTGGTTCCGGAGATACGCCACTACTGTCGAATTAAAGGACAGGAATTTGGGCATGCGTTTCTGAATAATGTTCATGCAATGACATAAAGCAAGCCTAAAAAACATTATTCCGCGGAAGTTAAACTGATAGCTAAAAGACTGCGGAACCCAAAGACCCTGGCACTTCGAATCCGTAGGGATCAGTATATATCCCAATCTGTTTGACTGGCAACCGTCATAACAGCCACACTCGGGTCCGGCAACTGCGGCGGCACTCTCTGAGTCAACCACCGAATGTTTGCCCCAGTCTGAATCTCTTGTAACACTAGATAGACAAGAGAATGTATAAATCAAGCAATTCATGTATTGCCGGAAAGTTGCCGTCGAAGAGAAGCTCCTCCGAGAACGAAGCGACTCTGAGAGAGTTCTTAACCTACTATCCACGCGTGGATGTAGCTAGGGCTGCATCACGTCTAACCAACTCCAATCAGCCACTGAAGGGCGGAGTTATACGTGAACAAACTACTGCCCTCAAAAGAAATTACATTGAGAATAATATCCCGTAAATCTTTTCTTGAAGACGTAATGATAACGCCTCAGTAAGGCGGATTACGTATAATAAAGCGTCTAAGTTAAGTCTACTATACATAATGTCGTTCCCAACATTGAAATTGGAAAAGACATAAACGGCGAAAAAGAATATATGCAGTCTTTAATCACACCGTCTAGACGCATATGAACTCTCGGTATGCCCTGCTCTGCCAAAATAAACTATTTGTAAAAAAGATAAAATGGCAGAAATGAGCCACGCGGACAAGAAACTAAACTATCATGCTTAGTAGCAGGCTTGTATATATATATAAATATATAGCGTCGAAAAATAAAACACATGTTGTAATGACAATATTGGACTGCGTCGGTAAGTCAGGGACAAAGTCCCTGTACCGATCGAAAAATCCGAGTCCAATGACGCTATAAGTCTCTTATCCAAGATCGCAGCAATGAAGTCCGAAAAATAATCACTGGAAGAAATGCCAGAAGATATGAAAGGCATCTTCCGATACTACTAAAGGGAAAACTCGAAATCTTTCGAATCCCTTTCGCCATCCTGTCGGACCCTCTAAAGCGTTCGGTCGTCCGTAGCTTGATGCAACCGCGGACCGCACCGACCCAGCGCCGTCGGATAATTCCTGATTCGACCGAGAAACTGTCAATTGCTGGGATGCTGCGAAACAACTGTGCTAACTCGGATAGCACGTCCGTCACTGAGGCCTAAGGAGCAGCGGTCTTACGATGCATTGCCGCAGGAAGCTCCGAGATCGTTACCCCGTGCATACTTCCAATATGCGAGCGAACGGAGTGTATAGGCCTCGTGTCCCTTGGCTACCGGATGGCGCGACCTATTCGCTGTGGAATCACTGAATGCCGAAACTGATCGGATACTCGAGGTCACGTAGCCAATGTGCGGTCGTGTGCCCTGCTGTGAGGATGAGGAAGCATTAAAGACAGTCTCTCGGACTGTCAATATAACGGAGCGTCCCGAGCAACGGACATATGCTCCGAATGTAAAATATCTGAACCACAACATGCGGTCCCCTATGTTGTTGGCTTCCTCCGATCTGTCCTCAATCTGCCGTCACTGGGTGAGTACTAAAGTAATTAAAGTGCTCGCATCACCCAAATCTCCTTCCTAGACCGCAACGGACGAACCCGGCAGCCGAACCATTCGATGAATGTACGCTACACCGGGTGAGCTAGCGAATGTCACTCCGTAAGCGATAGACATATTCCATGAGCACTTATTGCCGCTAACTCTTCATTAACTATGACGACAGAGGCACACTTTTGAAAGACATGTCCATAACTCTTCGAACAAGAAACCAGAAATGCTTGGATAGCAAGCATAAAATAATAATATATATAGCGTCGTTCAATAATTCGAAAGTTTGTGTGACATTATTGGACTATGTCGGAACTGAGGGACGATGTCCCTGAACCGAACCAAAAATTTCTAAGTCCACCGACGCTATCAGTTTCTTATCCGGCATCGCAGCATATGTTGTTCCGAAAGGGAAAGCTTGAAATCCTCCGAATCCCTTTCGGTATCCCGTCGGACCGGATGAAACTTTCGGACGTCCGTACCCGCTTCCGCGGAGCGTCCCGACCCAGCATCGTCGGATAAAATATATGCGACAGATTCAGTTGATGCTGGGATGCTGCGATAAACTGTGCTATTAAGGAAAGCACGTCCGTTCCCGAGGCCTGTGCAGTAGCGGACTTACGATGCATTGCCGCTGGAAGCTCCGTGTACGTTGACTCCCGCACACTTCCTATGCGAACGTCCGGAGTCTGCAGGCCTCGCTGCTTCGCCGAGGGCAGCTCCGCATCAGATGGCTCCCGCATACTTTTCCTATGCGAACGTCCGGAGTCCATCGGTCTCGAATCCCTGGCTGCCGGATGGTGTGACCTGGTCGCCGAAGAATCCTTGATCGGCGAAGCTGGTAATATATCGGCGGTCACGCAGCCAAGGTGCGGTCGTGTGCGCTGACGAGAATAGGAAGCCTTAGCAGTCTCAGCGGACTGCCTATACAACGGAGCGTCCCGAGCGACGGACGTATGCTCCGCTAGCGACACATTTGTACCACAACATCTGGGGCCAGATGTTGTTGAACGAGAGAGGGGCCTCTCTCGCTTGCCGTCCGGATGGACCGGAACGAGCTATGAACCGGACTAAAAGGCTTCCTCCGTTCTCCCTCCCATATTGTCATCGAAATCATACGATACAGAACAGGAGTTAATGCGAGTACACTGGCCACATATAGAATGATAATAAGGTCAGAGGAAGACTTCCTCTTAAAACAATTGATCAATATCCTTTCAATGTGAAAAGAAAACAAGTCCTGGTACTCGCACTAACCCCTGGCAATCAAAATACATAATAATAATATGATCCATTAATATAGAAAAAATAATTGAAATCAAAATATTTTGAAAAAATATTTTTTCAGAACAGCCCAAGTTTCTGAAAAGTAACGTTGAGCCCCAATGGATCCCAAGCCTAAGTGTGGACAAAAATTTTAAAAATATTTTAAACAATTTATTCAACACTTACGAACAATAATAATGTATCTAGTTATGATTAAAATAACATAAAGATATTATTATTTAGAAATCCCCCCCTCACACAGAGGGCTGTTGTAAATGTAAACAATGAGTGTAAAAACACTAAAATAAGACTCCAGGCACCCAGGCCCGAAATCAGTTACCAAAAATACACCATCTGATGCAAAACAGAGACTTCCAGGGAAGAAACTGCAGAACATCAGATGGTAGATGCAGAACACAACGCCTAACCACCCGTAGGTGAAGACGTAAACATGGGGAAAGAACAGAATTCATTCTGTTATTCAGCTAAAACTCCCAAGAAATTTTAGTAATAATAATTACAGAAACTATGCCAAAAGCATGGGAGAATAGCAAGGGGGAACTTAAAGGACAGGGAGAGAGGAAAACACTTGAAAAAACAGTGTAACTAAATAATCAGAATGACAACAAAATGGCTGCTGCCTTGAAAATAGGTAACTTAACATAATTTCATTAAAAAATTTTAAGTTACAGCCCTGATAATATTCTGTCACACATTCTTTTCCTCTCCTCCTTTTCTATCCTCCTTAGAATCACCATTTCACTAATATTTATGTGTCTGGCATCATTTAAACTGAGATTTAAAAGCACAAAGATCAGTCAGATGTTAACTGATGAAGGGCCAAACTTAGAATGATAAATGGCGCCAATTTCGGAACGTCCTTGACACTGCGCATGCGCAGTAGGGGCGAAGTGTGGAGGGCCTTTCAGGACATGTTTTCTTTAGTTTTAGATGCAAATTTTGGGGATTGGGGGGCAAAATTTGTGTTTGGCCCTATATTTTAAGAGTTAGCACCAGCTATGTCTGGGTCATTGGTACAGTATAAAAATATTGTGTTTTCAAAGGGCCATATCTCTGCAGCAGATGGACTGAGAAACACCAATATCGAACTTGACCTGTATTTTAATGCTAAGGCAGTCGACTTAAAATGAACGGAAACCAAATTGTTTACTTACGGACGGACGGACGGACGGATGGATGAATGGACGGACAGACGGACGGATGGACGGACGGACGGATGGACGGACGGGCGGACGGACGGACAGACAGACAGACAGACAGACAACATAATATGACCGTTTTTTTAAACGGGCATATAAAAATTGACTAATTGAGGCCCACAACTATGTAACGAGAAATCCGGCCAGGCCAGTTCTCAAACTGGCTTGAGATATTCTTGCAAAAGACCTGTATGGTAAAGATTAGTCAAACCAGAGAACGTTTGTTCTAACAAGCTCAAAATTTGCAAAAACTGACTAATTAAGGCCAGTAACAATAAATTGGGCTGGTCCAGTTTTCGAACTTGCTTGGAATATTCTGGATGCCTGTCTGCCCTCCCAGATACACAACGACTGTCGCCAAATCACAGCTCTTGGGTTTTTAACACAACTCAACCAATAAACTGTGTGGGCTTTTAATGAGGTCAGTATTCTTTCTTTATTAAAAAATAAAATGCCTCACACAACAACATTGATTTGTTTCATTTCTGATACCTTCAATACCATTAAGTGGCCTTATTTTCAATCATGTGAAAGCTCCTGTCAATAACTGTTTAAACCATGCCCACAATTAAAGTTGTCGCAAAGGTTAAAATCGAGTCATGTTTTTTTTTTTACATCTTTTTCTGGTACCATACTAGTTAGTGCATAAGTGCACCACCAAATTTTCAGCTAAATTGTCTCCTTTTATGAGCAACTGTTGTATAAGTCACAGTGACATTCAATCAGTGATCACTTCAAGAACTCTTCAGTTACATAAGTTACAAATAAGTATACCTGTGCCAGCAATTTGAAACTGAAATTTGAAAATTTGGGAGTGAGTTGAATTCAGGGAATGAATACTTTAACACATTTATGTTTGTAATCTCATGTTTTCTTGTGTGGATAATAAAATTACTCACAAAATCATTATAGAGAGTGTTTGTTTTATTTATTTTATCCCTCTCAGAAACAGATAAAACCTGAAGCCAAGTTGAACAACATTTCATTAACACTGTCATTATGAACTTTAAACTTATGAATATTAATAAGCAGTTCAATGCCAATGAAGCTGTGGGTAGGACGCGCCCATCACTTTTCGGCCCAGTTTTAAAACTAGACTGAAGCATGCCCCCGTACAGCACAAGGACACAGGAGGTTGAAGCGCAAACTGTGATTTGTTACTCATATGTTAGCTGTGTCTGTAATACACATATGATGTCCCCACAAAGTCTACCACAAACAAACCACATACCATACTGGTGAAATTCTACAAAAAATTGACCAAGTTCAACAACTTGTAATTTTGTGAAATATTCAAGCAAATCAAAATCCTGACAATAGGTACACCTCTGGTATATGTACAAACATCCTGTGAAATTTTATTATTATTTATCTATTTATTTATTGGTGTTTAAGGTCACATATTTCTGCACAATGGCTTATCATGACCACAACAGTTTTACGGGTGGAGGAAGCTGGAGTACTCGGAGAGAACCACTGAGGAATGGCAAGAAAATGTCAGCTCTCCAACATACTACACAAGCAGGGTTACCATTGGTTGAAGACAGGTACACCATTGACGTGAAGTACTCTTTCGTACACAATGTCACTGTGCCCAAATGTGGGAAATGGGGGTGAAGTATCTTGCCCAAGGACATCCTGTGAAATAAAAATCTCCCAGCTTGAAAACTGTGAGAGGAGTTAGCCAGACAAACAATGTACCTTAGATGCAGATGGATGGACAGACAGATGGACGGACAGCAGATGGCGGATGGGCGGACATGGATAAAACAATACGCCCTCAATTTCGTTGTGGGGCATAAAAATCTGACCAAATTCAACAACACGTAATGTTTTGGAAAATTGAAAGAAATCAAAATCCTGACAGTATCCACACCATAGGTATATGTACAAACATCTTGTATGATTAAAAGGCTCTAGTTTGAAAACTGTTAGAGGTGTTAATAGCCAGACAAACCATGTACTGTATGTATAAAATTTCACCAAAATTGATGAAGTTCAACAATCCATAATTTTGTGAAATATTGAGGCAAATCAAAATCATGATATGCACACCTCTGGTATATGTGCAAACCTCCTGTAGAAAAGGTCCTAGCTTGAAAACTGAATGATGAGTTAGCTGGAAAAACCAAGTACCATACAGGTAAAATTGTACAAAAAAATGACCAAGTTCAAACACCCTGTAATTTTGTGAAATATTGAAGCAAATCAAAATCCTGACAATATGCACACCTCTGGTATATATAAAAACATCCTGTCAAATGAAAAGTTCCTAGCTTGAAAAGTGTGAGAGGAGTTAGCACAACAAACCATGCACCATATATGCGAAATTCTACAAATGAAAGTGTCAATGACACTGTAGCTTAACTTGTCTATATGTTGAGTTTGACGAAAAGGATAATGTTCAATGTTTATGAAATAATTATGAAACAAGACAAGAATTGTGATAATTGGGAATATGTTAATTTCTGTTCCCTGTATGCTGTGTTTTCAATAAAAATAATATGAGGTGTAGACTGTACTAAAGAATTGAGGGGTGGGTTAATGTGGCCCTCACAGTTAATGTATGTCGCCCTCACAGTTAATTTATTCCAAAATGAGTCATCCTATCAAGTTACAATGAAATCCCTTCATAAATACGGCCTGTAGACTGTGCTAAAGGTTTTCGGTCTTCGGGCCTGTGTAGCCATCACGGTTGACCACTCGCAACCAAAAGGAGATATCCTCATCTAGACATTATACTGAGTCATCCTACTAAGTTACAATGAAATACCTTCATAATTATGACCTGTAGTCTGTGCAAAAGTTTTTCGGGTTTTGGGCTCGGGCAGCCGTCATGGTTGAATGATCGCGACCAAAAGGGGACGTTCTCTGCCCGGAAACCTTTAGCACAGTCTACAGGCCGTATTTATGAAGGGATTTCATTGTAACTTGATAGGATGACTCGTTTTGGAATAAATTAACCGTGAGGGCGACATACATTAACTGTGAGGGCCACATTAACCCACCCCTCAATTCTTTAGTACAGTCTACACCTGACATTATTTTTATTTTCACCAAGTTGCAATGAAATCCCTCCATAAATCTGACCTATAGACTATGCTAAAGGTTTTCGGGTTTTGGGCTTGGGCAGCCACCACGGTAGAATGATCGTGATCAAAAGGGGACGTTCCCATCTAGACGTTATTTGGAGTCATCCTACCAAGTTACAATGAAATCCCTTCATAAATATGACCTGTAGACTGTGCTAAAGGTTTTTGGGCTTCAGGCCCATGTAGCCGTCACAGCTGACCAATCGCGACCAAAAGGGGACGTTCCAATCTAGACATTATATGAAGTCAATCTACCAAGCTACAATGAAATCCCTCCATAAATACGACCTGTAGACTGTGCTAAAGGTTTTCGGGTTTTGGGCTCGGGCAGTCGTCACGATTTCTCTAGAATGTGTACATCAGCACTGGAAAAAATCTTATATAACTTTGAAGCCCTTTTGAGGCACTGGTTTTGTTTTGCTCAGAGAAAACAGAAAATAGCATTTACGGAGGGAGATGTTTTCTCTTTGCTACTTGAGGCCACTTCAGTTAAACTATCAGACAAAATCAGTACCTGAATTATGTAAAAACTTATTATTTCCTCCAGCCATAAAAATGTCATTCTGAGACTCCTGGAGAGAATGCAGTGTGGATTTTCAACCCTGTGTGTAACTTTGCATGTTGAAAATCAATAAAAATATGAATGGGCCATGAGAATGTCCTGTGCACAATTTAAAAAAAAAATGCACAGAGTGGTTGAGGACCTATAGATGTGAACAGGGGTCAGCCGAGTGGGCGACTGGGGCGAAGAAGTCGCCTTGTCATTCCTCAAGTCACCTTGGCTAACATTGGGGCGAAATTCAAGTCGCCCTCCAAAACCTCCTTGGGAGACATGGCAGTTTACTGTATTTTCTTATGTTTTATTTCCCCCAAAAAAACACTTCCGCATTCACAAAAAAAGTAAACACGGCTGCTGTTAAAATATGTCCTATGGCTCTGAAAATAGCCTAAACTAGCCCAATTTTATATTTCTGAAAAGAGTTGTAATGGCGAAGTCGTTCGAATAAAATGCCCCAAGTGATAGCAACCAGAACAAAATGCTATTTAAAAACAAAAGTGCCAGCAAAAACAACGAATCGCACATGACACGCAACGTGTTAATTGGAATTTATTAAAGTTAACCTCCGTTTCAAAACCCCCCAAAATGTGTAGGAGACAGTTCATCCATAAAAATGTCGAAATTGCTTACGGTTACGCTCTGTACCACTGAAAAATTGGTTGCATTGAAATTCGCCCCGCAATTTGCATTAAAAGTTTTCTTTGAAAACTTGTGTTGGAAGGGGGTTAAAAGCAATAAGGCTACGGTAGAAATCACACATATTAGGATGGATAAAAATGGCAGGCCTCTTATAGCACCAATCGCACGTGTCAATGTAAGATGGTTGGCAGAAATTGTCATTTTTCTGAACAGTGCATAATCACAAACCGCAGCAGGTAAGGGAGACAACTGAAATATTTTGTCATTTACCTTAGAAATAAATTAACTCAAATTGTTAATGACGCTTAATTTACAAAGGATATCGAAAACATTTTTAACTACGCTTTTCAATTCAATTAGGACATTCAGAAACCATGAATGACCCAACTTCTAATGTGAACTTGAAATTTATTTTAAATACTTTCAATATTTTTTTTTAAAAGAAAATACCTTCTATAACAGAGAAGAACAATCTCACCATGGGTAATGCTAAATTTCAAATCCACTGTACTGAGGCAAATACAAAATCAACTGCATGGTAACCCTAGTCATCACTGTTAGGGAAAGAGTTAGGGTATTCAGAAACCATGAACGACACAATTTTTTGCAAGAGATGGGGAGGATTTTAACCTACATGACTTAGTTTTGTGTGTGTATGTATGTTTGTATAACATTTATTTATTTTTTTCTCCACAATTGTGTCCTCTATGTACATTTATTTTGTCACGATGTCATATACGTTTTATGTTTTTTTCTGACTTCTCACTCATGTCCACTGACTTCTCCCTCCTGTCCCCTGCCTTCTCCCTAAAGTCTCTGGAGGGAGAAGTCACTTCTCCCTAAAATCAGCTGCCAGGCTAACCCCTGGATGTGAACACACAATTGAAATAACAAATTTTTTCTGTAAAACTTACTTATCTTTTGCTTCTTCCACTTCAGTCACTAATCTCTCATTCTTTGTGGACAGTTCTGTTCTTTCTTGTTCAAGCTTATTCTTTGCCCTGTGTGTGATTTCAGCCTCCTCTATAAGTTGTTGCATTTTGCTTTCAAGTTCTTTAATTACAACACTCTGAATGAGAAATTTTTATAATCAACAAATATATTTTCACCAATGTAAGTCTAAATATCTTCTGGGAAGGTAGAGAGAGCATGACACACAATATGTATCAAGCTTATGTGCACCAACAGTGCCGATACAGTCCAAGTTTTATGATTCTATTCTGTAATTTTCAATTCTTATTCTGTCTTGTCCTTATTTGTTCAGTTCTTATCCAGTTTTTTCCATCTCTTTTTTCTCCATTGTGTTCTCATCCTATCCCAGGTAGAGTTTATTTTAATCTTTACCTTCCTGATTGTTTAATCTAGTTCAAATTAATCATCATTTAGGCTTGGGCAGAGGGTGGGTGTAAAAAACCTATTAAGTTTGAACAACCTACATCATAATTCTCAGGATCCCAAAAGATCCCAAATCTGTTGATGGCCCTGGAACTACGGTACATGAACCAGTCCTTGCATTTTACCACAGATCAAACCCGTAAAAATATAATCAATGGAAATTTAGTCCCTACAACTATCCATGTCCTATGTGCAGGACTTGGACTCCGTCCAGATTTTATTTGATTACTGTTACATGGTAAGTAAGTTATGGAAAACATAATCAGTTATATTGGCAATTTTTCTGCCTATTTCACTTTTGGCTCCTTAACTGGTTGAGTGCTGGAAGCCCATATTTGGGCTTTACTCTAAAGTGCAGCTACTGCAACTCAAGGCTTCAAACCCTGTGGATGTCCTTCATATTATCCTTGAATCTAAATTATTTAGTCTATATGGATTTTCCTTGTTACAGTTTATGGGAGGGCGCCTATAGGCACCCTCCCATAAATTGTAACATGGCAAAGACTTGTGAACAAATATTGTCGACTAAAAATAATTCAGCACTCTACCAGTAAAGGCTTTGAATTAAACCATGGGTTCACATTGCTTTATCTCAAATTATTCACTCATGCTTAATCTTCTGTACTTTGATGTCAAAATACCTAAAAAATTTCATGCAGCAGGGACATTTAACCAATTCAGTCTTGTTTCACAGAGCACAATGAGGTCTTGTCAAACAAGACCGAATTGGGTCAAATTCCTAGCTGCATTATGGGGAAACTTTGCAGGTTAACATATGAATAGATCAACAATACTCACCTCAAAATGACAGACCTTTTTAATCCTGTGTCCCCCAATGGAAATGATGTATATGCTACTAGCATTAGGGAATGGGTGAATCCATTTTTCAATAACAGTGAGGGTCTATAACAATTCAATCCTATGGCCCATTTGGGCTGCTTAATTAATTTATTGCAGATCCTCTCTGCCAATGTGTTGTTTTTTGTCTTCTCTGCATGTAAATTGTCAGTTTCTTGATTGCAAAAAAATATGCAGAGCAGAATGAAAGGGATAAATGTAACTTATCAATTCAAGATTTAAAAAAAAGATAGGAAAAATTATAAATTTAAAGTAATTTGTATATTTTTTATACTTACCGATGGCCCAGACTAGCTGGTGCAAACTCAATATAATTCAGACACAAACACAAATTTTGAACCCTCCAATCCCAAAAATTTGCATACAAAACCAAAAAATTAAAGTCCTATCTGGTACTCCATACTTTTGTTAACTGCGCATGCGCGGTAACCAGGAAGGTACCAAATTTGGCGCTAACCATCATTCTTTCTATAGTGCCTGCTAAATGTTATAATCAGCGGGGAGGTATGAGTTCCCACTCATGGGAGGGCCATCCCTGACTGAGCCATTGGTAAGTATAAAAAATATACAAGTTACTTCAAATTTATCATATTTTTATACTACAACCAATGGCCCAGACTAGCTGAATCGTAAAAAGGCTGGAGGGACTAGGACTTAAAGGAAAATCCAATCTCTCAATTACTTCAATAAAGAATAGCTCCTACAGGAGAATAGAAGACAAAGGAATTACATATGCCCTTCTCTTTTTAGAAAAGAGAATGACATAACACCAACAATGTCATTGAGAATTACATAATTTCTCCATTTAAGGCCAGCATAACCCATTACGCTAATTCGGTGAAAGAAACCAATTATAAAGCTAGACCAGAGAATTAGATGCTTTATACTCATTTAAAAGTGTCCGAGGATTGTATAGAGATGCTCGTTTGACACGTGATATATACAAATGCTTCACAGTGAGCTACACTTTAAAAACAGTACATAAATGAGACATAGTTATTGCTTCACACCGAGCTACACATTAAAACCACCGAGCACCGATGCTGGACTACTGTCTCTGGAGGAGACATTGCCTTGCTTTTCACTATAAAGCCAGATAACATAAGGAACCCCCCCCCCCCCCCCCACTTCCCCTTGTTCTGAAGGAAAATTCCTCAGAATGAAGAGGGCAGCGGAATGGCGTCAATGCTAGATCAGACTGCCTAAACATCTTCTAGATGTAATATTAATGGACAACATTCTGAGCAACAAAAAGAGGACCCAAAGATCTAAGGCCACCGGAGATGGACTCTAAATTTCTAAGGTAAAACTTGGTAAATGGAGAGGGCTGTGTCCAGTATGCAGCCTTCATAAGATCAGTAATGGCTATACTGTTAGAATAAGCCCAAGAAGCGGACAGTGCTCTAACCTCATGCGCTGAAATCTTGCTGACAGAACGTTGATCTGAAGATAGACTTTCATAGGCAATATGTATCGCCAACTGAATCCATCTCGCGATAGAATGAACAGATATATCTTTTCTGTTAGGAATCAACGAAAGAAAGAATCTTTTTCTTCCCTTTCTAACCCGATTGACGTTTATAAATGTGCATTGCTCTAACTGGACACAGCAAAGGTCTACTGTTGTCCAAGGACGGTAAAGCCTAAATGATAATAGGCTCAAGCCGTTTATCCATAATCTGATTCTTGGCAAAAATCCCATTTCCGTAGTAAGGGTAACAGTATTACCCACACTACAGTAATGGGAATCATCGAAAGATAATGCATGAAGTTCACCAACTCTTCTGGCAGACGCAAAGGCTGAGAGAAAGGTCAAGAATTTGAACTCTACATCGTCTAACAGCTCAAAAAGAGCTTCTTGAAGCTTCAACAGTATGCAACCCAAATTCCATTTAAGAATTAAGCTGAGGGTTCTAGGTCTATTAATAGATAAATTTCTAACTCGCATGGATAAAGAAGAATCTGATCCAAAAGCCAAGTTATCATGATGAGCATAAGTGTCTGATAACATAGGCCTATAGCCCTTAATAGTGACAGGCTGCAAGTTTAATACGTCAAACAAGTAGACCAGGAAATTGGCAATCTGTGGAATGGACGGATCAGACAGACTGGTCCATACACCAACAGAAGAAAACCCTCCACTTCACTGCATAATTCAACGAAGAGGAGGCCCTCCTACAGTTAGAAATTGCATCCACTGCTCGTCCTGTAAAATGTTTTCCGTGCAAGAAGGACCGCACAACAGAAATACGTGAAGGTTGAGACCTTCCGGGTTGTGATGCAGTGCACGGGACTTCCCCTGATATAGAAGGTCCTTTCGAGGAGGAAGCTTCCGGGGAATGTCCCATAACAGACACCCGAGAAGATTGATCCAGAGTTTCTGCGACGACAGAGATGCTACTAGCAGGATTTTGCAGTGAGACTGTTTGATTTTTAACAGAATCTGCTGAATCAATGGAGCAGGAGGATATGCATATCCTATCATTCCGTCCCATGAGATCGATGGAGTGTCTACTGCGTCCACTCGATGATCTGGGCATGGCGCAAAACATCGGTAATTGATTGTTCAGGTGTGTCATAAAAAGATCTATCATGGGACGATCTTACTGGTAGCAGATCTGACTGAATACTCACTTGTTGAGAGTCCACTCCTATGGTAACAGGCGACCTTTTTGTGAGAGCGAGAACGTTCAGATGAACCGGTATATGACGGACTGAGAGATGAACGTGATGACTCAGAGCAAATAGGAGAATCTTCTCCGTTAATTCGCATAATGGAATCGAATGCGTGCCACCTTGGTTCCTGAGATAAGCTACTACTGTCGAGTTGTCCGAGAGAATCTGAACATTGACGTTCGCTATTTGAATAATCCAATGTTGTAGTGCTAGCCAGATAGACATCATCTCCTTCATGTTTATGTGCTTCTCCAGGAACTGAGGGTCCCAAAGACCCTGACACTTCAAGTCTGCGGGACTTAGGGATGCACCCCAGTCCGTTAGACTCTCATCTGGCATAATCGTGAAGGCCGGATCCGGTAGTTGAAGCGGAACTGCCAGAGTCAACCACTGGAGATCCACCCAAATCTGAACCTTTTGTTTTACTAGGTTCGTTAAAACAATCTTGGTTTCGAGCGATTGCATCTTCACACTCCAGTTCTGAGTAAAGAATATCTGGAGGGGATGTGTGTGCAGGTGGCCCATTGGAATAAGATCTGCAACCGCTCCGCACAGCCCCATCAGTCGCATAAACTCCCTCGCAGTCACTGAGGAAGAGTTTAGACAAAAGCGAGTATAACAACTGACTAATTTAGCCCTAGGTAATGGCAGACGAACCTTTGTTGTGAGTCTCGAAGCTCATTCCCAAGTGAATGAAGGACTTAGCCAGAGCTAGGTCCGACTTTTTCTCGTTTACTATGAAACCGAGACGTCAGAACAACTGAAGCAGATTTTGAACATCGTTCTGAAGAATTATTTTGTCGCCGCATCTCTGAAGAATGTTGTCCAAGTATGCCGACGTTACCACAGCCGAATGAGCTTGAAAGTATGACATTATCAAGTTCATTATTTGAGTGAAAGCCCAAGGAGCTATGTTCAGACCGAAGCACATTGCTCGGAACTGATAAACCTCTCCTTGCAGGTCAAAACGCAGGTACTTTCTGAATGCCGGATGTACCAAGACATGAAAGTAGGCATCCTTTAGATCTATGCTTGCCGCATAGTCGTCCACTCTAATGCTTACTCTTACCGACCGGAAGGTTTCCATATAGAACTTTGGAGCTATGATCAACTTGTTTATCCAGCTTAAGTCTATTAATGGTCGGAACAAGCCGTCTGGCTTCGGTGTGAAAAAACAGGTGACTGTAAAAGCCTGGAGAATTTTGATTCTAAACAACCTCTATTGCTTTCTTTGATAAGAGAGCTTGTACCTCCACAAGGAGAAACTCTCTTTTGGAAGGATTAACTGGAAGATTTGTCCAATGCAGACATCTTGTAAGTGGGGGGCTTTGCTCAGAATGATCGACGCAGGCCTGCCGAGACGACATTTCTCATCCACTGATCTTCCGTGACTTCTATCCAGTTTTTCGCGAAGTTTGATAACCTTCCACCAACTGGAAAGCAACAGACATCTAGACCATCACATGTACAACTTACAAGGCTTATGGGAGGAGAAACTACGTCCTCCCTGCGAAGAACCTCGTTCCATCGGCCTAGGGGCGTCTGAATTATAGTCTCGATCAGACTTGTGCCCCTGTCCCGAGTCGCTATATCGACGACCTCCACAGTAACTGTAAGAGGGTTTCCTGTACCCTCGCGACGAGTTCCCTTTCGATGATTGTGAAGTGGAACGACATCTCACCTACTCCAGCCTGCTGAAGCGTGTTGTGGAGACGCAGATTTCAATAGCAGTGCACTGGAAGCTTTTTTTGATAGCTTGTTCACAAACTAACGAAAGCTGGTCGTCAAATAGTGTATGTCCAGAGACCGGAAAGACACGGAGAGAGCTTTTCACCCTGTCATCAATAAATGATGATGACTCTAGGGCTGAATCATGTCTAACCAACTCCAAATTTGTGTCAGGGCAGAGTGGTAGGTGTCATACATGACTGAAAAGAACTCTCAGCGAGGAACAAACATCCTCAAATTCATCCCATTTAGACGTTGCACCATAGCCCTTGTGATATGGTCTGTGCAGAACATAGCATCCAGAATCACTCTATTAGAAGAAATATAAGATTCCATCACGTTCAAACATAAATTGAATGATGTAGGCAGGGACATATCTAAATCCCTAGCCTGCTCATCCAAATGCAGAGGGGCTCTCTGGGCATCTTCTCCAACCGTTTTAAAATAACGTGGTCCAGGAAACGGCATATTGATTGAAGATGCAGATAAGAAACCGCCTTTCTTCTTGGCACTTGCGAGGTTGAATATGCCATTGTCGACATGGCCGAAGGCCTTGGACACCTGCCAAGATTGTTTCAGGAAGGAAAGAACATCTTTCCTTCGCATGAAATTTCTGTCCAGAGACGACAACGCTTTCTGCCTAGCAGTTGCAGCTTGCTGATCAGGGGGAACAAAGTCAGGATAGTACTGATGAAATTCACTGTTACCATATGTTGTTCCGAAAGGGAAGGGTAATCCTTTCCTTGTTCCTTTCACCATTCGACTGATTCAACTGAGAATTTCGGTCAAACGCATCTGTATGTACAGATGACCGGACCGACCCAGCGCCGTCCGATAGCTCACCACCGGAGTCTGTGAAAGGCTGCTCTTGCACTTGCTGGGAAGCTGCGATGAGCTGTGCAATCTGCAGAGGCTTGAGGAGCAGTGGTCTTCTGGTTTTTTGCCACTTGCTGCTCCTGGGACGGAGATCCTGACGTAGATCTCTTCTCCACACGTCCCAATGAATGAAGCCTCGGATTGCTAGCTACTGCATGGCCCGACTTCACGGGCGAAGACTGGGTGCGTCTTCGAGCAGTTGCTTGGATATCCGAAGTCGGGTAGCTAGCGTGCGGTCGTGTGTGCTTTTCTGAAGTTGAGGAAGAAGCCATGACTGTAGCCGACCCCAGTGGCAGTCTACACGGAGCATCCTGTGCCACAGGTGTGGACGTTAGCTCCGGCACAGGCAAGTTTCTCAAAACAACATTTGGCCCCAAATGTTGCTGGATTAGAGAAGGCTCTCCCACTCTATCAGATCTCGCTGAGGTTCCCAAAGAGAAACTTGCAGGCTTCCTCCCTTTTGCCATCGTCGCTGGGTGAGCTTTAGTTTTTGAGGTGCTCGCTCTACCCAATTCTACACTTCCTTCGACCGCAATGGACTTACCCGGTGTTACGGCTCCCACTATCAGGTTGGCCATTTCACCGGTCGAACTGGCTACTGGAATAGGAGGTCTTATTCCCTGTTTAATGTTAAGGAGCACCTTAGCAGCCAGTTCTGTTTGCTCATCGGAGCACCACAAACGGCAGCACACTTTGGATGGGTGTCGCAATACCATCACCATGTTCTTGTTCCTCTGAAAAAGAAACTGAAAAACTTGAATTATCCTGTGGTGACTGCTCCAGCATACACTGCGAAACCTGTCTGTCTGTCATCCCAATGTACACAAGTAGGACAAGGAGTGCATCGACTACAGGCAAGACAACAAGTAAATCCGAAGACTTTCTTGCCATGCATTTAGAGCAGTAAGCTTTCCAAATTACAATCAAAAGACAGAGTTGATAGCACTCCTACAAATTCCACAACAAAAATACATAAGGATACATGAATAATAGCAATCCAATTAATTTCAAAAACAATTATAAAAAAAATTTTAAGAATTTTTTTTTTGAAAATGCCTAAGTTCCCAAAGGGAACATCATGAGCCCAAGGGCATCCTGATAGAGCCTAAGTGTGGACAAAATCCAAATTTTTTAAGCTACACTACCGGAAACATAATCAACCTATCCTACAGTAATTCTAAAGTATTATAATACTAAATACTACATGTTAACGGCATTGCCAAATGTAAACCAACATCAATAGAAAAAAAACGGAAACAAGAAACAGGCATACAAAAAGGCCCAAAGTCAGTAACCGATTTAAATGCTACCAGATACAAAGCTAGATCTTCATACGAAGAAAAAATGATACATCACATAGAAGATGCAAGACTAAAATGAACCAACACCCCCTAGGGTGAGGACGAAACCATGGGGATAAAGAGAATAAACATTCTGTAATACACATTAAACTCCCAAGAAATTTAATCAAAAATTTCAATAAAAACAGTCAAAAAGCTTAGGAGTTTAACATGGGGGGTTCATGGAAGGATAGGGAAGGAACACTTAACAAAAAGTAAGTTAATCATTAGCAACATGATGACGTCAGGCCCATGTCCCGAAATTGGGAGACATGAAATAATTTTTATAATTATCATAAAGTTACAGCCCTGAACATTTGAAACCACCGTTGTTCACTTCCATCATCCATTTATAGCCTTGAATCCACCAATTCTTTCATTGATTTGTGTCTGGCATCCTCAAAAAAGGAGATTTAAAGCACAGATGTCAGATCATTGTTTACTGACTTAGGGCCAAAGAAAGAAAGAATGATGCTTTGTGCCAATTTCGGTACCTTTTCGGTACACAAAGTGTGTGCCAATGCCCCTGTCCCACCAAATATTTTCAAAGTCTAAAGAGTGAAAAAGGGCCATAACTCTGGAAAAAATGTATGGAGGAAACTCACACTATACAGGCACGCCCCCTCCCCCATGATGCTCTATCACAGCACCAAATATCATTCAAATTGGAGTAGCAGTGGCTGAGATACAAGGGAAATGCTGGTACAGACTGACATACAGAGGTTTCCATTAGGTACCCCTTCAACTTTTCAAATCAGGGCATAATAAGAAATCGTCTTGTGTAAACTTTAACTCTAAGGAGGAAACCCAATAATAATGATTAAGACCAAAAAATAGGCTGTAAACTATGATTGTTGGGAGAAAAACCTGAAGAGTATATGAAAGAGATGCAGAGAAGGAGAAAATATTGTTGCTTTTCACTGACCCCAGGGCTCAATAGGGTGGATTTGTACTTGCTGTCGTGCCCAAATTAGACTAATATTATAATTTAGTTTGATGTATTGATGGCAACATGGTCTGAGGTTTGTTTTGGAGATGGGGATGGGGGGGGGGGGGGGGGGGGGGGGGGGGGGTCTTTTCGTCTGTTGCTGGTTAACGTCACATATTTATGCACCATGGATAATCGTGACACAACATGGAGATGAAGTCAAGTTTAGTCAATCGTTGATCAACATGTTGCCCATTTTAGAGGACTTGCACCCCAAGCATTGGTGACTGGGTCCTATTTTACTAGTAAAGCAGAACTGGTTTACCACAGTAAACAAGTGCTGCTTACTTCCCGGGGTTCCCATGGGGAAGGGGGGGAGTCAAAATGTGTGTTTGGCCCTGAATTATATGGAGTTTGCACCAGCAAGTCTAGGCCATTGGTTGTAGTATAAAAATATGAAATTCAACTGAGGACTCATGATAAAATATTTCCAGTAAGGTGGTCTAAAGAGGGCCTAATCTCAAAACAACAGGCCTGAAGAATTATAACGAATATCAATGTGCAAAATTTGACGAGAACGCTTGTTTCATTCGCGTGGTGGTTATGCAAATTGAAATCTACATGAACGGATTACTGGTTTTTTTGTCTTGTTACAATTCATGGGAGAGTGCCTATAGGCACTCTCCCATAAATTGTAACAATGCAAATCAATGGCGATGAAGTAATTTTACTTACAAGATAATATGAAGGACATCCACAAAATATGAATTCTTTAACTTTAGGTATCTGCAGTTCAAAATAAAGCCCAGATATGGGCTTCTAGCACTCTACAAGTTAAGCAGCCTTTCTTGTGTCTTGATAGATTTTTAGAATTTTGCCCTGAGAGGCTATATATATTTCAATTCCACGCAATATATGAATACTTGTTAATGATAAAAAAAACATTTTCCAAGAATTTTTACATAGCCGAGTGTCCGGTTAGCCATCTCCAACCCTTGTGAACGGTCAGTCGGTTAGAGTCATTTTTGAAATTTTGCACACTGGAATAATCAGTGCACCAAAACATTGTTCAATTTCCTGTATTATAATAAGAAAATAATGGATTAAAAGCCTGTGGTGAAAGTACTCATCCTTTGCATCATTTTCACCTACAAGTGCAAAAGATTATTTCTGTCTGTATAGTAATCGTTTATGGCTATGGATTTCAGAATTTTTAAATAAGTGAAGCCTAAATTTGGCATCTATCAGTAATTATATCTTGCAAGATAATATCAGATGTGTTTTGATTATCTCAACTGATTCTTTGTTGGGGTTTAGCACCTTTTTAGGGGGGTTATTTTCATGCTGTCACCAATGATTCACATCTGACTCACCATGCACAGCCAGGCATTTCTAGTGAGGGAAAAACGGACAAAAAAATATACAGACATCCAACTGATTTACAAATGCTTCTGTTTGACTCATTACCTAAAAACAGCAGACGAGACTTGCAATAAAAATTCTTGACTAACAATTTTTGGTTTTTTATCTCAAAAACATAGCTTATGGATCCTCACTGGAATGAACCCATTGAGCCTGTTCCAATAAAAGTATATTTTTGAGGCAGAAAAAGACAAAAATTATTTGCATGGTAATTTTTGTGAATATTGCTGGCCATCAGAAGAGGTAAAGGGTTAACCAATGAAAGTGTCAATGGCTCTGTAGCTTAACTTGTGTGTTGTGTTTGATGAAAAGGATAATGTCCAATGTTTATGAAAGGATTATGAAATAAGACAAGAATTGTGATAATTGGGAATATGTTCATTTCTGTTCCCTGTATGCTATGTTTATGATAAAAATAATATGAGGTGTACACTGTACTAAAGAGCTGAGGGGTGGGTTAATATGACCTCACAGTTAATGTATGTGGCCCTCCCAGTTAAGGTATATCAACAAAAGTTACCAAGTTACAGTTAAATTATTCCAAAACGAGTCATCCTATCAAGTTACATTAAAATCCCTTCATAAATATGGCCTGTAGACAGTGCTAAAGGTTTTCGGGTCCCTGTAGCCGTCAGTTTCCCAATTGCGTCCAAAGGGGACATTCTCATCTAGACATTATATGAAGTCAACCTACAAAGTTACAATGAAATCCCTTAATAAATATGACCTGTAGACTGTGCTAAAGGTTTTTGGGATTTGGGCTCTGACAGCCATCATGGTTGAATGATCGCAACCAAAAGGGGACATTCTCATCCGGGCATCATCTGGAGTGATCCTACAAAGTTACAATGAAATCCCTTCATAAATATGACTTGTAGACTGTGCTCAAGGTTTTTGGGTTTCGGGCCCCTGAAGCCATCACAGTTGACCAATCATGACCAAAAGGGGATGTCATCATCTAGGCATTATATGGAGTCAAACTTATGGGTTACAATGAAGTCCTTCCATAAATATGACCACTAGACTATGCTAAAGGTTTTGGGGTTTTGGGTTCGGGCAGCCATCAAGGCTGAATGATTGCGACCAAAAGGAGACGTTCTCATCTAGACATTATTTAGAGTCATCCTACCAAGGTACAATGAAATCCCTTCATAAATATCACCTGTAGACTGTGCTAAAGATTTTTGGGCTTTGGGCCCCTGTAGCCCCTGTAGTTGCCTAATGGTGTCCAAAAAAGGCTGTTCTCATCTAGACATTACATGAAGTCAACCTACCAAGTTACAATGAAATCCCTTCATAAATATGATCTGAAGACTGTGCTAAAGGTTTTTGGGCTTTAGGCTTGGGCAGCCATCATGGTTGAATGATCGCAACCAAAAGGGGACATTCTCATCTGGACATCATCTGGAGTGATCCTATAAAGTTACAATGAAATCCCTTCATAAATATGACCTGTAGACTGTGCTCAAGATTTTCGGGCTTCGGGCATCTGTATCCATCACAGTTGACCAACCACGACCAAAAGGGGATGTCATCATCTTGGCATTATATGGAGTCAACCTAACAAGTTACAATGAAATCCTTCCATAAATACGACCTACAGACATGCTAAAGGTTTTTGGGCTCAGGCAGCCATCAAGGCTGAATGATCGTGACCAAAAGGGGACGTTCTCATCTAGACACTATTTGGAGTCATCCTACCAAGCCACAATGAAATCCCTTTATAATTATGACCTGTAGACTGTTCTAAAGGTTTTCGGGCTTTGGGCCCCTGAAGCTGTCAAAGTTGCCCAATCGTGTCCAAAAGGGGACGTTCTCATCTAGACATTATATGAAGTTAACCTACCAAGTTACAATGAAATCCCTTCATAAATATGACCTGTAGACTATGCTAAATGTTTTCAGGCTTCGGGCTCGGGCAGCCATCATGGCTGAATGATCGCAACCAAAGGGGACAATCTCATCTGGGCATCATCTGGAGTGATCCTGCGAAGTTACAATGAAATCCCTTCATAAATATGACCTGTAGACTGTGCTCAAGGTTTTCGGGCTTCGGGCACCTGTAGCCATCACAGTTGACCAATCACGACCAAAAGGGGATGTCATCATCTAGAAATTATATGGAGTCAACCTAACAGGTTACAATGAAATCCTTCTATAAATATAACCTTTTGCCTATGCTAAATGTTTTTGGGCTCGGGCACCCATCAAGGCTGAATGATCATGGCCAAAATGGGACGTTCTCATCTAGACATTATTTGGAGTCATCCTACCAAGTTACAATGAAATCCCTTCATAAATATGACCTGTAGACAGTGCTAAAGGTTTTCAGGCTTCGGGCACCTTTAGCCGTCAAAGTTGCCCAATCATGTCCAAAAGGGGATGTTCTCATCTAGACATTATATGAAGTCAACCTACCAAGTTACAATGAAATCCCTTCATAAATATGACCTGTAGACTGTGCTCAAAGTTTTCAGGCTTCGGGCTCGGGCAGCCATCATGGTTGAATGATCGCAACCAAAGGGGATGATCTCATCTGGGCATCATCTGGAGTGATCCTACGAAGTTACAATGAAATCCCTTCATAAATATGACCTGTGGACTGTGCTCAAGGTTTTTGGGCTTCGGGCACTTGTAGCCATCACAGCTGACCAATCATGACCAAAAGGGGATGTCATCATCTAGGCATTATATGGAGTCAACCTAATAGGTTACAATGAAATCCTTCCATAAATATGACCTTTGACCTATGCTAAAGGTTTTTGGGCTCGGGCACCCATCAGGGCTGAATGATCGCGATCAAAATGGGACGTTCTCATCTAGACATTATTTGGAGTCATCCTACCAAGTTACAATGAAATCCCCTCATAAATATGACCTGTAGACTGTTCTAAAGGTTTTCGGGCTTCGGCACCTTTAGCCATCACAGTTGCCCAATCATGTCCAAAAGGGGAAGTTCTCATCTAGACATTATATGAAGTTAACCTACCAAGTTACAATGAAATCCCTTCATAAATATGACCTGTAGACTGTGCTAAAGGTTTTTGGGCTTCGAGCTCGGGCAGCCATCATGGCTGAATGATCGCAACCATAGGGGACAATCTCATCTGGGCATCATCTGAAGTGATCCTAAGAAGTTACAATGAAATCACTTCATAAATATGACCTGTAGACTGTGCTCAAGGTTTTTGGGCTTCGGGCACTTGTAGCCATCACAACTGACCAATCACGACCAAAAGGGGATGTCATCATCTAGGCATTATATGGAGTCAACCTAACAGGTTACAATGAAATCCTTCCATCAATATGACCTTTTGCCTATGCTAAAGGTTTTTGGGCTCGGGCAGCCAACAAGGCTGCATGATCGCGATCAAAATGGGACGTTCTCATCTAGACAATATTTGGAGTCATCCTACCAATTTACAATGAAATCCCTTAATAAATATGACCTGTAGACTGTGCTAAAGGTTTTGGGGATTTGGGCTCTGACAGCCATCATGGTTGAATGATCGCAACCAAAAGGGGACATTCTCATCTGAGCATCATCTGGAGTGATCCTACAAAGTTACAATGAAATCCCTTCATAAATATGACTTGTAGACTGTGCTCAAGGTTTTGGGGTTTCGGGCCCCTGAAGCCATCACAGTTGACCAATCATGACCAAAAGGGGATGTCATCATCTAGGCATTATATGGAGTCAAACTTATGGGTTACAATGAAGTCCTTCCATAAATATGACCACTAGACTATGCTAAAGGTTTTGGGGTTTTGGGTTCGGGCAGCCATCAAGGCTGAATGATTGCGACCAAAAGGAGACGTTCTCATCTAGACATTATTTAGAGTCATCCTACCGAGGTACAATGAAATCCCTTCATAAATATCACCTGTAGACTGTGCTAAAGATTTTTGGGCTTTGGGCCCCTGTAGCCCCTGTAGTTGCCTAATGGTGTCCAAAAAAGGCTGTTCTCATCTAGACATTACATGAAGTCAACCTACCAAGTTACAATGAAATCCCTTCATAAATATGATCTGAAGACTGTGCTAAAGGTTTTCGGGCTTTAGGCTTGGGCAGCCATCATGGTTGAATGATCGCAACCAAAAGGGGACATTCTCATCTGGACATCATCTGGAGTGATCCTATAAAGTTACAATGAAATCCCTTCATAAATATGACCTGTAGACTGTGCTCAAGATTTTCGGGCTTCGGGCATCTGTATCCATCACAGTTGACCAACCACGACCAAAAGGGGATGTCATCATCTTGGCATTATATGGAGTCAACCTAACAAGTTACAATGAAATCCTTCCATAAATACGACCTACAGACATGCTAAAGGTTTTTGGGCTCAGGCAGATATCAAGGCTGAATGATCGTGACCAAAAGGGGACGTTCTCATCTGGACACTATTTGGAGTCATCCTACCAAGCCACAATGAAATCCCTTTATAATTATGACCTGTAGACTGTTCTAAAGGTTTTCGGGCTTTGGGCCCCTGAAGCTGTCACAGTTGCCCAATCGTGTCCAAAAGGGGACGTTCTCATCTAGACATTATATGAAGTTAACCTACCAAGTTACAATGAAATCCCTTCATAAATATGACCTGTAGACTATACTAAATCTTTTCAGGCTTCGGGCTCGGGCAGCCATCATGGTTGAATGATCGCAACCAAAGGGGACAATCTCATCTGGGCATCATCTGGAGTGATCCTGCGAAGTTACAATGAAATCCCTTCATAAATATGACCTGTAGACTGTGCTCAAGGTTTTTGGGCTTCGGGCACCTGCAGCCATCACAGTTGACCAATCACGACCAAAAGGGGATGTCATCATCTAGGAATTATATGGAGTCAACCTAACAGGTTACAATGAAATCCTTCTATAAATATAACCTTTTGCCTATGCCATCAAGGCTGAATGATCACGGCCAAAATGGGACGTTCTCATCTAGACATTATTTGGAGTCATCCTACCAAGTTACAATGAAATCCCTTCATAAATATGACCTGTAGACAGTGCAAAAAGTTTTCGGGCTTCCGGCACCTTTAGCCGTCAAAGTTGCCCAATCATGTCCAAAAGGACGTTCTCATCTAGACATTATATGAAGTCAACCTACCAAGTTACAATGAAATCCCTTCATAAATATGACCTGTAGACTGTGCTCAAGGTTTTTGGGCTTTGGGCTCGGGCAGCCATCATGGTTGAATGATCGCAACCAAAGGGGACAATCTCATCTGGGCATCATCTGGAGTGATCCTACGAAGTTACAATGAAATCCCTTCATAAATATGACCTGTGGACTGTGCTCAAGGTTTTTGGGCTTCGGGCACTTGTAGCCATCACAGCTGACCAATCACGACCAAAAGGGGATGTCATCATCTAGGCATTATATGGAGTCAACCTAATAGGTTACAATGAAATCCTTCCATAAATATGACCTTTGACCTATGCTAAAGGTTTTTGGGCTCGGGCACCCATCAGGGCTGAATGATCGCGATCAAAATGGGACGTTCTCATCTAGACATTATTTGGAGTCATCCTACCAAGTTACAATGAAATCCCTAAATAAATATGACCTCCAGACTGTGCTAAAGGTTTTCGGGCTTCGGGCTCCTGTAGCCGTCACAGTTGCCCAATCATGTTCAAAAGGGGACTTTCTCATCTAGACATTGTATGAAGTCAACCCACCAAGTTACAATGAAATTCCTTAATAAATATGACCTGTAGACTGTGCTAAAGGTTTTCAGGTTTTGGGCTCGGGCAGTCGTCACAGTTGGCAGATCATGCCCAAATGGGGAAATTCTCATCTAGACATCATAAGGAGTCATCCTACCAAGTTACAATGAAATTCCTCCACATTAAACATAACCTGCAGACTGTGCTAAAAGTTTTTGGGTTTCGGGCTTGGGCAGCCATCACGGTTGATAGATCATGCCCAAAAGGGGACGTTCTCATCTAGGCATTATACAGAGGCATCCTACCAAGTTACAATGAAATCCCTTCATAAATACGACCTGTAGACTGTGCTAATGGTTTTTGGGTTTTGGGCTCGGGCAGCAATACCGGTTGCCCGATCGCGACCAAAAGGGGATGTTCTCATCTAGACATGACCCCAAACCTGCATATGAAATTTCGTGACGATCAGGCAAGAACTGTGGGGTGTAGCCCGTGCTAAAGGAAAATGTGAACAGACGTCACAGACTCACAGACTAACAGACTTCCGCACGCGTGATGGCAATAGCTTATCTTGACTATGTCAAGTTAAGCTAAAAACCAACAACATGAAAAAAAACATAACAGCTATTGGGTGTAGACAGCACCCTTTAGAGGTCAGGCTGATTGCAAACAAGCTTTCATTTTTCAACCTATCTAGTGATTCACATTAGACTTTTCGTACGAAACTGGGTGAATATTTTGGCCATTTTACAAACATTCACAGCATTTCCATTCCAATTACCAGGGATTCATTCTATAATCTAAATACTATTCACTCGTACAAGCCAGAAGAAAAAGGAAAAACATATTGAACATCAGAAAATATGAACTGTTTCTAGCTAAGTGATGTGTGCCTATTCTATACCACTGTTCCTGCTCTCAGTAATTTGAACATCTGTGTCCATGTACCTGCAGTACAACACTAGTGAATGCAGATTGAACTTCAAGCTTCTAAGTGTTAACAGAAAAATTTATACTAAAGTTATAACAAATGGCTTGCAGCCCCGCTCGCCTACTGCTTGCCTTAAACAAGAGGCCCCACGGGGCCTGAAGCGCTCATCTTGTACAGAACACAATTTAAACAGAGTCCAAGAATGAGTCTACATTAAGCAAGCCATCTCCATAGGCTACACTGTCAATCCTTGAGTCCCTCAGGAGTGACAAAAATAATCTGGGCATCATGCCTTTTCTTCAGTTGATCATAAAATGTAGAGCTCCCCTATGAAGCCCCTTGATACAACCTATGTGGATTAATCTTAGTACCTCTAGAGGGTACTGAATACAAAATTTTTAATTCTTCAGCAAAATGGCCAATTCCGGCTCCCATAGAGAGCCCAAATATTAACCCAGGCTCTTGATTTGAACACAGTTAAATCCAACTGCCCTAGAGATGTTGTGTACCGAATATGAAAGCATTCTGACTGTTGGATCTGAAGAAGAGAAATTGTAAAGAAATTTCTTCGAATTGCACTAAGTTCAAATTTGGGCTACCACAGAGAGCCCAAATATTGACCTATGGATCCGATTTGAACAAACTTGAATCTGACCCCCCTAGAGATGTTGCATACCAAATGTGAAAGCATTCTGTCAAGTGAATCTGAAGAAGAAGATTTTTGAAGAAATTCCCTCATATTGACTAAGTTAAATTTCATGTTCCCATATGGAGCCCAAATATTAACTTAGGCACTCGAACTGAACAACCTGGAATCTCACCCCCCTAGAGATGTTGTATACCAAATATACAAGCATTCCGACGGGTGGATCTGAAGAAGAAGATTTTTAAAGAAATTTTCTCATATTGCACTAAGTAAAAATTTGGGCTACCATAGTGAGCCCAAATATATACCTAGGGATCTGATTTGAACAAACTTGAATCTGACCCCCATAGAGATGTTGCATACCAAATATCAAAGCATTCTGACTGATGGATCTGAAGAAGAAGATTTTTTTTTAATTACCCTCCATATTGAACAAAGATAAAATGTGGGTTTCCGTAGGAAGCCCAAATATTAACCTAGGGACTTGGTTTGAACAATCTAGAATCTGACCCTCATAACAATGATGTATACCAAATATTAAAAGATTCTGACTGGTGGTTCTGAAGAAGAAGATTTTTAAAGAATATTCCCCATATTACCCTATGTTAAAACTTCAGGCTCCTGTCGAGAGCCCAAATATGAACCAATGAGCTTTATTTCAACAAACTTTTATCTGACCCCCCCCCCCCCCCCCCCCCGCCCCCCCCTATGAATGCTGTATACCAAATATCAAAAGATTCTGATGATTGGTTCTGGAGAAAAGATTTTTTTAAAAATTTTTGCAAATATGCTGACTCAGCATTTTTTCGATGCCCATTACAGAACACTCTAACATAACCGATGGCAATTTCTTTTTACCATTCAATTCTACTGGTCATAAGGATACTTCATACCAAATAAAAGCTCTCTGTTCCGTGGGGTTTGGGAAATATGGGCGTTTGAAAATATTTCTATTTTTAGCTCCCAGGGTTTCCATGGGGATGCGGGAATTTTTTTTTTTGCATGGGTCACGTTCTTATGACCCAATACAACCACAAACCAAATTTGGTTCATACCGGACCATCGGTTCAGAAAATAGAAATTTTGGGCGAGGCCAAAAATCTTACCCCTCCTATTACAAAGCCAAATATTACTTCACGAACGAACTTGATTCTACACCTCATATGGAAGCTCCATAGCAAATATCAAGTCATTGTACACACTGGTTCTTGAGAAGAAGATTTTTAAAATATTTTGGAGCATTTTCCCCCACTCCCTCCCTATGGGGCTGGGCATGCTGAGTTGAACAAAAATGAAATGCCCCTTTGGGACCATCACTCACACAAACTTTCACTTGAACTGGCCCAGTGGCTTTGGAGGAAAAGACCAAAACATGGTGTTGACGGACGCCGGACGACAGACGATGGACGACGGACGGGAAGCGATGAGATTAGCTCAGCTTGACTTTGTCAAGATGAGCTAAAAAATTAAGAAGGGCAAAAACTAGTCCTCCTGGCCTTAGAAAATAATGATTACCATAACATTCTATTTCTAAAACCCACATCTTTTTCGGATCTCTGCTATGTTAGTGGTCTCTTTAAGATGGCCACACTGCCATGCCCACACCTCCGGGCCTTGCCAAGGCCTGGAAGTGTGGGAGGGGCAGTGTAGCCACCTCACATGGACTATTTTGTCAGCAGCACCAAATAAAATGTACAAAGCCTACAAGGCAGAATTCATTAATAGTAAAACTTCATTTTGCCAATTTTTAGCCTTTGTAAGCTTGAGGAGAGCTAATCACTCAACTAGGCCATGCAAGGGAGCGATTTTTTGCCCTTCTGCATTTTCAAGAATGCCAGGCCTGGACTTGGTGGTTGTAATCATAAATAGTAAACAGGGTTGTTCTATGAACCAGTGTATGTGACAAGACAGTGCATAATGAATTAACATACTGTTGATGATAATTGACTATTGTATTCATTTTCCATTTTTTGCAATCTTCCATTTGTTTCGTCAACAAGTTCCTGTATGTTCCTTGTATGTAACTTCTGCATATCAAATTTTTCTTGCTCAAAATCAGCTATTAAGTCACTGACCTGAAATATTATTTAAAACCAACCTGTTATCTCTAATGTAATCGCACAGCAAAGAAATTATTTTTTCTATTCAGTACTCTTACATTCCAGTGAAACATTTCTATAACATTTAACTAAGTTTGAGAAAAACATAAAAATTTTGACAGAAATTTTTTTAAAAAATCAGTTAAATTTCCACATACCGTAGACTTAATACCTAAAAATTTATTGAAATAAAAAAAATACACATTAATGGGAAGTTAAGGCCTCACAATCTGCACAAAAGTCGGCCTGAACAATTTTAGGTGAAATTGGACAAAAAGCCCACATATTAAGAGTTGGATCATGTTGTGATGGCCTCCTACAACCTACATATGCAATACAAAAGGTCTAGACCAACTGAAAATCGCCTAAACACAAATTCTTACAAAACTGGACACATACGTCTGATGTCGATGCCGCTGGAGTCACTACATCAGCTCAACACATCTTTGAAGTAGGTGAGCTAAAAACTTACTTTAACACAACTTCTCAACTTCTTATGTTTTCCAAGTCAAAAAAAAAAAAAAAATCTAAAAAATAAGGGTTAAACACTGTAGTCACGGTCCTAAACAGCCCGCAGCTGAACATTGAAAGCCCTGGGACCACTGGGATTGAAGAAACAAACTCAAACGCAAAATCTTACAATCTGATTATTGGAGCTGACTTAAATTATAAGTACAAGTTCACAGATTTTTTGCCATGAAAAAGAAAAAAACATCAAACATAACAGCAATGCCCCCGACTTGCAAAAATTTGTCTAAGTTGAAAGAGTGAAAAAGGGCCATAACTCTGGAAAAAATGTGTGGAAGAATCTCTCGCTGTACAGGTATCAATCCCCATGATGCTCTATCAAAACACCAAATATCATTCAAATCGGAGTAGCAGTGGCTGAAATACAAGGGCAAACGTTGGTATGGTACGGACAGCCATAACTCTGGGAAAAATGTGTGGAAGAAACTCACATAACACAGGTATTGCTTTATCACAACACTAAATATCATTCAAATCAGGGTAGCAGTGGCTGCGATATGAGGGAAAATGTTGGTACAGACGGATGGATGTCTCCACTAGATATCCCTCCAACTTTTCAAGTCGGGGGCATAATAATAATAAAACACATCTACAAAGAATATAGATCACCATAATGTGCAATAATGTTTACTTTAACGCACTAATTAAGGGTCAAGTACTGTAGTCATGCTCCTAAACAACCAGCAACTGCAATATCAAAGCCCTGGGGCCACTGGATTTAAAGACACAAACTCAAACACAAACTCTTACAATTCAGATATTGAAGCTGACTGAAACATTAATTGTTACAAGTTCACAGATTTCTTGCAGAAAAAAAAGAAACTTAGTAAATAAGGGTTAAGAGAAACTACACTCGAAATAAAACACATGTATAAGCAATATTGATCACTATAATGTGCAATAAAGTTTACTTTAACACAACTTCTTACAACAGAAAATTGATGAAGTTTTCACCTAAAAAAAAAAATTGAAAAATTTCCAGAAAATAAGGGCTAAGTACTGTTGTCATGGTCCTAAATAACCCATGACAGCAATTTGAAAGCCCTGGGGCCACTGGGTTCAAAGAAATTTACTTTTACTTAAACACAATCTTTTACTAAATTGGACATTGACATCAATGTCTATGCTGCAGGATTCACAAAATTACCTCACCTCTACTTTCCAGTAGGTTAGCTAAAAATTAAAACCCTTCCTCTCCCATGGTTGTGAAAAAAAATTGCCTCAAAATCCTTTAATTTATTTGGTGTAACCTAACCTAAAATGCTGAGCCAAGTTGTTTGTGCAGGGAAGACTTTGTGAGGATTTTTGAAAAATTTCAACTGCTAGGTTCATGTTGTGTACAAAAGCATTAGGGGTTAAAAATGTCACATTTGTAACAACAGAAAGCAAACCAGCAGAGGCAAATAACTGTCATATTTTCTGTTCTATTAACTTGGTATGGCACAGAAGGGCTAGGTCTCAGTTCACATAAAATGTACCACTGAGGTGCCATATGTTAAAGGACACTGCTCTATACACGCACATGAACATTGTGTACTTAGTTGAATTAATGCTGATAATCACACAATCAAAAGTCTATTGCCTAGACCTATTGATGTCTGATAAAACGTTCAACTTAATACTGGACAGTTTTGTTGAAACTTGGATGGAAGCAGAATGGGAGAAGAATTAGTCTGAACAAACTTATTACGCAGTTGTGAAACTCAGAAAAAAAAAACATTAAAAGATGAAAAGAAAGAGTTAATTTAAAAATTAACCAAAAACGACAAATTATAAATTCAGTAGATCTTCTAAACCTGTTTGCAATATGTGTACATATAATAAAGTGAACTTACTTTCTTTTCGTATTCGAGTTTCTTTGTATCATTTGATTCTTCCACTAGTTTTTTCAGCTCCATTATTTGTTTATCTTTGGATTCTCTGACAGTTGTAGATTCTTTAACTAATGACTGTACTGAAATGACCAAACCATTTAAAACTGTAAGGATCAAGACCACAATCTTCATTAATTTAAACATTCCACCCTTTATCCGTTCCCTTGGAATTCTAAATTTTCTTAACTGGTTGAGTTCCAGAAACCACTATCAGGGTTTTTGAAAAAATGAGGATATCTGAGCAAAAGCCAATATTTTCCTTCCTCATGTTTCATATTCAGTCAAACGCAACTAATATTTTGTTCTAAAAATATGTTCTATTATATTATTTATTTATTGGGGTTTAATGATACTTTTGACAGCACATGTTCTATAACAAATTATTGGAGAATGCCTGTGGGCATTCTCCAATAATTTGTAATAAAACAAATTTTCAATAACAAATTTAGATCACCAAAAATAATCTAGCCCTCAATCAGTTAAATGACTTTCTTGAAATATTACATGGCTTCTCAAAGGAAAATGAAACATGCCAGAATTTCCTAAGTTTTGAGAAAATATATTTTGGTGAAAAATGTGTAAATCAGCAATGGAAATAAAGGGTCAACATTACATATAATCCTTAAGTGCTAACATAGAATGGGTAATTTATTTGAATAAAACAGCGGCATGGCATCTGTAAGTATAGGACACTTTTCAATCTCACTTCATAGCCAAGCCACAACTGCGGCATATCTGTTACCATTAAAATATCTGAAATACTTTTAACACTTTGGTGTCTATTGTAATTTATATGCGGAGACTGCATACCAATTTTCAAATTAATTTCTTTGTGTGGTGAAACTCTGTTAATTGAATAACCACTTTGCCAATGAATGAAAAATATTCAATTGACAGGATTATTTATTTACCAGGGATTAGGTCACGTTCCAGTATTCAAGATACAAACTTAGCATTTATTCTATTAAATCTTGTTTTCACAGAGTTCCTGGAGCTCTGTCAAACAAAATATAATAGATTAAATACCAGTATTGGATGTACGGACACAAAATAGGTGAACAAATAAGGGGAATTAGGTTACTGTTAGAGTAATTTCTCGACATCTTACACAATTTTTTTTTTCAGTTGACTGGAGTTTGCTGAATAACTTATATGTGATTAAAAGGTCACATTGGTACTGAAGGCATGGTAAATGGTTTGGTGTTAGGAAGTTATATTCAATTAACAGGGTTATTCAATTAAGCAATATCCAATAAAGTGGGCCCCACTGTATAACACTACCAGATGACAATATTTGGGAAAAGGAAATTCTTAAATAACTAAACCTTTCACTTTTTGTCTGAAAAACAGGTTATGGCACCTATTGGAATGTGCTTGATTATCTGATTCCAATAAGAGGTCATCAGCTATTTTTTGGAAGCAAGTTTTAATAGTCATTATAATGCATAGTACTGGGCAGATATGGCAGTTATGTTAAGTTAACAATAAAGGGTTAATTTAGTGTACCATTTCTTGCTGGAACTATTCAGTGTCTCGCATTTAATAAGTTTTGCAAGCTTCTCTCTGAACTAGGGATTTGTAGGAGATCCTCTATATAGGCCTCATGTTTTTATGGTATAGTACACAACCAATCTTTAAGAGATACTTCAGATCTTATCTTTGGGTCGAAGCTAAATTTACATTACACTAACTTCATTTCAAGCGTTTATTTGTTCTCCTTGTAAGAAAATTGTCTTTGTCAGTAGTTCGTGACTGATTCACAAAAAACCTGAAGTTAAACAGAATCATTTTCAGAATGTGAAGTTCAGAGAAATCACAATGATTTTCTACATCGAGGATACAAAGCTTGAATATATGTGGGAAGATCTCCATATCTCTTCCTGAATATTACGTGAAGATCTTCGGCTTGCATGCATGTCTGAAATCTTAACTAACAGTCTGGTACTTAAGGTTTCACTGAAATCCTTCATTAGTTCCAAATAGGGCTGTCACGATTTTTTAATTTAGGAATCGATTAATCGTCGCAAATAATCGATGATAATCGATTGATCATACCTAGATGACCCCCATCTCCTTCTCTCTGAAGTCGATAAAAATGAAGTTGAAGTGAGTTGACCTACCTCAAGTAAACAACGAAGACGATCCTCTTAGTTCAAAGCTTTGATGTTCTGAACTTTTGAACTGTCAGTGTAATAATCAAGACCGGTCGGCAGTTGCGAACTTCGCAATTGCTGACCGGTCTTAATTATTACACTGACGGTTCAAAAGTTCAGAACATCAAAACTTTGATGAATGTACCTGAAAGACAAATGCTTCCAATAGCTTCTTGGGGTTTAACATCGATGTTCTTAACTCTTTACCTTTAGAAACAATAGTTTTTTCAACATATTTTCTTTTAATTATTAGACGTCTAAAACGGGATATAATTTACCGATTATTCGACAACGAAAAATACTAATCGATTTCGCTGTGATCGATTAACAATCGATTAATCGATTAATCCTGACAGCCCTAGTTCCAAATATAAAATTACAACTCACTTTTTCTCTCCAGTTTACCAACAGTTTCCTCTAGTTCTTTTGCCTTGTTTCTGTAATGTGATTTAACTTCCTCAATTTCAGCATTTTTTCTATCCAGTATCTGATAATGACAAAAATTATTTACTTGATAACTCTTCAGAGATACTCTTGAACTGAATCTAAAAACTTTAACTTTTACTCCCTTTATCAATTTACCCAATGAATCAGACGCATCCACCAGCGTAATTTACAAATTCAGGCTTGGCAATTTCAGGAGAGCGATTTTTTAGCTCTCCTTACTGCCCTCCTGAAAGAATTAAGGAGAGCGAAAAAATGCCCTCCTAAATATTTTGGTCTGGGATGATTGAGATTACATGTATTATGGTCACATTAAATTTTTGTTGTAAAGCAAAAATGTAATTTAACTTCGAAGTCACATAACATCACGTAATTTCATTTTGAAAGTGGTTTAGTGGTAAAAGGTAATGGCTGCAACCATACCCAAACACAGTTGCAATCATCTGAAGCAAAATGGGTCACAGCAATATTTTTTTTTCTGTCAGTTTCAAATTCAACAACTGACATCACAGTTTGAGGGGTAATTATTCAAGGAATATTGACACTATAATATACTACCATTACTACTATCCTGTCACTTGAAGCACTTGCACCAGGATGTGGCTGTAGATTCAAGCAGACCTGTTGTCCTAGAAAGTCATACGCCTACCACTACCACCTTCAACCCCCCTTGGGGGTTGAAGGTGGTAGTGGTAGGCGTATGACTTTCTAGGACAACAGGTCTGGGTACACACACAGGTCTTGTCAAGTGTGTGTTCGGTTGTTGAGTGAGACATCTAGATGTCTAAGAGATTTCGCTTTACCTTAGTAAAGTTAATAAAATCACTGATGTAGTCTGTTGGTTTCAGTTTCAATGAGTTTGTTCAACTGGATACTTAAATTGCTGTGTAAAGCTAATTGCTCTCCTAAGCTGATTGAGGAGAGCGATTTTTTGCCCTCCTGCATTTTTCAGAATGCCAGGCCTGCAAATTTAGCAGCTGTCTGAAATCATTTTCAAAAATTTTCAACAAAACCATATTTGTGACACCTCATTGGAAGGAGCTGTCTTGAGCTCATTCCAATAAGGGGTCGAAAGATATGGTTTTGTATGCATATATTTCAATATTATAAGTTTGTAAGCAGCTTTTTCCCAATCTGCAATGCTAGCACAATTTCCACAAAGGGACTTTTCACTCTTCACTCGTACATTTTCAGAACTGAAAGGTCTTAATAAGTCGACAGAAAGTTTTATAAGAGAAATAAATTTGCTGTTTGCTCAAGAGCAAAAAGTTGGACAAATCATTCAGATACTATTATTATGAAGGGGGAACAAATAATTTCTTGGAAGAAAATGGATACAAAAAATAAGAATTTCACTTCTGAGACAACCGACTAATTGATATTTCGACTAATTTGGATATTTTCTTGAGCTAATTCTTTAAGCTAACAAATTGGGGAAATCCACCAAGAGCTATATACAAGAGTCGACAATAACATGTCATTTTTTCTTGTGCAGCTTATCCCTGCGTACACTGATGTCAATATAAAGAAATTTCAAGCAGAAACTGTATCCCAAAGTGCAACTACGAATTTAACCAACAAATTTGTGGCTTGAAATTTTTATATTTTGACATCAGTGCGCGGAAGGTTAAGATTAATCATCAGAATGAGCTCCAAGTCGTCTTCAACACTGACATACATACAATGGAGGTTGTTATTAACTGCTGAGTTAACATTAGCATTGTGTTTGATCTTGCCAATCTGGTCTCATCAACATGATGGAATATAAAAACCCAGATTGACTGACGGTTGTAATAATTTATTTAACCCTTGGGGGCCAAATTCCGACTCTGATCACTTTTTACTGCAGCAAAAAAGGTGCCCCAACAGGCCGTCTTCAAATAAACGTGCTAGGTACATTCTACAAAACATTCAGTTGTTTCTTGGTATGTCTTCGCTGCCTCTATAGGCAGACAAGACTTACCAAGAAACAACTGCAGAGCTTCAGAATGTGGACTGACAAGGTGTAGCAAAACTGCATCGACATCTCTAGGCCTTTAACCCTTAAGGAACGGGACACATGTCCTGAATTCCCACCAACCCACTGCCTCTACACTCCAGTGACTTAGCAGTGATTCTAGTCAAGTCTTGGCTGCCTTAACAGGCAGCCAAGACTTGACTAGAAACCACTGCCTATCTAATTTGTTGTTGTCAACAGGACCTCCTTATGATGGCATATTAAAGGCACCTGTTCTGTGGTCGTAAAAGTCAGAAATAGGCCTTTAAAGGTTAAGCGTTATTTTATGACAATGACTCAAACATTGAACACCAAAAATACGAACAAAAAAGAATTATATTAACCAGATATCACAATAAGGAAATATCTATCGTATAGTAATGTATTATAAGCAAAGAGGTCTGTATTCAGAAAAATAGAGAACTGCTTTCAAGGCCACAGATTTCACTTCATTTCTGGTGGAATAGCTTCATAAAAACTGTTTAGTAAAGCATATTCAAATAGACCTTGAACAGAATGTTTGCCCTGACTGTTCAGCACAAAGCTACTTGAGAGTTTTTTTTGGCATTTGCAAAACTTTCACCTCAAAATTCTGCACTGTCACCCAAGGTTCATTTCAGACAAACATATTCTGAAAACTTAAATTTTTGTTTTCTGACAAGCCAGAATTGATTTACAAAGTATGCAAGTACAGAGAGGCTATTCGGGTAGTCTGATAATAAACAACAGTGTTTCAATAATATCAAAGATACACTGCCTGAGCCGAGTTGTCAGGACACAGAAACAAAGGTTAACCCTTTACCTAACACGAAAGGCAGACGACACTTGCAAATAAAATTCTTGAATAACTAATTTTTTCACAAAAAAACATAGCTTATGGACCCTGATTGCCTCAATGGAGTGAGCTCAGAGAGCTTGTTCCAATGAGGGGTCATAAGCTATGTTTTTGAGACAAAAAATGAAAAAAAAATAATGTAAACTGAATTGTGATTTTCGTGAATAGTGCTGGCCAGTTTTGACGACATATTGGGTAAAGGGTTAAAATATAAAATAAAGTATACGTGCCTTCTGCACAGCTGAATCATGTTTTTGTTGCAGCTTCAGTTTTTCTTCATGAAACTTTGCTTCAGCCATTTTGGTTCTAAGCTCAATCTGTAAATGCAAAAAAATAACCATCAAATATATTTGAAACAAAAGCTGTGACCACACATTTATTGAGAGGGAAAATGAAAACATGTTTAAATCACTTGCTTCATTCCTTGTTAGCAGAAACATGTGTGAAGACATATCGCATGAGTAACCGGGTTCCAGCTATGTTAAGTATAGATGCTAAAACATGGATTTTAACAAAAATTAACGTGGAAACAATTTTGGATCATGCAAATCTACTTTAAATTTGAAAAACCATATTGATAATGTTTGACATTTTTGAAAACACTATTCTTTATAAAAAGAATAATCCATTTCTGTAATTACAGATACTTGGCACAAGCCAAAAAGTAAAAAAAAAGTTGATATTTCATAACATTTGTTATCAATTCTGTACAGAATTGGTAAAAGCGTAACTAAATATAATTTTTGGACTTCTCAGTTTGTGCCATGTTGAAAATACCAGATCTGACATAATGGAAGCGCAGTTCAACATGTAAATTTTGCATTGAAAGTTTAACTCTTCACCTAACATAATGCCCAAAATGAAAAATACTATTCACAGAAGAAAAATTTTTTTTTTAATTTTTGCCCCCGAAAAAAACCTGATGACCCCCTCATTGGAACGAGCTTGTTCAGCATGTTAAGTTGTTTTTGAGGAAAGGAATGAAAATGTTTAGTTATTCAATAAAAATCTTTGTCATCCTTTGTGTTGGGTAAAGGGTTAAAACACATTTTGTTAAAGTTGCAAAGGGGTAAAAGTCATATTGCAAAAATGTCAAGGGGTGAATGCCAGTTCCATCAAAATGTAATCTGGAGCTCTGAAGAAATCACAACTAATCAACTCATAAATAATGAGAAATAATAAGAAATAGATTTTTCCCAGATAGGTGAAAACTAAAAATGAAAAGCACAAAGCAAGTCTTTTTTTAAAATTCAACTGAACCCAAACACACCATTCTGAAAATGAAAAAAAGTATAAAGAACTTACTTCTCTGTCATGAAGTTTGGCAAGACTAGGATCATCTTTATAAAACGATGCTAAAAGTGAAAAATAAAGGTATTTAAAAAAGTAAGACTACAACCATTTTCTCTGAATTAAAAATGGAATAGAAAGAAAATCTCCTTTGTACCTCTGCCATTTATTCAAAATAGTGGTTGTGTCCAGTTTGAAAATCATCCATGATTCTTCCTTATTTTCTAAAGTTTCGATTTCATCATATTATTTAAACTATGATGGATGAGATATCTGAGGCTGTCGCGACTATCAATTTTGGAAGTCGATGAATCACCACCATTAAAAGATGGTTAGTTGATTAACAGTTGTTTCACATAAATTCAACAATCTCTATACATCTCTGAATGATCTGAAGATTTCAATAGAACGTTTTGTGCAAATGTTTCATTTTTAAAAGTAATTTCCAGAAATTTGGAACATAAACCTCCCTCCATCTCTGCACAAGTTACAACTAATACTACAAGTGAACAGGCTGTTGTGACAGATTTCTCACTTTTATGGTTCAGATTGTTCCGATGTTGTCATTTGGGTGTACAAGACCAAAGATTCTATTTACGCTGCAATGCACAATTACTTCCAAAACTGCAAATTATTCAAATGGTACACAGTTTGGGAGATACTCTTTTAGTATTAATTGGCAGAGTGCTGGTTATACAAAACTGATACTCATGGCAAAAAATAAAAACCGTTCACTTCTAGTCAATGGCTAGTTGACTAATCAAATAATCAGAACAGCCCTAGATATATCAGTTTTAAAGAATTAAATACATGAAAGAATGTGCTATAAAATAAAAACAACCCCTAAGTTTTTCTTTAAAGAGTTTTCTTACTTTTTAGTTGATGAGAACAAACTTTTATGGAGCACAAAACCATAGAAAAAGATAAAACCAGATAACCTGTATATACTATATTTTACTCATTATTTATTGTAAAGTTGAAAAAAACTGTCACTATCAGTAGGGGCATGTCATGCATTTATGCAGGGATCCAATTTATTTTTAGAATTTAGAAATTTGGCTATACAAGTATCATTTATGCGGACATCATTCAGGATAAAAAAAAAATTTGATTCTTAAAAATCAAAGGTGGTGGTAGGTTCTACTAAGGTGCATTATACAATGGAACCCTGTTAACTGAATATTCATTTTGTCCATGAACAATATTCAAGTCACAAGAGTATTCTAATGGAAAAACTGGAGTTGTATCAAATAAAATATATCAAATACTACTGGGTGTACTGAGGCTGAATAGATCTGTAAACATGGGAGTTCAGTAGCCATCAGAGTAATTCTTTTGATAAATTACAAGATTTTTTTTTCATTCAATTAATTGTTTATTCTGTAACCTACATTAACTAACTGATCACAACCATACTTAGTGTATGGTAAATGGTTTAGTACAGTGGAGCCCACTTAATTGGATATCTCTTAATTGTATATCCCCGTTAATTGAATATAATTTTCAAACCCGAAAACCATTTACCATATCGTCAGTACAAATTTCATCTGTTAATTGCATATGGGTTGTAGAGTAAACTCCTGTTAATTGTATATAAATTTTTGTAATATGCCGAAAAAATTACTGTGACATGCACCAAATTCCCCTTATTTATCAACCTTTTTGGCCTCACTACATCCAATACAGGCATTTATTCTATTATATCTTGTTTGACAGAGCTCTATGAGCTCTGTCAAACAAGATATAATAGAATAAATGCTCAGTTTTCTTCCAGAACAGAGGAAACTGACCAAAACTCTGTTAATTGTATACTCCTGTTAATTGGCTAATTTTCACTGGCAAAATGGATATTCAATTAAGAGGATTCTACTGTATTTGGAAAGTATATGCAATGAATAGGGTTATTTAATTAAGAATATCCAATTAGGTAAGCTTCACTGTTCTCTCATATATACACTCGAAAAAAAGAAAATTTCAAGGAGTTTTTAAACATTTTTCAAAAACGTAACTCTATTATTCAAGGCATAAAATATATTTTAACAGATATCATGTAGTTATGAAGGATAGATCCACTGAAGCAGCTGGTGGTAACTTACTATAATAATGAAGGTGGAATGCAGATGGAAAAATGCTCAAGAATATTTCCCATAAGGATCTGATGTAGAAGATTTCCATCACATGACTATTATTTGAAGGTATCAATAAAATTTAGAGAATGCTGCAAAATCTGTAACTTCTTCTTAGTACTAGGGTTAATATGACAGGAGTTATTCTTGGAAGTTGCTTTTAATAACCCTCAAGGACCTGTATACAAAGCAGGAGCCCCACCTACAACAATGAGAAAGTCCTGCAGACAATAATGAGATTTAACTTTGCAGTGTTCAGGCAGCTAAAATGTGACTATAAATCACTGCTAAGCCAATTACAGGATGTGTTGTGGTTGAATTTCAAGAACGCTGTCCAAAGCCTTAATGGTTAAAGAGAGAATAGGATTTTTCAGTTGCTAATACAAATAAATTCCATGGGCAAAACCACTCTTATGTTTCCTATATTATTTATATTTACCAACTTATTTTATATAACCTGGTTATGAATCTCTTGAATTTCTCTTAAAATTGAGTCATGACTGCTCTAAAGCAGCCATGACCTGATTTGATAGGCAATTCAAAAGAGTTTGGCATGAAGAACTCACTGAGAAGCGGATTCCTCCTATTTACATTGGAATATTTATTTTGATAACGACAGCCAGGATTACAGCTCTAATAGCTTGCTAACAAGTATTTTCTTTCTGGTTAAAAAACTCCACCAGCAACAGGTATGGTTAAATGAACTTGACGGTGACAATCCAAGGATTTAACATTTTTGAAGTGAATGAGTAGACTCTTTGGCTCAATGAATGGGATAGTGGAGAAAATCAACCCACCTTTCATAGATGACACATTCGATAATGCTGATGTTAACATTGGTCTGTTGATATCTGTTGTCTGAAAGAAGATAAATCTTGAATATAATTACAACAAACATCTAATCAATTCATACAGTCTTCACTTGCCTCAATCTTTTCAACCCTGGAGAGGATCATCTCATAAAATATTGTCCAAGGTTGAATGGGCGATCCATTCTGCATTTGTAGGGAGGTTCAGAAATAATTTAATCCTACAGCACTATTGAGCTGTAGGATTGAATTATTACTGATCCCAGTCTTTCGATTTTGTAAAATGCAGGTGTGCCAAGTGTGGCACGGGCCATTTCTAATTCGCAAGGGCCATTTTCCCAACTTAAGAAATGCTCAGCTATTGTGAAAAAGTTATGGAAACGGCGATGTTTTAAGAGAATACAGCGTGTATATGATAGTGACAGACTGTCTATCATACAAATGCTGTATTCTATTAAAAAACATCCCCATTTTCATAGTGAAGTTAAGTCACGTTTGTTGGGTCATAACAATAAAATAAAGATCACATACTCACAATACATGTTCATTGTTTTGAACATTCTTTTTAAAAAAATAAATCCGTAAACTAAACTGAAATGCACGCACAGAATCGAAAGGAGAATACATATACACAGTTTGAATAAGGAAAAAACGGAACTGGAAACAGTTACTAGAATAATATGGAATTCTGACGGGTACATCTACAGTTTTTCTGATGAACCAATTTTGTTGTTTAAATTGGGATGCTCTGTGGCTTGTTTGAAGTTACGACATAGTTTCTGGACTTCTTTTGAAAGTGAAACCTACACCACGACTGTACCATGTAGTTGTATATTACTGCATAAGGCCATACACTCATGCTATCGATGCTTGATGATCCCACTTGTGTTAAGGTAATTTGAAGATTCAAACAGGTGATCATATAGTGCACTGCTTTTTGCCAAGGTGCGGCATTTGTGGCACAGAGCTTTTCAAAACCGCGTGTGGGATGGCGCACAAGCACGATGACGCACCTCAAAATCGAAAGACTGACTGATCCTCTCTACAGATTTATTATTCAGCTCGTCCACTGTCATATTTTTGTTTATGAATAAATTTATGCATACCGGGTTGAAAGGGTTATTCATTTATCTTCCGACAGGAGCTCAAGTTGTAGCTTTTCATTCAAATTAAATACTGCATATACATTTTCACATATAAAATGCTCAAATAAACTTGTTATTAACCAGAGTTCTAGTTACATGTACTGTGCTGCAAGCAACTGTTACATGAATCCCACAGCTCTAAAAAATGTTAAAATATTCACTCAAGATCTAAGAGACGTCGCCAACTAATATCAGATATTATTTCTCTTGACAATATCTGGCACTTCATTTGATTTGACGGTTCCCAACACAATTACAAAGTCAAGTTAACCCGATCATTAAGTTAAATCTTGCCCTCTTTAGATGATTTCCAACCCAAGCATTGTTGACTAAATCTTATTTTACCAGTGAAACAGAACTTTTTTGCTGCAGGTCCACTTTTTAGGGTTCCAATGGGGAAGTTCTTTCTCTTACACCAGTGAATGACAAACAGGTTGGAGCAACCTGAGCACTCACATTTGTTGACAATGAAGCAGAAAAAGTGGCATAAACTGGTTGAGTGCTAGAAGCCCCGAGTGAAAAGTACTGGAAGCCACTTTTGTGGCTTTATAATGAATGCATTCAGTGCAGGAAATGAACAAAATTGACGGGTGTAGTTTTAAGCTCCTGTGAATTCAGAGATGGGAGTAAATTGCACCTGTAAAATGTTAGCGTATGAATTTTCGAGGGAATACTGTTACCAAACCCCTGAAACCTTTTTCCCTTTGAACTCTAATGGTATCTTCCATGCCAGTTCAATGGCAGCAATTAGAAGAGAACATATTCTTTATTTGGGGTAGACATATCAATATTTTCGACGTGCAGCCCGAGGCTGCACATTGAAAATATTGATTGCTCTACCCCACACATTTACTGAACAGCCATCCTATTTAATGACATTATGACGTATTATGTTCTTGGCCAGAACAGTGGCCGATCAGGTTCAAGGGGCTAAATGTATAAGGAATTGCTGAATTATGACAGTAACTTGCCACTGGCTGCAGAGTGCAGTTTTCTCAAAACAACACATTCATATGCCCTCACAGTATATTAGTGCTCCACAATATTTTTCAACGAGTGCATTTTTTAGTTCCTGTAAAATAGAAAACACGGGTGCTGACGAGAGCGATTGCACTCACACTCGTCTCAGCTCCAGGACTACTGTGCATTAGCTTGCTATCTGCTCAGCAGAACATTTTTCATATAATACCATTTGGTTACAATTTATTGGTGAATGGATTTGGCATTCTCCAATAAAGTGTAACAAAGCAAGTATTTATGAAGCAAAATTTTGCTAAACTTAGGCTACTTTTGCTATTTGAAAAAAATTCCGTGTTTCATATCACCACTGAAAAATAATTGAATACTCAGCCAGATAAAGCAAAATAATTAAGTCATAAAAAGTCACATAATTTCATCTATACAATCTTTAATGACAAGATCATAGAGATAAGAAACCCTAGATTTGTGATAAATCATGGCAAAGAAACAAGAAAATGATACTAAAAGTGGATTACCTCAAAAAAAATATAAGTGGCACCAATTCAAGATTATGATATTTCAGAATATGAGTAACACTTTCACCATGTGGGAGTGTATGTGTGTTAGCAGGTCTGTCCAAATTGGGTGAACAATTGTTTCCTTTGCTCACATTACTGTGGTTACAAAGCAGACAGAGAATTCTAACCAGACTGTAACTACAGAACATGGAGAGTGTATTATCACTATATCACCTGCAGAGTGAAGATTCCACTTGAGTAATAATTGTAAATTTGTTGCAAAGCATAAGAAGCACAAGCAAAGTTCCATCCAATGGAGCTCCGGGTTGCACCAAGAAGTCCATTGGATGAAACATTGCGTGTGTTTTTGTCCACATGTACAGAATTTGAAAATAATACTTTGGGTGTCAGCTCCACTCCCTGGGTGATTTAGTTACAATCCACTCTCCACATACTGTACATCATGATCTGGTTAACATTTTTGTGAACTTTCCTGCCAATAAAATTGTAGAATCTCACCTGTTGAAAATGAAATGAGAAATCATTGCATCTCACAAGCTGTTTTCATTGTTTTATCTTCATTCAGTCTTGATGTCACAATAGTTTATTTATAAAATCTTGATTCGCTGGTTTATAAGCATTTCAAGCCAATTGCAGAGACTGCTTTTGTTTTACATTACTGTATTAAGAAATATGGCAACAAATTTTTGAGTTGTGTATATTACTTGAGACAAAACAAGAATGTAGACTTTAATTGTCTTTGGTATTCATATGTTAATTCCTTCAGAACCATGATCCACTTTTTCCTTAACCTTTCTCTTGCTCTAAAAACATAAAAAGGGTTGCCTGAGAAAAAATAAGGTCTGCCCTTTTCAGGTTAGCTTAATTTCTAATTTGAATAAGCCTGTATAAGCATGCTTGAATCATATGTAAACAAGACTTCCTCATTTGAATTATTATTTATCCACATGATTGTTCTCAGGATGGGCACAATAATAACACATCATAAAATACTGCATGGTGGGAATGCAATGCATAAGTTAGCGCTAAAAAGAAGCAAGCCAGATCAGAAACCTGCATTAATTGTTTCAGTGCAAAAAAGACTCAGATTACAGAAGCTCATTTTGAAGTTTAATTAACCTTAAACCTTACATACATAAAAACACTTTTTATTACATGCCTGTTCTATGAAATCCACATCTACAGAAACACTAAACCATGCAGAAAATGAAAATCTGTTCTGCACACATGTGCAGAATAAATAGCTGACAGACTATTTTTATAAAAGTGAAATTTCACTGAAATTTTCTATAAATTGTGCACCCCAATTACAATTTGAATCACTAGCGTCAACTAAAAATTGTCCCATGAGTTCCAATGTGTTCTATGTAACAGTAGGCACATAGAACACATTGGAACTCAGGGGATGAAATAGTAACACAGGTTCCCCCCTTGATTGGGAATAAAATGTGTTCTTTTTGTTGATAGTTGTCAAATGAATTGCTGAGTGTCCTTCTAATAATTGTTTTCATAGAGATGAAGGCATGTAATAAACACAGAATGACATGTGTGTGTGAATGGGTTAATCAATTGTGCCATCGTGGAAGGATAAAACTCGAGGCCTGCAGCCTCTTATTCTATTCTTCCTGGCTGGCACTCGTGCCATATCGATTAACCCATTCACAAGCACATCGTTCTGTGTATTTATGAACAAAGACTTTTGTCTATACCTTTACATAACTAAAACAGACAAATCTTCCCAGAGTATATTATACAAAAACTGTAATTCAAATTTTGTTATTCATTCAATTTCCACCTCCAAAATACAGCTCTTCAAGCCCATTTCATTGAGTCATAAGTCATGCTTTTTAACCAAAAGAAGTTATTTATTTTTGCTAGTTGAAGAAAATATATTGCAAGTGCCATCTACGAGTTGGGTGTGGTGAAGTGCTGTTCATGAGGGCTCCTTCCAACAGTTGCATGTAGTCACAAAACTGCATTCCATCAGCAAAGGCAAAAGTAACACTAAATGTCTATCATAATTTTAACATCCATATAATGGAACTCTATTAATTGAATAGCAACACTGTCAGTAAAAACAAGAGATTGCACTAGATGTGCTGGAAAACCCCCCACTGATGGAAAGTTCAGGGATGAGGTTCTGTTTGAACGGATAAATGAATGGACAATGAACAGACAACAAATGAATGAATGAACAGATGGACTGCGCCTTTGGACTTTTATCATTGTGATATGTGCGCTATATAAATTTTATTATTATTATTACTATGTAATCCAATATACTCCCAATCTCTTCGATAGTGTGGGTATAAATATTCAATCGACAGGTGTATTCAACTAACATGAATTCAACCATTTTCCTCTTCTGGTGATAAACTAATCATTTATTCTATTATATCTAGTTTTACAGAGCTCATGGAGCTCTGTCAAAGAGATATAATACATTAAATACTTATATTGGAAATACTGAGGCCAAAGACATATTTAAACTTTAGTCATTGTCACATAAATTCTTTTTTATTCAATTAAAGAGGTTCTCTATAACCTGTATGTAATGAAAAAGGTCAATTTGTGCTGATGTCTAAACACTCTGAAGGAATCCTGATTGGGCTGATATTCTGGCCATTCTTAACTGGCTGAGTGCTGAAAGCCTGTATTTGGGCTTTATTCAGAAGCGCAGGTGCCGAAACTTAATGACTTCATATTCAGTGGACGTGCTTAATATTATTTTTGAATTGAAATTATTTAGTCTTTGAGGATTTGTCTTGTTATAATTTATGGGAGAGTGCCACTTGGCATTCTCCCATAAACTGTATCAAGGCAAAGAGGTGTGGACAAATTTGGATGACCAAAAATAAAATAATTTAGCACTATACCAGTTAAAGAATATGTTCTTTGGTAAACAGTGAAAGACAACCAATAAAAACTGAAAAATGCTCTTCACAGAAGATGAAAAATATAGTTGGATTATTTCACTCACCTCATTTTTTGTACTATCAGCTAAATCAAAATCAATTTTTCTCCTCGCATCTGTACAAAAATAGGACTTTTCTTAGTAAATAAAGTTATGGAGATTATTAGATGACAAAGGAAGAAAGAACAGAATATACATTCAAATGTAAGTGGTTTTCAACCCTTCAAAATCGAGACATTTGTGAACAATTATCTTTGCATCACAACCTGCCAAATTTAAGGCTCAACACTGTTTTCTAGTCAAGACTATGCTGTCCAGTTGGCAGCCAAAACTTCACTAGAAAGCACTGTGAATAAAGCTCTTTGTCCATTTTGACACTGCAGGCTCTTACCGTATTTATCCTGGAATTTAAAAAAAAAATTTACTATACTTTTAATTAGAGACTAAAAAATTTAGTAAAGCCTTTCAAGAAGTGTGGACCAACTTCTCTGTAAGTCATATTCCAGTTTGTTATTTCTGCATGTTGCAAGCAGTTTAAAAGTAGATATAAATTATATGATTATAGTCCATGTTAAAGTTTACAAGCAAAAGACTAGATTAGAAAACTGTAGAAATATTCTGAACATCCAATCACAATTATATTCTTAAAAGACAGCAACAATATCTACTAAAATAATTATGAAATTTACATATTCTCAGAGAATGCATTTCCTGCGCACAATGCAATTTGGGATCATGCACATTGTTTATATATAGAATATACCCACAGAAGCTTGGTGTACCAAATGTTCACCATGAGTGGTTAAGTGGTGTTAACCATGAACCTTTGGCATTTGGTTAACACCACTTCACCACAAGTGGTGAACATTTGGTACACCAAGCTACTTTGGGTATATTTTTTTTATACCATGATCGTCAGATTATTAAGAGTTGCTATCGGTCATGATTAGTCATGGTGCATAAATATGTGACCTTAAACACCAATAAATAAATAAATAAATAAGAGTTGCTATTATTTTTTCTCGATTTTACTGAGCAGGAGCCGTACATACGTGCGAACTTGCTTTTGTTTACATGAGGATTGGTGGGCGGTATTTCCGCTGTCAATTTTATCACCAAAACGAGATAGAAAAAGAAGCAGGGCCTTTTTCATTTTAATAACATAATAACATACTGTTTCGAGTTATGGATGCTTTATTAACGCCAAGACAATGCATGTTTGTTAATTTTTGGTATTTTATGGGGTAAACACATTTAAAAACGTAATAAATAATTGCCACTTTCACTTCACTCTTTGCAAGGCGACGTGCGATAAATTTAGGCAAGTTTGCATTCAGGTCGACGTCATAAATGTCAACTTGGATGTAGTTCCACTGTAGGTGTAAATTTTAACTATTGAAATCCCATTGCTGGCGTGTTCACCACCGTTGGTGTATAAAGCAAAAATTTATGACATAGGCTTTTCATATATAGCAGAATAGGTAATCATGGTATAAAAATAATTTTCACTTCAAATAGTGTATTCTCACAAATCTAACAGAATATGCTACAACGTGTAAATGTGTTTATGACCTACACTGTTATGTTGATTTTAGTTTTTACATGTTATTGATAATGTACAGTGAACCAGCAGTGTAGCCGATAGTATTATCACAATCAAGATGAATCAACTTTAATTTCAGTTCTCTTATGGGGAGTTTCTCTTAGAGACAAAGACATGAATATGACATGTTTGGAGGAAAGGACTACCACCACACTTATTTGAGCCCAATTAATTCAGAATCAATAAGAGCTGGACTGTCGTCTGGTGCATACCCTCACGTGGTGTACCGCCTAGTGTGGGCATACCTATGACCAACAAATATTATTTATGAATATTCTCGTACAGACTGACAGACGGATGCACAGATGGGCAGACACAATCCAGCATACCCCCTCTCCCCATTTTCTCCGAATGTTTTCAACAATTTCCAACAATTTCTCAAAAGGTATGGTAAATTGTTTGGTGTTTGGAAGTTTTATGCAATGAGGCAGAAGCCTTTGTCATAGGCAAACTGCACGCCATATTTCACTGAAATCTGATAACCCTAATCCAGTATACCACCACCACCACCCCCCCTCCCCCCTCCCATTTTCTTCGAAAGTTTTCAACAATTTCCAAGTCAAAAGGTATGGTAAATTGTTTGGTATTTGGAAGTTTTATGCAATGAGGCAGAAGTCTTTGTCATAGGCAAACTGTATGCCACATTTGACTGAAATCCGATAACCCAAACCTGAGATACAGGCTGAACAGACAAATAATGTCTATTTCCTACAATTTCTAAGTCAACAAGTAATAAAAAAAAAAAAAAAATAACTAGTGTGGGCATTGTGGGCATACCTATGACCAACAAATATTATAGAAAATTAAAAAAATTATAGTAATTTATATATTTTTTATACTTACCAATGACTCAGACATAGCTGGTGCTAACTCTTAAAAATCTAGGGCCAAACACAAATTTTGCCTCCCAATCCCCAAAATTTGCATCTAAAACCGAAAAAATCATGTCCTAAATGGTCCTCCATACTTTCCCTCCACTGCGCTTGCGCAGTGTCAAGGAGGTCTCGAAATTGGCACCAATTATCATTCTTACAAGCAGTGCCTGGTCAGCACTATGTACTCAGCGGGGAGGTATGAGTTCCCAACTCCTGGGAGGGCCATCCCCGTCTGGGTCATCGGTAAGTATAAAAAATATATAAATTATTATAAATTTTTTAACATTTTTATACTGTACCAATGACCCAGACATAGCTGAATAGTAAAAAGGCTGGAGGGCCTTGGACATAGAGGAAAATCCAATAAGCTCAACTATATAAAATAGAGTCATCCCCTCGAGGAGAAAAGGAGTATTAGGCTTTACATGTATCTTTCTTATTTTATGATAAATTAGAAAGACACAACACCCTCCATAATTGAGCATAATAACATTCATGTTCTCTATTAACATCCAGTATAACCCTTTATACTAATTATTTTTAAAGTAAGCCAATAAATAAAGTTAGTCCAGAGAATTGAGACTCTTTATACTCTTTTAAAAGTGTCCGAGGATTGTATATTAACACCCGTTTGACACGTGACATATACAAATGCTTCACACCGAGCTACACTTTAAAAATATGACATGAATGAATTTTTAAACATTAACTTTACACTTTAAAACCATCCCGGTAACGACTCAGAATTACTGACTCCGGAGGCGGTATCCCCTTGCTTTTCACTATAAAGCAGGTGACCTAAGGGAACACCCTCCCCCCCACCCTTCCCCTTGGTCAAATAGCCCAGAGCGAAGAGGGCAGCAGGACGGAGTCACTGCCGGAACAGAATGCCTGCATAACTATAGTTGCAACTGTTTAGTGGACGACATTCTGAGCAACAGATAACGGACCTAAACAATGCAGGTCTCCAGAAATGGACTCAATATTTCTGAGATAAAAATTCGTGAATGTGGATGGCTGAGACCAATATGCAGCCTTCGTTAAATCTGTAATAGCAACACTATTTGCGTAAGCCCAAGATGTAGAAAGAGCTCTTACTTCATGAGCCGAAATCTTAAGCACAGACTGCTGAGTTGAAGATAGATTAGAATAAGCAGTACGGATAGTTAATTGAATCCATCTAGCAATAGAATGGACCGTAATGTCCTTTCTATTAGGCATCAGAGACAGAAAGAAGTGTTTTCGTCCCTTTCTGATAAACTGAGATCTTTGTTTATAAATACGTAAAGCTCCAACCGGACAGAGTAAAGGCCTATGCCCGTCTGAAGACGGAAGGGCCTTAATAACAATAGGTTCCGGATATTTATTAGGAGCCTGATTCTTAGCCAAAAATCCAACATTAGTAGTAAAGGTAATAGTGTTCCCGACACTACGATAGTGAGAATCGTCCACCGATAGTGCATGAAGCTCACTGACTCTTCTAGCAGAAGAGAAAGCTAAGAGAAATGTTGTCTTATAAGACAAGAATTTGAAATCTACTGTCTCAAGAGGCTCAAATGGCTTTTCTTTTAGTTTAAGAAGAACCCAAGCTAAATTCCATTTAGGAATTAATCTAAGGGTTCTAGGTCTATTTATCGAGAAGTTTCTAACTAATTTAGATAAAGAGACATTAGATCCAATTTGTAAACTATCATGGCGTGCATAGGTATCAGATAACATAGACCTATAACCTTTAATAGTAACAGGCTGCAGTTTGATCTCGTCAAACAAGTATACTAGAAAGTTTGCAATGTCTGGTATGGAGGGATCAAAAATATCAACAGAATGATCCCTACACCAACGACGAAAGACCTTCCACTTAGCCACCTAGTTTAGCGAAGAGGAGGTCCTCCTACAGTTAGAAATCGCGTCCACTGCTCGTCCTGTAAAATGCTTGCCGTGCAAGAAGGACTGCACAACGGAAATACATGAAGGCTGAGACCTTGCGGGTTGTGATGAAGTTGACGCGATTTCCCCTGCAAAAGAAGATCCTCTCGTGGAGGAAGTTTTCGCGGTAAGTCCCACAGCAGACACCTGAGTAGATTTATCCACGGTCTCTGTGGAGACAGAGATGCTAACAACAGAATTTTGCATTGTGATTGTTTTACCTTTAGCAATATTTGCTGAATCAACGACGCTGGAGGATACGCATATCCTATCATTCCGTCCCACAAGATCGATAGAGCGTCTACTGCATATGCTCGGGGATCCAGACATGGTGACACATACGTCTGCAACTGATTGTTGAGTTGTGTCGCAAATAAGTCTATCATTGGCCGCTCCCATTGGTAGCAAATCTGATTGAATACCTGTTTGTTGAGAGTCCATTCTCACGGCAACAAGCGACCCTTCTGTGAAAGGGAGTCTGCTAATACATTCAGACGACCCGGAATATGATGGACCGAAAGCAGAACTTGGTGTTCTAGAACAAACAGAAGGATTCTTTCCGTTAAATTGAATAACGGAACGGAATGAGTGCCTCCCTGGTTCCAGATATACGCTACTACTGTCGTATTGTCGGACAGGATTTGGATATGTGCTTTCTGAATAATGTTCATCCAATGACGTAGTGCAAGCCAAATTGACATCATTTCCTTGATGTTTATGTGCTTGCCTAGAAACTGCGGATCCCAAAGACCCTGGCACTTCGAATCCGTTGGGATCAATGTTGCACCCCAACCTGTTTGACTGGCATCCGTCATAATCGTAAAACTCGGATCCAGCAACTGCAGTGGAACTCCCTGAGTCAACCACTGAATGTTTGCCCAAGTCTGAATCTCTTGTTTCACTTGATTTGACAAGAGAACGTCTATATCGAGCGAATGAATCTTTACACTCCAATTCTGAGTCAAGAAAATTTGGAGACGACGAGTGCATAACCGCCCCATTGGAATGAGATCCACAGCAGATCCGCACAGACCTATCAGTCTCATGAACTCTCTCCCTGTGACTTTGACTGAGTGAAGACAATAGCGAGCGTAACAACTGATTAATTTCGCTCTAGTTAACGGCAGACAAACGAGATTGTTGTGCGTCTCGAAGCTCATTCCCAGATGAGTGAATGACTTGGACGGCACCTGATCCGACTTCTCCTCGTTTATTATAAAACCGAGATGTCGGAGTAATGGAAGCAGATTCTGCACATCGTTCTGAAGCGTTAACTCGTTGCCGTACCTCTGAAGAATGTCGTCCAGGTAGGCCGACGTTACCGCAGACGAATGAGCTCGGAAATGTATCATTACCGAGTTCATTATTCGAGTGAAAGCCCAGGGCACTAGGTTCAAACCAAAGCACATCGCTCAGAACTGATATACAACTCCTAGGACTGCGAAGCGTAGATACTTTCTGAATGTCGGATGTACCATGACGTGAAAGTACGCATCTTTGAGATCTATGCTTGTAGCATAGTCGTTCACCCGAATACTTGCTCTGACTGATCGAATTGTCTCCATATAGAACTTCGGAGCGACGATCAGCTTGTTTATCCAGCTCAGATCTATGACTGGATGAAACGAGACATCTGGTTTCGGAACCAGAAACAGATGGCTGTAGAAACCCGGTGATTCCTGGTCTTCTACGACCCCTACTGCGTTCTTCGTCAGAAGAGACTGTACTTCTGATAAAAGAGCATCTCTTTTCTGCGGATTTGACGAAAGCGGAGTCCATTTTGGACTTCGAGTTAATGGAGGCTTTCGTTTGAAGGATATTCTTAGTCCTTCCGAAATTACCCCTCGGACCCAGGGGTCGTCCGTAATTGACGCCCACTCGTTTATAAAACTCGATAATGTTCCGCCTACCGGAACATGATAGAGGTTCAAACCATCACCTCCTGGACCTGCGAGGCTTGCGGAAGGAGAAACTACGTCCCCCACGACCCGCACCTCGTCCCGTCAACCTAGGGACGTCTGACCGGTTGTCTCGGCCAGAATAACGTCCCGCACGTGAGTCGCTGCCTTGACGGTCTCTAGAATAAGACCTAGAGGACATATAAGAACCTCTATAGGAACTTCTCTTGGGCGTACTTGTTCCAGAAGTGCCTGTCTTACTCTTTTCTGCTGTATCCGACTTTTTGGAAGCGGATTTGAATAGCAGAGAATCCGAAGCTTTCTTAGTTATCTTATCATAGATTGCTGAAAGCTTGCCGTCGAAGACCAAAGCGACTCTGAGAGAGTTCTTCACCTTACTATCCACTATGTAGCTAGGGCTGTGTCACGTCTAACCAACTCCAGGTTTGCCACTGAAAGGGCAGAGTTATACGTGGAATAAGCTACTGCCCTTGAAAGAAGTCTTAATGAGGATTGTATATCCTGGAATTCTTTCCTTTGAAGACGTAATGATAACGCCTTAGTAAGGTGGTCTGCGTATGATAAAGCGTCGAAATTAACTCTGTTAGACATTATTGTCGTTTCCAATGTCGTGGTTGGAATTGACATAGATGACGGTATAGACAATTCCAAGTCTTCAGCCTCGTCGTCTAGACGCAGAGGAACTCTCGGTATGCCCTGTCCTGCCGTTTCGAATTTATTCCTTGAATTGATGAAAGGCAGATTTAGAGCATTTGCAGACAAGAAACCAGACTTGCCTGTTTTGGTAGCAAGCTAAAATATAGCATCGTTCAATAATTCAAATGTTCTTGTGACATTATTGGACTGTGTCGGAAACTCAGGGACGATGTCCCTGAACCGATCAAAAAATTCTGTGTCCAATGACGCTATCAGTCTCTTATCCGGCATCGCAGCATTCTGGTCCGACGGAACAACCTCTGGAAGATAATGCCGGATGAAATCTACAGCAGCTTTATGTTGTTCCGAAAGGGAAATCCTCTGAATCCCTTTCGCCATCCTGTCGGACCCTATGAAGTTCTCGGTCGTCCGTACCTGATGCTTCAGCAGAGCGTACCAACCCAGCGTCGTCGTATAATTCCTGATCCGACAGAGATTCTGTCATTTGCTGGGATGCTGCGATAAGTTGTGCTATTTGGGATAGCACGTCCGGCACTGAGGCCTGTGGAGTAGCGGTCTTACGTTGCTTTGCCGCTGGAAGCTCCGTGTACGTTGACTCCTGCATACTTCTCTTATGCGAACGTCCGGAGTCTACAGGCCTCGTGTCCCTGGCTACCGGATGGCGTGACCTGGTCGCCGTGGAATCCCTGATTGGCGAAGCTGGCTGGAAATCCGTGGTCACGTAGCCAAGGTGCGGTCGTGTGCACTGCCGTGAGGATGAGGAAGCCTTATCGACAGTCTCTCCGGACTGTCTATATAACGGAGCGTCCCGAGCGGCGGACGTATGCACCGAATGCGAAACGTTTTGTACCACAACATCTGGTCCCAGATGTTGTTGTACGAGAGAGGGAACTCTCTCGCTCGCAGCACAGATGGACCTGGACGGGCTAGGAACCGGACTAATAGGCTTCCTCCGTTCTCTCCTCTGATCCGTCGTCACTGGGTGTGCACTTTGTCTTATTATAGTGCTCGCATCTCCCAAATCTCCTTCCTGGACCGCAACGGACGAACCCGGCTGCCGAACCATTCGATGAATGGATGCTACACCGGGCGAGCTAGTGGATGCCAACGCCATCGATCCTACTAGGGACCTCTTAGGCAATTGACGTATTTCCATGAGCACTTTTGCCGCTAGCTCTTCATTTAACTGTGACGACGGAGGCACACTTTTGGAAGACATCATGGAAACATCACCCTGTTCTTGTTCCTCTGAAATAGAGATTGAAAAACTAGAGTGATTCTGCGGAGAAAGGACCGGCATGGCCTTTTCCCCGCTAACAACATACCGCGACACACGTTTCCAATGTTTGTCATCCCAATTGACACATACTGAACAGGAGTTAGTGCAAGTACACTGACTACAATTAATACAATGATTATAAAAGTCAGAGGAAGATTTCCTCTTATTACAATTTGAACAATATCCTTTCATTGTGAAAAGAATACAAAAAGTCCTAGTACTCGCACCAACCCCTGAAAACAAAGATACATAATAACATGATCCATTAACATAGAAAAAATAATTGAAATCCAAAAAAATTTTTGGAAAAAATATTTTTTCAGAAAAGCCCAAGTTTCTGAAAAGTAACGTTGAGCCCCAATGGATCCCAAAAAACCTAAGTGTGGACAAAAATTTTAAAAATATTTTAAAAAATTAATGAAACACTTACGTATAATAATCATGTATCTTGTTATGATTAAGCTAATACAAAGACAAGAAATCCCCCTCCACAGAGACTGTTGTCAATGTCAACAAGAAGTGTATAAACACAGAAACATGACTCCAGGCACTGATAACCATGGCCCGAAATCAGTTACCAATAACACACTATCTGATGCAAAACTGAGACTTCCAGGGAAGAAACTGCAGAACATCAGATGGTAGATGCAGAACACTATGCCTAAACACCCATGGGTGAGGATGTAAACATGGGGAAAAGAACAGAATTCATTCTGTTACCCAGCTAAAACTCCCAAGAAACTTTAGTAATAATATTACAGAAAATAAGCCAAAAGCACGGGAGAATAGCAAGGGGGGACTTAAAGGAAAGGGAGAGAGGAAACACTGAACAAGCAGTGTAACTTTATAGCAAGAATGACAACAACAGGCCCATGCCTCGAAATTAGGCAACATAACATAATTTCGTAAAAAATTTTTAAGTTACAGCCCTGATTATTTCCTGCCACTCATTTTTCCTCTCCTCCTTCTATTTCCTCTTTAGATCCACCATTTCTCTAATATTTATGTGTCTGGCATCATTTAAACTGAGATTTACAAGCACAAATATCAGTCAGATGTGAACTGATGAAGGGCCAAACAAAGAATGATAATTGGCGCCAATTTCGAGACCTCCTTGACACTGCGCATGCGCAAAGGGAGGGAAATTATGGAGGACCATTTAGGACATGATTTTTTCAGTTTTAGATGTAAATTTTGGGGATTGGGGGGCAAAATTTGTGTTTGGCCCTAGATTTTTAAGAGTTAGCACCAGCTATGTCTGGGTCATTGGTACAGTATAAAAATATAATAATTTACTTAAGTTGTGAATATTCTCGGACGGACTCACGCACGGACGGATGCATGTAATCCAGTATACCCCCATTTTCTGCGAAAGTGGGGCGTGTAATTACAGAAATGAAAAGTGCTAGTGGTGTTGCAGGGGACTGAGGGTTGGGTTTTCTTCATTTCCCTCTGCAAGTTGATCTCTTTTCAGTTGGCTGTTTGAAAATGATAGAATACACAGTGCATCGGGTGGAGTGTTGTGGCTTATTGGTTAAGATTTGGATTGAAAGATTGATGGATTGATCCTGACCTGTTCCATCTGTGCCATGTCCTTAGGTAAGACACTTAATCTAGAGTCCACATGTGATGACACTGTGTAAGATATACTGCATGTCAATTGTGCACTTGCCTTCAGCCGCTGCTAAATCTGACTGTGCAGAGTTAGTAAAATATCAGATATGGCTATTGAAAGTGTCACTAAACTCCAATTAAAAAAAAAACATGTGTAGGAATACAAAAATCAAGTTCACAAAATGTTGCCATATATCAATGAACTGAAAACTCTCTTTACAATATCAGTCCAATACTTAATTAACCCACCATTCAGATGTGATTTATTTCCACATATAATCAACTATTGTACTGCTAGTTTTGTTTTTACCCATACTCTATGGGTGTGTATATGATCCTATGTGAGAAACTGTTGCGTAATTACTATAAGTTCCAAAAGTAATTAATTCATTAAGCATAGCTTTGTTTTTTCCTGGAAATGCACAGCTTTTGGAATGTTGGTTCGAGTATTCTGTTTTGCAAAAATTTAGTTTTTGATTTTATAATTTCTTTTACCCCAAAATATTTTTTCAAAACTTTGTTTACCAAAAGTGCAAACTGTTCCACCATATTAAATGAATATGTCATGCAATGAGAACAAAAACACAACTGTCTCTTGTTTTTCCTTTATTGATAACACTTGTGCCTGACTGATTCTGAAACTTTGGGTTATGCTTAATCACAGTGCTCAGCCTTCCACAAGACATAACATACCTTATTTGTTAAATTTCAACTCAATATGGTAATGTGGAAGACAAGAAAAATGATACTTTTTTTCTTGAATTACATGATGAAAAGAATTTTTATCATCAGGGATGTAAGTGGTAGACAAATGTAAAACGTCCATCTCTGTGAGACTGAAAAGCTTTCTTTCCAGATGAACCTGTCCTAACTTACACGATTCTGTCATTACCCTAGTGCCCACTTCCCTGCAATAAAATTTATGATGACCTATACTTCATATGATCACCATAAAAGATACAAAGAATTCCAGTGCTTCATTTCTGTCAAAATAAGGAAAGTAAAAATACTGTACCTAAAATCAATAACTTCTTGCACACTGTGGCAGACATTCCTACAAAGGACGGAATCACTTGCCACTACAAAAAGTATGATTTGGCCATATTAGCAAATTTTTCAAAGTAACTTAAATAAACAGTTTGACCAATGATTTCTTTATTGAAATTTTCATGAATTTTTCATCAAATCTACTCAAGGTTGCTTCACTGCAGCCATGACTATATTTGATAAAAATATTGAAAATAACTTGTACAATAATTACAGGAAACATTTAGGGATAGAAACGACAGCCAAGTAAATTTGCAGAAATTACTTAACCCTTTACCTAACGTAACGGCAAAACCGGCCAGCGCTATTCTCAAAAGTCGCCAATTAATTTTCACTATATTTTGTCTCGAAAACATAGGTTATGACCCCTCGTTGGAACGAGCTCGTCGAGCTCGTTCCAACGAGGGGTCATAACCTATGTTTTTGAGACAAAAAATGAAAAATATCAGTTATTCAAGAATTATTTTTGCAAGTGTCGTCTGCTTTTCATGTTAGGTAAAGGGTTAACTGGTAGAGTGCTGGAAGCCCATATTTGGGCTTTATTCTCAAGCATGGGTACTGCAACTTAAAGGCCTCAAATTCAAGTGCTAGGGGGCGCGGTGGCTCAGTTGGTAGAGGTGCAGGCTGCAAGCCGAGAGGTCCTCGGTTCGAATCCCACCTGCGGCAACCACGTTGTGTCCTTGGGCAAGACACTTCACCCCGATTACCTACATGGGGGCATGATGACGCTGTGTACTGAGGCGTACTGCACTTCGATGGTGCACATGTCTTCAACCAATCTAACCCTGCCTGTGCTGCGGTGCAGAGTTCAGAGTTACGATGTTGGGGAGCTGACAGCTGCTCGTTGTTACTCGGTGGTTCTCTCCGGGTACTCCGGCTTCCTCCACCCGTAAAACTGTCACGGTCACGGTCACGATTAGCCATTGTGCATAAGTATGTGACCTTAAACATCAATAAATAAATAAATAAATTCAAGTGCTGTGCTTAGTATTTTCTTTGAGGTGATGTTATTTAGTCTGTTATGATTTGCTTTGTTACAATTTATAGGAGAGTGCCTGTGGGCAGTCTCCTATAACTTGTAACAAGGCAAACACATGTGAACAAATTTTGATGGCCAAAAATAATTTAGCACTTTACCAGTTAATTAAAATTCTCACATTTTTTAAGACACATTTGTGAAACTTATGTTTCTTAAAAAATAAAACAACACAGAGTGAAACTGTTGGTTGACAGATATTTAATTTCTACATACGGGTTTAAACCGAGTAACAATCTGTAAGTGAATTTAAGTCTCAAGTGTAAAGCACGAGTGACTTTAAAATCATTTACAGATTGTCACGAGGTTTTTAACACATTTATAACACCCCAAGCATCCCGAGGAATGCAGCGAGAGCATGTCTAATTAAAAAAAAGCATGTCCAGATAAACCATTAATCAAATCCGTCATTAATCCAGGGCTCGCCAATGCATTTGTGTAGTAAAACAATTGTTGCTTAAAAATATAGCATGTTTTAACTGGTTGAGTGCTAGAAGCCACTATCAGGGCTTTGAAAAACATGAGGATACTAGAGCAAAAGCCAATGTTTGCCTTGCTCATGTTTCATACTCAGTCAAACACAAATAATATTTTGTTTATAAAAATTTATTTTATCAGAAATTATTGAAGAGTGCCTGAGGGCACTCTTCAATAATTTCTAATAAAACAAATTTTGATGAACAAATTCAGTCCCTCAAAAATAATGTAGCCCTCAACCAGTTAATGACAATTTTGCTGATTTCTCTGATATTGAGGAATTCTCAAATGATTACGACATTGAATCAATCAATCATTAAGATTTAAATTAAGTATGTTCATAACATATACATTAAGAGTATTTCCTTAGTTTATTGTCAAATTGAGTCATGGCTGCTTAGAAGCAGCCATGACTTAATTTGACAATAAACAAGAGCAATAATGAATCCTTGGAAATCATCGGGTAAAGGGTTAATTACTAAATTGCCAACTTCTTTGTCTCTTTCCTATTATTCATTTGGGAGCACGGTGGCTCAGTAGGTAGAGGTGCAGGCTGCAAGCCAAGAGGTCCTCGGTTCGAATCCCACCTGCGGCAACCGCGTTGTGTCCTTGGGCAAGACACTTCATCTCCATTGCCCGCATGGGGGCACGATGACGCCGTGTACTAAGGCGTACTGCACGTCGATGGTACGCATGTCTTCAACCAATCTAACCCTGCCTGTGCTGCGGTGCGGAGTTACGATGTTGGGGAGCTGGCAGCTGCTCGTCGTTGCTCGGTGGTTCTCTCCGGGTACTCCGGCTTCCTCCACCCGTAAAACTGTCACGGTCATGATTAGCCATTCTGCATAAATATGTGACCTTAAACATCAATAAATAAATAAATATATTATTCATTTCTCTATTCATTTGTAGCATTGCTGAACTGAAAGACAAAAGCTTGTTACTTACAACACTGTAAGTGGACAAAGAGTCTTCTTATGGATCTGTATGTAAAATACAGACGTCTGATTCCAGTGATATTATTGGCCTAGGGATGCTTGGGGTGTTATAAAAATTTGTATAAAATGGTCTTTTAACTTTTAAAAACAATTTTCATGCAAATATATAGCAATCAAATTTCTGCAGTTTGGAATGAATTCACTGAAATTAGCAAATTTGCTGAATATCTTACCCCTGATTAACATTTACGCCACAGCCCACATCTGAGCACATTCTGTGCTCTGGTAAGCAGTGCTAGGAAGTTGAAATTAATGAATGGAAATAAAATGTTGCAGCCATTCAATTCAGGGCAGCAGTATTAATGTGTCTATTTTACTAGTTGTCTTTGTTACACTCTGCCTCTCCTTGGGCCTGCCTGTTTTCAAACAGCAAAAATAACAGCAGTAGGGTATATAAAATAAATTCTATGCCACATCTCAGGCCTACGTGGGTTTTATGTCATGATAGGTCTGGGTGTGGCATAGAAATGATTAGAAATATCCTGCAGTTGATAATTTAGAAAGATAAGAAAAAGTATATCTCAGTTACAAATGGGGTGCATCAAGGGAGAGTCCATGTTATTATGCACCAGAGATAAAGAACTGGAATGTTCCTAGCATCATCTATTTTTTATATAATCAAACATGCAACTACTGCTGATATCAATCTCTCCCAAATCCACCTGGATTTATCCCTCAATCAAGCATCAAATTCGCTTACACGTGAAAAATTCCATTTTAAAATATTCATTGTTGCAAATTATTGACATGCGAGGCAAAGCACAACACATTTTGGCAGTGTATGTTATCATAAACAAACATGAAATTTAATTTCAAACAATGGTGATATGAACTCGCACAACATTCAAAAAACAAAATGAACTGAAAGTTAGGAATATGGAATAAAATGCACTGCCAATGATCGATTCCACCAAAAAAGATGGAATGGAGTATGGAATCCAAAATGTAACAGAAAGTTGGATATCTTACCAAAGTGAGAAATCTAAATCCTTGTACAATCAAAAGAATTTTTTTATACATAAGTAAAAAGAAATTTTCAAAATTCAATTGTCACAAACATTTTATTTTTTAAATATAGCATGGTATGATGATAAGTATGATTTTAGGAATTTTGCACTGCTGCTGGATACTGCATCAAACTCTTAATAAGATGAGGGTAATGTACATACCATGTGTTGTGTCTTCATCATCCGAGAGGAAACGTGGAGTATTTAAAGGTTTCTTTATATTGATATGCATATCATCCTAGAAAAAATGTAAGCCCATGCAGGTTCAAAGCATACAAACAGAAAGCAATTAAGACAATTATTCATTATGAAGAAGCCAGAAGCTATATTAACATTCAAGCTATTAATATTAACAATTAAACCTGTTACATGTGTCTGACTCAAACTACTAGTACAGATAATAGCATCAATATGTCAACCTATAACGTAATGTCGCAGGTGTAAAAATCAGGGGTTTTTGGGTCAGTGTTTAGATTTAATTTAGATACAGTGGGAGCATGTTAATTGGATAGCCACTTTGCCAGATAAGATTATTCAATTAACAGGAGAAGACAATTAACAGGAACTGTGTCATTTTCTAATCTTCTAGTAATAAACTGAGCAATTATTCTATTATATCTTGTTTGACATAGCTCAACAGGATCTGTCAAACAAGATATAATATATTAAATGTCAATACTGATGTACATGTATTGAGGGCAAAAAATGCCTATAAATGTGGGCAATTTGAAGGATGTCGGAGTAATTTTTCGACAGATTTCATGATGCTTTTTTATTCCATCAACAAAAGTTTACTCTATAACCTATATGCAGTTAACAGGTCAAATTTGTACTGAAGGTATGGCAAATGGTTTTGTGTTTGTAAGTTATATACAATTAACAGGGTTATTCAAATAGAAGATATACAATTAAGTGGGCTCCACTGTACTATATTATCTCCTAAGTCAAAAGTAAAACTGTAATGAATCTGTTAGATAAACAAGGGCAACGCAAAGCGTGGGCCACTGCACCGACCCATATGCAAGTTCAAAGTAACCTTGAAGGTATTGTGGGACAGAAAAATTTTCTATGTGGAAAGAGTGAAAAAAGGTCCATAACTCTGGGAAAATTAATTGGATGGAACCCATTCCTTGTGCATATCCGTTACCCATGCAGATCTATCAGCGTATCAAAGGAGATCCAAAACTGAGCGATGGCTTTGAAACTACAATGCAAAACATTTGTACGGACAGATGGATGCCCAGATGGATGGATGGACGGATGGATGGACAGATGGACAGACAGAGGGTTTCACTAGATATATATCCCTAAATCCTCCTTCAGAGGTCTGGGGCGTCATAAATCAGGGTTAACAAAGATAAAGCAGAAGTACTAAAGATAAATAAAGCAGGGGTAACAAATGTGATGTTACTGAAAACTGCATTGTATTACCAGAAACTGTGCAAGGGTATCACTTAACAGCATTAGACATTTTTCTTATTTATTTGGTAATGTTTAACGTTACTTTCAGCATCTATGGCTATATCATAGGTACAGCACTTTGATCACAAAGAGATATCTTGACTGCATAGGCAGTCAAGACTTGTCTAGAAACAACTGCAAAGTCATACGTTGTAGACTGTCAAAATGCAGCAAAATATATAAAAATCCCCATGCCTTTAACCCTTTACCCAATGCAGACGATATCAAAATTTATTATTTTAAATATCAATTTTTTAAATTTTGCTAAAAATTTCAACAACACCATATCATGTTACCCCTCATCAGAATGAGCTCAATAAGCTCGTTCCAATGAGGGGTCACATGATATGGTTTTGTTGAAATATTTTGAAAAATTAAATTTTTCCAACTGCTCAATTTACATATTACGCAGACGGATTTGGGTGATTCATTAGGTAAAGGGTTAATGGTTAATTAGCACACAAGGTAGCACATGAGATATCAGAAAATATGAGATCTCTACCCATTATAAAGGAACGAAAATCTTAACACCTGTGGCATTATGTAAATATTATATATATCAGCCAAGAACAAAAATAAAAAGAATGTAATCATCATATCAATACCTCAATCCATTCACTCTGGGTTTCACAATGTAACGTGGTATATTTATATTTATTTTAAAACAATTTTCACAAAACCATATCATGCGCCCACTCATTGGAATGAGCTCATTGAGCTGGTTCCAATGAGGGGGTTTCACAATGATAAGGTTTTGTAAAAGACAGACAGATGCCTCCACTTACAAAATAGGTTTTTCAGAAAAAAACTAACCCTTACTGTGCCCTGACCCTTTCTCAAAATTGATCCAGCAAGAGATTAATCAGAACTGTTATCGATCCCCTGTAGTTACATAAATAAAATCAAATACATGAGTTGTACAATATAGGCACATAATTAAATTTTATTAGTCACATAAAAATATGGAATCACACACTTTATGGTCAATACCAACAAAAAACAAAACCTTACACAAACCACTTTTTGTGGATGTGTATACAAGCAGAAAAAGCTGAAAACAATATACATCCTCCTAAAGTTGGAGGTGTGGGAAGGTTGAATAATAAATTAAAAGCAGTCCAGAAACATCCTCTGCACACATGGTCTAATGACTTTTGAAGAGATTTTTAACATGATAAACAGAAAGATGAACAGGCACATGCATAAATAGACAAATCTACTCATTATTCATTCTGTGTATATCTTTTCATTTATGATATTCCAGTAAACTTTCAGATCTGAACCCCCTAAAAGATTAACTTTTAAATGCAAAATAATAAACAAAAGCAGCCATACACAGATTTCTGACTTTTGATGTTGTTTTTTTTAACATGACAAATAGAACAAGAAGGGGTGTCCATCCTCATTAGCTCACCAAAACATGGCATGCAATAAACCTAGCTAATTACAAATCTACAAAAAATGTGCGGTCATAGCGAAACAAGTCAGAATTTTTCAAAGTACACACTATTAAGAGAGTCTTAACATTGCATTAAAAATCTGCAAAAAATGTCCGGTCAGGGGTTAATGTTAACTTATATTGATGCATTTAACACATATATGCAATATAAAAGCCCCAGCAAACTAATGGTAGCCTCCACTCCTGTACATGTATAGTAAAACAGGTCAGAATTTTTTTAAGTCCACACTTACAAAAAAGTCAAACATTGCATTAAAAAACTTCAAAATCCCCCAAAAATGTCCTTCAGGGGTTAATGTTAACCTATATGGATGCATTTAACACATATATGAAATATAAAACGCCACAACATTCTGGTGATAGCCTCCACTCATGTGCTCATGTACATGTATAGCAAAATAGGTCCACACTTACAAAAAAGTCAAACATCGCATTAAAAAATAGACCGATTAAATCGTCAGATGTGTACCCATACGCGCAACTAGTAGAAAGCTGTATGATTGAGGGCAACCCCAGATGCCGACATTATGTACACCATACATGGAATGGGTACATATAGAAATGGATTGGAGGAGTGTCTAATTTGATGGATAAAGGGTTAATATCTCCGGATCAAATTATTAGATTTTCATAAAAAACTATACAGCACAGCACATCAGTAACCTGAATACATATATAAAGTAACCTGATAATCAGATTAATATTTTTAGTTATCACATGCCGAAGAAATGGATTGGAGGAGTTCTCAATTTGAAGGATAAAGGGTTAATATCACAGGATCAAATTATCAGATTTACACCAAAAACTATACAGCTCGACACATCAGTAACCTGAACACATATATGAAGTAAAATGACAATTGGATTGATATTTTTTGAGTTATCTCATGCCAAAGGGATTGAAGGAATTTTCAATTTGAAGGATAAAGGGTTAATATCTCGGGATCAAATTATCAGATTTACACCAAAAACTATACAGCTCGGCACATCAGTAACCTGAACACAAATGTAAAGTAACTTGACAATCCAAGCAATATTTTTCAAGTTATCAAATGCCAAAGGGATTGGAGGAATTTTCAATTTGAAGGATAAAGGGTTAATATCTCAGGATCAAAATAACAGATTTACACCAAACACTATACAGCTCGGCACATCAGTAACCTGAACACAAATATAAAGTAACTTGACAATCCAAGCAATATTTTTCAAGTTATGGAATGTCAAAGGGATTGGAGAAATTTTCAATTTGAAGGATAAAGGATTAATATCTCAGGATCAAAATTATCAGATTTATACCCAAAACTATACAGCTCGGCACATCAGTAACCTAAACACAAATATAAAGTAACTTGACAATCCAAGCAATATTTTTCAAGTTACCAAATGCGAAAGGGATTGGAGGAATTTTCAATTTGAAGGATAAAGGGTTAATATCTCAGGAACAAGATAACAGATTTACTCCAAATACTATACAGCTCGGCACATCAATAACCTGAACACAAATATAAAGTAACTTGACAATCCAATCAATACTTTTCAAGTTATTGAATGCTAAAGGGATTGGAAGAATTTTCAATTTGAAGGATAAAGGATTAATATCTCAGGATCAAAATAACAGATTTACAACAAAAACTATACAGCTCGGAACATCAGTAACCTGATGATATATATAAAGTAACATGACAATTAGATTGATATTTTTGAGTTATCTCATGCTAAATGGATTGGAATAATTCTCAATTTGAAGGATAAAGAGTTAATATCTCAAGATCAAATTATCAGATTTACACCAAAAACTAAACAGCTCGACACATCAGTAACCTGAACACAAATATAAAGTAACTTGACAATCCAAGCAATATTTTTCAAGTTATCGAATGCCAAAGAAATGGATGTGGACACCGGACAGACGGATGGACGGACCTACAAAGGATGGACGAACGAAGGATGGCTACCCCGGATGCCGACATTATGTGTACCATACATAGTTATGGGTACACATAAAAAGGCAAAAATATGCAAAAAATGCGTGGGCAAGGGTTAATGCTGACTTTAATTTATGCATGTAACACATATATGAAATATAAAAACCACAGCATACCGGTGGTAGCCTCCACTCATATACATGTATAGCATAACAGGTCAGAATTTTTTGTAAGTCCACATTTACAAAAAAGTCTACCATTGCATTAAAAAGTCCAAAATCTGCAAAAAAGTCTGGTAAAGGGTTAATGTCATCTTATATTGATGCATGTAACACATACATGAAACATAAAAGCCACAGCATACTGGTGATAGTCTTCACTCATGTACATGTATAGCAAAACAGGTCAGAACTTTTTTTCAAGTCCACACTTACGAAAAGGTGTAACATTGCATGAAAAAAAAATCCAAAATATGCAAAAAATGTCTGGTCAAGGGTTAATGTTGTCTTATATTGATGTATATAACACATATATGAAATATCAAAGCTACAGCATACTGGTGGTAGCCTCGACTCATGTATAGCAAAAGAGGTCAGAAATTCCATACTTACAAAGAAGTCTAACATTGCAAAAACACTCTAAAAATCAAAAAATATCTCAGCGTAAGGGTCTGTGTATAATTGTAAGCCATAGAAACAGTATGAGGTGCATAGTAACAGGTGGGAAAGTCAAAGAGGACTCTTACAATAACTTTAACACAAGTGTTGATGCTGACGCACCTCGGGCTATGACATAAGCTCATACAGCTTTGTTGTTGAGCTAAAAATGAACAGTCAAATACAAGCATAAACAAACAAAAATACTGATAATACATTCCAAAAATCCTATCATTTGTAAATTAATGTTCCAGTGAACTTTCAGTTTTGATTAAGGGCTCTAAATGCATAAATAAATGAAAGTGTCAATGACACTGTAGCTCAACTTGTCAAGACATGTACATGTATAGTATGTGACAGCAATGACAAACATCTAGGTAATGACCTGATAACAAAGGTACATATAAAGTATTGTAACGGCCTGTACATAAATACTGACCGTAGCCTGTAACAAATGTATAGGTAAAGTATTGTAAAGGTGTGTGACAGTCAGATGCTAAACTAGAAAAGAAATCTTTGAGTCCCAGAGTGGGTCTGACTGAACCCCAAAATATTTGTTCTCATAGCACAGTGATAACAAAGGCACCCCAAAACACACTCATTCCTGTCCCAAGGTGAAAATAAAGGTACCCAAGAAGTTTCATGAAGATCAGTTCATAAATACGAGCTGTATAGAAGTTGTGACAAAAAACTGATTGGACCTAATTTCGGTACAAAATGGACACTGGCAGCCATCTTGAATTTTGGACCGCACTCAGAAACACTTGTTCTCGTCCCAAGATGATAACAAAGGTACACAAGAAGTTTCGTGAAGATCGGTTGATAAATACAGCCTCTAGCCCAAGCCGTATTGACATGTGCACTTACAGTGTATAAGTAGCACTAAATAAATCAAAATTCATCTAATTTGCATTATTTCTGCACGAGAAAAAAACCTGTACTGTATGTGATGTATTCCATTTTACTAAACATTCATACAAAAATTTATTCAAATCAGAACTTTCATACAGAAGTTCTGTACAAAAGACTGATTGCACTAATTTTGGTACAAAATGGCTGCTGGTGGCCATCTTGAATTTCGGACCACACCCCAAAACACCTGTTCTCATCCCACGGTGATAACAAAGGTACCCAAGACGTTTCGTAAAGATTGGTTCATAAATACGGCCTCTAGCCTCAGACGTATAGAAGTTGTGTACAAAAAACTGACTAGACCTAATTTCGGTACAAAATGGCCACTGGCAGCCATCTTGAATTTCGGACCGCACTCAGAAACACTCGTTCTCGTCCCAAGGTGATAGCAGAGGTACCCAAGAAGTTTCGTGAAGATCGGTTGATAAATACAGCCTCTAGCCCGAGCCGTATTGACATGTGTACTTACTGTGTGAAAGTAGCACTGAAAAATTCAAAGTTCATCTAATTTGCATAATTTCTGCACGAGAAAAACCCTGTATTATGTGTGATGTATCCCATGGTACTAAACATTCACACAAAAAATTATTCAAATCAGAGCTTTCATGTGGAAGTTCTGCGCAAAAATCTGATTGCCCCTAATTTTGAACAAAATGGCTGCCAGCGGCCATCTTGAATTTTGGATCGCACCCAAAAACACTCGTTCTCGTCCCACGGTGATACCAAAGGTACCCAAGAAGTTTCGTAAAGATCGGTTCATAAATGCGGCCTCTAGCCCGAGCCATATTGGAATTTGCACTGACAGTGCTGAAAGTAACACTAAATACATCAAAGTTAGTCTAATTTGCATAATTTATGTACGAGAAAAAAACCCGTATTATATGTGATTTATACCATGGTACTAAACATTCATCCAAAAAATTATTCAAATCGGCGCTTTCATATGGAAGTTCTGTGAAAAAAAACAGATTTCTGCATCGTCGGTACAAATTGGTGGCTGGCAGCCAACTTGAATTTTGGATCTGACCCCAAAACACTTGTTCTCGTCCCACGATCATAACAAGGGTACAGAAGAAGTTTAGTAAAGATCGGTTCATAAATACTAGCCCGAGCCGTATTGAACTGTTGATGGACAGACGGACGACGGACGACTGGCCATGGCATAAGCTCAAATTTGGCTTCGCCAAAGTAGAGCTAAAAAGAAGCCACTTGAAGAATTTAATGAGAAAATCAATTTATACCTGTGCAGTTTTTACTATTTATCAAGAACTGAAAACAACATGCATTGGTAAAAGGATGAAAATTATAAGTTCAAAGTAATTTGTATATTCTTTATACTTACCAATGGCCCAGACTAGCTCTAAAATTAATCCAGGGCCAAACACAAATTTTGCCCCCCAATCCCCAAAATTTGCATGCAAAACAGAAAATTTCATGTCCTATCTGGTCCTGCATACTTTTGCTAACTGCGCATGCGCAGTATCCAGGAAGACACCGAAATTGGCGCCAACCATCATTCTTTCTAGAAATTGCCTGCTAAATGTTGTAAACAGCGGGGAAGTATGAGTGCCCACTCATGGGAGGGCCATCCCCGTCTGGGCCATTGGTAAGTATAAAAAATATACAAATTACTCTGAATTTATAATATTTTTATATAACAACCAATGGCCCAGACTTGCTAATCGTAAAAAGGCTGGAGGGTCTAGGACATAGAGGAAAATCCAATTACTAAATCACTTCTTAAAGGATATCTCCTACAGGAGAATAGGAGAGAAAGGAATTATATATGTCTTTCTCATTTGGGAGAAACGAGAAAGACATAACACCAACAATGTAATTGAGCAGTACATATTATATAATTCTCCATTTAATGCCAGTATAACCCATTATGCTAATTCGGTGAAGGGAAGCCAATATATAAAGACAGTCCAGAGAATGAGACTCTTTATACTCATTTAAAAGTGTCCGAGGATTGTATATTAACGCCCGTTTGACACGTGACATATACAAATACTTCACAGTGAGCTACATTTTAAAAACCATACATAAATGAGACATATTATTTACTTCACACCGAGCTACACATTAAAACCATCCCAGCACCGACTCGGGACTACTGACACTGGAGGAGGTCTTCCCTTGCTTTTCACTATAAAGCCAGATGATCATAAGGGAAAAAACTCCCCCCCCCACCCCACCTCCCGCCCCTTCCCCTTGTTCTGAGGTACATGACCACAGAATGAAGAGAGCAGTGGAACAGCGTCACTGCTGGAACGGGTTGCCTAAATAACTATAAATGTAATCAATTTAGTGGATGACATTCTGAGCAACAGAAAGAGGACCTAAAGATCTAAGTTCACCAGAGATGGACTCTAAATTTCTAAGGTAAAACTTGGTAAATGTAGAGGCTGTGTCCAGTACGCAGCTTTCATGAAATCAATAATGGCTATACCATGAGAATAAGCCCAAGAAGTGGACAGCGCTTTAACTTCAAGGGCTGATATCTTATTAACAGAACGCTGATCCGAAGATAGACTTTCATAGTCAATGCGTATTGCCAACTCAATCCATCTAGCAATCGAATGAACAGAAATATCTCATCTGTTAGGAATCAATGAAAGAAAGAAACGTTTTCTTCCTTTTCTTATAAACTCTGATCGGCGTTTATATATGCGCATGGCCCTGACTGGACACAGCAGAGGTCTACGGTTGTCCGTAGACGGCAGAGCCTTTATGATAATAGGCTCAGGCCATTTATCTGGCGCCTGGTTCTTAGCCAAAAATCCCACTTCTGTGGTTAAAGTAATGGTATTACCCACACTACGGTAGTGAGATTCGTCAACAGATAAAGCATGAAGTTCACTAACTCTTCTAGTGGAATCAAAGGCTAAGAGAAATGCTGTTTTGTAGGTCAAGAATTTGAACTCTACAACGTCCAACGGCTCAAATGGAGCTTCCTTAAGCTTCAACAGAACCCAAGCTAAATTCCACTTAGGAATTAATCTGAGGGTTCTAAGTCTATTTATAGAGAAATTTCTAATCAGTTTGGATAATGAAGCATTAGATCCAATTGCCAAGATATCATGATGAGTGTAAGTGTCCGATAACATAGACCTATATCCGATAACATAGACCTATAGCCCTTAATAGTGACGGGCTGCAGTTTGAGAACGTCAAACTTGTAGACCAGAAAGTAGGAAATATCCGGTATGGACGGATCATAGATGTCTATCGACTGATCCTTACACCAACCGAAGAAAACCTTTCACTTTGCTGCGTAATTCAGTGAAGAGGAGGACCTCCTGCAGTTAGAAATTACGTCCTGCCGTGCAAGAAGGACCGCACAACAGAAATATGTGAAGGTTGAGAACTTCTGGGTTGTGATGCAGTGTGCGTGACTTCCCCTGATAAAGAAGGTCTTCACGCGGAGGAACCTTCCGGGGAATGTCCCATAACAGACACCTGAGAAGGTTGATCCATGGTTTCTGTGATGACAAAGATGCTACTACCAGAATCTTGCAACAAGACTGTTTGATTTTTAACAGAATCTGCTGAATCAACGGAGTTGGAGGATACGTATATCCTATCATTCTGTCCCATGAGATTGACAGAGCATCTACTGCATACGCTCGATGGTCTGGACATGGCGAAACATAAGTCTTCGACTGATTGTTGAGGTGTGTCGGGAACAAATCTATCATAGGTCGATCCCACTGGTAGCAAATCTGTCTGAACACCCGCTTGTTGAGTGTCCACACCGATGGCAACAGGTGATCTTTATGAGAGAGTGAGTCTGCTAGTACGTTCAGATGACTGGGTATATGACAGACCGATAGTTGAGTTAAGAATTTTCTCCGTTAGTTCACGTAACGGAATCGAATGAGAGTCTCCTTGGTTCCTGATGTACGCTACTACTGTCAAATTGTCTGACAATATCTGAACATGACCGTTTGCTATAATGTGAATCCAGTGTTGTAGCGCTAACCATATTGACATCATCTCTTTGATGTTTATGTGTTTCTCTAGGAACCGAGGGTCCCAAAGACCCTGACACTTTGAGCCTGTCGGGCTCAGGATCGCGCCCCAACCTGTTTTCTCGCATTCGTCATCATTGTGTAAGCCGGATCCGGAAGCTGCATTGAATATCTGCCCAAATCTGGACCTTTTGTTTTACCAGGTCCGTTAGAACATTACTGGTCTCGAGCGAATGCGTCTTCACACTCCAGTTCTGAGTAAAGAATATCTGGAGGGGACGTGTGCGCAAGCGACCCATCGGAATAAGATCTGCAGCCGCTCCACAAAACCCCATCAGTCACATAAATTCCCTCGCTGTTAATGCGTCTGAGTGTAGACAAAAGCGAGCATAACAACTGACTAATTTCACTCTGGGTAACAGCAGACGAACCAGATTGTTGTGAGTCTCGAAGCTCATTCTCAAGTGAATGACCAACTTGGATGGAGCTAGATCCGACTTCTCATTTATGATGAAGCCGAGATGTCGGAGCAAAAGAAGCAGACTCTGATCGTTCTGAAGAGTAGTTTTGTTGCCGTATCTCTGAAGAATGTCATCCAAGTAGGCTGAAGTTACCGCAGACGAATGAGCTCGGAAGTAAGACATTACCGAGTTCATTATTCGAATGAAAGCCCAGGCCACCAGACTCAGAAGGAAACACATCACTCGGAACTGATACACTATCCTTTGAACGGCGAACCACAGGTACTTTCTGAATGTCGGATATGCCAAGAAATGAAAGTATGCATCCTTTAGATCTATGCTTGCCGCATAGTCGTTCACTCGAATGCTCGCCCTTACTGACCGAATGGTCTCCATATAGAACTTTGGAGCTACGATAAGCTTGTTTATCCAGCTCAAGTCTATTACCGGTCGGAACGAGCCGTCTGGCTTCGGTACGAGGAACAGGTGACTGTAGAATCCTAAAGAATCTTGGTTCTCGAAGACCTCTATTGCTTCCTTTGCCAAGAGAGCCTGTACCTCCGATAGGAGAGACTCTCTTTTGCAAGGACTTGACATAAGATTTGTCCACCACGGACACCTTGTTAGTGGTGGTTTCGCTTGGAAAGATAGCCGTAGGCCATCCGAGACTGCACTTCTCATCCACTGGTCTTCCATAATTGTTATCCAGTTTGTTGCGAATCTTGATAACCTTCCGCCAACTGGCAAGCAATAGGGGTCCTGACCTGCGAGGCTTATGGGAGGAGAAACCACGTCCCCCTCACAAAGAGCCTCGACCCGCCGGCTTAGGGGCGTCTGGCCGGTAGTCTCAATCAGACCTACACGCCTTCCCGGGTCCCTGTATTGACGATCCCTAGAGTAATCATAGGAGGGTTTCCTATACCTTCGCGAGGAGTCTCCTTTAGACGATTTCAGTCTGAGACGTCCTCCTTTACTCTTTTCTGCTGCAGCGGGTCGATTAGACGCCAACTTTAGAAGCAGAGTATTAGACGCTTTCTTTGTAGCTTGGTCATAAACCAATGAAAGCTTGTCATCAAATATTGTGTGTCCGTATACTGGAGTGGCCCGTAGAGAGTTTTTCACCTTGTCATCTATTAAAGATGATGACGCAAGGGCACCGTCACGTCTGATTAACTCCAAATTAGCCACTATTAAAGCAGAGTTATACATGGTAAACAGAGTTGCCCTGGAAAGAACTCTTAAAGAGGTACGAACGTCCTCAAATTCCTTCCTGTTGAGACGTTGCACCACAGCTCTTGAAAGGTGATCTGCACAAGACATAGCATCCAACTTCACTCTGTTTGAAGATATTGCCGTCTCAATAGTGTCCGAGCGAATTGTGAATGATGAAGGCAAGGATAGTTCTAGATCCTCAGCCTGTTCATCCAAATGCAGAGGAACTCTCTGTACATCTTCCCCGATCGTTTTAAATGAACGTGGTCCAATAAACGGTAAATTTACAGAAGATGATGTCAAGAAACTGCCTTTCTTTTTCCCACTGGAGAGTTTGCATATGGCGTCGTCTAAATGGCCGAAGGCCTGCGACACCTGCCTAGACTGAACCGGAAAAGAAAGGACCTCCTCCTTTGTCCGGATAAAGTCTGCATCCAATGACGCCAGCAGTTTCTTTCTAGTAGTTGCAGCATTCTGATTTGCCGGAACAAATTCAGGGTAGTATTGATGGATTAAATTCATCACAACCATGTGCTGTTCTGAAAGGGAAGGGCAATCTTCGTCTATATCCCTTTCACCATCCGATTGAATCAGTTGAGACTCTCGGTCTACTGCATCTGAACGTGCAGATGACTGGACCGACCCAGTACCCGACAACTCAGATGCTGAGACTGCCATAGGCTGCTCCTGCACTTGCTGTGATGAGCTGTGCAATCTGCGACAGCAAGTCCGTTATGGAGGCCTGACGAGCAGCGGTCTTCTGTTTCTTGGCCGCCTGCTGCTCCTGGGGCAGTGTGTCCGAGATGACTCTTTTCTCCGGACGTCCCGATCAATGAAGCCTTGTCTCCTTAGCTACTGGATGGTCCGACTTCGCAGACGATGAGTGGTCCCTTTTCGGTGATGAAGGCTGGATATCCGAAGTCGTGTAGCCAAGGTGTGGTCGTGGATGCTTTGAAGATGACCTTGTAGAAGCCGTAACTGCAGCCAAGGCTGGCTGCAAACTATATGGAGCATCCCAGGCGGAAGGCGCAGACGTATGCTCCGACTGACTCAAGTTTCTAATCACAACATCTGGCCCCAGATGCTGCTGGGAAAGAGAGGGACCTCTCTCGCTTGCGGTCCTTTCAGACCTTGCCAAACTTCCCACAGTACTTGCCAGCTTCTTCCTCTGTTCCTCGTCGCTGGGTGAGCCTGTTTTTGTTTTAAGGTGCTTGCTCTACCCAATCAACTCCTCTTGACCGCAACGGACACACTCGGCATCACGGTACCCATGGACAGAGTAACTGCTTCACCAGTCGAGCTAACTGGAGACAATGGACTAAAATCGCTGGCTAGTGGCTTTTTGCCCTGTCTAATATTCATGAGCACCTTGGCAGCTAGCTCTGTTTGCACATCTGAGAGCGACGACGGTAGCACACTATCTCTAGGCATCACGTAAACATCACCATGTTTTTGTTCCTCTGAAAAAAAAAGAAACTGAGAAACTTGATTGACTTTGTGGCGAGAGGACCGGCATTGGCCTCTCGCCGCTAACAATGTACCATGATACCAGTCTCCGTTTGTCATCCCATCCGACACAGGTTGGACAAGAATTAGTGGGAGTACATCGACTGCAAGCAAGGTAACAAGCATGTAAATCCGAGGAAGACTTCCTCGCCTTGCATTTTGAGCAATAAGCTTTCATAATGAAGAAAAACAAAGTCGACAGAACTCCCACCAACTCCACAATAAATATATGAAAAAGATACATAACAAACAACATTCAAAATATAAATCGAAAAATTAATTTCCCCCCCCCCAAAAAAATTTCGAAAAATTTGGACAGGAGCCCAAGTTCCCAAAGGGAACAAGACGAGCCCAAATGTATCTCAATAGAGCCTAAGTGTGGACAAAATTCAAAAAAGTTAAAAAATTTATAGTAATTTATATATTTTTTATACTTACCAATGACCCAGACATAGCTGGTGCTAACTCTTAAAATATAGGGCCAAACACAAATTTTGCCCCCCAATCCCCAAAATTTGCATCTAAAACTAAAGAAAACATGTCCTGAAAGGCCCTCCACACTTCGCCCCTACTGCGCATGCGCAGTGTCAAGGACGTTCCGAAATTGGCGCCATTTATCATTCTAATAACCAGTGCCTGGTAAGCGCTATGTACTCAGCGGGGAGGCAAGAGTTCCCAACTCCTGGGAGGGCCATCCCCGTCTGGGTCATTGTTAAGTATAAAAAATATATAAATTACTATAAATTTTTTAACATTTTTATACTGTACCAATGACCCAGACATAGCTGAATAGTAAAAAGGCTGGAGGGCCAAGGACATAGAGCAAAATGGAATACGCTCAATAAAATAAAATAGAGTCATCCCCTGTAGGGAAAAGAAGTAATAGGCCTTACATGTATCTTTCTTATTTATGATAAATTAGAAAGATACAACACCTTCCAAAATTGAGCTTCATACATCCATGTACTCTATTAATATCCAATATAATCCTTATACTAATAATTTTTAAAGTAAGCCAATAATAAAGTAAGTCTAGAGAATAGAGACTCTTATACTCCTAAAAGTGTCTGAGAATTGCATAATCATGTCTGTTGACATATGCAATATTCAAAAGCTATACTTTAAAAACTAAGACTTGAATGAATTTTATAAACTTAAACTTCTCACTAAACAACCATCCCAATAACAGCTCAGAATTACTAACTCCGGAGGAGGTATCCCCTTGTTTTCATAGTAAAACAGGTGACCCAAGGGAACACCCTCCCCCCCCCCCCCCCTTTTTCTTGCCCTGGGTCAAATAGCCCAGAGCGAAGAGGGCAGCCGAAAGGAGACACTGCCGAAACAGACAGCCTACCTAGCTATAGTAGCAACTGTTAAGTGAATGACATTCTGAGCAGTAGATAATAGACCTAACAAAAGAGGCCTCAAGAAATTGACTCGATATTTCTAAGATAAAATTCATGAATGTGGATGGCTGAGCGCAATGAGCGGCCTTCAAAAATCTATAATAGCGACACTATTAATGTAAGCCCAAGAAGTAGAAGAACTCTTACTTCATGAGCCGAAATCTTAAGCACAACTGCTAAGTCAATGATATACTATAAGCAGTACCGATAGTTAATAGAATCCATTAACAATAAAATGGAGCGTAACGTCCTTCTCTAGACATCAAAGACAGAAGAAGCTTACGCCCTTATAATAAACAGATATCTGTTTATAAATACATAAACTGTACCCGGAAAGAGTAAAGGCCTATGCCCATACGAAGACGGCAGGACCTTAAAATAATAGGTTCCGGATAATAGGAGCCTAACTCTTATGCAACAATCCAACCTAAATAGTAACGGAAGTATTGATTCCGAAACTATGAAAGTGAAAATCATCCATCGATAGTGCATGAAACTCACTGACTCTACAGTAAAAGAGAAACCAACAGAATTACTGTCTAAAAGGTCAGAATTTGAAAACTACTGTTTCCAGAGGCTCAAATGATTACTTAGCTAAATAAGAACCGAAGTTAAAATCCGTATAGGAATTTAATCTAAAGATTCTAAGTCTATTTATCAAAAAGTTACTAACTGACTTAGATAAAGAGACAAAAGACTCAATTGTAAACTATCGTAGAGTGCATAGGTATGAGGTAACATAAACCTATAACCTAAATAATAACAGGCTGCAGTAGATCTTGTGAAACAAGTATACTAAAAAATAGCAATGAGTAGTATGGAGGGATCAACAATACGAACATAATGATCCCTACACCACGACGGAAGAGCCTCCACTTTAGTCGCATAGAATAGCGAAGAAGAGGATCTCCTATAGTAAGAAATCGCGTCCAAAGCTCGTCCAGTACAGTGCTTACAATGCAATACGGACCACACAACGGAATACATGAAGGTTGCGGCCTTGCTGGTTGTGATAAAGATGACACGATTTACCCAGTGAAAAAAGATCCTCACATAGAGGAAGATTTCACGTTAAGACCCACAGTAGACAAGAGAGTAAATTACTCATGATCTCTGTGAAGATAGAGATGCTATCAACAGAAATGTATTGTGGTTGTTTATCTTAGCAATACCTGCTAAAACAACAGCGCCGGAGGATACGCGTATCCTATCATTCCGTCCTATAGATCAATAGAGCGTTAACACTATTAGCTCAGAGATCTGGACAAGCCAACACATACGTCTGCAATTGATTAGCAAGCTGTGTCATAAATAAATCATCATTGGGCGCTCCCATAGATAGCAAATCTGATTGAATACTTGTTTGTTGAGAGTCCATTCTGACAGCAACAAGCGACCCGTAAGAGAACGGGAGTCCGATAAAACAATCAGACGACCCGGAATATGACGGACCAAAACTGAACTTGGTGTACTATAACCAACAGACGGATTCTTTCCATTAAATTGAATAACGGAAATGAAAGAGTGCCTCCCTGGTTCCGGAGATACGCCACTACTGTCGAATTAAAGGACAGGAATTTGGGCATGCGTTTCTGAATAATGTTCATGCAATGACATAAAGCAAGCCTAAAAAACATTATTCCGCGGAAGTTAAACTGATAGCTAAAAGACTGCGGAACCCAAAGACCCTGGCACTTCGAATCCGTAGGGATCAGTATATATCCCAATCTGTTTGACTGGCAACCGTCATAACAGCCACACTCGGGTCCGGCAACTGCGGCGGCACTCTCTGAGTCAACCACCGAATGTTTGCCCCAGTCTGAATCTCTTGTAACACTAGATAGACAAGAGAACGTATAAATCGAGCAATTCATGGATTGCCGGAAAGTTGCCGTCGAAGAGAAGCTCCTCCGAGAACGAAGCGACTCTGAGAGAGTTCTTAACCTTACTATCCACGCGTGTGGATGTAGCTAGGGCTGCGTCACGTCTAACCAACTCCAATCAGCCACTGAAGGGCGGAGTTATACGTGAACAAACTACTGCCCTCAAAAGAAATTACATTGAGAATAATATCCCGTAAATCTTTTCTTGAAGACGTAATGATAACGCCTCAGAAAGGCGGATTACGTATAATAAAGCGTCTAAGTTAAGTCTACTATACATAATGTCGTTCCCAACATTGAAATTGGAAAAGACATAAACGGCGAAAAAGAATATATGCAGTCTTTAATCACACCGTCTAGACGCATATGAACTCTCGGTATGCCCTGCTCTGCCAAAATAAACTATTTGTAAAAATGATAAAATGGCAGAAATGAGCAACGCGGACAAGAAACTAAACTATCATGCTTAGTAGCAGGCTTGTATATATATATATATAGCGTCGAAAAATAAAACACATGTTGTAATGACAATATTGGACTGCGTCGGTAAGTCAGGGACAATGTCCCTGTACCGATCGAAAAATCCGAGTCCAATGACGCTATAAGTCTCTTATCCAAGATCGCAGCAATGAAGTCCGAAATAATAATCACTGGAAGAAATGCCAGAAGATATGAAAGGCATCTTCCGATACTACTAAAGGGAAAACTCGAAATCTTTCGAATCCCTTTCGCCATCCTGTCGGACCCTATAAAGCGTTGGTTGTCCGTAGCTGATGCAACTGCGGACCGCACCGACCCAGCGCCGTCGGATAATTCCTGATTCGACCGAGAAACTGTCAATTGCTGGGATGCTGCGAAACAACTGTGCTAACTCGGATAGCACGTCCGTCACTGAGGCCTGAGGAGAAGCGGTCTTACGATGCATTGCCGCTGGAAGCTCCGTGATCGTTACCCCGTGCATACTTACAATATGCGAGCGAACGGAGTGTATAGGCCTCGTGTCCCTTGGCTACCGGATGGCGCGACCTATTCGCCGTGGAATCACTGAATGCCGAAACTGATCGGATACTTGAGGTCACGTAGCCAATGTGCGGTCGTGTGCCCTGCTGTGAGGATAAGGAAGCATTAAAGACAGTCTCTCGGACTGTCAATATAACGGAGCGTCCCGAGCAACGGACATATGCTCCGAATGTAAAATATCTGAACCACAACATGCGGTCCCCTATGTTGTTGGGCGAGAGAGGAACCTCTCTCGCTCACAGCCCGGACGGACCTGGACAAGCCAGGAACCGGACTAACAGGCTTCCTCCGATCTGTCCTCAATCTGCCGTCACTGGGTGAGTACTAAAGTAATTAAAGTGCTCGCATCACCCAAATCTCCTTCCTAGACCGCAACGGACGAACCCGGCAGCCGAACCATTCGATGAATGTACGCTACACCGGGTGAGCTAGCGAATGTCACTCCGTAAGCGATAGACATATTCCATGAGCACTTATTGCCGCTAACTCTTCATTAACTATGACGACAGAGGCACACTTTTGAAAGACATCTCCATAACTCTTCGAACAAGAAACCAGAAATGCTTGGATAGCAAGCATAAAATAATAATCATATATAGCGTCGTTCAATAATTCGAAAGTTTGTGTGACATTATTGGACTAAGTCGGAACTGAGGGACGATGTCCCTGAACCGAACCAAAAATTTCTAAGTCCACCGACGCTATCAGTTTCTTATCCGTCATCGCAGCATATGTTGTTCCGAAAGGGAAAGCTTGAAATCCTCCGAATCCCTTTCGGTATCCCGTCGGACCGGATGAAACTTTCGGACGTCCGTACCCGCTTCCGCGGAGCGTCCCGACCCAGCATCGTCGGATAAAATATATGCGACAGATTCAGTTGATGCTGGGATGCTGCGATAAACTGTGCTATTAAGGAAAGCACGTCCGTTCCCGAGGCCTGTGCAGTAGCGGACTTACGATGCATTGCCGCCGGAAGCTCCGTGTACGTTGACTCCCGCACACTTCCTATGCGAACGTCCGGAGTCTGCAGGCCTCGAGTCCCCGGCTACCGACCCAGCGCTGTCGGATAATTCTCAATCCGACACCGTTTCTGTCGGCTGCTTGGATGCTGCGATAAGCTGTGCTATGTGCACAAGAATGTCCGGCGTCGAGACCTGCGGAGGCGCAGTCTATCGCTGCTTCGCCGAGGGCAGCTCCGCATCAGATGGCTCCCGCATACTTTTCCTATGCGAACGTCCGGAGTCCATCAGTCTCGAATCCCTGGCTGCCGGATGGTGTGACCTGGTCGCCGAAGAATCCTTGATCGGCGAAGCTGGTAATATATCGGCGGTCACGCAGCCAAGGTGCGGTCGTGTGCGCTGACGAGAAGAGGAAGCCTTAGCAGTCTCAGCGGACTGCCTATACAACGGAGCGTCCCGAGCGACGGACGTATGCTCCGCTAGCGACACATTTTGTACCACAACATCTGGGGCCAGATGTTGTTGAACGAGAGAGGGGCCTCTCTCGCTTGCCGTCCGGATGGACCGGAACGAGCTATGAACCGGACTAAAAGGCTTCCTCCGTTCTCCCTCCGATCCGCCATCACTGGGTGTGCATTAAGTTAATTTTATAGTGCTCGCATCACCCCAAAATTCCTTCTAGACCGCAACGGACGAACCCGGCTGCCGAACCATTCGGTGAATGGACGCTACACCGGGCGAGCTAGCGGACGTCAAAGGCCGTCGAACCTACTAGGGTCCTCTTAGGCAATTGGCGTATTACATGAGCACTTTTCCGCTAGCCCTTCATTAATTGTGACGACGGAGGCACACTGTTGGAAGACAACACAGATACATCACCCTAATCTTGATCGTCTGAAATAGAAATTGATAAAGTAGAGTGACCCTGCGGGGAAAGGACCGGAGTGTCCAAATCCCCAACAACATACCGTGACATACGCTTCCCATATTGTCATCGAAATCATACGATACAGAACAGGAGTTAATGCGAGTACACTGACCACATATAGAATGATAATAAAGTCAGAGGAAGACTTCCTCTTAAAACAATTGATCAATATCCTTTCAATGTGAAAAGAAAACAAGTCCTGGTACTCGCACTAACCCCTGGCAATCAAAATACATAATAATAATATGATCCATTAATATAGAAAAAATAATTGAAATCAAAATATTTTGAAAAAATATTTTTTCAGAACAGCCCAAGTTTCTGAAAAGTAACGTTGAGCCCCAATGGATCCCAAGCCTAAGTGTGGACAAAAATTTTAAAAATATTTTAAACAATTTATTCAACACTTACGAACAATAATAATGTATCTAGTTATGATTAAAATAACATAAGATATTATTTTTTAGAAATCCCCCCCTCACACAGAGGGCTGTTGTAAATGTAAACAATGAGTGTAAAAACACTAAAATAAGACTCCAGGCACCCAGGCCCGAAATCAGTTACCAAAAATACACTATCTGATGCAAAACAGAGACTTCCAGGGAAGAAACTGCAGAACATCAGATGGTAGATGCAGAACACAACGCCTAACCACCCGTAGGTGAAGACGTAAACATGGGGAAAGAACAGAATTCATTCTGTTATTCAGCTAAAACTCCCAAGAAATTTTAGTAATAATAATTACAGAAACTATGCCAAAAGCATGGGAGAATAGCAAGGGGGAACTTAAAGGACAGGGAGAGAGGAAAACACTTGAAAAAACAGTGTAACTAAATAATCAGAATGACAACAAAATGGCTGCTGCCTTGAAAATAGGTAACTTAACATAATTTCATTAAAAAATTTTAAGTTACAGCCCTGATAATATTCTGTCACACATTCTTTTCCTCTCCTCCTTCTCTATCCTCCTTAGAATCACCATTTCACTAATATTTATGTGTCTGGCATCATTTAAACTGAGATTTAAAAGCACAAAGATCAGTCAGATGTTAACTGATGAAGGGCCAAACTTAGAATGATAAATGGCGCCAATTTCGGAACGTCCTTGACACTGCGCATGCGCAGTAGGGGCGAAGTGTGGAGGGCCTTTCAGGACATGTTTTCTTTAGTTTTAGATGCAAATTTTGGGGATTGGGGGGCAAAATTTGTGTTTGGCCCTATATTTTAAGAGTTAGCACCAGCTATGTCTGGGTCATTGGTACAGTATAAAAATATTAATTGCTACACTACCGAAATATTTTAATGTATCTTACAACAATCCTACCATGAACTAAATAGGAAATTACATATATTTATACAACGTTGTCAATGTAAACAACGTCAGAAGAAAAACCGGAAACAAGACCCCAGGCACTGAATAAAAAGGCCCGATGTCAGTAACAGATTTAGAACTATCCGATGTAAAGCAAGATCTTCAGCAGAAGAAAAAAGGATACATTGGCTGTATGATGCATGACCCCAAATGCCTAAACACCCCTAGGATGAGGACGTAACCATGTGGAAATACAGAATAAACATTCTGTATAACACGTCAAACTCCCAAGAAACTTGTAAAAAAATTTCAATAAAATAAGCCCAAAAGCTTGGGAGTTTAACTGGGGGAGGGCTTCAAGGAAGGATATGGAAGGAACACTTAACAAACAGTGGAAAAATCATTAGCAAGAATGATGACGTCAGGCCCATGTCCCGAAATTGGGAAACATGAAATAATTTATCTAAAAATTATAAAGTTACAGCCCTGAACGTTTCCAACCACCGCTGCTTCCTTCCATTATCCAAATGTGTCCTTGGATCCACCAATTCTACCATTGATTTGTGTCTGGCATCATTAAAACTGAGATTTAAAAGCACAGATGTCAGTTTGTTTACTAACAGAAGGGCCACAGAAAGAATGATGGTTGGCGACAATTTCCGTGTCTTCCTGGATACTGCGCATATGCATTTCGCAAAAGCATGGAGGACCAGATAGGACATGAAATTTTTGGTTTTGCATGCAAATTTTGGGGACTGGGGGGCAAAATTTGTGTTTCGCCCTGGATTAATTTTAGAGTTAGCACCAGCTAGTCTGAGCCATTGGTTGTTGTATAAAAATATTGAAGGGACAGATGCGAAAACGTCCCCCAGAGCGACCCCCCAAACAAATTTTATGATTGTTTTTCATATTTATTTTGTAGATACATATGAGAATTGTGTTGCATTTCTCAAAGAGAATAACAATACTGTATCAATTTATATTACATATTGCATTGCATTGCAAATTGCGATGTGACACCACTATAATCACACCCTGTGATGGTTTTATACATTTTGAATTTTGCCTCTGAAATAAATATAATGAACGCGGGCCGAAAAAACAAATGCGCCGCTTCCTTAAAATCAAGATTAATTTTGTTTAGCCTAAAAGAGACATTTTTTTCATAAATCCTCTTACCACTGAGTATCTGTCTGTGTGTGGATAGGGCTTAACTGGTGATAGGTCTGGATCTTTATCTAATGCGAGTCCTAAACTTGTATGAGGCCGTCTGAAAAGAGTGAACATAATGATGAAAGAAACATAAAAGAAACCTACATCATGTGCATTGTACTAATGTTAAATTCAGATAACTGACACCCCGCTGACTGTATTGTAAAACACAACCATGTCACCTTATGTAACTTATCCAGACCCAGGGTTCATTCCCATTTTTCCAGAGTGAAATTTCATAATTTTTCCAGTACTTGGTGGGTGGAATACTACACTATTTTTGATCATCAAAATTTGTACATATCTCTTTGCTTTTTTACATTTTATGGGAGAGTGCACTCTACTATGAACTGTAACAAAGCAAATCCTCACAGATAAAATAATTTCACTTCAAAGATAATACGAAGTGCATCTACTGAATACAAAGCCTTTAAGTTGCAGTACCTGACCTGAACCCAAAATTTTCAGGCTAAATTTTTTTTTTTTTTCGTCTCAAAATTGAACAAAACGCATAAATTTTTTTTTTTTTAAATTCCGAAGTTTGGACCCAAAAGTTTGAAGCTAAAAATTTGTGGGGTTGTCGTCTCAAAATTGAACAAAATGCATAAAAAATCCAAAACACATTTTGAACAACCTTGAATCTGACCCCTCCAAAAGATGATGTATAGCAAATGTTAATGGATTCTGACTGGTGGATCTGAAGAAAAAGATTTTTAAAGAAATTTTCTCATATTGTACTAAGTTAAAATTCAGGCTCCCAGAGGGAACCCAAATATTAACCGAGAAACTAGATTTGAACGAACTTGAATCTGCCCCCCCCCTCCCCCTAGAGATGATGTAAACCAAATATGAGAGGATTCTGACTGGTGAATATAAAGAAGAAGATTTTTAAAGAATATTCCAGAGCCCAAATACTAACTCACGGACCGATTTGAACAAACTTGAATCTAACCCCCCTAGAGATGTTGTATACCAAATATGAAAGCATTCTGACTGGTGGATCTGAAGAAGAAGATTTTTAAAGAAATTTCCTCAGATTTCAGTAAGTTAAAATTTGGGCTCATTATTAACCCAGGGACTGGATTTGAACAAATCAAATTTGAATCTGACCCCCCTACAGATGTTGTATACCAAACATGAAAGGATTCTGAATGGTGGATCTGAAGAAGAAGATTTTTAAAGAAATTTCCTCAAATTGCACCAAGTTAAACTTTGGGCTCCAATAGAGAGCCCAAATCTTAACCCAGGGACTCGATTTGAATGAACTTGAATCTGCCCACTCCCCCCCCCCCCCCCCACCCCCCGCCCCAGAGATGTTGTATAACAAATATGAAAAGATTCTGACTGGTGGATCTGAAGAAGAAGATTTTTTTGAATTTTTCAAAAAATTTATGGGTGCTAAAAGAGTTATGCCCCTTCTGGTGCCCCCTGTGGGTGGGGCAAGTTTATTTGTACAAACTTGAATTGACATATAAGGAACATGCACACAAAATTTGGTTCAATTTGGTCAAGTAGTTTGTGAGGAGAAGTCGATAATGTAAAGTTCACGACGGACGACGGCGGATGGCAAGTGATAAGTTAAACTCCCTTCGGTGAGCTAAAAAGAGTGTCCGAGAGTGAGAGACTAACGCCCACAAACACACGCCATATATAATGTAACAAGCTATCCATAATATCAGAATAATCTACAGATGATAACAGCTTAACTCATAGTTACAAACTTATTAAAAGGCCAGAAGAGGTAAGGAGAAAACACCCCCCCTCTTTTTTTTGAAGACATAATCTTCAAAACAAAGAGGGAAGCGGTCTGGAAACAGTGAAAAAGTGGTACCGATTAATAGATATATTCGTCTAAAAGCACCCGACTATTAATTATTATTAATTCATTATTAATTATTGGTGTTTAATGCCACATCAGTAGCTAAGGTTATATCGTGACGATCCTGGTTATTAAAATCGCAAGCTTCAAAACGTATGCCGCATCCGGAATACGTAGATAGGTCAAAAACCGTTGATATAAAAATGTACAACCTTAAAACTTGTCCAATTGAATCCCAATGGAAAGTTATCTAACAGAACTATACGTTTCTTAGACAACACAGAGGAGACCACGTTCAGGTGTACAATTCCAATAATGAACCACCCAATTGTAACCGTACAATTATATGAGTGTATGAATAAGCTTCGAGTACCACTTTATGGCAGAAAACTGGATTCCAAATATGGAACGGGATACGATTAAAAAGCCTGTCACGGACTGTCCCCAATAATTCATTGTTCCCTAGGTCCGTTAAAACCAATGACTGTTCAGAGAAAGAATTTACCACTCCGAATAATGAAGTCAACATTAGAGAATGTATGCATAGACGCCTGTTGGAAACTCCATAACTGATCCAACTAGCCCCAAAATTCTCATAAGCTCTATAGTAATGCAGAGCCAGAATCAAGAGAATCTATTCCCTAATAAGTCTGCCTAATAATGTATACATATTATGCATGCAATAAACAGAATCCCACCTTAAAATGATGTTAATACGATTAACCTGAGGAATAGACTCATACGTCATAAGAAAAGCAGACAGCTCTGTGTGAAACTACTCAGAGTAGACTAATTGCCACATTTGGAGAATGTCGGCCAGAAAACCGACATGCCTGCCATACAGGAACACGAAGGCTATCAACCAAATGTATTCATGATAGAATTTGGAATCCAAGAACAGTTACTTTTCAGGAATCATATGTTCATATATCACTTATGAACGATCAATCGCAGGAAACAAACCAACTGGAGTGGCTTGGCTCCTGATGTCGCCATGAGACCACAACCCACCCACCAATCGAAGAGCAATTAAAGGCATGCATATAACTGAATGCATACAAGGCTCAAGGAAGAGTACTATGTCCTGGCCTGTAATCGTCTCTTAACATATTGGCAGGGGGAAAGGGGGGTGGGGTAAGGCGCCGGAGCAGTAATATTAACTGGTTGAGTGCTAGAAGCCACTATCAGGGCTTTCAAAAATATGAGGCTATCAGAGGAAAAGCTAGTATTCTCCTTGCTCATTTTTCCTTTTCAGTCAAACAAAAATAGTATTTTGTTTATATAAATTTGTTTTATCACGAATTATTGAAGAGTGCCTTTGGGCACTCTTCAATAATTTGTGATAAAACAAATTTTGATGAACAGATTCAGACCACCAAAATAATGTAGCCCTCAACCAGTTAAAGCTTGGGACAGTGACAAATTCCTTTTTCGCTACAAGAAAAAGAAGCTTCATGCTACATTCCCAAGCTATACTGCTGCTGCTATTCTCAATAAAGAGTAATACAGCTAAAAAGCTTGTAGTTAGCCAAAGCAAGCAGAATGACACTAACCCGGCACGACTCGTCACTCATTAGTGTTAGTTATCTAGAATAGTATAGAAACCATATGGCTCCCTCAAGCCTGACCGACTCCATAATGCCACTAAGGACGGAGGGGGACGTGATGAACATGGCACTATTGCAAGGAATATACCCGTTGAAACAGCGTCAACATATCCCTTGAAATCAAGACAGTACGCCATGTCGTCAAATAATACACCATATAATCATCAAGTGGAAATATAATCCACAACATTAGATTTGATAAGAATGAAAGCGAGAGACGAAAACCCGATCACAAGAAACCTAGATGAACTCCTTGCATCTTGTACTGATTATAGCAGGAATATAATCCTGAAAAGGTGTTAACTATAGGCATTAGGAAGAACATGCATTAATCACACTAGGTTAATATGGCATTATCAATAGGGCTAAAAGCCTCAGACAACTAACATACAAACAATACCGCTAAGAAGAGAACAAACTCTTCTCATGCAACGGTACCTTGTCCGATAGGGCAGTGGTCTCAGCCTGTCTGAAGCAGCTAAAGGTCTTTCTATTTGAGAAGACAATTAACTGCGGCCCTAGAAGCTCACTAAAGGAGACTTAAAACGCTAGTCGCTAATGACAGGGATAAAAACACCGCTCTAACTTCTAGCTAGGTTACTCTGATGTCAATTATTAGACTTAAGTCTATGACACTTAAGAAAACAACACCGAGAAGGAAAAGAGCACTCTTTTCTTTTAGTGGTTCTGTTCCCAAAAGACAGCGATCTCAGCCTAGCTAATGGAGCTTAGAAGACTTTATCTCCATGAAGACAGATATCTCAGTGTAAATTTTTCGACTTTAGACAGCTCACTATATGGAGACTTACAGCTTTATTCGCTCAAGTTAAGGAAAAAAATGGCCGCACTTGATTCTTTTAAGATGTCAACAAAAGGACTAAAAGCCCCAAACGCCTAAGAATACAACACTGAGAAGGACACAATGTACTCTTTTCTTTCAATGGCTTAATTCCAAAGAGACAGCAGACTCCTATTAGATAGCGTGGCTAATAAGTCTTCATCCCGCAAAGACAGATATCTCGGTGATACTGCAACCTTGAAAGCTCACTAAACGGAGACTTCCAACATTAGTCGCTCAAGGTAAGGAATAAGGATGGCTCTAACGACCCAAATTCCAGAGACAGTAGTCTTAGGTAGCTAACGCAGTTATCAGTCTTCATCTCGATGAATACAAATATCTGTTTCACCTGCAGCCTTGGAAAGCTCACTAAACGGAGACTTACAACATCAGCTGCAAAGTATAAGAAAAAGACCGCTGTAACAATATATAAGGCCACTGTGGCATTAGACGCTCATGATATTTAGACAAAGACCGCTCTTAATTCACATAAGCCAAACTAAGGCGACAACAATAGAACTAATTGTGTAAATAAACATCATCAAAAGGACACATAACATAGGCAAAACAAAACATTTCCGAATAAAATTTTAAAAATTTAAAACAAAAATTAAAAAATTTTTTGAATGAAGCCTAAGTGCCCCAAGGGAACCCCAAGGGAACCTCATAAGCCAAAGGGCATCCCGATAGAGCCTAAGTGTGGACAACCACTAACTAATAAAAGCTAAACTACGAATAAGATATACTATATATCCTAAAAGAAAAACCGTGATTGTTTAAAACTAAACATTGAATTAATACGAATCCAAAACGTTATTGAACAGACGACAACATCCAGAGGAAAAAATGGAAACTAACCAACAACAGGCACAACAAAGGCCCAGAGTCAGTAAACCGATCAACAACCACCTGATGCAAAGCTAGATCTTCGTATGAAGAAAAAACAATGCATCTGGTAGAAGATGCAAGAGTACAAAAACGTCCTGATAGTGATGTAAACATAGGGGATAAACAGAATACCTATTCCGTTTACAACTCCCAAGAATTTAATAAAAAATTCTTCAATAAAAAAGCCAAAAGAGCTTGGGAGTATAGCAGGAGGGTTCAGGAGAGGAGAGGGAAGGGAAGTAATTTTTAACAAAACAACAGTGGAGTCATTTTATAATGACGACATTTAGAATCATATCACAAAATTGGGCAACATGAATAATTTACATAAAAATTATAAAATTACAGCCATGAACATCAGAAACCACCATTATTCACTTCCAGCATCCTGTTACACTGTTGATTTCATGAACACCATCATTGATTTGTGTCTGGCATCTTCAAAAATGAGAATTTAAAGCACAGATGTCAGTTCAGTTGTTACTGACTTTGGGCCAAACAGAAGAATGATGTTTGCGCCAATTCCAGTCTCTTCCTGGGTACTGCGCATGCACAAGTACTAAAAGTATGGAGGGCCAGATAGGACTTTTAATTTTTGGTATTGTATGCAAATTTTGGGGATTGGAGGGTTCAATATTTGTGTTTGGCCCTTAATAATATTGAGGTTGCAACAGCTAAGTCTGGGCCATTGGTTTTAGTATTAAAATATAATCGTATATGTGATTTCGATGTTTGAATCCGTTCATATTTGTACACAATTAAGCGGGATATACAGTTACACATACTACAATTATCCGATCAATTTTGTTTTACATGAATCATGAATGGCAAATGAATCGGTGCAGCCAAATAATATTCAAATAATCGTACACACAATTATCCGAGATACAATTAAGTAGGATCCACTGTACTTACATATGCCTCCTAGGAGAAACATAACTGCTATCTGGAATTCTGTCAGTTGTTGATCTCCAGGTTGAAGATGCTGCAGGATATGAACGAAACACAGATGATCCTACAGAATCAACAAGTTCTCCTGCAACCCAATCAGGAAGATCGTCCTGAAATTATAAAGAAGATTAATAACAAGTCCTTCCACCAACTTAACCATTTAATCCCAAAACAGTCCACTTCTATGATGTAAAACATTTCAAACAGTTTTTTCTAAATTTTCATTTGTCCAAAATAAATAACTATTTTAATACCTGAGTAACAATGAGGGCTGTGTTTAGAAAATAAAAGGAAATTTTTGTTCCAAGTTATTCAAAAAAGAAATGTGCAGAGCTATGTTAATTCTATACACTTGCTATGGAATCAACCTTAAAATCCATTACAGAAAAGCTGAGTCCCCATAATATGGAACTTCAAGACTATTTAAACAAGATGCATATAAAGCAACAAATTGACAATGTTCGTGATGTGGTAATTTAGCAAATGGAACAATGAATGTATACAGATTAAAGCATTTACCCAAATACAGGGTTCAAAACAGGACACAAGACAGAACAGTCCAAGGCAGGATTGGATAGGATAGGAATACAATGAGTTGAAAAATCTTACTTGATCTTAACATTTTAATAATAGACACATTGACATTTCAATTCATGTAAATGCTGATATGATTTACATGTAAAGGCTTTTTTTTAAGTATTTGGCCTGAAGAAAGTTTAAAGTACATGTAATATGTAAAAAAAAAGGACCTTTGAGCTTCAGACTCCAAAACTGACAGGTTCTTCTCTTTCCATATACAAATACTTTCAGCAAATTTGGTTCAGCTGTGATAAATAAAACTTTGAATTTATTATTACCTGAAATCATATATTATGCCAGCCCATTTCATCGAACTATGAGTCCTTCTCATCTTCATTACAGTTCACCCCAAAAAGAGCTGTTTTGATAACAAAGCTAATTCTAAAATTAATTCTCAACCATGCCAATTAACAGATGAGGAACCGAAAAGTGAATCTGACTTAAAACTGTCTGGACTTGCATAAAATACTTTATGTATATTTTTTAAAAATTGCTACAATATCCGAATACAATAAGATGTTACAATTATGAAAAAAGAAATGAATATCACTCAAAAGGTTACACTGTCAAAAAACTTACATTCTTTCCAAAGTCTCCACCAGGTTCGTCAAAATATATGGACTGAAAGAAAAAATTGATAAAAGTTCTGAGTATCTTGTGTTAAACATAAACTGACTTGCTTTAATATACTGTCCTTTCAATCATGCTACCCACTTACCTCTAATACATTACTGTTTGCACATAAAAATATAACCGAACATCGAGTTTGTCCATCAAAAATGTGAGCCATGATGCAATTTTACACAGTGCTTCTAGCACTCAACCTTTTTCTTCCATGTAGGCTATAGAGTCAATCTATTGGACGAATAAGAAATTCAGTGATTCAATGGAAAGTTAAAAAATTTATAGTAATTTCTATATTTTTTATACTTACCAATGACCCAGACATAGCTGGTGCTAACTCTTAAAATATAGGGCCAAACACAAATTTTGCCCCCCAATCCCCAAAATTTGCATCTAAAACCAAAGAAAACATGTCCTGAATGGCCCTCCACACTTCACCTCTACTGCGCATGCGCAGTGTCAAGGACGTTCCGAAATTGGCGCCATTAATCATTCTAATAACCAGTGCCTGGTAAGTGCTATGTACTCAGCGGGGAGGCAAGAGTTCCCAACTCCTGGGAGGGCCATCCCCGTCTGGGTCATTGGTAAGTATTAAAAATATAGAAATTACTATAAATTTTTTAACATTTTTATACTGTACCAATGACCCAGACATAGCTGAATAGTAAAAAGGCTGGAGGGCCAAGGACATAGAGCAAGATGGAATACGCTCAATAATATAAAATAGAGTCATCCCCTCTAGGGAAAAAGAAGTAATAGGTCTTACATGTATCTTTCTTATTTATGATAAATTAGAAAGATACAACACCTTCCAAAATTGAGCATCATACATCCATGTACTCTATTAATATCCAATATAATCCTTATACTAATAATTTTTAAAGTAAGCCAATAAATAAAGTAAGTCTAGAGAATAGAGACTCTTATACTCCTTAAAAGTGTCTGAGGATTGCATAATCATGTCCGTTGACACATGCTATATTCAAAAGCTATACTTTAAAAACTAAGACTTGAATGAATTTTAAAAACATAAACTTCTTACTAAACAACCATCCCAATAACAGCTCAGAATTACTAACTCCGGAGGAGGTATCCCCTTGTTTTCATAGTAAAACAGGTGACCCAAGGGAACACCCTCCCCCCCCCCCCCCTTTTCTTGCCCTGGGTCAAATAGCCCAGAGCGAAGAGGGCAGCAGAACGGAGTCACTGCCGAAACAGACAGCCTACCTAGCTATAGTAGCAACTGTTAAGTGAATGACATTCTGAGCAGTAGATAATAGACCTAACAATAGAGGCCTCCAGAAATGGACTCGATATTTCTGAGATAAAAATTCATGAATGTGGATGGCTGAGCGCAATGAGCAGCCTTCAAAAATCTATAATAGCGACACTATTAATGTAAGCCCAAGATGTAGAAGAACTCCTACTTCATGAGCCGAAATCTTAAGCACAACTGCTGAGTCAATGATATACTATAAGCAGTACCGATAGTTAATTGAATCCATTAGCAATAGAATGGAGCGTAACGTCCTTCTATTAGGCATCAAAGACAGAAGAAGCTTACGCCCGTAGTAATAAACAGATATCTGTTTATAAATACATAAACTCTAACCGGACAGAGTAAAGGCCTATGCCTGTACGAAGACGGAAGGACCTTAATAACAATAGGTTCCGGATATTAGGAGCCTAAGTCTTATGCAAAAATCCAACCTAAATAGTAAAGGAAGTAGTGATTCCGAAACTACGAAAGTGAAAATCATCCATCGATAGTGCATGAAACTCACTGACTCTTCAGTAAAAGAGAAGCCAACAGAATTACTGTCTAAAAGGTCAGAATTTGAAAACTACTGTTTCCAGAGGCTCAAATGATTACTTAGCTAAATAAGAACCGAAGTTAAATTCCATATAGGAATTTAATCTAAAGATTCTAAGTCTATTTATCAAAAAGTTACTAACTGACTTAGATAAAGAGACATAAGACTCAATTGTAAACTATCATAGAGTGCATAGGTATGAGGTAACATAAACCTGTAACCTTAATAACAACAGGCTGCAGTAGATCTTGTCAAACAAGTATACTAAAAAGTTGCAATGAGTAGTATGGAGGGATCAACAATATGAACATAGTGATACCTACACCAACGACGGAAGAGCCTCCACTTTAGCCGCATAGAATAGCGAAGAAGAGGATCTCCTATAGTAAGAAATCGCATCCAAAGCTCGTCCAGTACAATGCTTACAATGCAATACGGACCACACAACGGAATACGTGAAGGTTGCGACCTTGCGGGTTGTGATAAAGATGACACGATTTACCCAGCGAAAAAAGATCCTCTCATTGAGGAAGATTTCGCGTTAAGTCCCACAGTAGACATCAGAGTAAATTACCCACGGTCTCTGTGAAGATAGAGATGCTATCAACAGAAATGTATTGTGGTTGTTTATCTTAGCAATACCTGCTGAAACAACAGTGCCGGAGGATACGCGTATCCTATCATTCCGTCCTATTAGATCAATAGAGCGTTAACAACATTAGCTCAGAGATCCGGACAAGCCAACACATGCGTCTGCAATTGATTAGCAAGCTGTGTCGTAAATAAATTATCATTGGGCGCTCCCATAGATAGCAAATCTGATTGAATACTTGTTTGTTGAGAGTCCATTCTGACGGCAACAAGCGACCCCTAAGTGAACGGGAGTCCGGTAAAACAATCAGACGACCCGGAATATGACGGACCGAAACAGAACTTGGTGTACTATAACCAACAGACGGATTCTTTCCATTACATTGAATAACGGAAACGAATGAGTGCCTCCCTGGTTCCGGAGATACGCCACTACTGTCGAATTAACGGACAGGATTTGGACATGCGTTTCTGAATAATGTTCATGCAATGACATAAAGCAAGTCTAAAAAACATTATTCTGCGGAAGATAATTGCTTGCTTAGAGACTGCGGAACCCAAAGACCCTGGCACTTCGAAATCCGTTGGGATCAATATTATATCCCAATCTGTTTGACTGGCAACCGTCATAACCATAACACTCGGATCCGGCAACTGCAGTGGCACTCTCTGAGTCAACCACCGAATGTTTGCCCCAGTCTGAATCTCTTGTAACACTAGATAGACAAGAGAACATGTAAATCGAGCAATTCATGGATTGTTGAAAAGTTGCCGTCGAAGAGAGGCTTCTCCGAGAACGAAGCGACTCTGAGAGAGTTCTTCACCTTACTATCCACGCGCGTGGATGTAGCTAGGGCTGCATCACGTCTAACCAACTCCAATCAGCCACTGAAGGGCGGAGTTATACGTGAACAAACTACTGCCCTCAAAAGAAATCACATTGAGAATAATATCCCGTAAATCTTTTCTTGAAGACGTAAAGATAATGCCTCAGTAAGGTGCATTACGTATGATAAAGCGTCTAAGTTAAGTCTACTAGACATCATTGTCGTTTCCAACATTGTGGTTGGAAAAGACATAGACGGCGAAAAAGAATATTTCCAGTCTTTAACCACGCCGTCTAGACGCATATGAACTCTCGGTATGCCCTGCTCTGCCAAAATAAATTATTCGTATAAATGATAAAACGGCAGAAATGAGCATTGCGGACAAGAAACTAAACTATCATGCTTGGTAGCAGGCTTATATGCATATATAGCGTCGAAAAATAAAACACATGTTGTAATGACATTATTGGACTGTGTTGGTAAGTCAGGGACAATGTCCCTGAACCGATCCAAAATTCCGTGTCCAATGACGCTATAAGTCTCTTATCCAACATAGCAGCAATGTAGTCTGAAATAACAATCACTGGAAGATAATGCCAGAAGATATGAATGGCAGCTTCCGATGCTACGAAAGGGAAAACTCGAAATCTTTCGAATCCCTTTCGCCATCCTGTCGGACCCTATAAAGCGTTCGGTCGTCCGTACCTGATGCAACCGCGGACCGCACCGACCCAGCGCCGTCAGATAATTCCTGATTCGAGTAAGAAACTGTCGATTGCTGGGATGCTGCGAAACAACTGTGCTAACTCGGATAGCACGTCCGTCACTGAGGCCTGAGGAGAAGCGGTCCTACAATGCATTGCCGCTGGAAGCTCCGTGATCGTTACCCCGTGCATACTACCAATATGCGAGCGAACGGAGTGTATAGGCCTCGTGTCCCTTGGCTACCGGATGACGTGACCTATTCGCCGTGGAATCACTGAATGACGAAACTGATTGGATACTCGAGGTCACATAGCCAATGTGCGGTCGTGTGCACTGCTGTGAGGATGAGGAAGCATTATCGACAGTCTCTCGGACTGTCAATATAACGGAGCGTCCCGACCGACAGACATATGCTCCGAATGTAAAATATCTGAACCACAACATGCGGTCCCCTATGTTGTTGGACGAGAGAGGGACCTCTCTCGCTCACAGCCCGGACGGACCTGAACAAGCCAGGAACCGGACTAACAGGCTTCCTCCGATCTGTCCTCAATCCGCCGTCACTGGGTGAGTACTAAAGTAATTATAGTGCTCGCATCACCCAAATCTCCTTCCTAGACCGCAACGGACGAACCCGGCAGCCAAACCATTCGATGAATGGACGCTACACCGGGTGAGCTAGCGAATGTCACTCCGTCGATCCTACAAGGGATCTCTTAGGTGATAGACATATTCCATGAGCACTTACTGCCGCTAGCTCTTCATTAACTATGACGACAGAGGCACACTTTTGAAAGACATCTCCGTAACTTTGCGAACAAGAAACCAGAAATGCTTGGTTATAGCAAGCATATAATAATAATATATATAGCGTCGTTCAATAATTCGAAAGTTTGTGTGACATTATTGGACTATGTCGGAACTGAGGGACGATGTCCCTGAACCGAACCAAAAATTTCTAAGTCCACCGACGCTATCAGTTTCTTATCCGGCATCGCAGCATTCTGGTCCGACGAAAGAAGCTGTAGAAGATCAAGTCAGATGACATACACAACAGCAAATGTTGTTCCGAAAGGGAAAGCTCGAAATCCTCCAAATCCCTTTCGGTATCCCGTCGGACCGGATGAAATTTTCGGACGTCCGTACCCGCTTCCGCGGAGCGTCCCGACCCAGCATCGTCGGATAAAAAAAAAAATATGCGACAGATTCAGTTGATGCTGGGATGCTGCGATAAACTGTGCTATTTAGGAAAGCACGTCCGTTCCCGAGGCCTGTGCAGTAGCGGTCTTACGATGCATTGCCACCGGAAGCTCCGTGTACGTTGACTCCCACACACTTTCCTATGCGAACGTCCGGAGTCTGCAGGCCTCGTGTCCCTGGCTACCGGATGGTGTGACCTGGTCGCCGATGATTCTCTGACTGGCAAAGCTGACTGGATATCCGAGGTCACGTAGCCAAGAGCGGTCATGTGCGCTACCATGAGAATGAGGAAGCCTTATTGACAGTCTACTCCGGACTGACTATATGTCGGAGCGTCCCGAGCGACGGACGTATGCTCCGAATGCGAAACATTTTGTACCACAACATCTGGGGCCAGATGTTGTTGTACGAGAGAGGGGCCTCTCTCGCTCGCCGTCCGGATGGACCAGAACGAGCTATGAACCGGACTAAAAGGCTTCCTCCGTTCTCCCTCTAATCCGCCGTCACTGGGTGTGCATTTGGTTGATTTATAGTGCTCGCATCACCCCAAAACTCCTTCTAGACCGCAACGGACGAACCCGGCTGCCGAACCATTCGATGAATGGACGCTACACCGGGCGAGCTAGCGGACGTCAAAGGCCGTCGAACCTACTAGGGTCCTCTTAGGCAATTGGCGTATTTACATGAGCACTTTTCCGCTAGCCCTTCATTAATTGTGACGACGGAGGCACACTGTTGGAAGACATCACAGATACATCACCCTAATCTTGATCGTCTGAAATAGAAATTGATAAAGTAGAGTGACCCTGCGGGGAAAGGACCGGAGTGTCCAATTCCCCACTAACATACCGTGACATACGCTTCCCATGTTGTCATCGAAATCATACGATACAGAACAGGAGTTAATGCGAGTACACTGACCACATAAAGAATGATTATAAAAGTCAGAGGAAGACTTCCTCTTATTACAATTGATCAAAATCCTTTCAATGTGAAAAGAAAACAAGTCCTGGTACTCGCACCAACCCCTGGCAATCAAAATACATAATAATAATATGATCCATTAATATAGAAAAAATAATTGAAATCAAAATATTTTGAAAAAATATTTTTTCAGAACAGCCCAAGTTTCTGAAAAGTAACGTTGAGCCCCAATGGATCCCAAGCCTAAGTGTGGACAAAAATTTTAAAAATATTTTAAACAATTTATTCAACACTTACGAACAATAATAATGTATCTAGTATGATTCAAATAACATCAAGATATTATTTTCAAGAAATCCCCCCCTCACACAGAGGGCTGTTGTAAATGTAAACAATGAATGTAAAAACACTAAAATAAGACTCCAGGCACCCAGGCCCGGAATCAGTTACCAAAAATACACTATCTGATGCAAAACAGAGACTTCCAGGGAAGAAACTGCAGAACATCAGATGGTAGATGCAGAACACAACGCCTAACCACCCGTAGGTGAAGACGTAAACATGGGGAAAAGAACAGAATGCATTCTGTTATTCAGCTAAAACTCCCAAGAAAATTTAGTAATAATAATTACAGAAACTATGCCAAAAGCATGGGAGAATAGCAAGGGGGGACTTAAAGGACAGGGAGAGAGGAAAACACTGAAAAATCAGTGTAACTAAATAATCAGAATGACAACAAAATGGCTGCTGCCTCGAAAGTTAAAAAATTTATAGTAATTTATATATTTTTTATACTTACCAATGACCCAGACATAGCTGGTGCTAACTCTTAAAATATAGGGCCAAACACAAATTTTGCCCCCCAATCCCCAAAATTTGCATCTAAAACTAAAGAAAACATGTCCTGAAAGGCCCTCCACACCTCGCCCCCACTGCGCATGCGCAGTGTCCAGGACGTTCCGAAATTGGCGCCATTTATCATTCTAATAACCAGTGCCTGGTAAGCGCTATGTACTCAGCGGGGAGGCAAGAGTTCCCAACTCCTGGGAGGGCCATCCCCGTCTGGGTCATTGGTAAGTATAAAAAATATATAAATTACTATAAATTTTTTAACATTTTTATACTGTACCAATGACCCAGACATAGCTGAATAGTAAAAAGGCTGGAGGGCCAAGGACATAGAGCAAAATGGAATACGCTCAATAAAATAAAATAGAGTCATCCCCTGTAGGGAAAAGAAGTAATAGGCCTTACATGTATCTTTCTTATTTATGATAAATTAGAAAGATACAACACCTTCCAAAAATTGAGCTTCATACATCCATGTACTCTATTAATATCCAATAATCCTTATACTAATAATTTTTAAAGTAAGCCAATAATAAAGTAAGTCTAGAGAATAGAGACTCTTATACTCCTAAAAGTGTGTGAGAATTGCATAATCATGTCCGTTGACATATGCAATATTCAAAAGCTATACTTTAAAAACTAAGACTTGAATGAATTTTATAAACTTAAACTTCTCACTAAACAACCATCCCAATAACAGCTCAGAATTACTAACTCCGGAGGAGGTATCCCCTTGTTTTCATAGTAAAAACAGGTGACCCAAGGGAACACCCTCCCCCCCCCCCCCTTTTTCTTGCCCTGGGTCAAATAGCCCAGAGCGAAGAGGGCAGCCGAACGGAGACACTGCCGAAACAGACAGCCTACCTAGCTATAGTAGCAACTGTTAAGTGAATGACATTCTGAGCAGTAGATAATAGACCTAACAATAGAGGCCTCCAGAAATGGACTCGATATTTCTGAGATAAAATTCATGAATGGATGGCTGAGCGCAATGAGCAGCCTTCAAAAATCTATAATAGCAACACTATTAATGTAAGCCCAAGAAGTAGAAGAACTCTTACTTCAAGAGCCGAAATCTTAAGCACAACTGCTAAGCCAATGATATACCATAAGCAGTACGCTAGTTAATAGAATCGATTAACAATAAAATGGAGCGTAACGTCCTTCTACTAGACATCAAAGACAGAAGAAGCTTACGCCCTTGTAATAAACAGATATCTGTTTATAAATACATAAACTGTACCCGGAAAGAGTAAAGGCCTATGCCTATACGAAGACGGAAGGACCTTAAAATAATAGGTTCCGGATAATAGGAGCCTAACTCTTATGCAACAATCCAACCTAAATAGTAACGGAAGTATTGATTCCGAAACTATGAAAGTGAAAATCATCCATCGATAGTGCATGAAACTCACTGACTCTACAGTAAAAGAGAAACCAACAGAATTACTGTCTAAAAGGTCAGAATTTGAAAACTACTGTTTCCAGAGGCTCAAATGATTACTTAGCTAAATAAGAACCGAAGTTAAAAACCGTATAGGAATTTAATCTAAAGATTCTAAGTCTATTTATCAAAAAGTTACTAACTGACTTAGATAAAGAGACAAAAGACTCAATTGTAAACTATCGTAGAGTGCATAGGTATGAGGTAACATAAACCTATAACCTAAATAACAACAGGCTGCAGTAGATCTTGGGAAACAAGTATACTAAAAACTAGCAATGCGTAGTATGGAGGGATCAACCATATGAACATAATGATCCCTACACCACGACGGAAGAGCCTCCACTTTAGTCGCATAGAATAGCGAAGAAGAGGATCTCCTATAGTAAGAAATCGCGTCCAAAGCTCGTCCAGTACAGTGCTTACAATGCAATACGGACCACACAACGGAATACATGAAGGTTGCGACCTTGCTGGTTGTGATAAAGATGACACGATTTACCCAGTGAAAAAAGATCCTCACATAGAGGAAGATTTCACGTTAAGATCCACAGTAGACAAGAGAGTAAATTACTCATGATCTCTGTGAAGATAGAGATGCTATCAACAGAAATGTATTGTGGTTGTTTATCTTAGCAATACCTGCTAAAACAACAGCGCCGGAGGATACGCGTATCCTATCATAGCGTCCTATAGATCAATAGAGCGTTAACAGTATTAGCTCAGAGATCTGGACAAGCCAACACATACGTCTGCAATTGATTAGCAAGCTGTGTCATAATAAAACATCATTGGGCGCTCCCATAGATAGCAAATCTGATTAAATACTTGTTTGTTGAGAGTCCATTCTGACAGCAACAAGCGACCCGTAAGAGAACGGGAGTGCGATAAAACAATCAGACGACCCCGAATATGACGGACCAAAACTGAACTTGGTGTACTATAACCAACAGACGGATTCTTTCCATTAAATTGAATAACGGAAACGAAAGAGTGCCTCCCTGGTTCCGGAGATACGCCACTACTGTCGAATTAAAGGACAGGAATTTGGGCATGCATTTCTGAATAATGTTCATGCAATGACATAAAGCAAGCCTAAAAAACATTATTCCGCGGAAGTTAAACTGATAGCTAAAAGACTGCGGAACCCAAAGACCCTGGCACTTCGAATCCGTAGGGATCAGTATATATCCCAATCTGTTTGACTGGCAACCGTCATAACAGCCACACTAGGGTCCGGCAACTGCGGCGGCACTCTCTGAGTCAACCACCGAATGTTTGCCCCAGTCTGAATCTCTTGTAACAGTAGATAGACAAGAGAATGTATAAACCAAGCAATTCATGGATTGCCGGAAAGTTGCCGTCGAAGAGAAGCTCCTCCGAGAACGAAGCGACTCTGAGAGAGTTCTTAACCTACTATCCACGCGTGGATGTAGCTAGGGCTGCATCACGTCTAAACACTCCAATCAGCCACTGAAGGGCGGAGTTATACGTGAACAAAATACTGCCCTCAAAAGAAATTACATTGAGAATAATATCCCGTAAATCTTTTCTTGAAGACGTAATGATAACGCCTCAGTAAGGCGGATTACGTATAATAAAGCGTCTAAGTTAAGTCTACTATACATAATGTCGTTCCCAATATTGAAATTGGAAAAGACATAAACGGCGAAAAAGAATATATGCAGTCTTTAATCACACCGTCTAGACGCATATGAACTCTCGGTTTGCCCTGCTCTGCCAAAATAAACTATATGTAAAAAAGATAAAATGGCAGAAATGAGCCACGCGGACAAGAAACTAAACTATCATGCTTAGTAGCAGGCTTGTATATATATATAGCGTCGAAAAATAAAACACATGTTGTAATGACAATATTGGACTGCGTCGGTAAGTCAGGGACAAAGTCCCTGTACCGATCGAAAAATCCGAGTCCAATGACGCTATAAGTCTCTTATCCAAGATCGCAGCAATGAAGTCCGAAAAATAATCACTGGAAGAAATGCCAGAAGATATGAAAGGCATCTTCCGATACTACTAAAGGGAAAACTCGAAATCTTTCGAATCCCTTTCGCCATCCTGTCGGACCCTATAAAGCGTTCGGTCGTCCGTAGCTTGATGCAACCGCGGACCGCACCGACCCAGCGCCGTCGGATAATTCCTGATTCGACCGAGAAACCGTCAATTGCTGGGATGCTGCGAAACAACTGTGCTAACTCGGATAGCACGTCCGTCACCGAGGCCTGAGGAGCAGCGGTCTTACGATGCATTGCCGCAGGAAGCTCCGAGATCGTTACCCCGTGCATACTTCCAATATGCGAGCGAACGGAGTGTATAGGCCTCGTGTCCCTTGGCTACCGGATGGCGCGACCTATTCGCTGTGGAATCACTGAATGCCGAAACTGATCGGATACTCGAGGTCACGTAGCCAATGTGCGGTCGTGTGCCCTGCTGTGAGGATGAGGAAGCATTAAAGACAGTCTCTCGGACTGTCAATATAACGGAGCGTCCCGAGCAACGGACATATGCTCCGAATGTAAAATATCTGAACCACAACATGCGGTCCCCTATGTTGTTGGCTTCCTCCGATCTGTCCTCAATCTGCCGTCACTGGGTGAGTACTAAAGTAATTAAAGTGCTCGCATCACCCAAATCTCCTTCCTAGACCGCAACGGACGAACCCGGCAGCCGAACCATTCGATGAATGTATGCTACACCGGGTGAGCTAGCGAATGTCATTCCGTAAGCGATAGACATATTCCATGAGCACTTATTGCCGCTAACTCTTCATTAACTATGACGACAGAGGCACACTTTTGAAAGACATCTCCATAACTCTTCGAACAAGAAACCAGAAATGCTTGGATAGCAAGCATAAAATAATAATATATATAGCGTCGTTCAATAATTCGAAAGTTTGTGTGACATTATTGGATTATGTCGGAACTGAGGGACGATGTCCCTGAACCGAACCAAAAATTTCTAAGTCCACCGACGCTATCAGTTTCTTATCCGGCATCGCAGCATATGTTGTTCCGAAAGGGAAAGCTTGAAATCCACCGAATCCCTTTCGGTATCCCGTCGGACCGGATGAAACTTTCGGACGTCCGTACCCGCTTCCGCGGAGCGTCCCGACCCAGCATCGTCGGATAAAATATATGCGACAGATTCAGTTGATGCTGGGATGCTGCGATAAACTGTGCTATTAAGGAAAGCACGTCCGTTCCCGAGGCCTGTGCCGTAGCGGACTTACGATGCATTGCCGCTGGAAGCTCCGTGTACGTTGACTCCCGCACACTTCCTATGCGAACGTCCGGAGTCTGCAGGCCTCGAGTCCCCGGCTACCGACCCAGCGCTGTCGGATAATTCTCGATCCGACACCGTTTCTGTCGGCTGCTGGGATGCTGCGATAAGCTGTGCTATGTGCACAAGAATGTCCGGCGTCGAGACCTGCGGAGGCGCAGTCTATCGGTGCTTCGCCGAGGGCAGCTCCGCATCAGATGGCTCCCGCATACTTCCTATGCGAACGTCCGGAGTCCATCGGTCTCGAATCCCTGGCTGCCGGATGGTGTGACCTGGTCGCCGAAGAATCCTTGATCGGCGAAGCTGGTAATATATCGGCGGTCACGCAGCCAAGGTGCGGTCGTGTGCGCTGATGAGAAGAGGAAGCCTTAGCAGTCTCAGCGGACTGCCTATACAACGGAGCGTCCCGAGCGACGGACGTATGCTCCGCTAACAACACATTTGTACCACAACATCTGGGGCCAGATGTTGTTGAACGAGAGAGGGGCCTCTCTCGCTTGCCGTCCGGATGGACCGGAACGAGCTATGAACCGGACTAAAAGGCTTCCTCCGTTCTCCCTCCGATCCGCCGTCACTGGGTGTGCATTAAGTTAATTTTATAGTGCTCGCATCACCCCAAAATTCCTTCTAGACCGCAACGGACGAACCCGGCTGCCGAACCATTCGGTGAATGGACGCTACACCGGGCGAGCTAGCGGACGTCAAAGGCCGTCGAACCTACTAGGGTCCTCTTAGGCAATTGGCGTATTACATGAGCACTTTTCCGCTAGCCCTTCATTAATTGTGACGACGGAGGCACACTGTTGGAAGACATCACAGATACATCACCCTAATCTTGATCGTCTGAAATAGAAATTGATAAAGTAGAGTGACCCTGCGGGGAAAGGACCGGAGTGTCCAAATCCCCAACAACATACCGTGACATACGCTTCCCATATTGTCATCGAAATCATACGATACAGAACAGGAGTTAATGCGAGTACACTGACCACATATAGAATGATAATAAGGTCAGAGGAAGACTTCCTCCTAAAACAATTGATCAATATCCTTTCAATGAGAAAAGAAAACAAGTCCTGGTACTCGCACTAACCCCTGGCAATCAAATACATAATAATAATATGATCCATTAATATAGAAAAAATAATTGAAATCAAAATATTTTGAAAAAATATTTTTTCAGAACAGCCCAAGTTTCTGAAAAGTAACGTTGAGCCCCAACGGATCCCAAGCCTAAGTGTGGACAAAAATTTTAAAAATATTTTAAACAATTTATTCAACACTTACGAACAATAATAATGTATCTAGTTATGATTAAAATAACATAAAGATATTATTATTTAGAAATCCCCCCCTCACACAGAGGGCTGTTGTAAATGTAAACAATGAGTGTAAAAACACTAAAATAAGACTCCAGGCACCCAGGCCCGAAATCAGTTACCAAAAATACACCATCTGATGCAAAACAGAGACTTCCAGGGAAGAAACTGCAGAACATCAGATGGTAGATGCAGAACACAACGCCTAACCACCCGTAGGTGAAGACGTAAACATGGGGAAAGAACAGAATTCATTCTGTTATTAAGCTAAAACTCCCAAGAAATTTTAGTAATAATAATTACAGAAACTATGCCAAAAGCATGGGAGAATAGCAAGGGGGAACTTAAAGGACAGGGAGAGAGGAAAAACACTTGAAAAAACAGTGTAACTAAATAATCAGAATGACAACAAAATGGCTGCTGCCTTGAAAATAGGTAACTTAACATAATTTCATTAAAAAATTTTAAGTTACAGCCCTGATAATATTCTGTCACACATTCTTTTCCTCTCCTCCTTTTCTATCCTCCTTAGAATCACCATTTCACTAATATTTATGTGTCTGGCATCATTTAAACTGAGATTTAAAAGCACAAAGATCAGTCAGATGTTAACTGATGAAGGGCCAAACTTAGAATGATAAATGGCGCCAATTTCGGAACGTCCTGGACACTGCGCATGCGCAGTGGGGGCGAGGTGTGGAGGGCCTTTCAGGACATGTTTTCTTTAGTTTTAGATGCAAATTTTGGGGATTGGGGGGCAAAATTTGTGTTTGGCCCTATATTTTAAGAGTTAGCACCAGCTATGTCTGGGTCATTGGTACAGTATAAAAATATAGGTAACTTAACATAATTTCATTAAAAAATTTTAAGTTACAGCCCTGATAATATTCTGTCACACATTTTTCCTCTCCTCCTTCTCTATCCTCCTTAGAATCACCATTTCACTAATATTTATGTGTCTGGCATCATTTAAACTGAGATTTACAAGCACAAAGATCAGTCAGATGTTAACTGATGAAGGGCCAAACTTAGAATGATTAATGGCACCAATTTCGGAACGTCCTTTACACTGCGCATGCGCAGTAGAGGTGAAGTGTGGAGGGCCATTCAGGACATGTTTTCTTTGGTTTTAGATGCAAATTTTGGGGATTGGGGGGCAAAATTTGTGTTTGGCCCTATATTTTAAGAGTTAGCACCAGCTATGTCTGGGTCATTGGTACAGTATAAAAATATTAATGTTTGTTTACTTACTGGGATTTGACACTTTCAACAGCCATGGTCAGATCATGTCAGACAGTTAAAAAGTACACGTGGAAGCTGGAGTATGAGTAGAGAACCAGCAAGCAGTGGCAAGCAACAGTTGGACTCTCCAACTTACTAACTCTGAATAAGCAGAGTAAGAAGCAGTTTAACTGGTCGAGTACTGGAAGCCAATATTTGGGCTTTATTCTGAAGTACCAGTACCATAACTGTAAGGTTTCATACTCTGTGGATGTGCTTCATATTACCATTGAAGGGAAATAATTCAGTCTGTAAGGATTTGCTTTGTTGCAATTTATGAGAGAGTGCCTATAGGCACTCTCTTATAAATTGTGACAAGGCAAAGACTTCTAAACAAACTTTGATGCCCAAAAATAATTTAGCACTCTACCAGTTAAGGCAAATGCACCATCAATGTGCAGTATGCCTTAGCAAACCGGGCCACCATACCCCCATGTAATCAAGAGGAAGTGTCTTGCCCATGGACACAACAAAGTTACCGCTGATCGGAACAGAACCATTCACCTTTCTGTTTAAAGTCCTATGCTCTAACCACTGAGCTACCACACTCCCAATGGTAAATTTGTACAGCTGTCCACAAAGTTCCTTTTTGTTACAGACCTTCTTGGACTAAGAATTTTCAATATGAACATTTTCTTTTTTCATGGTGCCACCTTGCTCCCACTTGGGTTATCAGGATTATGAGTCTTTCCCAAAGACAAAATGCAGATGACATGGGTTATGACCAAATTGTCGACCTTTGGGTCTAAAGTCCAATGTGTTAACCACTAAATTACTGCACTCTCTCCACATACAGACAGTGTGGTAATTTGAGCATCGGTCAATGCCACCAAAAACACTAGACTCAGCATTCTCTGCCAATTGAGCAGATACTGATTGAATTCTCAGATGAAATATACAAGAAAATGTTGCTGAAGGAAATTAGATAATTTTACAAGAACTCTGAAAGTTAATATCTCTACTTAACAAAGGCCATAATACCTAAGCTGAAGCCATGCAGTGATATTGCTTGATTTCATTCTTAATGCTTCAATACCCAGCACATGATATCAAAAATTATTATTGCATTTTGTTTCAAATTTTTTAACAAAACCAGATCTTGTGACCCCTCAGTGAAATGAGCTGAACCTTTACCCAAAGCACACAATATCAAAAATTATTATTTTAATTATTGTTTTTTTTTCTCAAATTTTTTTTCAAATTTCAAAAAACCATAACCTGATTGGAATCAAGCTCGATTTTTCTTTTTAACTGCTCAGTTAGTAAATTACGCATGCAGATGCGCACAATTTGTTAGGTACAGTGTCAATCCACAGAGCATTTTTCTTGAATTTATACTAAATCAAGACATGGCTACTGGAAGCAGTCATAATTTATTTGATCAAAAATTCAATAGAAAATGGTAAATCAATGATAAAAGGACTACACCTATTTTGTTAACCCTTGAAGGCCTATTTCTGACTTTTACGACCTCAGAACAGGTGCCCTTAGCATACTATCATGATTATGTTCTGCAGACAATAAACAAATTACATAGACAGTGGTTTCTAGTTAAGTCTTGACTGCCTGCTAAGGCAGCCAAGACTTGACTGGAAATCACTGTTAAGCCACTGGATGTGTACAGCCTGTGGTCAGATGTGAATTCAGGACAATAGTTCAGGCCCTAAGGGTTAAGATGAGAAGGGCATACCTTTACTCGGAAACCAATTATTTTCATATTAGGAGGGGAAAAACTGCCTGAAGCAGGGAAGGGAGTTAATATGTTATAAGTCTGAAAATCTTCTCAGCACAATCTGTGTGTTTATCTTTATGATGGACAACCAATTTGGATCAAACAACAAATTTTGAAAATGGACCATATAAATTAATAACCATTTTTTTTCACAATAAAGCAACAGAACTGTAATATCTATGCAATGTATTCTTACAGTGTATGTTGGCAGTGGTGGTAATGGGCCATAATCTGGTTTGGTAGTGAATGGCCCTTCTAGAACAGCTTTCTTTAGCATTCGAACCATCAACTCAGCATACATATTGCGATTCTTCCTGCAATTAATTTTTTGAACAAGAAAATAAATAAATTTCGTCTGGGCAAGCAAAAAATATTGTAATTATGTAATTATCATTAAATATCAGACATAAACAATTTCATTTTTATTTTTTTTAAGTGAGCATTAGTTATAAAATGCGAGCATGCGGCAGCCAAAAGGACCATGCAGGAGGGACTGAGAAACAGATTTTAAACTTTTTTAGGCCTATTCAGTGGCTTTTACTTTTGTCTCTCTTTATGATGTCCCACTGAAAGTGGAGAAACTGTTGAATGTGTGTTGTTCTGATTTCCATTTTTCATTTATTTATTTATTTATTTACCAAGAATCCTTGGTTAGAATTACCACAAACAACCCAACAAGTTGTACTCGATTCCTTGAGAATCCTCATTTTAACAGGAACACATAATGCTATAGGACCATAAAGGTTTCTAATATCACCTAGAGGCTTATAAAACTAGCACGCAGTGGTATAAGGTGCATTCCTTTGTATAAGAGTCAATCTAATTACCCAGAATTACCACACACAACCTGAGAATTGTTTTACTAGTTCAGATTCCTTTGGAATCCCCTGCTTCTATCCTAGTCTATTCCATAGCTTATTATTCTCTCCATTTCTTGGTCTGTCCTGTCTATGTTATGACTTCCCCGATCTCCCAACAAAGTATTCTGACTTTCCTAGATGTGTTTGTGTGCTAGTGCACAATTTGTACACATTACATGTAACACATAGACACATGCTGGATGCGCTGATATGTGCTTTTGTGTTAGTGCACATTGTGTGCACATCACGGGCAGCACATACAGATATTTGAGGATACTTATGACATGGTGGAGAATACCTTTTGAGGATTCCTTTTGAAGAATATCTTTTGCTGGATATTTATCTGAAGATAGTTATGACTCCTAACCCTATTCAGCATATGGCTTCTAAACCACCCATACCCTTCATAGCTTCAAGACTGAATTGTCCATAGTTACCACCATCTGTCCTATGATAAGTTTGCATTGTATTCACCTTTAGTATGGTGTTCTACCAGCCTTGCAACCTCATAGCATTGGTGCCTTGCATCATTACTATTGGCTATCACTATTCTGTCCTGTGCTAGAGTGTCTTAACATTACTAACTTGTGGTACTACTATGGCTCTGAGTACTGCCACGACAGGTCCCAATTCATATCACTATCAAAGTTGTATTCCACTTCTGCTTGCACGAATGACTCAAATCTTATCGAGCAAATGATCTATCGAGCAATTTTTTGAACGAGTAACTCCACTTTCTGCTCATATCGGCAAAAAAGGATTCTACACGGATTCTGAAAGTAGGATTCCAAGCCCCCTATACAACTCCAGGTAGTCTTACATCGGCTTCCATCTTGTCTTCAACTACCTGTCCTATGATTTGCAACTATTGTAGCAGGGTTTCTGCTAGACCGGCTGCAGGTCCATCGACCGGACCAATCCCCCCACCGATCATACTATGATCAGTCAGAAAAGCTGGTGGCTAAAATGTTGAGTACAATGCTGTATCGTAACGACACTCAGGATCCTTTGTTTCCATGTAATATACGCATAATTATGTTGTATACTATGCCTACTATTACTGATGACAACCTGATACTTTATAACCCCCAGACGAGAGGGGGAAACAAAGTTCAAATCCTAAACGTCGCCTATAAAATTTCGGACTCAAATTGTCATGTTTGGTCCGAAATCTCTGGCTTTTATGTGATGTAATTGCACGTGCATGATGTCACACGTCCGCATCATGGTTCTTTTCGAATATTACCGCGAGTGGTTGTAAACAAAGCTCAGTAACTGTCAGGATTCATGGATTTTGTGTTGTTTTGGGTTTGTATGTAACCTCCGACCAGATGTAGTATTGTGTGTCCCGTGGGAATTTAGAGAATTGTAGGAGGAAAAGATACATATTTTCCACTTCAATTATTCAGCATTTTAGCGACCAGAATGTCCCCAGAGAGCACCTAAAAATAAAAAAAAACCTCTATACGCATGTGCCTTTGGCACATGTGGCAGACGCCTTTGGCGACTGAGTTTCACTTTCTTTAAACTACCGGACCCACAAATTTTCCCCTAGCGGAAACCCTGATTGTAGTCACCCAATACTATAGTCTTCTACCACCCTTACAGCTTTGTACCACTGCTATTGACCTGTTGCACTAGTTCATACTTCCTAGCTAGGCCTGACCCTGTCTCGACTCTGCCCCAGGTCAGGTCTTCAACAGGCGCAACCAGATTGCTCCATTCATTTAAGCCTTATCAGTCTATACAATGCATAGACACCACGCAAACAAGGGTACCTCACATATAGGAAACTGTATGTTGATCATACCGAGATGCGCTTATGTTTTAATACACATTGTGTCACAATGTGTACAGATTACATGCAGCACCTTGGCACACACTGGATGTGCCGATATGCGCTTATGCACAATGTGCGCACAAAGCATGCAGCACATATGCACATACGGTGAAAAAATGATTCTAGAAGTATAGTCAGATACTAGAAAGGGATTCCATAAAATGTGGGTCAGGTAGTTGATAGAATGTGCTTATGTGCCTGTGTGCTAGTGCATGTGCCAATATATGCTTATGTGCTAATGCACAATGTGCGCACAACGTGTGACGATAAAGGGATGCTGTATGGTGTGGGGTAGGTCATGTTTGGGCAGGGCTTGATTTAATCTGAAAATTTTGAATAGCAATTTACTATTCACCCTGGAAAATTGATTAGCAGTTGATCCAAAAGCACTTGAAACTAATAAATCTTGAATAGCAAAATTCAGAAATTGGAGAGCAAAGTGCTATGCTAATCCAGTTAAATCGAGCCCTGTGTTTGGGTGTGTGTGTGTGTTTATCGGGTGTTTTGCAGTGGTTGAGGTTTGAGAAGGTAGGAACTGGGCCCTAAAAATATAGTGGCTAATGGCCTTCACGGCATGGTCAATTTTAACTAATTCAAATCGTCAGCATGCTTATAAAACCTTGTACATGATTTTAAAAAAAATTATATGTGAGGTTTTATAATCAGGCCCATGAAATGCTTGTAAATTATAGAAGATGCAGTCACTAGCTGGAAAACATGCTTTAAACATTTCTTGAACGTAAGACTTTCAAAAACATAATTTTTGAAAAATTGTTGGTTAAAGTTGATGGTTTGGGGGTGGGGTGGGGTGGGGTGGGTTGGGATGCAGGCCAAACATGTTAAGTCTCACTATTTTAGAGGGAGACTCACTATTTTTCAGAGTAAATTTCTGTTAAATGAGGCCAAACATTGGGACTTTTAATAGAATCTCACTATTAAAATCAAAAAATTTTACTCTTAAAGCCATATAAAAATTAAAACCTCACTATTTTTGCCCACAAATGTTAAAAAATTTATAGTAATTTATATATTTTTTATACTTACCAATGACCCAGACTTAGCTGGTGCTAACTCCACAAAAACCAGGGCCAAACACAAATTTTGCCCCCCAATCCCCAAAATTTGCATCCAAAACAAAAAGAAATCATGTCCTAAAGGACCTCCATAGTACGACTCTACTGCGCATGCGCAGTGACGCAGTCGTCCCGAAATTGGCGCCAAATATCATTCTTACTGGCAGTGCCTGGTCAGCGCTATGTACTCAGCGGGGAGGCAAGAGTTCCCAACTCAGGGAGGGCCATCCCCGTCTGGGTCATTGGTAAGTATAAAAAATATATAAATTACTATAAATTTTTTAACATTTTTATACTGTACCAATGACCCAGACTTAGCTGAATAGTAAACAGGCTGGAGGGCCTAGGACATAGAGGAAAATCCAATAAGCTCAATTATAAAATAAAGAGGTAACCCCTTAAGGAGAAAAGGAGTATTAGGCTTTACATGTATCTTTCTTATTTAATATTTAAATTAGAAAGATACACTACCCTTAATAATTGAGCACAATAACATTCATGTTCTCTATTAACATCCAGTATAACCTTTATACTAATTATTTTTAAAACAAGCCAATAAATAAAGTAGTCCAGAGAATTGAGACTCTTTATAATCATTTAAAAGTGTCCGAGTATTGTATATTAAAGCCCGTTTGACACTTGACATATACAAATGCTTCACACCGAGCTACACTTTAAAAATAAGACATGAATGAAATTAAACATTAATATTACACTTTAAAACCATCCCGGAAGCGACTCAGAAATACTGTCTTGGAGGAGGCATTCCCTTGCTTTTCACTATAAAGCAGGTGACCTAAGGGAACACCCGCCCCCCCCCCCCCCCCCCCCCTTCCCCTTGCCCTGGGTCAAATAACCCAGAGCGAAGAGGGCAGCCGGACGGAGTCACTGCCGGAACAGAAAGCCTGCATAACTATAGTTGCAACTGTTTAGTGGACGACATTCTGAGCAACAGATAACGGACCTAAACAATGCAGGTCTCCAGAAATGGACTCAATATTTCTGAGATAAAAATTAGTAAATGTGGATGGCTGAGACCAATAAGCAGCCTTCATTAAATCTGTAATAGCAACACTATTAGCATAAGCCCAGGAAGTAGAAAGAGCTCTTACTTCATGAGCAGAAATCTTAAGCACAGACTGCTGAGAAGAAGATAAATCTTCATACGCAGTACGGATAGTTAACTGAATCCATCTAGCAATAGAATGGACTGAAATGTCCTTTCTATTAGGCATCAAAGACAGAAAGAAACGTTTCCGTCCCTTTCTGATGAACTGAGATCTCTGTTTATAGATACGTAGTGCTCTAACAGGACAGAGTAAAGGCCTACGCCCGTCTGAAGACGGAAGAGCCTTAATAACAATAGGTTCCGGATATTTATTAGGAGCCTGATTCTTAGCTAAAAAACCGACATTAGTAGTGAAGGTGATAGTGTTCCCAACACTACGATAATGAGAATCATCCACCGATAGTGCATGAAGCTCACTGACTCTTCTGGCAGAAGAGAAAGCTAAGAGAAAAGCTGTCTTATAAGATAAGAATTTGAAATCTACTGTCCCAAGAGGTTCAAATGGCTTTTCCTTCAATTTAAGGAGAACCCAAGCTAAATTCCACTTAGGAATTAATCTAAGAGTTCTGGGTCTATTTATCGAAAAGTTTCTAACCAATTTCGATAAAGAGACATTAGATCCAATTTGTAAACTATCATGATGTGCATAGGTATCAGATAACATAGATCTATAACCCTTTATAGTAACCGGTTGCAGTTTGATTTCGTCAAACAAGTATACTAGAAAGTTAGCAATGTCTGGTATAGAGGGATCAAATATATCAACAGAATGATCCCTACACCAACGACGGAAAACCTTCCACTTAGCCGCATAGTTTAGCGAAGAGGAGGTCCTCCTACAGTTAGAAATCGCGTCCACTGCTCGTCCTGTAAAGTGCTTGCCATGCAAGAAGGACCGCACAACGGAAAAACGTGAAGGTTGAGACCTTGCGGGTTGTGATGCAGTTGGCGCGATTTCCCCTGCCAAAGAAGATCCTCTCGTGGAGGGAGCTTCCACGGTAGGTCCCACAACAGACACCTGAGTAGATTTATCCACGGTCTCTGTGGCGACAGAGATGCTACCAACAGAATCTTGCATTGAGATTGTTTTATCTTTAGCAATACTTGTTGAATTAACGGCGCTGGAGGATACGCATATCCTATCATTCCGTCCCAAGGGATCGATAGAGCGTCTACAGCAAATGCTCTTGGATCCGGACACGGGGACACATACGTCTGCAACTGATTGTTGAGATGTGTCGCAAATAAGTCTATCATTGGCCGTTCCCATTGGTAGCAAATCTGATTGAATACTTGTTTGTTGAGAGTCCACTCCGACGGCAACAAGCGACCCTTTCGTGAAAGGGAGTCTGCTAGAACATTCAGACGACCCGGTATGTGACGGACCGAAAGAAGAACGTGATGTTCCAACGCAAACAGAAGGATTCTTTCCGTTAGATTGAACAACGGAACTGAATGAGTGCCTCCCTGATTCCGTATATACGCCACTACTGTCGTATTGTCGGATAGGATTTGGACATGAGCATCGTGAATAAAGTCCATCCAGTGACGTAACGCAAGCCAAATTGACATCATTTCCTTGATGTTTATGTGCTTGCACAGGAATTGCGGATCCCAAAGACCCTGGCATCTCGAATCCGTTGGGATTAATGATGCACCCCAACCTGTTTGACTGGCATCCGTCATAATGGTAAAACTCGGATCCGGCAACTGCAGCGGAACTCCTTGAGTTAACCACTGAATGTTTGCCCAAGTCTGAATCTCTTGTTTCACTTGATCTGACAAGAGAACGTCTACATCGAGCGAATGAATTTTCACACTCCAATTCTGAGTCAGGAAAATTTGAAGAGGCCGTGTGCGTAGCCGTCCCATCGGAATGAGATCCGCGGCGGCTCCGCACAGACCTATCAGTCTCATAAATTCTCTCGCTGTGACTTTGTCTGTATTTAGACAATAGCGAGCGTAACAACTGACTAATTTCGCTCTGGTTAACGGCAGACGAACGAGATTGTTGTGCGTCTCGAAGCTCATTCCCAGATGAGTGAATGACTTGGACGGCACCAGATCCGACTTCTCCTCGTTTACTATGAAACCGAGACGTCGGAGCAATAGAAGAAGATTCTGAACATCGTTCTGAAGCGTTAACTCGTTGCCGTACCTCTGAAGAATGTCGTCCAGGTAGGCCGACGTTACCGCAGACGAATGAGCTCGGAAGTAGATCATTACCGAGTTCATTACCCGAGTGAAAGCCCAGGGTGCTAGATTCAATCCGAAGCACATGGCCCGGAACTGATACACCACTCCTAGGACTGCGAAGCGTAGATACTTTCGGAATGTCGGATGTACCATGACGTGAAAGTACGCATCTTTGAGATCTATGCTCGTTGCATAATCGTTCACCCGAATACTCGCTCTGACCGATCGAATCGTCTCCATATAAAACTTCGGAGCGACGATCAGCTTGTTTATCCAGCTCAAATCTATGACTGGACGGAACGAGCCGTCTGGTTTCGGAACCAGAAACAGATGGCTGTAGAATCCCAGCGATTCCTGGTTTTCTACGACCTCTACCGCGTTCTTCATTAAAAGAGACTGCACCTCTGATAGCAGAGCGTCTCTTTTCTGAGGGTTTGACGGAAGATGAGTCCACTTTGGACTTCGAGTTAATGGAGGCTTTCGTTTGAAGGATATCTTTAGACCTTCCGAAGTCACTCCTCTCACCCACGGGTCGTCCGTAATCGACGCCCACTCTTGAGAAAAACTCGACAACCTTCCGCCAACCGGAACGCGATAGAGGTTTGAGCCATCACCTCCTGGATCTGCGAGGCCTGCGGTAGGAGAAACCACGTCTTCCACGACCCGCACCTCGCCTCGTCGACCTCGGGGCGTCTGACCGATTGTCCCGGCCTGAAGGACGTCCCGAACGGGAGTCGCTATCCTGACGGTCTCTCGAATAAGAGCTAGAGGACGCACCGGAACCTCTATAGGAACCTCTCTTGGGCGGATAAGACCCAGAAGTGCCCGCCTTATTCGTGTCTGCTGAATCCGACCTTTTAGGAGCGGATCTAAACAACAGAGAATCACTAGCTTTCTTTTTAATATTATCATAAATAGCGGAAAGCTTGCCGTCAAAGAGAAGATCTCCTGAGACCGAAGCGACTCTAAGAGAGTTCTTCACCTTAGAATCCACTAGTGTGGATGTAGACAGGGCTGCGTCACGTCTAACCAACTCCAGATTTGCCACTGAAAGGGCGGAGTTACACGTGGAATAAGCTACTGCCCTTGAAAGAAGTCTTAAGGAGGATTGTATATCCTGAAACTCTTCCCCTTGAAGACGCAGTGATAACGCCTTCGTAAGGTGATCTGCGTAAGATAAGGCATCTAAATTGGCTCTGTTAGACGCGATAGCTGTTTCCAACACTGCGGTTGGAATAGAAGCTGACGACGGTAATGATAGCTCTAAGTCTTCCGCCTCGTCGTCCATACGCAGAGGAACTCTCGGTATACCCTGACCTGCCGTGTCGAATTTATTTCTTGCATTAATGAAAGGCAGGTTGAGAGTATTTGCGGACAAGAAGCCTGCTTTCCCTGTCCTGGAAGCAAGTTTAAAAATAGCGTCGTTCAATAATTCAAATGTTCTTGCAACATTATTGGACTGCGACGGAAACTCGGGAGCGATGTCCCTGAACCGCTCGAAAAAATCAGAGTCCAATGACGCTATAATTCTCCTGTCCGGAAGCGTAGCAGTCTGGCCCGACGGAACAACTTGAGGAAGAAAGTGCCGGATGAAGTCTACGGCAGCTTTGTGTTGTTCCGAAAGGGATAGCTCCAATTCATCCGTATCCCTTTCACCATCCGGTCGGACCTCCTGATGTTCCCGGTCGTCCGCCCCCGATGCTTCGGCGGAGCGTACCGACCCAGCGCCGTCGGATAATTCTCGATCCGACACCGTCTCTGTCGGCTGCTGGGATGCTGCGATAAGCTGTGCTATCTGCACTAGAATGTCCGACGTCGAGACCTGCGGAGGAGCGGTCTTTCGCTGCTTTGCCGAGGGCAGCTCCGCATCAGATGGCTCCCGCATACTTTTCCTATGCGAACGTCCGGAGTCCACCGGTCTCGAATCCCTGGCTGCCGGATGGTGTGACCTGGTCGCCGAATAATCCTTCATCGGCGAAGCTGGCAAGATATCGGAGGTCACGCAGCCAAGGTGCGGTCGTGTGCGCCGGCGAGAAGAGGAAGCCTTAACAGTCTCTGCGGACTGCTTATACAACGGAGCGTCCCGAGCGACGGACGTATGCTCCGCTAAAGACACATTTTGTACCACAACATCTGGTCCCAGATGTTGTTGTACGAGAGAGGGGCCTCTCTCGCTCGCGGCCCGGCTGGACCTGGACGAGCTAGGAACCGGACTAAAAGGCTTCCTCCGTTCTCGTTCACTATCCGCCGTCACTGGGTGTGCATCTATTATTTTTATAGTGCTCGCATCACCCAAAATTTCCTCTTGGACCGCATCGGACGAACCCGGCTGCCGAACCATTCGGTGAATGAACGCTACACCGGGCGAGCTAGCGGACGACATTTGTCTAATCTCCATGAGCACTTTTGCCGCTAGCTCTGTATTTAATTGTGACGACGGACGCACACTTGAAGAAGATAACATGGAAACATCACCCTGTTCTGGTTCCTCTGAAATAGAAACTGAGAGAGTAGAGTGACCTTGTGGAGAAAGAGCCGGCATCGCTCTTTCTCCAGAAACAACATATCGTGACACACGTTTCCAATGTTTCTCATCCCAATGTTCACATACAGGACAGGGATTAATGCGAGAACACTGACTACAATTAATGCAATAATCATGAAAGTCAGAGGAAGATTTCTTCCTATTACAATTTGAACAAGTTCCCTTCATTGTGAAAGAACAACAATAAGTCCTAGTTACTCGCAAAAACCCCTGACACAAAGATACATAATAACATGATCCATTAATAAATGAAAAAACAATTGCAAAACAAAATAATTTTGAAAAAATATTTTTTCAGAGAAGCCCAAGTTGCTGAAAAGTAACGTTGAGCCCCGATGGATCCGATGGCAAAGTGTGGTCAAAAATTTTAAAATTATATAAAATAATTAATGAGACACTTTCGGATAATATAAATGTATCTTATAATGAGATAAACTACCTCAAAGGCAAACAGCCCCCCTCAAAAAAGGCTGTTGCCAATGAAAACAAACAGTCTAAACACAGAAGAAAACATGACTCCAGGCACTGAAAAAACTGGCCCGGAATCAGTCATCAATTACACTCTATCTGATGCAAAACAGAGACTCCCAGGGGAGAATCTGCAGAACATCAGATGGAAGATGCAGAACACAAACGTTATACACCCATGGGTGAAAACGTAACTATGGGGAAAATAACAGAAAACATTCTGTAACCAAGCAACTCTCCCAGGGAATTTTTAGAAATGAAACTTCTCAAAAATATGCCAAAAGCATGGGAGAATTGCAAGGGGGGACTTTAGAAGGTTAGGGGAGAGGAAACACTGAATAAGCAGTGCAACAATTAGCAAGAATGACAACAAGAGGCGTTTGCCTCGAAAATAGGCAACTTAACATAATTTCAACAAAAAATTTTAAGTACAGCCCTGATTATTTTTTGCCACTTCTTTTTTCCTCTCCTCCTTCTATCCTCCTTAGAATCACATTTTCTCCAAGAATTACGTGTCTGGCATCCTTTAAACTGAGATTTACAAGCACAAAGATCAGTGAGATGTTGACTGATGAAGGGCCAAACAGAGAATGATATTTGGCGCCAATTTCGGGACGACTGCGTCACTGCGCATGCGCAGTAGAGTCGTACTATGGAGGTCCTTTAGGACATGATTTCTTTTTGTTTTGGATGCAAATTTTGGGGATTGGGGGGCAAAATTTGTGTTTGGCCCTGGTTTTTGTGGAGTTAGCACCAGCTAAGTCTGGGTCATTGGTACAGTATAAAAATCTCACTATTTTACAATTGATCAACTTAAAATGTCTGATGCAGGCTGAGCGGAGTGAGTTGTAGAGTTGGCATGACTATATACTGATTCATAGCCAAGACAGTATGGACAATTATGCGTGGTAATATCTTTCAAATTTTCAGCCTGTTTACGAAACCTTGTGGGCAATTTCACAAAATTCTGTACACATGCTTTTAAGCATGTAAACTGATCCATGAAACGCCTGTGGCTAAACGTCTCAGTCACCAGATGGCACACATGTCTTACATTTCTTAATTATATGACTTTCAGAAAAATGTAGTCTGAAAATTCCCTAAGGGGGTGGGTGACCATATACTGGCTCACAGCCTATAAGAACAATTTAAAATTTATCAAAAAGGTTGATTTGCTTGTGGAACAACAGAATTGTATGAGAATTTGTGTTGTAAAATAGGTCTCCGAGACATAACATTAAAATACTGATGTCTGACTTGATTAGAATCTGTGCTCCACTGTGAATCCCTGTTGGCACGGAACACACTCTGTTCGCATATTATCCTCTAACAAAAAGAAGTAAGTTAAGTCTTGTTTGACTGATATGACATTGCATCAAAATGATGTGATATTTTCTACAAAGGTTACTAGACAGATATTTATCAGTAATCGTAGTTCAGAAGCAATGGAGCTTGTTATTTATTGCTCCATCCTATTCTGCCTGCCAAAAAGATTTGATGCACATATTGATATGTGGTTTAAAATCACAGAAAAGAATTGTAAAATCAGCAAGAGGCTTGGTATGCCTTGTACTTTGATTTTAGAGATGGGCGGTTAACCGAAAATTCTGTTCGGTTTTGGTTTTGTTATCAAAACCTAAACAATTACTTCAATGTTGAAAAACTCTAATTTTTTTTTATTTTAAACAGTAATTTTATTTCCTTCAAAGTAGAAATTGGGTATGGCAAACAGGCTGAGCCTATATAAATGCCTCCCCCTACAAAGACAACCAATTCTAATATACAGTATAGAAACAATGAAACGAGTGCAAGTGCTATAAGGAGTAAAGTTAAAGTATAGTAAAGAGCTTTACTGCAAATTGTTGTATAATAAGCATTTTAAACTTAACTCCTTGGAAAAGTTGTACGTCTAGGTGGATATCTACTGAGCATATTTCATGTTATTCCAGATTAACACTCTATTGTTTTATTAGGCAAGATTTTCCAACATGTAGAAAGTAACACCGTTAAGGGCTACTCATTTTGTGGAAGGGGATTTAGCAGGCACAGAGACAGACGTGGCACCGAGAGATTCAATATCTGCTGGGGATGTTTGTGATTTATCATCTTCAACCTCTCCCGCGCATCACCATCAAAACTCTAATCAGGTCTTCACTTCTCAAAATAAAGAGAGAAACAACCTAAAGTTAACCTTGTTTTCAAACTTCAGAGTTGCGATACCCATTTTTCAGCTGCAATAATTCGTATTGCGTTTGACGTGGCATTTACCGTGAAAAATAGGTGACAAAGTTACTTCGTACGCATCATGTTTTAAAGGTTCATCTCTTTATCAAATGCGATTTCCTTTGCACTACTGGAACTTGTCACTTGTTCCACATTTATAATGACAAATATATTTATTTCTACATGTAATTTTGAAAGCTTGAACTCCAAAGGCAGTGTCAAAATCACAGTTGAAGTTGGATGGAAATTACAATGATCTATATGAGCGACTTTTACTTGATACAATTTTAATGGCTAGCATAAGTTTTTAGGGTGTATTGGGTTACCCTAAACACAGGTATTGGGGGAGGGGGAAGGGGAGCTACTTTTGCAAATGACTCAAGGCAAAAATAATTTTTCTCAAACTTGAAACTCTTGAGATAATTTATGCAAATACATTGTGCCCGTACCAGAATATTACACAGGTGCGTTGCCCTGGAAAGGGAGTCCATGTAACACTGACTGGCACCAAATACATCTTCCTATATGCAAATGCAATGTACTGTTATGTTTGTACAATGAAAACTGAAACCAAAAACCCGACTCTTTGAATAAAACAGAAACCGAAACCAGAACCAGAACCAACATGAAATTTGAAAACTGCCCATCTCTATTTGATTTAATTTCGGCATATTTTTGTTTGAACTGCAAGGAATTTGTTTCAGACATTTTTGAAGAAGCAAGAACCAAAATTACTGTAGGTTTTTTTAAGATTCCATGGAGGAATATGTGGCTCATGGTTCTCTTTTATCGTGTCAGATTCAAGTGTGGCAATCTCCATATGAGGTTTAATTCTAATTCCCACTGGCGGAATTTGTTTTGGGTGTCTGTTAAAAAGTTCAAAGTTTTGGAGGTCTGAGACACAATTATAAGCAGGGTTTGATGGATTAGCCAACATTTCAGAAACATACTGGAGTGACAGTTTAATCCTGCGCTTCTCAAGAGAAGACTCCTCTGCTTCAACAAGCACTAAATCTCTTGGTGATGTTCTAAAAGTACCAAGGCTAATTCTAATACGACTATTATGAATTGCATCAAGTGGTTTGGGGCATGACTTTCTCGCAGAAACATAAACTGCACAACCATATGAAATATAATACATATCAGCAAATGAAAAACTTACGCAACACTCTGCTTATGCAGACAATCGTTTTGCTGACAGATGAATGAGTAACAAAATGTGTGACATAACAATGTCATAAAATTTGACAGGATTAAATGACCTGATGAACATACTTCCAAAATGATTGAATTTACATTGAGAATTCCATATGAGAGAGTTAATGACACTGCAGCTTAACCTGACCAAGAAAGGAATGAACTAAATAGAAAGTTGCAGTCATTCCAGGTCATTCACTAAAGTTTCTACAGAAAACAACCCATCCCAATAGTGCATAACGAACATTGTCAAGTTCAGCAAGAAGTAATTAAAAAAAATATGATTGTTCCCATGTAGACATCACCCTAAAGCCACATATGAGAGCTAAAAAAGATTGAGTGAGAGTGGGGCTTCACGGTATTTCACCGAAACTTGGTATTTTTTTCAATATCGATACCGTACCGAGTCAATTTCAACTCACTCGATATACCGACCTTCACGATATCGTCAATTAGAAATGTCAGTTTTCTCAAACTAATGATAATCTTAACTTTTTTGCCTTGAACTTTATCTAAATTCATCATATGCCCACTGTAAAGGAAAATGGGAAAGATGAAGCATGTAAAGCTAGCCAATCATTTCGAGGGATCTTCCACAGGCTGCTTGTCATAAATCATTGATTGATTTTTCTAATACTGATTGAATGAACTGCACAAAGTGATTAATAAACACGCCTCTTCTATTCTATTCGAAACAGATCTGTGGCTTATTTCCCTGTGTTATAACTGGTTGTAAAAAAATCAAAGGAAGTGCCGCGGTACTGACTTTTGGTTAGTGCTTGTGTAGTACTTTGCTTTAGAAATAAGCAAAACGAATGTTTGGCGATTGCTTCGATAGTGACTATTATATACAAACAATTGGAAGAGTTGTTAAGGTCAATGAGCATCATTAGAATAAAAAACATTGGCTCATGTTTGTTTTGCGATTTATTTACTGAAGAAGGTTAGCTTGTTTGTGTGACCCTGTAATTGGCTTAATGTTCACTGAAGCTGCATAAAAAAGTGTTTTATATTGTTATGTTTATTGCTAGATTTATTGAATTATTACAAGACTTAATAAACTAACCAAACAAGGATTGTCAGTTCATAAATACTTACAGGGCTTGCCTTGAGACGGGGCTGATCGAGATCAGGCCCCGAGATCAGCCCCGAGGAGCACTTGCTTTTTTTCAAGCCCCGACATTTTCCACAAAAAAGCACAAACAATAATGGACAAAATAGAAAATCAGCCCCGAAAAGGCCCCGACCTCAATATGTGGGGCACTTTTTTTAGGCCCTGACCATTTTACTCAAGGCGAGCCCTGTACTTACTCATATTGTGGTATTTAAAAAAATATCGTATTCGGTATTACAAATTAGAATACCATGTGGCCCCAAGTGAGAGATGCACCCCTAGGGGGTGAGTGTGCGAAAAGAATTGTTGACAATTTATATGCCAAATCCAAGATCGCCACAGATGGCCATATTTTTAAACTAAATTCAGAAAAATTTGATAGCTCCCTTCTAGACATTACACTAAAGATACATATGAAATTAGAAAAAGATTGTGTGCGAGATGTGGCCTGTAGGTGTGCTAATGGAATTATTGACAATTTATATGCCAAATTCAATGGCTGCTGGCGACCATATTTGCAATGCAATTCAGAACAAGAGATTGTCACTCGGAAGTGATTATGCCCCCGATGTGGCAATGACCTTGATCTGTGACCTTGATCTCCACCGAACCAAAAACAATTTTGTGCACGACCCATCATCTCCCCATAAGCAACATGTATGCCAAGTTTCAACAAAATCCAACAAAGCATCTCAGAGTTATGAAGCAGAAATGCAAATCTTCCTGAGAGACAGTTGATCTTGATCTGTGACCTTGACCTCCATTGAACAAAAAACACATTGTGCACGGCACATCATCTCCCCATAAGCAAGATGTATTCCAAGTTTCAACAAAATCCAATGAAGCATCTCAATAGTTATGGAGCAGACAAGGAAATCTTCTGACAGACGGACGGACCGATGGAAATGACAAACACTGTATGCCCCCGAAATTTTTTTTTTCCGGAGCATAAAAATTCAATAGCTCCTATCAAGACATCACAACAAAGCTACATATGAAATTTGAAAAAGATTGGGTGAGACATGCAGGCTGTAGGGTGTGCTTATAGAAATGTTGACAATTCATATGCCCAAATCAAAGATGGCCACTGGTGGCCATGTTTTTCAACAAAATTCAGAAAAATTTGATAGCTCCTATCTAGACATCACACCAAAGCTATAGATGAAATTTGAAAAAGATTGAGTGAGAGATGAGGCCTGTAGGGTGTGTTAATGGAATTGTTGACAATTCAGATCCAAATCAAAGATGGCTGCTAGCAGCCCTGATTTTCATCAAACTCAGAAAAATTTGATAGCTCCCATCTAGACATCACACCAAAGCTACATATGAAATATGAAAAAGATTAGGTGAGAGATGTGGCCTGTAGGCTGAGCCAATGGAATTGTTGACAATTTATATGCCAAATCTAAGATGGCCACTGGCGGTCATATTTTTCAACAAAATTCAGAAAAATTCCATAGCTCCCATCTATCATTGCCCCAAAGCCACATATGAAATTTGGAACTGATCGGGTGAGAGCTGCGGTCTGTAAGGTGTGCTAAAGCGATTGTGGGTGGACAGAGGAATGTACGGATGGCTGTAAGGATGGACTGTGGATCACATCCCATCATACTTGACATTGTCAAATTGAGCTAAAAACTATCATTCAAGTACATTGTTCAGTTCCTTGGTAGTATATATAACAAATAGTATGTTGCACAAGTCAGGTTTGATTCCAGAAATATTCTGTTCAGTGTACTGTTAGAAAACAAAGTCTCAAAATCATTCAATCTGCCAACTAGAAAAAATAATTCCTGTTTTCAAACATTACCTGTCTTATATACTATTATTGCCCCTTTAGTGGGCATTCTCAAATATATTAAAAGGATTTAGCAGGGCTGTTAAACTCACTAATTCACGACGTCATGCATCCGGAAGCAAGCGGCGGGCATTAATGTCAACTTAAAGAAAACAAAATTCATTAACTGTCTGCTGCCCACTTCCGGTCTTGATAATAATAGTGATAATATGATTATGATATGATGAATTTGTCTGGCATCCCAGTATATTAACAGCCCTTGAGGACTGAATAACAGCCCTCGGGCTTATTAACGGCCTCGACTTCATCTCGGCCATTAATAAACTCTCAAGCTGTTATTCATTCCTCTTGGGCCGTTAATAAACCATAACACCTTCCAAACACGTTATTGTTAATTTATTGCTTTCTTATAGAATAAGATGGATATTGGGTTATTTTTCCTGGTAGATTTGCATAACATCATGTTGAGTTTTTGCTCTTAGTGAAGAAAGATTTAAAAGAAGTCCATCAGGCAGGAAAAATAACTGTCTTTGACAGATTTTGAAGTTTTTTTTCAAGACTACAATATATGAACTCACCTTCCTGTTATTCCAACAGTGGGTTCACAAAGCTTTTTTATCCATACAGCACATCTCTGACGCTCTAAAAGACAAAACAAACAAGGCTAAGATTACCACCGAATACTTCACAGGTCACCATTAACCACGAAAGATTAAAATAGCAATCATAAACAAGGGGCCTTAATCACTCACCTGATAAAGTGGCTCAAAGAAGATCCCATTCAGTTAGTCATGGTTCATCAACACAGAGGAATGAAGTCATGAAATTATTCATAACTCTAGTGTCCAGGTCAGATAATTATTATAGGTCTTCCTGACTGCTTCGAATTCTATCAGCTGTAGACCAGCACTGCCAAACTTCCAAGAGTTATTATGTCACTGCAGTTTGAAATGCAAATTTTATGGAAAAAACCCACTTATGAATGATTTGAACAAACTTGGACCCCCACCTAGCCCATCCCCCCTCCACCTATCTGCCTCTCCTCCTCCCAAAGAGAAACCAACTTTTAAGGCAGGGACTGAATCTGATCTTCCCAGAGATGTTATATACCAAATATGAAAACATTCTGATTGGTGGTTCAGTGGTTCTGGAGAAAAAGAATTTTGAAGGAAGTCCCTCATATTGCACGAAGTTAAAATTCAGGCTCCCATCAGGAGCCCAAATATTAACTCAGGGACTCGATATGAACAAATTGAATCTGCCCCCCTCCCCCCACCTCACCCCCACCCCCACCCCCAAGAGATGTTGTATACCAAATATGAAAGGATTCTGACTGGTGGATCTGAAGAAGAAAATTTTTTAAGAAATTTCCTCATATTGCACAGAGTTAAAATTTGGGTGCCAATAGAGAGCCCAAATATCCACCCAGGGACCCGATTTGAACAAATTTGAATGTGAGCCCCCTAAAGATGTTGCATACCAAATATGAAAGCATTCTGACTGGTGGAACTGAAAAAAAAAGATTTCTAAAGAAATGTCCTCATATTGCAATATGGTAAAATTCAGACTCCCATAGCGAGTCCAAATATTAACCCAGGAACTCGAGACGTTGTATACCAAATATCAAAAGATTCTAATTGATGGTTCTGGAGAAAAGATTTTTAAACAAATTCCCTCATATTGCACTAAGTTAAACTTTGGGCTCCAATAGAGAGCTCAAATATCAACCCAGGGGCCTGATATGAACAAGCGTGACCATCCTAGAGATATTGTATACCAAATACCAAAGGATTCTGACTGCTGAAGAAGAAGATTTTTTAAGAAATTTCCCCATATTGCACTAAGGTAAAATTTGGGTCCCCATAGAGAGCCCAAATATTAACTGAGAGACTTGATGCAAACAAACTTGAATCTTACCCTCGTAACAATGTTTACCAAATATTAAAACATTCTGACCAGTGGTTTTGAAGAAGAAGATTTTTAAAGCTTATTTCCCATATTGCCCTAAGTTAAGATTTGGGCTCCTGTATTGAGCCCAAATATGAACCGAGAGGCTTATATTGAACACATTTATATCTGCTCCTCCAAACCCCCCCCCCCCCCCCCCCAACACACACACACACACACACACACACTCCTATGGATGCTGTAAGCCAAATATCAGAAGATCCTGATCAGTGGTTCTGGAGAAGAATTTTTTTTAATATTTGCAAATATGCTGGCTCAGCATTTTTTCAATGCCCCCCCTTCCCCCTCACCCCCCTACAGAACACGCTAACATAAAACTGATGGCATTTTTTTTTTATCGATTGATTCTACTGGTCCTAAGGATGCTTCATACCAACTAACAGTTCTCTGTTCGGTGTGGTTTGTGAAATACTGGCATTTGAATATATTTTCTATTTTTAGCTGCTGGGGATTCCCACGGGGAACTTGGGGAATTTTTTGTTAGCATGAATCAAGTACTTATGACCCAATAATACCACATAGCGAGTTTCGTTGAAATCGGACAGTCGGTTCAGAAACAAGAGGCACCAAGGGGTCTTAATCGCTCACCGGGCAAAGTGATTCAAACAAAGTGGTTCAAAGAAGTATTTGGGATCACATTCAGTTAGACATGGTTCATCAACAGAACAAAGGAATGAAGTCATGAGAGACAATTTTATGGAACTAGGGACATGGCTTGAACAAACTTGAATCTTAGCCCCTAAGGATGCTGCATACCAAATATCAAAAAGATTCATCTGCTGGATCTGAAGAAGAAGATTTTAAAGAAAATTCCTCACTTTGAACTAAGTTATCATTCGGGCTCCCACAGTGAGCCAAATATGAACCCAAGGACTTGGCTTTAACAAACTTTAATCTCACTCCCCTAAGAATGCTACACACCACATATCAAAACATTCCGACTGCTGGATCTGAAGAAGAAGATTTTTAAAGAAAATTCCTCATTTCAAACTAAGTTACAATTCAAGCTCCCACAGTGAGCCCAAATATGGACCTAGGGATATGGTTTGAACAAACTTGAATCCCCCCCCCTCCCCCCCCACCCCCCCCCCCCCCCCCCCCCCAGGATGCTGCATACCAAATATCAAAACATTCCGACTGCTGGATCTGAAGAAAAAGATTTTTAAAGAAAATTCCTCATTTTGAACTAAGTTATCATTCAGGCTCCCACTGTGAGCCCAAATATGGACCTAGGGACATGGTTTGAACAAACTTGAATCTCACCCCCCTAAAGATGCTGCATACCAAATATCAAAATATTCTGGCCGCTGGATCTGAAGAAGAAGATTTTTAAAGAAAATTCCTCACTTTGAACTAAGTTATAATTCGGGCTACCACAGTGAGCCCAAATATGAACCCAGGGACTTGGCTTGAACAAACTTGAATCTCACCCCCTAAGCATGTTGCATACCCAATGTCAAACGATTCTGTCTGCTGGATCTTGAGAAGAAGATTTTTCAAGAAATTTGCCTGAAATGCATTAAGTTCGAATTCAAGCTTTTATAGTGAGCCCAAAAATGAATCCAAGGGGCTGATTTGAACAAACTTGAATCAGATCCACCCCACAATGTTGCATACCAAATATCAAAAGATTCTTCCTGCTGGATCTTGAGAAGAAGATTTTTTAAGAAATTTGCCTGAAATGCACTAAGTTCGAATTCGGGCTTCTATACTGAGCCCAAATGTGAATCCAGGGGGTCGATTTGAACAAAGTTGAATCAGATCCACCCCACAATGTTGCATACCAAATATCAAAAGATTCTGCCTGCTGGATCTGGAGAAGAAGTTTTTTTAACAAATTTGCCTGAAAATCACCAAGTTCGAAATCAGGCTCCTATACTGAGCCCAAATATGAACCCAGGAGGCCGATTTGAACAAACTTGAATCAGATCCACCATTCAATGTTGCATATCAAATATCAAAAGATTCTGCCCACTGGTTCTGGAGAAGAAGATTTTTTAATAATTTTTCTATAATTCATACGGTGCTATCATAGTTATGCCCCATACAGAGCCCCTATGGGATGTGGCCATTTCATTTGAACAAACATGAATTGCCATATAGTAATGAATATCCACATAAAGTTTCGTGAAAATTGGACCAGTGGTTTCAGAGAAGTCGTTTGAAAAATGTTCACGACGACGAACGATGTCCGGCCGGTGATAAGTTAAGCTCCCTTCGGTGAGCTAAAAAGAAATTTTGGGTGGGGCCAAAAATCTTGCCCCTCGCATTACGAAGGCAAATATTGCTTCACAAACTTCATTTGAACAAACTTGATTCTACCCCTCAGAAGGAAGCTGCATGCCAAATATCAAGTCATTGTAACCACTGGTTCATGAGATTTTTCTAGAAATTTGGAGCATTTTCCGACAGTCCCTCCCTATGGAGCATGGCAACTTTATTTGAACAAACTTGAAATGACATATGATAAGGACCATGCGTATCAAATTTGGTTTATTTTGGTCCAAGGGTTTAGGTGGAAAAGTTCATAATGTAAAGTTCATGACGGATGGACGAATGGACAGACGTCGGACAGAAAGTCATCATTTCAGCTCCCCCTTACTTTCAGTCAGGTGAGCAAAAATTGCTGACTTGATCATTTCAATCATTTTCAGCAAATGTTGATTTACTCACTCTAGCTGGAGTACTCATACAAGTATTCAAACCAGTATTGATTGAATTCTGGGGTAATTACAAAATTTTGGTTTACTGTCATTCACGGTATCAGCTTTAACTGTTAATTATTTTCAAACTGGTTCACAGCATACAACAAAATTCAGAAATTCAACTATACGATTAAGATAACAGATTGTGATTCGTCTTTCTGTGTTTGTATCAATCTGAGAGAAGACAGGTTTTTCATCACAAACTTCAATCAATTTAGAAAACAAGACACAGCTATTCCTGTCAATCAATAAAAAATCCAGTAGTGTGATGCATCCCACAACCAATCAACTTATGACAAGATTGAATGAAACACTTACCAATTACTGTTATTTGTTTTCTTAAAAGTTTGATTCACCAACTGCTGACTTCTTTGGTTTTGAAGTTGGTTGATCAATTTGGATCTATTCAGAAAAACCATGCAACAAAGATACATGGACTAACTCTCCTACAAACAGCACACACTTTATTTCTTTTGTTTATTTATTTATTTATTTATTTATTTATTGGGGTTTGAGGTCACATACTTCTGCACAATGGCTAATCATGACCACAAAATGGAGATAAAGTCAAGGTCAGTCAATTGTTTATACCCCATGTTGCCTATTTTAGAGGACTTGCACCCCAAGCATTAGTGACTGGGTCCTATTTTACCAGTGAAACAGAGCTTGTTTACCTAGTAAACAAGCACTACTTCACTACCCAGGGTTTCCACAGGGGTTTCTTTTGTTTAATAAGTAATGGATGTCAATAAATTAATCTGAAGTCGCATCACACAATTAGGCAAAAGAAAATTAATCTTCTGATTCTCAGTGTCGCCACATTTGATTTTTCGGCCCACTTTCATCATTTTTATTTTGGAGGCAAAATTCAAAATGTATAAAACTATCATGGGGTGTGATTTTAGTGGTATCACATCACGATTTGCGACACAATATGTCTTATACATTGATACAGTTTTGTTATTCACTTTGCGAAGTGCGACGCGATTCTCATATGTATGTACAAAATAAATATTTATTTAACCCTTTACCTAACATGAAAAGCAGACGATACTTGCAAACAAAATTCTTGAATAACTAATTTTTTTCATTTTTGTCTCAAAAGTTAAAAAATTTATAGTAATTTATATATTTTTTATACTTACCAATGACCCAGACATAGCTGGTGCTAACTCTAAAAAATCCAGGGCCAAACACAAATTTTGCCCCCCAATCCCCAAAATTTGCATCTAAAACCAAAAGAAATCATGTCCTAAAGGACCTCCATACTTTGCCCTTACTGCACATGCGCAGTGTCAAGGACGTTCCGAAATTGGCGCCAATTATCATTCTTACTGGCAGTGCCTGGTCAGCGCTATGTACTCAGCGGGGAGGTAAGAGTTCCCAACTCCTGGGAGGGCCATCCCCGTCTGGGTCACTGGTAAGTATAAAAAATATATAAATTACTATAAATTTTTTAACATTTTTAAACTGTACCAATGACCCAGACATAGATGAATAGTAAAAAGGCTGGAGGGCCTAGGACATAGAGGAAAATCCAATAAGCTCAACTATATAATATAGAGTCAACCCCTTAAGGAGAAAAGGAGTATTAGGCTTTACATGTATCTTTCTTATTTTATGTTAAATTAGAAAGATACAATACCCTCATAATTGAGCACAATAACATTCATGTTCTCTATTAACATCCAGTATAGCCCATATACTAATTATTTTTAAAGGAAGCCAATAAATAAAGTTAGTCCAGAGAATTGAGACTCTTTATATTCTTTAAAAGTGTCCGAGGATTGTATATTAACGCCCGTTTGACACTTGACATATACAAATGCTTCACACCGAGCTACACTTTAAAAATATGACATGAATGAATTTTAACATTAATATTACACTTTAAAACCATCCCGGAAACGACTCAGAAATACTGACTTTGGAGGAGGCATTCCCTTGCTTTTCACTATAAAGCAGGTGACCTAAGGGAACACCCTCCCCCCCCCCCCCCTTCCCCTTGCCCTGGGTCAAATAGCCCAGAGCGAAGAGGGCAGCCGGACGGAGTCACTGCCGGAACAGAAAGCCTGCATAACTATAGTTGCAACTGTTTAGTGGACGACATTCTGAGCAACAGATAACGGACCTAAACAATGCAGGTCTCCAGAAATGGACTCAATATTTCTGAGATAAAAATTCGTGAATGTGGATGGCTAAGACCAATAAGCAGCCTTCATTAAATCTGTAATAGCAATACTATTAGCATAAGCCCAAGAAGTAGAAAGAGCTCTTACTTCATGAGCCGAAATCTTAAGCACAGACTGCTGAGAAGAAGATAAATTTTCATAAGCAGTACGGATAGTTAATTGAATCCATCTAGCAATAGAATGGACCGAAATGTCCTTTCTATTAGGCGTCAAAGACAGAAAGAAATGTTTTCGTCCCTTTCTGATAAACTGAGATCTCTGTTTATAGATACGTAATGCTATAACAGGACAGAGTAAAGGCCTACGCCCGTCTGAAGATGGAAGAGCCTTAATAACAATAGGTTCCGGATATTTATTAGGAGCCTGATTCTTAGCTAAAAATCCCACATTAGTAGTGAAGGTGATAGTGTTCCCAACACTACGATAGTGAGAATCATCCACCGACAGTGCATGAAGCTCACTGACTCTTCTAGCAGAAGAGAAAGCTAAGAGAAAAGCTGTCTTATAAGACAAGAATTTGAAATCTACTGTCCCAAGAGGTTCAAATGGCTTTTCCTTCAGTTTAAGAAGAACCCAAGCTAAATTCCACTTAGGAATTAACCTAAGAGTTCTGGGTCTATTTATCGAGAAGTTTCTAACTAACTTAGATAAAGAGACATTAGATCCAATTTGTAAACTATCATGATGTGCATAGATATCAGATAACATAGACCTATAACCCTTAATAGTAACAGGCTGCAGTTTGATTTCGTCAAACAAGTATACTAGAAAGTTTGCAATGTCTGGTATGGAGGGATCAAAAATATCAACAGAATGATCCCTACACCAACGACGAAAAACCTTCCACTTAGCCGCATAGTTTAGCGAAGAGGAGGTCCTCCTACAGTTAGAAATCACGTCCACTGCTCGTCCTGTAAAGTGCTTGCCATGCAAGAAGGACCGCACAACGGAAAAACGTGAAGGTTGAGACCTTGCAGGTTGTGATGGAGTTGACGCGATTTCCCCTTCGAAAGAAGATCCTCCCGTGGAGGAAGCTTTCGCGGTAGGTCCCACAACAGACACCTGAGTAGATTTATCCACGGTCTCTGTGGAGACAGAGATGCTACCAACAGAATCTTGCACTGAGATTGTTTTATCTTTAGCAATACTTGCTGAATTAACGGCGCTGGAGGATACGCATATCCTATCATTCCGTCCCAAGGGATCGACAGAGCGTCTACTGCAAATGCTCTTGGATCCGGACACGGAGACACATACGTCTGCAACTGATTGTTGAGATGTGTCGCAAATAAGTCTATCATTGGCCGTTCCCATTGGTAGCAAATCTGATTGAATACTTCTTTGTTGAGAGTCCACTCCGACGGCAACAAGCGACCCTTTCGTGAAAGGGAGTCTGCTAGTACATTCAGACGACCCGGTATATGACGAACCGAAAGAAGAACCTGATGTTCTAGAGCAAACAGAAGGATTCTTTCCGTTAGATTGAACAACGGAATTGAATGAGTGCCTCCCTGATTCCGTATATACGCCACTACTGTCGTATTGTCGGATAGGATTTGGACATAAGCATTGTGAATAATGTCCATCCAATGATGTAACGCAAGCCAAATTGACATCATTTCCTTGATGTTTATGTGCTTGCCCAGGAAATGCGGATCCCAAAGACCCTGGCATCTCGAATCCGTTGGGATCAATGATGCACCCCAACCTGTTTGACTGGCATCCGTCATAATGGTAAAACTCGGATCCGGCAACTGCAGCGGAACTCCCTGAGTTAACCACTGAATGTTTGCCCAAGTCTGAATCTCTCGTTTCACTTGATCTGACAAGAGAACGTCTATGTCGAGCGAATGAATTTTCACACTCCAATTCTGAGTCAAGAAAATTTGGAGAGGACGCGTGCGTAACCGCCCCATCGGAGTGAGATCCGCAGCGGCTCCACACAGACCTATCAGTCTTATGAACTCCCTCGCTGTGACTTTGTCTGCGTGCAGACAATAGCGAGCGTAACAACTGACCAGGGACCAGCCTAGGGGGGAATTTTAGGGAGACTTCAAGTCTCCCTCCAGAAAAAATAGGGGACTGCAGAGTCATGTAGGGAGACTTCATAGGCAAGTGGGGAAAATTAACAATATTCATGTACCACCCCCGCCGCCCCTTCATATTTTCAATTTATGGTCCACCATTAACGTACAAATAATCCAGGTCCAGTTGTCTATGATGCATCTGCGCCAGGTTAAAAAATCACAATGTAATTATTGACTGAAAATCCCCCACTGCTACCTTCTCCTTCATGACCCCTCACCTCTTCTTCGTGCCAATCCCCTATCACCCTCCTGTGGTTGCCTTTCAACAAAGTCTACTAAGCTAATAATTTCCTAAGTCTGAAAGTGTGAACAGGACCAGATGTAAGAAGGTTGCTTGGGAGGTACTTTGTTAGTTAATAAACAAAGTACATTCTGGGGTCGAGTATTTTGTAAAAGAAATGTCATTCCGCATCATTTTTATGGCATTCCGGTGTCATTCCGCGTCATTTCATGTCATTCCGATGTTTAGGAGGACCCTTTTTCAAGATCGTCCACATGCACACTTGTGTCCTGTACAGAGCTTTTCTTGACATCACTAAAGCTTTTTTTCATGTGTTTCAATTCCATTCGTGTTTTTCTGGGAATAGACAGCCCAACAGTTAACAGTCGTCAGCAAATCGAAATGAAAATAATGTGTTATAAAATATGTCCGTTGTGTATGCATTTTCAGCATCCTAAGCGACGTAACCTACTTTCAAACTGGGTTGTTTTGATGAGTCGCGTAAGTCACCTATTTTCGTTTCGACACTTGAAGCTCCGACTGGAACGCAACAAAATAGAAATAAAAAAATCCGTCAAAAGCGACAATGGACAATTGCTTGTCGTGTGATTTCAAATAAATGGACGTTTATTTGACGAATTAAAATGCCCATTTATCACACTCGAGCACATTCGATTTTTGAAAATACTCGTTTTCATGTAAACCTCGCATCACTCAGTTCAGCCTTTTCTCATTTTGGCCAATTTTTAGAGGGCGACTTGTAATCGCCCTGACTATTTTTCTAGGCGACTTTGGGCTTAGAAGGGCGACTTAATCGCCCTAGTCGCCCTCACGGCTGGTCCCTGCAACTGACTAATTTCGCTCTGGTTAACGGCAGACGAACGAGATTGTTGTGCGTCTCGAAGCTCATTCCCAGATGTGTGAATGACTTGGACGGCACCAGATCCGACTTCTCCTCGTTTATTGTAAAACCGAGACGTCGGAGCAATAGAAGCAGATTCTGCACATCGTTCTGAAGCGTTAACTCGTTGCCGTACCTCTGAAGAATGTCGTCCAGGTAGGCCGACGTTACCGCAGACGAATGACCCCGGAAATACATCATTACCGAGTTCATTACCCGAGTGAAAGCCCAGGGTGCTAGATTCAATCCGAAGCACATCGCTCGGAATAGATACACCACCCCTAGGACTGCGAAGCGTAGATACTTTCTGAATGTCGGATGTACCATGACGTGAAAGTACGCATCTTTGAGATCTATGCTTGTTGCATAATCGTTCACCCGAATACTCTCTCTGACCGATCGAATCGTCTCCATATAAAACTTCGGAGCGACGATCAGCTTGTTTATCCAGCTCAAATCTATGACTGGACGGAACGAGCCGTCTGGTTTCGGAACCAGAAACAGATGGCTGTAGAATCCCGGTGTCTCCTGGTTTTCTACGACCTCTACCGCGTTCTTCATTAAAAGAGACTGCACCTCTGATAACAGAGCGTCTCTTTTCTGCGGATTTGACGGAAGTTGAGTCCATTTTGGACTTCGAGTTAATGGAGGCTTTCGTTTGAAGGATATCTTTAGACCTTCCGAAATCACCCCTCTCACCCAAGGGTCGTCCGTAATCAACGCCCACTCTTGTGAAAAACTCGATAACATTCCACCAACCGGCACGCGATAGAGGTTGAAGCCATCACCTCCTGGACCTGCGAGTCCTGCGGTAGGAGAAACCACGTCCTCCACGACCCGCACCTCGTCCCGTCGACCTCGGGGCGTCCGACCGGTTGTCCCGGCCTGAAGGACGTCCCGAACATGAGTCGCTGCCTTGACGGTCTCTTGAATAAGACCAAGAGGACGCACCGGAACCTCTATAGGAACCTCTCTTGGGCGCATTAGACCCAGAAGTGCCTGTCTTACTTACTCTTATCTGCCGTGTCCGACTTCTTAGAAGCAGATTTGAACAGCAGAGAATCCGAAGCTTTCTTAGTAATTTTATCGTAAATTGCAGAAAGCTTGCCGTCAAAGAGAAGTTCTCCGGAGACCGAAGCAACTCTGAGAGAGTTCTTCACCTTACTATCCACGAGTGTGGATATAGATAGGGCTGCGTCACGTCTAACCAACTCCAGGTTTGCCACTGAAAGGGCGGAGTTACACGTGGAATAAGCTACTGCCCTTGAAAGAAGTCTTAAAAAGGATTGTATATCCTGGAATTCTTTCCCTTGAAGACGCAGAGATAACGCCTTAGTAAGGTGGTCTGCATAAGATAAAGCATCTAAACTGGCTCTGTTAGACGAAATAGTCGTCTCCAACACCGCGGTTGGAATAGACGCAGACGACGGTAATGATAATTCTAAGTCTTTCGCCTCGCCGTCCATACGCAGAGGAACTCTCGGGATACACTGTCATGCCGTATCGAATTTATTCCTTGCATTAATGAAAGGCATGTTGAGAGTATTGGCGGACAAGAAACCCGCTTTTCCTGTTTTGGAAGCAAGTTTGAATATAGCGTCGTTCAATAATTCAAATGTTCTTGCAACATTATTGGACTGAGACGGAAACTCGGGAGCGATGTCCCTGAACCGCTCAAAGAAATCAGAGTCCAATGAAGCTATAATTCTCTTGTCCGGAACCGCAGCAGTCTGGCCCAATGGAACAACTTGAGGAAGAAAGTGCCGGATGAAGTCCACGGCAGCTTTATGTTGTTCCGAAAGGGATAGCTCCAAGTCATCCGTATCCCTTTCACCATCCGGTCGGACCTCATGATGCTCCCGGTCGTCCGCCCCCGATGCTTCGGCGGAGCGTACCGACCCAGCGCCGTCGGATAATTCCCGATCCGACACTGTTTCTGTCGGTTGCTGGGATGCTGCGATAAGTTGTGCTATTTGAACAAGCACGTCCGACATCGAGGCCTGCGGAGGCGCAGTCTTTCGCTGCTTCGCCGAGGGCAGCTCCGCATCTGGTGACTCCCGCATACTCTTCCTATGCGAACGTCCGGAGTCCACCGGCCTCGTGTCCCTGGCTACCGGATGGCGTGACCTGGTCGCCGAAGAATCCCTGATCGGCGAAGCTGGTAAAATATCGGCGGTCACGTAGCCAAGGTGCGGTCGTGTGCGCTGATGAGAGGAAGAAGCCTGAGCAGTCTCCGCGGACTGCCTATACAACGGAGCGTCCCGAGCGATGGACGTGTGCTCCGCTTGCGACACATTTTGTACCACAACATCTGGTCCCAGATGTTGTTGTACGAGAGAGGAGCCTCTCTCGCTCGCGGCCCGGCTGGACCTGGACGAGCTAGGAACCGGACTCGAAGGCTTCCTCCGATCTCTCCTACTATCCGCCGTCACTGGGTGTGCACGTTGAATGTTTATAGTGCTCGCATCACCCAACATTTCCTCCTGGACCGCATCGGACGAACCCGGCTGCCGAACCATTCGGTGAATGGACGCTACACCGGGCGAGCTAGCGGACGACATTTGTCTTATCTCCATGAGCACTTTTGCCGCTAGCTCTGTATTCGTTTGTGACGACGGAAGCGCACTTGCGGAAGATAACATGGAAACATCACCCTGTTCTTGTTCCTCTGAAATAGAAACTGATAGAGTAGAGTGACCCTGCGGAGAAAGAGCCGGCATAGCCCTTTCTCCACTAACAACATATCGTGACACACGTTTCCAATGTTTGTCATCCCAATATTGACAAATAGAACAGGGATTAGTGCGAGAACACTGACTACAATTAATACAATGATCATGAAAGTCAGAGGAAGATTTCTTCCTATTACAATTTGAACAATATCCTTTCATTGTGAAAAGTCAACAACAAGTCCTAGTACTCGCACAAACCCCTAACACAAAGATACATAATAACATGACCCATTAATAATGAAAAAACAATTGAAAATCAAAATAATTTTTGAAAAATATTTTTTCAGCGAAGCCCAAGTTTCTGAAAAGTAACGTTGAGCCCCAATGGATCCCAAGGCTAAGTGTAGTCAAAAATTTTAAAATTATATTAAATAATTAATGCAACACTTACGGATAATAATAATGTATCTTATAGTGAGATAAACTACTCCAAAGGCAAACAGCCCCCCTCAAAAGAGACTGTTGCCAATGTAAACAAACAGTGTAAAAACACCAGAAAACATGACTCCAGGCACTGACAATACTGGCTGGGGAAAATAACAGAATTCATTCTGTAACCAAGCTAACTCTCCCAAGAGAATTTAGAAATGAACTTTCTCAAAAATATGCCAAAAGCATGGGAGAATAGCAAGGGGGGACTTAGAAGACCAGGGGGGAGGAAACACTGAATAAGCAGTGCAACTTTATAGCAAGAATGACAACAACAGGCCCATGCCTCGAAAATAGGCAACTTAACATAATTTCATAAAAAATTTTAAGTACAGCCCTGATTATTTTTTGTCACTCCTTTTTCCTCTCCTCCTTCTAGATCCTCCTTAGAATCACCATTTCTCCAATAATTACATGTCTGGCATCCTTTAAACTGAGATTTACAAGCACAAAGATCAGTGAGATGTTGACTGATGAAGGGCCAAACAGAGAATGATAATTGGCGCCAATTTCGGAACGTCCTTGACACTGCGCATGCGCAGTAAGGGCAAAGTATGGAGGTCCTTTAGGACATGATTTCTTTTGGTTTTAGATGCAAATTTTAGGGATTGGGGGCAAAATTTGTGTTTGGCCCTGGATTTTTTAGAGTTAGCACCAGCTATGTCTGGGTCATTGGTACAGTATAAAAATACATAGGTTATGACACCTCATTTGAACGAGCTTGATAAGCTTGTTCCAAAGAGGGGTCATAACCTATGTTTTTGAGACACAAATGACAAAAATAATGAAAATTAATTGGCGATTTTTGTCAATATTGCTGGCTGGTTTGGGCCGTTACATTGAGTAAAGGGTTAACTGGTTGAGGGGTAGGTTAGTTTTAGTGGTCCAAATGCGTTCATTAAAAATTGTTTTATTCCAAATATTGGAGAGTGCCAAGAGGCACTCTTCAATAATTTGTAATAGAACAAATTTGTATAAACAAACTATTATTTATGTTTGACTGAATATGAAACATGGGTAAGGAAAATGTTGGTTTTCGCACTTGTACCCTCATTTTTTTGAAAGGTGCGATTCTGGCTCCAAGCACTCAACCAGTTAAAAAACCCTGTATTATTTTTGATCTCCATTTTAATTGTTCCATATTGATTTTGTTTTGTATGATCACTGTTACAAAAAACAAGAGGCCTCAGGCGGCCTGAGGGCACTCACCCGACATGGTAGTCTAAATATCAAACCAGGGACTTGACTTGAATAAGCTGCATACTCCCCTCTAAGAAAAGCATATACCAACTAGATGAATTATTTTTTTTTTGTCTCAAAATTGACCAAAATGCATAAAAACAAAAAAACTCATTTCAGGATGTTGGCCCAAATTTTTTAAGTCCCACCCGGAACCCAAATTTTCAGGGTAGAAATTTTTTTTTTTTTTGTCTTAAAATTGACCAAATGCATAAAAACAAAAAAACTCATTTCTGAATTTTGGTCAAAAATTTTCCAAGTCCAACCCAGACCCCAAATTTTCAGTGTAAAAAAAAAATAAAAAATTTTGTCTTAAAATTGACCGAAACGCATAAAAAAACAAAAAACTAATTTCCAGATTTTGGTCCTAAATTTCCAAGTCCCACCGAGAGCCCCAAATTTTCAGTGTAAAAAGAAGAAAAAAAATTTTGTCTTAAAATTGACCGAAACGCATAAAAAACAAAGAGGCCCCATGGGGCCTGAAGCGATCATTTTGAACAGAACACAATTTAAACAGAGTCCAAGAATGAGTCTACATTAACCCCTTCACTGCTGTGCAAGTTTTTAATTACCTGTGCTGAGCCATATATGGGGGAAAATGGAAAAATATGATAAAAAATGAAAAAAATCAGAAACGTAAAATAATTTGTAATTTTCATCTGCTAGAACATATTTGAACATGTTTGGAGTCCAATGTTTAGTTCCAATACTTAATTGTGGTGTGGTATAACCCGAAACATGGGAAATAGCATAGTCCAGGCCCGCAACAGTCGCATCGGAACTCCCCTCAGATTCATCAGAGTCGCTTAAGTCACTTGAACTATCTAAATCGCCAGCATCGCTATCATCGTCTGCATACAATTCTGCAACAACTTCTTCGGTTGTGTACAATCTATTTGACATGTTTGCACTACAAGAACATCAGGAAAAGTTACTCTCATTGGAAATTTCACATGCGGTTCACTCGGGTATTTCCGTAAAAATTATGGAATTACTCGAAAAAGTTAAAAAATTTATAGTAATTTATATATTTTTTATACTTACCAATGACCCAGACATAGCTGGTGCTAATTCTCAAAAATCTAGGGCCAAACACAAAATTTGCCCCCCAATCCCCAAAATTTGCATCTAAAACCGAAAAAATCATGCCCTAAATGGTCCTCCATACTTTTCCTCCACTGCGCATGCACAGTGTCAAGGAGGTCTTGAAATTGGCGCCAATTATCATTCTTACAAGCAGTGCCTGGTCAGCACTATGTACTCAGCGGGGAGGTATGAGTTCCCAACTCCTGGGAGGGTCATCCCCGTCTGGGTCATTGGTAAGTGTAAAAAATATATAAATTACTATAAATTTTTTAACATTTTTATACTGTACCAATGACCCAGACATAGTTGAATAGTAAAAAGGCTGGAGGGCCTAGGACATAGAGGAAAATCCAATAAGCTCAACTATATATAATAGAGTTATCCCCTCGAGGAGAAAAGGAGTATTAGGCTTTACATGTATCTTTCTTACTTATGATAAATTAGAAAGACACAACACCCTCCATAATTGAGCATAATAACATTCATGTTCTCTATTAACATCCAGTATAACCCTTTATACTAATCATTTTTAAAGTAAGCCAATAAATAAAGTCAGTCCAGAGAATTGAGACTCTTTATACTCTTTAAAAGTGTCCGAGGATTGTATATTAACGCCCGTTTGACACCTGACATATAAAAATGCTTCACACCGAGCTACACTTTAAAAATATGACATGAATGAATTTAAACATTAACTTTACACTTTAAAACCATCCCGGTACCGACTCAGAATTACTGACTCTGGAGGATGTATCCCCTTGCTTTTCACTACAAAGCAGGTGACCTAAGGGAACACCCTCCCCCACCCTTCCCCTTGCCCTGGGTCAAATAGCCCAGAGCGAAGAGGGCAGCAGGACAGAGTCACTGCCGGAACAGAAAGCCTGCATAACTATAGTTGCAACTGTTTAGTGGATGACATTCTGAGCAACAGATAACGGACCTAAACAATGCATAGATAGATACTTTCTGAATGTCGGATGTACCTTGACGTGAAAGTATGCATCCTTGAGATCTATGCTTGTAGCATAGTCGTTCGTCCGAATACTCGCTCTGACTGATCGAATTGTCTCCAAATAGAACTTCGGAGCGACGATCAGCTTGTTTATCCAGCTCAGATCTATGACTGGATGGAACGAGCCGTCTGGTTTCGGAACTAGAAACAGATGGCTGTAGAAACCTGGTGATTCCTGGTCTTCTACGACCTCTACCGCGTTCTTCTTCAGAAGAGACTGTACTTCTGATAAAAGAGAATCTCTTTTCTGTGGATTTGACGGAAGCTGAGTCCATTTTGGACTTCGAGTTAATGGAGGCTTTCATTTGAAGGATATTCTTAGTTCTTCCGAAATTACCCCTCGAACCCAGGGGTCGTCCGTAATTGACACCCAATCGTTTTTAAAACTCGATAATCTTCCGCCTACCGGAACACGATAGAGGTTCAAACCATCACCTCCTGGACCTGCGAGGCTTGCGGAAGGAGAAACTACGTCCTCCACGACCCGCACCTCGTCCCGTCGACCTAAGGACGTCTGACCGGTTATATCGGCCAGAATAACGTCCCCCACGAGAGTCGCTGCCTTGACGGTCTCTAGAATAAGACCTAGAGGACGCATAGGAACCTCTATAGGAACTTCTCTTGGGCGTACTTATCCGACTTTTTGGAAGCGGATTTGCATAGCAGAGAATCCGAAGCTTTCTTAGTTATCTTATCATAGATTGCTGAAAGCTTGCCGTCGAAGAGAAGCTCTCTGGAGACCAAAGCGACTCTAAGAGAGTTCTTCACCTTACCATCCACGCGTGTGGATGTAGCTAGGGCTGCGTCACATCTAACCAACTCCAGGTTTGCCACTGAAAGGGCGGAGTTATACGTGGAATAAGCTACTGCCCTTGAAAGAAGTCTTAATGAGGACTGTATATCCTGGAATTCTTTCCCTTGAAGACGTAATGATAACGCCTTAGTAAGGTGATTTGCATATGATGAAGCGTCTAAGTTAACTCTGTTAGACATTATTGTCGTTTCCAACGTCGTGGTTGGAATTGACATAGACGACGGTATAGACAATTCCAAGTCTTCAGCCTCGCCGTCTAGACACAGAGGAACTCTCGGTATGCCCTGTCCTGCCGTTTCGAATTTATTCCTTGAATTGATGAAAGGCAGGTTTAGAGCATTTGCGGATAAGAAACCAGACTTGCCCGTTTTGGTAGCAAGCTTATAATAGCGTTGTTCAATAATTCGAATGTTCTTGTGACCTTATTGGACTGTGTCGGAAACTCAGGGACGATGTCCCTGCACCGATCAAAGAATTCTGTGTCCAATGACGCTATCAGTCTCTTGATGTTGTTGTACGAGAGGGACCTCTCTCGCTCGCAGCCCAGATGGACCTGGACGAGCTAGGAACCGGACTAATAGGCTTCCTCTGTTCTCTCCTCTGATCCGTCGTCACTGGGTGTGCACTTTGTCTTATTATAGTGCTCGCATCACCCAAATGTCCTTCCTGGACCGCAATGGACGAACCCGGCTGCCGAGCCATTCGATGAATGGTCGCTACACCGGGCGAGCTAGCGGATGCCAATGTCATCGATCCTACTAAGGATCTCTTAGGCAATTGACGCATTTCCATGAGCACTTTTGCTGCTAGCTCTTCATTTAACTGTGACGACGGAGGCACACTTATGGAAGACATCATGGAAACATCACCCTGTTCTTGTTCCTCTGAAATAGAGATTGATAAACTAGAGTGACCCTGCGGAGAAAGGACCAGCATGGCCTTTTCCCTGCTAACAACATACCGTGACACACGTTTCCAATGTTTGTCATCCCAATTGACACATACTGAACAGGAGTTAGTGCAAGTACACTGACTACAGTTAATACAATGATTATGAAAGTCAGAGGAAGATCTCCTCTTATTACAATTTGAACAATATCTTTTCATTGTGAAAAGAACACAAAAAGTCCTAGTACTCGCACCAACCCCTGAAAACAAAGATACATAATAACATGATCCATTAACATAGAAAAAATAATTGAAATCAAAAAAATGTTTTGAAAAAATATTTTTTCAGAAAAGCCCAAGTTTCTGAAAGTAACGCTGAGCCCCAATGGATCCCAAAAAGCCTAAGTGTGGACAAAATTTTTTAAAATATTACAAAAAAATTAATGCAACACTTACGTATAATAATAATGTATCTTGTTATGATTAAGCTAATACAAAGACAAGAAATCCCTCTCAACAGAAACCGTTGTCAATGTAAACAAGAAGTGTATAAACACCAGAAACATGACTCCAGGCACTGATAAACATGGCCCGAAATCAGTTACCAATAACAACACTATCTGATGCAAAACAGAGACTTCCAGGGAAGAAACTGCAGAACATCAGATGGTAGATGCAGAACACTACGCCTAAACACCCATGGGTGAGGACGTAAACATGGGGAAAAGAACAGAATTCATTCTGTTACCCAGCTAAAACTCCCAAGAAATTTTAATAATAATATTACAAAAAATATGCCAAAAGCATGGGAGAATAGCAAGGGGGGACTTAAAGGAAAGGGAGAGAGGAAACACTGAACAAGCAGTGTAACTTTATAGCAAGAATGACAACAACAGGCCCATGACTCGAAATTAGGCAACATAACATAATTTCGTAAAAAAATTTTAAGTTACAGCCCTGATTATTTCCTGCCACTCATTTTTCCTCTCCTCCTTCTATTTCCTCTTTAGATCCACGATTTCTCTAATATTTATGTGTCTGGCATCATTTAAACTGAGATTTACAAGCACAAATATCAGTCAGATGTGAACTGATGAAGGGCCAAACAAAGAATGATAATTGGCGCCAATTTCGAGACCTCCTTGACACTGCGCATGCGCAGTGGAGGAAAAGTATGGAGGACCATTTAGGACTAGATTTTTTCGGTTTTAGATGCAAATTTGGGGGATTGGGGGGCAAAATTTGTGTTTGGCCCTAGATTTTTGAGAATTAGCACCAGCTGTGTCTGGGTCATTGGTACAGTATAAAAATATATCTGACGTCACTTTGTCGGTCTCTTACATGTGTCACCAAGTGTGTTATATTGAGAATACCACTGTGCGGCGTATTGATGTTATCTGTGTGGTAACTCCATACTCAGTACGGACGTGTAGCACAGGGAATCAGATTTTATGTCCCTACTAAGTATGGACCCATAGCAGTGAAAGGGTTAAGCAAGCCATCTCCATAGGCTACACTGTCAATCCTTGAGTCCCTCAGGAGTGACAAAAATAATCTGGGCATCATGCCTTTTCTTCAGTTGATCATAAAGTAAAATGAAGAACTCCCCTATGAAGCCCCTTGATACAACCTATGTGGATTAATCTTAGTTACACACCTCTAGAGGGTACTGAATACAACATTTTTAATCCTTCAGCAAAATGCCAATTCCGGCTCCCATAGAGAGCCCAAATATTAACCCAGGCTCTTGATTTGAACACAGTTGAATTTCACTTTCCTAGAGATGTTGTGTACCTAATATGAAAGCATTCTGACTGTTGGATCTGAAGAAGAGAAATTGTAAAGAAATTTCTTCGAATTGCACTAAGTTCAAATTTGGGCTACCATAGCGAGCCCAAATATTAACCTATGGATCCGATTTGAACAAACTTGAATCTGACCCCCCTAGAGATGTTGTATACCAAATGTGAAAGCATTCTGACGCGCAGATCTGAAAAAGAAGATTTTTGAAGAAATTCCCTCATATTGTACTAAGTTAAATTTCATGTTCCCATATGGGGCCCAAATATTAACCTAGGCAGTCAAATTGAACAACCTGGAATCTGACACCCCTAGAGATGTTGTACACCAAATATGAAAGCATTCCGACTGGTGGATCTGAAGAAGATTATTTTTAAAGAAATTTCCTTATATTGCACTAAGTAAAAATTTGGGCTATCATTGTGAGCTCAAATATATACCTAGGGATCTAATTTGAACAAACCTGAATCTGACCCCCTTAGAGATGTTGCATACCAAATATCAAAGCATTCTGACTGGTGGATTTGAAGAAGATTTTTTTAAATTACCCACCATACTGAACAAAGAAAAAATTTGGGCTTCCGTAGGAAGCCCAAATATTAACCTAGGGACTTGGTTTGAACAATCTTGAATCTGACCCTCATAACAATGATGTATACCAAACATTAAAAGATTCTGACTGGTGGTTCTGAAGAAGTAGATTTTTAAAGAATATTCCCCATATTACCCTATGTTAAAACTCCGGGCTCCTGTAGAGAGCCCAAATATGAACCAATGAGCTTTATTTCAACAAACTTTTATCTGACCCCCCTATGAATGCTGTATACCAAATATCAAAAGATTCTGATGATTGGTTCTGGAGAAAAGATTTTTTTTAACTTTTTGCAAATATGCTGACTCGGCATTTTTTCGATGCCCATTACAGAACACCCTAACATAACCGATGGCAATTTTTTTTACCATTCAATTCTACTGGTCCTAAGGATGCTTCATACCAAATAACAGCTCTCTGTTCTGTGTTGTTTGGGAAATATGGGCGTTTGAAAATATTTCTATTTTTAGCTCCCAGGGTTTCCATGGGGATGTGGGAATTTTTTTTTTGCATGGGTCAAGTACTTATGACCCAATAATACCACGAACCAATTTGGTTCATACCGGACCATCGGTTCAGATAATAGAAATTTTGGGCGGGGCCAAAAATCTTACCCCTCCTATTACAAAGCCGAATATTGCTTCACAAACTTCGTTTGAACAAACTTGATTCTGCACCTCATATGGAAGCTCCATAGCAAATATCAAGTCATTGTACACACTGGTTCTTGAGAAGAAGATTTTAAAAATATTTTGGAGCATTTTCCCCCACTCCCTCCCTATGGGGCTGGGCATGTTGAGTTGAACAAAAATGAAATGCCCCTTTGGGACCATCACTCCCACAAACTTTCACTTGAATTGGCCCAGTGGCTTTGGAGGAGAAGACCAAAATATGGTGTTGACGGACGACAGACAATGGATGGAGAGCAATGAGATTAGCTCAGCTTGACTTTGTCAAGATGAGCTAAAAACTCATTTCTGCATTTTGGTCAAAAATTTCTGAGTCCAGACCAGGATCCCAAATTTTCAGCCTAAATATGAACCCAGGGACTTGGCTTGAACAAACTCGAATCTCATCCCCCTAAGGATGCAGCATACCAAATATCAAAACATTCTTATTGGTAGATCTGAAGAAGAAGATTTTTTAAAGAATATTCCTCATACTGCACTAATTTAAACATTTAGGCTCCCATAGAGTGCCGAAATATGGACCCAGGGAATTTGAAAGCTTTTGGAGCAGTGGTTTGGGAGAACGGTAGTCTTAAATGTTTTTCCCATTACCCACAGTGTTAAAAAATGCTGACTCAGCACTTTTTCAAAGTCCCCAAAAAGTACCCCATGATAAAACCGATAGCAATTTTTTTTCATCATTCCATTCTGTTGGTCCTAAGGAAGCTTCACACCAAATAAGAATTCTCAGTGCTGTGTAGTTTTGGAGATATGGGCATTTTAATTTTTTTCTATTTTTAGCTCCTGCAGTTCCCATGGGGCTACAGGAAAAACAAGAGGCCCCACGTGGCCTTAATCGCTCACCTGACAAAGTGACTCTAAGAAGTATTTTAGGTCACCTTCACCATGTCATGCCTCATCAACATTAACTGGTTGAGTGATAGATTTTGTTTGAAGTTCAACATTTGTTACCTAAAATTAGTTTTATTTAAAATCATTGGTGTGTGGCCAATCTCCAATGATTTTTAATAAAGCAAATTTATCTCTGCAGACAAACTGGTTTAGCATGAAGCACAAACAAGGAATGTGAAGAGATAGCCTTGGACATCTCTCCCCAACTGTGGATATCTTCCATGTGCTACATGTATATATTTGCATGCAAGAAAACAAAAATTTTCACAAATTTTCCAAAATATTAGTTTTTTTTATCATCATTGGAACAAGCTCAAACAGCTTATTCCAATAGGGGTATGGGAAGATCAGGTATATTTTTGAGACAGAAATGTGAATATATAAATAATGGTGTTTTTTTGTGAATGATGCTGGAGAATTTTGCGTAAAGATATGGTAAATGGTTTGTTCTAGATACAGAATGATGCAAAAGTATTTAAATTTGATTAGGCAAGTTGTTCCTATAATGCATTTAAAAATTGAAGTAACTGTTTTTTTGCTGACGAACTTTTAGATGTGTGTGTCTGTGTTTGTGTGTGTGTGTGTGTGTGTGTGTGTTTGTGTGTGTGTGTGTGTGGGGGGGGGGGGGGGGGTTAAGAGTGTTCTTGCAAACAAAATTCCTGAATAAATGGAAAATTTTATTTTTTGTGTGAAAGACATAGTGCGTGAATGTTGATTGGAACAAGCTTAGAGAGCTCATTTTAATGTGAAGTCATAAAGCTGTGTTTTACGTACGAAATTCTGGAATAACTAAAAAAATTGCTTTTTTGACTCAAAAAGCATGGTGTGCGACCTCTCATTGGAATGAGCTCAAAAAGCTCATTCCAATGGGGTATTTACAAGCGATAAGTACATGTATGTTTAAGAGACAAAAATTAAAATTTGAATAGCGATTTTTGCGAAGAATGCTGACAAGTTTTGGCAGTTATGCTGGTAAAAAGGTAAGATATGCAAAGTGGTTGTTTTTTAGAGGCGACATTTAATTAAGGGGAATTAACCCTTGATTACTGAGGTAACTTCTAAAAGTACTGAAATTTCATGAAGCAATGTGAATAACAGACAACAGTTGCCTAAAAATTTCATGAATAACTAAAATTTTTATTCCTTTGTCTCGAAAACATGGCATATGACCTTTGTTGGAATGAGCTGAATGCGTGTGTTCCAATGAGGGGTCATAAAATTTGAACGAAGATTTGTGTGAATAATGCATTAGTACTGCTAGATTTGGGTAAACGGTTCACCCTGGATACCACCCCTTCTATAGTAGATCTTTTCTGCCAATTTTGTCTAAGATTCTATCAACTTTACAAATAAATACGTTCATGAATCACAATCAGATCCACCCTACAATGTTGCATACCAAATATCAAAAGATTCTGCCTGCTGGATCTGGAGAAGAAGATTTTTTAAGAAATATGCCTGAAATGCACTAAGTTAAAATTTGGGCTCCTATACGGAGCCCAAATATAAACCCAGGGGGCAGATTTGAACAAACTTGAATCAGATCCACCCCACAATGTTGCTTACCAAATATGAAAAGATTCTGAAGCTGGATCTGGAGAAGAAGATTTTTTAAGAAATTTGCCTGAAATGCACTAAGTTCGAATTCGAGCTTCTATAGTGAGCCCAAATATGAAACTAGGAAGCCGATTTGAACAAACTTGAATCAGATCCACCCCACAATGTTGCATACCAAATATCAAAAGATTCTGCCTGCTGGATCTGGAGAAGAAGATTTTTTAATAAATTTGCCCGAAATGCACTAAGTGCGAATTCGGGCTTCTATATTAAGCCCAAATATGAATCCAGGGGGCCAATTTGAACAAACTTGAATCAGATCCAAACCGCAATGTTGCATACCAAATATCAAAAGATTCTGCCTGCTGGATCTGGAGAAGAAGATTTTTGAAGAAATTTGCCTGAAATGCACTAAGTGCGAATTCGGGCTTCTATATTAAGCCCAAATATGAATCCAGGGGGCCGATTTGAACAAACTTGAATCAGATCCACCCCGCAATGTTGCATACCAAATATCAAAAGATTCTGCCTGCTGGATCTGGAGAAGAAGATTTTTGAAGAAATTTGTCTGAAATGCACTAAGTTTGAATTCGAGCTTCTATAGTGAGCCCAAATATGAATCCAGGGGGCCGATTTGAACAAACTTGAATCAGATCCACCCCGCAATGTTGCATACCAAATATCAAAAGATTCTGCCTGCTGGATCTGGAGAAGATGATTTTTTAAGAAATTTGCCTGAAATGCACTAAGTTCGAATTCGAGCTTCTATAGTGAGCCCAAATATGAATCTAGGAAGCCGATTTGAACAAACTTGAATCAGATCCACCCCACAATGTTGCATACCAAATATCAAAAGATTCTGCCTGCTGGATCTGGAGAAGAAGATTTTTTAATAAATTTGCCCGAAATGCACTAAGTCCGAATTCAGGCTTCTATATTAAGCCCAAATATGAATCCAGGGGGCCGATTTGAACAAACTTGAATCAGATCCACCCTGCAATGTTGCATACCAAATATCAAAAGATTCTGCCTGCTGGATCTGGAGAAGATGATTTTTTAAGAAATTTGCCTGAAATGCACTAAGTTCGAATTCGAGCTTCTATAGTAAGCTCAAATATGAATCTAGGGAGCCGATTTAAACAAATTTGCATCAGATCCATCCCACAATGTTGCATACCAAATATCAAAAGATTCTGCCTGCTGGATCTGGAGAAGAAAATTTTTTAAGAAATTTGCCTGAAATGCACTAAGTTCGAATTCGAGCTTCTATAGTGAGCCCAAATATGAATCTAGGAAGCCGATTTGAACAAAATTGAATCAGATCCACCCCACAATGTTGCATACCAAATATCAAAAGATTCTGCCTGCTGGATCTGGAGAAGAAGATTTTTTAATAAATTTGCTTGAAATGCACTAAGTTCAAATTTGGGCTCCTATACTCAGCCCAAATATAAACCCAGGGGGCCGATTTGAACAAACTTGAATCAGATCCACCCCACAATGTTGCTTACCAAATATGAAAAGATTCTGCCTGCTGGATCTGGAGAAGAAGATTTTTTAAGAAATTTGCATGAAATGCACTAAGTTCAAATTCGAGCTTCTATAGTGAGCCCAAATATGAATCTAGGAAGCCGATTTGAACAAACTTGAATCAGATCCACCCCACAATGTTGCATACCAAATATCAAAAGATTCTGCCTGCTGGATCTGGAGAAGAAGATTTTTTAAGAAATTTGCCTAAATGCACTAAGTTCGAAATTGGGCTCCTATACTGAGCCCAAATATGAGCCCAAATATGAACCCAGGGGGCCGATTTGAACAAACTTGAATCAGATCCACCCTACAATGTTGCATACCAAATATCAAAAGATTCTGCCTGCTGGATCTGGAGAAGAAGATTTTTTAAGAAATTTGCCTGAAATGCACTAAGTTCGAAATCGGGCTCCTATACTGAGCCCAAATATTAACCCAGGGGGCCGATTTGAACAATCTTGAATCAGATCCACCCCACAATGTTGCTTACCAAATATGAAAAGATTCTGCCTGCTGGATCTGGAGAAGAAGATTTTTGAAGAAATTTGCCTGAAATGCACTAAGTTCGAATTCGGGCTTCTATAGTAAGCCCAAATATGTATCCAGAGGGCCGATTTGAACAAACTTGAATCAGATCTACCCCGCAACATTGCATACCAAATATCAAAAGATTCTGAAGCTGGATCTGGAGAAGAAGATTTTTGAAGAAATTTGCCTGAAATGCACTAAATTCGAATTTGAGCTCCTATAGTGAGCCCAAATATGAATCTAGGGAGCCGATTTGAACAAACTTGAATCAGATCCACCCTACAATGTTGCATACCAAATATCAAAAGATTCTGCCTGCTGGATCTGGAGAAGAAGATTTTCAAATAAATTTGCCTGAAATGCAGTAAGTTCAAATTTGGGCTCCTATACTGAGCCCAAATATAAACCCAGGGGGCCGATTTGAACAAACTTGAATCAGATCCACCCCACAATGTTGCATACCAAATATCAAAAGATTCTGCCTGCTGGATCTGGAGAAGAAGATTTTTTAAGAAATTTGCCTGAAATGCACTAAGTTCGAAATCGGGCTCCTATACTGAGCCCAAATATGAACCCAGGGGGCCGATTTGAACAAACTTGAATCAGATCCACCCTACAATGTTGCATACCAAATATCAAAAGATTCTGCCTGCTGAATCTGGAGAAGAAGATTTTTTAATGTTTTTCCCATTGCCTACAGTGTTAAAAAGTGCTGACTCAGCACTTTTTCAAAGTCCCGAAACTGTACCCTATGATAAAACCGATGGCAATTTTTTTTTACCAATCCTTTCTGTTGGTCCTAAGGAAGCTGCACACCAAATAAAAATTCTCAGTGCCGTGCAGTTTTGGAGATATGGGCGTTTTAAATTTTTTCTATTTTTAGCTCCTGCGGTTCCCACGGGGCTGCGGGAAAATTTTTTTTTGCATAAATCAAGTACTCATGACCCAATAAGCCCTCACATAAAATTTGGTTCAAATCAGCCTCTCGGTTTGGAAAATAGAAATTTTGGGCGGGGCAAAAAATTTTGCCCCTCTCATAACAACGCCAAGTATAGCCCCACAAACTTCTCTTGAACAAATCTGAGTCTACACCTCAAAAGGAAGCTGCACACCAAATATCAAGTCTCTGCTACTGCTGGTTCATGAGAAGAAGATTTACAAAGATTTTGGTGCCCCTTGGGGGCGTGGCACCACCCAGGAGGAGGGGCAACTTCATTTGAACAAATCTGAATTGGCATTAGGTAATAAACATTTAGCCAACATTTGAATAAAATTGGGCTAGTGGTTTAGGAGGAGAAGTCGATAATGTAAAGTTAATGCCGGACGGACGACGACGGACGCCGGACCAGAAAGTGATTAGTAAAGCTCCCCTTGAGCTTCGCTCAGGTGAGCTAAAAATTGGCATAAATTAAGTACTTATGACCCAATAAGCCCTCATATCAAATTTGGTTCAAATCTGCCTCTCGAGTTGGAAAATAGAAATTTTGGGTGGGGCCAAAATTCTTGCCCCTCCCATAACAACGGCAAATATAGCCCCACAAACTTCTCTCGAACAAATCTGAGTCTACACCTCAAAAGGAAGCTGCACACCTAATATCAAGTCTCTGCTACTGCTGGTTCATGAGAAGAAGATTTGTTAAGATTTAGGCACACTTTTTGGGCATGGCCCTACCAAGGGGCGAGGCAACTTGATTTGAACTAAATCAAATTGTGATCTCATAAAAACTATTATCTCAAATATCAATTAAATTCGTTCAGCGGTTTGGGAGGACAAGACGCAAACACCATGTTCACGGACGGCGGACGGTGAGTGATTACATGGAAGCTACAGTATTTAATTTTAGACTCTCACAACTGGATTTTAGGCATCGGCGACCATTCCATCAGGACTAAAAAATCAAAATAAAAACCTTCCTCTGTCATTCATTTTAAAAAAAAAATCCCTTAGAATCAATCATTTAATTTTGCTTGGCCTTACTGCATGTATATTTTATTTACCCACAAATAAATTTCATGGAGGTTATTAGTTTTTTAACAGTAATCCTCAGTTTTTAATATTTGAACTACATCATCAAGATTTACTGATTTATTCTGACTGTCATCAATGGCATGTCTTGGTGATGCAGTTGGAATATATCAAATTCATCAATTGGAACTTGAGCCATCACTGCCGTGGAAAATCAGGTTTATACCACAGATGACCCCCACCTCAAATCAATGAGTTGAATAAGTTGCATCACATGACTGTAAAGTGTATTTTTTATTTACCCACAATTTAATTTTCAAGATGTCTTGAGTTTTTTTAACTGTAATCCCGACTGAATAATGTTATTCAAAATACATCATCAAGGCACGCTGATTTGTTCTTACTGTAATGGCTCATATCCTGATTATGGCATGTATTATTATTAGTTACATAGTTTGTTGGTAGCCTAATATGGTATATATGGTGTCAGTTAATTACCATATTAGGCCACCAACAAACTGTGTAACGAATATATCTTACCGACTGCTGCATCGATGCACAGAACTAATAAAACAGCGATCAAAATTAAATGAGAGAATTCTCACAATGTGTTCACGTGTCTTTGCCTTATTACAATTTATGGGAGAGTGCCTACAGGCACTCTCCCATAAATTGTAACAGGGCAAATTCATACATACCAAACACTTTCATTTCGAAGGTAACATGCATGACAGACATCCACAGAATATGAAACCTTTTAAGTTGCCTAACCTGCACTTCAGACCAAATATGGGCTTGCAACACTCAATCTTTCACCTTGAAGCATTTATCGGCTGCCGCCATTTTGAATAATCAATGAACAAAGGGGAGATTACCCACAGCTGTCAGCGTATATTGATGTTGACAGGCAGTATATGGTTTTATATGCAGTCTGCATGTGACGTCTTTCAACCAATGAAATTCCCAGATACTTGTAGGAGGTAAGATATTAATTACTACATTCAGATATCTGAACAGTCTTTCATTACGCTGGCATACCACAGTATTGTTTTAATACTGATACTGATTTCCAATTTGGAATACCATGCAGCCCAAGTTGTTGCTGCTGAGAATAATATTATTATAAATGGGCGCGAGTGTGGGGTGGGGTGAGTTCACCCATGGGACAAACTATTTGAGCTAGATATAAAGCTTGGTAGGGTCTGCTCCAATTTTTCGCACCAAGGATATGAGATTTTCCCCCATCCCCAAACCCATGGTTGATAATTTTTCTCCCACACAAAGGCCAACATATCAATGATATAATTTGGGTCTGTACATGTGCAACTCCATCTACCCAATGGCGAGTCATTGTCATTGACAAAACTAATCACATATTCTGAACAAGAGGCTCCAGGGGGCCTGAGGGCGCTCACCAGACATGGTAGCCTAAATATCAACCCAGAGAATTGATTTCCACAATTTGCATCTGCTCCTCCTAATAAAAGCTGAAACCAAATATCCAAATATTCTGACCAGTGGGTCTAAAAAAAGATTTTTAAAGAATATTCCTCATATTGAACTAAGTCAAAATTCGGGCTCCCACAGGGAGCCCATATATGAACCCAGGGACTTGGCTTTAACAAACCTGAATCTCACACCCCCTAAGGATTCTGCACACTAATTATGAAAACATTCCGACTGCTGGATCTGAAGAAGAAGATTTTTAAAGAAAATTCCTCATTTTGAACCAAGTTACAATTCGAGCTCCCACAATCAGCCCAAATATGGACCTAGGGACATGGCTTGAACAAACTTGAATCTTACCCCCCCTAAGGATGCTGCATAAAAAAATATCAAAAGCATTCATCTGCTGGATCCGAAGATTTTTAAAGAAAATTCCTCATTTTGAACTAAGTTGTCATTCAGGCTCCCATAGTGAGCCCAAACATGAACCAAGGGACTTGGCTTGAACAAACTTGAATCTCAGCCCCCTAAGGTTGCTCCATGCCAAATATCAAAACATTCCAACGGCTGAATCTGAAGAAGAAGATTTTTAAAGAAAAATTCCTCATATTGACTACGTTATAATTTGGGCTCCCACAGGGTGCCCAAATATAGACCCATGGACTTGGCTTTAACACACTTAAATCCCCCCCCCCCCCCCCCACCCTCCCCCCAAGGATGCTACTCACCACATATCAAACCATTCCGACTGCTGGATCTGAAGAAGATTTTTTAAGAAAATTCCTCATTTCGAACAAAGTTACAATTCAAGCTCCCACAGTGAGCACAAATATGGACCTAGGGACATGGCTTGAACAAACTTGCATCTCACCCCCCTAAGGATGCTGCATACCAAATATCACAAGATTCTGCCTGCTGGATCTTGAGAAGAAGATTTTCAAAGAAATTTGCCTGAAATGCACGAAGTTCAAATTTGGGCTCCTATACTGAGCCCAAATATAAACCCAGGGGGTCGATTTGAACAAATTTGAATCAGATCCACCCCACAATGTTGCATACCAAATATCACAAGATTCTGCCTGCTGGATCTGGAGAAGATTTTTGAAGAAATTTGCCTGAAATGCACTAAGTTTGAATTTGGGCTTCTATAGTGAGCCCAAATATGAATCCAGGTGGCCGATTTGAACAAATTGGAATCAGATCCACCCCACAATGTTGCATACCAAATATCAAAAGATTCTGCCTGCAGGATCTGGAGAAGAAGATTTTTGAAGAAATTTGCCTGAAATGCACTAAGTTCAAATTTGGGCTCCTATACTGAGCCCAAATATAAACCCAGGGAGCCGATTTGAACAAACTTGAATCAGATCCACCCCACAATGTTGCATACCCAATATCAAAAGATTCTGCCTGCTGGATCTTGAGAAGAAGATTTTCAAAGAAATTTGCCTGAAATGCACTAAGTTCAAATTTGGGCTCCTATACTGAGCCCAAATATAAACCCAAGGGGCCGATTTGAACAAACTTGAATCAGATCCACCCCACAATGTTGCATACCAAATATCAAAAGATTCTGCCTGCTGGATGCGGAGAAGAAGATTTTCAAAGAAATTTGCCTGAAATGCAGTAAGTTCAAATTTGGGCTCCTATACTGAGCCCAAATATAAACCCAGGGGGTCGATTTGAACAAACTTGAATCAGATCCACCCCACAATGTTGCATGCCAAATATCAAAAGATTCTGCCTGCTGGATCTGGAGAAGAAGATTTTTTAAGAAATTTGTCTGAAATGCACTAAGTTCGAAATTGGGCTCCTATACTGAGCCCAAATATGAACCCAGGGGGGCCGATTTGAACAAACTTGAATCAGATCCACCCTACAATGTTGCATACCAAATATCAAAAGATTCTGCCTGCTGGATCTGGAGAAGAAGATTTTTTAATGTTTTTCCCATTGCCTACAATGTTAAAAAGTGCTGACTCAGCACTTTTTCAAAGTCCCGAAACTGTGCCCTATGATAAAACCGATGGCAATTTTTTTTTTACCAATCCTTTCTGTTGGTCCTAAGGAAGCTGCACACCAAATAAAAATTCTCGGTGCCGTGCAGTTTTGGAGATATGGGCGTTTTAAATTTTTTCTATTTTTAGCTCCTGCGGTTCCCACGGGGCTGCGGGAAATTTTTTTTTGCATAAATCAAGTACTCATGACCCAATAAGCCCTCACATAAAATTTGGTTGAAATCGGCTTCTCGGTTCAGAAAATAGAAATTAGGGGCGGGGCCAAAATTTTTGCCCCTCCCATAACAACGCCAAATATTATCCCTCAAACTTCTCTTGAACAAATCTGAGTCTACACCTCAAAAGGAAGGTGCATACCATATATCAAGTCTCTGCTACTGCTGGTTCATGAGAAGAAGATTTACAAAGATTTTGGTGCCCCTTGGGGGCGTGGCACCACCCAGGAGGAGGGGCAACTTCATTTGAACAAATCTGAATTGGCATTAAGTAATAAACATTTAGCCAACATTTGAATAAAATTGGGCTAGTGGTTTAGGAGGAGAAGTCGATAATGTAAAGTTAACGCCGGACGGACGGATCACGATCAGTAAAGCTCCCGCTGAGCTTTGCTCAGGTGAGCTAAAAAGCAATAAAAAGTTCAGTATATATATATAGACAGAACCGCACAAGCGTTTGAATGGGTTAATGTTTATCGCACGTGTTTGGTTGGGCGCAATAATACCACGAGAGGCGAAGCCTCAAGTGGTATTCTGCGCCAAACCAAACGAGTGCGATAAACATTAACCCATTCAAACGCTTGTGCAGTTCTGTATTTATTACACACCTTCGCAAATTTCTAAAACAGGCCTTTTACAGTAATACTAAGTGAGAATTAACCTATCCTTCTGAGAAGTAAAGGAAATAAATAAGACAAAAATCCAAATTATTCTTCACAAGCAGGAGACCAGTCTTATTGTTATTTCGTACGCTGATTGAACTTTCATTCACAGTTTCAACTTGCAAATTGTAATGCGTCACCGTGACCACTTCGATCGATGAAACACTGTTCGTCTGAAATACAGTTCACCGTCTTTTTGTGCCTCAATTTTACAGCGCGAATTCTGAACGGTTGATGTGATCCCCACAAAAAAAGTTACCACACATTCACAAAAAACAATAGGTGTAAATTCGGAAAATCCATCATTGAGAAATTATAAAAAAAACTCACATGTTTATCTGACTTCCAAATTCCCTGCGACTGTTGTTATTCGACTTGTTCAGTTGTTGACAGACCGGTTAAGTAAGATTTTAGTCAAGATTACAGTAGCCATTGTCAATTCATCCCACGTAAATTAAATTTATATCCTTATTGTCCAAGAGAAATTATCGTATTGTTCACTATTCCTGCTCAAAATGTATTAAGGTTCGTGTTTTAGCCTTTAACAGGGGTACAGAATCCATACGAATTCAAGTGAATATCGACAGGCAATTTGTTTTGGATTTCGATTTGGTGACCTAGAAACTTGCTCGCGCAACGTCATTCATTCAAAATGACGTCCCTCATAGACGCTTTCATATTCTGTTTACATTGTTCTTTAGTTTGAACTGTATGTGAGTCATTTGCATGTCATACTTTAACCCATCGGGTTATTTAGTCAGTCAGTATTGTTCACGTTAAGAAAATAAATTAGAAAGTTTCTTTTGATGGTCGGACAGTCATTACTACATGAGTTTCTTCAGAAACAATATAAATGCAGATACTATAGACTGCGAACATCCACTTTACAACATCAAAATAAATGACCCATCACATCGAAACGGGCCCATGTACTGTATCCGCAGAAATATGACTGGTTCCATTCTTACATTAAAAAAGTGCCAAAATCTGTATCCCACACGTGTGCAATAAAAGTTTATTTTTATCACACATCCTAGAATGCCGTGGACAAACCTTAATTTTAAATGGGTGTGTAATAAATACATACATGTATATATACAATATATACAATGGGGCCAATTAATTGGATACCGCTTAATTGAATAAACCTGTTAATTGGATATAAATTTCAGACACTATATCATTTTCCATACCTTCAGTACAAATTTCGACACATTAACTACATACAGGTTATAAGAGTGAACTCATGTTATTATTTATTTATTGGGATTTATTGACACTTTTGACATCCAGGGTCACCTTGTGTTGGGATAGTTTTACGGGTGGAGGAGACGGCTCAGCTGGAGAACCCAGAGAGAACCACCGAACAGTGGAGAACAAGTGTCAGACTCCCTAAAGTACTAATTCCACACAAGCAGGGATAGCATTGGTTGAAGATAAGTGCACCATCGACGTTCAGTATGACAACACAGAACTCATGTTAATTGAACAAAGGTCTTGTAATCTATTAAAGAATTACCTTGACAGCATTGAATTCCCCATCTTTATAGTTCCAACTGGCCTCAGTACATCCAATATAAGCATTTTGTCTATAATACCTTGTTTGACAGAGCTCTGTCAAACAAAACAAGAGGCCCCAAGGGGCCTGAGGGCGCTCACCTGACATGGTAGCCTAAATATCAACCCAGAGAATTGATTTCAACAAGTTGCATCTGCACCTCCTAAAAAAAGCTTACACCAAATATCCAAAGATTCTGACCAGTGGATCTAAAAAAAAAAGAAGATTTTTAAAGAATATTCCTCATATTGAACTAAGTTATAATTCGGGCTCCTACAGGGACTTGGCTTTAACAAACTTGAATCTCACCCCACTAAGGATGCTGCACATCAAATATCAAAACATTCCGACTGCTGGATCTGAAGAAGAAGATTTTTAAAGAAAATTCCTCATTTTGAACTAAGTTACAATTCAAGCTCCCACAGTGAGTCCAAATATGGACCTAGGGACTTGGCTTGAACAAACTTGAATCTCACCCCTGTAAGCATGGTGCATACCCAATATCAAAAGATTCTGCCAGCTGGATCTTGATAAGAAGATTTTCAAAGAAATTTGCCTGAAATGCACCAAGTTCGAATTTGAGCTTCTATAGTGAGCCCAAATATGAATCTAAGGAGCCGATTTGAACAAACTTGAATCAGATCCACCCCACAATGTTGCATACCAAATATCAAAAGATTCTGCCTGCTGAATCTGGAGAAGAAGATTTTTTAAGAAATTTGCCTGAAATGCACCAAGTTCGAATTCGAGCTTCTATAGTGAGCCCAAATATGAATCCAGGGGGGCCGATTTGAACAAACTTGAATCAGATCCACCCCTCAATGTTGCATACTAAATATCAAAAGATTCTGCCTGCTGGATCTGGAGAAGATTTTTTAAGAAATTTGCCCGAAATGCACTAAGTTTGAATTCGAGCTTCTATGCTGAGCCCAAATATAAACCCAGGGGGCCGATTTGAACAAACTTGAATCAGATCCACCCCTCAATGTTGCACACCAAATATCAAAAGATTCTGCCTGCTGGATCTGGAGAAGATTTTTTAAGAAATTTGCCTGAAATGCACTAAGTTCGAATTCGGGCTTCTATAGTGAGCCCAAATATGAATCCAGGGGGCCAATTTGAACAAACTTGAATCAGATCCACCCCACAATGTTGCATACCAAATATCAAAAGATTCTGACTGCTGGATCTGGAGAAGAAGATTTTTTAATAAATTTGCCTCAAATGCACTAAGTTCGAATTCGAGCTTCTATACTGAGCCCAAATATAAACCCAGGGGGCCCATTTGAACAAACTTCAATCAGATCCACCCCTCAATGTTGCATACCAAATATCAAAAGATTCTGCGTGCTGGATCTGGAGAAGAAGATTTTTTAAGAAATTTGCCTGAAATGCACCAAGTTCGAATTCGGACTTCTATAGTGAGCCCAAATATGAATTCAGGGGGCTGAATTGGACAAACTTGAATCAGATCCACCCCACAATGTTGCATACCAAATATCAAAAGATTCTGCCTGCGGGATCTGGAGAAGAAGATTTTTTAAGAAATTTGCCTGAAATGCACTAAGTTCGAATTCGAGCTTCTATACTGAGCCCAAATATAAACCCAGGGGGCCCATTTGAACAAACTTGAATCAGATCCACCTCACAATGTTGCATGCCAAATATCAAAAGATTCTGCCTGCTGGATCTGGAGAAGAAGATTTTTTAAGAAATTTGCCTGAAATGCACTAAGTTCGAATTCGGGCTTCTATAGTGAGCCCAAATATGAATCCAGGGAGCCGATTTGAACAAACTTCAATCAGATCCACCCTACAATGTTGCATACCAAATATCAAAAGATTCTGCCTGCTGGATCTGGAGAAGAAGATTTTTTAAGAAATTTGCCTGAAATGCACTAAGTTTGAAATCGGGCTCCTATACTGAGCCCAAATATGAACCCAGAGGGCCGATTTGAACAAACTTGAATCAAATCCACCCTACAATGTTGCATACCAAATATCAAAAGATTCTGCCTGCTGGATCTGGAGAAGAAGATTTTTTAATCCTTTTCCCTTTGCCTCCAGTTAAAAAGTGCTGACTCAGCACTTTTTCAAAGTCCTGAAAAAAAGTACCTTGTGATCAAACCGATAGGGATTTTTTTTACCATTCTATTCTACTGGATAAAAGTAAGCTTTATACAAAATAAGAATTCTCTGTGCCGTGTAGTTTTGGAGATATGGCAGTTTTAAGTTTTTTCCTATTTTTAGCTCCCGAGGTTCCCACGGGGCAAGGAGAAATTTTTTTTTTGTATCAATCAACTACTTATGACCCATTATCATCTCATATCAAATTTGGTTCAAATCGACCTGACGGTTCTGAAAATAGAAATTTTAGGCGTGGCCAAAATTTGTTCCCCTCCCATAACGAAGGCAAATAATGCCCGACAAACTTCTCTTGAACAAACTTGAGTCTACACCTCTAAAGGAAGCTGCATACTAAATATCAAGTCTCTGCTATTGCTGGTTCTTGAGAAGAAGATTTTTTAAGAATCGGAGCATTTTTGCCCCATCCCTCTGCTCAATATGAGCCGAAACCTAATTTGACAAAAAATCAAAATGCCCTTATATAACCCTTACTCACATAAAATTTCATTAATATGCGGCCAGTGGTTTGGGAGAAAAAGGCCTAAGCGCCACCTTCACGACAGACGAAAAGTGATCAGAAAAGCTCACCCTGACTTTCAGTCAGGTGAGCTAAGAAAGTAGAATAAATTCTCAATTTATCATTTTCATACAGGAATTTCTGCTGATTCAATACTCCTGTTAGCTGAATACTGGAAAAGTGTCTATTTAATTAATAGGATTCCACTGTAATGGAAAATTAACTACTCAGTGTAAAGAATAGGTTAAGGCACTGTATCAACAGGGAGAAATGCTGAAATGGTAGAGCTCATGATATCAACATTTATCATGGCATTACAGGGGTGAGGTATAAGAAATGTACATGAATCTCTGTAGGTAAGAAGTGGGAGAAAGATGTGAGGAACTAAACTCAAGTTGTACGACTCCTGATGATTCAAGTGAATCATCCAAGTGGACACTTAAAAAAATGCTGTTCCGATTCAAAACTTTACTCAGTAACTAAAACTTCACATAATTTCAAATCAAATGCTAATCTGGAAGGCAGTTGACCCATAAAGGCCTGTTTCTGCCTTTAAACACTTTTATTGCAATAGAACAGGTACCCCAACATGCAGTCTCTGGTGGAAACTTGTAAGATACAGCCTGAATACTGTGGCAGTTGTTTTTTCTTGGCAAGGGTGTGGCTGCCAAAACAGGCAGCCAAGACTTGCCAAGAAACAACAAAAAATCCACAGGACGTAGACTGTCGTCAAACGATATCAAAATATATAAAAATCTCTATGTTTTTAAAGGTTAAGTGAGGTTCTGAAAATCTATATTTTTTGTTCAAACTCAATCTTATCGGGACTCTAATGTTACTATGACTCCAAGAGCCTTGATGTAAAGCCCATGAAGTGTACATGCAATGCACAACTAATTACTACAAACCTGACTTATGAGGTAGTTGTAATACATGAGGTTTCATATCAGCTAAACATTTATCAAATGCTGTATCCAACTTGTAGTATAATGTGTCATCACTCTCCATTATGAATGCTAACTGTTCAGATGTTCTGCAATAAAAAATTAATTACTCAGAATGTTGTCAACCTTATGTTGTTATAACAAAGAACAACTAGAAGGGGTATTAGTACACCGTGGCTCACCAACAGGTGGCTAATGTAAAGGGGTGGCTGGATTAAAAAAAAAAAAAAGTCCAAAACCTGCCCACAAAAGTCCAAAATTAAAGTAAATAATGAGCTAAAGGGTTAAATAATATAATAATAGCCCCAAGAAGCATGCTAACATAAAATAGGAACCATGGCAATATGCTACAAGGTAAGTCTCCACTCTGAAGATAAGAAAGACAAACCTCAAAACCTGCATATAAAAGTAAAAAAAAAAAGTATCACATTTGTTTCAATGGGTTAAAATTGAGAAAAATACCCTGATAATGTCACAGTAACCATCATGGCAATATGCCAGTAATGTGAAACTGTACCTGAAAAATATCCACTTGGAAGAAAAGAAAGAAAAACCTCAAAACTTGCACATAAAAGTAAAAGTATCACATTTGTTTCAAAGGGTTAAAAAAGTGTTTACTTTAGCTCTCTTGACAGGCCGACTTTTCGTGACAGTCATGGAAAGCAGGTACCCCTTGATTTTCATGATATCTTCGTGTACTGTCTATATGTACATGACATGGGTAGGGAATTCAATCTTCATTTCAACACCAACCCTTGTGATTTAATGATTAAATATGGCAAATGCAAATGTAAGAACACATTTGTCTGAAGCAGAAATGTGGCAGGCTGTAGGGGTGGTGGAGCAAGGGGCTACCCATCGTCAGGTTAGTGAAGCCCCTGGTGTGCACTATACGGTGATCACCAGAGCCTGGGCAAGATTTCAGCAGTATGGCACACCAGTAAGATGACATGGTGGTGGCAGAGACAGGGCAACATCTGCAGCTGAAGACCAGTTTTTGATCATTCAGGCCCATAGGAACAGCTTTGCCACAGCAACCCAGCTTCGCGGTGACCTTAAGAATGCATGCGGGGTAAATGTTTCAACGCAGACTATCCGGGCAAGGTTGCACGAATGTGGTCTCCGATCGAGAAGACCATGTATTTGCATTCCACTGTCCCAGAACCACCACCAGGCACGATATGAATGGGCCATGGAACATGTTGGATGGACCTGAGAAGATTGACGACCTGTCCTTTTTACAGATGAGTCAAGGTACTGCCTAGACCACACAGATAGGCGGTCTGGGGTATGGAGAAGACCAGGAGAGTGATTCCATGCAGCCAACATTGCTGAGCATGACCGCTATGGTGGAGGGTCAATCATGGTCTGGAGCGGCATCTGTAGGGATGGACGTACAGAGCTCTGTGTCCCTGAACGTGGTACATTAACTGCACAGCAGTATATTGATGAGATCCTGGATGTCCACGTCAGACTATATGCATGTGCAGTGGGTTATAGATTCATTCTGATGGACGATAATGCCCGTCCTCATGTTGCCCATGCTGTCGGGGAGTACCGACAGAGGGAAGAGATTGAGCGTGTGGACTGGCCAGCAAGATCCCCTGACCTCAATCCAATCGAACATGTCTGGAATGAGTTGCCGCTTGCAATTTCAGCCCGTCCATCCAGCCAAGAAGTGTTCAGGAGCTTGGTGCCATGCTGGTCCAAGAATGGAACAATATCCCACAAAAAGGAACCTGATTGGGAGCATGAGAAGGCGTTGTCAAGCTGTAATTAACAGTAATGGGTTTCATACTCGATATTGAATCCATACATATACCTATTCGCTCCATCATTGATCAACATTTTGTTAAATTGAAAAATTTCCTCTTTCACCAATAATATCCATTTTCCATGGTTATCATATTCAAAAGCTCAAAAATAATGTCAAACACAAATAAAATCTTAATTTCTGTACTTAAATCATTAAAGATATAATTAAATAAAAAATATATACACTTTTCATTACAATATTTCAACTAAAACGTAAAACAGGTAGTTTGATATACTTGGTGCTTAGCAAACTTTGAGTAGTATATAATACTAGCCCCAAGAAGCATCCTAACATAAAATAGGAACCATGGCAATATGCTACAAGGTAAGTCGCCACTTAGAAGAAAAGAAAGACAAACCTCAAAACCTGCACATAAAAGTCAAAAAAAGTATCACATTTGTTTCAAAGGGGTAAAATTGAGAAAAATACCCTAAAATGTTAAGGTAACCACCATGGCAATATGCCAGTAAGGTAAAACTCCACTTGAAGACAAAATTTCAAAACCTGTACACAGAAGTCAAAAGCCTGCACACAAAAGTAACAAGAGATTGACTCAGAAGTGACTATGCCCCCCTACGTGGCAATGACCTTGATCTGTGACCCTGACCTCCATCAAACAAAAAAATTTGTAAAAAGTTTAATATTTGTACTTTGGTTCGTTTCTGAGTTATGGCTGAGACACGAATATTGATGATTTTCAGTGTGACCTTGAAATGTGACCTTGACCTTATGGACCTGGCTGTGGTGTGTGAAACATCCACCCTATGTCCTTTATAATTGAGCAAAGTTAGATGACTGTAGCCCTAATAGTTTTGGAGTTATGCTTGAGACACAATTTGTGACCCTGAACATATGAATGTCAATTGTGACCTTCACCTTGCAGATGCGACAGAAACTATTATACGTGACACACCTTCTGACTGTCCTTAACATTTGTAAAAAGTTTAACAATTGTACTATTATTCATTTCTGAGTTATGGCTGAGACACGAATATTGACCAAATTTTAGTGTGACCTTGAAATGTGACATTGACCATGAAGGTACGAACCCAGCTATGGTGTATGACTCATCCTCCCATGGTCCTTTATAATTGTGTGAAGTTTGATGACTGTGGCCCTAAAAGTTTTCGAGTTATTGGCTCGGACACACACACACGGACACGCACACACACATGGACAGACACACACACACTTCAATCACTATATGCCACCCAACTTAAGTCGGTGGGCATAAAAAATTAAGGTAAATAAGTAGAGAAAGGGTTAAATAATATAATACTGGCCCTAAAGAAGCATTCTAACATAAAACTGGAACCATGGCAATATACTGCAAGGTAAAAAAGAAGAAGAATGTTACTAAGGTAACACATGCCCCCCCCCCCCCCTTTCCCCCCTGTGACCTTCACCTTGCAGATGTGGCGGAAACTATTATACCCAATACACACCTTCTGACTGTCCTTAACATTTGTAAAAAGTTTCACAATTGTACTATGATTTGTTTCTGAGTTATGGCTGAGACACGGCTCGGACACCGTCACACACGTACGGACGGATGGACACACGAACACTTCAATCACTATATGGGGGCATAAAAATCAAAACCTGCACACAAAAGTTCAAAATGTATGAATCCGGACGCCGGCGATGACAACGCCGTCGACACCGACATGAGGGCTATGCCATAGGCTCACACAACTATCGTTGGTGAGTCAAATGAAAGTGTCAATGACACTGTAGCTTAACTTGTATGTCGTATTTGATGAAAAGGATAATGTTCAATGTTTATGAAAGGATTATGAAGTAAGACAAGAATTGTGATAATTGGGAATATGTTCATTTTTGGTCCCTGTATGCTATGTTTTTAATAACAAGAGGCCCCACGGTGCCTGAAGCGCTCATCTTGAACAGAACACAATATAGTCCAAGAATGAGTACATTAAGCAAGCCATCTCCATAGGCCACACAGTCAATCCTTGAGTCCCTCAGGAGTGACAAAAATAATCCAGGCATCATGCCTTTTCTTCAGTTGATCACAAAGTAAAATGTAGAGCTCCCCTATGAAGTCCCTTGATACAACCTATGTGGATTAATCTTAGTTACATACCTCTAGAGGGTACTGAATGCAAAAGTTTTCATTCTTCAGCAACATGGCCAATTCCGGCCCACACTTGGAGCCCAAATATTAACCCAGGCTCTCGATTTGAACACAGTTGAATCTGATTTCCCTAGAGATGTTGTGTACCAAATGTGAAAGCATTCTGACTGTTGGATCTGAAGAAGAGAAATTTTAAAGAAATTTCTTCATATTGCACCAAGTTAAAATTTGGGCTGCCCTAACGAGCCCAAATATTAACCAATGGATCCAATTTGAACAAATTTGAATCTGACCCCTCTAGAAATGCTGCATACCAAATATGAAAGCATTCTGACAGGTGGATCTGAAGAAGAAGATTTTTTCAAATTATCCCCCATATTGAACATAGTTAAAAACTTGGGCTTCCGTAGGAAGCCCAAATATTAACCTAGGGACTTGGTTTAAACAATCTTGAATCTGACCCTCATAACAATGATGTACACCAAACATTAAAACATTCTGACTGGTGGTTCTGAAGAAGATTTTTAAAGAATACTCCCCATATTACCCTATGTTAAAAGTTCGGGCTCCTGTAGTGAGCCCAAATATGAACCAATGAGCTTTATTTCAACAAACTTGTATCTGACCCCCCATGAATGCCGTATACCGAATATCAAATGATTCTGAAGACTGGTTCTGGAGAAAAGATTTTTTTAAATTTTTGCAAATATGCTGACTCGGCATTTTTTCGATGCCCATTACAGAACACCCTAACATAACTGATGGCAATTTTTTTTACCATTCAATTCTATTGGTCCGAAGGATACTTCATACCAAATAACAGCTCTCTGTTCCGTGAGGTTTGGGAAATATGGGCGTTTGAAAATATTTCTATTTTTAGCTCCCAAGGTTCCCATGGGGATGCAGAATTTTTTTTTTTTTTGCATGGGTCAAGTACTTATGACCCAATAATACCACATACCAAATTTGGTTCATACTGGATTATCGGTTCAGAAAAAAAAAATTGGGGGCAGAGCCAAAAATCTTACCCCTCCCATTACAAAGCCAAATAATTGCTTCACGAACTTTGTTTGAACAAACTTGATTCTACACCTCAAAAGGAAGCTCCATAGCAAATATCAAGTCATTGGTTCTTGAGAAGAAGATTTTTAAAATATTTTGGAGCATTTTCCCCCACTCCCTCCCAATGGGTCTGGGCATGTTGAGTGAACAAAAATGCAATGCCCCTTTAGGACCATCACTCACACAAACTTTCACTTGAATTGGCCCAGTGGCTTTGGAGGAGAAGACCAAAACATGGTGTTGACGGACGACGGACAATGGACAACAGATGTCAGACGATGGATGGAGTGCGATGAGATTAGCTCAGCTTGACTTTGTCAAGATGAGCTAAAAATAATATGAGGTGTACACTGTACTAAAGAGCTAAGGGGTGTGTTAATATGACCACACAGTTAATGTATGTGGCCCTCACAGTTAATGTATGTGGCCCTCACAGTTAACGTAAACGTATGTCAACGAAAGTTACCAAGTTACAGTGAAATTATTCCAAAACGAGTCATCCTATCAAGTTACATTGAAATCCCTTCATAAATATGGCCTGTAGACTGTGCTAAGGGTTTTCAGTCTTCAGGCCTCTGTAGCCATGACGGTTGACAGATTGCAACTAAGAGGGGACGTCCTCATCTCGACATTATACTGAGTCAATCTACTGAGTTACAATGAAATCCCTTCACAAATACGACCTGTAGTCTGTACTCAAGTTTTTTGGGTTTTGGGCTCAGGAAGCCATCACATTTGAATGATCGTGACCAAAAGGTCATCTGGGCTTCATCTGGAGTGGTCCTACGAAGTTACAATGAAATCCCTTCATAAATATTACCTGTAAACTGTGCACAAGGTTTTCAGTCTTCGGGCCCCTGAAACAGTCACAGTTGACCAATCATGACCAAAAGAGGATGTCATCATCTAGGCATTATATGGAGTCAACATAACAAGTTACAATGAAATCCTTCCATAAATACGACCTAAAGACCATGCTAAAGGTTTTTGGGTCTTGGGCTCGGGCAGCCATCAAGGCTGAATGATTGCGACCAAAAGGGGACGTTCTCATCTTAACATTTTTTTGGAGTCATCCTACCAAGTTACAATGAAATCCCTTCATAATAGCCGTCACAGTTGCCCAATCGTGTCCAAAAGGGGACGTTCTCATGTAGACATTACCCGGCATTATATTGAGTCAACCTAACAAGTTACAATGAAATCCTTCCATAAATGCGACCTATAGACTCTGCTAAAGGTTTTTGGGCTCAGGCAGCCATCAAGGCTGAATGATGGCGACCAAAAGGGGTTGTTCTCATCTAGACATTATTTGGAGTCATCCTACCAAGCTACAATGAAATCCCTTCATAAATATGATCATGCTAAAAGTTTTCTGGCTTCAGGCCCCTGTAGCCGTCATGGTTGCTCAATCATGTCCAAAATGTGATGTTCTCATCTAGACATTATATGAAGTCAACCTACTAAGTTACAATGAAATCCCTTCATAAATATGACCTGTAGACTGTGCTAAAGGTTTTCGGGCTTCGAGCTCGGGCAGCCATCATGGTTGAATGATCACAACCAAAAGGGAAATTCTCATCTGGGCATCATCTGGAGTGATCCTACGAAGTTACAATGAGATCCCTTCATAAATATGACCTGCTGACTGTGCTCAAGGTTTTCGGGCTTCGGGCTCATGTAGCCGTCAAAGTTGACCTATCACGACCAAAAGGGGATGTCATCATCTAGGCATTGTATGGAGTCAACCTAACAAGTTAAAATAAAATTCTTCCATAAATACGACCTATAGACTATGTTAAAGGTTTTTGGGCTCGGGCAGCCATGAAGACTGAATGATCATGACCAAAAGGGGACGTTCCCATCTAGACATTATTTGAAGTCATCCTACCAAGCTACAATGAAATCCCTTCATAAATATGACCTGTAGACTGTACTAAAGGTTTTTGGGCCCCTGTAGAGGCAATGGTTGCCAAATCGTGTCCAAAAGGGGACGTTCTCATCCAGACATTACCCGGTATATGAAGTCAACCTACCAGGTTACAATGAAATCCCTTCATAAATATGACCTGTAAACCATGCTAAAGGTTTTCGGGCTTCGGCCCCCCCTGTAGCCGTCACAGTTGCCCAATCACTTCCAAAAGGGGACGTTCCCATCTAGACATTATTTGAAGTCAACCTACCAAGTTACAATGAAATCCCTCCATAAATATGACCTGTAGACTGTGCTAAAGGTTTTCGGGTTTGGGGCTCGGGCAGTCGTCACGGTTGACAGAATGCAACAAAATGGGGAAGTTCTCATCTCGCCATCATATGAATGATCACAACCAAAAGGGAAATTCTCATCTGGGCATCATCTGGAGTGATCCTATGAAGTTACAATGAGATCCCTTCATAAATATGACCTGCTGACTGTGCTCAAGGTTTTCGGGCTTCAGGCTAATGTAGCCGTCAAAGTTGACCTATCACGACCAAAAGGGGATGTCATCATCTAGGCATTATATGGAGTCATCCTACCAAGTTACAATGAAATCCCTCGATATTAAATATGACCTGCAGACTGTGCTAAAAGTTTTTGGGTTTCGGGCTTGGGCAGCCATCACAGCTGACAGATCATGACCAAAAGAGGGCATTCTCATCTAGGTCTTATACAGAGGCATCCTACCAAGTTACAATGAAATCCCTTCATAAATACGACCTGTAGACTGTGCTAATGGTTTTGGGGTTTTCGGCTCAGGCAGCCAAACCAGTTGACCAATCGCGACCAAAAGGAGACGTTCTCATCTAGACTTGACCCCAAACCTACATATGAAATTTTTTTGTGATGATCAGACAAGAACTACGGGGTGTAGCCTACGCTAGAGGAAAATGTGAACAGACTCACAGACTTCCGCACGCATGATGGCAATAGCTTATCTTCACTTTGTCAAGTTAAGCTAAAAATTGCAATCAAATTACCTTTATCAGCTTTTATTATCAAAACATATCTTATAACCCCATGAATGGGACAATGTTGTTCCAATAAGATTTATAACTATTTCCCTGCTGCAGCCTGAGTCTCCTGACAGTAATAATAATAGTAATAAAAATAATAACACTTTGACCAGCCACTCATTTGACACGGTTCTTGAGTGACAAGGCCTTGATAAGCCCGGTTCTCCCAAATGCCACTTTATCCCCACACCTCTTCTCTCTTCCCAACACTCGGAGATGTAGGGCTGCACGGTATATTGATAAACCGACACATACCGGTATTCAAACCAGTATCGAATGAATACCTGTGTAATAGCAAAAATATTGGTTTATCGTCATTATTTATTTGCCCACAGTTCAATATTCAAGATGTCCCGAGTTTTTTAACTGTAGTTCCGAACGAACAATATCATCTCTGTACCTAATGAACTGGCCGCATCCTCCCTGGTAATACACAAATTGTACAGTTGAACAAATATTATCTTTAAAAAAAATTCAACAAAACCATATCATGTGACCCCCTCATTGGAACGAGTTCGTTCCAATGAGGGGTTACTCGATATGATTTTGATGAAAATTTTTGGAAAAAAAAATCGATACATCAATATTGAATAAAATAAATTGTGATATCGTCTGCGTCAGGTAAAGAGTTATTCGAAGTGTATCGTCTAGACATGATGATTTGTTCTGATTGTGAATGATCAAGTTCTGATTATGGTATGTGTGTCCAGATATTTGAACAGTCTTTCGATATACCAGTTTACCGCGATATTTTTTTTAACACCGATACTGGTATTCAGTTTCGAATACCGTGCAGCCCTACAGAGACGAACTACTTTATAACATCCTGTGCCCCATTCTTCCCAATCTCCCAGTAAGCATACAAACCCTCTCCTTTGTGTCACCAACTAACCATGTGTCCTTCATTCTCTCATTCCACTTCCCCATCATAATCCTGGTAAATCTTATTCTGTCAGGCTGGTATTTTGGACATTCTAATAGAAAGTGTTCCAGGGTCTCCACCTTGCCTACATTACACATTTGGCACTCATTTTCACTGTCTTTGCCAATTATTGCCCTAATCTTCAGGGACCGTGACCTCTGCTTGAACAACAGGTACACTCCAAAGGTGCCATCAAGGTACTCTTAACTTGTTCACCCTGGGAACGGAATATTCGGTTTCCAGCCATCATTCTACCTAAATGGGAACAGTATGTTTATTCTGACTCAAGCAGTGTGTAGTCATGTCGCATTATAATTTGGATGAAGCCCTTGAAGAATTGGATAATGATTATGATTCTGACAGCGAATCATCTACTGACTCATCGGAATATTCAGGTGACACTGAATCTTATACTGTGAGCAGTGACTCTGATTCAGAAAACGATCAGTCGGGCACACCATAGGGAACACCCCACAACACAGGTGCGAAATGGAAAAGGAGGCATGGTAACTCAGAATGCCTTTCTCAATGCAAGCCAAATACATTTGTCAATCGAAATACATATAAATGGGAAAAGAAAAATGATATTACTGAAATATATAATTACTGAAATGGCAATGATAACTGATGTTTGTTTTCATTAAATCCAAGTTGTCAAATAATATGTTTATTTGTCCATTAAAAACCAATATACTGAAAACAATTAAGTCTCCGTGGGGAATAATTACTGTTAATTATCTAGTGGTGAACGAGTTAAAAACCTGGCTTCTTTTTATCACGCAGGTCACCCAAAGACCTCTTTGCTTTGACCACCCCATAGCCAATTTAGTTTACAATCCGCCATGACTCTTCCTCTGATGATTTTTTTACCCTGGTTTGTGCCCACTTCTAAGTCCAAGATCCCCACCAAATAGTTCTCTATTAATTCCTCACTTGGTTTATCCACCCTGTCTTTATGTTTGAATTCCAAATATTCTGGAAAGTTAAAAAATTTATAGTAATTTATATATTTTTTATACTTACCAATGACCCAGACATAGCTGGTGCTAACTCTTAAAATATAGGGCCAAACACAAATTTTGCCCCCCAATCCCCAAAATTTGCATCTAAAACTAAAGAAAACATGTCCTGAAAGGCCCTCCACACTTCGCCCCTACTGCGCATGCGCAGTGTCAAGGACGTTCCAAAATTGGCGCCATTAATCATTCTAATAACCAGTGCCTGGTAAGCGCTATGTACTCAGCAGGGAGGCAAGAGTTCCCAACTCCTGGGAGGGCCATCCCCGTCTGGGTCATTGGTAAGTATAAAAAATATATAAATTACTATAAATTTTTTAACATTTTTATACTGTACCAATGACCCAGACATAGCTGAATAGTAAAAAGGCTGGAGGGCCAAGGACATAGAGCAAAATGGAATACGCTCAATAAAATAAAATAGAGTCATCCCCTGTAGGGAAAAAGGAGTAATAGGCCTTACATGTATCTTTCTTATTTATGATAAATTAGAAAGATACAACACCTTCCAAAATTGAGCTTCAAACATCCATGTACTCTATTAATATCCAATATAATCCTTATACTAATAATTTTTAAAGTAAGCCAATAAATAAAGTAAGTCTAGAGAATAGAGACTCTTATACTCCTAAAAGTGTCTGAGGATTGCATAATCATGTCCGTTGACATATGCAATATTCAAAAGCTATACTTTAAAAACTAAGACTTGAATGAATTTTAAAAACCTAAACTTCTCACTAAACAACCATCCCAATAACAGCTCAGAATTACTAACTCCGGAGGAGGTATCCCCTTGTTTTCATAGTAAAACAGGTGACCCAAGGGAACACCCTCCCCCCCCCTCCCCTTTTTCTTGCCCTGGGTCAAATAGCCCAGAGCGAAGAGGGCAGCCGAACGGAGACACTGCCGAAACAGACAGCCTACCTAGCTATAGTAGCAACTGTTAAGTGAATGACATTCTGAGCAGTAGATAATAGACCTAACAATAGAGGCCTCCAGAAATGGACTCGATATTTCTGAGATAAAATTCATGAATGTGGATGGCTGAGCGCAATGAGCGGCCTTCAAAAATCTATAATAGCGACACTATTAATGTAAGCCCAAGAAGTAGAAGAACTCTTACTTCATGAGCCGAAATCTTAAGCACAACTGCTAAGTCAATGATATACCATAAGCAGTACCGATAGTTAATAGAATACATTAACAATAAAATGGAGCGTAACGTCCTTCTACTAGACATCAAAGACAGAAGAAGCTTACGCCCATAGTAATAAACAGATATCTGTTTATAAATACATAAACTGTACCCGGAAAGAGTAAAGGCCTATGCCCATACGAAGACGGAAGGACCTTAAAATAATAGGTTCTGGATAATAGGAGCCTAACTCTTATGCAACAATCCAACCTAAATAGTAACGGAAGTAGTGATTCCGAAACTACGAAAGTGAAAATCATCCATCGATAGTGCATGAAACTCACTGACTCGACAGTAAAAGAGAAACCAACAGAATTACTGTCTAAAAGGTCAGAATTTGAAAACTACTGTTTCCAGAGGCTCAAATGATTACTTAGCTAAATAAGAACCGAAGTTAAAATCCGTATAGGAATTTAATCTAAAGATTCTAAGTCTATTTATCAAAAAGTTACTAACTGACTTAGATAAAGAGACAAAAGACTCAATTGTAAACTATCGTAGAGTGCATAGGTATGAGGTAACATAAACCTATAACCTAAATAATAACAGGCTGCAGTAGATCTTGTGAAACAAGTATACTAAAAAATAGCAATGAGTATTATGGAGGGATCAACAATATGAACATAATGATCCCTACACCACGACGGAAGAGCCTCCACTTTAACCGCATAGAATAGCGAAGAAGAGGATCTCCTATAGTAAGAAATCGCGTCCAAAGCTCGTCCAGTACAGTGCTTACAATGCAATACGGACCACACAACGGAATACATGAAGGTTGCGACCTTGCTGGTTGTGATAAAGATGACACGATTTACCCAGTGAAAAAAGATCCTCACATAGAGGAAGATTTCACGTTAAGACCCACAGTAGACAAGAGAGTAAATTACTCATGATCTCTGTGAAGATAGAGATGCTATCAACAGAAATGTATTGTGGTTGTTTATCTTAGCAATACCTGCTAAAACAACAGCGCCGGAGGATACGCGTATCCTATCATTCCGTCCTATAGATCAATAGAGCGTTAACAATATTAGCTCAGAGATCTGGACAAGCCAACACATACGTCTGCAATTGATTAGCAAGCTGTGTCATAAATAAATCATCATTGGGCGCTCCCATAGATAGCAAATCTGATTGAATACTTGTTTGTTGAGAGTCCATTCTGACAGCAACAAGCGACCCGTAAGAGAACGGGAGTCCGATAAAACAATCAGAAGGCCCGGAATATGACGGACCAAAACTGAACTTGGTGTACTATAACCAACAGACGGATTCTTTCCATTAAATTGAATAACGGAAACGAAAGAGTGCCTCCCTGGTTCCGGAGATACGCCACTACTGTCGAATTAAAGGACAGAAATTTGGGCATGCGTTACTGAATAATGTTCATGCAATGACATAAAGCAAGCCTAAAAAACATTATTCCGCGGAAGAAAACTGATTGCTAAGAGACTGCGGAACCCAAAGACCCTGGCACTTCGAATCCGTAGGGATCAGTATTATATCCCAATCTGTTTGACTGGCAACTGTCATAACAGCCACACTCGGGTCCGGCAACTGCGGTGGCACTCTCTGAGTCAACCACCGAATGTTTGCCCCAGTCTGAATCTCTTGTAACACTAGATAGACAAGAGAACGTGTAAATCGAGCAATTCATGGATTGCCGAAAAGTTGCCGTCGAAGAGAAGCTCCTCCGAGAACGAAGCGACTCTGAGAGAGTTCTTAACCTTACTATCCACGTGTGTGGATGTAGCTAGGGCTGCGTCACGTCTAACTAACTCCAATCAGCCACTGAAGGGCGGAGTTATACGTGAACAAACTACTGCCCTCAAAAGAAATTACATTGAGAATAATATCCCGTAAATCTTTTCTTGAAGACGTAATGATAACGCCTCAGTAAGGCGGATTACGTATGATAAAGCGTCTAAGTTAAGTCTACTATACATAATGTCGTTCCCAACATTGAAATTGGAAAAGACATAAACGGCGAAAAAGAATATATACAGTCTTTAATCACACCGTCTAGACGCATATGAACTCTCTGTATGCTCTGCTCTGCCAAAATAAACTATTCGTATAAATGATAAAATGGCAGAAATGAGCAACGCGGACAAGAAACTAAACTATCATGCTTAGTAGCAGGCTTGTGTTGTAATGACAATATTGGACTGCGTCGGTAAGTCAGGGACAATGTCCCTGAACCGATCGAAAAATCCGAGTCCAATGACGCTATAAGTCTCTTATCCAAGATCGCAGCAATGAAGTCCGAAATAACAATCACTGGAAGATAATGCCAGAAGATATGAAAGGCATCTTCCGATACTACTAAAGGGAAAACTCGAAATCTTTCGAATCCCTTTCGCCATCCTGTCGGACCCTATAAAGCGTTCGGTCGTCCGTACCTGATGCAACCGCGGACCGCACCGACCCAGCGCCGTCGGATAATTCCTAATTCGACCGAGAAACTGTCAATTGCTGGGATGCTGCGAAACAACTGTGCTAACTCGGATAGCACGTCCGCCACTGAGGCCTGAGGAGAAGCGGTCTTACGATGCATTGCCGCTGGAAGCTCCGTGATCGTTACCCCGTGCATACTACCAATATGCGAGCGAACGGAGTGTATAGGCCTCGTGTCCCTTGGCTACCGGATGGCGCGACCTATTCGCCGTGGAATCACTGAATGCCGAAACTGATCGGATACTCGAGGTCACGTAGCCAATGTGCAGTCGTGTGCCCTTCTGTGAGGATGAGGAAGCATTAAGGACAGTCTCTCGGACTGTCAATATAACGGAGCGTCCCGACCAACGGACATATGCTCCGAATGTAAAATATCTGAACCACAACATGCGGTCCCCTATGTTGTTGGACGAGAGAGGGACCTCTCTCGCTCACAGCCCGGACGGACCTGGACAAGCCAGGAACCGGACTAACAGGCTTCCTCCGATCTGTCCTCAATCTGCCGTCACTGGGTGAGTACTAAAGTAATTAAAGTGCTCGCATCACCCAAATCTCCTTCCTAGACCGCAACGGACGAACCCGGCAGCCGAACCATTCGATGAATGTACGCTACACCGGGTGAGCTAGCGAATGTCACTCCGTAGGCGATAGACATATTCCATGAGCACTTATTGCCGCTAACTCTTCATTAACTATGACGACAGAGGCACACTTTTGAAAGACATCTCCATAACTCTTTGAACAAGAAACCAGAAATGCTTGGTTAGCAAGCATAAAATAATAATATATATAGCGTCGTTCAATAATTCGAAAGTTGTGTAACATTATTGGACTATGTCGGAACTGAGGGACGATGTCCCTGAACCGAACCAAAAATTTCTAAGTCCACCGACGCTATCAGTTTCTTATCCGGCATCGCAGCATTCTGGTCCGACGAAAGAAGCTGTAGAAGACCAAGTCAGATGACATACACAACAGCATATGTTGTTCCGAAAGGGAAAGCTCGAAATCCTCCAAATCCCTTTCGGTATCCCGTCGGACCGGATGAAACTTTCGGACGTCCGTACCCGCTTCCGCGGAGCGTCCCAACCCAGCATCGTCGGATAAAATATATGCGACAGATTCAGTTGATGCTGGGATGCTGCGATAAACTGTGCTATTAAGGAAAGCACGTCCGTTCCCGAGGCCTGTGCAGTTGCGGTCTTACGATGCATTGCCGCCGGAAGCTCCGTGTACGTTGACTCCCGCACACTTCCTATGCGAACGTCCGGAGTCTGCAGGCCTCGTGTCCCTGGCTACCGGATGGTGTGACCTGGTCGCCGAAGAATCCTTGATCGGCGAAGCTGGTAATATATCGGCGGTCACGCAGCCAAGGTGCGGTCGTGTGCGCTGACGAGAAGAGGAAGCCTTAGCAGTCTCCGCGGACTGCCTATACAACGGAGCGTCCCGAGCGACGGACGTATGCTCCGCTTGCGACACATTTTGTACCACAACATCTGGGGCCAGATGTTGTTGAACGAGAGAGGGGCCTCTCTCGCTTGCCGTCCAGATGGACCGGAACGAGCTATGAACCGGACTAAAAGGCTTCCTCCGTTCTCCCTCCGATCCGCCGTCACTGGGTGTGCATTAGGTTAATTCATAGTGCTCGCATCACCCCAAAATTCCTTCTAGACCGCAACGGACGAACCCGGCTGCCGAACCATTCGGTGAATGGACGCTACACCGGGCGAGCTAGCGGACGTCAAAGGCCGTCGAACCTACTAGGGTCCTCTTAGGCAATTGGCGTATTTACATGAGCACTTTTCCGCTAGCCCTTCATTAATTGTGATGACGGAGGCACACTGTTGGAAGACATCACAGATACATCACCCTAATCTTGATCGTCTGAAATAGAAATTGATAAAGTAGAGTGACCCTGCGAGGAAAGGACCGGAGTGTCCAAATCCCCAATAACATACCGTGACATACGCTTCCCATATTGTCATCAAAATCATACGATACAGAACAGGAGTTAATGCGAGTACACTGACCACATATAGAATGATAATAAAATCAGAGGAAGACTTCCTCTTAAAACAATTGATCAATATCCTTTCAACGTGAAAAGAAAACAAGTCCTGGTACTCGCACTAACCCCTGGCAATCAAAATACATAATAATAATATGATCCATTAATATAGAAAAAATAATTGAAATCAAAATATTTTGAAAAAATATTTTTTCAGAACAGCCCAAGTTTCTGAAAAGTAACGTTGAGCCCCAATGGATCCCAAGCCTAAGTGTGGAAAAAAATTTTTAAAATATTTTAAACAATTTATTCAACACTTACGAACAATAATAATGTATCTAGTTATGATTAAAATAACATCAAGATATCATTTTTTAGAAATCCCCCCCTCACACAGAGGACTGTTGTAAATGTAAACAATGAGTGTAAAAACACTAAAATAAGACTCCAGGCACCCAGGCCCGAAATCAGTTACCAAAAATACACTATCTGATGCAAAACAGAGACTTCCAGGGAAGAAACTGCAGAACATCAGATGGTAGATGCAGAATACAACGCCTAACCACCCGTAGGTGAAGACGTAAACATGGGGAAAAGAACAGAATTCATTCTGTTATTCAGCTAAAACTCCCAAGAAAATTTAGTAATAATAATTACAAAAACTATGCCAAAAGCATGGGAGAATAGCAAGGGGGAACTTAAAGGACAGGGAGAGAGGAAAAACACTTAAAAAACAGTGTAACTAAATAATCAGAATGACAACAAAATGGCTGCTGCCTTGAAAATAGGTAACTTAACATAATTTCATTAAAAAAATTTAAGTTACAGCCCTGATAATATTCTGTCACACATTTTTTCCCTCTCCTCCTTCTCTATCCTCCTTAGAATCACCATTTCACTAATATTTATGTGTCTGGCATCATTTAAACTGAGATTTATAAGCACAAAGATCAGTCAGATGTTAACTGATGAAGGGCCAAACTTAGAATGATTAATGGCGCCAATTTCGGAACGTCCTTGACACTGCGCATGCGCAGTAGGGGCGAAGTGTGGAGGGCCTTTCACGACATGTTTTCTTTAGTTTTAGATGCAAATTTTGGGGATTGGGGGGCAAAATTTGTGTTTGGCCCTATATTTTAAGAGTTAGCACCAGCTATGTCTGGGTCATTGGTACAGTATAAAAATATTAATTCACACCATCTGCTACAGGGGAGATTTACCTAATAGTTAAGATAGTAGGATTTCATTAAGTCTGTCCTGTGCTTTTTATAGCACCCATATTATATCAAGATATGCCCTTAGTTGATAATTCTACGCTATTGATATTTTTCTGAAGGCATGTTTTGTTTTTAAAATAAAGCCAATTCTAGCAAGTCTACAGTTAAAACTAGAAGTCCTGTCTTGAAATGCACGCAAATAGCACCTCAATCTGCGCATTAATCTACGCGTTAAGACCATAGTAAGGCTATCAGATTCTGTACATACGGCCTGTGCACAAGCAATGTTTCAATCAATGGACCTCCGGGTTACCCGGAGGTCCATTGGCAGAAACATTGCCTGTGTTTGCTATGATTAACCAGGAGAACCTGCCGTGTTTTGGATGTCATTCAATATGACAATTGTGCGCAATTCCTACGCGCAATTAAGCCCAGATAAGCGCACAGTTCATGACAGGACTTCTAGTTTTAACTGTAACTATTTGCACTAAGTGACCTTTGAGTGTATCTACATGTGTCAACATGTTTAACCAGAATCTATTTTTAGATCACTGTACATATAGGTGCTGATTGTTTAATTGTTTAAGTAGGTCATCTTTGTTTTCACCAATTAAGACAGAATCATCTGGAAACTGTAAGAAAACAGAACTTTGGAGAAACTTCATCTTCTAGGACATTCTATCTGAGAACTATTTAAACCCTTGTCAACAAAATTCAGGGACCCATTGCAGAAAAACTCTTTTCAAATAAACTCATTTCAGATAGACATTCTATTCATAACAGAGCAGTTGTTTACATTGGAGATTATTATCATTGCATAGCAGCACATTATATTATAGAAGCAGTGCTTCTTTGTGAACTTGGAAAAGTGATTCCAAAAGAGAATTTTGAAGATAATTTATTCATCTTGTAAAAGAGAATTTATACCTTCTGTGAAACAGAATATATTTTTTGTGAAATGCCAGGATTCTACTGCATTATTTGAAAATTACCTGTGGCACCAATACTTAATGGATTTTTACTCCATTTGAATTTTGCTGAGCATTTTATTATATTTTATTGGAGACTGCAGAAATTTGTAAGTGAACATTTCATTACGAATCTATGGGACAGTGTTTCTGAAGACACATTCTTGGATTTAATACTACCAGCTGGAAAATTTCTTCACAAGATTCTTCACCACTGGATTACTGGATTCTGACAAAATGTGTTTTGGACTAATTCAATTATTGATAAGTACCACTGTTTTTATTTTCTGTAAACCAATTAGTGTAAAAGATCTTTGTATCAATTTTTTATATACCAGTATATATTTTAATTAAATTTCAGCATAATTAAATTCATAGTTATTGTTGCTGATTCTCAGATTTCTTTCTGTTACCAATATCATTAATATTTTCACACTGTAACAGTCCTTAATCCTCATCCACCAAGCTTATCCCTTACTGCTTCCAGTGCTGCAGCATTACAGGACCCAGTTATCCATTGGCCTGCATCATTCTGCAGGGTTTCCAAGCTCTTTAAAGCCATTTGGTTTAAAGGTATCACTTCTGGACCATATGTTATACCTGGTACACCCAACATTTTCCAAATGGTTTTTCTCACGAAAACCTTATTGAAGCTGTTTCTCCCCATCATGGTGTTGTGGGGGGGGGGGGGGGGGGGGGGAGTGGGGGAGGGGGAGAGGGGAGGCAAGATCGACATATCGCTGACATATTTCAATGGTTTGAACTATGGAATTGGGCATATTCCCTCCCACGGTTGTGAGCCCTTTCCCAGATATTTTTTTTTCTTCAAATTCTGATGCTCTGAGATCGATTCTGGTGCCTCCTGACGAAACGTGGGGGTTAAAAACAGTAAGTTACGGTTTGCATTCGAGGCCCCTCAGCCCCCCTCCCTCCGGCCCACCACTATGGGCCGGAGGGAGGGGGGATTGGTGGAGTGGTCACAAGGGGCCCTAGTCTTAATAGGCTCATGTGGGTATCACTGAGGTGGGTCTTTCAGGAATCTAGAACTAGTATCCACTGATATATGGTTGGTTTTAATATTTATTATCACCTGGGCATTTGTTTGGCGAAACGCTAACTGAAAATATAATATGAACCCCCGTTTAAAAAAAAAGAAACTTGAACACAACTTTTTGCCGGTAAAAAGGACGGTAATCGTATAAAAACTGTTTTCAAGTACTAAATGTACCTCTGAAAGTGTGAGGTGACAATTTAATGAAGCGTGCGCAATATAAAACGAAGATTAGGCCCCACAAAGTAGATCTTCTGTTTCTCTAGCCAGTATTGGTTAAATTGCATGTGGGCGAGCATTTTTTCATTTCATTATTTATTTCTGTAATTCCTTCTTTGCCATCGAGAGTTCATTTCATAAACCATTTAATTTTTATTATCCTCGCATTTTCAAAAATGCGGGGATATAGTCATGATCTCTGTCCATACGTCCGTCCGTCCATCCGTCACACCCTGAAAGGTTCCTAGGGTATTCAATTCGAAACATTTAAACTGTGCTAATGTGTTCAAGTAGCAACTCTAGATGTGCATGAAGGTTTCAGAATTTTGATTTGGCCCCAGGTAGTTCCAGTGGAAACACTTTTATCGTTAGAATATCAGTTTTCATCGAAAGGCTCCTAGGGTATTTAATTCGAAATGCTTAAACTATGCTAATGTGATCAGGTAACATCTCTAGGTGTGCATGAACGTTTCGGAATTTTGATTTTGCCCCTGGTGGTTCCAGTGGAACCACTTTTATCGTTAGAAAATCAGTTTTCATCGAAAGGCTCCTAGGGAATTCAATTTGAAATGTTTAAACTATGCTAATGTGTTCAGGTAGCAATTCTAGATGTGCATGAAGGTTTTGGAATTTTGATTTGGCCCCATGTGGTTCCAGTGGAACCACTTTTATCGTTAGAAAATCAGTTTTCATTCAAAGGCTCCTTGGGTATTAATTAGAAACGTTAAAACTATGCTAAGGTGTTGCTAAGGAAATGCGGGGATACACCATTGTGTGCTTTGCACACAAATAACTCAATCTAGTTTTTTTTTGGAGTTTACACTGGTTATAAAAAGAGAGCATGCGGCAGTAAAAAGTACCATGGGGGGGGGGGGGGGGGGGGGGGGGGGGCAGAAATACAGATTTTGAATTTTTTCTAGGCCATAAGTATTGTTTGTTTTATTGCAGACTATTTTCAAATTATAAATGGTTTCTCTCCAAATAAACTTTCTGTTTCCTCGTAGTGAACAGAAACATCTAAAATTAGCTACACCTCCGTCAAGCAAGTATGATAATATTCACCCTGTCGTGCACCTCAGCGAATTCGTTGTTTTCCTTTCACAAAATGGCATGTCAATGGTGAAATGATCTATTTTGTCTTGAAAAAAGTCTACAATAAAACAAACATTACTTAATCTTCCTTCTATATATTTATTATTGCGTAAGCTTTCATTAATAATCACTTTTCACACATTCAGAGGTACATTTAGTACTTTAAAACAATTTTTATACACTAACCGACCTTTTTACCAGCAAAAAGTATTACCCCCATCAGTACTTCGGCGGCAGTCGGCGGTACCTAAGAGACAAAGTGGTACAACTTTGTACAAGGTCTGATGGTAATTTGCAGTGCTGGAAATGAACAAAATTGACAGGTGCAGTTTTAAGCTCCCATGAATTCAGAGACGGGAGTAAATTGTGCCTGTAAAATGATAGTATATGAATTTCCGAGGGAATACTGTCACCAAACACCAGAAACCTTAACCGTTTGAACTCTAGTGGTATCTTCCATGCCAATTCAATGGCAGTAACAAGAAGAGTCCATATTGATTGTTTCAGGTTGACCAGTCAATATTTTCAATGTGCAGCCTCGGGGCAGCACGTTGGAAATATTGATTGGTCTACCCTCACACATTTACTGAACAGCCATCCTATTTAATGGCGTTATGACGTATTATGTTCCTGGCCAGAAAAGTGGCCGATCGGGTTCAAGGTGCTACGTGTAAATATAATAGGAATTGCTGAATTATGAAAGTAACTTGCCACTGGCTGCAGAGTGCTGCTTTCTCAAAACAACACACATTTATATGCCCTCACAGTAGATTAGTGCTCCACAATATTTTTCAACGAGTGCAGTTTTTAGCTCCCGTAAAGTAGAAAACACGGGTGCTGACGTGAGCAATTGCACTCACACCCGTCTCATTTCCAGGACTGAATTTGGTAAAACAAAAGAATTACACCCGAACCGGCCTCCAAAAATACACCCAAACCGGCCTCCGCCAGATTGTTTTTAAAATTTTCTTCAATTCTATTCATACCCATTTCTTTGTCATCTTTGGAAAAAAAATTAATGACAGGAGTTTGGATAAATAATTAAATCAAAAAATGCCTTCCTCATTTTACAGAAAGTGATATCCTCCAATTAAAAAGTAAAGGACGGAATGGTTTCGCACGCCGAAGGCACGCATGGACGGTTTGGGGAGGAAGCCCCTTTCGACCCTCATTGACTGTATAGTATTTGTGCTACGTCTGGGCATGGTAGAGGAGGGAAATAGTAGGGGTGATCAGCGGCATCTATGTCTCCTGTGGTTTTTCTTGGTGGGGGGGAGGATGTGTCGGAGAGATTGATGTTGGTGGCATTGTTGGATCCAGAGCAGGGCTTGCCTAGAGTCGGGGCTGATCAGCCCAGGCCCCGAGATCAGCCCCGAGGAGCACTTGCCGGAGGCTTTTTTTCAAGCCCCGACATTTTCCACAAAAAAGCACTAACAACAATGGACAAAATGGAAAATCAGCCCCGAAAAGGCCCCGACCTCAATATGTGGGGCACTTTTTTTAGGCCCTGACCATTTTACTCACGGCGAGCCCTGCCAGAGGAGGGGTAGGTTTGTCCTTGGCAAGGAACGGCCTGACCCTAGCTGCTGTTTCTTGAGATTGTCTGTATCCTTTGAGACTGCTTGCTAGGATTGTCCTGATTGAGTCTGCTCAGTGCTGGATATTTACTTTCCAGGAAATAGTTGTAGTTGTCCTGGACCATGGTTAGGATAATCTTGTCCTGGATCTCCTCCCCAAGGAATGCCTCCACGGACTCCGGGAAGCTTTCCTCCTGGTCGGACTCCTGGTCCAAAGAAGCTGGAGAAGCAAGAGCAGGATGGGGTGGAAGGTGCGTCGTCTGGGACATCTTCTTGCACCATAGACAGATCTTCCTCCTCCATCTCCTCTTCGGATGAAGAGTTAGATCGGATAGAGATTAATCTGTCACCTGATGACCCACAGTCCTCCGGACCCTCCTTCTGGGAAGGGGGTTCCGAGCTGGACAGGGGTTGGTCAGGGGTGACAGGTGTTGAACCTATGACGCCCTGACTTGCCTCCTTCTCTTCCTTTTCCTTCTTCTTCTTCTCCAGGAACTCCGTCATTCGGCGGGCAGCTCGTCGTCTGGCAGAGGGTCCCTTATTTCTCTTCCTCATCTTCTTGGTGATGGCTGTATCGCTTCGCCAGTCTTTATCTAGTTTGTCCATGTCACTAGAAGGGTGTCCAATGTGGGGGAAATCCCCTCACGAAAGGTGCTACACCTCTCCAAGGATGGCGGTTCAGGTTCTTTGTCAAAATCCACTGCCAGGTGAATTTTACCCTTGAGCACCTGGATACTCCAGGTGGTGGCAAGGGTAGCCTTCACTCTGACAAGTGTTTCTTGTATTACAAGTGGTAGCTCCAATGTTCAGCTGTTAGCACCTCGGAGTCCAAGGTGCGAATGGGTGGTTAAAAAGTGATCCAAATCAAATGGTTTTGCGTGCCAAAGGCACTCGACCCTCTTTAGCTGTAGAATTTTGTGGTGTCAGACCGTGGTAGAGGAGGAGAAGTTGTGGGTTGTTAGTGGCGCGTCTTTTCTGCTTCTTTTTCAGAGGTGGAGGTTTGGAAGGAGAGACAGTTGGTATTGTTGGTGGGCTGCCTGATGGTGATTGGTGAGGTTTGTAGGGCCTGGTCCTGGCCGAGTCTGGCGTGGTTGTGGGTGGTTGCTGAGGCTTTTGTTGATGTAGGTTTCTGGCGTCTATTAGTTTTTGGGCTTCTTCGACTTGTTGGAGGAATAGTTGGTAATTCCTGTCCATCTCTTGCTTGTGAAGGTCCCCTTGTATCTTGTTTTCCTGTATGATGTTGTCCAGCCTGTCGTCCGCGTCCTGGCATTTTGGCTTTGAAGGAAGAGGCGAGTGGGGATCAGGAAGAGACGAGAGGGCAGCTTCCACTTCCACCTCAGTCTCCACAGGCTCTTCCACATCCGACAATACTGGCTGGGAAGCTGGCATTTGGATGGGGCTGTCTGTGGGACTGGGAGGGGATGTGGTGGCCGCCTCTGGCTCTTTCTTTTCCTCACCATTCTCTTTCTTCATCTCCAAGAATGCCTCCAAGCGTCAGGCATCCCTCCGCTTGGTGGACAGGCTCTTTCTTCTTGGTTTCTTTATCTTTTCAGGGTCTCCAGACCCCCTTGGGTGAGGACCAGTGTGAGAGGGGATCCTCTTACTAAAGGTACTACCTCTACCCTTGGGGGGTTGTGCGATGTTTTCTTCTGTGGAGAATTCCAGTGTCAGATAGATGCTCTCGCCCTTCTCCTGGATAGTCCAGGTGATGGGACGAGAGACGTCCAGTGCTGAAATGGTGTTTTGCAGCCTTGCTGGTAGTTCCAGTGCTCCCATGTTGTTGTTGTTGCTGAGGTGCCCACGCTCTGAAGTCAGAAGTGTGAATGATCTAAAAAGTGATAAAAATTCATCGCAACTTTATATCCTATACGAAATCTAACACAACCTGTTGGTTCCAAATCCCTGACAGTTGTGAAAGATGTTTCCAGAGAGGCAGTCTGCTGCCATTCGAACTGGATGCTCATTGGATGTCCTTATTCAAACAGGCATTCCAAATTGAATGCTGATTGGATGGCGCTGTTCAAGAAGGCTGTTGGGCCCCAGTTGAGAAATGCTAGTGTGGTCGGAATCATTATCAAAACAACATGTCATACTCATCTCATACTAAACAGGAACAAACGGTTGTTTTTACACCTGTGATTTGTTCATATTTTCATAATGCAGCTTTGAAATTAATTGCAGCCAATAAATTTATGAGCTTCACTAAGATTATAAAGTTATGTAATATGTGATTACCATTCTCACCACTGTACTTTAATTACTTTGTCAAACCATTGAAATTGTATACTGTGTCATTGCTTCACATCTAAATGTTTGTTTTGCCATTTGATATATGGGTTTGGTTAATTATTAAAGCTATTATTTGGAAACTCAGTGTTGTTTTTCTTTTAAAATCCCATTGATTATCCCAATTGTTTCCTGGGGAAAGTCCGCTTATGTGAGTTATTTTTCTTTTGCAATTGCATTCTTTGCCACAAAATGCAATTGTGGAGTGATCAATGTTTAACGGGACACACTAAAAAGTGTAGTCCGTGTCGGAGAAAAAGTGTAGGTGGGAATCAAATTATCATTTTCTCACTTATTTGTTGGTTGTTTTCTATGAAATTTGGAAAGTATACTCAGGGGATGATACAAAATATATATGCCAAAAAAAGAAGTTTGTATGATGTTATTTTACGATGTTAGAAGACATTTTCTCTTTCAAACACACTAAAAAGTGTAGCTGACTCGGCGCTGTGTTAGCTTATTAATTATTGGATGATAATAATAATAACACTTCGGCCGGCCGCTGATTTGTCGCGGTTCTCGTATGAGAAGGTCTTGGTTACCCATGTTCTACCAACTGTCCTTATTCCCGCACTTCTTCTCTCCTCCCAACACTCGGAGACGAACTGCTTGATGACATCCCTTGCCCCATTCTTCCCAATCTCTCTGATTAGTATATTAACCCTCTCCTTTGAGTCACCCCTAACCACATGTCCTTCATTCTCCCATCCCACTTCTCCATTATACTCCCTGTGAATCTTGTTCTTTTAGACTGGTATTTTGGGCATTCTATAAGAAAGTGTTCCAGGGTCTCCACCATGCCCACGTTACACATCTGGCACTCCATTTCACTGTTTTCCCAATTTTTCCCCTCAGCTCCAGGGACCGCGACCTCAGCTTGAACAACAGTGACCCCCTGAAGGTGCCATCGAGGTACTCTTCAAAACCAGGCTTCTCTTTATCACGCAGGCCACCCAAAGATCTCTTTGACCCCCTCCCGCCAGTTACGGTTACAATCCTCCATGACCCTTTCTCTGACGATCTTTTTGCCCTGGTTTGCCCCAACGTCAAGGTCCGAGATCTCCATTGAGTAGTTTTTTCTACCAGCTCCCTCACTTGGACATCCACCCCGTCTTGATATTTGAGTTGAGAGTTCTCAGGAACATTACTTTACACCATCGGCTATCGGGGATGATCAATGCTTAACCGTCGACGTCGTCGACGATGAAAATATTGGAGGCCGGTTTGGGTAAAAATGTGGAGGCCGGTTTGGGTAAAAATGTGGAGGCCGGTTTGGGCAAACATGTCTGAGGCCAGTTTGGGCGTATTCAAAACAAAATATGTCAACATAATTATTGTCATTTAAAAAAATGGGGGGGGGGGGTGGTATATTTTACTATTGTGACAAAATCATGTTACAACATGTTTTATCATTTCTTTTCATTTCAACGTACAAAATACAATGTCAATGATACATGCACCGTATTATATGTTTTAAAGAGTACCTCTCGATTTCAAATAAAACAAACCTGTTTCTATCAGTTCCTCGTTATACACTCACTCACTAATATGTAATCGAAAGCAACAGCATAACAAAATTTTTATTTCTCATTTCATTAACAGATAAATAACAATTTACATACCGGTTTGTTCTTTGAAGTTTGATGTTACGCTGTCAAAACTTCCGACTAAAAAGCAAGAGTGAAAAGCATAGTCATTTTTCATTCAATATGTGTTTCTTTGTGCATCCCTAGTAATTTCGGTTTATCAAGCAATGTTTATCATTCTTAGTTCCTGGCATGGGATCTCGATCAAAGCTGCAGTCTTGGGCGAACTTGCAAATTCATGCCTGTCAAGCATTTTGTTTTGAATTTTCGAGGTTGGAATTTTGGAGTTGCTGGACTACAACGAAACGTTGCGCGAAGTACACTACAAAAACTGCTCAGTACTACCTAATATCCAGCTTATCTCGCGACTTACTATTACCGAAATCAAACAAGCCAACTAATCGCAAGAATCTTAAAATCGAAAGTCTTTCTCCATATCTGGAGTATGCACTCGTTGAAATATAGTGAGGGTCGCTCTACGTTCAAATGCGCATGACTGACCTAATTTTTGTTGTTTACAAACTCGTCGCACCGTCAAGGTGTCACTCACACTCCTCGGCACGGGTCCCACTAAATACCGAATCTGACTTGAAATACAGAATCTGAACCACCAAAATGTAATTATATGTATTCTCACTTAATTTCTTGCTATTATGGGTGTTCAGTAATGATAAAAAAATTTTAAATGAAAAAGTCCCTGAAAATATTTGTTTTTAGGTAATAAGTTCCATTACTGAAGTCGTTCTAACGTTCATTTTGTGCTCCCTCTACCTCCCTGTTCCCACGCTTCTTCTCTCCTCCCAACACTCGGAGACGAACTGCCCGATGACATCTCTTGCCCCATTCTCTTCAGTCTCTCCGATTAGCACATTAACCTTCACCTTTGAATCACGCACTAATCACATGTCCTCCATCCTCCCATCCCACTTCCCCATTACACTCACTGCTATCTATCTATAAGATCAGAAAAAAATTGGTTAAAATGTAAAAGCTGGAGGAAGCAAGGCTACGGTGAGTCATGATCAATATGACTAACATCCATATTGAAATGCTCAAGGGTAGGGAGGGAGGGGATACGAGGTGGGAGGGCGTTCCAATGATATACAGTCCTAGGGAAGAATGAGTACTTGCAGTAGTCTGTGGTTGCTGTAATTTGTCTGAAGCACCACGGGTGGTTATAGCGAGATCTTCTTGTTATTGGGGTTAGATAGCCGTCAATGGGGATTGTGTGTTATTTTGTACATGATGGACAATCTAGAGTCAATACGCCCGAGGTCCAGACGTAGCCATTTAAGTGTCTGGGGCATTTCTGTGACACTAGATGTGCGTCTGAAGTCAGACTTTGCCCAGCGCGCAGATCTTCTTTGGACTGCTTCAAGTTGGTCGATTTGGGCATGGGTGTAGGGTGACCAGACTTCAGAGCTGTATTCCAACTGGGGTCGAATCAGGGTTTGGTAAGCCATGGATTTAAGGGGCTCGGATTTTACTTTTAAGTTTCTGCGCAGAAAACCAAGCATTTTATTTCCTTTTTTGTTGCTCTGCTTGGGTGTGTATCCCAGGAGAGATCGTCTGAGATGTCCATGCCAAGGTATTTAGCCGATGAAGTTGATTGTAACAGGGTATTATGTAAAAAGTATTTGGATGGTACAGGATGTTTCCTTCTAGTGACATGTGTAACTTGGCATTTTGAAGGATTGAAATGCATATCCCAGTTCACTTCCCATTTTTGTAAGGTTGCCAGATCGTCTCGAAGGGTCCTTGACTGATTTACGCAAGTGAGTGACAAGTATATTGCAGTATAGCCCGCAAAAAGGCGCACTTTAGATTGGATGTCTTGGGGAAGGTCGTTTATATATGCTAGAAAGAGCAGTGGTCCAAGCACGGACCCCCGGGGGACTCCAGATGAGACCGGTATGGGTTCGGAGCGTGTGCCGTTTAGAATTACGGATTGAGAACGGTTATCTAGGAAGCTTTTAATCCATTTCAGGGTTTGGCCGCGTATTCCATAGTTATGCATTTTCAGTAGGACTTTCTCATGGCTGACTTTATTAAAGGCCTTACTGACGTCTAGTAAAATTATAAAATGTTTGATGATTGAGGATGAGACTATATGTTCCAGTGTTTTGCAGAGTACACATGTCAGGGATATGGGCCTTTAACTGGCAGGAACTGACTTGTCACCCTTCTTGAAAATTTGCGCTATGTTTGCATTTTTCCACTGGGAAGGTAACGATCCCTCATCGATGGATTTTTGAAAGATTTTTTCAATAATTGGTGAAAGTTCCTTTGATAGTGTTTTGAGTACTATGGGTTTGATTTGATCAGGCCCGAATGCACTGTGTGGTTTTAAATTTGATAGGAGTTTTTCAATACCATTTGTACTTATGTTAAGGTCTGGCATTCTGGGAGATGTTTGATACTCAAGCAGAAATATTTCTTTGCGATCAAGCATATCTTGAAGTCTTGTTTTGCAATAAGAAGCTAGGCTCAATGGGGATTTGAAGCTAAAAACAGATTGGAACTGTGTATTTAATACTGTTGCCTTTGATTTTTCATCATAGTTCAATATGTTTTGGAATTTTAAGAGGGGAAGGGATGTCGAGTCTTGTTTGGAGTGTTTAAGGAGAGAGTAAAACCTCTTAGTGTTGGGTTTGGCATTGGGAGAATCACCTGTCTGCTTAACGTTAAGAATATCTTCGAGGTATGGTTGGTAAGCATCTTTGTTTTTTTCCGAACGAGGTGCTTGAGATCCAAGAATTTCTTTCGGTCACGTGGTTTATTTGACTTTCTGTGTTTTTTAAAGGCCCTATCACGCTTTCAGATGGTTCTCTTCAGGCTCTGGTTTACCCAAGGAAGGTGGTCTCGAGTGGAGGACATCTTGGATGGAATGAATTTTTATGATAGTTTATTTAGGGTGGATGAGAAGCTCTCCCAAAGTCTTTCTATAACCAGGGTGGAATATTTGTCCCCTCTTAGCATATCTTGGTGGTAATCTAGTATGGAACATTTGAATTTTTCCCAGTTAGCCTTTTTATACAGTGGGATTTTACTGGCGTTTGGTAACAGACTTTAGCAGAGGTGTTTACTTTAAAATTTCCAATGTTATGGTCACATATGCCAGGTAAAATATTAACTTGATTGACCAGGGTAGGATTGGTCGTGAGGGACAGATCGAAGATGTTGTTTTCTCCAGTGGGCTAGTTAACCACCTTGTGAGGCTTACATCATTAAGGGTTTCTATGATATCTCTGTGATATGTTGGATATTTACAGTCTACAGATGGTCTCATAGTCCGAGTCTCCCAGTCCATTTTGGGTAAATTCAGGTCTCCAGCAACCCAGATGTTAGAGTATTACTTGTTAACCTTTTCTAAGGCTTTGAAAATTCTAATGAGCTGTTTATATCTAGTTCTTGGGGTTTATAATACGCACATATTACTAGGGATTTACCGCCTGCTAGATCTAACTTTATCCAGAGATCTTCGCAGTTGGATTGAAGCTCGACTAGCTCTTGGGCTATGATACCGTCACAAACTGTAATAAAGACTCCTCCACCCACCTGTGTAATACGGTCTCTTCGAAATATTGAGTAACCAAGATGTGGGTTAAATATTTCATTTGTATAATGTTTTGGTTTTAGCCAAGACTCAGTTCCTATGATGATATCGTAACGAAGGTAACCTACGAGTTCCCTATTGTCGGACGAAAAACTACCAAACATCTTTCTTCCCATCGACAACTAAACGGTGGAATGATCTGCCTATTGGTTTAGAGATAATTGTTCTTTGGTGGATTTCAAAACATTTTGAAACGCGAATAGTCGCAGACCACCGCCGTTCTTTTTTAATTCATCGTCTAGAAAGGCACAAATATACCACTGTACACTATGACTTAGATGTAGTAATCTTAATGAACATCTCTTTAACAATCATCTAGCTGACTCGCCTCTTTGTCTCTGTGGCGAGCGTGAGACCGTTGATCACTATTTGTTAACATGCCCTCTATATAATCGAATACGCTTTGAGACCATAGCTCAACTTCCTTACCAAACTGACTGCAATGCATTATTGTACGGGTCTGAATTCTACAGTCCTAGCGTGAGTGGTAAAATATTCGAAACTGTACAGAAGTACATTCTCAGCTCCGGAAGGTTTAACTGACTGCGATAAAACTGAGTATCCATTCCTCTTGTATATATACCATATGTTTTGCCAATTTGTCTGAGTTTACTGCGTGCATGGCAGGCGCACGCAGGCACTTATGTATGTGTGCATACGTGTGTACATGTAAGTGCGTGTGTATGCGCGTGGGTGGGATGGGCCGGGCATGTTAAGGCTAACTATATAATCGTCTAATGTTTTAAACGAACACATGTTTCTTAAAGTGGTGCCTACCTGTTGATGGTCCTGTGTTCACTCCCGTGCGCAGCGATTCCCGCATCACGCTTAAGCTGGTGATTACTGACGAGAACACCATACACCACACTATTCTTCATTATCAGTTCAACTCCACCATCCTCCTTCCTAGGTAATAATCTCAGATAAGTTTCTAGCCAAACCATTTCCATCATGTTTCTATTAGCATTCGACTCGCAGGGCACAGGCATCCCTATCACCATTCCCCCGGTCAGTAACTAGGAAACAAACCATGCTTTTCCCCCGTTTTTTCCTGGGGCACTTTATCCTACATTGTCATTCGGGATAGTGTGATAACCGCGGCCTGTATGGGACCCGCGCGCGGGCGACGTTCTCACCCGCGAGACAATGCAATGTTGGAGGTAAAAGTTTCATTTCTGGGAGTTACGTGTGCAGTGGGGGTGGTTCGCGTATGGTTTTTGAGTGGTCTGCGTTGGTGTTACTGTTGACTTATATAAATACTCAGTCTACAATCCTGTGCTTGTAACTCATTGTAACTCATAAGAAAGATTCATTTCAAGCTGACGCCAGCTTCAGTTCCCATCAGTTATCTCCTCCATGCTACCCGCTTATCCCACCAGGCGGCTGCAGACTGCAGTCGGTAATATCATCAATACCCCACGTAAAGACCTCCAATAATGATACTAAAATGGGAGAAATTATGTCTTGGACAGAAAAGCCGGCCTTGTGAGCCCAAAAGGGGTTAATAACTTTCTCCAGCCTACCTCGATTTCTCATTCCTCTGCCAGTGAGTAATAAAAATCAATGGTAAGCCTAGCAGGTAGTGGATTATATTAGGAATTCTATTGAGTACGGAAATGGTTTGAGGGGGGTGGGGGGGGGGGGGCATTGACTCATATAACCCTCTGCTACTTGGATATTGATTCCCAGAACAGACTTATCTCTTATTATAGCCCAGTAATTATTCCTTGCCTAGGAAGTTGGTTCCAGTATTCCATTGTTATAAATTCAATCTCTCATATTTTCTTTTCTTTCCATTTGTTCTCCCAATTGTCCTTTCATAATAGAAAATGTTTCACAAGCTACCAAGATTCGACTGATTAGATCTTTCTCATCGTCTTCTCATTGTTATATAACTGTTGTGTGAGTGGAGACGGTCACTTATAAGCTGTTAGCTTACTGCCGAATCCACACCATAGATTATTGTTAGAAATTGTATATAGTGAAGAAATTTTGAAATAAATATTGTTTAAACTAAACTGCAGCTGAAAGGCCATAAGTTAACTATCTTCAATGAGTTCCCAGTTTGTAGTGAAAATTACGGAAGGAGTGCAGTAAATTAGCTCTGATGGCTCTGGTCCGAGTTTTTAGCGAGATCCAGATTTACTTTTCGGGACGTATTTCGTAAATTTCACTATAAACTGTGAACGTATTGTAGATTTTCATAATCCATCCACCCATCCATCCATCCATCCCTACTCTCCCCCGTTCTCTCTCTTCCCCCCTCTCTCTCCCTATTTTTCTAAGAAATTTCGAAAATGAACTTGATACTGCTCAGAAAACAGTTGACAATACATTGAAGTGTAGTTGTTAATTGGCACTAATCTTTTCCACAATTATAGTCAAAAAATATTCTTTAACTTTTGATTTGATTGTTCAATGAAACAACTTGATGCAGCCCTGTTGCTTAACAAACACTAATCGGCGATAATCTGATGTATGTTAAAACAAGTCACACGTCAGCGATTATCAAGGAGGCTATTTGAACCTGCCCAGTAAATTGGATATTGAAACTCATTCACTAACGACACCTCACTAATGACTCCAAAACACGTTTAATTCGCAAATTTTTCACCGTGACTTTGTCATTTAAAATGATTTTTATATTCACTAGATCACAGAATAGTAAGAAAGTAAGTAGAAAGTATCTTTAATTAATCTCTTTTGGGTCAGATTCGGTATTTCAAGTGAGGTTCGGTCATATTCGGTGTTTAGCGACAGCGCTCGGCACCTTATTTCATTTGTTCCACCTCACGAGGAAAAAAGTATAAAATATATCTTACCGCATCACGCTTTGCATATTCATAATTTTACAATAAAATCCGTCTTTTCGCCTGTGTGATACTAATTTTTATAAGTACATTTTATCCATTGTGAAGTATGTTAAAAAATTTGAAGAATATTCAGAATGGATACGTTTTTCCTTCGTTTTATAATAATGCGGTGTATTACTAGGACTGGATTCTTTGGTCCCATGTGCTGTTAAAATGTCCCAATCAGCAATACGTTCATTTGAAGGATTGGTCAAAACATTCAAATAGTTGGTTTAAACATCCCCACATCGATATTATTGAATGTGATAATATAAAAACCTGAATTTACAGATTAGTGAAATTAATATCTGGATGAATTACACCAAAACCGGCCTCCGCAATTTCGCCCATACCGACCTCCGCGCATTTTAACCCTTTACCTAACGTAACGGCAAAAACCGGCCAGCGCTATTCTAAAAAATCGCCAATTAATTTTCATTATTTTTTTCATTTTTTGTCTCAAAAACATAGGTTATGACCCCTCGTAGGAACGAGCTCGTTCCAACGAGGGGTCATAACCTATGTTTTTGAGACAAAAAATGAAAAAAATTAGTTATTCAAGAATTATTTTTGCAAGTGTCGCTGCTTTTCGGGTTAGGTAAAGGGTTAACCACACTAGCCTATTACTATTAGTAGCTTTTCATGACATTGTAGCGAAATTTTGATAATAAGAAATGTGAGAGCAAAATGTTGGCCTACCTCCTTTTCCGAAAATTTGATCCACATACCGGTACAGAAAATCGGTAAAGCTGAAGAATAGGGGACTTTTCATTTTATGTAAAAACAACGCATATTTCTCACCTTTTTTCTACATTGTCCTATTATTAGTCGTGTTTTCGATAAAATGACCGAAAGATATTCACTTACGACTAAGATTAGAGATAATTTAAACCCTTTTAACCCTATACGTAACATGAAAAGCAGACGACACGTGCAAAAAATATTCTTGAATAACTAATTTTTTTCATTTTTTGTCTCAAAAACATAGGTTATGACCCCTCGTTGGAACGATCTCGACGAGCTCGTTCCAACGAGGGGTCATAACCTATGTTTTTGAGACAAAAAATGAAAATATATTGAAAATTAATTGGCGATTTTTGTGAATAGCGCTGGCCGGTTTTGGCCGTTACGTTGGGTAAAGGGTTAATGTCACGGTGCCGGAGATTCTTCTGCATTCTCGCCATTTTGAGGTGCGCGTTTACATAACTTTCGCTTTCTCTTTGGCCGGCGATTGTAGGTCTAGGGTCAGTGTAGTGAGGGTTAGGGTTAGCTTACGGGTAAGCTAACCCAAACCCTCACTACTCTGACCCTAGACCATGTCGAGAACAGAACAAACAAGTGTACCAAAAACAACCAATACACAGAGCAGACGCCGAAACACGCAAAAAACATGGAGGAAAGATAAACGCGAATGTAAATCGCACCGGTAAAAAACATGCGTTGGGCGGTTATAATTGCCAGTAAAAGTGAATATCTTTAGGTCATTTTATCGAAAACATGACTAGTAATAGGAAAATGTAGAAAAAAGGTGAGAAAAGTGCGTTGTTTTTACGTAAATGGAAAAGTCCCCTATTCTTCAGCTTTACCAGAAAATCTAATCAACCATTTGAAAATATTCAAAACCGAATAAACACAACTTGTCGATTCCAAATCCCTGAAATTCCCGAAAAGGTTACTGATACAGTGACAAGATGGTACTATCAAAACTGTGTGATGACTGGTTACGCTTTTTCCCGAAATAAGCTTTCCCAAAACAAACTGGTATTATTCAGTCTGAATGTATGCTGACTGGTTGCTTGTTTTCAAAAACGCATTCCCAAAATTTTGATGTGATCTGGTGCCGTGGTAACCAGTGGTAACAGAAAGAATAACAACAGTTTGGCCTGGAAGTTGTTTTCGCTAATTCAAAAGATGTCACTTGTGCGGCAACATGGTTTGGACAAGGGTCAAAGGAAAGTAGGAGTCATTGTTTTTTTTTGGAGCTTCACAGTGAGTCAGTCAGAGAGGAAAAACATTAGCAACGCCCTCAACGACAATAAAAAGATCTCAAGAAATGATGTGTTGCACTAAAGACAAACCAAAAGAAACCGAGTGATTACCTTATGGGCATTGAAATTTAAATAATAAAAAAAACTACCTTTCAGAAGGGTCTTACAAGTGGAATTGCTCTCTCTCTCTCTCTCTCTCTCTCTCTCTCTCTCTCTCTCTCTCTCTCTCTCTCTCAAATTTTAACCCAAATCAGGCATTTCTATGCTTTTTCAACCCAACACAAGCAGAAACATCCTTTTAGTTGCCGTGCACCCCTACCCCCGAAATTTCCGACGGACACATTTTCCGGACTATTTTTAGGAGAAGCCACCCGCCACTCTCCCACCGCCGCCTAATCTTCACCACTTATTATACTTATTATTATACTGATTTAGAGAACTATACCCGATACTTTACTTTTTAAATAAAAAATGGCTTGGATCGGGTGAGGTTTCTCTCCGAGGCGTTTTGTTGAAGGGGATTCTGTCCGTGTGTAAGGGGAGGGACCGAGTCCATAGAAAAAATTTGTTCCGGCCCTGTTATCAGATTGTATTGGTTGTTATTGGGTATTATCGGTGTTATTGGGTATTATAGGGTAGTATTGGGTGTTATTGGGTAAATCGACGTGCCGCTTTGACCGGCCGCTGGTTTGTCGCGGTTCTCGGGGGAGAAGGCCTTTGTTACCACTGTACTCCCAACTGCCTCCCTGTTCCCACGCTTCCTCTCTCCTCCCAACACTCGGAGACGAACTGTTTGATGACCTCTCTTGCCACATTCTTCCCAATCTCTCCGATTAGCATATTAACCCTCTCATTTGAGTCTCTCACTAACCACATGACCTTCATTCTCCCATCCCACTTCCCCATTATTCTCATTATTATTATTTAAAGTGTTCCAGGGTCTCCACCACACCCAAATTACACATCTGGCACTCCTTTTCACTGTTTTTCCCAATATTCCCCCTCATCTCCAGGGGCCGCGACCTCAACTTGAACAACAGTAATAATAACACTTTGGCCGGCCGCTGATTTGTCGCGGTTCTCGGATGAGAAGGTCTTGGTTACCCCTGTACTCCCAACTGCCTCCCTATCCCCACGCTTCTTCTCTCTTCCCAACACTCGGAGACGAACTGCTTGATGACATCCCTTGCCCATTCTTCCCAGTCTCTCCAATTAGCATAGTAACCCTCTCCTTTGAGTCTCCACTAACCACAAGTACTTCATGCTCCCATCCCGATTATATTCCCAGCGAATCTTATTCTTTTAGACTGGTATTTTGGGCATTCTAGAAGAAAGTGTTCCAGGGTTTCCACCACGCCCAAATTACACATCTGGAACTTCTTTTCACTGTTTTCCCCATTTTTCCCCTCTGCTCCAGGGACCGCGACCTCCGCTTGAACAACAGTGACCCCTCAAAGGTGCCGTCAAGGTACCCTTCAAAACCAGGCTTCTCTTTATCACACAGGCCACCCAAAGACCTCTTTGATTTGACCCCCTCTCGCCAATTAAGGTTACCATCCTTCGTGATCCTTTCTCTGACGATTTGTTTTACCCTAGTTTGCCCGAACGTCCAGGTCCGAGATCTCCCATGAGTAGTTCTCTATTAGCTCCCTCACTTGGATCATCCACCCTGTCTTGATATTTGAGTTGAAAATTATCAGCAACATTACTTTACACCATCGGCTGTCGGGGAGATTTACTAAATAATTAAGATAACCGAGTTTCAATAAGTCTATCCTGTCCTTGATCCTCATCCACCCAAGGTCACCCCTGATTGCTTCTAGTGCAGCGGCATTACTTGACCCCGTTATCCATCGTTCTGCAGGATTTCCAAGCTCTTTACAGCCGTCTGGTTTAGGGGTACCACTTCCATACCGTATGTTATACTTGGCAGACCCACCATTTCCCAAAGGGTCTTCCCCACGAAAACCTTATTGAAACTGTTTCTCCCTATAAGTTTCATTTGGTTAAGGATTCGCCCCCCCCCCCCCCCTCAGAATCAATTTATTTGTGTGGTTTCGTAGATGCCTCTTCCTGTGATGTTTATATTTACCCCAGATACTCGTAGTCACCTACGCTAAGAAGTTGTTGCAACCTTCCGGAATACAGAACTCTCCCACTCTCCACCTTCGAGTGGGGTCCACTTTGCAGCCCACAGGTATAGCTTTGCTCTTGCTTTCATTATTTCGAGTCTCCATTTGCTCCCATATTTCCCAACAATTCCCAGCATTTTCGCTAGCCCCTCTTCGCTTTCTGACACTAACACCATATCGTCTGCAAAAATAGCCATCAGATCTTCAAGTCTGTTTTTGTTCTTGTGGCTTGTCAAAAATTAGATTGATCATTGAATTATTGTGTTAATAAATGTATGTCTATAATTTAAAAAGTCTGTGTATTTCTTTTTCTCGCCCGTAAAATTCTTGGAGGCCGGTTTGGGTAAAACTGTGGCGGATGTTCAGAGTAAAATTTTGGAGGCCGGTTTGGGTAAAATGTAGAAGCCCGGTTGGGGTTCATTGGAGGCCGGTTTGGGTAAAAATGTTAGAGGCCGGTTTGGTTGGAGGCCGGTTTTGGTGTATTCGATTTGGATTAGTGAACTGAATATGCAGGTCACGAAATCTCGTATTCAGTTTAGTCAACTGAACGTTGAGATTAGTAAACTGAAGTTATATATGGCTGCCATAATCACTCAATACTATAGTATGCTTACAGGAAAACGGGTCAATTCGGCCTTGAGTCAACTTGGCCATGCTTCGATTCGACCTGAATTCGGCTTGAGTCGATTCGGCCATGAGTCGATTCGACCTCACAACTACTGACGATTCGCCCCGACAACTGCAGAAAATAATAATAATAATAATAATAATAATAATAATAATAATAATAATAATAATAATAAATCTTCGGCCTTCCGCTGATTCGCCACACGTCCTCTAGCGATGAGGCCTTCATTAACCAAGTGCCCCCACTGGAGTACCCCCCCCCCCCCCCCCCCATATTCTCCCTCCTTGTCTTCTAGAATTAAATCACAAACTGTTTAAAAATTCCCACATTGGCGCCTTCTCGATCTCCCCCACTATAAAACTAACCCTTTTCCATGTCAATCCTCAAGTGCCCTTTTCCATTTGAAGCTCCTCCCCTGCAGCAGCCCCATTCCAGATCAGGACTGTCTGGATAGTGAGTTACAGTAACAAGTTTTTCAAGCTTTACTATATATTTTATTTCACGATTTTTGTCATTTCAGTAAATTACACTTGAGACGAAAAAAAAATATTAAAATGAGAAACAACAACGATGCAAATCAAATGAAAATTCCAATTAAAAGATGCACATGAAGTATACATAGTTGTGTGGATAATAATCATGATTTTTGGGGACTTCGTTGGTGCATTTGGGGCGACCACAATAGTACTTTGGTATGGACACATTCTCCAAAGTGAGTAACTAATGAATGTACTTGCATTGTTGTTGTCATCAAAATAATCAAACACATTGATTACTATGAAAACAACTTTTCAGAACATTCTTCAGTGTCACAAGTGTCAGAAATTTGGGCATTTGTCACAGAACTGCAACGGGGAGCAACGATATATGAAATGCGGTGACAAACACATTTCGAAAGCGTGCAATGCCACAACTCTGAAATGCCCCAATTGCGGGCGGGGGGGGGGGGGGGGGGTTGGGAGACGGGGGGGGGGGACACCCCAGCAACTACCGGCTATGTAGCCACTTCCAAAAGGTTAAAACAAACATCCAGCTTAATGCTTTAAATGTAAGTAGTTGTGAAGTATACGAAGCGCTTAAATCCCTTAATGTCTCCAAGGCAGCTGGTCCTGACCTGGTAAGACCACGTCTACTCAAAGAATGTAAATCATCGTTATCTGAACCACTTTCCATACTATTCAGTCTTCTTCTGAGTAATTCCCACTCCCCGTCCCCTTGGAAGAAAGCTAATGCGTCGCCAGTACTCAAAAAATCCCTCTCAAATATTGTCACAAACTATCGTCCGATATCACTTATCAGTTGTATTGGTGAGATATTTGAGAAGTGTGTCTTCAAACAGATGTGGAAATTCTTAATCGATAACAACGTTTTGAGTCAACTCCAGTCAGGGTTCACTCCGGGTGACTTGACCGTACTTCAACTAATTGATCTGTATGATGAATTCTGTCCAGCCCAAGATGAAGGTAAAGAGGTAAGGATAGTTTTTTGTGACGTAAGTAAAGCCTTTCACAAAGTATGGCACGCTGGTCTCATTCTCGAGAAGATTGGTGTGTCCGGTGACCTTCTTACGTTTCTAAAATCTTACCTTTCCAAAAGGGCCCAGCGGGTTGTTATAGCTTCTGAGACTTTATCCTGGAAACCCATTTACTCTGGAGTCCCTTAATGATCGATCCTTGGTCCCCTTTTGTTCCCTATATATATTAACGACATTACAGAAAGACCTAATAAGCAGTGTACGACTCTTTGCGGATGACACATCATTATATCTCGTAGTTGAAAACCCAGGCCAAGACGCACCTATAATCAACCAAGACTTAACCACAATTGAAAATTGGGCTAAAACTTGATTGGTTGTGTTCAATTCCCAAAAGACAGAGACCAAGCTTGTGTCACGTAGAATTACACCCCTTCTACATCCACCATTATTCTTTGGTAGTAAACAAATTTCTGAAGTTAAGAACCATAAACATCTAGGTGTGATTCTAAACAATACTTGTACATGGAATGACCATGTTGCCAATATCTGTCCCAAGGCCTGGTCCCGTATTGACATACTGAGGAGTCACAAATTCATCCTTGATCGTAATGTGCTGGAAAAAAAATTATATTTGCTTTTATTAGACCCCTCCTGGAATATGGTAATACGTCGGGACAATTGTACTGCGACCAAGGCTGCTGATCTGAAGAAAATTCAAATCGCAGCGGCCAGGATTGTTACCAGTGCAAACGAAACTCGCTGGTACTCTCTTGAAGAAAGACGTCGAAAACACAGATTGAAACAATTCTTCAAAATGTACCATCATCTGACGACTCAATATATTGCTAACAAAGTTTCACCTACAGTTTCGTTAACCAGTCAAAGTCATAACCCACGATCCCACCAGAATCTTTGAGTTCCTTTTTGTAACCCGTAACTATACCAATCTTCGTTTATCCCAAATACGACTGGTCAGTGGAATAACTTACCAATATCTGTCAGAGAAAACGCATCCATGAGTAACAACAATGAGTAATTTTACCACCTTCCAAAATGATGGCAATCTACGACCACCGACATTTTACAGCGGAGCAAAATCGCGAGCTGACCAGATTTACCACTGTAGGTTACGTTTGTGCTGCAGCGACCTTAACGCACATTTATACAAAAACCACTTAATAACCTTCCCCTCTCTATGTTTGTGGTGTATGCGAGACAGTCGAGCATTTCTTGTTATATTGTCCAATACATGAACATGCGCGCAGTGCTACAATTGAATTAACCCCGTCTTCTCTCGACCCTAGTACTCTTCTATTTGGTTCGGAATTTCTTGATAATGCAGAAAACCGATTTATATTTGAAAGTAGTAGGCGAGGGGGTTTTGAGGCCTCATCTGGTGGATCTCATTTGGTGGATCTCATGTGACGTCATACCTCAAAACCCCCTCGCCTACTACTTTTGAAGTTGTCCTGGATTTCATTGTACTTAGCAAACGTCTCAGCTAGCGGCAGCGATTACGTGACCTGCCAGGGGATGTGTGCATCTGACTAGGTATAATGCTTGAATCAGTGGACACCAGCTATTAATTTATTTCACGTCACTAAATAAGTGCATTACTCATCTACCAACCCGATTCATGCCTGCTTAACTCAGACCACCAAGGGAATTCTTCTTTTTTTCTTTTTAATAATTCAAAGTGGCTTCGTCCTCAGCTTTGTCTTCTCTTTGTTTCTTGTTCTATCATAGTCTGTATTTGCGAAAGTTGGCTAAATAAAGATAAAACTTCTCAATCAGCGGATTTAGCATTATTAGAAGAGACCGACAGCTCCCAAAAGGTGGCGGTGTTGCTCTTCTTATAAAGCAGAACATCAGATATAAAACCATAAAAACAGATCACCTCAATGTCGAGGTGATTGCAACCGAAATCACAGCCGATGATAAAAACATCGTGATTGTTTGTTATTACAATGAGCCAAACAAAATCGTCTCTGATAACGTTTTTGAATTCTTCATGAGGAAATACAAACACTGTATATCTTTTTATGAAGCTGTCCCATTTATGTTCAAATATGCAGTGCGACACTTGGCCAACTTTCGTATCCACTTGATTGTAATACGTTGCTATATGGTTCGGAAATTTATTGTGAAGTGGATAATAAAATCATTTTTGAAACAGTCCATAAATACATTCTTGATTCTGCAAGATTCGCTGAATCGTATCCGTTTGAGGTGGCGTCTACTGTGTCGGTTTGGTGACGGCAGTCGAAAGAGGGTGTCCCTGTTAAATTTTGTGGGGTAGACCATTCAATGTTCTCGACATGGGACTTCGTGTCTGTACGCTGACAGCATTTAGTGGTCTACTTCCCACATCCATTTAATGGTTGTCCCGCCTAATGGAATTATGGCGTATCATGCTGGCGTCCCGTAAAACAGTTTCTGGGATTAAAAGGGTTAACTCGGAAGAGTATATTATTGGATCAGAACTGGACGTGCAATCTACTTGCACGTTTTCTAAAACGCGGTACATCTCCATATTGCACATGTGCACAGGGGCACTGGGGACCAGGCAGATACAAACAAAAAAATTCAAAACAGAATTATACACATAATCTAGGGCAAATTCTCGGGCTTCTTTTACTGTCTTCTTATCCTAAGTACTGTTATATTATACCCAAAAGTTGAAATCTTTCTATGCATACGGTACCTGAGGAGTGGGCTGTGGCGAGGCCGCCCGCGGGGTAGTGTTGTCACCCGAGGTATCGTTTTCAAATTTTGTACATGTAAAACACAGGCAATGTCGGAGCCAGTGGACCTCCGAGTTTAAATCAGACGTCAACTTGTTGGAACTTTGCTTGTATTTGTTATGCTTGGTAACAAACATGCAATTATTGCTTGGGTGGAGTCTCCACTCCGCGGGTGATTTGGTGGTAAAAACACTCTATACGTACTGTGGTGGCACCGGACTGTTTATAAGTTTGGTGCTAATGAGGTCACATCTGTCTCCTTCTAGTTGTTGGCGTTATTCCATTTTCTACCTGTTACTCTTCGAAGCTGCACCATGTGTTCTAGGCACTCGACCAGGTCCTATTGGCACGTCTCTCTCCCAGCGAGTAACTATGGCATATAGCATAAAATCTTCACATATACCTTGCAATACCGATACTCAAAGATAAATACCTAGCAGCTGTGACTTGGTATAAGTTCTTGTCCTTGTGGAAACTCCAAGGAACAGCACTACCATGACCCTTTGGGACATGTCGTTCTGAACTGCAATACCCTAATATTGCAGTTGACACCGTCATGCTACCAAGACTCAATTCAACAATAAATAACTTGTAGTGTTTTTCCGTCGACTATAGAATTAATATGATTGATAAATTGCATCCCACGACGGTTCTGGAACTTAAAATGGGGTCCTTGGTTGACGGACATTACTAATGCCTTTATAAATGCATACCGATGAACAGTTATCGACGATTGTCCCACCACTACTCATCCCGCTGGCTATATACACCCATAGAATCTGTCCTGGGCTCTCCTTGCTGGCCTTCGACTCGGTGAACTGCTGAGGCCTCTTAAAATTGTAGCCCATCGGTACTATCCCTTTCATCTGTTCTAACTTCTTCACTCTCTTCAACTTGAAAACCAATGTAGTAATATTTGTTTCCAAAATGACTTCATTCTGGTATCATATTGAATAGAACACATTTGACATAGCAGAAGCTATGTATGGTAAATGTTTAGGTTATAGAAGTCATTTAATTAACATCTCGTGCCATCACACTCGTAAATGCACTTTAGTGAAAACGACCTTTATAAGCTTCCAGCTTACTGTCGAACCCACACACATTTCATTGTTGCATGTCTTTTTCTCTGATAATTGCAAATAAATATTGTTTAAACTAAACACCGTATCTTCCTCAGAGACTTCAATGCCATACATCAATACTTTGGCTGTCTAAACACTGACCCCAATGGTGAAGCCCTTCTCGAAATTACCAAAAATATAACCTACACGTGGTTATGAATGACAACTCCGCGACCTACGTCAGTAGCAACCCGCTATCCAAAGCCGATATCCGTGATCTAATAATCACCAGCGATTCTTTCATCAACCACATCGACGACCACTGGGTCGGCGAAGATGACCTAGGTAGCGACCACCTCCCGGTCCATGCCTCAATCAAAATAGACAATGGCCCCTCAGATACCCAACCCTCTGCAGTAACTTTAAAGAAATAAATTGGAACATCTACCGCGATATCATCGATGTCAAACTCTCCGACAGCTCCCCTTCAAACGCTATTGAACTCGAAGCTCAGTGCGCGGGCTTACAAGAAACTATCAACTCAACCTTAAATGAAATATGCCCAAAAGAAGTGCTCCTTGGAGAAGTACTATCTCGGGTGACACACTTTCACTAATTAAAACTAAACGAAAAGCCCTTCGAGATGACGAGATCTAAAAGCAGAAAGTGCCCCCCCCCCCCCCCCCCCATTAAAGAGTAGACCGAAAACAACGTATAATCTCCTCCATGGCGAGGTCAAGAAAGCCTTCCGACAAAGACAAGACTGACACTTTTGCACTTTTGCCGACCTCCTCAAGAAAACTCACCGACCACATGAAGGCCCCGATAACGAAGGAAAGCTACCAAATTCTGAAACAAAGCCCAAACTCTAATAGCTGGACTCAAGATCCTATTCAATGCATGCCTCACCCACGGCTACTTTCCAAAATATTGGAAATCATCCATCGGGGTCATGATACCCAAACAACATAAAGACCTCTCCAATCCAGCCAACTACCACCCAATCAGTCTCCCAAGTTGCATTGGCAAGGTATTCGAAAGAATCCTTACCAATCGACTGAGGGAGCACCTTAAAGAAACTGACTTCTTCAACAGATGGCAAAGAGCCTTTACGAAGCGTAAAGAAGGAATCGAGCACGTCTACCGCCTTGTGGAACAAATGAAAATGTGACCAATGGCCAACAAATAGGCGCGGCAATCCTACTAGACGTAGCAAACGCGTTTGATTCCGTTTAGTATAACGGAATGCGCCTAAAATTATCCAGAATGAATTTCCCAATGAAAGAGCTAAGACTAATCTGCTCCTTCCTTAGCGACCACGAAATAAAAATCAGAGTCGACAACGAAATGTCCGAATGTCCCCTACGAAGCAGGCACCCCCATGGATTCGTTCTCAGCCCCCTCCTATATATCATCTACGTCAATGACCTCAGAATAAATGCTAAATGGAGAATCAAGCTGAACGCCAATAAACCCAAAGAATCACGTTCACCTGTAAGAAAAAAAATCGCGATTTTGACCTAAAACTTTCAGGCAAAGTCCTCCCAGAATGCACCGAAGCAAAATTCCTTGGCATAACCACAGACCAAAACCTATCATTCAATAAACGCACCAACGATATCGCCACTAAAGTCACTAAACGCATTAATCTGATAAAAATGCTACGAGGTACGTCTAGGGGAGCCAATCAGACAATCCTACTTAAATTATACAAAGCTTCCGTGTGCCCAGCCCTCGAGTATGGAGCACTCGTCCTCTCCGACTTAAATAAAACCAATATACATGGGAAACTCCAGAAAGTTCAGAGCCACGCGCTCAGAATCGCCCCCCGTGCCCCCTGGGATACCCCCATAAAATTCGTCCATGACAGAACCGGAATTCCAACCAAAGAAGACCGCTTCGCCTCCCTAGCCGCGAAAAAAAATCGCAATCGCCCAGCCGAGTCAACTAATATCCGAACTCCAGGACATTTGCGCCAGCCGGCAAAAAGCTAAAAATGTCATAAATTAATCACCCCGTAAGTAGGAACCAAACCGCGGAGGTAAAGAGCATGCAGGAATAGCACCTTCGGGTGTGGAATTTAAACGCGAAAGCCTGCTCTCCTCCCCAATCTTGATCTTAACCTACTTGATCAAAAAGGCCCATTTCAATTCTAATAGGAATCAAACCGCGTAGGTAAAGTGCAGGAATAACACCCTCGGGTGTGGCATTTAAACGTGAACGCCTGCTCTCCTCCCTTAATCTTGATCTCAACCTTCCCAATTAAGATGACCCATATCAACCCTAATAGGAATCAATCCACAGAGGAAAGAGCAGGAATAACACCCTCGGATGTGGCATTTAACCCTTTACCCAACGTAACGGCCAAAACCGGCCAGCGCTATTCTCAAAAATCGCCAATTAATTTTCAAAATATTTTCATTTTTTGTCTCAAAAACATAGGTTATGACCCATCGTTGGAACGAGCTCGTCGAGCTCGTTCCAACGAGGGGTCATAACCTATGTTTTTGAGACAAAAAATGAAAAAAATTAGTTATTCAAGAATATTTTTTGCAAGTGTCGTCTGCTTTTCATGTTAGGTAAAGGGTTAAACGTGAAAGCCCACATGCTCCGCTCCCTTAATCTTGATCTCAACCTACCTAATTAAGATCACCCATATCAACTGTAATGGGAATCAAACCACGGAGGTTAAGAGCAGAAAAACACCCTCGGATGTGGCATTTAAACGTGAAAGCCTGCTCTCCTCCCCAGTGGCGTAGATAGCTTTTCGCTGGCAGAGGGGCAAGCCCAAAATTTTCCGACAGACCGAAAATTTTCCGACAGTGTAACAACAACAAAAACCCAAACAAACAGAAAGAATCTGTTGTTTACTGCAAATGTACTGAAAATAGGTCTTTTTTACCTAAAATTTACCCAAAATGGCATGTTTTTATCCCCAAAGCCAGCATTTTAATGTTATTAGGCATAATTTCGCCTAAAAATGGTCCCAAAAAATTTCCGACAAAACTTCTGGAGGGGGGGGGGGGGCTCCGACCCCCGACCCCCCCCCCCCCCCCCACCTTTATCTACACCACTGCTCCTCCCTTAATCTGAATGTCGACCTCAACCCACCTAATGTAGATGGCACATATCAGCTCTAATAGATAACAAATTGCGGAGGTAAAAAATCAGCAAACACCCTCGGGTGTGGCATTTAAGCGTGAAAGCCTGTTCTCCACCCTTTATTGCGATAGCCCGCAAATATGCGTGATATCTCACTCCATCAAGATGTCTTTTTTTATTTTAAGCAGGTACCGACATAAGCTTTTTTCTTCTGATCGTCCACCTCCTAATAACCTCTACGGATTAACTTTAACCGCTATGAATCACTGTAATCGCTACGGACTTTGAACATCCTTCACTCCATCCCTAGAGGTGGTCATCCACCCCCTGAGAGGCGGGCGTTGGTCCTGCATCCCACTTGTTGCCCTTTTTGTAAACGCCAGTAGTTCGAATTCATGCCCAGGCCAAATTGGTTATCTTGAAGGCCTGCCCCCCGAACCAGAGAAGTTCGAATCTTTCTTTGGGTGGTCTCCGAAAGGAGACGTTGTTGTTTTTTTTCTTCTCAACACCGAAAGCAAATCTGACATAGAAATCAACTCAAGCACCATCGATTGCCTGAGTCAGACTATACTTGCCAATGATGGCCCATCACATAAGATCATCCCATAAGTGGCTGACTATACTTGCCTGAAAATACCAATACAGTGCCCTCGGGGAGAGGTAGCACTGGCCCTCACCCGAGGGTCTAAATCAACAACATCAAAAGACCGCCACTACTCCTAAGAACACAGTGATCCTGGACATCCGCTGAGTACTCCACCTCTTTCTCCTTTAACACGCCCGAACATGTTGCAAGAAACCACATTCAACAGTCCCCGTGCGCCTTCGGAGCGCGAAACCATTCCGTCTGCGATTTTATCTCATTATTCCCAGTAAATGCAACGTTATCACTCTAAAAACAACTTTAACTGTTGTAAAAAGTCGCGACCATACGAAAAAAACAGACACAGTTGTTCAGAAACTAGAAATGAAAGCCTGAACTACCTGTACCCTATCTGTTCACAACAAAGTTCTGTAAACAAATTAAGAATTTCTGTTATTTATGTTTCATTTACCTAAAACATACTTAAAATACACTTTAATCGATTGTTTGCGTTTGTCTGAAAGTGGGTCATTTCGACCTAAAAAGTGAGTCAATTCGGCTGCAAATTAGGCCAAACTGACTCGTGTGGAATTGACTCAAGGTCGATTGACCCCGAAACAGTTGTAAGCGGCCTTCGATCATAACTCCTGACTTGTAGACTACTAAAGGCTTGCTACCTATCTCAGATAGCTCGAACGACACGAATCATATCGAGCAAATAAGTTATCGAACAATCGGTCACACTGAACACCGAGGAGAGAAACATCTGGATCTGTACATTGAGATTTCAATATTCCGAATGTAAACCATGCAATTTCTCTTTCTCTCGCTCACTTCTCTCATTCTCTTTCACCCCCCCCCCCCCCCCTCTCTCTCTCCCCCTCTCTCTCTCCCCAACAAGCTTTTTGGTCTAGCCACATCAGCTCTTAGAGCCTCATTTGCAGAATGGATCCCTAGGTTAGCCCCTTCACCGAGAGCGAGACTGTTATGATTACCAGTACTCGATGCTGAGCCTCATAGGACCTTTATCATCACAATTTTATTGACATGGGGTTAAAAGAATTACTAGAATTACCTCATCTCACTCCTTTTGTGCTGGTCTTTTCCTCTTTCTCTTTCCAGTACTTGTCAGTCCCCTTCCCTTGTCTTGATGATGTTATGCTTGTGCTTAAAGAGCTCAAAGAATACATGTTTTTCCACTGATTGCCGGTTGGCGGTAGATAACTGAAGATAAATTATAACTAATTCATACGTCTGACTGCTCTGACTAATCAATCAAGACTGGGACTAAATGGAGAACGTTTCCTTTTACATTGTGAGTTGACGAATGTCTAGGTAAATAACCCCAGGATTCTGTTCCTTGTAGCAATTTCAAATGCACTTTCGTGCTACATTACCCGCGCCTCCTGTTACGTGTCCACGTGTCACTTTCATTGATAAGATGAACTGATTATAATGCTCTTCTTAAACCTCTTCAACATTGCGCCCCCCCCCCCCCCCCCCCATAATACCTCATGATCCATTTGAAGGAATAGGTGTAGGTATTGGGTGACACCCTTCTCCTAAAGCTATGGTATCCAATAGATGATGCCCGTCTGTATGTTAACATCTGACGTCCCCGGCTTCTCCATCCAGTTGCGCAGCCCTGTTTCTGGGGAGCACTTCCTCTTTTCACTGGTGGTTGAAATAAAGACGCTCCTCTATTCTTAGCTGGTACTTTCGTTTCTCTCACAGCTGAAGTAGATGCCCCACACTCGTTTCCACTTCTTCATCTTGGCGTTGCGTGTCAGCATTTGATTGATCAAGGTCAATGTTATTGTCACTAATGTTCCCAATTAATGCCCCAGGATCTTGTGCTTCCCAGTCAGACAGTTCACCTACCACAGTCAGTTTAACTTCTTGGTGATGACTCATGGTGTGTCGATTCAGATTACTCTTCTTGTCTGTCTTGTACGAATAATCACCACAAACAAACTGTAGCCTTCCACAATGAATGATATGCCTTTCCCAATGTTCATTACTCTCTATCTACATCAAACATAAGGGGCACTTCCTCTCTCCCCTTCCTTGCTCTGGTTTTTACCATTGGCATCTTGTCCATCCTGGAAGCAGAAAATGAAGCATTATTTACTTTCAATTATTTGCACAATTTGACTCAATGCAACAAACATAATCTGAGAACCGAATTGGAGGATGTCTGAGACGAGTAGGCAAATGCGATTCCTTTACTTCGTTGGTCTCCTGTAGTGCAACAGGTAATCCTTCTTCTGAGGCTGTTGAATCCTCCACTTCACATGTACTATTATCTGACAACGGCTCCTCTCACAAAATTTACTTTTTACACTTTCATGCAGTCACAGTGAATAATTTACTCTTTGTTATTTTTACCACAATCAACAGCATACAAAATCTCTGCAACGTTTCTTGTTACGTCGAAGGGCTTCCTTCAAAAGAATATGAACTTCGATGAAGAAACAGACTTGTGAACTGAGAAATATACATAGATTCTATCACCACTTTTAACGTCTCCCCATGACAAATGCAGATCATAGAATTTCTTTTGTTGATGCATTGAACACTGCGCTCTGTCTAACAGTTCCATGCGCCAGTTCCACTGAAGCCTTCAATTCCCACACCCAGCGGGACATAGGCATAGAGACTTTCAAACTCTGAGCCCTGGTCAGAGTGTATTATACGGGGGGCACCAAATTGCATTATCACTTCTACAATTTTCCTTGCTACTGGCTCAGCCTCCATGTTAGGTAGAGCAAACGCCACTGTCCATTTTCTGAAGTAGTCAGAGAATCCTAATATGTGCTTGTTTGCATTGTCATTTTCGGGGAAGAGGCCCAAATATATTTGTAGCCAACCTGTCCATATGCATTCCAGACTGAGCAACTTGCATGGAAGCAATCCGCTGCTTCACTGGGCCCTTCCTTCTCATGCATACTTCACACCCTGACACGTATAGTTGCACATCTTTGTGCAGGCCAGGCCAGTAGTATCTCTGCTGTATCTTAGCTGTGGTCTTGTCAATGCCCAAATGGGCTGACGCCCTATAGTCATGAACAAAATTTCAACACAGTTCGTCTCTCACTCATGGGTATGACAGCTAGCGAGACCTCAGTTCCTGTACTCAGTATAACCCACTTTCTGCACAGTAAGCCATCTTTTATCTCTAATCTCTTCCATTGACTCCAAAGTAACCTCACAACTAAACCACGGGGACTTATCTCTTTATAGCAAGACCTTCACCTACCTCCATCCATGATGTTACTAGTGACAAATCACTATCTTCTGACTGAGCTTGTAGAAGATTCTTATCTTCCATGGTTTCATTAGTCAATTAAATGTTTAAGCTGTGGTCTGTATCAGCTTTCACCTGTTCCTCGTCTTCCATGCCAAATGCCTAAAAACCACACTGTCTGCATGGTATCCTACTCATTGCATCTGCATTATGTGATTATGATGCAGCCGACTAGGTCTGTGCTCAGTTGTCATGTCATATTCAGATAGAATTTCAATCCATCAAGTTTACTGTCCCTCAGGATTCATAAATCGATAGAGCTACTTCACAGAGCTATGGCCCGTTAGTATCATGAACACTGTCTTTCATACAAATAGTGTGTGAAAACTGTACAAGTACAAAACCGTCAGGAGTTCCTTTCACGTTGCACAGTATATCGACTTTCCACCTTTGTCAAACAACGGCTCCCATAAGCAATACCATGCTCTCTGGCACCATAACGCTGTGATACCACAGGCCCAATTGCAAAATTGCTTGCATCAGTGTCCAATATGAATAGTTGACTAATATCTGGATGCTCTCAATTGGTGCCTCAACTAATCGATTTCTAAGATGCACGAATGCTTGTTCCCATTCATCTGTCCACACAAATGATCAATTTTTTTCCTGTAATCTTATGCAAGGGCTTTGTGGTGCCTGCAAAGATTTCAATGAATCATCAATAATAACTACAGAGTGCAATAAAAGAGCATAAATCTGATACATTTTCTGGAACTGGCCAGGTCTTCACTGCATCTATTTTCTTCCGGTCGGTCTTTATCCCTCGTCAGTTATGATGTGTCCAAGAAATTCTACTCACTTTGCAAACAGGTGACATTTGCTGGTTTTTAACTTCAAGCCTATATTTGACAGTCTTTCAAACACCTTCTCAAGGTTCTGCAACATGCATTCAAACGTACTTCCCACCACCATGATGCCATTCAAGTACACGAGACACATGTCCCATTGGAGGCCTGATAATACCGTTTCCATGAGTCTCTCAAACATTCCCGGTGCATTACAGAGACCAAAGCACATTACATTGAATTCAAACAGGCACCAACGAGTTGCAAATGCTGTTTTGGGTCGGTCCTTTAGATCTGTATTGACTAATCAGTTTATTAAACTGTATTTGCAGATTAACAAACTGACTATTTAGATCAGTAAACCGAGCAAACCAAACATGCACATTAGTATACTCAATGTACAGATTATAAACTGTCTGATCAGATTAATGAGCTGAATATGCAATTTTATAAACCGATTATTCAGTTTTCTGACCCAAACATTCAGTTTAGTAAACTGCTAAACACGATCATGTTTATACTCAAAATCATCGCTCAATATGGTAAGTTTTCCCCAATTTCCATACAAATCATAATCGTAATATGTTAGAGACTGGACGACCCTTGGAGGGGGATCATTTTGGGGAATCTCATGTGACATCATAGTCACATGACCCAGTTACATTAAATTGGGTTATCATGGTATCCCGCATGAGCAGCCATGTTGTGACATCATTTCCATAGTGATACGTGGTCTCGGAGCGCACACACACCACATGTTGTTAATTAAGGTGATATGTGTGTTCCACCATTTTGTATACTGGAGGCCGCCATATTGGTTTCTATGGTGGTACGTGTTTGCTGCATGACCCAACACCCTCTAGTAGGATAAAGGATGTGTTCAGAGTGTGTAGTTTTCTGGTTCGGATTTCCCCCAAATCCTCAGTTACTTCCCGAAGCCACCATCTTGGCCCATTAAGAGTAGCACATAACGCTATAGGACCGAGAGGTCACCAGACATTGCATTTCACTGGACTGGAGAATATCGAACTTCAGCAAACAATTCGATAATTACCCAAATCACCAAAATGACTTTTTGACTCGGATTCCTTTGAAATTCTCTGCTTCTGCATATCCCCGTCTATTCTATAGCTTATTCTCTCCATTCATTGGTATGTCCTGTCTATGTTATGACTTCTCTGGTCTCCTATAAAGTATTCAGACTTCTCCAGATGTGTTTGTCTGCTAGTGCACAATATGTACACATAAAATGCAACACATAGGCACATGCTGAATGCGCCAATATGTACTCGAGTGCTAGTGCAAATGTGCGCACAACACATGCAGCACATGGGCACATACGGGTATCTGAGGATACATATGACATGGTGATGTACTATTTGAGGATACTTTTTGAGGATACCTTTTGAGGATATCTTTTGGTGAATATCTTTCTGAAGATAGTTATTGTTTTGTCAAGGTGAAAGCTTAAATTTATAATTTTGTTAAAAATTGTATATATTTTTTTCTCATTCAGACTAAAAGACAAGATTATTTATATGACGGAACGATTTGTCAAGTAAACTATCTGTGTATGTAACTGAGAATAAATCAATGAAGTCGCAATAAAAGTGATAACTTTAATGGAGTGGAATCTCAATAGAAGCCTGTTAGGCCACCTGGCATTTATCTGATATGAAACAATGATCTTGTCTGATAAGCTTCAAATGAAATGAACTTGTTTAGGTGGTCAGTCATTTATAATTATATGGTTATTAGTGTCGATAATCTACTAATCGTAAGTAGTGCACATGTACTGCATGTGCTGTCTGGACATCAATCACTGGACTGTCACAAGTGATCATGTATAGCGAAAGTATGATACCTTAAAAGAACTTGAAAGAAAACTTTCAATCAAGACAGACCTGTAATGGCCAAGTTCAAGAGAAGCAATCAAAATGGGAATTAATAAGAGTTGGAGGTTTTCTCAAAAATTTCATTTCTGTCTCACGGCGTATAAAACTGTGGGTCATAGGTGAGAAGCTGGGGATGACCCATGCTATAGGTTAGAAGAGGTGCCGCATTGGTGCGAAAATATAGGCACATTGTAATGAAAAGGGGAAAGCCACGGAGCTTGTATTTAGAGTAATAACAGTCGCATGCCAAGTTGGTGGCCATATATAAGAATAGGATTAGAATAGGAAGCACGAGCTCGAGGAGCTCACGAATATTGGCATTCATGTAGATGGTATTACCTGTTATAGAAGGTAAGCCATGCATAGACAGAGTAGGCTCTGTGTGTATGAACATTAGTCTGAGGTAACTAGAGGGAAGCAGTTTACCCTCGAAGTAGCGGCTATTAGAGTAAAGCCATCCAGTAAAGAGACAATACGTTAATGCCCAATGCGGCGTCAGTGATTGAGTGACATTCCAGTTGAATGTTTGAAAAGGCAACCAGAGACACCATGTTGAGCCGAGAAGATCAAACACCAGTGGCAAGGATGAAGCAACCAGTAACAAAAGAGAATGCAAGAACTCAAGGTGACTCAAAAACTGTGTGGGTGGGATGTGATTGACATTTGTATTATATTCATTGGACTTCGTGTAAATTGAAGAGAATGCTGTCCGAGTGGATAAGTGCACTGGTCTATCATGTCAGAGGTCCAGGGATCGATCCCCAAGTGAGGAAAGTTCTCAAGGTGTCCGAACACCTTCTCTCAGCATCAATTGTAGGATAGATGCTATCACAACATAGCGTCCTATTGGGTGGACGTAAAATGGCTGTCCTCTGCGTGGAGAGAGACACACTCCTTGCAGACTAAATATCCCTTTGTAGTATTCGAGAAGAGTGAGGCCACGAAGATGACGCTACGAAGGTCATCCCACACACCTGTGCCATTTAGCCAAGCCGAAGGAGAGGTCTTAATATAAGCTGCATAACTTGTTTGCCAACTCTTGTAAAACAAATAAGATTAAATGTAAGTTACAAGTTACTATATTTTTCTATATGTATTAAAAAATTTATTTTCAGAGAACACCTGTTGATTTGTTTTTGATGAAAAGTCACTGGTCCCTTCAGGATAAGAACCACCCCAACAAAAACGAAATGGGCAGGTTCGACACGGTGTTATATACGTTTGAGCTCGGAATCAAGCGACACTCTTTAAGTCTAGGCTGAAGACGTGGCGTGAATCTATTTCTTCCGGCAATGACCACGCTCGGTTTCCGTCATCTGGCGAGGCTACTAAGATTTTCCTAAAAGGTAACAAATAAAAAGTTCAAAATCAACAGGATCACTCAATGACGAGTTTAATACATGTTCAGGCCTGACATTTTCAGGAGAGCGATTTATTCACTCACCTACTGCTCGCCTTAAAAAAATTAAGGAAGGCGAAAGCTAGCCCTCCTGGCCTTAAAAACTGATGATTACCATAACAGCCTATGCCTAAAGCCCACACCTTTTCAGATCGATGCTATGTTAATGATCTCTGTAAGACGGCCACACTGCCCCTCACACACCTCTGGGCCTTACCGAGGCCCGGAGGTGTGGAAGGGGCAGTGTAGCCGTCTCACAGAGACTACCTTGTTACCAACACTAAATAAAATGTACAAAGCCCACAAGGCAGAATTCATTAATAGTAAAACTTCATTTTGACACTTCTAGCTTTTGTAAGCTTAAGGGGAGCCAATTGCTGTCATAGGCCATGCAATGGAAGCTACTTTTAGCCCTTCTGCATTTTAGGAATGACAACCCTGCATGTTTCAGTTATAATGTTCATACAAGTTGCCGCAAGGAAATCTTTTTATAGTTTTCAAAGTTGTGCAGGGGTTAATCTTTTAATCTTTGGTTAAATTAGCGCTTTCATTCGATCAGCATAAATTCTCTCTAAAGGATAGGACGCGATGTATGTTAGGGAATAATTAACCCTTTAAGTCAAAAATAAGTTTGTGAGAAATTTTCATTGATAAATTTCAGAAATGGATATCCCAAGCTTGGAAGAATTGATTATGTGGGAGAGCGGTTGGGCTTCGCGGGTAATGAATTACAAAAAAAATGTCAAGGAAGAGCAAAAGCGTGTTACAAAAGAATTGTTAGAGCATCAGACTACTTTGAAGAGCAAGGAGACTGCCTTGTAGGCCGCCGACCGTGAGAAAGAACTTCAGGTTGAGAGCAAAGAGCTGAAAGAGAAACTGCGTTAGAGAGTGAAAGTGCACATGAGGAGGCAGAAAGGGCACATGAGAAAGCTAAAAGTGTATGTAAGGGGGCTTAAAGGCACATGAGAGGGAAATGGAAATTTTAAGGGCTAGGGCGCAATTACCCAAAGCTAACGATAGACAGGGTGGGAAAAAACATGAAGGCACTTTATTCTCAGTTACCCAAGTTCAATGAACAGAGTTCAATGAACAGACTGACAACATTGACGCTTCCTTGCAGAGGTTTGAAAGGTTTGCCTCGAATCAGGGTTGGCCCGATTATGCTTGGGGGTCAGTCTTAGTTTACTGCTGATGGAAAGGGTAAATCGCTTCAAGTGTATGTGAGCAAGTCCCTGACCAAGCTAATGTCTACGGTGAGCTGAAGAAAAGCTACCCTCAATAGGTACCAACTCACAGAGGAGGGGTTGTACAGGAAATTTAGAGTGTAAAGCTGAGAAGGGTGAAACTGTGTACCAGTTTGTGGCATTGTCCGTTAAGGAGAGGAAGTCGGGTAGTATGAAGGAAATGCCTAAGGTGGCCGAGCATTATTTGGATGCCCATGGAGCGGTTTGAACCCGGGTAGGTCGAGCTGGAGTGGGGGAACGTGGCTGTGAAGGCGTCCGTTAGAACCCTAAGCCCCGAGTCAGAAATTTCTAGGGTGAATAAGGGAGCATCAGGATCCAGGGACACCATTTGTTTCGTGTGCAATAAAAAGGGGCACATGGACAGAGATTGCTGGAGAAGGATGGTCACTGGGAGACAAAGCGAGCCCCAAAGAATTGGAGGGAGGGAGGGAATTGAAGGAAGGGCCCCATCTCCAATTAGTAGTAGAAGAGGGAGTATGTGTGAAACAGTCTGGGGAGAAAAGGCAGACAGTGGCATTCCGCCAAACAATTGGGCCGGGGTTAAGCACTAGAGGCTGGGCAGCTCAGGCTGGAAGGAGGGCGGGTATTGCCTATTATTAATGGGCTGTGTGAGGGATACCCCGCCATTGGTAAAAAGAAAGAGATGCGCGTGTACCCAGCATATGAGGGTGACCTAGCAGTCCGTATTCTAGGTGACATGGGATACAGTGGTGCTGCAGTAAAGAAGGAACTCGTTGGCGATGTACAGCTGACGGAGCACGACCACATGTGCGTGCAAATAGATGACACGATTAGGAGGTTGCAAGGGTGAGGGTAAATACCCCATTTTTAGCGGTGAAGTAGAGGCACTGTGTATTGAGACTACCATCTATGACCACGTTCTTGGGAATATACCGGAGTATGTTCAGAACCCGACAACATATGGTCGGAGAGGAATGCACCAAAAGAGGCATTGGGGCGGTTGTCACGAGTTTAAGCTGTGGAGCTGAAGCCGCCCATGAAATCACTGAAGGGGCCTGTGTAGTCACATAAGGAGGCCCATGTAGAGTGCGCAATGAAAGTCCCCAAGGTTAACCCCTCGACAACGAAAGTCAAGGGACGCACTGAATGAAAGCAGCCAAGTTATGAGGAAGAGGGGTTGGTACGGGAGAAAACCAAAGGTTAGGAACTTTTGGTTTAGTCAAAAGGTGACCGTGCTTGGCCGGCAAAATCTGGTAGACCGTGGTTATAGCGAGAGGGGCTATAAAATGTGATGAAAATAATGGGCTTGGGTTATTACCAAGTGGACAAAGGGGAAGTGTTTTTTGCGGAGCTACCAAAATACAAGGATACTGAACCCACGCTATTGGCTGGGGGAGGTAGGCCAGGAGAGGCTGCGATAGGTGGCCGGGGTCCTCACACAAAGTCATTATAAGCTGGGGGTTAGGAAGGACTCTGGGTCTTGGAGTGAATCACCCAAGTCAATCAACATAGCGTTGCATATGGGGCAGCGAACTCAGGTACGGAAGGCATCACCCGGGACCTGTAGGTATTGGATGTGAAGATGAGTGGGGTTCTTGGTGGAAAATGCGCCCAAGGAATAGTTCCAGGTGGAGGAGGCTGATGGCCTTTCTAAGGGATAGTAAGGGTTCCACCACACATGGGAATATTTTAAGGTAGTGCCTAATAGGGCTCCAGCTGGGTGGGGCATCCTATCCAAGGATGGGGGCAAGTTAGTGAGGTGATGGGAGTTAGGGGCAAGAGGTCCATCGGCTGGTTTGAACCAGGGTGGATTCCCCTTGCTAATATTTTATGCAGGTGTGGCGAGAGTATATAAAGAGTAGCATTATATTTTACAATGGAGGGAGAGAGTACATGGAGGGACCGGCTGGCTGCTTGTGTTCCAACGGACCACCTCCTATTGTATGTCAGTGGAAGTGTGCGCACAAGTGGATATAAGATGTGGATAGATTCGTGTGATCCAATGGGGAACCGAGTCAAAGTACTGGAGTGCTATTTGTGGTGTACGTCCGTGTGCGCATGGGTATAACTACATGTGTGTGTGTGTGAAATTATGAGTACATTGATATGACAATAAAGAAATATGAGTAGTAGGAGAGCGATGGATCGTGTCTGTTTAGCCGGATCTCATGCCAGATCTCATGTGACGTCATAGACCCAGTGGCGCTATGTTTGGTTGTTATGGTAACCCGCGTGAGCGGCCATCTTGTGACGTCATCCCTATAGTGATACGTGGTATTAGTGTGCATGCGCAGCCCGTGTTGTTAGGGTGATACGTATTTCCGTCGTTCATTTTGTATACTGGAGGCCGCCATCTTAGTTTCTGTGGTAGCACGTGGTTGCTATGTGACCCAAAACCTTCTAATAGAACAGGGGGTATGTTCGGAGGGTGTGTTCGATTGAATCGGAGTATCACGATTTACCACAAACAACCCGACAATCCCTCCAAATCATTATTTACTACGGATTTCCCATTTTATCGGCTTAGCACGTAATGCTATGGCACCAAGGGGCACAGGGAGTGAGTTCGATTGAATAGGAGTAATTTTCTGGCTTGGATTTTCCTCAAACCCTCGTTTAATTCGTAGAATTACCACAAACAACCCGACAAGTTGTACTATTTCAGAACCCTTTTGAGGACCACCATACTTTTGGCTTATAAGAGTAATGCTATAGTACCGAGGGGCACATGGGGTGAGTTCGATTGAATAGGAATATTTTTCTGGCTTGTATTTCCCCCAGAATCATCGTTAATTTGGTAGAATTACCACAAACAACCCGACAATTGTTACTTGGCTCTGATTTCCCAGTAAATTCTCGGTTTCTACCCATCTATCTACAAGCTATGTTATGCCTGTTTTTTGTTCTATTTATTCTGACGCCTCTAAATATGTTTATGTTCTATTGTACACATTACAGGTAGCACATAAGCACATGTTTGATGTGCCAATATGTGCTTATGTGAAAAGGCACAATATGACACATTGTGCCCTTGCACATAGGCACATGCTGGATGTACCAATATGTGCTCATGTGAAAAGGCACAATGTGACACATTGTGCACTAGCACATAGGCACATACGGGTATTTGAGGATACCTATGGCCTGGTATTGTTTTATTTGAGAATACCTATCGGGGATACTTACTGGAGAATCCCTTTTTGTCATATGTGCTTATGTGAAAAGGCACAATATGCACCAGCACAAAGGCACATACTGGATGTGTGATTTGTGTTTATGTGAAAAGGCACAAGGTGTCACATTGTGCACTAGCACATAGACACATACGGGTATTTGAGGATACCTATGGCCTGGTATTGCATTATTTGAGGATACATATCGAGTATACCTTCTGGAGAATCCCTTTTTTGTCGCAAGTGCTTATGTGAAAAGGCACAAGGTGTCACATTGTGCACTAGCACATAGGCACATACGGGTATTTGAGGATACCTATGGCCTGGTATTGTATTATTTGAGGATACCTATCGAGGATACCTTTTGGAGAATCCCCTTTTTAGTCGTATGTGGCTACGAGAAAGCCCTCAATGAGGTCTAATGTAGTGTTACCAACGGCTTCCATCTTATCTCCAAAGCTCCAAGGCCACTACTGGTCTTTGGTCTATTTGTACTATCATTAGCTTCTACAGCAGTCTTGTTCCATCATTGCTGCCTTGTACCAGTACTACTGACTAAACTATCATCCATTAATATTGACTTGTAACACTACTTCCTAGCTATACCTATCTCTGTGTAGACTCTGCCCTCGGTCAGGTTGCCTCATTTCCCCTGTATGCATATAAACGGGCTATATAAGGCATTCCGTAATTGAGATTCCTAGCCGATTCCGTAAAAGTTGGTGTTGCTATGTGCAAAAGTTGATGTGCCTATGTGCTAATGCACAATGTGTCACATTGTGCTTTTTCACATAAGCACATATTGGCATATCCAGCATGTGCCCATGTGCTATAGGGCACAATGTGTCACATTGTGTTTTTTCACATAAGCACATAGTGGCACATCCAACATGTGCCTATGTGCTACCTGTAATGTGTACAATAGAACATAAACATATTTAGGGGCCAAGATGGCAGCCTCCAGTATACAAAATGGAAGACGGAAACACGTATCACCCTAAAAAGCGCTGCGCATGCGCACTAAAACCACGTATCAATATAGGGATGACATCACAAGATGGCCGCTCACGCGGGTTACCATGACAACCAAACATGGCGCCAATGGGTCACGTGACTATGACGTCACGTGAGATCCTGCATGAGATCCGGCTAAACATGCACGATCCATCGCTCTCGTACTACTAATATGTGAAATAGTTCTAGGAGAGAAGCGTGTGGGTGAGTGTACATGAAAGCTATCCCCTTGGTTTATTTGGAACAACTGAGAGTATGTTCCTTGGTATGTGTTGTCAAAGTGATAGCTTAAATTTACGGTTTTGTTGTTCAAAAATGTATATATTTTTGGTAACCTTTCTCATTCGGGCTAAAAGCCAATAGTAAGTATGTAACGGACCTTGAATAACCGATTTGTCAAGTAAACCATATGTGTATATAATTGAAAATAAATCAGTGAAGTTGCAATAAAAGTGATAACTTTAATGCAGTGGAATCTCAATAGGAACCTGTAACGCCAATTAGCGTTTTTCTGATATGAAACAACGGTCTTGCCTGATAAGCTTCAAACAAAAGGAACTCGTTTAGCCATTATCAGACATCTAATTGTATGATCATTAGTCTCCTAAGCATAGGTAATGCACACGTAGTGCCTGTGTTGTATGGATATCATCACTGGATCTCACAAGTGTCAATGTATACCAAAGGCAGAAAATAAAATACCCCCCCCCCCCCTTCCCAAACACTGCGCAAGTGTAATTTAGTGAGGGGTACAGGGGCTGGTATTTAGGAGAACTCGAAAGAGGTGCACCGGCTGAGTTCTAATCTTTTGACATTTTACTTATCTTACGGTATTGATATGGTCATAGATGTTGAAAGCGATCTCCAACAAATAAATAAATAAATAAATAAATAAATAAATAAATAAATAAATAAATAAATAAATAAATAAAAAATAAATAAATAAAAAAAAAAAATCCTGTTAGAATATGGAATTAAAAGCTCACAAGGGTTGTTTTTATTTCAGCAATGCGTTCTTTCCTAAAAGATGTTCTGAAATATTGTTGAAAAATAGAAATAAATTTTGGCTAGTGTGAATGTGAAGAGAAGAACTACACAATTGTTGTTAAAATTTGTGCAGATCTGGTGGGATTCTGCCCTAACCCCAACATTCAACTTCCATTTCCCCTCTCTCCTTTCATTTTAATTGCGGCAGCACATAACGGCACTGTATCTGTTAAAAGTTTCTTTTATTTAACTTCCGGGCTTCGTCATTTTAGTGAATTTTCAGCATATTAAAACATGATAGCCGAAATTACAAGTAGGCTTAATTAAACATTATAAGCCTAAGTAATAAAACTGAATCCACCGAGTCCTTGATTCACTGTGTGTTTTCGGTCCGAATCCTTAATTTATAAACCATTCTCTTTAGCGCCCCGAGAAATGGCATAAACTTATTCAACCAGAGAGAGTCAAAACGAGATGCCTTGCTCTAAACCGTAACTGGCCCGCATAAACCATTCTTTTGTCGTTCGTTGGCGATTGGTCTTTTCTCGCGAAATAGCCAATCAGAAAATATTTTAGGCCAGTCATGGATTTTGTCTTATTTCAAGCACATATACTGATTTTCTTTTTTAAAAACCCTGACAATATCGGCAATAATGTTTTTTCCCCTTTTTGTCATTATCTTTTACACTCTTAGTTTGGGAGTCAAGTTGAGTTTGAACGAATTTTAGTTTAAACAATATTTTATTTCAATGAAAAAAAAAACCATGTTACAGTAGCAGTAGTAGTAAATTATTTTATTATAGTGTCACGTTTCTATACATCTTAACAAATAGTACATTAAATAAAAACAAATATGCAAAATAGCAAGAAAACCAGCCGCGAAGGCTTATGAGACACTTGAAAACTATACCAGTTTCTATATATAATATTTACATAAGAATATGCGTTCACTTTTCTTTCGCACACACAAAACCACCCAACTCCGAATATGCGTTCACTTTTCTTTCGCACACACAAAACCACCCAACTCCTTCTCACGCCCTCCCCCTACCCACCCCCACCGCCATTCGCACTCACAGCGTTATATACACGCCCCGCATCGTCGTCGGACCTTGCTGCTCTGTATGTGCGTGCGTAATACGTTTACCATTTATCAATAAACAAGTCTAACTTAATTTTCACGCACAGACACACACACTACTACAACTACACTACTGTAAATAAGAGATCCGACAGAAAGCTTTTGTGAGACGTCTCCCTAGTAGAATAATAGATATGCATAATTCAATTAGGAGCTTAGTTCAGTTTTATACCTTATATGAAATTGTTTAAACTATTATACAGAAAAGAGAAATTTAGGCGGCAGTTGCGGAGCTAGGATTCTCAAATAGGGGGGGGGGGGGCTGAGCGATATTTAGAGGGGCACGTCGTGACATGCCGTGGGCACGTTCCGAGGCTCGAAGGGCCGAGTAGGTGGTGGGCCAGGGAGGGTGTGTCCTCCTCCGTAGAGTGGGGATCTATGGCCCTTCCCTGGAAAATTTGGAAAAATCTAGTGCTCTGAGAGTGAATCAGGAATAAAATTTGCTTCTATCTGGAGGTAATTAGCTGTGCCAGGAAGACAAGGAAATTGCAGTGAGATCAGACATGCTAATGCCTGTATCGTTCTCAAGGAACAGATTATCAAACAGATCTTATGTAGGCAAAATCATGATTGGTGACTGTTTGAAGGTTTTATAAATATGCAAAGCTTTAGAATTACAGCCACAAGTTACCCAGGCTCCAAATGTCAGACATGGTGTAAGTGACCGCCTCTCCAAATATCCGCATGCCAGTATTCTCTCTATCTCTCTTCTCTCTTCTCTCTATCTCCCTCATAAATTGCTTACATATCAAATGTGAAGAAGATCTATTCATTACTCAAGTTATCGTGGAAATCAAAATAAGTATGGATGTGAGCTTGGACGTTCTTACACGTTCTTACTTGTGGGGTTTTCCCATGTTCAGCCCTAACCCCACATGGTCAAAACATTAACCCCAGTGCAAAAAACAACCCCACAACTATCACTGACCCTAAATTGTAAACCCCACAATGTACCTCTGCTAAGCCTGGACAGACGGGCAGACGGACAAACCATTTACATATGACCGGTTTTCAAACCGTGACAATCTCCCATATTGACTTCGGAGTCGTGTTTATGCTTTATTTCTGAACGAACTATAATGAACGTTCCCCAACACCAAACACTATATCAGTGTACTTGCCCCAATCTGGGTTTAATGTGATAAATGGGTGAAAATAGTCGAAATGGCTCCGCCACCGTTAGACGGTGGGGTATGGACAACGCAAGTAGGTGATAACTGCCGATGCAAGCGTACATGTACGTGTACGGTACATGTACGTGTACGTGTACATGTACATTCGTGTACACCATAGGATTTAGTGTTAAAATCGTGTACAGGTACACTATTTGAACATTTTTTAGAAACGACAAAACGTTTTTTTGCTTGCAAGGATTTATTGTTAAATCGTGTACATCTCCATAGGATTTAGTGTTAAAATCGTGTACATCAACGTACAGTACATGTACGTGAAAATGTAGTTTTATGCATGCGTACATGTACCGTTTTGATTGAAATAGGCAAATGAGTTTTCCCCATAGGATTCAGTGTTAAATTGCGAACAAAACACGTTTTGTCGTTTCTAAAATCATCGTCTTGCCGATTCTAAATAATCCGCGTCCGTACACGATTTCAACACTGAAACCCTATGGAGGCGTACACGGAGATCCACTTGTGGATTTTAAGTCGGAAATCGACTCGTGTAAAGAGGAAATCCGCAAACTCACTGTCACGTTTTTGATTGATATATATAGGAGAGAAAAAAAATATAAAAATAAATAGTTATTTAAAAAAAATAAATATATCAAATCGAACAGATAATAAAAAAAATACGTAAATCATGAGCGATTCTCAGGATATTAGAGTAAGATTTCTTTTAAAAATGCTGATGAGAGCCTACGCATTCTGCTTGAACGAACAACTAGGTCATCTCTTGTTAGAACAATGCGTCGGATGTCGGGATCATCTAGACTTCGATCACGAGAATCATTCGTGTCTGTGGATGGAAAGGGAATATATGGTCGTCAAGTATTTCGAACCGGCGTTCGAACGTGTTCAAATCAATGAAGTGATCGCGTTTTGGAAGAGATTACTCTTCTGTAAGGATCAAAGCAAGCCCACAGTTTCGGAAGAACAGAAATTGGTGCGTGAAAGTCTGACTTTACGAGATAACGGATGCATCATGAAATTATTGTTCAATGAAGCATACGTCTAAGTTTTCTCGTTGATATAAAATAAGGGAGAGTAGAAAATAAAAATAAATACACACATAAATTTTTCATCTAATATTAGAAAGAAAAAAAACAAAAATGAGAACCAGAAATAAATTGTATCCGACGTTAGTGGACGACAAGGATGAGAAGCCGATCGACGTTTTGCCGACGGCACCATCGCTAGAAGAAAGAGAAAGAGGAGAGAGGTATCGCATCGATCAAATCAGTAGAATCCAAGAGTATCTAACTGGAGAGAGAGATTCTCGTCGTTCCCTCAAGAAGAAGTATTCGCGTTTCCTGAAATTAGTCAATGCGATCGACACGACACTCATCACAATTTCCATGGGTTTACACACGGCCGGCATCGGATTGTTGTCAACCGCGGTCGGCATTCCGATCATGTTAACCGTAGAAGGAGTGGCTCTCGCCGCCGGATTGTTTAGCATGCTCGGAAACTTTTTGAGTAGGAAATTATATCTGAAGGCGAGGAAACACGACAAGATTCGCGTTTTGGCTGACTCCAAGATCGACACGATATCCGAAATGATCTCTATGGCGTTGAAAGACGGTAGGATATGGACGGAGAATACTTCGTGATATTGAGCCGAGAAAACGAAATACGATGCCATGAAAGAAGCCGTGAGAATCAAGACTCGTCAGATCATCAAGGAAGAGATGAAGGATTCTCTCGTGGAAAAGGGGAGGAAAGAGGTCAGGGAGGAATTCAGTAAGATGATAGAACTCAAGAGCAGTGATTGAAAAAAATATATATATAATAAGAACAGAATTAATTATTAAATTTATATATAAAATAAAAAACGAAATTAATTTAAATAACTCTTAAAAAAATGTATTGCATAAAGTGTAAGAGAGTTACCGAGACGAGTAATTCTAGAGAAGTGCGAACTAAAAACGATGGACAGATGCTTCGCGGAATTTGCGATGTGTGTGGTTAAAAAAAAAAAAGCGCATCTGAAAAGAAGAAGAAATGATTATTCACGAGCGAATTGGCCGAGGAGTTACACAAACCCATAGTGCATAAATTTTGAAAGAGAAGGGTGTTCGTGAAGGGTCTGGATGATATTTGGTCTGCCGACTTGGTCGACATGAGATCGTTTTCAAGGTGGAACGAGGGCGTCAAATATCTACTGACGGTCATCGACGTGTTTTCCAAATACGGTTGGATCAGAGCTTTGAAGAATAAATCAGGACCTTGCGTCGCCGAGACTCTGAAGAGCATGTTCGACTCGTCTTCTCGAAATCCGAGTAAATTGTGGGTGGATAAGGGAAAGGAATTCTACAACAAGCACGTTCATCGATTGGTAGACCTCTACTCGATCGAAAACGAAAAGAAAGCCAGCGTGGTGGAACGTTGGAATCGAACGATGAAGGAAAAGATGCACAGATACTTCACGGCGAATTCGAGCAAGAAATACATATATGCTCTAAACGGTTTGGTCAAAGATTACAACAACACGCGACACAGTTCGATCAAGATGACTCCCGCAGAAGCTAGCGATCCTCGAAATGAAAAAAGGGTCTACGCGAATCTGTATCCTGAGAGATCTAAGATCAGGAAGAAGTCTAGAACGCCGAAATTTTCGATCGGTGATCGAGTGAGAATCTACGCTTATAAGAAGCACTTCGAAAAGGTTTATACTCCTCGATGGACCTCGGAAATCTTCGTGATAATCAAAATATTTCACATTGATCCGGTGACTTACGAAATCGAAGCTTTGGATGGAGAAGAGATCATCGGAAAGTTTTACGAAGAACAATTACAGAAGACGAAGTTTTGATAAAGAAAACAAAATTTTTTTTATTTACTCTCTTTAACATTTTCTTGTTTATACATATATATAAGAGAGAAAAAAATAATTAAAAACTATTTTTTAGATAAAGAAATCAAGTTAATTAATAAACAAAAAAACAAAAAAATCCTTTAAAATGACAAATATACTAGATATAGCATAAAGCATAGTGAAAGATGAAAGTATTCAAGAATATGAGGTTCACGAATACGAACCGGTAACCGAGAGTTACATAGTGGTGCAGGGATGTCTCACCAAGGAAGATGGGAGCGACTACGCCGACGACGACACGGTTACTCTAGCCAATAATGGCATCATGCATCTATTCAGTAATATAAAATACATGCTATCCAGACAAGAGATAGAATCTGTGTTTCATCCCGGTCAGGCCACCACGATGTTCGGACTCTTGACGTATCCTGATGATTTTTCGAAATGTAGAGGACTTAATCAGTTGTGGGTGAAAGACACCGGGACGCGGACGATTACAACAAGATCATGTACGGATTCAAACATAATCTGACGTTGATTCGAAAAGGAAACGACGATGCAATAGTGAGCATCACTGCGACCAATGTGGGTAAGATAACTCTACACAAGATATTGTGGTTCGTTCCGCACGTGGAGCCTTCGATCGTGGAGAAAGCACGTCTCTACAAGATCATAGAATCCAAGAGTAAATTACCCGTGGGATTTAGAATGAGACAGTGCGACACGGCTAGCATTCCTCCCTCCACGAATCACTTCGATTGGAGATTGAGCGTGAAATCCGCTTCCGAGAGACCGCGTTTCATCGTGGTTGCATTTCAGACCGATAAGGACGGGTCTCAGGAAAAGAATGCGTTGCTGTTCGATCATTGTCAATTGAGAAACATGCTAGTTTTTCTGAATGCTACGAGATATCCAGCAATCATTTACAATGTGTCGTTCGACAAGAACGATTTCTGCAGACTGTACGGCGACGCCGCTGATTTTAGAAAGAAGTATCATCGTCTAGATGAATTGATGAGCAACCCTAACATATCTCCCGGCGAATACAAGTCGATGTATCCCATGTTCGTATTCGACGTCAGTAAACAGAGTGAACGACTCAAGAGTAGCGTCTTAGACATTCAGATCAAGATGCAATTCGATAGGAACGTGCCGAGAAGAACCGAAGCCTTCGCCCTAGTCCTGTCGGACAGAGAATTACAATTCGAATCGGACGGAAATAAGATGTCGATCATTCGATGAGAGACGAGTGTAAAAAAAAATAAAAAAACAAAAAAAAAAATAAAAAGTAATGAGTAATTATTAAAAACAAAAAAATAAATAAAGTAATGTGATCTAGAGAGATTGAACATGTTTCTAAATCTCATTACTTTTTTTTTGTTTTTTTTTGTTTTTAATAATCACAGATTATTTTTTTTAATTCATTATTTTCCACACGTTCACTGTTTGTTCAAAGGAACTAGTTCGATCAGTAGACTCACCATGGAAGTGGCGGCTTTGGGATTATTGGTTTTCGTAATGAAATTAATCCTGTCTCCGGCGTTCACTTTGAGAGGCATGCCGAACGTGCTAACATTCGCGTGTTGATTCTCAGTCTTTTCGACGCTGTATCTCTTATCGCTCTCTACACCATTCACCATGAGATTGACGACCGCTCTGTTATTCAAATCCGAGGAAGCCAGACTCATTCGAAGGATTTCACCTCCCAGCGGCATGGGATATCCCACCTGACCATGTTTCGATCCGCTACCTCCATTTCCAAAAGACCACTCAGCTTTTCCCTCATCACAGTGATCAATTGTCTAGCATATTTGACTTTCTCCACCACCGAAATCAGGGTGCAGGCATCCGTCATGTTCACGGGATCCGGTAGATTCGTGAGCGCGTGTCCACCCATGTCTAATTTACCTTCCATGATGTCACCCTTTCTCCAGACCAAGTTGTCGTCCACGTACTTCCTGCCAACCACACTGGAATCGAATTCGGGATCGTGATCGAGACCGAATAAATTGTGACCGTTCATGTTGATGCCACTCTCCATGGTTCCGCCAGATTGTTTGTTCAGGTAGAGATTGTCCACTTGCGATTCTAGGTATTCTTGTGATTGTATCACGGCAGAATCTACGTAGCCCCTGTTGACTGCGGTTGAGTCTGCATCCGTGTCGTTGATCTCCGACAGATTCAATATCTTGTTGAATCCCGCATTCAGATCCGATTTCATTTCTCATCTGTCAGACTTTCTCTGTTCCAGATCTATGTAGTGTTTGGTCGCCATGTCCTTGGGATTTGTGGGAGTGGCCACGTTCGTTATCTTGTTAGAATTGGTGTTCAATTCTGAGTGCATCGTTTTCTGAACGTATCTATTTCTCAGGTGTTCGCTGAATCTCGCGTGAGAGTTGTCCGCGTATTTCTTGGTCACGGCATCGGTGGGATCTATGGGATTCGCGATGTTCACCAAACGTTTGGATTTCAGATCGAGATCGTCGGTCATGGTTTTATCCACGTAATTATCTAGCAGGATTCGTTCGAAATCGGCGTTCCCCCTGTCGACGTATTTTTTAGTCGCAGCATCTGCGAGATCTATCGGCCCGGGAAGATTGTAGAGCTTCTTATCATTCATGTTCAAAGGTTCTTCTCGAGGTTCGTATCTCCGAACGTAACGTTTGTCCAAGTTGGCAACGTCATAACCATCGTCGACTTTGAACGTCTTCCTCTTCTTTCTTAGGTTGACTTTTTCGTCATCACTTCTACCAAATTTATCGACTGGCATGTTGTTGTGGGGATTTTTTGTTTTTTCGAAAAAATATATTCAAAACGCAGTTTATTAAAAATGAACTATGTTGTTTATTTTTCGTTTTTATTCGATTAAAATTTTTAAAATAATTTTTTATCTTTATATATACTATAAAAAAAATCTCTCTCTAATGTAAATCATTGAGAATGTCTTGAAATCGATCTCCTTCAGACCATCTCTTGAGAACATAGAGACACAGGTGACCTCAAAACACTTGATCTGGTGATTGCACTTGTTCCGTGTTGTAACGAACCATCGATTTGTTGAAATAGTTCTTTATTTCTTTTGGCGGTGAAATTCCGTAGCTGTCGAAATAATAATTTTTCTTCTTCCCGTTCTTGATCCATGCCACCCAGTGAGTGCCTTCACCCGATGAATCGTCTAGATTTAAAATTCCGCATTCCGATTGTCGAGGTCTTCTCTTCGGCAAGGCATCTCTGGAAAACACGCCTAGAAAATCTTTGATTTTCAAATCTTTTGCCGCATTCAACAGATCGATGTTGGATAGGGGATTCGTTAGGTAAGATGACACCTTCTACGGATATCTTTATCTCGATGTCTCTATCGAATTCTATACTTTTGATTCCATCTAATTCCTCTTGATTTTCTAGATTCTCGATGTCTCTATCGGTTTCTGTGATTTTGAATCCATCTAATTCCTCTTGATTTTCTGGAATCCTATCATCCACAATCGTATCTGGAATCCAATCATCCACATTCACATCGTCTCTAATTAGATCTAAATTCCAATGTCCGAGTTCCAAAGTGCTTATTTTATCATCTAACACGAATCTCTTATCGTTGTCAGACGTCAGCAAAATCTTGTTAACTATTTCGGTATACAAGTCGTGATTTTCACTTCGAATCGATTTCATAGTCTTATACACCGGACCACTTCCTAACAGACAATCTTTATACTCTTGGAAAGAAATGTTTTTCTTCACCATGCACGCTTTAACTCCTTTGCACTTCTTGATCTCTTCATCATCTTCTAGACGATAAGCATACAGTTTGGGTCTCAAGCCCACGAATTCAACGATCTGTTTACCGCCGCTCTCGTCCTTAAATTTACCCAACACCTTCTTGTTGTCGTTCGATTGAATGTTGGACGGGTGATTGACGGGATAATTGCTCGTGTCGAACCACTCAGCCACATCCTGAGATATATCTTTCGTCTCTATCTCGTAAACTAAACCGTCCGTGTCGGTGAACAGTAGTTTGGCTTTATCACCAAATTTTCGTTTGACGTAATCGTAGTGAAACTCGTACATCAATTGCTTGCTGATATCTAAGATGATCGGTCCGAGATAATACGGTTTGTCGAACTTCAGGTGCGTCTTTTGCATGTGAACGGCCACTAGATTTTTGTTGAATATGGTTCGGTGTTTGTAATTAGGTTTCGCCACTAATTTTTTAGCACTTTTCTCAGACGTGACGAGTCGAACGTCGGTTCTCTTCCTGATGTTTTCCATCGATTTACCATACATGCAGTTGTTCATGAGTTTGAAGAAATCTTTTTCGAAATTGTTCTTGGCTTGAATTCTGAGATTTGTGTTGAGATCGATGTATTTTTTCATCCAAGACTCTTCGTCGAATCGAATGATGCGATGTATGTTGACTAATTTCATCCCATAATCGACGTACTGTTTCAAATTCTCACTGTAGACGACGTAGTTATGTTTGTTAAATAAATTGGGAATGAGTTTTTCCTCGTCTCCTTCATTCGGTTCCTTTCGTTCGGGAGCCAGTGGATAATCGTTGTGTGGATCGTGTAATTCTTCCGGATAGTTCAAATCGACTTCTAAAATGCAAGGACAGTCTCTCCATTTTTGCATCTCTTCTGGTTCCTTCACCCATTCGAAATTTCCAATCGGTAAAGGATGACTCATAGCCCAACTGTACAGATTATTGGTGTCCCAATACTGTATGTATTTAGTTGACCGTTTCGAATCGAAACCTTCTTTCATGTAGGGATTGTTAGCTTCAGAATATCTGTGAGAGATCATCGAGACGCCACCTCTCGCAGCCCTTTCGAACATGAGTAACATGTTCACGTCGGATAATAATTCCAATAGGACTTCGGTGGTCTTCAACAGAGCGTCCCACGCTAGACCGGGTGCGGTGAAATACCAATTGGGATCCAGATCGTAATTTCGACAACAGACATCTCGAAAATTTTCGAACACGTCTGCCAAGAGCAGAACGTCGTTCTTCAGATAGAGATCGTGATAATCTCTCATGGTTTTCATATCGAATAATATCCACACGTTTTTAGCATGTTCTTAATTCTCGTCGGAAATGTCGGATTCGTATAATTTCGAATAAAAATCTTCTTTCGAAGGTAGTGCGGTGTCTTTGAATCTCTTTAGATCGTTCATGTAATCGTAAGGATAGACTCCTTTCCTCAACATGACGTCTACTCGTTCTCCGAAATGTTCGCTCATGATTTTAAATTTATCCTTGCTCATATTACCGACTAATTTTTCCAGAGTGGTCGACATGAATTTAAAACTGTTGTGAAACGTATGACTCGACGAATGAATTTCGTTTTTTCTTCCAACGTCTCTCCGTCGATTACTCTTTTCTCCTCCATGAGCTTCCATTTCGTGAAGGAAATGTATCTTTCTTCGCTGTTTGCGATGCAATTTAATTCTTCGTGTGAGGTGCCGAGATTTTTCACAAACAGATGACTGTCATAACCCAAGAGATTGTGAAACACCACCGGATAGAAAACGGCATCTCGATATTTTAAATTACACTTGCTGTGAGCCGGACCGCGATACAGACCCGTGTAATGTTCGTGGTCTCTCACCTTCTTATTTTCCTTCGAATTCTCGTCGAACGATTGCCTGCATATGTGACATTCGGTGGCTCTGTTATTTTCGTCCTGCTGCTCTCGCGTGATGATCATTTCTGCTGGAGTTTTGAATTTGTCGTATAACATTTGAAGTTTCCATTCTAACTCTTCCACGAACCTTTGAGCCACGTCGTCGTCTTCATACTGTTTCGTGTAGGTGAAGGGACCCATGTCGTGTTGCGAGTCGAAAGCGCATTTCACGTAAATGCAATAGCCTCAAGGTATGTGTTTTTGATATCTTTCGGCGTAACTTTGAAGAGCGTTGGGTTGACAGGAACTCATTTTCGCGGTGAAACATTCGAAATCGGCGTACACCACGAATGGTACTTTTAACCTTCTATTGTGATTTTCAAACTGGTGTTAGGTTTGGGCATTTCGACGGCGACACCTTGATTTTCATTGCAATATTCCTGATGTTTCGCCAAAGAGTCTTCACTGTGAAACGCGTTCATGCAATTGAAACATAAAGATAACTTATGTCCATGTTTATTATTTTGTTTCGACAGTAATCCGCTCAGATTTGAAACCCAACAATAATGATGATTGTCATCGTTTGAAATCGATAATAAAATAATCGTCTTTTCTGTTCCGAGATACGGAGTCAGCCTGAGAGGACAGATCTTTCGTTTTTCATCGTCGTATCCCAAGACGTTCACCGCTACGGTGGGATTTTGAACTTCAAAACGTTCGATGTGTTTTAACTGCGTTGGAAAAGTCACTCCGGTCCAATTGAGATTTTTAGAAGTCTCCTCGTAACAAGAAACTCTATCGGAATTCATTTTGACAGGGTATAAAGTGGAGGTGACTGCCATTTAAAACACTGATCATCTTTATTTCTCACATTGACCACGGATTGTTTTTTAGCTAAGAAATACGGTAATTTCACGTAGGAAGACCCTTTCAACAAATCGTTTTCAGTTATGTGAATTTCGAGTTTCAACATCTCATCGAACATCCAATTACTACCTTCATGTTGATAATTCGCGAGAGACGTCAACATCTTGTCTTTCATCTTTTCGAAAATGTCCGATAAATCTGAACCTCGAAATACAGGTTCGATGTTAGATCTGAAATATGCATTTTTCACGATGCTCTCGCCGGACTTCACGTCAATTTTATTCATCACGCAATGGAGTATCATCTTAATTTTTAGTCCCACGTTCATGTATTTGCGAAACAAATCCAATACTTTTTTCTTCACCCGTTCCATGAACAATTTCGGATCGATTTTCTTCAACGAGGGAACCACGTCGAAAGTTTTAAAAATGCCTTTGATCGCACTCTCCCGTTCCACAGACTTCGACTGAAATAGTTCCGCATTGAGTCATGCTAGATATTCTTCTCCTTTCCCTTCGTCTATTGCTCGTCAAAGTTTGCTCGATATATCTCGTTTGCCTAGAATCTGATGTGCATCACTCGTTTTCGTGTTAGTTTTTCAGTTCTTTTCTTTGAAAACTTGAAGTTCTTCTTCAGCGGCTTTTCGTTTAGTCGTCTTCTCATTTTTCACAATCGAAACGTTTTTTTCAACGTCGGCATTTCGATTCCTTTTACTATCTTTTTCTTCTTCTTCTCATTTTTTACAACCGATGCATTTTTTGACGTCGTTGCTATCGGCATTTCGTTTGCCTTTCCATCGTTTCGCAAATATTCCTGTATGACTTCAATCTTTTTTGATTTAGTTCTATGATTTCTGAAATGTGAAATTTTTAATAGTTTACAAATCTCGTTTAACTGAGGTATGAGGTACTTTTAACGAACAAAAATTAATCGACAATGTCGTTCAAACTATTAAAAAAGAAGAAGAAGGTTCAAGACAAATAGAACTCTTACGACTTTTACGTGAAGTCTCGCACGAGGTTCAAAACAAATTTCCACGAAGCAGACGCGTGTTCATGTCACCCGATTCCTTCTCAATAGATGATGATAAATGCAAGATGCGAAGGCCAATTTTTAAAGGTTCGAAGTCTTGCACGTTCTAAAACTCGTCTGCTTCTTTCATGAATCGAATCAAATCTTCTAAAGTCAAGAATTGAGATAACGTCTTGTTTGCGTGATTCAATGTATTGTACAATTGTTCCTTCGTGTATCCAGATTGTAAAATACCCCTTAATAAACTCTCGTTTTTATTTCTTTCCCATTCTTCGTCTTCAATTTTAATCAATCCCAATGACTGGATCTTCTTCAAATAATCGCAACAACCTTTGGTATTATTTATGTGTTCTACCAAAGGTCTGTCGTTAGGTTCCCAATTCATTAAATGTATGTTGCAACAAAAACATTTAACTCTGTCACTTTTACCCACATAAATGAAACCCACAGCAGCTAAATCTTCGGGTTTTTGAGCAAGCTGCAAAGGCCAATTTTTAAACGTTCGAAGTCTTGCACGTTCTAAACTATAATTCGGATGTTCAGACTTGATCATTGTTTTTTATCTCAAAATTGGGTTTGTAAGAATTTTTTTTTTTTTCTTTTTTTTTTCGAATTTTGTATTTAATGATAATTTGTTAAAAAGTTTTAAAATTGTTTATATATGTTTTAATTCCTTCAAAAACAAATTAATCGATTTTATGTTCTTAACGTGAAAAAAAATTGATTTAATACGAGAAGAAAAAGGATGTTAAAATTTAACTTTTTTTTATATATATAAAGAGAAAAAAACTTTTACTAAAAAAAATTTTACATTAAAGAAAATTAAAATTAAAAAAAACAACTTTTTTTGGTATATATATAAAGAGCAAAAAAAAAAAAAAATAAACAAACGTTTTTAACAAATTATTATTTAAATACAAAATTTAAAATATACATTATTTGCAAGAATTCATAAAACAAAAAAAAAACAAATAATCGATCATGACAACAACAACACCTAAAAGATGCGAATTGAAATTGAAACGAGGTCGAGACGAAGGGCTTAGAGCACAAATACGACAAATATCGCATGCCTTTGAAATTGGACGAAGCCGCGCTCGATTTGTTTTATGAGTACGAAAGCGATCTGCAGAACATCGTCATCGCCGAAGATAGAGAATTCGACAAGAACGATTTGTTGTTGCCTTATGGAAGTTACATATTTCCAAACATCTCATTTGAACTCGTGAAGAAATTGGGTGGTGAGAGCGAGTTGACTGAAGTAACAAAACTCAAAAGAGTAAAGATAAACAATCAACACATTTGCGAAAAAGGAGAAAACACGAGTGTCAACATGCTAATAACGGACTTGGAAATATAAACAATAGAGAGATTGATTTTTTTAGCGAAGAAGAAGGAAAAAAACGTAATGAGATCATCTTGAAAACACGAGTGTCAACATGCTAATAACGGACTTGGAAATATAAACAATAGAGTGATTGATTTTTTAGCGAAGAAGAAGGAAAAAAAAAAAAAGTAATGAGATCATCTTTAGATCTCATTTTTTTTTTTTGTTTGTTTTCCTTCTTCACTATTATCTATATAATATAATAACGTTTCCTTTTTTCTCAAATTTCAGCGTCAATTCTTCTTCTTTTCTTTTTTTCTTTTTTTTGCGATATGATACGTTTTTATAACAACACATTCGTTTATCCGAATCATAATTGTGAAGGAATGTTGTGCATCTCTTGTTAACACTCGCATCATTACCATTCTCTTCAGAAGGTAGTGGTGATGGTGGAAAGCGTCTCATTCTTTTCAATTCCAACCGTCTATCCCGTGCTTTATCTATATCTTTCATCAGTTCTTTCCTTAGATATCCATCATTAGCGTCTAACCATTTTTTTGTTTTTTCGGACTCTGTCTCGCAATATTCGTCATTATCGTCAAATTGTTTCTCCACCTTTTCATCCAGGTGATAAAATTGTTTCTCCACCTTTTTATCCATTTTAAATATATTATTTTATACTTTCTATGATTTATATTTTATATAATTATATAATTTTATATGATAATAACATATTCAAAATCGGTATATTCTTAAACGGCGAATTCTCACCGAGCAACAAACCCTTGCTGAGTCGCTCAACATTCTGTCCACTCTTCAGATAGAGACCGTTTCCTCTCAGAGAGTTGCCACCTCTAACGGGTTCTAGATACAATCCTTTACCGCTGTCGTCTACGTGAACACGACACACGGCTCCTCCCTTCTTCAAAAACAGTCCGCTGCCACCCATTAATTTCTCAACTGCCGAACTAGCGAGTCCCGTGAGAGCTCCCACACCAAGAGTCTTTCCAAGAAAGGGTAGTGCCTTTGTGGCGAAGGGTAATGCTTTTGCGGCGTTTCCTGCCAATAGCGGTAGGAAACCACCTTTCATTCTCAAATTGTATCTCAATTGAGTGGGACTCAATCTCACCGTCAACCATCTTCCACCGCGAATCGCTTTCTCCATCCTTTTGGTTTGACTTCTGGTCCAGGCGATCGAATCCTGACCGCCTCTCGTCAGATCTTCGTGAGTGAATTTTTAATCACGTATTCTGTCATAATTCTGTTTTTTAAAAATATATTTACTTCAATTGTTTCTTGTTTAATAATAATTATTTATATTAAAATAATTTTGTAAAATTAATATTGCGTTTATTTTATTTTTGTTATCTATATATATACACAATATTTTTTTTTTTTTTTTGCGTTTATATTTCTCTTATGTGAAATCATATCGTCACCCTCTCTCCGCGAAGATCTAACAGTTCACCATTTTGATCCGTCAATGTGGTTTTGAGACTAAATTTCGAGGTCGCTCCACGATCTTATAACACGACATGTTTGGAAAGAAGGAATAGATCGTCGGTTGAGCGCTACCATTCACGTAGCTTCCAGCAATCACGACCACGTTCACCAGAATGCTATTGACTGCGAGAATGTCGACCGTATTTTCAGATGCCGCGTGGCCTCGATACATCTTTCGATCGAATCCCAACATCTTGCCTATAGAATCGTCTGTGTTGAAATCCACTCGAAAATTATCTTCCAAATCCAACATCGTCTGTAAGGTATTAGGATTGGGAGCGAGTCTGATCTTGTTGCTTCCCTTTCCATCCGTCTTCATTCGTGTCTGAATGTAATTGTTCAAATCGTCTATGTCGTAACTCCCTTTGGGAATTCGAATCTCCAACCAATCCACTCTGTCGGAATACTTGAATGAGTTATTCTTTTCGGTGATGTTGGGAAAGGAATAATAAGTCTCCAGATTCACCAACGCCATCTCGTATCTTTTCACTCTATTCAATTCGATGGAAGGTTCGAATTTCATAGCAAATCGAGTCGAATCGCCACTCACCACGATTTGAATGGATTGTTTTGCAGCCGTATTCTCGGCTATCCATTCTAACAATTCTCCATGTTCGAACATTATATTTAATTTTATATTTTTTATTCAAAACTAATTATTTGAAGATTTATTATTTTCTAAATTTATTTTCACGCTCTATCTTATTATCATCAGAAACATAAAACTTGTCGAATCCCCACCAATATTTTCCGCGATTAAATTCGCTTGTCAAATCGATCACGACAAAATTGTAAAGTCCACCATCCCAAACCCTCTTGCAGAATCTCCTGAATTCCGCCGCACTCATGTCGTTTGCGACGTGATCGCCGTAGATGTGATTGAGATTCTTGAGATCTTGGCGAAAGAGACATAGAAAATTAGCGTTCTCCCTTATCATCTGTCTGGGCAATCGAAAATAATTCTGCGACAGGTAGAAACAGTCCACGTTGCTGTGTCGACTGCTAACGTAATACGATTCGCATCGGTTCTGTCTCTCCAAAAGCAGATCGTCGAAAATCATGAGATTCTTATCTTCCGATTTCAGTTCTCTAGGATCCGGAACGTCGCCATCATTCTCATAAAATCGACACTCGATGTTCGAAGATGCATTTCTCTTCATCAGCTCCATCGCCGCACGGTCCAAAATGGTCGAAAGTGGAGCTTCACTCTTGTCGAATTCCTCCCTACTGTCAAAGATTCTGGCTATGACGTCCTTGGGCAATCTACGATTCATGCACTCTTGAAGCAATCTGTATTCGGGTTGAAACAAGCTCTTGCCAAACTCTTGCCAAACACGAACAATCTGTCGTAATCCAATCAGTTGGGTCAGGACAACAGATTCATCAACAGATTGGTCTTTCCACAATTCGATTTTCCCACTGTCAAGCCTCTTATGCTTTTGGGAAAGAACTCGTTATTCGACCTCTTGGTCGTGGCGTCGTTCCAAGACGTATCTTTAATGTTCATCTTTTGTTTTATTTTTTTGTTTGTTATTTTAGATTCTTTTCAAACACAAATTTTATATGTTTTTTCAAACTTAGTTGTTTAATATTATTATTTATTTATATCACACCGTTGTGAGTTCTCTTCAATCCGGATCCACTCGTCATTTTGGCTAAATCTTGTATGGGTACCACAGCATCCTGAAAATCTTTCCAACTTTTCGGCGTTCGCTCTAACGCAGCTCACTTTGCCGGCGGACTGATCAACTTGTCGATCAACGCGTCGGCTGCCCTCTTGCCAGCCACAGAAGCTATCCTTCCACTGGCTTTCTTACCAGCATCCAAAGCCGTCTTCTTACCGACCTCAAACATAGTCGATGCAAGTTTTCTACCCGCATCACTCGTGAACGCTCGCATTATAGAATCGACGGTGCCAGAACTGCCTTGAACGTAAGTTCTGACGTATCCCCTGTTCTTTATCACCAACATATTTTATTTTTATAATATATTTTGTTTTTTCACTGGTAAATCGTTTTTGCCGTTTAAATACTTTTATTATTTTAGTGTAAAAATTTACTGTTCTATTTTTGTTTGTTTGTTTGTTTCTCTCTACTTATTATATTCACATCAATCCTTCAAATCGTTCATCAGCCTTTTATAGTGGTTTTTATTCAAAACCTTCTGTCTTAACAATTCGTCAGATATAGCAACTATCTGATTATCTAATCCTGTGTTACCAGCCCGTCTGCTCGCCATCAACAAACTCAATCTCTGAGACAGAGCGTCAGAATCGCTCGGAAGAAAAGTGGTTTTCACCCCTTTGCCAGTCACCGATTCGACGAACTTCTTGTTCATATCCCATATGGGTTTCACCACTTTCGGCCACTTGTAACCTCTGTTGGCTTTAGGTCTCGTCTCTCTGGCATCGTTATTTCTCTTCATGGCGTGGGTCTGAACCAGAATGTTGCCGTAATTGTCGAAATCCTGTTCCGAGTAATCGCTAGGCTTGTCGTAAAGGAGCAATCTGTGCAGTCCATCAGTCAATTCGTATTTGTTCGAACCCACGATCAATTCATCATCGCCAATATCTACTTCTGTGTCTCCTACAAAAATTCTTCCATCCGAATCCTTATAAAATCCATACAACAGATCTCTCTTACCACCATCATCATCATCAGACGATGCGATGCTATCAGCGGTGATAGTCGAAGCTGTATCGGTGGTGATAGTCGAAGCTGTATCATCAGACTCGCTATCCGTTTGAATCCCCGTAGGAACGTAATCCGGTGTAGATTGAACGGAATGCCGATTTCCAAAACTAAGAGGCAACGAACCCATTCTCAAAGAACTCTCCTTTATGGGTCTCAATTCTTCGACTGTCTCTTTCCTGCTTCGCTCTTGACCCTCCGTCACGGGTTTAAATATTTTTGTGGCTTCGCGTTTGAGTTCCATCTCACCAAGACGTCTGCTTCTGTCAGCCGACTGAATGCCCTTCTTAGCACGTCCAAACTCCTCTAAAATTCGATCTCGGTGTCTAGAATCCATCTGTAAAAACATTTTTCGTTTTTAATTGTTTTTATTATTTTCAAAATTAAATGTTTAATTATATTTTTATGTTTTTAAGTTAATAAATCTTTCCGTCTTTAATATAATAAACTAAAAATATTCACATCTCAACTCCATGTTGATTGAATTGGAGAAGTTTAAAATACGTTTAAGCAGTACATGACAAACCGGTTTCTGATTTAACGCATTTTAATAGTAATTACGTTTTGTCAAATGAATTTCATTCACATATCAAAGAACCATTCACTCAGTGTCGAATTAAGAGAGAATCCTTTTGATGACGGTTAAAAACATTTCAACACACAAAAGAAAACTGGTTTCTAATTTTTAACGTTAAAGGAACTTATTCATTTTTCAAATTTCTCTGATCGCTATCGCGAATATATTAAAAATTTTACCACTCAAAACCTAATTGAGCAGAAAATGCATTTAAACATTCCGTTAAGTGTTTATTAAGATTACTTCAATGAATGCAGGAGAAGTCGGCCCCCGAACGAAGTCGGCCCATACGAGAACTCGGCCCAAAACAAAGTCGGCCCACAAGAGAAGTCGGCCCATAAGAGAAGTCGGCCCCAAACGAAGTCGGCCCATAGGAGAACTCGGCCCAAAACAAAGTCGGCCCACGAGAGAAGTCGGCCCATGAGAGAAGTCGGCCCCAAACAAAGTCACCCATAGGAGAACTCGGCCCAAAACAAAGTCGGCCCATAAGAGAAGTCGGCCCATGAGAGAAGTCGGCCCCACCCTTATGAAAAGGATTGCTAAGTCAGCCAGATACAATAACATATGAAATTATTTCCAACGGTTCACAACGGTCAGGCAAACTTTTAATAGACAGTCACGGCTACTCATACACTAAGAAATCAGGCCGTCCAATATGGCGCTGCTCTGTCAGAAATAAGAACAATACATGTAAAGCTACTGTGAAAGAACTTAGGGAGAACTTTACACCTGGGCCACAAAGCCACAACCATCCAGGTCAACCTGGGTTGGCTTCAAAAATTAAAATTGTCAAGAAAGTTCACCATCTTGCTAAGGGTGATATATTTCGTTCTGCAACTTCACTAGTCGAGGATGTGTTTGCGACAGACATTCAACTTGAGAAACCAACAACTAGTCGACCGAAACCGTTGAATCTAGCCCGTAGCAGCAACTATCAACGCCAAAAAGGCCGTCCTACTGAACCGAAAGATATAGCATTTGACTTAGCAATTGATTGGTTACCGAGCAATTTTCTTCAAGCTGATATCAGTTTAGACGGAGCTCGGCATATTCTGTTCTCGACGCCAGATCAATTACAACTTTTGAGCTACATCAATCTACTGTGATGCTACCTTCAAGGTAGTTCGCCCACCATTTTACCAGCTTTTTAGCTGGCATGCATTTGTCGGCGACGAAAACAGCGAATACGCCAAACAAGTACCCCTTGCTTTTGCATTAATGTCACGCCGCCGTACCAAAGATTACAAAGCCATTTTTGAACGCATCAATGAACTCATTCCTGACAATCAGTTTAAAAAGATCACAACAGACTTTGAGCGGGGCATATGGCGTGTGGCATACGAAGTATTCCCAGATGTAATTATACACGGGTGCAGCTTTCATTGGGGTCAGGCACTTTGGAGAAAAGTCCAGGACCTAGGCCTAGCGGTGGCCTATCGTTCTAGTGGACCAGTTCATGAATACATAAAAAAAAACCTGTTTGCCCTTCCATATATACCAAATGAATATATAGAGCCTACGTTTCATCAAATACAATGTTGCACTACAGACCAATTGAGACCACTAACTGAATACATCCAAAATACATGGCTCTCTGAGAGTCCCTGGTCTTCGTCCGACTGGTGTGTTTATAAGAAGGCCATTCGTACAAACAATGATGTCGTAGGTTGGCACCACCGCCTGAATGTCAGAGCCCATCAAGGCAATCTATCATTTTACAAACTTATATCATTGTTACATAAGGAAGCTTCACTTGTCCCCATTCAGTGTCAGCTTGTCCAAGAAGAGAAACTTAGACGGATTCAAAGGAAACAAAAACAAATTATGCAGGGCAAGCTCTTCCAACTCTGGCGACTTTACCGTCACGACGAACTAACAACCAGTCAACTTTTAAAAAGGGTGGCCAACTTAACTGCTCCTACTACTCTGTAAATAGGTAAAGAGTGATTTTTTATACATCAGTGTAGGTCAGTGTATTGTAATTGCTGTAAATTAGTTCTGTTTGCAGTAAAATAATGTCTTTTTATCACTGATAATACCACTGATAATACCACTACGTAACATCAGTTCCTAGAAAGCCCTGTTAAGTACTGGTATTTTCAATGATAAAAAAACAAGACTGCTTTTTTTCATACATCTCAAATAGTGAAGTTTTGAATCGTCATTACAGCGAAATACGGAAATAGATCAGTGTATTGTAATTGCTGTAAATTAGCTCTGTTTGCAGTAAAATAACGTCTTTTTATCACTGATAATACCACTACGTAACATCAGTTCCTGTGGGCGTTCTAGGAATTAATGTTAAGTACTGGTATTTTCAATGATAAAAAAACAAGACTGCTTTTTTTCATACATCTCAAATTGTGAAGTATATATGTCACTATTTTATTTCATCAAATGACTGATACCGGGTCCCTGTGATCAGACTTTTTGCCCTAAACCATCGGATGTTAACCTTTAGTTTGTGGGGCCGACTTCTCCCAAATTGTCTGGGTCGACTTCCTAGGGGCAGAGTTCTCTTGTACTTCATGGGGGCGACTTCTCTCGTGGGCAGACTTCTCTCAAATTGTCTGGGCTGACTTCTCCTAGAGGCCGACTTCTCCTGTAGTTTGTGGGGCCGACTTCTCTCATGGGCCGACTTCTCCGAAATTGTCTGGGCCGACTTCTCCTAGGGGCCGACTTCTCCTGTAGTTTGTGGGGTCGACTTTTCTCATGGGCCGACTTCTCCGAAATTGTCTGGGCCGACTTCTCCTAGGGGCCGACTTCTCCGGGGCCGAGTTCGCAATGGGCCGACTTCTCCTGCTCCCACTTCAATAACTGACTCTTTTTGAACGAACGCTTAAAAGTCAATTTCTCTTCTTTACATCAAGACAAAACACGAATGTCTATTTACAAATCATATTTATAATCGACTCTTTTGAACGATATCCCTAAACTCAATTTCTCTTCGTCACATCGAACCAAGACACAAATCTCTATTTTGTACAGATCATATTTATAATTGTCACTTTTGAACGAAAACCTCATTCAGTCATAACGATAACATGTGTTAGTTTTTACTTCAGGAAAACGTGACAGAGAGTTTGCGGATTTCTAACATCCTGGCAACACTCTTCATTCAAAACATTTCCATTAAGTGCTTATTAAGATCACCTCGCAATAACGTGCGTTAGTCTTACTTCGAGAAACGCGACAGTGGGTTTTGCGAATTCTATAACACAATCTCTTTACACGAGTCGATTTCCGACTTAAAATACACAAGTGGATCTCCGTGTACGCCTCCATAGGGTTTCAGTGTTAAAATCGTGTACGGACGCGGATTATTTAGAATCGGCAAGACGATGATTTTAGAAGTGACAAAAACATTTTTTGCTCGCAATTTAACACTGAATCCTCTGGGGAAAACTCATTTGCCTATTTCAAACAAAACGGTACATGTACGCATGCATAAAACTACATTTTCACGTACATGTACTGTACGTTGATGTACACGATTTTAACACTAAATCCTATGGAGATATTTAACAATAAATCCTTGCAAGCAAAAAAACGTTTTGTCGTTTCTAAAAAACGTTCAAATCGTGTACCTGTACACGATTTTAACACTAAATCCTATGGAGGTGTACATGAATGTACGTGTACACGTACACGTACATGTACCGTACACGTACATGTACGCTTGCATCGGCAATTATCACCTACTAACGCGACTGATGAACAAAAACGTCCGAGAAAAAACGTCCGAGAAAAAACGTCCGATTTTCTGGACGAAACGTCCGATTTTGGGGACAAAAGTCGGATTTTATGGACGAAACGTCCGATTTTTTTTTAAAAAAAACATCAGCTTTTGGACAAAACGTCCTATCTCAGAAACCTGACCCCAGATATTCGGTCCTACTATTTAACGAACACAAACGAACATAAACGAACATAAACGAACAGAAGAGAAAATAATAGGAAATACAAGTTAAAAATGGTTGAGGGTGCATATGCAGGTATATGTGGGTATATATTATTCGTTTGTAAAATTTTATTCACTTCTGATGAGTATTTTGATGATTAATAAGGTTTATAAAATGTACGACGGCGCGAAATTCTTCTGTTCGTTAAGTAGTAGCCTGCTTGAAGCTGTCGACAAGATGCGACAAAGGTGTGAAATCAATTAACTGTCTATCTGAGGAAGAATGTCGCTGAGGAAAACAGCGAAATTCAGGTTTAAGAGGATGGTAAGCGCCTATTTTAATCGTGTGTAAAATTGTATCCACGTCTGATGAGTATTTTAGTGATAAATAAAGATTATAGCCATTATCTGGATTGACAAACATGCATCAAACTCTCGCTTTGGATTCCGAGGACGCATCACGGCGAGTCGGGGACAAACCGTGATCTACCCTTAGAAAGCGGAGCAAGACTCGGATACATGTAGCATATTGTACACCCACATAATGATAATAATCTAAAGATCTTACAATATCTTGGGGATAAGTCATTAAAGCCCAGTTTAAGCTTTCCTGAAAACTTTCCCCGAACAAGCTCACCCTCCACCAACGCGGGCCCCCACTAACGAGAGAGGACAACCAGGCGCGTAGCCAGGAAACAGTTTCCTGGGAGGGGGGGGGGGGCATAACTGGCGGGGGTGGGGTGATATAGCCATCAGATGCGCGAAAGGTGGGGGGGGGGGGTGTCTGGGGGTCCTTCCCCAGGTTTTTTTTTTTTTGGGGGGGGGGGGGGGATATGGGGAAAATTTCCCAGGAAAATTTTAAAATCTAAGTCTAACTACTGGCGGGAAACATTTGGAAGGGGGTACAGCTACATTTTGGGGAGGGGGCATCTGCCCCCTGTGGCAACGACAAATCCCGAGACACCTCCACACACAGACTCTCACCAACGAGCCCCATCCACCCCCGGTTCTTTCCAGGAAACGCATTCCGTGATACAGTAGGCCTAACCGCTTCGCGATAAATGTTAGCCCAATAATATTAGCCTTCGCCTGTACTCCGAATTTATTATTATTTTTTTTTTTAATATGTCGCACCGGTGCGACATATTAAAAAATTAAAAAATAATAAATTCGGAGCACAGGCGAAGGCTAATAGTATTGGACTAGATAAATGTTAAACTCCCCTCATCCTTTGCCCGGGCTTGGGACCGGCAGACTTAACAGAGTCAAGTCAGGCGGATTTAGAGGTTTTTTTCCAATTTTTTTTTTTTCGTAATAAATTTTAACCCCCCCCCCCCCCCCCCCCCCCCACCACCACCGGCAGACTTAACAGAGGCAAGTTAGTCGGATTCAGAGTTGTTGTTTTTTCCAAAATGTTTTTTTAGCAATAAATTTTAAACTCCCCTCATTCTTTGTCTGGGCTTGGGACCGGCAGGCTTAAGAGAATCAAGTCAGGCGGATTTAGAGTTTTTGTTGTGCTTTTCCCCCAAAAAAATTTAGCAATAAATTTTAAACTCCCCTCATCCTTTGCCCGGGCTTGGGACCGGCATACTTAACAGAGTCAAGTGAGGCGGATTTAGAGTTTGTTTTTTTTTTTCAAAAAGTTATTCTATTACTTCTTTGGCAGATATATTCTGATTTTCTTTTCAATTCACTGCCTTACTATAACTATATTTAATGTGAAAAAATGAGTTATCCAAAATAAATTTAAGAATTCTTTTTTCTTTTTGACAAACGGTACAAGCCGCGGAAATAAGTTGTATGATACCCACTAAAACGAAAGTGACCATTTTAGTGGGTAACATACAACTTATTTACTTACCCCCTCCCCAAAATCTAGCTGTGTCCCCTTCCAAATGTTTTCCGCCAGTAGACATAGATTTTTAAATTTTCCTGGGGGAGACCCCCCCCCCCCCCCGCCCCCGAAAAAAAATTCCTGGAGAAGGATCCCCAGCACCCCTGCCTTTCGCGCATCTGATGGCTATACCCCCCCCCCCCTGGAAACTTTTTCCTGGCTACGCGCCTGGTTGTCCTCTCTCGTTAGTGAGAGCCCGCGTTGGTGGAGGGTGAGCTTGTTCGGGGAAAGTGTTCAGGAAAACGAAATAAAATGCTGAGACAGCTTCTTTGTTTAAGCGCACTGATCTTTGTAACGTGCTCCATGCTGAGGAGCTATTTACACATGTTTTGTCCATGTATTCAAATTGATCAGTGCATGAAGGCAGCTATCACTTGCACTTTGTACAACTTTGTATTAATTGTGTCCTTGCATTTATCTTTAGTTCGCCGACTGCAGTTCCATATTGTTGATGTTTTCCTAACTTCTTTTTGGGCGTAGGCATTCTCGTTCGAGTCAAGAAGATCTTTTCTTTTTAAGAATCACCAAGAAAGTATCTCATATGTGAGAGGCTGATCCTGAACTGGCGTCGGAATCGGCGGTTGAAATGACTGTTCCTGGGGTTCAGAAATAGCTGGTATTGTAAGAGAGGACTGTGCGCAGGGGCCTAAATCCTGAGAGGGTGTGGAGGGGGAGGGTTACACCCCCACTCCCCCAAAAATATTTTGATCTTCTTTCGCAGGGCAGCGAGATTGGCAAGTTACCCGTCTACCACGGTCCGCGGCCCTAGCAACTACTGCCCTGCCAATTAATTATTTGCCACAATGTTACCCGGCATAACATAATAGAGCTGAACAGCTACGGCACGCTGGGCACCTGATATATCATGGTCTTGTACTACTTTCACCCCAGTTCATATCTCCTGCTTCCCATGCAGAAGGAGGCCAGAGTGTCCTTGTAAATTCAGCAATTCTATTTATTAGAATATATTCATTTATCTTCATGTGTTGTGTGCCCTGCCCTACTGCTATCATTTGATATGTAGGCCTACTGTTAAAAGCACTTGCAAAGGTGATATATATGCAGGGCAATATGCGCTGATCGGAGAGCAGAATGGCGATACATCCCCCCCCCCCCCCCCCCCAATATTTTTTCGGTAGTTACGGGCCCGACTGTGCAGTGGGTTTTCTTCTTCTATTTCCATTGTTTCGCCTACATTTTATTCCACTTGTGCCTCGGACATTGAAGGCTTCTGTTCAGCTGGCGCAGGTTCGGGTTCATTTGTTTCCAAACTTGTTTCAATTTCCAGAGGATAGCGCTGCTCATCTGAGGGATCTATTGTCTCTATACCAGTGCTTTCGGCAATAGGGAGGACTAATCTCATTGACCCATCTTGACCGATATTACAGATTCAATGAAAAGATTCTTCCTGTCTATGAATTCTGTAAACAACCATGTTTAAATGCAGTATAAACAATGCAGAACAGAGTCTTTGATCCATAAGAATCACTCCATTTCTGGGAAACGGTTTGAGTCAAATTTTCTCTTCACTTTTAATCAAAATATATAAAAACTACTGAAAAAAATTGCATCGTCCTGATATTCGAAAAAAAAAAATCTTTTGGGAGGAGTCGTCGCGATACTCTGAAAATAATTGTTGGGACAATTATAATTGTTGGGACGAAACGTCTCGATATTTGGGAGAATCGTTCCTGTTGTCATTTTGGGACGAAACGTCCCGGGACGAACTAGGTCTGGGATAAAACGGGATAGGCTACGGGAAGATCAACCTCGGGAAGATCCCCCTCCCTCCCCCACCCCAAAGGCCGAATCATCCCAGTTCGGCACATTTAGAGGGCCGAATCTTTCCACCTCAGAACATTTTTTTTCTGTTACAATTTGATGTTTTTTTTTATACTTTTTATTTGAAAATATATATTGGTTTTTTATTTCTTATATGTTTTATTGTGAATGCTAAATATTTGCAAATATTTCGTATGTAATTTTCGTTTTGAATTTTTTTTTTAAATGCTGGTTGTATTGCTTAAGATATGTAGATAGGCCCTATGTTTGTTACAGCCAACTTTACACGATTTTATGTCAAACACTTTGTATTGTTACAAATCTTTTCGAAGTATTTTTTTTTATGTTTTCAAAGTTTATGTTTTTTGTTTGTTGGGACTGTTGTTTGTCTTGTTGCCAGTCATGAGAGTCACTTCTTATTTTATTGGAAAGCGAGAGAAAGAGTTACTTCTCATTTTAGAGATAGAGAGAGAGAGAGGGGGGGGGTGCATCTATCTGCCCGCGACCTGGAAACGGACACCAGAAGGAAAATACACAGAGATAGACTTGGACAATGAAAACTTGTATGAAGGAAGTAATTTGTTTTTGTTGTTGAAGATTTGGTATAATGAATCCTAGTCAAAACGTCCCCAAACCAAAACGTCCCCAAATGTTTTGGTCAAAACGCCCCCAGATAGTTGGTCAAACGTCCCCAACAGTTGGTCAAAACGTCCCCAATAGTTGGTGAAAACGTCCCCTTTGTTGTTTCTTGACTGAGGCCATTGAAAAAACTTGAAAAAACTTGCGATGTTATTTTAAAACAAATTTATTGTTTTACAAAACATTAATTATAAATATCCCCGCTTAAGGGATAAGGAAGGAAGTAATTTGTTTTTGTTGTTGAAGATTTGGTATAATGAATCCTAGTCAAAACGTCCCCAAACCAAAACGTCCCCAAATGTTTTGGTCAAAACGCCCCCAGATAGTTGGTCAAACGTCCCCAACAGTTGGTCAAAACATCCCCAACAGTTGGTCAAAACGTCCCCAACAGTTGGTGAAAACGTCCCCTTTGTTGTTTCTTGACTGAGGCCATTGAAAAAACTTGCGATGTTATTTTAAAACAAATTTATTGTTTTACAAAACATTAATTATAAATATCCCCGCTTCTGTCAGGCCGATATTTATGCGTGCCTCCCCTAATTTCGCGCGTGCCTTATGAATATAGAAAACACTTATTAATACCAGAACCGGTGAAATGGAAATTTGGACCCCAGGGTTAATTCTGTCACGGATCTCCTTTCAAAAGTGTCGGGATACTGATGCAGATGCCAAAGGCAAGCACGAGCGTTGATTGGGTTGGACGCGAGTAACGATCGATGATAGGGGAGGGGTGCCCCCCCCCCCCAAAAAAAAAAAAAAAAAATTAAATCAGTTATAAATGGAAACTTACGGCGGGTTTTGGTACCCAAAAATCACTATTATATGACAATCACATGGCGCGTGGAATTGAGAATCGAAAATCGACACTATGAAACGTTTTATTAAATTATTGAGAAAAAGTTATGACAAATGGGTGTATCGATACTTTTTTCTGGCTTGTGAATTTTATGCAGCGTTATCCAGTAATATTATTATGAAAAGGTAAACTGATTTTTCCAGCTTGTAGGAAATACTAGGAATATTTAGATGAATTTTTCCTGGATGAAATTTATTGCAAAGGGACTAAAAGATACTATAATGGTTTATGTCACCGATATTGATTGGAAGTGGGAGTGGCCTGTTATTTTATTTATTCTGTCCAAATTACTTCATGAACATCGTTAAAAATGACATACATGAGTGGGTGTAGTATAATTACGTATCACGTATAAGACTATAACAGTGCAGTAATGCACATTTTTGCACAACAATAGACATCACACACCAGATATACAAAATATAACCAGGTAGGTATTATTATTACTATTATTGTTACTAAAAAGGCAGAGAAATAAAAACAAGGTATCCTAACAAACAAGTTTATAATAAAATCTTGCAAATTATGTCAGAGGGGTCCAGTAATGCCTATGGGGAAAACAGTGGTAAGACGCGAAGGGAGTATGGCGAACTGAATTTTGTGGAATAATGTATGTTTCATAAAGCAAGAACTCCATAGTGTAAAGTGTTACACGTTTTATACCAGAGAGAATGATTAATAAACATGCATTAATTTGACCAGTCCAGTTTTTAACACTATTGTTGACATGAACGAATGAAATAATTGTATTGGGATCAAAGAAGGCATAGAACAATAGACTACTATTATATGACAATCACATGGCTCTTGGAATAGCCAATCGGAATCAACACGATGAAGCGTTTAAATAAATTATTAAGAAAAAGTTGTGGCAGATAGGTGTAACGATAATTTTTTTCTTGTTTGTTTGTGGATTTTATGCAGCGTTATTTGGTAATACCTGATTTTTCCAGCTTGTAGGAATATTTAGTTGAATTTTTCCCTGGATGAAATTTATTGCAAAAGGACTAAAAAATAACATTGGTTTATGCCACCGATATTGAATGCGGGAGTGACCTGTTACTTTATCTATTCCGTCCAAATTTGTCATTTGTTAATTCAGAATAACTGTGGGATAATTATGGCATGGTGGAAACATGGTAGTTTGTATGAAAATTAGTTGCAGTGGAAGTCACCAAAGTGTTTAAAATAACAACAGCTTACGGTAACAAAAAACAGTTGATATTTTGAATTATCGCAGTTCTCAGACGACAAACGCGACAAATTTTGGGGATCCAATAAAAGTCACAGAAAATTAAAATTATACAACAGAATTCAAGTGCGTGGAGTCAGTGAGGATTGCCTTACCACGCTGGAAACCACGCACCAAGAAAGGATTGAAACAAACTTGCCTGGCTGGGACCAGTGTACATTTTAAATAAAAAAACACATGAATAAAAATATAACAACCCTTTAAGCGTTTAAAAGTGTTTGTCTGTGAGTGTGGATTTTCTTATCGTTGTGGAGGGGGGGGGGGGGGCGCCTACCATCACCCCGTCATCCGTTCCCCTGAAGGCAGACCAGATGGCCAAGGCTCAGCGTCCACTCTACCCTTATAGGCTCATGGATGACTCCCATCTTTCAATAACACATATTGGTATAATTTCTCCATTTTTATAACCGTTATGGACAATATGTGCTGGGGCTGCTCCCGAACACAGACTGTTTGGGTTTCTTTTTCTTTTTTTTTTCAAAGACAACCATTAAAGTGCGCTTTCAGTATTACCGTCCATATAAATATGCCCACGTTTCTAAGTGAAATACAGAGCAGAATCTCGTAGTTATGCACAATTCCAAGTCACCTTCCAGTTCGAGGTTATGGGGGGGGGGGGGGGACCCCAGTACCTTACTGTTCGTGCGAAGATTATTTATTGTTCCTCGCTTCCGACCCTTGTGGACCCATAAGCAAGTAAAGTTATTCGGTTTGAAGGGGATTCCAATCCCACATCGTCCCAGTGCGCTTTTGGCACCCTGAAACTTTTCATTCATTCGATAATTAATTCCAGTCTGCTGAAGTCCTGTTCATGCCCAGCCGAGAGCAGAGTATTCGTACAACTGACTTAGAATCCTAGATTTCGACCGAAAAATAGTATAAACATTGCTAAATTAAATATGAAACAACGAAAGAAGGATAAATGAGTTGAGGACGTTTTGACCAACTCTTGGGGACGTTTTGACCAATTGTTGGGGACGTTTTGACCAACTCTTGGGGACGTTTTGACCAATTGTTGGGGACGTTTTGACCCACTCTTGGGGACGTTTTGACCAACTCTTGTGGACGTTTTGACCAACTCTTGGGGACGTTTTGGCCAATTGTTGGGGACGTTTTGACCAACTCTTGGGGACGTTTTGATAAAAAAAATAGGGGCCGTTTTGGTTTGGGGACATTTTGACCAGCACCCTGGTATAATTACTCAAGTGCTTATTTGTTATGAAGCGAATCTTCTTACGAAACGTCCCGTAACTATTCATTCTACTCCGGAACATAAGACACGAACAGCTGGTATAAAAAAAACAAAACAAAACACTGAGAAGCCTCGGTCCTCCTAAACAGTGGAATGACACGGAATGACGCGGAATGACACGGAATGACTCGGAATGACACGGAATGCACACAAAATTAATAGTTTTAGCCCCCAAATGGGTTTTAAAACCTAGCTAGAACGCGGATCGTCATGATGAATGACAATTTGCATGTTTCGTTCCAACTAAACTGAAAAGTCGGCAGGTATTGACACTCCCGAGGGAGTGTGTTTCGACATTGATGCAGTTGCCAACTTGATTGGCCGAAATTTTACTGAGACTCATCATTGAATGCTAACTAATCCCATTGTTTGTTGAATGAAAACAATCGACTAAACATAGGTTGATGTTCATAAAAAAAAACGGAAAGTGTAATGCTGTTGCAGTGATTAGTCCATATCCCCTCATTACGACTAATAAAGCTTGGCTAACACCACCTTAAACTTCAAACCCTAAACTAGTTACTTCTGAGGGAGTGATATAACTGATGTTTTCACAAAATTCTTCATTTAATTTATTTATTTATTTGGGGGCTATTTGGAATTTCCGAAGGATTACCAGATACCTCATATATTACATACGGCATCCCATTTCTCAGAAGGCTTGATGGATGACTCCCGGTTTTTCAAAACTAAATAGTTGGAGCTTTCTCGACTCCTTTTTTGTAACCGCTATGGTCAATATACCGGGGGCGCTAGCGAATCAGACGCATCAGGAGCCGGACAATCGGGTGACGACATGTGAGCTCGTCTAACCTATACCACCTGCACGTGAAAACTGATACACGAGCTTGGGAGACGACTAACATAAGCTATCAGTTTTCTGTCGAAACCCTCCCTTACATAGCTACCTATATCTATTTGCATATCTTTGTTATTCTGTTGTCTATTGTATTTTATGTTGCTTATTCTTTCATCGTTTCTTGTGAAATGAATACAGTTACCCCCACCTCTTTCTCTCTCCCTCTTGGAGTTTTGATGGCACTCCAAAGGTGAACTGCAGGGAAACAATAACGGCGTGGATACCTCTTCAGATCTCATTTGAGGCAATAGGTAAGGTAGGTCTGTGTAATCCAAGCAAAACAAAATAAGATTAACCGGATCGCAAGGGATGCTATTTTTTCATAAGGGTCCGAAATGGCAATGCATTGTAAAATACCTTTGGCGGGTTTTCTTCTTGTCACCACATAGTCACAACTTCACCTATCGTCGATTCTTTGAACAATCTCTCAGGAAGTTTTCAAAAAATTAATGCCAGGAATCGTTTTGCTCAGCATGGAAGAAGTATCAATACCCGTCTAGTCGTTACCCGCATTGTGGTCCTACTAACTACCGTCCCAAACCGTCCAAAGCCGACCAAAACTGTCCAAAAGGGCTAATTACCGACTAAAATACTGACCAAAAGTAAAAAATACCAACCAAAAAATTAAATGAGTACCGACCAAAAATATAAGATTTTTTAGGATCTTGGAAGGTTTTTATCAGTGATTTGTGGGTGATTAAAATTTTAATAAAAATAGAGGTAGCAACCGACCTCCAGCTGGAGAGAATTTTCAGGGAATCGCAGGGGATAAGGTGAGTCGGTGTTGTCTCTGTAAAACGGGGTTATTGTGGTATCATATCACCAGATAATAATCGGGGGGGGGGGGGGGGTGGCGTTGATGAAACTCAGCTTGAGTAAAAATCGGGGTGGGCTTTTTGGGTGGTTTGAAATTCACTGTGAGAGTATAGGCGCTCATGCATTTATTTGTTGGCAAAATGAAAATGAATGCACGGTATAGATTATGGGTTTGAAAACTTACTCTGTGTGTGTGGGGGGGGGGGGGGGGGAGCGACACAAGGCGCAAACATGCCACCCAGCCAAAATAAAGCACCAGTATGTATATACCGGTAATGAACAAATACACAGGAACCTCAGTTCTGTAAAAAGACAGACAAATCCTACAGTGAATTCATTTTACTCACAATTAAACATATGTACGCACCCCCCCCCCCCCCCCCCCCCGACACAGAGAGTTTCCAAACCTACACACAAAAACCGTACATTCATTTTACCCACAAATAAATGCATGATCGACCGCTCTCACAGTAAATTTCAAACCACCAAAAAAATACACCCCATTTTTTACTCAAAGCACGTTTCACACCCCCCCTCCCGGTTATTACTTGTTGATATGACACCACAGTAACCCCATTTTACGGAGACAAAACCCCGACTTATGAATAATGCCTGAAACTTTTCATTCATTCGATAATTAATTCCAGTCTGCTGAAGTCCTATTCATGCCCAGCCGAGAGCAGAGTGTTCGTATAACTGACTTAGAATCCTAGATTTCGACCGAAAAATAGTATAAACATTGCTAAATTAAATATGAAACAACGAAAGAAGGATAAATGAGTTGAGGACGTTTTGACCAACTCTTGGGGACGTTTTGACCAATTGTTGGGGACGTTTTGACCAACTCTTGGGGACGTTTTGACCAATTGTTGGGGACGTTTTGACCAACTCTTGGGGACGTTTTGACCAACTCTTGGGGACGTTTTGACCAATTGTTGTGGACGTTTTGACCAACTCTTGGGGACGTTTTGACCAATTGTTGGGGACGTTTTGACCAACTCTTGGGGACGTTTTGATAAAAAGAAAAATAGGGGCCGTTTTGGTTTGGGGATATTTTGACCGGCACCCTGGTATAATTAATCAAGTGCTTATTTGTTATGAAGCGAATTTTCTTATGAAACGTCCCGTAACTATTCATTCTACTCCGGAACATAAGACACGAACAGCTGGTATAAAAAAAAAAAAAACACTGAGAAGCCTCGGTCCTCCTAACCACTGGAATGACACGGAATGACGCGGAATGACACGGAATGACTCGGAATGACACGGAATGCACACACAATTAATAGCTTTAGCCCCCAAATGAGTTTTAAAACCTAGCTAGAACGCGGATCGTCATGATGAATGACAATTTGCATGTTTCGTTCCAACTAAACTGAAAAGTCGGCAGGTATTGACACTCCCGAGGGAGTGTGTTTCGACATTGATGCAGTTGCCAACTTGATTGGCCGAAATTTTACTGAGACTCATCATTGAATGCTAACTAATCCCATTGTTTGTTGAATGAAAACAATCGACTAAACATAGGTTGATGTTCATAAAAAAAAAACGGAAAGTGTAATGCTGTTGCAGTGATTAGTCCATATCCCCTCATTACGACCAATAAAGCTTGGCTAACACCACCTTAAACTTCAAACCCTAAACTAGTTACTTCTGAGGGGGTGATATAACTGATGTTTTCACAAAATTCTTCATTTAATTTATTTATTTATTTGGGGGCTATTTGGAATTTCCGAAGGATTACCAGATACCTCATATATTACATACGGCATCCCATTTCTCAGAAGGCTTGATGGATGACTCCCGGTTTTTCAAAACTAAATAGTTGGAGCTTTCTCGACTCCTTTTTTGTAACCGCTATGGTCAATATACCGGGGGCGCTAGCGAATCAGACGCATCAGGAGCCGGACAATCGGGTGACGACATGTGAGCTCGTCTAACCTATACCACCTGCACGTGAAAACTGATACACGAGCTTGGGAGACGACTAACATAAGCTATCAGTTTTCTGTCGAAACCCTCCCTTACATAGCTACCTATATCTATTTGCATATCTTTGTTATTCTGTTGTCTATTGTATTTTATGTTGCTTATTCTTTCATCGTTTCTTGTGAAATGAATACAGTTACCCCCACCTCTTTCTCTCTCCCTCTTGGAGTTTTGATGGCACTCCAAAGGTGAACTGCAGGGAAACAATAACGGCGTGGATACCTCTTCAGATCTCATTTGAGGCAATAGGTAAGGTAGGTCTGTGTAATCCAAGCAAAACAAAATAAGATTAACCGGATCGCAAGGGATGCTATTTTTTCATAAGGGTCCGAAATGGCAATGCATTGTAAAATACCTTTGGCGGGTTTTCTTCTTGTCACCACATAGTCACAACTTCACCTATCGTCGATTCTTTGAACAATCTCTCAGGAAGTTTTCAAAAAATTAATGCCAGGAATCGTTTTGCTCAGCATGGAAGAAGTATCAATACCCGTCTAGTCGTTACCCGCATTGTGGTCCTACTAACTACCGTCCCAAACCGTCCAAAGCCGACCAAAACTGTCCAAAAGGGCTAATTACCGACTAAAATACTGACCAAAAGTAAAAAATACCAACCAAAAAATTAAATGAGTACCGACCAAAAATATAAGATTTTTTAGGATCTTGGAAGGTTTTTATCAGTGATTTGTGGGTGATTAAAATTTTAATAAAAATAGAGGTAGCAACCGACCTCCAGCTGGAGAGAATTTTCAGGGAGTCGCAGGGGATAAGGTGAGTCGGTGTTGTCTCTGTAAAACGGGGTTATTGTGGTATCATATCACCAGATAATAATCGGGGGGGGGGGGGGGTGGCGTTGATGAAACTCAGCTTGAGTAAAAATCGGGGTGGGCTTTTTGGGTGGTTTGAAATTCACTGTGAGAGTATAGGCGCTCATGCATTTATTTGTTGGCAAAATGAAAATAAATGCACGGTATAGATTATGGGTTTGAAAACTTACTCTGTGTGTGTGTGTGGGGGGGGGGGGGGGGGAGCGACACAAGGCGCAAACATGCCACCCAGCCAAAATAAAGCACCAGTATGTATATACCGGTAATGAACAAATACACAGGAACCTCAGTTCTGTAAAAAGACAGACAAATCCTACAGTGAATTCATTTTACTCACAATTAAACATATGTACGCACCCCCCCCCCCCCGACACAGAGAGTTTCCAAACCTACACACAAAAACCGTACATTCATTTTACCCACAAATAAATGCATGATCGACCGCTCTCACAGTAAATTTCAAACCACCAAAAAAATACACCCCATTTTTTACTCAAAGCACGTTTCACACCCCCCCTCCCGGTTATTACTTGTTGATATGACACCACAGTAACCCCATTTTACGGAGACAAAACCCCGACTTATGAATAATGCCTGAAACTTTTCATTCATTCGATAATTAATTCCAGTCTGCTGAATGAAGTCCTATTCATGCCCAGCCGAGAGCAGAGTGTTCGTATAACTGACTTAGAATCCTAGATTTCGACCGAAAAATAGTATAAACATTGCTAAATTAAATATGAAACAACGAAAGAAGGATAAATGAGTTGAGGACGTTTTGACCAACTCTTGGGGACGTTTTGACCAATTGTTGGGGACGTTTTGACCAACTCTTGGGGACGTTTTGACCAATTGTTGGGGACGTTTTGACCAACTCTTGGGGACGTTTTGACCAACTCTTGGGGACGTTTTGACCAATTGTTGTGGACGTTTTGACCAACTCTTGGGGACGTTTTGACCAATTGTTGGGGACGTTTTGACCAACTCTTGGGGACGTTTTGATAAAAAGAAAAATAGGGGCCGTTTTGGTTTGGGGATATTTTGACCGGCACCCTGGTATAATTAATCAAGTGCTTATTTGTTATGAAGCGAATTTTCTTATGAAACGTCCCGTAACTATTCATTCTACTCCGGAACATAAGACACGAACAGCTGGTATAAAAAAAAAAAAAACACTGAGAAGCCTCGGTCCTCCTAACCACTGGAATGACACGGAATGACGCGGAATGACACGGAATGACTCGGAATGACACGGAATGCACACACAATTAATAGTTTTAGCCCCCAAATGAGTTTTAAAACCTAGCTAGAACGCGGATCGTCATGATGAATGACAATTTGCATGTTTCGTTCCAACTAAACTGAAAAGTCGGCAGGTATTGACACTCCCGAGGGAGTGTGTTTCGACATTGATGCAGTTGCCAACTTGATTGGCCGAAATTTTACTGAGACTCATCATTGAATGCTAACTAATCCCATTGTTTGTTGAATGAAAACAATCGACTAAACATAGGTTGATGTTCATAAAAAAAAAACGGAAAGTGTAATGCTGTTGCAGTGATTAGTCCATATCCCCTCATTACGACCAATAAAGCTTGGCTAACACCACCTTAAACTTCAAACCCTAAACTAGTTACTTCTGAGGGAGTGATATAACTGATGTTTTCACAAAATTCTTCATTTAATTTATTTATTTATTTGGGGGCTATTTGGAATTTCCGAAGGATTACCAGATACCTCATATATTACATACGGCATCCCATTTCTCAGAAAGTTTGATGGATGACTCCCGGTTTTTCAAAACTAAATAGTTGGAGCTTTCTCGACTCCTTTTTTGTAACCGCTATGGTCAATATACCGGGGGCGCTACCGAATCAGACGCATCAGGAGCCGGACAATCGGGTGACGACATGTGAGCTCGTCTAACCTATACCACCTGCACGTGAAAACTGATAAACGAGCTTGGGAGACGACTAACATAAGCTATCAGTTTTCTGTCGAAACCCTCCCTTACATAGCTACCTATATCTATTTGCATATCTTTGTTATTCTGTTGTCTATTGTATTTTATGTTGCTTATTCTTTCATCGTTTCTTGTGAAATGAATTCAGTTACTCCCACCTCTTTCTCTCTCCCTCTTGGAGTTTTGATGGCACTCCAAAGGTGAACTGCAGGGAAACAATAATGGCGTGGATACCTCTTCAGATCTCATTTGAGGCAATAGGTAAGGTAGGTCTGTGTAATCCAAGCAAAACAAAATAAGATTAACCGGATCGCAAGGGATGCTATTTTTTCATAAGGGTCCGAAATGGCTAATTACCGACTAAAATACTGACCAAAAGTAAAAAATACCAACCAAAAAATTAAATGAGTACCGACCAAAAATATAAGATTTTTTAGGATCTTGGAAGGTTTTTATAAGTGATTTGTGGGTGATTAAAATTTTAATAAAAATAGAGGTAGCAACCGACCTCCAGCTGGAGAGAATTTTCAGGGAATCGCAGGGGATAAGGTGAGTCGGTGTTGTCTCTGTAAAACGGGGTTATTGTGGTATCATATCACCAGATAATAATCTAATCGGGGGGGGGGGGGGGGTTGATGAAACTCAGCTTGAGTAAAAATCGGGGTGGGTTTTTTGGGTGGTTTGAAATTCACTGTGAGAGTATAGGCGCTCATGCATTTATTTGTTGGCAAAATGAAAATGAATGCACGGTATAGATTATGGGTTTGAAAACTTACTCTCTGTGTGTGTGTGTGGGGGGGGGGGGGGGGGGCGACACAAGGCGCAAACATGCCACCCAGCCAAAATAAAGCACCAGTATGTATATACCGGTAATGAACAAATACACAGGAACCTCAGTTCTGTAAAAAGACAGACAAATCCTACAGTTAATTCATTTTACTCACAATTAAACATATGTACGCACCCCCCCCCCCCCCCCCCCCGACACAGAGAGTTTCCAAACCTATACACAAAAACCGTACATTCATTTTACCCACAAATAAATGCATGATCGACCGCTCTCACAGTAAATTTCAAACCACCAAAAAAAACCACCCCATATTTTACTCAAAGCACGTTTCACCCCCCCCCCCCTCCCGATTATTACTTGTTGATATGACACCACAGTAACCCCATTTTACGGAGACAAAATCCCGACTTATGAATAATGCCTCACCTTATCCCCAACGATACCCCCCTTCCATGAAATTTCTCTCGAGCTGGAGGCCCACCGCTACTCCTATTTTTAATCACCCAAAGATCACTGACTAAAACCTCCGAGATTCTAAAAAAATCTTTTTTTGATCGGTACTCATTTATTTTTTTGGTCGGTATTTACTGGCTTTTGGTCGATAATTAGCACTTTTGGACGGATTTGGACTGTTTTGGTCGGTAATTAGTAGAACCGCCGTATTCTCATTCCGTTTGGTTACAGATCTGTCATTCCGGTGTTTTCAAACTGTCCCTCGTCAAGTTGCAAAATTATATTTTGTTACCACGGGTTATAGTTTTTCAATGTTAGAATGTGCTGATGATTAAATTAATTAAATAAAATTTGCTGGTCAATAAGAAATAGATGTCATTCCGTGTCATTCCGCGTCATTCCGTGTCATTCCACGCCATTGGGGTGTTAAGGAGGACCCAGAAGCCTAACATTTGTGATTGTGTTTTTTCCCGTGATTTTGTTATTTGATAACCATCAACAGAATGGGATATCCAACGATTTGACATGTCACAGGTGTCACATGTTTCTTGACCTCATATTCGAAGATATTCTTTCCACCTGTCACAAGAGACAGATCGCCAGTGCGTAGGAAGAAACTCACAGGTGCATGCCATGCCATGATTGCAAAAGTCAAAGGGACATTGCACGCAAACCGTAAGCGGCTGCATGTTAGCCTACAGCAGCACTGCCACTGGCCAGTGGCATACCACTACCAATCTGAGAGACGGCCACCATTTTGCTCGCCGACCACACCTGTTCTTTGGCGCGTTGTGACATGTAATCAGGCCTTTAGATTACCCCAATTTTACACGGTTTACAGGTGTGCCCACTGCCCAAATTAAAAAAAGAAGATAAATCCTCTGTGCCTCTTCTACATTTGAGATTAAGGGACTATAGTATAAGTAATACTAATGGAATTTTGTTTATTTTGAAAATTCTCACTTCTGATATTCCTTAAGGGCCTACATAAGTAATGGAATTTTGTTTATTTGGAAATTCTCACCTCTTAAATTCAAATTAAATATACAAATTATACATCAAAATGAAGGTTGGGATGTATAGAACACGAAACGCATATGTAATTAACTCATAGAGTCGACTGTAGGCACCACTGGTTCCTGGAAGTCTGCTACCGTATTCGCATCAGAACTGATAATAAAATAATATTTCATCAGAACAACTTGTGGCCAAATGTGCTTCATATATCCAAGAACAAAGCTAGACATTCAAAACACTTTCGAATACAGCAAGAGGACTGCATTTGGGAAAAGAACAACACTGTCTGCATTTTTTATTGGAGATGGTTTGAATTGGTTTCCATGCTAGACCGACATGCGCAAGTCACTTGATACCACAAATTTCCATCAAAAAACAAAATCGAAATTCTCAGAAATTTCAACAGGTATCATGATACCTTGCGTTGAATATGGCAACTGTGCAATCTCTATCTAAAAACAGTATACTGTATTCATACGTAAACAAAAGCAAAGGCTTTGGAATTTACCCCATGCAGCTCTGTCGCCATGTTTTGAAGAATTTTGATCCCCTAGCTTTTGTTCTTTGATATGTAAAGCACATTTGGCCACGAGTTGTTTTCATGAAATATTATTAAATTATCAGTTCTGGTGCGAATACGGTAGCAGACTTCCAGGAAACAGTGGTGTCAATAGTCGACTTTATGAGTTGATTACATGTGTGTCATGTTCTATACATCTCAATCTTCATTTTGATGTATATTTTGTGTATATTTAATTTTAATTGAAGGAACATCAGAGGTGAGAATTTTCAAAATAAACTAAATTTCATTACTTATATACTAGTAGGCCCTTAAGGCTATATTTTGAAAATTCTCACCTCTGATTTTCCTTCAATTCAAATGAAATATACACAAAATATACATCAAAATCAAGATTGAGATGTTTAGAACACGAAACACATGTGTAATCAACTCATAGAATTGACTGTAGGCACCACTGGTTCCTGGAAGTCTACAGCCGTATTTGTACCAGAACTGATAATTTAATAATATTTCACGAAAACAACTCGTGACCAAATGTGCTTTACATATCCAAGAACAAAGCTAGGGGATCAAAATTCTTCAAAACACGGCGACAGAGCTGCATGGGGGTAAATTCCAAAGCCTTTGCTTTTGTTTACGTATGAATATACTTTCGATTTCTGATCGACGTTATCGGACGGAAAAAGCATGTAAAAACAACACCGTCCAAAATCAAATAATGAAAAAGATCGCCTTCATACAGTATACTGTTATTAGATAGAGATTACACAGTTGCCATATTCAATGCAAGGTGTCATGACACCTGTTGAAATTTCTTAGAATTACGATTTTGTTTTTCTATGGAAATTCATGGTATCGTGTGATTTGCGCATGTCTATCGAGCATGGAAACCATCTTCAATAAAAAATGCAGACAGTGTTGTCCTTTTCCAAAATGCAGTCCTATCGCTGCACTCTTAAGCATTTTGAATGCCTAGCTTTGTTTTTGAATATCTGAAGCTCATTCGGCCACGAGTTGTTCTTGCGAAATGTTATTTTATTATCAGTTCTGGTACGAATACAAGCACAGACATCAAGGAACCAGTGGTGCCTGCTGTCAACTCTATGAGTTGATTACATATGTGTTTTGTGTTCTATACATCCCAACCTTCATTTTGATGTATAATTTGTGTATATTTAATCTGAATTTAAGGAATATGAGAGGTGAGAATTTCAAAATAAACAAAATTCCATTACTTATATAGCCCCTTAAGGTCTATAGGAACCGGTAAATTTCCCCAAATGGTCAAAAACAAGAGTTCTAAAAAAAGTAAATTAAACTATTTTCGTACAAACTGACAAGCAATGATACTGCTTTGATCTAAAGAATAATTTGTTTGCTGAAGTTTTAAACTAAAAAGTAATTTTATTGTTGAAAATCAACTTTTAAAATGTAGATCGCACTAACAATAGAACGGAAAATTCACACACGGTACTCTTAAATTAATGAAACCAAAATTAATCCAAAACATATATCTACAGCACTTTACCAAGAAATGAACTCGGAGGTGATTTTAAAATTAATCAAAACATGTTTTTAATGTCCATTCCAAAATATTTTTCCAGTAATGACACCTTAAGGAACAAATGGCACATGCAAGATGTACATAACACATTGGCTGATGTATTTGGTACAGATATGCATGAATGTTTGTTGACACTGATTGTTAAATCTAAACATCTCACACTGACAGAGTTGTACAATGTTGAACCTTATGAAATGGCAATACATGATACAGCTGACTGGTCAAGAATAAATTCACTAATTATTTTGTCTCCAACACTAGATGGACAATAATTGGGGACTCCACAATAATTGTTCAGTTGATGGTAAACAGAACTAATGAAAAGTGTAAAGCTCAGTGAATCCTAAGCATGCATTTTTAAGGTTACACATCTTAATACTGATGCCCAAAAAATCTTTCAGAGTGGAGATTAAAAATGTGTTTTAAATAATTCAAAAAGCACCTCAAAGTTCATTTGTCGGTAAAGTGCTGTAGATACATGATTCAGATTAATTTTGGTTCAGTATTTTAAGTGTTGCAAATGTGAATTTTTAGTTCTGTTGTTAGTGCAATATGCAATTTAAAAGTTGATTTTCAACAATAAAATCACTTTTTAGTTTGAAATTTCAGCACTCCAAATATTCTTTAGATCAAAACAGTACCATTGCCTGTCATTGCTTGTATGAAAAATTATCGTGTTTTGGAACCATTTGTTTTTGTCTATTTTGGGAAAATTTGCCAGTTCCTATAGACCTTAAATTGTAATTAAATATACACAAAATGTACATCAAAATGAAGATTGAGATGTATAGAACACGAAACACATGTGTAATCAACTCATAGAGTCGACTGTAGGTACCACTGGTTCCTGGAAGTGTGCTACCGTATTCGTACCAGAACCGATAATTTAATAATATTTCACGAGAACAATTTGTGGCCAAATGTGTTTTACATATCCAAGAACAAAGCTACGGTATCAAAATTCTTCAAAACACAGCAAGAGACCTGCATGGGGGTAAATTCCAAACTCTTCACTTTTGTTTACATGTGAATTTACTTTCGATTTCCGGTCGACGTCATCAGACGGAAAAAGCGTTTATATACAACGCCGTCTAAAATAAAATAATGAGAAAGATCGCCTTAATACAGTATACTGTTATTAGATAGAGACTTCAGTTGCCATATTCAAGGCAAGGTATCATGATACCTGTTGAAATTTCTGAGAATTACGATTTTGTTTTTCGATGGAAATTTGTGTGGTATCTACCCGATCTTTACGAAATTTGTTTGGTACCTCTTTGTTATTACTGTGGGATGAGAACGAGGTGCGGTCCGAAGTTCAAGATATCAATTTAAAGTCATTGTTTTGTGTTGAAACGATTTTTTGACTAATCGACGATGACAGAATTGGTACTAAACAAATCTATTAATCAATTAGTGAATCACTCGTCAATTAGTCACCTGAGTATATTCTCTAAAGTTTTCAAGTTTCCACTTTGTTTTCCTTTAAGAAAATGCTGTCGATTAGAGGAGCGCTATCACACTCTCACTTCGCTCATCTAAATTGGAAACAAGAAACTCTCTTTTTCACGCTTCTCTAATTTTCAAGAATATAGATTAAATTACAGGGCAAAAATTTGAGATTTGAGTACACTCGCTAAAGCACACAATTGAGGTGTGAACAGTATACCTGCAAACTGTTGTCATTTTAATTAACGCTGACAGTGAAAGTACAGTTACAGAACTTAACAGAAGTTAATGTTTTTTGAACATGTTCTTATTTTGGGTAACTGTTGAGGTAATGAGATTGGTCAGAAAACAAAACGGTCAACTAATAGTATTTACTACAGAATGAAGTTTGACGTTTTACAACTCGCATAACATAGTGCACATACTGACCAAACAAATCACACCACTTGGTCACATGATGTATTTAATATTCAGTGAGGCTATTGTTTATAGTCCGTCTAGCTTTTCATTGGGGGTTGATAAAGTTATGCAGGTCATGGGACAATTGCGTCATCAGAGAACTCTTCTTCAGTGTCCTGTTTGTTGTTTTCAATGTTTTTTTGCTCAATAAAAAAGTGCAGAAATTTCTTATTAGACCACAATATACAAGGAAATTTTCGGGGAAAGTTCGATTTTGCTAAATAATATTTGACAGAACCGAATTCTCTGGGCCCTCTCCTCAATTCCCATTAGGAAATAGGAACACCAAAGATTTATTATTAGACCAATTTATTTTTTGCGACATCGGTTGTTTGGACGTAAAGACATTGAGTTCCGAAATGTCGCACAGTTAGAGTTAGACCCATTAATTGTATTATAATGTGGAAGCCCCTCCAGCCAATGAATTTAGTTAAAACAGCAGTTTTGTGGACTTTATTGTTTCCTTACAGTGACCGGATTTCGATGAAATTTGGGTAGTAGATCACTTTCATCAATTGTGGGTCCAAGTTCGAATATGGGCATTTTCAGCGCATATTGAATTAGGTTGCTGAAATTTAATTGGCTGACGGTTTCCAGACTCGAACTTTCCTTAAAATCAACCGATTTCGATGAAATTTCAGATATGGATTACTTTTATCAGTACTCTTGAGTGCCTAATAATCATACATGTATGACTATTCGTTTTCGAACAAAATTCCCGCCTGTATGATCCTTATTTGACCCTGTATGATTATTAACTTTCAGCAATCGAATGTGCAGAGCGACTGCTTATCTCAAGAAGTTCACCAAAATAAACTAGTAAGGTACATGTACAAGCAAACACAGGATGCAATGGAAATGTTAATGGGTAGAGAGCTGGAAGCATATATTTTGGCTTTATTCTGAAGTACTTCTGCCATAACTTTAAGACCTAGTACCCAGTGGATGTGCTTCATACCATCACTGAAACAGAATTAATTAGTCTATAAGGTTTTGCCTTGTTGCAATTTATGGGAGAGTGGCTATAGGCACTCTCCCATAAGTTGCAACAAGTCAAATCCATGTGAAAATTATGATAACCGAAAGTAATTTAGCCCTTCACCACTTCAAGAGCATCAGACATCTGAAAACGGTTCAGAGCATAGCGGTTGGGTCACATCTTGGAATTTTCCACCCTATACTATTATTCGACCCTGTACTATTATTAATTTTCCGGAAATTTTCCACCATGTACTATTTTTTTGCCCTGTACTATTATTAGGCACTCAAGAGTACCTAGGTCAAGTTCGAATGTGGGAAATTTTGTACCGAAAATCTGTCCGTCTGCCCCATGCATCAATGCACCTCGGACTAAAAGCCATATTTATGAACCGATCTTCACAAAACTTCTTGAGTATCTTTGTTATCATTGTGAGACCAGAATATGTGTTTTGGTCCAAAATTCAAGATGGCCGTCAGTAGCCATTTTGTTCCAAAATTGGGTGTAATCAGCTTTTTGTACAGAACTTCTATATGAAAGTTCGGATTTGAATAAATTTTTGTATGAATGTTTAATAACATGCAATACATCTCATATAATACAGGTTTTGTTCTCGTGCAAAAATTATGCAAATTAGGGAAATGATTTATTCAGTGCTACTACTAATACACAGTAAGTGCACACCTTCCGTGTTTTTCGTTTCCAGATTCTAACTTTCCTTACAGTCAGTCGATTTCGATGAAATTTGGGTAGTAGTTCACTTTCATCAGTTGTGGGTCCAAGTTCGAACATGGGCATTTTCCGCGCATATTTAATTAGGTTGTTTAAATGTGATTGGCTGATAGTTTCCAGATAATTTTCCTTAGAGTCAACCGATTTCAATGAAATTTCATATATGGATTACTTTTATCAATACCTAGGTCAAGTTCGAATGTGGGAAATTTTGTACCAAAAATCTGTCCATCTGCCTGTCCGTCTGCCAATGCATCAATGCACCTCGGACTAAAAGCCGTATTTATGAACCGATCTTCACGATACTTCTTGTACATCTTTATCATTGTGAGTCAGAATATGTCTTCATCATTACTTTTGCAACTCTACAAAGTCATACTCTCCCAGTACCATATACAGACCACCATATTATCTGGACATCACTTCCAAGGTTTCATTAACTTTCAATCCCAAGCTTTACAGGTTGGTTAACACTTTTCACATCAGTTTAATGTAATATGTCTTATCATACAGTCTTAATTTTTAGTGATTCTCAGTTATACTCCACATCACTCTACTTGCTTTGACAGTGACCTCCGTGAAAATAAATCTGATAACCACTGTCTGAAGCACTGTCTGTTCTGTCTCTTCCAAATAACTTCCACTTGCAACTCAGCTATATTCCACTGGATGCATTAATTCCCCTTGAAACTGCTGCCCAGCGGGAGACATGAATTCACTGAATTTGCTTGTTTAGTTAAATAGCAAAAATCCAAATGGCATTAATCGTTTCAACACTAATTTTGTAACCGAAATTAGTGCAATCAGTTTTTTGTATAGAACTTCTACATGTATGAAAGTTATAATTTGAATAAATTTTTGTATGAATGTTTAGTAACATGGAATACATCACATGTAATATGGGTTTTTTCTCGTGCAGAAATTATGCAAATTAGATGAACTTTGATTTATTCAGTGCTCCTTATATACAGTAAGTGCACATGTCAATATGGCTCAGGCTTGGGGCTGTATTTATGAACCGATCTTCACAAAACTTCTTGGGTACCTTTGTTCTCACCTCAGCGTGTGTTTTTGGGTGCGGTTCAAAATTCAAGATGGCTGCTGGTGGCCATTTTGTTTCGAAATTAGGTACAATCTGTTTTTTATACAGAACTTCTATATGAAGGTTCTGATTTGAATAAATTTTTGAATGAATGTTTAGTAGCATGGAATACATCAGGCCCAAAAAATCAATGTTGTGGTTTGGGTTACATGCCAGGAAAAAATAGGATTGGTAGGTAGGCTTCTTTTTTTTTTCCTCCACTTTGAGATGAGATGGGTGAAACTCAACATACCCAATATGAGAAAAGCAGAACAATGGGTATTATTCTGCTTAACAAGTCAGCTAGTTATAGAAACAGTCATTGACACTTTCATTTTTGCTCACCTTGACAAAGTCAAACTGAGCTAATCTAATTAATCGCTCTCCGTCCATTGTCCGTCGTCATCATCGGTCAACACCATGTTTTGTTCTTCTCCAAAACTACTGGGCCAACTAACTGAAAGTTTGTGTGAGTGATGGTCTCGAAGGGGCATTGCATTTTTGTTCAACTCAACTTGCCCAGCCAAATAGGGAGGGGATAGTGGAAAATGCTCCAAAATATTTTAAAACTTCTCATGAACCAGTGTAGGTACAGTGACTTGATATCTTTTATGGACCTTCCATTTGAGGTGTATAATCAAGTTTGTTCAAACGTAGTTTGTGAAGCAATATTTGGCTTTGTAATGGGAGGGGTAAGATTTTTGGCTCTACCCCAAATTTCTATTTTCTGAACCGATAGTCCGATTTGAACCAAATTTGATATGTGGTATATTTTTATACTTAGCATTGACCCCAACTTAGCTGGTGCTAACTTTTATATTCTAGGGCCAAACACAAACTTCCCCCCCCCCCCCCTCCCAATCCCCAAAATTTGCATCAAAAATTAGATGTCCTATGTGGTCCTCCATACTTTTATCCACTGCGGATGCGCAGTGTCAAGGAAGTCCGAAGTTGGAGCAAAATCCTCATTTTTTGTTTGGCCCTTCAATCAGTAACATCACACTGATATCTGTGCTTAAAATCTCAGTTTAAATGATGCCAGACACATAATCATGAGAGAAATGGTGGATCTAAGGATGAAATAAAAGGATGAGAGGAAGGAACAGTGGAAGGATGTGTTCAGGGCTGTAACTTATAATTTTTATAAAAAATTATTTCATGTTCCCTAATTTTGGGACATGGGCCTGATATTTTCATTCTTGCTATGAAATTTCCATTGTTTGTTCAGTGTTTCCTCTCTCCCTTTCCTTAATACCCCCCTTGCTATTCTCCCATGCTTTTGGCATAATTTTTGTAATTATTTTACAGTGAAATTTCTTGGGAGTTTTGGCTTGGTAACAGAATGATTATTCTGTTTTTCCTCACCCTAGGGTGGTTAGGCGTTTCAGTCCTGCATCTACCATCTGATGTACTGCAGTTTCTTCTCAGGAAGCCTCTGTTTTACATCGGATAGTGGTAAAATTGGTCACTGATTTCGGGCCATATTTTCAGTGCCTGGAGCCTTGTTTCCAGTTTTATTCACTTTTGTTTGCATTGACAACGGCTAATTCAGACAGTGATTCCTTGTCATCTATTAAGTTCTGCTCATAGCCAGATACATAATATTGTCTGTAAGTGTAACATTAATTTTTAGACATGATTTAAAATTTTTGTCCACACTTAGGCTTTTTGGGGATCCATTTGGGCTCATCGTTCCCATTGGGAACTTGGGCTCAACTCGAAAATTTTTTCTTTTGAATTATTTTTCGAAATGTTTGTAATGGATTATATTATTATCATGTATCTTGTTTTCAAGGGTTAGTGCGAGTACATTGACTCTTTAACTTTTTCAATGAAAGAAGTTTGTTCAAATTTTAATTCGAGGAAGTCTTTCTCTGATTCTCATGCTCATTGTATTATTTGTAGTCAGTGTACTCGCACTAATTCTTGCTCTGTGTCTGCCAATTGGAATGACAACTGTTGAAGACGTGTGTCCAGTATATTGTTAGTGGTGAGAGGTCCATGCCGGTCCTCTCTCCACAGGGTCACTCTAGTTTTTTAGTCTCTTTTTCAGAGGAACAAGAACAGGGTGATGTTTCCGTGATGTCTTCACGAAGTGTGCCTCCGTCGTCGCAGACAAATGAAGAGCTAGCGGCTAAAGTGCTCAAGGAAATTCGGCAAATGCCTAAGAGGTCCCACGTAGGATCGACGACATTATTGCCCGCTAGCTCGCCCGGTGAAGCAATCATTCACAAAATGGTTGTGACGCCGGGTTCGTCCGTTGTGGTCCAGGAAAGGAGATCGGGTGTTGCGAGCACTATAAACATGGACACATCCGGCGACGACGGATCCGAGGATGGAAAGGAGGAAGCCAATCAGTTCGGTATCTAGCTTGTCCAGGTCTGCCTGGACCGTGAACGAGAGAGGCCCCTCTCTCTTATAACAACATCTCGGACCAGATGTTGTTGTACGTAATGTTCGTCAGTCAGAGCATACGTCCCCTCCTTGGATGCTCCGTCATATAGACAGTCCGGCGCGACTAGTCTATTGGCTTCCTCATCCTCACGGCAGCACACATGACCGCAACTTGGCTGCGTGACTTCTGATATACAGCCTGCGTCACCGACCAGGGATTCCACGTCGATCAGGTCTCGCCATCCGGTAGCCAAGGACACAAGGCCTTACCATTCGGGACGTTTGCATAAAAGAAGTATGCAGGAATCAATGTCCCAGGAGCTCCCAGCGGCTAAATCACGTAAGACCGCGGCTCCACAGGCCTCCGTGACGGACTTGCTATCACAGATAGCTCAACTCATTGCAGCATCCCAGCAGCCATCAGAAACTTCTTCGGAACAGGAACTGTCTGAGGAAGCTGGGTCAGTTCGCTCCCCTGCAGAGTCAGAAAGGGACGACCGAGAATCTCGTGGTTCAGTCGGATGGCGAAAGGGATCAGCAGAGCTGGAATTTTCCCTTTTCGAACAACATAAGGTGGCCGTAGATTTCATCTGGCAACACCTTCCAGAAATTGTTCCTCCGGACCAAAATGCTGCATTACTGGATAAGAGACTGATAGCGTCACTGGACACAGACTTTTTCGGCCGGAATAGGGACACTGTCCCTGAGTTTCCGACCCAGTCCAGAAATGTCACACGGACATTTGAACTTTTGAATGATGCTATTTTCAAGCTAGCCTCTAAGACTGGCAAGTCTGGTATCTTATCGCCTAGCGCTATACAGCTGCCTTTCATCAATTCAAGAAATAGATTTGAAGCGGCAGAACATGGCGTGCCGAGAGTTCCTCTGCATTTGGACAACCAGGCAGAAGACTTGAAGTTGTCATTGCCGGCGTCCATGTCTATTAACTACAGTATACTGGAGACGTCAATCTCGTCTAATAGAATTAATTTATTCGCATTATCTTACGCAGATCACCTTACCAGAGCATTATCATTACGTCTCGAAGGGAAAGAATTCCAGGATGTTCAAACTTCCTTAAGAGTTCTTTCGCGGGCTATAGCATATTCTACGTATAACTCCGCCCTTTCAGTGGCAAATCTGGAGTTAGTCAGACATGATGCTGCTCTGGCTGCATCCACTAGAGTGGATAGTAGGGTGAAAAACTCTCTTCGAGTCGCTCCGGTGTCGGAGAGCTTCTCTTTGACGGAAAGCTTTCTATTATCCATGATCAGATTACTAAGGAAGCTTTGGATTCTCTGCTTTTCAAATCCGCTTCAAAAAAGTCGGACTCAGCAGAGAGTAGTAAGGTAGGCACTTCGGGGGCGAATATGTCCAAGGGAAGTTCCTATAGAGGATCTAAGATGCTATGAGACCGCCAGAGTAGCGACTCAGGTAGGGGCCGTTATGCTGGCTGAGATAACCGGTCAGATGCCCATAGGTCGACTGGACGAGGTGCGGGTCGTGGAGGACGTGGTTTCTCCTCCCGCAAGCCTTGCAGGGCCAGGAGGTGATGGTGTAAACCTCTATTGCATTCCAGTCGGCGGAAGGCTGTCAAGATTCTCAACCAATTGGTTGTCAATTACAGACGACCAATGGGTGGGAGGGGTGATTTCCGAAGGTCTAAAACTGTCCTTCAAGGGAAAACCTCCATTAACTCGAAGTCCACATTGGACTCAGCTTCTGTCAAATGTTCAGAAGAGAGAATCGCTTCTATCAGAAGTTCAATCTCTTCTGGACAAGAACGCTATAGAGGTCGTAGAAAACCAGGAATCTCCAGGTTTCTACGGTCACCTGTTTCTGGTTCCAAAACCAGACGGCTCGTTTTGTCCAGTCATAGATCTGAGCTGGATAAACAAGCTGTTCGTGGCTCTGAAATTTTATATGGAGACCATCCAATCGGTCAGAGCGAGCATTCGAGTGAACAATTATGCTGCGAGCATACATCTCAAAGATGCATACTTTCACGTCCTGGTACATCCAGCATTCAGAAAGTATCTTCGTTTTGCTGTCCTAGGAGTCGTTTATCAGTTCCGAGCGATGTGCTTCGGTCTGAATCTAGCACCTTGGGCATTCACTCGAATAATAAACTCGGTAATGACTCATTTCCGAGCTCTTTCGTCTGTAGTAACGTCGGGCTACCTGGACGACATTCTTCAGAGGTACAGCAACGAGTTAATGCTTCAGAACGATGTTCAGAGTCTGCTTCAATTGCTCCGACGTCACGGTTGCATAGTAAACGAAAAGAAGTCGGATCTAGTGCTGTCCAAGTCATTTACCCATCTGGGGATGAGCTTCGAGACGCACAACAATCTCGTTCGTCTGCCGTTAACCAGAGCGAAATTAGTCAGTTGTTACGCACGCTTTTGTCTTCACTCAGATGTAGTAACAGTGAGAGAATTCATGAGACTGACAGGTTTGCGCGGAGCCGCTGCGCATCTTATTCCGATGGGGCGGCTACACACTTGTCCACTTAAGATATTTTTTACTCAGAATTGGAGTGTGAAGACTCATTCGCTCAAAACGAACATCGTCTTGTCGAATAAAGTGAAACAAGAGATTCAGACTTGGGCAGATATTCAGTGGTTAACTCAAGGAGTACCACTGCAACTGCCGGATCCGAGTTTTACGAAAATGACGGATGCGAGTCAAACAGGTTGGGGTGCAACTCTGAACCCAACAGATTCAAGGTGTCAGGGTCTTTGGGATCCGCAGTTCCTAAACAAGCACTTAAACATCAAAGAGATGATGTCAATTTGGCTTGCGCTACGTCAGTGGATGAACATTCTTCAGAATTCGCATGTTCAAATTCTGTCCGACAATTCGACAGTAGTAGCGTATATTCGGAACCAGGGAGGCACTCATTCCATTCCGTTGTTCATTTTAACGGAAAGGATCCTTCTGTTTGTCCTAGAGCATCAAGTTCTCCTATCGGTCCGTCATATTCCGGGTCGTCTGAACGTTCTAGCAGACTCCCTTTCTCGGAAAGGTCGCATGTTCCCATCAGAATGGACTCACAACAAACGAGTATTCAATCAGATTTGCTATCAATGGGATCGTCCAATGATAGACTTATTTGTGACGCATCTCAAGAATCAGTTGCAGACGTATGTGTCGCCATGCCCAGATCCTCAAGCGTTTGCAGTAGACGCCCTCTCGATCCCTTGGGACTGAATGATAGGATACGCTCAGTTGATTCAGCAGATATTGCTAAAAATCAAGCAATCTCACTGCAAGATTCTGTTGGTAGCATCTCTGTCACCCCAGAGTCCATGGATAAATCTACTCAGGTGTCTGTTGTGGGACATTCCGCGGAAGCTTCCTCCACAGGAGGACCTTCTTTCTCAGGGGAAATGCGCACACTGCATCACAACCCGCAAGGTCTCAACCAGAACCTTCACGCATTTCCGTTGTGCGGTCCTTCTTGTACGGCAAGCATTTTACAGGACGAGCAGTGGATGCATTTTCTAACGGTAGGAGGACCTCCTCTTCGCTAAATTATGCCACTAAGTGGAAGGTTTTCTATCGGTGGTGTAGGGATCATTCTATTGATATTTATGATCCCTCCATTCCAGACATTGCTAATTTTCTGGTATACTTGTTTGACGAGATCAAACTGCAGCCAATAACCATTAAGGGTTATAGGTCTATGCTATCGGATACCTATGCTCATCATGATAGGTTAAAGATTGGATATAATGTCTCTTTATCTAAGTTAGCGAAAAACTTTTCGATAAATAGACCTAGAACCCTTAGGTTAATTCCTAAGTGGAATTTAGCTTTGGTTCTTCTGAAGCTCAAAGAAGCGCCATTTGGGCCTCTTGATACAGTGGACTTCAAATTCTTATCTTATAAGACAGCTTTTCTCTTAGCCTTCTCTTCTGCCAGAAGAGTTAGTGAGCTTCATGCACTATCGGTCGATGATTCTCACTATCGTAGTGTTGGTAATACTATTACTGTAACTACTAATGTTGGATTTTTGGCTAAGAATCAGGCTCCTAATAAGTATCCTGAACCTATTGTTATTAAGGCACTTCCGTCTTCAGATGGTCATAGGCCTTTGCTCTGTCCAGTGAGAGCCATGCATATTTACAAACGTAGATCTGAGTTGATCAGAAAGGGACGTAAGCATTTCTTTCTGTCTCTGCTGCCCAATAGAAAGGACATTACAGTCCATTCTATTGCAAGGTAGATTCAATTAACTATCCGTACTGCTTATGAAAAATTATCTTCAACTCAGCAGTCTGTGCTTAAGATTTCGGCGCATGAAGTAAGAGTGCTGTCTCCATCTTGGGCTTATGCTAATAGTGTTGCTATTACCGATTTGATGAAGGCTGCATATTGGTCTCAGCCTTCCACGTTCACAAATTTTTATCTTAGAAATATTGAGTCCATTTCTGTCGACCTATGTTGTTTAGGTCCGTTATCTGTTGCTCAGAATGTCGTCCATACGAGCGCTAATATACAATCCTCGGACACTTTTAAATGAGTATAAAGAGTCTCATTCTCTGGACTATCTTTATTTATTGGCTTTCCTTTAAAAAGATTAGTATAATGGGTTATACTGGATGTTAATAGAGATCATTGATGTTATTGTGCTCAATTACGGAATGGTATCGTGTCTTTCTTTTTTGGTATAAACAAGAAAGATACATGTAAAACCTGTTCTCCTCTTCTCCTTGAGGGGATAATTCTGTTTATATGTAATTGAGCCTATTGGATTTTCCTTTATGTCCTAGGCTCTCCAGCCTTTTTTCTATTCAGCTAAGTCTGGGTCATTGGTACAGTATAAAAATGCTAAAAAATTTATAGTAATTTATATATTTTTTATACTTACCAATGACCCAGACGGGGATGGCCTCCCATGAGTTAGGAACTCATACCTCCCTGTTGATAACATAACACTTACCAGGCACTGGTTGTAAGAATGAGGATTTGGCTCCAATTTCGGATTTCCTTGACACTGTGCATGTGCAGTGGATAAAACTAGGGGGGAGGGGGGGGGGGGGGGGGGGCAAAATTTGTGTTTGGCCCTAGAATATAAGAGTTAGCACCAGCTAAGTCTGGGTCATTGCTAAGTATAAAAAAATATATAAATTACTATAAATTTTTTAACTTTTAGGTCATAAATACTTGACTCATGCCAAAAAAAAAATTCCCGCATCCCCATGAGAACCCCCAAGAGCTAAAAATAGAAATATTTTCAAATGCCCATATTTCCCAAACACCACAGAACAGAGAACTCTGATTTGGTATGAAGCATCCTTAGGACCAGTAGAACTGAATGTTGAAAAAAATTGCCATTGGTTATGTTAGGGTGTTCTGTAGAGGGCATCGAAAAAAATAGTGAGTCAACAAATTTGCAAAAATTAAAAAAAAAATCTTTTCATGGTCAGAATCTTTTGATATTTGGTATATAACATCATGGGGAAGGGGGGGGGGGGGTTCTGAAACAAGTTTGTTAAAATGAAGCCCATTGGTTTTGGGCTCAATACAGGAACCCAAATTTTTAACTTAGGGCAATATGGGGAATATTCTTTAAAAATCTTCTTCATAATCTTTTAATGTTTGGTATACATCATTGTTATGAGGGTCAGATTCAAGATTGTTCAAACCAAGTTCCCAGGTTAATATTTGGGCTTCCTATGAAGACCAAACTTTAACTTAGTGAAATATAGGGGATAATTTTTAGCTCACCTGACTGAAAGTCAGGGTGAGCTATTCTGATCACTTTTTGTTCGTCGTCTGTCATCCGTCGTGAAGGTGGTGTTTGAGCCTCTTTCTCCTAAACCACCGGCCACATTTTAATTAAATTTCATGTAAGTAGTGGTTATATAGGGGCATTTTGATTTTTATGCAAATTAGGTTTCGGCTCATATTGAGCAGAGGGGTGGGGAAAAATGGCCAAATTTTTTGAAAATCTTCTTCTAATGAACCACCAGTAGCAGAGACTTGATATTTGGTATACAGAGTCCTTTTGAGGTTTAGAATCAAGTTTGTTCAAGAGAAGTTTGTCGGGCATTATTTGCCTTCGTTATGGAAGGGGCAAAAATGTTTGCCACGCCTAAAATTTCTATTTTCAGAACTGTGAGGTCCATATGAACCAAATTTGATATGAGATGATAATGGATCATAAGTAGTTGATTGATGCAAAAAAAATTTTTTCTCATTGCCCTGTGGGAACCTCAGGAGCTAAAAATAGGAAAAACCTTAAAATTGAATGGTTAAAAAAAAATCCCTATCAGTTTGATCACAAGGTACTTTTTTCAGGACTTTTGAAAAAGTGCTGAGTCAGCACTTTTTAACACTGAAGGCAATGGGAAAAACATAAAAAAAATCTTCTCCAGATCCAGCAGGCAGAATCTTTTGATATTTGGTATGCAACATTGTTGGGTGGATCTGATTCAAGTTTGTTCAAATCAGCTGCCTAGATTCATATTTGGGCTCACTATAGAAGCTCGAATTCGAACTTAGTGCATTTCAGGCAAATTTCTTCGAAAATCTTCTTCTCAAGATCCAGCAGGCAGAATCTTTTGATATTTGGTATGCAACATTGTGGGGTGGATCTGATTCAAGTTTGTTCAAATCGGCCCCCCTGGATTCATATTTGTGCTCAGTATAGGAGCGCAATTTCGAACTTAATGCATTTCAGGCAAATTTCTTAAAAAAATCTTCTTCTCCAGATCCAGCTGGCAGAATCATTTGATATTTGGTATGCAACATTGTGGGGTGGATCTGATTCAAGTTTGTTCAAATCAGCTGCCTAGATTCATATTTGGGCTCACTATAGAAGCTCGAATTCGAACTTAGTGCATTTCAGGCAAATTTCTTCGAAAATCTTCTTCTCAAGATCCAGCAGGCAGAATCTTTTGATATTTGGTATGCAACATTGTGGGGTGGATCTGATTCAAGTTTGTTCAAATCGGCCCCCCTGGATTCATATTTGTGCTCACTATAGAAGCCCGAATTCGAACTTAGTGCATTTCAGGCAAATTTCTTTGAAAATCTTCTTATATATAAATATTGGGTATGCACAATGCTTAGGGGGGTGAGATTCAAGTTTGTTCAAGCCAAGTCCCTGGGTTCATATTTGGGCTCACTGTGGAAGCCTGAATTATAACTTAGTTCAAAATGAGGAATTTTTTTAAAAAATCTTCTTCAGATCCAGCAGTAGGAATGTTTTGATATGTGGTATGCAGCATCCTTAGGGGGGGGGGGGGGGGGGGGGGAATTCAAGTCTGTTCAAGCCATGTCCCTAGGTCCATATTTGGACTCACTGTGGGAGTTCGAATTGTAACTTAGTTCAAAATGAGGAATTTTCTTTAAAATCTTCGTCTTCGGATCCAGCAGTCGGAATGTTTTGATATTTGGTGTGCTGCATCCTTAGGGGGGTGAGATTCAAGTTTAAGCCAAGTCCCTGGATTCATATATGGGCTCCCTGTGGGAGCCCGAATTATAACTTAGTTCCATTTGAGGAATATTCTTTAAAAATCTTCTTTTTTTTTAGATCCACTGGTCAGAATCTTTGGATATTTGGTATAAGCTTTTCTTAGGAGGAGCAGATGCAACTTGTTGAAATCAATTCTCTGGGTTGATATTTAGGCTACCATGTCAGGTGAGCGCCCTCAGGCCCCCTGGGGCCTCTTGTTAAAAATCATCTTCAGATCCACCAGTGAGAATGCTTTCACATTTTGTATACATCATCTCTAGAGGGCTCAGATTCAAGTTTATTCAAATCGAGTCCCCAGGTATATATTTGGGCTCGGTATGGTAGCCCAAATTTTAACTTAGTTCAATGTGAGATTTCTTTAAAAAATCTTCTTTAGTTCCACCATTCGGAAGGCTTTCCTATTTGGTATACATCTCTAGGGGGTGGGGTGGGGGGGGGGCGGTGGGGGGGTGGGGGGGGGGGGTTAAATTCTAGTTTGTTCAATTTGAGTGGCCTGGATTAATATTTGGGCTCCATATGGGAACCTGAAATTAAACTCAAGCTCAAGGATTGACAATCTATCCCATGGAGATGGATTGCTTGATGTAGATTCATTCTTGTACTCTGTTTTTATCGTATTCTATTCAAGGTGAGTGCCCCCAGGCCCCTTGGATGCTCATTTTTCCCCTTCTACCTACATGTACATGTCTGAATTAAAACAAAATATTCTAAAAATAACTGCATTTTGTTGATTTCAATCACAACAACACCACTGTTTTAGCATTTAGTAGGATCAGGCCTTCACAATTCCATATTTTTGTAAACCTAAAAAACAGGTTACCCATTTAGTTGTTTATCAACCTGTTCTGACTGTTCACTGCAGTAAACAGGCACTGTTTTACTGGTAAAATACATGTAGGACCCAGTCACCCATGCTTGGGGGGTGCAAACCCTCTCTAAAATGGGCAACATGGCTTATTAACACTCACCCCTGGTGAGTTGATACTCATGTTATGGTCCTTATTAGCCATTGTGCAAAAATATGTGACCTTAAACACCAATAAATAAATAATCTATTCTTAAAGTTAAGTAAATTTGTTTCATTAACCTGTTGGTTAACCAAAAATCCAAACATGTTATGCCATAAGCATATCCCAAGGTCCAGAGGCCGGAGCTGGGTGAGGGTTTGGGAGGAAAGTGTAGAGTTATTAGAGATGAGGCGATAAATCTGTAACATTGGCCGTCGGCAGATAAGTGCCCATCGGTTCACCATCGGCACTCGAGGTTCAACATCGGCCCTCGCCGATTGTCTGAAACTCAGTTAAAAGGGTTAGGGATGATCTGCTGAACTTTCTTCCCCTTTGTTGGACAACCAGTGGCAAGCGATCGGTACGTCACTCGTCTGTTACTGATATCAGGTAAGTGATGGTTCTAGAAAGAAAAGGCACAATTATATTAAAGATTTTGAGTGTGTAGCTGTGTACCGAGTTGTTTTTTATCCATCATGTGATTATGGACACTCTTCTCTGCCCAAACTGTACTGCTTTTTGCAAAATGTATTAATATTTCTTTCAACCACGCTCATTGTCTCATTAAATATATATTATAGTGGCATTCTTTATTCCCATATTGGACAGATAATTCCTCTATATGAGTAATCCATGTTAACTGTGAGAGGTTTGGGTGCAATAAGTGTAATATCGGGCCATTTGGGGTGGGATTTATCAACACGAAGCCACTGAATTTTTCTCATGTTGAAGTGTGTGGAGCATGTCATAAAAATAGATAATGCAGTGGAACGTCATGACTCGTGTGACACAATCCTATATATGGGTTTACCGAAAAGAAACTCCCACTTTAAAATGTGTGTTCCAACGACGGCTTTTGATTTTCCAGGTTGATTGGGATAAATGGCTCGTAAATTAAATTCTGATTACTGTAAATCAGCCAGCTTCTGCAGTAAGCTTGAATAATAAAGAAACCATCTGACATCTGCATTCAGTATCGGCCGATTGTTGTCTAAAATAATCGGCATTTGTCTGATGGGGCATTTTACTAATTGGCTCATCTCTAAGAGTTATGCCTCTTCTAGTGGCAACATGCGATGACTTCCGACAATAAAATTATCAGTGAAATAGAAATATGCAATCACTAGAAATATAGAGTTGTGCCTCTTCTATTGGCAGCATATAAGAACCTGCAGCGGTGAATAGGTCCAGAATTGATTTGGCAGTGGCCCCATCATACATCAGGCTACAGTGCACTTCAATTTCCATAAACTCTTGATAACATGTTTCTAATTATGCTTGCAGATGAATAATAAGCACAAATTTAATGTTTGTTTGTGTACTATCTCGGCCATCTAATATGATGATCGTAAAAAAGTTGGTTATCCGATGGATCCTTTTGGTTAACCGATCGTTTGTTCGCCTTAATTTTTGTTTGCGTAACCTCCAGGCGAATGGAACAATTGTTCGCCAGAATTGTCGAGACCTGGGCATTTGTTCACATTGAAACAAAACATAAAAATTTGATCTTTTAATTTTTAAAATTATTTAGATACTTTTAAAAATTATTTGGTTGGTAATTGCCACTAGATGGATGTTCACTGAATATTTTGGTTTACCTGTCTCATTTGTATTTCTCACTTATTCAGCTGTAGCGTTATTTTTTAAATTGGTGAATTAAGTCATTTTTTTCACTTCAGAATCCATTTTTGGTCTTTTCATTTATCATTGATGTGTTAATCAAATAGCCATGATCCAACAGATATGAAACATCAGCATTCAAAATGTTTCAATTGTGTGTTTTGTTCCAAGTTCCAAGTTACTTGACTTTATGAATTGGGAGCTGCGAGTGCTGTGTTTCCGCTAGGAGAAAATAAATGAGGCTGGAATGGGGCAACCAAGATATGTCGCTACCACGGGCTGACCCTGGTTTTCAAAAAACATCAACACATAAGGCTGTAAGACAACTGACCGAAATGTGAAGGGCCTAAAAGCCTTGTGGGCTTGAGGTATTTAGAGTGCGTTCATTCGAGCTGTTTTCAAGACATTTAATGACTGGAAGCAAACTGAATGGACGCACTCAGTGATTTGCCTGCTACTGTTTGTTTTGATGCCATACAACGTTTAATACAACTCTGTCTGACTGTCAATTATCGGCGACATCAAAGGGTGTGAATAACACGATGGGCTTGATCGATTTTTGTTTTCAAAGCACTTCTATATGGGGGCATGATGACACGGTGTACTAAGCCCTACTGCGTGTCGATGGTACACATGTCTTCAACCGCTGTAACCCTGCTTGAGCGGACATTGAACAGAGTTAGAATGTTGAGGAGCTGACAGTTGCTTGTCGATGCTTGGTGGTTCTCTGAGTACTCCAGCTTCCTGGACATTGTATGCAATCAACTCAAAATTGATATCAGGCACCAATGTTTCCTGGAAGTCTGATACCGTATTTATTCCAGAACTGATAATAAAATATTTCAGGCGAACACCCCATGGCAAAATGTGCTTCAAATATCCAAGAACAAAGCTAGGACATCAAAATTCTTCAAAATGCAGCGTCGGAGCTGCGTGGAAATAAATTTCAAAACTCTTGCCTTGGTTTTCATTGCCTATCTGTTTACATTTTCAGTCAAGGTCATCTGGGCAAAAAGGCATCAATACACAATGCCATCTAAAATCAAATAATGGCATTAATGAGAAAGATCGCCTTAATACTACATGCTATTATTATATGGATACTAAGCAGTTGACGTATTACTTACAACCTATCAGGACCTCTGACTAAATTTCTTAGAATTACATGATTGTTTTTCGATGAAAATTGTGGTGTCATGCAATATGCACTTGTCTGTTGAACATGGAACCCTTCTTCAATAAAAAATGCAGAGTGTTACCCTTTCCCCAAATTCATTCCTGTTGCAGAATCATTATGTTTGCCTATTTTGAATGCCTTATTTTGTTATTGGATATCTGAAGCACCTTAATTTCAATGCATGAAAGGTTGAATATGGCAAATGCAAATGTAAGAAGACATTTGTCTGAAGCAGAAATGTGGCGGAGTGTGGGGGTGGTGGAGCAAAGGGCTACCCATAGTCGGGTTGCTGAAGCCCTTGGTGTGCACCATACAGTGATCACCAGAGCCTGGGCAAGATTACAGCAGCATGGCACATCGGTAAGACGGCATGGTGGTGGCAGAGACAGGGCAACATGTGCAGCTGAAGAACGGTTTTTGATCATCCAGGCCTGTAGGAACTGCTTTGCCACAGCAACCCAGCCTTGCAGTGACCCCCAGAATGCATCCGGGGTAAATGTTTCGACACAGACTATCCAGGCAAGGTTGCACAAGGGTGGTCTCCAGGTGAGAAGACCATGTATTCGCATTCCGCTGTTCCAGAACCACTGCCAGGCACGATATGAATAGGCCATGGACCATGTTGGATGGACCAGAAAAGATTGGCGACCTGTCCTTTTTACAGATGAGTCAAGGTACTGCCTAGACCACAAAGATAGGCGTTCTAAGGTATGGAGAATACCAGGAGAACAATATCCATGCAGCCAACATTGCTGAGCATGACTGCTGTGGAGGCGGGTCAAACATGGTCTGGTGTGGCGTCAGCTGGGATGGACGTACAGAGCTCTGTGTCCTTGAACGTGGTATATTGAATGCACAACGGTATATTGATGAGATCCTGGATGTCCACGTCAGATTGTATGCAGGTGCAGTGGGTGATAGATTCATTCTGATGGACAATAATGCCTGTCCTCATGTTGCCCATGCTGGCGAGAAGTGCCGACAGAGGGAAGGGATTGAGCATATGGACTGGCCAGCAAAATTTCCTGACCTCAATCCAATCGAACATGTCTGGAATGAGTTGCAGCTTGCAATTTCAGCCCATCCAGTCCAGCCAAGAAGTGTCCAGGAGCTTGGTGCCATGCTGGTCCAAGAATGGAACAACAACCCACAAAGGACCACCAGGAACCTGATTGGGAGCATGAGAAGGCACTGTCAAGCTGTAATTAACAGTAATGGGTCTCATACTCGATACTGAACCCATACCAGTTCACTCTGTCAACATTTTGGCATATTGAAAAATTTCCTCTTTTACCAATAATATCCATTTTCCATAGTTATCATACTCAAAAGCTAAAAAATAATGTCAAACACAAATAAAATCTTAACTTCTGTTCTCAAATCATTAAAGTTATAATTAAATAAAAAATATATACACTTTTCATTACAATATTTCAACTAAAATGTAAAACAGGTAGTTTGATATACTTGGTGCTTAGCAAACTTTGAGTAGTTTTTGTCAATTCAAGTTTGTTTAAGGAAAGTTGCCATGTCCACAGGGGGCTCCAAAGGGGCATAATTCTGTAAGTCCCCACAATTTTTTTTTATGAAAGTTGAAAAATCTTCTCCAGAACAACCAAGCAGAATGTATGGTACTTGGTATACGACATCCTTAGGGGGTCAGGTACAGGTTTGTTCGATACAAGTCATTATGGGTTCATATTTTGGCTCCCTATGGGAACCCGAATTGTAAGTCTGTGCAATATGAGGAAATGTATTTAAAAATCTCATTCAGATCTACCAGTCAAAATCTCTTGATATTTGGTATATTGCATCTTTAGGGGGTCAGCTTGAAGTTTGTTTGAATTAAATGCCTAGAGTCATATTTAGGCTTCCTGTAGTAGCTCGTAATTTAAATTGGTGTAATATGAGGAAAGTTCTTTTAAAATCTTCTTCAGATATATCAGTGAGAATCTTTTGATATTGGATGTGTAGCATTCTAAGTGGGGTGAGATTCAAAAGTTTGTTCAAAGCAAGTCCCTGGGTTCATATTTGGGCACCCTATAGAAACCCGAATTTGAACATGGTGCAATGTGAAAAAATTATTTTAAAATCATATTTTTCAGATGGGCCAGTCAAAATCTAATGATATTTGGCATACTGCATCTTTACGGGGGCAGCATGAAATATGTCCAAATTAAGTCCTTGGAGTCATATTTTTACTTTGTGTAACCTGGGGAATATTGTTTAAAAATTCTTCTTCCGATCCATCAGTTAGTGTACAGCATCCTTAGTGGGGTGAGATTCAAGTATGTTCAAATCAAGTTCCTGTGTTCATATTTGGGCTCCCTATGGAAACCCAAATTTTAACTTAGTGCTATATAAAGCAATTTATTTAAAACTCTTCTTCAGATCTACCGGTCAAAATCTCTTGATATTTTATATAATGCATCTTTAAGTGGATCAGCTTTAAGTTTGTACAAATTAAGTCCCTATAGTCATATTTGGGCTCACTGGGGGATCCCGAATTAATTTTACCTTAGTGTAACATGAGGAATATTTTTTTAAAATCTTCTTCAGATCCATCAGTCAGAATTTTTTTATATTTGGTATGTAGTCTCCTGAGTGGGTTGAAAATTTAAGATTGTTCAAACCAAGTCCCTGGGCTCATATTTGGACTCCCTAAGGGGATCTGAATTTTTACTTAGTGCAGTATGAGGAAAATGTTTTTGAAATCTTCAGATCCACCAGTCAGAATCTTTTAATGATTTATCTAGAGCCTACTTAGGGTGGTTTAGAGTCAAGTTTGTTCAAAGCAAGACCCTGTAGTCATATTTGGGCTCACTATGGGTACTTGAACTTAGTGCAATGTGAGGAATATTCTTTGAAAATCCTCTTGTCCAGATCCACCAGTCAGAATCTTTTAATGATTTGTCCAGAGCCTCCTTTGGGTGGTTTAGAGTCAAGTTTGTTCAAATCAAGTCCCTGCAATCATATTTGGGCTCACTATGGGTACTTGAACTTTAACTTTCAATATGAGGAATATTCTTTAAAAATCTTTTTCAGATCTACCAGTCAGAATCTTTTCATATTTGATATGCGGTATCCTTAGAAGGTTTAGATTCAAGTTTGTTTAGATTAAGTCTGTATGGTCATATTTGAGATCCCCACGGGATCCCAAATTTTAACTTAGTGCAATGTGAGGAATATTCTTTGAAAATCCTCTTATTCAGATCCATCAGTCAGAATAATACTTGGTTTGCATTATCCTTCATGGGGTTGAATTCCAGTTTGTTCAGATGAAGTCCCAGGGTTTATACTTGGGCTCCCTATGGCAACCTAAATTTTAACTTAATGTAATGTGGGAGAAATTCCTTTGAAAAAACATCAGCCCGACCACTCAGAGTCTTTTGATATTTGATATCCGCCAACTTTAGGAGATTCAGATTCCAGTTTGTTCAAATCAAGTGCCTTGGTCATATTTGGGCTCCCTGTGGGATCCACAAATTTGATCTTAATGCAGTATAAGAACTATTCTTCAAAAACCTTCATCTCCACATCCACAAGAGAGATTCTGATAGAGCTGATTGTGGCAAATTTTGGTTAGATGTGAATGTGAGTATATAAGATGAATGTTTACTCAAATGGGACCTACCAGGCCTCTTGTTAGAAAAGAAAAATGGTGTGAGAAAATTTTCTTTTTTTTCCAGTGATAACAGTTTGATACCGAATGGCTTATAAATCATGAAATCCATTTGACAACTCAAAAACTTGTCAATAACAATCTGTGACATGGTTATCTACCTGACAATCTGTAGGCATATCATGTTTTTGAATATGCAATTAGTCATTGTTCCCAAGTTTTGATGCATGACTATTGTATTAAAATGCATATAATTATACACAAAATGTGACCACAGAAAGAAAGATCAACTGCACAGAAATGAACCTGGTGGTGGCGGTGGGGGAGGGGGGGATATGGAAATGAATTGGAAACCAAACACTTTCACCGTATGATAAAAAAAATACTGCAACAGGCTTTATTAATTTAAAAAAAATAAGGACCTCTCTTAGGAGGAGGAAACAGAGTTATAGAATTGTGATTACAAAACTGGACAGTGGATAGAATGTTTTTACTTGATTGTCCCCCGTGGAAACCCCTTGGAAGTGGAGCTGTGCTTGTTTACTGCAGTAAAGAAGCTCTGCTTAACATGTACTAGTAAAATGGGACACAGAACCAGCGCCTGGGTGGAAGTTCTTAGTTGGCAGCATAGGTATAAACGATTGGCTAAACTTGGCTTCATATCTATTCGGTATGTTGTGGCCATGATGTTGTCAAAGAAGCTGAAAGTGAGCTGAAAGTGACCGTAAACACCAGTAAATAAATACATTTGCTAGACTGTAACTAGGTTAAACAATGCTGTAGAAGCTACCAACCAACTCTGACCTATTTTTGTTTGTTTTTCAATACTCAGTCTGTTTTTAAATTCTTCAGTTATGAAACCGGTTCTCATCAGATCACCAAAGTTAAGCAACGTCGAGCCCTGGATTGGTGACCGTCTGAGCGATCGATTCAGACTCCTGTGTTGTGTCCTTGGGCCCTGATTGTCCACATGGGGCACAATGACGCCAAGTACTAAGGTGTACTGCACGTCGATGGTGTGCATGTCTTCAATCTAACCCTGCCTGTGCTGCAGTGTAGAGTTACTATGTTGGGGAGCTGGCAGCTTCTTGTCGACGCTCGGTGATTCACTCTGGGTACTCCGGCTTCCTTAACCCGTAAAACTGTCACTGACACAATATATCCTTGACAGTTAAAGTGTCGTTAAACCTTAATAAATAAATAACTTTAGTTATGAAATGCCTGCGCAAGAGTGTTAACCTTTTACCCAATGGACGCGATATTAAAAATGACTTTTTTTCAAATTTTTCAAGAAAGTGCAACAAAACCATATCATGTCACACTCATTGGAACAATTTTACAAGCTCATTTCAATGAAGAGTCACATCATATGGTTTTATTGAAATATTTTGAAATTATTTTTTTTCCAATTTTTGTTTTCTGAATTACGCGAGTGTATGTAGTCGATTCATTTGGTAGAGGGTTAATGTGTTGCAACCAGATCACAATCCGATTGAGAGAGAGAATGCTTTTGTAATCACAGCACACTTTTGAGCTGCAGCATCCTTGAACTTTAGGCCGTCTTAAAATTGTTCCCAATTCACTAGAATCTGTCTTGATTCTGGCAAACTCCTGCTGCGAGAATCAATTTTCAGTTCTTAAATAATTTATAATTTATAAGTACAGTGGATCCACTTAATTGGACATCTCTAAACAGAATAATACTGTTAATTGAATATAATTTCCCAACACAAAACCATTTATCATACCTCCACTACAAATTTGACCTGTTCATTGAATATATAGGTTATAGAGTAAATTCCTGTTAACTGAATAAAAAATCTTGTAACCTGTTGAAAAAGTACCGACTCTCTCCAGTTTTTCTTTGTTTATAGAACTAATATATATAAAATCCAAGAGGTGACACACATGCTCCCCTAATGTTAATAATTGGTGAATGAATTTATTATGCCTGACCGGTTTCGTCTTTTGGAGACTCATCAGAGGCAACAAACCTTTAAAGCATCTCCCTTATATACTTTATTGATTGTGATGTCATAACAGGGTACCCGGCGGGTATTTTTCGTATACCCGACGGGTATATTTGTGGTACCTGGTGGGTATATTTGATAGCACCCGGCGGGTATTTTTAGTGGTATCCTGTGGGTATATAAGTGTACCCAGCGGGTATATTTAGTAGTACCTGGCGGATATTTTTAATGGTACCCAGCGAGTGTATAAGTGTACCCAGCGGGTATGTTTTGGGGTACCTGGTGGGTATATTTGCGATTGCCGATGGGTACATTATGTGGTACCCTGCGAGTATATTTAATGTATCTGACGAATGGTTTTGTTCCATTTCGGCGGGCACATCGGTATGAAGAGGATGAGTATTATGTGTATCCATCGAGTGTGATTTTTAGCTCCCCTGAGCAAAGCTCAAGGTGAGCTTTACTAATCGCTTTCCGTCTGTCGTCCGTCCGTCGTCCGTCCGTTGTCCGTCATCGTCTGGCATAAACTTTACAAAACCAACTTCTCCGAAGAAACCACTGGCCCAATATTTTTCAAATGTTGGGTAAATGTTTATTACCTAATGTCAATTCAGATTTGTTCAAATGAAGTTGCACCTCCTCCTGGGTGGGACCACGCCCCCAAGGGGCACCAAAATCTTTGAAAATCTTCTTTTCATGAACCAGCAGTAGCAGAGACTTGATATTTGGTATGCAGCTTCCTTTTGAGGTGTAGAATCAATTTTGTTCAAGAGAAGTTTGTCGGGCATTATTTGCCTTTGTTGGAGGGGCAAAAATTTTGGCCGCGCCTAAAATTTCTATTTTCTGAACCGTGAGGTCGATTTGAACCAAATTTGATATGAGATGATAATGGGTCATAAGTAGTTGATTGATGCAAAAAATTTTTTTTCTCATTGCCCCGTGGAAACCTCGGGAGCTAAAAATGGGAAAAACCTTAAAACTGCCATATCTCCAAAACTACACGGCACAGAGAATTCTTATTTTGTATAAAGCTTACTTTTATCCAGTAGAATAGAATGGTTAAAAAAAATCCCTATCGGTTTGATCACAAGGTACTTTTTCAGGACTTTGAAAAAGTGCTGAGTCAGCACTTTTTAACACTGTGGGCAATGGGAAAAACATTAAAAAAATCTTCTTCTCCAGATCCAGCAGGCAGAATCTTTTGATATTTGGTATGCAACATTGTGGGGTGGATCTGATTCAGGTTTGTATAAAGCGTCCCCCTGGGTTCATATTTGGGCTCAGTATAGGAGCCCGATTTCGAACTTAGTGCATTTCAGGCAAATTTCTTCAAAAATCATCTTCTCCAGATCCAGCAGGCAGAATCTTTTGATATTTGGTTTGCAACATTGTGGGGTAGATCTGATTCAAGTTTGTTCAAATCGGCCCCCTGGATCATATTTGGGCTCACAATAGAAGCCCGAAATCGAATTTAGTGCATTTCAGGCAAATTTCTTAAAAAATCTTCTTCTCCAGATCCAGCAGGCAGAATCTTTTGATATTTGGTATGCAACTATGTGGGGTGGATCTGATTCAAGTTTGTTCAAATTGGCCCCCTGGATTCATATTTGGGCTCACTATAGAAGCCTGAATTCGAACTTAGTGCATTTCAGGCAAATTTCTTAAAAAATCTTCTTCTCCAGATCCAGCAGGCAGAATCTTTTGATATTTGGTATGCTACATTGTGGGGTGGATCTGATTCAAGTTTGTTCAAATCGGCCCCCTGGATTCATATTTGGGCTCACTATAGAAGCCCGAAATGGAACTTAGTGCATTTCAGGCAAATTTCTTTGAAAATCTTCTTCTCCAGATCCAGCAGGTAGAATCTTTTGATATTGGGTATGCACCATGCTTAGGGGGGTGAGATTCAAGTTTGTTCAAGCCAAGTCCCTGGGTTCATATTTGGGCTCACTGTGGTAGCCAGAATTATAACTTAGTTCAAAATGAGGAATTCAGCAGTTGGAATGTTTTGATATTTGATATGCAGCATCCTTAGGGGGGTGAGATTCAAGTTTGTTCAAGCCATGTCCCTAGGTCCATATTTGGACTCACTGTGGGAGCTTGAATTGTAACTTAGTTCAAAATGAGGAATTTTCTTTAAAAATCTTCTTCTTCAGATCCAGCAGTCGGAATGTTTTGATATTTGGTGTGCAGCATCCTTAAAGGGGGGTGGGGGGAGGGGGTGGGGGGTGGGGAGGGTGAGATTCAAGTTTGTTCAAGCCAAGTCCCTGGGTTCATATATGGGCTCCCTATGGGAGCCCGAATTATAACTTAGTTCAATATGAGGAATATTCTTTAAAAATCATCTTTTTTTTTTTTAGATCCACTGGTCAGAATCTTTGGATATTTGGTATAAGCTTTTCTTAGGAGGAGCAGATGCAACTTGTTGAAATCAATTCTCTGGGTTGATATTTACGCTACCATGTCGGATGAGCGCCCTCATTCCCCTTGGGGCCTCTTGTTTATGATGTTTGTAAAGTGACAAATGGGAGATAAGTATAAAGGTGCTATGTTGATGATTAAGATTCACAAAAGAAGAAAATTTCACGAAATCCACTTTATTACTGGAATTGGTTGATTTTTTTGGCTGCAAAGTCTAGGACTTTTGGGGTATTATATAGGTTCACAGTCCTGGTTATGGGGGTGTTGCCTTGATGGCTTCATAGTCTGGGGTGCACTGTTTCACTATCTGTGTTGATGATGAAATTGTCTAAAGGGTCGGCAGAATGCGATGAGCCAGGTTGGATCACCGTCGTGATGAGTTCGTCCACAGCGGTGCCACTATCGGAGCTGTGGGCCGTTTCACATGGTTCAGATTCTTTTGGGTATTGGACCATATCAGAATCGAAGCAAAACACGTTTCTCGATGAGGCTTGTGCATAATAGTCTGTTTGTGTTCTTTGGTCTTTAGTTTCAAGTTGGTTGCTTGCCGATTTCTGCTGTTGTATTCTCCTTTTTGGATGTAATCTCTTCTGATGTTGGTTTAACATATGTTTACTTAAATATTCCCGACGTTTGAATGTGGTATTGCATATGTTGCATTGCGGGAAGCCCCCTTGGCTATGTACAATTCTAACGTGGCGATAAAGTTCAGATTTATGAGCAAATGTTGCCCTGCAGGTTTTACAATCAACAGCCATTTTTGGTTCAATACTCCACTATGTTCCTCTATAAGACATGTTGCGGAGTAGCAATTATGACCTTATGTTTACATGGCATCTTCTTACTGTTATTATTTGGTTTGGAATTTTGGTAGAAGACAGAAAAGTGTAGAAAATTGGTACAATCTAATATATAAATACGAATGTCTGTATCTATATCTCTATCTATCTCTCTCTCCATCTTTGTTCTGGTTGAACTCCTCCGTTTCTTGACTGATTGATCTGAAATTTTGTACACAGGGGTAATTCGTCCCTACGAGTAACATGGGATGGGTGCCTTGCCCGTGCAGGGTGACCTTGACCTTGAAATTGATGACCATGACCTTTTATTTCGAAAACGGCTGGGCCAATCGGGCTAAAATTTCATATGTGCGGGTATATTGACCCATCGATCATTTTGACTTTATCGGGGTGCCCGTGTGGGGTGACCTTGACCTTGAAATTGGTGACCTTGACCTTCTATTTTGAAAATGGCTGCACCGATCATATCTGAGGGTGTATTGATATAACCATCTTCTCCCGCGCAATGCCGATCATTTGACTTTATCGGGGTGCCCGTACGGGGTGACCTTGACATTGAAATTGATGACCTTGACCTTTTATTTTGAAAATGGCTGGGCCGATCAGGCTATAATTTCATATGTGCGGGTATATTGACCCATCCATCATTTTAACTTTATCGGGCTGCCCGCGTTGGGTGACCTTGACCTTGAACGTGGTGACCCTGACCTATTTTGAAAACGGCTGCACCGATCATATCTGAGGGTGAATTGATATAACCATCTTCTCCCACGCAACGCCGATCATTTTGACTTTATCGGGATGCCGGTGCAGGGTGACCTTGACCTTGAAATTGGTGACCTTGAAATTAGTGACCTTGACCTTTTATTTCGAAAATGGCTGGGCTGATCGGGCAAAAATTTCATATGTGTGGGTACATTGACCCATCGATCATTTTGACTTTATTGGGGTGCCCATGTGGGGTGACCTTGACTTTGAAATTGGTGACCTTGACCTATTTTGAAAACGGCTGAGCTGATCATATCTGAAGGTATATTGATATAACCATCTTCTCCCGTGCAACGCTGGGTAACACCTGCTAGTAAATTATAAATTAGAAATATTTTGTGTTCAGCCCAAATGGTAGCAATGTTCGTCGGCGGTATATCCAATTTATTTCAGTTTGTTTTCTGTGTCCTGTTGCTGATACTGAGTCAGGATCTGAATTTAAAATCTGTATAATTCGGAAATGCAGATCATTACTGTTATGATTAGATAGGGGGCGCGGTGGCTCAGTTGGTAGAGGTGCAGGCTGCAAGCCGAGAGGTCCTCGGTTCGAATCCCACCTGCGGAAACCGCGTTGTGTCCTTGGGCAAGACACTTCACCCCCATTGCCCATGTGGGGGCACGGTGATGCTGTGTACTAAGGCGTACTGCACGTCGATGGTGCACCTGTCTTCAACCAATGCTAACCCTGCTTGTGTGGAGTTAGTATGTTGGGGAGCTGACAGTTGCTTGCCATTGCTTGGTGGTTCTCTCCGGGTACTCCGGCTTCCTCCACCCGTAAAACTGTCATGGTCATGATTAGCCATTGTGCAGAAATATGTGACCTTAAACACCAATAAATAAATAAATATGATCAGATTGCAAGAAATGTAATGCTATTGTGGTATCTCTGTTGTGTCGAATGTCCGACATATGTTCTGTGAGTCTGGTGCGGAAATTACGTTTCGTCTCCTCCACATATTATTTAGAACTTCTGCTACATGTAAGCAGATAAATGCAATTTCTGCTTGCGCATGAATACTTCTTGGGGCCCGGAAAGCATTGTTTGGTTTGTGTGCTTTTGAACCAGAGTGGGTTCGATTTCAATTTCAGGCAAACGGTTCAATTTGCCATGGTGCATAGGAGAAATGGGTTCTTTATAGTGCGACCACTCACTTGAGTTAGTAGTGGCAGTTCAGCTCGGGTGAGCAGATCTTTTAAATTTTTATTTCTTCTGAATGCTGTCAGTGACCCAAAAGACCCAATCAAATCGTATTCCTTTTGTCTGCACCTTTAACCCTGATAGTATGTCATTCACTAAATTAATTAGGAAATATTGGGAAATCTTACTCTTTTCAAACAAATGTTGAGATTTCTTCAATGAAATGCCACTGACACCATTCAGAAGAAATAAAAATTATGCAACAACTTATTTTTGTACTGTATAATATAACAATAATAGAACCTGAGGTAACTTCCTCGGCGTGATTCTCTTGAAGTTATCAGCAAGAACACTTGGCTAAACTTTCATTAGCAATCATGATATTGCAAAAGAAGCTCAGTGATATTTAGGCTTTTCCCTCTGGAAAAGACTATTGTTTTTCTACGGATTATTATTATTTTTTTTTTTTTTTTTTTTTTTTTTTTTTCCCACACATTTTTGTCTGCACGATTCAGAAGCCATTTTCGAACCGATTTTCACACAGTTTGGCACACGCATAGAGTGGCAAAAAATCTAAAAATGTACCGAAGCGGAATTTTCGATTTAACCCTTATTTCGCCAGAATTGGCAAAAAACTGCCAAAATTGGGGTTTATCGGCACTTTCAGGAAACACGTCTTTAGGATTTTTTTTAAATATTCATAATTACTAGACCTGCCTATGACACAACCTTTGATACACACGACATATTAGGCGATGCATATGGTAACCCTCCACAGGCTGCCAAACATCGAAATTTTGATGAAATGGGCTGGTTTCAGACCCCCACAGCAACCAAACGATACCCGAGAGGTAAACATAACTTCCTTTATTGGAAGTGGAATTCACCGAGGATCATTTTTGTAAGTAATAAGGGTGTTCAGAAAACCAAGTGTTAACCCGTTTTGGGCTGGTTAAACAGCAATACCCCAAAAAAGCTCAAAACTTCATGTTTTCCGTGGATTTCTCTAAACGAGTCTTGTAGATTTTCAAGAAAAATTGGTCACTCTCAGGTCTTGGTGTGACATTACAAGTTGTATGGATAAAATATTCTGGTCGGCATTAGTTTACCCTCCCCGAAATGCTAAATGTAAAATTTGTGATAAAATGGGCTGTTTTTAGACACCAACAGCACCCAAACGATATACCACAGAGAAAGGGGCCTTCATTTATCGGACGCAAAATTGATCGGAAAATATTTTTGAAAGTGGTAAGGGTATTCAAAATTTGACGTCTTAACCCATTTTGGGCTGGTTAAAGAGAGATACCCATTAAAATCTTAAAATACCCGTTTTCTGTGGATTTCTCTAACAAAATCTTGTAGGTTTTCAAGAAAAATCGGCTATTTGCAGGTCTTGGTGTGACATTACAAGTCGCATGAACAAAATATTCCGGTCAGCATTAGTTAACCCTCCCTGGGCTGCTGAAGGTCAAAATTGCGATAAAATGGGCTGTTTTTGCACACCAACAGCACCCAAAGGGTACACCACAAAGAAAAGTGCCTTCTTTTATCGCGCGTACAATTTATGCGGAAACATTTTTGTAAGTAGTAAGGATATTCAAAAGTCGACGTCTTAACCCATTTTGGGCAGGCTAAAGAGAGATATCCCTTGAAAGCTTTAAATTCCCATTTTCTGTGAATTTCCCTAACGGTAACTTGTAGGGTTTCAAGACAAATTGACTATTCGTAGGTCTTTATGTGACATCACATGTTGCATGGACAAAATACTCCGGTGAGCGTTTTTTAACCATCTACAAGCTGCCAAGCATCGTAATGTTGTTAACATGGGACTGTTTTCAGACACGCACAGCACCTAATGTATAAATGAGAGATAAACATAATCTCCTTTGTTTGAAGTGGAATTCACAGAGGACCATTTTTGTAAGTAATAAAGGTATTCAAAAAGCCAAGCGTTAACCCCTGTTGGGGAGGTTAACAGGGATACCCATCAAAAGCTTAAAAAATCGTTTTCCCTGGATTTCTACAAACATTTTGTGGGGTTTTCAAGAGAAAATGGCCGTTGATAGGTCTTGGTGTCATATGACCAGTTGCATGGATCAATTATTCTGGTAGGCATTTGTTAACCCTTCATGGGCTGCTAAATGTAAAAAAATTGAGGAAATAAGTCTGTTTTTGGACACCAACAACATCAAATGGAAATGCCACAGAGAAACGTAACTTCTTTTACCAGACGCAAAACTGATAGGGAAACATTGATATTGATATTAACCCATTCTACCATTAATGATGGGTTCTACCTAAACATTTTTTTATCAAACCCAAACCGAGTCATTTGAGACTACTATACTCACCTTTCTCATAACATCAATGAAGGAACTTTAGTGAGACAGTTAAAAACAATTCATCAGACACTGTGGGGGTCAAGAAAAATCATGGAATCTAATCGGGAAAAGCCATGATTCTCCAGAATCATAAAGTCTAGTAATAATCATTACACAAAGTGTTTGGCTATTTATTATAGTGTACTTTGCACACTTTCCTGACATATAGCCATTGATGTTGAAATGCAGTGTTCACGCTGTCAGGAACAATAGTGCTAATTGCACTAAAATATTTTGTTTGCCACCAATAATATAGCATTTGGCAAAAAAATATTCTTTTGTTGGTTTCAAAGGCTTGTTTTTATTAATTCTGTGCTTCGTTTTGGATAAAATCACTGTCTGGCAACATGGGCAAGACAGAATTCTCGCTTGTCAATTAATCTATAAGTAACAGCTAGGTATAATCCATTTAATCTGATTCTTTTCAAAACATTCTTTGTTTCTCAATCTTTTTTATCTTAATGTTTTTTTATCTTGCTTAATCCCATTGCCCACATGGGGGCATGGTGACGTTGTGTACTAAGGCATACTGCACATCGATGGTGTATCTGTCTTCAACCAATGCTAACCCTGCTTGTGAGGAGTTTGTATGTTGGGGAGCTGACAGTTGCTCGGTGGTTCTCTCCAGGTACTACAACTTCCTCCACCTGTAAAACTGTCATGATGAGCCATTGTTCAGAAACATGTGACCTTAAAACACCAATATATAAATAAATAACCTTGCTTAATCTTTTTTTTCAATAATCTTTGTTTATGTGGAGTGAAAAAACAGTGTGCAAATAATAATCATGAATTTATTATGTGAATGTTAATAATAGGCTTTTACTTTTTTTTAAACCTTGATTGACTTTTCTACTATATATAAAAAGCCTATGACATAAATTTTAGCTTTACACACCAAGCATGGTGAACATGCCAGCAATGGGATTTCAGTAGTTAAAATTTACACCCACGTTGGAACTACATCCAAGTTGACCTTTGGTGACCTCGACCTGAATGCAAACTTGTCTAAATTTATTGCTCATCACCTCGCGAAGAGTGAAATGAAAGAGGCAATCATTTATTAAATATTTCAATGACTTTACCTCATAAGATACCAAAAATTAACAAATATGCTTTGTCTCATGTTAATAAAGCATCCATAACTTGAAATATTATTTTATTGAAATGAAAAAGGCCCCGTGATTTGCACGTTTCTTTTTTTCATTTCGTTTCGGCGATAAAATTGACAGCGGAAGTACTGCCCATCGGTGCTCATGGAAACAAAAACAGATTTGCACCTGTGTACATCTGCTGTTCGGTAAAATCAAGAAAAAATAGCGACTGTTAAAAAACTGACTTTCATGGTATAAATAAAATATACCCAAAGTAGCCTGGTGTACCAAATGTTCACCACTTGTTTTGACGTGTTGTTAACTGCTTGCCAAAGGCTCATGGTTAACAACTCTTCACCACTCGTGGTAAACATTTGGTACACCAAGCTACTATTCTATATTGTATATATGTCTTATTATTTATGGGATGTTTTGCAACTAAAATACTTGAGAGCCAGGTAACACAAAACTACAATATAGTACTTTGAGTGAAACAAGGTGCCATCTGCAATGCACTTAAGGGATGATACATGGTTAATTTAATCAGACTCCATTTGGCATTAAAATATTTCATTTGGCACCAAAAAATTAATTTGGCACTGAATAAAAATTCCACTGGGCACCAAAAAATTTCAGGCCAACATGAACACTGCTGAAGTGGCTGTAAAGCTTTTTAAATCATTGAACAATCCAGGACAAAATACCCATGGACAAAAAATATTTATTATTTATTAATTTATTGGTGTTTAAGGTCACATACTTCTGCACAATGGCTAATCGTGACTGCAACATGGAGGTAAAGAATACCCATGGACAAAATACCCATCATACAAAATCCCCATCATACAAAATCCCAATCTGACAAAATCCCATCGATTCTCATAATGAAATACAAATAACAGTAACATAAAGTGAAACAAAATTTTATTTTCCAGTGGTATCAATAATACTTATTTTTAACATTTTTTCACAATATTTCACCAACTTTTTCAACATTTAAAATAACATTAAATTACACCCTTCATTCTGTTAATTTTCCTATAATGTTTTTGCCTTAGTTTAGCAAGATTGTGATCAGGAATAATTGTTTTCTTGTAATTTTCTGGAGGGTATTGGCTGCAAGAAAATAATTTTATTTAGTTTATAAATAATTGTTTTCTTACAATTTGCCAGATAGTACTGGCTCATACTTTCAAATCAGTTGCAAGAAAACAATTTTATTTAAACTATCTCTTTTCCAAAAAAAAAATATAAAAATATGTCTTTCCTGTAACTGATTTCATAACATGATAGTCTAATCACATTTATAATTATCTGATGGTTTAGGGAAATCGTTGAAAACAATTACCGGAGATGACAAAGGTTTTGAAAAGGATTTATGGTAGTCAGTCTGTCAATTCTAGTTGTGCTAATATTAAATTATTCTGCAGTCAACAGGCTCTGCTGAGTCGGCATATTTGCAAAAATTAAAGAAAATCTTTTCTCCAGAACCAGTGGTCAGAATCTTTTGATATTCAGTATACAGCAACCATAGGGGGTGGTGGTGTGGGGGGGGGGGGGGGAATGGGGGGGGGTCAGATACAAGTTTGTTAAAATAAAGCCCATTGGTTCATATTTGTGCTCAATACAGGAGCCCAAATTTTTAACTTGGGGCAATATTGGCTCCTTAAAAATCTTCTTCAGAACCACCAGTCAAAATCTTTTAATGTTTGATATATATCATTGTTATGAGGGGCAGATTCAAGATTGTTCAAATCAAGTCCCTAGGATAATATTTGGGCTTCCTATGGAAGCCCCAATTTTAACTTAGTTCAATATGGGGGATAATTTTTAAAAATCTTCTTCAGATCCACCAGGCAGAATGCTTTCGTATTTGGTATACAACATTTCTAGGGGGGTCAGATTCAAGTTTGTTCAAATCGGGTCCCTAGGTATATATTTGAGCTTGCTATAGTAGCCCAAATTTTAACATAGTGCAATATGAGGAAATTTCTTTAAAAATCTTCTTCAGATCCTCTATTCAGAATGCTTTCATATTTGGTATACAACATCTCTAGGGGGGTCAGATTCAAGTTTGTTCACATCATGTCCGTAGATTAATATTTGAGCTCGCTGTGGTAGCCTAAATTTTAACTTAATGCAGTATGAAGAAATTTCTTTAAAAATCTTCTTCAGATCCAACAGTCAGAATGCTTTCATATTTGGTATACAACATCTCTGGGGAGGTCAGATTCAACTTTGTTCAAATCGAGAGCCTTGGTTAAAATTTGGGCTCCCTATGGCAGCTGGAATTGGCCTTGTAGCTGAAGTCTTAGAAATTTTGTATTCAGTACCCTCTAGAGGTGTGTATGATTAATCCACGTAGGTTGTATCAAGGGAGCTACACATTTTACATTATGATCAACTGAAGAAAAGGCATGATGCTCGGACAATTTTAGTCACTCCTGAGGGTCTCAAGGATTGACAATGTATCCTATGGAGATGGATTTCTTAATGTAGACTCATTCTTGGACTCTGTTTATATCATGTTCTGTTCAAGATGAGTGCTTCTTGTTTTTATTATATTTTCTAGATGGGCATTTTGTCCATGGGCATTTTGTCTGTGCAACTTCATTGAACACTGATATGGACTTTGCCTTCATTTATATATAAATTCAATATTCCATTGCAGACCTTTTCATGATACATAATAGATAACTTGTTTATTGTCTGCTTATGTTGATAAAGTGTCACAGATGTGGATTGTTTTGTCTTCGTGAACAGTGTGCATGTGTTCAGTTGAACAGGTGTCACATAGCTCACACAGTGTCAGCATTATCATGTCCTGGAGTTTAAGCATTCTATTCTTACCCCAAAAGCCAAAGGTAAGTTTAGAGTTGAAAACAAAATTTTATCTGGTCTGGGTATGTTTGGAGTTGGAAACAAAGTTTAGTGTGTTTTAGCCTCAGCTATAGTAAACTAGATATATTGTACTGTTAATATAAGACACTGTCACCAATGCCTGGGTTGTAAGTCCTGCAAAATGGACAATATGGATATAAACGATTGGCTGGACTTTACATCAATATGTGGTGGTCTCAATTAGCCATTGTGCAGAAATACATGATCTTAAACACCAATAAATAACTATCCACCCTTTTTGGGAATGGGTCCATACCATTTTCATCTGGAAAATTTTAATTAGAAATAACTGAATTAGTGATTTCATTAACCCATAACAGGTAGAGTGCTGGAAGCCCCTATTTGGGCTTTTCTCTGAAGTGGAGGTGTCACAACATAAAGGCACCATATTCAGTGGATTTATTTTATATTATCTTGAAAGTAAAATTATTTACTATGTATTGATTTTGCTTGTTACAATTTATGGGAGAGTGACTGTAGGCACTCTCCCATAAATTATAACAAGTCCAAGACTTCTGAACAAACTTTGATGGCCAAAAATAATGTAGCACTCTACCAGTTAAGGGCTTAATTCAGACTTTGATATCATTTTAATGCAAAGGAACAGATGCCTCAATATGCATTGTTTGTGTAAAAACTTGTTTTCTAAGTACCTTGTCAGTTGTTTCTAGGCAAGTCTTGGCTTCCTGTGTAGGCAGCCAAGACTTGACCAGAAACAACTGCAAAGCCACCAAGGGTAGATTTTCCAAGTATAGTGAAAATGTATAAAAATCTCCTGGCTCTCAAGGGTTAAAGGGCTTTCTTTGTAAAATGAACTTTTAAATGTACAGTGAACCCTATTAGTTGAATAGCCAGTTTACCTGTCAGAATTATTCAATTAACAGGGATTTGGTCACTAGCCCGTATTCTGTAGATAAACCAGCTGGATAAACTAGGAATTTATTCTCTTACAATGTCTATCTTGTTTGACAGAGCTCACACAGCCAAGACTGGCTTTGATGTTAAATCTGTCCAATTCAGATACTAGGACATATTTCCTGGAAGACTTCCCTGAATTGTTGAATACGAGAATTATTATTAAGCCTGTTTGTCGTCAAACCCAGTCGTGGCTGCTGTGAAGTAGCCAATACCAGTTTTGATAAATACATAGACATGTACATCACAAATCCGTAATTGATCTCGGCTATACACTAGACAGTAATCAAATTTTTACACAAATTATTTTCCGATTTAAGATTTCCCCTGGATCCTTTTTTTCCCCCAATTAATGCTTAGATATCTCTTTTAGATTGTCTCTCCCCGGGACATTGATATTGAACATTACACATCAAGCTGAATATTGTTTTTTTTTTAGAAGAAATCCAATGCCACTGTAGCTTTTATAATTGATGAGTAAATAAGAATGCATCTCGTTAACTCTGATTGTGTCTGTTTTGAAGCAGCCATGTCTGGATTTAATGCGAAGTCTGCACAAGTATCCATTCATTATACTATAAAGTTATACAAAATATGCACTAAAACTGTCCTCGGGTTTATCTTCCGTTCAACCTCAGATGCTAGGATTTTTTCCTTGGAACACATTTTCCTGTAAAATTGAAATTGTTTGAGTGTTTTTATGCATGTCTATCGTGCAGCCCTAAATTTCAACAACCAGTTCCTAAGAATTTCAACAATCACATTATAGTTTCAGTAATTAAGATGCAACATTAAGCATTATTTCTGCATCCAAACTTCCCTCGTGATCTTTCCCTGGCATTTGACACCAGGACATTCTCCACCAAGAACACATCTCCCTGTTGATAAGGGAGGGGCTTGAGGAATGAGGTCCATGCTCTGCAGACTCCAATCTTTGAGCCCTTCGTATATTAACAAAAGGGGTAGTGACTCTGTAAATATACCCCTCTGCTCACAAAAGCTTTGGAAATGAAATTTATATACAGCATCATTTGTAAATATTTTATTGATTTGCTCTCACTCCAGTGACAAGTGCTGTTTCCCTGCAGATTGCATCTTAAGGATTGACTCCCACTTAGGTACCTTCAAGGAAAAGACTAATGACTTGACACGTGAAGTCCCTGCGTGTGTGGCCATAACCTTGTCCATCGATGGCGGGTAGTTTAAGCTTAGATGAGATCCACGAGAGGGCTGAGTATGATTTCATTTCTAAATACAATGAAAAAACTTGATCTCAGTTGGAAAATAAGAATGAAACTCCATTTAATCACACACATGATCGTAAATATTACGTGACCTCTGATTTCCACCAGAAATATATCTCACAAGAATAAGATTCTGTTGGCTTTTAACCTGTATTGCAGAAGCCTCAACACTTTACTCTGTGATCTCCAAAATAAAGATAATATTTTCAACATTATTGGACGAACGGAAGTCTTCAAATTACCAGAAAATAAATCTTATTCCTTACCTAGCTATCAAAATATATTTACTAATGTAAGAAATGACGATGGGTGGGGAGGTGTTGGACTCTACATTAGAGATGGTATTGATTACTCACTGTGAAATGACCTATCTATATTTAATCCTCATATTTGTGAATCTCTGTTTGTTGAAATTCGGTATAAACACACCCAACCAACCATTATTGGTGTAATCTACAGATGTAACTCTCAACCGAGAGCCGATTTGGATCTATTTGTCACAAAATGAATGCTATAACTGATGCTGTAAATTCTGAACATAAGAAATGTTTGCTTATTGGTGATTTTAACATCGACCTTATCAAAATCTCTTGCCACAAACAAACCGATGACTTCATAGATTTAATGTTTAACCAAGATTTTTTTTACCAACCATAACCAAGCCGATAAGAGTAACCGACCATTCTGCCACATTAATCGATCATATATTTTCTAACAGATTCTCTCTAAACTATAAGACGCATATAATTATTATGGACTTGGCCGAATCATTTTGCCACTTTTTATGTTGAAATTGGTTCCGAGTCTAAAGTGGGTTTGAAACTTGAATTTCAAAGGCAGCTCAACAACGAAAACATGTCATTATTCAGGGATAGACTTGCAGAACTTGATTTTCAAAATAGATTGGAATCTAACTCCTGATGAAGGCTACATTAAGTTTATTGATCTTACCTGGAAAAACTTAATGAAGCGTTCCCATTAAAATTAGTTAAAGTTAAAAAAAAGAAAAAAAAGTGTCTAATGCATCAAGCTTGAATGACAAGTGGCCTATTGAATTCATCCTTATATAAGACAAAACTATACCATAAACAGCTAAAACAACCTACTGCAGAAAATATATATAAAACTTGTAGCCAGTATTTTTAACAAGGTCAAAAGAAAATGTAAGGCAAAATATTATCCGGATGTATTCGAGAATAAGCATAATATGAAGAAAACCTGGCAAATCATACACGATGCAGTAAACAAGGCACAGACATCATCAAGATTACCTTCAAAATTCTTTGTGAACAATAAGGAAATCTCAGATCCAGTCAATATTGCCAAAGATTTCAATGACTTTTTTTCTGAGATTTGTAAGAGTACAAGTCGCAATATTCCCGAAAACAGGAACGATTTTTCAAGTTTTCTGGAAGGGAATTTTCTAAATAGTTTCTTCACCGCTTCTGCGACTCCAGAAGAACTTATCAATGTCACCAATAATATCAAGTCCAAATTTGCAAGAGACTGCGATGATCTATCTATCTTCTTACATAGTTAAGACAACAATCAGATTAACAGCAGTTCCCTTAAAACATATAAATTTATCCTTTTCAACAGGAATTGTACTGAACAAAATGAAAATAGCAAAAGTTGTTCGTGTATATAAATCTGGAGATATGCAAACTCTTAATAACTATAGACTAGTCTGTATTCTCCCAATTTTCTCCAAAATACTAGAGAAAATCGTGCAATCAGGACTTGTTGATTTTCTAGATAAACCAATAATTCATTTACTTAAACATATAGCGGAAGAAAGTAATAAACCAACTAAAGATAGCACAGTTGTGGACCTATCTAAAGCATTTTAAACAGTAAACCACTCAACACTCCTTGCAAAATTCAAATTTTATGGCATAAGAGGTTTAGCCATTGTGCAAAAGTATGTGTCCTTAAACACCAATAAATAAATAAATAGATAATGGCATAAGAAGTATCACAAACCAGTGGTTTCAAAAATACTTGAGTGGGAGGGTCCAATATGTAGAATATGCTTGTAATAAATTAGCTTATGCACAAATCACTGGTGGTGTACCCCAGGGATCTACCTTGGGCCGATCCTCTTTCTAATCTATATCAATGATTTTGCCCATGCAACAGATTTAAATCTAATTTCATTTGCTGATGACACAACATTGCATACATCTGACCACAATATTGATTCATTATCCTCTAAGGCAAACTATGAACTTCAAAACATACAATAATGATGCATAGCAAACAATCTACTTTTGAATGCTTCAAAACCAAATATATAGTAACTAATTTCCCTTTCTCTCATCCCTCAGCAGACAGACAAATTGTTGTCGACAATAAACAAATTACAGGAACAGCTGATTCTGGTTCTTTGAAAGTCTTAGGTATACTACTCAAAGTTTGCTAAGCAACAAGTATATCCAACTACCTGTTTTACATTTTAGTTGAAATATTGTGATGAAAAGTGTATATATTTTTTATTTAATTTTATCTTTAATTATTTAAGTACAGAAATTAAGATTTTATTTGTGTTTGACATTATTTTTTAGCTTTTGAATACGATAACCATTGAAAATGGATATTATTGGTTAAAAAGGAAATTTTTCAAATTTGCCAAAAAGTTGATGGAGCAAACTGGTATGGGTTCAATATCGAGTATGAGAGCCATTACTGTTAATTACAGCTTGACAGTGCCTTCTCATGCTCCCAATTAGGTTCCTGGTGGTCCTTTGTGGGTTGTTGTTCCATTCTTGGACCAGCATGGCACCAAGCTCCTGGACAGTTCTTGGCTGGACTGTACGGGCTGCAATTGCAAGTGCCAACTCATTCCAGACATGTTTGATTGGATTGAGGTCAGGGGATCTTGCTGGCCAGTCCATATGCTCAATCCGACAGGATGGGCAACATGAGGACTGGCATTATTGTCCATCAGAATGAAGCTATCCCCCACTGCACCTGCATACAATCTGACGTGGACATCCAGGATCTCATCAATATACCGCTGTGCAGTCAATGTACCACGTTCAAGGACACAGAGCTCTGTACGTCCACCCCTGCTGATGCCGCCCCAGACCATGATTGACCCCCACCATAGCAGTCTTCTCCATACCATAGAATGCCTATCTGTGTGGTCTAGGCAGTATCTTGACACATCTGTAAAAAGGACAGGTCACCAATCTTCTCTGGTCCATCCAACGTGGTCCATGGTCCAGTCATATCGTGCCTGGCGGTGGTTCTGGGACAGCGGAATGTGAATACATGGTCTTCTCAATCAGAGACCACCTTTGTGCATCCTTGCCCGGATAGTCTGCGTCGAAACATTTACCCCGGATGCATTCTGAAGGTCACTCCGTAAAGCAGTTCCCACGGGCCTGAATGATCAAAAACCAGTCTTCAGCTGCAGATGTTGCCCTGTCTCTGCCACCACCATGCCATCTTACTGGTGTGCCATACTGCTGTAATCTTGTCCAGGCTCTGGTGATCACCGTATGGTGCACACCGTGGGCTTCAAAACCTGACGATGGGTAGCCCCTTGCTCCACCATCCCTACAGTCCACCACATTTCTGCTTCAGACAAATGTCTTCTTACATTTGCATTTGCCATATTCAATCATTAAATCACAAGGGTTTGTGTTGAAATGAAGATTGAATACCCTTCACATGACATGTACATGTAGACTGTACACGAAAACATGAAAATCAAGGGGTACATGCTTTCCATGACGGTCACGAAAAGTCTGCCTGTCAAGAGAGCTAATGTAAACAGTGGGGACCATCTCAGTACATTCCTCAATCATATCCATCAAAAATATCGCAAATATGTCACAAGCTAATTACACAATGATGTGTCAAATATTTGGTGCTTAGCTAACTTTGAGTAGTATATTAATATAAATAGTAAACTCAGCTATAAACACCATATCTCTATGTTGTGCTCTAAGGTCGCAACAGCAAATTATGGAATTAATAAAGTTAAAAATATTTCCTTCCATAAAGCACTATTATCTTTATACTGTACTATACACTAGTACAGTCATGCTATAAGGCATCCAAATCTGCAGCTATTCAGAATTCATCAATATGCTGTTTTTATTGCAAAAACGGTGGATCCACATCATAAATAATAAAAAATATAACTCCCATACAGATCCTTTATTTTCTAAAGATAAAATTCGGAAAGTACCCATTCAACATAGGGTCAGTTTATTAATGTTTACCCATGATTGGTTAAATAAAAATCTACCGTCCAGTTTTCAAAATTATATTACTCAATGCAAGTCAATCAGGAGTAAGTACCAGACATGCTGAGCAAGCAGCTCTTGACTTCCAAATGCAGGACAAACTCAATTCAACAACTACTGAGAATTTATTTCCTCGAGTTTGGAATGAGTGATTTGAGGAAACACGAAAAATAAAAATAGATACCAATTTAAGAAAGTAATAACTCATCAGCTAATTGAGTCATATGATACTGCAATCTCTTGTAGTAAACCTTTCTGCAATGACTTTAGGTCTTACCCCACGGATAATGATAAATGTTAATTGGAAACCAAAAATCACATAATTATGGAGATAGAACATAATTGTTCCCATGTAACTGATTCTATCTACTGCCCACTATGACGTATTAAGACTTGATCTCCCTCAAATAACAGTGAGGTAAAAGTTTGTTACTTACTGGTAGTCTTCTTACTGGTAAAATAGGATCCAGTCACTAATGCTTGGGAGGTGCAAACTTTCTCTAAAATGGGCAACATGGCTTATTAACGCTCACCCGTGGTCTTGAGTTGATACTCATGTTGTGGTTATGATTCGCCATTGTGCAAAAATATGACCTCAAGCATCAAAAAATCCCCGCGGGAACCCTGGGAAGTGAAGCAGTGCCTGTTCACTGCGGTAAACAGGCTCTGTTTTACTTGTAAAATAGGATCCAGTCACCAGTGCTTGGGACATGCACACCCTCTCTAAATTGGACAACATGGCTTATTAATGCTCACCCCTGGTCTTGAGTTGATACTCATGTTGTGGTCATGATTAGCCATTGTGCAAAAATATGTGACCTTAAACACCAATAAATAAATAAATAATTGATAGTCTTCCCTCTCTGGATCACAGCTCCAGATACCCACTCCACCCCCATACTTGATACTTGTGCAGATAGTTATAAGAAAAAAACATACAGGAAATCTGTTGAATGTGTGGGTATTATCAGCTTCACCCTTTCTTTGGCCACAAACTCCAGTCACCTCTACATCTAGATCATGTTACATTTACCATTGCCTAACCTAATGGTCCAAATCTATAACAGTCAGTTTCTAATCAAAGTATGCAGAGAATTCCTATTCACGTTTTAGTGTTCTCACATCTCCTACATTGGAAATATGGCCTTTTGGTGGAATAATCTTGTTGAGACTATAACGGTAGATATTTATGTGCCATGTTCCTGAGGTAGGAGAGTAAAGGATTCTGGACCCATATAAAATGCTTTCCAGGTTGCATCAATGAGCAACAATTAGGTAAAGGGTTAACTATTATCTCCAAATACCTAGTCAGTCAGTCCTTGCAATTTGCAATGTTATAAGTTGTAGGAGTCAGTAGGAAGACAGCCAGACTGGGTATGCCTTCTTGCAATGTACACAACATTCACTTTCATTTTTATATCTGCTGTCATATTATTTTAAATTCAGTATTTTGATGTGCCATAATGATTGTATTCAATTGTGTATATTGCAGAATAAACATTCTAAATTCAACATTCTACAGCACTCTATCAAATAAGATATTCTAGGGTAATTGCTTGTCATGAATGTACTGAGGCCAAATGTGTCAGTGAATGAAGGGAATTTGGTGATTATCTGGATAATGTTCGGACATATTAACAGATTTGTTTTTCAATTCACACAAGTTTTCTCTATAACCAATATGCAATCATTAGGTCAAATTTATACTGGAAGTATGTTAAATGGTTTTGTATTTGAAAGTTATATTCAGTTAATATGGTTATTCAATTAAGAGATATTCAGTTAAGTGGGCTCAATTGTTTTCCATTTACTCAGACACTTGAACAAGAGTTGTATTATTTTCTCTGTGTGGTCTCCCCTTTTCTGTAAATTTGAGAGCTTTGCAATTTACCCTCTCTGCACAATAGATTGTTTGGCATTTGAGTGTATTTGTTATCCATACCGACTAGCCTTTAAAGGCCCTGTTCAGGCTTTGATCAACTTTTACTTCAACAGAACAGGTGCCTCAACCCACAGGTTTGGGTAAAACTCACAAACTGTATTCTTGGGCATTAGCAGTTGTTTGTTGGCAAGTCTTTGCTGCCTGTATAAGCAGTCAATACTTTGCAAAAATAACTGTGAAGCCATGAGTTGCAGACTGTCAAAGTGAAGCAAAATGTATGTAAATCCCCATGCCTTCAGACTTTAACCCTTTACCCAACGTAACGGCCAAAACCGGCCAGCGCTATTCTCAAAAATCGCTAATTAATTTTCATTATTTTTTCATTTTTTGTCTCAAAAACATAGGTTATGACCCCTCATTGGAACGAGCTCGTCGAGCTCGTTCCAATGAGGGGGTCATAACCTATGTTTTTGAGACAAAAAATGAAAAAAATTAGTTGTTCAAGATTTTTTTTTACAAGTGTCATCTGCTTTTCATGTTAGGTAAAGGGTTAAAGGTCTGGAGATTTTTTAAATATTTTTGCTATATTTTAATTTTTGGCTTTGTAAGTTGCTTCTTGACAAGTCTTGGCAACCAGGACCTGCAAAATAGTTATTTGAAATGTAACATACATGTTTAGCCAGAGAATGCGTGTTGGGGCACCTGTTCTTTCACAATAAAAAATGAACAAATTTGGAAGTAGTCCTTTAAGGCTTAAAAGCTACATGAAGAAATCTTTTTGTTGTAGGTTGGAATTGGGAGAAACAAGCCCAATCTGTATTAGAACCAGGGGCCAATATTCTAATGCATTAAGACTTGTTTGACATGTCCTGCAGAAGGCTGTCAAACAGGACAGAGTAAATACTCAACTTTTGACCAGGGGCCATTTCTACAACATGTTTACAATTGTATTCAAATCAGTGTATTCTTCACTTGTTGATTAGATTAGACTGCAATAAATCATAAGCATGTTGAAAGATGTGGAAAATTAACTTTTACAACATTGATGTCTCTCTCAGTTTGATCACAATCTGATTGTGATCTGCATGCGACAGAAATTACTTGAGATGGGCGGTATTGGAATTTTGAGTTCTGTTTCTGTATTTTTAGTGGGGGAGGGGGGGGGGGGAGGGTATACCCAGTTCACGATTCAGTATTCGGTATCTGGCATTACTAGGTTTGCTGGTTGTACCACAGAGGAATTCACATCAGGAAAAACAGAATAAGTTGTTGTCATATCATTCTATCACAACGCTATAAATGACATAGCCAATGAGCTCAGCAGTGGCATTCTTTTACGGCCACAAATCATATCTACAGTAATTTTGTTGCTTGTACTAAACACACCGTAATGTTTAAAGACCTATTTCAGGCTTTTATGATCACAGAGCATGTGCCCTGACCGTGCTATCTTTAGGAGGTCCTGCAGACAATAGACAAACATCATGGGAAGTGCAGACCTAGAAATCTGGCGAGGGATACTTTATAGCTTGTGCACGATTCTGATCGGGCGTGGGTGATTTTTAACCCTTGCAGATTTTTTTTAGAAAGCCAGCACTTTCCAAAAAATAGATATGCACCACATGTATTTGTGACATTCTTGGCACAAAATGACATCACATAGCCTTACACTAACTTTGGAAATGACCTTTCGGAATGAAGCACTTCAGAATGGTGGGTGATACTTCATGAGAAAACATACTCTCAGAAAAAAATTCCTTATTTATGTTACTCCAAGATTTACCAGAGTAAGATAAAATACACTATCAGCCGAGTTAAAATCAACCCGAATTGACTGGGTTGAGTGAATATGAACCCACTCAACCTAGTCCCTTTAGGTTGATTTTAAACCTAGCTGATTTTAGAGTATAGGAATTGCCCCTGCAAGAACATTTTTCTCCTGCAAAGCAGTCTGGCAAGGCGATTTTTAGTTCTCGCAGATTTTTCAGAAAACCAGCACTGGAAGTGATTTCTAGTCAAGTCTTGGCTGCCTTAACAGGTAGCCAAGACTTGACTAGAAATCACTGGTAAGCAATTGGACATGTTCAGGTTGTTAGTCTAGTGGGAATTCAAGACAGTTACCCAGTCCATTGGGGGTAAATAAAACTGGAAAGAAAATCAGTCACTTCTTTCATGAACCTGAACCTTTCAACTGTTATCAAGCTTCATAGGAAAAGTTGAAAATTCGGACGGTATCGATATTTAATGATTGTTTCAGTTTGGTTTTTAGGTATCCCCATGATATCAGTATCAGCTTGGTTTTTCGGTATATTGCCCATCTCTACATATTACACCAGTGGGTCAAGCTATCCCAAATACTGTAATGTGAAATCATGATAGAATAAAAGAAAATGAACAAAAATAACATCTGAGATACTCTATTCTCACATGTCTTTTTTGACAGGTGATATTCTGCAGTGTTGTGGGCAGGAAAGAGGACACAGATTCTCAACTGGATCCCAACTAGTACGATTTGCTAGAAATTGTCTGCTTTTTATACCCCCCGCAAACAAAGTTTGGAGGGTATATAGGAATCACCCTGTCCGTCCGTCTGTCCATCCTTGTAAGCGCAAAACAAAGTTTGGGGGTATATAGGAATCACCGTGTCCGTCCGTCTGTCCATCCTTGTAAGCGCAACTCCTCCTAAACTGTTTGAAGAATTTTCATGAAACTTTACACAATGGAAGAACTCCATATGAAGATGTGCATGAAGCAATGTAATTCCGTTCTGACATTTCCAAGGGGAGATAATCTAACTTATACATTTCAGGCGTGGGGTTATCACTTTGTGAGTTTGCTCACAGTACCTCTAGTTTAAAATTGGCTCTATTTTTACAAGCCTTATGATTCATTTCAGCCTTTTATTGTCATCAATAGAAAATACAATTCTGGAAAGTACCGATGAAAAAGTTACATGGTACATGCAATGGCATCCAGACTGTAGAATAAAACACATTTTGGTTTACTGAATATTCTTGTCAGTTGAATGTTCATTCTCTTCAAAGCAGATATTCAGCTAAAACTATCTACTATACTTGTATATTGTGTACCTGTTGAAGTACATGACATTGCATGTGATGGAGTGATTGAGAAATGAAAAAGTACTCCATGACAGTGACTTTTTCATGTTATTGGTCAGGATGTGGGGGGGGGGGGGGGGGGGGGGAGGGGGGAGAGGGGGCAGTAAAGTTGTTGATCTTGTTCATATATGCATATTTATTTATTTATTGGTGTTTAACCCTTTACCCAATGCAGACGATCTCAAAATTTATTATTTTAAATACCATGTTTTCAAATTTTTCAAAAAATTTCAACAAAACCATATCATGTGACCCCTCATTGGAACGAGCTCGTTCCAACAAGGGGTCACATGATATAGTTTTGTTGAAATTTTTTTAAAAATATTTTTTCAACTGCTGAATTTGCATATTACACGGACGGATGTGGCCGATTCGTTGGGTAAAGGGTTAAGGACACATATTTCTGCACAATGGCTAATCATGACCACAACATAGAGATAAAACCAAGTTTAGTCAATTGTATATACCCATGTTGCCCACTTTAGAGGACTTCCACCCCAAGCATTGGTGACTGGGTCCTATTTGACCGGTTAAAACAGCTTGTTTACCGCCATAAACAAGCAATGCTTCACTTCCTGGGGTATACATGTATAAGTTACCCTGCAAACCTCCCCTCATTCTGCATCTCCCATTTTTGGCCGCAATACATCCAGTATAGGCATTTAATCTATTACAGCTTCTTTGTCAGGGCTCAATGAGCTCTGGCAAACAAGATATAAAAAAAAATGTTTATGAATAGAAGATAGGAAAATGAAATTCCTGTTAACCCTTTAGTTAACAGGGTTTGTTTTAAATTTCACATTTTTACAAAAAATTCTCACAATTTTTCAATAAAACCATACAAATATGGATATCATTAGAACTGGCTTGACATTCAATTTTCATTATTTTTCATTTTTTTGTCTCAAAAACATAGCTTATGACCCCTCATTGGAATGAGCTCAATGAGATCGTTCCAATGAGGGTCATAAGTTACCTTTTTGAGACAAAAAATGAAAAAATAATGAAAATTGAATGTTGATTTTTACGAATAACACTGAATGGTTTTGACCATTACAGTGGGTAAAGGGTTAACTTTGGAAATGAGAGGTGCTCACTGGGTGGGAAGTCCTCTTCAGATGTGAAAAAAATTATCAAATGTAAAATCACCATTCAAATTTTTATTTGTTCATATTTTACCAACAAGACATAGCATATGACCCCTTACTGGAATGAGCTTGTTCCAGTGAAAGATTATCTGTTTTTGAGGTAAAAATGAAGTTTTTTTTGGTTATTCAAGAATTGTTCTCACAAGTGCCATTTCTAGTCAGGTAAGATCAGTCCTGGCATTTCCAGGAGAGCGATTTATTCGCTTGTCTACTGCTCGCCTTAAAAAAACTTAGGGTGAAAACTAGCCCAGCTGGCCTTAGAAAATAATGATTACAATAACAGCCTTTTCCTAAAACCCACATCTTTTCAGATCTCTGCGCTATGTTAGTGGTCTCTATAAGATGGCCACACTGCCCCTCCCACACCTCTGGGCCATGCCGAGGCCCAGAGGTGTGGGAGGGGTAGTGCAGCTGTCTCACAGAGACTACCTTGTTAGCAGCACCAAAAAATATGTACGAAGTCCACTAGGCAAAATTCGTTGATAGTAAAACTTCATTTTGCCAATTTTAGCTTTTGTAAGCTTGAAGAGAGCTAATCGCTTCCCTGGGGTGCGGTGGCTCAGTAGGTAGAGGTGCAGGCTGCAAGCCGAGAGGTCCTCGGTTCGAATCCCACCTGTGGCAACTGCATTGTGTCCTTGGGCAAGACACTTCACCCCCATTGCCCATGTGGGGGCACAGTAACGCTGTGCACTAAAGTGTACTGCACGTCGATGGTGCACCTGTCTAACCCTGCTTATGTGGAGTTAGTATGTTGGGGGGCTGACAGTTGCTAGCCGTTGGTGGTTCTCTCCGGGTACTCCGGCTTCCTCCACCTGTAAACCTGTCGTGGTCATGATTAGCCATTGTGCAGAAATATGTGGCCTTAAAACACCAATAAATAAATAAATAAATCGCTTCCCTAGGTCATGTGTGGGGAGCAATTTTTAGCCCTCCTGCATTTTTAAAAATTGCAGATCTGTAAGATGAAGAGTTAATCCATTCTCCATGTACTGAGCATAGATATATATGAACAAAAGCTCTGTGGGGAAAAATAATTTTACATTTTGAAGAGGTAGAGAAGAAAGGCAAAAATGCTTGGGACTTTGGTGGAATAAGGTAATCCATGCTTCCTGTGGGCCTTTTATTCAAGGAACAGCCTTGAATTTGACTAAACGTCATGAATTCAAGTTCTTGAAATCCTTGAAAATGTGGCAGAAGGCCTTGAAAATCCTTGAATATTCATAAAATAAAAAGCTAATGAAGCACTTACTTATAGCTATATATTTTTACATGCCAGAGTTTGTGAAGGCATAGTTTAAATTAGAACCCTCTGGTTATTACCCCTTCCTCCCACTTACCTTTGAGGGAAGTGGGAGGAGGAGGTAATGACTGGTGGGTCCTAGGTAGGACAAGTGAAGGCAGGACTTGAAAATCCTTGAATTTGGCTGTTGTAGGGTCTTAAAAAATGCTGAAATATGTCGAGAGACGACCTTGAATAGCCTGGAAATTTATCAGTCCTTGCCTGCAAGAACCATGTAATCAGGAAATCATTATTTCTTGAAACATGTTTGAGATACAAAAATAAATTCTGGATGTGCACAACTAAAGTTCTGGACACCCTGAACCATGTATACAGAATCAAAACAGGTAAATGTAATCTTTTGATGACATAGAAATAGCTTTATACCATTACAATTCAGCAGGTAAATACTGTTTAAAAAATAAACACAATAGCTTTTAAAATTATTCTTTAAGCGTTTTCAGTTCTACTCCACGTGTAATTTTAATATTGGGTAAATCATTGTTTACACTTCTGTACCCATTGTTAGTTTTCACGGTTGAGTGTAAATTTTTCTTTATGCTTGGTTTGGTTAAGGTTCATTCACAGCTGTTACAGAATAATCCGAGGTGGGTGAGTTATTTGGTGATCAGTGTTGAAGTAACTTCCTGCTTGTTTATTCCATATGGTAAGTTAAAAATGGAATAAGTTTTCCAAACTGGTTAATTATTTGTTCAACTAGATGCCACTTTAGGCTTTTTGGAATGTTCTCGATCAGGTGAAGTATATTGTACTACTGCAAAATGAGATTTTCCATTTTTTCACAATTTTATTGTCAGTATATCCAGAAAACTGACCAACCTTCCCACAGAAGTCATGTTTTAGGAGTAAAAGTAATTTTTTTTGCGGGGAAAATAGAAACAAGTTAATTGAATAGCAAAATTCTAGGGAAAAGGTGTTCAGGATGTTTCATTACTGAGCTTAAGGTAGGTTACATGTTTGTGTGTTTGCATTAACTCTTTACCCAACGTAATGGCCAACAATTTTCTTTATTTTTTCATTTTTTTTTGTCTCCCAAAACATTGCTTATGACCCCTCATTGGAATGAGCTGATTGAGCTTAAGTATTTAGATCAGGATGCTTCATTACTGAGCTTAAGGTAGGATAAAGATATATGTGTTTGCAGTAACCCTTTACCCAATGTAATGGCCAAAATTGGCCAGCAATGTTCACATAAAATACCATTCAATTTTCATTATTTCTATAATTTTTTGGGTCTCAAAAACTTTCTTATGACCCCTCATTGGAAAGTGCTCATTGAGCTCATTCCAATGAGGGATCATAAGCTACATTTTTACCTTAACTTGACAGTCAAGATAAGCTATTGCCCTCACATATGCAGAAGTCTGTGAGTCTGTTCACATTTTCCTTTAGCACAGGCTACACCCCTTAGTTCTTATCCGATCATCACAGAATTTCATATACAGGTTTGAGGTCATGTCTAGATGAGAACGTCCCATTTTGGTTGCGATCGGTCAACCGTGATGGCTGCCTGAGCCCAAAAGCCGAAAACCATTAGCACAGTCTACAGGTCACATTTATGAAGGAATTTCATTGTAACTTGGTAGGATGCCTCTGTATAATATCTAGATGAGAACGTGCCCTTTTGGTTGTGATCTGTCAACCGTGACGGCTGCCAAAGCCCAAAACTTAAAAACTTCTAGCACAGTCTACAGGTCATATTTAACCCCTAGCACACTGGAAATGCAACAGAATTTTCTTTAGTCACTCTGTTTTCTCATACTTAACTATGAATTTAACAATTATATCTTGTTTGACAGAGCTCACTGAGCTCTGTCAGACAAGGTATATTTGGTTAAATATCAAACAGTATTATGGGAAATATTTGCTGCTAAAAACTTAGCCATTTTGACATCAGTGTGCAGATGGTTAATATGGAGGGATTTCATTGTAACTCCGTATGATGTCTAGATAAGAACTTCCCCATTTGGTCGCGATCTGTCAACTGTGATGACTGCCCAAGTCCAAAACCTGAAAACCTTTAGCACAGTATACAGGTCGTATTTCTGGATGGATTTCATTGTAACTTGGTAGGTTGATTCCATATAATGATGATAATGTCCCCTTTTGGTCACGATTAGTCAACTGTGATGGCTATAGGGGCCCGGAGCCCAAAAAACTTTCGCACAGTCTACAGGTCATATTTATGAAGGGATTTCATTGTAACTTGGTAGGTTGACTCCATATAATGTCTAGATGAGAAAGTCCCCTTCTGGTTGCGATTGGTCAACTGTGATGGCTACAGAGGCTCGAAAACCTTTAGCACAGTCTATAGGTCATATTTATGAAGGGATTTCATTGCAACTTGGTAGGATGACTCCAGATAATGTTGTGACAGCTGCCTGAGCCCAAAACCCGAAAACCTTTAGCTCAGTCTACAGGTCACATTTATGGAGGGATTTCATTGTAACTTGGTAGGTTGATTCCATATAATGTCTAGATGAGGATGTCACCTTTTGATCGCGATTGGTCAACTGTGATGGCTATAGGGGCTCAAAGTCCAAAATTTTTTAGCACAGTCTACAGGTCATATTTATGAAGGGATTTCATTGTAACTTGGTAGGATGACTCAGTATAATGAGGATGTCCCCTTTTGGTTGCAATCTGTCAACCGTGATGGCTACACAGGCCCAAAGCCCAAAAACCTTTAGCACAGCCTACAGGCCATATTTATGAAGGGATTTCATTGTAACTTGATAGGATGACTTGTTTTGGAATAACTTCACTGTAAATTGGTAACTTTCTTTGATATACATTAACTGTGAGGGCCACATACATTAACTGTGGTGGCCACATTAACCCACTCTTCAATTCTTTAGTGCAATCTACACCTGAAATTCTTTTTGTTGAAAACATAGCATACAGGGAACAGAAATTAACATGTTCCCAATTATCACAATTCTTATCTTATTAGCTCACTCGTCTGTTGTCTGTCGTCTGCCGTGAAGGTGGTGTTTGAGCCTCTTTCTCCTAAACCACTGGCCACATTTTAATTAAATTTCATGTAAGTAGTGGTTATATAGGGGCATTTTGATTTTTATCCAAAATAGGTTTCAGCTCATATTGAGCAGAGGTGTGGGGAAAAAATGGCCAAATTGTTTGAAAATCTTCTAATGAACTGCCAGTAGCCGAGACTTGATATGTGGTAGACAGAGTCCTTTTGAGGTTTAGAATCAAGTTTGTTCAAGAGAAGTTTGTCAGGCATTATTTGCCTTTGTTATGGGAGGGGCAAAAATTTTGGCAAAAATTTTCAGAACCGTCAGGTCGATTTGAACCAAATTTGATATGAGATGATAATGGGTCATAAGTAGTTGATTGATGCAAAAATTTTTTTTCTCATTGTCCTGTGGGAACCTCGGGAGCTAAAAATAGGAAAAACCTTAAAACTGCCATATCTCCAAAACTACACGGCACAGAGAATTCTTATTTTGTATGAAGCTTACTTTTATCCAGTAGAATAGAATGGTTAAAAAAAAATCCCTATCGGTTTGATCACAAGGTACTTTTTTCAGGACTTTGAAAAAGTGCCGAGTCTGCTCTTTTTAACACTGTAGGCAATGGGAAAAAGATTAAAAAATCTTCTTCTCCAGATCCAGCAGGCAGAATCATTTGGTATGCAATGTTGTAGGGTGGATCTGATTCAAGTTTGTTCAAATCAGCCCTCTGGCTTTATATTTGGGCTCAGTATAGGAACCCGATTTCGAACTTAGTGCATTTCAGGCAAATTTCTTAAAAAATCTTATTCTCCAGATCCAGCACGCAGAATCTTTTGATAATGGGTATGCACCATGCTTGGGGGGGGGGGGGGGGGGGGGAGGGGGGGGGAGATTCTATAACTTAGTTCAAAATGAGGAATTTTCTTTAAAAATCTTCTTCAGATCCAGCAGTTGGAATGTTTTGATATTTGATATGCAGCATCCTTAGCGGGGTGAGATTCAAGTTTGTTCAAGCCATGTCCCTAGGTCCATATTTGAACTCATTGTGGGAGCTTGAATTGTAACTTAGTTCAAAATGAGTAATTTTCTTTAAAAATCTTCTTCAGATCCAGCAGTCGAAATGTTTTGATATTTGGTGTGCAGCATCCTTAGAGGGGTGAGATTCAAGTATGTTAAAGCCAAGTCCCTGGGTTCATATATGGGCTCCCTTTGGGAGCCCAAATTATAACTTAGTTCAATATGAGGATATTCTTTAAAAATCTTCGTTTTTTTTAGATCCACTGGTCAGAATCTTTGGATATTTGGTATAAGCTTTTCTTAGGAGGAGCAGATGCAACTTGTTGAAATCAATTCTCTGGGTTGATATTTAGGCTACCATGTCAGGTGAGCGCCCTCAAGCCCCTTGGAGCCTCTTGTTTCATAACTCTTTCATAAACATTGAACATGATCCTTTTCATCAAACACAACAGTGTCAGGTTAAGCTACAGTATCATTGACACTTTCATTACTTATTATTCTCCACCACTCAAATTATTGATTATCTGTCCCAAATTTCACAATTCAGTAAATTGATTTGTTACCAGAGGGAGGGAGAAGATTGTAATTGTTTTCGCTGATTTGTTTTTGTTTAAGTAATCACTGTGGTGACCCAGAAAAAGTTCCACCACAATCAGTTGGGCTGATTAGTCTATTTTTAGCGCAACTGTTACATATCAGCAATACTGGTGTCAGTTTTAAATGAGAGTTATACCTAATGAATCTCCACGAGGTGAAATACATAAGTGGTAAAACACCTTTTATACCAACGTCTTATCTTTGATACTGCAGCCTTACAAGACAAATTTTGTTCATTGCATGCTTTCTGGAAATGGAACAGTGTAAATTGAATAGCTACTTTGTCAGTGTGTGTAAATCACTCTGCTGAGGGGTATTCTTTTAACAGAGAAGATTTGGACACTTTCTTGTATTCTAGTGATAAACTGAGCATTTAGTCTATCATATATATATTAATGTAGAGAGTTAAATTATTTTTCAAGGGTGATTACCGAAATGAGGTGACCCTTGCTGTCGAAAGTGTCTTTAAACCCTTATAAAAGGAAAAGAAAATAGTGTTAGCATTGTGTGTGTACGGGGTGAGGATCATTAGTTATGTTTCAAATGGGTCTCTCATTAGTTCTGTTTTGCATGAAAAATTAAGTTATTTTTGTGCAAATTTAGTATAAATAAAACAAATTGGCCAAACCGTAATCTGATGAGTTAGACAAAGAGAACAAGAGACTGAGTTGCAAATCAGGACCAGTATTTATTGCACACCTTTATTTTGTTACCACATGTAATTGTTTAAATGGGTACACATAATCTTGTCTTATTTACACTCTGGTTGAATTAATCCTGGTGAGACAGTAATGGTACACCAACATACTGCAGCAGTGTTTGTGCAAATAATGCATTTGTTTACCTTTTCCTGTCATGAATGAGACCGTCAAAACAGAAAAACATGAAAAAAAAAACTTGCCAGTGCACTAAGGTGTATCTCATCTTCAGCTACTCAGTTCCAGTTTTTCCCTCGCTCAAGTTTCAAATTGGTGATCATTTGAATGGGGATTTAATGAGTTAATTCCCATAGAAAGAGATGGAGAGAGGGGAAGAGAAAATGCCAAATTCAGATGTAAACTTCCATGCCATTCCGGTTGGTCAGTATACTGGAATCTTTACTGAACAGCCAAACTGTCAGTAGTGGCAGATATTGGAGTCTTAGTTGAGGGCATCACATTTCAATCATGGGTAATGATGCAAAGCATCAGCCAACGTGTGTTGTGGCAAGCTAGGGTGAGCAGGGGAAGGGATATCTCACATTAGTATGCAGGTTTGTAACTCCCGTAGACAATTTTGTAAAATGGAAGATCAGTGTAGCCCTATGGTGGCTTCTTCCCACATGACTACAATGTTTTCCAGCCAAATATTCCCACAGTTTTATATAATCTCCTGGAACTCCATGAAGTGAAGCAGTGCTTGTGGAAGAAGTCTTCTAAAATGGGCAACATTGGTATATAAATAATTGACTAAACTTTACTTTATCTCCATGATTAGCCATTTTGTGCAGAAATATGTGACCTTAAACATCAATGAATAAATAAATTTATATAATCTCATTCAACTTCAAAAAATGGAAGCCAATTTATAACTGCTCACAAGAGACCAGTGCAGGAGCAAAATGCCAGAAGCATTTTTTGATTCAGATTGGTCAATTTTGAAAACTCTTCTCCTCTGAAACCACCGGGCCAAATGTTTTGAAACTTTGCATGGTTGATAACTGGGACACCCTCCACCAACCTTCCTCATTGTAATGTTGATCGTTTTGCAAACATGGCCACAATTGCGGTTTATAGTTACGATAGAAAAAACCTATAGTAAATCACATTTCCATCTTCTCTCTGGAACTATTGAGCTGACATGAACCAAAACTTGGCAAGAATGGTCTATAGGAGGCCCTCTACAAACGATCCTCTTTTTGTTCCCATTAGCTGGAAAATATGGCCACCAGAGACATTCTATGATTCTGTTTGATGGATTCAAATGTTTTGAAACATGATTGAAGACTGGGACACCTTCTACCAATGATCCTCATGTAATTTTCATGTAATGTTGCAAACATGGCCACAATTGCAGCTCATAGTTACCATGGAAAGCCTATAGGAAATCGCATTTTTATATGTATTTCCAGGTGAGCGATTACAGGCTCTGTTGAGCCTCTAGTTCATTTTTAGCTCAATTTTGACGAAGCCAAATTTGAGGTATTGTTATGGCCCGTCGTCCGTCTGTCCATCTCTCATGCCGTGAATACGGCTCGGGCTAGAGGCCTTATTCATGAACCGATCTTTACGAAACCTCTTGGGTACCTTTGCTATCACCGTGGGACGAGAACGAGTGTTTTTGGGTCCGGTCCGAAATTCAAGATGGCCACTGGCAGGCATTTTGTACAAAATTAGGTGCAATCAGATTTTTGTGCAGAACTTCCCTATGAAAGCGCTGATTTGAATAATTTTTGTGTGAATGTTTAGTACCATGGGATACATCACATATAATACAAGTTTTTTTCTTGTGCAGAATTTATGCAAATGAGATGAACTTTGATTTTTTCAGTGCTACTTACACACATGTCAATGCGGCTCGGGCTAGGGGCTGTATTTATGAACCGATCTTCACGAAACTTCTTGGGTACCTTTGTTATCACCTTGGGACAAGAACGATTGTTTCTGGGTGCGATCCAAAATTCAAGATGGCAACCAGTGGCCATTTTGTACCGAAATTAGGTCCAATCAGTTTTTTGTACACAACTTCTATACGGCTCAGGCTAGAGGCCGTACTTATGAACCAATGTTTACAAAACTTCTTGGGTACCTTTGTTATCAACGTGGGACGAGAACGAGTGTTTTTGGATGTGGTCCAAAATTCAAAATGGCCACCAGCATCCATTTTGTACCAAAATTAGTGCAATCAGTTTTTTGTACAGAACTTCTGTATGAAAGTTCTGATTTGAATAAATTTTTGAATGAAAGTTTAGTAACATGGAATACATCACAAAAAATAGGGTTTTTTTCTCGTGCAGAAATTATGCAAATTAGATGAATTTTGATTTATTCAGTGCTGCTTGTACACAGAAAGTGCACATGTCAATACGGCTCTGGCTAGAGTCCGTATTTATAAACCGATCTTCTCGAAACTTTTTGAGTACCTTTGTTATCACCTTGGGACAGGAATGCTATGAGAACAATTATTTTGGGGTTCAGTCAGACCCACTCTGGGACTCAAAGATTTCTTTTCTAGTTTGGCATCTAACTGTCACCCACCGTTACAATACTTTACCTAAACATTTGTTACAGGCTACGGTCAGCATTTATGTACAGACCATTACAATACTTTATATGTACCTTTGTTATCGGGTCATTACCTAGATGTTTGTCATTGCTGTGTCACATACTATACATGTACATGTCTTACACAAGTTGAGCTACAGCGTCATTGACAATTTCATCTATCTCAAAAACATAGCTTATGACCTCTCATTTTGAGCGTGTTCCAATGAGGTGTCATAAGCTATGTTTTTGATGCAAAAATTAAAAAATATAGGTGTTCAAGAATTTTGTTTGCAGGTGTCTTCTGCTTTGCATGATTGGTAAAGGGTTCAAACAAACAATTGAACAAACACCACCATTGTGGACATATTTTCTGAACTCCCCTCGATTGGCTAAAACTTTATTCACATTTCTGATGCTACTTAAGAGAATTTGGGAAGGGGCGCAGTGGCATTGCGGTAACCGGTTCTCGTCAGATCACTGAAGTTAAGCAACGTCAAGCCCAGTTAGTCCTCGGATGGGTGACCGTCTGAGCGATCGACTCGGACTCCCACTTTGTGTCCTTGGGCAAGGCACTTAACCCCGATTGTCCACATGGGGGCACAATGATGCTGTGTACTAAGGCGTACTGCATATCGATGGTGTGTATGTCTTCAACCAATCTAACCCTGCCTGTGCTGCAGTGCGGAGTTATGATGTTGGGGAGCTGGCAGCTGCTCGTCGTTGCTCGGTGGTTCTCTCCGAGTACTCCGGATTCCTCCACCCATAAAACTGTCGCGGTCGTGATTAGCCATTGTGCATAAGTATGTGACCTTAAACACCAATAAATAAATAAATAAACAAGAGAATTTGGGAATTTTGGTCTGGGTGATTAGTCTACTCCAAGAGTGTTTTGTGATAATGCACTCTCCATGTACCATAGCTTTGGTCAGATTTTCATTTCGTCAAGGGTTTATCGTTTGGATGCCAAATAATATTGAAGCATGGATGATTTGATACTTTATCGACAAAGTTGAAGGCAAAGAATAACTAATATACACATGTATATTATGGGTCAGTTTTCTGTTGAATGTGAATGCATTGGTGAGCGACCAAATAGACAGTTACAAACCAGGGGCCAATATTATAAAACTTTTACTTGTATTTTCTAGAATTGTACTTTCTTGTCATAAGAATTGTACTTATGACTTTAAATGACCTGAAATGAACCATTAGCATTTTCAAAGATATGGCAATTTGCCAACTGGCAAATTGCCATATCTTTGAAAATGCTAAAGGTTCATTTTACTCCATTATATTCATAAGCAGAAAACACAATTTTAGAAAATACAATTGTAAAAGTTTAATGGTATTGGCTCCAGGTTATTCTTTCAACAGGTACAGTACGTGGAGAGTGTATTATCACTAAATCACTTGCAGAGTGGAGATTCCACCCAAGCAATAATTGCAAATTTGTTGCAAAGCATAACCAGCACAAGCAAAGTTTCAGCCAATGGACCTCTGGGTTAAACCCGGAGGTCCATTGCTGAAACATTGTTTATTTTTTTTTGTTATGTACAAAATTTGACAGTTATAGCTTGGGTGAAAACCCCACTCCACAGTTGATTTAGTTACAATCCACTCTCCTCGTACTGTATCTGATATGTGGAATATGGTGTTCATAAATAAATTCATGGCTGTTTCAGTGCAATGTGGATACTTTTATTGTAGCACAATTGTTGTGTGTATTCAATGTAACATGTTTGTTTAAACAGCACCCCCCCCCCCCCCCCCCCCCCTTACTGTAATGATGCTTCTCTTGCATCATTTTGTTACTTGTTTAATAGACATTGAAAAATGTGTTAAGACACAGCATGTTTTATTTATTTATTTATTGGGGTTTAATGACACTTTCAACAGCCAGGATCACCTTGTGATGGAAAGTTTAGGTGGAAGCCAGAGTATATGGAGAAAACCACTCTGCAATGGTGAGCAACTGCCAGACTCCCCAACATACTAACTCCGAACAAGCAGGATTAGCATTGCTTGAAGACAAGTGCACCATTGTACGCCTCAGTATACACAGTGCCACTGTGATTCCAGATGGACAATCGGGATGAAGTGCTTTGCCCAAGGACATAACGCAGTAACCCGTGGTGGGAATCGAGCCACAGACCTTTAGGTTTGAAGTCCAAGCTGTGACCATTGAGCTACTGCACACCCATTACAGCATTTAAAAACACATCTGATTGGTTCTTAGCTCGCCTGACTTTCAGGAGAGCTATAGTGATCACTCTCTGTCCATTGTCCGGTGTCAGTCCTCCTTGAACATGTTGTTTGCGTCTTCTCCTCCAAAACCGCTGAACCAATTTAATTGAAATTTGAGGTAATAGTTTGTTATGACATCGCATTTTGATTTTGTTCAAATTGCCTCGCCCCTCGGTATGGCCACACCCAAAAAGTGTGCTTAAATCTTAAAAAATCTTCTTATGAACGAGCAGTAGCAGAGACTTGATATTTGGTGTGCAGCTTCCTTTTGAGGTGTAGACTCGGATTTGTTCAAGAGAAGTTTGAGGAGCTATATTTGCCATTGTTATGGGAGGAGCAAGAATATTGCCCCTCCCAAAATTTCTATTTTCCAAACTGAGAGGCAGATTTGGACCAAATTTTCTTCTATTTTCCAAACCGAGAGGCTGATTTGAACCAAATTTGATATGAGGGCGTATCGGGTCATAAGTACTTAATTTATGCCAAAAAATATTTTCCCATCACCCCATGGGAAACGCAGGAGCTAAAAATAGAAAAAAATTAAAACTCCCATTTCTCCAAAACTACAAGGCACTGAGAATTTGTATGTGGTGTGAAGCTTCCTTAGGACCAACAGAATGTAATGGTCCAAAAAAATTGCTATCGGTTTTATCATGGGATACTTTTTCGGGATTTTGAAAAAGTGCTGAGTCAGCATTTTTTAGCACTTGTGGGTAATGGGAAAAACATTTAAGACTACTTTTCTCCCAAACCACTGCTCCAACAGCTTTCAGTTTCGCATATAACATCTTTGGAAGATTGTATCACATGTTCATTGAAATCAAATCCCTGGGTCCATATTTGGGCTGTCTGTGGGAGCCTAAATGTTTAAATTATTGTAGTTTGAGGAATATTGTTTAAAAATCCTCTTCAGATCTACCAATCAGAATCTCTTGATATTTGGTATGCAACATCCTTAGGGGGGTGAGATTCAAGTTTGTTCAAGCCAAGTCCCTGGGTTCATACTTGGGCTTACTGTGGGAGCCCGAATTATAACTTAGTTAAAATAAGGAATTTTCTTTAAAAATCTTCTTCAGATCCAGCAGTTGGAATGTTTTGATATTTGGTATGCAGCATCCTTAGTGGGGTAAGATTCAAGTCTGTTCAAGCCAAGTGCCTGGGTTGATATTTGGGCTCCCTGCAGGAGCCAGAATTATAACTTTAATTGGTGTAATATTAAGAATATTCTTCAAAAATCTTCTTCTTCACATCCACCAGTCTGAATCTTTTGATATTTGGTATTCAAAAATCTTCTTCTTCACATCCACCAGTCTGAATCTTTTGATATTTGGTATACAGCATCCCACTGGTGGCGAGATTCAAGTTTGTTCAAGCCAAGTCCTTGGGTTCATATTTGGGCTCCCTGTGGGAGCCGAAGTATTATTTAGTTCAATATGAACTATTATTTAGTTCAATATGAGGAATATTTTTTTAAAATCTTTTTTTTTTAGATCCACTGGTCAGAATCTTTGGATATTTGGTATAAGCTTTTCTTAGGAGATGCAACTTGTTGAAATCAATTCCCTGGGTTGATATTTAGGCTACCATGTCAGGTGTGCACCCTCAGGCCCCCTTGGCCTCTTATGTATTCCTATTGACACAGGGATTCATATGAGCCAATGTGAATGAAATGCTTCAACACAATAACAGTGTCATGCAAAAAAGTAAACAGGCCATCAAAGGTGATTTTTCTCTTTAAAACTATGTCTCGTTCACTTTAAGTTTAACTCTTAACCCACTAAGTATTTTCAAAATATTTTTCATCAGATCTAGTCATGGCTGCTATTAAGCGGCCATGACTAGATTTCATAAAAAAATTAATCCAACTCAACTTCAGAAATCATAGGACAAGTAATGTATTCTATTAACAGGGGAAAATTTTGTTAAATGTGCCCATATTATACTTATTTCAAAGGCAACAAATTTCTTGTTCTGGGCAGGGACATCTGCCAACATTATGCAAAAAGTTAATTATGGCATAAATACAGAACACAACTCGGGTAGACTATGGGGGAAAGCAATCAGTGACCATTGTTGGAGTTTATTGTGCTCTTTCATACATACAGCGCTTGTAAAATGTTTGAAAACTTGCAACTTGTTGATTCCTGTCTACCATACTACCCCCTAATTTTGTTCTGTCCAAGTATAGAATGCAATGTTGACACATTTGGTTAGTGTGATCCAAGGTCATATCTTCGTACAAATACTTGAGAAACTAATAATGTCAAGTCATTCTGTTGAGTTGCTCAGTATTGCTCTGTATTGCTGGGGGTTTTCGGTCGGCTGTGTTGAATCAATGTTTGTGTAAACTCAGAATTAACATTGGTGTGGATAACTTCAACACAACAAAGATTATTAAGTGAACAAAGTCATGTAAATTTGAGGCTTACTCGGTTTATCCCAGTCTACTTTTTAAAATGTATATTGGCACATTTTTTTCTATAAGTTTCTTTCCATTTATAATATACTCCTGTTGGTTCATCAAATGCTGACCCACTTGGGACATTATTTCCTTATTCACTGCTTTTCGACATTGACTTGGCCCATTTAACCCTTTACTCAAAGTAAAGGCCGGAAATGGCCAGCAGTGTTCTAAAAAATCAATTAATTTTCATTATTTTTTTAATTTTTATCTCAAATATGACCCCTCATTGGAATGAGCTTGTTCCAATGAGGAGTCATAACTTATGTTTTTGAGACAAAAAATTAGTTATTCAAGAATTTGTTTTGCAAGTGTCATCTGCATTCCATGTTAGGTAAAGGGTTAATGTTGAAAGACATTGAAGAAGGGAGTTATTTCTCAAACATGATAGCATTTGATAAAACTTGATATTTATTTGACAAGGAATATTGCATCTCTAAATAACTGCCTCCCTTATTTTTCAGAATCAACGGTATTGCTTTGGTGCTATTAGTCTGTGATCTATTTCTTGTTTCGAAATGATAATATCCAGTACATGTTAGAACATTGTGCATCTTTGTCCCGATTGATTTGATCGATTTTCCTTTAGCATTATAACAAAACATATATTTTGCAAACTAGCAACAGTTGATATTCTTTGAAGAAGGGTAAGATACACATGCATTGTTTCAGCCAGTGGACCTCAGGGGTTGAATAATCTGTTCTAACAGTTGTCTGAGTCCAACTTTATATTTATGTTCATGATATAGTGTCAGATGTGGAAAATGACCTTAAGCATTAATAAATAAATAATCTGTTCTCTTCATACTGTAATGGCCTCTCTTCCTTCCATTTCTAAAAATGAACAATGAATTCCGAAAACTTTTCTTTGCTAATGTAATACTGCTTCTTGCCCCATTGTTCGAAAGATTGACCTTACCCACTGCACACTGATATCAGAATATCTAAATTCCAAGTAGTTATTTTTCACATAGTGCAACAAGAAATTTAACCAAAATCCATCATGTTTGGCAGTGCCCAGTGAACTCTATCAAACAAGATCGATTTGGGTAAATTTCGAGTTGCATTTTGGGAATAACTTGCGGCCTTAAATTCAGATATTTTGACAATTGTGTACTGAGGGTTAATCATGTAACTGCATAGTGCCAACTCACCTGAAGAAGCTCTGTATTGCCATGGACTCCCCAGTGGGGACCACAAGACTGGAAACTGCTTGTTATGCCCCGACCTCCAAAGGAAGATTCAAGGGTATTTAGTAGACACCTCCAGCTCAGAACAAATCAGGTTTATGTGCCTAGTTGTTGGTACACTGCACTGTTATGTGTCTAGTCTGATTTATGTGACTAGCCACATAAATTTGAACTAACAAATGGTGTTAATGTATCTAAAAATGTGGGTTATGTGGCTAAAATGGTTTACATGGCTATTAAGTGACAAAAAGTGGGTATTGTATTTTCAGGGATTTTATGTTAGGGTCAGGGCTAGAGTCAGTAATCTGAAAGGGTTAGAGTTTGCTACCACCCAGAAATTAGACCTAAAAAAGACTTTTTAGTGGTTATCCGTGCATTTTAAATTCCTTAAATATTTTAGCCACATAAAACCTGATTTTAGGGGCGTCTCCATCTATACATCTGTCCGTCCATCTGTAAAAAGTTTGGGATTGTAATTTCAAAGCCATCAGTCGGATTTGGATCTCCTTTGGTATGCTGATAGACCCATATGGGGGAACAGATATGCAGAAGGAACGGGTTCCATACAATAATTTTTCCCTTAGTTATGGACCTTTTTTACTCTTTTGACTTAGAATTTTTTTTTCTGTCCTACAATACTTCTAAGGCTGCTTCAAACATGCTTACGGGCCGGGGGGCAGTGGCCCACACTTTCCGTAGTAGCCCTTGTTTACAGGGGAAAACCATTCTGTTTTTACTTGTAAAATTGGACCAAGTAAATACTTACGTGCTGGGGGCAGTGGCCCACACTTTCCGTAGTAGCCCTTGTTTACAGGGGAAAACCATTGTTTTTACGTAAAATCAGACCAGGTAAATAATACCTGGGGTGGAAGTCCTCAAAAGTGGGCAGCATAGCTGTAAACGAGTGGCTAAACTTGACCTTATTTTCTCAGGTTATAGTCATGATGTAGTCTCAGACGCTGATAATGATCTCAATAAACAAATAACTTATTAGGATTTTTACTGTGGTAAATAGGTTCTGTTTTACTTGTATATAATGGGAGCCAGTAATTAATCCTTTATGGTGAAAGTCATCTAAGTATGCTGGCAGGCAAGGTCTCTTCATCCAAGCTTTTCCAGTTAGAACTGGAAAAAATGTGAAGATACATAATCATTTATGTTCTGATAAGACTAAAATCCTCGCTATCTGCTTGGACGAGACCTCTTATAGTTTTTTTCTATGTTTATGGTTCCAGTTGCGTATGTTACCATTTGGCATCACCACACAAAATATTTGAAATGGGGTTGCCCTTTCACAATAATTTGATCAATGGAATGACTTGAAAACCACTTCATAAGGCTTTTCCCTCTGGAAAAAACTATTGTTTTTCTGCGGATTATTATTTTTTTTTTCCCACACATTTTGTCCGTACGATTCAGAAGCCATTTTCGGACCGATTTTCACAAAATTTTGCACACTCATAGAGGAGCACAAAATCTAAAAATGTAGCAAAGCGGAATTTTCGATTTAACCCTTATTTCGTCAGAATTGGCAAACTGCAAAAATTGGGGTTTATAGGCACTTTCTCGAAACCTGTCTTTTTTTAAAGATTCATCATTATTAGACCTGTCTGTGACACCACCTTTGATACACACTACACATATCAGGCGATGCATATGGTAACCCTCCACAGGCTGCCAAACATCGAAATTTTGATGAAATGGGCCAGTTTCAGGCACCCACAGCACCCAAACTATACATGAGAGATAAACATAACTTCCTTTATTGGAAGTGGAATTCACCAAGGATCATTTTTATAGGTAATAAGGGTGTTAAGAACCAAGCATTAACCCGTTTTGGACTGGTTAAACAGCAATACCCCCATAAAGCTAAAAAATTCATGTTTTCAGTGGATTTCTCTGAATGAGTCTTGTAGATTTTCAATAAAAATTTGTCACTCCCAGGACTTGGTGTGACAATAGAAGTTGCATGGACAAAATACTGCGGTGAGCATTTGTTAACCCTCCACGGGCTACTAAAAGTCAAAATTGTGAAAACATGGGTTGTTTTTGGACGGCAACAGCACCCAATGGGTACGCCACAAAGAAAAGTGTCTTCTTTTATCGAGCGCACAATCTATATGGAAACATTTTTGTAAGTAGTAAGGGTATTCAAAAATTTGAAGTCTTAACCTATTTTGGGCAGGATAAAGAGAGAGACCCCTTGAAATCTTAAAATTCCCATTTTCTGTGGATTTCTATAAAAACATCCTGTAGGTTTTCAAGAAAAATTGGCTACTGATAGGTCTTTGTGATACATTACAAGCTGCATGTACAAAATATTCCGGTGAGCATTTATTAACCCTCTACAGGGTGCCAAGCATCGTAATTTTGTTGAAATGGGCTGTTTTCGGACACGCACAGCACCCAACCTGTACCTGAGAAATAAACCTAATCTGCTTTGTTGGAAGTGGAATTTACCGAGGACCATTTTTGTTAGTAATAAGGGTATTCAAAAAACCAATTGTTAACCCCTTTCGTGGTTGTGAATAGTGATACCCATCAAAAGCTTAGAAATTTATGTTTTCTCTGGATTTCTTTACAAACATCTGGTAGGGTTTTCAAGGGAAAATGGCCATTGATAGGTCTTGGTGTCACATTACCAGTTGATTGGATAAGTTATTCCGATAAGCATTTAACCCTCCATCGTCTGCTCAATGTCAAAATTTTGAAAAAATAATCTGTTTTTGGACACCAACAACATCAAATGGAAATGCAACAGAGAAACATAACTTCTTTTACAGGATGCAAAACTGACAGGGAAACATTTTTGTAAGTAGTAACTAGTAAATGTATCCAAAAATCGAGGTCTTAACCCATTTGGAACTAGTTGAGGAGATATACCACTTAAAAGCTTAAAATTCCAGTTTTCTGTTGATTTCTCAAAAAAAAATTTCAAGAAAAATTGACCATTCAGAGGTCTTGGAGTGACATTACAAGTTGCATGGACAAAATATTTCTGTAAGCATTTGTTAACCCTCCAGAGGCTGCCAAGCATAGACATTTCGAGAAAATGGGCTGTTTTTTGGCAACCATAACACCAAATGTGTACCTGTGAGGTAAACATAACCTCCTTCATTAGAAGTGGAATTCAGCGATGATCATTTTTGTAAGTAATGAAGGTATTCACAAAACCGAGCATTAACCCGTTTAGGGCTGGTTACAGAGCGATACCCCTCAAAAGGTTAAAAATTCATTTTATCCGAGGATTTCTCTAAAAACATCTGGTAGCTTTTCAAGAAAAAATGGCCATTCTCAGATCTTAGTGTGACATTACAAGTTGCATGTACAAAATATTCCTGTAAGCATTTGTTAACCCTCTGCAGGTTCTCAAACATCAAAATGTTGATAAAATGGGCTGTGTTTGCGTACCCACAGCACCTGAAGTTGATAGGAGAGATCAAAATAAGTGGAAGTAGAATTCACTGAGAATTATTTTTGGAAGTAATAAAGAGTATTCCAAAACCAACACTTAACCCGTTTTGGGCTGGATAAACAGTGATACCCATCAAAAGCTTCAAATTCATGTTCTCCCTGGATTTCTCTGAAAACATCTTGTAGATTTTAAAGAAAAAATGGCCATTCACAGTTGCATTAATTAATATTCCTGTTAGCACTTGTTAACACCCGTCAAGCTGCCGGTCATCAATATTTTGGATATATTTGAGATAAAATGGACCATTTTCAAATAGACACAGCACTCGGTGGGTATGTGTCAAACAAACTTAACTCCTTTTGTTGTCATTGACTTGTTGGACGACGATATTGACATTAACCAACTCCACCGTTAATGATGGTTTTTACCTAAACATTTTTTTTATCAAACTGAGTCATCTGAGATTACTATACTCACCTTTCTCATAACATCAATGAAGGAACTTCAGTGAGAAAATTAAAAACAATTCATCAGACACTGGGATCATGAAAAATCATGGAATCTCATCGGGAAAAGCCATGATTCTCCAGAATCATGAAGTCTAGTTTTTCTAAATTTTTCACATGCGCAGCAAAGGATGTTCCAAATGAAGTGTTGCGTAAATTACAAATCGGTTTACGATTTGAACTAAAATGGAGTGACCTTGACCTTTATCTGATTTATTGATTATTTGTAACAAGCTCTGTTTCACTGGTAAAATAGGACCCAGTCACTAATGCTTGGGGTGCGAGTCCTCTAAAATAGGCAACATGGGGTATAAACGATTGACTGACCTTGACTTTATCTCCATGTTGTGGTCATGATTAGCCATTGTGCAGAAGTATGTGACCATAAACAACAATAAATAAATAAATAAATTGATTATTTGTCTAGTGACCTTGTATGATACAAGAGAGGTTTATTAAACTTATTGTTAAAAGCTGCCTTGTTCATTCCATGATGTGGATTTTGAGCTTCTGGGTAGGGATATTGAGACATAGGTTATTGTGATGAATTGGCGGCAGCATGGTCTGAGGTTTGCATCTCAGTTTATGTTCAGCTTCATTGCTTCACGTTTCATAATGTTTGGTGGTGTTCTTGACAAACGGGAAATGATCGTCTGCAAGACTGATTGGAAGAGCTTGAAACTCAATAAGTAGAATGTGTTTGTTCTTAAGACACTTAACCTCCTACATACTGATGTTGAAAAATCGAAATTTCAAGCAGCAATTTTTTTCCCATAATTCAACTATCTATGAATTTAATCAAGTCAATCATGTTTGACAGAGCTCGATGAGCTCTGTCAAACAAGATTGAATTGGTTAAATTCATAGCTGTATTATGGGTAAAATTTACTGCTGGAAATTTTGGTATGAATGGTACCATCTTAAACACTACTGTATATAATGAAATAGATGTGTCTGTTATGTAATTGTAGGGAGGTATATGGAAGTAGGATTCAGTTATCACTGATCCTCCTGTCCAGTTATGTGTTATGTTCTCAGACTGACAACTTTTGCATTATGCATACCATTTTTCAGGGGTTAAGACACTTGATATACTAAAGTAAGTACAAGAGGTTTTATAAGTTTCAATAACTCCCGGAAGTTGTCTGGTATGCTTGACTGATTTAGCCCTGACACTAAAACTTCACAAAACTTGAATAGTCATAAACTACCTGTTTGTGTTATTTCATAGACAACAATAAATTTATTTTACCATCCCACATGCTATTTACAAATTCACAAACCATGAAGTTTTTCTGCCTTGAAGCAGCACATGTCTCGAAGGATAAATTAATGGTGAATATATGTGTTTCTTTTTTACTGATAACATGGCAACCAGGACTTTTGAGAAATCAGTTTGCTTGAGCAGGTATGTTTTTTTTAATTGATTTTTTTCTCGGGTGCAAGCTCATTTTGAAAAATCATTCACTGTTTTTGTTTCTCAGATACTGTCATACATTCATTTCCTCCGTTCATACTACTTCTTGGAAAAATTGACCATTCTGATTTTTAGCTTAACTTGACAAAGTCAAGATAAGCTATTGCCATCACGCGTGCGGAAGTCTGTGAGTCTGTTCACATTTTCCTTTAGCATGGGCTACACCCCGCAGTTCTTGTCTGATCATCACAAAATTTCATATGCAGGTTTGGGGTCATGTCTAGATGAGAACGTCCCCTTTTGGTCGCGATCGGTCAAGCGGTATGGCCCGCCTGAGCCCAAAACCCGAAAACCATTAGCACAGTCCGCAGGTCGTATTTATGAAGGGGTTTCATTGTAACTTGGTAGGATGCCTCTGTATAATGTCTAGATGAGAATGTCCCCTTTTGGGCATGATCTATCAACCGTGATGGCTGCCCAAGCCAGAACCCCAAAAACTTTTAGCACAGTCTGAAGGTCATGTTTAATATGGAGGGATTTCATTGTAACTTGGTAGAATGACTCCTTATGAGGTCTAGATGAGAATTTCCCCATTTGGGCATGACCTGCCAAATGTGACGACTGCCCGAGCCCAAAACCCGAAAATCTTTAGCACAGTCTACAGGTCATATTTATTGAGGAATTTCATTATAACTTGGTGGGTTGACTTCATATAATGTCTAGATGAGAATGTCCCCTTTTGGACGAGATTGGGCAAATGTGATGGCTGCAGGGGCCCGAAGCCCGAAAACCTTTAGCACAGTCTACAGGTCATATTTCTGAAGGGATTTCATTGTAACTTGGTAGGTTGACTTCATATAATGTCTAGATGAGAACGTCCCCTTTTGGACACGATTGGGCAACTGTGGCGGCTATAGGGACCCGAAGCCCGAAAACCTTTAGAACAGTCTACAGGTCATAATTATGAAGGGATTTCATTGTAGCTTGGTAGGATGACTCCAAATAATGTCTAGATGAAAACGTCCCCTTTTGGTCGCGATCATTCAGCCTTTATGGCTGCCCGAGCCCAAAAACCTTTAGCATAGTCTATAGGTCGTATTTATGGAAGGATTTCATTATACGCCCACTTTCGAAGAAAATGGAGGTATACTGGATTACATGCATCCATGCATCCGTATGTCTGTCCGTCTGTCCATCTGTCAGTCCGTCAGAGAATATTCATAACTTTCAAAACTTAAGTAAATTATTATTTTCTATAATATTTGCTGGTCAGAGGTATGCCCATGTTGGTCATAGGTATGCCCACAATGCCCACACTAGTTATTTTTTTTTTTTTTTTTTTTTTTTTTTATTATTACTTGTTGACTTAGAAATTGTAGGAAATAGACATTATTTGTCTGTTCAGCCTGTATCTCAGGTATGGGTTATCGGATTTCAGTGAAATATGGCATGCAGTTTGCCAATGACAAAGGCTTCTGCCTCATTGAATAAAACTTCCACACCAAACAATTTACCATACCTTTTGACTTAGAAATTGTTGAAAACGTTCGGAGAAAATGGGGGGGGGGGGGGGGGGTATACTGGATTGCATCCACCCATCTGTGCATCCGTCCGTCAGTCCATATGAGAATATTCCTAAATAATGTTTGTTGGTCATAGGTATGCCCACACTAGGCAGTACACCACGTGGGGGTATGCACCGGACGACAGTCCAGCTCTTGTTGTAACTTGGTAGGTTGACTCCATATAATGCCTAGATGATGACATCCCCTTTTAGTCGTGATTGGTCAACTGTGATGACTACAAGTGCCCGAAGCCCGAAAATCTTGAGCACAGTCAACAGGTCATATTTATGAAGGGATTTCATTGTAACTTCGTAGGATCACTCCAGATGATGCCCAGATGAGAATGTCCCCTTTTGGTTACGGTCATTCAACCATGATGGCTGCCCGAGCCCAAAGCCTGAAAACTTTTAGCACAGTCTTCAGTTCATATTTATGAAGGGATTTCATTGTAACTTGGTAGGTTGACATCATATAATGTCTAGATGAGAACAGCCCCTTTTGGACACCATTAGGCAACTGTGACGGCTACAGGGGCCTGAAGCCCAAAAACCTTTAGCACAGTCTTCAGGTGATATTTATGAAGGGATTTCATTGTACCTTGGTAGGATGACTCCAAATAATGTCTAGATGAGAATGTCCCCTTTTGGTCGCGATCATTCAGCCTTGATGTCTGCCCGAGCCCAAAACCTTTAGCATAGTCTATAGGTCATATTTATGGAAGGATTTCATTGTAACCTGTTAGTTTGACTCCATATAATGCCTAGATGATGATATCCCCTTATGGTCATGATTGGTCAGCTGTGACGGCTTCAGGGGCCTGAAGCCCGAAAACCTTGAGCACAGTCTACAGGTCATATTTATGAAGGGATTTCATTGTAACTTCGTAGGATCACTCCAGATGATGCCCAGATGAGAATGTCCCCTTTTAGTTGCGATCATTCAACCATGATGGCTGCCCGAGCCCAAAGCCCAAAAACCTTTAGCACAGTCTACAGGTCATATTTATGAAGGGATTTCATTGTAACTTGGTAGGTTGACTTCATATAATGTCTAGATGAGAACGTCCCCTTTGGACGCAATTGGGAAACTGACGGCTACAGGGGCCCGATGGCCAAAAACCTTTAGCACAGTCTACAGGCCATATTTATGAAGGGATTTGAATATAACTTGATAGGATGACTCGTTTTTGAATAATTTCTCTAACTTGGTAACTTTCGTTGATATACGTTAACTGTGAGGGCCACATACATTAACTGTGAGGTCAAATTAACCCACCCCTCAGCTCTTCAGTACAGTGTACACCTCATATTATTTTTATCAAAAACATAGCATACAGGGAACAGAAATGAACATATTCCCAATTATCACAATTCTTGTCTTTTTTCATAATACTTTCATAAACATTGAACATTATCCTTTTCATCAAACACAACACACAAGTTAAGCTACAGTGTCATTGACACTATCATTATTTTAAGCAATTATTTTATTTTAAGCAAAACTCACCATGTTACTATGACCAAGCTGGGTTTACTGGTCATTAAGGCATGACTGCTGTTCAGCAGGCTTGGCTGCAAGAGGTAATAAATTACATCTTTGTTCAGTCAATGAACTTCTACTAATGGTCCATCAAATATTTACATTATAATAGGCTGCATTAACACAAACATGGTAAAATACGTGGAGATTATTACCATTATGTGGATGTACAACATATGAATCAGAGTCAAGCTCTGGGTTCTAAGGGCAGATCATGACGAGTTGAAGAAGAGTCATGATCTACCCTTAGAACCCAAGCGAGACTCGGATGCATATTTTGTACAGCCACATGATGGTAATAATCATTTTATCTTACAGTAGATTTATTGAAAAATTAATGATAATATTTTATATAACACAAAATATATATAGCAATAGCAGTTGTTTTCAATATGATATGTCAACTCACTTTCCTGCTATTGACTACAAGGTTTGATGATAGCGTTTTAACACTATTGCTTCTGCTTCTCGGGAAACGTCTGCAATCTTGCGTCACTTCTTAAGTTCTGCGAACTTCAATGGCTGAGATCTGGCGAAATCTTGTTTATCATCCAATCGACCAATCAGATGGATTCGACCAACATCGGTTCTTCTCGCCCGACAAGGCAATGGCAACACAAGTCGGGCTTAATCTCAATACTCAATTTCACAACACTCTTCCCCCTTTTGATTGAACTTTTTGTTGTAGGGAAGAGTAGAACCGAAGATACGTAGATCCTGGTAGGGCCGAATCAGCAACTCGCCTTAAACAGATATATTCAATTCATTATAAAAAATCTCAGCCAAATACTTGGGCACTCCCTGATCATGCAAAGTACTTTTGCCTTCACAAGAAGCCCCATAAAAATCATTTTGATTTACAATTAAGATATCGGTCAAAGCCGATTTAATTTCAAATAAAATCCATAAATTAGGGTATCAATTTCAGTAAATAATTTATTTCTACCCCCAATGCGTCTGCACCGGGTGTAAACCCTAATTTCATAGGATGAAAAGCTGCATGCTGTTACACCTCAGGGAATGTGCCAAACTGAGTTGTTTTTAAAACAAATGTTTAATCCACAGGCCACCCTTGCATCTGCTCAGGCAACCAAACGGATAATTACTGTAATTGGCTAATTTTGAAGACCACTAGCCACCGTTGCGTCTGCTCAGGCAACTCATGGGGCGCTTCCAAAAATGGATGAGAAGGCGATCATCTGATTCTGTAAACCACTTTTGCGTTCACTAGGGTGGCCTCCAGAATCTCCTGCCTACCCTCCTGGTATTGATGATTCACCCTGGCAATACCTGCCCGGATGTGAGTAACCTCTTCGGCTACTTCACCAATAACCGCAGGGGTAGTCCAGTGTCGCCTTCCCATGGGGAAATAAGGTGAATCTGTTTCCAGCAGTAGACGATTAAGGGGAATCTCTGCTACTGCCTTCTTCAGTTCCCCGCTAAAACCACGGCACATCCCTGTTAACCCAAAATATGTGTTTGGGCGGTGATGCAGCCAGGCCTCAACATCCCTTTTGAGACCTGTGAAACAGTGGATATGGATCACCTGTCCACTGTGTGTTGCCATGAGAACTTCCATCAAAGCTGTATTTAACACATCATGAGACATCAGGTCGCCTTCAGACCCACGAATGTGCAATACCAAGGGCTTTTCTTTTGGTGCAAGCTCCAGAAGTTCTCTAAAAACACGATCCTGTTCAGCAACTTCGGCTGGACCCTTCACATAGGTTCTATCAAGACCGATCTCACCAAAGGCAGCCACTTCGGGCGAATTAATTAAGCCTATCGGCTGCTGTTTAACTTTTCTACTGAAAAGATGATACTTGGAGGGATGAATTCCTATAGCTAGAGGTTTGTCCTGCGGTAGTCTCTCCCTTGGGTACTCCTCAGGATTGCACAGGACATTTCCAGCAGCATAAATCTCGTCGCCAAATATTGAAAAATTAATGATAATATTTTATATAGCACAAAATATATATAGCAATAGCAGTTGTTTTCAATATGATATGTCAACTCACTTTCCTGCTATTGACTACGAGGTTTGATGATAGCGTTTTAACACTGTTGCTTCTGCTTCTCGAGAAACGTCTGCAATCTTGCATCATTTCTTAAGTTCTGCGAACTTCAGTGGCTGAGATCTGGCGAAATCTTGCTTATCATCCAATCGACCAATCAGATGGATTCGACCAACATCGATTCTTCTCGCCCGACAAGGCAACGGCAACACAAGTCGGGCATAATCTCAATACTCAATTTCACAACAGATTGGAGATAAGTCAAGATGTAGACGAATATATAACAAACTATTTATTCGAACGGTTGAACAAAAAGAAAAAAAAATGGAACTCACGCGACTTTGCCATACTGACATCAGTGTGCAGAGGGTTAAACACAGTATTTCATTTGTGAAAAATATGTATACAAAACAAAAGTGCAATGAATATGATGTACAGTAATGTCATACAGATGAAATACAATGGAGGATTCTTCAGAAAGCATAATGCTTATTTAAGCCATCTCCAGAATCATTTACATGTAAAGCAGATGTATGAAGGGTTAAAAAGTGACCTTTTCATAAAAATATTTTCCCTCTTGATGCAACTGTACATTTATTTGGTGTTAAAGAGAGGTCACCTGAAAGATGTGATCTGGTTGACCACTTTATTGCTACAGATTGTTCTCCTTGTACAGGGTAACTAAAACACAGTTTACATGCATTTACATAAATTTCCATCTCCATTGAGTACCTGAAAAAAATCATTCTGTTCACTGTCTCAACAGCTGTCAGGTGAGTTTTATTTTCAATGCCATTGTGTATAACAACAGTCATAATCATTTTAACATTTATTGTTCACAAATTCTGGAAAAACTAATGTTACATTCTTTTGTTCAAAGAATATACAGTATTTATAACAATTTTTCTTTAACCTTCTCCTAAAATGACTAAAAGGCAACACTCGAATATACAAATCATTTTTAATTTTTTTCCTCCAAAATATAGCTTATGGCCCAAAATATAGCTTTTTATCCCTATTTGGAATGAGATCAAGGAGCTTGTTCCAATGAGGAATCATGAGTTATGTTTTAGGGGCAAATTTAAGAGATGATTTTGGTAAAAAGTGATGGTCGGGATATTGCTGTTATATTAACCCTTTCAATGCCCACACTTTTATATTGTTTTGAAAAAGTTGTCCCTGGTGTATTTTTACCTGCGTCGCAGGCGGCAGAGCAGGTCTAGTAACCGCTCGACACCATCCATCAGTCCGTCCGAAACACTTCTGTCAAAGTTTTCTTGGCTTCTATGAAAAGGAATGATTTTATATTTAGTCTGCTGCTTCATAATGATGAGTTGTATCGTGTATCTAATTTTCAGATCTGCTGTGCAGCCACTTCCTGTTTGCCGATACTTTGAAATTTGACTGTACTCTCTGAACATTGAAATTTTTCGTCACACTTTTCTCGGCTTCTATGCGATGGATTCATTCAATATTTCACCTGGAGCTTGATAATGTTCAGTTGTATCGTGTATGCAATTTTCAGATCTGCCGTGCAGCCACTTCCTCTTTGCCGATACTTTAATCAATTGCATGCAGCGACGCAGGTCCAGACCCGGTATTGGTCTTGTTCCTTGAGAACCCAACTGGTATAGGCTGTATTTATCTTGACGTTTTTTTTTATATTATTGTTGGCTGCCTGTAAAGGGAGCCGACAATGGTGTAGCAACACTGTCATGTCATCTGCTGCTGTGCACAAGTAAATAAGGTACATATAGATGTAAAATTAATGTGAAGAATCATTGTTTAACCCATTACCCAACATAACAGCCAAAACCAGCCAGCACTATTCTAAAAAATCGCCAATTAATTTTCATTAGTTTTTCATTTTTTGTCTTAAAAACATAGGTTATGACCCCTCGTTGGAACGAGCTGTGTTGTGTCCTTGGGCAATGCACTTAATCCTGATTGCCCATGTGGGGGCATTGTGGCGCTGTGTACTAAGGCGCACTGCACGTCGATGATGCACATGTCTTCAACCAGTGCTAACCCTGCTAGTGCAGAGTTGGTACGTTGAGGAGTCTGACCATACTTGCCACTGTTCACTGATTCTTGCCAGGTACTCCGCCTTCCTCCACCTGTAAAACAGACTGACATGAGGTGACCCTGGCTGTTGAAAGTTTTATTAAACTCTAATAAGTAAATATAGAACCGGAAAACTGTTTTGAAAAGAATAAAATAATATTTCGACTTAAGTTAAAAAAAAAAAAAAAAAAAAATGTGCAAGTATCTTAAAGTTGTTTTGGGTTAAAAAGGCCAAGAAATTTGAATTTGGTTCATTTGTATCCTTTTCCAAACAAACGGTTGCTGAGTTTACAATATTTTATTTATGGAATGTCGGAAATATCAACCTACTCTTTTCAGTTGAGTTTATTTATTATTGACCACAGATAAGGGATATAGTGAAGAGCTCCATCCATCTGTAGGGGCATCCATCCGTCCATCCAGAACTTTGTTTATGTGATAACTTGAACAATAGTCATCAGATTTTCATTAATTTTGGTGGGTTGCTTCATATAACAGTAGACCGTAGATTTCAATAAAAATTGATAGACTGCTTAAAATCAACATTGTCTTCAACGAGTGGGAAAGTCAAAGATTTTTAACCCCCAGCACTCTGGTAGTGGATTAGAATTTTCTTCACTCTCTCTGTTTTGCTCATGTTTAACTATGAATTTAACCAATTATATCTTGATTGACAGAGCTCACTGAGCTCTGTCAAACAAGATATATTTGGTTAAATGGCAAACTGCATTATGGGAAATATTTGCTGCTGAAAACTTTGCTATTTTGACATCAGAGTACAGAGGGTTAAAAAATTGAGAGTTATTGCACTAGTTTGTTGTATTTTGCTTGAAATTTCATTGTTTATGCACAAAATTTGAACAGTAATTATGTGACATCAATCATTTTTCTATCTTGTTTTGTAATAAAATGTCTTAGATATGTTAAAAAATTATGACTTCTTTGTCAAGTTAGTTGTTGCCCTTTCTTAAGTACAGTAGCCATTGGATGGATTGTAATCCACGCGTGGGCAGTGATGTCCACGCTTACGTTTACCAGGTAATAAAAGTCTTCATCAATACAGTGGAGTCCACTTAATTGGATATCTCTTAACTGAATAACCCTGTTAATTGAATATAGTTTCCCAACACAAAACCATTTACCATACCTCCAGTTCAAATTTGACCTGTTAATTGAATGTAGGTTATAGTGTAAACTCCTGTTAATTGAATAAAAAATCCTGTAACCTGTCAAGAAATTACCCTGACTCTCCCCAGTTTTCCATTGTTTATAGACCTATTTGGCCTCAGTACATCCAACACAGGCATTTAATCTATTATAACTTGTTTGACAGAGCTCATGGAGCTCTGTCAAACAAAATATAATGGAATAAATGCTGAGTTTATCTCAGGAATACAGAAAGTGACACAATCCCTGTTAATTGAGTACTCCTGTTAATTGAATATAATTTTCATTAATAAAGTAGCTATTCAATTAACAGGGTTTCACTTTACAACATTATGTTGAGTACATACTTATTGTTTGGCTAAGGGTTAATATTTCAGTACATGTCCCAGAACAATCAAGTTGAGTTTGAGCTTAAAACTTCCTCTTAAATCTTAAATGCAAATGATGAGATGATAATTGGTAAATAACAGACAGTCCTATCCATAATTCTTGGAGCTCTGTCATGTGGGATATAATTGGTAGTATATTACCTTCAAGTTCTACCCAGTTGAGATTTAACTCTCCTCCTGTGTAACTATTAGGCTTCAATACATGGTGATTTAGCCTTCCTCAGTTCTCACTGGATCATCTCACATCTAGTAAATTTGCTATTTTCAAGTGTTACTGGGGTGAGGTAAATCTGTCCTCTTGGAAAAATAAAAGTCAAATACACAGTGTATTTCAGGCAATTTTTATACCATTTGGCAAGGCTCTTGGAGCTATGTCAAATGGGATATGACTGATAATATATGCAGTATTATGTAAAATACCTATTTGTTGTTGGCCAAGGGTTAATATTTCAGTTTGTCTCGCCACTATTTAAGCATCCTCCTATGCAATTATAATGGTTCAATACATAATGATTTGACCTTCCTCAGTACCCAGTGGATCATCCCACATCTAGTAAAATTGTTATTTTCAAGTGTCGCTGGGCTTAGGTTAATATCCTCTTGGGGAAAATAAAGGTTTAATACACAGTGTATATCAGCCAATTTCTATCGCATTTGGAAGGGCTTTTGGAGCTTTGTCAGATGGGATATGGCTGATAATATACACAGTATTATGTGAAATACCTACTTGTTGTTTGGCCAAGGGTTAATATTTCAGTTTATGTCTCTCCACTATTTAAGTATCCTCCTGTGCAATTTAAAGGGTTTAATATACAGTAATTTAGCCTTCCTCAGTATTCAGTGGATCATCCACATCAAGTAAAATGGTTATTTTCAAGTGTTACTGGGTGTTAAGTTAATATATCCTCTTGGGGAAAATAAAGGTCAATGCACAGAGTATACCAGGCAGTTTTTACTCCATTTGGCAGGGCACTTGGTGCTTTCAGTTCATGTCCCACCACAATCAGGTTGAGTTTGACCTTAAAATATCATATCATATCCACTCGCGTAATATGCAAATTCAGCAGCTGAAAAAATACTATTTTTCAAAATTTTTTATTTGAAATAATAAATTTTTATATCCTCTGCATTGGGTAAAGGGTTAAATGCAAGTGATGAGATGATAACAGACAGTCCTATCCATTACTCTTTGGTCTCTGTCATTTGGGATATTGGTAGTATACAACCTTCAAGTGCTATCCAGTTGAGATTTAACTATCCTCCTGTGCAATTATAAGGGTTCAATACACAGTTTTAGCCTTACTTAATTCTCAATGGTTGCTCCCGGTGCATCATTAAATAAATTTGACGATTATTCCTATAATTAGTGTTTGGAATCTAATTTTATTGCATCCGATGAAATATTGTCCACCCACGGAAAGTGACCAGTCCACGGCAGTCGTACTATAGTTCCATTTTAATTGAATTTTTAATGTTTATGGGATTACTTGAAAAGTAAACAAGATTTCACTAAATTTTTATATGCTGCTTCATATTAATGTCATTGAATCGATGGAAATTCATGATAGATTGTTTTAAATTGAGAGTTATTGCCCTTTGTGTATTCCATTTTACTTTTATCGTTTATGCCTCCGGGTTGAAAGATGGTTGATGCACAAGAAACAGACCAAACCATGACCAGACCCTGACGTACACACACACAAAAGTGACTAGCTGATATTTGTACATTAATTGTACTGAAATAAGATTATTTTTGACGAGACTCAAAGGAATACCGTCTGTTTCAAAAGCATAGTATATTAATTGGTGCCTCCACCCCCACCCAATCCCCAGAGGGTAAATTACACGGCATCACTAAATTCACCTACTGCGGACCTCATTTTGCAGTTGACAGTCTGCTCATTTTCTGGCTTGCCTCCAGCCTCACCCAATCCCCAACCCACACATTTTTTAATGCTTTTTGTAACACTCATCAAGACCAGAGAAGGAAAGAAATTAGTTTTTTGCAGATCTTTTTCATTTCATTTTTGTGTCATTGGGACAAACCTGAGTAAGTCCCCGGCACCATAAACTTTGAATGACTTATGCCAATATCAGCTATTTATGAGTATACTTTTAATATACATATAATTTATTTACAAATCTATGCATTTTCCTGTGAAAGAAATATATACATTTGGTGATTTAACCCTTTGAAACTCAGCGGCCCTTTTTCCAGCCCAGAAGCAGGATACGTCATAACTTCATTAAGTCGTATGGCTGCAGAGTGAATGTGTAGAGTAGACCAATTAATATTTTCAGCGTGCAGCCCCATGGCTGCATGTTGAAAATATTAATTGGTCTACCCCCAAATAATGAATGTGGACTCTACCAATTTCTGTCATTGAACTGACATGGAAGGTACCATCAGGGTTCAAAGGGGTGAAATTCTCCATGGGAGCACTCTTGTGTACTTTTTTTTTATCCAGAGAACGTCATAAAATGGGTCACCTCTAGTGTGAATCCTCTAAAGAGGGCAACTTCATTTTTTGGCTAAACTTAACTTTATATGTGGTTTGCCAGCACAATATAGACATAAATGCTGAAAGTGACATTAAACAGCAATATATAACAGAACAAATTTGTGAATTAAATCCTGTATTGATTCAAAATGGATAAATTGAAGAACTTTGTCCACCTTTAATATTGTGTCTAACAATCTCGAGATAAATTAAGTTCAGATTTGTAATGCCTTGGGCAGTAAGACTGATAACAATTTTTGTGTTGTGATATCTGTAATGGTATGCTGTCAAAGTTTATCATCAGGAGAGGGGAACATTAAATTAGATATTCGACTTTATAAACTGAGTAGTGCAAGCATTGTTTTCATTCCCACTGATGTGCAGTGAAGTGTGAGGCTCTTTGAAGCACACGTTCAAACATACCTGGCAGGACAATATTAATGATAAATTTAAACAAAAAAGTTTTAACTGGTAGAGTGCTAAATTATTTTTGACCATCAAAATTTGTTCACATGTCTTTGCCTTGTTACAATTTATGGGAGAGTGCCTGCAGGCACTCCCCCATAAATTGTAACAAGGCAAATCTACACAGACTAAATAATTTCACTTCAAAGATAATATGAAGCATATTCACTGAGTATGAGGCCCTTATATTACAGTCCCTGAACATCAGAGTAAAGCCCAAATATGGGCTTCCAGCACTCTACCAGTTAATATGTTCAACCATGTGTTCCTGAATGAAATTACCATATTCACTTAATTCTGTCATTTGCAAATAGGTGCCTCAGGGTTAGTTAATTTCACATTTATAGGGAGGTTCAGTCATATTATCTTTGGAACATAACTTTACTGAAGAATTAGAAAATACCGGTAAGAAAGAACTTGGCCAGTAAATGTTTACAGTATTTCCAGTGTGCAAAATTTGACGAGAACGCTCGTTTCATTTGTGTGGTGGTTACACAAATTCAAATCTACATAAATGGATGAAAGGTTAGCCAAAAGTTGCATCTTGAATACTAAAGTCTGAGTAACTTAACTGGTAGGATGCTATTTTTTTTTCTCTGCCTCAAAATTTGTTCACATATTTTTGTCTTGTTACAATTTATGGGAGAGTGCCTGTAGGCACTCTCCTACAAATTGTAACAATGTAAATCGATGGAGATGAAGTAATTTTACTTCCAAGATAATATGAAGGACATCCACAGAATATGAACCTTTAACTTTAGGTTCCTGCAGTTCAGAATGAAGCCCAAATATGCCCAAATATGCTCTTATAGCACTCTACCAGTTAACCAGCCTTTCTTATCTCTTGATACATTTTCAGATTTATGCCTTGAGAGGCTTTATATATTTCAATTCCACACAATATATGAATACTTGTTAATGATAAAAAAGCAGTTTCCCAAGAGTTTTCATAGCCAAGCATTCGGTTAGCCATCTCCAAACCACGTGAACAGTCAATCGGTTAGAGTCATCTTTGAAATTTTGCACACTGGTATTTCTTTTCTTCGTATAGGAATAACTTTTGCGAGTTTCCCACTGGGGCCCAGTTGATTCACAGCACAGATAGCACAAAAAAACATTTCTGAACTGTGCTGTGATTCAACCAGAATGGCACAGTTCCATCAGTTAAATTACCAAGTTCAAAGCCAAATAACCCAGAAGTAAATATGCCCCCCCCCCCCCACCCCTGCTTCCCCACCTCCCTCCTCCCAAAATAAACTGGTCGTCCGACAAGGACATTACTGTGCAGTTGTTAGACTTTCAACACACCCATCATGTGACAACATATTGGAATGGGTTGAAACAGCTCAACCTATGTATTAAAGGTGTCAGAAGAGTAGTTTGAATATCAAAATGAAAACTCAGAGTTGTGCAGTGGAGCCCACTTAATTGGATGTATCTAAAGTGAATAACCATGTTAATTGAATATAATTTTCCAACACAAAACCATTTACCATACCTCCAGTACAAATTTGACCTGTTAATTGAATATAGGTTATAGAGTAAACTCTTGAATAAAAAAATCTTGTAACCATGTTAATTGAATAGCCACATTGCTAATGAAAACCATTCAATTAACAGGAATATTCAATTAACAGGGATTGTGTCACTTTCCTGTATTCTAGAGATAAACTTAGCATTTATTCTGTTAAATCTTGTTTGACAGAGCTCTATGAGCTCTGTCAAACAAAATATAATAGATTAAATGTCTCTATTGGATGTACTAAGGCCAAATAGGTCTATAAACAAAGGAAAACTGAGGAGAGTCGGTAATTTCTCAACATGTTGCAAGATTTTTTATTCAATTAACAGAGTTTACTCTATCACCTATATTCAATTAACAGGTCAAATTTGTACTGGAGGTATGGTTAATGATTTTGTGTTGGGAAATTATATTCAATTAACAGGGTTATACAGTTAAGAGATATCCCATTAAGTGGGCGCCACTGTATATGGAATTCTTACAGGAGTCGGATTCAAGTTTGTTCCTATTGATTAATTTATAATTGTGCTCTCTATTAGAGCCCAAATTTTAACTTAGTGCACTATGGGAAATATTTTTTAAAAATCTTCTTCAGATTCACCAGTCAGAATCTTTTGATGTTTGACATACAGCATCCTTGGGGCCAGATTCAAGATTTTCCAAATCAAGTCCCTTGATTAATATTTGGACTCCTTATTTGAGTCTGAATCTGTCTGAATTTTAACTTTGTGCAATATGATGAATATTCTTTAAAATCGTTTTATGAGCTCCCCAATCAGAATCTCTCGGTATATGGTATACATCATCCTTAGGGGAGATAGATAAATGTTTATTTAAATCAAGTCTCTTTCCCTTGTTAATATTTGTGCTTTTTAACTTGAGGAATAATCTGAAAATATGCTTCTTCAGATCTGATGGTCAAAATACTGATTTGGAAGTGGTGGGGAGGGGGTTCAGAGGTGGGGTGCTTAGTCAGTTCAGGTTTGTTCAGGTCAAGTCCCTAGGTTGATATTTAGGTTCCCTATTTTCCATTACTGGAAATCTGGGCAATATTTGTGCGGTAGCATATGTCAGAAACAGAATAAATCATCTTACTGGACAACTGTGTAATGAATAGTTACATGACTTCATTCCTCTGTTGTGTTGACTGGCCATAGATGCTAATTAAATCCTTCTTTAACCAACTTTGTCAGGTCAGGTGAGCGCCTCGGGTCCATGGGGTCTCTTGTTAACTTTGGTGTGATCTGTGCCAAGACACTTTAAGATCTTACTTGTCGGCAGGCATGTTTGGGTAGCATTCTTTAGTAGGGGATGCCAAGCCAGTTTGTGGTGGGACATTTGTGGAAGGTGATTGTGGGTTCAGAGATCCTCTCCCAAGAAAATGTAGCAAAATTTAATGGCCCAAGAGCGAATCTGAGGATCCCAACACCCAGCAACACCACCATGTGGCTATGTCACTGACAGTCAGTATTTGGTGCATTGTAAAAAGACAGCATCAATCCCATAACTGATGCTTTCTGTAGATTGTTTGAAAGTTGAAAGTTCTTTCCTTTGGCGACGGTCTAACTTGCAACTTCATCCCGAAAGTCCAGAGCACTAACCCACTCAGTAAGTCCTTTCTTGTATGACCTGTGCAGATTCTGATACTTATGCAGACTGTCATAATCTACAGCACTGGTACCTGTGGCAATTAGTGTCAGGCGGGAATGGGGAGGGGAGAGAGGAAATGATAAAATGCTCCCCATGTCAGTTCCATGGTTTAAAGGAGAGGACACCTTAAATACCTGCACTGGAAATAAGAATGTAGTAAGAATTTGCCACAGTTGTACCTCTGCCATCTACATCACTTTTGGCAGTAACCATGTAACATAAACATGACTGAGCAGACGTTTTAATTCTTCACTGTTTTAAATAGTAACAAAATGATAAAATAATGCTCCTTTCAGGCCCAAAGCTAGATGGGGGACCAAGGGAAAGTTTGTGGAAAATTTGTGTCCATTGGAAAGATCGTTGGCTGCTTATATGGCAACATTTTTCTGAAAGCAGTTAATTGGTGAACCTGTTCCTCTGAGTTTTTCCAAGTAGTGTGACCAGGATAAGAATGTACGTCAATAATGACAGGTTCCTGACTAAAAGCTGATCTGCAAGATTCATGAAAAATTCCATTTCTGTCATAATTAAAGTACTGGTAAAGGACAGTCGAGTAATATTGAGATGATGTTTGTTATTATTTCAGAAAATTACTTCTGTTTATTATTGTCAAAGAGAATTTGATCGAGTTAAGTTTCAGGTTTGTAGGTCTCCTGATGGTCAACAACCCAAGGAAATCTTTCTGTACCATGTCAGAAAATTTTGACATCCTACCTTTCGGGTTTGCTCCAATTAATGATGCTTGGTGGAATTATATGGGTAAAAAGTGATGTATTGTGCTATTGGACTTCCACCAGTTAAATTCATCGAACCTCAATTGAGGAGATCTATAAATTTCTTTTTCTTATTTCCAAGCTAAAAATTATCCGTATTCAAAAATCTCTGTACATGTCAGTATGTACTGAAAAAACATGGACAGATTGAATTTTTATACGCCCGTTTTGAAAAAAACGGGTTGTAATATGGTATACCGCTGTCCCTCTGTCCGTCTGTCTGTCTGTCCATCTGTCCGTCCGCTCACACGTCGTACGATAACTCAAGAACGCTTTGAGAGATTTTTATGATTTTTGGGTAGGTGGTGTATATGGATGGAGGGAAGCTCCCTTTCGATTAGTGTCGCCATTCGATTAGTCATTCCAGAGTTATGGGTCTTTATTACTTAGAATTGTTGATTTTTTACACGTCGTACGATAACTCGAATGCTTCTAGAGATTTTCACGATTTTTTGGTAGGTGGTTTATGTTGATGGAAGGAAGCTCCCTTCCGGGTGGTGTCGTCATTCCATTAGCCATTCCAGAGTTATGGGACTTTATTTTTCACATGTCGAACAATAACTTGAAAATGCTTAGAGCAATTTTCATGATTTTTTGGTTGCAAGTATATATTGATAGAAGGAATCTCTCTTTCGATTTGTGTCGCTGTCTGATTTGTCATTCCAGAGTTATGGGACTTTATTCATCAAAATATAGGCAATTTTCCACATGTTGGACTTTGAGCAATTTTCATGATTTTTTGGTGGCAAGTATATGCAACCTGACAAGTACACATGTATACTCATATTGTGTGGTTCCCTCTTGTAATTAATAACGGGCGTATCATGCACTCATGGCACAGCTGTTTATTCAATCAAACTTTTTAGTGTTCAGAGGTGAATTGTATATTTAGTTAATAGTATACTTAATGATGAAAAATATTAATTATCTTCCAAAGTGAATAATATATCTAGTTAATAGAATACTTACTTTAGAAAATATTAATTATCTTCCGAAGCGAAAAATTCTTGTGGAAAAAAAATGTCAATCAGCCATCGAAGACTTAATGTTTATTATTCATTTTAATGTTTTCTATTGACAAAAATTTAAACGAAACATATGTATTCATTCCATTCATTTATTTATTCATGAATGTTCTTGTTCATTTCTAACATCGAGTTGACATTGACTCGATTTTGCAGAATAATTTTGATTAAAAAAAGATAAAGCATAATTCAACATTTAGTTTCCCCTGTGCTGATTTTAATTCTCGTTGGCAAGAGAAATGAGTACAGTGGAACCCTGTTAATTGAATAGCCACTTTGCCAATGAAAATTATCCAGTTAATAGGATTATTCAATTAACAGGGATTCTGTCACTTTCCTGTATTCCAGAGATAAATTTAGCACTTATTCTATTATATCTTGTTTGACAGAGCTCCATGAGCTCTGTCAAATAAGATGTAATAGATTAAATGCCTTCCCCGTGGGAACCCCGGGAAGTGAAGCAATATCTGTTCACTGCGGTAAACAGGCTATGTTTTACTAGTAAAATTGGACCCAGTCACGAATGCTTGGGAGGTGCAAACACTCTCTAAAATGGGCAACATGGCTTATTAACACTCACCCCTGGTCTTGAGTTGATACTCATGTTGTGGTCATGATTGGCCATTGTGCAAAAATATGTGACCTTAAACACCAATAAATAAATAAATAAATTACATGCCTGTATTGAATGTACTGAAGCAAAATAGGTCTTTAAACAAAGGAAAACTGGGGAGAGTCGGTAATTTCTCGTCGGAAATTATATTCAGTTAATAGGGTTATTCAGCTTAGTGATATCCAGTTAAGTGGGGTCCACCGTACTTCACATAGATGCCAGATGCCGATGACAAGTCCAGCAAATTGTTCATACCCATGGGCAACATGGGTATGAACAATTAGCTGGACTTGACTTTATATCTATGTTGCGGTTACGATTAGTCGTTGTACAGAAATATGTAACCTTAAACACCAAAAATAAATGGTTGGAGTATTGAGAACATTCTTGCTTTGTAAGAAAAAGTAACACAAACCTTCCATGACCGATCAACATGTTGGCTAAATTTCATCAGAGCAGTACAAATTAGAAAGTAAGGCAACCTGAAAAAGGGGTTACCTGTTTCTCATTTGGGACAATGTCTACTGTCTACTGTATACTGAAGCTTTCTGCTACAGTGATTTTGATTAATATTGGCAGGATTTTAACCCCTTTTAAACATGTTTTCAGACTTAGTTTCTTTGTATTTGAAATTAGGCTTTTACCACATACTTGGGGATGCGATGGCATCGCGGTAACCGGTTCTTGTCAGATCATCGAAGTTAAGCAACGTCGAGCGCGTTTAGTAGTTGGATGGGTGACCATTTCAGCGACTGATTCGTGCTCCCGCGATGTGTTCTTGGGCAAGGCACTTAACCCCGATTGCCTACATGAGGGCACGATGACGCTGTGTACTAAGGCGTACTGCACGTCGATGGTGCGCATGTCTTCAACCAATCTAACCCTGCCTGTGCCGCGGTGCAGAGTTAAGAGTTACGATGTTGGAGAGCTGACAGCTGCTCGTCGTTGCTCACTGGTTAATTCTCTCCGGGTACTCTGGCTTCCTCCACCCGTAAAACTGTCACCGACATGATATGACCCTGGCTGTTAATGTGTCATTAAACCCTAATAAAAAAAAAAAAAAAAAAAAAAAAATTACCACATACTTTGTAACTTTAATTCTTGCATGGTCAATACAACTTAATTCTTGCATTTACATCAATGATTTCATTTATCGGTTTTAGGAAATATTTAACCATTTTTCTGCAGTCAATTTTGCAGAGTATTACCAGCTTAAAGTTTAGGATTAAAGTTTTGCTTTTCAAGGTTGTACCGTTCATTCTTAAAACACTGTTACAAAGTCATTGTTTTTTGCTCTGTATGTCTCTGCATACGTCTGTCTGTCCACAATTCCTTTAGCACCCCCTACAGGCCGCAGCTCTCCCCTGATCAGTTCCAAATTTTATATGTGGCTGTAGGGCCATGGCGAGATGGGAGCTATCAAATTTTTTTGAATTTTGTTGAAAAACATGGCCACCAGTGGGCATCTTGGATTTGGATATAAATTGTCCAACAATTCCTTTAGCGCACTATACAGGCCACATCTCTCACTCGATCTTTTTCAAATTCATATGTAGCTTTGGTGTGATGTCTGGATGGGCGCTATCAAATTTTTCTGAATTTTCTTGAAAAACTTGGCCACCAGCAGCCATCATGGATTTGGATATAAATTGTCTAATTCCTTTTGCACACCCTAGTGGCCACACCTAATCAATTCCAAATTTCATATGTGGATTTGGGGCAATGTCTAGATGGGAGCAACTGAATTTTTAGCTCAACTTTGACAAAGTCAAATTTGAGCTATTGTCATGGCCCGTCGTCCGTCTGTCCGTCTGTCCGTATGTCAACAATTGGCTATGGCTCGGGCTAGAGGTCGTATTTATGAACCGATCTTTACGAAACTTCTTGTGTACCTTTGTTATGACCCTGGGACGGGAACGAGTGTTTTTAGGTGTGGCCCGAAATTCAAGATGGCTGCCAGTGGCCATTTTGTACCGATGATGCAAAAATCAGTTTTTTGTACAGAACTTCTGTATGAAAGTTCTGATTTGAATAAAGTTTTGTATAAATGTTTAGTACCATGGGATACATCACATATAATACGGGTTTTTTTCTCGTGCGTAAATTATGCAAATTAGACTGACTTTGATTTATTTAGTGTTACTTTCAGAGCTGTAAGTGCCAAGCTGCTATGGCTCGGGCTAGAGGCCGTATTTATGAACCAATCTTTACGAAACTTCTTGGGTACCTTTGTTATGACCCTGGGACGGGAACGAGTGTTTTTGGGTGTGGTCCGAAATTCAAGATGGCTGCCAGTGGCCATTTTGTACCGATGATGCAAAAATCAGTTTTTTGTACAGAACTTCCATATGAAAGCTCTGATTTGAATAATTTTTTGTATGAATGTTTAGTACCATGAGATACATTATGTATATTACAGGTTTTTTTCTTGTGCGTAAATTATGCAAATTACGCTAACTTTGATTTATTTAGTGTTACTTTCAGCACTGTGAGTGCAAATCCCAATACGGCTCAGGCTAGAGGCCGTATTTATGAACCGATCTTCACGAAACTTCTTGGGTACCTTTGTTATCACTGTGGGACGAGAAGGAGTGTTTTTGGGTCCAGTCTGAAATTCAAGATGGCCGCTAGCAGCCATTTTGTTCAAAATTAAGTGCAATCAGATTTTTGCGCAGAACTTCCAAATGAAAGATCTGATTTGAATAAATTTTTGTATGAATGTTTAGTACCATGGGATACATTACATATAATACAGAGTTTTTCTCGTGAATAAATTATGCAAATTAGGGGTCCGGGTGGGACTTAGAAAATTTTGGACCAAAATCCGGAAATTAGTTTTTTGGTTTTTTATGCGTTTTGGTCAATTTTAAGACAAAAAAAAAAAATTTTTTTTTTTACTGAAAATTTGGGGTCCGGGTGGGACTTAGAAAATTTTGGACCAAAATCCGGAAATTAGTTTTTTGTATTTTGATGCATTTTGGTCAATTTTAAGAAGAAGAAGAAAAAATTTTAGTCTGATAATATTTTGTTTGGGACTGAAAATTTCCACACAAAAATAATAATCTACAATGATTGGTCTTAATCTGTAGTCCATTACAGTCACCTTGTAATTCTTTTATTATTGTTGACTGGGCCAAAACAAATACTAATTCCTGTCATATTCATTATTCAGTTGTCTTGGTCACAGCAAGTACTAATTCCTGTCATATCCAAGTTGAGCTACAGAGTCATTGACTCTAACATTTTAAATTTCATTGAAAAACATGGCTGCCATCGGCGAGCTTTGATTTGGCAGGCTGCATTTATCACCCAATCTTTTTCAAATTTCATATGGAGCTTTGGTGTGATGTCTAGATGGGAGCTATCAAATATTTCTAAATTTTGTTGAAAAACATTGCCGCCTGCAGCCATCTTTGATTTGAATGTAAATTGACAATTCCATTAGTGCACCCTACTGGCTGCATCTCTTACCTGATCTTTTTATGCTCCCCTACTTAAGTTGGGTGGCGTATAGTGATTGAAATGTGCGTGTGTCCACAAATCGTGTCTCAAGCATAACTCCAAAACTATTAGGGCTTCAATCATCTAGCATCGCTCAATTATAAAGGACAATAGGTGGATGTGTCACACACCACAGCCAGGTCCGTAAGGTCAAGGTCACATTTCAAGGTCACACTTAAAATCTGTCAATATTCGTGTCTCAGACATAACTCGGAAACGAATCATAGTACAATTGTTAAACTTTATACAAATGTTAAGGACAGTCAGAAGGTGTGTCGCGTATAATAGTTACCGCCGCATCTGCAAGATAAAGGTCACAAGGGGGTGGAGGGGGGCATGTGTTACCTTAGTAACATTTTTCTTGTTTGAATTTCATATATAGCTTTGGTGTGATGTCTAGATGGGAGCGATCTAATTTTTCTGAATTTTGTTAAAAAAATATGGCCGCCAGCAGTCATCTTGGATTTGGCCTATGAATTGTCAACAATTCCATTAGTACACCCTGCAGGTTGTATCTCTCACCCAATCTTTTTCAAATTTCATATGTAGTTTTGGTGTGATGTCTAGATGGGAGCTGTCAAATTTTTCTGAATTTTGTTGAAAAACATGTTTACCAGCAGCCATCTTGGATTTTGCATATAAATTGTCAACAATACCATTAGCACACCCTACAGGCCACATCACTCATCCATCTTTTCGAAACTTCACATGTACCTTTAGTGTGATGTCAAGATGGGAGGTATCAAATTTTTCTGAATTTTGTTGAAAAACATGTCAGTTGCCATCTTGGATTTGGCATATAAATTGTCAGCAATTCCATTAGCACACCCTACAGGTTGCACCTCTCAACCGATCTTTTTCAAATTTCAAATGTAGCTTTGGTGTGATGTCTTTTCTGTAGAAACTTGAGTGAATGACTTGGCATTACTAGATCTCTCTATTTAGTTCAGTCCCTTCTTGCACACATTGAGCTGCAGTGTTATTGACACTTTCATTCATTTGGGGCAAGGTCTACTGATGCTGTATACAGTGGTTTCAAATAATATTGGCATTAATTTTTAACCCTTTTCAAATGGTTTTCAAACTTAGTTCCTTCAAATTTGAAATTGGGCTTCTACCATATACTTTGTTACTTTTTTTCTTGCATGATCAATACAACTTTAATATTTGTATTTACAGACGTGATTTCTTTTTCTTTTACCTATATGCAGCTGTTTTTTTTCATTACCTGGGCTTCATGGTTTGAAATATAAAGAAATGCCTTCTGCTGCGTGCTTCTGTTGTTTTACAAAAAGCAATACAGATTGGAAGGAAATGGGAGTGAGTGACTTTGATGTTGTTTCCCTAACTTCGGGGGAGATGGGTGGAATTATCCACCCCTCCCTATTCCCAATGTTATTCAGAAGATAAATCCAGTTCTAATTATATGATTCTCTTCAAATTTGATATTACTTTTTATACGCCCGTTTGAAAAACGGGACGTATTATAGTATGGCATTGTCCGTCCGTCTGTCTGTCCATCCGTCCGTCCGTCCATCTGTCCGTTTGGTTTCCGAACAATAACTTTAGTATTTGTTTTCCGATCGGCTCCAAATGTGGTATGTGGTTTAATCACAACAAAATACAGGTCAAGTTCGAATATGGGGTCGGTCCGAACATTTTTCGCCTGAATTATGGCCCCAGTTGGACTTAGAATTCGTCAAATATTTGGTTTCCGGATGATAACTTTAGTATTTATTTTCCGATTGGCTCCAAATGTGGTATGTGGTTTAATCACAACAAAATGCAGGTCAAGTTCGAATATGGGGTCGGTCCGAACATTTTTCGCCTGAATTATGGCCCCAGTTGGACTTAGAATTCGTCAAATATTTGGTTTCCGGATGATAACTTTAGTATTTATTTTCCGATTGGCTCCAAATGTGGTATGTGGTTTAATCACAACAAAATACAGGTCAAGTTCGAATATGGGGTCGGTCCGAACATTTTTCGCCTGAATTATGGCCCCAGTTGGACTTAGAATTCGTCAAATATTTGGTTTCCAGCAGGGTAGCCACGGCTCCTTGAAATCCTTGAAAGTCCTTGAATTTTAAAAATTTGTTCAAGGACCTTGAATCTCCTTGAAAAAAGGTCTAAAACCCGGGAAACTCCTTGATTCCGTCTCTGGGTTCCTTCCCGTGTCTGTTACCAGATTAGACTTTTTTATGCAACCGAAACTTCAAAGGCGCCTAGTGCATTAATAAGCTCCATTCTCATTGGCTATTTGCTTTCTCTCTTCCATTGAACAACACAACTATTCGTCCAATCAGCGTCTCGCATACAAAATGAACAGAACCACCTCGTATGTTTTTAAAAGTTTTCTGTACGCTTCGGTTGGCGTGAATTGAATTGTTTTCTCTCGTGTTTGAAATAAAAATGCCTGGAGGGAAATGTAAATTCCAGGACAGGTGGTACAGCGATGAAAAGTACAAAGCATGGATAACTGCAGTCCCAAATGATAGAAATTCTGCGCGTTGTAAACTGTGTAAACGGAACATAAATATTTGTACCATGGGCGAATCGGCTCTCCGGTCACATTTAACTGGCAGGTTACATACACAAAATACATTACTCAATCAGCCAGAAATTACAGTTAAAGACTTTTTTCATCCTAAAATTTCGACGTCCTCGGAGTGCACCAGTGTTCGGCCTACATTAACAACAACGACAATGGTCAGCTCCCAAAGCGCGTTGGTGAAAGACGCCTGCAGCACAAACGACGTCCACTCTTTTTATTATTATTTTGTGAGTATTTTTTCTTATTACCATATATTTTGGTACTTTGTCCAACAAAAACATACAGATATGGATATAATTGGAACTGGCCCGATGAGCCAGTTCGAATTATAGCAATATTTGTGTCTGTTTTTGTTGACAAATTGTCAACTTAATGCTCAGCTAAGCAGACAGACACTTGATTCTAAAATTTAGACATAAGCACATAACAGTGATTTCCATCCAAGATTTGTCCTGAACCTCCTTGAATCTCCTTGATTTGGGGCCTAAAACCTCCTTGAACCTCCTTGAATTTCATCTGTCCAATTGTGGGGATACCCTGTCCAGATGATAACTTTAGTATTTGTTTTCCGATCGGCTCCAAATTTGGTATGTGGTTTAATCACAACAAAATACAGGTCAAGTTCGAATATGGGGTCGGTCCGAACATTTTTCGCCTGAATTATGGCCCCTGTTGGACTTAGAATTCGTCAAATATTTGGTTTCCAGATGATAACTTTAGTATTTGTTTTCCGATCGGCTCGAAATTTGGTATGTGGTTTAATCACAAGAAAATACAGGTCAAGTTCGAATATGGGGTCGGTCTGAACAATTTTTGCCTGAATTATGGCCCCTGTTGGACTTAGAATTCTTCGTCAAATATTTGGTTTCCGGATGATAACTTTAGTATTTGTTTTCCGATCGGCTCCAAACTTGGTATGTGGTTTAATCACAACAAAATACAGGTCAAGTTGAAATATGGGGTCGGTCTGAACAATTTTTGCCTGAATTATGGCCCCTGTTGGACTTAGAATTCTTCGTCAAATATTTGGTTTCCGGATGATAACTTTAGTATTTGTTTTTCAAGTGGCTTCAAACTTGTTAGTCTTTTTCTCAAATGACTGAAAAATTTAGTCATTTCACAAAATCACTGATTTCAAAGTCTGACCGTAACATATATATATATGCCAGTATAAATTTCTCGCACTCTAAAAAAAATTGCAAATGTGTTAAAATGGTACAATTTGAACAGTTCACGAGCGTATGATGCAATGCCCAGCGGTGCTCTTGTTTTCAACAAGAAAACACATGTGCACTTCAAATTTGAAGTACAGTCTTTAAAAATTTAAACCACAAATTTTAAGTTAAACATTCCAACATATATTGACTGCAGTTTAGAAATATAATACAAAAAAATCCCTTTGCTTTGCACGCATATACATCCCTCATTTTCATGTACTATGCATATTAGTAAAAGGGTAGATATTTTATTTTAAAATGTACCCAAATAAATGGATTTTGTCTTGTGTGTTTTTTCTCTTTTGTCACCTATAAACAAATATGCAAGTTCTTATTTCATTCATCATAATTTTTATTAAAAATAATAAATAAAATTTGAATAGCAATTTTTTGTATATCATGAGTGTAGATATGGCAGATTTGTTGGGTAAACAGTTAATAAAAAATAGCTCGGACTATTTTGTGTCTGAGCATTGTCATTGCTGGGACAGTTGGACTGTGTGCGTGACATCACTCTAGTTTTCGTGTGACTTGCTACATTTCATTATTTTTCAAATATCACTGTTGGTTGTGCCACGAAAATAAACATAAATGCGTGAAGTCAAATTCCTGGATCGATTTCAATGTGATCTAAAGCTGAGAAGCATGATTCTATATACTGGGGAGTCAGTTTCAATAAAGGTTTATTTATAAAATAACCATGGACAAACAGCAGATACAGTGGAATTGACTTTTATTGAAAAATTTGAGTAAAAAATACCAGTTTCAGAAAATACAAAGTCATCAGATTGAATGTATTTTTCACTAAAATTTGCCTTTCAAAACAACCCTTGAAAGTTTGGCAGTGCTTGTCTACAGCTGATAGAATTGGAAGCTGTCAGGAAGATCTGTTAATCATCTGACAAGGGGACCAGAGTTATGAATAATTTCATGACGTCATTCCTCTGTTGTGTTGATGAACTTTGATGAATGGAATGTGACCCAAAGTACTTTGAACCACCTTGTCAGGTGAGTGATTATGGCCTCTTGGGGGCCTCTTGTTTCTGGTAACTTTTATTTTTGGAGCAAAAAAATACTAAAGAATGAAATATATACCAGTCATGGAGCAAAGGCTGATATTTAAGCAACCCTCAATTCAGCAGACTATTCCATACTTTTGGAAAGCACTTTGTGAGCCCTTTCCAACAGGGTTTTAAGTCACATCACTTCATCTATAAAGTGAAAGATCACAATTTTTATCATTGAAGAGTAGATTAACTCTGGGAGGGTTAACAATTGAATTACATTGAAGTTTGAGAGTTGCTCACTGCTGCTTGGTTGTTCTCACTGGATATCTCAGCTTCAACCACCCATCAACCTGACTCGATGCGACCCTAGCTGTTGAAAGTGTCATTAAACCCCAATAAAAAAAAAACACTTGAATATGAAGAGCAATTTGAGTATACCTTCTTTTTTTGTGTAAGTTTTAGCGAAATAGACAACAAAAAATCTGTTGCCTTATTTCTTTCTGGGCAAAACCCTCCGTGAACAAAATGATCATTGGCCCAAATTGTACGTCTACATGAACAAAATGATCATTGGCCCAAATTGTACAGGTCTTGCATCATTGAGAACAGAAAAGAGTCAGTGTCACCACCATAAAACCCTGTTGGATGTGGCTGTGGTGAGTGAGTGGTTTCTAAATTATTCTAATTCCAGTGGGTGAAAATTTCTCACTCATTTTGACCCCGGTTGTTGAGTCTTCGTAATTTCTCACAGAAAACTGATTTCGTATTCATATGCATTGATTAGAGTATTATTTTTTCTTTCAGAAAAATGGTGAACATGTTGCCGAGTTGCATTCTCATTCAGTTATTTGTCTTGGTCTACCTGACAACAACTTTTGTGCCATCTGCTTGTTCTTCCGCTATTGAATATCATGACAATTGTGTTATTGGTGCTGGACCATCAGGATTACAGATGGGCTACTTCTTCAATAAGGCAAAGCGTGACTACGTCGTTTTTGAGAAATCAAATGTGTCAGGTGAGATTAACAGCATTTTTCAAAATCTTTAACCTTTCTCACCAACTATTTATTGTGACTGAATTTATAGAAAACATATTTTTCCATTTCATTTTTGAATTGTTTTGAGAGAAAAAGGAACAGTTGTGTATTTTTTCATAAGGTTTTAAGAGATTAGCTGCTGTTGTGTGTTGGTAATTGTACAGGAGTACCATAATCCTCAAGATTTTAATGTTTAAAAACCTCTAGTTGAACAAATGATCTATATGATGGAACAACATCACAGTCAAACAAGCTCTATCAAACAAGACTGAATTAGTTAAACTCCCAGTAGTTGCATTATGGGAAAATTTGCGGGTTGAAATTTTCATATTTAGACCTCCATGAGCAGAAGGTTAATAATATCCTCAGACTGCATATTATAATACTTGAGCTAATGTGGAAATCAATAGTCATCACATGGGCTGCATGTCAAAATGCTTTCATATTTGACCTTTACAATCTTTGTTAAGATGAATTTTAACCTATTCGATGTGTCATGTCCGTACTGAGTAAGGACCCAAACTTTAATGCCCTTTGCTTAGTATGTAGATACCACATACAACAAGCTGTTAATTGAAAATAGAATATGTTTTCATTTTTGGAATTCACTTTAAAAAAATTTCCACAAACCTGTATGAGTATTTCCATTAGCACCCTATGTAACAAATAACCAACTAACCCTGTGCATTTTACAGCTTTAGTCAGTGTAAATTTTCTTCATGTAGTGTGTAATATGGCAGTTCCCAGTTTTTTTATAACCGGAAAGTTTGACAACCCTGTGCAATGCACGGGGTTAGTCACACTTTCTGGTTATAAAAAAAGTTAATTATTAACCAAGTAAATAACCCTGTGCACTGTACATTCTTAGTGTAAATCTGATCTATATCAACTCTTTACCCAACGTAATGGCCAAAACCAGACAGTACTGTTCTCAAACTTAGTTTGTGACCCCTCATTGGAACGGATTGTGGAAAGTTTGATTTTTGTCGTAAACTCCAAAAATGAAAACATATTCTATTTTCAATTAATAGCTTGTTATACAGGGAATGGATATCACAGCACAGTGCTATTCTCAATATAATGCACATTGTTTTTCGCTTCTTATGGAAATGCCCTAGACAACATGCTCAACTACCAGTCAGTCACCTTTCTTGATGTTCTTGAAAAGTAAATATGTCTTGATAGATGGTTTGTCACATGGGAGGTAAATTCAAGTGGTAAGCCACTTGAAGCAACATTCTTTCTGGTATGATTTGGGGGGAGTTGAGGTATGAAGGTGGAAGGGTAGGGTTATCATGTAAACATATAGCAACATTGTGCAACCTTTTCAGTGTGCAGTTCCTGAATGAGAAACTGCATATGTTCAAATATATGGCAGAACAATTTTAAAATTACAAATAAGTTTGCATTCCTGTTTTATTCAATTTTTTTCAATTTACATGTATATGTAACCCCATTTTTCTCCAATATATGTTTGAGCATAGCAAATAGATTGAGTTTCTTGAAATCAACCTCAAATTTAAGTCAGTCAAAGGGATGCATATTTTAACTCTTCAACTAACTGGAAAAACTTTCAGAAATTTTTCTTCCAACTGCTGGTCCAAATGAACTCAAATTTGTGCAGTGTTGTGATAACCACTGGAAAAAAGCTTATTAGGTTCCATTTCAGCTGTTTCTGTCATGACATTTCATGGTTTACTCTTTACCTAATGTAACAGCAAACATTATACAAAATCACCTTTCAAATTTTATATTTATAATTTTTGCCCCAAAAAATAGTTTATTGCCCCTCATTGGAATAAGGGGTCATAACCGTTGTTTCAGAAATAAAAAAAAATAACTTCATTTATTCTAGAACATTTTTTACTTGTCATATCAACATGTAGTAGCTGTGTTAGATACAGTGTTAAGGAAGTGATTCACCAAGCTTTCACATGTTTGTGAAACTATTATGGCATTTAATCCATTTACTGGTGGCATGCCTAATGTCCATATTTGGACTTTATTCTGAAGTGCAGGCTCCGCGCCTTAAATGCTTTATACAGTGGAGCCCACTTAATTGGATATCTCTTAATTGTATATCCCTGTTAATTGAATATAATTTTCAAACGCAAAACCATTTACCATACCTTCAGTTCAAATTTGATCTTTTAATTGCATATGGGTTATAGAGTAAACTCCTGTTAATTGTATATAAATTTTTGTAATGTGTCGAAAATATTACTGTGACACACATCAAATTCCCCTTATTTATCAACCTTTTTGGTCTCATTACATCCAATACAGGCATTTATTCTATTATATCTTGTTTGACAGAGCCCAAATAAATGCTTAGTTTACACCCAAAACACAGGAAACTGACCAAATCCCTGTTAATTGTATACTCCTGTTAATTGAATAATTTTCACTTGCAAAATGGATATTCAATTAAGAGGATTCTACTGTATTCTGTGGATAAGCTTCATATCCTCTTTGAAATGTAATTCTGTATTTAATATTGAACAGTACAGTGGAACTCTGTTAACTGAATAACCACTTTGCCAGTGAGATATTCAATTACTGAGTTTCAGTTGACAGTGCTCATGGTGCTGTGTCAAACAAGATTTCACAGACTGAATGCTTATGTTAAATTTATTGAGGCTGAAATGCAATTAACAGGGTAATTCCACCACAATAAATATTGGTGCAGTGAAGGCGCCTTAATTGATTGCTGCCCCCATTGGAACCCTGGGAATTGGAGTATTGCTTGTTCACATTGGTAAACAAGTTCTGCTGTACTGGTAAAATAGGACCCGGAAGCCATACCTGGGCTGAAAGTCCTAAAAGCATTGGTATCAACGAATGGCTAAACTTGTCTTCATACCTATGTTGCAATCATGATGTAGCCAAAGATGCCGAAAAAGACCTTGAACACCAATAAATAAATGATTGCTGGTTGATGAAATAACCCTGTTAATTGGAAAATATCAAAAACATATTCCTTACTTTTGGTAAAAATCTCATGTAAACAATAGTCACAGGGTCTTTCAGCCGAACACCCATTACAAGTGGAGCATGAAACATGGGAGTCTTCAGCATGCTTTGGCAACAAGCATTGCCTGCAAGGAACCGTCCAAGGCATATCTGGTGAGAGCAATGCAGATGGGAAGGTGAGCCCAAAGAAAAAATATCAGGATACCCCCCAGCAACAAGAGGAAGGTGGCGGGTAATGAGGTCCAATGGAAACAAGTGTACCATCAGAAATTTGCCCCTCAACGGCGGTGAGAAAAGCTGCCACAACAGCCCCCCGCTGATACCTAATTCCACAACAGCATTATCCAAAGGGTTAACATAAGTAAACAAAGACCGAATGGTACATGAAATCAGTACAGAGAAAATATACATATCACAAAAAATACGGTGAATAATCGAGAGAGAATATACAAAAACACAGCTCTGTATGTCTGGAGGATGAAGCAACAGCTATGAGTCCTCAATACAGAACATTATCATCGTTAATATCAAGTCGAAAGGTACCACTGATCATTGATGAGACATTAAAAACGCATCTTCACAAAATGGTGGAAGAAAAAAAGAATGACACATTTGTTGTACGTCTGCGCAATGGTTCCGGAAGCCGTGGCTTAGTACAGAGGAGAGTGTCCCCTACTCAGTGGGCACTGGTCACACTCAGCCCAGTTTTTGGCTTATTTTTACGTGTACCCATACTATGTATTGTACACATAATGCCATCATCTGGGGTGGACCTCCGTCGTTGTCCATCCCTCGTCTATCCATCTGTCCATCTGTCTGGCCGTCCTCTGTATCCATTGCTTTGGCAATCGATAACTTGAAAAATATTACTTGGATTGTCAAGTTACTTTATATTTGTGTTCAGGTTACTGATGTGCCGAGCTGTATAGTTTTTGGTGTAAAGCTGATAATTTGATCCTGAGATATCAACTTTTTATCCTTCAAATTGAGAATTCTTCCAATCCCTTTGGCATGAGATAACTCAAAAAATATCAATCCAATTGTCATGTTACTTTATATATATCTTCAGGCTACTGATGTTCCGAGCTGTATAGTTTTTGGTGTAAATCTGTTATTTTGATCCCGAGATATTAACCCTTTATCCTTCAAATTGAAAATTCCTCCAATCCCTTTGGCATTCGATAACTTGAAAAATATTGTTTGGATTGTCAAGTTACCTTATATTTGTGTTCAGGTTACTGATGTGCCAAGCTGTACAGTTTTGGGTGTAAATCTCATAATTTAATCCTGAGATATTAACCCTTTATCCTTCAAATTGAAAATTCCTCCAGTCCCTTTGGCATCCGATAACTTGAAAAATATTGCTTGGATTGTCAAGTTACTTTACATTTGTGTTCAGATTACTGATGTGCCAAGCTGTAGAGTTTTTGGTGTAAATCTGATAATTTGATCTTAAGATATTAACCCTTTATCCTTCAAATTAAAAATTCCTCCAATCCCTTTGGCATGAGATAACTCAAAAAATATCATGTTACTTCATATATGTGTTCAGGTTACTGATGTGCCGAGCTGTATAGTTTTTGGTGTAAATTTGATAATTTGATCCTGTGATATTAACCCTTTATCCTTCAAATTGAGAACTCCTCCAATCCATTTCTTCGGCATGCGATAACTCCAAAAATATTAATGTGACTATCAGGTTACTCAGGCCGGGCGTTTTCAGGCGTGCAAATTTTTTGCACGCCTTAATGTGCGCCAAGAACCATTAAGGTCCACAAAATTTCACTCTCCTGGCTGCACAAAGATAAGTATAACACTTTTTAAAAACGCAGCTTCAAAATTGAAGGATGCGTATTTATGCTTGCGTGTCATAGCATAGGGAAAATCAGAAGGTCATCTCATTTTTGTTTGTTTTCATTTCAGAGGTTTCGTACCTATTTTTCTCAACCATTACTGTATCACAACGCCATCTTTCGTCAGTTACACAAGGCATCGTTCAGCATAACACAGACTATTTATAAACCTCTGTTGTGTTTACTTTCACTTTCGGTTGTCATGATATTAGATTATCCATCTGATTTTTTTGTGAATTTCCGCGAATATTCGAAACGTCACCATCACCTGCCCACGAGAATTATTTGATTGGTTTCATTTTTCACCGGGTATGTACAGTGAGTTTCTATTACTATTCAAACATTGCCCCATTTCAAAACCAACTTATATTCCCATTAAACGACATCGGATAATCAAAGAACTTAAATTAAGTGATAACCACGTGGAGAGACAGTATTCCCTCAACACAAATTTGATAGGCATGACTTTTGACGTACAATTTCCGAAAGCCGTCCCCGTCTAAGAGTGTTCACATTTTTTTTATTTACCACATCAAGAGGAATTTCGAATGCGATGAATAAAAAAATTGAAGATAACAAATTGCAGGACCATTTAGAAAATCTTCAATTGGCATCATGTACTGTACAGCTGGCTCAGGTGCAGTGAACTGAAATTCAAAATTTATCTGATGGGATGAACTTGAAGGGGATGAAGTTGAACCATGATTGGCTTGTGACAGTTGTGAGTTGTCGGGTCCGACGACTTCAACACATATTGAGTAACTTTCGAAGTTATATGTATTACAACTATCCAAATTACGCAATGCAACTTTGTGAGTAGAGCATGTCTGGTCACAGTGTTGAACTGCATTCATATGATATATCATAGTTCAACTGCCTTCCATGTCAAAAAAAAATTAGGAGAGCCATTGGCTCTCCTAGATCATTTCAGGAGATCGATTTTTAGCCCCCCTAAATTTTTCAGAATGCCAGGCCTGGTTACTTTATATATGTATTCAGGTTACTGATGTGCTGTGCTGTATAGTTTTTTATGTAAATCTAATAATTTTATCTGGAGATATTAACCCTTTATCCATCAAATTAGGCACTCCTCCAATTCATTTCTATATGTACCCATACAATGTGTGGTGTACATAATGTCGGCATCCGGGGTGGCCCTCCGTCATACAGCTTTCTACTAGTTGCGTGTATGGGTACACATCTGACAATTTCATTGGCCTATTTTTTCTTGGTGGTTTTGCACCACCTATTTTTTCCCAAATTGGTTGGGAAAGAACCAAAAACAGAGGGTATACTTCTGAGTTAGCGACTTCCACTATAGTGCAAGCCTGTTGTAAACAATTGTGAGTAGGTTAATAAGAAATGCCTGTTATCAGGAAAAGCCTGTGATTCCACACCATCTGCTCGGTCTCTGCAGTTTGATGACTGATTTTATTCCAAACAAGCTATTAATTGAAAATAAAATATGTTTTCATTTTTGGAATTCACCAAAAAATCCCAACGAGGCTTCTGAAGCTGAGTTTGAATAGTACTGGTAGATTTTGACCATTATATTGGGTAAAGAGTTGATATAGATGACATTTACACTAAGGCTGTACAGTGCATAGGGTTAGTTATTCAGTTAGAAATGAATTGTTTTTTTATAACCAGAAAGTGTGACTAACCCTGTGCAGTGCACAGGGTAAGTCACACTTTCTGGTTATAAAAAATTGTTGACTGCCATATCACATGCTACATGAAAATATATAATGACTAAAGCTGTAAAAATGCTTAAGGTAAGTTAGTTACATGTTGATACAGAGGATGATGGATTCAAGGAACCATTGGAAATATTTATTCTGGATTGTGGAAATTTTTTAAAGTGAATTCCATAAATGAAAACATATTCCATTTTCAATTTATAGTGTGTTTCCATTAGGTTGGCAGCATGTCAGACCTCTCCAATACTTTCTGCTAAGTTGTTGGAGACCATTGTCTGGTGCTTCAGTTACCAGCATTTCTCAGTCATCACCTTCTCCTCTGGATGAACATTCAGTGGATTATGCAGGGAGTTCCATTGGATTTGTCCACGTCCGATCATGTTTTGATGGCAGATGCCAGCGATCTTAGATAGGGTGCGACATTGGATCCTCCAGGTCTTTCCTTTCACCTGTTTGGGACCAGGATCAGGCAGTTCATCACATCAACCAGAAAGAGCTTCTTGCTCTTCTGTTGAGTTTCCAGCAGTGGATCCCCCACCTCTCGAATCATCAGGTCCTTCTCTTGTCCAAAAATTCGACAGTGGTGGCTTACATTCGGAACCAGGGCTGCACACACTCGGTTCTGAATTGGCTTGGGATCTTCTACTGCTCGCTCAGGATGGCAATTACGATGTAGTGGTTTGTCACATTCCCAGTCATCTGAACGTCTTAGCCGACTCTTCATCCTGACAAGACAGGATCATTTCCACCGTGTGCATGCTTCACAGAGCAGTGTTTCAGTTGCTTTGCAGTCTCTGGGGTCATCCCCACATTGATCTGATTGTGACTGGTTAGAATCATCAGATGGACACTTTTGTGTTCCCGTGTCCAGATCCTGATTAGTCGGCTATGCCTTCCCTCTGATTCTGATTCTGCCTCGGGTTCTAGCAGAGATACGAACCTGCAGTTGTCAAAACATTCTGATTGCTCCCCTGTCGCCTCAGCAGGTTTGAATCAATCAGCTCTGCCCTCCGGTATGTCTCCCTCTACGTCATGACCTTTCTGTCAAGGTCACCTGAGCAGGTTTCGTCCACCTGACATCATTGTGCCTTCTCGCATGTCATTTGTGGAGTTCTGTCTCCTCCATAGAGGTTTTTTGAGATGAGCACTGGAGTGCATTTCTTCAAGGTGGCACTCCACTGGTTTAGCCTATGAGGCTAAGTGGAAGGTCTTCTTGTCGTTGATGTGCTGATCACTCGGTTGATTATGCCAATCCTTCGATTGCTCAGATTGCATAGTTTCTGATCTATCTGTTTGATTCCCGGAGCCTCCAACCTTTTACCATTATGGGGTACAGGACTGTGCTGTTGGAGGCCTTTTTGTATATGGGAAAGTATCTTATCGGCACTAATCAGTACCTCTCCAAGCTCATGCGGCACTTTTCTTTGAAAAGGCCTGGAGTTTTGTGGCTGACTCCAACATGGAATCTTTCTTGGGTGCTGCTTTGCTTGAGAGGGAGGTGGGGGGAGGGGGTGGGAGGGGGGGGGAGTCGAAGCATTATCCCAGGTGGAAATGCATTTTCTCACAAGATAGCTTTTCTGATGACTTGTGCCTCAGCCAGAAGAAATAGTGAGCTTCACCCCCTCTTGTTTGATGTGGCATTTTTCAGGAGTTGTGCCCATAGTGTTACTTTTACCACTGATTGCTCTGTTTTAGCCAAGAATGGGATACATCTCTGCCTCCTGTCTATATCCTGTCTATTTCGGGGCTCTTTCTTCTGTTGATAGTAGTCACCCTTTGATCTGTCCATTTCTTGCCATTCACATTTGCCTTATCCAGACAGTTTTTTAAGTAAAGACAGGAATCGATTCTTTCTGTCCCTGATTCCTGGTAGACAGAAGATCTCTCCTCAATCCATCTCCAGATGGATTTGTCTTGCTATTAGAGTGTCATATACTCATTTGGTGAGGGATGATTGTATTACCAATTGAATCTCTGCCCACGAGGTACGTGCATTGTCTACCTCCTGGGCTTACACTAACTCCGTCAAGTTGTCAGACGTTGTGCAGGCAGCCTACTGGAGACACACTTCTACTTTCTCCTCCTTTTATCTACCGCTTTCTTCTGCTTGCCATTACTCTTGTTTTTAGGACCAGTTCATTCCTTGTGTATTGTTACTGTCCTGTCTGTCTGTGTATCACACATGGCCATATGTCTTATCTCACATTGTTCTATATCGATGTTTGTGATGCAGTGGCTCTGTAGGCCTTGGGATCTCTTCTCCTGTTCATGTTTCCAGCTTTATGTGGTGGGTTGGTTATGTGATTTCCGTCTCCTATTGTCTATTCAGCCTGTTGTAAAGAATTTTGAGTAGGTTGATAAGAAGTTTTATAGTAAATTTCCTTTATTATACCTACCACAATTGTTTACCCAAAGGCCCTCCAGTCTTATTTGGAAAAGAATCCTTCCACCCCACTGGTCACACGACTTCAGTGTTGGCGGATTCAAATAGAAAGACACGTTTGTTATACGTCTGTGCACTGGTACTGGAAGCCATGAATTGGTACAGAGAAGAGTGTCCCTTTCTGGGTGTTCGCCGGTTGCACTTGTCCCAGTTTTGGGCTTTTTTTTTCTTGGTGCTATTGCACCACCTTTTCTTTCCCAAATTGCTTTGGAAAGAACCGAAAATAGAGTATACTTCCGAGTAAGGGACATCCAGCATAGTGCAAGCCTGTTGTAAACAATTGTAGTGGGTATAATAAGAAAGGAAATTTACTATAAAATTTATATTTTCATTGGAATTTGTGGGCAGCGAAGGTCCACTGCATGTAAAACTCTTCCTTTTGAACTCTGCTTATTTTATGAATGGTGCAAAATAGAGTGACATTCTCCTTATTTTCCTGTCTGTCAGAGGATGTGATTGTGACAGTGCTTGGAGTAACTATTCGGAAGATTCATCGAGTGCACACTCATACCTGTGTAGCAATGACCAGAGACTCATCTGTCAGGAGTAACTTTGTTTGGAATATTTATCATGAACTAGTGTGTGCTCTGATTTTACTCCACAGAACACTGCCATCGGGGCAATGTCTGGAGTATCCTTTTCCAAGGCACTGGATGGGAACAGCATGCACAAGGACATGCTGCACAATTTGTACTAAGACCTGTTCAAATTTGACACTATTTAACAATGATTTTGAACTCCTTGTGGACAGGGCTGAAATTGTTTTTGCATTTGCAGGAATGGGACATTACTTTTTTCATATTCAGATCATTATTGGTGTTCTAATGATTGATAATCCCAGATTCCAGGTCAAACTTGTTTTTTTTAATATTTTGGCGAGAGAAGTCCGACCTAAAAATACTCTTTACATGAATTTGTATGAAGAGTATTTTTGTCAATTTTCCAACAAGTCCACTCAATTGCAATTTTTAATTATGAGATATTTATTTGTGCTTAATGCCACATCAGCAGCAAAGGAAGATGGTAAAATTCTGAAATAATTTGATTGAATAAAAATAAGAAATGAATACACTAAAAATGCCAAAGACAAGAGGAGCAATGAGTGAGGAGACAAGAAAAGTGAATTCCTTATAAATCAACCTGAAGATTTGAGACTTGATAAGTCTACATTAAAAGAATAAAAACAATTTTAAAATTTCCTGAAAAGGTTGATTACTTTCAGAAATGAGAGAATTGTGTGCAGGCTCTTAAGATAAAATAGATCTAGAGATCTTACAGTGAAATACTATCCCCTGGCTTGATTAAAATCAGTGCGTTGTAAAAAAAATGTGCCCCACTGTCAATACTTGCTGAAAAGGAACACATTCTGGTTGCATATTACCCTCTAACAAAAAGGAATGAGTCTTATATGACCCAAATGACATTGTGTAAGAATGACGTAATCTTTCCTGCAAAGGTTACTTGACTGTTATTTGTCGCTCCATCCCATTCCACCTGCCACACAGATTTGATGTACTTACTATGTGACTTAAAATCACTGAAAGGAATTTTAAAATCAGTGAGAGGCTTGGTTAAGGCCTGTTTTGCTACACTGTCTGCCCTGGTGTTACCGGAGATACCAACATCTCCAGGTAACCAACAAAACATGAAAAATTGGTCAGACATGTGAATATTCAACTTCTCCCCAAGTTCCAAAATGAGAGGGTTCTTCAACTTGGGGTTGAGAAAAGCAAAATTGTGAGATACTTGCCATAAAAATTTATCCCAGAGGCAGATCTTGATGAACAAAATAAGTCTTGAGCAATTTACATTAAATAACTTGTTATTGAGTAACACGTCACTTTCCCTGATACAGAGCTATATATTTCATGAGTTCATTGTGGATACAAAAAGGATTTCAAGACACATTTGTTCCAAGTGTTAGAAATTAATCAACATGACCCCATTTAGAAATTTGGATGGGATGTCTGATCCAACTGTAGTGTTATTTCTGCATTAAAAAAACCCAGTGGGATACCTGGATTTATTGCATCTTTTGCATAGAAGAGTTTGATTTTGATTGTAATAGTCCTGTATCATGAGATTTATGATATCTTCTTTGCACAATGCTCTTGCATCTGATTGTTGGTCATTTGATGTATGGTGGGGGCATTTATATAGGCCATACTTTACTGATGGGTGGTTTTCAAATTTCATGTCTGTTCCGGTTTCGGTTTTCATTGTACAAAGTACAAACATAACAATACGTTGCATTTGCATATTAGGTGTATTTGATGCCAGTCAGTGTCACAGGGACTACCTTTCCAGGGAAATGCACCTGTGTAACCTCCTATACCGGTACTCTGATTTCCTGAGACAATGTATTTGCATAAATTATCTCAATAGTTTCAAGTTTGAGAAAAATGATTTTCGTCTTGAGTCTGTTGCAAAATTAGCCTCCCCACCACAATACCTGTGATGAGGGTAATCCGACACATTAAAAATTATGCCAACCATAACAATTTTATCGAGTAAAAGTTGCTCATATAGATCATTGTAACCCTAAATTTCCATCCAACTTCAGCTGTGATTTTGACTCTGACTTTGGAGTTCAAGCTTTAAACATGACGTGTAAAAATAAATATATTTGTCATTATAAATGTGAAACAAGTGACAAGTTCCAGTTCTGCAAAGGAAATCACATTTGATAGATGAATGTTTAAACCACGGTGGGTAAGAAGTAATTTTGTCGCCTATTTTCGTGGTAACTGCCACGCTCAAAAGCAATACCAATTAGTGCAGCTGTTCTGAAAAAAGGGTATCGCAACTCAAAGTTTGAAAACAAGGTTAACTTTAGGTTGTTTCTCTCTTTATTTTGAGACAGTGAAGACCTTATTAGAGTTTTTCAACATTGAAGTTGAAAACCTGCTGTGACAGGTTTTCTGTAATTGTTTTGGTTTCGGTTTTGATAACAAAATCGAAACCGAACAGAATTTTCGGTTAACTGCCCATCTCTACCATGCCTGTTCGCCCAAATCAATTTCAGTTGAGTGAAATAAAATTACTACTTAAATAAAAAGTTGGGCACTTTTGGCCGATTAAAAAAAACAAACTTACAACAAAAAATCTTCCTCAGAGACACTTATTGGGAAGAGTGCACAATTTCATCATGCATGAATTTGCACGTGTCCTCATACAAAATGAACACTTTTTACTGGTCGTTGTTGACTTAATATGAGCGGCTGATATTTGTTTGCATTTATGGTAAGGCTATGTTATTTTCTCAGTATTTTAATCGTTACTGGTGTTCTATTGATAGACATTATGCATGAAAAATGGTTTGAATTTTAGTGTATATTTTCGCTTTGAAATATTTTGGCAGAAAAAACTGAATTTGACAATTTTTTTTATTTTACGATTATTGATGGGAGAAGTGGTCACAGTGTTCTGCTTTGTTATAAAATAGACCCAATTACAAATGCCTGGTGTGGATGTCCCCCAACATATGCCACACATGTATGAAAGATTGAGCAAACCTGACTTTATTCTTGTGAGGCAAGAATATCTCCATAGATGCTAAGAGACCTTAAGCATTAATAATTAAATATTGAATATACAAACTTTCTACACTAAATTCAATATGAATCTAAGTAAGCCTCACTTTAAATCAATGAAGTGAATTCTGTCTGTCTGTCTTCACTCTGTCCGTCTGTCCATCCATCCATCCATCTGTATGTCCATCCATCCATCTGTCTGTCTGTCCATGTCGTCAACAGCTCAGAACTTTTGATGGTTTTAAAGGATGTTTATGATACTTGATATTAATGTTGCCCACCACCAGAGGGTCTGTCACAAATAAGGTTGGAATGCCTGTTTACAAAATGAAGGTCAGACTTAGTTCAAGTTTATATTGCCCCACATCCAAATCCAACTATAACAAGTCGAGTTCTCCGAGGCAGATAAACGTATTTGTACCCCCCTTTGAGATAAACTAGTTTTTCTCCCTCCACCTAGTTTAATTCCCCCCCTGATTTTTTTTACTTTTCCATGTCATCACAGAAATTTTCCAGAGTCAGCTTCTGTACCTGTTTGTGATATTACAAAAGAAACAAGTGCATATTGTACTCCTCAGTCAGTGTGTGTTAGGGCTGGCTTTTTTTTTTTTTCCAGTGGGAGAAGAATTTCATCCACACATTCCATTTTCAAGATTCATAATTATGTGAATGTTATAAATAGAGAAAATTTTATTTGAAGAACTCAATTTTTATTTTTTGTTTTATTTTTTGCTCAGATCATTATTCTGCAGAGAAATTCATCCATATTTTCCATCTTCAGCATGGCACTAATTTATTTTTTTTTGGCTCCAACCATTTTTTTGAAAATAATTATATCCATAATTTACGTTTTAAAGATTCAGATGTATAGGTTATAAAAAGAGGAAAATTGTCAGGTGGGGAAGATATCATGACCAGGTTTTGAAAATAATTTCATCCATATTTTTCATTGTTCGAAACTCAGATGCATACTTTGTACAAAATAATAATTCAAGCAAAAAAAAAAATTTCATTACTTAATGTCTTATGTAGAGGGTCAGACATCAAGTTTATACTATCCTTTCCCCCACCATATTTTTATTCTCTCTACACAATTTCTGCATTTGTCCTTGGAAAGTATAAAGTATGTTGGTGAATCATCCATTCAGGTGGATCAAAAACTTTTGATTGCCCCTCTAGTAACTCAGTATGTCCAGAATTTTGTTTTGTGTGGAATTTAGCCTCTCTCTAGCCTTGATGTGCCGTAGATATTTTTTAATATAACAGAAATTCGAAGCGAAGCGAATTCCTTAAAAAAATTATGATTAAGGCCAAATAAAAAAAATGAATTGATTCTCAGGCAATTTTTAGCTCAACTTTGACGAAGTCAAATTTGAGCTATTGTCATGGCCCGTCGTCCGTCGTCCGTCTGTCCGTCCGTCCGTCCGTCCGTCTGTCCGTCTGTCCGTCTGTCCATCTGGCCGTCTGTCCGTCTGTCCGTCTGTCCGTACGTCAACAATTGGCTATGGCTCGGGCTAGAGGTCGTATTTATGAACCGATCTTTACGAAACTTCTTGTGTACCTTTGTTATGACCCTGGGATGGGAACGAGTGTTTTTAGATGTGGTCCGAAATTCAAGATGGCTGCCAGTGGCCATTTTGTACCGATGATGCAAAAATCAGTTTTTTGTACAGAACTTCTGTATGAAAGTTCTGATTTGAATAAAGTTTTGTATAAATGTTTAGTACCATGGGATACATCACATATAATACGGGTTTTTTTCTCGTGCGTAAATTATGCAAATTAGACTGACTTTGATTTATTTAGTGTTACTTTCAGAGCTGTAAGTGCCAAGCTGCTATGGCTCGGGCTAGAGGCCGTATTTATGAACCGATCTTTACGAAACTTCTTGGGTACCTTTGTTATGACCATGGGACGAGAACGAGTGTTTTTGGGTGCGGTCCGAAATTCAAGATGGCCGATGGCAGCCATTTTGTACAAAATTAGGTGCAATCAGATTTTTGCACAGAACTTCCATATGAAAGCCCTGATTTGAATAATTTTTTGTATGAATGTTTAGTACCATGGGATACATCACATATAATACGGGTTTTTTTCTCGTACGTAAATTGTGCAAATTAGACTAATTTTGATGTTTTTAGGGGTTACTTTCAGCACTGTGAGTGCAAATGCCAATACGGCTCGGGCTAGAGGCCGTATTTATGAACCGATCTTTACGAAACTTCTTGGGTACCTTTGGTATCACCGTGGGACGAGAACGAGTGTTTTTGGGTGCGGTCTGAAATTCAAGATGGCCGATGGCAGCCATTTTGTACAAAATTAGGTGCAATCAGATTTTTGCACAGAACTTCCATATGAAAGCCCTGATTTGAATAATTTTTGTGTGTGAATGTTTAGTACCATGGGATGCATCACATATAATACGGGTTTTTTTCTCGTGCAGAAATTATGCAAATTAGATGAACTTTGATTTTTTCAGTGCGACTTACACACAGTAAGTACACATGTCAGTACGGCTCAGACTAGAGTCTGTATTTATGAACTGATCTTCACGAAATGTCTTGGGTACCTTTGTTATCACCTTGGGACGAGAACGAGTGTTTCTGGGTGCGGTCTAAAATTCAAGATGGCTGCTAGTGGCCATTTTGTACCGAAATTAGGTCTAATCAGTTTTTTGTACACAACTTCTATACAGCTCAGACTAGAGGCCATATTTATGAACCAATCTTTACGAAACTTCTTGGGTACCTTTGTTATCACCGTGGGATGAGAGCGAGTGTTTTTGGGTGTGGTCCGAAATTCAAGATGGCCACCAGCAGCCATTTTGTACCAAAATTAGTGCAATCAGTCTTTTGTACAGAACTTCTGTATGAAAGTTCTGATTTTAATAAATTTTTGTATGATTGTTTAGTAACATGGAATACATCACATATTGTAAGGGGTTTTTTTTCGTGCAGAAATTATGCAAATTAGATGAACTTTGATTTATTCAGTGCAACTTACACAATGTAAGCACACATGTCAATACGGCTCAGGGTAGAGGCTGTATTTATGAACCGATCTTCACAAAACTTCTTGGGTACCTTTGTTATCTCCTTGGGATGAGAATGAGTGTTTCTGGGTACGGTCCAAAATTCAAGATGGCTGCCAGTGGCCATTTTGTTCCGAAATTAGGTCCAATCAGTTTTTTGTCACAAGTCCTATACAGCTCGTATTTATGAACTGATCTTCACAAAACTTCTTGAGTACTTTTGTTTTCACCTTGGGACAGGAACGAGTGTGTTTTGGGGTGCCTTTGTTATCACTGTGCTATGAGAACAAATATTTTGGGGTTCAGTCAGACCCACTCTGGGACTCAAAGATTTCTTTTCTACTTTAGCATCTGACTGTAGACCACCTTTACAATACTTTACCTATACATTTGTTACAGGCAACGGTCAGTATTTATGTACAGACCGTTACAATACTTTATATGTACCTTTGTTATCAGGTCATTACCTAGATGTTTGTCATTGCTGTGTCACATACTATACATGTACATGTCTTTGTCTTGACAAGTTGAGCTACAGTGTCATTGACACTTTCATTTTTTCAACTCAGTGAGGGAGGGAGGATTTTATTTTTATTTTTTTTTTTTTTTCGTGTAAAGGGTTGAGTACACTCAGTAAATCTTTTTGCTGTCTTTCCACTTGAAAAAGAGAAAAGGTTGTATTTTAGTGTAATTATAGTATATCTTTTATAACTAACTGCTGTAACAACAGCTAAAAGGATTTGTATTTTATTGTTCTCTTTAATGGTATAGATCTGTCAAACATCATGATACATTAGAATAGGCCTCAGTAACCAAAGCTTGGGGTAGGAGTCCTTTAAAATGGGAAACGTGGCTCTAAATGTTTGGTTAAACTTTAGAGTTTATATCGGTGTTGCGGCCATTATCAGCCATTGTGCAGAAATATATGACCTTAAACACCAGCAAATAATTAAATCATGACCCAGTATATCAGAATTTGCCTTGTTACAGTTTATGGGAGAGTGCCTCTGGGCACTCTCCCAAAACACTGCAACAAGAAAAAACAATTTACTGCAAACACAGCTAAATAATTATATGTCGAGAAATGTGAAAAAATGACCATTCCAAGTTTTCACAAATTCTTAAAAAACATGACAAAATAAAAATGTCTAATGAGGAGGTTCAAATCCAACGAGGAGGGCCTGAGAATCAAAACATTTTTTTTTTTTAGCCTAAATGGAAAGGTCAAAAACGTCAGTTGTGGGGAATGTATACAAGGTGGGAGAGTTGAAAATGGGAGAGAGGAGCTATAGAAGAGAAGATTAAATTTTTACTCTGAACAAGGAATTTTGCTTGCTTGTCCATGAATTAACTTGTCTGTTATCAGTTATGCCTTTGATATTTCAGGCAGCTTCTATCAGCTTTACCCTCGTCATAGAACTTTAATTAGTATCAACAAAAGACATACAGGGAAGACAAATAAGGAGTTTAATCTAAGGCATGACTGGAACTCTCTTATCAGTGATGATGAGTCCTTATTGTTCAAACACTATTCGAAGAAAATGTTTCCTCATGCCGATGATATTGTCAGATATTTTAATGACTTCCAGAGAAAATTGAACATAAATGTACAGTTTAATACTCAGATTCGAAATATTCGCACTGAGGAAGATGCAAGTGCAAAAGATGGCCATTCATTTTATATGGAAGATCAAAACAATAACCACTACAAGTGTCGGTAAGTTTCTGTTCAAGTAAGCTATTTGTTTATTGACAAATTTGTTCTTTTAATTACATACATTTGTCAAATACCAAGCCATTTATAGTACCTTTTGTAGAAATGTAATTTAACCCTAAACTAACATATCCTTTCAGTGCTATTCATAAAAATTTCCATTCAAATTTTATTTGTTGCCTCCAAAATATAGCTCACAGTACAGTTGCTGTGGATTGGTTGTAATCTACACATGGGCGGAAATGTCCATGCAGGCATTTACCAGGTAATAAAAATCATCAACAAAATTGTAATTAATGAATCACTGGGTTGTACCCGGTGCTTCATTAATTAAATTTTTGATGATTATTTCTATAATTAGTGTATGGCATCTTATAGTCTTGCATCCGTGGAAATATTGCCCACCTGTGGAAAGTTACCAGTTCACCATGGCTGTACTGTATAGCCCCCCTCATTGGAATAAGCTTATCCCTATCATTCTATTGAGGGGGTCTTAAGTTGTGTTTTTATGAACTGGTAGAGTACTAAATTATTTTTGGTAGTCAGAATAGGTACTCTCCCTTAAAATGTAATAAAGCAAATACTTGCAGACTAAATAATTTTGCTTCAAGGATATGAAGCACATCCACTGAATATGAAGCTGTTTCCTTAACCTACCTTTGCTTTAAAATAAAGCCCTAATATGGGCTTCCAGCACTCTATCGGTTATGGCAAAATAAAATTTCTTGTTATTCAAGAAAATTTCTTGCATTTGTCTTCTAGGTAAAGGGTTAAATTATATTGCTGTAAACAGTAAATTCCTGTTAACTGATTAACAACAAGTCTTTGTTTCAGGCTTTGTAGCCTTCAGTACTTGAAATATAAGCATTTGCTCCATCCTTTGAAAACTGTTTGATAAACAAGATTTAATATATACCTCAGTGTATAATTAATTAAGCGCTTCCCCAAGTCAGTGTGTTGGGGAAAAGACATTCTGTATTCCTGGGATCAAATTGTTGGGTGTTGTGGCAGGTTGAGGTGCCTTGTATTTTAAAAAACTGGGATTTGGAGAAAGAAATATTGTTGCACAACCCACTGGTTCAAATAATTTCTTATTTCTTATTTGAAATACAACATTTGTAATGATGGTCTACAAAGTGGTTAAAATCAGGCCCTCTAAGGTCAGATTCAAGGGTTTGTTGATGTTTATCATCTTTATAATGACTGAGATGTGAATTCATGGAAATCCTGGAAATTATGTTTGAAATCGTCTTCAGAATTTTGCAGAACCATTGAAATTTTATGTGAATGATGCCCCAGTTATTGACTCAGAACCACTGATCAGAATCTTTTGATATTTGGTATACTGCATCCATAGGGAGATTAGATACAAATTTGTTAAAATGAAGCTCCTTGGTTCATATTTGGACTCAATACAGGAGCTCGAATTTCAAGTTATAGCAATATATGGAATAATCTTTAAAAATTTTCAGAACCACCAGTCAGAATCTTTAATGTTTGGTATACATCATTGTTATGAGGCTCAGATTCAAGATTGTTCAAATCAAGTCCCTCGATTAATATTTGGGCTTCCTATGGGGGGCCCAAATTTTAACTTAGTGTAATATGGGGGATAATCTTTAAAAATCTTCTTCAGATCCACCAGTCAGAACCTTTTGATATTTGGTATACAGCATCCTTAGGGAAGTTACATCTTATTTTGTTCTAACCAAGTGCCTGGGTGTATATTTGGGCTCCCTGTTGAAGCTTGAATTTTTACTTTGTCCAATATGAGGATAGTGTAATATGAGGAATAACCCATGAAAATCTTCAAATCCACCAGTCACAATCTTTTGATATTTGATATGCAACATCCTTATGGAAGTCAGATGTAAGCTTGTTAAAATCTAGTCTTTGGGTTAATATTTGGGCTCCCTATTGGAACCTGAATTTTAACTTGGTCCAATATGAGGAATAATCTTTAAAAATCTGCTTCTTGAGATACAATCAGAATCTTTTGATATTTAGTATACAGCATCCTTAGAGGGTTCAGATTCAATTGTTCAAATAAATTCCCTGGGTTGATATTCCCCATAGAGAGGGGGGGGGGGGGGATTTTACCATAGGGCAAAATTGGTAATATTCTCAGAATCTTCTCCGGAACCACCAGTCAGAATCTTTTGATATTTGGTATACAACATCCTTCAAGTTTGTTCAAGTTAAGTCCCTAGGTTAATATTTGGACTTCCAAGTTTTGCATTACTGAAAACTTGTCATTATTTCTGTGGTAGCATCCCAATACTAGGAAAAATTCATCTGGCATGAACAACAGAGTTATAAATAATTAAAAAACTTCATTCTTATGCTGTGTTAACTAGCCATAGATTGTAATTAAATACTTTAACTGGTAGAGTGCTGAATTATTTTTGGGCATCAAAATTTGCTCACATATATTTGCCTTATTACAATTTATGGGAGAGTGCCAATAGGCACTCTCCCATAAATTGTAACAACGCAAATCCTAACAGTCTAAATAATTTCACTTCAAAGGTGATATGTACAACATCCACAGAATATGAAGCCTTTAAGTTGTGGATCTGACACTTCAGAATAAAGCCCAAATATGGGCTTCCAGCACTCTACCAGTTAAACAACTATGGTCAGGTGAGTGCCTCAGGCCCCAAAGGGCCTCTTGTTTTATTTGTTTATCAAAAAATGTTCATTTCAAATGAAGTGAAATTTAAAAAACTGAACCACTCATCTTATTCTGTGTCACATTGACACCAAATCTTTTGATTAGTCCCGTAATTCAGTTAAGTGTGTAACAGATAATCCTTAACCCTTTCAGGGTGTATTGTTGCACAGCACTCTAATAACTCAGTCACTAGTTGGAACATCGCACACCAATAATGCCTAAGTCTTCTATGCACTCTCAGTCTGTCAGGTGTAATTTCTATTGTGTGTATGGAAAATATGCAGTATGGTTGGGTGGGGTGACAATTTGGTTGTGGGGTGGGGGCTGGTAAGGTTGGGGGTTGAATCAGTAGGGTTAAGACTGAGCTGCCAGAGTCAGTCAAAAGAAGGAATCTGCATGCATATAACTTTTTCAGGTCAGGTTCGTAACTTTTTAGTGGAGTGAAATTTCGGGATTAAACTGATATTACATATACAGCATCGACAGGTTGTGTCTCATATGGAAATCAAGACTGAGTCCCCAAGGTCAAGGTCACATATGACAAAAGATTGAATCGGCTTGCTCACAAAAGTTGTGTTGTGTCTGTAGCACCACCAGAAGGTGTGTTGACAAAAAAAATTAAGTCACAAGTTGGCAACCCAGACCTGATACGTCCCAAAACAGTACATAACTGGGCATCTTATGCCCTTTTGGGCAGTGCTCTTGTTGACATAATATTATTATGACATCTTTGTTATGAAGATTTATTAGTTTATTGAAATCAAGCATCTGGTGGCTTATTTAAGGATGGTATCAGGCCTTGCCTTACAAAATTATAGGTGAAGCATTAAAAAAATCTCATACGCCACTGCTCCAAATGGTTTCATGAAAAATATTCCCAAAATGTGTTGAAATTAAGTTCCTGAGTTCATATTTTGGGATTTTTATGGGATCAATATTTTAAAATAGTTGGCCATGAGAAACATTTAAAAAATCATCTCGCCAAACACTGATCTGTTTACTTTGATGTTTGACATTTAATTGTTTTGACGGTTCGTTCCCTCTTGGCCAATCTTTTTGAAATTTTTATGTTGCCTTTCCCCAACCTTCTTGATTTCACACCATCAAACGATTTGCCTATAGTCTGTTTTAGAATCATATCATATATTATCAATTCCATTTTCATAAATTTATATTTTCTCTCTCAATTAAAATAGTATGTTATACTTTCTTGACAATTTATATTAAACGTGTTGTGTGACTAAAATTATTTAATTTCTTTTTTATCTGTTTTAGAAATTTGATTCAAATTTAATTTCATTATACAAATATTACAGATAAAAGATTGAAGACAATTATTACACGGAGTCCACAGTTATGATGAAGTTAAAATTTCAAGCATCAAATATTTCCAAAGCTGCAACTTGGAATCTAACCAATTCGGCCTTGTTTGACAGGGTGCAATGAGCTCTGTCAAACAAGACTGAATTGGTTGAATTCCTAATTGCCTTATGGGAAAAAAATGAAAGTTGAAACATCAACATCAGCGTGTTTCATGACTCAGAAGGTTTTCCCTTTTTTTTTCTTTTTCTTTTCCCTTTTTTTCTTATGAAGAATTTTAGGATTTGCCTATTAAAAGTAGTTTATTTGTAATTTCTCTATTATTTAACTTTGTGACAGTTAAAAAGGTCTCTTATTATATTTTGTGGCAGTTAAAAAGTTAAACTACATATATAAATAAACAGTTCTAATTATGTTGTGTCTTTGTAATGTAATACTTGAAACAGGCTATACCATAATTTGAGGATTAAACCTATTGTTCTCTTCTTCACCAAGTTGCCTTCAGCTAACTTTTCAAAACTTAGTTGATGATAGGACACTTAAAGTTGGCCAGGTGGAAAGTCACCAATTCCTGGGATGGAAGTCCTCAAAAATGGGCAGCATGGGTATAAATGATTGCCTGGACTTGACTTTATATCCATGTTGCGGGGGGAGTCTGACAGTTGCTTGCCATTGCTTGGCGCTTCTCTCTGGATACTCCAGCTTCCTCCACCTGTAAAACTGTCTGACACGAGGTAATCCTGGCTGTCAAAAGTCTTGTTAAACCCCAATAAATAAATAAATCCCTGTTGCGGTCACGTACAACTTGTGCAGAAATATGTGACTTTAAAAACAATAAATAAATAAATAAATAAATAAATAAATAAATAAATAAATAAATAAATAAATAAATAAATAAAATCAATGAATTGTTGAATGAATGAACAATGACTCCCCCCCCCCCACACACACACACACACACACACACACAACCTGAAGAGAGAATCTCAAATTTGTAAAGAACAAAGGGGCATTTTGTTGTGCCTCACTGCCAGGTCCTATTGACAAAAGTCCAGTTCCTGTGATTATGAAAAATCCTACAGAAATTTTATCTGCTTACACAGAAAATTGTCTTGGTCATAACTCGGTATATTATGGCTGGGTGGATTTTCACAAAACTTCACACAAGCGTAAAGGATGAAAGGAAGGTGTGTTGTGCTGCACCAGTTTCACCGAATGACAAAGGTCAAGGTCACAAAATTATGAAAACTCCAGTCAAACAAAAATCTTGTCTCTGCCATCAGTTTATAACAACTTGATTGATTTCTATGGAACTTCACAAAAGGAAAGGAAAGGTGTCTCACATGATACTACCAGGTCCCTCCAACTGACCACCTGTCCATCCTTTTGTTCATCCATTTGTCTGTCCATCTGGAAAACTGTGTCTTGCTCATAACTCTCCTATATCTGGTTGGATTTTCATGAAACTTCACACAAGGATAAAGGACAAAATGAAGGTGTGTTATGCAGCACTACCAGGTGTGAATGTCAAGATTGTACCATAACGAAAACTCAAATCTCAAAATTTATTGAATTCTAAAGTTACATAATATCATGTCATTTGCTTATCTGCCCAAACCAATATAATTTCCTGAGAGTTGTTTAATGTTTGAGCAAGTAATTCAACAAATGTTAACATTAAATTTGAGAAAATAGTCGCTATGGACATGGGCTGAAGGGGAAGGGGGTCGGGTGTTGGGGGCATCAGTGGCCGAGTGGTCATTACTGGGTTTTTTTATTTTCTATTGATTATTTGCATTTGTTGTAGGACACCTTTTATTGAGGGCTAAATTTAGGGCCCTATTAACCAGACTTTTTCCATTTGAATTGGAACATGAATCGAATCAAGTATTTAAGGTACAATTACGAACCAAATTCAAATTGAATTGGGCATTCAGTCTGTATACGTGAATGGAGCATTAATGATTTGAAATAATCATACATACGTGAAAGCTAGCTGTCTTTTTTGACAGAGATTGCACAATAAGTTCCAATGGAACGAAGTGGAAGAGAAATGTATAGTATAACTATATGGGAGCATGGTGGCTCAGTAGGTAGAGGTGCAGGCTGCAAGCCGAGAGGTCCTCTGTTCGAATCCCACCTGCGGCAACTGCGTTGTGTCCTTGGGCAAGATACTTCATCTCCATTGCCCGCGTGGGGGCACGATGACGCCGTGTACTAAGGCGTACTGTACGTCGATGGTACGTATGTCTTCAACCAATCTAACCCTGTCTGTGCTGCAGTGGGGGTACTCCTGTCTGTGCTGCAGTGCGGAGTTACGATGTTGGGGAGCTGGCAGCTGATCGTCGTTGTTCGGTGGTTCTGTCCGGGTACTCCGGCTTCCTCCACCCGTAAAACTGTCGCGGTCATGGTTAGCCATTGTGCATAAATATGTGACCTTAAGCATCAATAAATAAATAAATAAATAAATAGTATAACTATATGGAATACATTGCCAAAACAAAATTGTGGTCAGTACTGAACATGTTATCTTTTTTTTTTAAAAGTTCATTTGAGGTAACATCTTTAATGAATGTTGATGCAAATTCACAGAGTAGGAAATAAGCAAATTCCCCGTGGGAACCCCAGGAAGTGAGGCAGTGCCTGTTCACTGCAGTAAACAGGCTCTGTTTTACTGGTAAAATAGGCCCAGTCACCAATGCTTGGGAGGTGCAAATCCTCTCTAAAATGGGCAACATGGCTTATTAGCTAACCTGACTGAAAGTCACGGTGAACTTTTCTTATCACTCTTCGCCCATCGTCCGTCTGTCCGTCGTCCTGCCTGAAGATGGTGTTTGAGCCTCTTTCTCCTAAACCACTGGCCACATTTTAATTAAATTTCATGTAAGTAGTGGTTATATAGGGGCATTTTGATTTTTATGCAAATTAGGTTTCTGCTGATATTGAGCAGAGGTGTGGGGAAAAAATGGCCAAATTTTTTGAAAATCTTCTTCTAATGAACCATCAGTAGCAGAGACTTGATATGTGGTATACAGAGTCCTTTTGAGGTTTAGAATCAAGTTTGTTCAAGAGAAGTTTGTCGGGCATTATTTGCCTTCAAGAGAAGTTTGTCGGGCATTATTTGCTTTCGTTGTGGGAGGGGCAAGAATTTTTGCCACTCCCAAAATTTCTATTTTCCAAACCGAGAGGTACATTTGAACCAAATTTGATATGAGGGCTTATTGGGGCATAAGTACTTAATTTATGCCCAAATTTTTTTTCCCGTCACCCCATGGGAACTGCAGGAGCTAAAAATAGAAAAAAATTAAAACGCCCATATCTCCAAAACTACACGGCACCGAGAATTCTTATTTGGTGTGAAGCTTCCTTACACCAACAGAATGGAATGGTCAAAAAATATTGCTATCGGTTTTATCATGGGGTACTTTTTGGGGACTTTGAAAAGTCAGCATTTTTTAACACGGTGGGTAATGGGAAAAACATGCAAGACTACTTTTCTCCCAAACCACTGCTCCAAAAGCTTTCAAATTTCACATATAACATCTTTGGAAGATTGTTTCTTAAGTTTATTGAAATCAATTCCCTGGGTCCATATTTGGACTCTCTTTGGGAGCCCAGATGTTTAAATTAGTGCAGTTTGAGGAATATTCTTTAAAAATCTTCTTCAGATCTACCAATAAGAATCTTCTGATATTTGGTATGCAGCATCCTTAGGGGGGTGAGATTCAAGTTTGTTCAAGCCATGTCCCTGGTTTCATATTTAGGCTGAAAATTTGGGGCTCCGTTCCGGATTCAGAAATTTTGGACCAAATTCCAGAATTTATTTTTTTTGTTTTTTATGCGTTTCGGTCAATTTTAAGACAAAAAAAAAAATTATTTTTTTTGACACTGAAAATTTGGGGTCCAGGTGGGACTTTGGACCAAAATCCGGAAATTAATTTTTTCTTTTTTCATGCGTTTTAAGAAGAAAAAAAATTTTAGGTTGAATATATTTTGTTTGGGAAAAAAATCTGTTTTTTATGCGTTTACTCAATTTTGGGACGTAAAAGTGCAGGAACTGAAAATAGAAGGAAAATCCTGTGTATTGTGTGGGCACAATTGCTTCATCTAGTTGGTATATGCTTTTCTTAAGAGGGGCATATGCAGCTTATTCAAGTCAAGTCCCTGGTTTGATATTTAGACTACCATGTTAGGTGAGTGCCCTCAGGCCCCCTGGGGCCTCAAGTTAACGCTCACCCCTGGTCTTGAGTTGATACTCATGATGTGGTCATGATTAGCCATTGTGCAAAAATTTGTGACCTTAAACACCAATAAATAAATAAATAAGCAAAAATAACTGCCACACACTGAACATGACAGACCAGTCATGTGAATGCTAAACTGTTGAAAACAAGTTTACAAAACAAATATCAAACTGTTCAGAATCTTTCAAAAAGCCCTGCATAGATCAGTTGCCACATCTCTCGCATTCACCCTTTCTGACATAATGTCTTCTCAGTAGCCCAAAGTAATTTTATTTGTGCCAGGCTACTGATTTTTGAAATAATAAATCCACCAGCAGCTCTAACTGACCAGTTAACCGTAATATTCATGATATTAACGGAATTGGCGAAAAATCATAACCACATATAATGATATATGCAAAACGAGGGAGCTTAACTTTCTGTGATCATCATCATATTCAGTATCAATATTCAGCAGTCATGTATTCAAAAAGCAAATTGAATTGGACAAACAATTCCAATTCCAAATTCAAATCAAATTTGAGGATTCACAGGGCCATAGTTTAATTCAGTATAGGGCATCTGTTGATTTCAGAATCTTGCCACCCAGGCAAGGGTCTAAGTGTTTGTAATTCTTTTTGAAAGCATAATTATTTATATGTTTATTTCAGAACACTTGTGATGGCAGCTGGAATAGCAAAGCCATCTATCCCAAATATCAAGGGCATTGAGTATACTGAAGGCTATGAAACTCTAAACTTGGATCCAGAATCATTTGAAGGCCAGAGTGTTCTCATTCTAGGTAAATATCCCTTTTATACTTTGTCGATTCTTCAACACAGCTTGAAAACTGAATTTTAAAATAGTTTTCAACCATGTCTTGTTGAAAAAATAAACAGTATACAAGAAAAATGGGGAGCAGAAAATGGAACAGGCTTAAGTTTTAGCCCATCTCAGTATGGAATTTATATCGGAAGACAGGTCTGTATTTATAGATATTTGTTGGTTTAATAAAATGAGAACTGCCATATTTTGAGCTAACTCAAGTTAACGTGTTAACATTTTGTTGAAACATTGGGAATTCAAAATTTTTTGCTCAGCTTGACAATGTCAAGTATGAGCTATTGGAATGGGGTGTGTCGAACGTCATCCATATGTCTGTCCATCTGTCCATTCCTCTGTTCATCCATAATTCCTTTAGCACACCCAGCAGGCCGCAGCTCTCACCCGATCAGTTCCAAATTTCAAACGTGGCTTTTGAGCAGTGTCTACTTCGGAGCTATAAAATCTTTCCGAATTTCATTGAAAAACTTTGTCGCCAGTGGCCATCTTAGATTTGGCATATAAATTGTCAACAATTCCATTAGCACACCCTTTTGACTGCATCTCTCAGCCAGTCTTTAAAAAGCTTTTGTGTGTCTTTTCTGTAAAAACTTGATTGAATGACTTGGCATTGCTGGAACTTGCTATTTAGTTCAGTCCCTTCTTGGTCAAGTTGAGCTGCAGTGTCATTGACACTTTCATTGATACTGCTGAAACTTGAACATTTGTGGAATATTACATTGGCCTTTGTTTGTTACACTGAGTTTGAAGACTCATCTTTGACTTTAAACCTTTACGTAATGAATCATCTGCATTCAACCACATAATTAACAAACAGGGCAGTTGAAAATATTTTTTTACAAATATTTCCAACAAAACCTCACCACCCACACATATTGAAACCAGCTCAATGAGCTCATTCCAATGATGATAATGGTTTTGTTGAAATTGAGAATTTAAAAAAAAAAAAATTAAATTAACAAATTTTGATGTATGACTTAGGTAAAGGGTTACCAGACCTGTATTTTTTAGCTTACTTGACTGAAAGTCAGGGGAAGCTTAAGTGATCACTTTCTGTCCGTCCATCCATCCGGCATAAACTTTACATTATCTACTTCTCATAAACTACTGGACCAAATTAAACCAAATTTGATATGCATGTTCTTTATTATATGTCAATTCTAGTGGGTTCAAATAAAGTTGCCATGCCCTCAGGGGACACCACAAGGGACATTACTCCGATAGCACCCATAAATTGTTTTCCAAAATTAAAAAAAATCTTCTCCAGAACCATCAAATAGAATCTTCTAATAAGTGTATATATCATCTCTGGAGGGCTGAGGATGGGTGGCTGGGGGGGGGGGGGGGGGGGGGGGTTGGGGGGGTTGTTTCAGATTCAAGTTTGTTCAAATCGAGTTCCTGGGTTAATATTTGGGCTCTATTGGAGCTCTAAGTTTAACTTAGTGCAGTATGAGAAATTTCTTCAAAAATCTTCTTCAGATCCATCAGTCAGAATCCTTTCATATTTGGTATACATCTCTTGTGGGGGTCAGATTCAAGTATATTTTTACACAACAATCAATGGCCCAGACTTAGCTGGTGCTGACTCAAAATTATGTAGGGCCAAACACAAATTTTGCCCCCCCAATCCCCCAAATTTGCATGTAAAACCGTAAATTGGATGTCCTATGTGGTCCTCCATACTTTTGACATCTGTGCATGCGCAGTGTGCAGGAAGCACCGAAATTGGTGCCATGCATCATTCCTTGTTTGGCCCTCTGTCAGATAACAACAAACTGACTTCTGTGCTTTTAAATCTCAGTTTTAATGATGCCAGCCAGACACAAATCAATGGTGATAATGGTGGATCAAATGACAGAATAGGATGATGGAAGGAAGAAACGGTGGTTTTAAGTGTTCAGGGCTGTAACTTTATAACTTTTTGACAAAATCTTTTCATGTTTCCCAATTCTTGCTAATGATTTTGCGACTGTTTGTTAAGTGTTCCTTCCCTATCCTTCCTTGAAGCCCCCCAGTTAAACTCCCATGCTTTTTGGCATTTTTTATTGAATTTTTTTTATAAATTTCTTGGGAGTTTAATGTGTTTCACAGAATGTTTATTCTGTGTATCCCCATGGTTACATCCTCACCCTTGGGGTGTTTAGGTGTTTTTGGTCATGCATCATCCATCCGATGTATCGTATTTTCTTCTAATGAAGATCTTGCTTTGCATCGGATAGTTTAAAATCTGTTTCTGACTTCAGGCCGTGTTGTTCAGTGCCTGGAGCCTTGTTAACATTGACAGCGCTTTGCTTATATATGAAGTTTCCTATTTATTTACTATGGTAGGACTATTATAAGATACATTATATATTCCGGTAGTGTAGCTTTAATTTTTGGAGAAGAAAAAAAATTTTTGTCCACACTTAGGCTCTATCGGGATGCATTTGGGCTCATCGTTCCCTTTTGGAACTTGGGCTCATGTCAAAATTTTTTCGAAAATTTTTTATTGTAAATTATTTTTCGAATTATTGTTTTGATTAATATTATTATGTATCTTTTTCAGATATTTATTGGGAGTTGGTGCGAGTACTGTTGACTTATTTTATTCAAAATGAAAGCTTATTTCTCAAATTGTAACTCGAAGTCTTCCTCTGATTCACATGATAATTGTATGAGTTGTAATCAGTGCACTCACACTAATTCCTGTGCAACTTGTGTTAATTGGGATGACAAACGTTGGAGACGTGTGTCACGGTACGTTGTTAGCGGCGAGAGGACAATGCCGATCCTCTCGCCACAGAGTCACTCGAGTTTTTCAGTTTCTATTTCAAAGGAACAAGAACATGGTGATGTTTACGTGACTCCATCAGAAAGTGTGCTTCCATCGTCGCAATTAGATAGTCAGAGCTAGCAGCTAAAGTGCTCTTAAATATTGGACAGCACAATAAACCACACGCCGGTGGTTTCAGATCCCTGTCACCGGCTAGCTCGACTGGTGAAGTGGTGGGTACCGTGACACCGGGTGTGTCCGTTGCGGTCGAGGAGCGGAAAAAGGGTAGAGCGAGCACTATAAAATACAAAAAAGCTCATCCTGCGACGACGGAAAGGAAGAAGCCGGCGAGGTCTGACAGGACCGGGAGCGAGAGGCACTCAGACGCATTAACAGCGAGGGAATTTATGCGACTGATGGGGTTGTGCGGAGCGGCTATGGATCTCATTCCGATGGGTCACTTACGCACAGGTCCACTCCAGATATTCTTTACTCAGAACTGGAGTGTGAAGACGCATTCGCTCGAGACCAGTATTGTTTTAACGGACCAAGTAAAACAAAAAGTTAAGATTTGGGCAGACATTCAGTGGTTAACTCCGGGAGTTCCGCTGCAGCTGCCAGATCCAGCTTTCACGACTATGATGGATGCGAGTGAAACAGGTTGGGGCGCGACCCTGAACCCGACAGACTCAAAGTGCCAGGGTCTTTGGGACCCAGAGTTTCTGAAAAAAACACATAATCATCAAAGAATTGATGTCAATATGGTTAGCGCTACAAAAATGAATTCACATTATAGAGAATGCTCATGTTCAAATATTGTCAAACAACTCAAGAGTAGTAGCGTATATAAGGAACCATGGAGACACGCATTCGGTTCCGTTATACGAACTAACGGAGGAATCCTTCTATTTGTCTTAGAACATCAAGTTTATCTATCGGTCCGTCATATACCGGGTCGTCGGAACGTACTAGCAGACTCGCTCTCTCGAAAAGGTTGCCTGTTGCCTTCAGAGTGGACTCTCAAAAAGCGAGTGTTCATGCAGATTTGCTACCAGTGGGATCAACCTATGATAGACTTATTTGTGACATGCCTCAACAATCAGTTGCGACTTACATGTCACCATGCCCAGATCCTCGAGCGTACATAGTAGACGCTCTCTCAATTCCATGGGACGGAATGATAGGATATGCGTATCCTCCAACTCCGTTAATTCAGCAGATCTTGTTAAAGATCAAACAATCGCATTGCAAGTTTCTGTAAGTAGCATCTCGTCGTCACAGAAACCGTGGATCAATCTACTCAGGTGTCTGTTATGGGACGTTCTCCAGAAGCTTCCTCGCGCAGGAGGACCTTCTTTATCAGGGGAAGTCACGCACACTGCATCTCAACCCACAAGGTCTCAACCTTCACATATTTCCGTTGTGCGGTCCTTCCTGCATGACACGCGTTTTACAGGACGAGCAATTTCTAACTGTAGGAGGACCTCTTGAATTATGTGCCAAAGTGGAAGGTTTTCTTCCGTTGGTGTAAGGATCAGTCGATAAACGTTTATGATCCGTCCATATCGGATATTGCCAGCTTTCTGGTCTACCTGTTCGACGTTCTCAAACTGCAGCCCGTCACTAGTAAGGGCTATAGGTCTATGCTATCGGACACTTACACCCATCATGATAGCTTGGCAATTGGATCTAATGCTTCATTTTCCAAACTGGTTAGAAATGTCTCTACAAATAGACCTAGAACCCTCAGATTAATTCCTTAGTGGAATTTAGCTTGGGTTCAGTTGAAGCTTAAAGAAGCTCCATTTGAGCTGTTAGATGTTGTAGAGTTCAAATTCTTAACCTATAAAACAGCATTTCTCTTAGCCTTTGCTTCTGCTAGAAGAGTTAGTGAACTCCATGCTTTATCTGTTAATGAATCTCACTACCATAGTGTTGGAAATATCATCACTTTAACTACACAAGTGGGATTTTTGGCTAAGAATCAGGTTTCAGATATACGGCCTTAGCCTATTATCATAAAGTCTCTGCCATCTATGGACAACCGTAGATCTTTCTGTGTCCACTCAGGGCTATGCGCATATATAAATGCCGATCAGAGTTTATAGAAAAGGAAGAAAACGCTTCTTTTTATCATTGATTCCTAACAGAAAAGATAGATCTGTTCAGTCTATTGCTAGATGGATTCAGTTGGCAATACGTATTGCCTATGGAAATCTATCTTCCGATCAGCATTCTGTAAATAAGATATCAGTGCATGAAGTTAGAGTGCTGTCCACTTCTTGGGCCTATTCTAGCAGTATAGCCGTTACTGATCTCATGAAATGGACACAGTCTTCTACATTTACAAAGTTTTACCTTAGAAATTTAGAGTCCATCTCCGGCGACCTCAGGTGTTTAGGTCCTCTATCTGTTGCTCAGAATGTCGTCCACTAAAGGATTACAGCTATAGTTTTTTTAGGCATCCTGTTCCAGCAGTGACACTGTTCCGCTGCCCTCTTTGTTCTGCGGTTACATAACCCAGAACCAGGGGAGGGGGCGATTTTTTCCTTGATATCATATGGCTTTACAGTGAAAAGCAAGGGAAGACCTCCTCCGGTGTCAGTAGTCGAGAGTCGGTGCTGGGATGGTTTTAATGTGTAGCTCGGTGTGAAGCAATTAATGTCTCATTTATGTAATATCTTTAATGTAGCTCGGTGTGAAGCATTTGTATATGTCACATGTCAAACGGGCGTTAATATACAATCCTCGGACACTTTTAAATGAGTATAAAGAGTCTCATTCTCTGGTCTGTCTATATATTGGCTTCCCTTCACCGAATTAGCATAATGGGTTAAGCTGGCATTAAAATGGAGAATTATATATTATGTAATCCTCAATTACATTGTTGGTGTTATGTCTTTCTTATTTCGCGTAAATGAGAAAGACATATATAATTCCTTTCTCTCCAATTCTCCTGTAGGAGATATCCTTTTAGAAGTGATTGAGTAATTGGATTTTCCTTTATGTCCTAGGTCCTCCAGCCTTTTTACTATTCAGCTAAGTCTGGGCCATTGGTTGTGTAAAAATATTATAAATTCATAGTAATTTGTATATTTTTATACTTACCAATGGCCCAGACGGGGATGCCCTCCCATGAGTGGGCATTCATACCTCCCTGCTGATTATAACATTTAGCAGGCACTGTAGAAAGAATGATGCTTGGTGCCATTTTCAGTGCTTCCTGCACACCGCGCATGCGCAGATGTCAAAAGTATGGAAGACCACATAGGACATCAAATGTTTGGTTTTACATACAAATTTTGGGGATTGGGGGGCAAAATTTGTGTGTGGCCCTGGATAATTTTGAGTTAGCACCAGCTAAGTCTGGGCCATTGGTAAGTATAAAAATATACAAATTACTTTGAATTTATAATTTTCAAATTGAATCCCTGGGTTTATATTTGAGCTTCCCCTGGGAGCCCAAATTTTTATTTAGTGCAATGTGAGGTAATTTTTAAAAAAATCTTCTTCCAATCCACTGGTCATGCCTGAATATCAGCTTAGTGCAATATTAGGAATGTTTTAAAAAATCTTCTTCTTTAGACCCTGCAGACAGGATGCTTTCATATTTGGTATACAACATCTCTAGGAGGGTGTGACTCCAGTTTGTTCAAATCTGGTCCCTGGGTTGATATTTGGGCTCTCCATTGGAGCCTGAATTTTAACTTACTGCATTATGAAGGAATTTCTTTAAAACTTCTTCTCCAGAACCATCAATTAGAATCTTCTGATATTTGATATACAACTTCTCTGGAGGTGTCAGATTCAAGTTTGTTCAAATCGGATCCCTGGGTTAATATTTGAGCTCCCTATGGGAGCCCAAATTTTAACTTCTTAGTGCTGTATGAGGAAATTTCTTTAAAAATCTTCTTTAGATCCACCAGTCAGAATCCTTTCATATTTGGTATACAACATCTATAGGAGAGTCAGATTCAAATTTTTTCAAATCAAGGCCCGGGGTTATTAATTTGGGTTACCTATGGGAGCCTGAATTTTAACTTAGTGCAATATGAGGATATTGTTTTTTTAATCTTTTTCTTCAGATCCACCACTTAGAATCATTTCATATTTGGTATACAACATCTCTAAGTGGGTCAGATTCAAGTTTGTTCAAATTGGGGTCTGTGTGAATATTTTGGCTCTCTGTTGGAGCCCAAAGTTTAACTTGGTGCAATGTGAGGACATTTCTTTAAAAACCTTCTTCAGATCCACCAGTTAGAATACTTTCATATTTGGCATATTACATCTCAAGGGGGATCAGATTCAAGTTTGTTCAATTTGAGTCCCTAGCTTAATATTTGGGCTCTCTATGGTGGTGGAGGGGGGGGGGGGATACAGGGGGAGGGGAGCAGGTTATGTTGAAGTTTGTACAAATCCATTCCTTAGTGTTTTTCCACAAAATTTGCCTTTCATGACTTCATTCCTTTGTAGTGTTGATGAGCCATCATGTCTAACAGAATGTGACCCCAAATACTTCGTTGAACCACTTTGCTAGGTGAGCGATTAAGGCCCCATGGGGCCTCTTGTTAAAATTTCAAATGTAGTTCAGGAGGGCGATTGCATGGTTAATGTTTCTCATAGTTCAGAAGTCATTTGGTTTTGGTGGGAACCCTCTGAGCTGGAGACCCTTCTTTAACCCTTTAACTAACACAAAAAGCAGATGACACTTGCGAACAAAATTCTTGAATAACTATGTTTTCTTATTTTTACATCAAAAACATAGCTTATGACCCTTCATTGGAACGAGCTCAATGAGCTCGTTCCAATGAGGGGTCATAAACTACGTTTTTGTGACACAAAATAAAAAGTAATGAAAATTGAATGGTGAATTTTGTGAATAGCACTGGCCGGTTTTGGCCATTAGTTTGGGTAAAGGATTAACACCATCCATTGGGAATATGGTGGATCAGTGGTTTGTGCATTTGGACTTTAAACCCAAACGGCAACAGTTCAATCTTGACCAGCAGTAACTGCATTTGTTCTTGGCAAGTCTCTTAATCCTGATTGCCCATGTGTGAGTATGGTGGCACTGTACTGTGGCGTAAGGCATGTCGATTTTGCACTTGCCTCCAAATTCTGCTAACTCTGCCTATGGGGAGTTAATAAGAATTAGAGTTTGTCAGGTACTCTCTGCTGCTCTGTGGTTCTCTCCAGATATTCCGTTTTCCTTGACCTGTGATACTGTCCTACATATGTGATGCTGGCTGTTAATTGTTATTAAATCCCAGTAAGCAAACACAATCCATTGAATTGAATAGTTTAATGACCACCCTCAAAATTTATTGTGACAGTCATCAATCCCATGATAGATTAGTTTTTCTATGATGATAAAATACAGTGAAGTTACATGGCCAAACATTTAAAAATGTATTTTATCTGAACATTATTCACACATGTTGACTGTTAAATGAAACACTGAAACAATATACTGTCGGAAGAGGATTTTCTGGCCTAACCGTGACAGCACATCTAAATCTAGAAGAACAGATGTATGACCATGCATTGTGTTCTCTGGATCAGAATGACACATTCCTTTTCAACACTGTCCCGTGATAAGTGTACAATGAAGTGACAGTCCAAGGTGCATGAACCATTAAGTGAGCAGATGGTGTCGGTCAAATTCTTGTTTAACCAGTTTCAGCTTGGTCAGAGTGGCCAGTCAGCCACACCTGATGTCTGCAAAAGATTATATGGTTTTTAAATTATGTAGGATACAGTGTAATGGGATTAAGCCGAACTGTGTATTTAAGTATTTTTCTATGAATAGTTTTCTGAAGTCGCCAGTCAATAATGTATACAACTTTCAAATATAAATGAATTATCTGCTTTATGTACACACTGAGGGGTGAGGGGTCAGTACTATGATTACAAAGCAGACAGAGATTTTCGAGCAGATCGTGACTGGGTCATGATCAGGTCGAAATTATCTTTAGCACCATGCATGGATTTGCAATGTTTTTCTGTAATATATTAAGGATTTCTATATAATTTTGAAGGATTGTCATCTTATGTGTTTGTTTTAAACACATCAGTATTCCTGCAAAAGATAACTCATAGCTAAAACAGAAGAAAAATGGAAGTTACTTGCTGTCTTATTCAGTGAAAAAGTGAAATTGTAGGACTCCTGGGAAGTGAAGCAGTACATGGTTACTGTTGTAAAAAAGTTATGTTTTTCTGGTAAAATAAGACTTGATGACCAGTGCCCGGTGAGGATGTTATCTGATGTGTGCAGCACAGGTATAAACGATTGGCTAAACTTGACTCTGTGTGTGTTGCATTCATTATATAACCTTAGATGCTGAATAAAGAATCAAATTAAAATTCCTGTGGGTGTGGGAATACCAAGAAGTGAATCAGAGCTTTTTTACTGTGGTAAACAAGCTCCGTTTTTACTGGTAAAATTCGAACTGGTAACCAATGACAGGGGTAGAAATCCTCTAACATGGGCAACATGGATATATGGCAATATGAACGACTGGCTGGACTTTACTTTATATCCATGTCACAGACACAATTACCAATTGTGCAAAAAATATGTGATCTTAAACACCAATAAATAAATGAAATGAATAAATCAAATTAAAATGAAAAAAAAATTAACTTTTAATTTATGTTGTAGTTGCCAACAGTTGAATTTAATTTTAAATATTTATTTCAGGAAGAGGGAATTCTGCTTTTGAACTTGCATCATCGATTTATGGTAATACTAATGTTATACATATGATTGGAAGGTCAAGGGTTCGATTTGCTTGGTCAACACATTACGTGGGAGATTTAAGGTATTGCATACAGTACAGTCGCCGTGGACTGGTCATATTCCACACGTGGGCAGTGGTGTCCACACACGCGTTTACCAAGTAAAAAAAAAATGAACATCAGCAATATTTTAATTAATGAAGCACCGAGTAGTACCCTGTGCTTCATTAATTACAATTTAAATGATTTTTCCTGTAATTAGTGTTTTGAATCTAATATTATTGCACCTGTGGAAATATTGCTTACCCGTGGAAACTGACCAGTCCATGGTGGCCATTCTGTAGATGTTGAGTATTGCTATTTAACTGGTAGAGTACTGGAAACTCATATCTGGGCTTTATTCTGAAGTACAGTTATCACAGCTTTAAGGCTTCATACTCTGTGAATGTGCTTCATATTATCTTTGTAGAGAAATTATTTACTCTGTTAGGATTTGCTTTGTTGCTATTTACGATAGAGTGCCTGCAAAGACTTGTGAACAAAGTTTGATGACCAAAAATATTTTAGCAACTCTACCAGTTAAAACCTTTGTGATTAATAGTTAAAACCATGGCTTTGCAGGAGTACCTTATTCCATGGTCAAGGGGTTATTTGAAGCTCTAGTTTTATGGGTACAACTGGTTGAATTCTAAAAGCTCTTATTGGGGCTATTTTGTGAAGTACTAGTACCTCAATTAAAAGACTTTATGTTCTAAGGACATGGTGTTAATTATATAAGGATCTCCAAAATGTTTCTGTGCATTTATCATACAATCTATTGGAGAGTGCTAACAAGTTCTCTTCAGAAAAATAGTAACAAAACAAATCCATGTGGAGAAATTACTGCTACCAAAATCCGTGTAGTTTTGTGCCAGTTATGTTTGAAGTTACACCTCATTCAAATTTCTTCTAATGGAACCTCATAGTGTACATAAGGCTCCGGTTTTATTGGAATGAAATTATATCCAACAAGCTACTAATTGAAAATAGAATATGTTTTCATTTTTGGAATTCACTTTAAAAAGAATTCCACAATCCGTAAAAAATATTTACACAAGTTCCTTGAATTCTGCACCCTCTGTAATATGTAACCAACTAACCATATGGATTTTTATAGCCTTAGTCAGTGTGTATTTTCATGTAGTGTGTGATATGGCAGTTACAAATTTCAAGCTTAACTTGACAAAGTCAAGATAAGCTATTGCTATCATGCGTGTGGAAGACTATGAGTCTGTTAGTCATATGCAGGTGCGAGGTCATGTCTGGATGAGAATGTCCCATTTTGGTTGCGATCGGTCAACCATGAGGCTGCGCAGGCCCGAAACACTAAAACCTTTAGCATAGTGTACAGGTTGTATTTATGAAGAACTTCATTGTAAGTTGGTAGGATGACAGTCATGTATACTACTCAAAGTTTGCTAAGCACCAAGTATATCCAACAACCTGTTTTACATTTTAGTTGAAATATTGTTATGAAGTGTATATATTTTTTATTTAATTGTATGTTTGATGATTTAAGTACAGAAATTAACATTTTGTTTGTGTTTGACATTATGTTTTAGCTTTTGAATACGATAACCATGGAAAATGGATATTATTGGTAAAAGGGGAAATATTTTTATACTGTACCAATGACCCAGACTTAGCTGGTGCTAACTCCACAAAAACCAGGGCCAAACACAAATTTTGCCCCCCAATCCCCAAAATTTGCATCCAAAACAAAAAGAAATCATGTCCTAAAGGACCTCCATAGTACGACTCTACTGCGCATGCGCAGTGACGCAGTCGTCCCGAAATTGGCGCCAAATATCATTCTCTGTTTGGCCCTTCATCAGTCAACATCTCACTGATCTTTGTGCTTGTAAATCTCAGTTTAAAGGATGCCAGACACGTAATTCTTGGAGAAAATGTGATTCTAAGGAGGATAGAAGGAGGAGAGGAAAAAAGAAGTGGCAAAAAATAATCAGGGCTGTACTTAAAATTTTTTGTTGAAATTATGTTAAGTTGCCTATTTTCGAGGCAAACGCCTCTTGTTGTCATTCTTGCTAATTGTTGCACTGCTTATTCAGTGTTTCCTCTCCCCTAACCTTCTAAAGTCCCCCCTTGCAATTCTCCCATGCTTTTGGCATATTTTTGAGAAGTTTCATTTCTAAAAATTCCCTGGGAGAGTTGCTTGGTTACAGAATGTTTTCTGTTATTTTCCCCATAGTTACGTTTTCACCCATGGGTGTATAACGTTTGTGTTCTGCATCTTCTATCTGATGTTCTGCAGATTCTCCCCTGGGAGTCTCTGTTTTGCATCAGATAGAGTGTAATTGATGACTGATTCCGGGCCAGTTTTTTCAGTGCCTGGAGTCATGTTTTCTTCTGTGTTTACACTGTTTGTTTTCATTGGCAACAGCCTTTTTTGAGGGGGGCTGTTTGCCTTTGAGGTAGTTTATCTCATTATAAGATACATTTATATTATCCGAAAGTGTCTCATTAATTATTTTATATAATTTTAAAATTTTTGACCACACTTTGCCATCGGATCCATCGGGGCTCAACGTTACTTTTCAGCAACTTGGGCTTCTCTGAAAAAATATTTTTTCAAAATTATTTTGTTTTGCAATTGTTTTTTCATTTATTAATGGATCATGTTATTATGTATCTTTGTGTCAGGGGTTTTTGCGAGTAACTAGGACTTATTGTTGTTCTTTCACAATGAAGGGAACTTGTTCAAATTGTAATAGGAAGAAATCTTCCTCTGACTTTCATGATTATTGCATTAATTGTAGTCAGTGTTCTCGCATTAATCCCTGTCCTGTATGTGAACATTGGGATGAGAAACATTGGAAACGTGTGTCACGATATGTTGTTTCTGGAGAAAGAGCGATGCCGGCTCTTTCTCCACAAGGTCACTCTACTCTCTCAGTTTCTATTTCAGAGGAACCAGAACAGGGTGATGTTTCCATGTTATCTTCTTCAAGTGTGCGTCCGTCGTCACAATTAAATACAGAGCTAGCGGCAAAAGTGCTCATGGAGATTAGACAAATGTCGTCCGCTAGCTCGCCCGGTGTAGCGTCCATTCACCGAATGGTTCGGCAGCCGGGTTCGTCCGATGCGGTCCAAGAGGAAATTTTGGGTGATGCGAGCACTATAAAAATAATAGATGCACACCCAGTGACGGCGGATAGTGAACGAGAACGGAGGAAGCCTTTTAGTCCGGTTCCTAGCTCATCCAGGTCCAGCCGGGCCGCGAGCGAGAGAGGCCCCTCTCTCGTACAACAACATCTGGGACCAGATGTTGTGGTACAAAATGTGTCTTTAGCGGAGCATACGTCCGTCGCTCGGGACGCTCCGTTGTATAAGCAGTCCGCAGAGACTGTTAAGGCTTCCTCTTCTCGCCGGCGCACACGACCGCACCTTGGCTGCGTGACCTCCGATATTTTGCCAGCTTCGCCGATGAAGGATTATTCAGCGACCAGGTCACACCATCCGGCAGCCAGGGATTCGAGACCGATGGACTCCGGACGTTCGCATAGGAAAAGTATGCGGGAGCCATCTGATGCGGAGCTGCCCTCGGCAAAGCAGCGAAAGACCGCTCCTCCGCAGGTCTCGACGTCGGACATTCTAGTGCAGATAGCACAGCTTATCGCAGCATCCCAGCAGCCGACAGAGACGGTGTCGGATCGAGAATTATCCGACGGTGCTGGGTCGGTACGCTCCGCCGAAGCATCGGGGGCGGACGACCGGGAACATTGGGAGGTCCGACCGGATGGTGAAAGGGATACGGATGAATTGGAGCTATCCCTTTCGGAACAACACAAAGCTGCCGTAGACTTCATCCGGCACTTTCTTCCTCAAGTTGTTCCGTCGGGCCAGACTGCTGCGCTTCCGGACAGGAGAATTATAGCGTCATTGGACTCTGATTTTTTCGAGCGGTTCAGGGACATCGCTCCCGAGTTTCCGTCGCAGTCCAATAATGTTGCAAGAACATTTGAATTATTGAACGACGCTATTTTTAAACTTGCTTCCAGGACAGGGAAAGCAGGCTTCTTGTCCGCAAATACTCTCAACCTGCCTTTCATTAATGCAAGGAATAAATTCGACACGGCAGGTCAGGGTATACCGAGAGTTCCTCTGCGTATGGACGACGAGGCGGAAGACTTAGAGCTATCATTACCGTCGTCAGCTTCTATTCCAACCGCAGTGTTGGAAACAGCTATTGCGTCTAACAGAGCCAATTTAGATGCCTTATCTTACGCAGATCACCTTACGAAGGCGTTATCACTGCGTCTTCAAGGGGAAGAGTTTCAGGATATACAATCCTCCTTAAGACTTCTTTCAAGGGCAGTAGCTTATTCCACGTGTAACTCCGCCCTTTCAGTGGCAAATTTGGAGTTGGTTAGACGTGACGCAGCCCTGTCTACATCCACACTAGTGGATTCTAAGGTGAAGAACTCTCTTAGAGTCGCTTCGGTCTCAGGAGATCTTCTCTTTGACGGCAAGCTTTCCGCTATTTATGATAATATTAAAAAGAAAGCTAGTGATTCTCTGTTGTTCAGATCCGCTCCTAAAAGGTCGGATACAGCAGACACGAATAAGGCGGGCACTTCTGGGTCTTATCCGCCCAAGAGAGGTGCCTATAGAGGTTCCGGTGCGTCCTCTAGCTCTTATTCGAGAGACCGTCAGGATAGCGACTCTCGTTCGGGACGTCCTTCAGGCCGGGACAATCGGTCGGACGCCCCGAGGTCGACGAGGCGAGGTGCGGGTCGTGGAAGACGTGGTTTCTCCTACCGCAGGCCTCGCAGATCCAGGAGGTGATGGCTCAAACCTCTATCGCGTTCCGGTTGGCGGAAGGTTGTCGAGTTTTTCTCAAGAGTGGGCGTCGATTACGGACGACCCGTGGGTGAGAGGAGTGACTTCGGAAGGTCTAAAGATATCCTTCAAACGAAAGCCTCCTTTAACTCGAAGTCCAAAGTGGACTCATCTTCCGTCAAACCCTCAGAAAAGAGACGCTCTGCTATCAGAGGTGCAGTCTCTTTTAATGAAGAACGCGGTAGAGGTCGTAGAAAACCAGGAATCGCTGGGATTCTACAGCCATCTGTTTCTGGTTCCGAAACCAGACGGCTCGTTCCGTCCAGTCATAGATTTGAGCTGGATAAACAAGCTGATCGTCGCTCCGAAGTTTTATATGGAGACGATTCGATCGGTCAGAGCGAGTATTCGGGTGAACGATTATGCAACGAGCATAGATCTCAAAGATGCGTACTTTCACGTCATGGTACATCCGACATTCCGAAAGTATCTACGCTTCGCAGTCCTAGGAGTGGTGTATCAGTTCCGGGCCATGTGCTTCGGATTGAATCTAGCTCCCTGGGCTTTCACTCGGGTAATGAACTCGGTAATGATCTACTTCCGAGCTCATTCGTCTGCGGTAACGTCGGCCTACCTGGACGACATTCTTCAGAGGTACGGCAACGAGTTAACGCTTCAGAACGATGTTCAGAATCTTCTTCTATTGCTCCGACGTCTCGGTTTCATAGTAAACGAGGAGAAGTCGGATCTGGTGCCGTCCAAGTCATTCACTCATCTGGGAATGAGCTTCGAGACGCACAACAATCTCGTTCGTCTGCCGTTAACCAGAGCGAAATTAGTCAGTTGTTACGCTCGCTATTGTCTAAATACAGACAAAGTCACAGCGAGAGAATTTATGAGACTGATAGGTCTGTGCGGAGCCGCCGCGGATCTCATTCCGATGGGACGGCTACGCACACGGCCTCTTCAAATTTTCCTGACTCAGAATTGGAGTGTGAAAATTCATTCGCTCGATGTAGACGTTCTCTTGTCAGATCAAGTGAAACAAGAGATTCAGACTTGGGCAAACATTCAGTGGTTAACTCAAGGAGTTCCGCTGCAGTTGCCGGATCCGAGTTTTACCATTATGACGGATGCCAGTCAAACAGGTTGGGGTGCATCATTAATCCCAACGGATTCGAGATGCCAGGGTCTTTGGGATCCGCAATTCCTGTGCAAGCACATAAACATCAAGGAAATGATGTCAATTTGGCTTGCGTTACGTCACTGGATGGACATTATTCACGATGCTCATGTCCAAATCCTATCCGACAATACGACTGTAGTGGCGTATATACGGAATCAGGGAGGCACTCATTCAGTTCCGTTGTTCAATCTAACGGAAAGAATCCTTCTGTTTGCGTTGGAACATCACGTTCTTCTTTCGGTCCGTCACATACCGGGTCGTCTGAATGTGCTAGCAGACTCCCTTTCACGAAAGGGTCGCTTGTTGCCGTCGGAGTGGACTCTCAACAAACAAGTATTCAATCAGATTTGCTACCAATGGGAACGGCCAATGATAGACTTATTTGCGACACATCTCAACAATCAGTTGCAGACGTATGTGTCCCCGTGTCCGGATCCAAGAGCATTTGCAGTAGACGCTCTATCGATCCCTTGGGACGGAATGATAGGATATGCGTATCCTCCAGCGCCGTTAATTCAACAAGTATTGCTAAAGATAAAACAATCTCAATGCAAGATTCTGTTGGTAGCATCTCTGTCGCCACAGAGACCGTGGATAAATCTACTCAGGTGTCTGTTGTGGGACCTACCGCGGAAGCTCCCTCCACGAGAGGATCTTCTTTGGCAGGGGAAATCGCGCCAACTGCATCACAACCCGCAAGGTCTCAACCTTCACGTTTTTCCGTTGTGCGGTCCTTCTTGCATGGCAAGCACTTTACAGGACGAGCAGTGGACGCGATTTCTAACTGTAGGAGGACCTCCTCTTCGCTAAACTATGCGGCTAAGTGGAAAGTTTTCCGTCGTTGGTGTAGGGATCATTCTGTTGATATATTTGATCCCTCTATACCAGACATTGCTAACTTTCTAGTATACTTGTTTGACGAAATCAAACTGCAACCTGTTACTATAAAGGGTTATAGATCTATGTTATCTGATACCTATGCACATCATGATAGTTTACAAATTGGATCTAATGTCTCTTTATCGAAATTGGTTAGAAACTTTTCGATAAATAGACCCAGAACTCTTAGATTAATTCCTAAGTGGAATTTAGCTTGGGTTCTCCTTAAATTGAAGGAAAAGCCATTTGAACCTCTTGGGACAGTAGATTTCAAATTCTTATAAGTCAGCTTTTCTCTTAGCTTTCTCTTCTGCCAGAAGAGTCAGTGAGCTTCATGCACTATCGGTGGATGATTCTCATTATCGTAGTGTTGGGAACACTATCACCTTCACTACTAATGTCGGTTTTTTAGCTAAGAATCAGGCTCCTAATAAATATCCGGAACCTATTGTTATTAAGGCTCTTCCGTCTTCAGACGGGCGTAGGCCTTTACTCTGTCCTGTTAGAGCACTACGTATCTATAAACAGAGATCTCAGTTCATCAGAAAGGGACGGAAACGTTTCTTTCTGTCTTTGATGCCTAATAGAAAGGACATTTCAGTCCATTCTATTGCTAGATGGATTCAGTTAACTATCCGTACTGTGTATGAAGATTTATCTTCTTCTCAGCAGTCTGTGCTTAAGATTTCTGCTCATGAAGTAAGAGCTCTTTCTACTTCCTGGGCTTATGCTAATAGTGTTGCTATTACAGATTTAATGAAGGCTGCTTATTGGTCTCAGCCATCCACATTTACTAATTTTTATCTCAGAAATATTGAGTCCATTTCTGGAGACCTGCATTGTTTAGGTCCGTTATCTGTTGCTCAGAATGTCGTCCACTAAACAGTTGCAACTATAGTTATGCAGGCTTTCTGTTCCGGCAGTGACTCCGTCCGGCTGCCCTCTTCGCTCTGGGCTATTTGACCCAGGGCAAGGGGAAGGGGGGGGGGGGCGGGTGTTCCCTTAGGTCACCTGCTTTATAGTGAAAAGCAAGGGAATGCCTCCTCCAAGACAGTATTTCTGAGTCGCTTCCGGGATGGTTTTAAAGTGTAATATTAATGTTTAATTTCATTCATGTCTTATTTTTAAAGTGTAGCTCGGTGTGAAGCATTTGTATATGTCAAGTGTCAAACGGGCTTTAATATACAATACTCGGACACTTTTAAATGATTATAAAGAGTCTCAATTCTCTGGACTACTTTATTTATTGGCTTGTTTTAAAAATAATTAGTATAAAGGTTATACTGGATGTTAATAGAGAACATGAATGTTATTGTGCTCAATTATTAAGGGTAGTGTATCTTTCTAATTTAAATATTAAATAAGAAAGATACATGTAAAGCCTAATACTCCTTTTCTCCTTAAGGGGTTACCTCTTTATCTTATAATTGAGCTTATTGGATTTTCCTCTATGTCCTAGGCCCTCCAGCCTGTTTACTATTCAGCTAAGTCTGGGTCATTGGTACAGTATAAAAATGTTAAAAAATTTATAGTAATTTATATATTTTTTATACTTACCAATGACCCAGACGGGGATGGCCCTCCCTGAGTTGGGAACTCTTGCCTCCCCGCTGAGTACATAGCGCTGACCAGGCACTGCCAGTAAGAATGATATTTGGCGCCAATTTCGGGACGACTGCGTCACTGCGCATGCGCAGTAGAGTCGTACTATGGAGGTCCTTTAGGACATGATTTCTTTTTGTTTTGGATGCAAATTTTGGGGATTGGGGGGCAAAATTTGTGTTTGGCCCTGGTTTTTGTGGAGTTAGCACCAGCTAAGTCTGGGTCATTGGTAAGTATAAAAAATATATAAATTACTATAAATTTTTTAACTTTTCAAATTTGCCAAAAAATTGACTGAGCGAACTGGTATGGGTTCAATATCGAGTATGAGACCTATTATTGTTAATTACAGCTTGACAATGCCTTCTCATGCTTCCGATCAGGTTTCAGATGGTCCTTTGTGGGATGTTGTTCCATTCTTAGACCAGCATGGCACCAAGCTCCTGGACACTTCTTGGTTGGACTGGATGGGCTGAAATTGCAAACTGCAACTCATTCCAGACATGTTCGAGTGGATTGAGGTCAAGGGATCTTGCTGGCCAGTCCATATGCTCAATCCCCTCCCTCTGTCAGTTCTCCCAGACAGCATGGGCAACATGAGGACGGGCATTATCGTTCATCAGAATGAATCTATGACCCACTGCACCTGCATACAATCTGACGTGGACATCCAGGATCTCATCAATATACCATTGTGCAGTCAATGTACCATGGTCAAGGACACAGAGCTCTTTACATCCATCCCAGCTGATGGTGCCTCAGACCATTATTGACCCTCCACCATAGCAGTCATGCTCAGCAATGTTGGCTGCATGGTCTCCTGGTCTTCTCCATGCCCTAGAACGCCTATCTGTGTTGTCTAGGCAGTACCTTCATTCATCTGTAAAAAGGGGAGGTCGCCAATCCTCTCTGGTCCATCCAACGTGATCCTTGGCCCATTCATATCGTGCTTGGCGGTGGTTCTGGGACAGCTGAATGCGAATACATGGTCTTCTCGATCAGAGACCACCTTTGTGCAACCTTGCCTGGATAGTCTGCGGCAAAACATTTACCCTGGATGCATTCTGAAGGTCACTGCGAAGCTATTGCCTACATGGGGCACGATGACGCTGTGTACTGAGGCATACTGCACGTCGATAATGCGCATGTCTTCAACCAATCTAATCCTGCCTGTGCTGCGGTGCAGAGTTCAGAGTTACGATGTTGGAGAGCTGACAGCTGCTCGTCGTTGCTCAGTGGTTCTCTCCGGGTACTCTGGCTTCCTCCACCCGTAAAACTGTCACGGTCACTATTAGCCATTGTGCATAAGTATGTGACCTTAAATACCAATAAATAAATAAATAAAGACACTCCGAAGCTGGGTTGCTGTGGCTAAGCGGTTCCTACGGGCCTGAATGATCAAAACCGGTCTTCAGCTACAGATGTTGCCCTGTCTCTTCCACCATCATGTCATCTGACTGGTATGCCATACTGTTGAAATCTTGCCCAGGCTCTGGTGATCACCATATGGTGCACACCAAGGGCTTCACCAACCTGACGATGGGTTGCCCCTTGTTCCACCATCCCTACAGCCTGCCACATTTCTGCTTCAGACAAATGTCTTCTTAAATTTGCATTTGCCATATTCAATCATTAAATCACAAGGGTTTGTGTTGAAATGAAGATTGAATACCCTACACATGTCATGTACACGTAGACAGTTTACGAAAACATCATGAAAATCAAGGGGTACATGCTTTCCATGACTGTCACTAAACGTCTGCCTGTCAAGAGAGCTAATGTAAACACTGGGGACCATCTCAATACATTCCTCGATCATATCCACCAAATATATCGCAAATGTGTCACAAAAAAATTTCACAACGATGTGTCAGATATGTGGTGCTTAGCAAACTTTGAGTAGGAGTAGTATATAATGTCTAGATGAGAATGTCCTATTTTGGTTGGGTTCAGTCAGCTGTGATGGCTGCACAGGCAAGTGACCTAGATTTGTTTAGCACAGTCTACAGTTCATATTTATGAAGCTGTTTCATTGTAACTTGGTAAAATAACTCGGTATGATGTCTAGATGACTGTCCTAGTTTGGCCACGATCGGTCAGCCTTTACTGCCACTTGGCATGTGACCTAGATTCCTTTAGCACTGTCTACAGGTTGTTTTTTATGAAAAAATTTCATTATAACTTGGTAGGATCACCCTGTATGATATCTACATGAGACTGTCCTATTTTGGTTGTGATTGTTCAACCGTGACCACTGAACTGGAACATGACGTAGATTACTTTAGCAAAGTCAATGAGTGATATTTATGAAGGGATTTCATTGTAACTGGTAAAGATGACTCGCTTTGGAATGATTTTACCTTAACTTGGTAACTGGTTGACATACGTTAACTGTGAGGGCCACATCAATCCAGGCCTCAGTTCTTCAGTAGAGTCTACACCTCAAATTATACTTGTTGAAAACAGCATGTAGGTTACAGAACTTAACATATTCTCAATTATCACAGTCCTTGTCTTATTTCATAATCCTTTCATAAACATTGAACATTATCCTTTTCATCAAACACTACGCACAGTCAAGTTAAGCTGCAGTATCATTGACACTTTCATTTTTATAATCAGAAAGTATGACTAACCCTATGCATTTCAACTGGGGGGCACGGTGGCTCAGTTGGTAGAGGTGCAGGCTGCAAGCCGAGAGGTCCGCTGTTCGAATCCCATCTGCGGCAACCGCATTGTGTCCTTGGGCAAGACACTTCACCCCCATTGCCCACGTGGCTGTGACGCTGTGTACTAAGGCATACTGCACGCCGATGGTGCACCTGTCTTCAACCAGTGCTAACCCTGCTTGTGTGGAGTTGGTATGTTGGGGAGCTGATAGTTGCTCGCCGTTGCTCGGTGGTTCTCTCCGGGTACTCCGGCTTCATCCACCCATAAAACTGCCACAGTCATGTTAATCATTGTTCAGAAATATGTGACCTTAAAACACAAATAAATAAATAAATAAATAAATAAATAAATGAATAAATTATGCATTTCAACTCTCATTGGAATGGATTGTAGAAAGTTTTTTAGTGATTTCCAAAAATGAAAACATTCTATTTTCAAATTATATCTTCTTATCCTGAAATTTCTGGAGTGGACAAAATTGTGTAAATAATGTGGGTAGACTTCATCTTCTTGAGTTTTGAATGATATAATGGTAGAAGCTGAAAACTGCTATGAAACAGAAGTGAGACCATGTTCTTGGAATTAAAACCCTTAGGTGTTTGACTTAAAATCCATCTATATCTCGGCTGTAACTCAGAAATATATTAAACTACAATTATCACATTTCAAACAAACGTTAAGTACAGTAAGAAGGTATGCGCATATTCAAGACCATTGGCACACTTGAGCCATAACTCAAACTGTTGTGGCTACAATCATCAAACTTTGCACAATCATTAAGGTAAATTGCAGATTGGCGCTTTTAGGAGGTGGTGGGCATGTGCTACTCCAGTGACATTTCTTGCTTGTTAGCTCAACTTGACCATGTCAGGTGTGAGCTGTTGGGATGGGTTGTGTTTTGTTGTTCGTCCATACATCTTCCCATCCATCCATCCATAAACACGTACGGAAGTATGTATGTCTATCTACAATGCCTTTAGCACACCCTACAGGCCGCAGCTCTCACCTGATCAGTCCCAAATTTCATATGAAGCTTTAGGGCAATGTCTAAATAGGAGCTATCAAATTTTTCCGAATTTCATTAAAAACATGGCCGCCCGCAGCCCTCTCAGATTTGGCATATAAATTGTCAACAATTCCATTTGCACTCCCTACAGGCTGCATCTCTCGCCCAACCTTTTTCAAATTTTATATGAAGCTTTGGCATGATGTCTAGATGAGAGCTATTGAATTTTTCTGAATTTTGTTGAAAAGCATGGCTGCCAGCAGCCATCTTGGATTTGTCCAACAATTCGTTTAGCACACCCTACAGACTGCTGCTCTCACTCAATCACTCCAAAATGTGACATGTTGCTTTGAAGCAATGTCTAGATGGAGCTATCATATTTTACCACATTTTGTTGAAAAACATGGCCGCGAGCAGCCATCTTAGATTTTTCATATCTTGTCAACATTTCCATTAGCACACCCTACAGACTGCATCTCTCCCCTGATCTTTTTCAAATTTCATATGTACCTTTGGTGTGATGCCTAGATGGGAGCTATCAAATATTTCTGAATTTTGTTGAAAAACATGGCCGCCAGCAGCCATCCTGGATTTGGATATAAATTGTCATCAATTCCATTTGCACATCCCACAGACCGCATCTCTCATCTGATTTTTTTTTGAATTTCAAATATAGCTTTGGTGTGAAGTCAAGATGGGAGCGATCAATTTTTAGCTCACCTGGCCTAAAAGGCCATGTGAGTGTTTGCTATCACTTGGCATCCGTTGTCGTCTGTCATCCGTCGTCCGTAAATTTTCACATTTTCCTCTTCTCTGGAACTGGTGATCTGGGGTGAACCAATCTTGGCAAGAATGGTCTATGGGAGGTCCTCTACAAATGATCCTCAATTTGTTCCTGTCGGATGAAAAACATGGTCGCCAGGGGCATTTTTTGTTTCTGGTTGGTGGATTTTCAAAAATCTTCTCTCAAACTACAAAGCCAAATGTTTTGAAACTTTGCATGATTGATCACTGGGGCCCCCTCTACTAACGATCTGCATTTAATGTTGATCGGGTTGCAAACATGATCACAATTGTAGCTTATAGTTACCATAGAAACCCTATGGGAAATCACATTTTCATCTTCTTCCCTGGAACTACTGAGCCAAGATGAACCACACTTGGCAGGAATGGTCTATGGGAAGTCCTCTACAAACAAAAAAAACATCTCTGAAACCACAAGGCCAAATGTTTTGAAACTTCACATGATTGAAGACTGGGACACCCTCTATCAACGATCCTCATTTAATGTTGATCGGTTGCAAACATGTCCACAATTTCAGCTTATAGTTGCTATAGAAACCCTAAGGGAAATCACATTTTTATCTTCTTTGGAACTACTGAGCCGATGAAGGACTGGTTGTTGGAGGTTCTCTACAACTGTTTCTCATTTTGTTCCTTTTGGATGAAAAACATAGCTGCCAGAGGCATTCTTTGATTCTGATTGGTCGATTTTGAAAAATCTCCTCTGAAACTACAAGGCCAAATGCTTTGAAACTTCACATGATTGATGACTGGGACACCCTCTACCAATAATCCTCATTTACTGTTGATCGAGGTTGCAAACATTGCCACAATTGTGGCTTATAGTTACCATAGAAATACTATAGGAAATCACATTTTCATCTTCTGTTCTGCCAGGTGAGCAATTATAGGCTCTTCAGAGCCTCATGTTTATGAATTGCATTAAAAAAAAAATATGGCCGCCGGCATCCAGCTTGGAATTGGCATATGAATTATCAACAATTCCATTAGCGGACCCTGCAAGCCACATCTATCACCCGTTCTTTATATCTCTGCCTGAGAAAGCCAGCAGAGCTTTTCTGATGCAACAAAGTCTGTCGTCTGTCCATCGTACTATCCATCAGTTTGTCGGTCCAGCCAGCTGGAATCAACATTTTGTTTGTCCGGGCCATAATTTTTTAACTGCTGAATATTTTTTAATGAAACTTATACCTACATTTAATATCAAAAGACGGTGTGTCGCGAATTATAATATGGAATGTGTGCCTCAAGGTCAAGGTCACTGGACCAATGATAAGGTGACACTTGGAAAAATTTTGACATTTTTGGCCATAATTTCTTAACCACAGAATGTCAGTGGTGCATTTTTGATGCTAAGTTATCCGTCATCGTCTATCTGTCTTTCCGTCGCCTGTCCATCCGTCGTCAACATTTTGTTTGTCTGGTCCATATAATTTAATCTAGTTGGCAGATCTTGTTCATACTTGGTATAGTTATTGCTCATGACTCAAAGGTGTGTCGCGACATTGATCCAAGATCATATCATCAAGGTTAAGATCACAGACTGCAAAACTTGGATATTGTTGTACATCACTTGTCCGGTCCATATAACCCTGGTGTGATTGACAGATCTTATTCATAGTTGGTACAATTATTACTCATGACTCAAAGGTGTGTTTCAACATCTTTCCAAGCTCATATCATCAAAGTTGAGGTCAGACCACGAAACTTGGATACTGTTATACAGCCCTTGTCTGGGCTGTATAACTTGGTGTGATTGACAGATCTTATTCATTGTTGGTACAATTATTACTCGTGACTCAAAGGTGTGTCATGAATTTGATTCAAGATCATACCAAGGTCAAGGTCACAGGCAGCAACACTTATATTGTTATACAGCTCTTGTACGGCTCATATAACTTTGTATGATTGACAGAACTTATTCATAGTTGGTACAATTATTTCTCATGGCACCAAAGTGTGTCACAACTAAAGTCATATCAAGGTCTAGGTCACAGACAACAAGACCTTGATATTGTTATGCATCCCTTGTCTGGCCTGAAAAGTGAAATTTCAACAAAAGTGAATAGGCATACACCAAGAACGAAATCCTGGGGTACTCCACAAATTCAAGGGGGCTGTTTACGAATATTATTTTTAGCTCAACTTTAGCAAAGCCAAATTTGAGCTTTTGTCATGGCCTGTCTGTCCGTCTGTCCATATGTCAACAATTGGATACGGCTCGAGCTAGAGGCCGTATTTATGAACCGATCTTTACGAAACTTCTTGGGTACCTTTGTTATGACCGTGGGACAAGAACAAGTGTTTTTGGGTGCGGTCCAAAATTCAAGATGGCTGCCAGCCGCCATTTTGTACCGACGATGCAGAAATCTGTTTTTTGTACAGAACTTCCATATGAAAGCTCTGATTTGAATAATTTTTTTGTAGGAATGTTTAGTACCATGGGATACATCACATATAATACAGGTTTTTTTCTCGTGCGTGAATTGTGCAAATTAGACTAATTTTGATGTTTTTTGGTGTTACTTTCAGTACTGTGAGTGCAAATGCCATTACGGCTCGGGTTAGAGGCTGTATTTATGAACCGATCTTTACAAAACTTCTTGGGTGCCTTTGGTGTCACCGTGGGATGAGAACGAGTGTTTTTGGGTCCGATCCAAAATTCACGATGGCCGATGGCAGCCATTTTGTAAAAAATTAGGTGCAATCAGATTTCTGCACAGAACTTCCATATGAAAGCGCTGATTTGAATAATTTTTTGTGTGAATGTTTAGTACCATGGGATACATCACATATAATACGGGGTTTTTTCTCGTGCAGAAATAATGCAAATTAGATGAACTTTGATTTTTTCAGTGCGACTTACACACAGTAAGTACACATGTCAATACGAATCGGGCTAGAGTCTGTATTTATGAACTGATCTTACACACTTACACACAGTAAGTACACATGTCAATACGAATCGGGCTAGAGTCTGTATTTATGAACTGATCTTCACGAAATGTCTTGGGTACCTTTGTTATCACCTTGGGACGAGAACGAGTGTTTCTGGGTGCGGCCTAGAATTCAAGATGGCTGCCAGTGGCCATTTTGTACCGAAATTAGGTTTAATCAGTTTTTTGTACACAACTTCTATATGGCTCAGACTAGAGGCCATATTTATGAACCAATCTTTACGAAACTTCTTGGGTACCTTTGTTATCACCGTGGGATGAGAGCGAGTGTTTTGGGGTCTGGTCCAAAATTCAAGATGGCCACCAGCAGCCATTTTGTACCAAAATTAGTGCAATCAGTCTTCTGTACAGAACTTCTGTATGAAAGTTCTGATTTGAATAAATTTTTGTATGAATGTTTAGTAACATGGAATACATCACATATTGTAAGGGTTTTTTTTCATGCAGAAATTATACAAATTAGATGAATTTTGATTTATTCAGTGCTACTTACACAATGTAAGCACACATGTCAATAAGGCTCAGGGTAGAGGCTGTATTTATGAACCAATCTTCACAAAACTTCTTGGGTACCTTTGTTATCACCTTGGGACGAGAATGAGTGTTTCTGGGAGCGGTCCAAAATTCAAGATGGCTGCCAGTGGCCATTTTGTACTGAAATTAGGTCCAATCAGTTTTTTGTCACAAGTTCTATACAGCTCGTATTTATGAACTGATCTTCACAAAACTTCTTGGGTACCTTTGTTTTCACCTTGGGACAGGAACGAGTGTGTTTTGGGGTGCCTTTGTTATCACTGTGTTATGAGAACAAATATTTTGGGGTTCAGTCAGACCCACTCTGGGACTCAAAGATTTCTTTTCTAGCTTTGCATCTGACTGTCACCCACCTTTACAATACTTTACCTATACATTTGTTACAGGCAACAGTCAGTATTTATGTACAGACCGTTACAATACTTTATATGTACCTTTGTTATCAGGTCATTACCAAGATGTTTGTCATTGCTGTGTCACATACTATACATGTACATGTCTTAACAAGTTGAGCTACAGTGTCATTGACACTTTCATTTTATCATGAGTTGGAAATCACTGGGTGTGATTTTCAAATTATGATAAGAAAATAATATTTGTGAACAGGTGATGGGGAGCTACTTTCTATTATTTCTATACATCAGAGGTGAGGGGGCTGCTTCTTAGATTGTTAAAAATTGCCGGCAGTGAAATTTCAACAAAAATGAAGAGGCATACACCAAGAACGAAATCCTGGGGTATTACACAAATTTAATGGGGGTTGTTTACGAATATTATTTTTTTATCATGAGTTGGAAATCGCTGGGTGTGATTTTCAAATTATGATAAGAAAATAATATTTGTGAACAGGTGATAGAGACCTACTTTTTATCATTTCCATACATTATTACCAGTACTGTACTTTACATTTTCATTAATAAAATTAATTACTATCAGAAAGCTCGTCATCTGAGTCAAAACAATTGTTCACTGCATCCTCCATTGACATCAATTCACCGAAATTATAACGTGTGACAAGCATCATCCAATTCACCTAAAGTTTCAAATGAACTCTCCACAGGTACCCATGGGTCCTGCCCCACTAAATTGTCCTCAGTTCCGTTAAGGTGTACATTGATACCACACACTTCAAAAGAACGTTTCACCATGTCTTTCTTTTCTTTCAAATTATTCAATGCGAATTCAATCCAACTGACTACATTCAGCTTTGTAGTGGGCTTTATTCTCTCTTCCTTTTTCTCAATGATTTCCCTTGTTCATTCATTAATGAACTCGGCCCACTTTCATCTCAAATCACACTTGACCGGTTTATTAATACTCACATCAAGAGGCTGAAGTTTTGATGTGCATCCACCTGGTATAATCGCAGGTAAAATTTTGTTTCTGCGAAGCACTTTCTCAACGCTGTCAGTTAAATGTCCCCTGAAACTGTCCATAACAAGGAGACAGCATTCTTTCTTTGTGTGACGGACAAGTACATCTTTAACCCAAACCTGCATCAAATGTTCATCCATCCACCCCTTCTGAACACACACCATCCAGTCCTTTGGCACATCAAATTTAAGTTCCCGCTTGTCTTTAAAAATAACCATTGGAGGCAAGATGGCACCACTGCTAGAAACAGCCAAAACAAGAGTCAGGTGCCTCTTTTCGGAACCAGAAGAGCGCATACGAACTGACTTGGCACCAGCTTTGTCTATTGTCTTATTTGGAACAAGATCAAAATATACAGGTGTCTCGTCCATGTTTATAATGTACTCATCGTCAAAATCGTCTTCCAACCTTTTCTCCTTGATGAAGTCTAAGAACTTTGCTGTCTTTTCCTCCAAATCTTTTGGTAGTCTTTGTGCAAGAGATGTTTTGGCACGCAATGTTAGATCATGACGCTGCATAAATCTTACAGCCCAACCATAACTGGCTTGAAGGTCCTTGGGCGTTTTGACTTCCTCTTTCTTAACTAGTACTCTGGCATACGAACATAAAGATTCAATGGAAACTGGTAATTGCAGGTCCCTCTGCAACAACACCCACTCTGCAATTTTATCGTCTATATATCTGTGCCATACGAAACAGACTGCCCACTTTTAGCAAGATGTCCTGCTTTGTTTCTCTGTCCTGTTGGGTCATCAAAGTTAATTTTAGACCACGTACTCAGTGATGCAGGATGTATTTTGAGTTTGGAAGCAGCTTTCCTTAATCCAATCTGTTTGGATAAATCGACTGCCACTTTCTTCTCTTTTGCATTTAAACTTTTGTACTTCCCTCTTACGACTGATGTGGAATTGTCTGTATCTGTTTCTGAGTTTTTAGATATTTTTTTTTTTTTGTGGGCTTTCTGTGTCTGTTACCAAATCTATTTTTCTCTTCGCTGGTCTACCCACTGGACATTTCACTACAGGTTTCAGTGGGCTCAATTTTACTTTGGGTCGCACTTCCTCTAATGTCCGGTACTTTATCACAAACTCATCCATGTTTGCAACTGTTTACAAACCCAGATATTTTATACAGTTTTAGGGTTTAAAAAAAAACACGGTACTCACTTTGATGCTTTATTGAATTTTTTTCTTTCTTTACTATTATTTTTGTCTCCACACACAAGCCATCACTTTTTTGAACAACACTTGAGCAGGTGATTACGACATTGTTTTATTTGGGCTATTCATTGGCGGCATTTTGATTGATGGGGTAACACCTGTTTCTTTTCAGTTGTGTTGTTTTTAAAGGTAATCGATACTCACCACTGAACTTCATCAATGTTGTTTTTACAACCGAAAACAAATTGAAAGGAAGTATTAACATCTTACATTGTATATGAGAGGTGTGATCATTATAAGCTATGAAATGGCCATTGTCCCAAATTCCTTGTCAAAAGCATGTCAAACTGTCATTCAAGTGCGCTCTTCGAGATACTTGACCTTCATTCAATTGGCGAATTGGAAATCAGCTGGGTTTTTTTTAAATGTGTGTTTTACGTTTTCGCTAGGAATATTCTTTTAATGTGGCCCCACTCACAGGTATTTATCATTTTCAAAGAATTGATACACATCATTTGAGACATTTCCTAAGAATTGAAACAGTTGAAAAAATATTTATTTTAAACTGTATCAATTCGAGTAAATACGGTATCAAATTTTTCTGAATTTTGTTGAAAAACATGGCTGGCAGTGGCAGTCTTGGATTTGCCATATAAATTGTCAACAATTCCATTAGTAGACCGTACAGGCCACACCTCTCTCACGATCTTTTTCAAATTTTATATGTAACTTTGATATAATGTCTAGATGGGAATTATCAAATTTTTTTGCATTCTGTTGAAAAAGATTGCTGCCACACGCCATGTTGGATTTGACATATAACTTGTCAACAATTCCATTAGTACACCCAACAGGCCCCACCCCTCACCCGATTTTTTCAGATTTCATATGTAGCTTTGGTGTGATGTCTTTTCTGTAGAAACTTGAGTGAATGACATGGCATTACAAGATCTTTCTGTTTAGTTCAGTCCCTTCTTGGACAAGTAGAACTGCAGCATCATTGACACTTTCATTTTGTAAAGTACTGATGAAGTGGAACCCATTTAATCACTTTTTCCCCCTGTAAATTGAATGACTTTTTTCACCAAGGATGACTTGTGTTATACTAAGATTAATGTTTCATCAAATCTTGTCAGGACGGCTTCATAGTTACTCCAGTGACATGTCTTGTTTGTTTTGTAAAGTACTGATGAAGTGGAACCCTCTGAATGGAACTGCAAATTTGACCGTGAATATGTCTGTCAAAAATTTTTGTCTTGTAAAAAAATTGTTTGTCATCCCCAAATACAATCATTTTATCTGATCCCTCAAATCTGAAAAAAATAAAACCATTTGGCAAATCCACAATTTTCATAAATTACGTGTGTGAAAGTGCTCATTAGATGTATATGACAATCGAGTAGTGATTAAACTTAATTAAATCTTTAAAATAATAAACAAACATTTTGGGTCTGTTTACTTTATTGTTTAACCCTTTACCCAACGAATCGGCCGCATCTGCCCACGTAATATGCAAATTCAGCAGTCGAAAAAATATTATTTTTCAATAAGTTTCAACAAAACCATATCATGTGACCCCTTGTTGGGAGGAGCTCGTCGAGCTCGTTCCAACGAGGGGTCACATGATATGATTTTGTTGAAATATTTTGAAAAATTTCAAAAAATGATATTTAAAATAATAAATTTTGATATCGTCTGCATTGGGTAAAGGGTTAAAGGTGTTTATCTATTGACTAAAGTGAATTTTTTGATTTGCTTGGTTGATAGATACATGGTATGAGACCATATTCATTGAAACCCACGATACGTCTGCCCAGCCACTGACAAATTTCCCATACCCAGTGGAAGCCTCGTTCCGAAATCTTCAAACTGTCCATACCCCGTAGAAGACGCGCCATTCCAGTTTTACAGTGTACATGTCTTATATTTTAATTTTTTATCTCCAAAATATAGTTCATGACCCCTTATTGGAATGAGCTTGTTGAGTACCCTCCAATGTGGGGTTCATAAGCTATGTTTTTGAGACAAAAAAAAAAAAGAAATTCAATAATTTTTTATACTAGTCATATCGACATATTTTTACAAAAACTCTTTTGCACAAAAATTCCACAGAAACCTGTGTGGCTCAACAATGGAAGATAAAAGATCTCATGCTGTGTGTGTTCACACATGAAATAGATTGTACTTCTAAAACGGAAAGTCACTAGATAAATTCGCTACCCTGTTTCTTATCACATAGTACAGGTTTTTACCTACCCGAAGCCAGTCGTATCCCATGAGGCCTAAGGCCTCATGGGATACGGCTGGCTTCGGGTAGGTAAAAACCCATACCATGTGATCAGACACGGGGTAACTAATAATATCAAGTTAGATTTCAAGTTTGTATCATCAGTCAACAATTCGGGAACATTGTTGGAAAATGTAACTTGTGCAGCCACCACATCGTAAAATTTTGATTTCCTACTTTCAAATCTAACCGTTATGTTAGGCAATGAACTAATGTACTTAATTTCTTGTATTGTGGCCGATTTTAAACTCTCATGTACTTTTGCTTTGCCTTGAGTGATATCCATCTCTAGTTTTCATACACCCATGTGAAAAATGGTCATATTTTGTAATCCCTCTGTCTGTACATCCATCTGTCCGTCCATCAACATTTTTGGTATCTGACCAATAACTCCAGTTTGGATTATTTGATCTCAGCCAAAGCAATAATGGCCTAGTTCCAATATGGGTTCCATCCCAATTATTTTTACTTGAGTTTCGGCTCTTTTTTGACTTTGAATTCGACCATCTACTAACATTTTGGGTTTCTGACTGATAACTCCAGTTTGGATCATTTGATCTCAACCAAACTTGGGACAATTCAAAGTGGCTAACAGGTGTATTTAGCCATGCCTGGCGGTGCTCTTGTTAGATCAGTCTGAAGATAGATTGTTATGAAAGTCATCAAAATGAGTGTGGAAGACTTCAGAGCCAAGAAGTGTGGATGCTAAGTTAACTCTTTGCATGCTGCTGGCTGATATTCCTGCCCAGCACAAGGTTTCTCTTGTCATTGACATCAATATAATTTGGGAACATTTAATCACACTTTCACCCTGTAAATTTAATTGCTTTTTTCACCAATGATTTCTTGTGTTATACTAATATTATTTTTTCATCAAATCTAGTCATGACTGCTTCATAGCAGCCATGACTAGATTTGATGAAAAATATCCTGAAAAACCTCAACAGGTTAAGAGTTAATCCTTCAATTAATTTTCATCGCATTGCTCCAGCCAGCAAATTTTCAAGCAAATTTGTAACTTTTCAGTTTTTACATTCATTTTAGGGCAGTGAACAATGAACTTTTGGACACATATCAGTTGAAAACACTAGATGGCATATTGGAAGCCAGTCTAGATGAGATTACTTTTGCCAAAAATGAGGAAGGAAAACTTTTTATTGATTTTAATGATAATGCACTTGATGATCAGAGAGCCATATTTGACAGTTTTGCTTTAAGAGACCCATATGACAGAATCATCAGATGCCTTGGATTTAAGGTTGATACAAGCATGTGGCAGAAGTATGTATATTTTATATTTATCTGTGGAAGAAAAGTTCCATGTGACTTGATGCATAAATTCTTGCTGAATGTTTGGGCCTCGACTTGTCATTGGCACATTACATCAACAAGTATTCAGTTGCGTTATTTACCTTTTATCTCCTGCATATCTGGTATTCCTGTCCTAGGCCACAGGTATCTTGTCACTACTATAATTATACCTTTTTTTCCAGTAGATTGAATGAACAATTTTGACCAGTGATCTCTACTGAGATAAATTTTCATAATTTTTTTTCATCAGATCCATTCATGGCTGCTCCTGGGTGCCATGTTTGGATTTAATAATTTATATTTTAAAAAATATTCAATGTTACTTTTGACCCGCCAACCCTCTCCTCTCCCCTAATTTTGAATTGTAAATCTTACAATTGCAAACTAAGTGCTATATCTTTGAAATGGATTGTAGTCCAGTCTTAGCTGCCTAAAAAGGTAGTCTACACTTGACTAGAAACCTTGAGATGGTGCTTTGGTTGTTACCTCCCAGTTTGTCCAAAAATTGCATGTTACCATCGCTATTCTAAGATGGTAGAATTCAGATGGTGTTGCAGTAATGTTTTCACAAAACTGGACAGGGATTTTTTATCCAATTGCAGCTAGGTCCTGCAAAGCTTTGAAATTTGGTTTGGTTCGAAATTGGCTTGCTAATTCAATATGATTCGAGTCATGGGGATTTAAGAATTTTTATACCCCCCGCAAACAAAGTTTGGGGGGGTATATAGGAATCACCCTGTCTGTCCATCTGTCCGTCTGTCCATCCATCGTAAGCGCAACTCCTCCTAAACTGTTTAAAGAATTTTTATGAAACTTTACACAATGGAAGAACTCCATATGGGGATGTGCATGAAGCAATATAATTCCGTTCTGACATTTCCAAGGGGAGATAATCTGTCCGTCTGACTATCCTTGTAAGCGCAACTCCTCCTAAACCGTATGAACAATTTTCATGAAACTTTACACAATGGAAGAACTCCATATGAAGATGTTCATGAAGCAATATAATTCCGTTCTGACATTTCCAAGGGGAGATAATCTAACTTATACATTTCAGGCGCGGGGGGGGGGGGGGGTATCACTTTGTGAGTTTGCTCATAGTACCTCTAGTTTATTGTTGAATTCTCAAAATCTAATCAAGTTTTGAACTCTTATTCTATCATCAGATCTCCTTACAAGAAGTAAGGAGTTCTATTTCTGAAATTAGATTGATTCCATTTCTGGAATATTCTGCTGTTTTGTTGAATGGCCGACCCAAGCACAAAACTGGTCACCATTGAATTGGTTTGCATGGTTTGAATCCAATAACTCATTGATTAGAGCATTGAAATTTAACCCTTTACCTAACGAATCAGTCGCATCCACCTGCATAATTTACAAAGTAAGCAGTTGAAGAAAAAAATATTTAAAAACAAAAATCAACCAAACTATATCATGTGATCCCCCTGATTAGACCGAACTCATCAAGCTCATTCCACTTTGGGCGTCACATGCAGAGCTTATATTTCGACGAGAATCCGAGAATCGATTCGCAAAAAGATTCGCGCAATAAAACCGACGAGAATCCATGTACATTTTCGCTGCACCTCTGCTAGGATTCGCATGAAAAGAATTGAGTCAATTTAATCCTTTATCTAACACAGCGGCAACAAATTAACCAATAGAAGGCTAACATGACCTCCTGAAATATCTTGACACTTTGTCAATAAAATTGCACACAAATGGCTGTCATTGAAACCGGCTCATTGAGCCGGTTCCAATGACAGCCATATTTGTAAGATTTTATTGGTAAATATTGTTCATTTAATTTTTTTTCCATTTATTTATTATTTATTGTTTAAAAATTATCAAATTTAGTTTTAAAAATTAAAAAGGTGTGTTGGGTAAAAGGTTAACATGACTGTGTTAACAGTATACAACAGTGGTTGAACCATGGTGGCGTCGTGGGATCCTGGGACACTCATATTAAGTATGGATTCTCGCAGCCATTTTCACGAGAATCCAAATGGATTCTCACAAATCTAGACGAAATATAAGCCCTACACATGATACAGTTTGGTGGAAATTTTTTGAAAAATTAAAAAAAAAAATTAAAATAATAAAAATATTAATGACCTGTGCACAGGGGTTAACCCTTTACCTAATGAAGTGCACTCATCTACCTGAGTAATTTGTAAATTGAGCAGTTAAAAAATGTTTAAAAAAAATATTTCAACAAAACCATATCATGTGTCCCATTGGAACAAGCTTATCACGCACGTTCCAATGAAGGGGTCACATGATAGGATTTTGTTGAAATTGTTTTTGAAAAATTTAAAAAAATAGTATTTAAAATAAAAAATTTGATATTCTCTACGTTGGGTAAAGGGTTAAACCAAAATGCTGAAAGTTCAATCCTGACTTGTGCCATCTGTGTTGTGTCCATAGGAAAGACTTAAGCTGCTTGGTGCTTCTATCCAGGTACTCTGACTTTCCCGACCCAGAAACAGTCCGACACGACATGAACCTGGCTGTTGAACATGTCATTAAACCCCAATAAACAAATCAACTTATGCACTACACCACTTTTACGAACAATTGATTCAAATATAATTTTTAGCATTAAAACTATGGTATGGATTTTGTGCCGAAATGGTTAGCTGAATTACTGGTTCACAACTCTTTACCAACCTAACAGTTGGAAAATCTGTCAACTGCTAATCTGCAGTATCAATAACAATTGGCATTCTCCTGGAAATGAGACGGGTGTGAGTGTTAAATGCTCCCATCAGCACCGGTGATTTCTATTTTATGGGAGCTTAAAAATGCACTCGTTGAAAAATATTGTGGAGCTCTAATATACTGTGAGGGCATAGATATGGGTGTTGTTTTGAGAAAGCAGCACACTGTGGCCAGTGGCAAGTTACTGTCATATTTCAGCAATTCCTTATACATTTAACCCTTTGAACACTAGTGGTATCTGCCATCTGTCCATATTCATTATTTTGGGTAGACCAATCAATATTTTCAACGTGCAGCCCTGAAAATACTGATTGGTCTACCCCACACATTCGCCGAAAAGCCATCTTATTTAATGACGTTATGATGTATCATGTTCCTGGCTGGAAAAGCATCCTCTCGCGTTCAAAGGGTTAAGGTTTCTGGTGTTTGGTGACAGCATTCCCTCGAAAATTCATATTCTTACATTTTACGGGTGCAATTTACTCCAGTCTCTGAATTAACAGGAGCTTAAAACTGCACCCGTCAATTTTGTTCACTTCCATGGAGCACTGCCCCATGTGATACCTGTGAGTGCTGACTATTTCCAATCATTTTTAGCTCACCAACTTTAGTTGTGTGAGCTAATAGCATGGCTCGATCGGTCGGCGTCAGCGTACGTGTCCAATAATGTTAAAGCTTCTGTTTAGGTCACTTACTCGCCCTATTTCCATATCATGGCCTTTATAATGCTGCTATATGATGATTATTATCATTATACCATGATTTAACCCTTCATACCCTGCATTTTAAACATTTTTCTTGACATTTTTAGTTGCGTTTAGTTTTCTGTTTAGCTCGAAATTTCATGTTTAACTTAGTGTTTAGGTCAGCTGCTGTGCTTCTTCTCTTCCCATGGCACTTATATTCATCATACATGTTCCTCAGTATCATTGTTCCATGATTAACCCCCCATACCCTGCATTTTAAACATTTTTTTTGACATTTTTAGTTGCGTTTAGTTTTCTGTTTAGCTCGGAATTTCATGTTTAACTTAGTGTTTAGGTCAGCTGCTGAGCTCCGTTTCTTCCCATGGCAATTATTTTCATCATACATGTTCCTCAGTATCATTGTTCCATGATTAACCCCTCATAACATGCATTTTAAACATTTTTTTTGACATTTTTAGTTGCGTTTAGTTTTCTGTTTAGCTCGGAATTTCATGTTTAACTTAGTGTTTAGGTCAGTTGCTGTGCTTCTTCTCTTCCCATGGCACTTATATTCATCATACATGTTCCTCAGTATCATTGTTCCATGATTAACCCCTCATACCCTGCTTTTTAAACATTTTTTTTTACATTTTTAGTTGCGTTTAGTTTTCTGTTTAGCTCGGAATTTCATGTTTAACTTAGTGTTTAGGTCAGCTGCTGTGCTCCTTTTCTTCCCACGGCACTTATATTCATCATACATGTTCCTCAGTATCATTGTTCCATGATTAACCCCTCATACCCTGCATTTTAAACATTTTTCTTGACATTTTTAGTTGCGTTTAGTTTTCTGTTTAGCTCGGAATTTCATGTTTAACTTAGTGTTTAGGTCAGCTGCTGTGCTCCTTCTCTTCCCATGGCAATTATTTTCATCATACATGTTCCTCAGTATCATTGTTCCATGATTAACCCCTCATACCCTGCATTTTAAACATTTTTCTTGACATTTTTAGTTGCGCTTAGTTTTCTGTTTAGCTCGGAATTTCTTGTTTAACTTAGTGTTTAGGTCAGCTACTGTGCTTCTTTTCTTCCCATGGCACTTATATTCATCATACATGTTCCTCAGTATCATTGTTCCATGATTAACCCCTCATACCCTGCATTTTAAACATTTTTTTAAAAAATTTTTAGTTGCGTTTAGTTTTCTGTTTAGCTCGGAATTTCATGTTTAACTTGATGTTTAGGTCAGCTGCTGTGCTCCTTCTCTTCCCATGGCACTTATATTCATCATACATGTTCCTCAGTATCATTGTTCCATGATTAACCTCTCATACCCTGCATTTTAAACATTTTTCTTGACATTTTTAGTTGCGTTTAGTTTTCTGTTTAGCTCAGAATTTCATGCTTAACTTAGTGTTTATGTCCGTTTCTGTGTTTTACTTTTAAGAGGTTGTGTTTAGGTAAGCTTTGTCACATGTTATGAGCCTGTTTGATACAGTTCTTGTGTTTGCCAAAGTTACTGTCAAAGAGGAATGTTGGTGAGCTATAGGGCGTTGGCGTCCTTCTTGTTATGTGTACCCATACCATGTGTGGTACACATAATGCCGGCATCCCGGGTGGCCCTCCATCGTTCGTTCATCCTTTGTCCGTCCATCCATCCGTCCGTCCGACCATCTGTCTGTCTGTCCATCCATGCAGCCAGGCGCCCATATCCATTTCTTGGGCATTCGATAACTTGAAAAATATTGCTTGGATTGTCAAGTTACCTTATCTTTATCCTTCAAATTGAGAATTCTTCCAATCTCTTTGGCATGAGATAACTCAAAAAAAAAATCAATCCAATTGTCATGTTATATATATCGTCAGGTTACTGATGTGCCGACCTTTATAGTTTTTGGTGTAAATAAGTTATTTTGATCCTGAGATATTAACCATTTATCCTTCAAATTGAAAATTCCTCCAATCCCTTTGGCATTCGATAACTTGAAAATATTGCTTGGATTGTCAAGTTACTTTATATTTGTGTTCAGGTTACTGATGTGCCGAGCTGTATAGTTTTTGGTGTAAATCTGTTATTTTGATCCTGAGATATTAACCCTTTTTCCTTCAAATTGAAAATTCCTCAAATCCCTTTGGCATTCGATAACTTGAAAAATATTGCTTGAATTGTCAAGTTACTTTATATTTGTGTTCAGGTTACTGATGTGCCGAGCTGTATAGTTTTTGGTGTAAATCTGTTATTTTGATCCTGAGATATTAACCCTGTATCCTTCAAATTGAAAATTCCTCCAATCCCTTTGGCATGAGATAACACCAAAAATGTCAATCTGATTGTCATGTTACTTTATATATGTGTTCAAGTTACTGATGTGCTGATCTGTATAGTTTTTGGTGTAAATCTGATAATTTGATCCTGTGATATTAACCCTTTATCCTTCAAATTCAGAAGTCCTCCAATCCATTTCTTTGGCATGCGATAACGCAAAAAATATTAATCCGATTATCAGGTTACTTTATATATGTATTCAGGTTACTGATGTGCTGTGCTGTATAGTTTGTTATGTAAATCTAATAATTTGATCCGTAGATATTAACCCTTTATCCATCAAATTAGGCACTCCTCCAATCCATTTCTATATGTACCCATACCATGTATGGTGTACATAATGTCGGTTTCCGTTGTGGCCCTCCATCATACAGCTTTCTACTAGTTGCGCATATGGGTACACATCTGATGATTTAATCGGCCTATTTTTGTGTAGTGCATGTACTATGTATGGTACACATAATGCCGGCATCCGGGGTGGCCATCCGTCGTTCGTCCATCCTTTGTCCATCCGTCTGTCCGGGCCAACATTGAGGGTTTAGGGAATATTATTATTAGGGGCTACCTCCAAATTAAGGGAGTGTTAGGGTTAGGAGTGGGGTGGGGTTAGGGTTAGGGGTAGCCCCAGAGTAGGGCTTAAGGTTGAGTTAGGTCCCAGGGGGGTTAGGGTTGGGGTCAGGGGTGGGGTTTTAGTTTTAGTAGCCCCTAAACCGAAAAAGAGCTCCTAATCCTATTGGTTTGGCTAGGGTGGGCTTGGGTCAGGGGTGGGGTGGGGTTAGGGTTAGGGGTAGCCCCAGAGTAGGGCTTAAGGTTGGGGGGGTTAGGTCCTGGTGGTGGGTGGGGGGTTAGGTCCCGGTGGTGGGTGGGGGTTAGGGGGTGGGTGGGGGTTATCCGGAGATATTAACCCTTTATCCATCAAATTAGACACTCCTCCAATCCATTTCTATATGTACCCATATCATGTATGGTGTACATAATGTCGGCATCCGTGGTGGCCCTCCATCATACAGCTTTCTACTAGTTGTGCGTATGGGTACACATCTGACAATTTCATCGGCCTATTTTTGTTTGTAATTAGCTGGTTATGAAACTTTTTTTTTTTTTTTTTAAATTTTTTATTGGCATCACTAGAAAAATAGTACATTATATCAGATTGCAACAAAATGAGATTTTTACAGTATAATGTATATACAGAGCAGTTCTCCGATTATTCAAAGAATGCATCAGTTAGGTAGCTCCATTTTTCTCTAATACCCTCGGCCTTGCTGATTGTGTACATGTATAGAGAATACATTTCAATATTTTTGTAGGATTTTATAGCCCTTGTTAGATCTGAGAAAGAGGGGATAGTATTATTTTGACTGCAGGTGTAAATATACTTTTTGTAGATGAGAAGACAGATATTCCAGACATTTGGATAGGCATGCTCGGAAGTAGAGCCTAAAAGAATTTCTCTTTCATTAATGTTTAGTTGAATTTGCGAATCCGGATTATGGTTAACCTTAAGGTTAACTAGTGAAAGTAAAACTGTTTTTGAGAAAGAACAATCGTAAAATGGATGTGCAATCATTTCTTTTATATTTCCACAGAATGAGCACAACTGTTTCTGAAAGCCCACATTTAAAGAGTCTAGATTTTGTGAATAGGATTTTGTGGTTAATCTTTTCTTGTAAACTTTGTAGATATGTATCATCTGTTTCCCTAAAAGTTTGTTTGTAAATGTATTGCCAATCATTATGGTCAAGATTTTCGTCCAACGTGGTGTTCCATTTCTCTTGAGTATGTGTAGGTCTTTTTGATTCTTTATTTAGAAATATTGGATAGAAATGGCAGTTTGCTTTAGTGCAAGATATGTCATTCACCAAGGGATCTGAAACAAATTCAAGTTTTGAACTATTAGATATTATATTTTTCCACGACCTTGGTATTGCATTGACCACACCAAAGTAGTTGGTGAACGGTATATCAAGGTCACATTTCAACTTAAATTCTTGAAAATCAACAGTAGATCCTGAAGCGGTATGTATATCATTTATAAAGAAAACATCCTTTGTACACCAACATCTGTAAAGAAACGGTTCATTATTAATTTTTATATAATTATTATAAAATAGTGGTTGTGAGAGAATTTCTGTTGGGGTTGTGGGATTGCTATTTTTTAAGAGAGCCCATACATTAAGCACGTTTTTCCAGAAAGGGTCCATATAATTTGAAACACTGAGTATACCATGTTTATTCAAAAAACACATTTCGCCCCCCCCCCCCTCCCCAAATTTTTCAAAATTATCCACTATGAGTGTTTTCCATTGGACCATTGTTTCTGAATCTAGTAGCTTTTTGACCCATATCATTTTTAGCTCAACTTGACAAAGTCAAGCTGAGCTATTGCCATCACTTCTCGTCCGTCGGCGTACGTACGTACGTATGTAAGTTAGTACGTCCACAATTTCCTTTGGCACACCTCACAGGTCGCATTTATGATCAGATTACTTTGAAACTTCTTATGCTTGTTTGGGGTGACCTCTAGATGGGAGCTATCGATTTTCTTCAATTTCCGTCGAAAAATATTGCCGCGGCCAAATTTCTTAGAACTTAGTTTAGTCAAATCACAATATTTCCCTTTGGCACACGCTACAGGGCACATTTATGATTTGCTTGCTTTGAAACCTGGTATGCTTATTTAGGGTGACCTCTAGATGGGAGCTATCAATTTTCTTCAATTTCCGGCAAAAAATGTTGCCACGGCCAACGTTCGTAGAACTTAGTTCAGTCAGACCTCAATATTTCCCTTTGGCACACCCTACAGGGCCCATTTATGATCAGATTGCTTTGAAACCTGGTATGCTTGTTTGGGGAGACCTCTAAATGGGAGCTACCGATTTTCTTCAATTTCTGTCAAAAAATGTTGCCGCGGCCAATGTTCTTAGAACTTAGTTTAGTCAGAAGACTCAATATTTCCCTTTGGCACACCCTACAGGGTACATTTATGAGCGGATTGCTTTGAAACCTGGCATGCTTGTTTGGGGTGTCATTTAGATGGGAGCTATCGATTTTCTTGAATTTCCGTCAAAAAATGTTGCTGCGGCCAACGTTTTTAGAACTCAGTTTAGTCAGACCACAATATTTCCCTTTGGCATACCCTACAGGGCACATTTATGATTTGATTGCTTTGAAACCTGGTATGCTTGTTTGGGGAGACCTCTAGATGGGAGCTATCGATTTTCTTCAATTTCCATCAAAAAATGTTGCCGCGGCCAACGTTCTTAGAACTTGGTTTAGTCAGAAGACTCGATATTTCCCTTTGGCACACCCTACAGGGCACATTTATGATCGGATTGCTTTGAAACCTTTCATGCTTGTTTGGGGTGACCTCTAGATGGGAGCTATCGATTTTCTTCAATTTCCATCAAAAAATGTTGCTGCAGCCAACATTCTTAGAACTTAGTTTAGTCAGACCACAATATTTCCCTTTAGCTCACCCTACAGGGCTCATTTATGTTTAGATTGCTTTGAAACCTGGTATGCTTATCTACGGTGACCTTTAGATGGGAGCTATCGATTTTCTTCCATTTCCATCAAAAAATGTTGCCACGGCCAACGTTCTTAGAATTTAGTCTAGTCAGACCACAATATTTCCCTTTTGTACACCCTACAGGGCACATTTATGATCGGATTGCTTTGAAACCTGGCATGCTTGTTTGGGGAGGCATCTAGATGGGAGCTATCGATTTTCTTCGGTTTCTGTCAAAAAATGTTGCCACTGGCAAAAAAACTACATATTGGTCCCAATGATCTTCATTTTGCCATTTCATTTATAACTTACCAAGTTCAAGTTTGTCAAGTTGAGCTACAGTGTCATTGACACTTTCATTAAAGAGCAACACAGGGTTTTTACGTGGGGTAGTTTGAGCCCGCCATTTTCAATTAAATTGATTATTACGTCACGTTTAATTTTGTCCATTTTATCCGACAACAGAAATTTAAAAATTATACTTTGAATTTCATCTGATATCCTATCAGCCAGATCTGGGAGCACAGTAAGAGAGTGTATTAAGATGGGGATCGCTAACGTTTTAACAACTGTAACTTTGCTGACTGGAGTAAGATTTCTGAGGGACCAATCTGCTAAAAGTTTTTGCATTTTGTTTATTTTTTCTGAAAAGTGTTTATAGAAGTAATTGGCCGAATTTAGTTCAAATTTTATTCCAAGGATGCTAAAAGTTCCTTTATGTCCACATGTTTATGTTCTGAGCTTAAATTTATTAGAACCTGTTAATTTTGAAATGTTAGGCATCATTGGTTATGAAACTTGGTAAACCATTTCAACACTACATTTGCTGGACTTTTTAATTTTTTGGATAGCATTATTGTAAAACTACAATAGGATCTTGCTGAACTTTAACCCTTTACCCAATGCAATGATATCAAAATTTCTTATCTTAATTATTTTTTTATCTCACCTGACTAAAAGTCAGTGGGAGCTTAAGTGATCGCAATTCAAGTTTGTTCAAATAAAGTTGCCACGCCCATAGGGGGCACCAAAATGGGCTTAATTTTGTTAGCACCCCACAAAATATTTTTAAAAATTAAAAAATCTTCTCCAGAACAACCAATCAGAATCTTTTGATACTTGTACAACATCCTTAGAGAGGGAGGGGTCAGATTCAGGTTTGTTCAATACAAGTGCCTTGATTCATATTGTGGGCTCCATATGAGAACCCAAATTTTAACATGGTGCAATATGAGGAAATGTATTTAAAAATCTTCATCAGTTGTGCCAGTCAAAATCTCTTGATATTTGGTTTACTGCATCTTTGTTCCTGGAGTCATATTTGGGCTCCATGTAGGAGCCCAAAATTTAATTGATGTAATATGAGGAATATTCTTTAAAATTCTTCTTCAGGTCCATCAGTCAGAATCTTCTGATATTGAATATGTAGCATCCTAAGTGGGGTGAGATTCAAGGTTGTTAAAACCAAGTACCTGGGTTCATATTTGGGTTCCCAATGGGAACCCAAATTTGAACTCATTCCAGTATTACAAATTGTTATGCCCCCGCCTCTTTGAGGAGGGTGCATTATGTTATCACCATGTCCGTCAGTAAACGTTTTGCATTCTGTCAATTAACTAAAGTTCTTCCAACCAGATCTTACCAAACTTCATTTGTGAGTGAGGTATGATGAGTGGAAGAAGCCTATTTATTTTGCCCATGATGTGCCAAAGGCCAAGATCACGGTCACCTTCAATGTTAAATACACTTGAAATTGGTTTCCGCTCTATAACTAAAGTTCTGCAAGACTGATCTTGATATAAGCCAGTATGGAGGTTAGGTATGGTGCGAGGTAGAACCCTATTCATTTTGATGTTGATGTGCCAAAGGACAAGGTCACTGTGACCTTCAACATTAAATGTACTTGAAACAGATTTCGGCTGCATTCCATCAAGTGAAGTTCTACCAGCTGGATCTTTTCCAAACTTCAGATGTGGGTTAGTTTTGATGAGGGGAAGAAGCCTATTTAGTTTGACCATGATGTGCTAGAGGTCAAGGCCACAGTGACCTACAATGTTAAATACACTTGAAATTGGTTTCCACTCTATAACTAAAGTTCTGCAAGACTGATCTTGTTTTTTCTTTGCTCAGAAATGCATTTTGAATGATGTTTTTTTGTATATTTTAGCCCAAGATGGGTTTGGCCAGATTACCATGTCTTGTTGGTGTCTGGAGGAAGCTTCCTTTTTATTTTGGTTATGCCCCCAAGAGGCTTACCTACCCTTTTATGATACTGTTGGGGCATTTGCCATGCTTTGCGTTGCTCTAGGTTTTTTAAATCTTCAGATCTACCTGTCAAAATCTCCTATTTGGTATATTGCGTCTTTAGTTGGGTGAGATTCAGGTTTGTCCAAATCAGATCAGGTCCCTGGGGGGGGGGGGGGGGGGGGGTCATATCTGGGCTGCTTATGGGAACTCTTTAACTTCAACATCGTGCAATGTGAGGAATATTTTTTTAAAAACTTATTCAGATCTACCAGTAAGAATCTTTTGATATTTGATAAGCAGCATCCTTAGAAGTTTCAGATTCAAGTTTGTTCAAATCAAGTCCCTGGTTTCATATTTGGGCTTCCTATGGGAACCTGGATTTTAACTTGGTGCAATATGAAGAAATTTATGTACAAATCTTTTCCTTCTGATATACCAGTCAGAATATGGTACCAGGGGGCTTGAAATTTAACACAGAACCTGATTGAGAAAGTACTATATGTTTAAATGAACTTTGCCAAAGAATGACTAGGCTTGTAAACTTGAGTTAGATGTAAATGTTAGTACTTAAGATTAATGTTTGTTCAAATGGGGTTCCACGAGTCCATTTGAGGCCTGGGTTGAGAGGGAAGGGAGGGTGGAGGGTCCATTGGACAAAATATTTTCACTTGAGAACAAGATTAGGAGGATTTTGATTGATTTAAAAAAAACCCCAACTCTCACCATTGGTTGGGAGGGGGGGGGGGGGGGGATCAATGGGGTAATTTTTGTTCTTTTTTGCCTCAATGGGGCCAATTCATTAGGTAAAGTGTTAAATATAAATGCATTGGACCTCTGTTAATTGAATAGTCACTTTGCCAGACAAAAATATTTAACAGAAGTGTACAATTAACAGGAATTGAGTTATATTCCTATCTTCGAGTTATAAACTGAGCATTTATTATATCTTGTTTCACAGAGTTCTGTCAAAGTAGATATATAGAGGATATCTACGCTGCATTAGTGAATATCGGAATTATCTCATGAGTGTGGTCCTGAAATATTTATTTTTCTCATCTGGTACCCCATATGATCTGAGGATATGCCATAATAAGTCTCTGCAAACCGTCAAAGGCTTCCTCAAAGACGAGATAATTGATATGCAACGGCGACCTCCATTCATTGGCCTCCTCACAGATGGTCCTGAGAACAAATATACTGTCCATACATGCTCTGTTCTTCTTGAAACCACTCTACTCCTCTCTTAAAATGTTGACCACCACCTCAATTCTGTTAAGAATGACCCAACTCAAGACTTTCCCTGAATCATAATACAACACTTTACAATAGTTGCAGTCTTCAGGATAAGGGTTAATTAAACATCACCTTTAGATTCGACTTCAGAAAATGAATTCAGTCAATTTCCAGTTTAGTCAGTTAGTGAATATTGACTGACTTTGAACTGGATTTACACTCCATTATGTAACAATTCTCTTATCTGATCATCAAACATCACATGTAAGTTAGTCAAGATTAATGGCAGAACACCATTTTAATGATAAAATCAGCAACTTTCTTAAACAGGAACCAGTGATGGAATATGAATAATGAGCCCAAAATGGCATAATTTATAGTAGTTTTTGTAGCTAATGGTTTATTTGCTGCAAATCAAAAGGATAAAAGGTTAACTTTTGTACAGTAGCTGGATATTTTTATAAATTTTTGCTACACTTCAACAGTCAACAACATTCTGTGGCTTTGTAGTTGTTTTCAATTAAGTCTTTGTTTGCCTCTCAGACTTGTCATTTTGAGGTGGGCGATCGCCAGGGCCGCAGTCGCCCGCCTGAGTTTAAAATTCCACGGACATTAAACATCTGCTGACCCCACTTTCTGCGGCCCATTAATTCAGTTGAAGGCACCTCAATATCGGCCGTCTCAAAATGGCAATTTTCGCGGATTGAATGAGGTAACAAAGCGCAATTTGTGAAGTTCATTGTGTGTCGTTGACACTGTCATCCAGAGACACTAAGTAACTTTTCAAATACGAGCGAGAGGTCTGCAATTCCAAAGTTGTAATTAGTTATTACATTGTACATCAGACTGACAACTCGTGTATCACGCGCGATTTCAGAACGTATCATCCCCAAGCCAGTTCGACCCCTGATGATTCACCTGGGATGTTTCGTCCCAAAATCAAAACTGGCATGATTCATGCCCCAAATCTGATTGATTTGCCCCATAGTTATCAGCATCTGGCAGTGAGCACAGTACACTGGCTTGCACATTTATCATGTAATGTATAGATACGGGCTTGGTTATTTGGATGGAAGACAACTATAACACTCACTGTGAGTGTCATGGGTAACCTGGTATCTTGCATCCAAATATTCAAGCCTGCATCTATACATTACGTGATGACGTACATCATAATTACAAACCCTGTACCTGAAAATGATATTCGTTGTCTACCCAGCAGGCTGAAGCAAAATGGCTCCCGCAAACCATAAATGGCCCTCCTGGGGTAATTTTAGGCAAACCCAAAATGGCCCTCCTGGGGTTATTTGTGGTGAACCATAATCACCCTCCAGCAATCGTCAAAATGGCCTCTAAACCAGCAACTTTGAAGAAAGGGTAAATGTTGGGATATGAATAATGAGCAAAGAGTGTCATAGTTTGTAGTTTTTGTGGCCAACATTTAAAAAAAATGGGAAAAAAATTACGAAATTTGAGTTGCGATTTTTGTGAATGCATTGGATTTGAGAGCAATGACAGACCCAAAAATGGGTTCTTCTAAAAAAAATTTGGTTTGAGGAATCTATTTTAATCGATCCTAATGTTGATGAATTTTCAATACCCTGAAGTTTAGAAATCATTTTTCTTGAGTAGTCAAGGTGAGTCTGTGAGAATGGATTAAATTTTCACAACATACATGTACAAAATTTAGCATCCTACTTTAAGGCTGGTTTGCCAGTACAGGAGCCATTTTTGACTTCTCTCCTGATATATTCTCACTTGGCACCATTCTTTGTTGTAGTCAGTCAGTGATAACACAGGGTAAAGGGAGACTGAAGAAATTTCCCATGATGGAACAACATTATGAATCACCTGATGCTGCTGGTTTGTATTATGCAGGTGCTCTGTCCCATTCTGTCGATTTCAGAAAATCAGCTGGAGGTTTCATTCATGGTTACAGATATACCAGTAAGTAGTAATTAGAGGTGTAATATTTGCAAATAATACTTTCATTTTTATTAGCTCTCTTTACTGAAAGTTAGAGTGAGCTATACTGATCACTCTTCATTTGCCGCCTGCCCATTCATCCGCCCATCCCTCTCTCAATTGTAAAAGCTGTGTTTAAGCCTTACCCCAAACCGCTGGCCTGATTCCTGTAATATTGTTGATATTTGGTGCTGAGCTTCCATTTGGGGTGTAGAATAAAGTTTGATCAAATGAAGTTTGAAGGGCAATGTGTAGCATTGTAATGGGGTGTGGGCAAGATTTTTGGCCTCACCCAAAATTCATATTTTCAGAACTGGTGGGTCAATTTGAATCTTATTTGGTATGTTGTATTATACGATCATGAGTACTTGATTCATGCAAAATAGAAATTGCCTGCATCACTCTGGAAACTCATATTTCCAAAACTGCACCAAACAGTAAAATGTTATCTGGTATGTATATGAGAAGAATCATATGGGTCATAAAAATTGCAGTCGGTTGAGTTGTAGGGTATCATATGGGGACGGCATTTTATTACTGTAATGGGAAAATGCAGAGTCATTCTCTTTTGTTTTATAAAAATTTAAAAAATCTCCTCTAGAACCACCAATCAGAACCTCTTGATATATAGTACAGAGCATTCTTATGGGGGTCATATTCAGGTTTGATCCTTGATTCATATTTGGGCTTCTTATGGGATCCTAAATTGTAATTTAGTGCAATATTAGGAAAATTCTTCAAAAATTTCTTCAGATCATACTCCTCAGGAGCTTTTTATGTTTGGTATACAAGGCTCAAATTCAAGTTTATTCAAATCAACTTCGTGTTCTCATGTTTGGTGTGTGCCATTCGCAAATTGTTTATGGATGCAATATGAGGAAAGTCTGCTTCTTCACATCCACCAGCTAGGCTGTATTGATACTGGACATACAAAATTCTTAGTGGGATAAAATTCAAGTTTGTTCAAATCAGTTCTCTGGGTTCATATTTGGGCTCCCTGTTGGAACCAAAATTTTATCTTCGTGCAACATGAGGAAAATTCTAAAAAAAATCTTCATCCACCAGTCAGAATCTTTTGATATTTTCTATTCTCCATCTTTAGAGGGATCAGATTCAAGTTTGTTCCGATCAAGTCCCTGGATTCATATTTGGGCTTTGTGTGGTGATCAGAATTTTAAATTTGTGCAATATAAGGAAAATTCTTCTAATTCTTCTCAAATCCACCAATCAGAATTTTTTTGATGTTTGGTATACAACATTATTGCCAAAATCAGATTCAAGTTTGTTCAAACCAAGTCCCAGGGTTCATATTTGGGCTATTTATCGGAACACAAAATTTACCAATGCAATATGAGGAAAATTCATTAAATTTGTTTATCAAATTTACCAGCTTAAATCATTTGACATTTGATTATACAGCATGCATGCATACAGGATTGTGGAGAGGGGGTGGGGGGGGGGGGGGGGGAGGATGGGGCAGATTCAAGTTTGTTCAAATCAAGTTCCTGTATTCATTTTTGTGCTCTGTATGGCAGTCAGAATTATAGTAGTTAAAATATGTATCATATTGCACAAAGTGCACAGGGGATGGGGTGGGAGTGCCAGGGGACATGAGTGGGAGGGGGGGATACAGATATCCTTGTTCAGAGCTTTTTTTGTGATAGCCACTGCAATATGCACACTTGTGCAAGCTAACACTTCCTTTTTTGCCTTCAACCTTCTGATCTTTTAACATTAACGCACATATTTCTCTATTCCTTCCTCCCTCTGGCCCGTTTTAATTTCTTTCTATACAACTTTACTCATGTGAACATTTTAGGCTCATTTCAGCCTCTGCTTTTATGTCGAGTAATAAAATAATTTTCTGCACCTGTCATCAACTTTGCTTCAGCCATACTACAATGGACTGTCCTCATAAATGTATAGAAAATTCTTTACAAATGCAAAACTTCATCCAAATGTTTTTTTTTCAGTGACGAATGGGAGCAAAATTGAGGCGAGTGGAAAATCGCTCACCTCAAACAAGTTTGCGAGAGTGAAAAATGTGAGGAGAGTGATTTTGATTCAATGTTTATCTTCATTTTTTTAATACTGTTTAGGTTGTTAAATTGAAAAATACTGATCAATTAACACCTTTTAATATCCTCTATTATCTATACTGGCAGATGAGATAATCCCCTTCACTGTTGACTGTTAATATCAGAGGCCGGAACGTCCTGAGGCCGAAACATCCCAATACCATTCAAAGTGTATTTTTTTTCTAAATTAAGTTAAGTTAATGTTATTGTTTGCCTGTGGTTCAGAATAAAATTTCAAGCTTGAAATCTAGTGTTTGTTTATTAAATGTATTACATGTACCAGAATTCCTGAAATGAACTTTTAGATAATCTGAAGTGAACTATATATTATGACATGTACAAAAATTTACTTCGCAATTTCCATTGACAAGCGTCCTTCGAAACGAATGTATGAATACAACTGAACATGGATGGAAATTTTGACGGTGAATATATATGTAACCCACTAAAATTAGTTCTGGATTTTAAATGTCTGATTATTAAAATCGTGGAAAATGGATGCGTAAATTCCAAATCAGGCACATTAATTCGTGTCACTGGTGAATTGGAGTGACAAGTGTCACGTGTGTAAATGAAAATAAGGAACGGGACAACATTCCGCATGTCTTTGATAAAAAAAAATACGGAAGTATTAAAACGTTTCTCAGATCTCAGAATGACCACTGTTTTCAGCTCAACTTTGTCGAAGCCAAATTTGAGCTTATGCCATGGCCAGTCATCCATCTGTCAGTCTTTCCTTCAACAATTCAATATGGCTCAGGCTAGAGGCTGTATTTATGAACCGATCTTTACGAAACTTCTTGGGTACCTTTGTTATGACCGTGGGACGAGAACGAGTGTTTTGGGGTACGATCTGAAATTCAAGTTGACCGCTGGCAGCCTTTTTGTACAGACTTAGGTGCAATCAGATTTTTGCACAGAACTTCCATATGAAAGCGCTGATTTGAATAATTTTTTGTATGAATGTTTAGTACCATGGGATACATCACATATAATACGGGGGGTTTTTTCGTACGTAAATTATGCAAATTAGACTAACTTTGATGTATTTAGTGTTAATTTCAGCACTGTAAGTGCAAATGCCAATACGGCTCGGGCTAGAAGCCGTATTTATAAACCGATCTTTACGAAACTGCTTGGGTACATTTGGTATCACCATGGGACGAGAACGAGTGTTTTTGGGTGCGGTCCGAAATTCAAGATGGCCGATGATTGTTCAAAATTAGGTGCAATCAGATTTTTGTACAGAACTTCCATATGAAAGCGCTGATTTGAAAAATTTTGTGTGTGAATATTTAGTACCATGGTATACATCACATATAATACAGGTTTTTTTCTCGTGCAGAAATTATGTAAATTAGATAAACTTTGATTTTTTCAGTGCTACTTACACACCGTAAGTACACATGTCAATACGGCTCGGGCTAGAGGCTGTATTTATCAACCGATCTTCACGAAACTTCTTGGGTACCTCTGTTATCACCTTGGGACGAGAACGAGTGTTTCTGGGTGCGGTCCAAAATTCAAGATGACTGCCAGTAGCCATTTTGTACCGAAATTCGGTCTAATCAGTTTTTTGTACACAACTTCTATACTGCTCAGGCTAGAGGCCGTATTTATGAACTGATCTTTACGAAACTTCTTGGGTACCTTTGTTATCACTGTGGGATGAGAACGAGTGTTTTTGGGTGTGGTCCGAAATTCAAGTTGGCCACCACAGCCATTTTGTACCGAAATTAGTGCAGTCAGTCTTTTGTACAGAAGTTCTGTATGAAAGTTCTGATTTGAATAAATTTTTGTATGAATGTTTAGTAAAATGGAATGCATCACATACAGTACAGGTTTTTTTCTCGTGCAGAAATTATGCAAATTATATAATTAGATGAATTTTTATTTATTTAGTGCTACTTATACACTCTAAGTGCACTTGTCAATACGGCTCGGGCTAGAGGCTGTATTTATCAACCGATCTTCACGAAACTTCTTTGTACCTTTGTTACCACCTTGGGACGAGAACGAGTGTTTCTGAGTGCAGTCCAAAATTCAAGATGGCTGCCAGTGGCCATTTTGTACCGAAATTAGGTCCAATCAGTTTTTTGTCACAACTTCTATACAGCTCGTATTTATGAACTGATCTTCATGAAACTTCTTGGGTACCTTTGTTTTCACCTTTGGACAGGAATGAGTGTCTTTTGGGGTGCCTTTGTTATCACTGTGATGTGAGAACAAATATTTTGGGGTTCAGTCCGACCCACTCTGGGACTCAAAGATTTCTTTTCTAGTTTAGCATCTGACTGTCACCCACCTTTACAATACTTTACCTATACATTTGTTACAGGCTACTGTCAGTATTTATGTACAGACCGTTACAATACTTTATATGTACCTTTGTTATCAGGTCATTACCTAGATCTTTGTCATTGCTGTGTCACATACTATACATGTACATGTCTTGACAAGTTGAACTACAGTGTCATTGACACTTTCATTTTTATATCTGAACATGCGTGTTTGTTTTATGGCAGGAGTAAGGTCTGGGCGAGTTGTCATTGTACAACCCTCTTACTGTTAGCGTGTTGTGTGTGGATGTGTAAATGAACTACTGTGTGTCATGTTCATGATGACAAAAAGGAAATTGTTTGGAATTGTACTTTAAAAGCATCAAATTGTGAGTGATTAAAAATTTCCCAACATCAAAAATTAATTGAATGTTTCTGTTGACGCAACTCAAATGGATAAGACACCCCAGAACAGAGGTGAGCGATTATTCGCGCACCTTGAAGAATTTTTGCGTGAGCGATGGTGCGCCTTTCCCATGCGTCACTGTTTTTTAAGTTTCAGAAAAGAATATATTTATAATTGGCTATATAGAGAATGGACAGTATGAGCATTACACACCAAATGCTTGAATATAAAGTACTTTTATTCCAAAAGTGGTCTTTTTCACATTCAGGATGTAACACACAGCAGGGAGGGGGCAAAATGTTTGTTACGTCACATTTCTGTATTCGGCAGAAAAGAAACTAACCAGACCTTTGACATTTCATTCCTTGAATGCAACAAGGTGCCATCTACACTGCTTCAGCAGTGTAGATGGTGCATTGCTGCACTCAAGAGATGATTTACTTTTTTTTCTTTTTCCTATGAGATTTGTATTGAGGCTTGGTGTTTTTCTTTTGCAGGCAGAGCTCTTTTTAGAGTTATAGAAAACAAGTATGAGGGACAAAAGTGGCCATCAGTTACTCTCAGATACACCGAATTATTTAATCATTTTCTGCGTCGCATGAATGAAGCCTCTGGGATATATCAGATGTTTGAATTCTTGGGTGATATTGCAATACTGAGCGAGTAAGTCATTTTATACAGGTATATATTTGTGGGCACAACTGAAAAAACATTTGGATGACTGCTGTTCATTTTATTGCATCTTAGAAAATTTTATTCTGACGAAATTGTGGCATTGGACCTTTTTTTCCAAGCCATTTTGAGTAGTTTTGCAAACAAAAGTAAAAGTATCTGTCAAATGGTTTGTTATGCACACAGCTGAAAGAGACCACAAAAGTAAATAATTTTATCTTTACTTGTATAACAAGATCCAGCAACCAATGCCATGGGTGTGATTCCTCTATAGTGGGAAGCATATGTATAAACAAATGGCTAAACCTGTTGTGGGACTCTTAAGTTTATTTTTAAAATACCAGGTATCCTCAGTTTTTTTTTGCCCCATTATGAAATGACCGGGGCATATAGTGTTACCCTTAACCATCCATTAATCTGACTTTCCAGCATTCCACAATTCCATCATTCCGTACCTCCGAAATAGGTTTTCCAGACTTTTTTTCACTGTACATTAAAATAATTTGCTGATTTCTGGTATGTGGCTTTGTCATGGATAGCTTTGTCCTGGTCAGATGATGTTTTGTGGAGTTATTGACCTCGAACTTAGTTTATGATGTGAAAACTCTGAGAATCAGTTTTCCAGACTTTTTTTTCCTGTAAGTTTAGATAATTAGCTGATATTTTAATACTAGAACCAATGGCCCAGACTTAGCTGGTGCAACCTCAATATTATTAAGGGCCAAACACAAATTTTGAACACCCCAATCCCGAAAATTTGCATACAATACCGAAAAATAAGAGTCCTATCTGGCCCTCCATACTTTTAGTACTTGCGCATGAGCAGTACCCAGGAAGAGACGAGAATTGGTGCAGCATTCTTCTGTTTGTGGTTGGCCCAAAGTCAGTGACCACTGAACTGACATCTGTGGTTTAAATTCTCAATTTTAAAGATGCTAGGATGCTGGAAGTGAATAATGGTGGTTTCGGATGTTCAGGGCTGTAACTTTATAATTTTTATGTAAATTATTCATGTTTCCCTATTTTGTGATATACTTCTGAATGTCGTCATTTTAATATCACTCCACTGTTGTTTTGTTACTATTACTTCCCTCTCCTGAACCCTCCTGTTATACTCCCAAGCTCTTTTGGCTTTTTTATTGAATTTTTTATTACATTCTTGGGAGTTGAACCTGTAAACAGAATAGGTATTCTGTTTATCCTCTATGTTTACGTCCTATTTTGGTTCAGAACGTTTTTGTACTCTTGCATCTTCTACCAGATGCATTGTTTTTTCTTCATATGACGATCTAGCTTTGCATCAGGTGGCTGTTGATCGGTTACTGACTCTGGGCCTTTATTGTGCCTGTTGTTGGTTAGTTTCCGGTTTTCCTCTTGACGTTGTCTATTCAATATTTATTTATTTATGTATTGGTGTTTTAAGGTCACATACTTATGCACAATGGCTAATCATGACAGTGACAGTTTTATGGGTGGAGGAGGCTGGAGTACCCGGAGTGAACCACCGAGCAACGATGAGCAGCTGCCAGCTCCCCCACATCGCACTGCAGCACAGGCAGGGTTAGATTGGTTGAAGACATGCTCACCACCGACGTGCAGTACGCCTCAGTACACGGCATCAACGTGCCCCCATATGGACAATCGGTTAAGTGCCTTGCCCAAGGACACAACGCGGGAGTCCGAATCGATTGCTCAGAGGGTCACCCATCCGAGGACTAACCGGGCTCGACTTTGCTTAACTTCGGTGATCTGACGAGAACCAGTTACCGCAATGCCACCGTGCCCCCGTCTGTTCAATAACGTTTTGGATTCGTATTTATTCAATGTTTAATTTAAAACAATCACAGTTTTTCTATTAGGATACATAGTATATTTTATTCTGGTAGTTTATCTTTAATTATGTTTTTGGCTTCATTATTATTGTTGCCATTATAGACCAAGAAGCCTCGGAATAAAGGCTTGCTGTTTGCCGATAGTCGCGGCTCTCCGTCAATACTTGTACTATGGGATGCGAACATTGGAACGGGTGTCTTTCAGTCTCTTTAGAGGAACAAGAATGGTGATGGTACTTTGACACCTGTCCGTTTTGTGCTGCTGTGGTCACACTCTGATGAGCCCCGTTCTGAGGAATAAAATAGAGTTAGCTGCAAAGGTGCTCATGATATAAATGCACAGGGTTAAAGTCTGAGTAGCTTAATTCTCTGCATGCAGCTAGCTCGACTGGTGCAGTGGGTAGGTCCGTTGCGGTCGAGTAGTATAATGTGGGTAGAGTGAGCACCTAAAAGTATAAAGCTCACCCAGCGTTGATGGAAATAAGAAGAAGAAGCCTTTAAGTTTCTCTACGTGATGCTCGGCGAGATCGGGTGTCAGATCGCGAGTTGGAGAACCCTCTCCGTCCCATTGGAAGTCGGGGTTGACTGTGTCCATTGCGAGAAACTAGAATGAGTCGGAACACACTGCAGATGTTCCTTCCACAATGCAGCCGGCATCGGTTCCGGTTATGGCTTCCTCTTACATGGAAGCACACGCAAAGGGAATTAGCCTACAAATTTCTCAACGGGACACTCGGCGACATCTGGAGCCAGATCGCGAGTTGGAGAGCGTTCTCCGTCCTGTTAGCAATCGGGGTGGACTGTTTATCCATTGTGAGAAACTTTTATGAGTCGGAGCAGTGCTCCTTCCACACTTCAGCCGGAGTTGGCTTTTGATACGGCTTCCTCTACTTCCATAAAAAAGCACTTTAAGGGGTAGAAGCTTATTTCTAAACGGAATGCTCGGCAAAGTCTGGAGCCAGACCGCGAGCTGGAGATCCCTCTCCATTACGTCAGCAGTACTTCGAGAAACTATAGTGAGTTGGGATGCCCATTCACGCTTGCAGTTCGGGACGCTTCTTCCACAATGCAGCCAGGGCTGGTTGCAGTTATGGGTTCTTCCTCTGCTTCATCGATGAAGCACGTTAGACCGCAGACAAGCTATCTGACTTCGCATGTTCATACTGTTCCACGGAGATGTTCCCAGTCTTCACCACCGAAGTCGGATTAACCTGTAGCTAGTTGTTCGAGGCATTTTTATACGGGACATGCATCGAAAGATCTGGGGACAGATCTCTGTCCCGTGAGCAGCATATGGTGAAGAAACGGATAATCGCTGCTCTGCAAGCCTCATTCACGGACATGTTGCTGCAGATTATGCAGCCTATCGCAGCATCCCAGTAGTCGCAGGTCTCCGGTAGTGTGCTGTCGGATGGTGCTGGGTTGGTCCAGTCATCTGCGCATTCTGATGGTGGTGACCATGTTTCAGATAGAACATTCAGATGGTGAGAGGGCTATGGAGATTGATTCTCCATCCCTAACGGCACATTAAGACAATGAATTTTTATTCATAAGCTCTTCGAATCTTGCTCCATCTGAACAAAAGTCTGTTTCCTAGACAAAAAATAGCTTAAGGTATCGGGCAAAAGAAAGATGAAGATCTTTCCTCCCCGGATCTTTTGGCTCAGGTGTTGAAGGCTTTTGGTCCAATTAACGGCACCTCCCTTGGCTTAGCAATAGTATAAGAAAGGCAATGATCTATTCCTTACGAATAGAAGATCGATAGCTCATAGATAGGCTGAGACCATTGTCTTGTTGGGAATAGAGCCTTTAGAAGGAATAAGTACGTCTTTTCCTTCTTGGTGTTGTATTCCTAGGCGTCGGAGGCATTTAGTGCTATTGTGGACACCATAGTAGCCTTATGTACAGTTAGAGTGGACTTTTCTTATACATTAGCGGCTAACATAGTAAGTCTCCATTTAGTGAGCTGTCTAAGGCCACAGGATAACACAGTTATCTGTCTTCACTGATATATGACTTCTAGGCTGTGTTAGCTATGCTGAGACTGCTAGCTTTTTGGAATAAGGCCATTAGAAGGAAAGATTACGTTTTCCTTCTCTGTGTAGTATTCCTAGGCATCACAGGCAATTAGTCCTATTATTGTCACCTTAGTTTGGCTTATGTGAATTAAGAGCGGTCTGTGTCTATATATCATTAGCATCTAGTGCCATAGTGGCCTTATCTATTTTTACAACTGTTTTTTTCTTGTACATTGCAGCTAACGTTGTAAGTCTCCATTTAGTGAGCTTTCCAAGGCCACAGGTGATAGATATTTGTTTTCATGGAGATGAAGACTAATAAACTGCATTAGCTAGCAGAGACTACTGCCTTTTTGGAATTTTGGTCATTAGAATGGTCCTTATTCCTTACCTTGAGCAACTAATGTTGTAAGTCTCGGTTCAGTGAGCTTTCAAGGTCGCAGTTTCACTGAGATATCTGTCTTTACGGAATGAAGACTTATTAGCTGCGCTATCTAATAGGAGACTGCAGTCTCTTTGGAATTAGGGCCATTGAAAGGAAAGAGTACATTGTTTCTTTCTCAGTGTTGTATTCTTAGGCGTCTGGGTATTTTAGTCCTTTTGTTGATGCCTTATAAGAATCAAGTGAGGCCTTTTTTTTCCTTAACTTGAGCGACTAATGTCTAAAGTCATAAAAATTACACCAAGATATCTGTCTTAACAGAGATGAAGTCTTCTAAGCATCATTAGTTAGGCTGAAACCGCTGTCTTTTGGGATTAGAACCGCTAAATGAAAAAGTGCTTTTTTCTTTCTCGGTGTTGTTTTCTTAAGTATCATAGACTTTAGCCTTATTGTTGACACCTTAATAGCCTAACTAGAAGTATGAGTGGTGTTTTATCCCTATCATTAGCGGCTAGGATTGTAAGTCTCCTTCAGTAGGCTTCTAGGGCTGCAGTTATCAGCCATTTAATTGTCTTCACGAATAGGAAGACCTGCAGCTGCTTCAACCAGGCTGAGACCACTGTCCTATCAGACAATGTACCATTACATGAGAAGAGTTTGTTCTCTCCGTAGCGGTATTGTTTTTGTGTTAGTTGTCTGAGGCTTTTAGCCCTATTGATAATGCCATATTAAAAAAATGATTAATGAGCGTTCTTTCGAATGCCTTTAGTTAACTCCTTTTTAGGATTATATTCCTGCTACAATCGGTACAAGACACAAGGAGTTCATCTAGGTTTTTATGATCGGCACATAGTTTTCGTCTCCCGCTTCATTTTTATCAAATCTATTGTTGTGGATTATATTTCCACTCTATGGATTGGATATTATGTCTACATGGTGTATTATTTGACGACATGGGATACTGTCTTGATTTCAAGGGATATGTCAACGCTGTTTCAGCGGGTATATTCCTTGCAACAGTGGCATGTTCATCATGTCCCCTTCTGTCCTTAGTGGCATTATGGAGTCGGTCAGACATGAGAGAGCCCTCTGGTTTCAAAACTGTTCTAGATAACTAACACTAAAGTGTTACGAGTCACACCGGGTTAGTTTTATTAAGAATAGCAGCATCAGTATAGCTTGGGAATATAGCGTGAAGTTTCTTTTTCATCTAGTGAAAAAGGAATTTGTCACTGTTTCAAGCTTTAATATTACTCCGCTGGCCTTACTTATCTAGTGATTCAAGTAATGCGGGTGAAGAGGGTTCGATATGATTTATTCGTCGACCTCCCCCCTTCCCCCCACACACACCAATATGTTAAGAGGCGATTATAGGGAAGGATGTAGTGCCCTTCCTGTAAACCTCATATGCACTCAATTATATGCATGTCTTTCATTGCTCTTCGATTGGCGAGTTGGTTGTGGTCTAACGGCAACATCAGGGGCATATCCACTCTAGTTGGTTTGCTTCCATTGGTTGATCGTTCATAAGTTGTATATGAGCATATGATTCCTGAACAATAACTGTTTTTAGATACCAAATTCTTTCATGAATACATTCAGTTGATATTGCTAGCCTCATGTTCCTGTGTGGCAGGCATGTCGGTTATCTGGGCGACATTCTCCAAATGTGAAAATTAATCCATTCTGAGAAGTTACGCTCAGAGATGTCTGTATTTTTCCAACTGCACCCAATGGCCCAGACTTAGCTGGTGCTAACTCCAAAATATCAAGGGCTAAACACAAATTTTGCCTCCCCCAATCCCCAAAATGTGCATGCCAAACTGAAAATTAGAAGTCCTGTCTGGTCCTCCATACATATACCCTCCGCGCATGCGCAGACGCCAGGAAGTGACCAGAATTGGTGCCATCAGCATTCTTTGTTTGGCCTTCGGTCAGATCACAACAAACTGACTTCTGTGCTTTTAAATCTCAGTTTATAATGATGCCAGACACAAATCAATGGTTAATTTGGTGGATCCTAGGACACAACTTGATGAAGGAAGGAAGGAACGGTGGTTTGAAACATTCAGGGCTGTAACTTCATAATATTTATAAATATTAGTTCATGTTTCCCAATTTTGGGACATGGGCCTGACGTCATCATTATTGATAATGATTTTTCCACTGTTTGTTAAGTATTCCTTCCCTACCCTCCCTTGAACCCTCCCCCCCCCAGTTAAACTTCCAAGCTTTTTGGCTTGTTTTATTGAAATTTTTTAATAAAATTTCTTGGGAGTTTAACGTGTTACACAGAATGTTTATTCTGTATATCCCCATGGTTATGTCCTCACCCTTGGGGGTGTTTAGGCATTTTGGTCATGCATCATACATCCGATGTATCGTTATTTCTTACTTTACATCGGATAGTTCAAAAACCTGTTACTGACTTCGGGCCGTGTTGCCTGGGGTCTCGTTTCCGGTTTTCATTCTGACGTTGTTTACATTGACAACGCTCTTTTTTTTAGCTGCGACTAGCAGCTCTATAAGTGGCAATGTGGGTCTGTCTGTCGGTCTGTTGGTTGGTTGGTTGGTCGGTCTGTCTGTGACCAACGAGTTTCAAAACTCAATAACTTTTGAAATACTTGATGGAATGACTTTATATTTGGCATGTAAGTGTATCTTATTGGTGTCTAGCCACTGTTCAATGCATGTGTTGTTCCAAATATTTTTCTTGGAGTTACGGCCCTTGATGAACTTAGAATTTTGTGAGATTGCACCACCCGTCGCAGCTACGGCGTCGATGTTGCAATTTTTTTTATGTACTTTCCTATTTATTATATGGTAGGACTGTTGTAAGATACATTAAATATTCCGGTAGTGTAGCAGTTAATTTTTTTGGATAGAAAAATAATTTTTGTCCACACTTGGGCTCTATCGGGATACATTTCTACCAAGCACACATGACCGCACCTTGGCTATGTGACTTCTGATATCCAGCCTACATCACCGAGAGATCCACTCTTTGTCAAAGAAGTCACACCATACTGTAGCCAAGGAGAAGAGGCCTCATTCATCGGGACGTCCGCAGAAAAGAGCCATCTCAGACACACTGTCCCAGGAGCAGCCGGCGGCCAAGGAACAGAAGACCGCTACTCCTCAGGCCTCCATAACAGACTTGCTGTCACAGATTGCGCAGCTCATCGCAACATCCCAGCAAGTGCAGAAGCAACCGACGACAGTCTCAGAACCTGAGCTGTCGGATGGTGCCGGGTCGGTCCAGTTATCTGCGCATTCAGACGCCAATGACCGTGAGTATAATCTGATTCAGTCGGATGGTGAAAGGGATTTGGAGGAGAATTACCCTTCCCTTTCTGAACAACACAGGGCAGCGATGGATCTAAGCATCAATACTTCCCTGAGTTCGTTCCTGAGAATCAGAATGCTCCGACTGCTCGAAAGTAGCACTATTCAGTAGCTAAGAGACGAAGCCTCATATATCGGGACGTCCGGAGAAAAGAGCCGCCTCGGACACACTGTCCCGGGAGCAGACGGCGGCCAGAATAGAAGACTGCTGCTCCTCGGGCCTCCATAACGGATTTGCTGTCGCAGATTGCGCAGCTCATCGCAGCATCCCAGCAAGTGCAGAAGCAGCCGACGTCAGTCTCAGAACCTGAGCTGTCGGGTCAGTCCAGTCATCTGCGCGTTCAGATGCCGCTGACCGTGATTTTCAACTGATTCAGATGAATGATGAAAGGGATACGGAGGGGGATTACTCTTCCCTTTCGAAACAACACATGGTTGCAATGGATTTAATCCATCAACACTACCCTGAATTTGTTCCAGTGAATCAGAATGCTGTGACTACTTGCAAGAAACTGCTAGCGTTGTTGGACGCTGACTTCATCTGGAAAAAGAGGAGGTCATGTCTTTTTCGGTTAAGTCTAGACAAGTGTCGCAGGCCTTAGGCCTTTTAGACGACGCCATATTCAACTTTCCAGTGGGAAGATAAAAGGCGGTTTCTTGTCATCATCTTCCATAATTTTACCGATTATATTGGAAAATGGGGAAGATGTATTGTGAGTTCCTCTGCGTTTGAATGAGCAAGCTAAGATCCTAGTTATGGCCTTACCCTTGTCATTCACTATTCGCTCGGACACAATTGAGAGGGCAATTTCTTCAGTCAGAGCAAATTTAGACTCACTGTCGTATGCAGATCACCTTTAAGAACTGTGACGCAACGTCTCTACAGAAAGGAATTTAAGGACTGTTGTACCTCTTTTACAGTCCTTTCCAGGGCTATTATATTTATCACGTATAACTCTGGCTTAACAGTTGCTAATTTGGAGTTAATCAGACATGACAGAGCCCTTGCGTTGTCATCTTTAATAGATGACAAGGTGAAAAACTCTCTACGGGTCGCTCCGGTTTTCCAGACACTAAGTTTTTTACCATAAGCTTTCATTGGTTTATGACCAAGCTACAAAGAAAGCATCAATACTCTGCTCCTTAAGTCGGCATCTAATTGACATGCAATAGCAGAAAAGAGTAAGAGAGGACGTACTAGACAGGAAATCATCTAAAAAGGACTCCTTGCGAGGGTATAGGTAACCCTCCTATAATTACTGTAGGGATCGTCATACAGCGACTTGGATAGGGGCTCAGGTCTGATCGAGATTACCCGTCAGACGCCCCTAAGCCGTTGGCTCGAGGCTCTTTGCGAAGACGATGTATTTTCTCCTTCCGTAGGCCTCCCAGTTACTACAGGTGAGGGTTAGGACCTCTATTGCTTAGCAGTTGATGGATGGTTATCAAGATTCGCATCAAACTGGATAATTGTTATGGAAGTCCAGTAGGCGAGAAGTGTGGTCTCAGACGGCCTACGACTATCTTTCCGAGAGTACCACCACTAACTTAATGTCTGTGATGGACAATGCTTCCGTCAAATCCTTGAATAAGAGTCTCCAATCGGAGGTGAAGGTTCTCTTGACAATGAAAGTAATAGAGGTCGTCAAGAATCAAGATTCTCTCGGATTCTATAGTCACCTTTTACTCGTACCAAAGCCAGAGAGCTCGTTCCAACTGATAATAGACAAGTTTATCATAGCTCTAAAAGTTTATTTATGGTAATCATTTAGTCGTTAAAAGTGAGCATTCGAGTGATCGACTATGCGACAAGCATAGATCTAAGGATATGTTTTTTCCTGTCCTGGTATTTCCGGCATTCAAAAAGTATGTACGGTTCGTCGTCCAAGGGATAGTATTTCAGTTCCGAGTGATGTGCTTCAGTATGAATCTAGCGCCCTGGGCTGTCACTCGAATAATGAACTCAGTAATGTCTCACAACAATCTGGTTCGTCTGCCATTATCTACAGCGAAATTAGTCATTTGTTACACTCGCTTTTGTCTACTCTAAGACGCATTAACAGCGAGAAATTTTATGCGACTGATGGGGTTGTGCGGAGCTGCTGCACATCTTATTCAGATGGGTCGCTTACGCACACATCCCCTCCAGTTATTCTTTACCCAGAACTGGAGTGTGAAGACGCATTCGCTCAAGACCAGTATTGTTTTAATGGATCTAGTAAGCAAAAGGTCCATATTGGGGCACAGATTCAGTGGTTAACTCAAGAGTTCTGCTGCAACTGCCAGATCTGGCTTTCACGGTTATGACGGATGTGAGTCAGTAGTTTGGGGCACGACGATGAGTCCGACAGACTCGAAATGCAGGGGTCTTGGGACCCTTGGTTCATGGAGAAACACATAAACATCAAAGAATGATGTCAGTATTGTTAGCGCTACATCAATAGATTCACATTATTTGCAGACATGCATGTTCAGATATAGTTGGACAACTCGATAGTAGTAGCGTACATCGGGAACCAGGGCGGCACCCATTCATTTCCGTTACGATAACTAACGGAGAAGATTTTTAGCTTAACTTGACAAAGTCAAGATAAGCTATTGCCAACACGCGTGCGGAAGTCTGTTCACATTTTCCTTTAGCACGGGCTACACCCCGCAGTTCTTGTCTGATCGTCACGAAATTTCATATGCAGGTTTGGGGTAATGTCTAGATGAGAACATCCCCTTTTGGTCGCGATCGGTCATCCGGTATGGCTGCTGGGGCCAAAACCATTAGCACAGTCTACAGGTCGTATTTATGAAGAGATTTCATTGTAACTTGGTAGGATGCCTCCGTATAATGCCTAGATGAGAACGTCCCCCTTTTGGGCATGATCAGTTAACCGTGATGGCTGCCCAAGCCGGAAACCCGAAAACTTTTAGCACAGTCTGAAGGTCATGTTTAATATGGAGGGATTTCATTGTAACTTGGTAGGATGACTCCTTATGATGTCTGGATGAGAATTTCCCCATTTGGGCATGATCTGCCAACCGTGACAACTGCCCAAGCCCAAAACCTGAAAACCTTTAGCACAGTCTACAGGTCATATTTATTGAGGAATTTCATTGTAACTTGGTGGGTTGACTTCATATAATGTCTAGATGAGAAACTCCCCTTTTGGACGTGATTGGGCAACTGTGATGACTACAGGGGCCCGAAGCTTGAAAACCTTGAGCACAGTCTAGAGGTCATATTTATGAAGGGATTTCATTGTAACTTGGTAGGATGACTCCAAATAATGTCTAGATGAGAACGTTCCATTTTGATCGTGATCATTTTGCTTTGATGGGTGCCCGAGTTTAAAAACCTTTAGCATAGGCAAAAGGTCATATTTTTGGAAAGATTTCATTGTAACCTGTTAGGTTGACTCCATATAATGCCTAGATGATGACATCCCCTTTTGGGCGTGATTGGTCAACTGTGATGGCTACAGGTGCCCGAAGCCCGAAAACCTTGAGCACAGTCTACAGGTCATATTTATGAAGGGATTTCATTGTAACTTTGTAGGATCACTTCAGATGATGCCCAGATGAGATTGTCCCCTTTCGTTGCGATCATTCAACCATGATGGCTGCCCGAGCCCGAAGCCCGAAAACCTTTAGCACAGTGTACAGGTCATATTTAGGAAGGGATTTCATTGTAACTCGGTAGGTTGACTTCATATAATGTCTAGATGAGAACGTCCCCTTTTGGATACGATTGGGCAACTGTGACGGCTACAGGGGCTCGAAGCCCGAAAACCTTTAGAACAGTTTACAGGTCATAATTATGAAGGGATTTCATTGTACCTTGGTAGGATGACTCCAAATAATGTCTAGATGAGAACATTCCCTTTTGGTCATGATCATTCAGCCTTTATGGCTGCTCAACCCAAAGACCTTTAGCATAGTCTATAGGTCGTATTTATGGAAGGATTTCATTGTAACTTGTTAGGTTGACTCCATATAATGCCTAGATGATGACACCCCCTTTTGGTCGTTATTGGTCAACTGAGATGGCTACAGTTGCCTGAAGCCTGAAAATCATGAGCACAGTCTACAGGTAATATTTTTGAAGGGATTTCATTGTACCTTGGTAGGTTGACTTCATATAATGTCTAGATGGGAACAGCCCCTTTTGGACACCATAAGGCAACTGTGACGGCAACAGGGGCCTGAAGCCCCAAAACCTTTAGCACAGTTTACATGTGATCTTTATGAAGGGATTTCATTGTACCTTGGTAGGATGACTCCAAATAATGTCTAGATGAGAACGTCCCCTTTTGGTCGCGATCATTCAGCCTTGATGGCTGCCCGAGCCCAAAACCCCAAAACCTTTAGCATAGTCTATAGGTCACATTTATGGAAGGATTTCATTGTAACCTGTTAGCTTGACTCCATATAATGCCTAGGTGATGACATCCCCTTTTGGTCGTGATTGGTCAACTGTGACGGCTTCAGGGACCCAAAGCCCGAAAACCTTGAGCACAGTTCACAGGTCATATTTATGAAGGGATTTCATTGTAAATTCGTAGGATCACTCCAGATGATGCCCAGATGAGAATGTCCCCTTTTTGTTGCGATCATTCAACCATGATGGTTGCCCGAGCCCAAAGCCCAAAAACCTTTAGCACAGTCTACAGGTCATATTTATGAAGGTATTTCATTGTAACTTGGTAGGTTGACTTCATATAATGTCTAGATGAGAATGTCCCCTCTGGACGCAATTGGGAAACTGACAGCTACAGGGGCCCGGAACCTGAAAACCTTTAGCACCATCTACAGGCCATATTTATGAAGGGATTTCAATGTAACTTGATAGGATGACTCATTTTGGAATAATTTCACTGTAATTTGGTAACTTTTGTTGATATACGTTAACTGTGAGGGCCACATACATTAACTGTGAGGTCATATTAACCCACCCCTCAGCTCTTTAGTACAGTGTAAACCTCATATTATTTTTATCAAAAACATAGCATACGGGGAACAGAAATGAACATATTCCCAATTATCACAGTTCTTGTCTTATTTCATAATCCTTTCATAAACATTGAACATTATCCTTTTCATCAAACACAACACACAAGTTAAGCTACAGCGTCATTGACACTTTCATTGTATTTCATGTTCATCTCTCTATCCGTCATGTACCGGGTCATTGGAACATACTAGCAAACTTGTTCCTCAGAAAGGTTGCCTGTTTCATTTGCATCGGATGCTCAACATGCGAATATTTGGACAGTTTTGCTACCAGTGGGATTGCCCCATGATAGTTTAGTTTGCGACGCACAAGAACAATTAGTTACCGTCATTTGTGTCGCCATTCCCAAACCATTGAGCGCATGCAGTAGACACTCTGCAGAATTCATGAGGATGAATGATAGGATACCCGTATCCTCCAATTCATTTGATTCTATAGACTACGTTTAAGATTAAACAGTCTCGTTGTGAATCCTACTAGTAGCACCTCTGTTGTCACAGAAACTTTGGATCAGTATTCTCAAGTGTCTGTTATGGGACGCTCCCCAGAAGCTTCCTCCATGAGAGGGCCTTCTTTCAGGGGAAGTTTTATTCTTCACGTCCTTCTCCATCCATAGTGGTATAATGGAGTCAGTTAGATGTGAGGGAACGATTAAATAATGTGGGTGAGGAGATTTCGATATGACATCAAATGCCCCCCCCCCCCCCCCCCCACACACACACACACACACACACACACACACACTCACACACACTGCCTATGTGTTGTTTAGAGGCAATTACCGGGCAAGACGTAGTTTTCCTCCCGCAATCCTCATATAATTTAATACATACATACTATGCATTTGGGTCGTGTTCTATGGTGACCTTATGGGCACATCTGCTTTTCAGTGGGATTAGTTTCCTGTGATTATTTGTTGATTTGTTATATACGAGCGCTTATTTAAAAATCATCACAATTAAATTGCTACTCAACCTCGCAGGCTGCATAACCAGTTAACTTGTACTCAGATGATTACATGCTAATATAAATGCTCTTGCTCATTATATTATTAGGCTAACGCTTTATTGTATTTTGTGGACTGTTTATATAGCGGGCAATATTAATTACCAGGATCGTCGCAAAAGCCGTAACTTCTGAAGTGGCTTTAAACACCATTTATTAATCATGAATAAATACCTGACTGCCGGGTCGACGATTATTTATATTGTTTTTTGGTACCACTCTTATTGATTCCAGAGCTCTCCCCTCTTTCGTTTGAAGATTCCTTCAAAAGAAAGGTGGAAGGGGGGTGGGGGGTGATTTTTACCTCTTCTCTGGCTTAAAGAGTATGTAACTATAAGGAAGCTGTTTTATCTGAAATTATATCCTGCATACAGCTTACGTGTTATTGTATGGCATATGTTTTTTGGGGATTTTCAATCATTCTCAGATGCACCATCCTAATTTTTGGGGCTTAGTCTGGACTAGCCTTAAAAATTAGGAACTTGTTACATCCTAAGTAGCATTGTCTTCATGCTTACTATAAGGAATTACTTAATTTGGGCTCCTTATTTAGAATATGTCTCCTCTATTACTGTATAGAGAGACATATATGTAATTCCTAATTATTTTAATTTCCTTTCATCATCGATTGCAGGATTGGAACTATGTTGATCTTCTATTTTGGGAGTCCTATGTCCTCCATCTTTTTACGATTTAGCTAAGTCTGGGCCATTGGGTACAGTTGGAAAAATATTATAAATGCATAGTAATATCTATATTTTCCATACTTACCAATGGCCCAGACGGGGATGGCCCTCCCATGAGTGGGCACTCATACCTCCCCGCTGAATTATTATGTAAAACTCTCTTTTACAAAGAATGATGTTGGCGCCAATTCCAGTCAATTCCTGTGCATGCGCGGAGAGTAAATGTATGGAGGGCCAGATAGGACTTCTGATTTTCAGTTTTGTATGCAAATTTTGGGGATTTGGGGGTAAAATTTGTGTTTGACCCTCGATATTTTTGGATTAGCTCCAGCTAAGTCTGGGCCATTCGTAAGTTTGGAAAATATAGAAATTACTATGAATTTATAATTTTTCTTAACGACATATGAGTCTGTTCATTAATGTCGTTTTATTCCTTCTAGTTCCCTGCTTAGTTTTTGTATCACTCGGTCACGCCTTTCATACAGGCTGTATTCAGATGAGGATACAGGCGGGATTCTGTTGATTGCATGCAAAATATGTATATATTATTAGGCAGATGTATTACGGAATAGATTCTCTTCAATTTTGGCTCTGCGTTAGTATAGAGCTTATGAGAATTTTGGGGTTAGGTGGATCAGTTATGGAGTTTCCAACAGGCCATCTATGCTTACGTTCTCTATTTTTGGCTTCATTATTCGGAGTGGTATATTCTTTCTCCGAACAGTCATTGGTTTTAACAGACCAAGAGAACACTGAATTATTTGGAGACGGTCTGCGACAGGTTTTTTGATCGTATCCCGTTCCATGTTCTGAATCCAGTATTCAGTCGGAAGCGGTACACAAGGCATATTCTTATTCTCATATATTTGTACGGTTACAATTCGGAGGTTCATTATTGAAATTAATTGTACACCTGAACGTGGTCGCCTGTCCGTTGGCTCAGAAGCGTATAAGTTCTATCAGTTAACTTTCCATTGGGATTCAATTGGACAAGTTTAAGGTTGTACATATTGATATCACCGGTTTTTGACCTATCTACGTATTCCGGATGCAGCATACATTTTGAAGCTTGTGATTTTAATAACTGGGAACACCATGATATAGCCTTAGCAGCTGATGTGGCATTAAGCACCAATAAATTAATAATTAATAGCCAGATGCCTTTTAGATGAATATATACATTATTCGGTATCGCATTTTCTCCGATTCCAGACCACTTCCCTCTTTGTTTTGAAGTTTATTCCTTCAAAATAAAGAGTGGGGTGGGGGGAGGTGACAATTTTCTCTTTACCCCTTCTGGCCTTATAATAAGTATGTAACTATCAGTGAAGCTGTTATAGTCTGTAGATTATTCTGATCTTATGTACAGCTTGATACATTATATGTGGGCGTTAGTCTCTCACTCTCGGAAACGCTTTTCCTAATTTTAAGTGCCTTATTCTGGAATAGCCTTAAAATTGGGGGCTTGTTACACCCAAGTAGCTTAATCAAGTATATGCTAAGTAATAGGGAATTTCTTGGATATTGCTCCTTGTTTCAGTGGTGTGTCTTTATTGTTGTATAGAGATACATACAGGTAATTCCTTTAATTTTTAATCTCCTTTTCACTTTGGGAGTTCTAATGCAGGCTAAGGTGCTGTATTTTGGTCTGCTAATTCTTTAAGTTCTAGGCCCTCTGCCTTTTTACGATTCAGCTAAGTCTGAGCCATTGGTTTTAGTATAAAAATATGATAAATTTAAAGTAATTTGTATATTTTTTATTCTTAACAGTGGCTCAGATGGGGATGGCCCTCCCATGATTGGGCACTGACATCTCCCCTCTGAGTTATCACTTCAATAGCCACAACTAGGAAGAATGGCACCAGTTCCGGTCTCTTCCTGGGTACTGTTCATGCACAAGTACTAAAAGTATGGAGGGCCAGATAGGACTTTTATTTATCGGTATTGTATTTAAATTTGGGGGATTGGGGGGTTCAAAATTTGTGTTTGGCCCTAAATAATATTGAGGTTGCACCAGCCAGCTAAGTCTGGGCCATTGGTAAGTATAAAAAATATACAAATTACTTTAAATTTATCATTTTCACCAGCCTATATGATGATTATATCAAAGTGACCATCCAAAAATAATTGTAGGAATATCTTGGTTGGGAAGGTGACTTTTAGGGGCATCAGTAATATATTGTGCTCACTGAAGTCCTGATTTGATGGCTGGACAAATTTTATGACAAGAAGTTTCGTCAGTATCTCCAGATCCATTTGATTAAGGCCACCATTATGACTTTCCATTGTGGCCCATTGTTAGCTCACCTTACTGAAAATCAGATTGAGGTACAGTGATCAGTATTCATATATTGTCGTCCCTCGCCATCCAATGTAAAGGTGGTTTTTAAGTCATCTTTTCCCAAACTGCTGGATGAATTCCAATAAAATTTCATGATGATGACTGAGAAGTGGCAGTTTAGTTTTGCATAAATTGATATTCTTCCTCCCAAGGGGAAGGGATTGAGGGAAAATTGCCCCAAGTTTGAAAAAAAAAATTTCTGATATCAAAGACATAAAAATTTAGTAGATGGTATTCAGCTTCCTTTGAGAAGTACCGGTAGAATAAAGATTGTTCAAGAGAAGTTTTAGGGGCAATATTTTCAGTTCTGGGAGGGTCAAGACTTTTGCCCCTGCCCAAAATTTCTATTTTCAGAACCAATTGGCTTATGTAAACCAAATGTAGTTTGTGGCATTTTTGGGTTAAAAGTACTTGAATCCTGCAAAAAAAGATATTTTTATACTGTACCAATGACCCAGACTTAGCTGGTGCTAACTCTTAAAAGTATAGGGCCAAACACAAATTTTGCCCCCCAATCCCCAAAATTTGCATCTAAAACCAAAGAAAACATGTCCTGAATGGCCCTCCACACTTCACCTCTACTGCGCATGCGCAGTGTCAAGGACGTCCCGAATTTGGCGCCATTAATCATTCTTTGTTTGGCCCTTCATCAGTTAACATCTGACTGATCTTTGTGCTTGTAAATCTCAGTTTAAATGATGCCAGACACATAAATATTAGAGAAATGGTGATTCTAAGGAGGATATAGAAGGAGGAGAGGAAAAATGAGTGACAGAAAATAATCAGGGCTGTAACTTAAAATTTTTTAATGAAATTATGTTAAGTTACCTATTTTCGAGGCAACAGCCTGTTGTGGTCATTCTTGTTAATCAAATTACACTGCTTCTTCAGTGTTTTCCTCTCTCCCTTTCCTTTAAGTCCCTTCTTGCTATTCTCCCATGCTTTTGGCATATTTTCTGTAATTTTATTACTAAAATTTCTTGGGAGTTTTAGCTGGATAACAGAATGAATTCTGTTCTTTTCCCCATGTTTACGTCTTCATCTATGGGTGGTTAGGCGTAGTGTTCTGCATCTACCATCTGATGTTCTGCAGTTTCTTCCCTACATCAGATAGTGTATTATTGGTAACTGATTTCGGGCCAGGGTGCCTGGAGTCTGGAGTCTTGTTCTAGTGTTTTTACACTTATTGTTTACATTTACTACAGCCCTCTGTGTGAGGGGGGATTTCTTGAAAATAATATCTGGATGTTAATTTAATCATAACTAGATACATTATTATTGTTCGTAAGTGTTGCATAAATTGTTTAAAATATTTTTAGAATTTTTGTCCACACTTAGGCTTGGGATCCATTGGGGCTCAACGTTACTTTTCAGAAACTTGGGCTGTTCTGAAAAAATATTTTTTCAAAATTTTTTGATTGCAATTATTTTTTCTATATTAATGGATCATATTATTATGTATTTTGATTGTCAGGGGTTGGTGCGAGTACTAGGACTTTGTTTTCTTTTCACAATGAAAGGATATTGTTCAATTGTAATAAGAGGAAATCTTCCTCTGACTTTCATAATCATTGTATATGTAGTCAGTGTACTCGCATTAACTCCTGTTCTGTATGTGTTAATTTCGATGACAAAATGGGAAGCGTATGTCACGTTATGTTAGTGGGGAAATGGCCATTCCGGTCCTTTCCCCACAGGGTCACTCTACTTTATCAATCTCTATTTCAGGCGATCAAGAATAGGGTGATGTATCCGTGATGTCTTCCAAAAGTGTGCCTCCGTCGTCACAATTAATGTAGAGCTAGCGGAAAAGTGCTCATGTAAATACGTCAATTGCCTAAGAGGACCCTAGTAGGTTCGACGGCCGTTGTCGTCCGCTAGCTCGCCCGGTGTAGCGTCCATTCATCGAATGGTTCGGCAGCCGGGTTCATCCGTTGCGGTCTAGAAGGAGTTTTGGGGTGATGCGAGCACTATAAATCAACCAAATGCACACCCAGTGACGGCGGATTAGAGGGAGAACGGAGGAAGCCTTTCAGTCCGGTTCCTAGCTCGTCCAGGTCCATCCGGACTGCGAGCGAGAGAGGCCCCTCTCTCGTACAGCAACATCTGGCCCCAGATGTTGTGGTACAAAATGTTTCACATTCAGAGCATACGTCCGCCGATCGGGACGCTCCGTTATATAGTCAGTCCGGAGAGACTGTCAATAAGGCTTCCTCATTCTCATGGTAGCGCGCACGACCACTCTTGGCTACGTGACCTCGGATATCCAGTCAGCTTCGCCAATCAGAGAATCATCGGCGACCAGGTCACACCATCCGGTAGCCAGGGACACGAGGCCTGCAGACTCCGGATGTTCGCATAAGAAAGTGTGCGGGAGTCAACGTTCACGGAGCTTCCGGCGGCAATGCATCGTAAGACCGCTGCTGCACAGGCCTCGGTGACGGGCGTGCTATCCCAAATAGCACAGCTTATCGCAGCATCCCAGCAACGACAGAATCTGTCGCATCATGTATTATCCGATGACGCTGGGTCGGGACGCTCCGCGGAAGCAGGTACGGACGTCCGAAAATTTCATCCGGTTCCGACGGGATGCCGAAAGGGATTCGGAGGATTTCGAGCTTTCCTTTTCGGAACAACATAAGCTGTTGTTTATGTCATCTGACTTTATCTTCTAGAGGTTCTTTTGTCGGACCAGAATGCTGCGATGCCGGATAAGAAACTGATAGCGTTGGTGGACACAGAAATTTTTGGTTCGGTTCAGGGACATCGTCCCTCAGTTCCGACATAGTCCAATAATGTCACACAACTTTCGAATTATTGAACGACGCTATATATAATATTATTTGCTTGCTATCAACAAGCATGTCTGGTTTCTTGTTCGCAAAGTTACGGAGATGTCTTTCAAAAGTGTGCCTCTGTCGTCATAGTTAATGAAGAGCTAGCGGCAATAAGTGCTCATGGAATATGTCAATCACCTAAGAGGTCCCTAGTGTGATCGACGGAGTTGACATTCGCTAGCTCACCCGGTGTAGCATCCATTCATCGACTGGTTCGGCAGCCGGGTTCGTCCGTTGCGGTCTAGGAAGGAGATTTGGGTGATGCAAGCACTATAATAAACTTTAGTACACACCCAGTGACGACGGATTAGAGGACAGATCGGAGGAAGCCTGTTAGTCCGGTTCCTAGCTCGTCCAGGTCCGTCCGGGCTGCGAGCGAGAGAGGTCCCTCTCTCATACAACAACATATGGGACCGGATTTTGTGGTACAGATATTTCGCATTCGGAGCATATGTCCGCCGCTTGGGACGCTCCGTTATATTGACAGTCCGAGAGACTGTCGATAATGCTTCCTCATCCTCACAGCAGCGCACACGACCGCACATTGGCTACGTGACCTCGAGTATCCGGCCAGCTTCGTCATTCAGTGATTCCACGGCGAACAGGTCACGTCATCCAGTAGCCAAGGGACACGAGGCCTATACACTCCGTTCGTTCGTATAATAGATGTATGCACGGGGTAACGAGCATGGAGCTTCCAGCGGCAATGCATCGTAAGACCGCTTCTACACAGGCCTCAGTGACGGTCGTGCTATCCAAGTTAGCACAGTTTATCACAGCATCCCAGCAATCGACAGATTCTCGGTCGGATCAGGAATTATCCGACGGCGCTGGGTCGGTGCGCTCTGCTGTTGCATCAGGTTCGGACGACCGAAACACTTTATAGGGTCCGACAGAATGGCGAAAGGGATTCGGACGATTTCGAGCTTTCCCTTTCGGAACAACGGAAGCTGCCATACATATCTTCCGGCATTATCTTCCACAGGTTGTTCCGTCGGACTACATTGCTGCGATGCTGGATAAGAGACTAATAGCGTCATTGGACACAGAGTTTTGGATCGGTTCAGGGACATTGCCCCTGACTTACCGACACAGTCCAATAATGTCATTAGAACATTTGAATTATTTAACGACGCTATATATAAGCTTGCTACCAAGCATGATAGTCTAGTTTCTTGTCCGCAATGCTCTTCTGCCTTTTATCAATTCTAGGAAATAATTTATTTTGGCAGAACAGGGCATACCGAGAGTTCATATGCGTCGAGATGGCGGGGTTGAAGACTGGGAATTATCTTTTTCGCCGTCTATGTCAATTCCAACCACGATGTTGGAAACGACAATGATGTCTAATAGACTTAACTTAGACGCTTTATCATACGTAGACCACCTTACTGAGGCATTATCATTACGTATAACTCCGCCCTTCAGTGGCAACCTGGAGTTGGTTAGACGTGACGCAGCCCTAGCTACATCCACGCGCGTGGATAGTAAGGTGAAGAACTCTCTCAGAGTCGCTTCGGTCTCGGAGAAGCTTCTCTTCGACGGCAACTCTTCAGCAATCTATGAATTGCTTGATATACACGTTCTCTTGTCTATCAAGTGTAGCAAGAGATTCAGACTGGGGCTACATTCGGTGGTTGACTTAGAGAGTGCCACTGCAGTTGCCGGATCCGAGTTTTATGATTATTACGGATGCCAGTCAAACAGGTTGGGGTACAATATTGATCCCAACGGATTCGAAGTGCCAGGGTCTTTGGGTTCCGCAGTTTCTAGGCAAGCACTTATCTTCCAGGGAATAATGTTCTTTAGACTTGCACTATGTCATTGGATGAACATTATTCAGAAATGCATGTCCAAATCCTGTCCGATAATACGACAGTAGTTGCGTTTCTCCGGAACCAGGGAGGCACTCATTCGTTTCCGTTATTCAATTTAACGGTAAGAATCCTTCTGTTTGTTATAGTACACCAAGTTCTGCTTCGGTCCGTCATATTCCGGGTCATCTGATTGTATTAGCTGACTCCCTTTCACGTAGGGGTCGCTTGTTGCCGTCAAAATGGACTCTCAACAAACAAGTATTCAATCAGATTTGCTATCAATGGGAATGCCCAATGATAATTTATTTGCGACACAACTCACTATTCATTTGCAGACGTATGTGTTTGCATGTCCGGATCTCTGAGCTTATGTTGTTAATGCTCTATTGATCTAATAGGACAGAATGATAGGATATGCGTATCCTCCGGCACTGTTGATTCAGCAAGTATTGTTAAGATAAACATCCATAATACAATTCTGTTGATAGCATCTCTGTCTTCTCAGAGACCGTGGGTAAATTTACTCAGGTGTCTGCTGTGGGACTTACCGCAAAAACTTCCTCCATGAGAGGATCTTCTTTCGCTGGGGAAATCGTGTCAACTTCATCACAACCCGCAAGGTCTCAACCTTCACGTATTCCATTGTGTGGTCCTTCTTGCATGGCAAGCAATGTACAGGACGAGCTTTGGACGCGATTTCTTACTGTAGGAGAACCTCTTCCATCGTTGGAGGCCCTTCTATCGTTGGTGTAGGGATCATTATGTTTAGTTTTGGTCCCTCCATACTAGACATTGCAACTTTCTAGTGTACTTGTTTGACAAGATCAACTGCAGCCTGTTACTATTAAGGTTATAGGTCTATGTTATCTCATACCTATGCACTCTATGATAGTTGACAATTGAGTCTTATGTCTCTTTATCTAAGTCAGTTAGAAACTTTTCGATAAATAGACCTAGAATCATTAGATTAAATTCCTATACGGAATTTAGCTTCGGTTCTTATTTAGCTAAGTAATCATTTGAGCCTCTGGAAACAGTAGTTTTCAAATTCTGACCTTTTAAGACAGTAATTCTGTTAGTCTTCTCTTTTACTGAGGAGTCAGTGAGCTTCATGCACTATCGGTGGACGATTCTCACTTTTGTAGTGACGGAAACACTACTTCCTTTACTACTTAGGTTGGATTTTTGGTTAAGAGTCAGGCTCCTAATAATATCCGGAACCTATTGTTATTAAGGTCCTTCCGTCTTCATACGGGCATAGGCCTTTACTCTGTCCGGTTAGAGTTTACGTATTTATAAACAGTTATCAGTTTATTAGTACGGACGTAAGCTTCTTCTGTCTTTGATGCCTATTAGAAGGACATTACGCTCCATTCTATTGCTAATGGATTCAATTAACTATCGGTACTGCTTATGGTATATCATTGACTCAGCAGTTTGTGCTTGAGATTTCGGCTCATGAAGTAAGAGCTCTTTCTACATCTTGGGCTTACACTAATAGTGTCGCTATTATAGATTTTTGAAGGCTGCTCATTGCGCTCAGCCATCCACATTCATGAATTTTTATCTCAGAATATTGAGTCCATTTTTGGAGGCCTCCATTGTTAGGTCTGTTATCTACTGCTCAGAATGTCATTCTCTTAACAGTTTCTACTATAGCTAGGTAGGCTTTCTGTTCCGGCAGTGACTCCGTCCTGCTGCCCTCTTCGCTCTGGGCTATTTGGGCAAGAAAAAAGGGGGGGGGGGGGGAAGGGTGTTCCCTTGGGTCACCTGTTTTATTATGAAAACAAGGGGATACCTCCTCCGGAGTTAGTAATTCTGAGCTGTTACTGGGATGGCTTTTAAGTGAGAAGTTTATGTTTTAAAAATTCATTCAGGTCATAGTTTTTAAAGTATAGCTTTTGAATATATCACGTGTCAAACGGGCGTTACTATACAATCCTCAGACACTTTTAAGGAGTATAAAGAGTCTCTATTCTCTAGACTTTATTTATTGGCTTACTTTAAAAATTATTAGTATAAGGATTATACTGGATATTAATAGAGCACATGGATGTTATGATGCTCAATTTTGGAAGGTGTTGTGTCTTTCTAATTTATCATAAATAAGAAAGATACATGTAAGGCCTAATACTCCTTTTCCCCTAGAGGGGATGACTCTATTTTTTATAATTGAGCGTATTTCAACTTGCTCTATGTCCTAGGCCCTCCAGCCTTTTTACTATTCAGCTAAGTCTGGGTCATTGGTACAGTATAAAAATGTTAAAAAATTTATAGTAATTTCTATATTTTTTATACTTACCAATGACCCAGACGGGGATGGCCCTCCCAGGAGTTGGGAACTCTTGCCTCCCCGCTGAGTACATAGCGCTTACCAGGCACTGGTTACAAGAATGATTAATGGTGCCAATTTCGGGACGTCCTTGACACTGCGCATGCGCAGTAGAGGTGAAGTGTGGAGGGCCATTCAGGACATGTTTTCTTTGGTTTTAGATGCAAATTTTGGGGATTGGGGGGCAAAATTTGTGTTTGCCCCTATATTTTTAAGAGTTAGCACCAGCTAAGTCTGGGTCATTGGTAAGTATAAAAAATATATAAATTACTATAAATTTTTTAACTTTCCACATCACCGTGGGAGTCCAGGAGCGGAACATAGAAAATCTAGCAGGTGCTAACTCAAAAAATAATCCAGGACCAAACACAAATTTTGCCCCCCAATCCCCAAAATTTGCATGCAAAACCGAAAAAATGTCCCATCTGGTCCACCATACTTTTCAGATCTGAAATTGGCACCAGCCATCATTCTTTGTTTGGCCCTGTAGTCCGTAACAACGAACTGACATCTGCTTTATATCTCATTTTTGAGGATGCCAGACACAAATCAACGGTAAAATTGGTGGATCCATGGACATAATTGGATGATGGAAGTGAACAATGGTGGTTTGGAATGTTCAAGGCTGTAACTTTATAATTTTTATCAAAATTATTTCATGTTTCCAAATTTCGGGACATGGACCTGATGTCATCATTCTTGCTAATGATTTATCCACTGCTTGTTAAGTGCTCCTTCCCTATCCTTCCTTGAAGCCCTCCTGTTTAACTCCCAAGCTTTTTGGCTTATTTTTATGGAAATTTTCTATTAAATTTCTTGGGAGTTTAACATGTATTCCAGAATGTTTATTCTGTTTATCCCCATGGTTACGTCCTCACCCTGGGGGTGTTGGGTCGTTTGGGTCATGCATCTTCTATCCAATGTATCGTTTTTTTTCATTTGAAGATCTTTCTTTACATCTGGTAGCTTTAAAATCTGTTACTGACTTCGGGTCTTTTTTATTCAGTGCCTGAGGTCTTGTTTCCATTTTTTTTTATTGACGTTTACATTGGCAACATCCTATAAATATATGTAGTTTCAACTTATTATTACCGTAGGATTGTTGTGAGATACATGTTATAATATTCCAGTAGTGTAGCCATATTTTTTTGGATTTTGTCCACACTTAGGCTCTATCGGGATACCCTTGGGCTCTTCATGTTCCCTTTGGAAACTTGGGCTTTTGTCAAAATGTTTTCGAAAAAATTTTTGAAATTAATTTTTAGATTTGTATTTTGAATGTTGATTATTATGTATCTTTATCATATATTTATTGTGGAGTTGGTGGCAGTTCAATTGACTTTGTTTGATTAATCATGAAAGCTTATTGCACAAAATGCAAGGCGAGGAAGTCTTCCTCAGACTTACATCCTTGTTGCCTTGCTTGTACTCGATGTACTCCCGCTAATTTTTGTCCTACATGTGTTGATTGGGATGACAAACGTTGGTCACGGGTGTCACGGTATGTTGTTAGCAGTGAGAGGCCAATGCTGGTCCTCTCGCCGCAGAATCATTCAAGTTTCTCAGTTTCTTTTTCAGAGGAACAAGAACATGGTGATGGTTATGTGACACCTACCAAAAGTGTGCTACTTTCGTCATGCTCTGATGAGCAAACAGAGCTAGCTGCTAAGGTGCTCTTGAATATTAGGCAGGGGATAAAGCCACTAGCCAGTGGTTTTAATACTTTGCCAGCAGCTAGCTCATCCGTGGGAGCCGTGACGCTGGGTATGTCCGATGTGGTCGAAGGAAGTGTAATGGGTAGAGCGAGCATCTTAAAATCTAAACATGCTCAACCAGCGACAACGGAACTAGGGAAGAAGCCAGCAAGTATTTTGGGAAGCTCGGCGAAGTCTGAAAGAGAGGTCCTTCTCTATCCCAACAACATCTGGGGCCAGATGTTGTGGTGAAAAACTTGCGCGGGCCGGAGCATACGTCCACACCTGCCGTTCGGGACACTCCGTATAGATTGCAGCCAGCCTCGGCTACAGTCATGGCTTCTTCCGCTTCGAATACAAAGCACACACACAACTGCATCCTAGCTACCCGACTTTGGATATCCAGCCTGCTGTGCGAAGAAGGGACCACTCTTCGCCCGTGAAGTCGGACCATCCGGTAGCTAGGGAGATGAGGCCTCGATCATCGGGACATTCAGAGAAGAGATCCATCTCCAACACACTGTCCAAGGAGCAGCAAGCTGCTAAGAAACAGAAGACCGCTGCTCCTCAGGTCTCGGTGACGGATTTGCTGTCACAGATTGCGAAGCTGATCGCAGCATCCCACCAAATGCAGGTGCAGCCTCCCGCAGACTCAGAACCTGAGCTGTCGGATGGTGCTTGGTCGGTCCAGTAGGCTATTCGCGCAGATGCAATGGACCAAGATTCACAACTGATTCTCGGATGGTGAAAGGGATAATGAAGAGGATTACCCTTCCCTTTCGGAACAACACATGGTTGCGATGGATTTCATCCATCAATACTACCTTGAATTTGTTCCAACGATTAAGAATGCTGCAACGACAAGAGAGAAACCACTGGCGTCATTGGATACAGACTTTATTCGGACAAAGGAATGAATCCTTTCTTTTCTGGTTCAGTCTAGACAGGTGTCGCAGGCCTCGGCCATATAGATGACGCCATATTTAACCTCTCGAGAGCAAGGAAAAAAAGCCGGTTTCTTAACTTCATCATCCTTAAACATACCGTTCCTTGGACCACGTTCATTTAAAATGGTCGGAGAAGATGTTAGAGAGTTCCTCTGTGTTTGGATAAGCAGGCCAGGGATCTAGATGTATCCTTACCTGCATCATTCACTATTCGCTCGGACACAATTGAGACAGCAATTTCATCAAATAGAGCGAATTTGGCCACTACGTCTTACGCAGATCACCTTACCAGAGCTATGGCGCATTGTCTCAACGGAAAGGAATTTGAGGACGTTCATACCTCTCTTAGAGTTCTTTCCAGGGCAATTAAGTATACCATGTATAACTCCGCCCTAACAGGGTCAAATCTGGAGTTAATCAGATAGGATGCTGCCCTTGCGTCGTCATCACTGATAAGATGACAAGGTGAAAAGCTCTCTCTCAGGGGACATAATATTTTCGATGACAAGCTTTCATTAGTCTATGAACAGGCTACTAAGAAAGTGTCTGGTGCTCTGCTTTTGAAGTTGGCGTCTCAACAACCCGCTTCAGCAGACAAGAGGAAAGGAGGGCATTCCAGACAGAAATCATCAAAAGGGAACTCCTCATGAGGGTACAAAAAACCCTCTTACAATTACTCTGGAGATTGTCAGTATAGCGACTCGGGAAAGGGGCGTAGGTCTGATCGGGACTATCGGTCAGACGGCCCTAGGCCAACGGGACAAGGTTCTTCGCGGGGAGGATGTAGTTTCTCCTCCTGTAATCCTTGCAGGTCATACAGGTGATGGTCAAGACCTCTATTGCTTGCCAGTTGGCGGAAGGTTATCAAACTTTGCGAGAAACTGGATAACTGTCATGGAAGATCAGTTGGTGAGAAGTGCAGTCTCGGACAACTTACGGCTATCATTCCTAGCGAAACCCCCACTAACAAGTTGTCCGCGTTGGGCAAACCTCTGTTGGATACTTTCAAAAGAGAATCTCTCCTAGCGGAGGTACAGTCTCTTATTAAAGGAAGCAATAGAGGCCGTCGAGAATCAGGATTCTCGGGGTTTTTACAGTCACTGTTCCTCGTACCCAAGCCAGACAGCTCGTTCCAACCGGTAATAGACTTGAGCTGGATAAACAAGCTTATCGTGGCTCTAGAATTCTATATGGAGACCATTCGGTCGGTGAGAGCGAGCGTTCGAGTGGTCGACTGTGTGGCAAGCATAGATCTAAAGGATGCGTACTTTCATGTCCTGGTACATCCGGCATTCAGAAAGTACCTACGGTGTGCCGTACAAGGGAAGGTGTATCAGTTAAGAGCAATGTGCTTTGGTCTGAACCTGGCTCCCTAGGCATTCACTCGAAAAATGAACTTGGTAATGTCATACTTCCGAGCTCATCCGTCTGCGGTAACATCCGCTTACTTGGATGACATTCTACAGAGATATGACAACAGAATTATTCTTCAGAATGATGTTCAGAGTCTGCTTCTATTACTCTGATGTCTTGGTTTCATCGTAAACGAGAAAAAGTCGGATGTAGCTCCGTCCAAGTCATTCACTCACTTGGGAATGAGCTTCGAGACTCACAACAATCTGGTTCGTCTGCCGTTACCCAGAGCAAAATTAGTCAGTTGTTATGCTCGCTTTTGTCTGCACTCAGATGCATTAACAGCGAGGGAATTCATGAGACTGATGGGGTTGTGCAGAGCGGCTGCATGTCTTATTCTGATGGGCCGCCTGCGTCCGAGTCCCCTCCAGGTATTCTTTACTCAGAACTGGAGTGTGAAGACGCATTCGCTCAAAACCAGTGTTGTTTTAACGGACCTAGTGAAAAAAAGGGTTCAGATTTGGTCAGATCTTCAGTGATTAACTCGGTGAGTTCCACTGCAACTGCCGGATCCAGCTTTCATGAATATGATGGATGCGAGTCAGACTGGCTGGGGTGCGAGTCGACCCTAAGTCCCGCAGACTTGAAGTGTCAGGGTCTTTGGGACCCTCAGCTCTTAGAGAAGTGCATAAACATCAAAGAGATGATGTCAGTATGGCTAGCATTACAACATTGTATTCACATAATAGCCAACGTCCATGTTAGATTTTGTCGGACAATTCGACAGTAATAGCTAACATCAGGAACCAGGGAGGCACTCATTCAATTCCATTATACGAATTAACGGAGGAGATTCTCCTATACATCATGTATCATCATTTTCATCTTTCTGTCCGTCATATACCGGGTCGTCTGAATGTACTAGCAGACTCGCTCTCTCGGAAAGGTAGCCTGTTGCCATCAGAGTACAACAAGCGAGTATTCAGGCAGATTTGCTACCAGTGGGATCGCCCCATGATAGATCTGTTTGCGACGCACCTGAACAATCAGTTACTGACGTTCGTGTCACCATGCCCAGACCATTGAGCGTATGCAGTAGACGCCCTTTCGATCTCATGGGACGGAATGATAGGATTTGCATATCTTCAACTCCATTGATTCAGCAGATTCTGTTAAAGATCAAACAGTCTCATTGCAAAACCTTGCTAGTAGCACCTGTGTCATCACAGAAACCTTGGATCAATCTTCTCAGGTGTCTGTTATGGGACGTTCCCCAGAAGCTTCCTCCATGAGAGGACCTTCTTTATCAGGGGAAGTCATGCTCACTGCATCACAACTCGGAAGGTCTCAACCTTGACGTATTTCCATTGTGCAGTCCTTCTTACACGGAAAACAGTTTACAGAACGCGCAGTGGACTCAATTTCTAACTGCAGGAGGTCCTCCTCTATGTTGAGCTATGCAGCGAAGTGGAGGGTTTTCTTCCATTGGTGTCAGGATCAGTCGATAGACATTTATGATCTGTCCATACCAAATATTGCCAATTTTCTGGTCTACTTGTTTGATAATCTCAAACTGCAGCTCGTCACTATTAAAGGCTCCGCAGGGACCAGCCGTGAGGGCAACTAGGGCGATTAAGTTGCCCTTCTAAGCCCAAAGTCGCCTAGAAAAATAGTCGGGGCGATTACAAGTCGCCCTCTAAAAATTGGCCAAAATGAGAAAAGGCTGAACTGAGTGATGCAAGGTTTACATGAAAACGAGTATTTTCAAAAATCGAATGTGCTCGAGTGTGATAAATGGGCATTTTTATTCGTCAAATAAACGTCCATTTATTTGAAATCACACGACAAGCAATTGTCCATTGTCGCTTTTGGCGGATTTTTTTATTTCTATTTTGTTGCGTTCCAGTCGGAGCTTCAAGTGTCGAAACGAAAATAGGTGACTTACGCGACTCAACAAAACAACCCAGTTTGAAAGTAGGTTACGTCGCTTAGGATGCCGAAAATGTATACACAACGGACGTATTTTATAACACATTATTTTCATTTCGATTTGCTGACGAATGTTAACTGTTGGGCTGTCTATTCCCAGAAAAACACGAATGGAATTGAAACACATGAAAAAGGCTTTAGTGATGTCAAGAAAAGCTTTGTACAGGACACAAGTGCGCATGTGGACGATCTTGAAAAAGGGTCCTCCTAAACATCGGAATGACATGAAATGACGCGGAATGACACCGGAATGCCATAAAAATGATGCGGAATGACATTTCTTTTACAAAATACTCGACCCCAGAATGTATTTTGTTTATTAACTAACAAAGTACCTCCCAAGCAACCTTCTTACATCTGGTCCTGTTCACACTTTCAGACCTAGGAAATTATTAGCTTAGTAGACTTTGTTGAAAGGCAACCACAGGAGGGTGATGGGGGATTGGCACGAAGAAGAGGTGAGGGGTCATGAAGGATAAGGTAGCAGTGGGGGATTTTCAGTCAATAATTACATTGTGATTTTTTAACCTGGCACAGATGCATCATAGACAACTGGACCTGGATTATTTGTACGTTAATGGAGGACCATAAATTGAAAATATGAAGGGGCAGCGGGGGTGGTACATGAATATTCTTAATTTTCCCCACTTGCCTACGAAGTCTTCCTACATGACTCTGCAGTCTCCCTATTTTTTCTGGAGGGAGACTTAAAGTCTCCCTAAAATTCCCCCCTAGGCTGGTCCCTGGGCTACAGGTCTATGTTATCAGACACTTACGCTCATCATGATAACTTGGCTATTGGATCAAATGCTTCATTGTCCAAGCTGGTTAGAAATTTCTCTATTAATGGACCTAAAACACTAAGATTAATTCCTAAGTGGAATTTGGCTTGTGTTCTGTTGAAGGTCAAAGAAGCTCCGTTTGAGCCATTGGATGTTGTAGAGTTCAAATTCTTGACCTATAAAATGGCATTTCTCTTAGCCTTTGCATCTGCCAGAAGAGTCAGTGAACTTCATACTTTTTCTGTTGATGAATCTCACTACCTTAGTGTGGGTAATACCATTACCCTCACTACGGAAGTGGGATTTCTGGCTAAAAATCAGATTCCAGAGAAGCTGCCTGAGCCTATTATCATTAAGGCTCTGCCGTACTTGGACAACATAGATCTTTGTTGTGTCCAGTCAGGGCTATGCACATATATAAACGTCTATCGGATTTTATTAGAAAAGGAAGAAAATGTTTCTTTCATTGATTCCTAACAGGAAAGATATTTCTTCTCATTCAGTTGCTAGATGGATTCAGTTGGCAATACGCATTGCCTATGAAAATCTATCTTCGAATCAACGTTCTGTTAATAAGATATCAGCGCATGAGGTTATAGCACTGTCCACTTCTTGGGCTTATTCTAACAGTATAGCCATTATTGATCTCATGAAGGCTGCATACTGGACACAGCCCTCTTCATTTACCAAGTTTTACCTGAGAAATTTAGAGTCCATCTCCAGTGACCTTAGATCTTTTGGTCCTCTTTCTGTTGCTCAGAATGTCATCCTTTAATGGTTACATCTATAGTTATTTAGGCAGCCTGTTCCAGCAGTGACACTGTTCCGCTGCCATCTTCGTTCTGAGGACATGTACCTCACAACAAGGGGAAGGGGCGGGGGGGGGGGGGGGGGGGGAACGTTTTTTCCCTTATGATCATCTGGCTTTTTTGTGAAAAGCAAGGGAAAACCTCCCCCGGTGTCAGTTGTCCTGAGTCGGTGCTGGGATGGTTTTAATGTGTAGCTCGTTGTGAAGCAATAACTATGTCTCATTTATATACTGTTTTTGAAGTTTTGCTCACTGTGAAGCATTTGTATATGTCACGTGTCAAACGGGCATTAATATACAATCCTCGGACACTTTTAAATGAGTATAAAGAGTCTCATTCTCTGGACTATCTTTATATTTTGTCTTTCCTTCACCAAATTAGCATAACGGGTTATGCTTGCATTAAATGGAGAATTATATATTATGTAATGCTCAATTACATTGTTGGTGTTAAGCTTTTCTCTTTCTTGTAAAGGAGAAAGACATATATAATTCCTATCTTCTCCTATTCTCCTTTAGGAGATGTACTTTACTGAAGTAATTGAGAGATTGGTTTTTCCTTTATGTCCTAGGCCCTCCAGCCCTTTTACTATTCAACTAGTTTGGGCCATTGGTTGTTGTATAAAATTATTATAAATTTTTAAGTAATTTGCATATTTTTTATACTTACCAATGGCCCAGACGGGGATGGCCCTCCCATGAGTGGGCACTCACACCTCCCTGCTGAGTTATAACATTTAACAGGCAATTATAGAAAGAATGATGGTTGGCACGAATTTCGGTGTCTTCCTGGATACTGCACATGCGCAGATCTGAAAAGTATGGAGGACCAGATAGGACATTATTTTTTCGATTTTGCATGCAAATTTTGGGGAGCAAAATTTGTGTTTGGCTCTGGATTATTAACTTAACTTGACATAGTCAAGATAAGCTATTGCCATCACGCGTGCGGAAGTCTGTTAGTCTGTGAGTCTGTGATGTCTGTTCACATTTTCCTTTAGCACGGGCTACACCCAGCAGTTCTTGTCTGATCGTCACAAAGTTTCATATGCAGGTTTGGGGTCATGTCTAGATGAGAACGTCCCATTTTGGTCGCGATCGGGCAACCGGTATGGCTGCCCGAGCCCAAAACCCGAAAACCATTAGCACAGTCTACAGGTTGTATTTATGAAGGGATTTCATTGTAACTTGGTAGGATGCCTCTGTATAATGCCTAGATGAGAACGTCCCCTTTTGGGCATGATCTATCAACCGTGATGGCTGCCCAAGCCCGAAACCCAAAAACTTTTAGCATAGTCTGCAGGTCATGTTTAATGTGGAGGGATTTCATTGTAACTTGGTAGGATGACTCCATATGATGTCTAGATGAGAATTTCCCCATTTGGGCATGATCTGCCAACCGTGATGACTGCCCGAGCCCAAAACCCGAAAACCTTTAGCACAGTCTACAGGTCATATTTATTGAGGAATTTCATTGTAACTTGGTGGGTTGACTTCATACAATGTCTAGATGAAAAAGTCTCATTTTGGATGTGATTGGGCAACTGTGACGGCTACAGGGGCCCAAAGCCCAAAAACCTTTAGCACAGTCTAGAGGTCATATTTATGAGGGGATTTCATTGTAACTTGGTAGGATGACTTCAAATAATGTCTAGATGAGAACGTCCCATTTTGATCGTGATCATTCAGCCTTGATGGGTACCCGAGCCCAAAAACCTTTAGCATAGGGAAAAGGTCATATTTATGGAAGGATTTCATTGTAACCTATTAGGTTGACTCCATATAATGCCTAGATGATGACATCCCCTTTTGGTTATGATTGGTCAGCTGTGATGGCTACAAATGCCCGAAGCCCGAAAACCTTGAGCACAGTCTACAGGTCATATTTATGAAGGGATTTCATTGTAACTTTGTAGGATCACTCCAGGTGATGCCCAGATGAGATTGTCCCCTTTGGTTGCGATCATTCAACCATGATAGCTCTCCGAGCCCGAAGCCCGAAAACCTTTAGCACAGTCTACAGGTCATATTTATGAAGGGATTTCATTGTAACTTGGTAGGTTGACTTCATATAATGTCTAGATGAGAACGTCCACTTTTGGACACGATTGGGCAACTGTGACAGCTTCAGGGGCCCAAAGCCCGAAAACCTTTAGCACAGTCTACAGGTCATATTTATGAAGGGATTTCATTGTAGCTTGGTAGGATGACTCCAAATAGTATCCAGATGAGAACGTCCCCTTTTGGTCATGATCATTCAGCCTTGATGGCTGCCCGAGCCCAAAAACCTTTAGCATATCTGTAGGTCGTATTTATGGAAGGATTTCATTGTAACTTGTTAGGTTGACTCCATATAACGCCAAGATGATCCACTTTTGGTTGTGGTTGGTCAACTGTGATGGCTACAGGTGCCTGAAGCCCGAAAATCTTGAGCACAGTCTACAGGTCATATTTATGAAGGGATTTCATTGTAACTTCTTAGGATCACTCCAGATGATGTCCAGATGAGAATGTCCCCTTTTGGTTGCGATTATTCAACCATGATGGCTGCTCAATCCTAAAACCCGAAAACCTTTAGCACAGTCTTCAGATCATATTTATGAAGGGATTTCATTGTAACTTGGTAAGATGACTTCATGTAATGTCTAGATGAGAACGTCCCCTTTGGACACAATTGGGAAACTGACGGCTACAGGGGCCCGAAGCCCGAAAAACCTTGAGCACAGTCTACAGGTCATATTTATGAAGGGATTTCATTGTAACTTTGTAGGATCTCTCCAGATGATGCCCAGTTGAGAATGTCCTCTTTTGGTTGTGATCATTCAACCATGATGGCTGGAGGAGCCCTCTTTTGTTCGTGATTGGTCAACTGTGACGGCTTCAGGGGCCCGAAGCCCAAAAACCTTGAGCACAGTCTACAGGTCATATTTATGAAGGGATTTCATTGTAACTTTGTAGGATCACTCCAGATGATGCCCAGATGAGAATATCACCTTTTGGTTGCGATCATTCAACCATGATGGCTGCCAGAGCCCAAAGCCCAAAAACCTTTAGCACAGTCTACAGGTCATATTTATTAAGGGATTTCATTGTAACTTGGTAGGTTGACTTCATATAATGTCTAGATGAGAACGTCCCCTTTGGGCGCAATTGGGAAACTGACGGCTACAAGGGCCCGAAGCCCGAAAACCTTTAGCACAGTCTACAGGCCATATTTATGAAGGGATTTTAATGTAACTTGATAGGATGACTCGTTTTGGAATAATTTCACTGTAACTTGGTAACTTTTGTTGATATACATTAACTGTGAGGGCCACATACATTAACTGTGAGGTCATATTAACCCACCCCTCAGCTCTTTAGTACAGTGTACACCTCATATTATTTTTATCATAAACATAGCATACAGGGAACAGAAATGAACATATTCCCAATTATTACAATTCTTGTCTTATTTCATAATCCTTTCATAAACATTGAACATTATCCTTTTCATCAAACACAACACACAAGTTAAGCTACAGTGTCATTGACACTTTCATTTTTTGAGTTAGCACCAGCTGGTCTGGGCCATTGGTAAGTATAAAAAATATACAAATTACTTAAAATTCATAATTTTTCAAACCCCCATTTTTCCAAAAATGCACAGAACAGAGAGCAGTTATTTGGTATGAAACATCCTTAGGACTAATAGAATTGAATGGGCAAAAAAATAGCAGTTGGTTGTGTTATAGGGTAAAGGGTTAAGATTGTACCACACTAGAAATTAACTTTGGGTTTTGCTTTTCTGGTTTGGGAGCGAGACGAGCTGGATCTTTTGCAAAATGCCATCTTCAAAAGAAACCTGTCCTTGATATGATTTTACTCAGTCCTCATGACATTTTTGACAAGCTAATAATACTGGTTTTTAAAAATATTTTTAGCAGGTGTTGAGCATGATATTTTTTAAAATTTATAGATTCATTTATTTCTTATAAAATTGATCAGGTTTAATGACAACTTCAACTGCCTGAATTGGAACGTGTTATGATTAGAGGAAGCTGGAGTCCCCGGAGAGAACCACTGTGGCTCTGTTGATGACATGCAGTGTCTAATATATGACTCATTATCTGTCAGACTGTAAAACTCACTATCCCTGCACCTGTCTGATTAGCTTCAGTTGACAATGTGCCATCAATATGCAGTGCACCTCTTCACAGTCTACCACTATGCTCCAATTTTGGCAACTTGGATAAAGTGTCTTGCTCAAGGACACAATGCAGATTATGCAGGTCTCCATCAAACCTATGACCTTTTTACCTGAAGTCCAATGCTCTAAATATGTCCCACTTTTTTTTATAAAAACAAAACAAAAGATAGATATTATTTACTGTTCAAGAAATCATTTTAATATATACTGTTCAAGAAATCTTTTCTGTCAGACTACCAGTTGATGTGAAGAAGTCTGCTAAATCTGATTTTCAATTAACCTGTTCTGAATGTTAACCCTTGGTATGCAGATGTCAAAATACTAAAATTTCAAACAGAAACTTTTTCCCGTCATGCAACTAAGAATTTAACCCATTCAATTTTGTTTGATGGAACTCTATTAAACAACTTTGAATTGGTCAAATTCTAAGTTGTATTTGGGAAAAAAATTGCAGGTTGAGACTTTGTTTCAATATTGGTGAGTAGAGGGTTAGTAGAAAATGTGATGAGATAAAGTTTATTGGACATTTTTGTGAATGTTTTATTTCATTTTCAGTTCTGATTTCAAATTTTAACTGATCCATTTAATAAATTTGGGGAGCGTGGTGGCTCAGTGGTAGACTGTTGGACTTCTATGCTAGAGGTCCTGAGTTCGATCCTCATCCGGGATGACCCGCGTTGTGTCCTTCGGCAAGGCACTTTATTCTGTTTGCCTACCTGGGGGCACAATGACTCTGTGTACTAAGGCATACTGCACGTCAGTGGTGCACCTGTCTTCAACCACTGTAACCCTGATTGAGCAGAGATTGAACAGAGTTATAGAATGTTGAGGAGCTGACAGTTGCTCGTCGATGCTCGGTGGTTCTCTCCGGGTACTCTAGCTTCTTCCACCCATAAAACTGTCATGATTAGCCATTGTGCATAAGTATGTAACCTTATTAACACCAATAAATAAACAAATAAATTTCAAATTTTAACTGATCCATTTAATAAATTTCAGGGATCATAAGGAAGTCACATATATTGAAGAATTTCCAGTTCGCTCACTTCATAAGTTACCTCAGTTATCAGGTCATAATGCCAGTGAAGTGATAGTGATGGTTTTGCAATATGGAGAAAATTTTTCAGGGCCAGGAAATGATGTTTTCCGATCCGACCGAGCAAATGGTGAACCATCTGAAGCACATCATTCAAATTTCTTACATCCAACGTTTTATCATTATAAAAATTTGCCAACCGGTAAGTAACATTAAGATAAAAATTTTCCATGTTTCCTGAGAATGATTTTACTTGTAAAATTTAAATTCGTCCAAAATATTACCTGTTGCAGTCTTGATTTGTAACATAACATAGATAGCACACATGTTCAACATATGCATCAAAAGAATTTCTTGGGTAACTGAAAGTATATTTTTTGCCTCAAACACTTCTAATGTTCTTCTTGGTTTGAAATCCTTTATTATGAGCTATTTTTTTAGACAAAAATTGATAAAATAATGGAATTTGAATGGCAATTTGAACAGCACTGGCCAGTTATGATTGTTAGGGTCCTGACTTCCAGAAAAGGTATTGGTTAGCGTATAGATGAGGGTTCCATCCTTAATCTGTATATCTGTACTTCCGTGCAAATGTTTTGTATTAAAACTTAAGCTGTCAATTGTCAGATTTTGGTGTCCTTTGGTATGGTGATAGACCACTATGGGGGAAAGGGTATCTAGATATTGTGAGTTTGGTCTAAACAAACATAATACCGTTATAACCCTTGTTAGTTTTTTCTTATGTCCATACGATAGTTTTGCATTAAAACAAAAAGGTGGTTTGTCAGATTTATTCAAAGCTGTTCAAAAGATGAAATCAACAACATAATCAACATTGTGTTTAACCCTGCTCATGGTGTGTGTCTAATTTCCACAGGAGTTATTTATGGCTGGGGGAAAACTATTGGCAAGAGGGATTAGGACCCTACAAAGGACCCCCTGTCCCCAAAGCTGAATCCCGGAGAATTAATTTAGTGCTCTACCAGTAAGCTGTAAGTTGTCTAATGGATGAATGCCTGAAACACCAGGCCATTTACCTTATACAAATTTGCCCTATTAAGTTAGGTTATAGAATGGAATCTTATTTGAAAAACAAATTATCTACTGGAAAAGTACAATGTATAGACATTTCCCAAATTTCCCAGGTTTACAGACCTCTTTGGCCTTGTTACATGTACTTCCAAAATCAACATTTAAAGTATTGCCTAACACAAATAGAAGCTGACACTTACAAAATATTAAATTCTTGAATAACTAGAAGTTTCCGTTTTTTTGTTGTCTCCGAAATGTAACTGGTTAACTGGAGGGGTGGGGGGGGGGGGGGGGGGGGAGGGGGAACATATTTTTTTAAATTTTTAGATTCATTTATTTCTTATAAAATTGATCAGGTTTAATAACACTTTCAACTGCCTGAATTGGAGCGTGTTATAGTTAGAGGAAGCTGGAGTACCTGGAGAGAACCACTATGGCTCTGTTGATGGCATGCAATGGCTAGTATATGACTCGTTATCTGTCAGACTGTAAAACTCACTAACCCTGCACTTGTCTGATTAGCTTCTGTTGACAATGTGCCATCAATATGCAGTGCAACTGGGATAAAGTGTCTTGCTCAAGGACACAATGCAGATTATGCATATGTTGGGGAGTTTGACAGTTGCCATTGCTCAGTGGTTCTCCAGCTTCCTCCACCTGTAAAACTGTCTAACACAAGTTGCCCCTGGCTGTTGAAAGTGTCGTTAAACCCCACTAAAATAAAATAAAAATAAAACTGGTTTACCATTACCTGCCTCATATTTACCATGCTTTCATAATAATCTGTTTTCATATCGGGACACTTCATGTTAAGCCCCCACTTAAATGCCATGTAGAGTGTCATTTGCACTTTGATTTGTGTATATTAGTCTGGTCGATCTAGGCAAAAAAGGGCACCTGCCCAGAAAAAATTGCAACAAGCTAAATTTGGTATCGTTGGATAGAGGAGAATTCGCTGAAATAAAATAAAAATAAAACTGGTTTACCATTACCTGTCTCATATTTACCATGCTTTCATAATAATCTGTTTTCATATCAGGACACTTCATATTAAGCCCCCACTTCAATGCCATGTAGAGTGTCATTTGCACTTTGATTTGTGTATATTAGTCCGGTCGATCTAGGTGAAAAAGGGCACCTACCCGGAAAAAATTACAACAAGCTAAATTTGGTATCTTTGGAAAGAGGAGAAATTGCCCAACAACATATCCAAAATCCTCTGAAATCTGCTTTGGGGAAAATTTTTTATGGAGGTTTCAAAAAGGGCTAGTACTTTATATGAATTTCTATAGGATTGGGAAATTGATACTTTGCGTCAGTTTTCTTTAGTCTTATTTTGCCAATAATATACTCATCAAATGTGGTCCGCGGCATGTCAGGGCATCCATAACATAATATTCGTGGCAACAGGACATATTAATTATGCCAAAAGCTGCCGCCTTTATCTTCAAATGATGCTGGAACTACCCGACAAGCACCCCCATTTGTACAAATGTTTCATAAATGGCCTACACGTTATTAGAAGAAGTGAGAGATTTTGGGCTGGTCTCTTCAGTGAACTTGTTATCGAACAGGTCCTCATGCGATCACTCAAAAGTCTTGGTGGAATGACCAGGGGTAGGGTTATCACGGAATCTGTTCGCATCCAGTGGGTATATAGCATGCACAAGTGTGCAGGGGTTCATGACACAATGACGTGCTTTACGGATACTCACCAAGATAGCAAATAACATGCCGAATTAAGCCGTGCAAGGTGCAACCGTGATTTTGTGGATTTAGAGAGCACTGCGAATTGGTTTAACATATATGAACCATTTGATCCAAATGGGCGGTCTTTGTGTTCCTTATCCTCAGGTTTAACAGCGGGAACGGTTGATAATATCAAGTGTAAGCAGGCAGAACTTGTTGATGCTGCTATACAGAAGAAACTTGATAATCTTTGTATCCCCAATGCATCAATCAAGAGAAGCGATCAGGTTAAAACGTTAGACGAAATTGCAACCAGGTGTCAAAATAGACAACCACAGGAATCAGATATATCCGAACCATTCTTTTCTATCGACTACTTGCCGTCGCTCAGAGGGAAGATGATATCGCAATTTTTTTCAGTTACGAGCTGACATTTATACCAACATCCTTATTCAAGGACAATGCACTCCGAAAGCCTGTAAAAGCAAATCTAGCAAACGATTTAGCAACAGGTATAAAACTGACTCAGGTTCCAAGTGATGCATTGATTGTTGTTGATGGCAGTTCCTTTCTTCATTGGTTGAAATGGCCAAAAAGTGGAACATACAAAGATTTAGGTTCCAGATATGTAGATCATGCCCAACTAAAGATCAAGAGCATAAACGTCGAACTGGGAAGACATGTTCAGATATTCACTTAAATGAGCTTTTCAAATCAGCAACAAACTTTCCTCTCAAATGAAAAGAATAAGCATCAATTTAATCAAAGCTACTCAGTCAAGCTCTCATGGCTGATGGACAGGAAGTACACAACAGTTCTGGTGATGCAGATACTTCCATTGTTTTGCGTGCTATCGAGCTTGCGTCTGTTGGGAAGGAAGTGGTAGTTTTTTGTGATGATACAGACGTGTTAGTACTTCTGATATATCATTGGAATAAAAAAATGGGGCAGCACCGGACAGTTTGCAGAAGTTTGTAAGGTGCAACTGCAAAATGACATCAAAGAGTCTGTGCAAAAACAATTTGTGCTCATGCCAAAAAAATGGTCTAAAGTGCATTATTGCTTGTGGAAATTCTCGTGGCGAGAGCTGCCAAAATGCTGAAGACAGAACACTTGATGACGAGATCGAGTGTTAAACAATTTTTTTATCTCAACTTGCATCTTTTTTGTATTGAGAATGTTATTCTCATTTTTTTTGAATTTTTGAAGAAAAAAAATTTGGGGACTTTTTGGGGGGTATTTTCGTCATAAATTAAAGACAAACATTCAACTGGACAACAAAATTATTGATGAAGTGGCCACTTTCTATGTTGGTGAGAAGAATATGGTATGTTCTCACAAAATTTCCTCGTTATAGTGGTGTCTTAGCATTTTTATTAACAAAATCGTAGATTTTGCTCCTGAAATATCATGAAAACAAAAAAGTGCCATAAAAATTTATCCCCACGAAGGATTTTGGATATGTTGTTCCTGGCAACATTCTGCGTCGAATGATACCAAATATGGCTTGTTGCAATTTTTTCCAGGTTGAACCCTAGATCAACCGAACTATATATTTTCAGCAGTAATATGTAGCCCCACTCCCTCTCACCTAAAAAATGTTTACTGGGCCACAACGTGTTGAATAAAAATGTGCATTGTGGAATTTGATTGACAGGGTGCAATTGCCACCATCTGTCAAATGGACCAATTTTCGATCTTTTGAGACTAAAATAAAAATTTTGAGCTGTGATAAGTGGCCACTTCAGTAATTTGTTGCAGTCACTGAGTCACTTTATTTATCAGGTGATGATAAGTATTGTTTTTGTGATCAACATGACAGGTATGACAAGTTATGAACATCACTTCATGCACTGTTCTAACCAGTCAAATTTCCTTCTGAAGACTTTAATCAATTACAAGATTCAGGAAAATACCCACAAAAGTTTGTTATATATATGGCCGAATAATGCAAAGAAATGGGGTATATGCATAATTCTGACCGAAAAGCGTACATGTGTTGGTTAGCCTCCACTGAGAATACGCAAGCATGTTCAGAAAATTCACAGTATTAAAAATAGATCAATGTTCAGTGAGGTCATATATTTGTTGAAAGCTGGACAAAAAATATTACATGTTGGCTGTTCTCATGCAGCCTTTAACCCTCTGCACCCTGATGCCAAAATGGCAAAGTTTTCAACAGCAGTTATTTCAACATTTTTGATATTTAACCAAATATACCTTGTTTGACAGAGCTCACTGAGCTCTGTCAAACAAGATATACTGATACTTGGCTAAATTTCATAGTTAAACAAGAGAAAAACAGATTTATCAGAAGAAATTCTGTTGCACTACCAGAGTGCTAGGGGTTAAATGTTTAATAATAATAATAAAAATCGTATTTCTATAGCACTCTATCCACACTGAAATATGGAGGCTTGAAGCACTTAACAAATTGAATTACGAGTTACCTGACTGAAAAAAAAAGACTGGAAAAGAAAGAAAGCTTGTGGGTATTTACCTTGAGGTACCGAATGAGTCTATAAATAGGGATGTTTTAAGAACTTTTTGAAACCACGAACAGTTGTGCAGCGTCAAATGTGGAACGGTAGACTGTTCCAGATTTAGGGTGCCTGAAAACAAAAGGCCCGTTGTCCCCAGCATTTTAAGTTCGTTTTGGACAGAAAAGGACTTACCAGCACTAGAGCGTAGCGAGCGTATTTGTGTGTATCCATTGAGATGTGCAGAGAGATAAGCTGGGAGAGATTCATTAAAGTATTTAAAAACTAGAAGATATTGAAAATACTATAGAGATTTTGACATCAATCCTAGCCTTAACTGGGAGCCAGGTTCTCGTCAGATCACCGAAGTTGAGCAACGTCGAGCATGGTTTGTCCTTGGATGGGTAACCATCTGAGCGATCGATTTGGACTTCCGCATTGTGTCCTTGGGCAAGGCACTTCACCCCGATTGGCCACATGGTGGCACGGTGACACTGTGTACTAAGACATACTGCACGTCGATGGTGCGCATGTCTTCAACCAATCTAACCCTGCCTGTGCTGCAGTTCAGAGTTACGAAGTTGGGGAGCTGGCAGCTGCTCGTCGTTGCTCGGTGGTTCTCTCCGGGTACTCAGGCTTCCTCCACCCGTAAAACTGTTACTGACACAATATGACCCTGGCTGTTATTGTATCATTACACCATAATAAAAAAAAAACACAAAAAACTGGGAGCCAGTGAAACTTTTTCAGCAGAGGTGTTACATACTCCTTTTTGAGCTTACGGAATATTAGCTTCGCAGCATGATTTTGAATTTTTTAAGTCTGCTGATCTGCTTCAGTATCAAGCCAGCTAACAAAGAGTTACAGTAATCAAGTTTTGATAAAACAACACAACAGATAAGTTGTGTAGTTGTCTTTTTTGTCAGAAGATGGCGAATGACACTTATTCTCCTAAGCTCTAGATAGGAAGTACGACAAATATGTCCAACTTGCGCATTCACTGTTAAGCAGAAATAAATGTGGACCCCGAGGTTCTTAACACAGTTCTTGAAAGGAATGATTGAATTACCAACCGACAAGTGATGGTTCAGGAGTGGGGGTGACTTTTGAGTGTGTGCCTACCAATGTGGCTTCTGTCTTATCGTCATTTAATTTCAATCTATTTCTAATCATCGATTGTTTAACTGATTTGGTGTGGTTTTTGACACCTTGTTGTGAATAATCAAGATTGTTGGGTATTGAAGGTTTTAGGAGTTGGATATCATCAGTGTATTTGTGATGGTCACAGCCATTTTGGCTGATTATTGGTGAGAGGGGTTGGGTGTTCCATGTAGAGAGAACAGGGCCTAGTACAGAGCCTTGTGGAACACCAAATTTGATTTTCTGAGGGGAGGTGAGCAGACCACCTGCACGGATGGTCTGATATCTGACAGATATGATGAAAACCACTTCGAGGGCTTTACCAGTGATAGCAAAAGTGGTCTAGTCTCTTAAGCAGTATCTGATGATCAGTTGTGTCAAATGCTGCTGATAGGTCAAATAGAGTCAACTCAGTTACTCTTCCCTCATCAGCATGACTAAGTAGAGAATTTATGATGTGTAAAAGAGCAGATTCAGTGCTGTGAATCTATTGGTAAGCTGACTGAAATGCATCAAAGAGAGTTTAATGTAAGATGCTCTCTTAGCTGAGACAACAGGTTTTCTCAAGAATTTTTGATAAAAATGGCAAGTAAGAAACTGGTCTGTAGTTCTTAAGAGTTTTTTTCGTCTAGAATTGATTTCTTAAGAAGAGGTGTAACAACTGCTTGTTTGAACTCTAGAGGTACTGATCCAGACAGGAGTGAAATATTTATGATTTGGGTTATAATAGGTACCAGCTCAGGCAAAGATGATTTCATTAAACTAGTGGGAACTGGATCTAGGATACAACTTTTAGATGGTGAGTTTGTTAGTAATTTACGGATGAAATCATCTATGACGGGTCTGAAAGTTGACAGTTCATGTCCATTAAAAGGGGTATGTGATGTTTCAATAGGACTCAGTTATTTCATCGTGCAGCATTTCAATTTTCTGTGTGAAAAACTGAAAAAATGTCTGGTAGTTGAGATTCAGGTACATTATTTGGCAACGTGGAATTTTTACTTTTGCCAAGTATTTTATCAGACATTGAAAAAAGCTGTTTCGATGAATTACATTCTTCCAGTTTGTCCATGAAATATTGTTTTTTGCTCTTCACATACATAATTTTAAGATGATTACATTTGTTGACATAAATTTTACGGTGAACCGTTTGGCCACTAGATCTCCAGAACCTTTCTTACTTCCTAAGGGACCATTTTTCTTGCCTCATGTGTTCGTTTATCCAGGGTGCTGGTGGTTGAGCTGTCACTGTGCGAGTTTTCAATGGTGCATGCTTATTTAGAACCGATTTTAACAATTCGCCAAAACTTGTATGCAGCTGTTTTTCTGAATGCTGCACTAGAGTTTGGGTGACTTTTTTCATGTCATCTTCCCAATGCAATGAGTTAATGCCATTTATATTCCTACTAGTTATTCTTTGTGTTGAATGTGATGGCTTCTATACAGAAACATTACAAAAAATTGCCTTATGGTCAGAAAGAGCCATGTCTACTACTGAGACATTGCTGATGAAGTCTGATTCTTCCCTGGCTAAGATCCAATCTAGAATGTGACCATGTTTATGTGTAGGATTACAAATGAGTTGTTTAGCAGTCAATGACCTTGTAATCTGGGTAAAATTGACCCAAAATTGAAAAGGAACAAATGAATCCTTCTTGTATTCAGTTCAACCATTTTGCATTTAATATGGGGTGAAAGAGAAGACTCATTTGGATGTCCAGATCATCCCCAAAAATTAATCCTGTCTGAATTGACCATGGGTTTATTTGGCCAGCCTTTCTCACAAGTAAAAACACATGCACCTGGCTTATTAGTATAAATGCATGTGATTGATTTTCAGCGAGCAAATCCTTTGAATTTCTGATGCACAGATTTGATGTGCAGCCACCAGAAACTCAAACGAACAAGGATTTGGAGTGTTACTTTCAGATGTCATTTAGTACAAATTGCATCTAAAATGTATGTAGTTTTATACATGCGTGAAATTGTTTGGAATTTCAAAAGTTTCTATAGTTTTTGCTGTCTAGTTATTAATTTTTATGACTGGTTAAAGCAGTAACTGATTCTTAAGTGGTAAACCATTTCAGCACCAATAAGTTGTTTTGAATGAAAAAAGAAATCCATATAGGTTGTTACCTGGTGCATGTTTCAGTGTATTCAATTATTGACAGGAATACTCTATTCTGGTCCTCGACAATACAGATTTTCACTATGTCTTGAATCCTATATCAAGTAGAAAAATGTTTGTAACCATCCACTAACACTAGTTGCTCCTCTCATAGTTCAGTTTAAATCATAGGCCATATTTTCTCTTCTAATAAATGTAGATGTTTTTGTTTCATCTTCAATAAAGAAAAATCATTCCTTTCTACTTTCCATTTTGATTCGAGTAACTTAACGTACATTTCCAACTTATAAATAGAAACACTCACATCTCATCAGTTACAAAATTGAAATGAAGCACCCAAGGAAGAGTGACCTAGCAAGAATAAAACTGATAAAAAAAACTGATGTCACTTTTAATGCATGAACAGGGAGCATTGTGGTTCAGTGGTTAGAACGTTGAACTTCAAACTGAAAGGTTCATGTGATCCTGCCCACTGGAAACTAAATTGTGACCTTGTGCAGAACACTTGATCCTGATTGCATATGTGGGGTCGCAGTGACACTGTACACTGAGGCATACTACACATCAATAGTGCACTTCCTTTCAGCCACTGCTAACTCTGCTTGTGGAGAGTGAGTAAGTTGGAAAGTGTGAGAGTTGCTTCATGCTGCTTTTTGTTCTCATTGAGTACTCTGGCTTCCTGAACCCTAAAACTATCTGACATGATGTGACTCTGGCTACTGAGAGTGTTATTAAACCCCAATAAGCAAGCAAACAAACAATATATATATATACTATTGAAAAAAGTAAGGGATATCCAAACTGATGTTGATATTTTTTTGAAAATTGTATTGGTTACACGTGATTGGACACATCAATATGTTACCAAGTTTAGTGTGGATCATGAATGTCACTGGTCCACAAAAACTTTGTACAAGTTTTTCGCACAAGCTCCGCATTAATGTCTGTGGGGTACATTTTGAAATTTTCACTTGTACTGAACAGGCTTTTTCGGAGGTCTCATCGTTCTTTTCTTGGTATAAACTCATTCATCAATAGTTTCAGATCGAAACGTAACTTTTGAGGTATGCAAAGACTGACATGTGATGAACGTTTGTGTCATTGGCATGTTATAAGCTGGCAACAGACAGACTGCAGTGGTTCAAATTCTCAACGTTACTCAATCTGTGATTAGCAGGTTGTGGTCATGCAATCGAAAGACAGGCAATGTTGATGACAGACATCGGTCAGATCATCTAAGGGCAACAACTGCTGACCAGGATTGTTTCATCTGAACCACGGCATTATGTAACTGTCATCAAAGTGTCTGAGAAATTGGACAGCAGCTGCCCCAAGTCACAGATGTGCGAGTCAGTGGTCATACTATCCGAAATCTACACAGCTGGAACTTGTATGCTCTACGACTTCGAATAATTCCACATTTGACTGAACTTTGCATCACAGCAAGGCATAATTGGTGTGGAGCACGACAGTGCTGGGGCACTCGTCAGTGGAGCAACGTCATGTTTTCCATTGAATCGAGGTTCACTCTCGACTTCCACGCCAAGTGAAACAGTGACGGCGGCAGAACGAACGATACCATGACCTAACCGTTAGGCAGTATGATCGTTTTGGTGGTGGATTGGTTATGGTGTGGGGAGGCATAACCATGACAAGCATAACAGCATTACATGTCATCCAAGGGCATTTTCTCAGGGCAGTACAATCGTGACAACATGTTAGCAGCTCATGTGATGCCATTTGCGCGACTCATTTTCCAAGATGCAAGAGCACACAGGGCCCGTGTCGCTACAGAGTTCCTCCAGGAGCAGAACATCACTACACCGCCTTGGCCAGCACTAAGTCCAGACCTTTCACCAATCAAGCATGTCTGGGATATGCTTGGCAGGCACCTCCGACAACGCCAACACCCCCCTACAATGTCCAGGAACTCGCCACTGCACTGAAGAAAGAATGTAATAACATCAGTCAAGCTGATATTGGACATTTGTTGATGAGAATGACATGTCGGATCCACGCTTGTCTCACGAACCGAGGAGGATTTACAAGATACTGAAGTCTTGGACTGAATGTGCTAAATTCTCTAACTGACTGTCCATGTCTTCTACAGCTCAGTGTGTGGAATGTGTGCTTGTCAGACACCCAACTATCGCTGAAATCATTGACCAGATGTCAGTGCAATGCCTCAACTGTCTTTTTGCTGAAAATATAAATATATTTCTTCATATATCTCACTTTTATCAAATATCCCCCTACTTTTTTGGAATAGTATATATACATATGAGAATGAGGTCCTTGGATCAAAAACAGAGAAGGCCATGAGCAGGTAATACTTTGCTATGAGCAGGTATTGTCCTACACTCGCATGATTTGACCACATTCCATTGATAGAATAATGGCCATCCATAGGGTATCGTTTCAATTCTAACGTGTGAAATGATCTTTTAAACAAAGTTTAAAAAATGAAAGGACAACTGATATTGGCAAAAATTGAAATCCTCAGGCCTGTGATTCTTATGAGCCTTTAATGTGAGGTATTTGGAGGTGTGTGTGTGTGTGTGTGTGTGTGTGTGTGTGTGTGTGTGTGTGTGTGTGTGTGTGTGTGTGTGTGTGTGTGTGTGTGTGTGTGTGTGTGTGTGTGTGTGTGTGTGTGTGTGTGTGTGTGTGTGTGGGTTGTGTGTGTGTGTGTGTGTGTGTGTGTGTGTGTGTGGGTTTGTCTTACCAACTTGTGTTTTGCCTTACCGAGGTACAAAAGACAAAAGAAACCCTTTACCTCGGTTGTTTTCCCAGAACTGTACCGGCAAAACGAGGTAGAAACCGTTAGTCCACACAAAGGACAAACAGTGGGGTACCTCGGTATGTAGGGTAAACAAGACTGTGTGTGTGTGTGTGTGTGCGTGTGTGCGGGTTTGTCTTACCAACTTGACAAGGTAACTAGACAAAAGAGTTTGCGTGTTTTGCCTTACCGAGGTACAAAAGACAATAGAAACCCTTTACCTCGGTTGTTTTCCCAGAACTGTACTGGCAAAACGAGGTAGAAACCGTTAGTCCACACAAAGGACAAACAATGGGGTACCTCGGTATGTAGGGTAGACAAGACTCTGTGTGCGTGCGTGCGTGCGCGTGTGTGTGTGTGTGTGTGTGCATGTGTGTGTGTGTGCATGTGTGTATGCATGTGTGCGTTGGTTTAACCAACCTATCGAGGTAAATTATTGAAGTACACAGTCAAGTACCGAGGTACTCAAAAATACCGAGGTAAATTTCCCGTTACCTTGGTAAGTCAACCTCACTAAGTTACTCCACTTTCAGAGCTGGATCCTATAAACATAATTTGAAAAGTACTTCGCTTCTTCAGTAGGGAATTTGTAAGTGTGCATCTGTGTGTGACACACTCCGTAAGCAGAAATCCGACATGACTAATGTTTGCAGCTGATGCATGCGTATGCTAGTTGAATATTAATTATCTTCATTGAATGTCTGTATGCTTCACGAAATGAATAAAAAGGGGACACTACCTGGGAAAGACATTACCAACAAAGTAGCACTACCTTGGAATGACATTACCTTATTATATACCTCGGAAAGACACTGCCATATAAGGCTGTGCCTCGGTATGTATGTGGCATGCCTAGCACTTAGCCCTTCATGCTAGATAAAAGCTTGGACGGTAGTTGGATAGTCCATTTTATGACAGGATAAAATACGAAATATCTCCTTTCTGGGAGCCTTAGAAAGTGATTACCTCGCTCAGCTGGTATGAAATAGATACCTCGCAATGTATGGATAACCAGTATGTGTGTGTGTATGAGAGAGTACTGTTCGTGTCGCTATGTTCGGAAAACTATGACTAACTATTCCTCCACAAGGACTGAAAATTTCATAGAAATTCCCCCCAAAATGGCTGAAATACAGCATTTTGATGAAAGGCGGTAATTTTGCGAATTTGGTCCTTTTCAAGCTGGTACGAAACGGCCCCAGGTGTTAATCTTAAAACCTCCGACTGTTCCCTTGCTGGGAGAATCTGTTGTTGAACATTTAATAAATCTTTAATGCAATGGAGATCGTGTAAAGTTGAACTGGCATTGCTACGTCTGCCTCGAGGGGTTGCGACACTGCCTTTGAATCTTAGATAAGCAACATAACTGAAAAAGAGACGAAACATCCGGAAGGACTCATGGCGAAAAGCCAGTGAATTGGCTTATCAGACAATTGCATAGCAGAAATATAATTGTGAGATTTTCTCTACTTCGACAAAACGCATGGGTGTAGCGTTTCCTTTTTAACTGCATTGAACTCTGTAAAATCGCGTTGGAACCAAGAAGACCCCCCACCCCAACCCACACACACACACACACACACACACACACACACACACACACACACACACACACACACACACACACACACACACACACACACATCAGTCTCAGTTCAAAGACTTTTCCACTCATTATTAACCTGTCACTGACCGGCCTAGTTTGGCATTTTTTCTGTCCATCTGTCCACTCTTTCACTCTAACCACACACCTTTATACAACACCATGAGGTTGGAATTCAACATTTTCCTTAGATCGCATTAAACTGACATTACAGAAGCAAGAGATGGCAAGGAATGGGATGGGTTGTGGGGGGGGGGGGGGATCTGGTAAGCAATCACACCTATTAAACAGTATTATAAGTGGTGTGGAATGAATGAAGATTTGAAGATAGGAGATTGAACCAATGGACGTGCTCAGTCATTATTGCTGTTGACATGCTGTGATTCCAGGCATGACTAATTCAGAGTCTGATGCAAGGTAATGAGGTCTAAACAACGGGTCGTAAAGGCCAGAATTTATTTATTTATTTAATCGTTGATTCATTTATTTATTGGGATTTAATGACACTTTTCGACAGCCAAGTTCACCTCGTGTAGCACAGTTTTACTGGTGGAAGAAGCCGAAGTACCAAGAGAGATCCACCAAAAGCAACCAACTGACAGACTCCCCAAAGCACTAACTCCACTCAAGCAGGGTAAACATTGGTTGAAGACAAGGGCACCATCGTCATGCAGTATGCCTTAGTACACAACTTCACCGCCCCCCCCCACATAGGCAATAGGAGTTTAGTGTCTTGACCCAAGAAACAATGCTGTTAGGTGATAGCAGTTGAGATGTGAACTGAGGACATCTCGGCTTGCAGCCTGTACCTCTACCTACTGAGCCACCGCATTCCCAGGGAAAGTCTAAATAAAATGACATCAGTCACATGTATTTATCAAGCCAGAGCAAGGTATGCTTTTGGAATGCCTCCGGAGAAGGCATGCCTTTAAAATATAGATGGAATAAATAAATAACATTAGTCCCGCTCAAACTGACAACTCAGTCAATATCGATAAAATGATACCCTGTCGGGCTCTGATTAATGCAGATTTTTGCATCAAATGCCGATCCCTTTACAGACATATTACTTATCACACTCTTCAATTGACTCTTGTTCAAAAGTTTGTGGTTGTGGCTAACCCCTACCAAACAGTGACAACTGCATGTCCTCTGAAAATGCATTGGGTGTGGGGGAGGGGGTGATGCCAGGAGGGTCATCCAAGTTGAGGTCCATTTCGTTCCCATCATGATCAATTTTGAGCGCGGTCCATGCATAATTCGGTCTAAATAGGGAGTGTAGAATCAATGCGCGATGACTAGTACTCGCCCAATTGACGTGCATTCAGGATGCCATCGATGAAGGCATGCATTCGGAGATGTGATGTGTTTGTACATGTCTTTACCATGCCGTGCCTTGGGAATGCCTCCTGAGAAAGCAGTCCTTGATGATGTAGGCAGAATCATACTTCATTGAAATGCCCTGCAATGCAACAAGTACATCCATTTATTACAGAATTCATTGTAGGGGAATGCGGCGGGGGGAGGGGGGGGGAGAGATCTGTACTTGTGGAATTGGATGAAGGTCAGTGCCGATTTGTTCCCAGCAATTGATCAATTTTGAGTCGGGTACATGCTAATTTTGTCTAAGCAGGAAGAGTGGAAGTCCTGGGTGACGATTGTTAAGGGCATGCCTTTGGCCTGATTTCAGAATGCCTTCGGTGAAGGCATGGATGCATGCACTTTGAAGTCATTTGTTTTTGTTTGTGTGTGTGTGTTTGAGGGTTTATGTTGGTATGTGTGTGTTGGTTTAACCTACCTATCGTGGTAAGTTATAGAAGTACACAGTCATGTACCGAGGTACTAAACAATACCAAGGTAAATTTCCTGTTACCTCGGTAAGTCAACCTCACTAAGTTACTCCACTTTCAGTGCTGGATCGTATAAACATAGTTTGAAAAGTACTTCGCGTCTTCAGTATGGAATTTGTGAGTGTGCTTCTGTGTGTAACACACTCCGTAAGCATAAATCCGACATGACTAATTTTCTTTGCAGCCGATGCATGCGTATGCTAGTTGTCCCCTGAAAATTTTTTCGGGGGACTATAGAAATCAGCGGTGTCTGTCCGAGCGGCCTTTTATTGAATATTAATTATCTTCAACGAATGTCCGTACGCTTCACGAAATGAATAAAAAGGGGACACTACCTGGGAAAGACATTACTATCAAAGGAACACTACCTTGGAATGACATTACCTTATTATATACCTTGGAAAGACACTGCCATATAAGGCTGTGCCTCGGAATGTATGTGGCATACCTAACACTTAGCCCGTCATTTTAGACAAAAGCATGGACTGTCCTTGGATAGTCCATGTTATGACAGGATAAAATACGAAATATCTCCTTTCTGGGAGCCTTAGAAAGCGATTACCTCGCTCAGCTGGTATGAAATAGATACCTCACAATGTATGGAAAACCAGTGTGTGTGTGTGTGGGGTGTGTGTGTGTATTTGCATGCATGCATGCATGCATGCAATGCATGCATGCATGCATGCATGCATGCATGTATACATGCATGCATGTGTGTGTCCACATGTGTGAGAGAGAGGGAGAGGAAGAGCACAGTGAGGATTTTGGGTGGTCAGGAGTTTAGGTTAGGTATATAGTGCATAATAAGTTTCACATTATTAGTAGTCCAAAAATACAGAACATAAGCAAAGAAGAAAAATTTTTTCTAAACCGTCATAATTTTGATGTAACACCTTAACCTATTTCTTTTGCTTTCAGAAACTGATATGAAGATGAAAGGCAAGAAGGATGTGCTACCTAGACCAGATAGATTACATTTTGTTGTTGAAGATTTTCTCACTGTATGGGATGCACAGCTGAGTCATCTTCTGCCCTTCAGGCGATTCATTGAAACTTGTTTCGACCAAGACTTACGCCAGTTCTTTGCCGACTCATGTTTTCACTTTGCAATGACACACATGACAGTTCCACCACAGTGTGAGGAATATTACATGAAAGGCCTAGGGTTAACTGGTACAAACAAGCTTTTAACAGAAGCTTGGAAATCGGGATTAATGGAATTCAAATCTCAGTATTAAACATCGCCTTTTCAATCTTGATCAATCATTTACAATGTTTCAAATGGTTTTAACTCAAAGTAGTGGTGAAAATAAAAATAATTTGTGCTGTAATTCCACTACTTACACAGCAACACACTTGAGATCCAGGTGCTTTCAGGCCTGTCATTTTGAGTCTTGTTTAACCATTAAATGGTCTGAGCAGACATGTTAATTCTCATTATTTTAGAGGGAGACAGACTCATTATTTTCTAGATTAAATTTTTGTTAAATGATCCTGAAAATTGGGCATTTTAACAGAATCTCGCTACTAAACACAATAAACTTTCCTCTTTGAGCCATATAAAAATCAAAATCTCACTTCATTGGCTCAGAAATCTCACTTTTTACAATTCATCAGCTTAACATGTCTGCGTCTGAGTAATTTTCCACACCTTTTACTGCACCATGCCGTGTGAATTTCGTGACTTAGCAGTGATTTCTAGCCAAGACTTGGCTGCCTATAAAGGCAGCCAAGACTTGACTTAAGACCCTTACCAAGGAACGTAATTTGACTATTGTCCAAAAGACCTCTTCTTGGTTGTATATTAAAACACCTGTTCTTAAACTGAAAGACAAAGAAAACTCCACTGGCTGGTACATGTATTAAAAAAAAGCCTCAGGTACAGGGTTTACAATAATTGTGAAATGAGGGTTCTACTATGGGGCCATCATCCTCTTGAACCATTTCTCAAGAGGGCATTAATTACTCTCCTTCGATTTTCAAAATGGCAAGCCAGACATTTTAGTCAACTATCAGGCTTGTCATTTTGAGACGGGAGATCGCCCTGGGCCGCAGTCACCCATCTGAGTTCAAAATTCTGCAGACGGTACACGTCTGCCTAACCCCAATTTCTGTGGCCCATTAAATAGTCGAAGGCATCTCAAAATCGGCCGTCTCATATGTCAATTTTGGTAAATTGAAGGAGGTAACAAAGCACAATTTGTGAAGTTTGTAGTGTGTCGTCAATGCAGTCACCCAGAGACAGTAAGTAACTTTCCAAATATGAGCGAGAGGTCTGCCAATTCCAAAGTTGTAATTAGTTATTTCATTGTATATCAGACTGTGACATTTCAATTCTCGTGTCATGTGCAATTATGGGACGTATCATCTCTAAGCCAGTTTAACCCCTGAGGATTCGGCTGGGACATTTCAACCCAAAATCAAAACTGGGATGATTCTTCCCCAAAATCTGATTGATTTGCCCGAAGTTATCTGGTGGTGAGTACAGTGCACTGGCTTGTACAATCATTATGTAATGTATAGATACGGGCTTGGTTATTTGGATGCAAGATAACTAAACACTCACTGTTGGTGTCATTGGTAACCTGGCATCTTGCATTTAAATATTCAAGCCTGCATTTATATATTTCGTGATGATGTACATCATAATTACACAAAACATGTACCTTAAAATGATTTTAGTTGTCTACCCAGCGGGCTAAAACAAAAAGGTCCCACAAACCATAAATGGCCCTCCTAGGGTCATTTTAGGCAAACCCAAAATGGCCCTCCTTGGTTGATTTGAGGCGAACCATAATGGCCCTCCTGTAATTTTCAAAATGACAAGCCTGAACTATCCACAAATGTCATTTCGTTAGAAAGTTTAAGTACATGATTAAAATTTCCAAGTGATCAGAAGTTCTTTGCTGAGAGTTAATCACCATAGCTGTACTTGATTTTTGTTTTTTTTGGTGAAAGGACAAATGATTTTTGCCTACTTCTATCATTCCATATTTATGTTGAGCAATATTTTCATGAAATGTTTTTGTGCTTAAGTTGATGTAAGTTTTATTTTTGAAGTTTCATACAAAATTTCTTGAATAACTGAAAATTTTCTTTTTTGCCTCTCCACATAGCGTATGATCCCTCGTTGAAACCACTCCAGTGAGGAGTCATAAGCAGTGTTTTGTAGACAAAAATTAAAAAATTGTATGAGTAATGCTCTCCAGATATTGCAATTATGTTAAATGAAGGGTTAAGGTGATACTGTTGTAGGTCTTCAAACAATCCTATAAGTTCTGTTTCTCAAATCTCTATATTTTGTCTGAAAAGAACATTTCTTGTACTTTCTTTGAAAAAACAGTTTCATTCTGTTGTGGTTGGTAATCATACATTTGGTGGTAGCAATTCAAGACCTTTGTTCCCACACAGTCTGCTCTGTTCACTTCAGTAGTTAACAAGATCAAAGTGAATATAAAAATACATTGGATTCTCCCAAATTACTTGAATATTTTTTCCTCCCAAGAAATGGCTTATGACTTCTCGCTGGAATTAGCTTGATAACCTAAGTCCAGTGAGAAAATCCAAGGCTATGGTTTGAGTAATCTAAATGAAAAAAATGACAATTTGTTTCGCAGTTTGTGCATAGCTCTTTGCAGATTTGATCAATATGTTTGGTGAGGGTTGAAATACAGTGGAACCCTGTTAATTGAATAGCCACTTTGCCAATGAAAATTATTCAATTAACAGGAGTATTGAATTAACAGGGATTGTGTCACTTTCCTGTATTCTTGAGATAAACTTACCATTTATTCTATTATATCTTGTTTGACAGAGCTCCATGAGCTCTGTCAAACAAGATATAATAGATTAAATGCCTATATTGGATGTACGGAAGCCAAATAGGTCTATAACTAAAGGAAAACTTGGGAGAGTCGTGGTAATTTCTCGACATGTTACAAGATTTTTTTTTCAATTAACAGGAGTTTACTCTATAACCTATATACAATTAACAGGTCAAATTTGTACTGGATGTATGGTAAATGGTTTTGTGTTGGGAAATTATATTCAATTAATCAGGATAAACAATTAAGAGATATCCAATTAAGTGGGCTCCACTGTATAAGGATAAACAATAAAATCTGTTTTTCAGGTGTCTCCTATAGGTCATTTTGACTGCCACATTCTCTTTCTTATTACCTCTGCAAACCTAAAAAAAATTTGTTCATGTCAGATAAATTCCTTAAGCAGATAACATGGACATAATTCACCACTGCCCATGTTATTCTGTAGATTATGAGGTCTTAGACATAAAACAAGCCGAATGTTTGAACTTCTAAGTGAAAAGAAACAATGATTTTACAAAAAACAATGCTTTTCCCCACATGCAATTGAAAAATAATGGCCCGAGAAACATAAGCTCTACTTTGTGTAGGCTAACAGCTTTAAAATTACTAATAATTACCCTATTTATACCCCCCACAAACAAAGTTTGGGGGGGGGGGGGGGTATATAGGAATCACCCTGTCCGTCCATCTGTCCATCCTTGTAAGTGCAACTCTTCCTAAACCCTTTGAAGAATTTTCATGAAACTTTACACAATGGAAGAACTCCATATGAAGATGTGCATGAAGCAATATAATTCCGTTCGGACATTTCCAAGGGGAGATAATCTAACTTATACCATCTGTCCATCCTTGTAAGCGCAACTCCTCCTAAACCATTTGAAGAATTTTCATGAAACTTTACACAATGGAAGAACTCCATATGAAGATGTGCATGAAGCAATATAATTCCGTTCTGACTTTTCCAAGGGGAGATAACCTAACTTGTACTGTCTGTCCATCCTTGTAAGCGCAACTCCTCCTAAACCGTTTGAAGAATTTTCATGAAACTTTACACAATGGAAGAACTCCATATGAAGATGTGCATGAAGCAACACAATTCTGTTCTGACATTTCCAAGGGGAGATAATCTAACTTATACATTTCAGGCGTGGGGGGGGGGGGGGGTGGGGGTCACTTTGTGAGTTTGCTCACAGTACCTCTAGTTTTTTTCTTTTTCTCTCCAAGTTTGCTCGGTTTTCAACCCTCTACACACTGATGTCAAAATACTGAAATTTCAAACATCAAATATTTCCCATAAAGCAACTATGAATTTAAAAAATACAATTTTGTTTCACAAAGCTCAATGAGCTCTGTCAAACAAGATTGAATTTTTTAAATTGCAAGTTGCTTTGTGGGAACTATTTGCCACTTGACATGTATATATTTCTGCATAAGTGTGCAGTGAGTTTAGATACCATTGTCCAACAACCAAGAACAAAATATGGAATATTCCTTGTGAAGGCCTGACTGTTGTGAATGGTTCTCAGAGCCATTTCCAATAGTGTGTCCCATAACCACTGTTGATCAAGAAGGTAGAATCATGGAGATTATGATTGTAAAACTAAGGAAAGGCAGTGAATAGATTTTGTTTTTTTTCTCATGTATGACATTCTGTTAACCCTCTGCACACTGATGTCAAAATGGCAAAGATTTCAACAGCAAATATTTTCCATAATGCTGTTTGATATTTAAACAAATATATCTTGTTTGACAAAGCTCAGTGAGCTCTGTCAAACAAGATATAATTGGTTAAATTGATAGTTAAACCAGAGAAAATCAGAGTGATTGAAGAAAATTCTGTTGCAGCACCAGAGTGCTAGGGGTTAATGTCCATCAGATGGAATACAATATATTTATGCTTTCAGTGTCATACAATGCCAATAGAAAGAGTTGTGGGATAACATCTTGTTAATTTACTTTTTGTTTACTTCACTTATCATTCCAGTCACTGGCACTTACTTCCCACACAGTCTGACCCTGGCTGCTGAAAGTGTTATTAAACCCAAATAAACAAACAGACACTTATTCTTGGAATGCTCTGAGAACTTGAGAGCCTTCATAGAATTGGTGTCGGAGATTGGTAATATCAGTAAAGGCCAAATTATGCCAATTTTTTGGTGTTTTCCTTCCATTCATTTACACTTGTAAACTAGTAACTTATAGCAGATTCTATATCTTTCCATATAAAATTCAAATATTTTAGTGTAATCTGGCACAGTTGTTAGTCTTTCAGTCACTATGTAAATGCACATGTTAACTTATTTTATTCTGGAGAAAGTTTTCTTGACTTTTTGTCAAACTGCAGTGTTTTTTAGGCTTTTCAGCAATCACAATAGGTATTTAAAAATAGTTAAAGGAGGTTATTATGCATTTGTGAAATCCTAACCAATGAGCATTTGGTTTTATTAAGTGTGTATCTCTGTATTGTGTTCTAAATGTCATACTGACCCAGCCTTGACTTGATATTGTGTCCGCTCTACCATTTTGTTCCTGTTGTGAAAAATTGAACCTCATTTTGTTAGCTGTTAAAATGTTTGATGCCAAGTAGTTTCAGGTTTGGCAGTATATCGCCTCATGTTGTTTTTCTTTGTCCGCTATCTGTCATCAGACTGAGTACTGTGTAAAGAAAAATATAAGTCATATGCCGAAGTTGGATAACTTTTTCGGTTAGCCATTACCCAAACCAATCATCTATGTCAGAGAATCTTCATTACAACATCAAAAATGAATGAACACAACTTATGGCTCCTAGGAGCTTGATAGTTTTCCTGTTTATCCCAGTATGTCATACAAATATACAGAAGTGTCATGAAGATGGTTATTAACCCTTTATCCAACAAATCGGCCACAAATATTTTGATTTCAATTATTTTTTCTATATTAATGGATCATATTATTATTATGTATTTGATTGCCAGGGGTTAGTGCGAGTACCAGGACTTGTTTTCTTTTCTCATTGAAAGGATATTGATCAATTGTTTTAGGAGGAAGTCTTCCTCTGACCTTATTATCATTCTATATGTGGTCAGTGTACTCGCATTAACTCCTGTTCTGTATCGTATGATTTCGATGACAATATGGGAAGCGTATGTCACGGTATGTTGTTGGGGATTTGGACACTCCGGTCCTTTCCCCGCAGGGTCACTCTACTTTATCAATTTCTATTTCAGACGATCAAGATTAGGGTGATGTATCTGTGATGTCTTCCAACAGTGTGCCTCCGTCGTCACAATTAATGAAGGGCTAGCGGAAAAGTGCTCATGTAATACGCCAATTGCCTAAGAGGACCCTAGTAGGTTCGACGGCCTTTGACGTCCGCTAGCTCGCCCGGTGTAGCGTCCATTCACCGAATGGTTCGGCAGCCGGGTTCGTCCGTTGCGGTCTAGAAGGAATTTTGGGGTGATGCGAGCACTATAAAATTAACTTAATGCACACCCAGTGACGGCGGATCGGAGGGAGAACGGAGGAAGCCTTTTAGTCCGGTTCATAGCTCGTTCCGGTCCATCCGGACGGCAAGCGAGAGAGGCCCCTCTCTCGTTCAACAACATCTGGCCCCAGATGTTGTGGTACAAATGTGTTGTTAGCGGAGCATACGTCCGTCGCTCGGGACGCTCCGTTGTATAGGCAGTCCGCTGAGACTGCTAAGGCTTCCTCTTCTCATCAGCGCACTCGACCGCACCTTGGCTGCGTGACCGCCGATATATTACCAGCTTCGCCGATCAAGGATTCTTCGGCGACCAGGTCACACCATCCGGCAGCCAGGGATTCGAGACCGATGGACTCCGGACGTTCGCATAGGAAGTATGCGGGAGCCATCTGATGCGGAGCTGCCCTCGGCGAAGCACCGATAGACTGCGCCTCCGCAGGTCTCGATGCCGGACATTCTTGTGCACATAGCACAGCTTATCGCAGCATCCCAGCAGCCGACAGAAACGATGTCGGATCGAGAATTATCCGACAGCGCTGGGTCGGTAGCCGGGGACTCGAGGCCTGCAGACTCCGGACGTTCGCATAGGAAGTGTGCGGGAGTCAACGTACACGGAGCTTCCAGCGGCAATGCATCGTAAGTCCGCTACGGCACAGGCCTCGGGAACGGACGTGCTTTCCTTAATAGCACAGTTTATCGCAGCATCCCAGCATCAACTGAATCTGTCGCATATATTTTATCCGACGATGCTGGGTCGGGACGCTCCGCGGAAGCGGGTACGGACGTCCGAAAGTTTCATCCGGTCCGACGGGATACCGAAAGGGATTCGGTGGATTTCAAGCTTTCCCTTTCGGAACAACATATGCTGCGATGCCGGATAAGAAACTGATAGCGTCGGTGGACTTAGAAATTTTTGGTTCGGTTCAGGGACATCGTCCCTCAGTTCCGACATAATCCAATAATGTCACACAAACTTTCGAATTATTGATCGACGCTATATATATTATTATTTTATGCTTGCTATCCAAGCATTTCTGGTTTCTTGTTCGAAGAGTTATGGAGATGTCTTTCAAAAGTGTGCCTCTGTCGTCATAGTTAATGAAGAGTTAGCGGCAATAAGTGCTCATGGAATATGTCTATCGCTTACGGAATGACATTCGCTAGCTCACCCGGTGTAGCATACATTCATCGAATGGTTCGGCTGCCGGGTTCGTCCGTTGCGGTCTAGGAAGGAGATTTGGGTGATGCGAGCACTTTAATTACTTTAGTACTCACCCAGTGACGGCAGATTGAGGACAGATCGGAGGAAGCCAACAACATAGGGGACCGCATGTTGTGGTTCAGATATTTTACATTCGGAGCATATGTCCGTTGCTCGGGACGCTCCGTTATATTGACAGTCCGAGAGACTGTCTTTAATGCTTCCTCATCCTCACAGCAGGGCACACGACCGCACATTGGCTACGTGACCTCGAGTATCCGATCAGTTTCGGCATTCAGTGATTCCACAGCGAATAGGTCGCGCCATCCGGTAGCCAAGGGACACGAGGCCTATACACTCCGTTCGCTCGCATATTGGAAGTATGCACGGGGTAACGATCTCGGAGCTTCCTGCGGCAATGCATCGTAAGACCGCTGCTCCTCAGGCCTCGGTGACGGACGTGCTATCCGAGTTAGCACAGTTGTTTCGCAGCATCCCAGCAATTGACGGTTTCTCGGTCGAATCAGGAATTATCCGACGGCGCTGGGTCGGTGCGGTCCGCGGTTGCATCAAGCTACGGACGACCGAACGCTTTATAGGGTCCGACAGGATGGCGAAAGGGATTCGAAAGATTTCGAGTTTTCCCTTTAGTAGTATCGGAAGATGCCTTTCATATCTTCTGGCATTTCTTCCAGTGATTATTTTTCGGACTTCATTGCTGCGATCTTGGATAAGAGACTTATAGCGTCATTGGACTCGGATTTTTCGATCGGTACAGGGACTTTGTCCCTGACTTACCGACGCAGTCCAATATTGTCATTACAACATGTGTTTTATTTTTCGACGCTATATATTATATATATATATACAAGCCTGCTACTAAGCATGATAGTTTAGTTTCTTGTCCGCGTGGCTCATTTCTGCCATTTTATCTTTTTTACATATAGTTTGTTTTGGCAGAGCAGGGCAAACCGAGAGTTCATATGCGTCTAGACGGTGTGATTAAAGACTGCATATATTCTTTTTCGCCGTTTATGTCTTTTCCAATTTCAATATTGGGAACGACATTATGTATAGTAGACTTAACTTAGACGCTTTATTATACGTAATCCGCCTTACTGAGGCGTTATCATTACGTCTTCAAGAAAAGATTTACGGGATATTATTCTCAATGTAATTTCTTTTGAGGGCAGTATTTTGTTCACGTATAACTCCGCCCTTCAGTGGCTGATTGGAGTGTTTAGACGTGATGCAGCCCTAGCTACATCCACGCGTGGATAGTAGGTTAAGAACTCTCTCAGAGTCGCTTCGTTCTCGGAGGAGCTTCTCTTCGACGGCAACTTTCCGGCAATCCATGAATTGCTTGGTTTATACATTCTCTTGTCTATCTACTGTTACAAGAGATTCAGACTGGGGCAAACATTCGGTGGTTGACTCAGAGAGTGCCGCCGCAGTTGCCGGACCCTAGTGTGGCTGTTATGACGGTTGCCAGTCAAACAGATTGGGATATATACTGATCCCTACGGATTCGAAGTGCCAGGGTCTTTGGGTTCCGCAGTCTTTTAGCTATCAGTTTAACTTCCGCGGAATAATGTTTTTTAGGCTTGCTTTATGTCATTGCATGAACATTATTCAGAAATGCATGCCCAAATTCCTGTCCTTTAATTCGACAGTAGTGGCGTATCTCCGGAACCAGGGAGGCACTCTTTCGTTTCCGTTATTCAATTTAATGGAAAGAATCCGTCTGTTGGTTATAGTACACCAAGTTCAGTTTTGGTCCGTCATATTCGGGGTCGTCTGATTGTTTTATCGCACTCCCGTTCTCTTACGGGTCGCTTGTTGCTGTCAGAATGGACTCTCAACAAACAAGTATTTAATCAGATTTGCTATCTATGGGAGCGCCCAATGATGTTTTATTATGACACAGCTTGCTAATCAATTGCAGACGTATGTGTTGGTTTGTCCAGATCTCTGAGCTAATACTGTTAACGCTCTATTGATCTATAGGACGCAATGATAGGATACGCGTATCCTCCGGCGCTGTTGTTTTAGCAGGTATTGCTAAGATAAACAACCACAATACATTTCTGTTGATAGCATCTCTATCTTCACAGAGATCATGAGTAATTTACTCTCTTGTCTACTGTGGATCTTAACGTGAAATCTTCCTCTATGTGAGGATCTTTTTTCACTGGGTAAATCGTGTCATCTTTATCACAACCAGCAAGGTCGCAACCTTCATGTATTCCGTTGTGTGGTCCGTATTGCATTGTAAGCACTGTACTGGACGAGCTTTGGACGCGATTTCTTACTATAGGAGATCCTCTTCTTCGCTATTCTATGCGACTAAAGTGGAGGCTCTTCCGTCGTGGTGTAGGGATCATTATGTTCATATGGTTGATCCCTCCATACTACGCATTGCTAGTTTTTAGTATACTTGTTTCACAAGATCTACTGCAGCCTGTTGTTATTTAGGTTATAGGTTTATGTTACCTCATACCTATGCACTCTACGATAGTTTACAATTGAGTCTTTTGTCTCTTTATCTAAGTCAGTTAGTAACTTTTTGATAAATAGACTTAGAATCTTTAGATTAAATTCCTATACGGATTTTAACTTCGGTTCTTATTTAGCTAAGTAATCATTTGAGCCTCTGGAAACAGTAGTTTTCAAATTCTGACCTTTTAGACAGTAATTCTGTTGGTTTCTCTTTTACTGTAGAGTCAGTGAGTTTCATGCACTATCGATGGATGATTTTCACTTTCATAGTTTCGGAATCAATACTTCCGTTACTATTTAGGTTGGATTGTTGCATAAGAGTTAGGCTCCTATTATCCGGAACCTATTATTTTAAGGTCCTTCCTTCTTCGTATGGGCATAGGCCTTTACTCTTTCCGGGTACAGTTTATGTATTTATAAACAGATATCTGTTTATTACAAGGGCGTAAGCTTCTTCTGTCTTTGATGTCTAGTAGAAGGACGTTACGCTCCATTTTATTGTTAATCGATTCTATTAACTAGCGTACTGCTTATGGTATATCATTGGCTTAGCAGTTGCGCTTAAGATTTCGGCTCTTGAAGTAAGAGTTCTTCTACTTCTTGGGCTTACATTAATAGTGTTGCTATTATAGATTTTTGAAGGCTGCTCATTGCGCTCAGCCATCCATTCATGAATTTTATCTCAGAAATATCGAGTCCATTTCTGGAGGCCTCTATTGTTAGGTCTATTATCTACTGCTCAGAATGTCATTCACTTAACAGTTGCTACTATAGCTAGGTAGGCTGTCTGTTTCGGCAGTGTCTCCGTTCGGCTGCCCTCTTCGCTCTGGGCTATTTGACCCAGGGCAAGAAAAAGGGGGGGGGGGGGAGGGTGTTCCCTTGGGTCACCTGTTTTTACTATGAAAACAAGGGGATACCTCCTCCGGAGTTAGTAATTCTGAGCTGTTATTGGGATGGTTGTTTAGTGAGAAGTTTAAGTTTATAAAATTCATTCAAGTCTTAGTTTTTAAAGTATAGCTTTTGAATATTGCATATGTCAACGGACATGATTATGCAATTCTCACACACTTTTAGGAGTATAAGAGTCTCTATTCTCTAGACTTACTTTATTATTGGCTTACTTTAAAAATTATTAGTATAAGGATTATTGGATATTAATAGAGTACATGGATGTATGAAGCTCAATTTTTGGAAGGTGTTGTATCTTTCTAATTTATCATAAATAAGAAAGATACATGTAAGGCCTATTACTTCTTTTCCCTACAGGGGATGACTCTATTTTATTTATTGAGCGTATTCCATTTTGCTCTATGTCCTTGGCCCTCCAGCCTTTTTACTATTCAGCTATGTCTGGGTCATTGGTACAGTATAAAAATGTTAAAAAATTTATAGTAATTTATATATTTTTTATACTTACCAATGACCCAGACGGGGATGGCCCTCCCAGGAGTTGGGAACTCTTGCCTCCCCGCTGAGTACATAGCGCTTACCAGGCACTGGTTATTAGAATGATAAATGGCGCCAATTTCGGAACGTCCTGGACACTGCGCATGCGCAGTGGGGGCGAGGTGTGGAGGGCCTTTCAGGACATGTTTTCTTTAGTTTTAGATGCAAATTTTGGGGATTGGGGGGCAAAATTTGTGTTTGGCCCTATATTTTAAGAGTTAGCACCAGCTATGTCTGGGTCATTGGTAAGTATAAAAAATATATAAATTACTATAAATTTTTTAACTTTCTTGATGAGATTGAGGTTGCTTTGCGATACACTTATCCACAAGTGGGTTAAATTATTCCAAAATCAAAACCGATTTACAAAAAAACCAAATGAAAATGGCCTCTTGTATTCAATGTTCTCGTATTTTTCGTGGCAGGAGGTTTATTCAGTACTGTGAAGAGAAAAGCAGAAAGATAATTTTTATCAGATCACAACCCAGTTGTGATCCAATCAAAATTCAGTGGCGTAGATAAAGGGTGGGGGGGGGGGGAGGGAGAGACCCCCCACCAGAAGTTTTGTCGGAATTTTTTTGGGACCATTTTTAGGCGAATTTATGCCTAATAACATTAAAATGCTGGCTTTGGGGGTAAAAACATGCCATTTTGAGTAAAAAAGACCAATTTTCAGTACATTTGCAGTAAACAACAGATTCTTTCTGTTTGTTTGGGTTTTTGTTGTTGTTACACTGTCGTAAAATTTTCGGTCTGTCGGAAAATTTTGGGCTTGCCCCTCCACCAGCGAAAAGCTATCTACGCCACTGTCAAAATTCTTTGGTTTTGTGATAATAGTACTGTAAGAGTTACTTCCACATGTTGAGAAAAAATATGCTGATATTTTTGCGTGTATTACCCATTTAGGTCTGTATCATATTGATGATTCTGAAGTCATTTCTTGCAAATTTTGTAAGTTAACCTGTCATTAATTAAAAGGTTCATATATAGCAGTTTTCAACATTTGGGTGCTAATGTTATTGCTTCTAAATTATGACTTCAAAAACAGCCTATTTTGATATTTTTAACCCCTAAGGTCCTGGAGATTTTAAAACATTTTTAGTATACTTTGAAAGTCTACCTCCAGTGGATTTGCAGTTGTTTCTAGGCAAGTCTTGGCTGCCTCTGTAGGCAGCCAAGACTTGCCTAGAAACAACTGACAAGGTACTTAGAAAACAAGTTTTGAGTTTACCCAAACAGTACATGTTGGGACAACTGTTCCTTTGCATTAAAAAGTTATCAAAGTCAGAATTAGCCCCTTAAGGGTTAAAACACATCTGTGTAATCAGAAAACATGATGTATAGTCATTTTTTTCTGTTGGAAGAGTGAATTTATGCATCCTATAAATGATCTCAGAAATGACTTTAATCCTTTATTTATCCTTGACATAAACTGTTTGAATCCTGCCAGAATCTGTGCACAAATCGCAAGATTTGTTTAATTGGCCAACAAAATATAACTTATGACCCTTTATTGGAAGAAAAAATTGAGTTGGTTCTGGTGAAGGGCTCATAAGCTATGATTTGGAAGTTTGGAATTAGAAACTTTCATTTTGTTGAAATAAGTAATGCTTGTCATGTGCAGTCATTTTGAGGTAATCACAGTAAAGGGTTTTAAGCAAAATGAGTTTAGTTTAATTGGCTTTTAAATTAAAAAATAAATAATTTGACAGGCACAGTTATGTTATAAATATTGTTTTGAAGAAAGTTTATGCATAATTTATTTGATACTTATGTTTACAATTAAATTTTGGTGTAAGGGAAAGTTGAATCATTCTCCTGTTGATATTCAGATTATTATGTTTATAGATTTTGAAATTTAAATATTTTACTTCCATATATATGATCTGAGATTTACTGTACATAAAATATTATTGAAGTTTGGAAGTGTTTGATAGATGTTTATGTGCCCAACACTAGCTCAGCTCAGATATAACCCTATAGGAATAGCAAAATATTTGCTTGTACATATCTTCATTGCTTTGTTGCCAATTGTGATTCTCAATAAAGCTCCAAATTTTATAGCCCATTTCTTGAGTTTCTTCAAGTTAGTTTATCACATGCCATTATACGATACAATGATGGAAAGTTCTTGGAGAGCCCTATTCTGCAATGTGCTGAAAAAGCCCTGTACAAGGTGGGTGAAACATTGTTTTGTTGACAACCATTTTTCTTGCTAATCGTAGAAGTGTATTGACAATTTATGAATGCATGCATGGTTTACTCCCAATGTCAGACGTTTCAGTCACATGGCCTTCTTCAGTGACAATAATGAAAGAATAAAGTTTTGTTCTCTTTTCATCTTTTACTCCTTTCCCTTATGAATCGTCCGTATCCGCCCTCTAATTTTCAAATTGAGCAGTTGAAAAAAAAATTATTTTCAAAAATATTTCAACAAAACCATATTATGTGACCCCTCATTGGAATGAGCTTATCAAGCTTATCAAGCTCGTTCCATTGAGGGTGTCGCATAATATGGTTTTGTTGACTTGTTTTGATTCCAGAACCATAACCCACTTGATACTTAGGATTAAGTTTAATATTCTTTCACTTTGATATTTTGATAATGGAATGTTGTGTTGCAACACACATTTTTGGAAAGGGCTCTCTTAGAATTGTGTTCGGCATTCCAGTCAGGTGTAACAAACTAAATATTTATGAACAAAGCTTTGCCAAACTAAGGTGCTTTTTGTTGGAAGCATGGTATCTTACATAAAAAGAATACTCGGATCACTTTATTGTTGTGTTACCGTCATTATAAAGCCATATATGCTGAAAGTGACCTTAAACACCAATAAATAAATACTCATCTTAAAAAACTTAAAAAAATTTGACTCTACCAATTAATTTTTAAGTTCTTTTCAGTCAAACCCGCTACCTGTTTTTTTTAACTGGAAGTCGAAGAGTGCAAATTTATTTTGGTCATCAGAGTTTGTTCATTCATATTTTTGTTGCAGAGTGTATAAGGACATTATTCAATAAATTATGAAGTAAAATTCTCATCAAATTTAATTGAATATAAAACCTGTTCTGATAATTATTGTGGCACCTTGACTTTTTAATGAAACCTAGTTATAGGCTTCTAGCAGTGAACCAGTTAAACATCTGCGAACTGATGTCTAAATATCGGGTAGCTCAGTAGGTAGAGGTGCAGGCTGCAAGCAGAGAGGTCACCTGGGGGCACGGTGGCACTGTGTACTAAGGCATACTGCACATCGATGCAACTGTATTCAACCAATGCTGACCCTGCTTGTGTAGAGTTAGTATGTTTGGGAGCTGACATTTGCTCGCCATTGCTCTGTGGTTCTCTCTGGGTACTGCAGCTTCCTCCACCCGTAAAACTGCCATGGTCATGGTTAGCCATTGTGCAGAAATATGTGACCTTAAACACCAATAAAAAAATAAATATCAAACTTTGAAGCTTCAGGGGTGCGCAGTGGCTCAGTGGTAGACTGTTGGACTTCTATACTAGAGGTCCCGAGTTCGATCCCTGTCCGGGACGACCCACATTGTGTCCTTGGGCAAGGTACTTTATCCCTGTTGCCTACAAGGGGGCACTATGACGCTGTGCATTAAGGCGTAATACATGTCAATGGTGCACATGTCTTCAACCGCTCTAACCCAGCTTGAGCTGAGCTTGAACAGAGTTAGAATGTTGAGGAGCTGTCAGTTGCTCGTGGATGATCGGTGGTTCTCTCCGGGTACTCTGGCTTCCTCCACCCGTAAAACTGTCACTGTCACAATTAGCCATTGTGCATAAGCATGTGACCTTAAACACCAATAAAGAAATAAATAAATTTGAATCCTCAGATTTTTTCCATATTGCTACTAGGAATTTAACCAAATTCAATCTTGATTGAATTGGTCAGATTCCAAGTTGCGTCATAGGAACAATTTGCTGCATGAAAATTTGTTTTTTGGCATCAGTGTTCAGAGAATTAGTCCTTTATGTAAAGAACTGACAAAATTTGCCAAAAAGACGTTCAAAGCAGTGTGTCACAACAAGGTCATGAACAGATCAAGAATGTGATTCATTTTAAGATCACAGGATTGTACCAAAAGGTGCTATGAGCTTGGTTTGGTGAAAAACAACTACCGTATTTACTCTATGTATTGGGACACTCTATGATTTGGGACACACATTTTTTCCAGAAAACTATATTTTTTTTATGCTCCAAAGTTTGGGACATTCAGGAGATTTGTTTCCAGTTGGCCCGTCGCTAGTAGCAGACGACACTCATAAAAAAAATTCTTGAGTAACTAAAAATTTTCATTTTTTGCTTCCAAAACAAAGCTTATGATCCCTCATTGGAACGTGCGCAATGCTCTCGTTCCAATGAGGGATCATAAACTATGTTTTGGAAGCAAAAAATGAAAATATAAAAAAAATTGGATGGCGATTTTTGTACATAGTGATGGAAAATGAATCACACACAACTTTATTTAGCATTAAATCAAGACCAGGCTGTGTTCTTTCCCCATTTTCTAAGAATTGGGACACCTGTGAAAATAATCATTTTTAGCTGTCCCAATACATAGAGTAAATACGGTATTTTGAGTTATTTAAAAATATATTGATACTCCCATCTTAAGCAATTGTATAGATTTAAATCAGTTGGCAAATCTGTTTTGTTTTTTCACCCATCCTGCAGCTGGTTTGTTGAAAGCTTTAAGAATTCACAATGAGCAACAAAAGCTGACTGAAGTTTACTGTTTGTTAGACACATTTTATAAGGATTTGTTTTGGAGTTAGTTGCTGATTTCAGTATCATTGAAAATCCTGTTTTCAAGCTACTGCTGCTGTTCAGGTGAGCACAAAGGAGCTGTAAATGTCTAAGGGTGCTGTCTTTTAATCCTTTCCTCTGATAAACTTCATCAGACCATTGATGCTGAAAATGAACTTGAACACTAGTAAATAAATACTTGGAAAATAGGACCCAGAAACCAACACCTTGGATGAAAGTCCTTGCAGGTGAGTAACCTTGGTGATATGATTGGATAAACTTGACGTCATACTTGTGTTGTGGCCGCGTCGTAGGCACAGATACCAAATTACCAGAAACACCAATAAAACAAAATCCATTTTCACATAAATGTGACCCTCATGGGAATGCTAAGAACTGAAACCATGCTACTTTACTGTGGAAGACAAGTTTTGCTCAGCTGGTGTAATTAAAGGCATTATCCAATCCTTTGGAGTGAGACTTCTGACCTTGGCATCATAGTTACAAATTAATTGTATAAACCAGAATTTTACCCTATACCTGTGCTGTAGTCATGATATAGCCATAGTTGCAAAAAGTGACCTTAACCCTTACCTAACAAATCAGCTGCATCTGCCTTTTAATTAACAAACTGCACAGTTGACAAAAATATTTTAAACAAAATTAACAAAACTATATCATGTGACCCCCCCTCATTGGGACAAACTCAGTGAGGTCATTTTAATGAGGTGTCACATGATATAGTTGTGTTGAAATTGAAAAAAGAATAATTAAAATAGGAAAAATGCCAAATTTTGATATCGTGAAACGCAAATTAAAAAACAATTATAAAACAGATCCATTATAACAGAAATATGAAATTGATACGAATATGAGAAACTTGACTTGCTACTGTGTTTTAACTGGTTGATGCTTAATTATTTTAGCAAATCTGACTGAAAGTCAGGATGAGCTGTAGTGATCACTCACAATCCGGCGTCAGGGGCACGGTGGCGTTGCGGTAACCGGTTCTCGTCAGATCACTGAAGTTAAGCAACGTCGAGCCAGGTTAATCCTCGGATGGGTGACAGTCTGAGCGATCGATTCGGACTCCTGCGTTGTTTCCTTGGGCAAAGCACTTAACCTGATTGTCCACATAGGGGCACAATGATGCCGTGTACTAAGGAATACTGCATGTCGATGGTGTGCATGTCTTCAACCAATCTAACCATGCCTGTGCTGCAGTGCGGAGTTACGATGTTGGGGAGTTGGCAGCTGCTCGTTGTTGCTCTCCGGGTACTCCGGCTTTCTCCACCTGTAAAACTGTCACGGTCATGATTAGTCATTGTGCATAAGTATGTGAAATCAAACATCAATAAATAAATAAATTATATAAATAAATATACTGTCCGGCGTCCATGACCATGGTGTTTGCACCTGCTCCTCCTAATCTGCTGAACCAATTTTAGTTATATTTGAGGTGATTGCTTGTTCTGACATTGCATTTTTGTTTTTGTTTTTTCCAAATCAACTTGCCCAGCCTCATAGGGAAGGGGTGGAAGAAAATCCACCAAAATTCTTAAAAAATCTTCTTATGAACCAGTGGGTTCAATGACTTGATATTTGGTGTGGATCTTCCTTTTGAGGTGAAGACTCAAGTTTGTTCAAGCAAAGTTTGTGGATGAATATTTGCATTTGTAATGGGAGGGGCAAGATTTTTGACCCCGCCCAAAATTTCTATTTTCTGAACCAATGGTCTGATTTGAACCAAATTTGACATATGGTATTATTGAGTCATAAGTACTTGATTTATACAACCTCTGATCAAAACCTTTTGATATTTGGTATACAGCATCCATAGGGGATCAGATACAAGTGCCGCCCAGTGCTTGGCTTACTACGGGACCCTTGCAAAGTGAAGCAATGATTGTTTACTGTGGTAAAAGGAGGGGTGCTGTGGTTTTGTGGTAACCGATTCTCATCAGATCACCAAAGTTAAGCAACGTCGAGCCCAGTTAGTCCTGGGATGGGTGACCGCCTGAGCGATCGAATCGGATTCCCGTGTTGTGTCCTTGAGCAAGGCATGTAACCCCACTTGTCCACATGGGGGGCACTATGACGACATGTACTAAGGCGTACTGCACGTTGATGGTGCGCATGTCTTCAACCAATCTAACCGTGCCTGTGCTGCAGTGTGGAGTTACGATGTTGGGGAGCTGGCAGCTGCTCGCCATTACTCGGTGATTCTCTCCGGGAACTCCGGCTTCCTCCACCTGTAAAACTGTCACCCTATATGGCCTTGGTTGTTAAAGTGTCATTAATCTTTAATGAATAAATACTAGGGTAAACAAGTTCTGATTTATAAGCAAACTAAGAGCCAATTCCTGAGATGGAAGTCCTCTAAAATGGGCAGCATAGGTATAAACAATTGCCTTGACTGGACTTCATTCCTATGTTCCAGTCATGAGATAGCCAAAGATGCCAAAAGTGACTTAAAACTCCCAATAAATAAACTGCATGTCCGGGCACCTGTTCAGAAGCCATACAGTTTGTTCAAGTCTGAATAAGGTTTCAAGAATTAAACACCAAAGACAAAATATTCAGAATTATATCAGAATTTCCCCTTGGGAAACCCGGGAAGTGAAGCAGTGCTTGGCTTACTGTGGTAAACAAGCTGTATTTTACTTGTAAAATAGGACACAGTAACCAATGCCTGGGGTGGAAGTCTTCTAAAATGGAAAATGTGGGTATAAACAATTGGCTGGATATGACTTTTTATCCATGTTGTCATGATTAGCCATTATGTAGAAATATATAACCTTAACCCTTTACCTAACGAATCGCCTGCATCCGCCCGCGTAATATGCAAATTGAGCAGATGAAAAAACTAAATTTTTCAAAATATTTCAACAAAACCATATCATGTGACCCATCATTGGAACGAGCTCATTGAGCTCGTTCCAATGAGGGGTCACATGATATGGTTTTGTTGAAATTTTTTGAAAAATTTTAAAAAATTATATTTAAAATAATGAATATTTTGATATCATCTGTGTTGGGTAAAGGGTTAAACACCAATAAATAAATAAATCTGCATTGAATCTGGTAAACTTTTACAACGACATGGATCCGTTCTCCTGATGAAGTGTTTTAATGGTCTACATTGTTCACTTTATTTACCTTTAATTTGTTGGGAGTACAGTGGCTCAGTGGTTACGGTATTGGACTTCAAACCGAAAGGTCCATGGTTAGACCCACGCCAGGGGTAACTGCGTTGTATCCTTGGGCAAGGCCCATGTGGGGGCATGGTGGGGCTATGTACAAAGACGTACTGCACATCGATGATGCACTTGTCTTCAACCAATGCGATCCCTGCTTGTGTGGAGTTAGTACATTTGGGAGTCTGGCAGTTGCTCAATGCTGCTTTGTGGTTTGTTCCAGGTACTCCAGCTTCCTCCACCCGTAAAACTGTCCGACACGAAGTGACCCTGGCTGTCGAAAGTTTTGTTAAACCCCAATAAATAAATAGCCTATAATTTGTTAAATGGTTGGATCTATTCTGAAAAATCCAATCTGATTCCTCATAAACTCTTAAGAAGCAGGATTTTTGGTGTTGCTGAAATCAGTCCTTCATTTCATACATACAGAGGATATATTGTTACCATTACATTATTATTATGTTATATAGTCAGGTATATTTTGTCAACAAATCGTTGTCTTCCAGTGAATGAATTAATATGTATATAAATGTTCAGCCATGAACTTTTTGCTCAACATTTAAAATATAATCAAAACTATATTTGTTACTTCCTGCATGTACATTATTGCTTCCATACCTTTAGCTCTGTCACATTGTTTTATCAGCTCGAGGGGAGCTTTTATGATCACTTTTTGTCTGTCATTTATCCATCTGTTTGGCATGAACTTTACATTGTCGTCTTCTCATAAACTACTGGGCCCAATTGAACCACTTGATATGCATGTTCCTTATCGTATGTCAATTCAGGTTTGTTCAAATAAGGTTGCCTTGCCCCACAAGGGTCACCATAAGAGGCATAAATCTGTTAACACCCACGAAAGTTTTTTTTAACCCTTTACCCAACGTAACGGCCAAAACCGGCCAGCGCTATTCTCAAAAATCGCCAATTAATTTTCAAAATATTTTCATTTTTTGTCTCAAAAACATAGGTTATGACCCCTCGTTGGAACGAGCTCGTCGAGCTCGTTCCAACGAGGGGTCATAACCTATGTTTTTGAGACAAAAAATGAAAAAATTGAGTTATTCAAGATTTTTTTTTGCAAGTGTCGTCTGCTTTTCATGTTAGGTAAAGGGTTAAGAAGTTAAATCTCCAGAACTATTAATCATAATCTTTTGATACTTAGTTTTCATCATCCTTGGAGAGGTCAGATTCAGATTTGTTCTTAATATGTGCAATATGAGGAATTTTCTTTAAAAACCTTTTTGTTCAGATCAACCAGTCAGAATCTTTTGATATTTTGTTTGAAGTGTCTGTAGTTGGGTCTGATTCCAATTTGTTCAAATCAAGTCCCTGGGTTCATATTTGGATTTGCAGTGGCACACCTAAACTTTAACTTTGTAGAGTATGGGGAAATTCCTTTAAAACTTTTCGTCTTCAGATCCATCAGTCAGAATCTTTTGATATTTGAGATGCAGCAACCTCAAGAGATTTAGATTCACGTTTATTCAAATCAAGTCCATTGGGTTATATTTGGGCTCCCTGTGGGATCCCAAATTTTAACTTAGTACAATATAAGTGCTATTCTTTAAAACATCTTCCTCTTTTATATCCATGCATCAGATCCTATTGTTACATAGTATTGATATCCTTCATGTGGTGAGATTCAAGTTTGTTCAATTCAAATCCCTGGACCCATATTAGGCTTCCTATTGGAGTCCAAATGTTAACAGTGCTTCATGAGGAATATTCTTCAAAGATATTGTTTTGATCCACCAGGCAGAATAATTTGATATTTGGTATGTAGAATTTCTCTGACTCCAAGATTTAAGATAACACTCAACCCAATGGAAAATTTGCTGTTACTTTAATAGAATTGTTGCAGCTGCTTGTGGCAAACTTCAGTCAGATGTAAATGCGAGTACATAAGATTAACGTTTGTTCAAATGGGGAGCCGCCAAGCCACTCAAGGCTTTTGATTTTATGCAAAAAATGAACTTTCATGCTGTTGGGGTGGGGAGGGGAATCCACTGGGTGATTTTTTCGCTTTACTTCAAAACATGTTTTGAAGGGGCTGGCGCGATTTTACACACACAAAAATTCATCCAACACACCCTTCTCCAACCCTTAGTTAAATTAGATTATCTATATTAACATGCAGATGCTGAAGGTGACATCTCCTTCTTTAAACAATTTTATCAGGCGAGCGATTAACCCTTTACCCAACGCAGACGATATCAAAATCTATTATTTCAAATATAAGTTTTTGAAAATGTTTCAAAAAATTTCAACAAAACCATATCATGTGACCCCTCATTGGAACGAGCTCAATGAGCTTGTTCCAATGAGGGGTCACATGATATGGTTTTGTTGAAATATTTTGAAAAATTTAATTTTTTCAACTGATCAATTTGCATATTATGCGGGCGGATGCGGGCGATTCGTTGGGTAAAGGGTTAAGGCCCCTTGTTTTTATTATGCCTGGTGAATGTGTAACGGTGCTTATTTTCTGTGGTAGACAATTCCAGCCACACTAGACCAGTGGAGCCTACTTAATTGGATATCTCTTAAATGAATAACACTGTTAATTGAATATACTTTACAACCTCCAAACCATTTACGATACCTTCTGTACAAATATGACCTATTCATTGAATATAGGTTATAGGATTAAAAAATCTGGGTAGTTTATTCAAGAATTACTCAGACAAGCACCAACTTCGTCATTTTTGTGTCGCCGCCCCACAAAGTGGGGAGCGACATATATGGGGATTACTTTTGTCGTCTTGCATCGTTCGCGTCTTCGTCCGCGTCACACTTTCTCTTATCCGCCACTCCTCTTTAACCTATGAATGGATTTTGATGAAACTTTCAGTGATTCTTTATCACATAATGGCATTGTGCACCTCCTATTTTATTTTTTGATCCGCTGTATTTTTTCCAGAGTTATGCCCCTTTTCCACTTAGAATTCTGTCTGAAACGCCAGGCGACACTCGTGTTCCATGGAAGACTCGCATCTAAGTTATGATTTATTCAGCCTCAGTTCATCCAAAATAGGTATGCAATCAATTATATCATGTTTGACAGAGCTCCATGAGCTCTGTCAAACATGATATAGTAGAATAAATGTTCAGTTTATCAGTAATGTAATGGAAAATGAACAAATTTCTGGGGTTTTTTGTGTTTAAGGTCACTTTCAACATCTTTGGCTATCTTGTGACCACAACATAGGGATGAAGTCAAGTTTAGCCAACAGTTTATACTTATGCAGCCCCCTTTACAGGACTTACACACCAGGCATTGGTTTCAGGTTGAATTTTATCAGTAACACAGAATTTGCTTACTACAGTAAACAAGCACTGCTCCACTATCTGGGGTTTGGAAGAAATGGCTTTGTCAGAATTGACATGGTCTTTTCTTAGGGTTTCAAAATACTCTTCTGGATGTCACAATTAGGCCAATGTCTAAGAAGTGTAGCACTGCTTATTTACCAATGCTTCTTTACAGTGTCAAAAAAGATTGGCTTTATTGGTAGATAGGACACGGTGATCAACGCCTGGTGTGCACAATGAGTAACAGTCATAAATAAATAAATCAGTCCTGACTTAATACCCTGTGTTCCTGTCATATTGCCACACTTGGTAAATGTTTTCATAAACTCCATTGAACAAACTTATGAAGAAACAAAAAACACATCTCGAATTACCTTTAACCCCATTGATGCTACTGTCAGATATTCTTGCGTGAACCACAGGAAGTAAAGCAGTGCTTGTTTACTGTGGTAAACAAGCTCTGTTTTACTGGTAAAATAGGACCCAGTCACCAATTAAACTTTGTATGTTCTTTGAGAATAAAAAATTGGTGCTGCATTGTCGATGAACAAAGACTGCAGTTAAGTACACTGAGTATATAATGTGGAACATTCAATCATTAATTATAAGTTTCCCCAGTGGGAACCCTGGGATATGGAGCAGTGCTTATTTACTGTGGTAAATAAGTTGTACTTTACTGGTAAAATAGGATCCGGTAAAAAATGCCAAGGGTGGAAGTCCTCTAAAATAGACAGCATAAGTATAAACAATTGGTAAAACTTGACTTCATCCCTATGTTCGCAGCCATGATATAGGCATAGATGCTAACTGAGACCTTTAGAACCAATAAATAAAAAAGATTAAAACCAGAGTAAAAGTAACCAGTTATTTGTTTGTAATTCCACCTAGGCCTCGGTGTAAAGCCTGTAATCAGAACCTTGCTATTCAACAGAACAGTGAGCTCAGTAACTAAGTTATTACAGCTTTGGACTTTAAACCAAAAGGTTCACAGTTCAATCCCTGCCAGAGGTAATTGCATTCTGTCCTTGGGCAAGGCACTCCATCACAATTGCCCACATGGGAGCACGGTTGCGCACTCTTATGTGTACTGCACATCAATGGTGCACATTCCTTCAACCCTGCTTGTGTGGAGTTAGTTGGGGAGTCTCACAGCTGCTCGCTGCTGCTTGGATCTTCTCTCCATGTACTCAGGCTTCCTCCACCCATAAAACTTCTGACGTAAGGTGACCCTGGCTGTCCTTAAATTCCAATAGAAAAAAAAGAAAGAAAAAAGATCGCAGATAATTATTGAGTCCAACCAACAGGGTGGAATATTCGATCGACAAATTTTTGCATCAAATTTTTAATTAGTGATTTTATCATGGTTTTCACAATGTCCAATTTAATTAATGATTGTTTACATTAACAGCAATGCTGAGATGACCGACTTCATACTGTGTGAAAATTGAAAGCTGAAAAAAATTGTAACTTATAATGTTATTACAATGTCTGGAATGCTCCTGTTGCATTTTTTGTGTGATGGCTTTAACTGCTTTAGTGCCAGAGCTGATCTTATCAGCAGCCCTGGATATCCTAGAGAATTTTTGGAGTTATATGTATCTTCTTTCAATTCAACCCTTGAGGGCTTTTTCCATCTTTGACAACCATTGTGGCATGCGAACTGGTACCCCAAACTTACAGTCATAAGGAAGTACTCGAGACAATAATTGACTAGTTTGCCAGTGATTTCTTGTCCCGTCTTGGTTGCCATAATAGATAGACAAGATTTGACTAGAAATCAATGGCAAGCCACGTAATTGACTGGTTTGGCAGTGATTTCTAGTCAAGTCTTGGCAACCACTATAGGTAACCAAGACTTGACTAGTCATCACTGGCAAGCCACTAGACAGATAGGTGATTTGGTGCTATGTCAAAAATGTCTTTGCCTTATTACAATGTATGAGAGTGCCTACCATAAATAATAACAAAGCAAATCCCGCACAGACTAAACAAATTTTACTTCAAAGATAATATGAAGCACAACCACAGAATATAAAGACTAAGTTGTGGTAACTACTGTGTAGAATGGAGCCCAAAGGTGGGGTTCCAGCACTCAGCCAGTTACGAGTCATGCCCAAGATATGATGTTTTGTGACTCTCCGTTGGATTGGGCTGTAAGAGCCAATTTTAACAATGAATCAAATCACAGTATTTCATTATAAAAAGTAGATACACAAAGAGGGTCCAATTCCAGAACTGACTATGATGGCATAAACAACATTTAATCCTTTAAACACCAGAGGCCCTTTTTCCGGCTGGGTCATAAGCTACGTCAAAATGTCATTAAGGGAAATGGCTATAAGGTAAATGCGTGTAGACCAATCAATATTTTCAACATGCAGCCCTAAGGCTGCACATTGAAAATATTAATTGGTCTAACCCCAAATAATAAATATGTACTCTTCCAATTGCTGCCATTGAACTGACATGGAAGATTCCACCAGGGTTCAAAGGGTTAATAAAACCATCAATCTGTGACTACACAATTTAGTCAAAAAATGGTCTAAGTAAAAGCCAGCCATGTATATTTTGTTTTTGTTTTGGAATAAATATTTTTCAGTTAGTGAATGTGTTTGGATTTGTTGATTTACCTCCGTTGAAGGGAAAGTTCATAGCTTCCAACCAACTCCCCCTGTACTGCAGGACATTAACTATGCCATGCTACCATGATGAAACCCTTTCATTTAACTACAGCTCCAGGGTACCTTGTTTGAAGACCTTATACAGCTTTCATCATTCAATGCTTCCTGCTGAACAACCACCTGTGGAAATCCCAGGAATTGAAGCAGTGCTTGTTTACTGTGGTAAACAAGCTCTGTTTTACTGGTAAAATAGGACCTGTTCACCCATACCTGGAAGTCCTCTAAAATGTGCAATATGCATATGTACTACTGGCTGGACTTAACTTTATATCCATGATGTGGTCATGATTAGTCATTATGCAAATATATGTGACCTATTAACCCTTTACCTAACATGAAAAGCAGACGACACTTGCAAACAAAATTTTTGAATAAATAATTTTTTTTCATTTTTTGTCTCAACAACATCGGTTATGACCCCTCAGTAGAACGAGCTCATTCCAAAAAGGGGTCATAACCTATGTTTTTGAGACATAAAATGAAAAAATAATGAAACTTAATTGCAGATTTTTGTGAATAGCGCTGGCTGGTTTTGGCCGTTACGTTAAATACCAATAAGTAAATAAATAACTACAAACTGGGATTGTTTCCATGTCTTGCTTGATTACCAGTATGTAACCCAGGAATGTAACCCACATTACATGTGGGATAATCTGGTTAGACAGACCAGATATAGACATAATGGCATTTGCGTTCAAACTGTCATTTTTTACCGCACAAGATCGATTTGGGCAGAGGGATAATATTGAATGAGAAGCCGAAGGCTTTGAGTTCAATATTATCCCTCCACCAAAATTGATCGAGTGTGGTAAAAATGACAGTTTGAACATGTATGCTGTTCTGTATTTATTGCACGCCTACAGTTTACTAAAAAATTATTAATCGATGTTGGTGGAGGGATAATATTGAACTCGAAGCCTTCGGCTTCTTGTTCAATATTATCCCTCCGCCAAAATTGATCTTGTGCAGTAAAAAATGACAGTTCGAACACATATGCTGTTCTGTATTCATTGCACGCCTACAGTTTACTAAAAAATATTGAAAACAAAATTATTGCCCAAAAAAACCCAAACGTAAAAAAACAAGACCACACGTATCGCTGAAGCAATACAATGTCCCCTACCGGACTAATGAGCATCAATAATTATACAAATGTTGTAACCTAGATGTGATGAGCATGAGTTCTTTTGAAGCGTTTCCAAAAAAAGTCCGGAAAACTGATATTTTGGCGCTTTTCCATATTTCCAAGGCCCATAACTTACACAAGAATAAGGCAATCAGCATTAAACTCAAACTTGATCTATATGTCACCGTTCAACAGTAGGTTACCAAGAATGAAATCATTCGGTTGAAGCATTTCCAAAAAAAGTCCGGAAAACTAAAGTGTGACTGACATTTTCCATATTTGCAAGGGCCATAACTCACACAAGAATAAGGCAATCAGCATGAAACTCAAACTTGATCTGTAAGTCATCGTTCTATAGTAGGTTACCAAAAATGAAATCATTCCGTTGAAGCGTTTCCAAAAAAGTCTGGAAAACTGATATTTTGGCGCTTTTCCATATTTCCAAGGGCCGTAACTCACACAAGAATAATGCAATACGCATGAAACTCAAACTTGATCTGTAAGTCATCGTTCTATAGTAGTTTACCAAAATGAAATCATTCCGTTGAAGCGTTTCAAAAAAAACTCCAGAAAACTAAAGTGTGACTCACAGACTGACGGACGGACTGACAGACATACAGACTGACGAATGGACAGAGTGCAAACCTATTGTTCCCTCCGGCGATGCCGGTAGGGGGCTAAAAAGAAATAGTTAAATAGTCCGTGCATGAGATCCGTATTGTTCAAGGACAATACAAACAAATTTATTGTTCACTTCGGTTTTTGCATGTATTTCATGAAAATAAAAGCATAGGCATGTAATAAATGAGGAAAACTATCAAAAAGGAATGATGGAGGATTCCCAGGAATAATTTCAGATATCAAACAGATCCTTGTCATCAGAGCATGAATTTAACCCTGCGAATATTCAATATTTGATTCTGATTATTAAAGAATTTGGCTTGCAATTTGATATGATTATGAATTGGTAATATTTCCTTCTGCGAACTTCAAGAAGCAGATAAGTACTCATTTACCATGGTAAATGACATTTTACTGGTATAAGATCTGGTAAACGATGCCTGGGTATGAGGTGCTTGTCCTCTTAAGGTGGTTTCTCAGGTATCAACAATCAGCTAAACTTGACTGTATATACAGAGTCAAAAAAGAAAGTATAATAAACTTTGAGGGGCAATTTTTTTTATTATTATCGACTTTAATCCCAAACAAATTATTGTAAATTCATATTTCGAGTCAAGCTGTATGAATTTGCATAATTTAATGTTCTTACTGTTGCCAAGGTCGCAATTTAGACATTGAGTGAAATGAAAAGTTCACACATGCAGTCAATAGCGTGTATGTCCACCGTTTGCCTCTTGGATGTCGAGACATGAATGGTGCATGGACCTGATAAGTCTATAGATGACGCCCCGTGGTATTGCATTCCACTCCTTCTTTAAAACATTACGTAAATTGCCTAATGTCTGAAGATCATGAAGTCGTACCCGACAGTCCAATTGACCCAAAGATGCTTGATTGGCGACAAATCTGGCGAAAGTGGGGGCCAGGGAAGAAGTTCGATGCTCTGCTCCTCAAGAAAGTCACGAAAGATATGCGCCATGTGACATCGGACATTGTCTTGCTGGAATAACTGCAATCCGGCGTGAGCGTTGAACAACAGGACAACAACAGCGTTAAGAATTTTGTCCCTATATCGCTGTCCATTCAGATTACCATCGATGAAGATCAATTGCGTTTGATGGTGCAAGGAAATTCCTGCCCAAACCATTACACTACCCCCGCCGAAACGGTCGCATTCCTGCATGTAAGCATCAGAAAACTGTTCTCGTCGGCAATACACTCTTGCCCTACCATCATCACGCCGTAGACAAAATCGTGATTCATCACTAAAAAGAATTGTGCTCCAACGCTGCTGAGGCCAGAAAATACGCTGACGTACGCATCCTATTCTGACGGTACAATGACGTTGGGTAAGGAATGGTCTGTGGTATGGATGCCTACTTCGGATACCGTGTTCAGCGAGTCTGTTGCAGACAGTTTGTGCACTGATTCTATTGTTAGTTCCACCAGGATCCTCGTCGCCGGAAGGAAGCGATCCCGCAAGTGAGACGTCCGGATGTGTCGGTCTTGTGCAGGGGTCATAACTTTTTGTCAACCTGAACGCAGTCAGTCGGCAGTAGATCCAGTGGTTCCATACCTTCCAATGAGAGGGTAAATAATGGCCACAGTGACTCCGAACTCGGCAGCATGCTCATCTAGGGGTATCCCAGCCTCATGCATTCCAATGGCACTCAACCTCTGATTTTCGGTTAACCTTGGCATTTTTTAAAATGTTGGAAGAAAAAAACGAGCAAGTATTCTCAATAACCGAGGCTCTCTAGCACAACATAACACAAAGAAAATGGGTGGACAACAACATGTCATTAAGGTTCCGCTCTACACACAGAAAGGCCATGCTGTATCTTTTTACAGGTTGAAAATAGAGACTTGTGGTTTTTGTTCATTCAACTCAGGATAGACTCCAGATTCTTTTGCCTGAGTGAAATCCAGGGGGAGATCACTCTTGTTTTCTCTTAAGGTTCCGCTCTACAGTTTTGCACTATTGCACAGGGGTGAAATTCTAAACTTAGGGCATATGTTGAAACTAAGGCCATGTAAAATAGAGATATATTTTTAGTATCAGATATATGATTACATTAGGTTTTTTGTTGGACAAGAGAATTTGAAGTTTTGGTCCGAAAGTTGGAGTCTGATACATAGGGGTAAATTACCAGATGAATTATGGGAAACAGTGACTTCGAAAAATTGGCTATTTTTTCAAATGTAATTTTTACATGGGTTTGTTACCAGATAGGTAACTAAAAAATGAGACGGAAACATATAAATTTTTTTTTGCATTTTAGAAACAGGGGATGCTCTGCTCCAGGGGTGGGTAGGTGGGAAAATTCTGCTTTTGAGGCTGCTAGGTGGCTGAAAATGACTGGTTTCGGTATTTTTTCAGGCAATTTTTCAGGCTGAAGTCTTGCCTTTGATAATGAATAATTCCACCCACATTCAGATTGTTTATTTCTACTTAGTCAGATAGTGTTATATGTTTTTTGTGGATTTGGGAAATGTAATACATGTAATGGGTTAGATAACTAAGTTACAGAATATTTGCATTTGAAGAGAGTGTATGGCATGTCATATTTGGAAAAGCCTGGAAAACTGTGGAGCGGAACCTTAAAGAGCATTCTGCCGTCGGTGTCAACTCTTGAACCAGGAAGTTCCTTATTTGTGTTTGAGTTATAAATACACCATTTTTCAAAAATCTTTTATTTCTGGTTTGTGTGCAATTGTTAGTAGTAGTTAACATTCATCAACTGATATCTCCGCACAAATGGAAGGAAATAAGTGGAAAGTTTTAGAAATTTATTGATGTAGCCTAATTTCTCACTTGTTTTGAATTTTCGACAAGATTTCGAAAACATTAAGGAAGAGCACTGCCTTTCCCAAACACCGAGCCTTGTATTCATGACAAATATATGCAGTTATGGACAGCTTGGTTGTTATTATTGACCAGAGATTTGCAGTCATGGTGTCTACTTTTTCATTTTGGTCATTGGTGACATGTCTGTGTGTCATCCATCCATCAAGCTGTTTACACTTTCATATCTAGATAGCAACACCCCCCCCCCCCCCCCCCCCCCCCATTTTGGTCATTGGTGACATGTCTGTGTGTCATCCATCCATCAAGCTGTTTACACTTTCATATCTAGATAGCAACCCCCCCCCCCCCCCCCCCCCCCCCCCACACACACAAAGCTATGGTTATTAGTGCTTATTGTTTTACATTTTGATTGTATTTAACAGTGCTATTGGCAGGACCTGGGGAGTCAATGTGGCTGGTGGTAATAACAAAAATACTCTCTGAAGTGGCTCAGAGAAATGGGAGGGATGAGGTGGTGTGGTGTGGTTGTGAAAATCGGGCAAAAACTGGCTGCAAAAAGTGATTTGGCAGACAGAAAGGCCATGCTGTATCTTTTTACTGGTTGAAAATAGAGACTTGTGGTTTTTGGTCATTCAACTCAGGATAGACTCCAGATTCTTTTGCCGGAGTGAAATCCAGGGGGAGATCACTCTTGTTTTCTAGAGCATTCTGCCTTCGGTGTCAACTCTTGAACCAGGATGTTCCTTATTTGTGTTTGAGTTATGACACCATTTTTCAAAAAACTTTTCATAATTTCTGGTTTGTGTGCAATTGTTAGTAGTAGTTAACATTCATCAAGTGATATCTCAGCACAACGGGAAGGAAATAAGTGGAAATTTTTAGAAATTTATTGATGTAGTCTAATTTCGCACTTGTTTTGAATTTTCGAAAACATTAAGGTAGAGCACTGCCTTTCCTAAACACCGAGCCTTGTATTCATGACAAAAATATGCAGTTATGGACAGCTTGGTTGTTATTGTTGATCAGAGATTTGCAGTCATGGTGTCTAGTTTTTCATTTTGGTCATTGGTGTCATGTCTGTGTGTCATCCATGCGTCAAGCTGTTTACACTTTCATATCAAGATAGCACCCCTCCCCCCCCCCCCCCCCCCCCCCCCCCCCCCCCCCCACACACACACACACACACAAAGCTATGGTTATTAGTGCTTATTGTTTTACATTTTGATTGTATTTAACAGTGCTATTGGCAGGACCTGGGGAGTCAATGTGGCTGGTGGTAATAACAAAAATACTCTCTGAAGTGGCTCAGAGAAATGGGAGGGATGAGTGGTGTGGGGTGGTTGTGAAAATCGGGCAAAATCTTGCTGCAAAAGCGATTTGGCACACAGAAAGGCCATGCTGTATCTTTTTACAGGTTGAAAATAGAGACTTGTGGTTTTTGTTCATTCAACTCAGGATAGACTCCAGATTCTTTTGCCTGAGTGAAATCCAGGGGGAGATCACTCTTGTTTTCTCTTAAGGTTCCGCTCTACAGTTTTGCACTATTGCACAGGGGTGAAATTCTAAACTTAGGGCATATGTTGAAACTAAGGCCATGTAAAATAGAGATATATTTTTAGTATCAGATATATGATTACATTAGGTTTTTTGTTGGACAAGAGAATTTGAAGTTTTGGTCCCAAAGTTGGAGTCTGATACATAGGGGTAAATTACCAGATGAATTATGGGAAACAGTGACTTCGAAAAATTGGCTATTTTTTCAAATGTAATTTTTACATGGGTTTGTTACCAGATAGGTAACTAAAAAATGAGACGGAAACATATAAATTTTTTTTTGCATTTTAGAAACAGGGGATGCTCTGCTCCAGGGGTGGGTAGGTGGGAAAATTCTGCTTTTGAGGCTGCTAGGTGGCTGAAAATGACTGGTTTCGGTATTTTTTCAGGCAATTTTTCAGGCTGAAGTCTTGCCTTTGACAATAAATAATTCCACCCACATTCAGATTGTTTATTTCTACTTAGTCAGATAGTGTTATATGTTTTTGGTGGATTTGGGAAATGTAATACATGAAATGGGTTAGATAACTAAGTTACAGAATATTTGCATTTGAAGAGAGTGTATGGCATGTCATATTTGGAAAAGCCTGGAAAACTGTGGAGCGGAACCTAAACTCTTTGCACGACTTCTTGTCCACAAACATTTATAAAGGACGAAGGCGCCCGAGCTGAGACTGAGCCGAAGCTGACGTTGAAACTTGTGAGTTCTTTATACTAATTTCACACTTAAGTAGTTAACGAGATGAAACTTCTCGAGAATGAATCTGGCTGATTTACCTTTTAGTGATATTTCCCAAAGGAACCGGGGGCAAATGAGGTTACATTTTTTCAAGGATTCTCGGATGCTAGAACAAGTGATGGCTCTCCACCATTGCTTTCACCCTCATTGGGTCAAGGGATCCTTAATATATTGGGTGGTGGGGGGGGGGGGGGGGGGAGAGATGGGGACTAATGGGTCACTGATTATGTCACATGACGTCCATAGCAAGTAAAGCACGCCCCATAGCAACGGGCAAACTACTGGGCCATTTTTTACCAATTCTGATACATGGACCCAACATGCATTGTAAACGAAAACAGGCAGGTCAATGGTGTGGTCGCGTGAATTCTCTAACAACCAGAGCACCCCCCTTAGCAACGTGCTAACTACTGGGCCGATTTTGACCAAATTCGGTATACGGACCCAAAATGCATTGCAAATGAAAACAGACAGATCAATGTTGACGTCCCGTGACTTCCCTAGCAACCAGAGTGCACCCTTAGCAATGGGCTAACTACTGGGCCGATTTGGATCAAATTCAGTATACGGACCCAACATGCATTGCAAATGAAAAGAGACAGATCAATGATGATGTCACATGACTTCCCTAGCAACCAGAGCGCCCCCTTGGCAACAGGCTAACTACTGGGCCGATTTTGACCAAATTCGGTATACGGACCCAAAATGCATTGCAAATGAAAACAGACAGATCAAACTTTACGTCTCGTGACTTCCCTATCAACCAGAGTGCTCCCTTAGCAACAGGCTAACTACTGGGCTGGTTTTTACCAAATTCGGTATACAAACCCAAAATGCATTGTAAATGAAAACAGACAGATCAATGTTGACGTCACGTGACTTCCCTAGCAACCAGAGTGCCCACTTAGCAACGGGCTAACTACTGGACCGATTTTGACCAAATTCGGTATACGGACCCAAAATGCATTGCAAATGAAAACAGACAGATCAAAGTTTATGTCTCGTGACTTCCCTATCAACCAGAGTGCTCCCTTAGCAACGGGCTAACTGCTGAGCGGATTTTACCAAATTCGGTATACAAACCCAAAATGCATTGTAAATGAAAACAGACAGATCAATGATGATGTCACATGACTTCCCTAGCAACCAGAGCGCGCCCTTAGCAATGGGCTAACTACTGGGCCAATTTTGACCAAATTCGGTATACGGACCCAAAATGCATTGCAAATAAAAACAGACAGGTCACTGTTGATGTCACATGACTTCCCTAGCAACCAGAGCTCCCCTTAGCAATGGGCTAACTACTGGGCCGATTTTGACCAAATTCGGTATACTGACCCAAAATGCATTGCAAATGAAAACAGACAGGTCAATGTTGATGTCTCGTGACTTCCCTAGCAACGAGAGCGCCCCTTTGCAATGGGCTAACTACTGGGCCGATTTTGACCAAATTTGGTATACGGACCCCAAAATGCATTGCAAATAAAAACAGGCAGGTCAATGTTGACGTCACATCTTTTTTCCTCTTCCCTGACATGACCCAGATGCACAGGATTAGCTGTTTCATAATTACTCACAGAATTATCTGTTGTGATAACTACGGTACAAACAAAACCGGTATGTCGGTATTTTTTTTCAGTGAATTCAGTGAAATTAATGAAAATGGCTCACTGAAATTGGCACATAAAGCTCCAGGCCTATTTAATTCAAAATACAAGTCTATGCTGTCTTGTGAAGTGTGTATGTCTGTGCTGGCTTGTGAAGTTTGCGTGCCTGTTGGGCAAATCGCACAGAAACCTGGTCCGAATCGTCCACAAACATGGTCAGAATCGTCCAATAATCTGGTCCGAATTGGCCAGAAATAGGGTCAGAATCGTCCATAGATCTGGGCCGAAACATCCTTTATAAAAATCTGGTCCGAATCATACACGGTCCGAATTGGCCAGAAATACGGTCCGAATCGTCCATAGATCTGGGCCAAAACATCCGTTATACAAATCTGGTCCGAATCGTACAGTCCGAATCGTCCAAACATCATGTACCGAGTTAATTTTCTTACGTTCGATGTGTACTCTAGGGTTATTGATAGAAAACCCTGATAGAACCAATCGTATTTACAGAAAATGCCACTCGTATTCAGAACGTACAGTGCTGTTGGAAAAGCGATTGAAAAAAAAATTATGGTGTGTGTTTAAAGAAACCATCAAGACTATGTGATTTGCATACAAAATAATCTTTATATTTGCTCTTCATGTCATGTTTTTTTCTATAATTTCAGATGCACTCTTTGAAAAAAAAAGGTTTATTCCCTTTCATTTTTGGCTTAACAATTGTCAGCAAAACTTTTGTTTCCAGAGCACTAGAATGTTCTATGTTCCTCATGCACAAGTTTCTGAAAACTGCATATTTACTGAAGAAAGATACTAAAAAATATTTTTTAAAAATAAATAAATAAAACCCCCCCATCTTCATTGTTTTCCACAATACATTGACTGAGAATCAAATATATTTTTATTTGTTTTCAAATTAATCTGTTCATGTTTAAATTAATTATTCCTCAGATTTTTCCTCAACATTATGTTTTACATGAAACTACATTTGTGATACTCAGTCTTATTATTTTAAAGATGGTCTTTTCAGTAAAACTGCATTGGCATCTTATCATCATCCTTTTTTTGCACAGCCATCCTTTTTTTGCACAGCACTGCTGTATTTTCTTGTTTCACATTTGTTTCTATTATACTTTCTTTTTTGACTCAGTATATAATTTTGATATAGTCGTGATGTAGCTGTAGATTGTTGAAAAGTGATCTTAAACACCTGTAAATAAATTAGCAATACCCTTCCAATCAATCTGTATGACCCCCAACTCATTTTTAGCTCAGCTGGCCTAAAAGGCTATGTGAGCTTTTCTCATAACTTGGCATCTGTCGTCGTCCATCGTCTGGCATCCGTAAACTTTTCACATTTTCATCTTCTTCTCTGTAACCGCTGAGCCGGTGTGAACCAAACTTGGCAGGAATGGTCTATGGGAGGTCCTCTACAAACGATCCTCATCTTGTTCCCATCGGATGAAAAGCATGGCTTCCAGAGGCATTTTTTGATTCTGGTTGGTGGATTTTCAAAAATCTTCTCTGAAACTGCCAGGCCAAATGTTTGAAACTTCACATAAATGATGACTGGGACCCCCCTCTACCAACGATCCTCATTTCATGTTGATCGGGTTGCAAACATGGCCACAATTGCAGCTTATAGTTAATATAGAAACCCTATGGGAAATCACATTTTCATCTTTTTCTCCGGAACTACTGAGCCGACGTGAACCAAACCTGGCAGGGATGGTCTGTGGGAGGTCTTCTACAAACGATCCTCATTTTGTTCCCGAGGGTTGAAAAATGTGGCCGCCAGAGGCATTCTTTGATTCTGATAGGTCGATTTTCAAAAATCTTCTCTGAAACTGCTAGGCCAAATGTTTTGAAACTTCACATAAATGATGACTGGGACCCCCTCTACCAACAATCCTCATTTAATGTTGATTGGGCTGTAAACATGGCCTCAATTGTGGCTTATAGTTACTATAGAAACCCTATGGGAAATCACATTTTCATCTTCTTCTCTGAAACTACTTAGCCGACGTGAACCAAACTTCACAGGAATGGTCTATGATAGGATGGAAATATGTGGCCACCAGATGCTATATTCTAATGCTTAACCCAATGCCTCTCCTGTCTGCACGAAGATCAGTACTGTCAGCAAAATACTTGTTTTTTGAGAATCTGGTAAGGGTTGGTTCCAGTTTTTTTCCACTGAGAACTGGGGAAAAAACCCCAAAATATTGTGTATACAGTACAAGTCAAAATAAGCTGTAGCATAACTGCAATAAACAAAGTAAACTGCTGCTCCTGCCCTGACAAGATCAGAATCTAACATTTTCTTGAGAGCTTTCCAGAAAATGATGTCACCTTCTGGTCTTATCAGTGTAGGAAGAGAAAAAGATACATAGTTTATAGGATTATCCTGCACAACTTATTTTGACTTTACTGTAAACCATTGGCAACTGTATCTTGATATATGCATCATTAGTCTCCTGGTTGTTCAAACACCTGTCATTATCAATCAGTATTTTCTGATAAGTAACATGAAAGTTTTTGTTTGTATTCTCTTGCAATCATCTCAGCTTAGATGACAGTAATTATTGTATATCTTTTAAGATTTGACAAAAATTGGAGTAAAATGTGGTTGACTGTAACCCTTTACCTATCCAAAGCTATTTTGAAAAGAGAATACTGTCTGAGAAAATTGTAATTTTCAAAAAATTTAACCTTCTTTTACTGATTTTTTTGTTGTTGAAACAGAATTCATAAATGTGTGCATTTTCAAGAAAATCTTCTTTGAAACTTCGAGGCAAAATGGTTTGAAAACTTAGTGTGACTGAGGACTGTAACCCCCTCTACCAATGATCCTCATTTTAATCTTCATCAGGTTGCAATTATGGCTGCAATTGTGGCTTATAGTTACTATAGAAACCCTATAGGAAATCACATTTTCATCATCTTTACTGAAAGTACCGAGCCAATGTGAACCAGACTTGGCAGGCATTGTCTATGAGAGGTTCTCTACAACTGTTACTCATTTTATTCCTGTTGGGTGAAAAAACACGCCAGAAGCATTCTTTGATTCTGATTGGTCAATTTTGAAAACTCTTCTCCTCTGAAACCACATGGCCAAATGTTTTGATACTTTGCATGGTTGATGACTAAGACACCCTCTACCAACGATCCTCATTTAATGTTGATCGCGTAGCAAACATGGCTGCAATTGTGGCTTATAGTTACTATAGAAACCCAATGGGAAATCACATTTTTATCTTTTTCTCTGAAACTACTGATCTGATGTGAACCAAACCTGATAACTGGGACACCCTCCACGACATTCCTCATTTTAATGTTGATCGTATTGCAAACATGACCATTTTAATGTTGATCGTATTGCAAACATGGCCACAATTGCAGTTTATAGTTACTATAGAAAAAACCTATGGGAAATCACATTTTCATCTTCTCTCTGGAACTACTGAGCTGATGGAACCAAAACTTGGCAAGAATGGTCTATAGGAGGCCCTCTATAAACGATCCTCTTTTTGTTCCTGTTGGTTGGAAAATATGGCCACCAGAGACATTCTATGCTTCTGTTTGATGGATTCAAATGTTTTAAAACTTCACGTGTTTGAAGACTGGGACACCTTCTACCAATGATCCTCATGAAATGTTGATGCAATATTGCAAACATGGCCACAACTGCAGCTCATAGTTACCATAGAAAGCCTATGGGAAATCACGTTTTTATATGTAGTTCCAGGTGATCGATTACAGGCTCTGTAGAACCTCTAGTTGTTACTGTGCATTGAAAAACATGGCTGCCAGAAGCATTTTTTGATTCTGATTGGTGGATTTTGAAAAATCTTCTCCTCTGAAACCACAGGGCCAAATGTTTTGAAACTTAGTATGGTTGATGACTAAGACACCCTCTACCAACGATCCTCATTTAATGTTGATCGCGTAGCAAACATGGCTGCAATTGTGGCTTATAGTTACTATAGAAACCCAATGGGAAATCACATTTTTATCTTTTTCTCTGAAACTACTGATCTGATGTGAACCAAACCTGGCAGGGATAGTCTATGGCAGGTCCTCTACAAATGCACCTCATTTTGTTACCTTGCATCGAAAAACATGGCTGCCAGAAGCATTTTTTGATTCTGATTGGTGGATTTTGAAAAATCTTCTCCTTTGAAACAACAGGGTCAAATGAAAGTTTGCACGGTTAATGACTGGGACACCCTCTACCAATGATCGTCATTTAATGTTGATCGTGTTGCAAACATGGCCACAACTGCGGCTTAAAGTAATTATAGAAACCCTATGGGAAATCACATTTTCATCTTCTTCTCTGGAACTACTGAGTCAACGTGAACCAAACTTCACAGGAATGGTCTATAGGAGGCCCTCTACAAATGATCTTTTTGTTCCCGTTGGTAGGAAAATATTGCCACCAGAGACATTCTCCTATTCTGATTGTGGGATTTTGCAAAAATCTTCCCCTCTGAAACTACAAAGTCAAATGTTTTGAAACTTCACATGATTGAGGACTGGGACACCTACCAATGATCCTCATGTAATGTTGATGTAAAACATTGCCACAATTAAGCTCATAGTTACCGTGGAAAGCCTATGGGAAATCACATTTTTATATGTAGTTCCAGGTGAGTGATTACAGACTCTTTAGAGCCTCTAGTTTAATGAGAAATAGTGCTCATTATTTCCACTAAAACACTCCGCCAAAACATTATACTGATTGCCATCAGTGTCTGGTGCATCAGTTGGTCAAACTTTTATCAATATTACTGATGATTCGATCCCGGAATACAACATCAGGATGCATCAGAATGTGATTCAAATACAATTTTCATTCAGGAGAGAAAAAAACACTGGAAAAATGTAAAAAATTCAAGTGTTCAAGATACACATGTATTCCCCTCCCAACTGAAAGCAAGTGAACATTTGGGAAGTTTGATAAATTGAGCATGTCTGTTCCGCCTTCACAAACTTAGATCGTTCTTTAATCAAATGTGAGTTGACACCTATCTATCCATTGAAACAGACAATTTCTGATACACAGAAGTTTGGGGACAATTATTTCTGCATTGCAGAAATAATTTTCACAAAGCTTCAGTGTGTCAGAAATTGCCAGTTACATCTGTGAAAAAAAGAAAAAATTGTTTTCCACAGCAATGAGTTGAGCAACTGGAAAATAGGATATCTTAAGTCACTGATCTAAAATTTCTTGATAGGCAAAGATGTTGGATGATTCAAAATGTGCTTAATTTCTCATATCTTTTTGGTTTGATTTAGTATTTGATTAGTATGAAAATTTCCATTTGACTTCGTCCAAAGCACGAAGTGGTCATACCCACTTTTCATTTTTTCGGTCTCCTCTCTGATATAATACTTGTTAGCTCACCCGAGTGAAACTTGGGATGAGCTGTGATTAATCACCTGCCTGTTGTGAACATTTCTCTTTTGTTAAATCAAGTCCTCTCCCTGGGTAATATTTAGGGGTGCCTGAGGCCCCAGTAATGAATCGCCAAACAATCAGATCACTGGGCCAAATGCTTGAGTTTCAACTTTTGTGTAAGAGTGCTTTCCATTTTTTTTCAAGTCAATCCAATGGGGGTCAAATTAAGGTATGTATTGGGGGCAGATTTCAACATATTGGGAAACAGGGAACATTAAAACCTTCTTTTAAATCACTGCTCCAGGTGCTTTCACATCTGGAACATGATAGTTTTGTTAGGATTGCTGTTTGTTCAAAGCAAGCACCTATGACTGCATTAGGGGTGGGGGAAAGTCATTTAACCCTTTACCTAAGGAATTGTCTGCAACTCTGCATCCATCTGTAATATACATATTGGGCAGTTGAAGAACATTTTTTTCAAAATATTTCAATAAAACCATAGAATGTGGCATCTCATTTGAATGAGCCAATTAAGCTCATTCCACTGAGGGGTAACATGACATGGTTTTGTGGAAATTTTTTGAAAAAATCTTCAAAATAATAAATTTGTATTGTGTACGTTGGGAAAGGGTTAAACACTAGGAAAACATTCTCAAAAGCCACTGGTCTAAATAATTTCATGTTTGACATACAGTATTTTTGTAATGATCACTTAAACCTTTACCCAACGAAATCGCCCGCATCTGCCCACGTAATAATGCCAATTCAGCAGCTGAAAAAATATTATTTTTCGAAAAATTTCAACAAAACCATATCATGTGACCCCTCTTTGGAACGAGCTCGTCGAGCTCGTTCCAAAGAGGGGTCACATGATATGGTTTTGTTGAAATTTTTTGAAAAAATTTCAAAAATGATATTTACAATAATAAATTTTGATATCGTTTGCGTTGGGTAAAGGGTTAAAAGAATGTTGAAATGAAATAACACTTTTGTGATGGCTGTTGACAAATTTATTCAAAGTAATACCTTTGGCTCATTTTTAGCCCCCCCCCCCCCCCCCCCCCCCCCCCTCCAAAAAAAACCGAAACGGAAAAGAAAAAAAGAACCCCAAAAACATTTTAAATCACTGGTCCAAATGATTTCAATCTGACCTGTGATAAATTTAAAGTGAAGAGAATCTATGTTCAAGTCAGTGCTCCTGAGGACAACGGTAGGGGTGTTACAGGCATGCCTGAAAATAAGCAGCCGGACATTTGCAAAATGAGGTCCCCAGAGGGTGAATTTGATGATACTATCCCATAAAGTGTGCCAATTTATCCTTTGGGTACCTTTTTGTGTTTAGTTATCAGACCCTGATTCAGATTGAGGTTCACAGAGGGTAAATTTAGTGATGCTACCCTGCTGTCATCACTAAATTCACCCTCTGGGGACCTCCTTTTGCAGATGTCAGGCTGCTTATTTTCTGGCTTGGTTACAGGGCCTGACACAGTGAGTCCTCTTTAGGAAGGAACCCTGGCGAGTGAAGCAGTGCCAATGTCCAGCACATTGCGATCACCATTAGCCACTGTGCAGAAATATGTGACCTCAAACACCAATAAATAAATAATTTTTTGACAGTGAGTCCTCGTGGGAACCTGGGAAGTGAAGCGTCATAAGCAAATTCTGTTTATGGTAAAAGAGGACCTGGTGACCAATACCTGGGGTAGATGTCCCCTTTAGTGGGGAGTTTAGGTCAGACGTATTGGCTAACCAATATCTTTGTACCAGTGTTGTGTTCAATGGTAAAAAGGAAAACTTCAGAAAAATCTTGTTTGCACAAATCACTGGTTCACATGCTTCCATGTTTGGCAAATAAAATTCAAGTTTGTTCAATTCAATCATCCAGGACACATTGAGGTACCAGTATGTCATGTTCAGCACATCATGAGCACACATTTTAACACTACGGGTAGTGGGAAACATGTAAAAGACCTCAAATGATTTCATTTTTTGCCATGACGTTTGATATGTGTGGGGTACCATGTATATGGACATTTAATTCAGTTAGGAAAGAATGTACCCTGGTACTAAATATGACACTATGTAAGTGGTTAGACATCCCATGGGAAGCTGGTGGTCTTCCAAGCTGCTGTCAATGTCTTTTAAGCCTCATTTCCACCTTGATGGAGGATATAATTGTTTTCATTCTTTCATAAATATTTTGAGACAAAAACCACTTATACTACTTTCCATCCCCCGTGGGAACCATGGGAAGTGAAGCAGTGCTTGTTAACTGTGGTAAGCAAGCTCTGTTTTATTGGTAAAACAGGAATTAGTAACCAATGCTTTGGGTGGAAGTCCTCCAAAATGGGAAGAAATTATTGACCAAACCTGACTTTACTTCCATGTTGCATCACGCTTAGCCATTGAGCAGAACTGTGACCTTAAACACCAAAAAATATATATACCACTGTCCAATATTTATTTATTGGTGTTTAAGGTCACATATTTCTGCACAATGGCTAATCATGACCACGACATTTACAGGTGGAGGAAGCTGGAATATCCGGAGAGAACCACCGAGCAACTATCAGCTCCCCAACCTACTAACTCCACACAAGCAGGGTTAGCATTGGTTGAAGACAAGTGTACCATCGACATGCTGTACACCTCAGAACACAACACCACTGTGCCCCCACATGGGCAATGGGGGTGAAGTGTCTTATCCAAGGACACAACGCTGTTGCTGCAAGTGGGATTCGAACCAAGGACCTCTCGGCTTGCAGCCTGCACCTCTACCTACTAAGCCACCATCCCCCCACCACTTTCCAAAGTTTCAGAATAAAGTTAAAAAGAAATGATGGAATTTGTGAGCTGCCTAGATGTTTTGTTATGCCCCGACCTTCTGAGGAGGTTTGATGGGTAGTCAAGGCCTCATCCACACATTTTGTATTACAACTCGGCATCGCTTGTTGGATTATGATGTACTCAGACCAGCATGGAGGACATAATATCCACATATCACAGCTTTCCTTCATACATTTCTACCAGAGTTATGGCCCATGTTACATTTTCAAAAACTCTGTATGAATCTGTCGAACGTTTTGCATTATAACAGTCATTTGTGTGTGTGTTTTAGGTCTTGTGGTATGGTGAAAGACTATAATGGTAGAGAAGACATCCACACATTGCAGGTTTCATCCATGCCTACAGAGCAAAGTTATGGCCCTTTTTACACTAGACAGAATCTATTATTGTGCAGCAACCTAAGAATGGTTCACATTCCAGTCTGTTCAAATCAAGCCGCCCCTCCCCCTAACTCATTGTGGGGGTATAATAAAGTGGGCCCCACTGTGCAATTTTTTTTTTAATTCTGAAATTTTCAACGTGAGACAAGTATCCCATTTTATAAAGCTTTTACAATTGTATTTTCATGAAATGTATGTTCTTCCCATGAATATAAATGACAAGTGAATCATTTATATTTCAAAGCTGTGGAGATTTACCTACTGGCCGAGAGCTTTGTGGTTCATGGTTAGCACATTAGACTTGAAATTAAAAGGTAGAGGGTTAGATCCTGACCAGCTTCATCTGCACTGTGGCCTTGGGTAAAATACTTCAAGTGGGTAGCTGAAGACCTCTACAATTTTTCAGCAATGCAACAAAAAAAGACCCTTGTTAACAAGAATTCAGGCAACCAGTTTTGATGAAACTTTCTTGTATTTTCCATGACATTTAGGTTCAGAAACTAAATTCAAGTTTGTCCAAGGCTTTGAGAAACTACAATCCTCATGACAATCAAGCATATAACAGAGAAAAAATGAAAAATGTGAGTTACTGCAAAAACTGATCTCCCCCAAAAAATTCAAATACAAACATTTGATGTCTTATTGCACTTGGGTCTTTTATTTACATATTTCTTTGTACAAATGCATATAGACTTTACTCAACCCCTTGCACTTTGGTAATGCAACAGAATTTTCTCCAATCGCTGTTTTTTTATCTTGTTTAACTATGAATTTAACCAATTACATCTTGTTTGAGAGAGCTCGGTGAGTTCTGTCAAACAAGATATAATTGGTTGAACATCAAACTGCATTATGGGAAATATTCGCTGCTGAAAACTTTGCCATTTTGACATCAGAGTGCAGAGGGTTTACCCTTTGAACCTGAGTGGCCGCTTTTCCTGCCAGGACCATATTTCATAATTTCATTAAATGGGATCGATGCTAAGTGCATGCGTGTGGTAGACCAATCAATATTTTCAACGTGCAGCCTTGGGGCTGCATGCTGAAAATATTAATTGGCCAATATTTTCAACGTGCAGCCTTGGGGCTGCATGCTGAAAATATTAATTGGCCTACCCCTAACTAATGAACATGGACTCTTCCAGTTGTTGTCATTGTACTAATATGGACGATACCACCAGGGTTCAAAGGGTTAAGAGACAGTCTTAACTTTTTGCTTAACACAACAAAGAGAATATTTGACAAACAAATATCTCAATAAATACAACTTTAGAAATGTTTGTTTAAACCCTTTAACTAACATAACCACTAATGGCTAGAGCTTTTCACAATACAGTGGAAGCCTGTTAATTGAATAGCCACTTTGCCAATGAAAATTATTCAATTAACAGGGTTTGTGTCACTTTCCTGTATTTCAGAGATAAAATTAGCATTTATTCTATTATTATCTTGTTTGACTGAGCTCCATGAGCTCTGTCAAACAAGATATAACAGATTAAATATCTGTATTGGATGTACTGAGGCCAAATAGGTCTATAAACAAAGGAAAACTGTGGTGAGTCACCGACAGGTTAAAATATTTTTTATTCAATTAACAGGAATTTACTCTTTCACCTATATTCAATTAACAGGTCAAATTTGTCCTGGAGGTATGGTAAATGGTTTTGTGTTGGGAAAGTATATTCAATTAACAGGGTTATTCAGTTACAGTTATTTTTTTGTTTATGAGCAAAATATTGTTAAACTAAAGCTTCCCTTGTTGGTTACATGGAATCTTTGAAAAAAGTACTCTCGTTTCAAATCACCTTTGAAAAATAATTTAGCACTCAACCAGTTTATTTTTTTCCCCAAAACATAGCTTATGACTACTCACTGAAATGAGCTGGTTACATCTATTTCACTGGGGTGGGGGTCATATGCAATGTTTTGATACTAAAATTTTTGTTTTGAGCTATTCCAAAATTGTTTGCAAGTATGGCCTACTGGGCATGTTAGGTAAAGGATTAGACAGTCAACAGTATCTAAAAGTATGAGCAATAGGGCCCTATGAATTTCAAATTTTGGGTAAAACTGAATCACATCGACTCTCAAGGCTGCTTAAGGTGTACATATTCACCTTCTTACAACTGTTTCCACTCATGTATTGTATTAAATCGTGACTACTTTTTTGATTGAATTGCCAAAACAGAGGAGTTTCAGAGACCTGATGACAGATGATTTCATGAGAAGACACTTGGTATGATTTTGAGAACATCTCAATGATTCAAAAAATTTCTGAATTGGCATGGCATAAATCGAATCAAATCAGGATAATTTCAAATTGATTTTTCAAAACTTTGCTACTGAGCAATAATGTCTCAATAGGCATGACTAATCAATGCATTGTGCAAAAAAATTCTAAATCCAATTAAATTTAGCAAATTGTCAATCTTCAGTTTTCAAAATTAACAAAGCTTTTTGTTTGAAAAGTAGGAAACTATGTCCAGTCAGATCTTATTTTGTTTGAAAAGTCTTTTGGGCACTCTGATAGTTGACCTTATTCACTACTTTCTAAGTTGGAAAAGTGCAGTGAAGTAAGCAAGAATTCATATGGATGAATGGTGGTAAACTTGAGATAACCTAAACCAAATTTACCAAACTTTACTGTTGGTAAAACACATTCTTTGAAATAGAACTGGAATCCATCCCTCTCTTATGTAGAGATACCAGAAGCACCCATTATCCTAATCGTTTGCCGTAATTCTGATCCGATCTCACACTTGCTCTATTACACCTGGTGCATTATATTTCCTGTTCACTGCTACTTCTACAGTACATGGAGAGTGGATTGTAACTAAATCACCCGGTGAGTCGAGTTATCATCCAAAGTGTCACTTTCAAATTCTGTACATGTGGACAAAAAACACAAGCAATGTTTCAGCCAATGGACCTCCAGGTTGCACCCAGAGGTCCATTGGCTGGAACTTTGCTTGTGTTTGTTATGCTTCACAACAAATTTGCAATTATTGTTTGGGAGGAATCTCCACTCTGTGGGTGATTTAGTGATAATCTACTCTCCATGTACTGTATATACAGTGAAGCCCCTGTGAAAACATCAGGATTTGAAGCAGTGCTTGTTTACTGCCGAGTGGTAAACAAACTCTGTTTTGCTGGTATAAAATAGGACTCAGTCGGGGGCACGGTGGCATCAAGGTAACCAGTTCTCGTCAGATCACCGAAGTTAAGCAACATCAAGCACGGTTAGTAGTTGGATGGGTGACCATTTCAGCGACTGATTCGCACTCCCGCATTGTGTCCTTGGGCAAGGCACTTAACCCTGATTGCCTACATGGGGGCATGATGACGCTGTGTACTAAGGCGTACTGCTCGTCGATGTTGCGCATATCTTCAACCAATCTAACCCTGCCTGTGCCGCGATGCAGAGTTACGATGTTGGAGAGCTGACAGCTGCTCGTTGTTGCTCGGTGGTTCTCTCCAGGTACTCCGGCTTCCTCCACTGTCACCGACATGAGATGACCCTGGCTGTTAAAATGTTAAACCCTAATAAGTAAATAAATAAATAAATAAATAAATAAATAAATAAATAGGACCCAGTCATCAATACTTGGGGCAGAAGTCCTCTAAAATGGGCAACATGGGTTTAAACGATTGACTAAACTTGACTTTATGTCCATGTTGTGATCACAATTAGCCAGATTGTGCAGAAATATGTGACCTTAATCAGTGAAATCTTGTTATATTAAATTACCACTTTGCCAATGAAAATTATTCAGTAAACGGGAGTATTCAATTAACGGGGGTCTGGTCACTTTCATATATACTAGTGATAAACTGAGCATTTATGCTATTGTATTTTGTTTGACAGCACTCTGTGAGCTCTGTCAAACAAGATACAATAGATTAAATGCCTGTATTGAACGTACTGAGGCCAAATAGGTCTATACACAAGGAGATTTCAGTGACTGTCAGAAAAATATCCTGTCATAATTCAAGATTTTTTATTCAATTAACAAGAGTTTATTCTATAACCTATGTGTAATTAACAGGTCAAATTTGTACTGAAGGTATGGTAAATAGTTTTGTGTTTGGAAAGTATATTCAACTAACAGGGTTATTCAATTAAGAAATGTCCAATTAAGTCGACTCCACTGTACTAACTTCAACAGCAATGGATAATGTCCCCTGTAAGAACTCTGGGAAGGGGAACAGCACTTGTTCACTGTGATGAACCCCTGCTCAACTGGTAAAATAAGACCTAGTAGTCAATGCCTGGAGTGGAAGTCCTCTTAATGTGGGAAAGCTAGGTATAAACAATCGGCTAAACTAGGCATGCATGGCCTTGTCAAATGGTCATGATATAGCCATAGATTCTGAGAGTGACTTTAAACATCAATAAATTAATAAATTAATTACAGACAGGTGCTTCTATCAGAGTACATGGAAGACTAGTCAAGCAGCAAAGTTTAAGCTGTTTCATGCATTTTATCATACAACAAGAACGTATTTTCCCCAATACAAGTAAAAACGTCAAGACCAAATACAAATCTGTATTGAGGGTAGCATCCACATGTGCGATCATTCGATTGAAGAGAGAATGTTTTTTTACATGCTAGCATCAAAAACTGATTACACAAGTCAAGGCCACCTTTTTAATAACAGTAATTAAATGATAAATAAATCACCAACTCAATAAATTAAACTAGATCATTTTTTGCCATTGTGATATTTTTATATAGGCCTACCATGCATTAAACATGAAAAATAAAACAAAGAAACATATAGCTGAAACACCACGATTAACTTCAGCAGTTATAGTACAAGTGGAACAATGAATGGGGATTGTCATGCACAGTACAAGAATGCAATATCATGACGTCAAGATCTTCATTCATTTAAGAACCAGTTTGCAGATGCTGAATGATGGTTAAAATATATGCGAACAAGTCAAGAAAGGGAGGAATATTGAAGATAAATTCATTATCAGTTATTATCACCAAGTGGGTTTCCGAGATAGTGTATTGAAGTCTTGACTTCGCCTCTCGGTCATATATATCGGCTCGTCCTAACAGACTCATCAATATATGCCCCAAGACAAGACCTTAACTTCAATATAGCATCTTGGAAACCCACTTGCTTGTAAGAATGTATATGTATTGTATCACATGATGATTTCAAATTTATTACATAGTGCATTGTTTTTATTGTACAATAGTGTTCAGTGTGTACACCCTCCTGCTTATTGCTCTGTGTTGTGTTACAGAATATTGCATGGTTTACTACTGCATTATGTGGATGTACCAAAATTTCATTTTAAAACTGCAACAAACTTGTACTTCAGTTTCAGTCATTTGGCTTTGTTTTTTTATAAATAGTTGTAAAATTTTATCCTGATTCATGCATTAAATATATAATATCTGTATACTTATTTAAATGAACCAATTCTGCCTTTCTAAAATGCTACCATAATTAGTTAGATATTCTCTGTGCCTCAAGAAAACATAAATTAGATCATGAGAATAACAGCTTAGAGAGTCAACTCTCCTCAGCTGTATTAGTCTTTGTTTCTATGAATATCTGTCTCATAAAGTTTTTTGAGAAAATATTAACCCTTTGAACCCCAGAGGCCGCTTTACCGGCCCAGGGACATGGTATGTCATAGTTTCATTAAGAAGGATGCCTGCTAAGTTAAGGGTGGGGTAGACCAATCAATATTATTGAAAATACTGATTGGTCTCTCCCCTAATAATAAATATGGACTCTTCCAATTTCTTTCATTGAAATAACATGGGAGATACACCAGGGTTTAAAGGGTTAACCATCACAACAATTCAGTTTAGTTTATCAGTTCATGATTCAACGAAACATATTTGTCAAGCTCATTATAATGAGAGGTCAAAAGATGTGTTCTTGAAGCAAAAAATCTTCTGACTTAATTATGAAAAAAAACATGTGTCTTTTTCAATGGTGTAATGGTAAGCCCTTCACCTGACACAACTTGCTGACACATGCAAAAGATTTTCTTGAATAACATTTTTTTTATTTTTAAAGCTTAACAAGCTTTTTCCAGTGAGTTATAAACTGTGCTTTGTAGCCAACATTGAACAAATGAAAATGCCAATGACACTGTAGCTTAATTTGACTGTGTGTTGAGTTTGATGAAAAGGATAATGTTCCAATGTTTATGATAGGATTATGAAATAAGACAAGAATTGTGATAATTGAGAATATGTTAATTTCTGTTCCCTGTATGCTATGTTTTCAATAAGAATAATTTGAGTGTAGACTGTACTAAAGAATTAAGTCCTGGGTTGATGTGGCCCTAATAGTTAACATATGTCCACCAAAGTTACCAAGTTACAGTAAAATCATTCCAAAATGAGTCATTCTACTAAGTTACAATAAAATCCCTTCATAAATATAACTCATAGACTTTGCTAAAGGAATCTAGTTCATGTGACGGTCGTGGTTGACTGATCATGACCAAAATAGGAGAGCTCATCTAGATATCCTACAAAGTTACAATGAAATCCCCTCAAAAACAACCTGTAAGCAGTGCTCAAGGAATCTAGGTAAAGTGACTAGGTGGCAGTAATGGCTGACCGATCATGACCAAAATACGACAGTCTCATTTAGCCTTCATACCAAGTTATCCTTCCAAGTTACAATGAAATTGCTTCATAAATATGAACTGCAGACTGTGCTACACAAATTTAGATCACATGCCTGTGAGGCTGTCACGGTTGACCGATGACAGCCAAAATATGAAGTTCTCATCGAGACATTATACAGTCATCCTACCAAGTTACAAAGAAGTCCCTTCATAAATATGACCTGTAGACTGTGCTAAGGTTTTCGGGTTTTGGGTCCTCGTAGCTGTCATAGTTGATCGATCGCGACCAAAGGGGACGTTCTCATCTAGACATTTTATAGAGTCATCCTACCAAGTTACAATGAAATCTTTTCATAAACACCACCTGTAGACTGTGATAAAGGTTTTTGGGTTTCAGGCTCTTGCAGCAGTCACGGTTGACTGATTGCGACCAAAAGGGAATGTTATCATCTGGACATTATATGAAGTCATCCTACCAAGTTACATGAAATCTCTTCATAAATAGATGACTCGTAGACTGTGCCAAAGGTTTTCGGGCTCTTGCAGCCATCACGGTTCAACGATCACGACCAAAAGGGGACATTCTCATCTAGACATTATATAGAGTCATCCTGACAAGTTACAATCAAAATCCTTCATAAATATGACCTGTAGACTTTACTAAATGTTTTCAGGTTTTGGGCTCTGGCAGCCGTCACGGTTGACCAATCCAGACATGATCTTGTGATGAAATTTTGTGATGATTGGACAAGAACTACAGGGTGCAGCCTGTGCCAAAAAAAAAATGAGAACAGACTCACAGACTTCTGCACGCGTGATGGCAATAGCTTATCTTGACTTTGTCAAGTGAAGCTAAAAATTAATGGCCACATTTGTTTATAGCACTGGCCAGTTACGTCAGATTTCATTATGTAAAATGTTAACTCTCTCTTTTCTTCATTAGGCCAAAAAAGTTGGAAATCTGTTTCTCAGCCAATCCCCCATTCCGACCCCCCACCCCGATCCTTTTTGCTGCCGCGTGTTCTCCTTTTATAACCAATGTAAACTTGAAGAAAAAAAATTAAATGGTTTACGTGTGATATTTTACCCAAGTTAATAAAATTGATAAATTTGTCCCTTGAGTGCAACAAGACTTTGCGATGCTTTAGCATTGCAAAGTCTTCTTGCACTCAAGGGACAAACTACACCACCACCAATGCTATTCTGTAGATTATGATGCTGAAAACATGAAACAAACCAAGAACCTGAACTTTTGATGGCAAAGAAATAATTACAAAAATAAAAAATAAAATAAAAAACCACCCACCCACATGTAATTTTACAAAAAAAAATGGTCTGAGAAACAGATCTACTTTGAGGAGCCTTAAGGATACCAGCTTCAATATTGATTTTTGGATAGCGCTTTGTAATGTTGGGTCTGAAATAAAACTTTTAAAGAAAAAAAAACAGCAGGAAATATTTCTTGCAGTTATGCTACAACCTAACATGTTGATGAACTTTTGTTGGCGAGGAATAGATCATATAAGAATGTATGCTAACTAGGGTCTGATTATGAAACTATAATACATGGATTGCTCCATGATTTGCAACTTAAAGTATCCCCACAATTCAATTGTGTCAATACTGAATTCCTGATTTGATATTGAGATCCGTTTCGATCAAAAATATCTAATTTGCTGGACCCTATTATGAAATTCCTTCCTACAGACATTCACTTGTGTACTTACAGAATTAAACAAATATTTTGAGTACATGTTCCAGGTTATTGAGAGAAATAGATCACAGCTTATGGATAATATATTCTCTAGAGTATACTTCATAATTGTATTTGACAATGATAATGTTTTCTGACAAGCCAAGTGGCCATGTAATCTGATATTTAGGCATGTGCCTGAAGTCATAACTGGGCAAGAAGCAGGTAATATCCTTGGATAAATACTAGTGGGATGAAAATATGGCCTATGTTCTATATCCATTTTCTCATTTAATCCACTTCACCACAGTGTACTTTTTCTTGCCTGTTGAGAAATAAAGGTAAATCTATTACCAACATTGCTATATTTTGGCCCTTGGTCTTGTGTGAAAACATTTTAACCCTTTACCCAATGTAATGATCAAAACCGGCCAGCGCTATTCATAAAAATCGGCAATTAATTCTCATTATTTTTTTCATTTTTTGTCTCAAAAACATAGGTTATGACCCCTCTTTGGAACGAGCTCATTGAGCTCGTTCCAAAGAGGAGTCATAACCTATGTTTCTGAGACAAAAAAATGAAATAAATTAGTTATTCAAGAATTTTGTTTGCATGTGTTGTCTGCTTTTCGTGTTAGGTAAAGGGTTAAATTAGTGACAGAACATTGTGTGATAATCCAAATTACCCTTTTTTCCACTGAATTTTCTGACTCTGACATGCATAAAATGAGCATTTGAGAACTGAGTGCAATTTTGGATAATCAAATTGAAACTCAATTTACTTCATTCTCATAATTCATACCCTGCTTTGAAAAGTTAAAAAATTTATAGTAATTTATATATTTTTTATACTTACCAATGACCCAGACTTAGCTGGCTGGTGCTAACTCCACAAAAACCAGGGCCAAACACAAATTTTGCCCCCCAATCCCCAAAATTTGCATCCAAAACAAAAAGAAATCATGTCCTAAAGGACCTCCATAGTACGACTCTACTGCGCATGCGCAGTGACGCAGTCGTCCCGAAATTGGCGCCAAATATCATTCTTACTGGCAGTGCCTGGTCAGCGCTATGTACTCAGCGGGGAGGCAAGAGTTCCCAACTCAGGGAGGGCCATCCCCGTCTGGGTCATTGGTAAGTATAAAAAATATATAAATTACTATAAATTTTTTAACATTTTTATACTGTACCAATGACCCAGACTTAGCTGAATAGTAAACAGGCTGGAGGGCCTAGGACATAGAGGAAAATCCAAAAAGCTCAATTATAAAATAAAGAGGTAACCCCTTAAGGAGAAAAGGAGTATTAGGCTTTACATGTATCTTTCTTATTTAATATTTAAATTAGAAAGATACACTACCCTTAATAATTGAGCACAATAACATTCATGTTCTCTATTAACATCCAGTATAACCCTTATACTAATTATTTTTAAAGCAAGCCAATAAATAAAGTAGTCCAGAGAATTGAGACTCTTTATAATCATTTAAAAGTGTCCGAGTATTGTATATTAAAGCCCGTTTGACACTTGACATATACAAATGCTTCACACCGAGCTACACTTTAAAAATAAGACATGAATGAAATTAAACATTAATATTACACTTTAAAACCATCCCGGAAGCGACTCAGAAATACTGTCTTGGAGGAGGCATTCCCTTGCTTTTCACTATAAAGCAGGTGACCTAAGGGAACACCCGCCCCCCCCTTCCCCTTGCCCTGGGTCAAATAGCCCAGAGCGAAGAGGGCAGCCGGACGGAGTCACTGCCGGAACAGAAAGCCTGCATAACTATAGTTGCAACTGTTTAGTGGACGACATTCTGAGCAACAGATAACGGACCTAAACAATGCAGGTCTCCAGAAATGGACTCAACATTTCTGAGATAAAAATTAGTAAATGTGGATGGCTGAGACCAATAAGCAGCCTTCATTAAATCTGTAATAGCAACACTATTAGCATAAGCCCAGGAAGTAGAAAGAGCTCTTACTTCATGAGCAGAAATCTTAAGCACAGACTGCTGAGAAGAAGATAAATCTTCATACGCAGTACGGATAGTTAACTGAATCCATCTAGCAATAGAATGGACTGAAATGTCCTTTCTATTAGGCATCAAAGACAGAAAGAAACGTTTCCGTCCCTTTCTGATGAACTGAGATCTCTGTTTATAGATACGTAGAGCTCTAACAGGACAGAGTAAAGGCCTACGCCCGTCTGAAGACGGAAGAGCCTTAATAACAATAGGTTCCGGATATTTATTAGGAGCCAGATTCTTAGCTAAAAAACCGACATTAGTAGTGAAGGTGATAGTGTTCCCAACACTACGATAATGAGAATCATCCACCGATAGTGCATGAAGCTCACTGACTCTTCTAGCAGAAGAGAAAGCTAAGAGAAAAGCTGTCTTATAAGATAAGAATTTGAAATCTACTGTCCCAAGAGGTTCAAATGGCTTTTCCTTCAATCTAAGGAGAACCCAAGCTAAATTCCACTTAGGAATTAATCTAAGAGTTCTGGGTCTATTTATCGAAAAGTTTCTAACCAATTTCGATAAAGAGACATTAGATCCAATTTGTAAACTATCATGATGTGCATAGGTATCAGATAACATAGATCTATAACCCTTTATAGTAACAGGTTGCAGTTTGATTTCGTCAAACAAGTATACTAGAAAGTTAGCAATGTCTGGTATAGAGGGATCAAATATATCAACAGAATGATCCCTACACCAACGACGGAAAACCTTCCACTTAGCTGCATAGTTTAGCGAAGAGGAGGTCCTCCTACAGTTAGAAATCGCGTCCACTGCTCGTCCTGTAAAGTGCTTGCCATGCAAGAAGGACCGCACAACGGAAAAACGTGAAGGTTGAGACCTTGCGGGTTGTGATGTAGTTGGCGCGATTTCCCCTGCCAAAGAAGATCCTCTCGTGGAGGGAGCTTCCGCGGTAGGTCCCACAACAGACACCTGAGTAGATTTATCCACGGTCTCTGTGGCGACAGAGATGCTACCAACAGAATCTTGCATTGAGATTGTTTTATCTTTAGCAATACTTGTTGAATTAACGGCGCTGGAGGATACGCATATCCTATCATTCCGTCCCAAGGGATCGATAGAGCGTCTACTGCAAATGCTCTTGGATCCGGACACGGGGACACATACGTCTGCAACTGATTGTTGAGATGTGTCGCAAATAAGTCTATCATTGGCCGTTCCCATTGGTAGCAAATCTGATTGAATACTTGTTTGTTGAGAGTCCACTCCGACGGCAACAAGCGACCCTTTCGTGAAAGGGAGTCTGCTAGCACATTCAGACGACCCGGTATGTGACGGACCGAAAGAAGAACGTGATGTTCCAATGCAAACAGAAGGATTCTTTCCGTTAGATTGAACAACGGAACTGAATGAGTGCCTCCCTGATTCCGTATATACGCCACTACTGTCGTATTGTCGGATAGGATTTGGACATGAGCATCGTGAATAATGTCCATCCAGTGACGTAACGCAAGCCAGATTGACATCATTTCCTTGATGTTTATGTGCTTGCACAGGAATTGCGGATCCCAAAGACCCTGGCATCTCGAATCCGTTGGGATTAACGATGCACCCCAACCTGTTTGACTGGCATCCGTCATAATGGTAAAACTCGGATCCGGCAACTGCAGCGGAACTCCTTGAGTTAACCACTGAATGTTTGCCCAAGTCTGAATCTCTTGTTTCACTTGATCTGACAAGAGAACGTCTACATCGAGCGAATGAATTTTCACACTCCAATTCTGAGTCAGGAAAATTTGAAGAGGCCGTGTGCGTAGCCGTCCCATCGGAATGAGATCCGCGGCGGCTCCGCACAGACCTATCAGTCTCATAAATTCTCTCGCCGTGACTTTGTCTGTATTCAGACAATAGCGAGCGTAACAACTGACTAATTTCGCTCTGGTTAACAGCAGACGAACGAGATTGTTGTGCGTCTCGAAGCTCATTCCCAGATGAGTGAATGACTTGGACGGCACCAGATCCGACTTTTCCTCGTTTACTATGAAACCGAGACGTCGGAGCAATAGAAGAAGATTCTGAACATCGTTCTGAAGCGTTAACTCGTTGCCGTACCTCTGAAGAATGTCGTCCAGGTAGGCCGACGTTACCGCAGACGAATGAGCTCGGAAGTAGATCATTACCGAGTTCATTACCCGAGTGAAAGCCCAGGGTGCTAGATTCAATCCGAACCACATGGCCCGGAACTGATACACTACTCCTAGGACTGCGAAGCGTAGATACTTTCGGAATGTCGGATGTACCATGACGTGAAAGTACGCATCTTTGAGATCTATGCTCGTTGCATAATCGTTCACCCGAATACTCGCTCTGACCGATCGAATCGTCTCCATATAAAACTTCGGAGCGACGATCAGCTTGTTTATCCAGCTCAAATCTATGACTGGACGGAACGAGCCGTCTGGTTTCGGAACCAGAAACAGATGGCTGTAGAATCCCAGCGATTCCTGGTTTTCTACGACCTCTACCGCGTTCTTCATTAAAAGAGACTGCACCTCTGATAGCAGAGCGTCTCTTTTCTGAGGGTTTGACGGAAGATGAGTCCACTTTGGACTTCGAGTTAATGGAGGCTTTCGTTTGAAGGATATCTTTAGACCTTCCGAAGTCACTCCTCTCACCCACGGGTCGTCCGTAATCGACGCCCACTCTTGAGAAAAACTCGACAACCTTCCGCCAACCGGAACGCGATAGAGGTTTGAGCCATCACCTCCTGGATCTGCGAGGCCTGCGGTAGGAGAAACCACGTCTTCCACGACCCGCACCTCGCCTCGTCGACCTCGGGGCGTCCGACCGATTGTCCCGGCCTGAAGGACGTCCCGAACGAGAGTCACTATCCTGACGGTCTCTCGAATAAGAGCTAGAGGACGCACCGGAACCTCTATAGGAACCTCTCTTGGGCGGATAAGACCCAGAAGTGCCCGCCTTATTCGTGTCTGCTGTATCCGACCTTTTAGGAGCGGATCTAAACAACAGAGAATCACTAGCTTTCTTTTTAATATTATCATAAATAGCGGAAAGCTTGCCGTCAAAGAGAAGATCTCCTGAGACCGAAGCGACTCTAAGAGAGTTCTTCACCTTAGAATCCACTAGTGTGGATGTAGACAGGGCTGCGTCACGTCTAACCAACTCCAGATTTGCCACTGAAAGGGCGGAGTTACACGTGGAATAAGCTACTGCCCTTGAAAGAAGTCTTAAGGAGGATTGTATATCCTGAAACTCTTCCCCTTGAAGACGCAGTGATAACGCCTTAGTAAGGTGATCTGCGTAAGATAAGGCATCTAAATTGGCTCTGTTAGACGCAATAGCTGTTTCCAACACTGCGGTTGGAATAGAAGCTGACGACGGTAATGATAGCTCTAAGTCTTCCGCCTCGTCGTCCATACGCAGAGGAACTCTCGGTATACCCTGACCTGCCGTGTCGAATTTATTCCTTGCATTAATGAAAGGCAGGTTGAGAGTATTTGCGGACAAGAAGCCTGCTTTCCCCGTCCTGGAAGCAAGTTTAAAAATAGCGTCGTTCAATAATTCAAATGTTCTTGCCACATTATTGGACTGCGACGGAAACTCGGGAGCGATGTCCCTGAACCGCTCGAAAAAATCAGAGTCCAATGACGCTATAATTCTCCTGTCCGGAAGCGCAGCAGTCTGGCCCGACGGAACAACTTGAGGAAGAAAGTGCCGGATGAAGTCCACGGCAGCTTTGTGTTGTTCCGAAAGGGATAGCTCCAATTCATCCGTATCCCTTTCACCATCCGGTCGGACCTCCCGATGTTCCCGGTCGTCCGCCCCCGATGCTTCGGCGGAGCGTACCGACCCAGCGCCGTCGGATAATTCTCGATCCGACACCGTTTCTGTCGGCTGCTGGGATGCTGCGATAAGCTGTGCTATCTGCACTAGAATGTCCGACGTCGAGACCTGCGGAGGAGCGGTCTTTCGCTGCTTCGCCGAGGGCAGCTCCGCATCAGATGGCTCCCGCATACTTTTCCTATGCGAACGTCCGGAGTCCATCGGTCTCGAATCCCTGGCTGCCGGATGGTGTGACCTGGTCGCCGAAGAATCCTTCATCGGCGAAGCTGGCAAAATATCGGAGGTCATGCAGCCAAGGTGCGGTCGTGTGCGCCGACGAGAAGAGGAAGCCTTAACAGTCTCTGCGGACTGCTTATACAACGGAGCGTCCCGAGCGACGGACGTATGCTCCGCTAAAGACACATTTTGTACCACAACATCTGGTCCCAGATGTTGTTGTACGAGAGAGGGGCCTCTCTCGCTCGCGGCCCGGCTGGACCTGGACGAGCTAGGAACCGGACTAAAAGGCTTCCTCCGTTCTCGTTCACTATCCGCCGTCACTGGGTGTGCATCTATTATTTTTATAGTGCTCGCATCACCCAAAATTTCCTCTTGGACCGCATCGGACGAACCCGGCTGCCGAACCATTCGGTGAATGGACGCTACACCGGGCGAGCTAGCGGACGACATTTGTCTAATCTCCATGAGCACTTTTGCCGCTAGCTCTGTATTTAATTGTGACGACGGACGCACACTTGAAGAAGATAACATGGAAACATCACCCTGTTCTGGTTCCTCTGAAATAGAAACTGAGAGAGTAGAGTGACCTTGTGGAGAAAGAGCCGGCATCGCTCTTTCTCCAGAAACAACAAATCGTGACACACGTTTCCAATGTTTCTCATCCCAATGTTCACAAACAGGACAGGGATTAATGCGAGAACACTGACTACAATTAATGCAATAATCATGAAAGTCAGAGGAAGATAAGGCATCTAAATTGGCTCTGTTAGACGCAATAGCTGTTTCCAACACTGCGGTTGGAATAGAAGCTGACGACGGTAATGATAGCTCTAAGTCTTCCGCCTCGTCGTCCATACGCAGAGGAACTCTCGGTATACCCTGACCTGCCGTGTCGAATTTATTCCTTGCATTAATGAAAGGCAGGTTGAGAGTATTTGCGGACAAGAAGCCTGCTTTCCCCGTCCTGGAAGCAAGTTTAAAAATAGCGTCGTTCAATAATTCAAATGTTCTTGCCACATTATTGGACTGCGACGGAAACTCGGGAGCGATGTCCCTGAACCGCTCGAAAAAATCAGAGTCCAATGACGCTATAATTCTCCTGTCCGGAAGCGCAGCAGTCTGGCCCGACGGAACAACTTGAGGAAGAAAGTGCCGGATGAAGTCCACGGCAGCTTTGTGTTGTTCCGAAAGGGATAGCTCCAATTCATCCGTATCCCTTTCACCATCCGGTCGGACCTCCCGATGTTCCCGGTCGTCCGCCCCCGATGCTTCGGCGGAGCGTACCGACCCAGCGCCGTCGGATAATTCTCGATCCGACACCGTTTCTGTCGGCTGCTGGGATGCTGCGATAAGCTGTGCTATCTGCACTAGAATGTCCGACGTCGAGACCTGCGGAGGAGCGGTCTTTCGCTGCTTCGCCGAGGGCAGCTCCGCATCAGATGGCTCCCGCATACTTTTCCTATGCGAACGTCCGGAGTCCATCGGTCTCGAATCCCTGGCTGCCGGATGGTGTGACCTGGTCGCCGAAGAATCCTTCATCGGCGAAGCTGGCAAAATATCGGAGGTCATGCAGCCAAGGTGCGGTCGTGTGCGCCGACGAGAAGAGGAAGCCTTAACAGTCTCTGCGGACTGCTTATACAACGGAGCGTCCCGAGCGACGGACGTATGCTCCGCTAAAGACACATTTTGTACCACAACATCTGGTCCCAGATGTTGTTGTACGAGAGAGGGGCCTCTCTCGCTCGCGGCCCGGCTGGACCTGGACGAGCTAGGAACCGGACTAAAAGGCTTCCTCCGTTCTCGTTCACTATCCGCCGTCACTGGGTGTGCATCTATTATTTTTATAGTGCTCGCATCACCCAAAATTTCCTCTTGGACCGCATCGGACGAACCCGGCTGCCGAACCATTCGGTGAATGGACGCTACACCGGGCGAGCTAGCGGACGACATTTGTCTAATCTCCATGAGCACTTTTGCCGCTAGCTCTGTATTTAATTGTGACGACGGACGCACACTTGAAGAAGATAACATGGAAACATCACCCTGTTCTGGTTCCTCTGAAATAGAAACTGAGAGAGTAGAGTGACCTTGTGGAGAAAGAGCCGGCATCGCTCTTTCTCCAGAAACAACAAATCGTGACACACGTTTCCAATGTTTCTCATCCCAATGTTCACAAACAGGACAGGGATTAATGCGAGAACACTGACTACAATTAATGCAATAATCATGAAAGTCAGAGGAAGATTTCTTCCTATTACAATTTGAACAAGTTCCCTTCATTGTGAAAGAACAACAATAAGTCGTAGTTACTCGCAAAAACCCCTGACACAAAGATACATAATAACATGATCCATTAATAAATGAAAAAACAATTGCAAAACAAAATAATTTTGAAAAAATATTTTTTCAGAGAAGCCCAAGTTGCTGAAAAGTAACGTTGAGCCCCGATGGATCCGATGGCAAAGTGTGGTCAAAAATTTTAAAATTATATAAAATAATTAATGAGACACTTTCGGATAATATAAATGTATCTTATAATGAGATAAACTACCTCAAAGGCAAACAGCCCCCCTCAAAAAAGGCTGTTGCCAATGAAAACAAACAGTGTAAACACAGAAGAAAACATGACTCCAGGCACTGAAAAAACTGGCCCGGAATCAGTCATCAATTACACTCTATCTGATGCAAAACAGAGACTCCCAGGGGAGAATCTGCAGAACATCAGATGGAAGATGCAGAACACAAACGTTATACACCCATGGGTGAAAACGTAACTATGGGGAAAATAACAGAAAACATTCTGTAACCAAGCAACTCTCCCAGGGAATTTTTAGAAATGAAACTTCTCAAAAATATGCCAAAAGCATGGGAGAATTGCAAGGGGGGACTTTAGAAGGTTAGGGGAGAGGAAACACTGAATAAGCAGTGCAACAATTAGCAAGAATGACAACAAGAGGCGTTTGCCTCGAAAATAGGCAACTTAACATAATTTCAACAAAAAATTTTAAGTACAGCCCTGATTATTTTTGCCACTTCTTTTTTCCTCTCCTCCTTCTATCCTCCTTAGAATCACATTTTCTCCAAGAATTACGTGTCTGGCATCCTTTAAACTGAGATTTACAAGCACAAAGATCAGTGAGATGTTGACTGATGAAGGGCCAAACAGAGAATGATATTTGGCGCCAATTTCGGGACGACTGCGTCACTGCGCATGCGCAGTAGAGTCGTACTATGGAGGTCCTTTAGGACATGATTTCTTTTTGTTTTGGATGCAAATTTTGGGGATTGGGGGGCAAAATTTGTGTTTGGCCCTGGTTTTTGTGGAGTTAGCACCAGCCAGCTAAGTCTGGGTCATTGGTACAGTATAAAAATATCACATTCAAGAGTGTTCGAGGAGTTAAGCAGATAAAGCACTGTTATAGACAATTAACAATATAAAGGACCATAACTCAAGAAAAAACTGCAAAAATAAAAAAGTCCTCTCCACATGCTCATCTATACTTCACACATATACCTCACACTTATATTTGTAAAAATTAACCATGAAATGGAGGAGTTAAAGAGAATAAACATTTTGACATTTGTGAGACATTTAACAATAACAAGAGGCTCTAAAGAGTCTGTAATCGCTCACCTGGCAGAACTGAAGATGCAAAGGCAATATGGTAACTATAAGCTGCAATTGCGGCCATGTTTGCAACCTGATCAATATTACATGAGGATCATTGGTAGAGGGTGTCCCAGTCACCAATCAAGCAAAGTTTCAAAACATTTGTCCTTATAGTTTCAGGGGAGATGATGTTTGAAAATCCACCAACTAAAATCAAATGATGCCTCTTTAATCCAACGGAAACAAAATGAGGATCGTTTGTAAAGGACCTCCCATAGACCATTCCTGTCAAGTTTGGTTCACATTGGCTCAGCAGTTCCAGTGAAGAAGATAAAAATGTAAAAAGTTAGAACGATGAAACCAAATGATAGCAATTGCGCACATGACCTTTTGGGCCAGGTGAGCTAAAATGGTAAATAATTTGGAAAAAACTGCGGATCTAAAATTCTTTTCCACAAGCGCTTCTACACTTCATACTTTACATCGAATTTCGGGAAAATCCAACAAAAGATGTAGGCAGACATGGTAACCTACAGAAAAATTTTTCAGGGATTATTTTCAGGGAAATGGGATGGATTTCAGGGAAAAGTTTGCACAGGGACAAAACAAAAGAAAAAACTTGCAAATTTTCAGCTCATGGACTACCATTAACACCAGGTTATATTCAGATCTAGTTGTCAATTATGCTGATGCATTTATGCTATGTTAAAAAATCATAAAAATAATTGTTGATTTGATCCTCCCCACCTCCGCCATCCTCTTCTTCATGACTCCCCCCCCCTACCCACAGAGCACCACCACCTGTCTGGTAAGCTAATAATTTCCCAAGTCTGGAAATGTCAACAGGAAAGGCTGTCCTAATGTTCATTTACTTCAAGAAGATTAGTACTTTTTTTTTTTAATTCCATTCAACATTTTCGGGGTACAGACGGCCAACAGTTAACAGTTCTGTAGTCAGCACAACGGAATAAATGAAGTGTTAGAAAATAAGTCCATTGTGTATAAATATGCAGTCATAATTTTTCGGCATCCTAAGTGACTTTAACCTATTTTTAAACTGTGTTAAATAGTTGAGGTCAAGGTGTTGTTTGCGTTTTGATTTGGAAAAGGGATGAGAATTAAAGCTATTCTATGAATAAATGAATATATATTATTCAATTCCTTTTCATATATTTTATTTACCAAAAAACTGTATTTAAACGAAGGTGGAGTTTTCAATTTTTTGAAAGTAAGTCACCTATTTTCACTTTGACACTCACACATTGACCATGAATCTCCGATTACAAAGAAATAAACATGAACACAGTTGAAATATATATCATAAAATACCCTTTTCTTAAATAAATTTAACTTAAATCCATATTTTACTGCTTCATGAGTTTTTACCAGAGTTTGAAATGCATGTGATTTGACTGCGAACGTTTTACATAAGTTACAACGGGAAAGAAATATTTGACTTATATATTTGTTTTTGGTCCAAAACTGATTCCAGTTCAGGAGGCCGGGAAGTACACTGAAATGTCGGGATTTTCCCTGGCATTCTGGGAGGGTTAACATGTCTGGATGTAGGGGGAGTTTAATGGTCAAACATTTGTGATAAACTTTTAATGATAAAAAGGTGCTCTGGAAAAAGTGACAAATCAAAAATTCCTTTCTGCATGCACATTTACAGTTCACACTCATACTTCATACCAAATTTTGTAAAAATCAACAAGAAATGTAGGAGGAGTTGAAATTCATTGCTATCTCTGTCCCAAACTGGCCAGTTCTATCTGGAACCCACTTAATTAGACATATCTCTAATGAATAACTCTGTTAATTGAATATAATTTACAAACACAAAACCATTTACCATACCTTCTGTACAAAAGAATATCATATTCTTCGAAAAATTACCTTGTCAATCACCAAATTCCCCTTGTTAAAAGACCTATTTCACATCAGTACATCCTATAAAGGCATTTAATCTATTATATCTTGTTTGACAGCTCTATGAGCTGTGTCACACAAGACATTCAAACTTAGATGTGAGTCTTCCATGGAAGACGTGTGTCGCCTGGCGTTTCAGACAGAATTCCAAGTGGAAAAGGGGCATAACTCTGGAAAAAAATACAGCGAATCAAAAAATAAAATAGGAGGTGCACAATGCCATTATGTGATAAAGAATCACTGAAAGTTTCATCAAAATCCATTCATAGGTTAAAGAGAAGTGGCGGATAAGAGAAAGTGTGACGCGGATGATGAAGCGGGCGACGCAAGGCGACGGGGCATAACTCTGGAAAAAATACACCGCATCAAAAAATAAAATAGGAGGTGCACAATGCCATTATGTGATGAAGAATCACTGAAAGTTTCATCAAAATCCATTCATAGGTTAAAGGGGAGTGGCGGATAAGAGAAAGTGTGACGCGGACGACGACGCGGACGACGCAAGACAACAAAAGTAATCCCTATATGTCGCTCCCCACTTCGTGGGGCGGCAACACAAAAATATTCAGTTTATCTCTAGAATACCAGAAAGTGACCAAATCCTTGTTAACCCTCTGCACACTGATATCAAAATGCCTGAGTTTTCAGCAGTAAATTTCTCCCACAATGCAACTGAAAATTTAATAAATTACATCTTGTTTGACAGAGATCATTGAGCTCTGTCAAACAAGATATAATTTGTTAAATTTTTCATTCTGCGTGGGCAATATAGGGCCAATGTCGAAAATTCTGAAATACTGCCAGCGTACTAGGAGTTAATTGAATACTCCAGTTAATTGAATAATTTTCTCTGGCAAAGTGGACATTCAGTTAACAAGGTTTCACTGCACTGGGTGAAATGTTTCAGTTCAAATAACATTATCTCATAGTTTTAAAACAGTAAACAGACAATCATGCATGAAACACAGATTGGACAAAATATTATATGATTCAAGACGAGACAACTAATCTGATCACTTACCTACTCTGAGAAGAGTTATTTCATTGGGCAGAATATGTAGTCCTTTGATTGGTAAAGCATGTGGATCAGTAACCTTAGAATGATTCATAGTAACGGCTCCTTCTTTTATCACTCGAATTGCATCAACTGAAATGTAGAGACAAGTTTCAACATTGTATTTCAAGGAACACTGTATTAACCCTTTACCTAACGTAACGGCCAAAACCGGCCAGCGCTATTCTCAAAAATCGCCAATTAATTTTCATTATTTTTTTTCATTTTTTGTCTCAAAAACATAGGTTATGACCCCTCGTTGGAACGAGCTCGTCGAGCTCGTTCCAACGAGGGGTCATAACCTATGTTTTTGAGACAAAAAATGAAAAAAAATGAGTTATTCAAGAATTATTTTTGCAAGTGTCGTCTGCTTTTCAGGTTAGGTAAAGGGTTAACAATTTCAAATTACATTGCATATATTCAGACCCTGTGGTGCAAACCAAGAGGTACTTTCTGTTGGAAACACTTCAGTATTAGCAAACGATTTCATTGTCGTATGTGTGAACTCTTCTGGCTCCAAATCATAGCTAATGACCTCTCATTGGCACAAGCTTGGTGGATATGTTCAAATGAGGGGTAATAACCTATGTTTTGGATGCAAAAATTTAAAAACATAATATAATTTGAATGGTGATTTTCCTCAATAGTACTTGCTAGTTATGGCTGTTATGGTAAAGGTTTAACATTGTTAATTATGAGAGCATGTTATCATATACAGGGCTGAAAATTTTGTGATCTTGGTAAACCGATCTACCTTTTCCCTGGTTTCAGCTTGAATAACCGATTGTTTGTTCACCTAATTTTTTTTGGTCAACCATTTGGTTAAACAAACTTTTACAGGTCTTCTATTTTCTAAGTTGATCAAGTTCCGATTTATGAAGCATCAAGCATTGATCATATCATTATGAATTTTATTTTATGATTAATTATCATGTTATAAAACATAAAGTTCAGTTGAATTAAATACAAGCTATTAATTGAAAATAGAATGTGTTTTCATTTTTGGAATCCACTGAAAAAAAGACAATGACAGGTCTAAAGCGGAGTTTTTTTTTTGAAGTGGTACATGACTTCATCTTGTCAAGCAAGCGTTTCGAATAAGTCGGAACTCAACACTGCACCCCGACCACTGTTCCTTGTGAAAAGTCAGTACTGAAATCGCGACTGTTCAGAGCATCAAACAAGTTTGGTTTAGCTGGCATAATAGGACCCATTGACCAATGTTTGTTGTGGAATTCCCTCCCATGTCTTTCAACTCCTAACACCTCGAGGTCTACTTACACCCGACTTGCAACTAAGTGAACTAGAAGTTATCATGATATGTCCTCGACTCATCGTGAGCTGTTATTGGAAGCCTGGGTGTGACTTCGATACATGCTTTTTTGCATCTGCTTAATGGTGATAATCTCTATCTATCATGTATTCAAGCTGATATCGTCATATTAGTTACTTTTTCACTTCTTCATCTCTCAGTTTATAAGTTCTCTTCTCAACTCTTCTTCCTTTCCTTTCATTTCACCTTGGAGTTTAAACAATTTCACACGGCATTACCTAGTGGTCGAGGCGCCTTCCTCTACTCTGAATCTGTTATCATGTGACGCTTATCCCACTTGATCTCCAATCGTAGTATGTAAATTGTAACCCAAGTTACAATCAAGGAGGGGGGGGCTCGGCTGTCATGTGATGACGTGTGGGTTCTTCCGCTGACCTGAACCACCTGCAGGAGTACGTTATATGATGATAGGGAGACGACTTACATAAGCTTTAGCTTTCTGTCGAATCCCTCTTTTACATAGTATTCTGCTTTCCTTGTCGTGTGTATACTCTTGTAACTAGTGTTGTTCCTATTCTTTGTTATCCATATGTTATTGTGAAATGTACACACATGTTAATTACTGAATAAATATTGTTTAAACTAAAGCTGAGTTTGAATAGAACTGGCCAGTTTGGGACATTACATTGGGTAAAGAGTTGATATAGATGAGACTTACACTAAGGCTGTACAGTGCACAGAGTTAGTTACTCATTTAACAATCAAAAAAATTTATAACCAGAAAGTGTGACTAACCCTGAGCAATGCAATTGGTAACTGCCATTTCACACACTACATGAAAATAAACACTGACTAAGGCTGTTAACGTGCACAGGGTTAGTTGGTTACATGTTGTTACATAGGGTGCAGAATTCAAGGAACTATTTTAAATAATTATACTGGATTATGGAAATTTTCAATGTTTTAAAGTGAATTCCAGAAATGAAAACATATTCTAGTTTCAATTAATAGCTTGTTTAATGTGTTTGTTTCTTCAAATACCACCGTTGAGACAAAATATATTTTCATATCAGTATATTTAATGCAACTGAATATTAGTTCATCTGATAGTTCAAGTCTCAAAATTAGAGTATGTTGGCTATATTGAAATGCAAGCATTATACCTGCAGTGAAACAGAGTGGGAAAAAACCCACCTTTGTTCTGCATGTTCGCAAGTAAATATTGACAATTGATTCCTTTCCAATTATTTACGCCTGATATATTTAAATATATTTCAGGGATTTTGAATTGTTATTGCTCTTAAATGCTTTTGACAAATGGAAGTTCTTGTCAACCCCCCCCCCCCCCCCCCCTCCCCCCCCCCCTCCCCATATTCCAACATTTTAGCTAACCTGACTGAAAGTCAGGATGAGCTATAGTGATCACTCACTGTCTGCCGTCCATGAACATGGTGTTTGCACCTGCCCATCCTAAACCACTGAACCAATTTTATTTAAATTTGAGGTTATTGCTTGTTCTGACATCGCATTTTTTTTCTTCTTAAATCAACTTGCACAGCCTCCTAGGGAGGGGGTGGGGGGAAATCCAACAAAATTCTTTTAAAAATCTTCTCATGAACCAGTGGGTACAATGACTTGATATTTATTATGGAGCTTCCTTTTGAGATGTAGAATCAAGTTTGTTGAAACAAACTTCGTGAATCAATATTTACTTTTGTAATGGGAGGGGCAAGATTTTTGGTATTATTGAGTCGTAAGTACTTGATTCATGCAAAAAAAATTTTTTTCCTGGGTCTCCGTCAAAACCCCAGGGGCTAAAAATAGAAATATTTTCAAATGCCCATATTTCCCAAACCACACAGAACTGTTATTTGGTATGAAGCATTCTTAGGACCAGTAGAATTGAATGGTAAAAAAAAATTGCCATCGGTTATGTCAGGTTGTTCAATATGGGGGGAATCAGAAAAATATTTGCAAGAATAAAAAACCCAATTCTTCACAACCACTGATCAGAATCTTTTGATATTTAGTATACAGCATCCATAGGGGGGGTCAGATATAAGTGTAATAAAATGAAGCCCCTTGGTTCATATTTGGGCTCAATACAGAAGGCCGAATTTTTAACTTAGGGCAATATGGGGAATGATCTTTAAAAATATTCTTCTTCAGATCCGCCAGTCAGAATGCTTTCAAATTTGGTATTCTACATCTTTTGGGGGGGGGGGGGGGCTGTCAGATTTCAAGTTGTTCAAATCAAGTGCCTGGGTTAATATTAGTGCAATATGAGGGAATTTCTTTAAAAAAAAATTTCTTAAGACCCACCAGTCAGGTTGCTTTCCTGTTTGGTATACAGCATCTTTGGGGGACGAGATTCAAGTTTGTTCAAATCAGGTCCCTAGGTTAATATTTGGGCTCCCTATGATAACCCAAATTTTAACTTAGTGCAATATGAGGAAATTTCTTTAAAAATCTTCTTCAGATCTGACTGTCAGAATGCTTTCATATTTGGTATACACCATCTCTGGATTGGGTGTGTGTGTTTGGATGATGGTCCACATTCTAGTTTGTTAAAATAGAGTCCCTGGGTTCATATTTGGGCTTTTAACTTAGGGCAATATGAGGGAATTTCTTTAAAAGTCTTCTTCTCCAGAACCATCTCTTAGAATGTGTTGATATTCAGTATACAACATCTCTAGGGGGTTAATGTTTGGGTCCCCTATGGTAGCCTGAATTTCAACTTGGTGCAATATGAGGAAATTTCTTTAAAACTCTTCTCCTTCAGATCTCCCAGTCAGTCTGCTTTCACATTTGGTATTCAGCATCCTTGTGGTGGAGGGGAAGGTCTCAGACTCAAGTTTGTTCATATTTGGACTCCCAAGTTTGGCATTACTGGAAATCGGGGCATTATTTCTGTGGTAGCATCTCAGTACTAGAAAAAAAATCATCTGGCATGACAACAGAGTTATAAATAATTAAATAACTTCATTCCTCTGTTAGCGGGGGAGGAATTCGCTAGAATTGTGCACTTGGTGATACCTTCCTGAAATTTGGCATGATGTAAGGGTAGGCATCAGAGATTTCAAAATCGATCGGCTACAAGTTGGCACCATCCTCTAGCCACCACTAGCAGCGAAATCCAAAATGGCCGCCAAGCGGATCGAAAAAAAGCTATTTTCGCCGATCGCACAACTGAAGCTCCAAACCTAACACCATACATGTGCTGTAATTGATGTGAATGATGGAGTGAAGCCCTTGGAACAAGTTGGGGGGAAGATTAATGGATAATGGGATCAGAATTTCCGTCGATGTGTGCGTCTGTGTGTCTGACTGTCAGTATGATCGTCCGTCCGTAGATAAATTAGTGTTGAATGTTTCTCGGGAATGCAATGGTCAAATGAACATGGTATGAGAGATTCCTGTCAACACATGAACAAGGGTACTCGATAGTATGCAGCAGTGGGGATACTTGGACATTTGATAATCCAATTAAAGTGACAGTCTATTCTCAACTTCCGGCATTTTCGATAGATTTATTTTCTAAGAAAATAAAACTATCAAATTTCTAGAGGAGTTCTGGTTCAATCTCAACACCATAGCGACACGTCTGCCAGCAAGGGCAGTGCTGGAATGAACTCGGGATGCATTAGTTCCCGTTGTTAATTATACAATGTTATCTTGCCAGTATAGAACATTGGCAAAATGGGACTAGAAGGGGTGAGTGTATGTTTGCAGTCATTCGAGGTACAGGAATATTTTTTGACTACAAGTAGTATTCTTCATTTTCGGCCAGTTAAGATGTGGTGTGTTCCAAGTCAGGATTAATGTTGCCGACACTTAATGCCCATCCCTCATGGTATGCTACTTTACCAGGGATATAGAGATATAGCCACCACTGGGAGCCAAAACATGACCTTTGATGTCGATGAGTGGTCGAAATGTTTTAGCGAATAACTTATCGAAATATGATCCGGTATGGCAATTTGATACCTTACGTTAGATTTATTAGATCAACTCAGGTATGGATTCATTGAGACATGAGTGCGCTACAAGATGAAGGATTTCCAAGTTGATTTGCTATGGAGTAGGAACTGACTAGTCACATGTGGCCTATGGCCAGAGAAAGACAAGGATACCATAGATGAACACACGGGTGAACGAAGGTATCAACTGTTGTACAGAGGCAAAATAGTTGGGGATATTGTATCATGCTATGCATGAATTAACACCGTCTTGTGCAGTAAATAACAGACTATTTTCCGAAATCTAAAACTGTATTCCTATACCCCGGACAATGTAGCAAGCCACATGGGATGAACATTTGTTAGCAAAATCAACTCAACTAGAAACATGACATGTGTTAACTGGCCGAAAATGGAAAAAAAAAATACCAGAATAGGAGATGACTGGTCCTAACATGACAGTATACTACTCAATATTGTTACAACAGCCACCTTCACACTTACACAAAGGTGTGCACCTTAATCCAGCTTTCAAGCATTTGCAATTGCCCTTGCAGGCCTTGGCACAACTACAGTGGAGCATCAGTGCACATGCAGCACTTGCGTCTCCTAGGTGAGTCCAAAATGGGACCAGAATATTGAGACGTGGATTCCACTCCCATCCGTACTGTGATGGGTCTGGCACACATAAGTGTTTCTGCAGAGCACGATGCCAAATGAAAGATGACACAAGAATTACCCTTTTTACATGTTGATACAGAGCTGCTTTGGTGGGCGGGATGTTTTCCATAGACTTAAGGCCATGTGTGAACATATGCCGTCTCGCATCATTGACACGTGTACTGACACAACTGTTACTGTACATCTGTATGGTGAGTTTTTCGATATGCTGCATATGAGGGGAATCCTCTGAAAAGACTTGCGGATTCTCAGTCAATTCTATCATCATTTCAGTTGATGCGGGAAAATTCATCCATGCATTCCATCCTGTCTTCTTCCCAATGCCGAGCATGCTGGATGTTACATCACAACCTGTGAAGGCGTGGAAGAAAGTCAGGGCCTTACAGTAATCAGGTCCAAGTTGTGAAGCTATCTCATGAATTGGCATATCTTTATATGCCTTTCCAATTCCAAACCCAATCCACAGCTCACTGAGTCCAAGGTCACGGAATGTTGCGAAATGGTGCAAAGACAGAATGACGACATCAGAATCAACCGTGCGAAGAAAAGCTATTTTGTGACCTTGTGAGACTGCATGGTTGAGATGAAGCATCATGCGCGTGTCTGCTTCCTCGTGGTTCGATGGAGATATGTCACATAAGCTAACATCCTTATTGCATAGTACATATTCTCCTGATGTCGTTAACAACTGGTACTCGGATGTTGATGTTAATTTCAGCAGTTCAGCAGACAGGAACTTGAAAAATTCGTCTTTATTCTCACTAACTTTCAAGAATGCCTGCCAATTCTTCCCTTTAGGTAAAGGGACGTTCTCGGACACCCGTATCAACCTAACTGCTGTCTCACCGAGGCGTTTTGCTCGCGTCTGATTCTTCAAACTGCCTTCGGGGTAACAGTCATAGATCGCATCAACCCTTGTGGTGTTCGTGTTAATCAGAGATTCGATGTATGGCAATAATTGCAATCGAGCATATTCTCCAAACAGATCCGCTTTCTGTGGTTTGATTACATGGACTACAGCAGGCATATCCAAGATGACAACTGAAGCTTGTCTAGCTGCTGAATTCTTCCCTTGTGCAGGAATAGCTGGTAAACAATTGAGAATTTGAGATTTTGTCCCACTCCGTAGCTTACCTCTATCGGATAATGCTGGCGGATCACGTGCATTCTCGTGCATGAAAAACTCATCCATGTTTGAATCAGGCTGGGCTTGCAGTGAAACGAACATCTGGGTAACTATTGCGGCAGTTGCTTTACTTGACATGAGTTTGTCTCGGCCTTTGTCCAGGTTGGCTGGGGGTGGGTTAAGGAAGGTATATATATTTGCCTTGGGAATAACATCATTCAGGGGTACGGTGCATTCCACAAGCCTTTCCTTCAAGAAAGTGGAATATAAATGCTTGCCCCTTTCGGGTAATGACCGTAAACTCTTACTAACTTCGGGGTCCATATATTCACCAGTATCTAATGTCACCAGCTGACCACTAGTTTCATCATAAGGGTTGATAATGAGTCCCTGATTCACCAGATCGAGGAGAGATTTCAATTGATTCAGAAATTTTTTCTGCTCTGATACCGAACTTTCCGGGTGTTCCGTGTTATCTGATGATGTTGTGTGGAAACTTGCATATTCATACTCATCTATAACACGCAGAACTTCTGACCTTGAAAGCTCAATAACGACTTTCTCTTCAGCCTGGCCATAGAGACCTTTTGGACCACTGTCTTCTTTGAGTAGTTGGATACTATGTTCTTGGCTCTGATCTAAACCCATCATACTGAACTTCCTCTCACTACGCTGGACCACAAAATGGCCTTCCATGAATTTGTTGTGGATTGAAGGATGCCGCCTGGGTAGCTGAGACATGTCTCTCAGAAATACGGGGACCCACCGACAATAATTTGTATGTCCTAGGGCAAAAAAGTAACTGCACAACTCATTGATAGAACACAGTGTACCAGGCCAGTTACCGATTCGTTGGTTCCGAACGAATTGACAGCTTGTCAAGAGAAAGTTCCGAACGATTTCACCCCAATAGCGCGCAGTTGGAGATTGTGAAAGAATCCTCTGTTCCCACATTTCAAATGACTCATGGGGCCCAGTCTGCTGACAGTAAATCTCATAAGCATTCTTTCTGAGGATCTCAAGCCAAGCTAGAGTGAGAAGATATGCCTGTCGCGTCCTCTTGACATGTTTCCCACCAAGTAGGGATGATGCTACACCGGGTGTGAATATCTTTGCGAGGTGAAACATTCGCTCCCAACCAGAACCACCCATAAGCTTACCACCAGCTTCTTGGGTGCACATTTCAAGATGCAGGAATCCAATCATACACACCATTCGATCCTCACCTATCTCCTCTGGGAACAGCCATTGACATTTTTTCTGCCTGGCATACAACGGACAGTCACCTTCAATGACAGGTATCTGGCCGGGGTTTACGAAAGCAGTAGCTTCCCTGACCACATACATAGCATGCTTCTGCATACTGAGTGAGTCCGCTTTCTGCTCACTGAAAACAGGGAATACCCCAATAACTGCACGAGGTTTGACATTGTCTTGATCTTCATGTTTTGAAAAGAAGCCTGAAAAGGTCACAGGGACTTCATCAAGCTGCCAGCTGCCATCAACCTTCCCTTTATTGCTGATCTGTGACACATGAGACAACCAGTCATTCTCTCCCACGTTCAAATCTGCATATTCATTGGGCCGTACATTACATTCATCTGGAGATTCAAGCCTGATGTCCCCACCAAAGTCTTCAACGAAAGGAACAAATGCATAGTCGTCTGGGAGTTCAATTTGTGTGTCTTCTGGAACATCTAAACTCAGTGGTGGGGGATCAGTACCCACATTGTCCCTGCTCAGTTGACCAATGAGTGTGATGGACGTACCATGCATATCAGATCTACCAGATACATCAATGTTATCAGTGGTTCCTATCGAGAAAACATTACGTTTGCAGTTAGCTGGGACTACAACACCTTCGTTCTTGAACCGCAGTGAAACAGCTCTCGCGAAACTCCTACGAACATCCATTACGCGATCATAAGAGACAGAGAGTCCCATTTGATGAAAATCTCTGATAAGATTTTTCATACGATCATGGGCATGCAACTTCAAACCCACATAAAGAGGCATTGGAGTTTCTCTGTCACGTCTCTGGTGAACATTTTGTGCATGTTCGGAGCGTTTCGCTGAATTGCTGATCAACATCTGTGAAATAGTACAAGCCACTCGAGTCTTGGCATTAACAGTCTCATCATCGCCTAAGTTCTGTATACTACATGTGCCCTCAAGTAGAACTCTAAGAAGAGTCAGGAGTGAGTTGGGTACAGGCTCGCTCAAGCAATAAGATGAAAATGATCCCGTGAAAGGAGCTTGAGATATGAGTATGTGTTTACGCAGAAGAAGACCCACATCAACTATCTTTTTTGCCTCTTCCTCAGACACTATACGAGTTAAAGATTCGGACAACAAGGAGCCAACTCGAAACCTACTTGAAATAAACACATCTCTACCCTGTGTGAAGGCGTCCCAGCCATCGCCCAATTTCTGCAACAAATGTTCTTTGAATCGAGTGGAATGTATTTCTTCACTAAGCCAATCAGAACCGACTTGCTTCAACCTCCGACTGTACAGATTCTTGAGATCGACAAGCTTCATCGCGGAATCGTTGTGTTCAACAAATGTTATGAGCTCTGCCATAACGAGAGGGTCATAGGGCAGGCCTGACGCGGAATGTTCGGCGTTCTTCGACTTTTTAGATTTAGCCGCTCGTGCTTCATTGGCAAGCTTACAATAACAGGTTTTGTGATAGTAAAGATCACTAGCAGCGGAATCAAATGCTGCATTGACCCGAGAAAAAACAACCCAGTTCTCGGCTTCCTTTGCCATAATTTTGAGTTTATTGTTATCAGACATTGATCTGCAAATAGGCTCACTGCTGTCACCTTCGCGTTTGTGACAATAAACACACTGGGGCAGTTTCCTGTCACAGCCAGATTCAAAACTTGTCCGTGTTCTTTTAGGACTCAGCGTGGAGCAGGATGCCACTGCCTCATTTCGCTCTCGCTTGTGTAGCACGCGCTGTACGATGTGAGTCCGAATACTGTCACGGCATGTCTTATGATATATTGCCTTATTCGTCAACAGTGACATCGACATACACTCATCACTCTCTCTCATCAAACAATCAATGGTCAAATTATATGGAAGCTCAACGCCATTATCTAGGAAGCACGTTATGTCTTCCTCAATAGCTTTATAGGCGTCATGAAAACGAGATTCTCTATACGGACGCATCAATTTCTTGGAACTGTCTTGCTGGCAAAAGCAACAACGTTCCCAGTCAGTACTAGTCCGTACACGAAGAGGATTCTCACTCATTCTGTGAATGATTTTTGTGAACAATCGCGTTCTCGAATTAATTTCGACAGACAAATCAGAATTGCTTGCGGAATTACGCCAAACAAGAGATTGTATGGCAAAGAGACTGCTTCATAAAGAGCGTTGTTTCTCCGGGATCAGCGTCATTCAGGTTTGCCTGAATGACGCTGATCCCGGAGAAACAACGCTCTTTTCAAGTTCCAAGAAATTGATGCGTCCGTATAGAGAATCTCGTTTTATTCTACATCATCTCCCACGTCTGTTTCCAACACGTGCGTGGATCAGAGTTCACTTTCGCGCCCTTACAATCGGATGTATAGTCGGTAGACCGTCGAAAAGGAGGTTCCCTTCAGCCGCTGGCGGCCATTTTGGATTGTGCCGCTACTGGTCGCCACCGGTCGGTGTCAACTTGTAGCCGATCGTTTTTGAGAACCTCATAGCCTACACTAACAGTGTGCCAAATTTCAAGAAGGTATCACCAAGTGCACAATTCACCTGTATGTGACGAATTCCTCCCCCGCTATGTAGTGTTAACTAGCTATAGATGCTAATTAAATCCTTCTTTAAACAACTATTGTCAGGTGAGCACCACAGGCCCCATGGGGCCTCGTTAAAATTTGCATAGGTATTCCAGGGAGGTGACAGGGGTTATATCTCCCCCCCCCCTATCCTAATAAAAACATCCTACTAAAAACCCAAGAGTATTTAGTGCTGAAATCCCTCATCAAATGCCACCAAAACAATCTGATGGGGTCTATGTATTTAGTTTCAAAACTTCCTGACCATCACCCATGGGAGGGGGACACAATATCCTATAACTTGTTCCATTCCATGCTCAGGTTCACTATATTTTTCTGCGACGTGACCCCCCCCCTCCCCCCCCCCCCCCCCACACACACACACACACACACATACACACACCACCACCACCTTTGGTAACTGTTCAATACCTTGCATCCCCACTGAGAACAGTCTGTCCTGTGAAAAAAAGTTATGTTGCTCTAACACGTGGTTATACCTGTGAAATGGGTGGAAGGGAACAACATCATCCGAAATACATTGACAGCCAATGAAAAATTAGAATCTGTTGACCCTGAATGGCGATTGGCCCCATAGTATAATCATTTTTGCATATTAAATAAACTTTCCTTGAAATGACCAGTCATAAAAATCTCACCATTCGGTGTAACATTGAAAGCACCACATGGTTTCTGACAGAAAACAAATATCCAACTACCAAACTGACCACCTACCTCATTTAAATGCCATATTTATGCATCTACTCAATAATTTTTATATATAAGCTTGAATGGAATTAAAGAAACCCTGTTTGTACACGTTACCTGCACCAATGACATTTTCAAGGCAGTGGACCTACATTTTGGGCTTTCAGTATGAATACACAACACTCAACATGATATTCATTAATATTCATGAGCTGTGAACACCAATGTGAAAGCATTGTAAAATGTTCATCAGTTTATCAAATGTGGTTTCCTTTGCAGAACTGGAACTTGCCACTTGCTCCATATTTATAATGTCAAATATATTTATTTCTAAAGGTAATTTTGAAAGCTTTAACTCCAAAATCGGTTTCAAATTCACAGTGGAAGTGCGTGGAAATTTAGGGTTACAAGGAACTAAATGAGCAACTTTTACTCGATAACATTTTTAGGGTCGGCATAATTTTTTAGTGTTGGTCGGGTTACCCTAAACACAGGTATTTTTTTGGTCTGATATAAGGAAATATCACTGTTTACCACTGATATTAATCTGCTGTTTCTACTTTTTCGTTGACCAATTCACCATTTATGTGTTTTTCTTTTTAGATGAGCGAAAGGTAAACAGTATGATTATGTGTCTGAAATTTTCAGCCCTGCATCTAGAAAATGATGATAGTGAACTTAATCTAGTAGTGTGACAATATCTTACCCACAAATACTTTATTATTATTTATTTATTGATAAGCAAATACTAAGGAAGGATAACAAACCACGATGACAAGACAGTAGAATTCTCTTAACCCTTTAGCTAACCTGAATGTAGGGCAACAATTTTCATAAAAAATTCAAAATTTTAATATTTTGCCTCAAAAACCAAGCTCATGGCCCCTCATACATAGCCATAATATATGTTTTTGGAGCCACAATTGAAAAAAATAATACAAATTCCTTATGCGATTTATGTGAATAGTGCTGGCCGGTTATGGTACTTAAATTGGGTAAAGTGCTAAGAGAATATCCATTGCATCATATCAAAGTATTCAAATAATAAAAAAATATTTTACTCTCTAGATCTGTGTTACTTACATTTACTCCAGAAGCCCTTTGAAACAAAATGTAAAACTAAATTAATTATTCAGTTTCAAGGGCTAATGGTATTGTTCAAGCTTGAAGAAATCGAAACAATTCTGCACAATTATATGTAATATTTATTTATTTATATATTAGTGTTTAAGGTCACATACTTATGCACAATGGCTAATCATGACCATGAGACAGTTTTATGGATGGAGGAAGCTGGAGTACCCGGAGAGAACCACCAAGCATCGATGAGCAACTGTCAGCTCCTCAATATTCTAACTCTGTTCAAGCTCCGTTCAAGCAGGGTTACAGCGGTTGAAGACATGTGCACCATCGACGTGAAGTATGTCTGAAGTATACGTGAAGTACATGGTGTCATCGTGCCCTCATGCAAGCAACCAGGATAAAGTGCCTTGCCCAAGGATACAACACGGGTCGTCCCGGACGAGGATCGAACTCAGAACCCCTAGCATAGAAGTCCAACAGTCTGTCTACCACTGAGCCACCATGCTCCCTTATATGTTATAAGAATTTTCATATTCAACTAAAGGACATTTTCTGTTTCCAATATAATATGTAATTTACATGTTAAATCTGAACAGAATGTATTGTAAATGCAGGGATTCTGCTACAGGGGCAGAAGATCCCTTTTAGGGACCCTTTCCCCTGCTCAGTTTTCTCCCAAAGCTGCAATATTTTATGTTGATAATTAAAGTCGTAAAGAACATAAACACCATCATTACAGTTAAGTAACAAACTTCAAATACAACTAATTTCGGTATCCTTGTGGTTGTGTCTGCACTGAACTGGATGATTAAATGAGAATCGAAAGTGTGATTTTTAGAATAGTTGCTATTAACAGTCATCTCATGGCTGAGTCAACAGTAGACTGTACAACTAAATGAAAACTGAAAGTATGATCGTGTCTTGTGGTTGTTTTCTTAGAATATATTAATATTAACACTGTAGTTATCCTGCGGACAGCTTTTTTTTCAACTAGCCCGTTTGTAACCGGTTTGTAACTGATATCCAGTCAGCCATTTCAGCACTAGACTTTTCCCCCAAAGCTCCAAAAAAAAGGGATTATCCCTAGTAGAAACGCTGATAAATGATTCAATGCTAAAAATATATGCAGTTAAATATTCCATTGATTAGTATCCAGTAAAGTGGAGTTCATTATAGACAGGAACCCTGTTAATTGAATAGTCACTTTGTGAGTTAAAATGATTCAATTAACAGCAGTATTAAATTAACAGGGATTTTGTCACTATCTTATTTTCCAGAGATAAACTGAGCATTCATCTATTATATCTTGTTTGACAGAGCTCAAGAAGCTCTGTCAAACACAAGATATAATAGATTAAATGCCTGTATTGGATATAGTGAGGCCAAATTGCTCTATAAACAATGTGGAATTTAATGATTATCAAGGTAATTTCTTGACATTATAAAGGTTTTTTTCATTCAATTAACAGTTTATTCTTTAACCTATATGTAATTAACAGGTCAAATTTGTGCTGAAGGTAGGTTATGTGGTTTTGTGCTCGAACATTATATTCAATTACAGGGTTATTCAATTAAGAAATATTCAAATGAGCTCCCCTGAATTATATATATCTCACCAAGATAAAGTGTCAGTTCACTGCATAGCATATAACAAAATGCAGGGCTAATATACCTGTTCTATCAAACATTTTAGAGCCCATAACAACATCCAGTACACTGACACCAGGCTCTAAAAATATCTCTACAGTTTTTGCTGATTTAAACAATTGCTGGACCTCTTTCTTGGTCAGTTTTGCAATGGCTTGGGGATCACCACTGAAAAAGGCTTCAGTCCATTTCTTTGCTTCATGGAGTCCAGATCCTGAGAAGAAAACAAATCTTAGTCCTAATACTTAAAACAAATTACAACAATTGATTTCATCCAAAAATTTAATTTTATTCACAACTTCCAAGTATAAATATTGGGTTGAATAAAATTACACTTTGTTTTACAGATACTGACACCTACTCAGAAAATGTGTGTGTCTAATGCCTTTTTCCACTTCAGAAATAAAAAAAATATTACCTGGCACACTTTAAAATTTCCAACTTGAAATGTAAAGTCTTTATTCAAAGTATTATTCTCCAACAATCATTGGCAGCATCAAAGAATACAAGAACAGTATTATTTTGAGGATTAATACCTTTATTAGAAACTGGTATGTGTCGTTTCTGTAAAGTCCCATTCTGAATCATTCACAACACACTAGTATAGGTTACACCATAGAAAGAAAGTGATATTGAATATACAATTGCGAGGGTGTTCACGAGGGCTTTGCTCGAGTGAACATGCCTCAGCAATTGCATGTTTAACATCACAAGCTGATTTGGTGTAAAGGACTTGTCACAGAGTTGTTTTCATAGACAAACAAAAGACACACAATCAGCAAGAAAGAATCAACATCAAGTCTCGATTAAATTAACTGAATTTGACATTTTTTTTCTCATTCTTTTCAATACTTTCTTTTTCAGTCAACAAAATCTTGCTATCGTAACATGGAAAACGTCATTTTTATCATACTTTTGGGTTTTATTTTATGTTGTATAATATCACCAGGTGAGGAATTTCGGAGTAGTGTGTGAATGGGTTCAGATACATTATTACAGATCACTAAAATGTTTTCACAAGTTTTTGTTTATGTCAGAGCTGACACTATTCCAATTCACTGCCTTTGTTCTCGAAAGATATCCTTCATCGCCCAGGTGTTACAGAGCTTGGGGTGATATTTGTTGAATACAGCATATGCTCTTATCAACTCTTTGAAATATATCACTTCTTTTAAACAAATGGAGGAGACAAAGATGACATTTGAAAGGCTGCTGTGTGTGGTTTTGGGGGTCTCCCCTAGTCCTAACTAGGCCCCTCCGACATTGCCTCCTCCTCCCACTTTCCCAAAGAGGAAGGGACAATAATTGGAGGGTCCTAGGTAGGACAAGCCACTCCCCCACACCAAAAAATTAGTAAAATTTAGTGTCGGCCCCCTAATTGTTTTCATGGTTTAGCTGTTCATTTGTGAAGAAGATAACAGTGAAGGCTATGATATGTGAGCAAATTCTTATACACTGAAGGTGAGTCAATGAAGACCTGTCAGTACCTACTTTTGCAAATCCATACAAGCACTCTGTTCTCAAAATTATCAATGGCTGCATGCGTGCAAATTTTCATAAAAAGTGGACAAACAAATACCCGATAACAGCATCAAATTCCAAACTGAATTAGTTTGGTGGCCTGAGGGCTTGATATAAAGTACGTAGTAATCAGGTATTATTCAGTTCTCCAAACTTTTGTTAATTCGATGTCGACAGTGAGGTCTTTCTTGTTCAGATCGTGATCAAGTCGTGACACTCTTGTACCAGTGAGTCAAGATTACCTGAATACAACATTGCTAAATCAAGATCGAATCAAGAAACAAACCAACAGCATCTGAGATTAAATGTTCCTGCAACAAGTGAGATTTTACAGTTTTGTGGGGAGAAAAGGATGTCAGTGCATTTTAATCAGATTGTGACTCAGTCTCGATCAGATTAAAATTGTCTGTTTGCTTTTATAATTGCTGAATTGTACAGTATTTAATTTATAATGTATTGCTTGCAGATCTCACAGAAATTTGTCAAACAACACAAATTAGCCTTGGAGAGCCTTACTACTTCAGGAATGATCCTGAGAAACTGTCTTTAACAAACTTGACTCTACACCACTTAAGTAGGCAACATACCAAATATTAAATCACAGCAGCCATTACCCACAGTGTTAAGTAGTAAGAGCACCTCTTTCAGCAATCGATAGCACTTTTTTTGGCCCAACTGATGTCACTATTCTAATGGAAGCTTCATACCAGTAACAAGTCAACCTTCAAACCAAGTAACTTATTCATTTATTAATTTATTTATTGGGGTTTAACAACACTTTTGACTGCCAGGATCACCTTGTGTCGGACAGTTTTATAGTACCTGGAGAGAACCACCAAGCAATGGCGAGCAACTGTCAGACTCCCCAATGTACTAACTCCACACAAGCAGGGTTAGCTTAGGATTGGTTGAAGACAAATGTACCATCGACGTGCAGTGTGCCTTAGTACACAACACCACCTTGCGCCCATGTGGGCAACTGGGATTAAGTGTTTTGCCCAAGGACACAACTTGGTTGCCACAGGTGGGATTCAATCCAAGGACCTCTCAGCTTGCAGCCTGCATCTCTAAAACCCAAGTCACTAGTACCACTCTTGTATAGTTCTTTGAACGTGAGTATTCTAATTTAACTTTTGGGGTTCCTGCAGGGGTAAAAGAAAGAAAAATTGGTGGGAGGCATAACTGAAGTACATATCACTCAATAGTACTGCAAACTGAATTTTATTCAACTTGGCCAATTGGTTCCCAAACTGGAATAGATTTTTACACTGCAAGGACAAGCACAAATATTGCCATAGAAACTTTCTTTGAAAAACTTTGAATCTTGATCTGTGAAAGGTGTTCCATACCAAATTTGAAAGCATTGTGACTAATGGTTAAGAAGAATTTGACCTCACCTCACAATGATAAGAAACTTCTCAACCATCAGTCACAATGCTTTCAAATTGGGTATGGAACACCAAGCTTTGTAACACCTGGGCGATGAAACTTTCATTGTGACTGTTTTGTTAGTCACAAAGTCTGCAAGATAATGGCTCAGCCTCATCTTCATTGGTCCCATGAATACTCCAGCCTTCTCGACTCAGAAAATTTTCCAACCAGAGATTGAAATCTGATTGTTGAAAATGTCATTACACTTCAATAAATAAAGAACCAAAATGAGCTCATCAAAGTCATTCAGTTGCGGGTCAAGACGATTTTTGTTTTTGCTACTTGGAAACAAAAAAAATGAAAAATAACACAGGAGTCTACACATTTGTATTTGGTAAAGTGTTAACCCTTTACCCAACGCAAATGATATCAAAATGTAATATTTCACATTTAATTTTTTTTAATTTTTCAAACCATATCATGTGACCCACAAAAAGGGGTCACTTGATATGGTTTGGTTGAAATTTTTTGAAAAATAATATCTTTTCAGCTGTTGAATTTGCATATTACGTAGGTGGTTGTGGCCGATTCGTTGGGTAAAGGGTTAACCACCCAGTGATACTAAATAAGTATCTGATATCAGAACTATGTAACAAAACCAAGAAAGTTATTAAATCATGAACAAGCTACAAAGATATTAAAGAAGAAATTAAAAAAAAATTGTTAAAATTTGATTAGCTTACCGCCATGAACCAGCAGAGTAACCTGCTCAGCAACTGTTTTCTGGGCAATACGATTTTCGGGATATTCCTGCAAACAAGATAATACATAACACACCAAAAACAGAAACTTTCATTTTCAACTTGATGACATTTTTGCCAAATTAATTACAGAAAGACTGTTATCCCTTTCATTGTGAACACAAATTTCCTAGCCTTCCAAGCTTTGTTTGGCAATAGAAGTACTGAAAATAAAACACTTTTAGTGATGAAGCCAGAACCTTCCCCATTCCCAATTTGAAATAAATGTAGCAATCGAGGTATAAAGACCATTTACCAACCAGCTTGGTTGGTCCAGATCTCTTAGTCTCATGGTAAATCGGTCGCTTTGAACGCTAGAGGTCAACAGTTCGAACCCTGGATCCTGCACTTATCTCTCCTCCTGTTACATTTGGGGGCACGTCCGATCCTCATCAGTTGGTGGCATTGTGGATGCTGTGGTGAAGTGTGGTGGTTTTTTCGACCGGTCTCAGGTGGTATCTGGGTGAGATTCATGGTGGGTGAATCTCAAAAGAAGGGGAGAGTAGTGTAGCAGTCGAGGTATAAAGGCCTTTTACCAACCAGCCTGTTTGGTCCGGATCTCTTAGTCTTGTGGGAAATCGGTCGCTTTGTGTGCTAGAGGTCGACAGTTCGAACCCCGGCTCCCACACTTACCTCTCCTCCTGTTACATAAACAGTTAAAAAATTTATAGTAATTTATATATTTTTTATACTTACCAATGACCCAGATTTAGCTGGTGCTAACTCCTTAAATTCTAGGGCCAAACACAAATTTTGCCCCCCAATCCCCAAAATTTGCATCAAAATCCGAAATTTCAATGTCCTATATGGTCCTCCATACTTTCTACCCACTGCGCATGTGCAGTGTCAAGGAGGTCTCAAAATTGGCGCAAATGTCATTCTCACAACCAGTGCCTGGTAAGCATTATGTAATCAGTGGGGAGTTATGAGTTCCCAACTCATGGGAGGGCCATCCCCGTCTGGGTCATTGGTAAGTATATAAAAAATATATAAATTACTATAAATTTTTTAACATTTTTATACTGTACCAATGACCCAGACTTAGCTGAATAGAAAAAAGGCTGGAGGGCCTAGGACATGAAGGAAAATCCAACAGACTCAATTACATGTAAACAGAATTATCCCCTCAAGGAGAAAAGGAGAAACAGGCTTTCCATGTATCTTTCTTATTTGTATCAAAAAAGAAAGACACAATACCATTCTGTAAAATTGAGCACAATAACATCAGTGATCTCTATTAACATCCAGTATAACCCGTTATACTAATTTTTTAAAGGAAGTCCAGAGAATGAGACTCTTTATACTCATTAAAAGTGTCTGAGGATTGTATGTTAATGCTCATATGTCACATGACATATACAAATGCTTCACACCGAGCTACACTTTAAAAATATTACATGAATGAGCTAAACATTAGCTTTACACTTTAAAACCATCACAGTACCGACTCGGAATTACTGACTCCAGAGGAGGTATTCCCTTGCTTTTCACTATAAAGCAGGTTTGCTCTGGGTCAAATACCCCAGAGCGAAGAGGGCAGTAAGACCGAGTCACTGCCGGAACAGAAAGCCTGCATAATTATAGTTGCAACTGTTTAGTGGACAACATTCTGAGCAACAGATAATGGACCTAAACAATGCAGGTCTCCAGAAATGGACTCAATATTTCTAAGATAAAAATTCGTGAATGTGGAAGGCTGAGACCAATATGCAGCCTTTATCAAATCTGTAATAGCAACACTATTAACATAAGCCCAAGATGTAGATAGAGCTCTTACTTCATGAGCTGAAATCTTAAGCACAGACTGCTGAGTTGAAGATAATTTTTCATAAGCAGTACGGAGAGTTAACTGAATCCACCTTGCAATAGAATGGACCGTAATGTCCCTTCTATTTGGCAGCACAGAGAGAAAGAAACGTTTACGTCCCTTTCTGATAAACTCAGATCTACGTTTGTAAATACGTATAGCTCTAACAGGACAGAGTAAAGGCCTATGCCCGTCTGAAGATGGAAGAGCCTTAATAACAATAGGTTCCGGATACTTATTAGGAGCCTGATTCTTAGCCCAAAAATCCAACATTAGCAGTCAAGGTAATAGTATTACCTACACTACGATACTGAGAATCATCAACAGATAGTGCATGAAGCTCACTAACTCTTCTAGCCGAAGAGAAGGCTAAGAGAAAAGCTGTCTTATACGATAAGAATTTGAAGTCCATCGTGTCAAGAGGCTCAAATGGCGCTTCTTTTAGCTTAAGAAGAACCCAAGATAAATTCCACTTAGGAATTAATCTAAGGGTTCTAGGTCTATTTATCGAAAAGTTTTTCACTAACTTAGATAAAGAGACATTAGATCCAATCTGTAAACTATCATGATGTGCATAGGTATCAGATAGCATAGACCTATAACCTTTAATGGTAACAGGCTGCAGTTTGATCTCATCAAACAGGTAGACTAGAAAATTAGCAATGTCTGGAATGGAGGGATCATAAATATCAATAGAATGATCCCTACACCACCGATAAAAAACCTTCCACTTAGCAGCATAATTTAGCGAAGAGGAGGTCCTCCTACAGTTAGAAATTGCGTCCACTGCTCGTCCTGTAAAATGCTTGCTGTGCAAGAAGGACCGCACAATACGTGAAGGTTGAGACCTTGCGGGTTGTGATGCAGCGTGCACGATTTCCCCTGCGAAAGAAGATCCTCCCGTGGAGAAAGCTTGCGCGGCATGTCCCACAACAGACACCTGAGAAGATTTATCCATGGTCTCTGGAGTGACAGAGATGCTACCAACAGAATTTTGCAGTGAGATTGCTTTATCTTGAGTAATATCTGCTGAATCAATGGCACTGGAGGATATGCGTATCCTATCATTCCGTCCCAAGAGATCGAGAGAGCGTCTACTGCAAACGCTTGAGGATCTGGACACGGCGACACATACGTCTGCAACTGATTGTTGAGATGCGTCGCAAATAAGTCTATCATCGGATGCTCCCATTGGTAGCAAATCTGATTGAATACTTGTTTGTTGAGAGTCCATTCTGACGGCAACATGTGACCTTTCCGAGAAAGGAAGTCTGCTAGAACATTCAGACGACCTGGTATATGACGGACCGATAGACGAACTTGATGCTCTAGGACAAACAGAAGGATCCTTTCCGTTAAATTGAATAACGGAATGGAATGAGTGCCTCCCTGGTTCCGAATGTATGCTACTACTGTCGAATTGTCAGACAGAATTTGAACATGCGAATTCTGAAGAATTGTTCATTCATTGACGTAGCGCAAGCCATATTGACATCATCTCTTGATGTTTATGTACTTGTTAGGAACTGCGGATCCCAAAGACCCTGGCACCTCGAATCTGTTGGGCTCAGAGTTGCGCCCCAACCTGTTTGACTCGCATCCGTCATTATTGTAAAACTCGGATCCGGCAGTTGCAGTGGTACTCCTTGAGTTATCCACCGAATATCTGCCCAAGTCTGAATCTCTTGTTTCACTTGATTCAACAAAACGATGTTCGATTCGAGCGAATGAGTCTTCACACTCCAATTCTGAGATAAAATATATGTGGAGTGGACGAGTGTGTAGCCGCTCTATCAGAATAAGATCCGCAGCGGGTCCGCACAAACCTGTCAGTCTCATGACTTCTCTCGCTGTTACTACATCTGAGTGAAGACAAAAGCGAGCGTAACGACTGACTGATATCGCTCTGGTTAACGGCAGCTGAACGAGATTGTTGTGCGTCTCTAAGCTCATTCCCACGTGGGTGAATGATTAGGATGGCACTAGATCCGACTTCTTTTTGTTTACTATGAAACCGAGACGTCGGAGCAATTGAAGCAGACTCTGAACATCGTTCTGAAGCGTTAACTTGCTGCCGAAACCCTGAAGAATGTCGTCCAAGTTGACCGACGTTAGCACAGATCAGATGAATGAGCTCGGAAATGAGTCATTACCAAGATCATTATTCGAGTGAAGGCCCAGGGCGCTAGGTTCAGACCAGAGCATCATTGCTCGGAACTGAAAACACCTGGGACAGCGAAGCGAAGGTACTTTCTAAACGCCGGATGTACCATGACGTAAAAGTATGTATCCTTGAGATCTATGCTCACAGCATAATCGTTCACTCGAGTGCTCGCTCTGACTGATCGGATGGTCTCCATATAAAAATTTGGAGCCACGATCAGCTTGTTATCCAGCTCAGATCTATAACTGGACGAAGCGAACCGTCTGATCTTGGAACCAGGAACAGGTGACTGCAGAAAACTGGAGATTCCTGGTTTTCTACGACATCTATAGCATTCTTGTCCAGAAGAGATTGAACTTCTGATAGAAGTGAATCTCTCTTCTGAACGTTTAACGGAAGCTGAGACCAGCGTAGACTTCGAGTTAACAGAGGTTTTTCCTTACAGGACAGTTAGACCTTCGGAAATACCCCCTTGTACCCATGGGTCGTCCGTAATTGACAACCAATTGGTTAAGAATCTCGACAGCCTTCCACCCACTGGAGCACAATAGAGGTTTAGACCATCACCTCCTGGCCCTGCGAGGATTGCGGAAGGAGAAACCACGTCCTCCACGACCCTCACCTCGCCCAGTCGACCTAGGGGCGTCTGACCTATGTGAGTCGCTACTCTGACGGTCTCCGGAGTAAGATGTAGAGGCTTTCTTAGATCCTCTATAGGAACTTCCTTTGGACGTATTCACTCCCGAAGAACCTGCCTTACTCCTCCCTGCTGAGTCCGACTTTTTCAAAGCGGAATAAAAGCAGAGAATCTGGAGCTTTCTTAGTAATCTGATTATAGATTGTAGAAAGCTTAACGTCAAAGAGAAGCTCTCCTGAGACCGGAGGGACTGGAAGAGAGTTTTTTACCTTACTATCCACTCTTGTGGATGCAGCCAGGACACCATCATATCTGACTAACTCCATATTGCCACTGAAAGGGCAGAGTTATACGTAGAATATGCCCGTAAAAGAACTCTTAAGGAAGTTTGAACATCCTGCAATTCTTTCCCTTCAAGACGTAGTGATAACGCTCTGGTAAGGTGATCTGCGTGAGATAATGCATCTAAATTAAGTCTATTAGACAAGATTGTCATCTCCAGTATACTGGAGTAATCCAAACGCAGAGGAACTCTCGGCATGCCTTGTCCTGCCGTTTCAAATTTATGTCTAGTATTGATGAAAGGCAGCTGTATAGCGCTAGGCGATAAGAAACCGGATTAGCCAGTCTTAGAGGCTAGCTTGAATATAGCGTCATTCAAAAGTTCAAATGTCCGTGACATTTCTGGACTGGGTCGGAAACTCAGGGACAGTGTCTCTAATCTGCCCGAAAAAGTCTATGTCCAGTGACGCTTTCAGTTTCTTATCAGGTAACGCAGCATTTTTGTCCAGAGAAACAACTTCTAAAAGGTGACGCCAGATGAAATCTATGGCCACTTTAGTTGTTCGGAAAGGGAAAATTTCAGCTCTGTTGATTCCCTTTTACCATCCACCTGGACCACATAATAATCTCGGTCATCCCTTACTGACTCTGCAGGGGAGCGAACCGATCCAGCGTGCTCAGATAGTTTCTTTACTGAAAAAGTTTCTGATAGCTGCTGGGATGCTGCGATGAATTGAGCTATCTGTGATAGCAAGTACGTCACGTAGGCCTGTGGAGCCGCGGTCTTATGTAATTTAGCCACTGGAAGCTCCAGGGACCTTAATTCTTGCATACTCCTCATATGTGAACGTCCCAACTGGAAAGGCCTCGTGTCCTTGGCTAGCGGATGGCGTGACCTGGTCGAAGTGGACTCCCTGGTCGGCGAAGCAGGCTGGATATCTGTGGTCACATAGCCAAGGTGCGGTCGTGTGTGCTGACGTGAGGATGAGGAAGCCAATAGACAAGCCGCGTCGGACTGTCTATGCAACGGAGTGTCCCGAGCAGGAGGAGTGGACGTATACTCCAACTAACAAATGTTACATACAACAACATCTGGGCCCAGATGTTGTTGTAAGAGAGAGGAGGGCCTCTCTCGCTCGCAGTCTGGGTAGACCTGGACGAGCTAGCTACCGGACTGACAGGCTTCCTCCGTACCATCCTCGGATCCGTCGTCGCTGGGTGTGCACGTTCAATGTTTATAGACCTCGCATCACCCAAACTCCTGTCCTGGACCGTAACGGACAAACCCGGCTGCCGAGCCATTCCATGAATGGTCGCTACACAGGGCGAGCTAGCGGACGACAACGCCGTCGATCCTACTTGGGACCTCTTAGGCAATTGTCGTATTTCCATGAGCACTTAGCCGCTAGCTCTTCATTAGACTGCAACGACGGAGGCACACTTCTTGAAGACATCACGGAAACATCACCCTGTTCTTGTTCCTCTGAAAAAGAGACTGAAAAACTAGAGTGACCCTGCGGAGAGAGGACCGACATGGACCTCTCACCGCTAACAATATACCGTGACACACGTCTCCAACATTTGTCAACCCAATTGACACACACTGAGCAAGAATTAGTGCGAGTACACTGACTACAAGAAACACAATGAACATGAGAATCAGAGGAAGACTTCCTCGCATTACAATTTGAACAGCATTCTTTCATCATGAAAAAATATAAACAGTCATAGTACTCGCACTAACCCTTGAAAACAAAGATACATAATATAATATAATCCATTATAACATTTCGAAAAAATAATTCAAAAGAAAAAAAATTTTCGAAAAAATTTCAGATGAGCCCAAGTTCCCAATGGGAACAATGCGCCCAAATGGATCCCAAAAAAGCCTAAGTGTGGGCAAAAATTTTAAAACATTTTAAAAAAATTAATGTAACACTTACGGACAATATTAATGTATCTGGCTATGAGCAGAACTAAACAGAAGACAAGTAATCACTATCAGAAGTAACCGTTGTCAACTCCAGGCACTGTAAACATGGCCCAAAATCAGTTACCAATTTGGGAGCGCGGTGGCTCAGTAAGTAGAGGTGCAGGCTGCAAGCCGAGAGGTCCTCGGTTCGAATCCCACCTGCGGCAACCGCGTTGTGTCCTTGGGCAAGACACTTCATCTCCATTGCCTGCGTGGGGGCACGATGACGCCGTGTACTAAGGCGTACAACCAATCTAACCCTGCCTGTGCTGCAGTGCGGAGTTACGATGTTGGGGAGCTGGCAGTTGCTCGTCATTGCTCGGTGGTTCTCTCCGGGTACTCCGGCTTCCTCCACCCGTAAAACTGTCACGGTCATGATTAGCCATTGTGCATAAATATGTGACCTTAAACATCAATAAATAAATAAATAAATAAATAAATAAATAAATAGTTACCAATTTAAACACTATCCGATGTAAAACAGAGAATTCCAGGGAAGAAACTGCAGTACATCAGATGGTAGATGCAGACCAAAATGCCTAACCACCCAAGGGTGAGGACGTAAGCATGGGGAAAAACAGAATAATTATTCTGTTACCAAGCCAAAACTAGGGTGAGGACGTAAGCATGGGGAAAAACAGAATAATTATTCTGTTACCAAGCCAAAACTCCCAAGAAATTTTAGTAAAAAAATTTACAAAAATTATACCAAAAGAATGGGAGAATGGCAAGGGGGGTATTAAGGAAAGGGAGAGAGGAAACACTGAACAAACTGTGGAAATTTCATAACAAGAATGTAAACATCAGGCCCATGCCCCGAAATTAGGGAACATGAAATAATTTCGTAAAAAAATTATAAGTTACAGCCCTGAACACATCCTGCCACTGTTTCTTCCTCTCATCCTTATATTTCCTCCTTAGATCCACCATTTCTTTCATAATTACGTGTCTGGCATCATTTAAACTGAGATTTACAAGCACAAATATCTGTGAGATGTTACTGATTTTAGGGCCAAACAAAGAATGACATTTGCGCCAATTTTGAGACCTCCTTGACACTGCGCATGCGCAGTGGATAGAAAGTATGGAGGACCATATAGGACATTGAAATTTCAGATTTTGATGCAAATTTTGGGGTTTGGGGGGCAAAATTTGTGTTTGGCTCTAGAATTTAAGGAGTTAGCACAAGCTAAGTCTGGGTCATTGGTACAGTATAAAAATATAAAATTTCTAACCGAAAAGACCACTGTACATCCAATAAAGTGTTCAATGGTTGATTGGCAGTACAGCAGTCAAAAACAAACATTCTTCTGAAAGACAATACCATGATAACTGGTGAGTACTCTCAATAAAAGATAAGCGGATACAGGCATCTTGAAAACCATGCCATACAGGTTTCATAATGAGGAGGTTATCTGGTGGCACAGTGAGCTTTAGTTAGAGCCTTTGGTACTTCTTTTTTAAATTTTGTTGAAACATTATTATTGAACAGATAATGCAGACTTACCAACCAACTGTACAGATAAAACATTACAGTGGAGCCCATTTAATTGGATATTCCTTAACTGAATAACCCTGTTAATTGAATATAATTTTTCAACACAAAACCATTTACCACACCTCCAGTACAAATTTTACCTGTTAGTCAAATATAGGTTATAGGGTAAACTCCTGTTATTTGAATAAAATATCTTGTAACCTGCCAAGAAATTGCCCTGACTCTCCCCAGTCTTCCTTTGTTTAGACCTATTGGGCCTCAGTACATCCAATACAGGCATTTAATCTATTATACCTTGTTTGACAGAGCTCATGGATAGAATAAATGCTATGTTTATCTTTAGAATGCAGGAAAGTAGCACAATCCCTGTTAATTGAATACTCCTGTTAACTGAATAATTTTCATTGGCAAAGTGGCTATTCAATTAACAGGGTTCCACTGTATTTTAGTATTTCTTCTAAAACTAACCCAGAATTCACTTAGCATTAAGTGCATTAAGAAGCATAACAATACAGCAATTGAGAGTAGCACAGTAGTAGATATGAACTCACTGTTGTAACATGATCAGCTGCCACTTTTCACCAAAGAGACTACTAAAACCATTTTGCAAGGTGTTTTTGATGCATGAGCTGTTACAAAAATTGTTCTGTGTAACACAATATCCTGACAGAAGAATATACAATAGAATATACATTCCACAATAAAGTTTGACAGTTGGTGAGAGAATACTGTTTGATTTTCAGAATGATTAATCATGTGCCATTCAGAAGAGCAGTTGCTCAAGAAGGATTTCGGATTATAACACCATCCACCACACATGGGAACACCAGCGAGATACTGAACAGCATTTTTTTCAATATTCACTCAACAAAAAGACCTTCAATTTCGGGTACCCGAAGAAGACATAGCCTACACCCACCCCATCTACTCTTCTCTGAAATAACAAAGACCAAATGATTTGGTCATTATACACAATAGGGAAATGGGTGAAAGGAAAGAATGTTAAGGCCACACAAAGTACATCTTCTGTTTCTCAGGCCATTATTTGTGAAATTGCATGCAGGCAAGCGGTTTTTTATTTTATTTTTTATTTCAGTAATTACTTTTTTGCCATCAAAAGTTCATGTTCTTGGTTCAAGTTTTAGGCCTCATAATCTCCAGAATGCCATGGGTGGTGGTGTATTTCATCCCTTGAGTGCAAGAAGGCTTTGCAATGCTAAAGCATTGCAAAGCCTTCTTGCACTCAAGGGACAAATTCATCAACTTTTTTAACTTGGGTAAAATATCAGACATAAACCATTTAATTTTTAATTTTTTAGGTTTAAATTGGTTATAAAAAGAGAGCATGCGGCAGCCAAAAGGACCATGTGGGAGGGCCTGAGAAACAGATTTTTTATTTTTTTAGGCCTAACATGAGTATGGAGACTTCCACTGCCACATGTGAAGAGAACAATTTTCTTGCATCCACTACCAGACTGTTGCCTATTGTTGCAATTTCAGCAGAAGGATGTCTTTCGTTCATTCCTTCAACTTGTTGCCTTTGGTACATTCTCTATGAACAACATAGAGTACCTGCTCTTTCTTCAGGTAGTTAAATGGTATTCAGCCTGTACGATCTCACTAATGAGATATGGTGAACAAATCATTCATTTCTAGAGAAACGTTTATCAACTCTTTCACAGGTAATTCATCCTCTTCATATCTGGACTATATGATATCATTAGCCAACCCATCAAAACCCTTCAAGATTGTTGAAATATTTCTCCAGATGATTTGAACATAAACTTTGCAGTTTTGTGCCTACAAAATTTTCTTTCTGATGACACCCTGGATCTGATGTTCCCAGGAATATTGATGAAAAATGTTCAGTACCTTTCATGACTAGAGAACAGAAGAGACATTGGCTGTTTTCAATATCTTTTGAGTGGCTTGCTAAATGTCTTTTCACAGAAGTTTACCTCCCTGAAATTATTACAGGCGAATTTCACATATTGCCTTTCAGAACCATCGCCATCCACGCAACTGCATGAAAGTTCAGTTGATATAGTGTAGCAGTTTGTAATTCAACTTCAATGAATCCTACTTCTTGGGTTTCTAACATGATGCTATCTAGAAAAAGAGAGCATTCATTTCAAAAAAAGGTCTCAGATATCCAGAACTTGATGTGCAATGGGATAGAAGCAGATCAAGTGTACCCCTTCCCGTGCTGCTATCGACCGCTGTTCATGCTACTGTGGAATATTTCTTGACTGATGCAATGTTATGCTCCATGTTTTACCTCCTGCAGTTTCTGAGCAACTCCATATGAGATTAATACACTAACACTGACTGAATTCTGGGTTAATTACTAGAAGAGGATGCCTACAAAAGTGTGTGGAGTATTGTCTTTTGGATACTCTGGATTGTGATGTAGCTTGATCAAACTTGACAGATTTTGTTGACCCAAGAGTATCCTCACTCTTGGGAAAACGTGTCCCTCCAATTTCCATGGATTAAACCCATCCTCCATATCCTTCTGAAAAGGATCTCTGAGCACTATAAAACAAGGAAAAATGTATTATATTCCTGAAGTAATGTTAAGCTTCAATATTGTGTTCCTAATTAGGATGTTTATTTATTTATTTTTTGTAGTTTAAAGTCACTTTCAGCATTTATGACTATATAATGACCAGAATATAGGTATGAAGCCAAGTTTAGCCAATTGACTTTCACCTCAGACATTAGTTAGTGGATCCTATTTCACAACTGTAAACAAGCACAGCTCCATGTCCAGGGTTCCCACAGGGGATGCGGAGAAAGAGAGAAAAAATCCAAGTCTTTCAAGTACTTTTTAAAAAAATTTTCAACCACTTTTAAGAGCCTTCATTCAAATTAATTTCACTCATCTCTGGTGTTTGTATATATACCATTTAGTAATTACCATACAAAGGTTCCAAACCAATAATACCCACACACAAGCCTGAAAATAAGCAGAATGTCTTCTGAAAAATGAGTCCCAAGAGGGTGAATTTGGTGATGTTACCCTGCACTGCAGGGTAGCATCACAAAATTTACCCTCTGTGAACCTCAGTCTGAATCAAGGTCTCATGCCAAATCAGAAAGATGTACCTAGAGGATAAATTGGCCCACTATATAGACTAGCATCAGCAAATTCACCCTCTGGGGACCTCATTTTGCAAATGACAGGTTGCTTATATTCAGGCTTGCCCACACCTGACACTGATCCTTGGGAAGCCCTCTTAGAGAGCTTGCCAAGGGTCAATGTCTGACTTAGGTATTATTTAAGTGGATCAAAAATTCAATTTATGCAACAACTATTGGGCCTACTCATCCCAGAATGGGGAGACTTACCCATACTACAATAATGAGAATCCTCAACAGAGAGAGCAAACTCTCATAGCTATAGCAAATGCAAGCAAGAATACCACCTTGAATGTCGAAAACTTTAACCCCATTAAATCAAAAAGTTCAAAAGGACGGTTTTGTTCCTTTAAGAGAAAATTTCTAGTCATTGTATGTCAAGGGAGATAATCGAAGCTTGACATTCTCGCTGGACTGTATCACACACTCTCTGTATAATGAATAATACACAAATACCAAATACATAAATACATACACTGATCAAAACAAACTAAGCAATTTCCTAAATATATTTTTCAAGAATTTTCGATCACATTTTCAGAAACTTTTCAGGGTTTGAAAATTAATTTTTAAAATTCAAACATTGCCAAATACGTGTATGAACTATAACTATCTGAAGCAAATGGGCAAACCATTCTGCATTTTCAGGGAAAATCAGTAAGTAGTATAATCATACAGCCCCTGTAGCACTGCAATATTGGATTACTGCCGATTTGTTATTCATGGTGCGATCTGCTTGTCAACAATCACATTTTCCTTTACACTAAAATATATGCATAGCATGGTGAAAAAGTCGAGAAGTAATGTAAACAAATGAAGAAGTTTGGCTTTTTTACAGCATGTCTCTGTGATGTTATGTTACAGGTTAATGGGAACTTTTTAGTACAATCTTGATTTTTCAATGGGAAGATACCAGCCTTTTGAACTAACTAAACATTTCATCGAATTTGCAAAAAAGTAAATAAACATGTAAAAAGTTGGCACAGCCAACAGATTCTCCCTGAAATGCAAACTGACGGAAACAACATACTGATTTTTTTCAAATACAGACCTGTGAAATGGTTTAAGTCACATAAAAAAAAAATATACGAAAACGTATGGAAGGACAAGGGTAACAGTACACAGTAAACCTGTATTGAAAGCTCCTTGGGAAGGAGATTCAACTGGCCTTTGAATGTAGGTCAATGCTTACTTAGTGTGAATGTATAAGCAGGTTTGACTATACATGCTCTGGGCATTTAACCCTTTACCTAACATAACGGCCAAAAACAGCCAGACAATTAACCAGAATAAGACTACCACAGCCTAAAATATCTTGGAATTTTCTCAATAAAACCACACAAATATGGAAATCTTTAGAACCAGCTCAACGAGCTGGTTCTAATGATATCCATATTTGTATGATTTTATTGAAAAATTGTGCAATTTGTTTTCGAAAAATGGGAAATTTAATTTATATTTTAAAAATACTGTGTTAGGTAAAGGGTTAATAAGATATCATAAGAAATGTTTCATTACTTTACCATTTTGCCACATTTCAAGGGGCATAACGCTGGAATGGTAAATGCCATAACAGTAAAATCGAACTTGACCTGCATATCATGGCAGGTCTTAATGTTGCAAAATTATAAGCTTTTACACCAAAGTGAGTTATTATTATCATCCGGAAACCATTGATTTTACCATTTTGCCACTTTTCAAGGGGAATAACTGTGGAATGGTAGGTGCCATAAAAATGACAATTGAACTTGACCTGCATTTCATGGTACGTAGTAATGTTGCACAATTATGAGGTCGTACATCAAAGCGAACTGGAGTTTTCATCTGGAAACTATTGATTTTGCAACTTTTCAATGGGAATAACTCTGGAGCAATATTTGCTATAATGGTGAAAATTGAACTTGACCTGCATTTCATGGAAGATAGTAAGGTTGCAAAATTATAAAGTCGTACATGAAAGCAAACTAGAGTTATCCGGAAACCAATAATTTCACCATTTTGCAACTTTTCAAGGGGCATAACTCTGGAATGGTATAAGCCATAATGGTGAAAATCGAACCTGACCTGCATTTCATGGTAGGTAATAACGTTGCAAAATTATAAGGTAATACATCAAAGCAAACTAGAGTTATCATCCGGAAACCATTTGTTTCGGACAGACAGACAGATGAATAGACCGACAAAGTGGCAACTATATGCTTCCTCAAACTTTATTCAGGAAGCATAAAATGTTTAGTCTGAGCATTCTTTTCATCACAATAGCACGTAATAGAATCATGACATGCCATAGATCATTATTCATCCCAAGAGTTCAGTCCACTCTGGTCAATCCCTTCTGAGTTTGCCTGTGATGTGGCACTCAATAAGCACATTTTTGAAACAATGTTTTTTTGAGCTTGCAAGGTTTTTGCTATATTTAAAGTTCATACATTCTTCTTGGAATTAAATGCAGTGGTGCCCACTAAATTGGATATCGCTTAACTAAATAACCCTGTTAATTTCATATATCTTCCAAGCACCAAATCATTTACCATACCTTCAGCACAAATATGTCCTGTTAATTGCATCTAGGTTCTGGAGTAAACTGCTGTCAATTGCATGAAATATCTTGAAATCTATCATAGAATTACCCTGATAACCATAGAATTCCCATGTCCACCAACCTATTTGGCCTCAGTACATCCAATATGACCCTTTGACCTGTTATATCTTTTTTGACAGAGCTTTATGAGCTCTGTCAAACAAGAGATACAAGAACAAATGCCCAGTTTATCGAATGCTGAAATATGACCAAGGTTCAGTTAATTGAATACTCCTGTTAATAGAATATTTTTTCTACGCTAAGTTGCTATTCAATTAACAGGTTTCCACTGTATATAACTTTGTTTAGACTAATGTTGTACCAACAAATTGCACTTTTTGCATGTGACGGATAATATTTTTGTCTGTCTGTTCCAGACAAAAGTTATATCTCTGGAACAGGTAAAAAAGCTAAATATACCATGGTCTGAAATGGTATGATTATATATTTTGAATGAATGAATAAATTTTTACCAGGGAGGTTCTGTAATAAGCCAGTTCTACAGCATTATATAAAGCTTTAGAATAAAACTATTATTACTTCTCCTTTCCTTATCCATTTAATGTTTTCAATATCCTCTCTATCTTGACTGTCAAAGTTTACTCATTTAAAAATTGATGCATAGCAAACTGAAATAGTTAACGAGGGCAACAACTCTGGAAGTGTTAATCAGACATTTTTCTTTTATAACAGAAGCACACTCTACGAAATAAACCACTGAGATAAAGTAAACTGTGAAAAATGCTCTGTCTGTGATAGTATGACCAATGCACTACAGTAAAACCTGTCTTGAGAGACCACTGTCTTGAGAGACTACCTGTCTTGAGAGACCACATATACCAGGCACCGATTGGTTTTACTCTATAATGGACCTGCTATGGGAGACCACCTGTCTTGAGAGACCACCTGTCTTGAGAGACCACTGTGACCTGGTACCAACTTGTATTTTTATGCCATAATGGACCTGTCTTGAGAGCCCGCCCTTTGAAGACTGAAACCATGGCAAAAACTTTTTACCTGTTCTGTAATTGGAAAATCCATTGTGGTTATACTAACATAATTAAAAGTATTAAAAGCTCTTAATTGGGATTCAATTGCTAACTCATTAAAGACTGAGATGTTTTTATAAGACCCCTGTGAAAAGATTAGGATTATTGCTGAATAAACAATTTCATACATACCTGAAATGTGACAGATAGGAATAAAAATAAATTTGTGTTGAAAATCTTTTTGTAACAAATTGAAATGGACTGTTATAAAAATTATAAAAATAAATTAGTGTTGAAAATCTTCAAAAGTGGTCTCTCAATACAGGTGGTCTCTCATAACAGGTTTCAGGTTTTCTCAAGTCAGTGAATAACCAACCACAAAATTCAGAAATGGAGAAGAATGGATTTTTGTAATTACTTTGTAGTTGTTCTTTTTTATGAAGTTTTTGTAACAAATTGAAATGGACTGTTATAAAAATTATAAAAATAAATTAGTGTTGAAAATCTTCATAGATTTTCAACACTAATTTATTTTTATAATTGGTTATTCACTGACTTGAGAAAACCTGAAACCTGTTATGAGAGACCACCTGTATTGAGAGACCACTTTTGTGTGGCCCAAAGGGTGGCCTCTCAAGACAGGTTCTACTGTACCCACAGGAAAGGTGGCAATGCTCAAAGCTGTACATCACTGGTTGATCTTTTGTGATAGGCAACATTGTATTCCAGGCCTTAAAACTTGCCCTGATTCACAAGAACTGGTTTTGATTCCTGTGAGATCCTGCTCTGAGAATCAATCTTCAGTTCTTAAATGTTTATGAATTTGCGAGAGTAATCTGTGCATAATCCATTAAAAAAACTAACCTCATATTTATATATTTACTGGAGTTTGACTCGTCAGTTTCCAATTTTGGAGAATTTTTGTCATATATGTGAATAAAACTCATGTTCAAACATGAAGCCTTTTTGGTGGTCTTACTGATTGAAGTTACAGTACCTTGGTAGCAAGCCTGTAAATAAACAGAGGTCCCCAGAGGGCGAATTTGGTGATTATACCTGCATAGCAGGGTAGCATCACTAAATTTACCCTCTGTGAACCTCAATTTGAATCAAGGTCTCAGGCCTAAACACAAAGGAGTACCCAGAGGATAAATTGATGGACTATAGCCCACTGGGATAGCATCAGAAAATTCACCCTCTGTGGACTTCATTTTGCAAATGACAGATTGCTTATTTCCAGACTTGCTTGGTAGTGCTGTCTAGTGAAGTCTTGGCTGCCTATATAGGCAGCCAAGACTTCAATGGACATCACTGACAAGTCAAAGTGCTCTCTTATTATGTTGGCGGAAAAATGTAAGGGAATTCTCCATGCTATTAAGACCACTTTTAGAATCTATGACAAGAACCAAATGAACATATAGTGAATCAACATTGATTCTCAATGTTTTCTTTGTGAGAATCATTTTTGAGAATCAAATTTGACTCTTACATGGATTTTAAACCCAGTATTCAAAAGTATTATCTTACCAGCTGTTTCTTCATGACGTCTGCTATTTCTTCATTTGTTAAAAAAGTAAATAGCTTGAGAAAATGTTCAACCTCTGTGTCTTGTAAATTAATGAAGTACTGAAAAGAAAAAAAGTTTTGGTATTTTCAGAACACAACTATGCAGAAAGACAAAATAATTGAGTAAATGTTCTTCTGCCAAAAAAATACTTATCTTATGATGTATTTACAATATTACACTGCTGGGTAAATATTTGTTTCCAGAGAAGATTCTGCCCCAATCATAATGATTTGATATTCCAACAACCTGTTAACCCTCTACCCAACCGGCCAGCACTATTCACAAAAAGCACCATTCAATTTTCATCATTTTGTCTCAAAAACATAGTTTATGATCCCTCATTGGAATGAGCTCATTGAACCCGTCTATTGAGGGGGGGGGGGGGGGGGGGGGGGGAGGGGGGTATAAGCTATGATTTTAATGCAAAAAAAGGGAAAAAAATTATTTAATCAAGATTAGTTTTGCAAGTGTCATCTGCCTTTCATGTTAGATAAAAGGTTAACCAATTTCATGGCTCACTTCTTAAGGATCAGGTTAATTCAAGGACTTTCAAGGATCCTTTCAAGCCATTTTTATGGGCCTTTAAAACAATTTTTGAGGTTATCCCATGTTATTTGCATATAACTTTAAGTAGAATTCTGATTAAGATACAACTGGTAGAGTGAGTACAGTTGATGTGGACTGGTCGTAATACACATGTGGGCAGTGATGTCCACACATGCATTTACCTGGAAATAAAAATCACATCAGCAAAATTTTAATTAATGAAGCACTGGGTTGTACCCAGTGCTTCATTACTTAAATTTTTGATGATTATTCCTATCATTAATGTTGGAATCTAATGTTACTGCATCTGTCGAAATATTGCCCACCTGTGGAAAGTGACCTTCCACAGCAGCCATACTGTAACACCTAGAAGTTGAGTCTGTTGGAATTCTCAGTCGTACAGCAGTGCCTCACACCAATGTTAATAGTGGAAAAGAAAAGCTGTTTTACCAAAGCAGTCACTTTTAGGTATATGCCAATTACAATGCAGAGACATAAGTTATATTTTTTAGAAAAAAATCTATCTGACATGTTTTACAGATCTCAATATTTTGTTAACTGGACGGATCCAAATATTACTGAGCAGTTAGGAATATCACATCTCACTTCAAGGTTTTTCTTCCATGCTGAGCCAATAGGAGGAGTAGCCAAACACAAAGTCATATAAAAGCATTTCCCCAATGAAGGAAATAAGACCATAATTTTAACACATCACACTGAAAACAACTGAATTCAATAAAGCTTGGTAACAAGTTATTAAATACCTGGTAAAGTTCATAAGGAGTGGTTTTGTCAGGATTCAACCACAGTGCATTTCCATGTGTTTTGCCAAGTTTCTCTCCAGAAGATGCTGTCACTAAAGGTACAGTTAACCCTAAAAAGCAATACACATGTGTCAATAACTGTAGCTATAAATGAGTTAATTCGCTGTAAATTTAATCCTTTAACTTTTCCACGGATTTACTCTCAAACCTTTTTCTCTTGATGTTTTGTTGACAAAAGAAGGCCCCGCTGTTGCTGTTTTACAGCAGCCATGATTTTACAACAAATTTTAGAGAAAATAATCAGCCTACTGTCAACGGAATGTCTCATGCAACAAAATTTGTTGAAGTCAATGGTAATGAAATTGAATTGGTGAAAAGATTGTTGTTTGCTATCTTACTTCAACTCTTTCTATATGTTCCTGCAAGTGTGTGAAGTTAGAGTTAATTGTGCTAAATTCATGCATTCCACCATTTATAATCAACAAACAGCCTTTTTGTTCTTCTCCTATCTAGCTGGTACTGACAATGCAAAAAATTAATGAATTAACTGGTTGAAGGCTACATTATTTGTTCATCAAAATTTGTTTTATTACAGGCACTCTTCAATAATTTATGATAAAACAAATTTATATAAACAAAAAATTATTTGTGTTTGACTGAATATGAAACTTGAGCAAGGAAAATGTATGCTTTTGGTCTGATACCCTAATTTTTTTCAAAGCCATGAAAGTGGCTTCTGGCTCTCAACCAGTTAATAAATTTCTAATCTCCTCTGATCTCCTTGTTGTTTTTATCCCCACATTTAAAGGAAAACTGGTGACAAAATGCTACTTGGAGAGTCACGAATATTTGATTACTTGACTATTGACTGCTCATGGCAAAATCGATTACCGGTAGTATTTTTGTCGAAAAAACTGGTAAATTTTTACTCCTTTTTAAATGCTTAGAAACTGTATGGACAATTGATAAAACATATTAATTATTTATGAAGATACATGAGAAGAATTATTAATTCATTAGGTCCACCACAGGTCTGGGAATTTCAGGGCTGCTAGATAACTGATTTCTTATTCATCCAGTTTTGTTCCAGATGATGTTTTCAAAAATCATCGGTCTTAAAAATACACAAAATTTGCATCAGAGCAGTGCCACATATCTCCATTTGAAGATTTTCTTCACGTTCTGTTTGTATACCAGTAATAAATCTGTCCACTGACTTTTGTTGTACAACAGGTATACAGAGTATCTTTAAAAATATATTCAATCAATGACAGAATCATTTAACTAGAGGTACTGTGAGCAAGCTCACAAAGTGATACCCCCGCGCCTCAGTTGAAGCCTTTTTGGTACATTAATTTGTATTAAGATGATGTAGCAATTGAAATATATAAGTTAGATTATCTCCCCTTGGAAATGTCAGAACAGAATTATATTGCTTCACGCACATCTTCATATGGACTTCTTCCATTGTGTAAAGTTTCATGAAAATTCTTCACACGGTTTAGGAGGAGTTGCACTTATAAGGATGGACAGATGGATGGACGGACAGGGTGATTCCTATATATCCCCCCCAAACTTTGTTTGCAGGGGGGGTGACGGGGGGGGGGGGGGGGGGGGGGTATAATAACAAGAGCAATGCAAAACGTGGCAAATACCCCAGCTGACCATGTTAGAGTGAAGCTGACTTTTGGCAATATAGGATCCAGATAAATTATCGAAAGGAGCCTTCCACTACCCACCCTCAGCACACACCAAGAGATAAGACTGATCATTGAAGGCTTTCTTGAATCAATGGATGGAAACCAAAATTAATTCTATTACAGCCATATTGAATATGGAATCCAGGCAATTATCAAAAGGAACCTTCCTCTACTTATCCTCAATACATCACCAAGAGATGGGATTGAACAGTGAAGGCATTCTTGAGTTAATAGACAGAAAACAAAATCAAGATGACCACTGTGGTGGCCAAATTGGATATCAAAACCAGGCAATTATCAAAAGGAACCCTCCACTACCCACACTCAATACATACCAAGAGATGAGACTGATCAGTGAAGGCATTCTTGAGTAAATTGACAGAAACCAAAATCAAGATGACCACCATGGTATTCATATTGGATATCGAATCCAGACAACTATCAAATTTAGGAACATTCCACTACCCACCATCAACACAATGCCAAGAGATGAGAATGATTGAGGACGGAATTGTTGTGTTAAAAGACTAGAACCAAAATTCAAGAATCAAATGATAAGGCCACTGTAGCAGATGATGAGGGAAAAGTTATGGGAGGTTTTGTACCACCAGTTCTTCCAAGGATGCACCAAAATTTGAGATTTTATGAGTTCTGTTACATCTCTGCTGTCACTCTTTGAAATTCATTACTCTTTGTTTGATCTGTTACAGGGGAAATAGGTAACAGATGAACAGTCAGAAATGATGGTAAATAGTGCATGGAATCATTTGAACAATCAAACCCTCTCAACTGCAATGTGGACCATTCATAATCTTAATTTTTGGTCGGGGTAGTTTGTTGTTTTAATATTCTTGAGAAGGGGACACTTGGGTATGATTAATCAATTACAATCAATTATCTCTACTGATTGACTAATTAGGAAAGTCTATAGTTATGGTACCCTAAAATGCTACCCTCTGCCCATACATCGAAATATCTGTATATGGTCATTGTTGAAAACTGAAACTTACTACAGTGGTTCATTAGTGTACTTGCTCATAGAAAAAAATTACATTACTTAAAAAAAACTACATTACATTTTTGCAATCAATCAAGAACTTGAAACTGAGGCTGATTTGACAAGTTATAGCAAAAGGTTTAAGTATATAACTCAAAATGCTAAAACCTTTGATCAGGTGGTCTAATATAGTCTGTGGATGTGCATAAAGAGTTAAAAATTTTGTTTGGCCACCAAATATTTCGGATAGAGCTACTGTAGCCTTCTGTTTGTCTGTTTCTATGAAAAGACCTTTTAAGATAATGATTTGAATTGCTAAATCTGTCCTTTGGTGTCAAAATAGGCACAAAGGGAAAATGTATAAAGAGTTTGGAAATTAGATCTGTGATCAATTAAGTGCTTCAACTGAGGCCACTCTAGTCTCTTGTTTGATCATTTATAACAAAGAATTTCACTGCTAAATAATTCAAAATGTTAAAGCCTGGAGAATTTTACACATTTTTGCTGAAGTTTGACAGTCTACCCCCCATGGCTTTGCTGTTGTTTCTAGGCAAGATCATTCAAATAAATATTTTTTCAATCGAACTTAAATTCCATTAAAACTTCAAGTTACATCAATAATGATTTCAGTTTAACATGTTTATATGTGTTGGCCATACTTAACCCTTTACCCAACGAATCGGCCGCATCCGCCCGCGTAATTTGCAAATTCAGCAGTTGAAAAAATATTATTTTTCAAAAAATTTCAACAAAACCATATCATGTGACCCCTCGTTGGAACGAGCTCGTTGAGCTCGTTCCAACGAGGGGTCACATGATATGGTTTTGTTGAAATTTTTTGAAAAATTAAAAAAAATGATATTTAAAATAATAAATTTTGATATCGTCTGCGTTGGGTAAAGGGTTAAACCTTTACCTGACATGAAAGGAATACTAAAAAACATAGTTTAAGGACCCTCATTGCACAAGCTCAATGAGCTTGTTCTTATGAGGGATCATAAGCTATGTTTTTGCGGCAAAATATGAAAATATAAAGAAAACTTAATGGGGATTTTTGTAATTAATGCTGACTGGTTTTGGCTGTTACACTGGGCAAAGGGTTAATCAGCTGTCTGTACACATTTTTGGAATTTTCTCCCAAAGTTGCTTGCAATATTCTCTCATTGTACAGTGTGGGAGAAAAAGCCTTGAAATTTCCATAATCTATGTATCTGACACACAATGATTATTTCTAGCACAGTGTCAGTTTTGGAGAGCTATGTCAGGTCATCGTATGGGAATCTGAAGCAAGTAACTTGCAACTTGAATAGTGTGAAATATTCAGTGGATAAAATACAAGAGATCAAATCTAAGTGTAAATGTCTAGTTTTTCCATGAAAAGATTCCATAAATGCCAAAAAGATCCAGCAATGGTGCACAATTATACATCCATTTACCAATGCTCACAAATGTTGAACTAACTGTTTTTATTGCAAATAATTGTCCAAACATGAATCCCATGTAGGACCTTCAGAAATTTAAAAAAAAATGCACTTCTAAAAATATGACTATAAAATCCAATGAAATGTGTCCAACAGCTTGCAAGTGACAAAAATAAATGGAGATTTTGGTTTTAACAATCCTATAAACCTTCACCTAACATGAATAGTGGATGAAACTGAAAAAAATCTCTTTTAACAACCAAAAATTTTTCATCTTTTGGCATCAAAAACATAGCTTAGAAGCCATCATTAGAACAAGCTCCAGATTGTTCCAATGAGGGGTAAACAGGTAAGTTTTTGAGGCAAAAATTTCAGAAATAATAAAACCTGGCAATTTTTGTAAATAATACTGACCAGTTAGGGCCATTAAATTAGGTAAAATGTTAAACTCACCATCAAATCTAAAGGTTATTCTATAGCATTATTCTTGACATAATGCCACTATTTTGTATATATTTTAGTTCTAAATATTTTTATTTTTATAGATTTATTTTAAGCTTTCAAATCTTTACAAGACTCAAAGAATCCTTCCCAACAGTGTACCGCATAACAAGTGCAACACAAAACATGTGCATCAAGCCTGATTATAAGCAACCTGTCATTTGCTATCCCATACAGTGGGAAAATTTATCCTCTAAGTACATCTTTCTGTTTTGGCTTGAGACCTTGATTCAGACTGATATTCACAGCGGGTAAATTTTGTGATGCTACCCTGCTGTGCAGGTAGCATCACCAAATTCACCCTCTGGTGACCTCATTTTGCAGATGACAGTCTGCTTATTTTTGGGCTTGATGGGCATATACTCTTACATTCAGTTTGTAGAGTTTTGTACTTATCAGTGGAAGTTTCATCAAAGGGGCAGATTTTATATGTATTTATTATTTATTTACTGGGATTTAAGGACACTTTTGACAGCCCAGGTCACCTCGTGAAGGACTGTTTTACGGGTGACTGAAGCCAGAATACAATGTGAGAACCACCGAGCAGCAGCAAGTAATGTCAGACCCCTCAACATACCAACTCAACACAAGCAGGGTAAGCATTGGTTGAAGGCAAGTGCACTATTAAGGTGCAGTACGCCTTAGTCCACAATGTCACCATGCCCCCATGTAGGCAATCAGGATTAAGTGCCTTGCCCAAGAACACAGTGCAGTTGCACCTGATGGGGATGGAACCCTGGACCTTTTGGTTTGAAGTCCAATGCCACAACCACTGAGCCACTGTGCTCCTAGATTTTATATGTGACCATACTTAACATTTCATAAGATCTCTTGACAACATCATCCTCATAACCATTATGACAAGGTGAAAGTGCAGTTGTAAATATAGCACAACACTAGGACTATTGAATGAGTTTTGACACAAAATTTTTGAACTGACATAGAGAGCTCTTGACAATATACCTAGAGACCACCTAATTGAGCTTAGGGGAAAACAGTACACAGTGAAAACTATTAATAAACCATGCTTCTACCATCACTTCAGAAAAGGTCACCACACTAAATAAGTTAAAATAGTTGAAAATGATATGAATGACAAATTACCGAACACTTTCTGGTCTATCATTTTACCTATGAAGTCAGATCCTGCTACAATATTTCCCAACTGGTCATTCCCACCAACCTGAAAAAAATAGAATCATATGTAGGGCTATTAAAAAAAAAATTCTTTTTTTCTCAGGCACCTCCCTCGCCATTGAAAATCTGCCTCATCCCTATTTTTACGTGCCTGGAAATCTTTTCAATGATACTGTTTTGCACTCATAGGACTAAAAGTTTAACCAACTATATATTATTTGACAGAGCTTGTTAGTTACAGTACTAGTGCTGCGGACTGGTCACTTTCCACAGAGAGAGCAGTATTTCCACGGACGCAATATTAGATTCCAAACACTAATTATAGGAATAATCATCAAAAAATTTAATTAATGAAGGACCGGGTACAACCCGGTCCTTCATTAATTAAACTTTTGCTAGTGAATATTTTTATTACCTGGTAAACGCATGCAAGGACATCACTGGTGGACTACGACCAGTCCACGGCGACTGCACTGTATATTTGCAACTGCAATATGGTAAATTCTCACTCCTGCAAACATGGGTTTTTCCACGGCATAATGTGAGGAGTTAAATTAATAATGAAACTATTTTCTGGATCATTTTGTGCAAACAATAGTTATGAAATGGAAAGAATAATCTCTCCAAACATAAGGAATATCGGATATTTGGATAGCCAGGGACAACATTTGATGCAGGGTTTATGCAAATAAAAACATATTTTGATGCCTACCATGAGAAAAAGCAGGATTTGGCATAACCAAAAATGTTTGTTGTTACATCATCAAAGCTACATGTTAGTGGTACCAGATCAGGAACAATCCCGTAATGGTTCTGCTATTTTTATATTACTTCGGGGTACACTTGGTTGAAGAAAAATTGGCAAGGGGAATGAAGCCATTCAGAGGACTGCCTGCTATCTTAACACTTTATCTAACGAATTGAACCCACTCATCATGTTAGAGAATCGACATTCAGCCTCCAACGACTGAGCAGAAAGTGTTGGAGAGGTCTGACACGCAGCAGACCTAGAGGAATGATACCCATCACCAAACCGCAGAGACTGAGCAGTCGGAGAATACTCCGAGCTGTCGCGGACGTGGACTGGGACAGAGTCAGGGCAAAGGCTAAGAGAATCAGAGCCCTTGCCCGGGTACGGAAGTCCATCCTCAGATGACAAAGTGACTGAGACGGGACCAGGTCTGACTTCTCCTTGTTGACTCTGAACCCTAGCGATGTGAGCAGGATCAACAGAGTGTCGACATCTGACTACAGAAAGGAAGCATTGGAATGCCTCTGGAGGATATCGTCAAGATATGCCGAAGTAGTCACCCTGGAATGTGTGCGATGGAAGGCTATCACATGTGACATCAGTTGGGTGAAGGCCCAAGGAGCCAGATTGAGGCCGAAAGGCATGGCCTTGAACTGGTAAACTCGCCCCAGAAAAGCGAACCTGAGATACTTTCGCGATGTCCGATGAATCGGTAAGAGAAAGTAAGCATCTCACAGGTCGATGCTGGAAGCGAAATCTCCCTGGTGAATGGAACGGCAAACCGACCTGAAAGTCTCCATGCTGAACTTGGGTGCAATGATAGTCTGGTTCAGGATTCTCAAATCGATAACTGGTTGGAGTCGGACGTCCGGCTTCGGCACCAAGAACAGATGGGAATAAAATCCCACTGACTGAATGTTCCTGATGACCTCAATCGCCTCCTTTGCCAGGAGACTGTCTATCTCCGTGGTCAAAAGCTCCCGACGTCAAATGTCTGAAGAAACTTGAGTTGGAAGAGGCACTCTCGACAGAGTGGGGTGCCTATGGAAAAATATTCGCAGCCCGGACTGAACAACATCTAACACCCAAGGATAGGATGAGATGGTAGCTCAATGGTCTGCGAATTCTGATATCCTTCCTCCAACCTGGGACGAATCGAGGTGAGGACCTTCATTTCAACCCCTGGCGAGGCCCGCGAGAGGAGAAACCACATCTTCTACTATATGCAGAATCCTGAGTCTTCCCTCTAGCCTACCGAAGCTTACCTGTAGGCACACGACTGATGATCGTGGCCTGGCTGACATTGTCGGCTGGTTTGATGGTTTGAGATCTGGAAGGAACCCAAACACAAAGTCAAGAGCTGCCCCCATGTCAGAAGACTGTTGGCTCTCGACGTCAGGTATGTCGGACTCATCCTCTGAGTCGGAAGACACATAGCCCATCATGGTCAAACCAGCCGACGCCTCCCATGGTGTAGGCACACCTGAGGGATCAGAAAGCGGCCTGCTTTCAATCCCGGGGGGCAGCGCCGCAGGGGGTGCCTGGAAACCACTAGTAGCCTTGCTGGAAGCAACAGGAAGACTCTTGGACAAAACCTGAGTGAGCAAGGAGAGGGCCTCCCTAAGCTCACTGCCTGTGCCGGCCGGTTTGACATGGGAACGAACCGGCAAAGTGGCTTCACTCCTGACCCTTTTAACCAGCGAAGGGTCATGATCCTCAAATACACCCGATGCGGGGCTACGGGCTGTAGCCGTAACATCTGAAGGCAGATGTGTATAGGGTATGACATACCCCGAGGATCTACAGGGTGGGAACTCGGGAGAGTCGCCACAGACATCTGAGGGTCAGAAGGTCCAGATGCACAAAAGGCCTTGCTCCCGCAAACTGGCCATGTGACCAGAGTGTGTGAACGGAAACTCCACAGAGTTCATAGCGGCCCCATCATGAATATCCGAATCGAATGAAAAAACTGCAGTGCTTGACGGCAGAGAGACCACAGTAGAGGGTTCGGCCGGCAGCCCCTTCTGACTTCGCCGAGTTGAAGACCCCTGCAGGGATAAGCTGAGGCCGGCTGACACAGTGACCGATGACATTGCAGACAGAACAGCAGTAGCAGCAGATACAACAGGAGATGTTGAAACTGGTGGAAAGGGTGAGAGAGCAACCGAGCTCGGCCTCCAAAGGAGGAGTCAAAACCCTAGTAACAGCATCAGATGTCGACTGGAGAGGGACCATAGTCCCGGAACCAGGCATCTGTTCACCAGACAACTCAACAGCTCCCGCAGTATTCACCACGGTTAAAAACTGCACATCCCCCATGGAGGGGGAATAACTCTCACCAGACGTGGCCGTGTCGGGAGGCCCCGAACGGCAGCGTTTCCTCCCCTCTCCCCCCGCAGGTGTGGGAGGAACGGCCACGAGAACACACCATAAGCTTGGGCAAAAGGCATTGCCCTAAAGGAACAGTACTGGACATAAGAGAGGTAAGACCAGTAGAAGAAAAAGGTGAACTGAACAGATGTAGAAAGTGGAAGGACACCCCCAACTACCAGAGAAAGGTGGCAGAAAAAGGACAGGCGGGAACACAACTGAACCCAGGCGGCCGACAGGGACCCAAACAACAGAAATTCTGCCCTGAACAGAGAGGAGAAATTCTGTTCATACAGCTCCCCCATTGACACCTAACTCCAATAATAATAATAAATTTATCAACTGAAAAATATTTATGTTTGAACCGCACAGTACGCGAAAGTCACGTGCGAACACAGAAAATATATAAAATACAATGAAAACGTGGTTGAAAATATTAACGAGAATATATAAAACACAGTCCTGTATTTATACGATCCTCAGATCCATAATTCCAGTCACAGGTAACCATTATCAACGAGCTGAATTACCACTGTTTCTCAATGCAAAATGGACGTCCTGCGAAATGGGCGGACAAAAAAAGAATGATTCATTAGTTACTGCTTGCACACTGGTTCCGGAAGTTGTGGATTTGTACTAAGAGAAGAGCGTCTCCTACTGGGTGTGCGCCGATGGCACTCGACCCAGTTTTGGCTTATTTTTTCTTGGTGTTTTTGCACCACTTTTCTTTCCCAAATCACTTGGGAAAGATCAAAATAGAGAGTATATTTTCTGAGTTAGGGTCTTCCACTGTAGTGCAAGCCTGTAGTAAACAATTGTAAGGTAGGTTTATAAGAAATGTGGTTTGATGTCACTTTAGGGAATAAAAATTAATCATAAATCTGCTTCAAAAAATTCAGAAGCATGGGGGTGGGGATATGAGGGGAGGTTCATCAGTGGTTACAGCATTGGCCTTGAAACCAAAATGTCCATGGTTCAATCCCTGCCAGGGGCAACTGCGTTATTTCCTTGGGTAAGGCACTTAATCCTGATTGCCCACATGGAGGCGCTGTGTACAAAGGTGTACTGCACATCAATGGTGCATTTTGTCTTCAACCAATGCTAACCCTACTTGTGCGTGGTTATGTGGGGGAGTCTGACAGTAGCTTGATGCTGCTTTGTTGTTCTCTTCAGGAGCTCTGGCTTTCTCCACCCACAAAACTGTCCGACCCGAGGTGACCGTGTCTGTCGGAAATTACATTAAACCCCAATAAGAAAAACAGATACAAAAAATTCTAAAGATGAATGGAAACGTTATACAGTTTCTACAGAACTGATACTGCAAAGGAATCATAAGGATGAAGGACTTACCACTAAAAAATTAAAACAGTAAAACTTGGTTATTGCAAGGGGACTGCCAAAATGACTTTGCTATAACCGATATTTGCTGTATCCTTATAACGAAGTGATTCACTATATCCAGTTCTCTACACATGCATGACGTAGGGAGAATTAAGACAAAGTTAATTTTTTCAACGTGTTATATTCTGGAGTGCAAAAGATGATCTACGTGCATAGAAAATATCGCAATTTAAAAAAAAATTTTTTTATATTCACTGACCTCACATGTGTCATTTTAAAAAAAAAACCCTCAGTTAAGTTGACTGATGCTCAGTGGTGTGCTTCACCACATTTTCTATGTTAAATGGTTGTCTAAATGCAGATTTTTTTATTTTGTTTTGTGGCACCAAATATCTTCGAATTGTTGTGAATGCTTCCAGTGCTTCTTGTTTAGAGGGTAAGGGTTCAAAAATGTCTTTTTCATCATTACTCTCATCATCGCTGGGAGCTGCATTGTTTCCAGTAATGGACTGAACAATATCACTTTCATCCCCAACAGTTAGTTTACAATCTTTTACATATGTTCTTGGGAGGGACAGAGGTAAATCATCTTCATCAACAGACCTACCACTGAGGCTTGCAACGGGCAGGTTATCTTCACTATCAGCGTTTGAACATGAAATGTTTTTCTCGACTCTGGCTGTTTGGAAACATTTCACCACAGCGGATCTCTTGTCAAACAGCATAAGAAAATCTGATTGCTTTCAGAACATGAACTTCTGGTTTGATTAAATCAAGAATGCGTAGTTTTACTTATGTAAACAGTAATCCCTGCATGGATGCTGATTACTTAACCCTTTACCTAACGAATCGCCCAAATCCACCTGCGTAATATGCAAATTGAGCAGTGGAAAAAAGTAAATATTTCAAAATATTTCAACAAAACCATATCATGTGACCCCTAATTGGAATGAGTTCATTGAGCTCGTTCCAATGAGGGGTCACATGATATGGTTTTGTTGAAATTTTTTGAAAACTTTAAAAAAATTATATTCAAAATAATAAATTTTGATATCATCTGCTTTGGGTAAAGGGTTAATATTAATTAGCCCAGTGCTAATCCATTTGTTGCCTCAAGGTAAATATAGCAGGCTTCCATGCGAAAATCAATTAAGAGCAATGGCAGAACTGCGAAATGTAAATAAAATTCGCTTTATATGATGTAACTGCTGAGTAAAGCCGGGAATTAAAATTAACTTCATAATAGCTGTTAATTCGCTTTAATCGACTTTGCTATAAGTGTAAATAATTGGTATGAATTATGAAGGATTTTGTACGAGGATTTGAAAAAACTTTGCCATAGCCAATTATTCGTTATATACAACTTCATACAAAGTGAGTTTTACTGTACATTTAATGTATGAATACAATAAGATTATGATTACTTACCTGAAATCTGCACTGATGCCTTGTCAGTAAATGATACCAATCATAGGCCTGGAAAATTTGGTATGTAAACTCCGTAAAACTCATGCCTTCTTCACTTGTCAATCTTGCTTGAACACTGAAAATGATATGTTTATGTTCCTTGGGTGTAATGTCACTTTCAACACCCATGGCTATATCATTACAACGGGTCAATTACAAACTCATGTTTTGTCAGTTGTTCAAATTTATCCCACACAGTACTCAAGCATTGGTTATCACATAGCATGGTGAGTGATGGCTCAGTGTTTGAGCATTGGACTTCAAGCAAAAGGTCCATGGTTCAATCTTGACCAGTGCTACCTGTGTTGTGTCCTTGGGCAAGACACTTCATCCTGATTGCCCACATGGGGGCACAGTGGCACTTTGTTCTAAGGTGTATTGCTTGTCACTGTGCACTTGCCTTAACCAATGATAAATCCTAATTTTGCAGAGCTAGTATGCTGGAGAGTCTGACAGTTGCTCACAGCTGCTCAGAGGTTCTCTCCAGCTTCCTCCACCTATAAAATTGTTGATACAAGGTCACCCTGGCTGACAAAAGTGTCATTAAACTCTAATAAATAAATAATTATCAGGTGGCTTTGGACTAGACTTCCTCAGAATACATACACTGCTCAACCATACAGGGTTGCCAAGGGAGCTAAAAATTGCAGGTCAACATGAAGAAATCATGAACTTTTGATTTTTTCTTCTTTTCTTCTTTTCATCTTTACTCTTTTTAACTCCCTACCCACTGATGTCAAAAAACTTTATACCATAAGTAATATTTATCACCTCATATAGAATTCAAATAATGCCTTATATCTTGTTTGGAAGAGAGCTTTGAGACATGACAAGTCAGTCATAATTTAAAATAGAACAATGCAATGAACCCTGTTAATTGAATAGCCATTTTGCCAATGAAAATTATACAATTAACAGGAGTATTCAATTAACAGGGATTTTATAATTTTCTTGCATTCTAGAGATAAAATGAACACTTATTCCATTATATCTTGCACGACAAAGCAGACCTCTGTCAAACAATATATAACAGATTAAATGCATTATTGGATGTACAGACAGGTCTATAAACAAGAGGAATTTAAACATTATTCGATCTATTTTTTTATTCATTTAACAGGAGTTCACTTTTACCTATATGTAATTAACAAGTCACATTTGTGCTGAAGGTTTTGTGTTTGGAAGTAATATTCAATTATTAACAGGGTTATTCAATCAAGTTATATCCAATTAAATGGGCTCTACTGTATAACAATTTTCAACTATCGTCTGAATAGAGTTCCTGAAGTGCTTGAAGTGAGAAAAAAGATATTGTGCATGACTCTGGCAGCATTTTATACGACCCATAGTATACCTGTAATTAACCTCACACTTGACTGCATATAAGATGAGGTAAGCATATTTATTAAGTATACACATAGTGTATTCTTATTAAGTATATGCATAGTGTATTTTTATTAAGTATACACATAGTGCATTCTTATTTGAATTATAGGGTTTCACATTTTTCTTTATTACTATTATTCCACCACAATTTTGTACGCGAATGTTCTCAGAAACTATACACAGTAGCATGATGAAATTTGAAAACGGGCATATGGTCAAACTCCACTGTGACATAGGCTATATTACTTTCTAGAAATTTAGTTGGTAACTATGGAAATGCATAAAAATAGGGGGTTAGGGAATACAGCTGTAATGTCATAACCCAGTGGTACTATTGTCAGAAAGTGTGGGATGTGTTAGAAAAAGGTAGGGTCTCTATAAACAAATTGACGTATTTTCAGCATCCAGCTGAAAAAGAGGCTCAAAGATCTGGTTTGTAAAAAAACCTAGTTTCTAAGCATATTTTCCTTCATAATTCTGAAGCCAATAGGTCTATACGCTGAAATTAACAAAAGTTGTGAAGTGCCACAGTCTGCATATTTTGGCAGAAATCATGTTTTTCTGCAGATATTACCATGCATTTCTGAAGGAGGCTAATTTTCTTAAAAGGTGGCCAGTTGAGGCATTTGGAGTAACATCTCAATAACCATTCAAGCTAGCCAGCTGAAATTTTGTAACTGTATAATATGTACCATGACCAAAAAGTTGCCGATGAATTATCGCCAAACTTTTCATGATTGTGGATGTTACCATGGCAACAATGACTGAAAATGGACAAAAAATACCTCATTTCAAATAGCTTGTACCTCAGAATCTAATTCGGGATTTTTTAAATAAAGGTAGGCAATTGGTAGCTCATTTTATACCCTAACAGAAATTGGAAAAACCTGAAAATACACCATTCCCAAAGTTTGGCTGTAAATTGGGGGTGAAGGAAGGTACCCCTAAATTTGGGTAGAAACTGGCAAAAATGACAAAAGGCTACTTTAAAGTATAGCGACGGTAAAAATTACAGGTGGTATGGATGATATGCAAACAAAAAATCATACTTTGGACCCATTCAGGCAATTTGGCACCAGGAAAGTGGACTTTATGTGTAATCGCTGCTCTACAGTAGTCTACAATACTGCCCAACTTCATTCCAAACTAATAGAGTCAATACGAATCGCACTCTCAGTTTCCACGTGATAAGTGGTGTTTCCAGGTGGTCTCGACACAGATACGAAAATGTCGGCCAGGATTCGTGGAACAAATTCTGAAAATTTCATGTAAATGACTTTAATGGTTTGGATACAGTGGGCCTATGTCGACACTGGTGTCTGTTCAATTTTAATGTCAAATTACACCTTTTTCGCAATTAATCCATGAGCAATTTCTGTTGAATTTTACTTTCTGGCAATTACCTAAGTGTTAAAGGTTGGGTCAGATCCCATTGGCAACAGTTATGAAGATACAAGTTTCAATTTGTCGCATTTCTTCCCCCGTAACAGTGAATTATAAGTCTTAAATGACACTGGCTCAGACACGGGCAGTTTGACACATCCCCATACCATTTCGTACCAGTGAGAAAAAGACCAAATTAAAACAAGAAAAATGTTACCAAGGTAACAAATGGCCCCCCCCCCTTGTGACCTTCACCTTGCAGATGCAGTGGAAACTATTATACATGACACACCTTCTGACTGTCCTTAACATTTATAAAAAGTTTAACAATTGTACTATGATTCGTTTCTGAGTTATGGTTGAGACACGAATATTGACTGATTTTTAGTGTGACCTTGAAATGTGACTTTGACCTTGAAGGTACGGACCAGGCTATGGTGTGTAACACATCCTCCCATGGTCCTTTATAATTGTGTAAAGTTTGATGATTGTGGCCCTAACCGTGTTCAGTGTGACCTTGAAATGTGACCTTGACCTTGAAGGTACGGACCTGGCTGTGGTGTGCGACACATTCACCCATTGTCCTTTATAATTGAGCGATGTTAGATGATTGTGTAGCCCTAATAGTTTTGGAGTTATGCTTGAGACATGATTCGTGACCCTGAACATATGAAGGTCAATTGTGACCTCCATCTTGCAGATGTGGCAGAAACTATTATACGCGACACACCTTCTGACTGTCCTTAACATTTGTAAAAAGTTTAACAATTGTACTATGATTCGTTGCTGAGTTGTGGCTGAGACACGAATATTGACCAATTTTTAGTGTGACCTTGAATGTGACCTTGCCCTTGAAGGTACGAACCCGGCTATGGTGTGTGACACATCCTCCCGTGGTCCTTTATAATTGTGTGAAGTTTGATGACTGTGACCCAAACCATTTTTGAGTTATTGGCTCGGACACACACACACACACACCATCAGTCTTGTTTTCCCTACATACCGAGGTACCCCATTGTCTGCCTTTTGTGTGGACTAACGGTTTCAACCTCGTTTTGCCGGTACAGTTCTGGGAAAACAACCGAGGTAAAGGGTTTCTTTTGTCTTTTGTACCTCGGTAAGGCAAAACACGCAAACTCTTTTGTCTAGTTACCTCGTCAAGTTGGTAAGACAAACCACACACACACACACACACACACACACACACACACACACACACACACACACACACACACACACACACACACACACACAGTCTTGTCTACCCTACATACCGAGGTACCCCATTGTTTGTCCTTTGTGTGGACTAACGGTTTCTACCTCGTTTTGCCGGTACAGTTCTGGGAAAACAACCGAGGTAAAGGGTTTCTTTTGTCTTTTGTACCTCGGTAAGGCAAGGTACCTCGACGAGGTAATTTTGTTTAATTACCTCATCAAGTTGGTAAGACAAACCCACACACACACACACACATGGACGGAAACACGGACACACGCACACTTCAATCACTATATGCCACCCAACTTAAGTCAGGGGGCATAAAAATGACCTCCTCACATCATCACGCTATATCGCAGCCAATTCTTGACAGATTTCCATGAAATGTTCACTCATCGTTCATGAATAGTTACTGCATTGTTTCACATAAAGAGGGATACCAATTTTGCATTTTGGCAGGTTGAATTTGAAAAGAACATATGTGCAAGTGCTTGGGATACATGCATGGTTTCTGGACTTCCAAATTATAAGACCGAGTTGAGCAAAGCTTCTAGACCAAACGATGAAAATTTCAAGTCACTGCTCCAAAAACTCTCTCCATAATCTATTATACATGGAATGGAGTGTATACTTTTTATGACCTGCTGACAGTCATAATTACCCTTCTAGTTTTATTTATTATTTAATAGTGTTTAACCCTTTCGCGACTCAGCCAAACAGGACCCCAGACTTGGGATATTGGGGTTAATATCAGTATCATATCGTCTGTTAGATAAAGGTGTACAAACTTCCATTCACTGGATTGTCATGTAAGTCAGGATTTATCTTCCCAGCTTCAGAACATGGGATATGTAGTGGAACAAAATCTGCATTTTTCCCATTGAAAAAAAGGACCAATTCCTCGACCACATCAGCCCCCTCTGCCATGTTCCTGACCAGCACTTCTTTTTCTGACGCATCCTCTCCCACTGGCCAGTCCTATTCCAGACATTGAAGGACTCTCTACGTCATCTGGATTATTACTGGCAACATCATCTGAACGTCCAGCACTCATAGTAGTGTCATGTGTATCAGCCTGATTTGAGCCAGACTGTACCGCAGAATCCTGTTCCACGTCACTATCATTAGAGTGATATTCGCCCGTGGAATTACTGTGAATCTGGTGAGAGCAAAGTGAAATGTTATCTGAAGACGCTTTGTCTCCTTGATTATGAATCGTGACTGAACGGGCCACCTCATTTGTAGCCTCTTGTGAGCAGGACACGTGGGTTGAGCTTAAAAGTCTTGACAGGCACCCTGATTCCTCCCTTCTTGGGCAGTTAATTTGTACTTTACATATCACTCCAGACCACAAAAATAGGCCGATGAAATTGTCAGATGTGTACCCATACGCGCAACTAGTAGAAAGCTGTATGACGGAGGGCCACCACGGATGCCGACATTATGTACACCATACAAGGTATGGGTACATATAGAAATATATTGGAGGAGTGTCTAATTTGATGGATAAAGGGTTAATATCTCCGGAGCAAATTATCAGATTTACATAAAAAACTATACAGCACAGCACATCGGTAACCCAAATACATATCTAAAGTAACATGACAATCGGGTTGATATTTTTTGAGTTATCTCATGCCAAAGGGATTGGAGGAATTTTCAATTTGAAGGATAAAGGGGGTTAATATCTCCAGATCAAATTATCAGATTTACACCAAAAACTATACAGCTCAGCACATCAGTAACCTGAACACAATTATAAAGTAACTTGACAATCCAAGCAATATTTTTCAAGTTATCAAATGCCAAAGGGATTAGAGGAATTTTCAATTTGAAGGATAAAGGGTTAATATCTCAGGATCAAAATAACAGATTTACACCAAAAACTATACAGCTCGGTACATCAGTAACCAGAAAACAAATATAAAGTAACCTGACAATCCAAGCAATATTTTTCGAATTATCGAATGCCAAAGGGATTGGAGGAATTTTCAATTTAAAGGATAAAGGGTTAATATCTCACGATTAAATTAACAGATTTACACCAAAAACTATATAGCTCAGCACATCAGTAACCTGAACGCAAATATGAAGTAACTTGACAATCCAAACAATATTTTTCAAGTTATCAAATGCCAAAGGGATTGGAGGAATTTTCAATTTGAAGGATAAAGGGTTAATATCTCAGGATCAAATTATCAGATTTACATCAAAAACTATACAGCTCGGCACATCAGTAACCTGAACACAAATATAAAGTAACTTGACAATCCAAGCAATATTTTTCAAGTTATCGAATGCCAAAGGGATTGGAGGAATTTTCAATTTGAAGGATAAAGGGTTAATATCTCAGGATCAAATTATCAGATTTACATAAAAAACTATACAGCACAGCACATCAGTAACCCAAATACATATCTAAAGTAACATGACAATCGGGTTGATATTTTTTGAGTTATCTCATGCCAAAGGGATTGGAGGAATTTTCAATTTGAAGGATAAAGGGGGTTAATATCTCCAGATCAAATTATCAGATTTACACCAAAAACTATACAGCTCAGCACATCAGTAACCTGAACACAATTATAAAGTAACTTGACAATCCAAGCAATATTTTTCAAGTTATCAAATGCCAAAGGGATTAGAGGAATTTTCAATTTGAAGGATAAAGGGTTAATATCTCAGGATCAAAATAACAGATTTACACCAAAAACTATACAGCTCGGTACATCAGTAACCTGAAAACAAATATAAAGTAACCTGACAATCCAAGCAATATTTTTCGAATTATCGAATGCCAAAGGGATTGGAGGAAATTTCAATTTAAAGGATAAAGGGTTAATATCTCACGATTAAATTAACAGATTTACACCAAAAACTATATAGCTCAGCATATCAGTAACCTGAACACAAATATGAAGTAACTTGACAATCCAAACAATATTTTTCAAGTTATCGAATGCCAAAGGTATTGGAGGAATTTTCAATTTGAAGGATAAAGGGTTAATATCTCAGGATCAAATTATCAGATTTACATCAAAAACTATACAGCTCGGCACATCAGTAACCTGAACACAAATATAAAGTAACTTGACAATCCAAGCAATATTTTTCAAGTTATCGAATGCCAAAGGGATTGGAGGAATTTTCAATTTGAAGGATAAAGGGTTAATATCTCATGATTAAATTATCAGATTTACACCAAAAGCTATACAGCTTGGCACATCAGTAACCTGAACACAAATATAAAGTAACTTGACAATCCAAGCAATATTTTTCAAGTTATCGAATGCCAAAGGGATTGGAGAAATTTTCAATCTGAAGGATATTAAAGGGTTAATATCTCAGGATCAAAATAACAGATTTACACCAAAAACTATACAGCTCTGCACATCAGTAACCTGAACACAAATATAAAGTAACTTCACAATCCAAGCAATATTTTTCAAGTTATCGAATGCCAAAGGAATTGGAGGAATTTTCAATTTGAAGGATAAAAGGTTAAGATCTCCGTATAAAAATAACAGATTTACACCAAAAGCTATACAGCTCGGCACATCAGTAACCTGAACACAAATATAAAGTAACTTGACAATTCAAGTAATATTTTTCAAGTTATCGAATGCCAAAGGGATTGGAGGAATTTTCAATTTGAAGGATAAAGGGTTTAATATCTCGGGATCAAATCATCAGTTTTACACCAAAAACTATAGAGCTTGCCACATCAGTAACCTGAACACATACATAAAGTAACTAGACAATCCAAGCAATATTTTTCAAGTTATCGAATGCCAAAGGGATTGGAGGAATTTTCAATTTGAAAGATAAAGGGTTAATATCTCAGGATTAAATTATCCGATTTACACCAACAACTATACAGCTCGGCACACCAGCAACCTGAACACAAATATAAAGTAACTTGACAATCCAAGCAATATTTTTCAAGTTATCGAATGCCAAAGAAATGGATACGGATGGCGGACGGACAGACGGATGGACGGACGGACAGACAGACAGACGGATGGACAAAGGATGGACGGACGACGGATGGTCACCCCGGATGCCGGCATTATGTGTACCATACATAGTATGGGTACACATAAAAAGGGAATGACCAGCAGTGACCCTTTGGCTAATTGCCGCTGACAAAAAATAAATCTGCCTGCAAATAGCTTAGTTAGTTAAACTTGGATTTTAGCAACACAATAATCTTGGAATTTAGCATTATCGCTATGTTAATTTGAATTTTATTTTTTTCTCATTTTCATATCAAAAATATCAACAGCTGTCGGCCACTTCAATGACTGGTCCACACACTAGGCTTCAAAATTATGCAACAGAAACTAAATAATGGATAAAAAAATGACTAGCCAGCATTCACTTTTATCAATGAAGACAATTATTATTATTAACCTTTCACTCAATGCACATAATATTAAAATTTGTATGTTTAATTATTTTTGTCCAACTTTTTCACAAAACCTCAACAAAACCATATCATGTGACTCCTCATTGCAACAAACTCGATGAGCTCATTCTAATGAGGAGTCACATATGGTTTTGTTGAAATTTTGTTTAATACAATTTGTTTTCAACTGCACAATTTTTATATTACTTGGGCAGATGTGGCCGATTCTTTAGGGGCAAAATTAAATGGTTGAGTGATAGAAGCCCAAATATGGGTTTTATTCTTAAGTGTAGGTGCAGCAATTTAAGCGCTTCATATTCAATGGATATGCTTCATATTATATTTGAAATGAAATTATTTTAGCCTCTATGGGGCGTGGTGGCATTGCGGTAAGCAGTTCTCATCAGATCACCGAAGTTAAGCAATGTCGAGCCCGGTTAGTCCTCGGATGGGTGACCGTCTCAGCGAACAATTTGGACTCCCATTCTGTGTCCTTGGGCAAGGCACTTAACCCCCACTGTCCACACAGGGGGCACGATGACTTTGTGTACTAAGGCATACTGCACATCAATGGTGTGCATGTGTTCAACCAATCTAACCCTACCTGTGCTGCAGTGTGGAGTTACGATGTTGGGTAGCTGGCAGCTGTTTGTCGTTGCTCGATGGTTCTCTCTGGGTACTCCAGCTTCCTTCACCCATAAAACTGTAACAGTCATGATTAGCCATTGTACGTAAGTAGGTGACCTTAAACACCAATAAATAAATAATAAATAAATTTAGCCTCTATGGACTTGCCTTATTACAACTTATGGTGTGTACCTTTAGTAACAAGGCAAAGCAGGCCTTAGAATTCATCCCGATTCATCAGAATCGCCTTGAATTCTCGCGAACTCCTACTGCGAGCATCAATTTTCAGTTCTTAATTTTGAGAGTACTGTTATACCCCTGTGAGTGTCACCAGCACACATTCCACAGTGAATGTCATACCTATATATTAACTGGAGTGAACCTTGTTCTGATTTTGGTAAGTTTCTTGTCTTACACATACATGTTGAACACATGTCCAAACATAATACTTTGGGTCGTGTTGCTGATGGAAGTTACAGTACCTTGGCAGTGGTGTTCTAGGCAGCCAAGACTTCACTAGACACTACTGTAACGTCCAAGTGATATCTTATTATGAGGTAGCAAAAAATAAGTAAAATTCTCAAGGCCTTTCAGGACACTTTCAGAATCTCTGACAAGAACCAAATGAACATTTTGCGAGAATCAGGGTTGATTCTTATCGCTTTCCTTGCGAGAATCATTTGCGGGAATGGATTCCGATTCTCACTTGGAATTTAAGCCCCGCAAAAACATTTGAACAAAATAATTTAGCACTCTACCAGTTAATTAGCCAGTTAATCAGACCAAATTTAAAATGGGCCACATTCCACCACAAACAATCCATATGAATGAGAAACGTACACTTTCCTCACATATCAAATAAAGAAATTATATAAGACACAAACAGAGTCTTTTTTCTACATACCTAACATGAATAGCAGATGATACTTACAAATAAATATTTTTCATTTTCTGCCTCAAAATATACCTTATTACCATTCAGTGGAAGATGCTCAATGATCATGTTTCAATAAGGGGTCATAAGCCAGGTTTGGGAGAGGGGCAAAAAATGATAAAATTTTAATGAATAGTTTTTGAATAGCCTTGGGTGGTTAAGGTCATTTTGTTAAGTAAAGGGTTAAGGTCTAATACGTTCAGGCTTACACTAGTATTATTGCAAAAAACGATGACGCTGTGTACTAAGGCATACTGCACATCAATGGTGTGCATGTCTTCAACCAATCTAACCCTACCTGTGCTGCAGTGTGGAGTTACGATTAGGGCTGCACAGTATTTCGATATACCGGTAATACCGGTACTGAAATCTTAACCGGTTAAATATCGTCTATTTTTTTTTAATACCAGTATATCGTCTGTGACGATATTCATTTTGAGCCGTGGTTTTTATTGACAGACATTTTCCATAAAAATTCTATTTAATCTCACAGCTGATTGAAAAAAGTGTATATAACAGAAACTGTGAAAGCAGTTTGTTGGGTTTTTTTTATCAATACACTTCATGTCCTGGTACTAGTAAAATATTCTCCCATAAGCTGTTTTATTTTTGTTTCTCCGATGACACTGGAAAGTACAGATTTTCCCCAAACAGTATGGCTTTGAACGTGAACCGTGAAGAATGATTACCATATTTCCATTAATAATGGCTTTTGTTGGACCGGGAAATTTCTGGTTTAATACTAATAGTTCCTCCCACTTCATTGCACTTGTTCTCGCAATTCCAAGCACTGCAGTAATATTTTCAAAGTTTATTTTATTACTGGCACACTTGGAATGTGCTTTTCAATATGAACAAATCGCATATGTATTAATGAACCCACAATTCCAAGTGCTGCGGTAATTAATATTCATTTTTGTCAATACCAGTTCGCACGTGTTAATGTTTTGAAAAGTAGGTGAACGTTTTGATCTGACTTGTATGCCACATCTTAAAAATTAGATAGATAGTCATCAAAACACTAATAAAATATAAAGGGAATAATATTGTTTATTTTCATTTTGTTAAGAGTGATTTAATATTGGAATAGTATTTATACATCGCCAGCATTCACCCACTGCACGAGGTGGTTCACCGGTACATCAAAACGTGCCTATCGAGCATGTGCGTTTCAGCTGTTTGTGATACTGCGTGACAAAACTGACTGCTTTCGTTTGTGGAAAAGTGTACAAACTCCTAGCCCTCTAGCAGCGTCCTGCTTAACCAGTACATGGCAAACGCCCTCTACTGGTGATCTATTCACATGTATACAACAAAATGCAGGTTAAGCGTTTTTGTTTTGTAAAGCACTGGATCAAATAGTTTGTATTTATTTGAAATTATCGACTCAAAATAAACGATATTTGTTGTGCCATCATGAAGTTTATTTCCAAATATTTATACAAGATGAATTAAGACAAGTTACTAGGCTTATTATTTCAATGCTTTTAAAACATAATTATTTGACTTCGAATGTCAAAAAATACTGGGACAATTTGGGTGAGAATCTTACATGTTTTGAACTTGACGATATACCGGTATATCGCGATATTTTTTAAAATATTGTTACCGGTATTTAAATCCGAATATCGTGCAGCCCTAATTACGATGTTGGGGAGCTGGCAGCTGTTTGTCGTTGCTCGGTGGTTCTCTCCGGGTACTCCAGCTTCCTGGATTAGCCATTGTGCATAAGTATGTGACCTTAAACACCAATAAATAAACAAATAAATAATAAATAAATTTAGCCCCTATGGACTTGCCTTGTTACAACTTATGGTATGTACCTTTAGTAACAAGGCAAAGCAGGCCTTAGAATTCATCCCGATTCATGAGAATCGGTTTGAATTCTCGCGAACTCCTACTGCGAGAATCAATTTTCAGTTCTTAATTTTGAGAGTACTGTTATACCCCTGTGAGTGTCACCAGCACATATTCCACAGTGAATGTCATACCTATATATTAACTAGAGTGAACCTAATTCCGATTTTGGTAAGTTTCTTGTCTTACATGTACATGTTGAACACATGTCCCAACATAATACTTTGGGTAGTGTTGCTGATGGAAGTTACAGTACCTTGGCAGTGGTTTCTAGTGAAGTTTTGGCTGCCTGTATGGGCAGCCAAGACTTCACTAGACACTACTGCTACGTCCAAGTGATATCTTATTATGAGGGAGCAAAACATAAGTAAAATTCTCAAGGCCTTTCAGGACACTTTCAGAATCTCTGACAAGAACCAAATGAGCATTTTGCGAGAATCAGGGTTCATTCTTATCACTTCCCTTGCGAGAATCATTTGCAGGAATGGATTCCGATTCTCGCCTGGAATTTAAGCCCCGCAAAAACATTTGAACAAAATAATTTAGCACTCTACCAGTTAATTAACCAGTTAATCAGACCAAATTTAATATGGACCACATTGCACTACAAACAATCCATATGAATGAGCAACTTACACTTTCCTCACATATCAAATAAAGAAATTTGATAAGACACAAACAGAGTCTTTTTTCTACATACCTAACATGAATAGCAGATGATACTTACAAATAATTTTTTTGCATTTTCTGCCTCAAAAAATACCTTATCACCCTTCAGTGGAAGATGCTCAGTGATCATCTTTCAATAAGGGGTCATAAGCCAGGTTTGGGAGTGGGGCAAAAATTGAAAAAATGATAAAATTTGAATGAATAGTTTTTGAATAGCCTTGGTTGGTTATGGTCATTTTGTTAAGTAAAGGGTTAAGGTCTAATACGTTCAGGCTTACACTACTGTTATCGCAAAAAGCGATGTCATTTTCAATCATAGCGCACCACACTTACACCAAATGGTCAAGATTTCATGAAAAAGTATTATGAAGTCAAGGTCGAATGAAGAAAAACAAAGGTAATCTCTGAGATTTATTGTCTATGCATTTCCTTGACACAAGAGATTCTAGTAGTAGTAGAAGCAGTAACATCTTTATTTACGTGACATGTACTTTCGACAATAAAGGTACAGAGTACAAAAAAGAAGCAGGTTCAAATTTGCACCTGGCACAGAGAGCCCTTATGTCACTTAAAACTACAAGGGTTGAAAAGCATGTGCACATGCTGTAGGGTAGTACTAGATAATAGTAATTGTGCATGAGCTGTATTCACATACAGAAAGAGCAATTTACGCGCAAACACGCACATGTAACAAACTCGCATCTACACATTTACACCCCACTCACACACACTTACAAATGCTCTTGTGCAGTCAAATCAGCTTCAATACACCCATTTACACTCAATCACATGCCCGTGTACCCAGAGGTGCACAAACATAACATGTATATGGATAAACCTACAGACACTTCGTTGCGTGAATGATTAAATGTACGAAATGCGATGCCATGGCATTGCAGTTCATACAACCAAGCACTCAAGCAATGAGTTGACCCTACTGACACACCCTCCTTCAAATGTGCAAATAAAGCGACGCATGCTGGGAAAAAAAGAATCCTTTATAATCATTCAATTGTTTTCAAATTGACTGTAGAACACTGTCAGCCAATCAGAAGCATTGTTTACTATGATGCATTGTTATTTTAACATAGTGCTGGCAAGGGATCATCTGTTATTGCCCAGTCAATGAATTTGTTGACAAGAGCAGCTATGACGTGCAGTTAAGTATACATGGCGTTTACTATGGAAATTACTCCACCGTTTTATGTCAAGAGAAAAAAATTAGGTTTGTGGAGTTGACCTGACTACAAATACATACTTTCCTTCTCCTAAAAGTATCAATAAAAAAGTCTGCACATTATCTAGGGTAGTTATTAACAATAATACCTATATTATTAAATCCTGAAAATGTCAGGTCTCTCATATCATCAGCCGATATGAAACTGAAACATTTTTCTTCAAATATCATCGTAAAAAAGGGCATTTTATTAGAAAATTAATCACGTTTTCAATAGTGTTTGCATTATACATAGTACAAATTCATTCCTCCAGCTTCTCGTTTCTATATCAGCAAGTTTCTACCCTAATCAGTAATATACCACATCGAAACTGGGCTAATAAGGACAATTGTCTATGGTTTAAATTTCATATTAATATATGACTACGTTTCGAACTTACATTTGAAAGTTTTGTATGTTCTTAATTTAGGAACAAATTGTATACTTTTGAGACAATTTCGACCAAAACAATCAGTTAGTAAATCTTGCATTTTTTTAATATTGCAGGTCACCTGGTTCATACTGTTCAACCAAATTTAAAATTTCTTTCAATTCTTTACACCAGTTAATATTTAAGTTACTATAATCCCACAAAAATATTTGTTTGTTTACACAGTTACTGTCCATTTTACCAGTGAATTCCAAAGTCATAGCATATTCAACCATCTACGTTGCATGGTGCTGACTAACCCAACATCCCCATTCATGGCTAAGGTAGGGCAGAATCTATGTACACCCAAATAAAACCTAACAGCTCTATGTTGAACCGAATCAATGCAGTCAGATTTCTTAAAGCCCCATACACCAGAAGCATAATCGAGATTAGAACATACACACTTCTGAAACAAATTTGTAAATGTTTGAAAGCCTATATCCTGATAATAGTAGATCTTAGATATAATAGACCCAGAGCCTTTCCTGCAGATTTGGAAAGGTTATTCGCTACACTGTTAAAATCTTCAGCATTAAGTAGCCCATAATACACTTTTTTGAATGAGCTATTTAGTTAAAACAATTCCTCTGTACCTGTGTTTGCTTAGCATTTGTCCCATTCTAAATTTGCGACCAATGTTGGACAGGAATTTTATAATATTCTTATCTTTATACCAGTCAACATTGTTCATGATCCTAGAATAGAAGAAGAAAAACATTTAAAAGATTAAAGATATATATAGAGGATATTCACGAAAATTTGATGAATACCGAAAATATCTCGTGAGTGGCTACAAAGAAATATGAGGATCTTCACGAGTGACGCAGTCGCGAGTGAAGATCCTCATATTTCTTGTAGCCACGAACGAGATATTTTCGGTATTCATCAAATTTTCGTGAATTTTCTTTTTATTTAATGCTCTATGACTACAAACTCTCCAATTTGTGGCCTTTATTTGCCATTAAGGCGCAAAATTTATGTGCCGAACCGGCGTCCATACAAAAATTACAACAACCAAACTCCAACCATTGGAATGTGTGAATATCCGCACAAAAAGTAGTCCCGTCTTATTTCTCCCCTAACTTTACGATTTACCAAGGCTGGCGAATTGAAATAATCGCAATGTGTTTCGAAGAAATAGAACAATAACAAAAAACACCACTTTCTTATTTTCAATAACAAGGCACGTCATTTTATTTTTTTTGAACTCAATGCACTGAAGACGTGTGAAGTTGAACTGAAGAAATTTGAAAGTGATTTCGGCTTTTCGCTGGAAGGTGAATGAGAAAGTCAAACTTTGAAACCGCTGATTTAATGAATTGATTTAGTCACTGTCACTATCAATTATTCGAATTCGTTTGTATTTGGGACTCTGGAATTCATTACTGATGTGCTGACTCGTTTAAAGTACATGTGATTCGTCATCCGAACCTACGATGAAATATCGATTTCTAAATATCATTTTGATATTTCGTTTTGCCGACCGACAGGGGAATATGACTTAATTTTTCAGCGTGAATTGATGCCTGAGCATTAAATAAAAACTGCTCTTTGAGATGAAAAAAAAGATGAAAACAAAAAGTAAATGAAGTCAAAGACAGCAACTACTTATACTGACACGTTATTCTCCATGCTTGATATTAAAGATATGAAATGGACAAATCATAAAATATGGGTAACATTTTGTGAGGTTAATGAGCTCTATAAGCAAGGTGAGCTATACAATAGAGTGCAGGGGCTGTATAGGGTCTCCAAACCCATTCCTAAAATGAGTGATTAGACCCCTGCCACATAGAGAGACCCTTACCCAGATTACTAAGCCATTTTCCTGGAAACTTTGTATTCTTTTGAGCCTTATGAGTCTAATCCCTCCAGTCGGGGAGATGGAATACAATACCATGCTTCCCACAACTGTGGTACATGTGGAATGATGTCTTTACAGAACACTCAGGTCAACACTACTTTTTAGGAGTTAACCCTTTGAACCCTAGTGGTATCTTCCATGTAAGTTCCATGGTAGCAATAGGAAGAGTCCATATTTATTATTTGGGGGTAGACCAATTAATATTTTCAATGTGTAGCCTTGGGGCTGCACGTTGAAAATATTGATTGGTCTACACCACACATTTACCTTGCAGTAATCTCCCTTAACCCTTTCGTGCCTTGTCGGAGCATGCCATGCCGGCGGTAAACTGACACTACAAACCCGTTGGTGCGCTGCGCGCCGATGGCATGGTAATGCATCTACTCTTACCTCAGTCCATGTGTGCTATCTCTATCGGTCCACAGAAGTAATTTCCATGCCCGAATGAATTTAGAGTTATTTCCCTTTAGTTGCTTGGCTACAGTTTTAGAGCAATTGCACCAAAATCATAGTAATTCCATGGACGAATATGACTCTAATGATAGCAACGTGGAACAGGATTCTGCGGTACAGTCTGGCTCAAATCAAGCTGACACACATGACACCACTATGAGTGCTGGACGTTCAGATGATGTTGCCAGTAATAATCCAGATGACAGAGAGAATCCTTCAATGTCGGGAATAGGACTGGCCAGTGGGAGGGGATGCGGCAGAAAAAGAAGTGCTGGTCAGGGAAATGGCAGCATACTAGGGAGCTGGCGTGGTCGCGGAATTGGTCCAATTTTTCAATGGGAAAAATTCACAGATTTTGTTTCACTAGATATCCCACGTTCTGAAGCTGGGAAGATAAATCTTGACTTACCTGACAATCCAAATGAATGGGTCTTTTTACACCTTTATCTAACGAACGAGATGATTCCGAAATTAACACCAATATTCCAAGTCTAGGGGGCCGTTTTGGTTGAGTCGTGAAAGAGTTAATGACATTATAACATAGCTTGTGACCAGTCCGAAAAAACGGCCTCTGGAGTTCAAAGGGTTAATGTGTGGGTAACTGGTGTCTCTGTACCCAATAAGAGTCAAATGTAACAATTACCCATATCAATCACATTATTACACAAAACATTTTTCAATAATAATGACGGTTATCTGTAACCTCAGAAAGCACCAAAGTTTGATACAGCCAGTTATATTTCATCAATAAATGTGACATTGTACAGAGTCATATTTTTTGTAAGTCATATTTTCTGTACTTAAGTACCAGATTTAATACAGTTTTGCTTGTATAGAAACATGCATTTTGCTTTTATTAGGTAGCTAAACTAATTACAGATAGGACATATCCAGATATAAAAATAAGATTCTTGCACTTGCTTCTTCTGTTTGCATTTGACATAGTTAGGATTCTACTTTCCTTCGATAATAAATATGAATTAATACTCAACAACCTTTTGAGATTTAAGTTTTACATATATGTGTAGAGCTCAACTGCCAGGCAAAGTAGAGACTCAGTCATGGAGTATATTAAATGCGATGGTCCTAAGTTACCCTCAAACACCAGCATAAGATGCCTGAAAAAAACATTAAGATAAATTGCAATATAATTGAAAGTGACAGCATCAAAATTTTGAAATGGAACATCAATCTCATTGTAGTTTGTAGGCTTCTAAAAATTATGAATGAAGTGATGCCATGTATTTAAGGAGATTCTTTTCAGTATGGTACACACAAAAATGGCTGTTTTTCCAGGACTTGGAAACAGTTTGGTTTATATTACAGGAGAAAAAGCATGCAAATAGTGGCTAATGTAAATGCTTTCATTTTTTATTCATATTAAAAATATATACATTGGACATGATGAACATGTAAACAAAAAAGTCTTTGTGAACATTTGTATGTAAGTAGTGAAGGCATTTATACAGTATACATGGTACTGTATCTATGTTTTTTTTTCGTTTTTTTTTTTCCAATTGTTTATTTGGTGATATTTTGCAGAGGCCACAATTATACAATCCTCCGTACAATCTCACGTGGCTAGGAGATGCAAGAGGGCATACAAAATATTACATATTATGCTATCAAATCTGTCACAGCGAGATACTCTAACAATTGGAAAAAATGTGTATGTATGTGTAAGTATGTACAATAGGGTGTATGTGGGGGAGGTGCGTGTGTGTGTGTGTGTGCATGTGTTTATGTAGGTGTATGTGAGTGTGTTGTGGTGGAGGTGAGGTGAGTTTGGTGGGTTAAATTGAGACTGCTTCTATGAAAAAGACGATAGAAGGGGTAATCTGAGATGACTTGCTGAGACAATTCGTTATTTGTATATGCAGCCATATTTTGTCGATTAGCTCAGTTTTCACTCGTTTGAAGGCAGACATCCTAGTGACTGTATTCGGTGTTCCCGGCAACTTTGCGTATGAAGAGGAAATGAGCGTGACTCTAAGTAAGATGCGATGGTCTCAGGTCTTTAGTCCCCTCACAAAGTTTAGTGCCCCCGAGTTCCAGAAAGGAATGTCCAAAATCACACTTAAAGTAACTTACCACTCATTGCAGGCTACAAGCAAATATATATGTCTGAGGAACGGACTTTTGAGGTCATAGGGATTACATCCACGCCCTGTGTGTCTATACAGATTACATGGGACGTCATGATACATGACCTCTTCTATCGGATTATTACAGAAGTAATGTCGGAATAGGTAATTATTCGCAAGCAATATTGTCAAGTTTGTTCCATTTTTCAGAATATTCGCTAGCTAGGTTATTTTTTGTATATATGTGTTCCTCTATTTCATAACAACTTTTTAGGCAGATTCTAAAGTTAGCGAGGCTAGGAGACATTTGTTGATATTTACAACAGTATATATGGTGTTTAGCCAAAATGATGATACTACTGATTATGTCATTAGGGTCTTCTGTTCCGAGTAGTATATTTCTTTTAGTCAAACAGATAGATATGTCCCGTTCTTGTAAAAATATTTGGCATTCCTTCCAGAATTCTTTGATTATGTTGCAGGACCAGAAGATATGGGAAATAGTTTCTTCTTCTGTTTTGCAAAAATTACATAGAGGGGAATGAGTATTGTTACATTTAGCTATATATTTGTTTACTCCTAATATTCGATTGATAATTTTGTATTGAAAGTATTTTAATTTGTTATCCATAATACCACATTTGAATGGATTTGGATCTAAGCTTAAAGTATACCTTATCATCCAATCACATTGGTCTTGCAGACTGATTTCTTTTTTACCCTTCCACTGTCATGTCCACTTTTCTATTTTAATCTTATATTTTGAGGTCTTTATGTATTCTTATTTATGAGGAAGTGTTAAACAATTTAAAATACAGAAGTAAACCTATCATCAGATTAACTGTTGGAATGATTTCTTTGAAGTCTATTATTTTGGCAATCAGCGATAGTGTTAATCCACACATGATAGGACATGTGGATTATTTAAGTGATGTAAATGCCAATAATCATAATAGACTACAAGACGTCTTTGGGTTAAGTCACAAGTTACATTCTAAGCACCTTGGTAGTTGTTTTTAGGGAAGAATTGTCAAAAAACAGGAGCATAGCAACAAGATGTAGACTTGCAAAGTGTAGCGAAACTAAGCAAAAATCTTTAGGCCCTTCAGGGTTAAACCTAAGGAGCTTACAAAAAAAACCCAAAACAAGTGTACTGCCAGGCAAGAGCTGTGTCCCCCCGACAGCAAGTTCTTACACTGGACATATTTAAGACTAAAACAACAAATTTTCAAAGTCGGAAAAAGGGAAACAAGCGCCATAACTCAACAAAAAATTGGTTGGACTGAACCCAAATTCAAACTTGACCTTAGTATTCATGAGACAAACCTGTGTACAAAATTTGGTGTTGATTCAATAACTCAAACTAAAGTTATTAGCCGGACACCAAATTTTCAAAGTAAAAAAATTGGGAAAGGGCCATAACTCAGCCAAAATTGGTCGGACCATACCAAAATTGGAACTTGACCTGCGTATTCATGAGACAAAATTTGGTATTGATTCAATAACTCAAACTGAAGTTATCATCCAGACACCAAGTTTCCAAATTTGCGAAATTGGATGAAAAAGCATCGAAAAAGGGGCAATAAAAATTATTGTATCCGGCCGATGTTCGGAATTTCCCTAATCATTGGGGTAAGGGCCGTATACACCAAATTTGGTTTTGATTTGATGACCAAAACTTTAGTTATCACTTCGGATGGATGCATGCATGCACAGACAGATGCAACTGATTACAATAGTCCTCCGACAAAATGTTTTGTAGGGGGCCAAAAAAACTGTCGGTGATTTCTGTGTATCCCTATTATGTCTTCTTAAAAACTGTTTTCACGCATGTATGAGATTACTTTTATATTAGTCTTGCAAATTCCGAAGCAGGCTGGGAGAGGCAATTGTTTGCTTGAAAGGGTGCCATGGCAAATATTTTTTAAAATAGCATGTAAAAGGTCTCACAAAAATTTGGGCATGTTCTTTGAGTAGCAAAATTGGGACAAAGTATTGTTTCTAATTTTTCGCATTCTCTTGCACTTGTTTTCCTTGGCATAGGTATAAAATTAAGTAGACCATAGTACACTGTGAAAAGTGTTATGTCCACAGAACTTGTCATAAAATAGAAATTTTTTATCCACACTAAAAGGTCAATGATGAAAAACATTTCTTTATTACATGTTTTGGAAAACAAAATTTTTTGTCAACCTTTTTTCATCTTTGTTTTTGCTGTAAAAAAGCAGTTCAGAAAGTACTTCTACTGGAGGGTTGATGGTTTCTGTGTCCAAGAGAACATGCCTTTATAGTGTCACTTCACAATGAATTAGTACAGTCACTTACTTTACTTAGCCCTTCTTTATGAATGTGCCACATTTTTTCACTTCGAAAAGATTCGAAATTGTCCAGATGCAAATGTTGGTATTTGGACATCAGAGTGAAGAGCATTTATTACTTTTATTTGCCTATTTTTTAATATTTTTTTTTATCCTGTAAATGTACAACTTGTTTTGGCATTTGACATGATATACATATAAACTTTGATTAAGGCCATTAAAAAAAAAGTCTATGTTCTCAGGCACCACCCATGTGATTAAATTTCCGCTGTGTAAAAACTTTTTAATACCCAGTCAAAAATAAATAATAAAACATTCTGCCCAGTCAGTATTTTCAGATCGGAATTTTGAGCACTGACACCGGTACAGATTTCCCCGTAGCATCTCAACTTCCTGTTCATGTTTTCCTCCATATTTTGCTTCAGATTTCTCCATTCTCTGATTTATGGTTTCTATGTTGGTACATGTAAGAACTTTGGAGGAAAATGCCTCTTTTATAGTTTTAAATAGGCACTGGACTGAACATAATCCTGCAATGGAGCGTCTTTGGCATGTCGTCAACAGCCAAGTTGATTGAAGCATTTCGCAGTATATATTCAATAAGATAACACCAGTGCGGAGTTTGTAAAAGATTTCTTCCTAAAATGTGAAAAAACTTTTTTAGGGTGTCTTTTTCAGATTTCAGAATAAAAAATAAAAAGCCTCCCGCCCTCATCAAAAATTTGAGGCACAACTGCTGGAGAACGTGGACATTTTTTTTTAATGACCTAATATACCTCAATTCTGGAAGTTTTTTATCTTTGTCTTTCCAAATGAAATTCTGATGGTATCGAAAAATTCTGTACAAGCAATCCGTTATTAATTCTGTGTTTTCTTCCACAGCATTAATATCCATCTTGTCTCGTTCTGTTGAATGTCCACTGGGATCTCCAATCTGGGCTGTTGCTCCACCAACCTTGAAAACAGACATAAATTTTGCTGCATTTTTTTTTATATGCATGGAATCCTAAGATCTCATTACTCAATCTTCATTAGAATTTTAACTTATGAAGGGAAATATTTTAACTCATTCAGTGCAGGAATCTAGAAATATTGAAAAGTGTTGGCGCCAGAATAAAATATTCATATACTTTATGGGTGCTTGAAACCAAATATATTATTCTCATATGAATTAGTTTTGCAACAGTTTATTGGAAAGTGTTTTTGGGCACTACATAATAAACTGTAGACATACAATTATTGTTGATGAAATCCAGACTGACCAAATAATCTAGCACTCTTCCAGTGAAAAGTTAACCCAGGTCACTGCATCCCAACTTCCAAGTATTAACTGGTAGAGGGCTAAATTATTTTTCAATGGTGATTTGTAGACAGGAGGAGCAGATTTTTTAAAAGACATTGTGCTACCAGCAATGAAAAGGCCATTGTTTAGCAAGAGCATGTTCAAAATAATTGTGTTGTTACAATTTATTAGCGAGTGCCTGTTGACACTCTTTAACCCTTTACCTAACATAACGGCTAAAACCGATCGTCTGCTTTTCATGTTAGGTAAAGGGTTAATAAATTGCAACAAAGCAATTCTATTTTAACATTTTTTTTTTGTACTTCTAAGAAAACAATAAGCTAATGCATACACTGTAAAGTCACTGAAGTGGCTCTCAGTACTTCTCAATGGAGCCATGATAATTGCTTCCACCACTCAACCAATTAAGTCCACCTTATCATTGGATGTCACAGCTATATCCTTCTAATGTTCTGGTAATCATGCTAATACTATATGGAGCAAATGAGTGAATTTTCTGGGTGTGCAGTGGCTCAGTGGTTACGGCATTGGACTTCAAACCAAAAGGTCCACAGTTTGATCCCCATCAGGGGTGATTGTATTGTATCCTTAGGCAAGGCACTTAATCCCGACTACCATGTGGAGGCACGCTGGTGCTGAGTTCTAAGGTGTACTGCACGTCTGTGATGCATTTGTGTCTTCAACTAATACTAACCCTGCGTGTGCAGAGTTAGTATGTTAGGGAACCTGACAGGTGCTCACCACTGCTGGGTGGTTCTCTCTGGGTACTCTGGCTTCCACCACCCATAAAACTTCCGACACAGGGTGATCTGGGCTGTCAAAAGTGTGATAAATAAGAGAATTTTCTGTTGAGTAAATATCTGGAATGAGAAAATGTTTTACTACCAAGACACCAATGGGAAGGAGTTTTCTACCCAGACAGTGTTCTCAAATACTGTTAACCTTTTACCCAATGTAATGCCAAAATTGGATAGCACTATTAACATAAATCAACATTCAAAGTGTGTTATTTTTTCATTCTTGGTGTCTCAAAAATACAGCTGATTCCGATGAGGAGTTATAAACTATGTTTTTGAGGCAAAAAATGAAAATATTCAGTTATTGAAGAAATTTTATACACTGTACAAAAACAATGAGCTTATAATACCTTGATCTGCCCTTCAGTTAACAAAAATCAATAACCATGATTTCTCAAAAATAGCTGTTAACAGAAAAACACACACACTCAATTGATCAAAATAATGAAATTCCATTTTTAGTTCTTTCAACCCAATGGCACGTGAGGAAATTCCTTCAACAGGAATGAATAATTGTATAGGGTTATAAAATATACTTAAGTACTAAGTAAAATTGACTGCAAAAAAGGGTTAAATATTTCCTAAAACTGAAAAAAGAAATCATTGATGTAAATGCAAACATTAAGTTGTATTGACTATACAAGAATTAAAGTAACAAAGTATGTGGTAAAAGCCAAATTTCAAATACAAAGAAACGAAGTCTGAAAACATGTTTAAAAGGGGTTAAAATCCTGCCAATAGTAATTAAAATCACAGTAGAAAGCTTCAGTAGACAGAAGACATTATCCTAAATAAGAAACAGTGACTTTCCACTAAACTGTTTGAAATAACTAAAGGTGTAACTTTTTAAGTAAAAAACTTTAACCAGAAACTTTAACCTGGAAGTTCTAAGTTAACTTGACTGCAAAAAAGGGTTAAATATGTCCCAAAATAACATGAAACATAATGAGAATGATACAATCAATAGTAATTAATATTAACTAAAGATGGTCTGTTACTCGCTATACCCCCACCGTGGCATACTGCCTAGTGTGGGTGACTGAAAGAGGCATTCAAATTTTGTAAGTAAAATAAATCCAACATGGCTGCCAGTTGTCCCTCTTGAATCTGATCAGGAAACAAATTGTGTCACGCACTGCTTCTCATCATAACGATCATTTATCTTGAGTTTCATGACAATGCAGCAAAAACTATAGAAGTAGTTCACTCTACAAGTATTTTGCAAAAAATCCAATATGGCCACCAGTCAGCCATCTTGAATCCAATTGGAAAAAAATTATGCCACGCACTGCTCCTCATCATGTTGATCATTTTTGCGAAGTTTCATGAAAGTTAAAAAATTTATAGTAATTTATATATTTTTTATACTTACCAATGACCCAGACTTAGCTGGTGCTAACTCCTTAAATTCTAGGGCCAAACACAAATTTTGCCCCCCAATCCCCAAAATTTGCATCAAAATCTAAAATTTCAATGTCCTATATGGTCCTCCATACTTTCTATCCACTGCGCATGCGCAGTGTCAAGGAGGTCTCCAAATTGACGCAATTGTCATTCTTACAACCAGTGCCTGGTAAGCGTTATGTAATCAGCTGGGAGGTATGAGTTCCCAACTCATGGGAGGGCCATCCCCATCAGGGTCATTGGTAAGTATAAATGAAAGTGTCAATGACACTGTAGCTCAACTTGTCAAGACATGTACATGTATAGTATGTGACACAGCAATGACAAACATCTAGGTAATGACCTGATAACAAAGGTACATATATAGTATTGTAACGGCCTGTACATAAATACTGACTGTAGCCTGTAACAAATGTATAGGTAAAGTATTGTAAAGGTGGGTGACAGTCAGATGCTAAACTAGAAAAGAAATCTTTGAGTCCCAGAGTGGGTTTGACTGAACCCCAAAATATTTGTTCTCATAGCACAGTGATAACAAAGGCACCCCAAAACACACTCATTCCAGTCCCAAGGTGAAAACAAAGGTACCCAAGAAGTTTCGTAAAGATCAGTTCATAAATACGAGCTGTATAGAAGTTGTGACAAAAAACTGATTGGACCTAATTTTCGTACAAAATGGCCACTGGCAGCCATCTTGAATTTTGGACCGCACTCAGAAACACTCGTTCTCGTCCCAAGGTGATAACAAAGGTACCCAAGAAGTTTCGTGAAGATCGGTTGATAAATACAGCCTCTAGCCCGAGCCGTATTGACATGTGCACTTACAGTGTGTAAGTAGCACTAAATAAATCAAAATTCATCTAATTTGCATAATTTCTACACGAGAAAAAAACCTGTACTGTATGTGATGTATTCCATTTTACTAAACATTCATACAAAAATTTATTCAAATCAAAACTTTCATGCAGAAGTTCTGTACAAAACACTGATTGCACTAATTTTGGTACAAAATGGCTGCTGGTGGCCATGTTGAATTTCGGACCACACCCAAAAACACACCGTTCTCATCCCACGGTGGTAACAAAGGTACCCAAGACGTTTCGTAAAGTTCGGTTCATAAATACTGCCTCTAGCATGAGCCGTATAGAAGTTGTGTGCAAAAAACTGATTAGACCTAATTTCGGTACAAAATGGCCACTGACAGCCATCTTGAATTTCGGACTGCACTCAGAAACACTCGTTCTCGACCCAAGGTGATAGCAGAGGTACCCAAGAAGTTTCGTGAAGATCAATTGATAAATACAGCCTCTAGCCCGAGCCGTATTGACATGTGTACTTACTGTGTAAGTAGCACTGAAAAAATCAAAGTTCATCTAATTTGCATAATTTCTGCATGAGAAAAAAACCTGTATTATATGTGATGTATCCCATGGTACTAAACATTCACACAAAAAATTATTCAAATCAGAGCTTTCATGTGGAAGTTCTGCGCAAAAATCTGATTGCCTCTAATTTTGAACAAAATGGCTGCCAGTGGCCATCTTGAATTTCGGACCGCACCCAAAAACACTCGTTCTCGTCCCACGGTGATACCAAAGGTACCCAAGAAGTTTCGTAAAGATCGGTTCATAAATGTGGCCTCTAGCCTGAGCCGTATTGGCATTTGCACTGACAGTGCTGAAAGTAACACTAAATACATCAAAGTTAGTCTAATTTGCATAATTTACGTACGAGAAAAAACCCTGTATTATATGTGATGTATCCCATGGTACTAAACATTCATACAAAAAATTATTCAAATCCGCGCTTTCATATGGAAGTTCTGTGCAAAAAACAGATTTCTGCATCGTCGGTACAAAATGGCAGCTGGCAGCCATCTTGAATTTCGGACCGGACCCAAAAACACTTGTTCTCATCCCACGGTCATAACAAAGGTACCCAAGAAGTTTCGTAAAGATCGGTTCATAAATTCGGCCTCTAGCCCGAGCCGTATTGAATTGTTGACGGACAGACGGCCAGATGGACGACTGCCCATGGCATAAGCTCAAATTTGGCTTCACCAAAGTTGAGCTAAAAATATATAAATTACTATAAATTTTTTAACATTTTTATACTGTATCCATGACCCAGACTTATCTAAATAGAAAAAAGGCTGGAGGGCCTAGGACATAAAGGAAATTCCAAAAGACTCAATTACATGAAAACAGAATTATCCCCTCAAGGAGAAGAGGAGAACAGGTTTTACATGTATCTTTCTTGTTTGTATCAAAAAAGAAAGACACAATACCATTCCGTAATTGAGCACAATAATCATCAATGATCTCTATTAACATCCAGTATAATCTCTTATACTAATCTTATTAAAGGAAAGCCAATAATTAAAGATAGTCCAGATAATGAGACTCTTTATACTCATTAAAAAGTGTCCGAGGATTGTATATTAGTGCTCGTATGATCCGTGACATATACAAATGTTTCACACCGAGCTACACTTTTAAAAATATTATATGAAATAGCATTACACTTTAAAACCATCCCGGCACTGACTCGGAATTACTGACTCCAGAGGAGGTATTCCCTTGCTTTTGACTATAAAGCAGGTGATATAAGGGAACACCATCCCCCCCCCCCCCCCCCCCCCCCCTTCCCCTTGCCCTGGGTCAAATACCCCAGAGCGAAGAGGGCAGCAGGACAGATACGCTGCCAGAACAGATACTTCATGCGCCGAAATCTTAAGCAGACTGCAGAGTTGAAGATAATTTTTCATATGCAGTATGGATAGTTAATTGAATCCACCTTGCAATAGGATGGATAATGTCCCTACTATTAGGCAGCAGAGACAGAAAGAGACGTTTACATCCCTCTCTGATAAACTCAGATCTACGTTGGTAAAAATGTATAGCTCTAACAGGACAGAGTAAAGGCCTATGCCAGTCTGAAGACGGAAGAGCCTTAATAGCAATAGGTTCCGGATACTTATAGGAGCCTGATTTTAGCCAAAAATCCAACCTTAGTAGTCAAGGTAATAGTATTACCTACACTACGATAGTGAGAATCATCAACAGATAGTGCCTGAAGCTCACTAACTCTTCTAGCCGAAGAGAAGGCTAAGAGAAAGCTGTCTTTTAACATAAGAATTTGAAGTCCACTGTATCAAGAGGCTCAAATGGCGCTTCTTTAAGCTTAAGAAGAACCCAAGCTAAATTCCACTTAGGAATTAATCTAAGGGTTCTAAGTCTATTTTATCGAAAAGTTTTTCAGTAACCTAGATAAAGAGACATTAAATCCAATCTGCAAACTATCATGATGTGCATAGGTATGATCCCTATCTCACCGTGAGAAAACCTTCCAGCATAATTTAGCGAAGAGGAGGTCCTCCTACAGTTAGAACTTGCATCCACTGCTCGTCCTCTAAATTGCTTGCCGTGAGAGAAGGACCGCACAACGGATATACGTGAAAGTTGAGACCTTGCGGGTTGTGATACAGTGTGCGTGATTTCCACTGCGAAAGAAGATCCTCCTGTGGAGGAAGCTTCCGCAGAATGTCCCACAACAGACACCTGAGTAGATTTATCCATGGTCTCTGGGGTGACAGAGATGCTACCAACAGAATTTGCAGTGAGATTGCTTTATCTTGAGCAATATCTGCTGAATCAATGGTGCTGGAGGATACGCGTATCCTAACATTCCGTCCCAAGAGATGGAAAGAGCGTCTACTGCAACGCTCGAGGATCTGGACACGGCGACACATATGTCTGCAACTGATAGTTGAGATGCGTCGCAAATAAGTCTACCATTGGACGATCACATTAGTAGCAAATCTGATTGAAAACTTGTTGTTGAGAGTCCATTTTGACGACAACATACAATCTATCCGAGAAAGGGAGTCCGCTAGAACGTTCAGACGACCCGGAATATGACGGACCGATAGAAGAACTTGATGCTCTAGGACAAACAGAAGGATCCTTTCCATTAAATTGAATAACGGAATGGAATGAGTGCCTCCCTGCTTCCGAATATACGCTACCACTGTCGAATTGTCAAGACAGAATTTGAACATGCTGATTCTGAAGAATGTTCATTCATTGACGTAGCGCAAGCCATATTGACATCATTTCTTGATGTTTATGTACTTGTTTATGTACTTGTTAGGAACTGCAGATCCTAAAGACCATGGCACCCTGAATCTGTTGGGCTCAGAGTTGCGCCCCAACCTGTTTGACTCGCAACCGTCATTATCGTTAAACTCGGATCCGGCAGTTGCAGTGGAACTCCTTGAGTTAACCACTGAATATCTACCCAAGTCTGAATCTCTTGTTTCACTTGATTCGACAAGACGATCTTCGATTCGAGCGAATGAGTCTTCACACTCCAATTCTGAGATAAAATATCTGTGGAGTGGACGAGTGCGTATCCGCTCCATTGGAATAATATTCACAGCGGGTCCGCACAAACCTGTCAGACTCATGAATTCTCTCGCTGTTACTACATCTGAGTGAAGGCAAAAGCGAGCGTAACAACTGACTAATATTGCTCTGGTTAATGGCAGACAAATGAGATTGTTGTGCATCTCTAAACTCATTTCCACGTGCATGAATGATTAGGATGGCACTAGATCCGACTTCTTTTCGTTTACTAAGAAACCTAGACGTCGGAGCAATTGAAGCAGACTCTGAACATCGTTCTGAAGTGTTAACTTGCTGCCATAACCCTGAAGATTGTCGTCCAAGTTCTTCTTTCGGTAAGGTGATCTGCGTGAGATAATGCGTCTAAATTCTATTAGACAATATTTGTCGTCTCCAGTATACTGGAGTAAATAGACATGGACGCCGGCAATGACAATTCCAGGTCTTCAGCCTAGTCATCCAAATGCAGAAGAACTACTCTCGGCACGCCTAGTCCTGCCGTTTAAAAATTATGTCTTGCATTGATGAAAGGCAGCTGAATAGTGCTAGGCGATAAGAAACCTAATTTGCCAGTCTTAGAGGCTAGCTTGAATATAGCATCATTCAAAAGTTCAAATGTCCATGACATTTCTGGACTGGGTCGGAAACTCAGGGATGGTGTCCCTAATCCGGCCGAAAAAGTCTGTGTCCAGTGACGCTTTCAGTTTCTTATCAGGTAACGCAGCATTTTTGTTCAGAGAAACAACTTCTAAAAGGTGATGCCGGATGAAATCTACGGCACCTTAAGTTGTTCAGAAAGGGAAAATTTCAGCAGTGCTGATTTCCTTTTACCATCCCTCTGGACCACATAATAATCTCGGTCATCCCTACTGACTCTGCAGGGGAGCGAACCGACCCAGCTTGCTCAGACAGTCCTTTACTGAAAAAGTTTCTGATAGCTGCTGGGATGCTGCGATGAATTGAGCTATCTGCGATAGCAAGACCGTCACAGAGGCCTGTGGAGCCGCGGTCTGACGTAGTTAGCCACTGGAAGCTCCAGGGACGTTCATTCCTGCATTTATATAATATGCAAATGTCCCAACTGGAAAGGCCTCGTGTCCTTGGCTAGCGGATGGCATGACCTGGTCAACGTGGATTCCCTGGTCGGTGAAGCACGCTGGATATCTGTGGTCACATAGCCAAGGTGCGGTCGTGTGTGCTGACGTGAGGATGAGGAAGCCAATAGACCAGCTGCGTCGGACTGTCTATGCGACGGAGTGTCACAAGCAGGAGGAGTGGATGTATGCTCCGACTAATGAACGAACATACAACAACATCACGGCGCAGATGTTGTTGTAAGAGAGAGGGGGCCTCTCTCGCTCGCGGTCCAGATAGACCTGGACGAGCTAGCTACTGGACTGACAGGCTTCCTCCATACAATCCTCGGATCCGTCATTGCTGGGTGTGCACGTTCAATGTTTATAGTGCTCGCATCACCCAAACTGCTTCCCTGAACCGCAACGGACGAACCTGGCTGCCGACCCATGCGATGAATGGTCGCTACACCGGGCGAGCTAGTGGACAACAATGCCGTCGATCCTACTAGGGACCTCTTAGGCAAATGTTGTATTCATGAGCACTTTTGCCGCTAGCTCTTCATAAGACTGCAACGGCAGAGACACACTTGTTGAAGACATCATGGAAACATCACCCTGTTCTTGTTCTTCTGAAAAAGAGATTGATAAACTAGAGTGACCTTGCAGAGAGAGAACCGGCATGGACCCCTCACCGCTAAAAATATACCGTGACACACGTCTCCAACGTTGTCATTCCAATTGGCACACACTGAGCAAGAATTAGTGCGAGTACATTGACTACAAGAAACACAATGAACATGAGAATCCAAGGAAGATTTCCTCGCATTACAATTTGAACAATATTCTTTCATCATGAAAAAATATAAACAGTCATAGTACTTGCACTAACCCTTGAAACAAAGTTACATAATATAATATAATCCATTATAACATTTCGAAAAAATAATTTCAAAAAAAAAAAATTTTTGAAAAATTTTCAGAAGAGCCCAATGGGAACAATGAGCCCAAATGGATCCCAAAAAAGCGTAAGTGTGGACAAAATATTTTAAAACATTTTTAAAAATTAATGCAACACTTACAGACAATATTAATGTATCTGGCTATGAGCAGAACTAATAGAAGACAAGTAATCACTATCAGAAGTAACCGTTGTCAACATAAACAAAAGTGTACAAAAACCGGAAACATGACTCCAGGCACTGTAACCATGGCCCAAAATCAGTCACCAATTTAAACACTATCTGATGTAAAACAGAGGCTTCCAGAGAAGAAACTGCAGTACATCGGATGGTAGATGCAGATCACATCGCCTAATCACCCAAGGGTGAAGACGTAAAGATGGGGAAAAAACAGAATAATCATTCTGTTACCAAGCCAAAACTCCCAAGAAATTTTAGTAAAAAAAATTCCAAAATTATGCCAATTATGCCAATTATGCGCAACGGACCAACGACAATGACAGACCGACCAACTGATGGACAAGATGACTCTTATATACCCCCCCCCCCCCCCCCCCCATAATACTTCATTTTGTGGGGGTATAATTAAAAAGAAAAAAACACTTTAATCTTCACTAAAAAACTTTTACGACAAACTTTAACCAAAACTCTAAATGTTAACAGACAGACAGTAGGAAGGACGGACGGATGGACGGACGGACGAAAGTCATGACTATAGCCCTGACTGTAAACAGTCGGGTTAAAAATCAAACCTCATATGTATATATTTACTAGAGTTTATCACTTGTGGTTTCAATTTTCAGGAATTTCTTGTCTCACATGCACATGTAGAACACATGCTACAACATAGACTTTTGGTGGTCAAGCTGATGGAAGTTACATTACCTCAGCAGTGGTTTCTAGTAAAGTCTTGGCTGCCTGTATACAGTACGTCCAGAGTGTATAGGGTCACATCCACTCGGCGCGGTGGCGGGTGATTTTACGAAAATTGACTCCGCGGAACACTGTGTCGACTTTAACACACCGCATTTGCTGTGCGTAAAAGATTAGCTGCTCAAGTCCAAGGTGATAAACAGTAGCGACAGCTTATTCGTGCTGTTGATTGAAGTAGGTCGGTGTTTCACCGAGTACATGTCATTTAAATAAATCTTGTATATTTGAGTTGGATGAATTGATTTGAGGACTATTTAATAGCTTGTTATTTATTATTGAATATTGATCCTGTGCTCGGTGACAATTAAATTAAAACCTGCGTGGATAAATCTACGAAAAGAATAAAGGATGGCACGATGTTGAAAAGGAAAAAAAAAAGAAATTTAATTCGACAATCGACAGTAGGGTGCCCCCCCCCCCCCCCCCAGACCCCCCCCCCCTCCTCAGGTAGACTCCGATGCGATGATGTCAAGGTAGGTAACATCAAATCGGGAATATATAAGATATTGCCGATGAGTTTTTGTAAAAATCTCCAACTGTTTTCTGGTTCCGTTGTAACTCAACCCAGATAATTTTTCGCAGTTTTGGTCAGTCCCAAATGTCACATAATTGGGACCAAGTTGCCCCGATAGCAACAAAGCTCTCAAGGATATTCGACAGAAATAATTTTAGAGCCACTTTTCACAGATTTGACGTTTGTTTTGATCAAATCTATTGTCTTAAAAATACATGCGGGCCAACACATCGACACACACGTCGTTGTACATGTAGGTACCAGGAAATCTAAATAACTCGCACATCATCTCCCGTATTATTCTACTAGCCTACTCATATAAATGTTGACACTCGGAAGTGAACTCGTTGATGACAAGAGACGTAGGAATAGGGAGGCGGTTGGAAGCACAGAAGTAACCAAGGTCTTCTCACAAGAAACCGCAACAAATCAGCGGTCGGCCAAAGTGTTAGTAATAAAATAATATTGTCTTTACTGTACAGTACTAAAAATATATCGATAAATTCTACATAAAACTTAATACTTCAACTGTAATTTTATTTTGTCCACCCCCCCCCCCCCCCCCCCCGACCCAAAAGTAAAAAAAAATTCCCTGGCACCCTTGTTTTCTATTCATGTGTACATGTTTTCGTGTTCGAAGTACGCGAGCCCCTTGAAACCCTTGAATGATGGAGTGATTTTGTTTGTCAAAATTCTAAAAAAAATTGATAAATTCTACATAAAACTTAATACTTCAACGGTAATTTTGTTTCGTCGAACCCCCGACCATAAAGTAAAAAAAAATCCTCCGGACGCCCATGCGTTTAATGTTTCATATTAATATATACATGTTTTCTAGTTTGACTTACGTGAGCCCCTTGACACTCTTGAATGGCACAGTTATGTCATTTGTCAAATTCAAGGCCAGGGCAGTCGGAAGCAAAAAAAAAAGTCAGCCACTTTGAGAAACAATGAACCACCCACCCAGGCGACAAGAAGAGGACGGAAGCCAAGCACCCACACCTTCAGAATTCCCGAGAAGAGTCAAAATAATTTATAAATGCTGATTTTCTCCCTTCTCCAGTGAAGAGTGGTTAACAATTGGCCAACATGATTGTAAAGAACCCCCCCCCCCCCCCCGGATAGAAAAATCTTCTCTGTTCAGGCGGGGTGAGGGCACACAAGCCCCTCAGATATGTTTCCATACAGAAGAATGGCAATCATGAGAGGGGTTGGCAATCATATTAGTTGGTGCTTAACGTCACATCTGCGGTGATATATCCTCAGTTGCTGATGTGGCGTTGAGCATCAATAATTAATCATTATTGTAGGTCTACATCCACAGTTCGTTAAAGAAGAAAAGTATTTACGACAAGGGTGAATGAACGAAAAATCATAAAGGCTTCTGGGTGTGGGGGGGCACCCCCTCACCAAGGGGTTCAGAATACCCCCCCCCCCCCCCCCCCACACACAGACACACACACTCTCCAGAAAAACCCAAAACAAAGAAGAAAATAAAAAATAAAACCCTCGTTGAGCCCTATAGAATCTTGACTACGTAGGCTACAGAACTCCCAATCATGAAATTGTGATGTCTGCAAAAAACACTGTGAGGCGGAATATCCACCCAAATGGTATACTCAGTTTCTGTGACAAAGTAAACACGAGGCGAAACAAACAGAGTATGGTTCAGTGGATGGGCTTTTGGAATTGGTTCGAAGCTCATTTGAAATTGATATGTTTCCTTTAACATAACATACTCTGGACCGGTGTGTGTGGGAATTCCACTTTGGTGGTGTTTCTGCTCCAAAACCTTGACCATGTACTTTGGGCGGATTTAAGACAAATTACAGAATACTCACAATCAAAAGCACAGGCGTTCAAAGTGTCAGAGAATGTTCAATCCACATGAACGATGGGTCGAGCCACGTGCGGTGCAAAACAGCTCAGGAGATGCAGTAACTTTCCGAACCACGTGTCATGGTGTGAACAAGAAAATTGACCACAATGGCATGAAAAACTAAGTTTTCTAAAACTTTATTTCGGATATTTTTCATGAATAAATAGTTATTACATGCTTTTGATTGTTCTCAGTCCTTTGGAAATGTCTCCCCCTCATATTAACCCATCAAATAGAGGTACAAGTATACCATACCAGTATATCAATTCACTCAAAAAAAGCCGCCCATGGACAGAAAATGAAAAACGAATTTCAATCGATTTCTAGCACAAGAATGCAGACCGTTTTTCACTTGCCTCTGCATTTTGAACACTGCACGAACGTTTACAACTATTGTTGGAAAGGTTTCATGGACATCTTTCAAAAATAAATAAATTTTATGGTTTGTTTAATTGTGATTTACTTTCGAGTGGACTGTCCACCTGTGAAAGAGTAGGAATGTAGGCTTCAGAAAAAAGTGTTGTTCAGTTGTGATTGGTAGGCATACCTTTATCATAAGTTATAAACAACAGTTACAACACCACCACCGAACCACTGGCGGAAACGTGTGTTGCACTGGCATGGCCCGATGGGAGGAGCGGGGGATATTTTGCAAAATCACCCCACCCCCTAGATTTTATGGTTTATTAGGATTCTCTTTGGTGGTGATGTGGACTAATTTTTAATGCCTTTCGGAACTTATCAATTATGGACACAAATGGACTCGGAATCAAGGAGTCACAAGTCCTCGCCAATTAAGTGTGTGTGTGGGGGGGGGGGGGGGGGGCACCCCCTTATGTTTTTGTGTTCGCCCCATCTCGCAGCTGCACGACTCGGATGATGTTGTGCATCCTATTCTGTACTCCCCCCCCCCCCCCCTAGATTTTGCTCTTGCCCCCTAACTTTGATGTCCAGACTACATGCTTGGTTGGGGTGGGGTCACAATTTTTCAGATATATATATATTCTGCCGTAGGCGGCTAGCCTCTGCGTTATTTCGCAGTATTTGTAACGGTATATATACTAGGCCCTATATGAGTTTGGCAAATGGCGTACGGAATTTCGAGCGAGATTCGGGAAATTTATTTAAGACTGTTTTATTATTCTCGTGAATCTGTGTTCAGCATCTCTAAAACTTCGCCCCATCCAGTAGTAGGGTTTGATGGGTACGGGATTCGTCTTCTGAGTTTTTTTCATTGCCTCTTCACCAGTTTCTCTGGCTCGTCGTAAAAAATTATGCTGCATGCACAGTTATTACCGAATTAATGCATACCGACTTGCAAACTGTGCAGTTACCGTGTAAGTTGTTATTCAAACAACAGAAATAGGAGTCTTTTTATATCCGATTTCTATGATTCAAACCACGAGAAGAACGTCACACACAAAATACTTAAATGAACACAGTAGCAATTACTGCGAGACCGTGTTTATTGCCAATCAACAACACTAATCTCTTTCACACAAAATCACCGACCAACGCAGTGTCAGTTATCTCTGCTGTAACACAGAGTTTCACCGGATAACTCTGTGTTTTGATGAAATGTAAACATCGCGTCCAGTGTTTCATATGGTATACACTCTGGACGTACTGTAGGCAGCCAAGACTTCACTAGACACTACTGCGAAGTCTAAGTGTTACCTTATTATGAGAGAACAAACTATAAGGAGAATTCTCCAGGCCTTAACCCTCTGCGCTCTGATGTCAATATGGCAAAGTTTTCAGCAGCAAATATTTCCCATAATGCAGTTGGATATTTAACCAAGTATACCTTTGGTGTGTTTGTAAACTATAATAATACTTCACAGCAGACTGTACATGGGTAGGTTTTCTGGCTTAACAAAATATCAAGGCGATGACACTGTATCAACCAGTAGTCTATGTCGACAAGTAAATGGAGATTTTCAGATTCTTTCCCTCTGAACACCAACACCACACCCTCACAGCCCAAACATTCAACTTCTCCCAATGTCAATGTCAGATTGAGAAATTTCCATAGAGTTACAACGTATTTCTAGTTAATTACGTTTCCGTAAAAAGTGATGGTCACATAAAGTTTTGCAAACTCAGCGACTTCAATATTTGAACAACATAACACTTCCCTCAAATAATCATACTAAAATGGTAAGTGAAATAAAGAAAGTTTTTGACAATCCCGACTGAACTTCCACCTGCACCAATAAAGACCTTGCTGAAGATGACAAACTGTAACTATGCCACATGTTGCGAGACGTCAAGGTGTACCTGCCAAAAAAAACTCACCTGTTCAAATAATAATTCTTCAGCCCACTGCTAATTTGTCACGGTCCTCTAACGAGGAGGCCTACAATAATCCAGTTCGCAGCCGGGCTATTCCTTCCTAATCTCTCAGCATTCAGTCAAAAAAGAGTTTTATAATTCCATGTATCAGCGCTTTCTCAATCTCCCAAACTTTAAAATTGACCGTTTCCCTCATGTCATTCCCCCATCCACTTATCCTACAGGTTTTCATCCCAGTTTTCCACTAGTATTCTACAGTCTTGTTCTACTAGGCAAATATTTGGGCCATTCTTGAATGAAGTATCCCAGGGTCTCCGTTACTCCTAAATTACACATTTGGCACACTCTTTCTTCTTCTTTCCCGATTCTCCCCCTCCCCAACTCCAGTGACTTCAATTTCACTTTAAACAACAAAGACACCCCATAACATCCATCTAGGTACTCCTCAAAGGCAGTGGAATCTTTTTTGCACAAACCATCTAAAGAGCTCTTGGTCCTAATTCCAGCTTGCCAATTTCTATTGCAATCATTCAGCACTCTTCCCATTATATGGCTACTGCCCTACTTCTAGCCACCTTCTAATAAATCTTCAGTCTCTATGGAATAATTCTCCTTTAGTTCCCTAGACTGGCTTATCCATCCGGTCGGAATTTTATGGTTCCATATATGGGTAAACGTCGTTTTACACCATCTTCTGTTTGGGGTTTTTTCCAGATAATTTAAGTGGCATAATTTTCCTATGTCTATTCTATCTTTAACAGGCCTCTACCCAAGTTCCCCTCTGACTGCTTCCAGCACAGCTGTGCTGCTTGGTCCGGTTTTCCACTGGCCTGCATCACTGTGTAGGACTTCCAAGTTCCTCACTTCTGTTTGATTTAAAGTGATCACATCCATTCCATTTGTTATACTCGGTAACCCCACCCTCTCCCAACGGTTTTTCCAACAAACACCTGGTTAAGGCTATTACTTTCAAGTAGTTTTAATTGATTGAATATCCTTTTCCCCTTTGTCTTAAGTTTATTTGTTTGGTTTCTGTATGTGCCTCCATCTGTAACACATATATTCACTCCCAAGTATTCATATTCAACTCCAGATTATCTGCATTGGCACTGCATATAACCGTAGTTTTAAAACAGTTTATCCCCAAAAGCACACTTTTTTTGCTACCATTGATTTGGAGTTTAAGAGAGGTATTAATCACACCGATTTAGTGTATAATATGATGACAGTGTTTGTGCTTGGAACCATTTGAATGAGTAGTGATGAAATTCCAATTTTCGTACATTTTATCTACTTTTTCTTCACAATTTTCATCCCAAAATCACACATTTTCTTGTGTACAGTAATTGGGATTTCAAGTATAATTTTGTACATGGTTATTTTGATCTCAGGGCCATGGAAATGTTTGTTGTTTGAACTCTTTTAATCAGTATTGAGCAAATTAGAATTTTCTCTGATTTTACTGAATTTTTCCAAGTTTTTACCCCAAAATAACCATTTTCCCGTGGTGGGATTAAAGGGGATTTTTCATAAGTTTTTTTGCATACCAATTCCTGTCCAAAAATAATACAAACATTTGGATAGCAATTTCTTGATGGTTGGGGTATAATTTGACTTGATTGACTGGACTATACGGGTAAAAGGACACTTTCAGAATCTATGACCAAGAATCAAATGAACATTTTGCAGGAATCAAAGTTGATTCTCATCATTTTCCTTGAGAGAATCATTTGTGTAAATCGATTCTGCCTCTCGCATGGTTTTTAAGCCCTGCACGGTCTTCTCTTTATACACCTGATGTTACTTCATTCTTAATATTTAAAAGTGCATATGTCACAGTGAGACAGTGCGATTTGGCTTCATTCGTTTCTGTACGTTCACCTGGAGGGTTGTTTATGTACTTGAATGGGCAATTTCAACATGTATGCTGAAGGAAACTTATGGTAACACATGGTTCATCACAAAACTATCAGTTTTAATTTTAAAAGGAATGACATGATTACCAGTAAAAATGAAGTAATCCATCAAGTGTGTGTTCACCTCATTTCTTGTGCTGTCATGTGACTTTTTATTATCACTGCAATAATGATAATGGATCTTTCATCACCACACTTTTATCACTACCGATATTGCCATTTGTGACGGAGTTTTTACGTAAATGATAGATAAAATATAATTATAATATATAATAATATTATAATAATAAAACAAATGCACAAGTTAACACTAAAATACAGGAAATTTACAAATTTTCTGTTAATAGAACTGGGAGCTGGGAGGTTTCAATTTTTCAGATTCGGTTCAGGTTCAGGTAAAAAAACGTCCGTTTTTCTTTGTGTTAAGAACATGAAGATGTAGTAAACACTACTTCATGCTTCTTTAGTGTTTTCATTGTAACATTTTCTCCCTTATTGACTTGTCTGATGGATGAGTGAACAAGGGAGAAAATCTGACAATGAGAACATGACATATTCGCCCATTAACCCTTTACCCAACGAATCACCCGCATCTGCCCGCGTAATATGCAAATTCAGCAGGTGAAAAAAATTAAAAAATGAAAGTGTCAATGACACTGTAGCTCAACTTGTCAAGACATGTACATGTATAGTATGTGATACAGCAATGACAAACATCTAGGTAATGACTTGATAACAAATGTACATATAAAGTATTGTGACGGTCTGTACATAAATACTGGCCGTAGCCTGTAACAAATGTATAGGTAAAGTATTGTAAAGGTGGGTGACAGTCAGATGCTAAATAGAAAAGAAATCTTTGAGTCCCAGAGTGGGTCTGACTGAACCCCAAAATATTTGTTCTCATAGCACAGTGATAACAAAGGCACCCCAAAACACACTCATTCCTGTCCCAAGGTGAAAACAAAGGTACCCAAGAAGTTTCGTGAAGATCGGTTCATAAATACGAGTTGTATAGAAGTTGTGACAAAAACTGATTGGACCTAATTTTGGTACAAAATGGCCACTGGCAGCCATCTTGAATTTTGGACCGCACTCAGAAACACTCGCTCTCGTCCCAAGGTGATAACAAAGGTACCCAAGACGTTTCGTGAAGAATGGTTGATAAATACAGCCTCTAGTCCGAGCTGTATTGACATGTGCACTTACAGTGTATAAGTAGCACTAAATAAATCAAAATTCATCTAATTTGCATAATTTCTGCACGAGAAAAAAACCCGTACTGTATGTGATGTATTCCATTTTAATAAACATTCCTACAAAAATTTATTCAAATCAGAACTTTCATACAGAAGTTCTGTACAAAAGACTGATTGCACTAATTTTGGTACAAAATGGCTGCTGGTGGCCATCTTGAATTTTGGACCACACCCAAAAACACTCGTTCTCATCCCACAATGATAACAAAGATCCCCAAGAAGTTTCGTAAAGATCGGTTCATAAATACGGCCTCTAGCCTGAGCCGTATAGAAGTTGTGTACAAAAAACTGATTAGACCTAATTGCGGTACGAAATGGCCACTGGCAGCCATCTTGAATTTTTGACTGCACTCAGAAACTCTCGTTCTCATCCCAAGGTGATAACAAAGGTACCCAAGAAGTTTCGTGAAGATCGGTTGATAAATACAGCCTCTAGCCCGAGCCGTATTGACATGTGCACTTACTGCGTGTAAGTAGCACTGAAAAAATCAAAGTTCATCTAATTTGCATAATTTCTGCACGAGAAAAAAATCTGTATTATATGTGATGTATCCCATGGTACTAAACATTCACACAAAAAATTATTCAAGTCAGCACTTTCATATGGAAATTCTGTGCAAAAATCTGATTGCACCTAATTTTGTACAAAATGGTTGCCATCGGCCATCTTGAATTTCGGACCACACCCAAAAACACTCATTCTCGTCCCACGGTGATACCAAAGGTACTCAAGAAGTTTTGTAAAGATCGGTTTATAAATTCGGCCTCTAGCCCGAGCCGTATTGGCATTTGCACTTACAGTGCTGAAAGTAACACTAAATATATCAAAGTTAGTCTAATTTGCATAATTTACGTACGAGAAAAAACCCTGTATTATATGTGATGTATCCTATGGTACTAAACATTCATACAAAAAATTATTCAAATCAGCGCTTTCATATGGAAGTTCTGTACAAAAAATAGATTTCTGCATCATCGGTACAAAATGGCGGCTGGCGGCCAACTTGAATTTCGGTTCGGACCCCAAAACACTCGTTCTCGTCCCACAGTCATACCAAAGGTACCCAAGAAGTTTCGTAAAGATCGGTTCATAAATACGGCATCTAGCCCGAGCCGTATTGAATTGTTGATGGACAGACAGATGACGGACAACTGGCCATGGCATAAGCTCAAATTTGGCTTCGCCAAAGTTGAGCTAATCATATATAAAATAATAAATTTTGAAATCATCTGCATTCGGTAAAGGGTTAATGGGAAAGACTAAGTGACAAGAGTCCACTGGGGTCACTAGTACAGTTCTTTTCCAGTAAGATAGTTTGATCAATTTATGCACAAACACAGTAAAACCATTTGATCATTTTTTGCTGGGTCTTGCGGCTTCATTTTCTGAATTGCTGCAAAATCCAGAACCAAACTGTAAAACTACCCAGCTCTTAATGGAATACTCCTGTTAATTAAATATCTTTCACAAAGTGGCCATTCGATTAACAGGATTCCATTGTGGTGAGAAAACATAAAATTAGCTTACCACTGCAATTGGGTGGTGACCATCCCTCTGGAAGTGGATTAAAGCTATAATGGCAAGGAGGTTACCAATATGAAGACTCTCAGCTGTTGGATCAAAACCACAATACACAGTCTGTGGTGACTTTAATAAGTTTACTACTTCTTTATATCTGAAAAAAATGAACATGTATATAGCTTTCACTGACACACAGTCATTAAATTCACCAAGTATCTTGACAAAATTCTGATAGAGAAAATTGAAAAGACAGAGTAAACAATAAAATTTAAAATTGATGCATCAACTGCTTTTATTTTACATGCATTGAGAGCACTGCATACACTTGATCCAGAAAAATGTGTGTAGAAATTTATTTATTTTTTGGTGTTTAGGCCAAAAAAGTTAGAAATCTGTTTCTCAGGCCCTCCTGCATGGTCCTTTTGGCTGCCGCATACTTTCTTTTTATAACCAATACAAACTTGAAAAAGCAAAAATATTTTACCCAAGTTAATAAAATTGATAAATTTGTCCCTCAAGGGATAAAATACACCACCACCCATGTTCATTATGAGGCCTAAAACATAAAACAAACCAAGAATAGGAACTATTGATGGCAAAGAAATAATTATAAAAAATAAAATGAAGCTCAACTTGTTTAAGACATGTACATGTACAGTATGTGACACAGCAATGACAAACATCTAGGTAATGACCTGATAACAAAGGTACATGCAAAGTATTGTAACGGTCTGTACATAAATGCTGACCGTAGCCTGTAACAAATATATAGGTTAAGTATTGTAAAGGTGGGTGACAGTTAGATGCTAGACTAGAAAAGAAATCTTTGAGTCCCAGAGTGGGTCTGACTGAACCCAAAAATATTTGTTCTCATAGCACAGTGATAACAAGAGCACTGCGTAGCGGGACAATATACGCCCGTTTTGTATTTTTGAAGGGTTGGGATAAGGATGGGGGTGAGGGTGAAAATTGTTTGGACCAACCCCATATTCGAACTTGACCTGTATTTTGTTGTGATTAAACAACATACCAAGTTTGGAACCAATCGGAAAACAAATAATAAAAGTTATCATCCGGAAACCAAATATTTGATGCATTCTATGTTCAACAATTAGGCCATACTAAAGCTATAATCCGGAAAACACAACATGCACAAATTCAAGAGGAATAACTCTGGAAAGGTACATGCGATTTTGGCCGAAAGTGAATCTGAGATGTGCTTTGTGGTCATAAACAAAATCTGAGAATTTGAAACAAATTAGTCAAGGCAAACTAAAGTTATCATCCGGAAACCACATAATTCACAAATTTGCAATTATTCAAGGGGAATAACTATGGAACGGCACATGCGATTATGGCCCAAAGGTGAACTTGAGCTGTGCTTTGTGGTCAAAAACAAAATATGAGAATTTGAAAAACATCGATCAAGGCAAACTAAAGTTATCAACCGGAAACCACAAAATCCACAAATCTGTAATCATTCAAGGCGAATAACTCTGGAAAGGTATATGCGATTGTGGTCAAAAGTGAACTTGAGCTGTATTTTGTGGTCAAAAACAAAAAACTGAAAATTTGAAATAAATCGGTAAAGGCAAACTAAAGTTATCGTCCGGAAACGAAAAGTTGGGCTAAATTCCCATAAATAAAGGGTCATAACTCTACTGCAAATGGGCCGCTAGAAACGGAAATCGAACCCATCCTGTATTTTATCATACTAAATTCACGTGCCAAATTTAACTCAGCTCAATCCATTACAACTAAAGTTATCGTCCGGAAACTAAATGTGTCCATGGACGGACAGACAGACGGGTGGAGAGACCATTCACATAATACGTCCCGTTTTTCAAACGGGTGTATAAAATCAACATCTGAAAAATTTGGTGTCAATCCGTCAAGGCGTTCGGCTTTACATGAACGGAAACCAATTTTTTAAAAAAAAATTGTGGTTTCAAAGGGCCATAACTCTGCAGCGGATGGACTGAGAAACACCAATATCGAACTTGACCTGTATTTTATTGCTACAAACAACATCTGAAAGTTTGATGTCGACCCGTCAAGGTGTTCGACTTTAAATGAACGGAAACCAATTTTTTTAGAAAAATTGTTTTCAAAGGGCCATAACTCTGCAGTGGATGGACAGAGAATCACCAATATCGAACTTGACCTGTATTTTATTGCTAAAAACAACTTCTGAAAGTTTGATGTCGATCCGGCAAGGCATTCGACTTTAAATGAACGGAAACCAATTTTTTTAGAAAAATTGTGTTTTCAAAGGGCCATATCTCTGCAGCGGATGGACTGAGAAACACCAATATCGAACTTGACCTGTATTTTAATGCTAAAAACAACTTCTAAAAGTTTGATGTCGATCTGTCAAGGTGTTCGACTTTAAATGAACGGAAACCAAATTATTTATGGACAGACAGACAGACAGACAGACAGACAGACAGACAGACAGACGGATGGACAGACTGATAACATAATACGACCATTTTTTAAACGAGCGTATAACAAAGGCACCCAAATACACTCGTTCCTGTCACAAGGTGATAACAAAGGTACCCCAAGAAGTTTCGTGAGATTGGTTCATAAATACAGACTCTAGCCCGAGCCCTATTGACATGTGCACTTACTGTGTGTAAGTAGCACTGAAAAAATCAAAGTTCATCTAATTTGCATAATTTCTGCACGAGAAAAAAGCCTGTATTATATGTGATGTATTCCATGTTACTAAACATTCCTACAAAAATTTATTCAAATCAGAACTTTCATACAGAAGTTCTGTACAAACAAGAATGTTACTAAGGTAACACATTCCTCCCCCCCCCCTTGTGACCTTCACCTTGCAGATGCGGCAGAAACTATTATACGCGACACACCTTCTGACTGTCCTTAACATTTGTAAAAAGTTTAACAATTGTACTATGATTTGTTTCTGAGTTATGGCTGAGACATGAATATTGACAGATTTTTAGTGTGACCTTGAAATGTGACCTTGACCTTGAAGGTACGAACCCAGCTATGGTGTGTGACACATCCCCCCATGGTCCTTTATAATTGTGTAAAGTTTAATGACTGTGGCCCTAACAGTTTTCGAGCTATTGGCTCGGACACACACACACACAGATGGGCACACACACACTTCAATCACTATATGCTACCCGACTCAAATCGGGGGCATAAAGACTGATTGCACTAATTTTGGTACAAAATGGCAGCTGGTGGCCATCTTGAATTTTGGGCTGCACCCCAAAACACTCGTTCTTGCCCCACGGTGATAACAAAGGTACCCAAGAAGTTTCGTAAAGATCGGTTCATAAATACGGCCACTAACCTGAGCCATATAGAGGTTGTGTACAAAAAACTGATTGGACCTAATTTTGGTACAAAATGGCCACTGGCAGCCATCTTGAATTTTGGACCGTACCCCAAAACACTTGTTCTCGTCCCAAGGTGATAACAAAGGTATCCAAGAAGTTTTGTGAAGATCTTGCAAAACTCACATGGCTGCATTTAAATTTTTTTCGAAGTAATGGAAATTATCAGAATTCAGTGAATACTCTCTGATAATAACTCAATGCAAACCGAAAGGAAGAGTGGGCATGGAAATCAGGTCAGTTGACCAGCTTGTAGATAATTTGCATAACCTCTACAGTGCTTTGTAAATCAATGATTGTGGGATTTGGAGAGTTAGCTCCTTTCTAGTACAAATATCAACTTGTCAAGTTAGCATATAAAATGGGTATATTTATTCACAAGTGTTTTGTATCTACTTACTCGAAAAAAATTCACCCTGTGGTGCCAACCAGGAAAATAGAAAGTAGATTAACTTAGAAAAACTCCAACATACTAACTCCACACAAGCAGGGTTAGTATTGGTTGAAGACAGGTGCACCATCGAGGTGCAGTACGCCTTAGTACCACAACATCACCCTGCCCCCACATGGGCAAAGGGGGTGAAGTGTCTTGCCCAAGGACACAGTGCAGTTGCCGCAGGTGGAATTTGAACCGAGGACCTCTCAGCTTGCAGTCTGCACCTCTACCTACTGAGCCACAGAGCTGTCTTTCTGAATGTAAAAGGTGTATTCTAAAGTTCTCAACTTCTCCTTGATTCTGGCCAGTTGCTTTCTGAAATTCTGACCCTCTTCACTTATTTTCATGTCAGACAATACGTCAATGCCATGAATGGAAATGAAAAATGAATTTGACATTTGGTCGAATCATAAATTATCTGTCTTAAATGGCGTCTTTGCAACTAAATGTTTGAGCCCAACCCCCTCCCCCTCCCACACACACACACAAACACTCCAGACTCCGGTATCTACACCCTTGAGGTTGAATGACTTTTTATGAAAGCATATGCAGATTGCAGATATAATTTTAGTTCATAATATGTATTGTGTCACAAATCTGAAACTGAAAACCGATTTTTTTTTTGTCCAAAACCAAACCGAGAGAAAATTTCAAAATCGACCAGCTCTACAAACTTCTGAGAATTTCATTGGATTTAAGACACCATACATGAGTCTGTTCAAATCCAAACATGGATAGGTCAAAGTTATCTCCTCATTCTTAGTCATGTATCAAAATGATGGCAGACCACAACTGCATCATGTTAACGAAGTAAGAATTTGAACATTTATTATTTCAATTGCCAGTTCAGTATAAAATAAAAAGTAGTTGGTAAGGCCTAAAAAAATTAAAAATCTGTTTCTCAGGCCCTCCCGCATGGTCCTTTTGGCTGCCGCATGCTCTCTTTTTATAACCAATTTAAACTTAAAAAAATTAATATTAAATGGTTTATGTCTGATATTTTACCCAAGTTAAAAAAATTGATGAATTTGTCCCTTGAGTGCAAGAAGGCTTTGCAATGCTTTAGCATTGCAAAGCCTTCTTGCACTCAAGGGATGAAATGCACCACCACCCATGCTATTCTGTAGATTATGAGGCCTAAAACTTGAACCAAGAACATGAACTTTTGATGGCAAGGAAGTAATTACTGAAATAAAAAATAAAATAAAAAAACGCTCGCTCGCATGCAATTTCACAAATAATGGCCCGAGAAACAGAAGATCTACTTTGTGTGGCCTAACATATGGAACAAAAGGTAGTGTCTTGAAATTAATTTCTAACCATGTCCTATTTATAGTGAGTCCCATGACCTTTGACTTAAGATAACCAACAGTAGGATAGCAAGGATTCTTCCCCTCCCAAAGAGACACCTAATCTGTAAATCTGATCAAGATGTGACATACATAACAAAAAATATCAACCAGAAACCAATATTCTACAAAGTTCTATTTATAGAAACATTACCATGACCTCTGACCTTGAGGCTACAGACTTCAATACACTTTCCATATACATTTATGATTACTTCTGAGTTTCATTGAGCTATGAAAAATAAACCTTATCTTATCACCTTGAAACCAAAAAGTGTTTTTTTGGAAATACTGACCTTGACCTTTGTCCAACAAACTTGAAAAGTGATAATATTCTTCTCTTTACAAGAGGGTATAAACCCTGTAAGTATGAAAGCCCTACATTACATAGAACTCAAGTTATTGTCAGGAAACCAACTATTTCCGAGTGCCTGCACACCCACCCCACCCACCCTCATCAGACTATTAGTCAAATCAGACTTTGTCACAACTTGTTTAATGACTGTCACAACTCAATGAAAAATTCTCTTACCATGCCATAAAAATTACTTCTGTGATAAAGTAACCACATATTTTCTAAGCCTAATAATACCTTATATCAGGGAATATCGTCTGGAATACACCTCTCTCGTGTAAGCCCAACACTTGTCTCCTGGCTGATTTACAAAAGTATCTCGGAGGCTCCAATCTCTGTTGTTGTAATTTAAACAATAAGAAAGGTGTACGACTACAAATATAAAAATAAATACTCTAGAATCATGTTAACTGAATACAAGCTTTGCTTGCACAGAACATTCAACTGGTGGGGTTACTCAATTAAACAGGAGAAGGAATGGTCAATTCCAGCCATGTAAACTGGTGATAAACTGGGTATTTAAGTCATCATATCTTGTTTGACAGTCCACATGGGACTCTGTCATAACAAGATATAATGGAACTCTGTTAAATGAATAGCCACTTTGTCCGCGAAAAATATTCATTCAACAGCAGTATTCATCTAATAGGAATTTGGTTATTTTGATAGTGATAAACTGAACTTATTCTACTTTGTTTGACAGAGCCCTATGATCTCTGTCAAACAAGGGTATAAAACAATAAACACCTACACTGGATGTATTGATGCCAAAAAGGTCTAACACATAAAGAATGTCAGTGGCTGGGAGTGTCAAGAGAAATCGTTCAATAGATTAACATGATTTTTTTTATCTCATTTGGTCATTTTGAATGTGATACACTGAACTTATTCTGTCTATGAGCTCTGTCAAACAAGATACAATGGAATAAATACCAACACTGGATGCATTGGAGACAAAAAGGTCTATACACATGAAGAATTCAGTGGCTGGGAGTGTCAGATTAATCCTTCAATAGATTTACAAGAGTTTTGATCCAATCAATAGGAGTTTATTCTACAACCAACATGCAATTAACTGGTAGAGTGCAGAAAGTCCATATTTGGGCTTCAACCCAAACCACAGATGCCCCAAATAAAAGGCTTTGTATTCAATGGACATGCTTCATATTATCTTTGAACTGAACTTATTTAGTCTGCAAGGATCTGCATTGTTTCAATTTATGGGAGAGTGCCTGTAGGCACTCTCCCATCAATTGTAACAAGGTAAAGGCCTGTAAACAAATTCTGATGACCAAAAATAATTTAGTGCTCTACCGGATAACAAGTCAAATATGTACTGAAGGTATGGTAAATGGTTTGGTGGTTGGAAATTCATGCTATTAACCTGGATATTCAATTAAGATATGCGCAATTAAGTGAGATCCATTGCATAATGGATGAAACACCTACACTGGATGTTTTGAGACCATAGATATCTATTTAACAGTCTCTGCAGATGAATTGAGTGGTTGTTGATATGACTTTGCAACCGTTTGCAACATTTTCTATTCAATTAAGAGATTCATGCTTCAACTCATGTGCAATTAACAGATCAAAATTACACTGAAGGTATGATAAATGGTTTGGTGCATGACACTGATTAACATGACCAATCTATTAATTCCTAGCAGGCTAGCACTGTTGAGATGTCAAAAAAAATTTTCTTTAATGAGCTTGTTCTTTTGATGTAGGACTGATAATTTAACTGGTTATATCTTGTTCAAGAGGGCTTGTTAACCCTTTACCCAACGAATCACCCGCATCCACCTGCATAATATGCAAATTCAGCAGCTGAAAAAGTATTATTTTTCGAAAAATTGCAACAAAACCATATCATGTGACCCCTCTTTGGAACGAGCTCGTCAAGCTCGTTCCAAAGAGGGGTCACCTGATATGGTTTTGTTGAAATTTTTTGAAAAAATTTAAAAAATGATATTTAAAATAATAAATTTTGAAATCATCTGCATTGGGTAAAGGGTTAAGCTCTGTTAAATATCTTATAATAAGCTAACATTTTACCCTACGAAGCAGCCAAAACAGGGCAACACTATTCACAAAAATCACTAATCAACTTTCATTATTTTTTCATGTTTTTGTCTCAAAAACATATCTTATGACCCCTCATTGGAACAAGCCCATTGAGCTCATTTCAATGAGGGGTCATAAGCTATGCTTTTGAGGCAAAAAATGAAAAAAATAGTTATTCAAGGATTTTGTTTGCAAGTGTCATCTGACTTTTGTCTTAGGTGAAGGGTTAAATTGTCAATGGCACAATGCACAAAATTTGATATTTTGACATGAGTGTGCACTGTACAGAGGGTTAATCAAAGCTTCAACATTTGAAAACGTGCACTGGGCTGAGATGGAGGACTCACAAAATGATCTGTGGGGCTTAGATGCAAATGGGGAGATGGGGGAGACCAATCTTTTATAAACTGCATGAATAATCATTTCATTCGAGAGGCATTAACATTAAAATTAACATGCATTATACTTCCTCCCTTTGACCTCGATTTGTGCCCTTCAACATGGGAGCCTGGTCTTGAGTCTTATATGTGACACATCATCTGGTGGTGGTTCACATGTAGTAAAAGTTACATCCTGATATCTCATTCCAAGGAAAAATTATAGACCATGCATGAAAAAGTTAACAGAGAGATGAACAGATAATCCCATGACATACATGTACATGTAACAACTCCGATTTGGTAAAAAACACACTTATGAAAATTCTAAAGAAATCAGTATTAATCCAGAGGTATAACTGAGCCATATAACAGCATACCAGGTTTGGTGTCTACATCTACATGTGTATAACAATTTCTAGGATATATTCTGAAAAATATGAACAATAAGTGAACGGATGGATGGTAAGGTGGATGAACTGACAGATGCCCATGACTATGTCCCCATCCCTCCAATAGCATGCCAGTGGAATAAAAACAGTACAAAAATTTGAGTGATTGTAGCCTTCCAAACCCTAAAATCTTTTAAAGATCATGATGTATTTGTGAATTAGTGAACTGCTTTCAACATCATCTTCTCCATTTCTGGGATGCAATACTTGCAACTACACTTAAATATATGTTAGTGTTTGCATTTATATGGTAGTTTATGATTTCATTTCTCAATTTATAATCATAAAATTCAAGCTATTAATTGAAAATAGAATGTTTTCATTTTTGAAATTCACTAAAAAAACTTCCTAGAATTCATTCCAATGAGGGGGTGACAGAAGCTGAGGTTGAATGCTTTCGAAAATAGTACTGGCTATTACGTTAGGTAAAGGGTTGATATAGAGATTTACACAAAGGCTGTACATTGCACTGGGTTAATTATGCAGTTAACTCCTTACATGCCGCTGGCAGATATTTCTTCCTGGATACAAAATCTATTGCCACTGAACTTGAAGTAAGTATAATTTGAGCACATTTAACCCCCCTCCCCACCCTTCCCTTCAACTGATTACTGTTTGACCAATGACTTCTTGAGTTAAATTTAGATGCATTTCTCATCAAATCTAGTCATGGCTGCTTCATAGCTAACACTAAGGCTGTACAGTGCACAGGATTAGTTACTCAGTTAATACTGGCATTTTTTTTAATAACCATAAAGTGTGCCTAACCCTGTGCAATGCACAGAGTTCGTCACACTTTCTGGTTATAAAACATTGGTAACTGCCATATTACACACTACATGAAAATATACACTGACAAAGGCTGTAAAAATGAACAGGGTTAGTTGGTTATATGTTACATAGGGTACAGTGTTCAAGGAACTGATGGAAATACTTATACTGTATTGTGGAACTTTTTTAATGTGAATTCCGAAAATGAAAACATATGCTATTTTCAGTTAAAAGCTTGTTAAAAGCGTGATAAAAGAGAAAATAAAGTGGATAATGCTGCCAGTTTTACAGTTCCATCATTCACAAGTAAGTTCTAGTACTCTGACCATGTTAATCCTTAAGGGCCTAATTCTGACTTTGTTAACATTTTAACCCTTTACCCAACGTAACGGCCAAAACCGGCCAGCACTATTCTCAAAAATCGCCAATTAATTTTCATTATTTTTTTCATTTTTTGTCTCAAAAACATAGGTTATGACCCCTCGTTGGAACGAGCTCGTCGAGCTCGTTCCAACGAGGGGTCATAACCTATGTTTTTGCGACAAAAAATGAAAAAAATTAGTTATTCAAGAATTATTTTTGCAAGTGTCGTCTGCTTTTCATGTTAGGTAAAGGGTTAATGCAAAAGAACAGGTGCCCCAACATGCATTGTTTGTGTAAACTTAAAACTTGTTTTCTAAGTACCTTGTCAGTTGTTTCTAGGTAAAAAGTCTTGGCTGCCTCCGTAGGCAGCCAAGATTTGACTAGAAGGAACAGCAAAGCTACAGGAGATAGACATTCAAAGTATAGTGAAAATGTATACAAATCTTCAGACCCTTTACGGGTTAAAGGGACAATAACCCACTGAATTGAAACACTATTTTCTCTCTGACCTTGCTTCTATGTCAAGAGCATGAAAAATGAAAGTGTCAATGACACTGTAGCTCAACTTGTCAAGACATGTACATGTATAGTATGTGACACAGCAATGACAAACATCTAGGTAATGACCTGATAACAAAGGTACATTTTAAGTATTGTAACGGTCTGTACATAAATACTGACCGTAGCCTGTAACAAATGTATAGGTAAAGTATTGTAAAGGTGGGTGACAGTCAGATGCTAAACTAGAAAAGAAATCTTTGAGTCCCAGAGTGGGTCTGACTGAACCCCAAAATATTTGTTCTCATAGCACAGTGATAACAAAGGCACCCCAAAACACCAAAACACACTCATTCCTGTCCCAAGGTGAAAACAAAGATACCCAAGAAGTTTCGTGAAGATCACTTCATAAATATGAGCTGTATAGATGTTGTGACAAAAAACTGATTGGACCTAATTTCGGTACAAAATGGCCACAGGCAGCCATCTTGAATTTTGGGCCGCACTCAGAAACACTCGTTCTCATCCCAAGGTGATAACAATGGTACCCAAGAAGTTTCGTGAAGATCGGTGTTGATAAATACAGCCTCTAGCCCGAGCCGTATTGACATGTACACTTACAGTGTATAAGTAGCACTAAATAAATCAAAATTCATCTAATTTGCATAATTTCTGCACGAGAAAAAACCCTGTACTATATGTGATGTATTCCATTTTACTAAACATTCATACAGAAATTTATTCAAATCAGAACTTTCATACAGATGTTCTGTACAAAAGACTGATTGCACTAATTTTGGTACAAAATGGCTGCTGGTGGCCTTTTTGAATTTCAGACCACACCCCAAAACACTCATTCTCATCCCACGGTGATAACAAAGGTACCCAAGAAGTTTTGTAAAGATCGGTTCATAAATACGGCCTCTAGCCTGAGCTGTAGAGAAGTTGTGTACAAAAAACTGATTAGACCTAATTTTGGTACAAAATGGCCACTGGCAGCCATCTTGAATTTTGGACTGCACTCAGAAACACTCGTTCTCGTCCCAAGGTGATAACAGAGGTACCCAAGAAGCTTCGTGAAGATCGGTTGATAAATACAGCCTCTAGCCAGAGACATATTGACATGTGTACTTACTGTGTGAAAGTAGCACTGAAAAAAATAAAAGTTCATCTAATTTGCATAATTTCAGCACGAGAAAAAACCCCGTATTATATGTGATGTATCCCATGGTACAAAACATTCACACAAAAATTTTTTCGAATCAGCGCTTTCATATGGAAGTTCTGTGCAAAAATCTGATTGCACCTAATTTTGTAAAAATGGCTGCCATTGGCCATCTTGAATTTCGGGCCGCACCCAAAAACACTCGATCTCGTCCCACGGTGATACCAAAGGTACTCAAGAAGTTTCGTAAAGATCGGTTTATAAATACAGCCTCTAGCCCGAGCTGTATTGGCATTTGCACTTACAGTGCTGAAAGTAACACTAAATACATCAAAGTTAGTCTAATTTGCATAATTTACGTACGAGAAAAAAACCTGTATTATATGCGATGTATCCCATGGTACTAAACATTCATACAAAAAATTATCCAAATCAGCGCTTTCATATGGAAGTTCTGCACAAAAATCTGATTGCACCTAAGTCTGTACAAAATGGCCACCAGCGGCCAACTTGAATTTCGGAGCGGACCCAAAAACACTCATTCTCGTCCCACGGTCATAACAAAGGTACCCAAGAAGTTTTGTAAAGATTGGTTCATAAATACGGCCTCTAGCCCGAGCCGTATTGAATTGGTGACGGACAGACGGCCATGGCATAAGCTAAAATTTGGCTTCGCCAAAATTGAGCTAAAAACCAGTGTATGCAAAGTGTTATATGACAGCAGCAATGCAAATTTACTTAAATTTGTAATTAAAAAACAATAATAAGACAGAACACAATGAGGGTGTAGACCGGGGAACATTAATCAACAACCCGAATTGGAATTTTTCCTGTATTTCACAAGTGCCAAAGGCACACTTGAAATATCATCTAAAATTCCACAAGGGTTGTTGATTCCTGCCTTCCTTACTCTACCTGACTTATGTTCTATATTTATACCAAGATTAAACTTGAATCAAGTGAATGCAGCTGAGATTTTAAAAGAAAAATATCACCTTCAAAGATCTGAAAAGTACTTTCCAAAAATCAGTACTGAAGCTGGTATCCTTAAGGCCCCACAAAGTAGATCTTTTTTTATTTTATTTTTCTGATTATTTCTTTGCCATCTTAGTTTGTTTTATGTTTTAGGCCTCATAATCTACAGAATAGCATGAGTGGTGTGGTGTATTTCATCGTTTGAGGGCCCCAACCAACGATAATATTACAAGATACAAAACCTACTGTCAAATTTTTAACCAACTCAGACGTAAACTTAAAAAAAATTATTATAGTCAATTAATTTTAGAAAATAAGGGAAATATTAAGAAAACTTGGGAAATTCTCCGCAAAGCAATAGATAAGTCAAACCTTCCGCCTCCCCTACCATCATCGTTTATTGATGATAATGTAGAGTTCACTGACCCTATCCAAATTGCTGAGAAATTTAACAACTACTTTATTAACATTGGAAATCGAATTACCAACAACATGACAAGCTCCACACATCGATTCTCAGATTACCTCAATGACAGCGTCCCCGGATCATTTTTCATATCACCCACAAGCCCTGAAGAAGTAGTATCTTCTGTAAAAAGTTTCCCAACAAAAACTTCTGCTGGTAATGACAACATTTCTCCGAAACTACTAAAAAACAGTATACAAGAAATTGCTGTTCCTTTAACCCATGTTATTAATACCTCATTCTCAACTGGAATTGTACCATCAAAAATGAAAATTGCAAAAGTAATACCAATTTTTAAATCCGGAGATAAACAGTCATTCGACAATTATCGTCCAATAAGTATTATTCCCTCATTTTCTAAAATCTTAGAGAAATTAATGCACAAAAGGTTAACAAACTTTTTAGATGCAAACAACATTATTTATAATTATCAGTTTGGCTTCAGAAAGGGACACACAACATTTCATCCGATAATGCATCTTATCAACTACGCTTCCATAATGAATAACAATGCAACTAAAGATTGCACATTATCTATTTTTTTTAGATTTTTCCAAAGCATTCGACACTATTGACCATGAAATCCTCGTCAGGAAACTTGAACATTACGGAATTAGAGGTATAGCTAATTCTTGGTTTCAGAACTATCTCTCTGAGAGATCCCAATTTGTGCAATTCGCAAGTGAATCCTCGAATCAACTCAATATTACTACGGGTGTACCCCAGGGTTCGGTCCCCGATCCTCTTTTGTTTGTGCTCTTTATCAACAACATTTGTGAGTCGACCAACATGAGTATTTTATCCTTTGCGGATGACACAACATCCTACGCATCTGGTAATGACCTCAACCTCCTAGCAGAGAGGACAAACAATGAATTGTCAAAAATCAATGACTGGTGTCTAGCTAATAAGTTATCATTAAATGCTAATAAAACTAAGGTCCTACTTCTTCATCCCCAAAATGACAATTACAATTTCAACAATGTACAAACCCAAATTTCACTAAATAACTTAAGCTTAATAATAGCAGGTAATAATCGCCAACACAAATTCATAAAATTCCTAGGAATTGACATGTACGAGAACCTTAGATTTAATCATCATGTATCCATAGTCTGTACGAAAAAATCCAGGGCAATTTATAACCTGAATAGAGTCAAGAATTTTTTGCCGCTCGAGACACTACGTATACTCTATTTCACTTTATTTCCAAGCCTTTTAATTTACGGGATACAAATTTGGGGCAATACACCAGCCACTAAACAAATTCTGAATCTTCAAAAGAAGGCTGTGCGTATCATAGCGAACAAAAAGTTCAACTCACACACCGATCCTCTTTTCAAACGTTTGAAAATCCTGAAATTTAATGATCTGTACAAGTTACATTCACTTCTATTCATGTACGACTGGTCTATAAACAACCTCCCTGTCAGTTTTGATAATACATTCCAAGTGTACTCTAACCCATCTGGTATGAATACTAGGCAATGTTGAAACCTAATCACACACAAACCCCACACTCAGTTCTCAGCCGCTATTCCATATTTTTATTTTCCCAACTGTGGAATGACTTACACACAACGATAAAAACCCTCACCCGAAAGGCATTTAACAAAACTTTATTCAATCAATTTTTAAACGCATACGAAGTCAATGTTAGGTGTTCCAACCCAAGATTCCCTGACTGCTTCGCCTAGTTGGAACTCTCGGGGTCGTTATTACCTTCATCTCTTCTCTTCCCACAAGCAGATGAAAAGGTTGTCCCGCGGTATTCCGGTTTTTACATCACCCCATTAGCCTACGATAATTGTACTGGCCTACTAAGGAATGCGTATAAAAACTGTTTTTTTTTTTTTTTATTCGGAAACACTGTTGATTCGATTAGGATTCGGAAACACGGTTGATTGATGGGTTAAAACAACCCGAGACAGAACTCTTGGGAGTTTGATCCATGATGTGGAAACAATACTCAATTCTAATTTAAAGGATGTTAATATAACATTACAACTACCTGCTGTCTGGATCGACTACATTTAACTTGAATTTAACACTTGCCATTTGCCATTCTATTTTATTTATTATTTTGATTGTCTGGGGGATGACAGGAAGACAGTCGCAAGGCTATGTCATTCCCCACAGTATACATTTATACATCATTCAATAATTTTGTAACTTTACTCTCTCTCTCATTTGTATTTGTATGCTGTGAAATAAAGATTGAATAAAGATTGAATTAAGTTTCAGAGCAAGAAGGGACAAATTTATCTGAAGGGACAAATTTATCTAATTTATTAACTTGGGTAAAATATTAGACGTATTAAACCATTTAATTTTATTTTTTTAAGTTTACATTGGTTATAAATATAGAGCAAGTAGCAGCCAAGAGGATCATGTGGGAATCCCAGGGACACAGCTTTTTAACTTTTTAAGGGCCTAACTTTCTAGCTCGACATTGTTTTGTGTCAAACCAGTTCCTTCATAACATAACGTCACTCTGAAGCTTAACTGGTTGAGTGCTGGAAGCCCATATTTGGGCTTTACTCTGATGTGTAGGGACTGTAATATAAGGGCCTCATACTAAGCACATATGCTTCATTTTATCTTCAAAGTGAAATTATTTAGTCTGTGTAGATTTGCCTTGTTACAATTTATGGGGGAGTGCCTACAGGCACTCCCCCATAAATTGTAACAAGGCAAAAACATGTGAACAAATTTTGATGGGCAAAAATAATTTAGCACTTTACCAGTTAACGCTCAATCCAATGCGTTCTTACATAATGTTCTTACTTGTAATCCACATTCCATGTGTGGTGTACACTTGTATCTAGAGCATTTCCCAATGTCTGTATTATATCACGTAATGTTGTACACACACACCAATCATGGAATAAGATTGTTAAAGAATTTTCTTCATATTGCACTAAGATAATATGTGGGCTCTCCAAAGGAGCCTAAATATGAATCCAGGAACTTTTCTGAAACAAACTTGAGTGGTTGAGCTGAAGAAGATGATTTTCAAAGAATATCCCTCATACTACAACAAGTTAAAATTCAGACTCCCTTATAGAGCGTAAATATGAACAAAGAATTGATTTAACCCTTTACCTAACGTAACGGCCAAAACCGGCCAGCGCTATTCTCAAAAATCACCTATTAATTTTCATTATTTTTTTCATTTTTTGTCTCAAAAACATAGGTTATGACCCCTCGTTGGAACGAGCTCGTCGAGCTCGTTCCAATGAGGGGTCATAACCTATGTTTTTGAGACAAAAAATGAAAAAAATTAGTTATTCAAGAATTATTTTTGCAAATGTCGTCTGCTTTTCATGTTAGGTAAAGGGTTAAACAAATTAAAACTTGACCGCACTGAGATGCTGCAAAACATTTAACAAATATCAAAAGATTTTCACTGGTGGATCAGGATAAGATTTTTACGAATTTTCTTCATAGTGCACAAAGTTAAAATTTGGGCACCTATATGCAGCCTAAATATGAACCCAGGGACTTGATTTCAACAAACTTGAATTTGAGCCCCTTAACCCTTGAGTCCTCAGATTACTTTTAAGTTAATAACTACCGTATCAAATTGTACACAGTTGCAGATGACTAAACAGTGTTTCTACATCATTGTTGGCTGCCTATAGAATGATTTACTTTTTTATTTATTAGGGTTTAATGACACTTTAAGAGCCAAGGTTATATCGTGTCGGTGACAGTTTTGCGGGTGGAGGAAGCCAGAGTACCCAGAGAGAACAATCGAGCAACGCCGGGCAGCTGCCAGCTCCCCAACATCGTAAGTCCGCAATGCAGCACAGACAGGGTTCGATTGGTTGAAGACATGTGCATTATCAACGTGCAGTACGCCTTAGTACACGGCGTCATAGTCCCCCCCCCATGTGGACAATTGGGGTGAATTGCCTTGCCCAAGCACACAATGAAGGCGTCTGAGACAGTCACCCATCCAAGAACTAACCGGGCTCGACATTGCTTAACTTCAGTGATCTGACGAGAACTGGTTACTGCAATACCACCGCACTCTCGTAGAATGATTTAAAAACAATCTCAAGATAAATGCAGCCTACCAGTAGAGTTCTTAAGGAAGAATACACTTGGACAAAACTTTTCAGAGCAATCTAAAATGGGGCAGTTTGTGGCTGTTTGAGCACTTGAGGGTAAAGGATGCTGTATATCAATTATCAAAAGACTCTAGCTGGTGGTTCTAGAGAAGTGACTTCTGCATCTTTTAGATTTCCCATATGGTGCTCTATGATACGACAGCAATTTATTCTAAGGATGCTCCATACCAAATAATAGTTCTCTGTCCTGTGCAGTAACGGAAATATGGGCATTTGAAATTTTTTCTATTTTCAGCTCCTGGGGTTTCCACAGGGATGCAGAAGAAATTTTTGGCATGAATCAAGAACTTATGACCCAATCATTATTTGGGCGATTCCATATGGTGTTGTATGGGACAGTTCAAGATATTTTTGTTTCTTGATATCAAAAGCAAATGAGAATTGATGCATTTTTTTATTGCATGTCCTAGCAATCCATGATAGGGAACCAAACATAGTTGTCAATTGTTGATTTTCATAAAAAAATCAAAAAATGGTATGGTGTTGTACGGGACAATTTGGTGACATGATACTGTGGGTAGTCCTATAAAAAGAAATAATTCTATTAGATAGTTGGCTGAAACGTCATGACTGCAACATCAAAAGGAAACAGAGATAATAAGCTTTAAATGGCTATACAATATTTGTTGATGACAACAGTCATTACTAGTGGAATCCTAAATATGCAGGTGTTGTACAGGTCATGATAAAAAGTGTTGTATGGGACAGTTTTGTCGCCAATTTGAAGCTGTGCACTTTCTGCCAAAGGACACACAGAAGTTTATATCAAATACTAGTATTTAAATGTACAAGAAAGTTTTTGCCTAAATTTGTCTAAAACTATTGGCTGAAATAGAAATTCTGAGTATTTTAGCAGCACCAGTGTTGTACAGGACAAAGGTGGGTGTTGTATGGGACATTTCTTGTTACCTTGTTAAAAATTAGGAACAGTGGAAATAAGTTGCAGAATAACCACAAGGCACTGTTGATTTTACCTTGTGTTGCTAATTCAAGCATTTAACAATTTCTTGTGATGTTCTCATGCTCTCCTTGAGAACTTCTCCAGAAATATCAGTTGCTGGAAGTATCAACTTGTACTATAGACTTACACTGCAGACTTTGGTACATGTATGTGGATATTCATTCAGCAGGGAGCATGGTGCCTCAGTAGGTAGAGATGCAGGCTGAAAGCCGAGAGGACCTCTGTTCAAACCCCACCTGCGGCAACCGCATTGTGTCCTTGGGAAAGACACTTTATCCCAATTGCCTGCATGGGGGCACGGTGGCATTTTGTCCTAAGGCGTACTGCACATCGATGGTGTGCTTGTCTTCAGCCAATGCTAACCCTGTTTGTGTGAAGTTAGTACATATGGGGAGTCTGACAGTTTCTTGCCATTGCTCACTGGTTCTCTCTGGCTACTTCAGCTTCCTCCACCCATAAATCTGCCTCACACGAGGTGACCCTGGCTGTCAAAAGTGTTGTTAAACCCCAGTAAATAAATAAATTCATTCAGCAATTGAAAACTTTGCTGCAGTCTGCATTTCTACAAGATGTCAGTTAACCACTGCACTGAATAAAGCATCTAGAATATTGCAGACCACAAAGTCACCACACTGGTGTTGTACGGGACACAGTTTTGACACTTTATGTCTTCTAATCTGGTGGTGGTAAGGGACGGGTCTCTCTCTCTAATTGGCTTCCTCCCATCACCAGTGCTCATAATAACTTTTTTTCTTTGCGTAGCAAAATGCTACACATTTCCAAAAAATGAATAGCATTTTGTCAAAATTACATAGCTATTTTTGTATACCAGAGTTATGTTATGCTGTTTTGTATTGAATTCTTCTAAGTAGATAGAATAGTTTCCATCCATTTCTGGGCATTTCCAAATGAACCAGAGTTATGTTATGCTGTTTTGTATTGAATTCTTCTAAGTAGATAGAATAGTTTCCATCCATTTCTGGGCATTTCCAAATGATCTGCAACACATGAAACATTTACTTTGGTTTTTTTTTAACTGAACTGCCTTTAAGGGTTACATGGACTAGAGCTGTAGGTTAACCGAAACCAAACCAAGGTTTTTAGTTTTTTTAAAAAACCGAAACCGTTGACATCCCGTAATCTAAGGTTTTTCGTTTTTTATTAAATACTCTCTTGCTGCAGAAATTCACAGAATGTAGCCATCCCAGAGTAGTGAGAGTACCCAGACACTGCCAATGGCAGTGTCTGGGTACTCTCACTACTCTGCGAAGGCAACATTCTGTGAATTTTCGACATTTCAGTTTAGTTGTGTTTGCAGCTTTCCTTAAGTTGCGTGTAGGTGTAAGACCTCGAAAAATGGCCAAGCACAATAAAAGTTCTGTATATTTAGGTAATTATTATATTGGCCTTCCTGATTCTTCATGTATTATAGCTTATTTCGGGCATTCATTGAGTTTCACTCAATTTCACTACCATTCAGTTATGACTCCGGACATAAGAATGAGTTTTATTGAATTTTACTTGGCCTCATGAACAAACCGAAAACCGAACCGAACCGAGGTTTTTCTCCACCTGAAAAACCAAAACCGAACAAGAAATTTAAAAACCTACAGCTCTAACATGGACTTGAATATTTTCAAATGGCGTCTTGGTTGTTTAATAGAGTTCTCAAAATGGAAGTTGGGATTTTTAATTTGATGGGCTTGAAGTTATTTTTAATGGACATTTTATGCAAAATGTTGTAAAAACAGGAAGAATTTAAACCTATAGAATTCATCTTACATACCAAGTTGCAAATGATGCTTGATGGAGAGTTAATCTGAGATGTTCCACAATCAGAAGTAAAGCATCAGTGAACTAGTTTTCAAATTTGTTTGCAAATTTTCATTTACATTTTGCGATACAAGATTATCAACTGCAGCCTAATTGGCTGCAGTTGATTATCTTGTATCGCAAAATGCTATACATAATTGAACATTGTGTACCTTTTTGCAAGTTTTGTATAGCAAAAAGCGATGCGACACTGCTTATTTTGAGCCCTGCTCATCACAGAGTTGTGAGATCAAGCTGAATATTGTATTTGGATTCCTATACATAGTCCTTATATTCACATGTAAGTGTGGTATGCGACACCATCAACGGGTGGGTAAGTCTTTTATCAGTCAGAAATATATGTGCACACTCAGTGTACTTAATTATGTGTAAAATTCATTAAATAACCACAGTGACTTATACCCATCCACTAGCTGCTAAATAAAGCTCATCCAGAGGTAGAGATATAATATGTGGGAAACAGAGCGTTTACAGTGTTGTACGGGACAAGTTTCGCCAGAAATTGTCATGGAAAATAAAAAAGATTGAGATCTATTTCTAATGGCATTCCTAAAGATCTATCATATAGTAAGAAATTCTATAGCAGATACTATTTTCTACAACTTTTCCTTTTGGTATGTAAACTTTTGTATCCAAACAGTGTTGTACAGGACATTGGTAGTGGGTGGGACAGAAATCTTCATAAAAATGAACTAATCTGGATCTAATCGACACTTCATGAGTATAAAATTAATTCATTAGCTAATTTAGTTTCACTGCTCTTGTAGATGAAACAAACATTGGCTAATTATTGGTTGCAAAACATGCTAACAAAAAGAGGAAATAAAAAGGTGATTAAACAAAACAATAATGTACTTGGAAGTGTCCAATAATTTTTTGAAAAATTCAAGGTTCATACAGAAAAAAGATTAGAAAAAGGTGAATTGGATATACTAGCTACCAAAAGAATACAAAGAATAAAGCATAAAATGGGTTTTATGTCGCATTTTCATGGAATCGCTCATTTCCACATACCAAATTGGGTTCAAATTGGCACATCGGTTCTGATAATAGATTTTTTTTTTCCCTCCAACAACAACTGAAAACATTGCCCCTTGGAAAAACTTTAGTGCATATATCAAAAGGAAGCTGAATACGATATATTAACTCATTCCATCCATCAGTTCATATGATATTTTTTTTTAAATTTGGAAAATTTCCCCCTCCTCATCAGAGGTAGCATACTGATTTTAACAGAACTGATTTGCCCCTCCCCCATCATCATTCACATAGAATTTTATTGGGATTGGACCAGCATTTTGGGAAAAGACTCAACACGACTGTTATAGCCCCCATATTATATTGAGATTGATATATCCTTGGTAGATAATTATGTGAGAAAGATTTTTTTTTTATTTCTGCATTTTCTGACTGGTCTAACTCATTTGCACTCAGTGACCTTGTTTACATCTTTGTTACACTGATATATTGTACATATAGCTGTTGATTGTTTAATTGTTTAAATAGGTCAGTGACCTTGTTTACTTGAACTTTAACAGAATCCCCTAGAAACTGTTAGAACATTGAAGAATTTTCATCTTCTGGAACATTCTATCTGGTTACTATATAAAGGTTTGTCAACAGAATTCAAGAACTCATTCTTAGAAAGCCTTTCAAAAAGACTCACTTCAGTTATTTCCATTGGAGAATATTATTGTTTCAGAGCAGTGCATTTATTATAGAAGCAGTGCTTCTTTGTGAATTTGGAAGATTGATTCCAAAAGAGAATTTTGAAGAGAATTTGTTCGTCTTGGAAAAGAGAATTTATACTTTCTGTGAAACAGAATATTTTGTGAAAAGCCAGGATTCTACTGGATTGTTTGGAAATTGCCTGTGGCACCAATACTTCTTGGATTTTTACTCCATTTGAATTTTGCAGAGAATTTTATTATATTTTATTGGAGACTGCTGAAATTTCTAAGTGAAAATTTTATTATAAATCTACGGGATACTGTTTCTGAAGAGACATTCTTGGATTTAATACTACATCTACCAGCTGGCAACTTTCTTCAGAAGATACTTCACCACTGGATTACTGGATTCTGTCAAACTGTACTTTGGACTAATTCAATAATTGATAAGTACCACTGTTTTTATTTTCTGTAAACCAATTAGTGTAAAAGATCTTTGTATCATTTTTTTTATATAAATTAATTCTTTTTAATTAAATTTCATAATAGTTAAATTCATAGTTTTGTTGCTGATTCTCAGATTTCTTTCTGTTACCAATATCATTAATAATTCCACACCGTAACAGAAATTGGGGGCTCGTTGCCGAGATTGAATATTAGATAACGAGAAAATTGCAAATTGCAATTATTATTTTGGCTCACTTTCAAAATATTTAAATTTTGTTAGAAAATTTCAGTATCATTTAATTCATTATTTATATTCTGAGAACCAGCAAACCTTTTCATCATGGTATTTATTGTGACAGAATTTATTTCTGAATTTGAAAGATCTCCTAGTTTGGCCCTTTTAGAATCTCTTAAGAAGGAGGATTTATTTCAACTTGCTCAGTATCTAAAATTACCTGCCACCCCTGGTCTGAACAAGCATAAACTTAAACAGCTCATTGTTAATCATTATATTGAGGAGGGTCTTTTGCCTCAGTCTGGGTCACCTGTCGCTGAACCACAACCTACTGATGCTCTTGAACTTAAAAAGTTAGAATTGGAACTAAAGAGATTAGAAATGCAACAAGAAATGAAAAGGCAGGAAAATGAAATGAAATTAAAAGAATTGGAAGCTCAAAAAGAAAGGGAACAAATTCAGGCTCAAAAAGAAAAAGAAGACAGGGAATTCAAATTAAAAGAATTAGAAGCTCAAAAAGAAAGGGAACAAAAACAAATTCAGGCTCAAAAAGAAAAAGAAGACAGGGAATTAAAATTAAAAGAATTAGAAGCTCAAAAAGAAAGGGAACAAATACAAATTCAGGCTCAAAAAGAAAAGGAGGATAGGGAATTAAAATTAAGGGAAATAGAAACTCAAAAAGAAATGCACTTAAAAGAATTAGAAATTCAAAAGGAAATAAAAATAAAAGAATTAGAATCACAGCGTCAAGGCTCAAATGTAATTTCCCCAAGTAGATTTGATGCAACTAAACATGTTAGGCTAGTTCCCCCCTTTCAAGAAAAAGAAGTTGATAAATATTTTTTACATTTTGAAAAAGTGGCAACAAGTTTAGAGTGGCCAAGGGATGTCTGGACTTTGCTATTGCAAAGTGTTTTGAAAGGGAAGGCCCAAGAAATCTATTCCGCTCTATCTTCTGAGCAAAGCAACAATTATGACGCTGTTAAAGAGGCAATACTTAAGGCATATGAACTTGTTCCAGAGGCCTATAGGCAGAAATTCAGAAATTACTATAAAAACGAAAATCAAACTCATGTGGAATTTGCCAGAGAAAAGCAAAATTTATTTGATAGGTGGTGCCATTCCAAAGAAATTGGGAAAGATTTCTCAAAGTTAAAAGAAATGATGCTGATTGAAGAGTTTAAAGGAAAGATACATTCAGATATAAAGGCCCACCTGGATGAACAAAAAGTTGACACGTTAAATAGAGCAGCAGTACTGGCAGATGACTATGCCCTAACTCATAAAATGAGTCGTAACTCCACAAATTTTTGGCCTCACAAGAATTCTTTCCAAAGTGGACCTAGACCTACTTCAGATAAAACTCATCCTTCTAATCATCCTTCCAATCCTCCAAACTTTTCACCACCCAAATTTAATAGGAAGCCTAATGAGAATAAGCCATCTAATGCCAGTCCCACACCATTACGACCCAACAGTTCAAGTAAAACTTGTAATTATTGTAAGAAACCAGGTCATTTATTATCTGATTGCTGGCTGTTAAAAAGGAAAAATGAGTCCTCAACTTCACAGAATGCACTAGCATGTGCTCCATGCCCTGAAAATTATGTTATAAAGCAAGATGCTTTAGAAAATTATAAGCCATTCATTTCTGAAGGCTTTGTTTCCCTTGATGGGGATAAGCACTGTTCCTTACCAATAAAAATACTGAGAGACACAGGAGCTACTCAGTCATTAATGTTAGAAGGCATTTTGCCATTTTCTGAAGAAAGTGCTACAGGGGCACAAGTTCTAATATCAGGTATTGAGTCAAACTCTTTAAAGGTCCCACTTCATAAAATAAATTTAAGAAGTAGCCTAGTAAATGGGACTGTGACAGTAGGAATCAGACCTACTCTACCTGTAAAAGGTATTTCTTTATTATTGGGAAATGACTTAGCTGGTGACAAAGTCACTGTAGAACCTCAAGTGGTGGATAAGCCGAGCACAGATGAAAGTATTATTAATTTGAAGGAATGTTTTCCTTTTGCCTTTCCAGCATGTGCTGTGACTCGGTCCATGGCAAAGAAAACTGAGGTTGATAACAACCTCAATTGTGTTGATTTAAACAGCAAAGCTGAGGATAAGAACTGTCACAGAATTACGGATTCTGAAGACATTGATTTGTCTCAGACTTTTTTGAGTCAAAGTGATGACTCGTCCAGACATTGTAAAGAGGCCATTACACCTGAGAGTGATAGGGGGACCTCCTTGAATGTCATTTCCCGGACATCTTTAATTCAGGAACAGGAAAGTGATCCTGACCTTGCCGAGCCACGTGAAAAGGCTCTAACACAGGCTGAAGCCCAAAACTCCCCTGTCGGTTATTTCAGAAAATCTGGTGTGCTTATGAGGAAATGGCGACCACCAGAAGTACCCTCCAATAGTGATTGGGAGGTTATTTATCAAATAGTTGTCCCCACTAAATACCGGAATGAAATAATACGCCTGGCTCATGAAAATCCAATGGCTGGACATTTGGGAGTTAGGAAAACCTACTCTCGTATTCAACAATGTTTTTACTGGCCCAAGCTTCGACAGGATGTTGTCGAATTTTGTAAAACCTGCCACACCTGTCAAATTGTAGGAAAACCCAACCAGAAGATTCCTCCTGCTCCCCTTCAACCAATCCCTGCTTTTGAGGAGCCATTTAGTAGAATTATTATTGATTGTGTTGGCCCATTGCCTAAAACAAGATCTGGAAATGAATATCTTCTTACCATCATGTGTGCTTCTACACGATTTCCTGAGGCTATTCCTCTAAGAAATATTAAAACTAAGACTATAGTTAAGGCCTTGATAAAATTTTTCACGACTTTCGGTCTACCCAGGTCAGTGCAATCGGACCAAGGCTCAAATTTTATGTCAAACATTTTTCAGCAGGTGATGTATGAGCTCAAAATTAAGCAGTACACATCAAGTGCCTATCATCCCGAAAGTCAAGGAGCTCTAGAACGCTTTCATCAAACACTGAAGACCATGATAAAGGCCTATGGGGAGAATAATGAGAAGGATTGGGATGAAGGAGTACATCTCCTTTTATTTGCAGTCCGTGAAACTGTACAGGAATCTCTGGGGTTCAGCCCTTTTGAATTAGTGTTTGGACACTCAGTGAGGGGTCCACTCACTGCTTTGAAGGAGAAATGGCTCGAGGAAGAGCCACCTGAAATTTCTCTCCTGGACTATGTGTCCACTTTTAAGGAAAAATTGCACCAGGCCAGAGAAATGGCAAATAAACATTTACAGAAAGCCCAGAGTCATATGAAGACCTGGTATGACAAAAAGGTGAAATTTCGCACCTTTAAATCTGGGGACAAGGTGTTAGTATTATTCCCTTTAAAGGGCAATGCTTTACAAGCAAGATATTCAGGCCCTTATTTTGTTAAGCACAAGATCAGTGATACTGATTATGTTGTTGAGACTCCTGATAGACTCAAAAATACTCAGCTGTGCCATATAAATATGTTGAAAACATATTATGAGAGAGAACCAAACTCTCTACCAGTCTCAACAGTCACCCACATGGATGAGCTGGAAAATCCTGTAGAGGATATTCATGAAGGCGGCGAAAATGTACCTCTGAAGTTACAGAACTCAGATGTCCTGAGAGATCTACAAAATAAAACAGATTATTTACTGCCTGACCAAAGAAAAGATTTAGTTGATTTAATTTTCAAATATCAACACTTATTTCCCGATGTGCCTAGTAGGACATCTGTTATTTTTCATGATGTTGATGTAGGAGAGGCAAATCCCATCAAACAGCATCCATATAGATTGAACCCTTTCAAAGCTGAGATCATGCGAAAGGAAATACAGTATATGCTGGACAATGATATCATAGAACCTAGCCATAGCAACTGGAGTTCGCCCTGTATACTCGTCCCAAAACCTGATGGCAGTTACCGATTTTGCACGGATTACCGAAAGGTGAACAGCCTCACCAAAACAGACAATTATCCAATTCCTAGAATTGATGACTGCATTGACAAACTTGGCCATGCTAAATTTGTGACAAAATTTGACTTGTTAAAGGGTTATTGGCAAGTCCCTTTAACAGAAAAAGCAAAAGAAATATCTGCTTTTGTTACACCATTTGGATTGTATCAATATAAAGTTACCCCTTTTGGCATGAAAAACTCTCCGGCAACGTTCCAGCGCATGGTTAACCACTTAATTGCAGACCTAGATCACAGTGAAGCTTATATTGATGATGTTATTATACACACAGATACAAATTGGGCTGATCATCTAAAGCATATTCAAGAATTTTTCAACAAAGTGACCCAAGCCAACCTAACTATTAACTTGGTAAAATCAGAATTTGGCAAAGCAACTGTAAATTATTTAGGTCATGTTGTGGGGCAGGGGCAGGTGAGGCCGATTGCGGCGAAAGTTGATGCCATTGTAAATTTTCCAGTACCAAGCTCTAAAAAAGAGCTCATGAGATTCTTAGGCATGGCTGGATATTATAGAAAATTTTGTTTAAATTTTTCAGATGTTGTTTCCCCTTTGACCACTTTATTGAGCAAAAGGGTTAAGTTTGTTTGGACTGAGGAATGTCAGAAATCCTTTAACAGAATAAAAACTTTATTAAATAATTCCCCTGTCCTGGCCAGTCCCAATTATGAAAAGCCCTTCAAATTATTCATAGATGCAAGTGACAATGGAGCAGGTGGGTATATTGCCCAGGAAGATTCCCAAGGTATTGATCACCCTGTATGTTATTTTTCCAGAAAATTTCTCAAACATCAAAAGAATTACTCTACAGTAGAAAAAGAAACTTTGGCTCTAATTTTGGCATTAACCCATTTTGATGTGTATCTAGGAACCGCCCAATGTCCAATTACAGTTTACACCGATCATAACCCCTTAACATTTATCAATAAAATGAAAAACAAGAATCAAAGATTATTGCGGTGGAGTTTAGCCCTTCAAGAATATAATTTAGAGATTAGGCATATTTCGGGAAGAGATAATGTTGTAGCTGATGCTCTTTCCAGAATATCCTAATTTAAAATGATATGATCGGTCTCTATTCACTTCAAGTGTATACATGTTTATTAAAAAAAAAAAAAATAAAATTGTGAAGATTATGGTGTGTGTGTATTGTAAACCAGTCAGAGTCTGCTAAAATTATGTAAAAAGTTTTCAGTACCTTCAAACTTTTTCTTTTAAGGCGGGGTGTGTTATAGCCCCCATATTATATTGAGATTGATATATCCTTGGTAGATAATTATGTGAGAAAGATTTTTTTTTTATTTCTGCATTTTCTGACTGGTCTAACTCATTTGCACTCAGTGACCTTGTTTACATCTTTGTTACACTGATATATTGTACATATAGCTGTTGATTGTTTAATTGTTTAAATAGGTCAGTGACCTTGTTTACTTGAACTTTAACAGAATCCCCTAGAAACTGTTAGAACATTGAAGAATTTTCATCTTCTGGAACATTCTATCTGGTTACTATATAAAGGTTTGTCAACAGAATTCAAGAACTCATTCTTAGAAAGCCTTTCAAAAAGACTCACTTCAGTTATTTCCATTGGAGAATATTATTGTTTCAGAGCAGTGCATTTATTATAGAAGCAGTGCTTCTTTGTGAATTTGGAAGATTGATTCCAAAAGAGAATTTTGAAGAGAATTTGTTCGTCTTGGAAAAGAGAATTTATACTTTCTGTGAAACAGAATATTTTGTGAAAAGCCAGGATTCTACTGGATTGTTTGGAAATTGCCTGTGGCGCCAATACTTCTTGGATTTTTACTCCATTTGAATTTTGCAGAGAATTTTATTATATTTTATTGGAGACTGCTGAAATTTCTAAGTGAAAATTTTATTATAAATCTACGGGATACTGTTTCTGAAGAGACATTCTTGGATTTAATACTACATCTACCAGCTGGCAACTTTCTTCAGAAGATACTTCACCACTGGATTACTGGATTCTGTCAAACTGTACTTTGGACTAATTCAATAATTGATAAGTACCACTGTTTTTATTTTCTGTAAACCAATTAGTGTAAAAGATCTTTGTATCATTTTTTTTATATAAATTAATTCTTTTTAATTAAATTTCATAATAGTTAAATTCATAGTTTTGTTGCTGATTCTCAGATTTCTTTCTGTTACCAATATCATTAATAATTCCACACCGTAACAACGACCCACCTTTATGATGGACACCAGATGAAGAATGATCAGTATAGCACATCTTGACTTTCAGTCAGATGAGCTTATAAGGATTTTGTATTTTTTAATACACTTTTTAATACACTTGGGACAATACACTTTGAGGCTGTTCCAACAAAACTTCGGTCAATTTCCAGGTAAATTTCACCAAAATGCAAAAAGGCTTGAAAGAAAGAACCCCAATCAATTATACACCAAAATGCTTGACAAAAAACATAGAATTGAACATGTGGCGGTACTACTAAATAACGAGCAGTAATGAAATAATGTATAAAATAAATATATTATAAGACTCTTTATACAATATATAAAGTGAATTATTTGACGTTTTCACACCTAGACAGCCAAGTGTTGCATGTTGCCACATATAAATTAGCTACAGTTAAAACTAGAAGTCCTGTCACGGAATGCGCACAAATAGCACGTCGATCTGCGCGTTAATCTACGCGTTATGACCATAGTAAGGCTATCATTTTCTGTACATATGGCCTGTGCACAAGCGATGTTTCAGCCAATGGACCTCCGGGTAACCTGGAGGTCTATTGGCAGAAACATTGCCTGTGTTTGCTATGAGTTACCAGGAGAACCTGCCGTGCTTTGGATGCCATTCGATATGGCAATTGCGTGCAATTCCTACGCGCAATTAAGCCTAGATAAGCACACAGTACATGACAGGACTTCTAGTTTTAACTGTAGTCCTTTTCTTCATATGTTTTTCTTATCTTTTTTCTTTTTGGGGGGTGGGGGGGGGAGGGGGGTTGCCTTTCCTAGCAGCACCCTCTTTAGGCGCACTTTATATATATTTTGACACCTGTAACTTGTGCATGTTGTACAAATCGGGAGTTCTCTTCTTTCATAAATATTTATACTATAGGAATTTGCATGTGCTGAGAACTCCCTTTTGAGAACTCATCTGCCATGTGGATCCCAGCTGGTTTTTCCTATAAGACCATCATAATAATACTTTGTTATTTGTTCCACACATGAGTACATAACATATAAACATAAAAAAACAACGAATACAAGCAACATACGAACAATTTTGCTACAGTAAATAGGATCCGGATACACTCACATCACACTTGTTCTTTGAAGGGGGATTGTACAGTTAAAATTAGAAGTCCTGTCATGAAATGCGCACAGATAGCACATCTTTTTGCACATTAATCTATGCGTTTTGACCATAGCAAGGCTATCAAATTCTACACATATGGCCTGTGCACAAGCAATGTTTCAGCCAATGGACCTCCGGGTAACCCGGTGGTCCATTGGCAGAAACCTTGCTTGTGTTTGCTATGAGTAACCAGGAGAACCTGCCGTGCTTTGGATGCCATTCGATATGGCAATTGCACACAATTCCTACGCACAATTAAGCCTAGATACATGCAAGCGCACAATTCGTGACAGGACTTCTAGTTTTAACTGTAAATCTTGTTGAACTGACTGAAGTTTCCAATCGATAGAATTATATCAGTACGGATGTTATCGGATCAGTGAATTGAATCGGTACCAACTACACTCGAGTCTGCATTGTTTAGCAAGAAGACCAGAGATAGTTGCGGATTGTAACAGCCACATTTGGCCGATTTGGGTGACTTACAACACTGATCATATTCATTGGCTATACCGTATTATGTCACATGGTTCATTCCTTATCGAGTTTGAGACTTTCTAATTTCAGAAGCATTATAAACATAATCCATTAGAAGACACGTTATTTCATAGTCGAAAAGACTGATCAGTAAAGTCATCGACCCTTCGTCTAACTGGTCCGTGATTGGCAGAAAATTATTTAATCTCTGCATCAAATCATTATGTTCGGCACTATACAATGTGCATTTAGTTAGGAAGTGGACCTCAGTTTCCACCTCTGTTGGACAATTTATGCAGAACCGTAGATTGCTTGGGGTCTGGGGCCAGAGGTGCCTGCCTGTTTCAATATTAAGCTAGTGGGCGCTAATCCGTAGCCGTGTAAAGGTCCGCTTTGCTTTTGCATCTGCTTGAAGCAAGAGGTAGTTTTCCAACTGAAAGCTGTGTTTTATGCTGCTGTAGAACTGAAGCTTTGATGAAGAAATTATTTTTTCTTGCCACCAGCTATATAGAGCTGTTGAACTTCCTTCTTCAAAGCACTGATTAGTCGAAGTTGACCAAACGCTGTCTTATTTGTCCACAAGTGTTCAAAATGTGTGTATTTCAACACGTTATGCAAACCCCGAGCCCAAGTAGAATCTGTCTGAACCAACAAATCATGCATGCATGAACTGGCTATGTTGGAGTTGGGTAACTCTAAGAGGTGGAGCCAATATTTCACTATTCGCGTGATGATAAAAACATCCAAGGGGAATACGCCAAGTTCTCCAGGTACGGCCAAGTTACTTGTATATTTATTTACCCCTAACACCTGTTTGCAAAATCATGTTTGTACCTTATTAAACCTAAGCCTGTCAGAAGCAGAGAACAATTCACCATCCTGTGCTAGCTTGTGTAGGTTCAGAGACTGTACACCCCAGACCTCACACCCATATGTGGCGATAGGCTTAATAAGCGCATCAAACAATTCAATATTTACACCAGCATTCAAATTCTGCAGCGGGAGTTTTTGTTTCAACAGAAAAATTGCTTTGAGACTCTTATCACTAAGCTAATCATGGTCAGTTTTCCCGGAGGCTCTTATTACCATCCCGAGATACTTGTACTGTTTAACCACTTCTAACTGTTGGCCATTATATAGAAACGCTTCATTTAAAATATGCCCTGGCTTGTTGAATATATTAACTTTAGTTTTATTGGCATTTAGCTTCAAAGACCACTTTTTGAGATATGTAGACAATTTGTGTAAGGCTCATTGGAGTCTGGCTTTACTTTCTGAAAGAATGAGTATATCGTCCGCGTACATTAAACAATTCACAATGCGATCCTGAAGTTTAATCGGATCACAGTGTGAATCGAAAATATCCGGCAGATCATTTATATAAAGGTCAAAAATTTTGGGCTTAACAAACAGCCTTGTTTTACACCAACATTTGTAAGGAAACAATTGGTTGTACCGTTAGGTAGTTTAACTGCAAATTTTACTTTCTCGTACATATTTTTAATCATTTTGAGAAACGTTCCGTTGATTTTGTATTTCTGAAGTTTCTTAAATAAACCAGCATGCCAAACGGTGTCAAATGCTTTACGAAGGTCGACAAAACTAGAATAGATCTTTTTCTTGGCATTTAAGTATTTTTCTACAACGGAGTGTAGCGTAAAATTGTGGTCAGTCATCCTGCGACCTGGAGTAAAGCCAATTTGACACAAGTGTATGATGTCATTTTCTTTCAGAAAATCGGACAGCCTGTTGTCCATTACTTTACAGAAAAGTTTGCTCACACAGATGGATATAGCTATTCCACGATAATTAGAGGGATTGTCAGATGGACCATCTTTATACAGCGGTTTAATTAAGTTTTCACGCCATATGGATGGATAACATGATTTGTCTAAGATTCTGTTGAACAGCCTAAGATAATATTTGGCAAGATAATGAAAGGAGCATTTTATGGCTTCATTCGATATCAGAGCTAATCCCACTGCTTTGTTATTCTAAGGGACGTAACAGCCTTTTTAATTTTGTCTGATGTTATATGGCCATCAAGTGTGCTGTGGTCAAATTTGATGGGCGATCCATCATCGTGGTGTGGAACTGAGTTCATCAAGGTCTGGAAGTGGTCTACCCATTCCGATGGCGATATGTTTAGTAATTTATCGTCCCCGCAATTCCCCACGTGCTCGCTACAACTGTTTATATAGTCCCAAAAGGTTTTGGATCCTCTTGATCCATGTTGTCAAGCTTTGAAATTAATTGGTCACAGAATTTTCTATGCTTGTAACGAACAAGTTTCTTGTATTGTTTTTTGGTGGAATAAAATCTGACAATAGCGTTGGTGGTTCCATTATTTCCCCTTAACTGTCGAGCTGCTTTTAACATAGCTCTCTTTAATTCAACTCAGTTTTGATCAAACCATTTTTTAGATTTTTTGTGTCTACGGGGTACACTGTTCTTTCCGCATTTACTGTTGCAATTGTTCAACGCAGACTGTAGATGCTTAGTAAAAACTGAACATATTTCATCGACAGAGACACTATTTTGGTTAAAAACTGAATGTAAATTATTTGATTCAAGTGATTCAATGTTTCTCCTAACCTGGTGTTCTATTTTAGGTCCCCATTTAATGGGGTGGTGCACTGAACGAAGCTGTTGGCTATTTGCTGTTTTCTTATTTAAATAAAATCCTGTTCTGATTGAAACAGAAATTTGACAGTGATTGGAGATGCTGCAAAATTCCAGTACCTGAAAGGAAATTATGTTGTGTAGCAGTGTGTTACTTGTGGCGCACCAGTCAACAACTGACGAACCGTTGTACCAAAAGCATGTTAATTCACCTTGAGAATCTCCAAGAGTTCAGCCATTCAAAATTTTGAGTCCTGCAGCTATACACAAATCCAGTAAATGGTGCCCATGTTCATCAGACATCAGCTTTACAATTATCTTTAGAACTTTGTGTTACAAACACCGAAACACTTCTATATTGTGAGGGGCGATCCATGAACCTATGTGAATCACTAGAATATAATCCTTATCATCTGAGTGTACCCTTGCATTGAGATCGCCAATAATGACGATTTCACCCTTACAACTGTAATTACAAAGATCAACTTCGATAACATCACAAGGACTGGAACGGTTACCCTTTTAATAGTCAATTGAGTTTTTTGGAGGCACACAAGCGACGCAGACATAAATATCGTCTATCAACTTAAAGAATGACTTTTCTAGTTTAGGCAAGAAATGGTGTGGGGAATTATTTTGAACGAACGTGACTGTTGAATATTGTTTCTAACCAAAACAGTGAGGCCTCCCATTTTGTTCTTGTTTAGTTGATAGCAGCCTTTGTCGTATACATGGAAGCCGGGCAAACTCAGGCCCTTGTCATCTTTAGGGCAGTGCGTTTCACCTAAGCAGACAATCTCAGCCGAAAGATATTTTTGGAAGTTCTGCTCATTGAGCTTATTATGACGCGTGTTATTAATATGCTCATCAAGCCGTTGATGTTAAGGTAACTGATATTTACTATTGAATTACCAATAGTCATATTGATAGTATATATGTAAACATGTAATAAAAAGAAACAATATGGATATATATCTAAGTCAATTAGGATTTTCTTTAACAGTTCTAATTTCTCATTAATGTCTATTCAGCTAGGGGGGCATGATCCATTCGTGTGTTTATAGAGGATTGGGTGGTAGTTATTATGTGATTTAACACTGCCACTCAGCCAATGACCACCAGTCATATTGCAGTAAGGATTATATTTACCTCTTCCTCTGTTGTCGTCTGTGCGACGGTTGTGAAAGGTGTGTCTTTGATTTTGTCCTTTTGGGCATCGACCGTATTGATAGTGCCTTTCATTAACACGTGGTTTCCAGTTGCTTTCCTGATTACAATTCCTCCTCAGCAAGAAAGACATTTGTTTTATTAAATTAGATGCTAACTTAGCTGTGCCATGTCGGTTTAAATGAATGCCATCTCTATCATATAACTGTGCCATTGTTTTTTGTCAAGCGAGAGATCGGAACGTTTATAAATTTTCACTCTAGGGTCATCAGAATAAATCTCACATATAAGCTATTGAAAATCCGGGCTCTTTCATTCAGGTGTGCTTCACTCTCCATATCACTAGGTGTTATTAGTGACATGATGACATTATCTGCGGCCCGGGAAAGCAAACTTTTGACAGCTTTTGTAAATACATGGGCATGGTAATCCTCTGACTTGGGAGTTATTTGATTTTAGGTCGTTTATGCCCATGAGTATAACCGCTGTGTGAAACCTTGTCGCAGATAAGGTTTTCTCCGAAAGGGCAGAACAAGTGTAAACCCGATCACTCGATATTCTGTCTATGTGAAATCCTGTCCAATCAATATTATGGCATATTGAGTCATGTAGAAAATGTACACCAACTTTCTGTAAATCCTGCACTTCAGGCCTCCTAATGTGTGAATTATGTGATTCAAGCTGGTCTCTATTTTGGGAGCTGCCTGGAGTCTCAGGGATGATGGAGGGAGTGTTTGATGATTTTTCCATATCAGACCTTACAGTTAAGACTGAGTGATGCTGTCATCCGTGTGTAATACACCATATTCAGGATGCAACTTTGAGATATATTCATCCTTTTCCCTGAGAACAGTTCTGAAGTGGGCATTACGACCTTCAGCACCTAAAATTTTTTCTTGGTGATCACGCTCCTGAGTCATAGCTTGGTTCAATTCAAACCTCAGTTGGTTATTGTTAGTCAGTTGTTCATTAAATTGGTGATTCAACTGTTCCACATAAATGTTATGTTGGACATGAATAGCTTCTATTTTTTTAACATGTTCAATTTTCAAATCTTCTATTGCACGTTTCAGAAGCATAATGTTTACTTGGTCTCTGAATTCACAGTTTGTATCAGTAAATGTGAACTCCAGAAATGAATAAATGTCAAGCCAAGATTGAAAATTGATAAAGGTATATGGTGAATGTTTGAATCTGCCCTCCATAGAAATGGGACCTCAAATTATTTATAATAAATCAGATAATTGTCGCTCGTAACCCACTTTCCACTGTACACCATCTTGTCTGACTAAATTTTTTTCGGCTTTTTCTGCGACTTCTCCCAGTTATTACGAACAACCCAAGAACACCACTGTAAAGCTTATTAATTCCCCTTTCCACTGACACTGGGTACTGCTAGATAATTATGTGAATCAAACTTGAGGGGGGGTATAACGAAGATGAGTGCTATCGTTTTCGAAAAGTGAGTTGTGTACCTTGTTCATATTTATCTACCATTATGGGGGCACGTCAGCATCGATTCAAAAATGCTATCAAATATCATTTTTCTTTCGATTTCACAGCTTGTGCTGAGTACCTGTGGTGGCTGGCAATTTCTTTGTCATCAAAGGCAAAACAACATTAAAAAAAAATTGAAAAAGTGGATAAATTTGGATTTTGTATACAGTCAAGGTGCCAATAGTGGATCACTTTTTTTCCTTTTTCGTATTATTTTGCTTCTGTTATTTTTTTTAAATTTCAAGCGTGTTCTGTGGTAAGAACAATTCTTCCTCTACTTGACTGGTACCAACCTTTTTTAAAACTATAATGGATGGAAGACTTAATTGACTAGTCTTGTGTACCACCGTCGGGTGCCAATAGCGGATCACTTCTGCCAATAGTGGAATACGTGATTCAATTTGATTCTACTGGTTTTGAATCGCAAAACATATTTCAGATTATTTTCAGACAGGCTGATAGCAAAAAGAAATTACTGTATAGACTGGTGGCACAAAAAAATAAAAATGCGGGGGAGGGGGGGGGGGGAGGGGGGGGAGGGGGGGGTAGGATGGTGGCACAAAGTGTTGTGCGTCGTCATGTTTGATCAGATATGTATCCTGTGCAATTCAACAATTCGAGGCGTACAACTCACTAGTCGTGAGAGCCTGAAAATCCTAAATGACGGCTGGTGGCACCAACAATGGGGGTGTATGGGGGTGGGGTGGGGGGTGCTCTCACCCCTGATGCTAATGTAGATTCCCTTTCGTGTCATGAGTCCCTGTGTTAAAAATGTTTCGGCACCACCCCTGTTCTGCGAGTATTAACCAAAAATGCCAGAACTTAATGAATGTCATATCCAAAACTTTTGATTGCGACAGGATGGCGATCTGTGACATATCAATCTATCGACAAATACCGGCGATGTCCATCAGAAACGTCATCTGACGAAACTGGTCATATTTTTAAACGCTGTCGGACACTTCTGAGGAGGGGCTACACCACCTCATTGGTCGGACCTGGCCAGTCAGAAATGCTCGTGTTTTCCTATGGGGCCAGAGCCTTTCAATGAGGGGGTTGTAGCCCCATCCTCCCGATCACACATGGAACATCATTTACAGTAAGCCCCCAATTACTGCGCACTCACTCTCTTTGTCAAATCGTTTTCCTCATGCTGATGGTGATGGAGGTGAGGTTCTTTGTGTTTTTAGGTCAATTAGTGAGTTCAATAGCTGGTCATCGCAACAGCCTTGGGGCAACCCAACAATGTGTCGCAAGTTCCAGTTTTCAGCAAATTCAGGTTTGACAAACTTGTCGAGCAGACAATGGATTGTCTATCCAGTTTATAAGAAGCAAGAACCATATGTCGGATTTATTTATTTATTTTGATTGGTGTTTAACAACACTTTAACAGCTAGGGCACATTTTGTCGGTAACAGGCTTACATACGAAGGAAGTCAAGACAGCCAGAGGAAACAACTGAGCAACAACAAATGCATGCAAGCTCTCCAACGTCATCACTCCAGACTCTACTAAGTACTGCACGACAGTACCATGCACTGCAGAGCACAGGCTGGGTTAGATAGATTGGAGACACGTGCACCCCCCCCCCCCCCCCCCCAACACACACACATACATGGGCAATATCGGGGTAAACTGCATTGCCCAAGGACACAGGAGCAGGTTGACTAATTTCCAAATAGATAAAAATTAAGTGACAGCCGCATTTTCGTAATTAACAAGATCTGCTCCGGCTAGCCTAATCAGTGACCAGGTAGGCCCCTAAATTAAAAGGCAGCGGGCTCCAGGGGTCGGTTGGCTTCATGCAGCTTCTCACATTTTGTACCCCCCCCCCCAACTTGTCCAGGGTACTCCCAACGGGTGAGCTGCCATTGGTCTTTAAACTTGAAAGTCGCAACATCCTGGTTAAAAATATCAAGTTTTGCTACTGTAAAAAAAGAAGACAATTTTCACTCCAAAACCTACAAGAACGCACCATTTGAGACCTAGATTTTCAGATTTTATTGGGATGAGAACCCCCCTAAGCCTCTTCCCCCCCCCCCCCCCCAGGTGCCAATAGCGAATCACCCGCAGTGTGTGATCCACTAATGGGTAGTTGATCGAGGCACGCGGATCGAAGTTTATTTCATCTTTTCGTATCTGATTGGTCTCAACTTTTTTATAATTAGATTGCTTATATTCTAACCTTCAAAATGACACCAAACACCATAAACTTTAACTTTTATTCAGCTGGTGAACTTTGTGTTTGGTTTTTGTTTCCGTTTCAGTTCTTGGAAAAACTTCCCCAAATCGGAAGGGGTTTGTACTTCCTACTTTCATTTTCAGTATTAAACGGCAGACTTCACAGGTGATATTCTTCCGGTTGCTAAACATTGCCCATACCTACATGACTGTGGACTCGGTTCATAAATCAAACAATGACTTTTAATTCAACGTGACCATTCATGACTGAGTGATCCGCTATTGGCACCTTGACTGTACTTTTCTCATTATTTTGGTATATAATATGTAGTTATTCACAGCTTTAATTCGTATTTAGGGCATTGTGGAAATTTAAAAAAAAAATGTCCAAGTTATCTGTATCTGTATTAGTACGGTGTAGGGCCGTCTGGCGTAAAGACACCAGGTGGGGAGCCGTTAGTGGTTTTTCGAGAGGGCAGATTGAAAGCCCTCCACTGTCTGCGCATGCACTATATTGTTGCCTAAGTGGTTCCAATCAACAGCGGTGCGGATAAAAAATGAATTCCGGTATTCTACGGTTTTAGCAGTTCCGACTTTATAGGCTCTGGTATTTTTAGATGTGTGTCTATCAACGATATTTTGAGTGACACAGTCAGTATAAGATTTGCTTTTAATTTGCCTTCTGGTATGCTTTTGCAGGAATTTATCTGGGGGGATGGCTGGCACTGACCCCTCAATAATCTTGTAAAATTGGGTGAGCCTTTTATGTCTGCATCTAATTCCAGTTTGAGAAGCATTTTGTGGAGGTGCCCTCATCTCTTGAATGATAGTCACCTGTGATGAACCTGGCGGCTTTTCTTTGCACCCGTTCCAGTTTATCAATATCCTTTTGTAGGTAAGGGTCCCATACTGTTGATGCGTATTCAATCACTGACCTGACCATTGCAATATATGCTGTTTTTTTGCAGTTCTCGGGGCAGAATTTTAAATTTCTTCTCAAGAAGCCAGTGGTTGAATTGGCTTTACTTACAATTTTGGATATGTGGGAGTCCCATTTCAGGTCCTGGGATAGTATCACCCCCAAGTATGGTGATTGGGAAACTTGTTTTAGAATTTGATTATCCAGGGTGTAGAAATGGGGTGACTTTTCATTAGTGGACATGAGGTAGCATTTTTTTGCATTAAATTTCATGCCCCAGTTTGAAGCCCATTTTTCCAGTTGGATCAAGTCATTTTGGAGAATACTCTGATCAGCCTGTGATTTCATCAGGCGGTATAACAGGGAGTCATCAGCAAATAATCCTACCTGGGAATTCACTGAAAGCGGCAGGTCACTGATGTGGCATAAGAACAGTATGGGGCCCAGGACTGTACCCTGTGGTACACCTGACTCAACTGGGACCGATGTGGAGCCTTCACCGTCAACAACTACCCGCATGTGTCGTTTCGTGAGAAATGTGGTGAGCCAATCATGGATGGAGCCTTTGATGCCATAATGCTGAAGTTTATACAGGAGGTGTTTGTGTGGTACTGTATCAAAGGCTTTTGAGAAGTCGAGTATGATTATATCATTTTGTGTGTTATGTTCGTGGTGTGTAAAAAAATCCTGCATTGTTCTAAGTAGCTGGGTCTCACATGAGAACCCTGATCTGAAGCCAAGGTTTAGGTTTGTAAGGGTGCCTGTCGATTCCAGGTGAGTTAATAGATGTTTACAAATAATATGTTCCAAAAGCTTACAAGTAACTGATGTTAAAGATACAGGTCTATAGTTTTCGGCTTGGTGGACGTCTCCCTTTTTGTAGACAGGTGATATGTTGGCATTTAACCAGTCCTCGGGGAGTGTTCCTGTGTCAATTGACTTTTGGAAGATGCTTGCTAGGCCTGGGGCTAGCTCTGCTGAGCACTCTTTTAGTATTTGGTTTGGGATATTATCAGGCCCTGTGGCTTTTGATGTATTTAATGATCTTAGCAATTTTTCAACACCAGTTCTTGTTATTGTGATTTTATCAATTCTCCTCGCTTCTGGTTCAACCATGGTTGGTGGCTGTGATTTATGGTCTTTAGTAAAGACAGATTTGAATTGGTCAAGTAGCACTTCAGCCTTGTCTGTTGGATCATTTACAAGCTTCCCCTGTTTTTTCAAAGGTGGGATGCCTATGCGGTCTTGTTTCTTTGACTTAATATACTTCCAGAAGAGTTTTGAATTTCGGTTTTCGAGGCCTTCATTTATACATTTGTTTATGTATGTTATTTCTGCTATTTATTTCTGTTATATTGGACGACCCCTAAAGTTAAACCCTCACAAAGCAATACAAGGCACAACAAATGAATTGTGCATGGGGCTGGATCATCTGGGAACGGATCGACTGGAGACGAGTCGTCTGGGGGTGTAGAAACGGCTGAGGCCGAGTCGTCTGGGGGTGTAGAAACGGCTGAGGCCGGATCGTCTGGGGACGGATCGTCTTTGGGGCTGATCGACCTGTTACCTCCTAAGAAAATAATACGACGTTAGGCGAATTATTCGTCTATTAATGATTTTAACAAGCACGATTGATCTATCAAATTGATGAATGCTAAGATATTTATGATAAATTACTTTAAATCAACATATATCATTCGAGGAATTTTGATCCAGTTTTTGTGATAGATCATTACCAAAATGCGGTGGTCCACAATTTGACATGTGTTCGAATGGGCGCTGCCATTTTGTACACAAAAAAACGTGACGTTTTAAAAGGGGGTGCGATGAACTCCCCTACGACAAGTCGTCCTAGGGATAAGTCGCCCCAAACGAGACAATCCGGGCCATTTCTACATCATACTCCTAGCCTTCAAAGAATTGAAGATTTTTTTTTTTTTTTTTTTTGTAAACTGATAAAAGATTTGTTTAGATGACTATTTGACTTTGAAAAAGTACTTGTAGTAGGTGGATTTGAACTCATCTAGATCTGTTAAGCTTGCCATTGAGTATGGGATCTTATTCCATGCGTTGATAGTTCGAGGATAGAAGGAATTTGAGATATATTTGGGCACTGCATGGGGTCTAACATACTTGTGATCTCTAGTAGGAGTAAGAGGAGCAGTGTCTTTTATTTTTACAAGGTCATGGTGGATTTTATACAGTAAGACCATGGATGTATATAATCGGCGCTGCTCAAGAGTCGGCCAATTTAGGATGGTAAGCATGTCAGTAACACTACTAGGGTGTTTATATATGTTCATGACATAGCGTGCTGCACGATGTTGGACCATCTCAATGTGGTGTGCGAGATCTTTTTGCCAAGGATGCCACACAGGTGAGCAGTATTCAAGTTGTGGCCGAACATATGTCTGATATGCAAGTGCTTTGATGTTTCTATTACTTGTTCTTATGTTTCTTTTGATGAATCTTAGCGAGGTGTTCGCTTTATTTACTGTATTATTTACATGACATTTCCATGAGAGATCTTTTGTTAGCGTTACACCGAGGTATTTGGCTTTATTTGTATTTTTGAGGATTTTATTGTGCAGTCTGTATTCATGTTTGATGGGGTTTTGTTTTCGAGAGATACTTATTATTTCGCATTTATCAGGATTAAAAGCCATTTGCCATGCATGTTCCCATTTTTCAAGCTTATTTAGGTCTTGTTGGAGAGTACTGCAGTCAGAGGCTGAAGTTATGGTGCAGTATACAATAGTATCATCAGCAAACAGGCGGGCTGGGCTTTCCAGGTTTGCTGCGAGGTCATTAATGTATATCAGGAAGAGACAGGGGCCAAGGACAGAACCTTGAGGCACTCCAGAGAGGACTGGGCAGGAATCTGATTGGACACCATTTACAATGACTCTCTGGGATCTGCCTGCAAGAAAGGAACCTATCCAGTCTACAGTTTTATTGTTTATGCCGATACGGCGAAGTTTCAAGAGTAGCCGAGAGTGATCAACCTTATCAAAGGCTTTGGAAAAGTCCATTACCGCTATATCCGTTTGTTTACCCCGACCCATATTGTTTAGGACATCTTGAGTAAAGCATAAGAGTTGAGTTTCACAACTCAGTTTCGAGCGGAAGCCATGTTGGTTTGGATGAAGAAGATGGTATGAGTCAAGATAGTTCATTATGTGGGAGACAATGATGTGCTCTAGTTCTTTACTAAGAATGCATGTGAGAGAAATTGGTCGGTAGTTTTCAGGTCTTGATTTAGAGCCCTTTTTGAAGACTGGAGATACGAGTGCCCTCTTCCAGTCTGAAGGGACATTTCCAGTTTGGAGGGAGAATGAAAACAGGTCAGAGATTATGGGAGAAATTTCTACATGAACCATTTTCAAGAAATGTGGTGAGATGCCATCAACACCATAGGCTTTGTTTGATTTCAGCTTGCTGAGTAGCTTTGACACGCCTGCAGGTGTTATTTCAATTTCGTCCATTGCATGCTCTTGTACAGTGTGCTGTAATATTTGGGATTCACAGCACTGGGTGAGATCAAGTGGTTTGGGTGTGGAAAATGCTGAATGGAATTGATGGTTAAGGGCATTTGCTTGATCTTTGGGGTCAGATTTTAACTCCCCATTCACCTTTAATGGAAAGACACTGCAGTTTTCACTTCTTTGTTTTTTTACAAAGGACCAGAATTTTTTCCCTGGTCTATCCCTTTTATTTTGGGTAAGTTCAGCATTTTTGTGTTGTTTTATGCTGTTGTTTTTACTTGATTTATTTTTATCTTGATTTTCCCTGATGTTGTCATTATCTTTAATGATGATTTGTTCAATGTGATGCCAATATGATTGTCTAGATTTCTTTTGGATAAAGTGTTTCATTTTGCGATAGGCTGATTTTAGTTCACTGTTTTTCTTGTTTTTCTCGAGCTTGGTGAGATGGTACATTCTAGATTTCTTTCGAATGAGACGTTTTAGCTCTGGTGATACCCATGGGACCGAGTGATTTTGTTTGATGGATTTAGTGGGGATGTACTTTCTTGCTAAGTCATTTATTTTGTTTTTAATAGTCTGCCATTTGAATTCAACATCTTGATTTTCAGTTTTTGTAAAATATGTGTTTTGGAATTCGTTTAGTTCTTGTTTAATTTCCTCCCAATTTGCTTTGTTGTACAAGCTAACTTTGCGTGAAGGTTGTTTGGGTAGGCGGTTAATGATATTTAGTTCATGGAACACGATGTCGTGATCAGATTTACCTAGGCTTGGTAATGTTTTTATATTGTGGGTTAGACTTGGTTGATTTAAAAAGAACAAGTCTAATGTATTTTCCCCACATGTTGGAATTTTTACAACTTGCTCTAGGGTTTTAGTTTCCATGATGTTCAGGAAATTTTCAGACAAATCCAACCAACTTTTGAGACAAAAAACTGGGCCAACATTTTGTGGACGACATATAGATATTTTGGCCCGCATTCAAGGGTCTCAACACAAACAAATTAAGAGTACTAACATTGTTTACTTCTATTTCTACCAGATCGTAACAAGTCAGACCACCTTCATTTAGTTGAAGCTTTTGCTGCGGACATCCAAATAGGTCGCCAGGACTAGTTCTGTTCTAATCAGCTATTACCCTTGGGAAAGAGGAATCTTTTTCGATATGACGTGTTTACGACACGCCTCGCCAACGAAGTGTTTTTTCTACAAGGCGATTGGAATGTGCACACGTCTAGTAACTTTTTCCCGTAGATAATTTTACATGATGGGGTTTGGTATGAGAGAGAGAGAGAGAGAGAGAGAGGGAGAGAGAGAGAGAGAGAGGCTAAGTCTGGAAAGACTTATTTGGGGGCTGCATTCTATATTAATTGCTACCATTTGATGATTAATTTTACAGTTTGCTAGACAGGCATTTTTCCTTCGCTCACACACTTCAGATAATTCAAGGAGTTAAGTATGTCGCCCAAAATAGTGGACCCTGTAAAAGACGGGTACGAGTCCATTCGCCCCCTGGGGGCGAGTGGACCCGAATTAGGGGGCGAGTAGACCCTGGTCAAATATTCTGAAAATAGTCATTATTTTTATTAGTAATTTGACATAATGACACAAAGACTCCTTAACATCTGTCTAAAGTGGCACCAAGTCAATCAGCACAAATTGCAAAGTAAATTTGCTCTTTTTTCTCCTTCCAGTCTGAGAAAAATGGTATCATCAGATGGAGATGCAGTGTCAGAGGCAGCGGTACTGCATGTTATGTCACTGTAGCGCAAAATGGTAACACCTTCAGTCGGACATCAGAACATCGACACACTGCTGATCCCAAATTAGTAGTCCGCAGACAAGTGTATGCCAACGCCAAAACCAAGGCAAACAACGACCTATTTCGTCCGGCCACTGGAATAGCTGAAGAGGCCATTCAAGGGACACTAACAACTGAGAATGCGGCATTGAAACCTCCTACAGCTGTCACCAAAAGATTCATCAACAAACACCGGGCTAAGTCTCGTCCTTCTCAACCAACTGATCTTCAATTTGAGATAAACACCGAGACATTAAAGGATGCTGCTTTCACTGGACACAAGCGGTTTATAGGAAGGTTACAACAATTGGTTTACAGTCAGCTTATAGAGAAGGTGAGGCGGTTCATGACTTTGTTAGACAAATTTTAGCGTTGCCTTTTTTGCCTGCCATGCAAATCCGCGACACCTTTGAAGCACTCTACAACAGAACACCACCAGATTCAAAACTCAGAAAATTGGCTGATTATGATGTTATCAATATCATTGATTGTTATTTAATACTTTTTATACTTTATACTTACTAAAGAAAATCAAACGGTCATATCATTTTGTGTTACATATATATCTAATACATCGTTTTATGTTTAGTTCAAAATAAAAACATTTACACATTTATGCCACGTCTTGTTAGTTTCTCAAACCACCCCATAAGTCCCACTGATTCATTTGGGGGCGAGTGGACCCGGGTGCGAGTGGACCCGCTAGGCTGGGGGCGAGTTGACCCGGGGGGAGGGGGGGCGAGTGGACCCGTTCCCGTAAAAGACACAGTGGGAAGGTCGGTGTTGGATCTCTGGGCATATCTGTATCGACATGGATGTTGATGAATTTGGGCTGTAATTGTCAGGTTTATATTTCTGGACTTTTTGTACACTGGGGCAACATGGAGAAGTTTCCAATCAACAGGGAGTGCACCAGTGACCTTAAACACAAAAGATTAATCAATATTGATGTTTAAGGTCACTTTCTGCAACAGTGGTTAATTGCGACCACAACAACGGTTAAAAGGTGTGGAGACATGTTTGGCTGCCCATTGTAGAGTTCGATTCCATTAATAAGCACTACTTCACTTCCTGGGGGCTACACACCACCCCTACCCCCACCCCAGAAAGTTTTATTGGCCCATACTGATTTATAACCAAGGAAATTTTCTGGTACACCCCGCCCTGGTATACGGAAAAAAAACCCATAGAAAAAAAAAACATAGAAAAAAAACCCATAGAAAAAAAAACCATTGAAAAAATGATGATGTTTGAAAAAAACCCCAAGAAAAAATACCCCCACAACCCAATTCATTCATTTTTCATATTTTATTTGTTGATTGTTGGATATTAATAAAAATGTTTGGGGCAATTAATGATGAGCTGGTATTTGTTTTGCAATCAAAACAATCTTCTTGAAGTTGCACTTTCATTCAATTTCATTTGTCTTGTAAGTGGCTTATGTTGCTTATTTCATGTGCTGTTGCAAAATAAACATAAATGCAGCAAAGTTCATACGATGAAGTGTTTAGAACTGTTCTGGAAAAAGCAGTGGAGTTAGGCTTTTTGTTTAGATCCAACATTGATTGTGACTGATTTTGAGCAGGCAGTGTTTAATTCCATCAGATATACGTTTGGTGAACAAGTTAAAACACAGGGGTGCTACTACCACCTCTCACAGGCCACATGGAGCAAAGTTCAGGAGATGGGGCTCCGTGAGGTCTATAGGGAGAACAATGAGGTTAAACACTGGTGTGGAATAATTGATGCGCTAGCATTTTTACCGGGGAGTGATGTGATGTCATGTCATGGGTTAAAGACAACTTTCCAGATGTGTTGGGTGACTTGGTGACATATTTTGACTCAACTTATGTATCAGGAGGTTATAGAACAGTCACCAATTCTACTTCAACGGTTAACTTTCGTCGTCTGCTGCCTCTCTTTCCGTTCAACATATGGAATATACAGGAGGCAACACTCAATGATGAACCGAGGACAAACAATATCTGCGAGGGGTGGAACAACAATTTTCAGCAATTGATAGGACACAAAAATCCCTCCATTTGGAAGGTAATACTGGCTTTCCAGCAAGCCAATTCCAATGCAAGGGATGCACTTCACCAATGTTTCATAGCATATAAAAATGGACAGAAAACTATTCCAGATTTTCTAAAGGGTATAGGTTACAACATTAGGTTCTAAAGATCATAGCTGCATATTTCCAATACGTTTTAGTGCTGCAAATAGAGATAACCCTGATATGTACTTTCATATAAGCATATATAGAATATACACAAATTGGTAGTCATGGTATAAATATATATAAATATAAAATAAAAAAATGCATTGGTTTGACATTAACTTATTTTATTTCCCCTTACCATTATCTGCAAATTGGGTATCATTGGAACCATATCATTAAACTGGTTCCAATGATATGCAAATTTCTATGTTTCTTTGAATTTAGTTTATTAATACTAATATATGTTTTGCTGACTTTAACACCAGTTCGGTTTTTTTTCTCAGGGGCTTTTTTCCCTATGGGTTTTTTTCTGTTGGGTTTTTCTTCTCAGGGTTTTTTTTCCTAGGGTTTTTTTCCATGTTTTTTTTTCTATGGGTTTTTTTTCCCTACCTTTCCCGCTCCAACCCCCACAAACACATCCTGTTATTATCTTTTCACCAGCAAAAGAAAATCAAATAGTTCTGTTACCATTTGTTGGAAAGTGCCACAGACATTCTCGGATAAATCGAAAAATTATTTACATGAACAAAAATAAATAAATAAATATAGATAAAAAGAAGATATAAATAAAATAAAATAAAATGAATAAATGTAATTATGTAAATAAATAAATAGATATAAATAAATATAATTAAGCAGAAAAATAAAGAATCAAAACAAAATTTATTTAGATAAATAAATGAAAACCGTCACACCTGTATATAAATAAATATAATTAAGCAGATAAATAAAGAATCATAACACAATTTATCTAGATAAATACCAATTAAAACAGTCACACCTGGATATAAAAGGTATGTGGTACTAATGCTTTCCCTGTGATTTGCTTATTTCCACATACGTATGTAGAACTAATGCTTTCCCCGGGGTTTGCTTATTTCCACATACATATGTGGCCGGTGCCTTTAGTATTCCGGGTTTTATGCTCATGGGCCAGCTACTTAACCTGGGTTAAGCCTTTAAGAAACTTACATATTCCATTAGTAGTTAGGGTAAGATTAGATATTGTGGTGGTAGACATTTTTTTATCAGACATGGAGTGGTAGCTGTTGTTCTAGAACTGCTGATCAGAAACGTTCTCTGCGCGTGAGCATGACTAGAACTGTGAATTGAGTAGGGTGACTTTATCTTTAGAGTTTGAGTACAGTTTACCACTACCTTCTCGTTGTCAGATGCACTAATAATTTTTGTTTTTTGCATTAAATACAGGTCCAAAATTGTTTTGTGCAATTAAGTTTGTTGTCTCCAGGTGTTAGCACGTCATTTGGATAGGCGGTAGCTCAAAGTTTACGGCACTGGACTTCAACCGGAATGTCTTCAGTTCGACCAGGGATAACTGCGTTGTGTCCTTTAGGCAAAGCGCTTAACCCTTTACCCAACGTAACGGCCAAAACCGGCCAGCACTATTCACAAAAATCGCCAATTAATTTTCATTATTTTTTTCATTTTTTGTCTCAAAAACATAGGTTATGACCCCTCTTTGGAACGAGCTCACCGAGCTCGTTCCAAAGAGGGGTCATAACCTATGTTTTTGAGACAAAAAATAAAAAAAAATAGTTATTCAAAAATTTTGTTTGCAAGTGTCGTTTTCATGATGGGTAAAGAGTTAATCCCGATTGGCCACATGGGGGCACGGTGACGCTGTGTACTGAAGCGAATACTGCACGTCGATGATGCACTTGCCTTCAAACAATGCTAACCCTGCTTATGTGGAGTAAGTACGTTGGGGAACCTGTCAGTTTCTCGGCGCTGCTAGGTGGTTCCCTGGCTATTCCGACTTCCTCCACTCGTACAACTATCCGACACGAGGTGGCTCTGGCTGTCAAAAGTATTGTTAAGCTCCAGTAAAACAATATCATGATCTCATATATGTATTTCCAGTAAGTTTGGCGTAGAAGTTTTAAACTTGAAATTTCAGGTTTGAAAAATGTTTCCGGGTTTCAGTTGACAATTTTTCGCATTGTTTTTTTTCGGAGGGGGGGGGGGGGGCGGGGGGGGGGGGGCATTTAACGGGCAGCGTGTAGGATAATTAGTTGTAGATTATTCCAAGCTTTTCGAGCATAGCATCTCAGTTTGCTTTGTTATAAAGGTGTATTTTATATAGCATCTGCATCATCTTTTGTGGCAGGATGCTGAATTCGAGATATACTATGTGAATGTCATGATCAATTATTCCTGATATGATTTCAACTCTGGGGATAAGGCCCGGTTTACTACTAATGACTAGGTCAGGTACATTTTTGTCACGTGTGGGTTTAGAACTGTGTTGATTAAGCCTGCATCAGCGATGGTCTGACCGAGAAGTAATGTAGATTGGTGTAGTTTGTTTTAGCTTTCAAGCTTGTTTTTCCCCAATCCTACCCTGGCATGATAACCACCCCCCCCCCCCTATTACAAGAAGACATGTATTGTTATGCTCAATGTCCGCCTTACCAAGTTGTTCGATATAGAAATGCCAGTGAGTACCGGACTTTTAGCAGAAAGTACGTCTTCCCGGAAAAAAACCGGACTGTTCTCCTAACTTTTGGACATCTGACATTTTCCAAATTTAGTATATAGCATTTTAGGGATAATATCATGAAAGCAATTGCAAATCAGCTGTGTCCATGTATGTCTTCAAGAGCTATATTTCCTGTCATCTCCTTACCATTTCTTGTCATCACATTCAGAAACAATTCCAGATTTTTTCCCCAAATTTAATATATAGCTTTTTGTTGATAAAATCATGTGTTTAAATATTTCTTCGAGCATTACTGTCCCTGTCGGACTTAAGAGTTCTTGTCGTTCAGTTTTTACATGGCAAAGAAAACCGTTCAAGACTGTTCAAAGAAGACCGTTAATATTATTTTCAAATTCAATATATAGCGTTTTGGTGATAATATCATGAAGGGGATTGCTATTTCCAAGTATTTTTTGACAGTGATTGCCCTTGTTGGACTTGGCTAGGGATTGGCCACTCCATGTCGGTGAATTTATTAACTAATGGTCTTAAACATGTTAAAAGTTAATACTGGAACACAAACCTTGGCAGTAGTTGAATGTCGGTGGAATGTATTGAATGTTCTTGTTCTTTTTTTCACCATGAAAAGTAAGTTCATGTCCTTGAAAGTGGAGTTGAAAATCAGTTGAAGATAATCAGGCAACTGTTGAAAGAATGTTCCAACATAAATGGTCCAACAAAATAATCTTGTTTTTTACTCTTTGAATGTATTTATACACCTGCATACTGTCTACTTCGGATTGTTCACCAGCATATTTTCTCCACACCGTGCTTTTGACATTGTTGGAAGTACACTATCTACTACATTTACTACTATTGCACACTAAAAAATTCCAATTGTCGTTCAGTTTTAGCATATGTTTTGAGGAAAGAGTTGAATTCGCCAAAAGTGGATCGAAGACATTTTTGCGAATCGAAATCACGTTGGATCCAATTCAACAAACGTTGGCCAAAGTCAGCATGTAGCGCAAAACCTATCACAGTAACTTCAGATCCTTGAAAATCAGTTGAAGATAATCAGGCAACTGTTGAAAGAATGTTCCAACATAAATAGTCCAACAAAATAATCTTGTTTTTAATTTAACTCTTTGAAAGCATTTATACACCTGAATACTGTCTACTTCGGATTGTTCACCAGCATATCTTCTCCACACCATGGATTGTCTGCATCTGTGTTAAACAATTGCTTTTGGCATTGCACGAAGTACTATCTACTAAATTTAGTACTTTTGTAAAAGAAAATTTCAATTGTCGTTCAGTTTTAGCATATTTTTTGACGAAAGAGTCGAATTCGCCAATAGTGGATCGAAGACATTTTTGCGGATCGAAATCACGTTGGATCAAACTCAACAAACGTTGGCCAAAGTCAGCATGTAGCGCAAACCTATCACAGCTCCTAGATGTACATGTATTGTGCAGAAATAACAAATTACTAAATTTCCTTTTCATAAATCTTTTTAATGAGGGAAGCTACACAACCGCATTATGAAACTCGCCTTAGTGCGAGGTGAAATTCCAATTTGAAATCAGTTTTTAAACCAGACCCCCCGTACGAGGCACCGATCAAAACTCCCCCACCCAAAAGAAGAAAAGATAAAAACGCCCCCTCTGTTGGTCACACCGTCCTATTTTATTGGCCAAAGCGTTCCAGACATCAATCAATTGATCTGTCTTAACTCTCGTGACATCATCCGAAGCCAGAGCCTTGATTTTCATTTTTACGCAGATGACACACAGCTGTTGATTAGTTTTACTCGCGCCTTTGAGCCTGAAGCAAGCAGTAAGATTGAACTTTGTATTTCAGACATTAAGACATGGATGACTAAAAACTTTCTTAAATTGAATGATGACAAAACAGAAGTAATATATAGGTCTACCCAATCAGCTTTCAAAAATATCCAATCTGTTCCTCAATATTGGAGGTTCTAAACCCAGGAACTATGTTCGAAACTTAGGTTATTTCATGAATGAAATTTGGCCGCTGATGAACATATCAAACATATCTGTCGCAGTGCATGTTTTCATCTTCGAAATATCGGCAAAATTCGATCCTTCATTGATACAAAGACGTCACAACAGCTTGTCCACGCCTTTGTTACCAGAAAGTACTGCCATTCAACACCAGTATTCTCTGCGTTACATTGGATTCCAGTCAAGTAAGGAATTCAATTTAAAATTGTCCTTTTGGTGTTCAAGTGTATCTCAGGATCTGCATCAACCTACCTGTCCGATCTGCTTACAATCCACAAACCACCGAGGTCTCTTAGGTCATCAGGTCTACTCAATCTGGTTCAGCCCGCATCTAAATTTACTAGTGCCGGTGATAAGGCCTTTGCGGTTGCTGGTCCAAGGTTTTGGAATTCTCTCCCAATCGACATAAAAATAGGAAATCACTTGAATCATTCAAGTCTGGTACTAAACCCTACCTTTTCCGTAAGGCATTTCCTGCAGTGGTCTTTTTAATTTTGGTCATAAACTGACATTATTGGGTGTGAGTGTGATTGGGTCAGTGAGGATTGCCTCTTTACTCGTCAAGACACACTCACATACTTGTTTTGGTAAAGTTGTAGTGTGTTCTTTTGTTTTAATTCAGCATCCTTTTTCTTTAAGTTTCTATCGCTTTTATCGCCACGATATGGCCTTGGCTGCTGGTGTGGCGTTGGGCACCAATAAATTAAGTGATCCATGTATCAATGTATCTGCGGGAGAATGTACGTGTATGTGTGTATATGTAAGTATGCAATTATTGAACAGTCATTGAGCACCGTGTGTGGATTCTTTGCTTTAAAATTATTATTATTATTATTAATTATTATTATTATCAATACATTCCCCAGCATTCGTCAAATACTATCCCGGAACTGGGCAAAATAAACCCTGCTGTTCAACAGAACGTTTCATTATACTTCCCAAATTCGCCACCAAGTTTTATTGTTAGAGAGAGCACTTTTCTTTGTATAGATTTAACCATAATCCCCCGGGGACGCGGTGGCTCAGTAGATAGAGGTGCAGGCTGCAAACCGAGAGGTCCCCGTTTCGAATCCACCTGCGACAACAGCGTTGTGTAATTGGGGGCACGGTTGCGTTGTGTACTAAGGCGTGCTACACGTCGGTGGTGCACTTGCCTTCAACCAATGCTAACCCTGCTTGTGTGGAGTTTGTATGTTTGGGAGCTGACAGTTGCTCGCCGTTGTTGCTCGGTGGTTCTCTTCGGTACTCCGGCTTCCTCCACCCGAAAAACTGTCGCGGTCATGATTAGCTATTGTGCAGAAATATGTGACCCTAAACACAAATAAATCTACTGTTTGTGAAGAAACAGATTTCCGGCATGCAACTGCCAACACACAGACCCTCACACATACATACACCCTGCCCCTCCCCCCCCCCCCCACACACACACATGCGGATAACTAAGTAAAGGCAAAGGTAACAACCGCCTTACAGATGTGGGATTAGGAACTAATGTGGTTAACCTGTCTGGCACCAATGACCTAACAACCCAAGAGAAATCGCTTTTAGATCGCGGTTTAACTTTCAGTGTACCAGCACCAAAGCCTAAAACTGATGATCAAACAAATTTACCATCATACAACTGTAATTTTCTTAGGCAAATGAAATTAGCAGACCGCTTTAGAAACTCCAGCGGTCGGAAACTTCCTTTTACAGAATCATCTGGTTGGTCACCTCCAGATAGTGAAGTAGATCCCGAAATTATTGAGGCTAGCAAACGAATCATTCAAAAGGTGTTCAGCATGAACATACTCTCCGATAAAGACAATTTAACAACTGGTGAACGGAGAGCCCTCACGAAACTTCGAAAAAATAAGTAATTAGTAATGAAACCAGCCGAAAAAGGTGGGTCGGTAGTTGTTCTATCTCGGGATAATTATATAAAGGAAGCCATGAGACAACTTAGCAATACTAAACATATAAGAAAATAGATTCACTTATTTGGCCTAGTAATATCGAAAAATTCAATAAGATCTTAAAATTTCTCCTCGACGAAGGTCACATTACCAAAAAACAATTGAAATATTTAACAGCTAAGCTCAGTGCTCAAACAAGACAATTTTATATCCTACCAAAGATCCACAAGGACCGTTCTTCATGGACGGATGATTTAACTCCACCCGGGAGACCAATTGTATCAGATTGTAATTCGGAATCTTATGCGATCTCAGAATTAATTGATTATCATCTGAAACCTATAGCTAATAGACACCCGAGCTATCTAAAAAATACACAGGATTTCCTGTCAAAAATTTCGAAATTGAAAATATCGAAAAATGCAATTCTGGCTACTTTGGATATCGACAGTATGTATACGAACATTGATATTGATAAAAGGTGTTAAATCAGTTAAAAATGCATTTGAAAAATATCCGGATGCGAAACGCCCGGATGAACAAATTTTGGATCTTTAGAGCTGAGCTTAAAAGGTAATGACTTTCAATTCAATGGAGAATATTTTCTACAAATAATGGGTTGTCCACTGGGCAAAAGATTCAGTCCTAACTTTGCAAGCATTTATGTAGCGGAATGGGAGGAAAATGCCTTAAGCAAATGTGCAAAGCATCCTCTCGTATATCTCAGGTATTTAGATGACATTTTTATTATTTGGGAACTTTCAAAAGAAGATTTTGATGAATTTTTAGAAATTTTGAACAATCACGATCCAAATATTAAATTGAAAGCTACTATCAGTGAAAATTCTGTTGATTTTCTCGATGTGACCGTGTATAAAGGCAAGCAATTTCAGGCGTCCGGTCATTTAGATTATAAAGTATATTTTAAACCAACTGATTCACATCAATTGTTGCACACAAAATCATTTCATCCAGAACATACATTTAAATGTATCATCAAATCACAACTCATTCGTTTCCAACGCAATTCATGTGATAAGGTAAATTTCAATGGGGCTTGTTCTACTCTATTTGGCGCCCTCAGATCGAGAGGATACTCGCTGCGCTTTTTGCGTACTTTAAAATCTCAAACTTTGAAAAAGCTCGAAAGTCCAGCTGAAACCTCTGATTTCGAACCACTGAAGATTGAACACAACAGACCGTTGCAGAATGGTAGTGGTGCGGTATTTAATTGCAAAAAGCCTCGATGTAGATTGCATACTTTTATGCCTGATCAGAAAGAGGAATTTTCCTCCGAACAAACGAAAAATCATTATCAGATCCGTAACCCCCTCCATTGTGATTCACCAAACATTATTTACCTTATCACATTTAACAGCTGTCGGAAACAGTATGTTGGTCAAAGTCAAAATCCTTTCCGAGAACGTGCTACCAGACACAAACAGGATATAAAACATATTGCTGATGCCCCAGTAGCGCAACATTTTAACCTTCCCGGCCACTCTTTGGACGATTTCGAAATCCATCCTATTGAACAACCACCAATTAAAGACACATTGGAAGAAACGGATGAATTTAGAAAAAAACGTGAAGCTTCTTGGATCAATACGCTTCAAACCCTCTGGCCATTTGGTATGAACATATCAGAGGGCGAATGCGAAAGGAGGTCCATCATTCCTTTCACTTTAACGTACAACAGAATGAATATCGAAATAGCAAAAATGTTAAAAGATGAATTCAATTTTACCAATGCTAAATTAAATGAACCTTTGAATCTTCGACCTGTCATCGCCTATAAGAAAAACAAAAGCTTGCGTAACATCCTTGTATGGACTAAATTAGAGCCCATCAATGAATAACATCAATTTTTGCCAGTCAGTTTAACCAGTTCCTAAGCTCATTACTTAGTTTAAATCAATTTTATGTACTTTTTTGTCATGTATGAAACCAATCAGGGTTCAGTAAATGAAAACAATTTTTCGGCGGCATATTAAAAGAAAAAAACGTTTCAGTAGGAAATGTCTGTGCCAGTGCGATTTTTTAACCTCAAACACACATGCGGATAAAACTTGAAGCGCAACCACTGATCGCTAGCTTGATCTAGCGACTTATCCCCTATTAGCTCGACGATACGAAAAACCAAATTCCTTTACACTCACACAAGTTGTAATCATCATATACTTCGTGGTGTGATGATATCAATTTGTCCCCATTTCACGCACGGAGTGGGCACCCGAGCAGCGTTTCAGCTGAATACCCTGGCTTCCAGAATTTTGGATAGTGAAGCTGCTGTTGTTAGTTTCTAGCCGATGACAAACTCCACCAACACTTGAGAAGAAAAACTAAATCAGACACAACCCGTGAGCAACCATGAAGAACAAGTAACTGTCAACATTTTTATTTATCACATTTTATTACCAGTTGCGTACCTAGGGGAGTGGACCTGGGGAAACGTCAACCTTCTACACATGAATGCCTTAAAACCCCAAAACTTGTCCATGCACACCCACCCATCATTTTGCCAGTTATATTCTTCATATAGTACCTTCATGAAGTGTCCAAACAGGGTTACAGCCAGGCCAAATGAAGTGTCCCCACACTTCACTTGGCCTGGATGTGACCCTGCTTTAGGCATTAGGTATATCGGTTTTGGATTTGTTTAGGTAATGTTTCGAACTTTTCAGACACACCCCAAATATTTTTATAAATGTCTCACGGGATTATAAAGAAAACTAAGGTTATAGTTGAAATATACTTTGCAAGAGGAAAAACAATGAATAACGTGCACAGACTACCCAGATAAAGTGCAAACTAATAAGCATCTGAGGTCATTAAGCCAGGAAATTAATCTTCAATCCCCAAGTCCACATACTACCGTCTTCAGTCTGCAAATCCCTAAAGGTCCACATCAGTTCCCAAACCACTGTCGTCAGTCCCTAGCATTCCCCAGTTATCCCCTAACTAAAACTTATATTGTATAAGCCAGGAATGGTAAACTTTGTAATCAATTTAATCTCCCGGGTATGAAGGCTCTTCTGAGCTTCAGTAGATTTGTAGGGAAATGGCATAATATCCCAAGAACATACAGTTTGTTTTAGACAGCCAGCAGATATTTCGAACGCTAAAAGAGCCCAAATGGGTTCAGAAAATCCATACTATACTATCATATTAATCACATACTCCACAAAAACACGACTTAGCATTACGTGCCATCTTCGGAACCAACACGACCCTGGCTGTTAGAAAATTCGTTAAATCCAATAAACAAACGAACAAATATTCTATTACATATCCACCCACATACCCAAAGCCATGTACATATATACATCATTGTACATACCATAGAATATTAGAGAGTGCATGCAGTATGAATAGCTCAACATGATATACTACAGACCCTTTTCCCCAATATCGTGCTTTTCATCAGCCCCCCCCCCCTCTTCTAGTGTCCCCACAAAGTCCCCAAAGTGATCCGATCCTATTGAGAGATTATCTCAACACATCCTACGTAGCTACATTGTTATAACAACATAGCTGTCTTGTTATGGGAACTCAGCCATTGTGTTATAACAACTTAGCTATCTTGTTATTACAACGCAGCTATCTTGCTATGACAACTTCGCTATCGTGTTATAACAATTTAGCTGTATTGTTATAACAACATAGCTGCCTTATCGCAACTTAGCTATCGTTTTTTTGTTCCAACCAGCTGTTCCAAATGTCATAATAAAGAGGGTGACAATCCACAAATTACATCATTAAAACATGTCCCATTTATTCAATTCCACAGGATGTAAATCCCAATTCGCCAACACCACAGTCACCAATTCACTGAGCTCTGCTTAACTATTTTCGTCCTTATCTCATTTTTTGCCCCAAAAATACAGGTAATAACCCGGAATAAGATAATCCCATCAAATTCGTTCCACTGAAGGTTACTGAGATAATGGGGTTTTTTTTAATGAAAGAAAACAAAATCAAACTTGAAATTTATTTTTCTCCATTTCGTGTTATGTGAATGCCTAATGTCAGCCTCAGTATCATACACTATTGCATGTCTAAATCATTTCAGCAAAAGAAGTATATCCAAGGATTCTGTTGGGTGTCTACAAGAACCGAATATGAGACCCTTTCTCTATGGCATTTGGCATGATTTTCCCAATTCAAACAAAAGAATTCCCAATCTCAGACCACATTCAAACAGAAATTTAATTCATAATTGGTGTCCTGAAGTGAGCAATTATAAGCCCCAAGAAAACCTATAACTACCAACTGAATGAAGCATAGAAAAAGTCTGAAAAGCAACGGATTCTTCTTTAACCTCCTAAAAACCGAATCCAACTTTGATCACTTTTTAGTGCAACAAAACATATACCCAAAGAGAATTTTTAGATATACTTGCAAGTTACATTCTAAGAATCTTGAAAGTTGTCAAGGATGTCAGAAACAGGGGGTGGGGATGTCAAAAAGGGCACTCAAGTCTGGGTATAAGTTAAGACTGGGAGTTTACAACATATCATAAATTTTAATGCGACACTCAAATAGTATTGACATCACATATATATAAAGCTACAGAATACATACCGGTGATTATGTAGCCTCTTTGTTTGGTGGTTACCGAACAACCTTTGTCATTATATCTGATAACCCCCCATCATTGGCATTGGCATATATAAAATGTGTAAGAAATGAATACTCAAGAGTTTCTCAGGTTCAGTTCTCGAAAAGTAAAGTCTTTTCCACTTGTGCACTTCTGGCCAAAAAGAACATTCACTCCCTTGCCCCCTAGCCTCGGGGCAAAGGGGCAGCTCCAGCCACACTTTCAGTGTCCTTGTCAGTTGTTTTTAGGCAAGTCTTGGCTGCCTATATAGGCAGCCAAGACTTTCCTTGACACAACTTCAAAACCACAGAATGTACAATGTTAAAGTGTAGTAAAACCGCATATATATTTCTCCAGGCCTTTTAGGTTTAAAAGTAAAAGAACAGGATAAATGATATCACAGAAATTGGAATGATTATGATATCATGTGACTGTTTTTGTTATGAAACTTACCACATGAAGTACACACGTAGTAGCTTCTGTATTAATATTCTCAATTTAATTTGGAGGAAATATTTCATATTCTTTGTGTGTTTCTTCTCCAAACTAAATTTGCAATTGGACCCTTCAATAGGCAATTTTCCCAATTGCATGGGCCCCGATCTTTTCCCAACCAATATATCATTATGATCAATGTCACAGGGCACTTTGGGGGAGTTGGGTGGATGATCAGATCTGCTTTTACAAGAAAATACTACATCACAGCAGAGAAACAGTGTTTCAAGCTCTGGAATTCACACAGGGAGAATAAATGTCTGCACATCCATCAAGTGGTGTTAGCCAATGAAAGTGTCAATGACACTGTAGCTTAACTTGTGTGTTGTGTTTGATGAAAAGGATAATGTTCAATGTTTATGAAAGGATTATGAAATAAGACAATAATTGTGATAATTGGGAATATGTTCATTTCTGTTCCCTGCATGCTATGTTTTTGATAAAAAATAATATGAGGTGTACACTGTACTAAAGAGCTGAGGGGTGGGTTAATATGACCTCACAGTTAATGTATGTGGCCCCCACAGTTAACGTATATCAACGAAAGTTACCAAGTTACAGTGAAATTATTCCAAAACGAGTCATCCTATCAAGTTACATTGAAATCCCTTCATAAATATGGCCTGTAGACTGTGCTAAAGGTTTTTGGGCTCCGGGCCTCTGGAGCCGTCAGTTTCCCAATTGCGTCCAAAGGGGACGTTCTCATCTAGACATTATATGAAGTCAACCTACTAAGTTACAATGAAATCCCTTCATAAATATGACCTGTAGACTGTGCCAAAAGGTTTTTGGGCCTTGGGCTTGGGCAGCCATCATGGTTGAATGGTCGAAACCAAAAGGGGACATTCTCATCTGGGCATCATCTGGAGTGATCCTACAAAGTTACAATGAAATCCCTTAATAAATTTGACCTGTAGACTGTGCTCAAGGTTTTCGGGCTTCGGGCCGCTAAAGCCGTCACAGTTGACCAATCACGACCAAAAGGGGATGTCATCATCTAGGCATTATATGGAGTCAACCTAACAAGTTACAATGAAATCCTTCCATAAATACGACCTGTAGAATATGCTAAACGTCTTTGGGCTCGAGCACCCATAAAGGCTGAATGATCGCGACCAAAAGGGGATGTTCTCATCTAGACATTATTTGGAGTCATCCTACCAAGCTACAATGAAATCCCTTCATAATTATGACCTGTAGACTGTTCTAAAGGTTTTCGGGCTTCGGGCCCCTGTAGCCGTCATAGTTGCCCAATCGTGTCCAAAAGGGGACGTTCTCATCTAGACATTATATGAAGTCAACCTACCAAGTTACAATGAAATCCCTTCACAAATATGACCTGTAGACTGTGCTAAAGGTTTTCGGGCTTCGGGCTCGGGCAGCCACCATGGTTGAATGATCGCACCCAAAGGGGCAATCTCATCTGGGCATCATCTGGAGTGATCCTACGAAGCTACACTGAAATCCCTTTATAAATATGACCTGTAGACTGTGCTCAAGGTTTTCGGGCTTCGGTGCACCTGTAGCCATCACAGTTGACCAATCACGACCAAAATGGGATGTCATCATCTTGGCATTCTATGGAGTCAACAATGCAATGAAATCCTTCCATAAATATGACCTTTTGCCTATGCTAAAGGCTTTTGGGCTCGGGCACCCATCAAGGCTGAATGATCGCGATCAAAATGGGACGTTCTCATCTAGACATTATTTGGAGTCATCCTACCAAGTTACAATGAAATTCCTTCATAAATATGACCTGTAGACTGTGCTAAAAGTTTTCGGGCTTCGGGCCCATGTAGCCGTCACAGTTGCCCAATCAGAACCAAAAGGTGACTTTCTCATTTAGACATTGTATGAAGTCAACCCACGAAGTTACAAAGAATTTCCTCAATAAATATGACCTGTAGACTGTGCTAAAGGTTTTCGGGGTTTGGGCTCGGGCAGTCATCACGGTTGGCAGATCACGCCCAAATGATGAAATTCTCATCTAGAGATCATAAGGAGTCATCCTACCAAGTTACAATGAAATCCCTCCATACAAAACATGACCTGCAGACTGTGCTAAACGTTTTTGTGTTTCAGGCTTGGGCAGCCATCACGGTTGATAGATCATGCCCAAAAGGGGACGTTCTCATCTAGGCATTATACAGAGGCATCCTACCAAGTTACAATGAAATCCCTTCATAAATACGACATGTAGACTGTGCTAATGGTTTTCGGCTTTTGGGCTCAGGCAGCCATAACGGTTGCCCGATCGCGACCAAAAGGGGACGTTCTCATCTAGACATGACCCCAAACCTGCATATGAAATTTCGTGACGATCAGACAAGAACTGCGGAGTGTAGCCCGTGCTAAAGTAAAACGCGAACAGACTCACAGACTAACAGACTAGCAGACTTCCGCACGCGTGATGGCAATAGCTTATCTTGACTATGTCAACTTAAGCTAAAAATTGGATGAAATGATAAAAATATCGTTGACACTTGTTATCACATGCACATGTATATACATATATAACTTTATTGCATGTCAAGTATTCATTTAAAACTATTAACAATATTCAAGATGCTAAATCACAAAGTTTGACATCATCAAGTAATATTCATAATGCTGAAAAGGTTAAGAAAACTTGTAACCATTTAATTATAACCATTCTGTTACCAATTAACCCTTTACCCAATGCACACGATATCAAAATTTATTATTTTAAATATTATTTTTTCCAATTTTTCAAATAAGTTTCAACACACCCATATCAAGGAACCAAAACCGCTCATTGGAATGAGCTTGATGAGCTCATTCCAATGAGGGGTCACATGATATGGTTTTGCTGAAATTTTTAGAAAAATAATTATTTTCCCATGGCTCATTTTGTAAATTACATGGAGGATTTGCTAGGCAATGGGTTAACCAACTGTCAGAAATTGGCCACTTTTGTTTGAAAATGTGTAACTGGACTTGTAGGATATTTTGTGTAGTTGGCAGGTGGATGGTGTGAGTAGCAAGCTAAAATACATGAAGGTACAGGAAACATAAATTAACTCTAACTAGGAATTGTAATACAATTCAGGTCACTGCTCTGTTCTGGTACCTTATCGAAGTCCAGTGTTGAAATGCGAACATGACACCTTTTTAGATTTAACTAGGATTCTGAAATAATCCTGGTCAGTGTTCAGTAATGTAAGCTATTGAGTAGTTCAGCTCTCCTGGCCATGGGAAAGTGTCGGCAAATTGCGAAGATATGTGCTATTGAAGGGTTGGAAGGGAGAGGAATGCCACGAAGGCACCCAAATGAGATTGGACTGTCCCTGTTGTCGTCTAGATGCACGGCGTGTAGTTTGTAGAGGACATTTAGCTGGAATGATGTGTTAAGTGTGATGGAAATAACTGAAGTACGAGTGAATCACGACCAGCACTTATGTCTCAGAACCCTTCGCCTACAAGCTAGTTAAGTCAGAACCAATCACAGACTCTGTGCTATACGTTTTGTGACAGGATAAAGTGATCTACGAATCAGACTCGATGGTACACGTTACCCAATAGTGAAGTACAATTCAGGCTCAGTAGTGTTAGATCTGCATCATGAATAGTGATATAGACTTCGCTCAAAGGTACCAGTTAATAATAAATCTCCGGAAGTGCAAGGGGCGCGGTTCTATGATGTGTTGAGTAAACAGTGAGGACGTTTTCCTGATCGATGTCAAAATGCCGTCATCGAACAAGGCTTCAGGACCAGCATATGACTAAAAACAATTCTTCAAGATAAGCGTAAAATCATCGACAAACCGAGTGGAAATATTGTGACAATCACGTGATTGGGAGGAGTATGCAGCACTGCATAGAAAACAAATGACTTCTGCGGAGCGGGTAACACAACGTATTATTCCATATTTTGTATGTATTATTTACTCTACAGCAATATACTCATCAAATCATTTATATACGTAAAACGAGTCTTTTCTTGACTTGTCAGAATAAATTCATAGAAACCGCAGAGACCAAGACCCAACCACCCCTTTTAGTCGTACACGCTCTACCCCGTGATAAGCAATGCAAGTCTAGGGGTTATGGACTATTCAACGAAAGACAAATTCGACGAATTTTTTTTAGGACGATTCGACGAGATTTTGGACGATTCGACGAAACTTTTGAACAAATTCGACGAAACTTTGGACAATTCGACGAAACTTTGGACGATTCGACGAAACTTTGGACAGTTCGACGGTAAAAAGGTACAAGTTCGACGAAAACTTTTTATTTCCCCCAGCAGATTAAAAGAAGTTATATCCTCCCAAAGTAAATTCACCAGAAGATAAAAGTTCATGCCAGACCTGGACATCTTTGTATTGAGGCGACGATTCCAGCCTTCTGTGTCATTTGAATGTTGTCAATAATCACTTTTTCAGAAATATATACTATTTGGAAAATGGTTATCAAAACATATGCTCATGCGGTAAAATGTTTGGCGGCGACATCAACAATACCACCACCAAGCTATATGCACATATAAGTAAACAAGCAGATGTTTCGCTTGTTCTGCAAAGAGCGGTTTAACAAAAGGCAAGAAACAAACAGCTTGGTCAATTATGTCTTTAAATTCATTTTTAAAAATATATTAGTCGAATTGGCCCTTTTAAAAAACTTTCGTCGAGATTATTTTCCGTCGAATTGTCTTCTCGTCGAATAGTCCATCTCGTCGAGTTTGTCTTTCGTCGAATAGTCCAGATCCCAATTCTGGGAGGACAGGCCTGGTCAACTCGAAGGGTTTCATTACTTTGAAACAGAGAGTACACATGTACTAGGATGTTGAACTGAGATAAAAGTAGTAATGACATAGTAATGACCTTAAACAACAAGTTGAATAAATATTTATTTTGTACATACATATGAGAACCGTGTTGCATTTTACGAAGAGAATAACAATACTGTATCAATGTACACGACATATTACATTGCAAATTACAATGGGATACCGCTAAAATCACAAACTATGATAGTTTTATACATTTTGAATTTTGCCTCCGAAAAAAATATGACGTACGCAGGCTGAAAAAACGAATGAGCCACTGCCTGAGAATCAAAAGATTAGTTTTCTTTAGCCTTATATTTATTAGCTTTTAGGGTCAATTCCAGAATGTAAGGGCCATATCATGACTGCAACACCAGTATAAAGTCAAGTTGAACAATTACGTGCATTAGTTTGGAAAAAGCACAAAAAGCCATAGTAAACTCAGTAAACTCTCAAATCATGGACCACTGGGTGTAAATTTACTAGAAATTCTTGTGCTTATTAAGAGGTTATATTAAAATTCAATCGTTTCTTTGCATCTTTATTTATTCATGAGTATTTAATGGTGCTTTCAACAGCCAGGGGCATAATGTCAGTTTTAAAGGTGAAGATAAGAGGAGTACACGACAGGGGGAGAATCGCCAAGTAGTGGCAAGTAACTGTCATACGTTTAAACTTACTTACCTAGCACAGCAGGGTTAGCAATGGCTTAAGCTGTGTGTTCTACCAAGAGGCTGCATCTGTTAACACACTATGCCTTAAGTAGAACACTGTACCACCATAACCCTACTTGGATAATTAGGACTGTGTCTTGCCAAGGGACACACCTCTGGTCAGGATCAAACCTTTGACTCTTCGATCTGAAGTCCAGTGTGCTAATCAGTGAGTCAGGATGCTATCATTCACTGACAGAAAATGCACCCCACCTGTTTCAGTAACAAACCAATTTTCAAGTACAGTACTGCTGCCATGGACTGGGCGTAATCCACGTGTGGGCAATGATGCCCACGCATGCGTTTACGAGGTAACAAAAATAATCATCAGCAAAATTTTAATTAATGAAGCACTGGGTTGTACCCAGTGCTTCATTAATTAAATTTTTAATGAATATTCCTACAATTAGGGTTTGGAATCCAATATTATTGAATCTGTGGAAATATTGCTCACCCGTGGAAAGTGACCAGTCCACGACTGCCGTACTGTATAGTGTGACCCAAATTCTTGACTCATTTCCTCTTGATATGCTGAGAGTTTAATGCAAGAATATAATAGCTTCCTTCAACTTACCAACCTCAAAATATTTAGAAAAATATGACACTTTATCTTAGAAAACACAATAAAACACCTCACTGAACAGAAGGATCAAGTAATAACTTCATTTTACAGCCCAACTGGACTGTAGGTTTAAATTATTACCGAAGTTCCCCACAAATGCAACAATGACCCACCTATTTCACTGTATACAGTAGTGAATAAAATGATAGGGCAGAGCATTAGGGCTTATAGGGTTAAGGTGATGAATACTGCACGTATGTGAATGAATGAGTTCGACATCACTGTGAAAGGGTTCAGAACATATTAAATTTATGACAATGTCTTGCATCCTATTCATTCTCATGTCAACAAAATGTACTTCAAAATCTTTGCCTCTGTATCACGAATCCTAATACCATGCATACTTAACCCTTAAGTCCTCAGATTAATTTTACATTAATAACTACCATATATATATTTACATAGCTGTAGATGGCTTAACCAGATTTCTACATTATTGTTGGCTGCCTGTAAAAATATTGCCAAGATAAATGAATCATAGTGGTAAGGTCCTCAAGGAAGAATACACACGGAACACAACTTTTTTCAGAGACACAGAAAGGGGGTAGTATGTGGCAATATGAAGACTTAAGAGAGTTTTGTGAAAAGATAAGTTTTCAAACCTAGAAAACCTATGTTGCACATTTCATGGGAACTAGATCACAAATCTAATGCACAAGAAATATCATCAATGTAGAGTTCATAAAGGTCAACAGAATTTGTGTGAATATTGGGGACATTTAAGGATAATAAATTAAGTAACTTTAAACCATAAACTATATGGATTCCAACCAACATCTACCGCCTCCAGTTCTATGAGTGACCTGAGCCTAAGCTCAAGTTTAAGCACCACCACCATTATCGATTCTCAAAACAGACAAGTCAAAAGACAGAGACATAATAGGCTATGGATAATGCCACCTCATCTATTAAAGATGTCAACAAACAAGCATACCGCAAAATCCGTAATCTTAGTCTGAAATTTCTCAAAATGGAACTTCTGATCTTGTTTTTACAGAAATGTATAGAACATAATTTAGCACCGTCCAGCCTACGGGAAAGTGTACCAAAAGCCCGCTCTGACATTTCTAAGGCCCGCCTACAAGATGTACTTATCCAAGCGAGCGGGCAAATAATTCAGATCACGCTAGATCAAGTTCAATTAGAATACAATGCTAACACCACCAAATTGGAAGATATCAAACTCCATATCTGAATCTGCAAACATATAGCGGATATTAAGCACAAGCGAGATACTCCTGTGGCTATTCACTTTAACGAAAACAACCACCAGCAAGTGGACTTAAATTACCACATCATACAAGTTATTTACTCCAACCCTGAACACCCCAATATGGTTTACCACCATCAGAGAATAGAAATCGAATGGATCTTCACTCTCAGAACACTTCAACCTCTAGGACTGAACAGAAACGACTTTTAGTGTATTGATTATGTATATGGATTCCAACATAAAGTCAGTTCTTGTATATAAAAAAACAAATACAAGAAATCTAATCTTTCAGAGGGATAAGTTGCCTAACATAATTAACCCTCCGTAGTCTGATTGCAAAATGGCAAAGGTTTTCAGCAGCAAATATTTCCCATAATGCAGTTTGATATTTAAACAAATATACTTTGTTTGACAGAACTCAGTGAGCTCTGTCAAACAAGATATAATTGGTTAAATTGATAGTTAAACAAGAGAAAAAGAGTGATTAGAGAAAATTCTATTGCACTACCAGAGTGCTGGAGGTTGAGGGGAAAAAGAATTTCTTAAATAACAGAAAACTTTCATTTAAAAAAAAATTATCAAATCTGAATGATGATATTTTTAAATGGCATTGTCCAAGTATGATTGTTACATTGGTACATGTACAGTAATTCTATTACAAAAGTGGACAGAAAATTTTGATTGGGTAGTGATCCACTCAAAATTATCTTTCCTCCGCTCAGTACTGTAAAATATCGTTCACTAGCAAAAAATGCAAGAACACTCAGTCTGAGAAGCAATTTTAGTTTGTTTTTGGTAATAGCTCGTGAATTAGAAAAAATAATGAATTCCTGACCCTCTATTGTATAAGGGAGTAGCCACAAAATAATGATCTGATCATCTGATGGAGAAAAAGACCTCTTTTTTAATCAATGTGCAAATGTTCTGTAATGGGATAACCCTTTACCTAATGAATTTTCTGAATCTGCCTGTGTAATTTACAAACTGAGCATTAGCAAAAAATATTAAATTTTTTTTATTTAACAAAACAATCTCATGTGACCCCTTATTGGAATGAGCTCATTCCAATGGGGAGGGGGGGGGGTGGTCACAGGAGATGGTTTTGTTGAAATTTTCTAAAACATATGAAAAAAAATAATTAAATAACAAATTTTAATATTTTGTTCATTGGAAAGAGGTTAAATATGATCTTTCCTGACAGATAATGACTATCATTGTTTCAGGATATCAGTCTGATGATTTTAATTCTCAGGAACTCATGGTCAGAAGAGAAATTAACACAAACCATGAATGAAACATACTTGACATAATTTATTGGTATTTAAGGTCACTTTCAACATCAGTGGCTATATCATGATCACAACACATGTATAATGTCAAGCCAATCGTTTATACCCATGCTGCCCACTGTCAAATGACATCCACCCCAGGTGCTGGTGACTGGGTCATATTTCACTAGTGAAACAGAACTTATTTACCACAGTAAACAAACACTGTTTCACTTCCCAATGGATCACACAGGGGCATCTACAACTTGAATTTGAAAAGTTTACCCACCACATCCTGCTGGGAATCAAAGCATCAAACACAATTCTGATTACGAATTTCAATTACAAATTTCAAGTTAACAAACATTTGAATATACTTCACAATTATTTTCATATTTACATAAATGTATACATATATTTCAAATAAAATAAGAATATGTAATCACATTATTGATAACAACAACAACATAGTGATAAAAAATTCCTCAATATATGACTCCAATAAAAAATCACAAAAACTGAAATAAATATTCAAGAAAACTGACTTACACAAGTCTTTCCTGTTCAGGCCACATGGTTGTAGCATTTTGAGTTCAAAGATCCATTTAGTCTCAATGCAATGACACTGCTCAGTTCTATTTGGTATGTCAGGGTTGGATTGTAATACCTACATAATATGGTAACTTATGTTCAAAAGGGTGTTGTTTTCGGTTTTTAACCCTTAGCCCCCATATAGCCCCAAACCGCCACTTTTATATTGCACTGAAGCAGGTGCTCCCTTGTGTAATCTTTTTTATCACTCTTGTGTGTAGACTGAATTTTCCCTGGCAGTGGTTCTACATCACTGCTGGCTGCCTGTATAGGCAGCCAGCAGTGATGTAGAACCACTGCCAAGTCATCATTAACTATGTAAGCAGAAAAAGACCATAAATACTTTAAAATTAATCTGAGGACTTAAGGGTTAAAATGTATGGCCACCTGCACATCACGTTTATTTTGCTTGGTGTAGTACCAACATATGTAGCCCAGTAGGGGTGACAAGTTTGGTTCAAAACATTTTGCAAGGAATAATTCTTGTAGTTTGACTTTTAGCTTCTTGACGGCTATGTTCTTAACCTTATGATCATTCAGCCAGTTATTCACTAAGTCATTTGCCAAGCTATTTGAATGGTTACTCAGCTAGTCTCTCACCGGGTCATTCACCAGGTCTTTTACCTACTCAAGCCAAGCCATTAGCAAAAGATGTCTTTAATAAAAGGACTAGGCTAATGTAGTATCTCTGCCTTTAACGAAATACACACTGTAAGAAACCAGATAGGCCTTTTCCAGGATAATGGATATTGAGGTCCTCCCGGACTCCAGTAGTCAGTTTCTTTGTACTGAATTAAATATTCACAAAACACACCTAAAAGGCCTACATTGATTGTTAACCTATTAGTGACCTCAGCTGTTTTGGAGTCATGGACTACAGAAAAAATGATTCATGTCATCCCTCTGTGAACTGATAAACTGGTTAATTCCTAATTGTATTACTGTAAAAGCATCAGAGCTGTTTTTGTTCCGGCATGCAGCACAGAGGAACTTCAACCTTGTGATAGAACGGTGAACGGGAAATTAAAAGGCTTGGTCAAACAACACTTTATCTACTGGTATGCCAATGAAGTGTCAATGCATGTGTCAAAGAGGGAGCCAGTCGAAGATGTCAAAATAGACTTACGTATAAGCCACATAAAACCTATTCATGCTAATTGGGTATTATTGGCTTTTGATCAAGTGTCGAAAGACAAATACTGAATTGTGAATGGCTTTCGCCTTGCGGGCCTAGCGGAAGGTTTAGATTAATAAATATTCCACCGGACTCATTGACTCTAATTAAATGATGTGATGACAGCTTGTGATGAAATGAAATCTATTGTGTAGTCCATGTGTTCATTTAATCGTGTTTAGTTTACTAGCAATACTATTTGTATGTATGTTCATTTTCTTTCATAAATAAAATTTTAGTGTGATTAATTTGTTCTGGCTATTAAAATGTAGTTGCTCAGCAATTTCATCATTCTGAAATACCATTTTTCATCACTGTGGATTGAGATATTTTCGTCATAGATGGATGTGTTGTGTGCATAAATTTCGTTGGGATTTAATTTCGTGGCTTTTTCTCACCCACGAAAACCACGAAATTAAATCCCCAACGAACTTTTCTGCTTTTACAGTATGCGAAAAATTTTGCTTGAAATTTTGTTACTTTAACAACAGTCTACAGAGAATGAATCAGCAGCATCTGCCTGCATAATAAACAAATAGAGAAGTTGAAAAAAGTCAAAAGCGGCCCGTTTCCAATTCTGGGGTGACTATTTCTATAAATAAACCAGTTATTCTGTGAAGTAATTGGAAGTTCCTCGAACTTCCTGGGAATTGCGAACACCCTTGGGATCGGGAAGTTCCATATTTTAACTGGTTGAGGCCTACATTATTTTTGGTGGTCTGAATTTGTTCATCAAAATTTGTTTTATTACAAATTACTGAAGAGTGCCCACAGGCATTCTTCAATAATTTGTGTTAACACAAATTTATCTAAACAAAATATTATTCACCTTTGACTGAATATGAAACACGAGCAAGGAAAATGTTGGCTTTTGCTCTGGGACCCTCATTTCTTTTGAAAGCTCTGCTAGTGGCTTCTAGCACTCGACCAGTTAAATGAATCCTGACTTAAAGAGATGCACAGAGAATTTGGTTATTTGTGCAGTAACTAGTGCACCAACAGCAGATTATTTGCATGAATCTGATCATCGGGGAACTTGCATTATCAAATTCTGATCTGTCTACATGAAAAAGATAACTTAATAATATGTTGTTTGTGACAGGTTAACTTAACTGTACGCACTGGATTTAAATGTTATTTTTTTCCCATTAAAGTACTACCGAGAATGACTGTTTTGTATTTGATTCGATATTCAATCCTATTTGCAAACAGTGTGTAGTAATCGATTCGATTATATTTGAATATTTGCAGGGGCCTACTTAATAGAATAATCCTGTTAATAGACTATAACTTTCAAACACAAACTCAGTTACCATTCCTTCAAAACAAATTTGATCTGTTAATTGCAATTGGGATATAGAAAGAACTCCTGAAAATCAAATAAGGAATCCTGTTACCCTCATTTTTCTGAAAGTCCTGAAAGTGGCTTCCAGCACTCAGCCAGTTAACAGGTCAAATCAGAACCAGAGGAATGGTAATCAGTATGGCTTCTGGAAAATAAATCAATTAACAGGGTTATTCAATTAAGAGTTATCCACTTATGTGGACTCCACTGTACAATTTGTAATGATTGTTTGGCAGGCCCGAAGTGATGTTTTCAAAATTTTCTGACATAGTGGAACAAGAGTTCCAATAGTGTTCCAGATCGTTGACCATCAGATAAACTTCAAACCCAATTCAATATACTTCATAAAAACAACAAAGCAGGTAGGAAACATTCATTTATTGTTATTTTAACCCTTTACCTAACACAAAAGGCAGACATTTGCAAATAAAATTCTTCAATAACTAAATGTTTTCATTTATTGTGTCAAAAGCAAAGCTTATGACCCCCTCACTGTAACAAGTTCATTCCAGCGGGAAGGGGGGGGGGGAGGGAGGGTCATAAGCTATGTTTCTGAGGAACAAAATAATGAAAATTGAATGGTGATTTTCGTAAATAGCACTGGCTAGCTTTGCAGTTACGTTGGGTAAAGGGTTAAAGAATTAACTTTCATTTTAATGAAGGTAATTCTTTAATTGTATCATGTACATGACGACTTGATTTTCATAAATTTGTAATGGGTACTTTTCATACAAAGAATATTTGAAACACAAGGTTATTTGTGCATAATGAAAATTGTGGTTTTGCCAAATGGTCATCTTTTACTTGAAAGTTAAAAAATTTATAGTAATTTATATATTTTTTATGCTTACCAATGACCCAGACTTAGCTGGTGCTAACTCTAACAAAACCAGGGCCAAACACAAATTTTGCCCCCCAATCCCCAAAATTTGCATCCAAAACCAAAAGAAATCATGTCCTATAGGACCTCCATACTTCGCCCCCACTGCGCATGCGCAGCGTCAAGGACGTCCCGAAATTGGCGCCAATTATCATTCTTACTGGCAGTGCCTGGTCAGCGCTATGTACTCAGCGGGGAGGCAAGAGTTTCCAACTCCTGGGAGGGCCATCCCTGTCTGGGTCATTGATAAGTATAAAAAATATATAAATTACTATAAATTTTTTAACATTTTTATACTGTACCAATGACCCAGACTTAGCTGAATAGTAAAAAGGCTGGAGGGCCTAGGACATGGAGGAAAATCCAATAAGCTCAACTATATAATAAAGAGGTAACCCCTTAAGGAGAAAAGGAGTATTAGGCTTTACATGTATCTTTCTTATTTAATATTAAATTAGAAAGATACAATACCCTTTATAATTGAGCACACAATAACATTCATGTTCTCTATTAACATCCAGTATAACCCTTATACTAATTATTTTTAAAGTAAGCCAATAAATAAAGTAGTCCAGAGAATTGAGACTCTTTATAATCTTTTAAAAGTGTCCGAGTATTGTATATTAAAGGCCGTTTGACACTTGACATATACAAATGCTTCACACCGAGCTACACTTTAAAAATATGACATGAATGAATTTTAACATTAATATTACACTTTAAAACCATCCCGGAAGTGACTCAGAAATACTGACTTTGGAGGAGGCATTCCCTTGCATTTCACTATAAAGCAGGTGACCTAAGGGAACACCCCCCCCCCCCCCCCCCTTCCCCTTGCCCTGGGTCAAATAGCCCAGAGCGAAGAGGGCAGCCGGACGGAGTCACTACCGGAACAGAAAGCCTGCATAACTATAGTTGCAACTGTTTAGTGGACGACATTCTGAGCAACAGATAACGGACCTAAACAATGCAGGTCTCCAGAAATGGACTCAATATTTCTGAGATAAAAATTTGTGAATGTGGATGGCTGAGACCAATAAGCAGCTTTCATTAAATCTGTAATAGCAATACTATTAGCATAAGCCCAAGAAATAGCAAGAGCTCTTACTTCATGAGCGGAAATCTTAAGCACAGACTGCTGAGAAGAAGATAAACTCTCATAAGCAGTACGGATAGTTAATTGAATCCATCTAGCAATAGAATGGACCGAAATGTCCCTTCTATTAGGCATCAAAGACAGAAAGAAACGTTTCCGTCCCTTTCTGATAAACTGAGATCTCTGTTTATAGATACGTAACGCTCTAACAGGACAGAGTAAAGGCCTACGCCCGTCTGAAGACGGAAGAGCCTTAATAACAATAGGTTCCGGATATTTATTAGGAGCCTGATTCTTAGCTAAAAAACCCACATTAGTAGTGAAGGTGATAGTGTTCCCGACACTACGATAGTGAGAATCATCCACCGACAGTGCATGAAGCTCACTGACTCTTCTAGCAGAAGAGAAAGCTAAGAGAAAAGCTGTCTTATAAGATAAGAATTTGAAATCTACTGTCCCAAGAGGTTCAAATGGCTTTTCCTTCAATTTAAGAAGAACCCAAGCTAAATTCCATTTAGGAATTAATCTAAGAGTTCTGGGTCTATTTATCGAGAAGTTTCTAACCAACTTAGATAAAGAGACATTAGATCCAATTTGTAAACTATCATGATGTGCATAGGTATCAGATAACATAGACCTATAACCCTTAATAGTAACAGGCTGCAGTTTGATTTCGTCAAACAAGTATACTAGAAAGTTTGCAATGTCTGGTATAGAGGGATCAAAAATATCTACAGAATGATCCCTACACCAACGACGAAAAACCTTCCACTTAGCCGCATAGTTTAGCGAAGAGGAGGTCCTCCTACAGTTAGAAATTGCGTCCACTGCTCGTCCTGTAAAGTGCTTGCCATGCAAGAAGGACCGCACAACGGAAAAACGTGAAGGTTGAGACCTTGCGGGTTGTGATGGAGTTGACGCGATTTCCCCTGCGAAAGAAGATCCTCCCGTGGAGGAAGCTTTCGCGGTAGGTCCCACAACAGACACCTGAGTAGATTTATCCACGGTCTCTGTGGCGACAGAGATGCTACCAACAGAATCTTGCATTGAGATTGTTTTATCTTTAGCAATACTTGTTGTTGTAACAACTGACTAATTTCGCTCTGGTTAACGGCAGACGAACGAGATTGTTGTGCGTCTCGAAGCTCATTCCCAGATGTGTGAATGACTTGGACGGCACCAGATCCAACTTCTCCTCGTTTACTATAAAACCGAGACGTCGGAGCAATAGAAGTAGATTCTGAACATCGTTCTGAAGCGTTAACTCGTTGCCGTACCTCTGAAGAATGTCGTCCAGGTAGGCCGACGTTACCGCAGACGAATGAGCTCGGAAATAGATCATTACCGAGTTCATTACCCGAGTGAAAGCCCAGGGTGCTAGATTCAGTCCGAAGCACATCGCCCGGAATTGATACACCACTCCTAGGACTGCGAAGCGTAGATACTTTCTGAATGTCGGATGTACCATGACGAGATCTATGCTTGTTGCATAATCGTTCACCCGAATACTCGCTCTGACCGACCGAATCGTCTCCATATAAAATTTCGGAGCGACGATCAGCTTGTTTATCCAGCTCAAATCTATGACTGGACGGAACGAGCCGTCTGGTTTCGGAACCAGAAACAGATGGCTGTAGAATCTCGGAGTCTCCTGATTTTCTACGACCTCTACCGCGTTCTTCATTAAAAGAGACTGCACCTCTGATAATAGAGCATCTCTTTTCTGCGGATTTGACGGAAGTTGAGTCCATTTTGGACTTCGAGTTAATGGAGGCTTTCGTTTGAAGGATATCTTTAGACCTTCCGAAGTCACTCCTCTCACCCAAGGGTCGTCAGTAATCGACGCCCATTCTTGTGAAAAGCTTGACAACCTTCCGCCAACCGGTACGCGATAGAGGTTTAAGCCATCACCTCCTGGACCTGCGAGGCCTGCGGTAGGAGAAACCACGTCCTCCACGACCCGCACCTCGTCCCGTCGACCTCGGGGCGTCCGACCGGTTGTCCCGGCCCGAAGGACGTCCCGAACGAGAGTCGCTACCCTGACGGTCTCTCGAATAAGACCAAGAGGACGCACCGGAACCTCTATAGGAACCTCTCTTGGGCGCATTAGACCCAGAAGTGCCTGTCTTATTCTTGTCTGCCGTATCCGACTTCTTAGAAGCAGATTTGAACAACAGAGAATCTGAAGCTTTCTTTGTAATTTTATCATAAATAGCAGAAAGCTTGCCGTCAAAGAGAAGTTCTCCGGAGATCGAAGCGACTCTGAGAGAGTTCTTCACCTTAGTATCTACGAGTGTGGATGTAGCTAGGGCTGCGTCACGTCTAACCAACTCCAGGTTTGCCACTGAAAGGGCGGAGTTACACGTGGAATAAGCTACTGCCCTTGAAAGAAGTCTTAAAGAGGATTGTATATCCTGAAATTCTTTCCCTTGAAGGCGCAGTGATAATGCCTTAGTAAGGTGATCTGCGTAAGATAAGGCATCTAAATTGGCTCTGTTAGACGAAATAGCTGTTTCCAACACCGCGGTTGGAATAGAAGCCGACGACGGTAATGATAGCTCTAAGTCTTCCGCCTCGTCGTCCATACGCAGAGGAACTCTCGGAATACCCTGTCCTGCCGTGTCGAATTTATTCCTTGCATTAATGAAAGGCAGGTTGAGAGTATTGGCGGACAAGAAACCTGCTTTCCCCGTCTTGGAAGCAAGTTTAAATATAGCGTCGTTCAATAATTCAAATGTTCTTGCAACATTATTGGACTGCGACGGAAACTCGGGAGCGATGTCCCTGAACCGCTCAAAAAATTCAGAGTCCAATGACGCTATAATCCTCTTGTCTGGAACCGCAGCAGTCTGGCCCGACGGAACAACTTGAGGGAGAAAGTGCCAGATGAAGTCCACGGCAGCTTTATGTTGTTCTGAAAGGGATAGCTCCAAATCATCCGTATCCCTTTCACCATCTGGTCGGACCTCATGATGCTCCCGGTCGTCCGCCCCCGATGCTTCGGCGGAGCGTACCGACCCAGCGCCGTCGGATAATTCCCGATCCGACACCGTTTCTGTCAGCTGCTGGGATGCTGCGTTAAGTTGTGCTATCTGCACAAGTATGTCCGGCATCGAGACCTGCGGAGGCGCAGTCTTTCGCTGCTTCGCCGAGGGCAGCTCCGCATCAGATGGCTCCCGCATACTTTTTCTATGCGAACGTCCGGAGTCCATCGGCCTCGTGTCCCTGGCTGCCGGATGGTGTGACCTGGTCGCCGAAGAATCCCTGATCAGCGAAGCTGGTAAGATATCGGCGGTCACGCAGCCAAGGTGCGGTCGTGTGCGCTGACGAGAAGAAGCCTGAGCAGTCTCCGCGGACTGCCTATACAACGGAGCGTCCCGAGCGACGGACGTATGCTCCGCTTGCGACACATTTTGTACCACAACATCTGGTCCCAGATGTTGTTGTACGAGAGAGGGGCCTCTCTCGCTCGCGGCCCGGCTGGACCTGGACGAGCTAGGAACCGGACTCAAAGGCTTCCTCCGATCTCGCTTACTATCCGCCGTCACTGGGTGTGCACATTGAATGTTTATAGTGCTCGCATCACCCAACATTTCCTCCTGGACCGCATTGGACGAACCCGGCTGCCGAACCATTCGGTGAATGGACGCTACACCGGGCGAGCTAGCGGACGACATTTGTTTAATCTCCATGAGCACTTTTGCCGCTAGCTCTGAATTCATTTGTGACGACGGAAGCGCACTTGCAGAAGATAACATGGAAACATCACCCTGTTCTTGTTCCTCTGAAATAGAAACTGAGAGAGTAGAGTGACCTTGCGGAGAAAGAGCCGGCATAGCCCTTTCTCCAGTAACAACATACCGTGACACACGTTTCCAATGTTTGTCATCCCAATATTGACATATAGAACAGGGATTAGTGCGAGAACACTGACTACAATTAATACAATGATCATGAAAGTCAGAGGAAGATTTCTTCCCATTACAATTTGAACAATATCCTTTCATTGTGAAAAGTCAACAAGTCCTAGTTACTCGCACAAACCCCTGACACAAAGATACATAATAACATGATCCATTAATAATGAAAAAACAATTGCAAATCAAAATAACTTTGAAAAAATATTTTTTCAGCGAAGCCCAAGTTTATGAAAAGTAACGTTGAGCCCCGATGGATCCGATGGCTAAGTGTGGTCAAAAATTTTAAATTTATATTAAATAATTAATGAGACACTTACGGATAATAGAAATGTATCTTATAGTGAGAAAAACTACACCAAAGGCAAACAGCCCCCCTCAAAAAAGGCTGTTGCCAATGTAAACAAACAGTGTAAAACACCAGAAAACATGACTCCAGGCACTGAAAAAACTGGCCCGAAATCAGTCATCAAAATTACACTCTATCTGATGCAAGACAGAGACTCCCAGGGGAGAATCTGCAGAACATTAGATGGAAGATGCAGAACACAACGTTTATACACCCATGGGTGAAAACGTAACTATGGGGAAAATAACAGAAAACATTCTGTAACCAAGCAACTCTCCCAAGAGAATTTTAGAAATGAACTTTCTCAAAAATATGCCAAAAGCATGGGAGAATTGCAAGGGGGGACTTAGAAGGCCAGGGGAGAGGAAACACTGAATAAGCAGTGCAACATTTTAGCAAGAATGACAACAAGAGGCCCATGCCTCAAAAATAGGCAACTTAACATGATTTCATAAAAAATTTTAAGTACAGCCCTGATTATTTTTTGTCACTCCTTTTTCCTCTCCTCCTTCTATATCCTCCTTAGAATCACCATTTCTCCAAAAATTACGTGTCTGGCATCCTTTAAACTGAGATTTACAAGCACAAAGATCAGTGAGATGTTGACTGATGAAGGGCCAAACAGAGAATGATAATTGGCGCCAATTTTGGGACGTCCTTGACACTGCACATGCGCAGTGGGGGCGAAGTATGGAGGTCCTATAGGACATGATTTCTTTTGGTTTTGGATGCAAATTTTGGGGATTGGGGGGCAAAATTTGTGTTTGGCCCTGGTTTTGTTAGAGTTAGCACCAGCTAAATCTGGGTCATTGGTACAGTATAAAAATTTAGCATTTTAGCATTGTTTGAGGAAAATGATGGCATTTTGGGCTACCAAGAATTTTTCCGAGAGACGTGGAAATGGGGAGGAGGGTATCACCCCCACCCCCAATTGGCTTCAGGCCTGCTCTTTGGTAAATAGTCTGGTGCTGAAAAAATAAATGCAATTAACAGGGATATTCTCTTCACCACGGCAAATTAATGACTAAACCTTCACCATAAGTAATTTTATCCAAATGTAAGATTAAAGTCTCTTCTGTTTATACAAACAGAAGTTCAAAATTAAATATTAGCAGTGAGGAAATTTTTTCAAGGAACTGGATACATTTTTGACTGTTATGTTTTCTGCCAAGTTAAAAATGCTGATTTCTCCTATGAGTAACTAGAGAAATAATCTTTCTCTTGCTGTAAGGATGCAAGTATGCAGAGCACATGTCAACTGGAGATATAGAAGAAATCTCTTTTCTTTATGTAATTTTTTTATCCAAGAAGGCAGATGATTCAAAAGCCTGACACAATCTATTCACAAAGTTGAATGTGATATAATAATTTATGTACTCTGCAATCACAATATCAAACATCTCTTTCACAAGTCTTTATTTAGTTTTGTTTCTTTGTTGCTTCATCATATGATGGTGGTGCTGATGCAGTTAGCTGTGATGGATCATTGAACTGTGAAGGAGCATACACATTATGAGGGTTGGCTGGGTTGTAGTATGCACTCTGTGCAGCTTCCTGTGCTTTAGCATCTGAAACAAAGTAGACAGTTCACATGACGTTTGAAGCAAAACAGTCTGTGACTAACAATATGAACATGATAAATATTTCTTTTGAACCTTAATTTTCTTCTTTTCTTTTGAAAGAAAGATTATGACTTAACTATATATCTTTCCTAACCTATGTTTTAGAAGGAAAAAACATATAATAAACTTTGAATGGCAATTTTTAATCTTCATGGAGAGCACTGAGCATATTTCAACATGAAAAAAGAACAAGAGACCTCTCAGTCTACTTGTGACCATGACCATGATGATAAAAGAGGTCAAGATCATGATAAAACGTAAGGTTATGGGTGGCAATTGTGCGAAGGATAAACAAGAGATGTCACGTAGATTCAATTATACAGACCAGACGGCTATATAACAATATCATAGATTTGCTGTCTGTGACCTTGACCTTGACAATATGATTTTGGTTCAAAGTTGCAAACACCTCTGAGTCATGAGCAATAATTGTACCAAATATGAATAAGATTTGTCAATCATACCAGACAGTGAGATGACAGGGTTTTTCTAACTGTAACCTTAACATAGGGCCTGTGACCTTGACCTTGCACATACTAGATTATAATTCATGATACACTGTCTCTTCATAACAGATATTGTTACGTCAAAAAATATTCAGTGGTGAAGTTATGGCCTGGACAAACAAAATGTTGACGACAGATGGACGACTGACAAACAACAGACAAATCATTACCAAAAAAATATGTTGATACTTGTCAGGCAGAGCTGAAAAGTGTTTTGACTGGAAGAAATGGAAGAACGGAGAATTTTCTTTCAAATGTAAGACTTGTTTATTCACTGTCTCTCACCTAAGGTGCATTTTATTGCTCACTACAGATCTTCTAAGAGATTTGCAAGTCAAGGGGCTAAACAAATGCAGAAAGAGGGTTTCCCAAATTATTTTAGTTTACTTGATCAATAGGATGATTTCCTCTCCTCTCCAGTATCTCCCTGCTTCTGAAACTGGATATGCAAGAGAGAACCAGGATATTTCCACACACCAAATAAATGCAAAGGAAAAGCTCCTGAATGTCTTCTGAAGAGCACAAGGGCACCCCTAATCAGAAGAGAAAAAATGAGTAAGGCCCCCACAAAGTAGATCTTGTTTCTCAGGCCATTTTTTGTAAAACTGCATGTGGGCGGGCATTTTTTTATTTTATTTTTTTATTTTTATAATTATTTCTTTGCCATCAAAAATTCATGTTCTTGGTTTGTTTTATGTTTTACGCCTCATAATATACAGAATAGCATGGATGGTGGTGTATTTTGTCTCTTGAATGCAAGAAGGCTTTGCAATGCTAAAATATTGTAAAGCCTTGTTGCACTCAATGGACAAATTTATCAATTTTATTTACTTGGGTAAAATTTCAGACATAAAGCATTCATTTTTTTTTAAAGTTTGCATTGGTTATAAAAAGGGAGCATGCGACAGCCAAATGACCATGTGGGAGGGTCTAAGAAACAGATTTTTAACTTTTTTAGGCCTAATAATATGTTGTTCAGCAGAGCTTAGAAAGTACTATAGAAGAAAATACAAGGATTATGTTAATAAAAGTTTGAAGATTCTACACCACTGCAGAATCAGCAGTCATGTGGCAGATTTGAACTTTTAGTAACAGTTTAATGGATAAGAAAATCTGCCATTACTGTTTAGGGAGAGTTGAGATGGCTGCTGGTTGATTACTGAATCACAGAAGTGAGTTTACACCTTAAAGACTTAGGAAATGTCAATAATTTTCATGACCTAATATCAAGCAAAATGTCGGGCTAAACACTGATTTGTAGACAAATTTTGGCTGCAAAAACAGGCATCCACAGAGACAAAAAGCCTTGATTGAAAACCAATGCCCAAAACCTGTAAGCTATTTTGGTTATATTCACTTCAAGGTATTAATATTGTGACTGACAAACTGTATACATTCAGCTACAGAGTGGAAAAATTGGCGCACACATCTTCTCATTATTCAAAATGTTGCATTCAATTCTTATGTGACTGTCTTCTACACTCAAAATGTATCGAAATGTGACACAGAATGGGTTATGAAAGGCACAGAGAACACATGGCAACTCAGGGGACAAAATGATAATAGATTTTAAAGGCAGTCCCACACAGGTCTGGAATTCCAGAAAATGCACGGGTGCAAAAAATTAAAATTTTTTAGTAAATTTTGTTTCTTAACATACCTACCACAATTGTTTACAATTGGCTGTAACATAAGTGCAAGCCCTACTTCGGAACTAACTCAAGCTTTTAGAATCTTTTCCAAACGAGTTGGAAAAGTACTAGAGTGCAAAAGCACGAAAAAGATCGAAAAAAGGGTCGAGCGAGACCAGCGCTCGAAATTACAGGTACTCTCTCTGCACACCTCTTGCGTTTACCGAGCGCATGCGCAACAACCGTGACGTCAATTCCGTATTTCCGCCAACGAGAAGTTTGTGATTTAGCGGGGAGGCATCGATATCAAAGATATCCCCAAGGAGGGTGGGCCTCCGGTAAACAATTGTGGTAGGTATGTTAAGAAACAAAATTTACTAAAAAATTTTAATTTCTTTTCAACCTACTCACAATTGTTTACAATTGGCTGAATAAACAATAGGAGGAGGTGAATCACATAACCAATACCAACAAGAGTAGCAGAACGAAAGCAAGGATGGCAGAGAACAAAAACTAAAACCTGTAATGAAGAAAGAGAGAAGGCACCTGAAAAGAACAAGGCTGAGAGAAGCGCAACCTCGACAAAAACAATTTAACGAGGGTGCACAACAGCCTGAGCAGCAACGAGAGGGCCTAAAGAATAAAGGTCCTCAGATTGCTGCTGAAGGTGGCGGAGATAAAAGGAGGAGAAGGTAGAAGCATTCCTCCAGTAAGCTGCATTCATAACATCACGGAGCGAAACAGAATTGGAGAACGCCCAGGATGTAGAAATGGCACGAACCTCGTGAGCATTAAGCCGGTTCGAAACAAGATCCGATGCAGACAAGCGAGAATAAGCCAGCTTGATTGCAAGACAGATCCACCTGGAAATAGAATGGGAAGAGATAGACTGCCGCTTAGGAATGAGAGACAGAAAGAATCTCTTCCGATCCCTCCTAATGAACTGAGTGCGAGTAATGTAAGTCTTGACCGCACGAACAGGACAAAGAAGAGGCCTCCGTCCATCTACAGCAGGGAGAGCCCGAATGCAGATGGGAGGAGGTACCGAATCGGGGAGTTGATTCTTAGCCAGAAAAGAGCAATCAGTAGTGAATGTGACACTGTTAGCCTCATTTCGGAAGAAGGCAGAATCAACAGATAGCGCATGAAGCTCACTGACTCGACGAGCAGAAGCAAACGCTAGAAGAAAAGCCGTCTTATAGGTGAGAAAACGCATGTCGGTCTCAGATAAAGGCTCGAAAGGCGCCCCCTCCAAACAGTGCAACACCCATGCCAAGTTCCACTTGGGTGTAAGACACAAAACTCGAGGCCTCTTCAAAGAAAAGTGCCGAATAAGTTTGGAGAGGAAAAGATTACGACCGATACACCGCTTTCCCACATAAGAGAAAGTATCAGACAGCATAGACCAATAGCCCTTAATCGTAATAGGCTGGAGGCCCTTGGAGTCAAAAAGAAAAACCAGAAAATCCGCAATTTGAGCGATAGACGGATCACGGTAATTCACATTGTGATCTGAACACCAGCGGCAGAAAACCTTCCACTTGGCGGCATAAGTCATTCCAGTGGAAGGTCGCCGCGATGCAGAAATGCACTCCACTGATCGTCTCGAAAAACCTCTACGTCGGAGACTGGACCTGATAAAAGACAGGCGTGAAGGGACAGGCTCGCCAGGTTGTTGTGATACTTCCTGGGACGACCCTGTGAAAGAAGATCGCGACGTAGATGTAGACGAATCAGTCGATCGGCCAATAGAGGCCGCAGCAGATTGATCCACACCCTCTGTGGAGACAGGGGTGTGATCAGAATGATCCTGCAACTGCAAGCACGAATCTTCGCTAAAACTTGAGGAAGAATCAGTGCAGGAGGAAAGGCATAGCCGACCCAGCCTGTCCAGTCCAGAGACAGAGCGTCTACTGCAAATGCCAGAGGATCTGGACAAGGGGAGACAAAAGTCTCTACCTGATGATTCCAGCGAGTAGCGAAAAGGTCGACCTGAGGACGACCCCACTGCTCGCAAATTGCCTGAAACACCGACCGATGTAGCATCCATTCGGTTGGAAGGACACTGTCGCGTTGGGACAGGGAGTCTGCTAGGACGTTGAGATGCCCGGGAATGTGTCGAATGGACACCCGAGCGTTCACATCCCGCGCCAACAGAAGAAGATCCCGAGACAGCCGATACATAGGAATCGAATGAGTGCCTCCCTGATTCTGTATGTAGGCCACTACTGTCGAATTGTCCGAAAGAAGTAGGACAACATGGTCCGACAGATGAGGGATCCAAAGCCGAAAACTCAACAGAAGAGCAAGGAGCTCCTTCTGGTTGATATGAAGGCCCACCTGCTCGCTGTCCCACTCTCCGTGAGTAGACAGATCGAGAGGGTCCAACGTCGCACCCCAGCCCCGATCGCTGGCATCCGCAGTAAGGATGCGATCGGCCAAAGGAAGATCCAACGGAACACCCTGTGTCAGCCAGGGAATATCTGCCCAAGGGCGGAGGTGACAAAGCAGAGACCGAGGAATAGTGAGTTCCAGGTCCAGCGGATCTACATTCGGACGCCAATGATCCAACAGGAAGTGTTGGAGAGGTCGGACAAACAAGCGACCGAGCGGAATGAGATCGGTCACCGAACCGCAAAGGCCCAGCATCCGAAGGAAAGTCCTGGCCGAGACCGAGGAAGATTGAAGCAGGTCCCGAGTCAAGGCGGAAAGAATCGTCGCCCGAGCCTGGGGAACCGACACTACATTGTGAAGAGTGTCGAAATCCATCCCCAAATGATGGAATCGCTGAGAAGGAAGAAGATCCGACTTCTCGCGATTGACTCTGAAACCCAGCGACGCTAGCAGGCAAAGAAACTGCCGGACATCGAACTCCAGAACAGCAGCATCGTGGTGCCGTTGGAGGATGTCGTCTAGGTAGGCGGACGAAGTCACCGCCGACTGAGTGCGATGGAAAGCAAGCACATGTGACATCAGTCGGGTGAAGGCCCAAGGAGCCAGGTTCAAACCGAACGGGAGAGCTCTGAATTGAAAAACTCGATCCCGAAACGAGAACCGAAGGTATTTCCGTGACGCCAGATGAATGGGTACATGGAAGTAGGCATCCTTCAGGTCGATACTGGCCGCAAAATCGCCCTGATGAACTGAACATCGAACCGACCGGAAAGTCTCCATACTGAAACGAGGAGCAATTATGTACTCGTTCAGGGTACTCAGATCGATGACAGGACGAAATTGGCCGTTTTTCTTCGGCACCAAGAAAAGTCTCGAGTAAAACCCCGATGAAAGGGTGTTCCTGACCACCTCGATCGCCCCTTTGGTGAGGAGATTGTCGAGCTCCTGCACCAGAAGGTCCCGACGCAGAGAATCTGAAGGGACCTGAGTCGGAAGGGGCACCCGAGATAAACTGGGGTGCCGATGGAAGGACAGTCGCAGACCGGAATGAATGACGTCGAGGACCCAAGAGTCCGACGTTATCTCTGTCCAACGGTCGTAAAACAGCGACAGCCTTCCTCCGACTGGAGGCGAATCGAGGTGAGAACCTTCACTTGCGGCCTCAACGAGGCCCCCGAGAGGAGAAACCACCTCGGGAAGTGACAGAGTCCTGAGACTTTCCAGCCTGAGGCTGCCAGCGGGCCTGGCCACGTCGGCGCTTCTTATGAGCAGAAGGAGCAGACGGAGCCGAAGGCGTAGCCGACGTCGCCGACGAGGCAGACGCAGCAGCACGCTTGGCGGGCCTGGAACGACCCCCACCCGCAGCAGCAGGTGGGTCAAGCTGTCTCAGCAAAAGCTGGTCCTTCGAATGACGAAGAACTTCGCCACGAACAGCTTCCACGGAACCATGGAACAACTGAGGTCCTACCAAAGAGGCAGACCTCAGAACAGCACGTTGCTCAGAAGGAAGGGATGGTAAAGAATCCAAAACCGCATCCCGGCGTGCCAGCTCCAAATTGGCCGTGTTACAGGCGTGAGCGTGAGTCAAGTTCATAAGAGCCTGTGACAAAACGCGAAAAGGCGCCTGAGCGTCATCAAACTCCCCTGGTGGAAAATATTCAGCCAGAGCAGCGACGACATGGTCCGCGAGAGATAACATACCCAGCATCTCTCGGGACAGGCCCACCATAGACTCAACTACCGACATCGGGAGAACTGCCGACTTAGGCTTAGTCAACCCGAGGGAAGAAGAATCCTCATCCACAGTAGTCATCCCTTGGAAGACTGGTGGAGAGACGGAATCGTAAACACGAAACCGCGATGGAGGCAGAAAGGCATCAGCTCTAGAAAAGAAGGAACCCTTGAGGGCCTTAGAACGCATTTTGGCGTCTAAGCCCTGGAAGGACTCAACCACCTGAGCCGATTGCAGAGGACGCAAAGCCCCGGAGCTAGAAGGCTCAACAGGGTTACGGCGCTCCACAGTGGACCGCGGCCGGACGGTCACAGAAGGCTGGTCGGAAGGTAGAACGTCCGGCAATAAGCCAAAGACGAAATCCAAAGCCTGCCCCAAGACTGACGAGGGGGAACCAACACCTTCAAGATACTCGTTATCCTCCGTAGCAGAGGAGACGTAGCCCAACTCGGGCTGACCAGCAGAAACCTCCTGTGAATACTGTGCAGTATCCAAGGGGCCAGGCGAGACATCTCGGCGACCGACCAAAGGAGGTTGTGCCTCAGGAGGCACAGGGAGGCCAACTTGAGGGTTGCCAGAAAGCAACCGGGTGAGCGCCAAAACGGCCTGGCGCAGGTCACCCTGAGAATCCGTCGCAGCAGAATCGCCCGACGGAGTGTCCTCCCAATGGACCCTTCTGGTAGAAGAACCCAAATCCTCAGAAGAGACCGACGGCGAACGTCGATCGGCAGACAGAATAGGAGCACGGTGAGAAGACACCGGAGGATAGTCCCGATTGTGACGCCCAGGAGCCATCACTGGCCTCTGCGAAACAGAAGGCCCTGCCAGCAAATCCTCGAAAGGGACCGACGGCGCACGTCGATCGGTAGCTGGACCTAGGACACGGTGAGAAGACACCGGAGGATTGTCCCAAGAATGACAGGAACCTGTCATTGACCTCTGCGCAGCAGACGGCCCCAACTGCCTATCCTCTGAGACCGACGGCAAGCATCGATCGACACCCAGACTCGGAACACAGTGAGGAATCACCGGAGGAAGGTTCCGAGAGTGACAGCTAACCGGGGCTGCCACTGACCGCTGCCGAACAGCAGGCCCTGGATGCCAACGTCCCAACACCATCCCGCTAGCCGGCACACTAGCAGGCGAAGGTGGAACAATAAACGATTCACTCGAGGGACGAGGAATCGCTGCCGAAGCGACCGGACGGCTCAACCGACTAGGAGCAAACCTAGCCAGATGAGACGGAGCAGACAGCAAACCCGCACAGCCTCGCCGCGAGGCTGGGGGAGGCTGAGAACACACAGACACACCAGCAGATACAGCCTCGGTCCCCCGAGACTGTAGACCATCCCCAGAGGAGATGGAAGAGCCACCATCAGACAGAATAGGATCTGGAGTAGCAACCCCCTCAACAACGGTCGACGGTGTAGGAGGCAGATCGGAGAGGGTTACCGAGCTGACCTCGGAAAAGCTCTCAACGAAAACAGACGCCTCAATAGTGACATCCGAAGACAAAGAGACCGCGGTCTCCTCATCAGGTATCACAGAACAAACACCGTCAACAGTTGCAGAGGAGCTCGCCACAGAAGTCAGATCCGAATCCTGTGTGACAGAGTCACCACGTGCACCAGCAGAAATGTCTGCAACGGCACGGCTACCCTTACCCCGAGAACGAGGGGTTCTAGCTCTGGAAAGAACCACCTTGTTAACAGAAGCCCAAAATTTAGAGGACCAAACCCCACAGATACCACATGATTGGGCCTGAGTGCAATTGTTGCAAGTGACACATGTGGTATGGGAATCGTCCACATGTTTCACCTGCAAACAAGAGGTACAAGGAATAGTCTTAGGCATGATATAAATACAACAATCAAGCTTCCCGCCGACGGAAAACAGAACGAAGGTCGTGTTCACACGTGGGGGAAAGGCAAGATAAAGTGTGAAAAGAACAGCAATAATAATACAAATTAACATTAAATGAGAGTAATAATTTGGTAGCTTGAAAAAGGATACAATCCAGTAGCACACTAAAGACGATTAATAAGTTGTTCACGAAGAATTAATATCATAAACAGCACAAGTCACAAAAATTTCCGACCATGAACAATGGCGGAAAATAAAGGAATTGACATCACGGTTGTTGCGCATGCGCTCGGTAAACGCAAGAGGTGTGCAGAGAGAGTACCTGTAATTTCGAGCGCTGGTCTCGCTCGACCCTTTTTTCGATCTTTTTCGTGCTTTTGCACTCTAGTACTTTTCCAACTCGTTTGGAAAAGATTCTAAAAGCTTGAGTTAGTTCCGAAGTAGGGCTTGCACTTATGTTACAGCCAATTGTAAACAATTGTGAGTAGGTTGAAAAGAAATTGCCCTTCTCAATTTTTTCTAGGCATGCAGCACTCCTAAAGAATGCCAGGCCTGCCGACCCCATAATTTACTAAGTGTGCTGATGAAAAAAAAAAAAAAAAAAAGCCCACAATATTTGTCAAAAAATTTCAACAAATTAATATTTCCAATATTGTTTAAAAATATCTATGCCTTAAGGTTTGAACACACTGGAAACTCATAATGCCACAATGAGCCGAGTGGGACACGTCACTTTTCTTCAACATTTCCACTGCAATGTAACAAGTACAGTGGAGCCCACTTAATTGGATATCTCTTAACTGAATAACCCTGTTAATTGAATATAATTTCCCAACACAAAACCATTTACCATACCTCCAATACAAATTTGACCTGTTCATTGAATATAGGTTATAGAGTGAACTCCTATTAATTGAATAAATATCTTGTAACCTGTTGAGAAATTACACTGACTCTCCCCAGTTTTCTTTTGTTTGTAGACCTATTTGGCCTCAGTACATCCAATACGGACATTTATTCTATTATATCTTGTTTGACAGAGCTCATGGAGCTCTGTCAAACAAGAGATAATAGAATAAATGCTAAGTTTAAATCTAGAATACAGGAAAGTGATACAATCCCTGTTAATTGAATACTCCTGTTAATTGAATAATTTTCACTGGCAAATTGACTATTCAATTAACAGGGTTCCACTGTATTCAAATCTGAACGCAAAAAAACAGCTAAATATTTGCACATCTCCATACCAATCAGGAACTGGTTTTCTGAATTTATTTATTTGTTTATTTATTGTGGTTTAATGACACTTTTGACGGCCCGGGTCCACTCGTGTTGGGACAGGTATACAAGTGGAAGAGTACCCAGAGAGAACCACTGAGAAGAAATGAGCAACTGTCAGACTCCCTAACGAACTAACTCTGCACAAGCAGCATTAGAATTAGTGTCCAAGTGACTACGGAATTTGGGCGTTGACTAGTCAAAACCAAAAAGTCGAGTTGATGTCAACTATTCAGTACCATTTAAAGGCATACATGGACAATATTTTGGTGATAAAACAATCAGTCAGTATTTCACATGAAAACATCTTCATTTTAAGAGAGGGAGAATCAACCTTTAAAACCAATTCATAAAAGTCATCTCTCTTTGGGTCTTGGTTTGTTTATAATCATGTAATTTCACAAGAAACCATTGTCCTCAAAATCCCTGGCGATGATAAAAACCTCTGTTGAACGATTTGTTATTCAAAACACACTGCCAACTGGAAGATTTAGCCCCCAGAAGATTGCGCCCAGTACTTTTGAACTTTTAGGATCTGAGAGTTTCAACTTGAATTTGAACTGAAAATCTAATAAAAAGAAGCATGGCACATATTGTGGTATTGTCCTAAGATCAATTGCATGCATTTTTATTGATAAGAAGTGTACCTGAGTTTGGGGTGGATGGGTGCTGGTCAAGATGTGCCCTAACCAAACCTGCTCAAAACGTTTTCCCTGAATTTATTAAAATGCGCCTGGACTTTGGTCAAAATGTGCCCTGGAATTGGTCAAAATGTTCCCAGGCAATAACATCTTCCAATGGTCAAAATGTCCCCAAAGAAAAGAAATATTACTATTTAACATCCCTGAAGGTGCCACAAATGAAAAATATATAGAGATCGTTTGACTGGACTGGTTACGTGAAATAATTCATGAGAGGTGAGGGACGTTGTACAAACACGAGAGTGCGAATGTGCACAAGTGTTTTACAATATAGTCCCTCGCCTCGAATGAATTATTTCACGTAACCAGTCCAGCCAGGCGATTACTCTGTTTATTACTTTTCATTATTAACGATAATTATACCATTTAACCCTTTACCTAACATAACGGCCAAAAATGGCCAGCGCTATTCTCAGAACTTGCCAATTAATTTTCATTATTTTTTCATTTTTTGTCTCTAAAACATAGGTTTTGACCCCTCATTGGAACGAGCTTGTTCCAATGAGTGGTCATAACCTATGTTTTTGAGACGAAAAATGACAATAATAGTTATTCAAGAATTCTTTTTGCAAGTGTCGTCTGCTTTTAATGTTAGGTAAAGGGTTAAAAAAAATAAAACAATGAAGTCCTCATTACAACCACAGAAAAACGTCTTCGTTTGCACGCACGGATACTTGACACAATTGTTGATTGCATAATTCACTTGTGAAGTTATCATTTATAATCAAACCTGGAAATCCCAGTAAATCACACTTTGGAAAGTAATAAATTTGTTTTTTTATATTCTCTGCCTATGGTCAATACAGCCCCCTATTAGAAAATATTACATTTTTTTCACTATTCCAATCTGGCAATGGAAGTTCAAGTTGTTATCTACTGTTCTGCCCATCACTGTATGGACAGTGACTTATGTTGGGGACATTTTCACCAATGAAGGGAACATTTTGAGAAATTTTGGGGGATGTTTTGACCAAGAATAGAGGAGGGACCAATTTTGTTTGGGGGACATTTTGTTCAGTACCATGTTGGACGTTTCAGCCCACTGACGATTCACACCAGATGTTCTGTGTGGTAGGTCCTATCTGGAGAATGCTGAATGATTTGGACCATGTATGATTCAGATCTCATCATGTTTGGAAGAGATGGCCCTGATTTTTCGGAGGTTTGGCCTGCAACTTAGTATAGTCTTCCTGCTGCAACAAATATCAAATCCATACACTTTATTGATACATTTACCACCCTCCACCACCACCAATGTGTATGCGTATTTATGCCACTATTGTCCTCCCATTTTTGTTCCCTGAGGTTAATTCCAAATCGTCTTTCTTCTTCATTACTGCCCGCAGTCAACACAGACTATTATGGGCAGCATATTGACCATTATGGGCAGTATACGGGCTATTATGAGCCCAAGTTATGATCTAAATCATGCAAACATCTGGGACTGAATCATCCAAAAATATGGTCTGAACCATCTGAGATCGGGACCAAATCATTCAAAACTAATCTGGTCCGAATCATACATGGTTTGAAATGTCCAGATACCCAATGTGGAAACTCAAATGATTTTTGCATTTTACATCATATTGAATTAAAAATGGTTGAAACAAATGGTTGATATCAATACTTGTAAGAGTAAGATTTGTTTCTTAACCCTTTCCCAATGCACAGAATATCAAAATTTATTATTTTAATTATTGAATTTTACAAATTTTCAAAAAAATTCAACAAAACCATATCATGTGACCCCTCATTGGAACGGGCTCATTCCAATGAGGGGTCACACAATATGGTTTTGTTGACATTTTTTTTAAAATCTTTTTTGTCTAATGCTTAATTTGAAAATTATGTGGGCAGATGTGGCCGATTTGTTGGGAAAAGGATTAATTTTCCTTTTGATGTGACTTAATCTGTATTACAAGGTGCCTGACTGGTACCTATTTTGAAGGCTGCAAAAGATCCACCTACGTATGTTAATTTTTTACCCAGTCTTGATCAAGCATGTGATGTCACCAAATGGTGAGTTGTTCTATTTTTATACTGGTAGTTTTCTGTTTTGTGCATAATTGTGTTTTCTCAGTGGAGAATAACCCACAGATGTACACTTTTCTATCAGGTCTATGGATATTCCCTCATTTTATCAGATTATTTTGCTATATATTTAAGGTCAGTACAAACAATATTTCTTCAAGTTTTAATTTGAATCTTGCGATTTGAGTTGGAAGCATGCCTTCAGAAGCAACTTCAATTGGTCAGTTCTGTACATGTACATCACTTGTCAAACCTGTCTTGTCGGTCACAGAAACAATACTTTCCATCCACCCGTTAATAATAAAGAACAAGTTTATAAATATTGTTTCAAATATTTAATTTCAATGTGTGACTTTGTCATTATTACTGGAATGATAAACAGTCTGAAACCTTTGTCGTTTTGTCATGGTTCCTATACAACTGATTCTTGAATAGCATGTTTGGAATAGGGCTGCATGGTATACTGGTATACCAGTAAACCAGTAATTACCAGTATTGAGAATGATACCGGATGAATACCAGTATTGTTTTAAAGTACCGGTATAACGTAAACAAACAGTATTGGATCAAATTATTGAAGATGAAGTCGATATATTATTAGGGAAAAAATAGTCAAAGTATTCTATCATGTCTGTCATCTCCCAAATGTCAATCATACAAAACAGGTGATATACTACTTGAAACTCCTCCCACACTGACAACTCCTGTGATGAAGTACATGTCAATCAATCTTCATTCGACCAGTGAAAACACAGTTTGCAGCATATTTGAGCTGCGTAAGTTACAAGTAAGAATACACGTACCAGCCATTTGAAACTGAAAGTTGAATATTTCGAGAGTGCGTCAAATTTAGGGAATGAATACTTTGACACATTTGTGTATGTAATCTCACATTTTCCTGTGTGGATAATAAAATTACTCACAAAATCATTATAGGGAGTGTTTGTTTTATTTATTCTATTCCTCTAAAAAAACAGATTAAAACATAAAGCCATGTTGATCAATAATAATCCATTGAGACATTAATAATTGCCGCTCACATGAACATTAATTACTAACACAAACATAGCACTGACCATATCTATCAACACTTAAAATACAGTAGGTCATAAGAACCAAACAATGGGGAGGAAAGTTAAAAAATTTATAGTAATTTATATATTTTTTATACTTACCAATGACCCAGACATAGCTGGTGCTAACTCTTAAAATATAGGGCCAAACACAAATTTTGCCCCCCAATCCCCAAAATTTGCATCTAAAACTAAAGAAAACATGTCCTGAAAGGCCCTCCACACTTCGCCCCCACTGCGCATGCGCAGTGTCAAGGACGTTCCGAAATTGGCGCCATTAATCATTCTAATAACCAGTGCCTGGTAAGCGCTATGTACTCAGCGGGGAGGCAAGAGTTCCCAACTCCTGGGAGGGCCATCCCCGTCTGGGTCATTGGTAAGTATAAAAAATATATAAATTACTATAAATTTTTTAACATTTTTATACTGTACCAATGACCCAGACATAGCTGAATAGTAAAAAGGCTGGAGGGCCAAGGACATAGAGCAAAATGGAATACGCTCAATAAAATAAAATAGAGTCATCCCCTGTAGGGAAAAAGAAGTAATAGGCCTTACATGTATCTTTCTTATTTATGATAAATTAGAAAGATACAACACCTTCCAAAATTGAGCTTCATACATCCATGTACTCTATTAATATCCAATATAATCCTTATACTAATAATTTTTAAAGTAAGCCAATAAATAAAGTAAGTCTAGAGAATAGAGACTCTTATACTCCTAAAAGTGTCTGAGGATTGCATAATCATGTCCGTTGACATATGCAATATTCAAAAGCTATACTTTAAAAACTAAGACTTGAATGAATTTTAAAAACCTAAACTTCTCACTAAACAACCATCCCAATAACAGCTCAGAATTACTAACTCCGGAGGAGGTATCCCCTTGTTTTCATAGTAAAACAGGTGACCCAAGGGAACACCCTCCCCCCCCCCCCCCCCCCCCCTTTTTCTTGCCCTGGGTCAAATAGCCCAGAGCGAAGAGGGCAGCCGAACGGAGACACTGCCGAAACAGACAGCCTACCTAGCTATAGTAGCAACTGTTAAGTGAATGACATTCTGAGCAGTAGATAATAGACCTAACAATAGAGGCCTCCAGAAATGGACTCGATATTTCTGAGATAAAATTCATGAATGTGGATGGCTGAGCGCAATGAGCGGCCTTCAAAAATCTATAATAGCGACACTATTAATGTAAGCCCAAGAAGTAGAAGAACTCTTACTTCATGAGCCGAAATCTTAAGCACAACTGCTAAGTCAATGATATACTATAAGCAGTACCGATAGTTAATAGAATCCATTAACAATAAAATGGAGCGTAACGTCCTTCTACTAGACATCAAAGACAGAAGAAGCTTACGCCCATAGTAATAAACAGAAATCTGTTTATAAATACATAAACTGTACCCGGAAAGAGTAAAGGCCTATGCCCATACGAAGACGGAAGGACCTTAAAATAATAGGTTCCGGATAATAGGAGCCTAACTCTTATGCAACAATCCAACCTAAATAGTAACGGAAGTATTGATTCCGAAACTATGAAAGTGAAAATCATCCATCGATAGTGCATGAAACTCACTGACTCTACAGTAAAAGAGAAACCAACAGAATTACTGTCTAAAAGGTCAGAATTTGAAAACTACTGTTTCCAGAGGCTCAAATGATTACTTAGCTAAATAAGAACCGAAGTTAAAATCCGTATAGGAATTTAATCTAAAGATTCTAAGTCTATTTATCAAAAAGTTACTAACTGACTTAGATAAAGAGACAAAAGACTCAATTGTAAACTATCGTAGAGTGCATAGGTATGAGGTAACATAAACCTATAGCCTAAATAATAACAGGCTGCAGTAGATATTGTGAAACAAGTATACTAAAAAATAGCAATGAGTAGTATGGAGGGATCAACAATATGAACATAATGATCCCTACACCACGACGGAAGAGCCTCCACTTTAGCCGCATAGAATAGCGAAGAAGAGGATCTCCTATAGTAAGAAATCGCGTCCAAAGCTCGTCCAGTACAGTGCTTACAATGCAATATGGACCACACAACGGAATACATGAAGGTTGCGACCTTGCTGGTTGTGATAAAGATGACACGTTTTACCCAGTGAAAAAGATCCTCACATAGAGGAAGATTTCACGTTAAGACCCACAGTAGACAAGAGAGTAAATTACTCATGATCTCTGTGAAGATAGAGATGCTATCAACAGAAATGTATTGTGGTTGTTTATCTTAGCAATACCTGCTAAAACAACAGCGCCGGAGGATACGCGTATCCTATCATTCCGTCCTATAGATCAATAGAGCGTTAACAATATTAGCTCAGAGATCTGGACAAGCCAACACATACGTCTGCAATTGATTAGCAAGTTGTGTCATAAATAAATCATCATTGGGCGCTCCCATAGATAGCAAATCTGATTGAATACTTGTTTGTTGAGAGTCCATTCTGACAGCAACAAGCGACCCGTAAGAGAACGGGAGTCCGATAAAACAATCAGACGACCCGGAATATGACAGACCAAAACTGAACTTGGTGTACTATAACCAACAGACGGATTCTTTCCATTAAATTGAATAACGGAAACGAAAGAGTGCCTCCCTGGTTCCAGAGATACGCCACTACTGTCGAATTAAAGGACAGGAATTTGGGCATGCGTTTCTGAATAATGTTCATGCAATGACATAAAGCAAGCCTAAAAAACATTATTCCGCGGAAGAAAACTGATTGCTAAAAGACTGCGGAACCCAAAGACCCTGGCACTTCGAATCCGTAGGGATCAGTATTATATCCCAATCTGTTTGGCTGGCCACCGTCATAACAGCCACACTCGGGTCCGGCAACTGCGGCGGCACTCTCTGAGTCAACCACCGAATGTTTGCCCCAGTCTGAATCTCTTGTAACACTAGATAGACAAGAGAACGTGTAAATCGAGCAATTCATGGATTGCCGAAAAGTTGCCGTCGAAGAGAAGCTCCTCCGAGAACGATGCGTCACGTCTAACTAACTCCAATCAGCCACTGAAGGGCGGAGTTATACGTGAACAAACTACTGCCCTCAAAAGAAATTACATTGAGAATAATATCCCGTAAATCTTTTCTTGAAGACGTAATGATAACGCCTCAGTAAGGCGGATTACGTATAATAAAGCGTCTAAGTTAAGTCTACTATACATAATGTCGTTCCCAACATTGAAATTGGAAAAGACATAAACGGCGAAAAAGAATATATGCAGTTTTTAATCACACCGTCTAGACGCATATGAACTCTCGGTATGCCCTGCTCTGCCAAAATAAACTATTTGTATAAATGATAAAATGGCAGAAATGAGCAACGCGGACAAGAAACTAAACTATCATGCTTAGTAGCAGGCTTATATATATATATATATAGCGTCGAAAAATAAAACACATGTTGTAATGACAATATTGGACTGCGTCGGTAAGTCAGGGACAATGTCCCCGAACCGATCGAAAAATCCGAGTCCAATGACGCTATAAGTCTCTTATCCAAGATCGCAGCAATGAAGTCCGAAATAATAATCACTGGAAGATAATGCCAGAAGATATGAAAGGCATCTTCCGATACTACTAAAGGGAAAACTCGAAATCTTTCGAATCCCTTTTGCCATCCTGTCGGACCCTATAAAGCGTTCGGTCGTCCGTACCTGATGCAACTGCGGACCGCACCGACCCAGCGCCGTCGGATAATTCCTGATTCGACCGAGAAACTGTCAATTGCTGGGATGCTGCGAAACAACTGTGCTAACTCGGATAGCATGTCCGTCACTGAGGCCTGAGGCTAAGCGGTCTTACGATGCATTGCCGCTGGAAGCTCCGTGATCGTTACCCCGTGCATACTGCCAATATGCGAGCGAACGGAGTGTATAGGCCTCGTGTCCCTTGGCTACCGGATGGCACGACCTATTCGCCGTGGAATCACTGAATGCCGAAACTGATCGGATACTCGAGGTCACGTAGCCAATGTGCGGTCGTGTGCCCTGCTGTGAGGATGAGGAAGCATTAAAGACAGTCTCTCGGACTGTCAATATAACGGAGCGTCCCGACCAACGGACATATGCTCCGAATGTAAAATATCTGAACCACAACATGCGGTCCCCTATATTGTTGGGCGAGAGAGGGACCTCTCTCGCTCACAGCCCGGACGGACCTGGACAAGCCAGGAACCGGACTAACAGGCTTCCTCCGATCTGTCCTCAATCTGCCGTCACTGGGTGAGTACTAAAGTAATTAAAGTGCTCGCATCACCCAAATCTCCTTCCTAGACCGCAACGGACGAACCCGGCAGCCGAACCATTCGATGAATGTACGCTACACCGGGTGAGCTAGCGAATGTCACTCCGTAGGCGATAGACATATTCCATGAGCACTTATTGCCGCTAACTCTTCATTAACTATGACGACAGAGGCACACTTTTGAAAGACATCTCCATAACTCTTCGAACAAGAAACCAGAAATGCTTGGTTAGCAAGCATAAAATAATAATATATATAGCGTCGTTCGATAATTCGAAAGTTTGTGTGACATTATTGGACTATGTCGGAACTGAGGGACGATGTCCCTGAACCGAACCAAAAATTTCTAAGTCCACCGACGCTATCAGTTTCTTATCCGGCATCGCAGCATTCTGGTCCGACGGAAGAAGCTGTAGAAGACCAAGTCAGATGACATACACAACAGCATATGTTGTTCCGAAAGGGAAAGCTCGAAATCCTCCGAATCCCTTTCGGTATCCCGTCGGACCGGATGAAACTTTCGGACGTCCGTACCCGCTTCCGCGGAGCGTCCCGACCCAGCATCGTCGGATAAAATATATGCGACAGATTCAGTTGATGCTGGGATGCTGCGATAAACTGTGCTATTAAGGAAAGCACGTCCGTTCCCGAGGCCTGTGCAGTAGCGCTCTTACGATGCATTGCCGCCGGAAGCTCCGTGTACGTTGACTCCCGCACACTTCCTATGCGAACGTCCGGAGTCTGCAGGCCTCGTGTCCCTGGCTACTGGATGGTGTGACCTGGTCGCCGAAGAATCCTTGATCGGCGAAGCTGGTAATATATCGGCGGTCACGCAGCCAAGGTGCGGTCGTGTGCGCTGACGAGAAGAGGAAGCCTTAGCAGTCTCAGCGGACTGCCTATACAACGGAGCGTCCCGAGCGACGGACGTATGCTCCGCTTACGACACATTTTGTACCACAACATCTGGGGCCAGATGTTGTTGAACGAGAGAGGGGCCTCTCTCGCTTGCCGTCCGGATGGACCGGAACGAGCTATGAACCGGACTAAAAGGCTTCCTCCGTTCTCCCTCCGATCCGCCGTCACTGGGTGTGCATTAGGTTAATTTATAGTGCTCGCATCACCCCAAAATTCCTTCTAGACCGCAACGGACGAACCCGGCTGACGAACCATTCGGTGAATGGACGCTACACCGGGCGAGCTAGCGGACGTCAAAGGCCGTCGAACCTACTAGGGTCCTCTTAGGCAATTGGCGTATTTACATGAGCACTTTTCCGCTAGCCCTTCATTAATTGTGACGACGGAGGCACACTGTTGGAAGACATCACAGATACATCACCCTAATCTTGATCGTCTGAAATAGAAATTGATAAAGTAGAGTGACCCTGCGGGGAAAGGACCGGAGTGTCCAAATCCCCAACAACATACCGTGACATACGCTTCCCATATTGTCATCGAAATCATACGATACAGAACAGGAGTTAATGCGAGTACACTGACCACATATAGAATGATAATAAAGTCAGAGGAAGACTTCCTCTTAAAACAATTGATCAATATGCTTTCAATGTGAAAAGAAAACAAGTCCTGGTACTCGCACTAACCCCTGGCAATCAAAAAACATAATAATAATATGATCCATTAATATAGAAAAAATAATTGAAATCAAAATATTTTGAAAAAATATTTTTTTTCAGAACAGCCCAAGTTTCTGAAAAGTAACGTTGAGCCCCAATGGATCCCAAGCCTAAGTGTGGACAAAAATTTTAAAAATATTTTAAACAATTTATTCAACACTTACGAACAATAATAATGTATCTAGTTATGATTAAAATAACATCAAGATATTATTTTTTAGAAATCCCCCCCTCACACAGAGGGCTGTTGTAAATGTAAACAATGAGTGTAAAAACACTAAAATAAGACTCCAGGCACCCAGGCCCGAAATCAGTTACCAAAAATACACTATCTGATGCAAAACAGAGACTTCCAGGGAAGAAACTGCAGAACATCAGATGGTAGATGCAGAACACAACGCCTAACCACCCGTAGGTGAAGACGTAAACATGGGGAAAGAACAGAATTCATTCTGTTATTCAGCTAAAACTCCCAAGAAAATTTAGTAATAATAATTACAAAAACTATGCCAAAAGCATGGGAGAATAGCAAGGGGGAACTTAAAGGACAGGGAGAGAGGAAAACACTTAAAAAAACAGTATAACTAAATAATCAGAATGACAACAAAATGGCTGCTGCCTTGAAAATAGGTAACTTAACATAATTTCATTAAAAAATTTTAAGTTACAGCCCTGATAATATTCTGTCACACATTCTTTTCCTCTCCTCCTTCTCTATCCTCCTTAGAATCACCATTTCACTAATATTTATGTGTCTGGCATCATTTAAACTGAGATTTATAAGCACAAAGATCAGTCAGATGTTAACTGATGAAGGGCCAAACTTAGAATGATTAATGGCGCCAATTTCGGAACGTCCTTGATACTGCGCATGCGCAGTAGGGGCGAAGTGTGGAGGGCCTTTCAGTACATGTTTTCTTTAGTTTTAGATGCAAATTTTGGGGATTGGGGGGCAAAATTTGTGTTTGGCCCTATATTTTAAGAGTTAGCACCAGCTATGTCTGGGTCTTTGGTACAGTATAAAAATATGCAGGATGTGAAATGCACACACTCCATAAAACAGCTGTATTAATTAATATTCATGAACAAAAGAAAAATGAACACTACAGTCAGCTGCAGTGACGAATTGTGGGATATTCTTTCTGAACAGAAAAGTCATGGCACTTTATTGTTTTCCATCATGTCTGAGCTGCCTCTGTGATGTGATTTTAAATCAAAATAAAATAATGCTGTGCATGTTTGTAAAAAAAAAGGCTTTCTTAAAGATATTGGTTTCAGCTGAACATAAGTTACCGAGTACAGTAAATTTTATTCAACTGTTAACTGCCCAAAATATAACTGTGTTGTCAACTGTTTACGAACTCAGCTCCCCAGAACATTGCCCGAGTTTTTCACCCCCTGAACTAGTCTATGATATACCGGTACATCATAGTATTTTTTTCAATACCTATACCGGTATTGAAATTTTAATACCGTGCAACTATAGTTTGGAATGAATATTATAAATTTTAGGTAATTTGTATATTTTTTGTACTTACCAATGGCCCAGACTAGCTGGTGCTAACTCAAAAATTAATCCAGGGCCAAACACAAATTTTGCCCCCGAATCCCCAAAATTTGAATGCAAAACCGAAAAAATAATGTCCTATCTGATCCTTCATGCTTTTCAGATCTGCGCATACGCTGTATCCAGGAAGACACCGAAATTGGCGCCAACCATCATTCTTTTCTATAATTGCCTGTTAAATGTTGTAAACAGCGGGGAGGTATGAGTGCCCACTCATGGGTGGGCAATACCCGTCTGGGCCAATGGTAAGTATAAAAAATATTACTTACTTAAAATTTATAATATTTTATACAACAACCAATGACCCAGACTAGCTGAATCATAAAAAGGCTGGAGGGCCCAGGACATAAAAGGAAAATCCAAACTCTCAATCACTTTATTACAGGATATCTCCCACAGAAGAATAGGAGAAGAGAGGAATTATATATGTCTTTCTCCGTTATGAGAAACGAGAAAGATATAACACCAACAATGCAATTGAGCATTACATCTAATATAAAAATGCGAATGTCTGTATCAATATCTCTCTCTATCTCTCTATCTATCTTTGTTCCGGGTGAATTCCTCTGTTTCTCGACTGATCGATCTCAAATTTTGTACACAGGGGGTAATTAGTCCCTGCGAGTAACATGGGATGGGTGCCGTACCCTTGCAGGGTGACCTTGACCTTGAAATTGATGACCTTGACCTTTTATTTCGAAAACGGCTGGGCCGATCAGACTAAAATTTCATATGTGCGGGTATATTGACCCATCGATCATTTGGCTTTATCAGGGTGACCTTGACCTTGAAATTGATGACCTTGACCTTTTATTTCGAAAACGGCTGGGCTGATCGGGGCAAAATTTCATATGTGCAGGTATACTGACCCAGCGATCATTTTGACTTTATCGGGGTGCCCATGCAGGGTGACCTTGACCTTGAAATTGGTGACCTTGACCTTCTATTTCAATAACGGCTGGTATAACCACCTTCTCCCGTGCAACGCTGGGTGTCACCTGCTAGTAATATATAATTCTCCATTTAATGCCAGCATAACCCATTATGCTAATTCGGTGAAGGAATGCCAATATATAAAGATAGTCCAGAGAATGAGACTCTTTATACTCATTTAGAAGTGTCCAAGGATTGTATATTAATGCCCGTTTGACACGTGACATATACAAATGCATCACAGTGAGCTACACTTTAAAAACAGTACATAAATGAGACACAGTTGTTGCTTCAGACCGAGCTACACATTAAAACCATCCCAGCACCGACTCAGGACTACTGACACTGGAGGAGGTCTTCCCTTGCTTTTCACTATAAAGCCAGATGATCATAAGGGAAAAAAACGTTCCCCCCCCCCCACCCCTGTTCTGAGGTACATGTCCTCAGAACTAAGAGGGCAGCGGAACAGCGTCACTGCTGGAACGGGCTGCCTAAATAACTATAGATGTAACCATTAAAGGACGACATTCTCAGCAACAGAAAGAGGCCGTAAAGATCTAAGGTCACTGGAGATGGACTCTAAATTTCTAAGGTAAAACTTGGTAGATGTAGAGAGCTGTGTCCAGTACGAAGCCTTCATGAGATCAGTAATGGCTCTACTGTTAGAATAAGCCCAAGAAGTGGACAGCGCTCTAACTTCATGCGCTGATATCCTATTTACAGAACGTTGATCCAAAGATAGATTTTCATAGGCAATGCGTATTGCCAACTGAATCCATCCAGCAACTGAATGAACAGAAATATCCTTCCTGTATGGAATCAATGAAAGAAAGAAACACTTTCTTCCTTTTCTAATAAAATCTGATCGACGTTTATATATGCGCATAATTCTGACTGGACAAAGCAAAGGTCTATGGTTGCCCGATGACGGCAGAGCCTTAATGATAATAGGCTCAGGCCACTTGTCTGGAGTCTGATTCTTAGCCAAAAACTTCTGTAGTCAGGGTAATGGTATTACCCACACAACGATAGTGAGATTCATCAACCGATAAAGCATGAAGTTCACTAACTCTTCTGGCAGATGCAAAGGCTAGGAGAAATGCCATTTTATAGGTCAAGAATCTGAAATCTACAATGTCCAACAGCTCAAACGGAGCTTCTTTGAGCTTCAACAGAACCCAAGCCAAATTCCACTTAGGAATTAATCAGAGGGTTCTAGGTCTATTAATGGAGAAATTTCTAACCAGCTTGGACACTGAAGCATTTGATCCAATAGCCAAGTTATCATGATGAGCGTATGTGTCTGATAACATAGACCTCTAGCCCTTAATTGTGACGGACTGCAGTTTGAGATCATCAAACAAGTAGACCAGGAAATTGGCAATATTTGGTATGGACGGATCATAAACGTCTATCGACTGATCCTGACACCAACGGAAGAAAACCCTCCACTTCGCTGCTTAGATCAACGAAGAGGAGGACCTCCTCCTGCAGTTAGAAACTGCGTCCACTGCTCATCCTGTAAACTGTTTCCTGTGCAAGAAGGACCGCACAACGGAAATACGTGAAGGTTGAGACCTTCCGGGTTGTGATGCAGTGCGTGTGACTTCCCCTGATAAAGAAGGTTCTCTCGTGGCGGAAGGTTCTGGGGAACGTCCCATAACAGACACCTGAGAAGATTGATCCAAGGTTTCTGTGATGACAGAGGTGCTACTAGTAGGATTTTGCAATGAGACTGTTTGATCTTTAGCAGAATCTGCTGAATCAACGGAGTTGGAGGATACACATATCCTATCATTCCGTCCCATGAGATTGATAGAGCGTCTACTGCGTACGCTCGATTGTCTGGACATGGCGACACGAACGTTGGTAACTGATTGTTTAGGTGTGTCGCAAACAGATCTGTCATGGGGCGATCCCACTGGTAGCAAATCTGCCTGAATACTTGCTTGTTGAGCGTCCACTCCGATGGCAACATGCAACCTTTCCGAGAGAGTGAGTCTGCTAGTACGTTCAGACGACCTGGTATATAACGCACAGAAAGCTGAACATGATGATTCATGATATATAGAAGAATCTTCTCCGTTAGTAACATAATGGATGAACATGAACGTCCGCTAATTATGTGAATCCAATGTTGTAGCACTAGCCATATTGACATCATCTCTTTGATGTTTATGTGCTTCTCCTGGAACCAAGGGTCCCAAAGACCCTGACACTTCAAATCTGAGGGACTTAGGGTCGTGCCCCAACCCATCTGACTCGCATCCGTCATAATTGTGGAAGCCAGTTAACCACTGAATGTCTGCCCAAATCTGAACCCTTTGTTTTATCAGGTCTGTTAAAACAATACTGGTTTCGATTGAATGCGTCTTCACACTCCAGTTCTGAGTAAAGAATATCTGGAGGGGACGCGTGCGCAGACGGCCCATCGGAATAAGATCTGCAGCCATTCCGCACAGCCCAACATACCGTGGCACAGTGTCCAACGTTTGTCATCCCAATCAACACATGTTGGACAAGAATTAGTGGGAGTACATCGACTACAAACAAGGCAACAAGCATGTAAATCTGAGGAGGACTTCCTCGTCTTGCATTTTGAGCAATAAGCTTTCATGATTAATCAAACAAAATCGATAGAACTCCCACCAACTCCAGAATAAATATATGATAAAGATACATAATAATCAACATTCAAAATACAAATCGAAAAATTAATTTCAAAAACTTTTGTGAAAATTTTTTGACAAAAGCCCAAGTTCCCAAAGGGAACATGAAGAGCACAAGGGTATCCTGATAGAGCCTAAGTGTGGACAAAATTCCAAAAATAATTGCTACACTACTGGAATATTATAACATGTATCTTACAACAATCCTACAGTAATAATAAGTTGAACTACATATATTTAAAGGATGTCGCCAATGTAAACAACGTCAAATGAAAAAACCGGAAACAAGACCCCAGGCACTGAATAAAAAAGGCCCAAAGTCAGTAACAGATTTTAAAGCTACCCGATGTAAAGCAAGATCTTCAGATGAAGAAAAAATGATACATCGGACAGAAGATGGATGACCCAAACACCCCTAGGGTGAGGACGTAACCATGGGGATATACAGAATAAACATTCTGTAATACACGTTAAACTCCCAAGAAATTTAATAAAAAATTTCAATAAAAATAAGCCAAAAAGCTTGGGAGTTTAAGAGGAGGGCTTCAAGGAAGGATAGGGAAGGAACACTTAACAAACAGTGGATAAATTATTAGCAAGAATGATGACGTCAGGCCCATGTCCCGAAATTGGGAAACATGAAATAATTTTGATAAAAAGTATAAAGTTACAGCCCTGAATGTTCCAAACCACTGTTGTTCATTTCCATCATCCAATTATGTCCTTGGAGCCACCAATTTTACCATTGATTTGTGTCTGGCATCCTCAAAAATGAGATTTAAAAGCACAGATGTCAGTTCAATGTTGCTGACTTCAGAGCCAAACAAAGAATGATGGTGAGTGCCAATTTCGGTGTCTTCCTGGATACTGCGCATGCGCAGATCTTAACAGTCTGGAGGACCAGATAGGACATTATTTTTTTGGTTTTGCATGCAAATTTTGGGGCAAAATTTGTGTTTGGCCATGGATTAATTTTTGAGTTAGCACCAGCTAATCTGGGCCATTGGTTGTTGTATAAAAAGATTTTGGCAAACATCAGCATTGACAACTACTAGTCCAATAATTATTTCAACACTAATTAGCATTGGTTAACTGGTAGGGTGCTAAATTATGTTTGGTCATCAAAGTTTTTTCACATGTGTTGACCTTGTTACAATTTATGGGAGAGTGCCTGTAGGCACTCTCCCATAAATTGTAACAAACCAAATCAATACAGGCTAAATAATTTTATTTTCGAGATAATATAAAATATATCAACTGAGTATGGTGCCTTTATGTTGTGAAACCTGCACTATAGAGTAAAGCCCAAATATGGGCTTCCAGCACTCTATCAGTCAAAGGCAAGTGCACCATTGACATGGAGTAGGCCTTAGAACAGAGTGCCACTATGCACCTATGCAGGCAATCGGGATTAAGTGACTTGCCTAAGAACACAATGCCGTTACTGCTGGTCAGGATCGAAACGCGTACCTTTTGGTTTGAAGTTCACTGCTCTAACAAGTGAGCCACCATGCTCCGACTAAAACTGCAACTTAGAATTTTTGATAGAAATAAAATATTATCAAAGTCAATTAGTTTTCAGATCATGAGAAGAACAAGTGCTTTTCTTTTGTTTGTTTCGGTGTAAAAAAAACAGCTCATAAATTGGCTTTCATCAAGGATGGTTACCACCACATCTGCAAATAACTGAGCAACAATTGTTAAGAAACTGTAAAATTTCGTTTTGACAGACAAAATTCATGAAATATCACAGAGGAGAAGAAAACAAAATTACTATTTGTAAGTGAATACAGGGTACTTAAAAGTGTAAAGTTTTCTATCCCATTCAAATAATGTTTCTGGTACCAACCTCAATGTATCATGAAAAATGAGGAAACAACTGAACGCCAATGCAATAATACAATACCACATAAAATAAATATACAAAATGTCTCAATGTATGAATGCATTTGTCAATACAGCACGAGTGCCAGCATGGAAGGATAGAATGAGAGGCACAGTCTCAAGTTCTATCCTTCTATGATGGGATGAGTGTTTTATTAGCAAACGGATTCAAACGTCATGGTGTTCTGTGTATATTACATGCCTCTATAACATACAAACTATTAATTTAAAAAGTCAAACATCCCACGCAGACACTTTCAAACTTTAAAACTCTCTATAATTTACTGACCGAAGTATCTGATTTATTGTCTGTCACTGTAGCTTCCGAAATGATCTGGGTCAGAAAGCAATGTTTCGATTGGCCGATTATGAAAATCGGCAGAGTTTAGTTCTTTTGATGGATTCCATGACATCAGGTGGAAAAAATAGTCCATCGACAGAAATCCATATGGCACATGTGTTCCATACAGATTTATAAATATGGATCCGGAGGAAAAGTAACAGGCGTGTAATAAGGCGTGTAATAAGTTGGCAAACAACAAAAATGAAAAGGTTAAGTTTTTATAATTTTAAATTTCTCACCTGATCCATTCATCATTCCATTCTGTTGTGGTGGTGGATAGGCTGGATCTATACCTGGATAAGGAGGGGGCAACTGGGTTGTGTAAACATAGTCCGCTGCATAACAAAACATAAATGACAGTAAATAAGACAGTAACAAAACAAAAGGTGATTTATAAATTTTGAAATTTAATGCCTTTATGTCCTCTCTGCACTCCAGAGTATGACACTAATGCTGTAAATTTCAACAACTCTAATTTTTCTATAATAAGACAATAAAAATTATAAGCAAGCATTACTACAGTGGAACCCTGTTATTTAAATATCCATTTTGTCAGTGGGGGGGGGGGGGGGGGGGGGGGGGGGGGGGGGGGGGGGGGGGGGGGGGGGGGGGGGGGGGGGGGGGGGGGGGGGGGGGGGGGGGGGGGGGGGGGGGGGGGGGGGGGGGGGGGGGGGGGGGGGGGGGGGGGGGGGGGGCAGTGTCTCAGTAGGCAGAGGTGCAGGATGCAAGCCAAGAGGTCCTCAGTTTGAATCCCACCTGTGGCAACCGTGTTGGGGCATGGTGGTGCTGTGTACTAAGGAGTACTGCACATCGATGGTGCACCTGTTTTCAATCAATTCTAACCCTGCTTGTGTAGAGTTAGTACGTTGGGGAGCTGGCAGTTGCTTGCCATTGCTTGGTGGTTCTCTCTGGGTACTCCAGCTTCCTCCACCCGTAAAGCTGTCAGGTCATGATTAGCCATTGTGAAGCAATATGTACCTTAAACACCAATAAATAAATAAATTATATTTTGCAAGTGAAAAATATTCAACTGACAGGAATATTCAATCAACAGGATTTTGGTTATTTTCCTGAATTCGGGGGATAAACTAAGCATGAATATCCAATTAACCCTTTACCCAACAAATCGCCCGCATCTGCCCGCGTAATATGCAAATTCAGCAGTTGAAAAAATAATATTTTTCAAAAAATTTCAACAAAACCATGTCATGTGACCCCCTCGTTGGAACGAGCTCATCGAGCTCGTTCCAACGAGGGGTCACATGATATGGCTTTGTTGACATTTTTTGAAAAATTTTAAAAATTATATTTAAAATAATAAATTTTGATATCGTCTTCGTTAGGTAAAGGGTTAAGAGAATTTGGGTTATTTTCTTGAATTCCAGGGATAGACTAAGCATTTATTTTAATATGTCCCTTTTAAGAGAGCTCATGGAGCTCTGTCAAACAGGATATAATACATTAAATGCTTACATTTAGTGTACTAAGGTCAAATAGGTCTATAAACATACAGAAATCAGTGGTTGTCCGACTAATCTTCACCAGCCAGATTACAACATTTTTTATTCAGTTAACAGGGTTGCTCTATAACCTATATGAAATTAAGAGTAAAATTGTTTGACGGAAAAGTAATGGTTTTGTGTTTGAATAATTATATTCAATTAATCCTTTACCCAACGAATCACCAGCATCCGCCCACGTAATATGCAAATTCAGCAGTTGAGAAAATATTATTTTTCCAAAAATTTCAACAAAACCATATCATATGACCCTCGTTGGAACGAAACTCGTTCCAGCAAGGGGTCACATGATATGGTTTTGTTGAAAGTTTTTGAAACATTTGAAAAAATGATATTTAAAATAATAAATTTTGATATCGTCTGCGTTGGGTAAAGGGTTAACAGGGTTTTTCGGTCAAGAGATATACAATTAAACTGGTCCCAATGTACCAAGAATCCATTAAAAGTAATGGTACCATGATGAAGGCATCTCATTCTTTCAGTTAAAAAGCCCCAAAATACTTTTTGTATTTTTCTCACAAAATAAAACAAGAGGCCCCAAGGGGACTTAAATCGCTCACCTGGCTTATCGACACTATAGAGAAATAAACTCATGAAATTTTTCATAGGTCCTTCTGACTGGGTCCCAATTCGATCCGCTGTAGACAAGCACTGTCATAATCCAAGGGTTGTTATGTCACTGCAGTTTGAAAGACATAATTGATGGAAAAATACTAAAGAATGGATTTTAAAACTAGATGAAGCGATTGTGCCCACCACAATACACAGGATTTTCCTTCTATTTTCAGTTCCTGCACTTTTACATTGCCAAAATTGAGATAAACGCATAAAAACAGATTTTTTTATTTTTGTTCGAAATTTTAGAAGTCCTAAACAAAATATTTTCAGACTAAAAATTTTTTTTCTTTTTCTTACAATTGACCCAAAACGCATAAAAAAACCCCTAATTTTCCAGATTTTTGTTCAAAATTTTCGAAGTCCCACCCGGACCCCAAATTTTCAGTGTAAAAAAAAAAATTTTTTTTTTTGTCTTAAATTTGATCAAAATGCATAAAACACCAAAAAACTAATTTCCAGATTTTGGTCCAAAATTTTCCAAGTCCCACCCGGACCCCAAATTTTCAGAGTAAAAAAAAAAAAATTTGGTCTTAAAATTGTCCGAAACGAATAAAAAACCCCAAAAATCATTTCCGTATTTTGGTCTAAAATTTCTAAGTCCGACTGGGATCCCAAATTTTCAGCCTAATATGAACCCAGGGACTTGGCTTAAACAAACTTGAATCTCATCCCTTGAGGATGCTGCATACCAAATATCAAAAGATTCTTATTGGTAGATCTGAAGAAGAAGATTTTTAAAGAATATTCCTCATACTGCACTAATTTAGAGAGCCCAAATATGGACCCAGGGAATTGATTTCAATAAACATGTGAAACAATCTTCCAAAGATGTTATATGTGAAATTTGAAAGCTTTTGGAGCAGTGGTTTGGGAGAAAAGTAGTGTTAAATGTTTTTCACATTACCCGCAGTGTTAAAAAATGCTGACTCAGCACTTTTTCAAAGTCCAAAAAAAGTACCCCATGATGAAACCGATAGCAATTTTTTTTTACCAATCCATTCAGTTGGTCCTAAGGAAGCTGCACACCATATAAGAATTCTCAGTGCCATGTAGTTTTGGAGATATGGTGGTTTTAATTTTTTTCTATTTTTAGCTCCTGGGGCGACGGGAAACAAAATTTTGGCATAAATTAAGTACTTATGACCCAATAAGCCCTCATATCAAAAATGGTTAAAATCTGCCTCTCGATTTGGAAAATATAAATTTTGGGCAGGGAGTCAATTCTTGCCCCTCCCATAATGAAGACAAATATAGCTTCTCAAACTTCTCTTGAGCAAATCTGTGTCTACAACACATAAGGAAGCTGCACACCAAATATCAAGTCTCTGCTACTGCTGGTTCATGAGGAGAAGATTTTTTAAGATTTCGGTCTCCCTTGGGGGCGTGGCACCACCCAGGGAGAGGAGCAACTTCATTTGAACGAATCCGAATTGTCATTAGGTAATAAACATTTACCCAACATTTGAATAAAATTGGGCTAGTGGTTTTGGAGGAGAAATCGGTTTTGTAAAGTTTACGATGGACGATGGACGGAAAGTGATCAGTGAAGCTCCCCTTGAGCTTTGTTCCGGTGAGCTAATAATAGGAAACTCCTTCCAGAAGTGATTTGAATTAACGTAATCAACATGAACATGTAATCAACAAGAACACTTGAACACATACATACATGTATATCTGCATGTTGCTGTAGATGATGGATAAAATCCTTCCATTTGCACCAGCTCAAGCATTCTGAGCAAGGATAGAGGTGGCACACCATTCTTGGTCAAGTTATCAGTGATTTGTTGTTGGGTTCCAACCCATTTGATACCCTTAATTTTACCTTTCTAAGATAGATCCTTAACCCTTTACCTAACATGAAAAGCAGACGACACTTGCAAAAAAAATTCTTGAATAACTAATTTTTTTCATTTTTTGTCTCCAAAACATAGGTTATGACCCCTCGTTGGAACGAGCTCGACAAGCTCGTTCCAACGAGGGGTCATAACCTATGTTTTTGAGACAAAAAATGAAAATATTTTAAAAATTAATTGGCAATATTTGGGAATAGCGCTGGCCGGTTTTGGCCGTTATGTTGGGTAAAGGGTTAATGTTTGTAATTTCAGTGTGAAGTCTTTTCTCTGACACAGATTTTGGTTGAATTTATGGCATCAACAAGGGAATGATTATCAGTTATACAATGAATTGGCAGAAGGCTACTGTCAGGATCACCAGTACAAAGTTCATTAAATAGACTACTCAAAACACTCCAGTGTCAACAGCATCAGATAAATGCTAACATCTCTCCTGCTAATGTACCGCTTACAACCCGGTGTATACGTTTTGACTTCCATCTGATGGGTGAGAAACAACCATTATCACCACACATGAATATTATATGTCCACCCTGAGACCATCCATCCAAAAGATTTCAAAATGAAGCATCACTGAATGTTATTAGGTGTAAAGTATCATCACTTCCCAGAAACTGATATTTTAAGTTTATATCTTCAGACTTGATTCTCTTGATAATCTTATTGACAGTTATTATAGACTCAACTGTAGCAGACTTGAGAGAACTTGCCTGATTACTCACATCAAACATTACATCTGGATGACTTTGTCCTGCAACCCAAAGAACCTGACCCAGTTTGGATCTCAACAAATTCTGTTCTGCTTGAGTTAATTTTGAATGTTTTTATGCTTGTCTTTTTTTTTTTATTTCAATAGGAGTCAAATTCCTGATATAATCTTTTTGTGATAACTTTATTTGATTGTTTTTAGTAGAAAGTATCAAGTCCTATGTAACGGAAAGATATGCATGCTTGATCACGCCCAATATTAAAAGCTAAGCAAACCTTGTTTATGACCTGTGATTCAAATACTGCTGAAACACCCCATATAAAGTCATCAACATGACATGCTAGGATCCCTTGGAGACCACTGTCATTTCTATAATAGAACACTTCTGGATCCAGTTTTGAGCACACAGCACCACAATCAATCATAACCTCATAAACTTTTTTATACCATTTTAAAGAGGCATCTGTGAGTCCATAGACACATTTTTTAAATGCCAAACAGTTCCTTTAGCATTAGCTTCAGGTGGGGGTTTAATATATATATTTCTACCAGTGTCAGATCCTTGTAAAAATGCTGCCTTCACATCCATTGAGGCAAGGACCCAATATTTTTGTGCAAAAATAGCCAAACTTATGTGAAGTGAATCACTGGAACAAGTGGGAGAATCTTTAAAAAGAGACTGCTTATCAATTTCTTCAAAACCCCTGGCGACTAACCGTGCTTTAGGCAGATAACCATCAGAAGTTTCTTTTAAAGTACACACCCAACGGGTCGAAATACATTTTTGATGTTCATAGGGGACCTTTTCATAAACATTATTATTCCAGTTTTGAAGTTCATCATTTTTAGCATGCTCAAAAGTTAAAAAATTTATAGTAATTTATATATTTTTTATACTTACCAATGACCCAGACTTAGCTGGTGCTAACTCCACAAAAACCAGGGCCAAACACAAATTTTGCCCCCCAATCCCCAAAATTTGCATCCAAAACAAAAAGAAATCATGTCCTAAAGGACCTCCATAGTACGACTCTACTGCGCATGCGCAGTGACGCAGTCATCCCGAAATTGGCGCCAAATATCATTCTTACTGGCAGTGCCTGGTCAGCGCTATGTACTCAGCGGGGAGGCAAGAGTTCCCAACTCAGGGAGGGCCATCCCCGTCTGGGTCATTGGTAAGTATAAAAAATATATAAATTACTATAAATTTTTTAACATTTTTATACTGTACCAATGACCCAGACTTAGCTGAATAGTAAACAGGCTGGAGGGCCTAGGACATAGAGGAAAATCCAATAAGCTCAATTATAAAATAAAGAGGTAACCCCTTAAGGAGAAAAGGAGTATTAGGCTTTACATGTATCTTTCTTATTTAATATTTAAATTAGAAAGATACACTACCCTAATAATTGAGCACAATAACATTCATGTTCTCTATTAACATCCAGTATAACCCTTATACTAATTATTTTTAAAGCAAGCCAATAAATAAAGTAGTCCAGAGAATTGAGACTCTTTATAATCATTTAAAAGTGTCCGAGTATTGTATATTAAAGCCCGTTTGACACTTGACATATACAAATGCTTCACACCGAGCTACACTTTAAAAATAAGACATGAATGAAATTAAACATTAATATTACACTTTAAAACCATCCCGGAAGCGACTCAGAAATACTGTCTTGGAGGAGGCATTCCCTTGCTTTTCACTATAAAGCAGGTGACCTAAGGGAACACCCGCCCCCCCCCCCCTTCCCCTTGCCCTGGGTCAAATAGCCCAGAGCGAAGAGGGCAGTCGGACGGAGTCACTGCCGGAACAGAAAGCCTGCATAACTATAGTTGCAACTGTTTAGTGGACGACATTCTGAGCAACAGATAACGGACCTAAACAATGCAGGTCTCCAGAAATGGACTCAATATTTCTGAGATAAAAATTAGTAAATGTGGAAGGCTGAGACCAATAAGCAGCCTTCATTAAATCTGTAATAGCAACACTATTAGCATAAGCCCAGGAAGTAGAAAGAGCTCTTACTTCATGAGCAGAAATCTTAAGCACAGACTGCTGAGAAGAAGATAAATCTTCATACGCAGTACGGATAGTTAACTGAATCCATCTAGCAATAGAATGGACTGAAATGTCCTTTCTATTAGGCATCAAAGACAGAAAGAAACGTTTCCGTCCCTTTCTGATGAACTGAGATCTCTGTTTATAGATACGTAGTGCTCTAACAGGACAGAGTAAAGGCCTACGCCCGTCTGAAGACGGAAGAGCCTTAATAACAATAGGTTCCGGATATTTATTAGGAGCCTGATTCTTAGCTAAAAAACCGACATTAGTAGTGAAGGTGATAGTGTTCCCAACACTACGATAATGAGAATCATCCACCGATAGTGCATGAAGCTCACTGACTCTTCTGGCAGAAGAGAAAGCTAAGAGAAAAGCTGTCTTATAAGATAAGAATTTGAAATCTACTGTCCCAAGAGGTTCAAATGGCTTTTCCTTCAATTTAAGGAGAACCCAAGCTAAATTCCACTTAGGAATTAATCTAAGAGTTCTGGGTCTATTTATCGAAAAGTTTCTAACCAATTTCGATATCGTCAAACAAGTATACTAGAAAGTTAGCAATGTCTGGTATAGAGGGATCAAATATATCTACAGAATGATCCCTACACCAACGACGGAAAACCTTCCACTTAGCCGCATAGTTTAGCGAAGAGGAGGTCCTCCTACAGTTAGAAATCGCGTCCACTGCTCGTCCTGTAAAGTGCTTGCCATGCAAGAAGGACCGCACAACGGAAAAACGTGAAGGTTGAGACCTTGCGGGTTGTGATGGAGTTGGCGCGATTTCCCCTGCCAAAGAAGATCCTCTCGTGGAGGAAGCTTCCGCGGTAGGTCCCACAACAGACACCTGAGTAGATTTATCCACGGTCTCTGTGGCGACAGAGATGCTACCAACAGAATCTTGCATTGAGATTGTTTTATCTTTAGCAATACTTGTTGAATTAACGGCGCTGGAGGATACGCATATCCTATCATTCCGTCCCAAGGGATCGACAGAGCGTCTACTGCAAATGCTCTTGGATCCGGACACGGGGACACATACGTCTGCAACTGATTGTTGAGATGTGTCGCAAATAAGTCTATCATTGGCCGTTCCCATTGGTAGCAAATCTGATTGAATACTTGTTTGTTGAGAGTCCACTCCGACGGCAACAAGCGACCCTTCCGTGAAAGGGAGTCTGCTAGCACATTCAGACGACCTGGTATGTGACGGACCGAAAGAAGAACGTGATGTTCTAGCGCAAACAGAAGGATTCTTTCCGTTAGATTGAACAACGGAACTGAATGAGTGCCTCCCTGATTCCGTATATACGCCACTACTGTCGTATTGTCGGATAGGATTTGGACATGAGCATCGTGAATAATGTCCATCCAGTGACGTAATGCAAGCCAAATTGACATCATTTCCTTGATGTTTATGTGCTTGCACAGGAATTGCGGATCCCAAAGACCCTGGCATCTCGAATCCGTTGGGATTAATGATGCACCCCAACCTGTTTGACTGGCATCCGTCATAATGGTAAAACTCGGATCCGGCAACTGCAGCGGAACTCCTTGAGTTAACCACTGAATGTTTGCCCAAGTCTGAATCTCTTGTTTCACTTGATCTGACAAGAGAACGTCTACATCGAGCGAATGAATTTTCACACTCCAATTCTGAGTCAGGAAAATTTGAAGAGGCCGTGTGCATAGCCGTCCCATCGGAATGAGATCCGCGGCGGCTCCGCACAGACCTATCAGTCTCATAAATTCTCTCGCCGTGACTTTGTCTGTATTCAGACAATAGCGAGCGTAACAACTGACTAATTTCGCTCTGGTTAACGGCAGACGAACGAGATTGTTGTGCGTCTCGAAGCTCATTCCCAGATGAGTGAATGACTTGGACGGCACCAGATCCGACTTCTCCTCGTTTACTATGAAACCGAGACGTCGGAGCAATAGAAGAAGATTCTGAACATCGTTCTGAAGCGTTAACTCGTTGCCGTACCTCTGAAGAATGTCGTCCAGGTAGGCCGACGTTACCGCAGACGAATGAGCTCGGAAGTAGATCATTACCGAGTTCATTACCCGAGTGAAAGCCCAGGGTGCTAGATTCAATCCGAAGCACATGGCCCGGAACTGATACACCACTCCTAGGACTGCGAAGCGTAGATACTTTCGGAATGTCGGATGTACCATGACGTGAAAGTACGCATCTTTGAGATCTATGCTCGTTGCATAATCGTTCACCCGAATACTCGCTCTGACCGATCGAATCGTCTCCATATAAAACTTCGGAGCGACGATCAGCTTGTTTATCCAGCTCAAATCTATGACTGGACGGAACGAGCCGTCTGGTTTCGGAACCAGAAACAGATGGCTGTAGAATCCCAGCGATTCCTGGTTTTCTACGACCTCTACCGCGTTCTTCATTAAAAGAGACTGCACCTCTGATAGCAGAGCGTCTCTTTTCTGAGGATTTGACGGAAGATGAGTCCACTTTGGACTTCGAGTTAATGGAGGCTTTCGTTTGAAGGATATCTTTAGACCTTCCGAAGTCACTCCTCTCACCCACGGGTCGTCCGTAATCGACGCCCACTCTTGAGAAAAACTCGACAACCTTCCGCCAACCGGAACGCGATAGAGGTTTAAGCCATCACCTCCTGGATCTGCGAGGCCTGCGGTAGGAGAAACCACGTCTTCCATGACCCGCACCTCGCCTCGTCGACCTCGGGGCGTCCGACCGATTGTCCCGGCCTGAAGGACGTCCCGAACGAGAGTCACTATCCTGACGGTCTCTCGAATAAGAGCTAGAGGACGCACCGGAACCTCTATAGGAACCTCTCTTGGGCGCATAAGACCCAGAAGTGCCCGCCTTATTCGTGTCTGCTGTATCCGACCTTTTAGGAGCGGATCTAAACAACAGAGAATCACTAGCTTTCTTTTTAATATTATCATAAATAGCGGAAAGCTTGCCGTCAAAGAGAAGATCTCCTGAGACCGAAGCGACTCTAAGAGAGTTCTTCACCTTAGAATCCACTAGTGTGGATGTAGCCAGGGCTGCGTCACGTCTAACCAACTCCAGATTTGCCACTGAAAGGGCGGAGTTACACGTGGAAAAAGCTACTGCCCTTGAAAGAAGTCTTAAGGAGGATTGTATATCCTGAAACTCTTCCCCTTGAAGACGCAGTGATAACGCCTTAGTAAGGTGATCTGCGTAAGATAAGGCATCTAAATTGGCTCTGTTAGACGCAATAGCTGTTTCCAACACCGAGGTTGGAATAGAAGCTGACGACGGTAATGATAGCTCTAAGTCTTCCGCCTCGTCGTCCATACGCAGAGGAACTCTCGGTATACCCTGACCTGCCGTGTCGAATTTATTTCTTGCATTAATGAAAGGCAGGTTGAGAGTATTTGCGGACAAGAAACTTGCTTTCCCCGTCCTGGAAGCAAGTTTAAAAATAGCGTCGTTCAATAATTCAAATGTTCTTGCAACATTATTGGACTGCGACGGAAACTCGGGAGCGATGTCCCTGAACCGCTCAAAAAATTCAGAGTCCAATGACGCTATAATTCTCCTGTCCGGAAGCGCAGCAGTCTGGCCCGACGGAACAACTTGAGGAAGAAAGTGCCGGATGAAGTCCACGGCAGCTTTATGTTGTTCCGAAAGGGATAGCTCCAATTCATCCATATCCCTTTCACCATCCGGTCGGACCTCCCGATGTTCCCGGTCGTCCGCCCCCGATGCTTCGGCGGAGCGTACCGACCCAGCGCCGTCGGATAATTCTCGATCCGACACCGTTTCTGTCGGCTGCTGGGATGCTGCGATAAGCTGTGCTATCTGCACTAGAATGTCCGACGTCGAGACCTGCGGAGGAGCGGTCTTTCGCTGCTTCGCCGAGGGCAGCTCCGCATCAGATGGCTCCCGCATACTTTTCCTATGCAAACGTCCGGAGTCCATCGGTCTCGAATCCCTGGCTGCCGGATGGTGTGACCTGGTCGCCGAAGAATCCTTCATCGGCGAAGCTGGCAAAATATCGGAGGTCACGCAGCCAAGGTGCGGTCGTGTGCGCCGACGAGAAGAGGAAGCCTTAACAGTCTCTGCGGACTGCTTATACAACGGAGCGTCCCGAGCGACGGACGTATGCTCCGCTAAAGACACATTTTGTACCACAACATCTGGTCCCAGATGTTGTTGTACGAGAGAGGGGCCTCTCTCGCTCGCGGCCCGGCTGGACCTGGACGAGCTAGGAACCGGACTAAAAGGCTTCCTCCGTTCTCGTTCCCTCTCCGCCGTCACTGGGTGTGCATCTATTATTTTTATAGTGCTCGCATCACCCAAAATTTCCTCTTGGACCGCATCGGACGAACCCGGCTGCCGAACCATTCGGTGAATGGACGCTACACCGGGCGAGCTAGCGGACGACATTTGTCTAATCTCCATGAGCACTTTTGCCGCTAGCTCTGTATTTATTTGTGACGACGGACGCACACTTGAAGAAGATAACATGGAAACATCACCCTGTTCTGGTTCCTCTGAAATAGAAACTGAGAGAGTAGAGTGACCTTGTGGAGAAAGAGCCGGCATCGCTCTTTCTCCAGAAACAACATATCGTGACACACGTTTCCAATGTTTCTCATCCCAATGTTCACATATAGGACAGGGATTAATGCGAGAACACTGACTACAATTAATACAATGATCATGAAAGTCAGAGGAAGATTTCTTCCTACTACAATTTGAACAAAGTCCCTTCATTGTGAAAGAACAACAATAAGTCCTAGTTACTCGCAAAAACCCCTGACACAAAGATACATAATAACATGATCCATTAATAAAATGAAAAAACAATTGCAAAACAAAATAATTTTGAAAAAATATTTTTTCAGGGAAGCCCAAGTTGCTGAAAAGTAACGTTGAGCCCCGATGGATCCGATGGCAAAGTGTGGTCAAAAATTTTAAAATTATATAAAATAATTAATGAGACACTTTCGGATAATATAAATGTATCTTATAATGAGATAAACTACCACAAAGGCAAACAGCCCCCCTCAAAAAAGGCTGTTGCCAATGAAAACAGTGTAAACACAGTAGAAAACATGACTCCAGGCACTGAAAAAACTGGCCCGGAATCAGTCATCAATTACACTCTATCTGATGCAAAACAGAGACTCCCAGGGGAGAATCTGCAGAACATCAGATGGAAGATGCAGAACACAAACGTTATACACCCATGGGTGAAAACGTAACTATGGGGAAAATAACAGAAAACATTCTGTAACCAAGCAACTCTCCCAGGGAATTTTTAGAAATGAAACTTCTCAAAAATATGCCAAAAGCATGGGAGAATTGCAAGGGGGGACTTTAGAAGGCTAGGGGAGAGGAAACACTGAATAAGCAGTGCAACAATTAGCAAGAATGACAACAAGAGGCCCATGCCTCGAAAATAGGCAACTTAACATAATTTCAACAAAAAATTTTAAGTACAGCCCTGATTATTTTTTGCCACTTCTTTTTTCCTCTCCTCCTTCTATCCTCCTTAGAATCACATTTTCTCCAAGAATTACGTGTCTGGCATCCTTTAAACTGAGATTTACAAGCACAAAGATCAGTGAGATGTTGACTGATGAAGGGCCAAACAGAGAATGATATTTGGCGCCAATTTCGGGACGACTGCGTCACTGCGCATGCGCAGTAGAGTCGTACTATGGAGGTCCTTTAGGACATGATTTCTTTTTGTTTTGGATGCAAATTTTGGGGATTGGGGGGCAAAATTTGTGTTTGGCCCTGGTTTTTGTGGAGTTAGCACCAGCTAAGTCTGGGTCATTGGTACAGTATAAAAATATATCATTTTCCATGATTAGACACGTTTCATCAGCAGTTGCCAATTTATGTTCATCAGTAATATCAACAGATTTTTCATTTAAACTTTGATCAGGAGATATCTGCAAATTCTGCACTCGACTCAAATCTAGATATTTTGGAACCTTCTAAATTATCAGGCTTATGGAAAATCAAATTAAACCAATTTCTATTTTTACCAGTGGTTTTTCCTGCCCGACCTAAAATCTCAGCTTCTATGGGTTCAAGATTGTTAGAACTAACATACTCAATTGTCTGCCCTGGTTTGAGTTCAGTCAAAGAGATAGTTGTTACGTGTTCACGGCTTTGTTCAGAAGATATGTCACAATATTCAGAAGCATCGCCTTCAAAAAAAAACAATATCAGAATCACCCAAATCTTCTGATAAAGTATCATCAGGAGGCAATAAATCTGGACAGTGAAGCTCAATATCATTATCAGACTGAAAGGAATCGACTTCCATTCCATTGAAATCAGCTACTATTTGTGACCTAGGCAAACAATTATCACTGACACTACTATTAATATTGGGGCAACTGCGGATTTGGGCATCAACACCCACATCAGGATGAAACACTACAGGTTGATTTTCTGATATTTCTTTCTGTAAGCGGGAAACATGAACTCGTACATAAGTTCCTCCATGCCTTACAAAAACAACAGCCCCATCCCTGCCAATCACTATCCCTAAATCTTTCCATTCATTTTTTAATGGGTTCCTATAATATACCCTATCACCAGTCAAGTAATTCTCAGAATCGTTTCGAGTCTGTTTTTGTAGAGCTCGTCTTATCAGACTAGAGCAGTTAGCTTTCATAGATGCCTGACGAGCTGCTTCCAGTGACACAATATATTTACCAACACATTTACTATTTGTGGTACCTTCAAGAGCAGGTAACTTGTCTATCAGTACTGATAGCAGGTTAGGATTAGACCCATACACTAACTGGTAAGGACTGTATCCCCCAACATTGAATAAAGTATTTTTTGCCATTACTGCCCACGACAAAGTAGTTTGCCAATTACAATTCACATCACTTTTAACTTTATGCAAAATTTCTGTGAGATATTTATTGTGGCGTTCACATATCCCATTACTGAAAGGACTGTAACCAGCAGTTGTCTTAATTTCTATATTGAAATTCTCAGCCATATCCTTGACTTCACTGTTGTTAAATTCTCCACCATTGTCACTAAACAATTAGATGGTGCGCCATGAATAGAAATCCAATACTTGAGAAATTTGTCAACAAACACAGTTGCGGACTTAGATGGAACAATACAGGCAGCACTAAACTTAGTGAATAAATCAATTACGTGCAAGTACCACAGACTCGGTTCTAGCTGATGAAGATCAACAGCAACTGTTTCATTAAAATTTGTAGCCCAAGGTAAACTTACCACAGGACGTGGCAGTGGTTGACAAAATTTTTGACAAGTTGCACACTTACTTATCACATGACATAGTGTATGAAAAAGATCTTTATCATTCACCCCAGACTTTCAGAGAAGTGATGATAGTTTATCCAATGAAGCATGGGCAAATTGTTTATGAAGTTTCATCAAACACTTTATTTGTTCCGTTTTGTCAAGTGATACAAAATCACACGTCAGAACTATTTCCTCCTGAAATGCATTGTCATTGCCCCGATTCATCAAATCAATGCAGTAGTGACCAATGGAAGTAAAATTTATCTGAACCGGTTTACCAAACATTACAGCTTTGTCATTTCTCAGATCAAGTTGCGTGTTTGCATGTTTGAGTGAAGCTTTGCTCAAAAGTAATGGGATGTTTGCATTTACAATTTCAGTATCAATATTGCACTTAGTTTGTCCAATAGTTGCAGGAAAAACAACTCTTTTCTGGGAGAACACTCTATTTCCATCCCCGAATTTAAAAGGTCTCCGGTCTGAATATGTTTGAACTAAATTCAAGTCTTGTGGTGATAAAGACCGTAAATAATTATCAAACCATATTTGACCACAAATGGTGCGTGTGCATGCTGTATCCAAAACAGCCGATCCCATTGCTTCAACCAAGAAAATATCAAGATCTGAATCTACATGTAGGTCGGAGTTCAGTAAAGTTATGTTGCAAGTTTCTGATTCACATTTAGAATGTTCTGAACAATTCGGTTAAGAGATATTAACTGATTGATCACGGGGGGGGGCATAATTTTGCCCTGTGAAAAGTTGATTGGCAAATGGCATAGCGGATGCGTTTTCCTCGCTTATCTAAAGGATTTGTGCCCCTGGTGGGTACATCTGAGCGTGAATTATTCTGGAATTTAAACTTTGAACCTGAACCAGATTTATTCACATGCACGGCTTCCTCTTTCACCATGATTCATGTTGAGTGAGTAGCAGACATAACACTAGAACCACCACCAAAAATACGTTTCAATGCAGATTTCATAGAAGCAAATGTCATGTCAGTGCAAGCAGTTAATGCCATTTCTCGATCTGATAAGTCAAGTTGAGAACTATCAAGAACTGCACTGAGAACTACACGAACATGCGCAACGAAATCTGTCCAAATTGATATAGGCCTCGTAAGCAGAGTCGATACGATCTTCCTTAAAGACAGAATCTAACGTTCCTAGTAAAGTTTCAACACCATCCTGTTTATTCAATGAAGATGTGGGAATGTTTAGAGCCGATTCGCGTGCCTGCCCTTTGAGCGAGAGAGTAATTGTCAAAGCGTGTTTTTCTTTTGGTAAATCCGTGACCAAACGCCAAATTTCTAGTTCGTTGCGCCATTGTTCATAGGATTTTTCATCAGAAAAGTCTGGTGGTATTTTATAGTTAGCCGATGGGATTGGATCTGAGCTCTGCTACCAATGTAGCTTACCTGGAAAGCTCGTGAGAAGCTTCTGTATTACTTGTCTCCTACTAAGCACATGGAAAAAACTCAAACAGGAAGTGCCAGTGTGACCTTCACCTTTTTTCACTAGTTCCATTCCACAGAATGATGCATCCTAAACTCAGCTGCTGTTGAATAAGTTAGGGCCCTGCGAATCGGGAAATTTATGTTCGAATCGAATCTCGAATCGAATCGGGACTGATGTCGACATCGAATCGAATCTCGAATCGAATCGGGATAAACTCGAGAAATAACTATAACTGGCATTATCTTGTGCAGAGATGTTCAGAAAGCACTGCGAGAAGAGATCGTTGACATAACTTGACAACTTGGCGTTGTTTTAATTTTCTTTCTCGTTGAATGGCCATCCAGATGTTCACTTGGCCCGACAATAAATTCAAGACATAAATATGGACAAAGTAAGGTGTTACTGCCCAGAGTCATTTAAGACAAACCACTGAATTGAAACATGAGACTTAAAAGCACAAATATAATACAAGTGGCACATTAATTCCCATGGGTTGAAGTCGGCTACAGCCGCTAACTTCATGTACATTAGCATGCCTAAATACATTATTGTAATGTTTGGTTGTTTTTGTATTATCAGAATTTGGGTCTTGTAGATTTCGGTCCGTTCTCAACTCAATAAAACAGTATACATCAAAAGCAGCGAAGGCGTTAAGCTGTGTTAGTTTCTGCATTAGTTAACTCGAATAGTGACGCAGTGCTCATTCACACAAATTGCTTTTACATCATTCCAACTTCCAAGTACCAACTCCGAACAATGCAAAGAAACTACAGAGATTTTCCTCCCACAGCTTTCTGACATAATAATGGGAGCGCTCCAGGCGACATGTCCCCATTATTGTGTTAGAAGATTCCGGGACTGGGAGCAGGCCTTAGGCCCATAGCTGGATATTTCGGTTGAATGGATTCCGCGAATAACTCTCTCACGAATTCCTGGAAATCTATAAATAGCGAATTTGCGGTGTGTGGTTTTCTGGAAATCTGAAACTGAAAGTGAAACGACAGAATTTTGCAATGAATTTGACTATTTTCCTGATAGAAACATTAAAAATAGAAGAGTTCGCTCCTTATTTCAACCGATGTCGACATTGTCGAACACTGATTCATTTTCCTCGAAGCTTCGTTTGACTAACGAATCGGCAAACTATTCGAGATCGATATACGAATACCAAAGCGATGTCGACATCGAATCGAATACTCGAAGCTTCGCAGGGCCCTAGAATAAGTGTATTGTGCATGTCAGCAGCACAGAGAGTAAATGTATGGAGGGCAAGATAAGACTTTTAATTTTCGGTTTTGCAAGCAAATTTTGGGGATTCGGGGTTCAAAATTTGTGTTTGGCCCTTAATAACTTTGAGCTAAGCACCAGCTAGTCTGGGCCATTGGGTTACGATGTAAAAATATAGACCTGCGACTTACGAGACTCAACAAAATAACCCAGTTTGAATGTAGGTTACATCGCTTAGGATGCCGAAAATTCTCTGCTGAAAATGTATACACAACGGACATATTTTCTAAAACTGTATTTTCATTTCATTTTGCTGAAAACTGTTAACTGTTGGGCCGTCTGTTTGCAGAAAAACACGAATGGAATTGAAACATGTGAAAAAATGGTTTAGTGATGACAAGAAAAGCTTTGTACAAGGCACAAGTGTGCATATGAAGGATGTTGAAAAAGTACCTTCCAAGCAACCTTCTTACAATAGTATATACTATACTACTATTATACTATAAAACTTTTACAACTGTATTTTCCAGAATTGTCTTTTCTAGTTATGGCTTGAAATGAGCCATTAGCATTTTCAAAGATGTGGCAATTTGCCAGCTGGCAAATTGCCATATCTTTTAAAACGCTAATGATTCATTTCAGGGTTTTTTTTGACCGACGAGAGGGGCCGAATATCGGCCCCATTCCCAAACGAAAATAGTCACTTTTTTTCTCAATTTGTTCCCAAAAATTCCCAATTCACGGCAGTTGAGAATTCATTTCTGTGTGACCAGTCGATTATTTTTAAGTGACCAGCACCGAATAATATTTGCCAGTGGACTTCGCAGTGTGAATTGTTTCAGTACGAAGGGTATTCACTTGTGTTGTTTTGAAACCATTTGACAGTGTCAAAGAGCGTCCTTGACAGTGTGTTCCTAGAATCAGCACTCTAAATTAGCTCCCTTGATGTGCATAGAATCACAACTGAATGACGCGACTCGCAGTGCGTGAGTCAAAGTGACAAAATGCATCGCTGTCAACCATAACGGCTCACGAATGGTACCTAAATTTTGTTACAGGCGAGTTCCGTGCTTCTTAAAGCACGGTACCAATTTTTAGGTTCAGCTCACGTCTGAAATCCTGTCTGGTAACCTGTATTTTATTCAAACTGTTCCCCAGGTCTGATACTCCTGCTGACTGATGTCATGAAACCTGAATAGACTTTCGTCCCCAGAACGAACCGTCCACAATTATTTTACCCAAACCGTCCACCAGGCCAAGTACTCCTGCTGACTGAACTTGGCTTGCTTAGGTGAGGACTTATGTATGTGGGTGATCATTAACCAATCCTTTTTCATCACTAGGATTGATTAATCACCAGTACAATTTAATAATTCTAAGCAGCCAGTGGGTAAATACAATTATACAACAGGTTTTCATTGATTAATAGACTGATTTCTCACAAGGATATGCTAGTAAGTTTATTTATTTCATGTTGATAGTCGCTCAGATAAATTCCCACTTGTGGCCTCTGTGACGCTAATTTTCCCAATTGGAAAGGCCCCTGGACCCTTTCCCAAAAAAGGTAAAAAAATCCCTGCATTTTAGTCAGTTATATTAATAGGTATAAAATAAAATTCTAGAAAACACAATTGTAAACATTTTATAGTATTGGCTCTTGGTCCTGTTTAAATTTTTAGACTTAAGGAAATTATTAGCTTAGTAGACTTTGGTGAAAGACAACTACAGGAGGGTGGTGGGGGGATTGGCACGAAGAAGAGGGGATGAGTCATGAAGTAGGGCTGGGCGGTTTATCGGTTTTTCGGTTCGGTTCGGGTTTTTTTTTTAAACCGAAACCGAACCGCCGCCTTAACAAAAAACCGAGACTTTCGGTTTCAACAAATTTCCAAGAATTGGTTAAGTTTATGACCACTCAATCACTTGCTTTCCGCACGCCAAAGGCTTAAATGTCAGGCTAAGGTAAATGCTGTGCCATTTATGCTTACTTCGAGAGGACTGACAACAAATCCCCCCTCCCCCCACCCTCCCCCCCCCCCCCCCCCCCCCCCCCCCACAAATAGTGGTAGCAAATTTCTTGTATCTTAAACAATATCTACAGAACCACCAGCAGTTGGAATATGAAAAATTAAAAAGTCGTACGTAAAAATCCACACATGCAATTCAAGAATCGTTAAATAAATTTAATGAACCAGGTACATTCGACCAAAGAGGTATTGCAAGTTATCCGACAATATATGGTGTAAAAGTATTATAAATTACCTTTGACCCAAAATCATCTGCGTACGACACGTTGTAAATTAGATTGGAGGTAAACATAAAATTTATTGAGTTTTAAAACCTCAAAGTTCACATGAGAAAAATGATGAGTAAATTATGTTAATTAACCGACCACTGGCACGTTCTCTGAAGTCACATGCTCAGAGATAACGCTGCGCATTGGCAGTTATGTTTTTTGTCAACAATAAAATGGTTAAATTAAAATAGAACACATCCTATTAAATAGATGGCAGGTAACTATTGAAAGTTTTTTTTAAAACTTATTTGGAATTGTTTGTATACTATTTGAACTTACTTTAAGGAATCGCTCAGTACTGCAGGTCTGTCAGGTACACACGCTGCATTCCCAATACGAAGATGTTATAATCAACACGTGTCATGACCATGTGTATTTTGTAAACACAACAAATCCCAAGATGCAATATTGCAAACTTTCTTTCAAACCCCATTATGCAGCAGTCTCCCCTCCCTTCAAAAACATCAATTGCCTGTCTTGAATAAGATGAAATTAACGCAGGGATAAGCCAAGAGGGCAAAGTAAAGTTGGTAATATCTTCGCCTTGGCACTGCCCATTTCGCCCAATTTCTATGTTTGGGCAGAATCAAAGTAAAAAACGAACCTCTACAGTCGAAATTAGGAGAGATATTGTGAAAGCATTGGAGTGAGTTACCAATAAAAGTGATTCGTATATCACGACTTACTTCAATAATAGTTATCAAAATCAGAAAAACTATGATTTGTGTTCCTCTTATTCCACTGTCATTTGAAGCAGGAACCATCAAGAAACACGGGGCACGTCTATTTTCAAGCGATGTGATAATTACCGAAATAAGCACAACAATTGCACATTATCCACCAAAACCAGGGTGAGAGCATTGCGACTCCATAAAAATAAGGAAATGTTGATTTTTGCTAAAATGTAGCTTTTCTTGTGAATTTCTGCATCTTGTCTTGACAAGGTCCCAAATCTCACTGACAGAACAAGGCAGCTCCCACCAGTGGTGGAGCCATGGTTTGAAATCCTGTGGACCATGCTGGTGGAGATTTTTTTTTGGGGGGGGGGGGGATCTCGGGACTGAGGGTACTGTACTTGTACTGAGGGCAGGAAATCAAAAAGAATCTTTTCAAATTTGGGGATGGGAAAAGCAAGTGGGATTTTGAGTGGAGGGTGAGGGGGGGGGGGGGGGGGGGCTGGTCTCCCTAGATACCTCATGGCTCCACCACTGTTGCCCACTACAGTAGCCCAACACAATATGTCCATTTGCTGAGAAGAGTGGTGAACACTGATTAACCCGAAGGACTCAACTCGCTATATCAGCCTCATGACTTGGATGACAAATACAGACAGATTTTATGTGTACATTACCCTCTAAAATGTGGATTTCTACAATATATTATGAAAAACCGAAAACCGAACCGAAAACCGAGTTTTTGTACAAAACCGAAACCGAAACCGAACCGAAATGCAAATTTCAAAACCGCCCAGCCCTATCATGAAGGAGAGGGTAGCTGAGGGGGATTTTCAATCAATAATTACTTTGTGATTTTTTAACCTGGCATAGCCGTATAGATGCATCCTAGACAACTGAACTTGGATTAATCGGGCATTAATGGAAGACCACGAGCTGAAAATATGAAGGGGTGGCGGGGGATGGTACGTAAATATTCTTAATTTTCCCCACTTGCCTATGAAGTCTTCTTACTTGACTCTGCAGACTCCCTAATTTTTCTGGAGGGGAGACATGAAGTCTCCCTAAAAACCCCCTTAGGCTGGTCCCTGGACACCACGCTCCCAATGAAGGACCATTGGCTATATGTATGTATTAGGGAAAGCTGAAATATTATTGTGGTTAAATTGCAACTTAATTCCAGCAATACAGTAATTGAATAATTGATTAAATGTAAACTTAGTTAACTGTTTATCAGAAAAAGTGTTCCGAAAAAAAAACATTATTTTTTTTTATAATCATGTATGTGGATGTCAATGGAACGAGCAAGAAGAGATGGTTCCACAGGCATTGATATTTGTATGATTTTGTTGATAATGTTCCAAATATTCTAGGGTTTTTTTTTTTCAATTTAATTTACTATCATCCATTTGGCGGAAATAATTTGAAAATTATTCAAGTATTCATATTTGTATTCATGAATACATTGCAAAGTTTAAGTATTCATATTCAAATACTCATGGAATTTGTGTATTGATATTTGTATTCATAAAAATTCAAAGTATTCGTATTTAATACATTTGCAATGTATTCGCCCCAACCCTGAATTTGAGGGCCCAACAAAAAAAATGTAATTCAGAGCCCAACAGTAGGTATAAAAGGTGGATTCTGGACCACTTTGTACATGTACCGTACACGTACATGTTGCATTTACCGTCATAGGATTCAGTGTTAAATCACATTCACGTATATAAAAATGTCGTTTTTTCATGGTGGTCCAGAATTCGCAATTGTTTTTTGAGGCTCACAGATCGCACTTTTAACGTTCAGATACCCGTTGGCGAATGCATACATTCGACATGTCGCTCAAAAAGTGAAAAAATGTACGAAATTGTACATGTAGATTTTCTTAAAATTTTTGTCGACGTTCCCATCGTGGATTAGACCTTCAATCTACGCGAGCAAAAAATGCTTTGCCGGTTCTAGACCAGCATCAAAAAAGATTTGCGGATTCTGGACCAGTGGTCCAGAATCCGCTATTGTTTTTGAGGCTCACAATAGAGTCGACTATAAGATTGAATTCGATAAATTCTATCATAATAGACACTCATGTTTTTGTTTTGGTGTGAATGAAAGGTTTTCGTTCAAAAGAGTCAACTATAAAATTGAATCTGTTATAACAGACATTCATGTTTTTGTTTCGGTGTGAATGAAAAGTTTTCGTTTCAAACGGATGACATTGAAGAAATTGAGTTTTAGAAAATTAGAAATCGATGGGAAAATCGTTTGTTTACGTTTTGTCACTGCGAATTTTGTGAAATAAATCTTAATAAAACACTTTGTAGAATTTGTTTCATTCAAATAAAAATAGGGGAAGGGGTTAGAGAAGGGAGGGGAGGGGTGGGGGGCCGGCTAGGGAGGTGTATAGGAAATATATATTTTTTTTGTGTTGGACAATTTAGTTGAGGGTTATAATCATAGTTTTCCATAGTAGTATTCAGAGAGAGAACTCCCACTTCAGTATCATTAGAACATGAAGTGGCAGTATCTCAACCTGAGCGTTTTATCTCTGGTAAAATCTGTCAGAGTCTCAGAGATTAGGTCTTATTACTCTACTGTGTAAAAAGATAGGGATAATGTCGAGAATTTGAAATTCTAGGGGGCCCCTACCCCTACCTATTGTAGGTTATAAAATCCTTACAAAAAGCAGCATTGTCCTTACGATAGCGCGATGTGTTACAGTATATTGCTTGCCTGGATCGGACCTGGAAATGATCAATGGGTTTTCGTGAGTGAAAGAGGAGAATTCGAAGTTCCTTGGAGGGTAAAAAAAAAAAAAGATGAAAAAATCGTTCGATCCATTTACCAAACACATATTCGATTTTCAAGACAGACTGGTCAAAAGCAAACGATTCTTACAACTCGAAAGCGTGAGAAGCAAGAAAGATAAACTGCATTTGATATCGTATTTCGCGTCTTATCAAGGAGAAAATCTAAAAGACGTTTCTAGGTTCAACAAACTCTTAGTCATTATTTTTATGTAAAAATTAAGCAAACAGCAAGAGAAATGTATATTTCGTGAAGTTATAAACCACTTCCAAATCTCGATGAGGTTAACACCTCTTGAATTGAATTAAAAAAAGAAGTCTTCACGCAAAGGGACTCAGGTGAGGGAATGGAATAGAGCTGTCCACCTTGATGTACTCGTAATAAAACCCTAACCTATCTCTCATAACAACAACACTACTATCAGTTAAAAACTGATTTTTTAAAAAAAATATTGATGTATTATTAATTAAATTAGACCATAAAAAAGAACGTCTGTTTTTCAGGCTCGCGCGCATGGTCAGTGGTGACGTTTAGAATACGGCAACAATCGTAGTTAAAAAATGAGTCGTTTTCATTCGATATATTTGATAAATTGTTTTGAACGACCCTCCAGTCAACTTTCTGCCAACAACTATGTCTGATTAAGAAAAAAAGGGAGTCGTTACCGAGATGTATTTCACCTGTTTTAGCGTTAAAAGAGAATTGTTCTGGACAAGTAAAAAACTTAACGTCTTGGCTACTGTTGGATGACATCAATATCGCGACTACTGATGTAATGCTTTGCTATCAGGTGGTTAGAAAAAGAGCTTTTTTCTCATTTTCATTCAGTCATACGCTGACACACTATAAACACTGTTTTTTTGTTGTTGCTGTATTTATATAACGCCACCTATCTTAAAATATTTTAACTCCTGTTGTAAAAAACAAAACATTGGAACGAGCTCGACGAGCTCGTTCCAACGAGGGGTCACATGGTATGGTTTTGTTGAAATTTTTTGAAAAATAATATTTTTTCAAATGCTGAATTTACATATTACGCGGGCGGATGCGGGCGATTCGTTGGGTAAAGGGTTAACACAGATATCAAAAATGAATGATGCATCAGATTCAACTTGTTGTTTTTTTCAATTTAATATGTTCCATAACTACCTTTTCTTAATACTTTCGATTTCAAGATGGTCCCAACTCTACCGTTATAAGAAGGGAAAAATTATGATTTTCATAATATCCTTGTCGATAGCTTTAATTTGATAGGTCACACGACTAACTTCTCGAAACTTTTGATTTTCTGATCGGTGTTAACCCCATCCCCATGGCGAGGGTGGAAAATGTCATTTTTGTAATGTATTCATCAAGCCCTTCATATCAGTACCTCACATGCTTGGATTTGTAAAAAGGAAGACGTTTTTCGGCTGTGGTCGTGACCCCACCCCCACATAAAATGAAAAATGTCATTTTGTAATGTATTCATCGAGCCTTCATATCAGTACCTCACATGCCTGGCTTTGTATAAAGAACGACGTTTTTCGGCTCTGGCCTTGACCTCACCCCACGACGAGGGTTAAAATTACGATATTCTTAATCCACTCGTCGAGACCTTCAATTTGATAGGTCACGTAACCACCTTCTTGAAACTTCGATTTTTCTGATGGGCGTGACCCCCACCCCCACATAATATGAAAAACGTAATTTTTGTAATGTATTCATCGAGCTCTTCATATTAATACCTCACGTCTGGATATGTAAAAAGGAAGTCGTTTTTTCGGCTCTGGTCGTGACCCCACCCCACGACGAGGGTTAAAATTACGATCTTCTTAATCCAATCGTAGAGACCTTCTATTTGATAGGTCACGTGACCAACTTCTCGAAACTTTCGATTTTTATGACGGGCGTGACCCCCACCCCCACGACGAGGGGAGATAACTTTGTATGATTAAGTTTATGAGAATCAAGCAATCTGATTGGTTAATTAGCATTAGGAACGTGAAATGATTGGGTGATTACTTATTTCAAGCTCTTCAAGCTTAGTGAAAAAGGTTTTATAATAGAATTTTTATTTGAATGAAACAATTCTACAAACTATTTTTATTTGAATGAAACAAATTCTACAAAGTGTTTTATTAAGATTTATTTCACAAAATTTGCAGTGACAAAACGTAAACAAACGATTTTCCCATCGATTTCTAATTTTCTAAAACTCAATTTTTTCAATGACATCCGTTTGAAACGAAAACCTTTCATTCACACCGAAACAAAAACATGAATGTCTATTATAACAGATTCAATTTTATAGTCGACTCTTTTGAACGAAAACCTTTCATTCACACCGAAACAAAAACATGAGTGTCTATTATGATAGAATTTATCAAATTCAATCTTATATTCGACTCTATTGTGAGCCTCAAAAACAATAGCGGATTCTGGACCACTGGTCCAGAATCTGCAAACCGTTTTTTGATGGTGGTCTAGAAACGGCAAAGCATTTTTTGCTCGCGTTCACCAACGATAGATTGAAGGTCTAATCCACGATGGGACAAAAATTTTTAACAAAATCCACATGTACAATTTCGTACATTTTTTCACTTTTTGAGCGACGTGTCAAATGTACGCATTCGCCAACGGGTATCTGAACGTTAAAAGTGCGATCTGTGAGCCTCAAAAAATAATTGCGGACTCTGGACCACCATGAAAAAACAACATTTTTAATTACGTGAACGCGATTTAACACTGAATCCTATGACGGTAAACGCAACATGTACGTGTACATTGTACGGTACATGTACAAAGTGGTCAAGAATCCGCCTTTTATACCTACTAAGGCTGAATGATCGCGACCAAAAGGGGACGTTCTCATCTAGACATTATTTGGAGTCATCCTACCAAGGTACAATGAAATCCCTTCATAAATATCACCTGTAGTCTGTGCTAAAGCTTTTCGAGCTTCAGGCCCCTGTAGCTGTCACAGTTGCCTAATGGTGTCCAAAAAGGGGCTGTTCTCATCTCGACAATATATGAAGTCAACCTACCAAGTTACAATGAAATCCCTTCATAAATATGACCTAAAGACTGTGCTAAAGGTTTTTTGGCTTTAGGCTCAGGCAGCCATCATGGTTGAATGATCGCAACCAAAAGGGAACATTCTCATCTGGACATCATCTGGAGTGATCCTACGAAGTTACAATGAAATCCGTCATAAATATGACCTGTAGACTGTGATCAAGATTTTCTGGCTTCGGGCATCTGTAGCCATCACAGTTGACCAACCACGACCAAAAGGGGATGTCATCATCTAGGCATTATATGGAGTCAACGTAACAAGTTACAATGAAATCCTTCCATAAATACGACCTACAGACATGCTAAAGGTTTTTGAGCTTGGGCAGCCATCAAGGCTGAATGATCGCGACTAAAACGGGACGTTCTCATCAGACATTATTTGGAGTCATCCTACCAAGCTACAATGAAATCCCTTCATAAATATAGAACCTTAGTGAGCACGCTCACATACCCCACGTGCCCCGATATTTCAAGCTCTAATCATTTTTTAAAAATAAACATAGATTCTAGGAATACTGCAGAAAACAGTGTTCTGTAGTTTCAACGGTACTGAAAGAATTCAAGCAGAGAAAAAGCCCGGAAAACTATAATTTTGATGAACTTTTCAAAGTCTATTGGGCCGTAATTTTGGTAAAAATCAGTGGAGCGGAACAAAACCCAAACTTGTTCTGTAGGCCACCATGTTAGACTAACATATCAAAAATCAGCTCAATATCTGGAAGCGTGTCGGAAAAACGTCTGGAAAACTGTAATTTTGATGAACTTTTCAAAGTTCAAGGGCCGTAATTTCGGTAAAAATCAGTGGAGCGGAAAAAAATGCAAATTTGATCTGTAGGCCACCATGTTAGACTAACATACCAAAAATCAGCTCAATATCTGGAAGCGTGTAGAAAAAAAGTCCGGAAATCTGTAATTTTGATGAATTTTTCAGAGTCCAAGGGCCGTAATTTCGGTAAAAATCAGAGGAGCGGAAAAAAATGCAAACTTGATCTGTAGGCCACCATGTTAGACTCACATACCAAAAATCAGCTCAATATCTGGAAGCGTGTAGAAAAAAAGTCCGGAAAACTGTAATTTTGATGAATTTTTCAGAGTCCAAGGGCCGTAATTTCGGTAAAAATCAGTGGAGCGAAAAAAAATGCAAACTTGATCTGTAGGCCACCATGTTAGACTCACATACCAAAAATCAGCTCAATATCTGGAAGCGTGTAGAAAAAAAGTCCGGAAAACAAGTAGGCCTGACTGACGGACGGACCAATCAAAAGCATTATACCCCTGCAATTTTGTTGCGTGGGGTATAATTATGACCAGTAGACTGTTCTAAAGGTTTTCGGGCTTCGGGTCCCTGTAGCTGTCACAGTTGCCCAATTGTGTCCAAAAGGGGACATTCTCATCCAGACATTATAGGAAGTCAAACCTACCAAATTACAATGAAATCCCTTTATAAATATGATCTGCAGGCTGTGCTAAAGGTATTTGGGCTTTGGGCTCGGGCAGCCATAATGGTTGAATGATCGCAACCAAAAGGGGACATTCTCATCTGGGCATCATCTGGAGTGATCCTACGAAGTTACAATGAAATCCCTTCATAAATATGACCTGTAGACTGTGCTCAAGATTTTCGGGCTTCGGGCACCTGTAGCCATCACAGTTGACCAATCACGACCAAAAGGGGATGTCATCATCTAGGCATTATATGGAGTCAACCTAACAGGTTACAATGAAATCCTTCCATAAATATGACCTTTTGCCTATGCTAAAGGTTTTTGGACTCGGGCACCCATCGAGGCTGAATGATCACAACCAAAATGGGACGTTCTCATCTAGACATTATTTGGAGTCATCTACCAAGTTACAATGAAATCCCTTCATAAATATGACCTGTAGACTGTGCTAAAGGTTTTTGGGTTTCGGGCCCCTTTAGCCGTCACAGTTGCCCAATCATGTCCAAAAGGGGACGTTCTCATCTAAACATTATATGAAGTCAACCTACCAAGTTACAATGAAATCCCTTCATAAATATGACCTGTAGACTGTGCTAAAGGTTTTCGGGCTTCGGGCTCGGGCAGCCATCATGGTTGAATGATCGCAACCAAAGGGGACAATCTCATCTGGGCATCATCTGGAGTGATCCTATGATGTTACAATGAAATCCCTTCATAAATATGACCTGTAGACTGTGCTCAAGGTTTTCGGGCTTCGGGAACTTGTAGCCGTCACAGCTGGCCAATCACGACCAAAGGGGATGTCATCATCTAGGCATTATATGGAGTCAACCTAACAGGTTACAATGAAATCCTTCCATAAATATGACCTTTTGCCCATGCTAAAGGTTTTTGGGCTCGGGCACCCATCAAAGCTGAATGATCGTGATCAAAATGGGACGTTCTCATCTAGACATTATTTGGAGTCATCCTACCAAGTTACAATGAAATCCTTTCATAAATATGACCTCTAGACTGTGCTAAAGGTTTTCGGGCTTCGGGCCCCTATAGCCGTCACACTTGCCCAATCACGTCCAAATGGGGACTTTCTCATCTAGACATTATATGAAGTCAACCCACCAAGTTACAATGAAATTCCTCAATAAATATGACCTGTAGACTGTGCTAAAGGTTTTCGGGTTTTGGGCTCGGGCAGTCGTCACTGTTGGCAGATCACGTCCAAATGGGGATATTCTCATCTAGACATCATAAGGAGTCATCCTACCAAGTTACAATGAAATCCCTCCATATTAAACATGACCTGCAGACTGTGCTAAAAGTTTTTGGGTTTCGGGCTTGGGCAGCCATCACGGTTAATAGATCATGCCCAAAAGGGGAAGTTCTCATCTAGGCATTATACAGAGGCATCCTACCAAGTTACAATGAAATCCTTTCATAAATACGACCTGTAGACTGTGCTAATGGTTTTGGGGTTTTTGGCTCGGGCAGCCATACCGGTTGCCCGATCGCGACCAAAAGGGGACGTTCTCATCTAGACATGACCCCAAACCTGCATATGAAATTTCGTGACGATCAGACAAGAACTGCAGGGTGTAGCCCATGCTAAAGGAAAATGTGAACAGACTCACAGACCAACAGACTTCCGCACCCGTGATGGCAATATCTTATCTTGACTCTGTCAAGTTAAACTAAAAATTCAGAACTGGATCATCTAAGCACCACCTGACTCACATAAATGTACACTTTGACCACTATGCATTATGGCATGTTGATCACAGTCCACAGTCATTTAGTGGGCCAGATATTGGGTGTAAGATTCAGGATCAGATTCACAAATTCAATAGAATTCTGTATGGCAAGTTTAAATTTTAGAGAATACGCCTGATGAGAATTTTTTTTTTATTATAAAGTTACAAAGACAGGAGGAATGTGGCAGGATCAATGGATTCTCAACCTGACTTCACATTAAGATCTAAATATGGAGGTTGTGTGAGGGTAGTGTGTTTTAGTTGAAATACATCCACACTCACAAACATGTATGTTGAGGGTGTTTTTCACTGAATCACCCTCAGAATGGCATTTTCATGCTATCAATAATGTACATTTAGTACAAAATAAAAAAGCACAAGTCAAGTTCATGCTTGTGGAACTCTGTTACACTCAGAGATTCATTAGATAGGTGTTAGGCTATAGAGCCACCAACCAAATATTACGCACACACATACACCCAGACACATGATGTATGCATGCAATGATGCACACATATATTGTGTTTTCAAATAGCATGCCCAACTACTGTTTTCACAAAAAGTGGACCCCCCCCCCCCCAACCCAGTGACTGACTCCTATATGTAAATGACATTTGTTTTAGTTTTTTCAGTCCCCACTCAGGGAGAGGGGGGGGGGGCACATGTGTGTGCGGAGGGGGAGGGAGAGTACTCAGGTGTTAAAAACGTGTTTTCTCCAGATCATGCAAATGTTTTCCTTATCCATTTTTATGGTATATTTTTTGTCCGAACACAGCTTCCTCATGCATTGCATCTATTTGCATACCAACCATAAGGCATTCTGAGCAGTATATGTGCATCCTATGACAGGAAACTTGGGTGATTGTCACTGGAACTTATATGGTGACAGGGGTGGGTGTCGTGTGGACAATGGAAAAAAATGCATGCATTTTTTTCCAAACTGTGTCTCCTCTGAAAGCAGTATATGGGTTTTCATAATTTATGCAACCAATTTCTTTCCAAATTCAAACTCATGTAATACATAGAGATTGCAGAAAAATAAAGATATCCATGGATATTCCCTTTGTATGTTGTTATGAGGTTACAACTGTTACTCTCAAGCATACCCTAGCTGTCTGGAGCTAACTTGAGAGTTGTGGCAGCAACCCAGGTTGACCACCGTGAATTCCACCACAGTGACCAGCATAGGAAGTCTTTGATAAAGACAGCTATATGTCTTCAGTCTTTTGTAATCATAAGGAAATAAATAAAACTTTAATTGTCTATTGATTGGTATGAAAATGAAAGAAAAGGAAATGAAAGTGTCAATGACACTGTAGCTCAACTTGACAAACTTGAACTTGGTAAGTTATAGATGAAATCGCAAAAGACTGGCTAAAGGAAGAATGTTGATACACAAATGCAGTATGTTCAGAGGTTATTGTAAATGGCAACTTTTTCACAGAAATGAATGCTAATCAATAGCTCTTATGTAAAGGTCTTGTCAAATGAGCACACCAAGTTCAAAAACAATCCTATGATAAATGTGGCCTGTAGCCCATGTCAAAGAATTTTGATGCACAAATGCAATAAATTCAAAGATTGTTGCTAGCAGAAACAGCTTTTGATGGAAAGGTCATTGCCACTGGCAACATTTTTTGACGGAAATCAAAGAAAATCGACAGCTCCCATCTAGAGGTAACCCCAAACAAGCATACAAAGTTTCAAACCGATCTGATTATAAATGTGTCCGGTACGGCATGCCAAAGGAATATATTGAAGCCTGTCTAAACTAAGTTCAAAGATCGTTGCCAGTGGCAACATCTTTTGACAGACGGAAATGGAAAAAAATCGATAGCACCCATCTAGAGGTCTCCCGAAACAAGCATGCCAGGTTTCAAAGCAATTTGATCATAAATGTGCCCTGTAGGGTGTGCCAAAGGGAAATATTGAGGTCTGGCTAAACTAAGTTCTAAGAACATCAGCAGCGGCAACATTTTTCAACGGAAATTGAAGAAAATTGATAGCTCCCATCTAGAGGTCTCCCCAAACAAGCATCAAGCATACGAGGTTTTAAAGCAATCCGATCATAAATGTGCCCTGTAGGGTGTGCCAAAGGGAAATATTGAAGTCTGACTAAACTGAGTTCTAAGAACGTTGGCCGTGGCAACATTTTTTGACGGAAATTGAAGAAAATCGATAGCTCCCATCTAGAGATCACCCCAAACAAGCATGCCAGGTTTCAAAGCAATCCGATCATAAATGTGCCCTGTAGGGTGTGCCAAAGGGAAATATTGAGGTCTTCTGACTAAACTAAATTCTAAGAACGTTGGCCGCGGCAACATTTTTTGACGGAAATGGAAAAAAATCGATAGCTCCCATCTAGAGGTCACCCTAAACAAGCATACAAGGTTTCAAAGTGATCCAATCATAAATGTGCCCTGTAGGGTGTGCCAAAGGGAAACATTGTGGTCTGACTAAACTAAGTTCCAAGACTGTTGGCGTGGCAACATTTTTTGACGGAAATTGAAGAAAATCGATAGCTCCCATCTAGAGGTCACCCCAAACAAGCATGACAGGTTTCAAAGCAATCCGATCATAAATGTGCCCTGTAGGGTGTGCCAAAGGGAAATATTGAGGTCATCTGACTAAACTTAGTTCTACGAACATTGGCCGCGGCAACATTTTTTGACAGAAACTGAAGAAAATCGATAGCTCCCATCTAGAGGTCTTCCCAAACATGCACACCAGGTTTCAAAGCAATCCGATCATAAATGTGCCCTGTAGGGTGTGCCAATTGGAAATATTGAGGTCTGACTAAACTAAGTTCTAAGAACGTTGGCTGCGGCAACATTTTTTGACGGAAATTGAAGAAAATCAATAGCTCCCATCTAGAGGTCTCCCCAAACAAGCATACCAGGTTTCAAAGCAATCAAATCATAAATGTGCCCTGTAGGGTGTGCCAAAGGGAAATATTGTGGTCTGACTAAACCGAGTTCTAAAAACGTTGGCCGCGGCAATATTTTTTTACGGAAATTGAAGAAAATTGATAGCTCCCATCTAGAGGTCACCCCAAACAAGCATGCCAGGTTTCAAAGCAATCCGATCATAAATGTACCCTGTAGGGTGTGCCAAAGGGAAATATTGAGTCTTCTGACTAAACTAAGTTCTAAGAACGTTGGCCGCGGAAACATTTTTTGACAGAAATTGAAGAAAATCGATAGCTCCCATCTAGAGGTCTCCCCAAACAAGCATACCAGGTTTCAAAGCAATCTGATCATAAATGTGTCCTGTAGGGTGTGCCAAAGGGAAATATTGAGGTCTGACTAAACTAAGTTCTACGAACATTGGCCGTGGCAACATTTTTTGCCGGAAATTGGAGAAAATCGATAGCTCCCATCTACAGGTCACACTAAATAAGCGTACCAGGTTTCAAAGCAATCAAATCATAAATGTGCCCTGTAGCATGTGCCAAAGGGAAATATTGTGGTTTGACTAAACTAAGTTCTAAGAACGTTGGCCGCGGCAACATTTTTTTACGGAAATTGAAGAAAATCGATAGCTCCCATCTAGAGGTCACCCCAAACAAGCATACCAAGTTTCAAAGTAATCTGATCATAAATGCGACCTGTGAGGTGTGCCAAAGGAAATTGTGGACGTACGTACTAACATACTAACATACTAACGTATGTATGTACGTAATTAAGTGATGGCAATAGCTCAGCTTGACTTTGTCAAGTTGAGCTAAAAAATGAAAAAATTGAATTATTCAAGAACTTTGTTTGCAAGTACTGACTGCCTTTCGTGTTAGGTAAAGGGTTAAAAAGAGATATGAAGAGTTCAACAATGAGGGGCCATAACCTCTTTTTGATTGAAAAAAATTGATTATTCAAGAACTTAGTTTGCAAGTGTCATCTGCCTTTTGTGTCAGGCAAAGCGTTAAAATGAGATATGCAGAGTTCAAACTATCAACTGTAGCTTGTAGTAACGTCATTTTAAATGAATGATGTTGAGAGGAAGTCTCTGGATCACCACATAGATATTGTATGTCAAACAACTGCACACAGGCCTGAAAATAAGCAGTCTGACATTTGCAGAGTGAGGACCCCAGAGTGTGAATTTGATGATGCTATCCCATACAGTGGGCCAATTTATCCTCTGGGTACCTCTTTCTGTTTAGTTTTGAGATCCTGATTCAGATTGAGGTTCACAGAGGGTAAATTTAGTGATGCTACCCTGCTGTGCAGGGTAGCATCACTAAATTCACTCTCTAGGGACCTCATTTTGCAGATGTAAATTTGCTAATTTTCTGGCTTGACTGCACAACATTATTGTAGAAACTTCGGGAATTCAAATCACTTGCCAGTGAACTAATAGGAAAAGTTTCATCAAAATTTATTCATAAACGTAGAACAAGTTACACACATAAGAATTTTGAGTGGAAGAACATATGGCCATACAGACATACAACAAGATTAAAACAACTTAGTTCCCACTAATTCAAAATAAAGATATAATTTGCACAATATGGCCACTGGAGCTACTAACCCATTTGAAACAAGAGACTCCTTTTATTCTTTTATATTTATTTATTGGTGTTTAAGGTCACATATTTCTGCACAATGGCTAACCATGACCGTGACAGTTTTATGGGCGGAGGAAGCCGGAGTACCCGGAGAGAACCACCGAGCAACAACGAGCAACTGACAGCTCCCCAACATACCAACTCCACACAAGCAGGATTAGCATTGGTTGAAGACAGGTGCACCATCGGCGTGCAGTACGTCTTAGTACACAGCATCACCGTGCCCCCACGTGGGCAATGGGGGTGAAGTGTCTTGCCCAAGGACACAACGCAGTTGCCGCAGGTGGGATTTGAACCAAGGACCTCTCGACTTGCAGCCTGCACCTCTACCAACTGAGCCACCGCGCCCCCACTAGAGACTCCAAGGGGCCTTAATTACTTACCAGAGAAAGTTGTTTAAAGAAGGATTTTAGGCCACATTCAGCTGGTAGAGTGCTGGAAGCCCATATTTGGGCTTTACTCCGAGGTGAAGGTTCTGCAACTTGAAGGCTTCATACTTAGTGGATGTGCTTCATATCATCTTTGAAGTAATATTATTTAGTCTGTAATGACATGTCTTGTTACAATTTTTGGGAGAGTGCCTGCAGGCACTCTCCCATAAATTGTAACAAGGCAAAGACATGTGAACAAATTTTGATGGTAAAAAATAATTTAGCACTCTACCAGTTAATTACTTACCAGAGAAAGTTGTTTAAAGAAGGATTTTAGGCCACATTCAGCACTTATGACCAATTCACACTACAGAGGAATAAAGTCGTGTAATTATTCATACCTCCATCATCCTTGTCAGATGATTTAAATGCCCTGATTTTCAGTGTTTCCAAGAATTATGATAAAAACAGGTCATTTTTCCAGGACCTGGAATTCTAAATTTTTATTCTCCAGTTTCCAGGTTGGGCATCAAACAACTTCATTCCAAATTTGATTGTGTGCATGTCATATTGTAACAAGGTCTGGGTGGGGAAGGGGGAGTGGGTGTCGATGGGATGGGATGGGATCCATTGGGAAAATGTTCTTTGTTTCTCCTTTAAAGAGAATGTTGTTCGATCAATGTGATTAATTGAAATTAATGCCATATGTTAAAATAAAAAATGATATCCATGATTTGGCCAACTGCAATACTTACGTGGAGGAGCTGAAGGGAATGTCTGATATGGCACCCAAGCATATTCTGCCTGTGGTGTATAAGCTGGCGGTTGTGCTGGATAGAATGGACCCTGTGGTGGAGTGTAAGGAGGTGGGGGCTGAACTGTGTTTCTTGAAGCTGAAAAACAAGATGATAAAATTTATCCAAAAAGAAACGAAGCTCACATATATCCATGAGATAATTTAAATGTAAAAATATGTTCTACATATCAGACTTGTGAGAGCTTTGATTTTCCACTTTGAAATAAAGTCTACCAGTAAACTGAGCTCATCTAGCACAACTTAATGAAGGATAATAACCGGTGTCTTCCCACTAGACCAATTCCCTTTAGACCAATTCCCTTTAGGCCAATTCTCAAAAGACCAATTCCCCTTAGACCAACTGCATACTGTTATTGATTAAGGGTTGATTAAGGATAATTAAGAAAACATTTATTTACTGATAAGCACTTCATTTGATAAAAAAAATATTTATACGCATAACATACAAAAAATATAGGTTTATAACATTTCAGTTTATAAAATATCAACATGCCAGAAAGCAGACTATCATCTGAAAAATGAGGTCCCCAGAGGGTGAATTTGGTAATGCTACCCTGCACAGCAGGGTAGGATCACTAAATTTACCCTCTGTGAACCTCAATCTGAATTAAGGTCTTAAACATAAACAGAAAGAGGTACCCAGAGGATAAACTGACCCACTGTATGGGATAGCATCAGCAAATTCCCCCTCTGGGGACCCCATTCTGCAAATGAGACTGCTTATTTTCAGGCTTGAATATCAATAACATTAAATACATTTATAAATATTTATAAATATATCAAATTATTGATATAGAATTATTTTAAAAGTAGAACGCATGAGTTGGTCTAAGGGGAATTGGTCTTTTGGGAATTGGCCTCGTGGGAATTGGTCTGAAGGGAATTGGTCTAGTGGGAATCAACCTAATAACCTACAGTACTGTGATGATAACAGTGGACAAGGCATTTTAATCAGATCATGAATCATTCACTAACTAACTTCACTGTCCATTTTCCTCCCCACAACACTGTAGAAACTCAACTGTGGAAAAAGAAATGCGAGCACGGTGGACATGAGATGCTATTCTCAAAGAGTTTAAAGTGGGGTTGTCCCCGTTAATTTGCACTTGCAAACAGTTGTTGGAGAAACTTGCCAAAAAAATTACAGTACAGCTTTCCTTACTGATTACATCCTTTTCTATATTTATTTGATTTTTATCAAGGAATTAACACAATGATGTGAACAAAATATATTACACTTAGCTTCTCTGATTTCATGTCTGATTTTATCATATTGGAATAATTTTCATTTCAGTTTCCCATTACCGGTATCATCTATTCTGCCGGTGACCCGAAATACTGAACGTGTTTGCGGTCAACCTCATGCCCAGAGCATCAATGCCTTATTTTGTTATGAATGGGTAAAACTGATAGTTTGGGTAAGTAAGGTTAAGGGCTGAATTGTTTTTTCCTTTATTCATTTGTTTTTACTTGATTTGAGTTTTGGGCAATTAGATCTTCACGTTTTATTTAAGAAATTTACAATTATTGTACATAAAAAATGCTAACAAAAATTGGATGTCCGTTAAACATTGCAAATTTGCTTAGCAGAAATTACTAAGCAAAATATTCAGAAGAAACTGAACCCTAACCAACTTACCAAGTTGTCCTGCTCTCAACATTGCCTGACCAAATTCAATAGCACCACCTTGCTTGAACCACATCTTGAATTTGGCAACACCCTTCCAGTTGCCTACAAAGTACAACAAAGGTGAGAAACTACAGTACAGCCTACAATAAGAGTACCATTAGGCAACATTGTCCATCTAATAATGACATGTGATTCCCTTATTATTGCCCAATTGCAATAAGACACTAGTCTGGTGTCATGAAGATAAATATCCTTATTCTGTAAGCTTTTTCCTCATTCCTAGAAACAGTAATTTGCAGGAATTTTTTCCCATAAATTACTTAGTGTCTAAAAATATCCTCATGCTTCAAGGCCTGATTAACAGGCCTTTACTCCCAGCAGTGCAAGTGTTTAGCAAAATGTTTGTTTCTTAACTGGTTGAGTGCTAGAAGCCACTATAATGGATTTGTTGAAAAGTGCTGGAAGCCACTTTAGTGGCTTTACACTGTATGCATTAGCTTGATGTTTTCTCAGCCATGGAAGGAAATTTTTTATATAAAAATAGTTTGACTGCAATTTATTGGAGAGTGTCTGTTGACACTCTCCAATAAACTGTAAGAAAGCAATTATTTGTGAACAAAATTTTGCTATACTAAGGCTACTCTTGCTGGTAGCATGGCATCTCTGAAAAAAAATACCCGTGTTTCAAATCACCTTTGAAAAATAATTTAGCACTTGTCTAGTTAACAAAGGGGGGCCATTTACAGCTACAACAACATAATTTCAACTTTATTAAAGGCTGTATTGCATATAAATGTAAAACATATTCATCCATAGAACTTGTAACCTCGCACTAACTTCACACAAATCGTAACCTGTCACCAAGCCAGAAAATAAGCAGACTGACATCTGCAAAATGAGGTTCCCAGAGGGTGAATTTAGTGATGCTACCCTGCATGGCAGGGTAGCATCACTAAATTTACTCTCTGTGAACCTCAGTCTGAATCACTTTCTCAAGAGTAAACAGAAACAGGTACCCAAAGGATAAATGGGTCCACTGTATGGGATAGCATCATCAAATTCACCCTCTGGGCACCTCATTCTACAGATGTCAGACTGCTTATTTTCAGGCCTGCCTGTCACAAGGTGCTTTGTACAGTACAGCCATCATGGACTGGTCGCTTTCCAAGGGTGGGCAATATTTCCAAGGACACAACAATATTTGATTCCAAACCCTAATTATAGGAGTAGTCATCAAAAATTTGATTAATGAACACCAGGTTCCACCCCAGTGCTTCTTTAATTAAAATTTGGGGGATGATTTTTAATACAAGGTAAATGCTTGCATGGACATCACTGCTCACGTGTGAATTACGACCAATCCATGGCGAGTATACTGTAATTCTCATTTACTTAACTAAGAATGAGGTTTTGTTAATTGAAAACAGTATTTTCCAGAGTTCTTGGATGCTTTTGTAAGACAGTGGTATTTATTCACCTTTGCTCAACATATCAGCCAAAATTGTCAGCGTTATTCACAAAAAACATCTTTCAATTTTTTATAATTTTTTCACTTTTTGTCTCCAAAACATAGTTTGTGACCCTTCATTAGAACGAGCTTGTTGAGGTCATTCCAATGAAGGGTTACAAGCTATGTTTTTGATGCAAAAAATGAAAAAAATGTAGTTTTTCAAGAATTTTGTTTGCAAGTGGTGTCTGCCTTTCATGTTAGGTGAAGGGATAAAGGCTGCATATAAAACCAATTACAAACAAGAGCTGGCCTTTCGTCCGGTGCATACCCCCACGTGGTGTACCGTCTCGTGTGGGCATACCTATGACCAACAAATATTATTTATGAATACACTCATACGGACAGACAGACAGATGCACAGATGGACAGACGCAATCCAGTATAAACCCCCCCCCCCCCACCTGCCTTCCATTTTCTTCAACAATTTCCAACAATTTCTAAGTCAAAAGGTATGGTAAATTGTTTGGTGTTTGGAAGTTTTATGCAATGAGGCCGAAGCCTTTGTCATAGGCAAACTGCATGCCATATTTCATTGAAATCCAAAAACCCCAGTCCAGTATGCCCCCCCCACCCCCCCACCTCCCATTTTCTTTGAAAGTTTTCAACAATTTCTAAGTCAAAAGGTATGGTAAATTGTTTGGTGTTTGGAAGTTTTATGCAATGAGGCAGAAGCCTTTGTCATACGCAAACTGCATGTCATATTTCTCTGAAATCCGATAACCCATACCTGAGATACAGGCTGAACAGACAAAATTTGGCTCGGACAGACACAATTTCTGAGTGAACAAGTAATAAAAAAAAAAATAAAAAGTGTGGGCATACCTATGACCAACAAATATTATAAAAAATAATAATTTACTTAAGTTATGAATAGTCTCGGACGGACTCACACACGGATGCACAAACAGATGGATGGATGGATGGACGGACAGACGGACGGATGGACAGACGCATGTAATCCAGTATACCCCCATTTTCTTTGAAAGTCGGGGTATAACAAAATTGGCCAGAGACCTCCAAAAACGAAAAGAAAAAGAAAAAAACACCCCTTGCAAGAACATCTGAGATTCTGAAGCTTGATTGATGACATGCAACAGAAGGTCTTAAAAAGTGTGGTGTATGGGGAGAGTTAGGGGGTGGGTGGAGGGAGGGGGGTGGAAAGATACAGCTCTCAACAATTTTTCGTAACATACACTTTTTGCTACAATCATATATCACCAAACATAAAATACCAGATAACTTGTCTTTCTAGTATTCTTGCAACAGTCATGATTCAGTCTATGTCTTTTTCTTCAATAATCTTTAAACCTGAAGACTAGCTTTTGGGTTGAAAGATAGTTGAAGAAGAAGAAATAGACCAAATTGGCTGAAGGTAGAATGATCTGGCCAAGGGTTCTAAATTTGGAGATAATATATTTTGGTAATGCCAGTATACATACACATCAGAATACTCCCTAATTGTTTAAACATATAGAATGTCTGTGGAAACAAGAGGCCCCACGTGGCCTTAATCGCTCACCTGACAAAGTGACTCTAAGAAGTATTTTAGGTCACCTTCACCATGTCATGCCTCATCAACATTAACTGGTTGAGTGATAGATTTTGTTTGAAGTTCAACATTTGTTACCTAAAATTAGTTTTATTTAAAATCATTGGTGTGTGGCCAATCTCCAATGATTTTTAATAAAGCAAATTTATCTCTGCAGACAAACTGGTTTAGCATGAAGCACAAACAAGGAATGTGAAGAGATAGCCTTGGACATCTCTCCCCAACTGTGGATATCTTCCATGTGCTACATGTATATATTTGCATGCAAGAAAACAAAAATTTTCACAAATTTTCCAAAATATTAGTTTTTTTTATCATCATTGGAACAAGCTCAAACAGCTTATTCCAATAGGGGTATGGGAAGATAAGGTATATTTTTGAGACAGAAATGTGAATATATAAATAATGGTGTTTTTTTGTGAATGATGCTGGAGAATTTTGCGTAAAGATATGGTAAATGGTTTGTTCTAGATACAGAATGATGCAAAAGTATTTAAATTTGATTAGGCAAGTTGTTCCTATAATGCATTTAAAAATTGAAGTAACTGTTTTTTTGCTGACGAACTTTTAGATGTGTGTGTCTGTGTTTGTGTGTGTGTGTGTTTGTGTGTGTGTGTGTGTGGGGGGGGGGGGGGGGGGGGGGGGGGGGGGGGTAAGAGTGTTCTTGCAAACAAAATTCCTGAATAAATGGAAAATTTTATTTTTTGTGTGAAAGACATAGTGCGTGAATGTTGATTGGAACAAGCTTAGAGAGCTCATTTTAATGTGAAGTCATAAAGCTGTGTTTTACGTACGAAATTCTGGAATAACTAAAAAAATTGCTTTTTTGACTCAAAAAGCATGGTGTGCGACCTCTCATTGGAATGAGCTCAAAAAGCTCATTCCAATGGGGTATTTACAAGCGATAAGTACATGTATGTTTAAGAGACAAACATTAAAATTTGAATAGCGATTTTTGCGAAGAATGCTGACAAGTTTTGGCAGTTATGCTGGTAAAAAGGTAAGATATGCAAAGTGGTTGTTTTTTAGAGGTGACATTTAATTAAGGGGAATTAACCCTTGATGACTGAGGTAACTTCCAAAAGTACTGAAATTTCATGAAGCAATGTGAATAACAGACAACAGTTGCCTAAAAATTTCATGAATAACTAAAATTTTTATTCTTTTGTCTCGAAAACATGGCATATGACCTTTGTTGGAATGAGCTGAATGCGTGTGTTCCAATGAGGGGTCATAAAATTTGAACGGAGATTTGTGTGAATAATGCATTAGTACTGCTAGATTTGGGTAAACGGTTCACCCTGGATACCACCCCTTCTATAGTAGATCTTTTCTGCAAATTTTGTCTAAGATTCTATCAACTTTACAAATAAATACGTTCATGAATCACAATCAGATCCACCCCACAATGTTGCATACCAAATATCAAAAGATTCTGCCTGCTGGATCTGGAGAAGAAGATTTTTTAAGAAATATGCCTGAAATGCACTAAGTTAAAATTTGGGCTCCTATACGGAGCCCAAATATAAACCCAGGGGGCCGATTTGAACAAACTTGAATCAGATCCACCCCACAATGTTGCTTACCAAATATGAAAAGATTCTGAAGCTGGATCTGGAAAGAAGATTTTTTAAGAAATTTGCCTGAAATGCACTAAGTTCGAATTCGAGCTTCTATAGTGAGCCCAAATATGAAACTAGGAAGCCGATTTGAACAAACTTGAATCAGATCCACCCCACAATGTTGCATACCAAATATCAAAAGATTCTGCCTGCTGGATCTGGAGAAGAAGATTTTTTAATAAATTTGCCCGAAATGCACTAAGTGCGAATTCGGGCTTCTATATTAATCCCAAATATGAATCCAGGGGGCCGATTTGAACAAACTTGAATCAGATCCACCCCGCAATGTTGCATACCAAATATCAAAAGATTCTGCCTGCTGGATCTGGAGAAGAAGATTTTTGAAGAAATTTGCCCGAAATGCACTAAGTTTGAATTCGAGCTTCTATAGTGAGCCCAAATATGAATTCAGGGGGCCGATTTGAACAAACTTGAATCAGATCCACCCCGCAATGTTGCATACCAAATATCAAAAGATTCTGCCTGCTGGATCTGGAGAAGATGATTTTTTAAGAAATTTGCCTGAAATGCACTAAGTTCGAATTCGAGCTTCTATAGTGAGCCCAAATATGAATCTAGGAAGCCGATTTGAACAAACTTGAATCAGATCCACCCCACAATGTTGCATACCAAATATCAAAAGATTCTGCCTGCTGGATCTGGAGAAGAAGATTTTTTAATAAATTTGCCCGAAATGCACTAAGTCCGAATTCGGGCTTCTATATTAAGCCCAAATATGAATCCAGGGGGCCGATTTGAACAAACTTGAATCAGATCCACCCTGCAATGTTGCATACCAAATATCAAAAGATTCTGCCTGCTGGATCTGGAGAAGAAGATTTTTGAAGAAATTTGCCCGAAATGCACTAAGTTTGAATTCGAGCTTCTATAGTGAGCCCAAATATGAATCCAGGGGGCCGATTTGAACAAACTTGAATCAGATCCACCCCGCAATGTTGCATACCAAATATCAAAAGATTCTGCCTGCTGGATCTGGAGAAGATGATTTTTTAAGAAATTTGCCTGAAATGCACTAAGTTCGAATTCGAGCTTCTATAGTAAGCCCAAATATGAATCTAGGGAGCCGATTTAAACAAATTTGCATCAGATCCATCCCACAATGTTGCATACCAAATATCAAAAGATTCTGCCTGCTGGATCTGGAGAAGAAAATTTTTTAAGAAATTTGCCTGAAATGCACTAAGTTCGAATTCGAGCTTCTATAGTGAGCCCAAATATGAATCTAGGAAGCCTATTTGAACAAACTTGAATCAGATCCACCCCACAATGTTGCATACCAAATATCAAAAGATTCTGCCTGCTGGATCTGGAGAAGAAGATTTTTTAATAAATTTGCTTGAAATGCACTAAGTTCAAATTTGGGCTCCTATACTGAGCCCAAATATAAACCCAGGAGGCCGATTTGAACAAACTTGAATCAGATCCACCCCACAATGTTGCTTACCAAATATGAAAAGATTCTGCCTGCTGGATCTGGAGAAGAAGATTTTTTAAGAAATTTGCATGAAATGCACTAAGTTCAAATTCGAGCTTCTATAGTGAGCCCAAATATGAATCTAGGAAGCCGATTTGAACAAACTTGAATCAGATCCACCCCACAATGTTGCATACCAAATATCAAAAGATTCTGCCTGCTGGATCTGGAGAAGAAGATTTTTTAAGAAATTTGCCTAAATGCACTAAGTTCGAAATCGGGCTCCTATACTGAGCCCAAATATGAACCCAGGGGGCCGATTTAAACAAACTTGAATCAGATCCACCCCACAATGTTGCATACCAAATATCAAAAGATTCTGCCTGCTGGATCTGGAGAAGAAGATTTTTTAAGAAATTTGCCTGAAATGCACTAAGTTCGAAATCAGGCTCCTATACTGAGCCCAAATATTAACCCACGGGGCCGATTAGAACAATCTTGAATCAGATCCACCCCACAATGTTGCTTACCAAATATGAAAAGATTCTGCCTGCTGGATCTGGAGAAGAAGATTTTTTAAGAAATTTGCCTGAAATGCACTAAGTTCGAATTCGGGCTTCTATAGTAAGCCCAAATATGAACCCAGGGGGCCAATTTGAACAAACTTGAATCAGATCTACCCCGCAACGTTGCATACCAAATATCAAAAGATTCTGCCTGCTGGATCTGGAGAAGAAGATTTTTGAAGAAATTTGCCTGAAATGCACTAAATTCGAATTTGAGCTCCTATAGTGAGCCCAAATATGAATCTAGGGAGCCGATTTGAACAAACTTGAATCAGATCCACCCTACAATGTTGCATACCAAATATCAAAAGATTCTGCCTGCTGGATCTGGAGAAGAAGATTTTCAAAGAAATTTGCCTGAAATGCAGTAAGTTCAAATTTGGGCTCCTATACTGAGCCCAAATATAAACCCAGGGGGCCGATTTGAACAAACTTGAATCAAATCCACCCCACAATGTTGCATACCAAATATCAAAAGATTCTGCCTGCTGGATCTGGAGAAGAAGATTTTTTAAGACATTTGCCTGAAATGCACTAAGTTTGAAATCGGGCTCCTATACTGAGCCCAAATATGAACCCAGGGGGCCGATTTGAACAACCTTGAATCAGATCCACCCTACAATGTTGCATACCAAATATCAAAAGATTCTGCCTGCTGGATCTGGAGAAGAAGATTTTTTAATGTTTTTCCCATTGCCTACAGTGTTAAAAAGTGCTGACTCAGCACTTTTTCAAAGTCCCGAAACTGTACCCTATGATAAAACCGATGGCAATTTTTTTTTACCAATCCTTTCTGTTGGTCCTAAGGAAGCTGCACACCAAATAAAAATTCTCAGTGCCGTGCAGTTTTGGAGATATGGGCGTTCTAAATTTTTTCTATTTTTAGCTCCTGCGGTTCCCACGGGGCTGCGGGAAAATTTTTTTTTGCATAAATCAAGTACTCATGACCCAATAAGCCCTCACATAAAATTTGGTTCAAATCAGCCTCTCGGTTTGGAAAATAGAAATTTTGGGCGGGGCAAAAAATTTTGCCCCTCCCATAACGACGCCAAGTATAGCCCCACAAACTTCTCTTGAACAAATCTGAGTCTACACCTCAAAAGGCAGCTGCACACCAAATATCAAGTCTCTGCTACTGCTGGTTCATGAGAAGAAGATTTACAAAGATTTTGGTGCCCCTTGGGGGCGTGGCACCACCCAGGAGGAGGGGCAACTTCATTTGAACAAATCTGAATTGGCATTAGGTAATAAACATTTAGCCAACATTTGAATAAAATTGGGCTAGTGGTTTAGGAGGAGAAGTCGATAATGTAAAGTTAACGCCGGACGGACGACGACGGACGACGGACGCCGGACGACGGACAGAAAGTGATTAGTAAAGCTCCCCTTGAGCTTCGCTCAGGTGAGCTAAAAATGGAGGGGCACGTGACCCCACCTCAGCCAACCCACATCCTCCCCAGTTTCACCACACCTGCTTCACTATTCGGCGAACATTGTAAACAAATGACATACCATTATCTTGTGCAAGTATTTTTCCTTTGATGTAGTTTGCTCCAAATACAGGCTGTTCCAGCTCCACTTCTCTCATACAATAAAATGGCATACTGAATGACTGGAGTGCATCTTTGACACTATTACTGTTGAAGATTACCTATGAATACAAAATGATAGCAAACTTTTTTTCTCCAAGCCAGATTAATAAACAATATGAAGAAAGTTAAAAAATTTATATTAATTCCTATATTTTTTATACTTACCAATGACCCAGACATAGCTGGTGCTAACTCTTAAAATATAGGGCCAAACACAAATTTTGCCCCCCAATCCCCAAAATTTGCATCTAAAACCAAAGAAAACATGTCCTGAATGGCCCTCCACACTTCACCTCTACTGCGCATGCGCAGTGTCAAGGACGTTCCGAAATTGGCGCCATTAATCATTCTAATAACCAGTGCCTGGTAAGTGCTATGTACTCAGCGGGGAGGTAAGAGTTCCCAACTCCTGGGAGGGCCATCCCCATCTGGGTCATTGGTAAGTATAAAAAATATAGAAATTACTATAAATTTTTTAACATTTTTATACTGTACCAATGACCCAGACATAGCTGAATAGTAAAAAGGCTGGAGGGCCAAGGACATAGAGCAAGATGGAATACGCTCAATAATATAAAATAGAGTCATCCCCTCTAGGGAAAAAGAAGTAACAGGTCTTACATGTATCTTTCTTATTTATGATAAATTAGAAAGATACAACACCTTCCAAAATTGAGCATCATACATCCATGTACTCTATTAATATCCAATACAATCCTTATACTAATAATTTTTAAAGTAAGCCAATAAATAAAGTAAGTCTAGAGAATAGAGACTCTTATACTCCTTAAAAGTGTCTGAGGATTGCATAATCATGTCCGTTGACACGTGCTATATTCAAAAGCTATACTTTAAAAACTAAGACTTGAATGAATTTTTAAAACATAAACTTCTTACTAAACAACCATCCCAATAACAGCTCAGAATTACTAACTCCGGAGGAGGTATCCCCTTGTTTTCATAGTAAAACAGGTGACCCAAGGGAACACCCTCCCCCCCCCCCCTTTTTCTTGCCCTGGGTCAAATAGCCCAGAGCGAAGAGAGCAGCAGAATGGAGTCACTGCCGAAACAGACAGCCTACCTAGCTATAGTAGCAACTGTTAAGTGAATGACATTCTGAGCAGTAGATAATAGACCTAACAATAGAGGCCTCCAGAAATGGACTCGATATTTCTGAGATAAAAATTCATGAATGTAGATGGCTGAGCGCAATGAGCAGCCTTCAAAAATCTATAATAGCGACACTATTAATGTAAGCCCAAGATGTAGAAGAACTCCTACTTCATGAGCCGAAATCTTAAGCACAACTGCTGAGTCAATGATATACTATAAGCAGTACCGATAGTTAATTGAATCCATTAGCAATAGAATGGAGCGTAACGTCCTTCTATTAGGCATCAAAGACAGAAGAAGCTTACGCCCGTAGTAATAAACAGATATCTGTTTAAAAATACATAAACTCTAACCGGACAGAGTGTAGGCCTATGCCCATACGAAGACGGAAGGACCTTAATAACAATAGGTTCTGGATATTAGGAGCCTAACTCTTATGCAAAAATCCAACCTAAATAGTAAAGGAAGTAGTGATTCCGAAACTACGAAAGTGAAAATCATCCATCGATAGTGCATGAAACTCACTGACTCTTCAGTAAAAGAGAAGCCAACAGAATTACTGTCTAAAAGGTCAGAATTTGAAAACTACTGTTTCCAGAGGCTCAAATGATTACTTAGCTAAGTAAGAACCGAAGTTAAATTCCATATAGGAATTTAATCTAAAGATTCTAAGTCTATTTATCAAAAAGTTACTAACTGACTTAGATAAAGAGACATAAGACTCAATTGTAAACTATCATAGAGTGCATAGGTATGAGGTAACATAAACCTATAACCTTAATAATAACAGGCTGCAGTAGATCTTGTCAAACAAGTATACTAAAAAAGTTGCAATGAGTAGTATGGAGGGATCAACAATATGAACATAGTGATCCCTACACGAACGACGGAAGAGCCTCCACTTTAGCCGCATAGAATAGCGAAGAAGAGGATCTCCTATAGTAAGAAATCGCGTCCAAAGCTCGTCCAGTACAATGCTTACAATGCAATACGGACCACACAATGGAATACGTGAAGGTTGCGACCTTGCGGGTTGTGATAAAGATGACACGATTTACCCAGCGAAAAAAGATCCTCTCATTGAGGAAGATTTTGTGTTAAGTCCCACAGTAGACATCAGAGTAAATTACCCACGGTCTCTGTGAAGATAGAGATGCTATCAACAGAAATGTATTGTGGTTGTTTATCTTAGCAATACCTGCTGAAACAACAGCGCCGGAGGATACGCGTATCCTATCATTCCGTCCTATTAGATCAATAGAGCGTTAACAACATTAGCTCAGAGATCCGGACAAGCCAACACATACGTCTGCAATTGATTAGCAAGCTGTGTCGTAAATAATTATCATTGGGCGCTCCCATATATAGCAAATCTGATTGAATACTTGTTTGTTGAGAGTCCATTCTGACGGCATCAAGCGACCCCTAAGTGAACGGGAGTCCGGTAAAACAATCAGACGACCCGGAATATGACGGACCGAAACAGAACTTGGTGTAATATAACCAACAGACGGATTCTTTCAATTAAATTGAATAACGGAAACGAATGAGTGCCTCCCTGGTTCCGGAAATACGCCACTACTGTCGAATTAACGGACAGGATTTGGACATGCATTTCTGAATAATGTTCATGCAATGACATAAAGCAAGCCTAAAAAACATTATTCCGCGGAAGATAATTGCTTGCTTAGAGACTGCGGAACCCAAAGACCCTGGCACTTCGAATCCGTTGGGATCAATATTATATCCCAATCTGTTTGACTGGCAACCGTCATAACCATAACACTCGGATCCGGCAACTGCAGTGGCACTCTCTGAGTCAACCACCGAATGTTTGCCCCAGTCTGAATCTCTTGTAACACTAGATAGACAAGAGAACGTGTAAATCGAGCAATTCATGGATTGCTGAAAAGTTGCCGTCGAAGAGAGGCTTCTCCGAGAACGAAGCGACTCTGAGATAGTTCTTCACCTTACTATCCACGCGCGTGGATGTAGCTAGGGCTGCGTCACGTCTAACCAACTCCAATCAGCCACTGAAGGGCGGAGTTATACGTGAACAAACTACTGCCCTCAAAAGAAATCACATTGAGAATAATATCCCGTAAATCTTTTCTTGAAGACGTAATGATAACGCCTCAGTAAGGTGGATTACGTATGATAAAGCGTCTAAGTTAAGTCTACTAGACATCATTGTCGTTTCCAACATTGTGGTTGGAAAAGACATAGACGGCGAAAAAGAATATTTCCAGTCTTTAACCACGCCATCTAGACGCATATGAACTCTCGGTATGCCCTGCTCTGCCAAAATAAATTATTCGTATAAATGATAAAACGGCAGAAATGAGCATTGCAGACAAGAAACTAAACTATCGTGCTTGGTAGCAGGCTTATATGCATATATAGCGTCGAAAAATAAAACACATGTTGTAATGACATTATTGGACTGTGTCGGTAAGTCAGGGACAATGTCCCTGAACCGATCCAAAATTCCGTGTCCAATGACGCTATAAGTCTCTTATCTAACATCGCAGCAATGTAGTCCGAAATAACAATCACTGGAAGATAATGCCAGAAGATATGAATGGCAGCTTCCGATGCTACGAAAGTGAAAACTCGAAATCTTTCGAATCCCTTTCGCCATCCTGTCGGACCCTATAAAGCGTTCGGTCGTCTGTACCTGATGCAACTGTGGACCGCACCGACCCAGCGCCGTCAGATAATTCCTGATTCGAGTAAGAAACTGTTGATTGCTGGGATGCTGCGAAACAACTGTGCTAACTCGGATAGCACGTCCGTCACTGAGGCCTGAGGAGAAGCGGTCTTACAATGCATTGCCGCTGGAAGCTCCGTGATCGTTACCCCGTGCATACTACCAATATGCGAGCGAACGGAGTGTATAGGCCTTGTGTCCCTTGGCTACCGGATGACGTGACCTATTTGCCGTGGAATCACTGAATGACGAAACTGATCAGATACTCTAGGTCACGTAGCCAATGTGCGGTCGTGTGCACCGCTGTGAGGATGAGGAAGCATTATCAACAGTCTCTCGGACTGTCAATATAACGGAGCGTCCCGACCGACAGACATATGCTCCGAATGTAAAATATCTGAACCACAACATGCGGTCCCCTATGTTGTTGGACGAGAGGGACCTCTCTCGCTCACAGCCCGGATGGACCTGGACAAGCCAGGAACCAGACTAACAGGCTTCCTCCGATCTGTCCTCAATCCGCCGTCACTGGGTGAGTACTAAAGTAATTATAGTGCTCGCATCACCCAAATCTCCTTCCTAGACCGCAACGGACGAACCCGGCAGCCGAACCATTCGATGAATGGACGCTACACCGGGTGAGCTAGCGAATGTCACTCCGTCGATCCTACAAGGGATCTCTTAGGCGATAGACATATTCCATGAGCACTTATTGCCGCTAGCTCTTCATTAACTATGACGACAGAGACACACTTTTGAAAGACATCTCCGTAACTTTGCGAACAAGAAACCAGAAATGCTTGGTTATAGCAAGCATATAATAATAATATATGTAGCGTCGTTCAATAATTCGAAAGTTTGTGTGACATTATTGGACTATGTCGGAACTGAGGGACGATGTCCCTGAACCGAACCAAAAATTTCTAAGTCCACCGACGCTATCAGTTTCTTATCCGACATCGCAGCATTCTGGTCCGACGAAAGAAGCTGTAGAAGATCAAGTCAGATGACATACACAACAGCATATGTTGTTCCGAAAGGGAAAGCTCGAAATCCTCCAAATCCCTTTCGGTATCCCGTCGGACCGGATGAAATTTTCGGACGTCCGTACCCGCTTCCGCGGAGCGTCCCAACACAGCATCGTCGGATAAAAAAATATGCGACAGATTCAGTTGATGCTGGGATGCTGCGATAAACTGTGCTATTTAGGAAAGCACGTCCGTTCCCGAGGCCTGTGCAGTAGCGGTCTTACGATGCATTGCCGCCGGAAGCTCCGTGTACGTTGACTCCCGCACACTTTCCTATGCGAACGTCCGGAGTCTGCAGGCCTCGTGTCCCTGGCTACCGGATGGTGTGACCTGGTCGCCGATGATTCTCTGACTGGCGAAGCTGACTGGATATCCGAGGTCACGTAGCCAAGAGCGGTCGTGTGCGCTACCATGAGAATGAGGAAGCCTTATTGACAGTCTACTCCGGACTGACTATATGTCGGAGCGTCCCGAGTGACGGACGTATGCTCCGAATGCGAAACATTTTGTACCACAATATCTGGGGCCAGATGTTGTTGTACGAGAGAGGGGCCTCTCTCGCTCGCCGTCCGGATGGACCAGAATGAGCTATGAACCGGACTAAAAGGCTTCCTCCGTTCTCCCTCTAATCCGCCGTCACTGGGTGTGCATTTGGTTGATTTATAGTGCTCGCATCACCCCAAAACTCCTTCTAGACCGCAACGGACGAACCCGGCTGCCGAACCATTCGATGAATGGACGCTACACCGGGCGAGCTAGCGGACGTCAAAACCCGTCGAACCTACTAGGGTCCTCTTAGGCAATTGGCGTATTTACATGAGCACTTTTCCGCTAGCCCTTCATTAATTGTGACGACGGAGGCACACTGTTGGAAGACATCACAGATACATCACCCTAATCTTGATCGTCTGAAATAGAAATTGATAAAGTAGAATGAACCTGCGGGGAAAGGACCGAAGTGTCCAATTCCCCACTAACATACCGTGACATACGCTTCCCATGTTGTCATCGAAATCATACGATACAGAACAGGAGTTAATGCGAGTACACTGACCACATATAGAATGATTATAAAAGTCAGAGGAAGACTTCCTCTTATTACAATTGATCAAAATCCTTTCAATGTGAAAAGAAAACAAGTCCTGGTACTCGCACCAACCCCTGGCAATCAAAATACATAATAATAATATGATCCATTAATATAGAAAAAATAATTGAAATCAAAATATTTTGAAAAAATATTTTTTCAGAACAGCCCAAGTTTCTGAAAAGTAACGTTGAGCCCCAATGGATCCCAAGCCTAAGTGTGGACAAAAATTTTAAAAATATTTTAAATAATTTATTCAACACTTACGAACAATAATAATGTATCTAGTTATGATTAAAATAACATCAAGATATTATTTTCAAGAAATCCCCCCCTCACACAGAGGGCTGTTGTAAATGTAAACAATGAATGTAAAAACACTAAAATAAGACTCCAGGCACCCAGGCCCGGAATCAGTTACCAAAAATACACTATCTGATGCAAAACAGAGACTTCCAGGGAAGAAACTGCAGAACATCAGATGGTAGATGCAGAACACAACGCCTAACCACCCGTAGGTGAAGACGTAATCATGGGGAAAAGAACAGAATTCATTCTGTTATTCAGCTAAAACTCCCAAGAAAATTTAGTAATAATAATTACAGAAACTATGCCAAAAGCATGGAAGAATAGCAAGGGGGGACTTAAAGGACAGGGAGAGAGGAAAACACTGAAGAATCAGTGTAACTAAATAATCAGAATGACAACAAAATGGCTGCTGCCTCGAAAATAGGTAACTTAACATAATTTCATTAAAAAATTTTAACTTACAGCCCTGATAATATTCTGTCACACATTTTTCCTCTCCTCCTTCTCTATCCTCCTTAGAATCACCATTTCACTAATATTTATGTGTCTGGCATCATTTAAACTGAGATTTACAAGCACAAAGATCAGTCAGATGTTAACTGATGAAGGGCCAAACTTAGAATGGTTAATGGCGCCAATTTCAGAACGTCCTTGACACTGCGCATGCGCAGTAGAGGTGAAGTGTGGAGGGCCATTCAGGACATGTTTTCTTTGGTTTTAGATGCAAATTTTGGGGATTGGGGGGCAAAATTTGTGTTTGGCCCTATATTTTAAGAGTTAGCACCAGCTATGTCTGGGTCATTGGTACAGTATAAAAATAAGATTTTTTCACAAGACTCATTCCTCAAAAAGTCATATGGTGAGCCCTCTTAATTATATAACCATGTTAACTGCAAACAATTTCCAAACTCCAGACCATTTACCATACCTTCAGTACAAATTGATCTGTTAATTGCATATACAATATTGGCTACAGAGTAAACGCCTGTTAAGTGAATAGAAATTTAAATTTTATAGTAAATTTCCTTTCTTATTATACCTAACGCAGTTGTTTATAACAGGCTTGCACTACAGTGGAAGTCCCTAACTCGGAAAAATACTCTCTATTTTCTTCTTTCCCAAGCGATTTGGGAAAGAAAAGTGGTGCAAAAGCTCTAAGAAAAAATAAGCTAAAACTGGGTCGAGGGCGACTGGTGTACAACCAGTAGGGGACACTCTTCTCCATGTACTAATCCACAGCTTTCGGAACCAGTGCGCAGATGTATAACCGACGTGTCACTCTACTCAATCTGCCAACATTGGAGTTATGTGATTAGAGGGGAGGAAGGATTCTTACCTGAAAAAGATGGGAGGGCCTCCACGTAAACAATTGCAGTAGGTATAATAAGAAAGGAAATTTACTATAAAAATTTAAATTTCTTATCAACCTGCCTTACAATTGTTTACGACAGGCTGAATAGACAACAAGAGGAGGGAATCACATAACCAACCCCCACATAACCCGACTGCGCTGGAACCGTGGACAGAAGAAGAGTTCCCTAGGCCTATAAAACCATAGCATCACAACCATTAATAAATGACAATGGGAGATGAGGAGTATGGCCCTGTGTTACACACAGACAGAAAGTACAGTATCAAGAACAGGGCTGAAACTGACCTTGCAAGAACCGTAATGGCTTGGGTTGATGACAGCCAGAGCGGAAGAAAAGAGGTCTTAAAGAACAAAGGCCCTGAGACCTTCTCCTGCAACTGACGCAGATAGGTGGAGAAAGTAGAAGCATTTCTCCAGTAGGCTGCCTGCATAACATCCGACAACTGAAGGAGTTAGCATAAACCCAGAAGGTAGACAATGCATGCACCTCGTGCAGAAAAATGATTGGTAATACAATCATCAGTCACTAGACGAGCGTATGACGTGCAACTAGCAAGACAAATCCATCTAGAAATGGATTGAGGAGAGATCTTAATGTTGACCAGGGATAAGAGACAGAAATATGTCTTTTTCTGTCTTTCCTAATGAACTGAGTCCGGTTGAGGTACATGCGAATTGCACGACCCGAACAGAGCAAAGGGCGATTAACCTCAGCAGAAGAAAGAGCCCTGATACAGATTGGAGGTTGAGTAGTTTTTGGCATCTGATTCTTGGCCAGAAAGGAGCAATCAGTGGTTAAGTAACACTGGTTGGCGGAGCTCCTGAAAAAGGCCGGATCAACAGAGAGGGCATGAAGCTCACTAACCCTTCTGACTGAGGCAAAAGCCATCAGAAAAGCTGTCTTGTATGTGAGAAAATGCATATCCAACTGGGATAAAGATTCAGATGCCCCTCCCCCCCCCCCCCCCCCCCCCAAGCAAAGCAGCACCCAAGAAAGATAACATCTTGGGGTAAGCTGCAAAATCCTAGGCATTTTCAAAGAAAAGTGCCGAATAAGCTTGGAGAGGTACAGATTAGTGCCGATATGATGCTTTCCCACATACGAAGAGGTCTCCGAAAGCATGGACCTGTACCCTTAGATGGTAACAGGTTGAAGACCCCGAGAATCAAACAGATATACCAGAAACTCCGCAATCTGTGTTATCGAAGAATTGGCATAATCAACAGAGTGATCAGCACACAAGCGACAGAAAACCTTCCATTGAGCCGCATAGGCTAAACCAGTGGAGTGCCTCCTTGAAGAAGAAATGCACTCCACTGCTCGTCTCGAAAAAACCCCTACGGAGGAGACAGGACCTGACAAAAGATATGCGTGGAGGCACAATGAAGTCGGGTCGACATGAAACCTCCTCGGGTGACCTTGGCAAAGAAGGTCGCGACATAGAGGGAGACGTGCCGGAACCGCCGCCAACAGAGAGCGGAGCTGATTGATCCACACCCGCTGAGTTGACAGGGGAGCGATCAGAATGATACGACAACTGCAGGTTCGTATCTTGGCTGGAACCTGAGGCTGAATCGGAACCGACGGGAAGGCGTAGCCGACAAGACAGTTCCAATCGAGTGACAGAGTGTCCACGGCGAAAGCCAGAGGATCTGGACACGGGAACACGAAAGTATGCACCCGATGGAGTGCCGCCTTGAAGAAGAAATGCACTCCACTGCTCATCTCGAAAAACCTCTACGGAGGAGACAGGACTTGACAAAAGATATGCGTGAAGGCACAATGAAGTCAAGTCGATGTGAAAACTCGGGTGGCCTTGGCAAAGAAGGTCATGATGTAGAGGGACATGTCGGGACTGCCGACAACTGCAGGTTCGTATCTTGGCTAGAACCCGAGGCAGAATTGGAACCGGTGGGAAGGCGTAGCCAACTAGACCATTCCATTCGAGTGACAGAGCATCCACGGCGAAAGACAGAGGATCTAGACACAGGGACATGAAATTGTACACCTGAGGGTTCCAACGGGTCGCAAAAAAATCGATGTGGGGACGACCCCAGAGATCGCAAAGAGACTGGAACACTGCCCTGTGAAGCATCCACTCGGTGGTAATGAACCTTCCCCATCGGGACAGGGAGTCTGCTAGGACGTTCAGACAACCGGGAATGTGACGAACCACCACCCGGGCAATGACATCCTGAGAGAGCAGTAGAAGATCCCAAGCCAATTCGTACATGGGAACCGAGTGCATGCCACCCTGGTTTCAAATGTACGCGATCACTGTCGAATTGTCAGGCAACAGAAGGACCTGATGATTCAAAAGGTGGGGGATTCACTGCCGGAAACTCAGAAGAATAGCAAGAAGCTCCTTCCGGTTGATGTGAAGAGCTGCTTGATCCTGGTCCCATACACCGTGAAGGGAAAGACCAGAGGATCCAATGTCGCGCACCATCCGAGATCGCTGGCATCAGCTATCAGAACATGATAGGGCATGGGCAAGTCCAATGGAACTCCCTGCATAATCCACTGAACATCCATCCAGGGAAGAAGGTGATGATGAAGAGATGCTGGTAACTGAAGCACCAGATCTAGAGAATCGACATTCGGCTTCCAATGACTGAGAAAGTGTTGGAGAGATCTGACATGCAGCCGACCTAGAGGAATGAGATCCGTCACCGCACCACAGAGACGAAGCAGCCGGAGAATACTACGAGCTGTTGCAGACGTGGACTGGGTCAGAGTCAGGGCTAAAGCTGAGAGAATCACGGCCTTCACCCGGGGAATCGCCACCATATTCAGCTGAGTACGGAAGCCCATCCCCAGATGACAAAATGACTGAGAAGGGACCAGGTCCGACTTCTCTTTGTTGACTCTGAACCCTAGCGGCATGAGCAGGCTCAAATGTGTCGACATCTGACTCCAGAAGAGCAGCATTGGAGTGCCTCTGGAGGATATCATCCAGATACGCCGAAGTAGTCACCCTGGACTGAGTGCGATGGTAGGCTATCACATGCAACATCAGTCCGATGAAGGCCCAAGGACCCAGGTTGAGGCCGAAAGGCATGGCTTTGAACTGGTAAATTTAACCCAGAAAAGCGAACCCGAGATACTTTCGCGATGTCCAATGAATCAGAACGTGAAAGTAAGTGTCTCGCAGGTCGATGCTGGGAGCAAAATCTCCCTGGTGAATGGAGCGGCGAACCGACCTGAAAGTCTCCATGCTGAACTTGGGAGCAATGATAGACTGGTTCAGGATACTCAGATTGATAACTGGTCAGAGTCGGTCGTCCTTCTTCGGCACCAAGAATAGGAGGGAATAAAATCCCATTGAATGAATGTTCTTGATCATGATGACCTCGATCGCCCCTTTGACAGGAGATAGGCTATCTCCGTGATCAAAAGTTCCCGACGTGAAACGTCTAAAGGAACTTGGGTTGGAAGAGGCACTCGCGACAGAGTGGGATGCCTCCGAAAGGATATCTGCAGACTGGACCGAACATTTAACACCCAAGGATCGGATGTGATTGTGGCCCAACGGTCTGCAAACTTGGATATCCCTCCTTCAACCTGGGACGAATCGAGGTGAGGACCTTCATTTTCATTTCGAGCCCCGGCAAGGCCAGTGAGAGGAGAAACCACCTCCTCTGCTAGATGAAGGATCCTGAGACCTCCCTTTGGACTGCCGACAATTACCTTACCAAGTGAGTAAGAGGAAGAAGCGGAAGCAGGAGGATTAGCCCATGGCTTCACAGAGGAAGCAGAATGGCATTTGTTAGGCTTGAAACGTCGCCACGGAATCATGGAATAGCCGTGTACCCACCAAAGAAGCGGATCGAAGAGCAGTGCCCTACCCTTCAGGAAGGGAATGGCTTGTGACCAACACAGCATCCCGGCCAACTAATTCCAAATTAGCCATGTGACAGGCATGCATGTGAATAAGATGCATGAGCATCTTAGAGATCACACGCAAAGGAGCCTGTATGTCGTCAAACGTCTCTGGAGGCAAATAAGCATCCAAGGCAGAGACGACGTGATCTGAGAGAGAAAGCATGCCTAGCATCTCTCTGGATAAGCCCAACATGGACTCCAAAGTCGCCATAGGAATAACAGTCGACTTGGGCTTGGAGTCCTGATCCAAGAGCGTTAAAGTCTTGCAGACCGACGGATTGGCGGAAGCGATAATGCACAGGGAGCAAAAGGGTATTAGCCTAGTGAAGAACAAAGTCTTCATAGCCTTGGAACTCAGCTTTGAGTCCAATGCTGCAAAAACTTTGATCACTTGTACCAACTGGTACGGTCGAAGGCACCCAGAAGCAGGTTACTCCACAGGCTGTAGGCGGCGATCGATGATCGTGGACTGGTTGAAACCTCTGGCTGGTCTGACGGTTTGAAGGAACTCAAATACAAAGTCAAGAGCCACCCCCAAGTCAGAAGACTGATGGCTCTCAACGTCTGGTGTGTCTGACCCGTCGCCTGAGATGGAAGACACATAGCCCATGTCGGGCATACCAGCCTATGCTTCCCTGCTGTAGGAACACCAGGGGGATCAGAAAGCAGCGGCATGTTTCCAATCCCGGGAGGCGGCCCCACAGAGGGGCCTGGAAGCCACTAGAAACCTCGCTGGAGGCAACAGGAAGGTTCTTAGAAAGAACCAGTGCGAGCAAGGGGGGGACCTCCCTAAGCTCACAACCTGTATCTGCCGGTTTGACATGGGAATGGCTCGGCAAAGTGGCTTCGCATCTGACCCTCTAAACCAGCGAAGGGTCATGATCCTCTAGAACACCCGACGTGGGGTGATGGGTGGCAGCCGAAACATCTGAATACAGATGCTTATGGTGGTATGAAATACCCTGAGGATCTGAAGTGAGGCAACTCAGGAGAGTCGCTGCGGACCTCTGAGGACAGAAGGTCCAGGCTGCACAAAAATGTGCCAGTCCTGCAAAACTGGCCGAGGGACCAGAGTGCATGGGGACGGAAGCACAACAGAGCCCATGGTGACCCCACCATGGACATCTAAATCCAAATCAAAACCTGCTGGGCTGGACGGCTGAGAGACCACAGCAGAGGGATCAGCTGGCAACCACTTCCGACTGAGTTGAAGCCAGGGAAGGTTGAGGGCGATATCCTACGTCCAAGAAGCAGAAATCCCTGCAGACCTCTGCAGGGATAAGCCGAGGCCGGCTGAAATGGAGACCAATGACGTCACCGACAGATGAGCGGATACATCAGTAGCTGTTGACAAAGGTGGAAAAGCAGAGAGAGCAACCGAGCTCAGCTCCAAAAGAGGAGTCACAACCCTGGTGACAGCCTCAGATGTCAACTGGAGGGGGACAGTAGTCCCGTAACCAGACATCTCTTCCCCAGAAAGTCAGCAGATAACGCAGTATCCACACCATAAAATGACTGCAAAACCCACAGGAGGGAGTATAACTCTCTCCAGACAGAGTTGAATCGGAAGGCCCAAACGACTGCATTCCCCTTCCCATGAGCGCGGGAGGAAAACATCACATGGCCGAACTACACAACAGACGGAAGCCCAAAAGGTGGAAAACCACCCAGTCCACAGGGTCTTTCAATAGAACACCCAAATAAAGTGGAGCATGAATAATGGGAAACTACAACATGCTAAGACAACAATGAAAGTATCAATGACACTGTAGCTCAACTTGTCAAGACATGTACATGTATAGTATGTGACACAGCAATGACAAACATCTAGGTAATGACCTGATAACAAAGGTACATATAAAGTATTGTAATGGTCTGTACATAAATACTGGCCGTAGCCTGTAACAAATGTATAGGTAAAGAATTGTAAAGGTGGGTGACAGTCAGATGCTAAACTAGAAAAGAAATCTTTGAGTCCCAGAGTGGGTCTGACTGAACTCCAAAATATTTGTTCTCATAGCGCAGTGATAACAAAGGCACCCTAAAACACACTCATTCCTGTCCTAAGGTGAAAACAAAGGTACCCAAGAAGTTTCGTGAAGATCAGTTCATAAATACGAGCTGTATAGAAGTTGTGACAAAAAACAGATTGGACCTAATTTCGGTACAAAATGGCCACTGGCAGCCATCTTGAATTTTGGACAGCACTCAGAAACACTCATTCTCGTCCCAAGGTGATAACAAAGGTACCCAAGAAGTTTCGTGAAGATCGGTTGATAAATACAGCCTCTAGCCCAAGCTATATTGACAGGTGCACTTACAGTGTATAAGTAGCACTAAATAAATCAAAATTCATGTAATTTGCATAATTTCTGCACGAGAATAAAACCTGTACTATATGTGATGTATTCCATGTTAAACATTCATACAAAAATTTATTCAAATCAGAACTTTCATACAGAAGTTCTGTACAAAAGACTGATTGCACTAATTTTGGTACAAAATGGCTGCTGGTGGCCATCTTGAATTTTGGACCACACCCAAAAACACTCGTTCTCATCCCACGGTGATAACAAAGGTACCCAAGAAGTTTCGTAAAGATCGGTTCATAAATACGGCCTCTAGCCTGAGCTGTATAGAAGTTGTGTACAAAAAACTGATTAGACCTAATTTCGGTACAAAATGGCCACTGGCAGCCATCTTGAATTTCAGACCGGACCCAAAAACACTCGTTCTCGTCCCACGGTCATAACAAAGGAACCCAAGAAGTTTCGTAAAGATCGGTTCATAAATACGGCCTCTGGCCTGAGCCGTATCCAATTGTTGACGGACAGACAGACAGACAGACAGACAGACAGACAGACAGACAGACAGACAGACAGACAGACAGACAGACAGACAGACAGACAGACAGACAGACGACGGGACATGACAAAAGCTCAAATTTGGCTTCGCCAAAGTTGAGCTAAAAAGATTATAGTCATTTTAATTGAATTCATCTTTTTGGCATCTGTCTTGTTGGGATTTGCCTTGCTGGGAAGACCATTTTTGATATTTGATATTCATCTTGTTTGAATTTGCCTTTTTGGAAATAAACGAACCCTGATTCTCTGTGTTCTTTCGTGATCACAGTATTCGTGCCATTTTACAAACTGCACGTTGGAATAACTGAATAAAGACATTTGTTTTCACTTCGCTCTGTCACATTTACAGTCAAAGTAGACAGGCAAATATTGACACCTGGAATTTATTTACAGGCCTTAAAATCTGTCTCAATCATAAGAATTGGTTTTGATTCTTGTACACTACTGCTGCAAGAATTAGAAGAGAGTACTGTTAACCTCATATTTATATATTTACTATATCCAGTTTTACCCTTAAGGGCCTAGTTTAACTTTTGGTAAATCTCTTGTTTTAACGTTCATGTACAGTACGTGGAGAATGGATTGTAACTAAATCACCCACGGAGTGGAGTTGTCGCTCAAGCTAAAACTTTCAAATTGTGTATATATCGACAAAAAACACAAGCAATGTTTCAGCCAATGGACCTCCGGGTTTAACCCGGAGGTCCACTGTCTGAAACTTTGCTTGTGCTGGTTATGCTTTGCAACAAATTTGCAATTATTGCTTGGGTGGAATCTCCACTCTGCGGGTGATTTAGTGATAATACACTCTACACGTACTGTACATGTAGACAGAGCAGGTAGGTTTTGATTTTTCAGATTTGGTTTAGGTTCGGTTTTAGGAAAAACCTTGTTTTCAATTCGGTGTTTCTAGGTGAAATGCACACAAATTGCACGTCGATCTGCACGTTAATCTATGCGTTATGACCATAGTAAGGCCAGGGGTCAGCCGAGAGGGCGACTAGGGCGAAGAAGTCGCCTTGTCATTCCTCAAGTCACCTTGGCTTACATTGGGGGCAAAATTCAAGTCGCCCTCCAAAACTTCCTTGGGAGACATGGCTGTTTACCCTATTTTCTTACGTTTTATTTCCCCCAAAAAACAATGCTTCTGCATTCACAAAAAAGTAAACACGGCTGCTGTAAAAATCCGTCATACGACTCTGAAAATAGCCTAAACTAGCCCCAATTTTATATTTCAGAAAAGAGTTGTGATGTCCTAGTTGTTTGAACAATACGCCCCAATTGATAGCAACCAACACAAAATGCTATTTAAAAACAAAAGTGTCAGCAAAAACCACGAATCACACAAGACACGCATCAAGTTAATTAGAATTTATTCAAGTTAACCACAGTTTCAAAACCAAAACAAATGTGCAGGGGACTGTTCATCCATATCCATAAAAACGTCGAAATTGCTTACAAGTTACGGTTACGCTCTGTTCCACTGAAAAATTGGTTGCATTGAAATTCGCCCCGCAATTTGCATTGAAAGTTGCTCTTTGAAAACTTGTGATGGAAGGGGGTAAATGTAATAAGGCTAGGACATAAATCACACATATTAGGATGGATAACAATGGCAGGCCTTATGGCACCAGTCGCATGTGTCACTGTAAGATGGTTGGCAGAAATTGTCATTTTTCTGAATAGAGTATTATCACCCAGCGCAGCAGGTAAGGGAGACAACTTAAATATTTTGTCATTTACCTTAGAAATAAATTAACTCAAATTGTTGATGATGCTTAATTTACAAAGGATGTCAAAAACTTTTCTAACTACACTTTTCAATTCAATTAGGACATTCAGAAACCATGAATGACCCAGCTTCTTATGCGAACTTGAAATTTATTTTAAATACTTTAAATATTTTTAAAAAATAATATACCTTCTATTACAGAGAAGAACACTCTCACCATGGGTAATGCTAAATTTCAAATCCATTGCATTGAGGCAAATACAAAATCAACTGCATGGTCATCCCAGACCTAGTCATCACTGTTAGGGAAAGAGTTAGGGTATTCAGAAACCATGGACGACACAATTTTTTGTAGGGAGGGGGAGGATTTTAACCTACATGACTTAGTTTTGTGTGTGTATGTATGTTTGTATAACTTTTATTTTTTTTTTTTCTCCACAATTGCATCCTCTATGTACATTATTTTGTCACGATGTCATACACGTTTCGTTTTTTTCTGACTTCTCCCTCATGTCCACCGACTTCTCCCTGCTGGCCCCTGACTTCTCCCTAAAGTCTCTGAAGGGAGAAGTCACTTCTCCCTAAAATCAGCTGCCAGGCTGACCCCTGAGTAAGACTATCAAATTTTGTACATATGGCCTGTGCACAAGCAATATTTCTGCTAATGGACCTCCGGGTAACCTGGAGGTTCATTGGCAGAAACATTGCCTGTGTTTGCTATGAGAAACCAGGAGAACCTGCCGTGCTTTGGATGCCATTCGATATGGCAATTGCACGCAATTCCTACACACAATCTAACTCCCCTTTGATCATTCTTAGAGGTTCTAAGGGATCAGTTGCTAAGCCTATTCAGTCAGAAAAAAAAACAACATAAATTAGCATAACAAATGAATAAAGTTCATCTGATCCAGGCCTGGCATTCTGAAAAATGCAGGAGGGCAAAAAATCACTCTCCTCAATCAGCTTAGGAGAGCAATTAGCTTTACACAGCATTTTAAGTATCCAGTTGAATGAACTCATTGAAACTGAAACCAACAGACTATTACATCAGTGATTTTATTAACTTTACTGAGGTAAAGCGAAATCTCTTAGACATCTAGATGTCTCACTCAACAACCGAACACACACTTGATAAGACCTGTGTGTGTACCCAGACATGCTGTCCAAGAAAGTCATGCGCCTACCACTACCACCTTCAACCCCCCAAGGGGGGTTGAAGGTGGTAGTGGTAGGCATATGACTTTCTTGGACAACAGGTCTGCTTGAATCTACAGTCACATCCTGGTGCAAGTGCTTCAAGTGACAGGATAGTAGTAATGGTAGTATATTATAGTGTCAACATTCCCTGAATAATTACCCCTCAAACTGTGATGTCAGCTGTTGAACTTGAAACTGACAGAAAAAAAAATATTGCTGTGACCCATTTTGCTTCAAATGATTGCAACTGTGTTTGGGTATGGTTGCAGCCATTACCTTTTACCACTAAACCACTTTTAAAATGAAATTACGTGATGTTATGTGACTTCGAAGTTAAATTACATTTTTGCTTTACAACAAAAATTTAATGTGAGCATAATACATGTAATCTCAATCATCCCAGACCAAAATATTTAGGAGTGCAATCTTTCGCTCTCCTTAATTCTTTCAGGAGGGCAGTAAGGAGAGCTAAAAAATCGCTCTCCTGAAATTGCCAAGCCTGCTGATCCATGTTGTATTCTCATTGTCACATTTTCTCCCTTATTGACTCGTCCGGTAGACAAGTCAATACGGGAAAAAATGTGACAATAAGAACATGTCATATGCACCACTTTGCTAGATAGAGTGATGAGAATCCATAGTGGTCACTAGTCCAGTTACCTCCCAGTGAGATAGTTTGATTAGGCTATGAACAAGCACAGCAAAACCGTTAGGCCGGTTTTTGCTGGGTTTTGCAGTTTACCGCGAAAACCACAACCGAACCAGAAAATCAAAAAACACCCCAGCCCTACAAGGAGAACATGTGCTGCAACATACAGGCTAATAGTCCTCTTCCTTATGGAAGTTACAGTACATAGTTATCCCTCCACAGGGAAGGGATACAGTAAATAGCTTCATCCTTCAAATCTGGAAGTTTGTTTATGTGATAACTTGAACAAGAGGGGCAACACAAATCGTGGGCCAATGCCCCCGATCCACAATTTTTTTTTCTAAGTCGGAAGAGTGAAAAGAGGCCATAACTCTGGGAAAATGTGTGGAAGAAACTCACGCTATACAGGTATCGTTCCCCCCACAATGTTCCATCACAATACCAAATATCATTCAAATCGGTGCAGCAGTGGCTGAGATGCAAGGGAAAATAAATGTTTCTACAGACGGATGGACAGATGGATGTTGAAAGAGTGAAAAAGGACCATAACTCTGAAAAAAATGTGTGGAAGAAACTCATGCTACACATATATCATTCCCCCATGATACTCTATCACGATACCAAATATCATTCAAATTGGTGTAGCAGTCAGAAGTGAAAAAGGGCCATAACGCTGGAAAAATGTGTGGAAGAAACTCACGCATCACAGGTATAGTTCCCCATCAAAATACCAAATATCATTCAAATCGGTGTAGCAGTGGCTGAGATACAAGGGAAAATGTTGGTACAGCCGGTCGGATGCATGTCGAAAGAGTGAAGAAGGGCTATAACTCTGGAAAAAAATGTATGGAAGAAACTCATGCTACACAGGTATCGCTCTCCCACGATGCTCTATCACAACACCAAATACAGTTAAAACTAGAAGTCCTGTCACGAACTGTGCACTTATCTAGGCTTAATTGCGGGTAGGAATTCCATGCAATTGCCATATCGAATGGCATCCAAAGCACGGCAGGTTCTCACGGTTACTCATCGCAAACACATGCAATGTTTCTGCCAATGGACCTCCGGGTTACCCGGAGGTCCATTGGCTGAATCATTGTTTGTGCACAGGCCATATGTACTGAATTTGATAGCCTTACTATGGTCATAACGCGTAGATTAACGTGCAGATCGACATGCTATTTGTGCGCATTTCATGACAGGACTTCTAGTTTTAACTGTATCATTCAAATCAGAGTAGTAGTGGCTGAGATACAAGGGAAAATGTTGGTACAGACAGACGGATGGTTGGACAGACAGACAGAGGTCTCCACCAGACACCCCTTTAACTTTTCAAGTCAGGGGCAGAACAATAGTTATCAGATTTCAATTAATTTTGGTGTGCTGCATTATGTCTACAATGTCTTGGACACACTTTATACAAATGTTCTGATTTTATGCAATAAACATTTTTGATTAGGCAAGATGTCTTAGGGTTGGTAGGGTTACCAAAACACAGGTATTTTTGGGGGCTTAAACATATTAATCTTGTTTAGCCTGTTATGGTACATTGTCACCCAAAGAAAAAAGAAAAAAAAAATTACAGATGAAGTTGAGGGATGTTAAGTTTTTCTCCTGACTCTTGAAACACACTAAACAAAGGTCAGCATGTTTATATATACTGAATATATTTTATACCGGTAAGTAATTTTATACAGATTATAAATATGGCGATTATTAACAGAAACCTATAAACAGAATGAATCCCCTTATCGAAGTTTTCTTTATAATAAAGTGTCATAAATTTCTCATTTGTCATGGTTGTTTTTTTTTGACAATCAGCATTTGCCAATGTTTATGCCCCAAATGCCAATTGTATACCGATTAATCATCTCATCACTACTTGATAATCTACTCACCCTGTGGGTTGTCAGGTATAATCGACCATTCTTATTCCCCTTAAAATGAGGAACACCAGTTGCATCAAATGCCATTTCAACACCATCACAATACAGTAGAATTCTACAAAATAGAAAAATACTATTCATTTGCTCAGCAACAAATTCTACAGAAAAGGAATACCACAACAGTCCTCTGCTAAAAGAGAAAAGAATGACAAGGCCTGTTTTGGCAAGAGAAAATAAACTTTTCTGTAAGTTGGACAATTCTTCACAATGTAAGGTATATGGAGGGTGGATTGTATACAAATCTCATGAACAGTAAAATTATTATCCCTCCCAAAGTTCTGGTTGGATTAAAGTGGACTTCCAGTGATCAATTTGCAACTTCAATACCACAAATGTGCGAAAAATTATGCTATAGTTAACAAATGTGAAGACCACCTTCAACAGAAACTTACCTCAGGGTAGCTAACCTTAACTGATGAAATTTAGCACTAGCACTAGCGTCCTCATCTAGACATTATACTGAGTCATCCTACCAAGTTACAATGAAATTCCTTCATAAATATGACTTGTAGTCTGTGCTAAAGTTTTTCGGGTATGGAAATATAAACCAGTTTTTCATGTCGTAAGCGACACCGTGTCTTCTGGAAATGAAATCTATGCGATGATTTTCATACCACTTCTCAGCTTCCAAAGTTTCTTAGTTTTACTTGGTTTTACTCGAGTACATGAAAATCTACTCAATTAATCAAAATAAAGGTCCAAACGAGCAATGCTCGATGCACTCGATTAATAAGAACACCACAACATCATACAGAGTCATCCTACCAAGTTACAATGAAATCCCTCCATATTAAACATGACCTGCAGACTGTGCTAAAAGTTTTTGGGTTTTGGACTTGGGCAGGTGTCATGGTTGACAGATCATGACCAAAAGGGGACGTTCTCATCTAGATATTATACAGCAGCATCCTACCAAGTTACAATGAAATCCCTTAATAAATATGACCTGTTGTCTGTGCTAAAGGTTTTCAGGTTTTGGGCTCGGGCAGCCATCATGGTTGACCGACGTGACCAAAAGGGGACGTTCTCATCTAGACATGACCCCCAAACATGCATATGAAATGTTGTGATGATCGGATAAGAACTACGGGGTTTAGCCCGTTCTAAAGGAAAATGTGAACAGACTAACAGACTTCCGCATGCGTAATGGCAATAGCTTATCTTGACTTTGTCAAGTTAAGCTAAAAATGTACAATGAATTAATAGAATTATGCCATCTGAGATGTATCACTTTTAAGACCAGTTGCACATTGGTGCATAGATATAGAGTATAGGTTGCTCTCAGTACAGGGTCATCACCACCCACCACCCCCGCCCCCCCCCCACCCCCAAATCAGTTTCACAACCAGATTTGAAATGCAATATATTCGGTGGGCGGACTGATTGGGCTCGACAGTCGACACCACATCCTTTCCATAGGTAACCCAGACTCCACACACTCCTCTTAAATTCCGTGCCCAGCCACCGCCAGAAGATGCCATGCTCGTTTGATTTTTAGAACAACCATAATTTACACTGACAAGTTTTTATCTGTAATGTTTTGAACTGTACCTTTTTTGGTTTGCCTTTTGAAGTTGGAGTTCCACTTTCAATTTCCATCTGTTGCTTGCGAAACTAAATCAGTTGTGTATTATATGAGGCAAACTGTTCAATTTAATTGTGTGCAGAGAATTTTAGGCCTCGCAGGTTCACATGGTCTGCACTCTGCAGGTAAATACTAAATAGGCGCAGGGACATTCCATCATGGTATGTGCTAGCATGCACACATTGGACAAACATCAAGGGAGGTGACAATGTTGAACGTTAAATTCTAAGCACGTGTCCGGGAAACCCAAGCGACAAGTATGTTTTGTTTTTCACAGTAATCCGCCACTTAAAAAAACAAAGACTATTTTTTCCTTGATTTTATTCACAATTTTGTTGTTAGGTAATTAATACACCCAATCATGTGCAGATGTGAAGTCCCCAAGTTGCTCATTTTGACGTTTGTAGGCTTGTCAAGATTGTCATTCTGAGAATTTCTGATAGAACAAACCAACCCACTTTTGTAACCGTGCTGTGTAATTGGACAAGAGTTAATTGTCATACATCATACAAAAATTTCTTGGAACGTGTGATCATTCTTCTAATGTGACAGTGACTCCTGTTAGACAGTGTTTGTTTCTCTGGAGTCTGAATACATGAATACTGACGACAGAGTTATCAGTTAATGTTACACATTTAGTTTTAAGTCATTGACAATGCAAACTGAACAGTGTAAATGCGTTTGTTTCTCTGGAGTCTGAATACATGAATACTGACGACAGAGTTATCAGTTGACGTTACAGATTTAGTTTTAAGTTGTTGACAATGCAAACTGAACAGTGTAAATGCAAGTTTCCGGCATTTTGTAGGGAAAATCGAAACCGTACTGATTTAACAATTACACGGTTTTGGTTTTAGAGCCGAACCGAAACCGACTCACAAAACCGGTTAACCGCACAACACAATCAAATACTATTTATTTTCCCGATGCTATTCCTTAAACTATAGGTATAGCGGTTATCGGGTTGACAGCTTTTCCAACTGGTTATGCTCATAACCAGTTGCAAACCAGTTATCCGACTAACCGTTTCTGCCCTACAAGATGCCCCATGGGGCCTGAAGCGCTTACCTTGAACAGAACCTGATATAAACAGAGGCCAAGAATGAATTTACATTAAGCAATCAATCTCAATAGGTTCCACTGTTAATTCTTGAGCCCATCAGGAGTGACTAAAATAGTTCAAGCAACATGCCTTTTCTTCAGTTAATCATAATGTAAAAAGTGGGGCTCCCCTATGGAGCCCCTTGATACAACCTATCTGGTTTAATCTTAGTTACACACCTCTAGAGAGTCCTTGATAAAAAATTTCTAATTCTTCAGCTACATGGCTCCTTATAAAATTAATTTGGAATTATGTTTCTATTTTGAGCACACAGTGAGTCCAAAGATAGCTAGGGTTAGTTTTTTTCATATAAATCAAATATCTGTTTCCCACTTATGCTGCATATCAAATTTTGTTAAAATCGGACTAAGAGTTCTGAATACTAACTAGAGATGCTGTAGACCAAATATGAAAGGATTCTGACTGGTGGCTCTGAAGAAGATTTTCAATGAAATGTCCTCATATTGCACTTACGCTAACATTAGGGCTACCATAGGGAGCCCAAGGCACTCGATCTGAACAAATTTAAATCGAGATGTTGTATACCAAATATGAAAGGATTCTAACTGGTGAATCTGAAGAAGAAAATTTTTGAAGAAATTTCCTCATATTTCACTAAGTTAAAATATGGGCTCCCATACGGAGTCTAATGAAAGTGTCAATGACACTGTAGCTTAACTTGTGTGTGTGTTATGTTTGATAAAAAGGATAATGTTCAATGTTTATGAAAGGATTATGAAACAAGAATTGTGATAATTGGGAATATGTTAATTTCTGTTCCCTGTATGTTATGTTTTCAATGAAAGTGTCAATGACACTGTAGACCAACTTGACAAACTTGAACTTGGTAAGTTATAAGTGAAATGGCAAAACTGAAGATCATTGGAACCAATGTTATTTGGTGAAATTTAAACATAACAACATTGGGTGTGCACAACATCAGAGTAATCCATGAATTTTTAAATGTAAACTGTAAGGCTGGCTAAAGGAAGAATGTTGATACACAGATGCAGTAAGTTCAGAGGCATAGCAAGTTTCAAAGCAATCCAATCAAAAATGTGCACTGCAGGGTGTGCCAAAGGGAAATACTGATGCATAACTGCACGCAGTTCCTCAAAGGTCATTGCCAGTGGCACTCATCTAGAGGTCAACCCAAACAAGCAAACAAAGTTTCAAAGTGATCTGATCATAAAAGCGACCGGTGTGGTGTGCCAAAGGAAATTGTGGACATACGTACGCCCACCCGCCCATCCGTATGTATGCAGGTGGACGAGAAGTGATGTCAATAGCTCAGCCTGACTTTGTCAAGTTGAGCTAATAAAAATATTATGAGGTGTAGACTGTACTAAAGAATTGAGGGGTGGGTTAATGTGGCCCTCATAGTTAATGTATGTGGCCCTCACATTTAATGTATATCAACGAAAGTTACCAATTTACAGTGAAATTATTCCAAAACGAGTCATCCTATCAAGTTACGTTGAAATCCCTTCATAAATATGGTCTGTAGATTGAGCTAAAGGTGTTCGGGCTTCGGGTCTATGTAGCCATCATGGTTGACCGATTGCAACCAAAAGGGGATGTCCTCATCTAGACATTATACTGAGTCATCCTATCAAGTTACAATGAAATTCCTTCATAAATATGACTTGTAGTCTGTGCTAAAGTTTTTCGGGTTTAGGGATCGGGCAGCCATCATGGCTGAATGATCACGACCTAAAGGGGACGTTCTCATCTAGGCATTATCTGGAGTCATCCTACCAAATTACAATGAAATCCCTTCATAAATATGACCTACAGACTGTGCTAAAGGTTTTCGGGCTTCAGGCCCCTGTAGCCGTCACTTCTGACCAATCGCGACCAAAAGGGGACGTACTCATCTAGACATTATATGGAGTCAAACTATCATGCTACAATGAAATTCCTCCATATTAAATATGACCTGTAGACTGTGCTAAAGGTTTTGGGGTTTTGGGCTCAGGCAGTCATCACGGTTGACAGATCGCGAACAAATGGGGAAGTTCTCATCTAGACATCATATGGAGTCATCCTACCAAGTTACAATGAAATCCCTCCATATTAAATATGACCTGTAGACTGTGCTAAAAATCTTGGGGTTTCGGGCTTGGGCAGCCGTGACGGACGACAGATCATGACCAAAAGGGGACGTTCTCATCTAGATATTATCCAGAGGCATCCTACCAAGTTACAATGAAATCCTTTCATAAATACGACCTGTAGACTGTGCTAATGGTTTTCGGGTTTTGGGCTCAGGCAGCCATCATGGTTGACCGATAGCGACCAAAAGGTGACGTTCTCATCTAGACATGACCTCAAACCTGCATATTAAATTTTGTGACGGTCGGACAAAAACTATGGGGTGTAGCCAGTGCTAAAGGAAAATGTGAACAGACAAACAGACTTCCGCACGTGTGATGATAATAGCTTATCTTGACTTTGTCAAGTTAAGGTAAAAATCAACTCAGGCGCTCGATTTGAAGAAACTTGAATCTCAAGACCCAGGTGGATCTGAAGAAGAAGATTTTTAAATAAAATTCCTCATATTGCACTTAGTTAAAATTTGGGCTATCATAAGGAACCAAAATTTGAACCCATGGACCCAATTTGAAAAACCTTGAATCTGACCTCCCTAGAGATGTTGTATACCAAATATGAAAGCATTTTGACTGGTGGATCTGAAGAAGAAGATTTTTAAAGATTATCCCCCATATTACACTCCATAGTAAGCCAAATATCATCTGAGAGACTTGATTTGAATAATCTTGAATCAGACACTCATAACAATGATGTATGTCAAACATTAAATGATTCTGACTGGTGGTTCTGAAGAAGATTTTTAAATATTATTCCCCATATTGCCTAAGATAAGAATGTGGGCTACTGTATTGAACCCAAATATGAACCAAGGGGCTTCATTTTAAGATACTTCTATTAGGGCTGGGCGGTTTATCTGTTTTTCAGTTCGGTTCGTTTTTTTTTTCAAAACTGAAACCGAACCGGCGCCTTACAAATGAAAGTGTCAATGACACTGTAGCTTAACTTGTCTGTGTTTTGTGTTTGATGAAAAGGATAATGTTCAATGTTTATGAAAGGATTATGAAATACGAGAAGAATTGTGATAATTGGGAATATGTTAATTTCTGTTCCCTGTATGCTATGTTTTTAATAAAAATAATATGAGGTGTAGACTGTACTAAAGAATTGAGGGGTGGGTTAATATGGCCCTCACAGTTAATGTATGTGGCCCTCACAGATAACGTATGTCAATGAAAGTTACCAAGTTACAGTGAAATTATTCAAAAACGAGTCATCCTATCATGTTACATTGAAATCCCTTCATAAATATAGTCTGTAGACTGTGCTAAAGATTTTCGGGCTTCAGGCCTGTGTAGCCATCGCAGTTGACCAATTGCAACTAAATGGGAATGTCCTCATCTCGACATTATACTGATCCATTCTACTAAGTTACAATGAAATCCCTTCACAAACACGACCTGTAGTCTGTACTCAAGTTTTTGGGGTTTTGGGCTCGGGCAGCCTTCATGGTTGAATGATCTCGACCAAAAGGGGACGTTCTCATCTAGACATTATTTGTAATCATCCTAACACGTTACAATGAACTCCCTTCATAAATTTGACCTGTAGACTGTGCTAAAGGTTTTCGGGCTTTGGGCCCCTGTAGCCATCACAGTTTCCCAATCACGCCCAAAAGGGGACGTTTTCATCTAGACATTATATGAAGTCAACCTACCAAGTTACAATGAAATCCCTCCATAAATATGACCTGTAGACTGTGCTAAAGGTTTTAGGGTCTAGGGCTCGGGCAGTCGTCACGGTTGACAGATCGCGACCAAACAGGGAAGTTCTCATCTAGACATCAATCGGAGTCATCCTACGAAGTTACAATGAAATCCCTCCATATTAAATATGACCTACAGACTGTGCTAAAAGTTTTTGGGTTTCGGGCTTGGACAGCCATCACAGTTGATAGATCATGACCTGATTGGGATGTTCTCATCTACATATTATACAGAGGCATCCTATCAAGTTACAATGAAATCCCTTCATAAATAAGACCTGGACTGTGCTAATTGTTTTCGGGTTTTGGGCTCCGGCAGGCATACTGGTTGACCGATCACAACAAAACGGGGACGTTCTCATCTAGACATGATCCCAAACCTGCATATGAAATTTCGTATCGATCAGACAAGAACTACGGGGTGTAGCCTGTGCTAAAGGAAAATGTAAACAGACTAACAGACTTCTGCACACGTGATGGCAATAGCTTATCTTGACTTTGTCAAGTTAAGCTAAAAACCAAGACTTTCGACTTCAACAAATTTCCCAGAATTGGTAAGTTTATGACCTCTCAATCACCTACATTCTGCACGCCAAAGGCTAAAATGTCGGGCAAAGGTAAATGCAGTGCCGTTTATGCTCACTTCAAGATGATTGACAACAAATCTCCCCAAAACAGCGGTAGCAAATTTCTTTTTTATTAAATGATATCTACAGAATCACCACCAGAGGGAATATGAAAAATTAAAAAGTCTTACGAAAGAATCTACACATGCGATTCAAGAATCGTTAAATAAATTTAATGAACCGGGCACAGCCTCAGGCTCACTCATATTCGATCAAATAGGTATGGAAAGTTACCTGACAATATATGGTGTAAAAGTAATACAAATTATCTTTGACCCAAAATCATCTGCGCATGCCGCACAGTAAATTAGATTGGAGGTAAACATAAAATTTATTGAGTTTTAAAACCTCAAAGTCCACATGGAAAAAATAACAGGGAAATTATGTTAATTAACCAACTTTAGGCATGTTCTCTGAAGTCACCTGCTCAGAGATAACGCTGCGCATTGGCAGTTCTGTTTTTTGTCAACAATAAAGTGCCTAAAAATGGTTAAATTAAAATAGAACATATCCTGTTAAATGGACGGCAGGTAACTATTGAAGGTTTTTTAAAACTTTTTGCAAATTGTTTGTATACTATTTGAACTTACTTTAAGGAATCGCGCAGTACTCCAGGTCTGTCATGTATAAACTGTCAAGTGTCAAGTTAACGCTGCATTCCCAATATGCAGTTGTTATACTCAACACATGTTTTCCCACATGTATTTTGTGTACACAACAAATCCCAATATGCAATATTGCAGACTTTCAAATTCCATTATGCAGCCGTCTCCCTTCAAAAACATCAATTGCCTGTGTGGCGGGTTGATTTGGGTAAGATGATGCTTGCTCATATTGTCGATCGCCTCGTAAGTGTCACATCACAAAATTTTCGGTAATTTGGTATGTTCCCTGGTTTACATGTTATTCTTTGTTGATTTACATACGTGTCCTTTTATTTAATTTAAATTTGGTACTGTTATTGTGCTTTGGAAGTCAGATTGTTGTTGTTTTCCATTTATCACTATCAGTTGATTAAGGTCTCTGGTAAGTTTCCACAGGTACTTTTGACTGCACAATATACTTTTGCACGGTACTTTATATTTGTTATGACGCAATATGAACGGAGAAAAACAATTGTATTAGATATTTTTAGCAGTTGATTCTAAAAAAACCAAGACAGCTTCTTTTATAACCTTCTGTAGTTCCTCATGATGCTGAGATGTATCTCCAAGTAAAGTTTTTAGATCTATAAGGCGTTTGGTGACTTCTACTTCATGATTGACAAATCCTGTCTCAAGTGAAGTTACCATTTCTTCTCTTTGTTGTGTGTACAACTGACAATCCAGTAGAAAATGACGTATTGTTTCTGCATAGCCACATTCACAGTTTATGTCACCATCTTCAGAAAATTTTCCAAAGTGAGATTTCAGGTTGGAGTGGCCTGTTCTGAGACGCTGGAGTTGAATGTCCAATTTTGAGTTGCAGGAGAGCACTGATTTTAGTTTTGGAAGATTTTCAATGCTGGGAAACAATGATACTGTATGTTCTGTTTTATCAAGATGATTGCAGAGAACTTGCCACTTTTTAACTATTGTGTTCTTTATTGATTTGATAATTTCAGATGTAGTATTAGGAGTATCTGTTGATAATTGACTTGATAATGTTTTTGCATCTTCTGCTGCTTCCTTGGCTGCTTTGTCTGCAAGATCATTTCCTGTGATGTCAATATGGCCAGCTATCCATTTTATTTCAACGGAGCTGTTGTTTTGTTCAATTGATGTTAGATCTTTCCAGCAATCTTTCACTATACTATAGCATTTGTCAGGAATACTATTTTTCTTTACAGTTGTTATAGCTGAATAGCAATCACATATAATATTTATTTTCTTCTGACCACGATTGTTAACCCAGTTTGATGCGAATTTAAGGCCTATATTTAAACCTTTCATTTCTCCATGATAGCTGTTACTTTCAGCAGAAATAGCCTCTTTGATTGTGATTGGTTCAAATGTAAGACCGTCAGGATATATAATAGGTGATGAAGCTGTCGGACCTGGGTTACCCAATGCAGACCCATCGGTGAAAATAATCATACTGTTCCTATCTAGATTATTTAGATAGTTAATAATTTCATTCCTTGCCATTTCTTTTTGATTACTGTTTCTATTTGCAGAACTTCCGAATTTTTGCTTAGATGATGATAAAGTTATATATGGTAGGAAATGGCAGCAGTCTTCCTCATATCTGGGTTCTTCTTCAATATGTAAATCAGTGGTGCCTAACATGTATCGAGCAGCTGATTTTATTAATTTAATTGGCGTTAGCTGTGTTTCTATATCTGATGATGTTATTTTCTTCTTCAAATGATTACTTTCTGGTTTTCTGATTATTCTAATATATTCTCTTGTTGCAATCTCTTTTAGCCTCAGGTGGAGTGGTGTGGTGTTTGTGATAATTTCAAGAGCCTCAGTGGGCGAGGATGGCATTGCACCAGTAGCTTTTAGTAATCCTAGTCTATGAACATGCATAAGATCCTGAAAATGTTTGTCTTTATCAGAACCAGTAATCCATGATGGGTATGCATACTCAATGACTGGTGAGACAAATGATTTATACAACTTCATAAAAGTTTGAGTTTTGGCATTTAACAATTTTGAGATGCTGAAGATTGCTTTAGTAGCTTTGGTTGTTACGTAAGCTATATGTTCTTCAAAAGTTAATTTGTTATCTAATACTACACCAAGCAGTTTCTTAGATTTTACTTCCTTTAGTGTTTTCCCATTTAACTTTATTTGTGGTCTAGCCGTACTTGATTTCTCACTTCTGAGATGCATGAAATCACTTTTATCAATATCAATGCAAAGCTGCCACTTGTTGCACCATTCACATATATCTGACAGACTCTTATTCATGATGTTTTCAGCTTCTTGCAGGTTGACATTTGAGGCTGAATTTGTCATATCATCCGCAAACTTGATACACTGGATATCCTTGCTTATTGGAATGTTGCTTATGTAGAGGATGAAAAGAAGAGGGCTTAACACAGAGCCCTGAGGCAGTCCTACATCAGTTTGGATCCACTGACTCTTAAAACTGTTCACTATATTTCTTGATCTTCTCTCATTCAGAAATGAATAAATATAGTTTACTATTTTGCCATCTAAACAAAGTTCTAGAAGTTTGAAGATTACACCATTTCTCATCACAGAGTCAAAGGCCCCTTCGAAGTCGACAAAGGTCATTATGTGGTGTTTGTGTTCATTATTGTGTTCATGTGTCCTTTCATTTAATTTAAATTTGGTACTGTTATTGTGTTTTGGAAGTCAGAATGTGGAAGTAATTTTTATATGAAAGTGTCAATGACACTGTAGCTCAACTTGTCAAGACAAAGACATGTACATGTATAGTATGTGACACAGCAATGACAAACATCTAGGTAATGACCTGATAACAAAGGTACATATAAAGTATTGTAACGTTCTGTACATAAATACTGACCGTTGCCTGTAACAAATGTATAGGTTAAGTATTGTAAAGGTGGGTGACAGTCAGATGCTAAACTAGAAAAAAATCTTTTGAGTCCCAGAGTGGGTCTGACTGAACCCCAAAATATTTGTTCTCATAGCACAGTGATAACAAAGGCACCCCAAAACACACTCATTCCTGTCCCAAGGTGAAAACAAAGGTACCCAAGAAGTTTCGTGAAGATCAGTTCACAAATATGAGCTGCGTAGAAGTTGTGACAAAAAACTGATTGGACCTAATTTCGGTACAAAATGGCCAGTGGCAGCCATCTTGAATTTTGGACCGCACCCAGAAACACTCGTTCTCATCCCAAGGTGATAACAAAGGTACCCAAGAAGTTTTGTGAAGATCGGTTCATAAATACAGCCTCTAGCCCGAGCCATATTGACATGTGCACTTACAGTGTAAAAGTTGCACTGAATAAATCAAAGTTCATCTAATTTGCATAATTTCTGCATGAGAAAAAACCCAGTACTATATGTGATGTATTCCATGTTACTAAACATTCATACAGAAATTTATTCAAATCAGAACTTTCATACAGATGTTCTGTAGAAAATACTGATTGCACTAATTTTGGTACAAAATGGCTGCTGGTGGCCATCTTGAATTTCGGACCACACCCAAAAACACTCGTTCTCATCCCACGGTGATAACAAAGGTACCCAAGAAGTTTCGTAAAGATCGGTTCATAAATACGGCCTCTAGCCTGAGCCGTACAGAAGTTGTGTACAAAAAACTGATTAGACCTAATTTCGGTACAGAATGGCCACTGGCAGCCATCTTGAATTTTGGACCGCACCCAGAAACACTCGTTCTCGTCCCAAGGTGATAACAAAGGTACCCAAGATGTTTCGTGAAGATCGGTTCATAAATACAGACTCTAGCCCAAGCTGTATTCACATGTGTACTTACTGTGTGTAAGTAGCACTGAAAAAATCAAAGTTCATCTAATTTGCATAATTTCTGCACGAGAAAAAAACCTGTATTATATGTGATGTATCCCAAGGTACTAAACATTCACACAAAAAATTATTCAAATCAGCGCTTTCATATGGAAGTTCTGTGCAAAAATCTGATTGCACCAGATTTTGTACAAAATGGCTGCCATCGGCCATCTTGAATTTCGGACCGGACCCAAAAACACCCGTTCTCGTCCCAAGGTGATAACAAAGGTACCCAAGGAGTTTCATAAAGATCGGTTCAAAAATACGGCCTCTAGCCCGAGCCGTATTGGCATTTGCACTTACAGTGCTGAAAGTAACACCAAAAAACATCAAAGTTAGTCTAATTTGCATAATTTAGGCACGAGAAAAAAACCTGTATCATATGTGATGTATCCCATGGTACTAAACATTCATACAAAAAATTATTCAAATCAGAGCTTTCATATGGAAGTTCTGTACAAAAAACAGATTTCTGCATTGTCGGTACAAAATGGCAGCTGGCAGCCATCTTGAATTTCGGACCGCACCCAAAAACACTCGTTCTCGTCCCACAGTCATAACAAAGGTACCCAAGAAGTTTCGTAAAGATCGGTTCATAAATACGGCCTCTAGCCCGAGCCATATCCAATTGTTGATGGACAGATGGACAGACAGACAGACGGACGACAGGCCATGGCATAAGCTCAAATTTGCCTTCACCAAACATGAGCTAATAAAAATCGGCTCTTCCGTGTATTTTTTAAAAGAGAGCTTTACAGCGCTGTGAGCGGTGTTCTCATTGGTTTGACCACTGGAATTCAAACCAATGAGAACATTGCTCCCAAATCTGTCGGTGACATTTGATTCGCCAGCATTTCTTTTTAAGACAATGTTTTAGGATCGATACTTCACTTCGTGTGTGGCTGAAGAACCTCCAGGTTCGAAACGGACTGAATCCACCAATTCTACCATTGATTTGTGTCTGGCATCCTCAAAAAAGGAGATTTAAAACACAGATGTCAGATCATTGTTTACTGACTTAGGGCCAAACAAAGTATGAGGATTTGCGCCAATTTCGGTACCTTCCTGGTTATTGCATATGCGCAGTTAACAAAAGCATGGAGGACCATATAGGACTTAATTATTTTGGTTTTGTATACAAATTTGGGGGATTGGGGGGTTCAAAATTTGTGTTTGGCTCTGGATTTTATCGAGTTAGCACCAGCTATTCTGGGCCATTGGTTGTGGTATAAAAATATACTAAATACCTGAACTGCCCAGGCAAAGAAAACTTTGAGAAGAAATTCAGTTCTATTCTGGTTGCAAAGCCTACATCATCCATAAATAAAATATTTCCTACCAAAACACTGCGGAAGAGTAATTTAGAAGTCGGTTCTGTGTGGTTTGGGGGGGGGGGGGGGGGGTATATCTGGAATTTAGGAGAACCCTTCAAATAACATAGTTTTCCCATATCTATTCTATCGTCAACAGGCATCCACGGACTATAGACAAGTCGCCCCAGAGACAACTCGCCCTGGGACAAGTCGCCCCACGTGTGACAACTCGCCCCAACTTTTGCTGAGACAAGTCGCCCCAACTTTTTAAGCTGGCTGCGACAAGTCGTCCCAACTTTTTTATGTTGATTGTGACAGGTCGCCCTGTTTTTATTTTAATTTTTTTTTTTATAAATTATATTTAAAATTAAAATTTTGAAATGTTTCTTTTATTTTTCCTTAATTATTTCATAATCCTTAATAAATTCTGGATAAAAAACAAATGTACTTACATGTTCATTCCACGAAATTCCAAATGATTAATTCCCATAAATATAAATACAATTGAGTGAATTTTTTGTCGACTGGTCACAAAAATGATTTCATCAGAACTGAATGATCGATTCCTCCCAGGCATGCACCAATGTTTTGACAGGCTTTTGGTCAGTAATTACAGATTAATACCAATCAGTTACTCCTTTGTTGTGTGAATTTTCTGCAGGCGGGTAGCCTGTAATCAGTGAACAGGGGCAGGGCCGGCAGAACAAAGGGGGCAACGGGGAAACTATTTCAAAGTTACAGCTAAAAGTGTATAAATGGTAAATGTGAACTCCAGAAATGAATAAATGTCAACCCAAGATTGAAAATTGATAAAGGTATACGACTAATATTTGAATCTGCCATCCATAGACAATGGGACCTCGAATTATTTGTAATAAATCGGATAATTGTCGCTTGCAATCCACATTCCACTGTGCACTATCTTGTCTGACTAAATGTTTTTCGGCCTTTTCTGCGACTTCACCCAGTTATCTTGAGCTCCATTAAAAAACAATTCCTGGGGGAGAATCCCCACCCCCTGATTCCTCTCTAATACCTCGTGCCTTCGGCATCTGCGGCATCCCCTCCCAATTTTTGGGCGATATACGTGCACTTGTCCTCATCAGACGGTTTCGCCCCCCTTGCCCTTTGATGCTTCCGCCGGCCCTGAACAGGGGAATTCATCAGTAAAGAAAAATCACAAACACAAGCGGAGTATGGCATATCGATAACAGTTGTTTTAATAGTTGGCTTGTCCAATTGTTTGATTCCATGTGTTGCTTCATTCCCCTGTAAAGTATATAAGACTGAATAAATTTTGAAAATGTCATTCTTCTTTGGTCGGCCGGCAAAATGTCAGACGAACTGTGTGTTGTGTGTGGACAGAGGGTTCGTCGCCGTCAGGAAGGGGTAATGTGTGATGACTGTGGTCTCTGGATGCACAGAACTTGCAATACGGGCATAACAAGAGACGTGTATCGTGCAGCAGTGCTCATATCTGTAACCAATTTTGGACTTGATCAGAACAAACGTCCTAGAATAATGAGTCCAAAAGAGTCACGGCATCTTGCATTATAATTATTGTCGTTTCACGTCGCAAGGGCGATATGAAAATGAATAAAAGTCTGCCATGATAAACATCTTAAATATCAGTCTTCTGTTATTTTTCCATGAATATATATAGTATATATCAAAACCCCCAAAAACGTTGGGCCGACTTGCCCCCAAAGTTGGTCTGACTTGCCCCAAAAGTTGGTCCGACTTGTCTCTAAAGTTGGGGCGAGTTGTCTAAAAAGTTGAGGCGACTAAAGTTGGGGCGAGTTGTCTAAAAAGTTGTCTCAAAAGTTGGGGCGACTTGTCTCAAAAGTTTGGGCGAGTTGTCTCAAAAGTTGGGGCGACTTGTCTTAAAAGTTTGGGCGAGTTGTCTCAAAAGTTGGGGCGACTTGTCTTAAAAGTTGGGACGACTTGTCTCAAAAGTTTGGGCGAGTTGTCTCAAAAGTTGGGGCGACTTGTCTTAAAAGTTGGGGCGACTTGTCTCAAAAGTTGGGGCGAGTTGTCTCAAAAGTTGGGGCGAGTTGCCACACGTGGGGCGACTTGTTTCAGGGCGAGTTGTCTCTGGCACGACTTGTCTCATCCCCTTCGAAACCATACTCTCAGCTGAAGGACTTCCAAGTCTGAGCTTCTCTTTGGGTTGCCTGTGTGCTTTTCAAAATTAATAGAATTATGTCCTTCTAAATTTGGTTGGGGGGAGTCTTTAGCATACGAAGTCATTTCTTTATTTTTTTTTAGTTTCTGGCCTCTTAGAATGGGTGAGTAAAAATATGGTAATTTCTTTTGGTAAAATTCAACTGTCTTTGAACTTCAAGTGTTATAGTAGTATACTAGGGTTGTGTTGGTCCATTTTGGGTAGTGGTAGTATACTAGGGTTGTGTTGGTCCATTTAGGGCAGTAGTAGTAGACTAGGGTTGTGTTGGTCCATTTAGGGTAGTAGTAGTAAACTAGGATTGTGTCAGTCCATTCAGGGTAGTAGTAGTATACTATGGTTGTGTTGGTCCATTTTAGTAGTAGTAGTATACTAGAGTTGTGTTGGTCCATGTTGGAATTATAGTAGTATACTTGGGTTGTTTAGGTTCCTTTGAGATAAGAAACTATGCTTTGTGGCGTTAGGTAAATATTTTAGATCAAGTAACTGAGATTTGTGTAAGCCCTCTACAGTTGTTTCACTTTAGATTTAAGACATTTTGGTGATCGACAATTTGTTTAAATTGTGCAGTGAGCGTTGGCTTCCTCAAATTATCTTGTCATCTCTCCTTCTCTGTCTGCCTACTTGTAAATGAAATTACAAAAAGCTACTGACTTGGAAAATAAAATGAGTGAACCCCATTTTTTGTATTCTTGTATATCAGAATGTGAGAAGCCATAGTCCAAGGACTTACGAATCTAGGTGCAGGATCGCAAAGTTGGGTTCTGTGGCAATTACTGGAGAATTTTGGTGTCCTAGACCCCCTTCCCATTACACCTGTCTTGACTGAGATGAAATCAACACAGGGATCAGCCAAGAGGGCGAAGTGAAGTAGGCAATATCTTTACCAAATTTCTATGTTTGGGCAAAATCAAAGTTAAAAACGAACCTCTACAGTCAATATTAGGAGAGTTATTGCAAAAACATTGGAGTGAGTGAGTTACCAATAAAAGTTATTCGTATATCACGACATACTTCAGTACTAGTTAAAGTCACAAGAAATATGATTTGTGTTCCTTTTATTCCACTGTCGTTTGAAACAGGAACCATTAAGAAATAGGGGGCAGTCTATTTTGATATGATTTTGCAAAAATGTAGCTTTTCTTGTAAATGTTTGCATCTTGACAAGGCCCCAATCTCACTGACAGAACAAGGCAGATCCCACCAGTGGTGAATCCATGGTTGGAAATCCTGGGGACCATGCTGGTGAAGAGTTGGAAGGGGAATCTCAGGAATGAGGGTACTGTGCTTGTACTGAGGGCAGGAAATCAAATAGAATCTTTTCAAATTTGGGAATGGGAGGAGCAAGTTGGATTTGGGGGGGGGGGGGGGGGGGGGGGGGGCTGGTCTCCCTAGATATCCCATGATTCCACCTCTGTAACCCACTACAGTAGCCCAGCACAATATGTCCATTAGCTGAGAAGAGTGGTGAACACTGAGTAACTCTGGTGACTCAACACGCTGTATAAGCCTCATGACATGGATGACAAATACTGACATATTTTATGTACACATTACCCTCTAAAATGTGGATTTCTACAATACATTTTGAAAAACCGAGTTTTTGTACAAAACTGAAACTGAACCAAAATGTAAATTTCAAAACCGCCCAGCCCTAACTTATATCTGACCCCTCTATGGATGCTGTATACCAAATATCAAAAGGTTCTGATCTTTAGTTCTGAGAAAATTAAAAAAAACATTTTGTGCGAATATGTTGACTCAGCATTTTTTCGATACCTTTTTAGCTCCTGGGGTTCCTATGGGGATGTGGGAAATTATTTTTGCATGAGTCAAGTACTTATGACCCAATAATACCAAATTTGGTTCAAATCGGGCCATCGGTTCAGAAAATAAAAAATTTCGGCGGAGCCAAAGATCTTGCCCTTCCCATTACAAAGGCAAACATTGCTCTACGAACTTCTTTTCAACAAACTTGATTCTCCACCTCAAAAGAAAGCTCCATACCAAATATCAATTCATTGTACCACAGGTTCATGAGAAGATTTAATATTTTTTTTTTGCATTTTCGACCACATCCACCCTATGGGGCTGAACATGTTGAGTTGTACAAATACACAATGCCCCTTTGGGACCATCAAACACATGTACACAAACTTTTATCTAAATTGGCCCAGTGGTTTTGGAGGAGAAGTCCAAAACAGTGTTGACGGACGACGGATGGAGAGCGATAAGATAAGTTCAGCTTGACTTCGTCAAGGTGAGCTAAAAAGGTTCTAGTTCAAAACTGCAAAGCAATGTTCATAAATACCGATGGAAAGCAAAAATGTGACAAATTATTATTGAGTATTATACCTCTGAGATACTTGGAGTATTGTTTGTCCATTGCTCGACTCTTAGTTTGTTTCATGGTGCTTTATGTTATTGTATATTTGATTACCCCATCTATTCTGTTTTTTGGAAGAAAATGAAGTTAGTAAAGGTTTTATTGTTACGTTTTAAAAATAAATTGTATGTTTTGGACAACCAACTGACATTTTGTAAAAAAAAAATTTGACATTTCGTCCAGAAAATCTGATATTTTGTCCAGACCCCATCTGTCCTCCTAAACACTGGAATGACATAAAAAATATCATTTTATTATGAAAATGGGATTTAATATATACAGGGGCCGAGATCTTAATAAGTGAACATTTTTATATTGTTTGTTCCAAACACACTGAAAAGTGGGCAAGTATACAGTTAAAACTAGAAGTCCTGTCATGGAATGTGTACAAATAGCATGTCAAGCAGCGCGTTAATCTTAGCATTATGACCATAGTAAAGCAATCAAATTCTGTACATATGGCCTGGGCACAAGCAATGTTTCAGCCAATGGATCTCCGGGTAATCCGAAGGTCCATTGGCAGAAACATTGCCTGTGTTTGCTATGAGTAACCAGGAGAACCTGCCGTGCTTTGGATGCCATTCGATATGGCAATTGCGCACAAGATTCCATCTTGGGGTAAGCTGCAAACTTGCAAAGTCCTAGGCCTATTCAAGGAAAAGTGCCGAACAAGCTTGGAGAGGTATGGATTAGTGCCGATACGACGCTGTCCCACATACGAAAAGGTCTGAAAGCAGCCTGTTACCCTTTGATGGTAACAGGCTGGAGACCCCGAGAATCAAACAGATTTACCAGAAACTCCACAATCTGTGATATCGAAGGATTGGCCTAATTAACAGAGTAATCGGCACACCATCGACAGAAGACCTTCCACTTAGCCACATAGGCTAAACCAGTGGAGTGCCTCCTTGAAGAATAAATGCACTCCACTGCTCGTCTCGAAAAAACCTCTACGGAGGATACAGGACCTGACAAAAGATATGTGTGAAGGCACAATGAAGTCGGGTCGACGTGAAACCTCCTCGGGTGACCTTGGCAAAGAAGGTTGCGACGTAGAGGGAGACGTGCCGGAACCGCTGCCAACAGAGAGTGGAGTTGATTGATCCACACCCACTGAGACGACAGGGGAGCAATCAGAATGATTCGACAAATGCAGGTTCATATCTTGGCTGCAACCTGAGGCAGAATCGGAACCGGCGGGAAGGTGTAGCCGTCAAGACCGTTCCAATCGAGTGACAGAGTGTCCATGGCAAAAGCCAGAGGATCTGGACACAGGGACACCGAAGTTTCCACCTGATGGTTCCAACGAGTTGCAAAGAGATCGATGTGGGGATGACCCCAGAGATCGCAAAGCGACTTGAACACCGCCCTGTGGAGCATCCACTCGGTGGAAAAGACCCTGCCCCATCGGAACAGAGAGTCGGCTAGGACATTCAGACAACCAGGAATGTGACGAACCACTACTCCGGTGTTAACATCCTGAGTGAGCAGTAGAAGATCCCGAGCCAATTTGTACATGGGAACCGAGTGCGTGCCGCCTTGGTTCCAAATGTAAGCAACCGCTGTCGAATTGTCGGACAACAGAAGGACCTGGCGATTCGAAATATTCACTGCCGGAAACTCAGAAGAAGAGCAAGAAGCTCCTTCTGGTTGATGTGAAGAGCTCCTTGATCCTGGTCCCATGCCCAGTGAAGGGAAAACCTAGAGGATCCAATGTCGCACCCCATCCGAGACCGCTGGCGTCTGCCGTTAGAACACGATCGGACGTGGGTAAGCCCAATGGAACTCCCTTCATAATCCACTGAACATCCGTCCAGGGGAGAAGGTGACGATGAAGAAACTTCAGTTACTGAAGCACAAGATCCAGTGGATTAACATTCGGCCTCCAACGAATGAGCAGAAAGTGTTGGAGAGGTCTGACATGCAACCAACCTAGAGGAATGAGATCGTCACCAAACCACAGAGACCTAGCAGCCAGACGTTCTAACAAATGGCTACTTATGTGGCTATTTTATGGACATATTAGGTGGCTAACCTAAAACACATGTCCAACATAATAAAACAAGTTTGTTGGGGGAAAATTTTGGGGGGTCAGCTAACCCTAACCCTACCCTTTACTGACCCTAACCCTAACCACCCCCTAACCCTAACCCTAAACTAACACTAACCCCAGCCACATAACTCTAACACCCCTTCACTGACCCTCACCCCACCCCACTCCTAAACCCCACCCTGGAATGCCCTAACCCTACTCTACATTTATCCAAACTCCCACCCCCCACAATAAGAGATTCTGTTACGTGGCTAGCCATGTAGCAGACTTTAACCACATAAGTATCCTGTTTTACTAACTCGTAGCCACATAAGTAGTCATTTGTTAGTACGGAGAATACTCCAAGCTGTCACGGACGTCAAGTGGGACAGAGTCAGGGCAAAAGCTGAGAGAATCACAGCCCTTGCCCGGGGAACCGCCACCATATTCAGATGAGTACGGAAGTCCATCCCCAGATGACAAAACGACTGAGAAGGGACCAGGTCCAACTTCTCGTTGACTCTGAACCTTAGCGACATGAGCTGGCTCAACAGTGTGTCGACATCTGATTCCAGAAAGGCAGCATTGGAATGCCTCTGGAAGATATCGTCTAGATATGCTGAAGTGTGTGCAATGGAAGGCTACCACATGCGACATCAGTCGGGTGAAGGCTCAAGGAGCCAGGTTGAGGCCGAAGGGCATGGCCTTGAACTGGTAAACTCACCCCAGAAAAGCGAACCTGAGATAGCTTCGCGATGTCTGATGAATCAGAACGTGAAAGTAAGCATCTCGCAGGTCAATGCTGGAAGCTAAATCTCCCTGGTGAATGGAGCGGCGAACCGACCTGAAAGTCTCCATGCTGAGCTTTGGAGCAATGACAGACTGGTTCAGGATACTCAGATCGATAACTGGTCGGAGTCGGCCATCCTTCTTCGGCACCAAGAACAGGTGGGAATAAAATCACACTGAATGAATGTTCTTTGACAGGAGATTGTCTATCTCCATGATCAAAAGTTCCCAATGTGTAACGTCTCAACAGAGTGGGATGCCTCCAGAAGGATATCCGCAGCCCGGACCGAACAACATCTAACACCCAAGGATCGGATGTGATTGCGGCCCAATGGTCTGTGAACTCTGATATCCTTCCTCCAACCTGGGACGAATCGAGGTGAGGACCTTCATTTCGAGCCCTGGCAAGAGGAGAAATCACCTCCTCTACTGGATGAAGAATACTGAGTCCTCCCTCTAGCCTGCCGATGCTTACCCTTACCCCATGAGTAAGAAGTAGAAGCGACGGCAGGAGGATCAGCCCTTGGCTTCGAAGAGGAAGCAGAACTTGCTAGGCTTTGCATGGCCCCTGCCTCCAACAGAAGGCTGATCAAGCTGACGAAGCAGCAGCTGATCTTTGGAATGACATAGGACGTCACCCCCGGACTGTCGCCACAGAACCATGGAATAGTTGCGGACCCGCCAAAGAAACAGATCGAAGAGCAGTGCGCTGCCCCTCAGGAAGGGAACGGCTTGTGTTCAACACAGCGTCCCAGTGAACTAATTCCAAGTTAGCCGTGTTACAGGCATGCATGTGAGTAAGATGCATGAGTGCCTTGGAAAACACACGTAAAGGAGCCTGTATGTCGTCAAACTTATCTGGAGGTAGATAAGCAGCTAAAGCAGAGACAACGTGATCTGAGAGAGAAAGCATGACCAGAATCTCTCTCGATAAGCCCAACAGGGACTCCAGAGTCGCCATAGGAATAACGGCCGACTTGTGCTTGGAAAGTCCGAGGGAAGTGGAGTCCTGATCCAAGACCGTCAAAGTATGGCAGACTGATGGATTGGCAGAATCGTAGGAACGATAACGCACTGGAGGCAAATAAGTGTCAGCCCTGGTGAGGAACAGTCTTCAATCTTCATAACCTTGGAACTCAGCTTGAAGTTCAAAGCTGTAATTGCTTCAACCACCTGCACCGACTGGCATGGTCGAAGGCGCCTGGAAGCAGGTTGCTCCATAGGCTGTAGGCACGCGACCGATGATCACAGCCTGGCTGGTCTGACGGTTTGAGATCTGGAAGGAACTCAAACACAAAGTCAAGAACTGGCCCACGTCATTAGACTGTTGGCTCTCGACGTCAGGTATGACTGACCCATCCTCTGAGTCGGAAGACACATAGCCCATCATGGGCAAACCAACTGATGCCTCCCATGGTGTAGGCACACCTGAGGGATCAGAAAGCGGCCTGCTTCTACTCGCGAGAGGCTAGTAGCACTAGTAGCATCGCTGGAGGCAACAGGAAGGCTCCTGGAAAGAACCTGAGTGAACAAGGAGAGGGCCTCCCTAAGCTCACGGCCCGTGTCAGCCGGTTCGACGTGGGAATGAACCGGTAAAGTGGTTTCACTCCTGACCCTTTTAACCAGAGAAGGGTCACGATCCTCAAATACACCTAACACAGGGCGATGGGTGGCAGCCGAAACATCTGCAAGGCAGATGCATATAGGGGTATGACATACCCCGAGGATCTACAGTGCAGGAACTCAGGGAGTTGCCGTAGACCTCTGAGAGACAGAAGGTCCAGGCTGTACAAAAAGCGTCGGTCCCGCAAAACTGGACATGGAACCAGAGTGCATGGAACAGAAACGCAACAGAGTCCATGGTGACCCCACCATGAACATCCGAATCCAATGAGAAAACTGCTGGGCTGGAAGGCTGAGAGACCACAACAGAGGATTGGGCCAGCAGCCCCTTCTCACTTCGCCGAGTTGAAGTCAGGGAAGGCTGAGCCCGATACCCCACGTCCACACTACCAGACATCTCTGCAGACCCCTGCAGGGATAAGCCAAGGCCGGCTGAAATAGTGACCGATGATGTAGCTAGCAGAACAACAGAAAGGCCCAGGCTGCACAAAAAGGATTCGGCCGGCAGCCCCATCCAACTTCGCCGAGTTGAAGTCAGGGAAGGCTGAGGCCGATACCCCACGTTCACACTACCAGACATCTCTGCAGACCCCTGCAGGGATAGGTTGAGGCCAGCTGAAACAGTGACCGATGACGTAGCAGACGGAACAGCAGTAGCAGCAGATATGACGGGAGCTGCTGAAACCGGTGGAAAAGTGGAGAGAGCAATCGAGCTCGCCTCCAAAGGAAGAGTCACAACCCTAGTGACAGCCTCAGATGTCGATTGGAGAGGGAGTAGTCCTGGAACCAGGCATCTCTTCACCAGACAACCAACAGCTCCCACAGTATCCACCACAGTTAAAGACTGCACATCCCCCACAAAGGGGATATAACTATCACCAGACGTGGTCGTGTCAGGAGGCTCCGAACGACAGCGTACCCCCTCCCCACGGGTGCGGGAGGAACGGCCACGAGAACGCCCAACATGCTTGGGCAAAAGGCATTGCCCTCAAGGAACAGTCCTGGGCATAACAGAGGTGAGAGCAGTAGAAGAAAAGGTGAACTCAACAGATGTAGAAAGTAGAAGACCACCCCCAACTACGAGAGAAAGGTGGCAGTCTGGCAGAAAATAAAGAACCGGCGGGAACACAACTGAACCCAGATGGCCGACAGGGACACAAAAAACAGAAATTCTGTCCTCAACAGAGAGGAGAAATCCTGTCCATACAGCACCCCCCCCCACCCCCATTGACACCTAACTCCAATAATAATGAAAGTGTCAACTTGTTAAGACATGTACTGTATGATGTACATGTATAGCAGCAATGACAAACATCTAGGTAATGACCTGATAACAAAGGTACATATAAAGTATTGTAATCGTCTGTACATAAATACTGACCATAGCCTGTAACAAATGTATAGGTAAAGTATTGTAAAGGTGGGCGACAGTCAGATCTAATCTAGAAAAGAAATCTTTGAGTCCCAGAGTGGGTCTGACAGAACCCCAAAATATTTGTTCTCATAGCACAGTGATAACAAAGGCACCCAAAAACACTTGTTCCTGTCCCAAGGTGATAACAAAGGTACCCAAGAAGTTTCATGAAGATCAGTTCATAAATACAAGCCGTATAGAAGTTGACAAAAAACTGATTGGACCTAATTTCGGTACAAAATGGCCACTAGCAGTCATCTTGAATTTTGGACCGCACCCAGAAACACTCGTTCTCGTCCCAAGGTGATAACAAAGGTACCCAAGAAGTTTCGTGAAGATCGGTTCATAAATACAGCCTCCAGACCGAGCAGTATTGACATGTGCACTTACTGTGTATTAGTAGCACTGAAAAAATCAAAATTCATCTAATTTGCATAATTTCTGCACGAGAAAAAAACGTGTATTATATGTGATGTATTCCATGTTACTAAACATTCATACAAAAATTTATTCAAATCAGAACTTTCATATAGAAGTTCTGTACAAAAAACTGATTGCACTAATTCTGGTACAAAATGGCTGCTGGTGGCCATCTTGAATTTTCGGACCACACCCAAAAACACTCGTTCTCATCCCACGGTCATAACAAAGGTACCCAAGAAGTTTCGTAAAGATCGGTTCATAAATATGGCCTCTAGCCTGAGGCGTGTAGAAGATGAGTACAAAAAACTGATTAGACCCAATTTTGGTACAAAATGGCCACTGGCAGCCATCTTGAATTTTGGACCACACCCTGAAACACTCGTTCTCATCCCAAGGTGATAACAAAGGTACCCAAGACATTTTGTGAAGATCGGTTCATAAATACAGCCCCTAGCCTGAGCCATATTGACATGTGTACTTATTCCTTGTGCCGTATTCACAACGTCCCAGTGAACTAATTCCAAGTTAGCCGTGTTACAGGCATGCATGTGAGTAAGATGCATGAGTGCCTTGGAAAACACACACAAAGGAGCCTGTATGTCGTCAAACTTATCTGGAGGCAGATAAGCAGCTAAAGCAGAGACGACGTGATCTGAGAGAGAGAGCATGCCCAGCATCTCTCTCGATAAGCCCAACAGTAACTCCAGAGTCGCCATAGGAATAACGTCTGACTTGAGCTTGGAAAGCCCGAGGCAGGTGGAGTCCTGATCCAAGACCGTCAAAGTATGGCAGACTGATGGATTGGCAGAATCGTAGGAATGATAATGCACTGGAGGCAAATAAGTGTCAGCCCTGGTGAGGAACAAAGTCTTCATAACCTTGGAACTCAGCTTAGAGTCAAAGCTGTAAATGCTTCAACCACCTGTACCGACTGGTACGGTCGAAGGCACCCGGAAGCGGGTTGTTCCAAAGGCTGCAGGCACGCGACCGATGATCACAGCCTGGCTGACACTGTCGGCTGGTCTGATGGTTTGAGATCTGGAAGGAACTCAAACACAAAGTCAAGAGCTGCCCCCACATCAGAAGACTGTTGGCGCTCGACGCAGGTATGCCTGACCCATCCTCTGAATCGGAAGACACATAGCCCATCATGGGTAAACCAGCCATTGCCTCCCATGGTGTAGGCACACCTGAGGGATCAGAAAGCGGCCTGCTTCTAATCCCGAGAGGCGGCACCACAGGGGGCGTCTGGAAACCACTAGTAGTATCGCTGGAGGCAATGGGAAGGCTCCTGGAAAGAACCTGAGTGAACAAGAAGAGGGCCTCCCTAAGCTCACGGCCCGTGTCAGCCGGTTCAACGTGCTCAACATGCTTGGGCAAAAGGCATTGCCCTCAAGGAACAGTCCTGGGCATAACAGAGGTGCGAGCAGTAGAAGAAATGGTGAACTCAACAGATGTAGAAAGTACATGTAAAAGAACACCCTTAACTACGAGAGAAAGGTGGCAGAAAATAAAGGACCGGCGGGAACACAACTGAACCCAGATGGCTGACAGGGACACAAAAAACTGAAATTCTGTCCTCAACAGAGAGGAGAAATCCTGTCCATACAGCACCCCCCCCCCCCCCCAACCCATTGACACCTAACTCCAATAATAATGAAAGTGTCAATGACACTGTAGCTCAACTTGTTAAGACATGTACATGTATAGTATGTGACACAGCAATGACAAACATCTAGGTAATGACCTGATAACAATGGTACATATAAAGTATTGTAACGGTCTGTACATAAATAATGACCGTAGCCTGTAACAAATGTATAGGTAAGTATTGTAAAGGTGGACGACAGTCAGATGCTAAACTAGGAAAGAAATCTTTTGAGTCCCAGAGTGGGTCTGACAGAACCCCCAAATATTTGTTCTCATAGCACAGTGATAACAAAGGCACCCAAAAACAACTTGTTCCTGTCCCAAGGTGACCCAAGAAGTTTCATGAAGATCAGTTCATAAATACAAGCCATATAGAAGTTGACAAAAAACTGATTGGACCTAATTTCGGTACAAAATGGCCACTGGCAGTCATCTTGAATTTTGGACCGCACCCAGAAACACTCGTTCTTGTCCCAAGGTGATAACAAGGTACCCAAGAAGTTTAGTGAAGATCGGTTCATAAATACAGCCTCTAGACCAAGCCGTATTGACATGTGCACTTACTGTGTATAAGTAGCATGGAATAAATCAAAATTCTGTAATTTGCATAATTTCTGCATGAGAAAAAAACCTTTATTACACACCCATTTAAAATTAAGGTTTGTTCACGGCATTCTAGGATGTGTGATAAAAATAAACTTTTATTGCACACGTGTGGGATACAGATTTTGGCACTTTTTTAATGTAAGAATGGAACCAGTCATATTTCTGGGGATACAGTACATGGGCCCGTTTCGATGCGATGGGTCATTTATTTTGATGTTGTAAAGTGGATGTTCGCAGTCTATAGGTATCTGCGTTTATATTGTTTCTGAAGAAATTCATGTAGTAATGACTGTCCGACCATCAAAAGAAACTTTCTAATTTATTTTCTTAACGTGAACAATACTGACTGACTTTTGATTAAATAACCCGATGGGTTAAAGTATGACATGGAAATGACTGACATACAGTTCAAACTAAAAAACAATGTAAACAGAATATGAAAGCGTCTATGAGTGACGTCATTTCAAATGAATGACGTTGCGCGAGCAAATTTCTAGGTCACCAAATCGAAATCCAAAACAAATTGCCTGTCGATATTCACTTGAATTCGTATGGATTCTGTACCCCTGTTAAAGGCTATAACATGAACTTTAATACATTTTGAGCAGGAATAGTGAACAATACGATAATTTCTCTTGGACAATAAGGATATAAATTTAATTTATGTGGGATGAATTGACAATGGCTTCTGTAATCTTGACTAAAATCTTAACCGGTCTATCAACCAGTCGAGTAACAACAGTCGCAGGGAATTTGGAAGTCAGATAAACATGTGAGTTTTTTTTATTATTTTGTTATTGATGAATTTTCCGAATTTACACCTATTGTTTTTTGTGAATGTGTGGTAACTTTTTTGGTGGGGATCACATCAACCGTTCAGAATTCGCGTTGTAAAATTGAGGCACAAAAAGACGGTGAACTGTATTTCAGATGAACAGTGTTTCATCGACGAAGTGGTGACGCATTACAATTTGCAAGTTGAAACTATGAATGAAAGTTCAATCAGCGTACGAAATAACAATAAGACTGGTCTCCTGCTTGTGAAGAATAATTTGGATTTTTGTCTTATTTTATTTCCTTTACTTCTCAGAAGGATGGGTTAATTTTCACTTAGTATTACTGTAAAAGGCCTGTTTTAGAAATATGCGAAGGTGTGTAATAAATACAGAACTGCACAAGCGTTTGAATGGGTTAATGTTTATCGCACTCGTTTGGTTTGGCGCAGAATACCACTCGAGGCTTCGCCTCTCGTGGTATTATTGCGCCCAACCAAACTCGTGCGATAAACATTAACCCATTCAAACGCTTGTGCGGTTCTGTCTATGTATTATATGTGATGTATTCCATGTTACTAAACATTCATACAAAAATTTATTCAAATCAGAACTTTCATACCGAAGTTCTGTACAAAAAACTGATTGCACTAATTTTGGTACAAAATGGCTGCTGGTGGCCATCTTGAATTTTGGAACACACCCAAAAACACTCATTCTCATCCTACGGTGATAACAAAGGTACCCAAGAAGTTTCGTAAAGATCGGTTCATAAATACGGCCTCTGGCCTGAGCCGTATAGAAGTTGTGTACAAAAAACTGATTAGACCTAATTTCGGTACAATATAGCCACTGGCAGCCATCTTGAATTTTGGACCACACCCAGAAACACTCGTTCTCGCCCCAAGGTGATAACAAAGGTACTCAAGACGTTTCGTAAAGATCGGTTCATAAATACAGCCCCTAGCCTGAGCCGTATTGACATGTGTACTTACTGTGTGTAAGTAGCGCTGAAAAAATCAAAGTTCATCTAATTTGCATAATTTCTGCACGAGAAAAAACCTGTATTATATGTGATGTATCCCATGGTACTAAACATTCACACAAATAATTATTCAAATCAGCTCTTTCATATGGAAGTTCTGCGCAAAAATCTGATTGCACCTAATTTTGTACAAAATGGCTGCCATCGGCCATCTTGAATTTTGGACAGGACCCCAAAACACTCGTTCTCGTCCCACGGTGATACCAAAGGTACCCAAGAAGTTTTGTAAAGATCGATTCATAAATACGGCCTCTAACCTGAGCCGTATTGGCATTTGCAGTTACAGTGCTGAAAGTAACACTAAATACATCAAAGTTAGTCTAATTTGCATAATTTACGCACGAGAAAAAAACCTGTATTACATGTGATGTATCTCATGGCACTAAACACTCATATAAAAAAATTATTCAAATCTGAGCTTTCATATGGAAGTTCTGTGCAAAAATCTGATTGCACCTAATTTTGTCCAAAATGGCTGCCAGCGGGCAACTTGAATTTCGGACCGGACCCAAAAACACTTGTTCTCGTCCCACGGTGATAACAAAGGTACCCAAGAAGTTTCGTAAAGATCGGTTTATAAATACAGCCTCTAGCCTGAGCTGTATTGAATTGTTGACAGACAGACGGACAACTGGCCATGGCATAAGCTCAAATTTGACTTACGTCAAAGTTGAGCTAATAATAATATCCAAAAGGATAATATAAATTTATCAACCAAGACATTTATGTCCAAACCGCACGGTACGCTAAAGTCACACGCGAACACGAAGAATATATAAAATACACACAATGAAAATGTGGTTTAAAATAATGACGAGAATATATAAAACACAGTCCTGTTATTATACGATCCATAATTCCAGTCACAGGTAACCATTATCAACGAGTTGAATTATCACTGTTTCTGAATGCAAATGGACGTCACACCATGCGGGCCGATGAAAAAATAATGATTCATTAGTTACTGTCTGCGCAATGGTTACTGGAAGCCGTGGATCTGTACTTGAAGAAGAGCATCCCCTACTGGGTGTGTGCCGGTAGCACTCGACCCAGTTTTGGCTTATATTTTCTTGGACCTTTTGCACCACTTTTCTTTCCCAAATCCCTTGGGAAAGATCAAAATAGAGAGTATAGTTTCCGAGTTAGGGTCTTCCACTGTAGTGCAAGCCTGTAATAAACAATTGTAAGGTAGGTTGATAAGAAATTCCCTCATATTATTGCACTTAGTTAAAATTTGGGCTCCCATAGGGAGGTGTATCTTCACTAAAAGACAAGGGGGGTGGGGGGGGGGGGCTGAGCAATATTCAGAAGCAGCACTGCATAACATGCAATAAGCATGTCCTGAGACATGAAGGTCCTGAGTGGGTTGTGGTCCTGGAAGGGAGTAGCCTCCCACATCGGAAAAAGTTTGTTTGAAAAATCTAGTGATCTGAGAGTGTGGAGGTAAAATTTGCTTCCAGTTGGGGGGTAACTGTCTGTGAACATTCCGCAAATTAACCAAACACTGTATTTAATTGTTTTGCCTCAATCAGCAACAGTTGAACGCAAGGAATGACAAAACATTACTTAAAATATTTGATTCATTAATTAGCGGAGATTGACATTAAGACTATCTACATGTAAAAAACATTGCTGGAATTTGTGACGATCTTCAGTAATCTATCGGCGTGGCTTACGGAACGTATTAATGCCATGGGCAGGTGTGCTGTATTCCCACACCATATATTTTTTTCTGTCCACGTTCACTTCACCTTGGACAAATTTTGTTGTCTTTTCACATGCTTGTTCACGCCCACCTTGGGCATTGGAAAAGTACCATTCCACAGCGACTGTACTGTACTGACCCCCATTCTTCCCAGTCTCCCCAATAATAAAACATTATTTTTCTCGTCTTGTTCTCACAGGTTCTCGGCACAAGCTGAGAAATCTTAAAAAAAAAAAATGATATCTGATAGCATTTTTAATGGATGCCATCGTGCCCCCATAATAGAATATAATTAAATATAAAAGTTTATATTTATATTCTATTATGCGGGTACAACAGCATGAAGCCAGAAAATAAAAGGGTGAATTTAGTGATCTGCACAGCAGGGTAGCATCACTAAATTTACCCTCTGTGAACCTCAATCAGAATCAGGGTCTCAAAACTAAACAAAAAGATGTACCCAGAGAATAAATTTGGCCACTGTATGGGATATCATCATCAAATTCACCCTCTGGGGACCTCATTCTACAAATGTCAGACTGCTTATTTTCAGGCATGAACAGCATCAATCCAAAAATGCTATTAGATATCATTTTCTTTCGATTTCTCAGCTTGTGTAGACAGGCTCAAAAATAAGCAGTCTGACATTTGCAGAATGAGGTTCTCAGAGGGTGAATTTGATGATGCTATCCCATACAGTGGGCCAATTTATCCTCTGGGTACCTCTTGTTTAGTTTTGAGACCCTGATTCAGATTGAGGTTCACAGAGGGTAAATTTAGTGATGCTACCCTGCTGGGGACCTCATTTTGCAGAAGACAGTCGGCTTATTTTCTGGCTTGTGTGTAGAGAAACTGTGTTTGTTCTTGCATTTGATGTGACAGTGTTATCAATCGTTTGAAGGATTAAATACAGGGGAAAAACGAAATCAGAAGCCGACTCTAACCACTTGTTTTTTCCAATGCATGCACGCTCCCAGGAAAAATTATAACTGTACATGTACATTTAGGCCAGCATGTAGCCTAAACTATTTAAAATGAACGACACTGTCACAACGAAGTTTGAATAGAAATAATTGAAATTGAGTTCGCTGTGCCATTAATTTAACATATAATATTATGAGGATGTTTTTTGGTTCTCAACATTTTAAAGCTGTATGTTAATTCAGCATGGGGTGATTGAAAAATTCAAGATGAATTGTCAGTATAATGTATTGCTCATTAATGTTATTTTCAGTGTGAAACTGCAGACAGAATAAAATGTGCACGGTTCTATAAGACTGTGTTGTTTTCTTGAGATGGAGTTGATGTACAGAAGTTAATTACTGCTAATCCTTTACACAATTATCTCCTAGATTACACGACATGACCTAATCCTTTTCTCTTGAAATGCCTGACCGGATTTAATTATTGCAAACACAGTCGGCGTAATATCGGACAGTTTTAATTCTTTTTTCTTGACCTGGGCAATTCATGTCATCGTCGCTTGCAGAGTAGTGTACCTGTCATACAAAGTATGAATTAAAAATTTGAAAAGACTGAAAACTAAAAATCCAAAATACGCTAAAACGTGCCAAACTCACATGGTTGTGTTTTTTTTTTTTCTGAAGTAATGGGAATTCTAGGAGTTCAGCGAATACTCTCTGATAATGATAACTCAATGCAAACCAAAAGGAAGAATGGACATGGAAATCAGGTCAGGTGGCCATCTTGCTGATAAACTGAATAATCTCTTCACTGCTTTGTAAATCAATGATTCTGGGATTTGGAGTTAGCACCTTTCTAGTACAAATTTCAACTTGTCAAGTCAGTTTATGAATGGTATCTGTCTCTCTGAAAGTAAAAGGCATGTTCTAAAGTTCTCAACCTCTCCTTGATTCTGGGCAGCTGCTTTCTGAAATTCTGACCCTCTTCTAGTGAGGAGCCGATATGGGTGTTATCGATATTTGCCGATATCCGATATTTCAATTCAATATTGGACAGATACCGATATTAGTTTTCGTGGTGATACAAACTTGTGTACAATGACATTCAGACAGTACAAACGAGACATTGGGTTGTTCAGAAGTCAGTGTAATTCGACACAAGTCCTGGGTGGATCTCAACGTAACGTGCATGTGTAATGTATCAATATCATTACCCACAGACAATACAATTTCGAATTTCGATACAAACAATTTAAACATACCACTTTTGTATGATGAATTTGTATCTATTTAGGCATGAACATCAGAGTAAGTCAGTTATACATCACTGGTTTAATCCACTGAGCATGTTTCCCATTCAAAATTAAATAGAATTGTGGGAAACAAGGAATCAAACAGACTAAAAAAATTTGAAAAGAATGTCTATAAACAATAACAGTTAACTAACTCATTTGATTTCCAGACGCGGGTACCGGTATACTAAAAATAAAACGTGGAATCGTGGACTTAGTGGAGTAAACTTACTGAACTCGGAAACATGTCATTGGGTACTGGTAAAAGTGGTAGCCTATTTTTACTTCCGTCTTCCATCTTCCAATCAGCATACCAGCATACGTTCACTCAAAAACAAGTCAGCCAAAAATGGGCGTAGGGTTTTTTCGAAATAAGTTGAATAACCAACACAAATATTTAATCTACACATTTTATTTTCCAATTATTTCTCCAAATTGACTTCAATTTCTCCGGCAGTTTGAGTTATCTTTACCGACAGTGAGCCTTGAGGCCACCAAACCAAATGTTCTCACACAGAATACTGGAACAGTAAATCCTGTACTGAATGTTCCGAAGTCCGATTACTCCAGTTGTAACTGACCACACCCACGACCTGATGTTCCCATGTGTTTATTTCTGTTTGTAAACATTTTTGCAGGATTGGCTGTAGTGTTGAAACGATTAGTGATTTTCAGGAATCGACTAGTCGCCAGCAGTAATCGATTACTAATCGACTAGTCGAAGCCCCCATGTTATTGTTATCAAACGTGTGTACCGCCGTTCTTCCCTGGTTAAAACAAACAGTAATACTTGCAATGAAACAATGGCAAGTGAAGCTTTCAAAGTCCTCAAAACCTCTTTCAGTTTCGAGAGAGAATTAATGTTGGTAGCTTCTGTTTAAAATCATTTTTTCTCAATATAGTCACTGATACTTTAATAAAATAAATCATTATTCAGGTTTTTTTTATATTATTCGTTCCATCCCACTGAAGGTTACAATACAGTGTTTTCGTGCAAACAGCGCCTCTAGTGGTTGACACCCAACCTTTAATGGAGGATAAAAGTTCCTGGAATTATCCGATTGGTGGAAAATGAACCGAGCTTGTAAGTGTGAATAAAATTTTTAAAGTGCATTTTTTGGAAAAGATATAAAATATTGGTGACTACTGTCTTCTGAAAGGTGTGAGAGAAGATTAAAATTGGGTGGGAGTAGGTAAAAATATGTCTATTTCATTCAGTGCGAAACTGGACGGGAGTATAGGAAGCTCCAAATTTAAAGGCAAAATTAACATGGCGACCTATATTTTTTTTCAGTATCTTTTTTTCATGAGATGATAAACTAAATGGATAGATGGTTGTTTTTGCCCAAATCAGCTTGATGAGATGGGGAGAGGAGGAAAGATTAGTACTGTCGTCAATGGAAAAAAAAACACTGTATTGTAACCTAAAGCAGTATTTCTTGTGATTTCTGTCGAGTGATATTTTAAAAAATAGTTTTGGATGTTGGCTCTACCGGTGTTATTACTTTGATGAGAAGCCAATTCGGTTTGTACTTGGATGGAAATTTTTGAGGAACGGTAATTTTGAAGATGTAGAATGCCCATTTTTCATGAAATAAAGCCTATTTTAGAGGGCCCATATGCATAAAATGCTGGCCAAATGATGAGTGAATCTTAGGTGGAGAAGAGATGGTACAATTTGGTTATTTTGTTGTGTTTGTAGTTAATCAGAGGCAGGCCAATGCGAAATGGCAGTATTAATTGAGCGAAATGTTGTTGTCTGTGCAAAATAAGCAAGTTTTAACCCACCATGGCCAAACTTGGAATGGAGCAAATTTTCAACCTGAAAAACATTCAGTCAAGTTTATTATTGATTTCCACTTGCTAACTAACCCCCATCCCCAAATATAGTCAGTAGAAGTATCATTTTTTTCTATTCCAGAATTTAACCCCCTCTGTCTATATATGCTTGCTGAAAATATGATTTGTTACATTCTGCAGTGTGAGAAACAGTCACTGAACAGGGGTTTTTCTTTATTTTGGCAGCTGTGATGGTCAAATTAATGAGAAATATCCTGTTTCAGCCTGTGATTTGATTCAAATGTTGTTTTTATGAGATGCATAGGAGGTTTTTACTCCATGAGAGCAATTTGGGTGTGGCACTACTTGATTTTTCTATGTTGAAATTACTATTTTCACTTATTTTTTAACAGAACTGTAGCTACTTTATTACCTTTGAGTGCTGGACACCCTGGGCAACTTTCTAATCTTATTTTAGAGAAAAACTCTGCTTTGAAGTGTTTTTTGTGCCCATGAGTGCAAAAACTACCTTTTGGGCAATTTCTAGATGCACAAAATCACTACACTGTATGCAACTGCTCCTCTCATATTGACAGCATTCACTGGGCTTAACATTTCTATTCTCACAATCAAACTTGTAGCTCTAAGGGGTTAATCTGTAATAGTTTGGTCCATTATACGTTCTTTGTTATTCACAAGGTGATGCCTTCACAAGAATGTAGATATCTGTCTTATAAATGGCATTGTGTGTGCTTCCTCTGTCCTTGGTGTTTCATTTGAGATTTTTCTTACCAAGAACTGGTACAACCACCTTAAAAACTTGCATCCTGTTCATGTAGAAGGTAATATGCCTTTCATTGTTATAGACAAATAAAGAGAGATACCTAGTAGTTTAACACTTTACCTAACATGAAAAGCAGACGACACTTGCTAAAAAAATTCTCAAATAACTAATTTTTTTTCATTTTTTGTCTCAAAAACATAGGTTATGACCCCTCGTTGGAACGAGCTGGACGAGCTCGTTCCAACGAGGGGTCATAACCCATGTTTTTGAGACAAAAAATGAAAAAATAATGAAAATTAATTGGCAATTTTTTAGAATAGCACTGGCCGGTTTTGGCCGTTACGTTGGGTAAAGGGTTAAAGGACTGTTGCATTAGGGAGATTTCAGTTAAAATAAGTTGTTGGACCTGGCTGGAATGAGCTACTCTGCTGATCCCATTCAGGTTCAGCAACTTATTTTTTTTTTTTGATAATGTCAAACAAGTGGAGATAGAGTGGATTTGGCATGTGGCTAAATGTACTATGCTGGCTTGATACTTGAGAATGTGGGTCAAATGAAGAAAAGTTGTGAGTGATATTGTACAGAATTGAGAGAGTCCAAACTGAATTGTGGTTTTATTTTGGAAAATTCCCCCCCCCCCCCCCCCCCCCACAGTTTAATCTAACCTGATCAATTTAATTTGGAAATATGACTCCCATGAGTACCACTGGATGCCTCATATGGTTTGTACTCACACATTTTTTATAACATGTAGGCTCAGCTCAATGTGCTAAGAGCACACCAGTTCTTAATTTGGTCTCAGTACAAAACCAGGAGAAATTTCCACTTTCATCTCATTTTGGCAGTGTCTGTATCACCCAAATGTAGGATTTATTAATTTTTCAAGTAGCTTGTTAACTCTATGCACTGTATATGTGGGAAACAGTTGGGGATTCTGACACTAGAACTGAAGTGTGTGGACTCAAAAGGGTTGAATGAAGGCTTTTCTGCTAAACTGGTTGCAGGGGTAGGGGTCAAATAGCCAGCACTGCTTGTTCATTTGTTTCTTTCTTCATTCAGGTCATATGATTATCTCATGTTAGAGTGTGCTTCTGCCAAATGGTGTACTTCTACTGTAAATTGTACTTTATCCAAACACCTTTATCAAACAAAAGTACATTTTTTTCATTTTTATTTTGAGAATAATGGAAGGGTTAATGTTTTTGGCTTTCATTACTGTGCGAATAACTTTTTTACTTTGATTGTTTATACAGCTACTCTGTTGGTATACTAATGCAATATAATGGCAGTTTGAGGACAACAAATTCATTAAACTTGTTGTTTGGAATCAGTTTAAAGGGCAAAATGTAAAAAGTGACACATGACTTTTTTTCACTCAACCAATTGGGATGGATTAATTGTAACGCTGATAGATTAGGCGAAGAGCAATGAAATTTGAAAAAAAGATATTTAATATATTAGACAGTATTTTTTCTTTAACTTAAACCCATAATTACATATAGTTTATACAGCTACTCTGTTGGTATACTAATGCAATATGATGGCAGTTTGAGGACAACAAATTCTTTAAACTTGTTGTTTGGAATCAGTTTAAAGGGCAAAATGTAAAAAGTAACACATGACTTTTTTTCACTCAACCAGTTGGGATGGGTTAATTGTAACGCTGATAGATTAGGCGAAGAGCATTGAAATTTGAAAAAAAGATATTTAATATATTAGACAGTATTTTTTCTTTAATTTAAACCCATAATTACATATATTTTTATCGCCTTTGTAGAAAGTTTAGGTTACAATACAGTGTTTTCGTGCCAACAGTGCCTCTAATGGTTGACACCCAACCTTTAATGGAGGATAAAAGTTCCTGGAATTATCCGATTGGTGGAAAATGAACCGAGCTTGTAAGTGTGAATAAAATTTTTAAAGTGCATGTTTTGGAAAAGATATAAAATATTGGTGACTATTGTCTTCTGAAATGTGTGAGAGAAGATTATAATTGGGTGGGAGTAGGTAAAAATATGTCTATTTCATTCAGTGCGAAACTGGACGGGAGTATAGGAAGCTCCAAATTTAAAGGCAAAATTCACATGGCGACCTATATTTTTTTTCAGTAACTTTTTTTCATGAGATGATAAACTAAATGGATAGATGGTTGTTTTTGCCCAAATCAGCTTGATGAGATGGGGAGAGGAGGAAAGATTAGTACTGTCGTCAATGGAAAAAAAACACTGTATTGTAACGTGAATGTTAACAAAAGGAAGTGCTCTTTACGCATGCGTGATGTACATGCCCTGTCAAAAATTAAGCACAGTTAACGCCGACAAAGGTCATCAGCATGTCAACAATTGTACACCGAACACTCCCACACAACTTCTCGTATTATGACTTAACCTCTTATCTGTCCATAATTATGCATACATTGAACACGCCTACTAATTTCCATATTGTCTGCTTTGAAAATCATCACCTGACCTGATTGGGTTTCCTCTTAACTCAGTTGCAGTTCGAGGAAAAGCTAGTTTCACTTTCAATTTCCTGGAAACTCGCAGATTTCCAGGAATTTGTCCGCATATAATTACAAAATGAAAATAAAAAGCACATGGATTTTGTAATTGGTTCTTTAGTGATAACAAATTGTTCCAAATACGAACTGGTATGTGTTCTTCCATAATTTTTCTTCGATGTTTCAGTAAGACATTTCGAACTTACCAGTACCTGGTGAACAAACTGATGTCCGTAGGTGGCCTAATTTCATGTCAACTTTGGGTCCTAATTTTCCTGCAGGCTGCTCCCGAGAGAATAAGCTCACCCATACATTTTTCCCTGTTTACTTCACGCGCCCCTGGTCTTATTCAATCTCTGGTCAGTTGGCCAACTAGGGTTGTTATTCATGCAGTCGCGTTATTTCCGTGGGTTGTTTTTTGATTTCGGGAGTTTACTTGTGACGTTTGCAACAATGTTGGGTGAATTTAAGGGGATGGTGTATGGTTGGGGCAGATGTTCCGACTAATCGACTAGCAGATTTAAGGATCGACTAATTTAATAATCGCATCGACATCGATTAGTTGGCTAATCGTTTCAACACTAATTGGCTGTCACCGTCAGATCTGTTGACGGTGACTGTTGTTACCTGTACTTTTAGGAGACCCACATGGTAATTGGAAATTATCTGTTTAAATCTTGCACCCAGCCACCCCAACCTGAGTAACCACTACCATTTAGCTGAGATTATCAGCGATTGGCCTGAGAACTTGGTTTAAAAAAAAAAGACATATCGGCTGCCAATATTGGCAGAATTGGTATTTTTTGCAGATACTGATACCCGGCCATTTATCGGCTGATACTGATAACCTGTACCGATAATCGGTTCATCACTACCCTCTTCACTTATTTTCATATCAGGCAATACGTCAATGGCACGAATGGAAATGAAAAACGAATTTGACACATCGGGCGAATCATAAATTATCTGTCCCAAATGGCATCTTTGAGATTAAATTTTTGAAAAATTTTGGGGCATCGTGTGATATGTGCGTGACAGTTGGTCATGGAATCCATCTTCAATAAAAAATGCTGACAGTGTTGTCCTTTCCCCAAATGCAGTCTTGGCACTGCATCACAAAGTGTTTTGAATGCCTAACTTTGTTCTTGGATATCTGAAGCTCATTTGGCCATGTGTTGTTCTCCAGTCCTGAAATATTATTTCATTATCAGTTCTGATATGAAATACAGTAGCAGTCTTCCAGGAACCATTGGTGCCTACTGTCAACTCTGTGAGTTGATTGCAAATATTTTTTGTGCTCCACACATCACAAATTTCATTTTGATGTATACTTTGTGTATATTTAATTTGAATTCATGTAATATCAAACAGGCCTGGCATTTTCAGGAGAGCGATTTATTCGCATGCCTACTGCTCACCTTTAAAAAATTACAGAGGGCGAAAACTAGCCCTCCTGGCCTTAGAAAATTATGATTACCATAACAGTCTATTCCTAAAATCCACATCGTTTCAGATCTCTGCTATGTTAGTGGTATCTGTAAGACAGTCACACTGCCTCTCCCACACCTCCGGGCCTTGTCAAGACCCGGAGGTGTGGGAGGGACAGTGTAGCCGTCTCACAGAGACTACCTTGTTAGCAGCACTGAAGAAAATGTAAAATGCCCACTGGGCAGATTTCATTAAAAGTAAAACTTCATTTTGTCACTTTTAGCTTTTGTTAGCTTGGGGAGAGTTAATCGCTTCCCTAGGCCATGTAAGGGGAGCGATTTTTAGCCCTCCTACATTTTTAAGAATGGCAGGCCTGATCAAAGGTGGGAATTTCAAAGTAAACAAATTTCCCTTACTTATATAACACCTTAACATGTTTTATTATTATCCTGTCCAAGTTTAATGCATAAGATATGGAAAATATATATTGTGTTATAAAAACCGAAAGATTTTTTTGTCAAAAACCTAGTTCAGCAATCTGAAAGTAGTGGCCACCCCTCTACGTTCAGATTCCTCCCATTAAAATCTGTGGTAAAATTCCCCAACAAGTTTTGTTGGGAACTCAAACTCGAAAATAGGAATATATATCAAGCTATCGCTCTTATCACTGGCTGCATTCGACAGAACACATATTTCCTTACATTCGTGCAGAGTAAATTGATCCAAACTATATGTTATCCCTTATCGAGATTTGAACATGTGCGAGACGTCAATAATCATTTCGATGTCTTCCATGTTACTTTTCGCCTGTATCAGCTATAAAATAATAACCCGGAGCGGCACCTAAACAAATATCGATGCAGAAACGCAAATAAGATCGCATTCATGCAGAGGAGATTGATTGTGATCATTGCGTGGGGACATTTTATTAAGAGTTACCGTTTCCGTGTTGATATTCATTTCGGCAGCAACTCTGGGTAGCGCAAAAAACAGGGACAATATGGAAGCGATGGTTGACGCTTCGCCGTCTTCAAATCTCGATAAACAAAGGATAACATATAGTTTGTATCAATTTACTCTGCACAAATGTAAAGAAATACATGTACTACCAAATGCAGCTGGTGAGAACAGATAAGGGTAGGGATTTTACATGAAAATTCCATAATGGTTTTTTTTGTGTGATAAAACTGATTGGAAAATATTCCTAATGTGGTGAGAAAAAGAAATCTTTTTACAGAATCTAAATATTCCATGTAGTTTTCGAGTTATGGTCATTAGAAGTTTCAAAATTTGTCGAAAATTTAGCCACTGGGCCATAGTGCTTTCAGTATAAATCCCAGAACCCAAAACGCCCCCAAAAGTGGTGATTTTAGCACATTTTTTTCATGTAAATAAAGACATTAACACTCATAAAAATGAAAGCAGTAATCACAGAGCCTTGAGATTTCACACAGTCAAGGGCCATACGTTGGCCCAGAAGTTAACTTCAACATTTTTTAACATGACCGAACCGTCTTCAAGTTAATTTGCATATAATTTGCATAAAAATGTTAATTTTTCCCTTTATTTAGAGAATATTCCCACATTTTCCCTACTAGACCTGAAATTACATCACAGGAGTGTTGCAGCAACTTGCATAACATGGACAGTTTGTTTTGTAACCATATTTGATTTTAAAAAACAGCTAAAATTTCTTAATTTGCATATTTAAGCCCCGCCCACTTTTTAAAATTCCACTATTGAGGAATGAATTGAACACTGACAAGCACAACTGACCACAAAATGGCATAAGTAATGAATCCACAACATTTTGAACCCCTGAAACATGTCAGCATGCCACCAGCTAGATATAACTATAAATAGCAGCACAATCAAAATATTTAGGCCACGCCCACTTCTTTGGAAAAATAAGAAAATGTATGTAACTGTTTGAATATACAACCAAACCAAAGCTTACTAAGAAAACATGTGTCTACTAACAAACTGATTCCAATATTACCTTGAAGACAAAGTTCATAGAAGCCCAATTCAGGTTCTAATAAAATTTAAAACTAATTAAATATGCAAATTTATTCAGTGATGTTATGTATTTCATAATAATCATTCTTATCTCAATCCATCATTTTGTCTCGCTTCTTGGTCAAAGTCAGTCAGCATGGTGAGAATAAAATCTAAACCCTCTTGTATTGAACTAATGGTCTCCAACTTCATGAGGTGATAAAATATAATTAAATTATTTTAATTATTTAATAATTTATTTTAATATGCATATTTATTCATTTCAGTTTGATTTTTTACTATTATTCATTGCTAAAACCAACAACTATTTTTTCTTCTAACTTCCCGCGTAACTCAAGCAGCACGGTGGGGAAAAGAATGTTGAATGCTTTCGACTGAGACTAGCAAAAGGCCACTCTGAAAGCTAGCCAGCTTTCTTTCAGCTAGCTGGACAGACCATGTGTACAAGAGTAGTGTGCTGCTTAAAATGTGTAACACTCATTGTATAAGAAAAGTTTTACAGCTTTGATCAGCAGTGCAAAATCCAAGAGGCCACTGGCTGGGATTGACAATAAATCTTTGAGTGAAAAAGACAACAGAAGAATGAAATGTAGCATCAGTCAGAAAAAAAGTATTTGATTCCTGCACTTGTGTTCCATATAATCCTACCTGTAATATTCATGTATTTTTTATATTTTCTACTCCATATTATTCGAATTTGAGCCCCTATTTTTTATTCATTTTCACTAGGTTGGACTGTGAGCTAATCATTAGGATACACTATTTTGGAGTTTGGACTAAATTCTTAAAATGTTTCCATAGCTGTTGAAAGTTGGAGTTATTTTAGAATTTTGAGGTTATTTATCCAAGATGTGTCACTTTGAAGTATTATAAACTCAGTTTGAAACTTCAGTATTAGGCAAAAATATTCCACCCTGTACTATTATTCCAACCCATAGTATCATTTCATTTTACCAAATTTTCCACCCTTTACTATTAATCCTCACCATACTATTATTTGGATGACAGGAGTATACATCCTCTCACATAATTCACAGTAAAGAAACATGAGGACAATGGTCAGTGAATGAATATACATAGAGAATTAGAATATGGGATGAAGATCATCCTCACCAGTCACCAACTTTATCAGCCCCCCCCCCCCTCTCCAATTTCACTGTAAAATGTAACCTACCGAGAGATCCTGACAAGCCGAAGGCTTGTTCATATTCAAGTTTTGAGACTAACCAGTAAGGAATTAGAGAAGCATGTAGTTGGAGAAGAGATACAGCCTGGAGAGAGTGGATCACCATTGAACCACAAAACGCTTTTGACAATTATGCACCTTTTGAGAACAGAAAACAAAAAAAGTTACAGCGCAAAACAGCTGGGGGTGCAAGAGGTCTATGAGTGGAAAAATTTACATTTATTATACTTCCTTCAAAAACAGTACCCGCAATAATTGAATCAACTCAAGACTGCTGTTCTTTGATTTCACTCAGGTACCTGGTTAGGAGGATTTAGACAGAAGCCACAGGAAAAATCCAGCCCCACCACAGCCCTAGAGTTTTCTACTTATGACACTAATAATTACAGTTTGGTGAAAGTCCTGTTGCCCACCCTCATAACATTCTTTTCAATTATATTTGTTATGGTCCTGCAAAATTTTAGCTTCCACCCCCCCCCCCCCCCCCCCCCCCCCCCACCACCACCACACAGCCAATATTTTTCCAATTAGTGTTCACAGTAATTACTATTCACCCAAAATCTAGTTACCTGCCACTACCCCTTATATTTTTTATGGCCTTGTGTAATTCCAGTTTATCCCTTATTAGCACCCCACCCCCCCCCCCCCACATCCACCCAGAGGTTTTCTAACAGTGCTCTCAGTAGTTACAATTAACAACTGGAAAGCAAGGTGAATGCTATTACCCCTTTCAAATATTTCTCATGGTCCTGTGAGTGTGAATTTCTGACTGCATCTTTTCTTGTTGTGTTTGACTATTTCCAAATCATGTTGAATTGTTATCAGTGAGTAAAGATTGTTTTCCAATTTTTATAGCGAGAGAAGATTGTTTTCCAATTTTCCAGAGTTAGTAAAAATTTCTGACTTTTTTACCACTTTTAAGCTTCTGAACTTTCATACTCAGGAATCTGTGATGGGATTTGGGTGGGGCATCAGATACCCACACACCACCTCCAAAATAACCATATCACTGGTTGTATTTGCAAGAAGGCCTACAAATGCTCCATATGATTGATTTTTTTTTTGAGGTACATTAGAATGTTATTTTGCTTAATTTTATGTGGTCTTTTCTGCAATTTTTAATAGTGTGGCATTTTGATTCCATCACAAGTTTTCCAGATACCGACTATTTGTTGAACTTTATGTAAAAACGTGTGGGACCAGATTAAAGATGAATTCAGTATCAGTGGATGTAAAACTGCCTGGTATCAAATTTATGCAATTAATAACTTTTGTTGCGTCGTTATAATTTGCTGGCTTGTTTACCTGAAAACTGAAATTGAGAAAACACTTGGAGACTGCGTGTTCTTTGATCGGACTTGGTGACTGATCAAAAACGACACAAGTTTCACCTTCTGGTCCGTCTCATTTTTTTCTTTAAAATATATCTTTAAAATGAATCAAAGTCATGAACTATTTACTGATTTAATTTTATATTTAAAGAAAAACGTGTATCCAAACTGCGTGCAAGTTGATAATTTTATCTTGCATTGAAGTTGCAATCATAACCGACGTCAAACGGTCTTTCCCTGATGAAACTGGTACACAAGAACCTCCCTTCGCGTGACGTGAAAGTGGGTCAATCCGAAAGTAGCAACAATTTTTGGCGGAGTTTCCGCTGGAGGTGCTTGGGTGTATCTCTTTAAAACCTTCATAAATGAAAAGAACGTATTCGAAATATCATTACCAGGTACCGTACTTTTTGATAAATATTTTTTTGGACGTGGAAAAATCGTTCCAAAAACTTTATTGCATCAGAAAAATGGTAAAAAATTGACGATTCGAAAAATATGGTACCCTGTGATAAAGAGCAAAGTCTTGGGAATCCCATTGAGTGCCTCATTTAATTGTATATGACATATCCTCCAGTGGAAATCGTCATAAGCACGAGAGGGGGAACTCCGTTGTTTACAAAAAACTCGGGTCAGAAATGCGAAATGCGAGAAAATGTCGACTCGTTGAGTTTAAACGTCTCGCGAAACGAAAATACTTACAATTATAGAATTTCTTGTAGACCCACTTGTTCATGGATATTCTATTAACAAACATGTTGCTTTGTGACCATCAACAATTTTTATTTATTTTTTTACAAGCAATTGAAAATTGGAAATTTTCAGTGACTACGCTAGGGGTGAAACGGTTGGCTCATTTTCACAACCGACTAACCGATAGCTATAACCGGATAATATCCGGTTATCCGTAGCCGTTATTTCACAGAATCTGGGATCAAAACTACAGGAATTGGAAAGCAGTATTCTCAGAAACTATTCCGTAGTGTGTATACAAACGAACGTTGTCGAGTACTCGACAACGTTCGTTTGTATACACACTACAGAATAGTTTCTGCGGTTACTCAGTACTCACGGAAATTGTCGATCATTAACAAAGTCTTGAATGCCAAAGTCGATTATTTCTCAATATATAGAGCGCTTCTTCGATGTGTAATCTATCCCAAAGGAGAAGGGGCAGATTTACTAAGTTTTAACCGTGGAATAACGATTACTATCGATATTTCGGATAACCGGTTGAGGTTTTTTTAAACCGGTTTGGTGGGTAACCGGTTTCAAATCGGTTATCCGGTTAACCATTTCAGTACTAGACTACGCGATGACGTCACACGACTGAACACTCTAATAAGGGTGAAAGCTTGATATATATTCCTATTTTTGAGTTTCCAATAAAACTTGTTGGCGAATATTACCCCAGATTTGAATGGGAAGAATCTGATCATAGAGGGGGTTGCCACCACGTTCAGATCGCTGAACTAGTCCAAAACCAAGGGAAAATTTCAAAACTTGCCAGCCCTGATGGCAATTCCATTCCTCCGATCCAAACTCTACATTTTTTGTTAATCAACAAAATACATTTGGGGTCGAGTATTGGTAAAATAAATGTCATTCCTATCATTTTTAAGTCATTCCGGTGTCATTATGTATCGTTCCGCCTCATTCCGGTGTTTAGGAGGACCCGACCCCCTTCTATCTTTAGCCCGATTCAGTAAATATGCTGGGTTTGTTTTGAGAGGTAGGCACGTTGTAATGGACACCAGAAACAACATATCACCTTTCACCAGCATAAATAAGTACGCCACCACTTGCGTGTGCCGTATTCAATGCCATGTTGTCGTCTCGAATTTTCACCAACACGGAAGAAACTTCAATTTGTTTTGAAAAATGACGTCATTTACAACAAATTACGTCACATTAATTCAACAACAAGGACACGGACTCGGACTGAAAACACAAGGAAATTAGTACATTGTAAGAACGATAATTGTGCAGGGCTTTCAATTCAACTGAGACGCCGGCTTGGAGACGTTTCGGCTTGAGACCTTTCAGCCGCCCTACATTGAGGCACGCGAACTTTGAAGCCCAATTTAAATATCAGCTTGAAGTGCGCGCTTTGCCTACTTTTATTTTCGGAATTTCATAATTTATTGTTTACTTCTTTTGATAAATATACAAGCATAATAGGCTTTATTTTCAACTAAACAACAAATATCACTGTTTATAATACATGTCATTTCAAACCATTTTTTTTAAACCATCAGTACATGTGCTTAATCCTTAGACCAGGAACCTATTTGGTATGATGGCCTTCTTATCCGAGAACCGCGACAAATCAGCGGCCGGCCAAAGTGTTATAAAAAATGGAGACATTTGTTGAGCTGAGTCGATCAATGGTGGTAAGGCTGAAAGGATTCACTACAGATTAGTTCCAGAGTGGGTATGCATGGCGCAAGGCTACGACAGATGGAATTTCTAGGTAGAGGCGAACGAGGTTTGTCTCGGTCAAGCTGGTAGAGGCTGTGTAACCACGACTGGCGGCGTTCCTTCGATAGCACTATACAGGAAACGACAGCCAGATTTTGGGCAGCAATGATCCACGCAACGGATTTTGTTTTGCGAGACGGGAATGAACGGTGGCGAGACCCACACCAGGCGACTTTCTGACAGGAAGAAGATATAGCTTATTTGTGGTTTCAACGATCTGCGGTGACAGTGTAGCATAGCCACCAAACTTGACCAAAGATAGAGATGGTTTAGTGGCTGATTTCATCGTCAGCGGCGCCCGTTTTGGTACAAAATAATAATAACTCTTTGACTATTCTCTGGATTGCCGCGATTCTCTTATGAAAGCGCCTTAATTATCCCTGTGCTCCCAAATGTTGCTTGACCCGCCCTGCTCTCCCCAGCATGCAGAACCTGGCTTTGATGCTATTCCATAATCTCTCTTCCCATTTTCTCTTATCAGCATACTCTACCTCTCATTTATATTACCTACTAACCACCTTTCCTACGTCCCCAACCCAATCCTATTTCTTCAGTATACTCACAGTGAATGCTCTTCTGTCAAGCTAATATTTTGGACATTCTAAGAGGAAGTGTTCCAGTATCTCCATTCTCCCAAATTACACATTTGGCACCCCCCTTTCACCGTCTTTCCAATTTTCCCACAAGCTCCAGAGACCTCGACACCAACTTAAACAGCAGTTACCCACCCAAAGGTTCCATAAAGGTACTCATCAAAATCTGGCTTCTTTTTATCATGCAGGATTCCCAAAGACCTCTTTGCTTTGATCACTTATGTCAATTTCGGTTACAATCCCCCATTACTCTTTCTCTAACGATTGTTTTAACCTGTGTTGTCCCAACTTCTAGATCAGAGATCTCCATTATGCAGTTTTCTCTTAACTCCCGAACTTCCTCAGTCCGCCTGGCCTTGATATTAGAATTTCAAATATTCTGTAACATTAGTTTGCACCATTGGTTGTCGGCAAGAGTCACCAAACAATTAAGACAAAATAGTTTCGTTTAGTCTTTCCTGTCCTTGATGTCCTTCATCCACCCAAGCCCACTTCTGATTTCTTTTAGTGCTGCATTATTATTCGACCCCGTTATCCATCGACTTGTCTCCTTCTGCAGAGTTTCCAAGTTCTTTACAACCGTTTGATTTAGAGGTATCACTTCCGTACCATATGTTATACTTGGTATATGCACTATTTCCCAAATGGTTCTCCCCACGAAAACCTTATTTAGGCTGTTCCTCTTTAAAAGTTTCATTTGATCAAGATTTCGCAGAAAATGCGGTCCATTTTGAAAATGTGCCCTTTAAAAGGTTGCAGTGACGATTATCGATAGGAGGGCTCACACCTTGCGATGAGCCTAAAATGTTCGCACAGTAAGTTTTGGCGAATTACTGGAGCACGTCAGAAAAGATAACTTATGACGAACCGAAAGAAGGAATGGAAAGAATATCTTTTCCTCCGAATCGGATAGACCTGTTCAAGGCACAGTTCATGTCAAGAATGCTGCATCGGCGTGTGTCACTTCGAGAACCGGGTCGAGGAATTTGGCGTTCAGCTCAGGTAACATATCTGTTGGCTCCAGTATGCATGTTGAATGTGTCACCGAAAAATCAGTTTCTGGAAGCAATAGGTAAAGATGGGCTTAGATTTCAAACATGGCAGCGGATATCACTTTCTCTAGAAGAAGCAGTGGTGACAATAGTTGAGATGGAGGCCGTTAACAATATTGAGAAGAGAAATAGGTAGTGAGAAGTACCCGTGCCGAGAGACTTGAGAACATGGAACAATCCTTACAAAGAGCCCAAAAAAGATGCTGATGGGAGCTGGAAATTCAAGCCACTGAAGGTTTCAGGAATCCTTTGAGAGATAAAAACGACGCACAAAAGACAAGCGGTGTCTTGGAAGCAAAGTTTTCTACACCTGTGGTAGAGAAGGGCACTATAAGTCGAACTGCCCGGAATTGACAGCCAATGACAGGATAATCGCAGAGAGGCTATATGAATGGTTCAACGAGAATAGTGACGAAACAGGCTGGCAAGTAAATCGGTTGATTGACAGTGGGGCAACTTTATCCTGAATGAATGAGAGGTTTTAGAGTGCCGAAGGCGCGCAGGGGCGATGCGGGATTTACAAATCCCCTGCGACACGGTTAACTTTATTTTATTTCACTTGGATTACACAGGCCTTCTTTCCTATTGCCTCAAATGAGGTCTGAGGTGGTATGCACGCGGTTAGAATTCCCGGTAGTTTACGTTGGAGTGACAGATTGTCAATACTCAACCCCTCAACGCCATTGAGACTATTGGAGAATGGGCTCTATTCGGTTCCAGCTCGGCGATGGTAGAGATTTGAGTCCCACCAAGGTGGCGAGCCAGAATATAATGTTGTGCGATGGCAAATTTAAGGGAAGAAGAGAAAAGAAAACCAAACAGCAACGCCGATTTGGTAACGGCCCCGGTATATGACCATAGCGGTTACAAAAAAGGAGTGGAGAAAGCTCCAACAGTTTAGTTTTGAAAAACTGGGAGTCATTCATCAAACCTTCTGGGAGATGGAATGATGTGATTATGAGGTATCTGGTTATCCTCCGGGAATTCCAAATGACCTCCCCACCCCCACCCCCCCCCAAAAAAAAACAAAACAAAACAAAACAAACAACAACCCATCACGACGGCTTGTGATAGAGCCTTACCAATCAAAGGAAGTGCTGATTTTATCTTTGATGTCGATGGAGTAAAGCGCTAACACAGATTGGTTGTGATAGGGATACGCGTTAATAGAATACATTGATTAGATTTCGTGACAAAATATGGCTGTAGGGTCGACATGGTGGATGATCAAAGCGAAAATTGATCACCTATCGGGTAAGATTGGTTGCTGCAGAGTGATATTAGGAGGCGCAATTATTGTGATAACGCCAATGAGTGAAGTGGTGACAGCAGGAAAAGTATAATTTCCTTCGAAGTTCACTGGTCTTTTAGCCCTTTACAAGATATCTTTGGGCTGAGAGAATCTTTTGGAAAACACTCCACGCTCTCGGCGTGACAGTTGCTCAGAATAGAGATTCTAGAGATGTGTCGGTCAGACCTTTGAATTCAGCAGATCAGCTACTGTTTATCTGATATAGTTCTACTGTGGAGTGGTTGCAAAAGGAATATTATGTTGTGACTGGAAGAGAGATGGAGTGGTAAAGAAGTCAAAATTTTGTCACAGGACGCGAGACGAATAACAAAGAATCAAGATAATTTCCTAATGCCAAGCATGCGGAAGAAGACGGGAGAACGAATGCGGATTGGTATAATCTGTTTGGAAGGGATGGCAACGACCTGGGCAGGGCCGGCATAATCAAGCAACAAATTAAGACACATAATGCTATCCCAATGAAAAGAACACACAGAAGAATGATTATCCATATGGAAAATGGAAGATAAAAGAGGAGAACGATACCTTATTGAAATGGAGTAAAGCCATCAAAAAACTCCGTGTGAGACAGGAGTTATTCTGATAAAAAACAACGATGGAAAGCCGAAGATTCTTTGTTTTAATAGCCTTTAAAAAAAAACCAAACAACAACAACAACATCATCAAGAACAACAACAACAACAACAAATAAATAAACAAACAAACAAACAAACAACAACAAAAATACGCCCAAACAATGTATGATGTGATATATAATATGCCTCAGTACGAACCTACTTTTGGTTCTTGACTGTTTTCTTATTACCGATCCGGGTTTTCATGTTAGGCCATTGACATTATTTTTGCTGATCTGAATTTGTTCATCAAAGTTTTTTATTACAAATTATTGGAGATTGCCTAAAGTCACTCTCCAATAATTTGTAATAAAACAAATTTATATAAACAAAATATTATTTTCGTTTGACTGAATATGGAACATGAGGTAGAAAATGTTGCCATTTGCTCTGTTACCCTCATTTTTGTGAAATCCCTGACAGTGACTTCTAGCACTCAACCAGTTAACAAATCAAATAAATAGCAGGCATTTAAATAGTTTAATGAGTTGGGCAGTATAAATTATGTATATACGATGTTACTGTGACGCGTCATTCACTGAAATTGATAACAAATTCGGGTCTCGGATGTTAATTCTTTTACCAGGTCCGAGATCTTTGACAGTCGCCAGCTTATGGTATCAAAATATGGTTCGAGAGGAAGAGTGTGAGGGTCTCGGTCGTTACTTCTTTTACCAGGCCCTAGACCTTTGATAGTCGCCCGGTTATGGTGCCCAAAAATATGGTTCGAGAGGAAGAGTGTGAGGGTCTCGGAGGTTAATTATTTTCCCGGGTCCGTGACCTTTTACAGTCACCAGCTTTTGGGTCTAATATGGTTCGAGAAAAAGAGTGCGAGGGGCTGGACGGGATAATAACCGGGAACATGACTGGCATCCACAATTTTACAGTTCAAATTCAGACACATTTTCCGAGAAGTGAACGTACAATTTTCTGAATTTGGACTGCAAAAGCTGCAATTTCCTCAAATCCTCGCGCCTATCCATGCATGGGGTCCTCAAATTTCTTATGAAAGTGACTGGCGAGTTTAATTCCAATTCAATGGGTAATTTGTCAAATCATTGGCCAGGCCAGTGGACCCGAATCTACGAGGTTACTACCCAGATTCCTCTACCCACTCACCGACCTTACGCAAAAGATATGTATATATGCGAGAGACAACATTCTGCCAAAGCCAGGATTGGATGCAGTTAAAGTTTCAAACGTTAACGTGTTAAATTATTTTAACAACGTTAAAAAAATGTAACCAAGTTAATAACGTTTATCTTTGAAGATTATAATTGTAAAATATGTAGCATTGCGTTATCTTGTGTTTACCCAAGCCGGATCGCGCGTGTCGAGGACGTCGAATTTTGCGCCATTTGACGAAATTGAAGAACACGAATGATTTAGATGTCCGTAGCCCTCCTACCAACGTTGGCAAAGTTGGCCCGCCGATATTTGACGATACAGCAATCTCAGCTTCACACAAACGCCCATTTTCCATGTAAGGACTGGTATTCGAGCAACGGCGGATGTCTCTTTCTAAGGATACGACCGCAGCGATTGTATTCTTAAATGAAAACATCGCTAAATGTTAGAATTAACGATAACCTAAGAGAAGTATCTTAACTACTCGTACCCTGAGTTCCAATGTGTTCTATATGTCAGTAGACACATAGAACACATTGGAACCCAAGAGATGAATTGTGCATAAGTTTCAATTATATTCAAATTCAAATCAATAAAAATGGCCGCAGTTATTAAAATTTTGTTCATTTTAACATTTAACGTCATTTAACTCGTTAACTCAGAATTATTTAACGTGTTAAGAAAAATGTTTTAACTCCTCCCAGCCCCGACCAAAGCCGATAGAAGAATGTCAGGTGGCTGTAAAATCTACTATAATAATATTACTTTTTTCACATTGGTCAGTAACTGAAATCCATGTTAAAACATTGTCCGTTCAAAAAATATAAACTCATATATATTTGCGTTTTCTGGGTAATAAGTTCATTAACTCTAAGTTGACACTTCTAGCCGCACTGCGGTGCATTAATAAACCAATGTACCAATTTATGTTTTGTTTCTTTATGCCACTAATGTGTTCTGGATAAAAATCATTTTTTTATTTGCTCAGGATGTTTTTCGAACAAGTAGTTTTAGTTCAAACAATCACAGCTAGATCTTAAGTTGTTGACCTTTTTATTCCGATATGATTTTTTCATGTCGGTACGGGTCATTGCATCGAATGTTTAATCTCAAGGCCACACTCACTCTCCCACTTTTCTTAAATTCATCGCCTTCCGTTTCTTAAGAATTTAAATTATTTTCATAGCTCATGCTTTAAAAAAGTAGTCCAACTGGAAGGGTCCGATTGAACAGGCTAGAACATGAAAACTGCCAGTTCTACCAGTAAGCATAATGCAGCTGGAAGTCGTCCTCTTCATTCCCGAGTGTGCGGGAATATGCAATAAAATCTATCACTATTTTAACATTTTCTTTGAATTTTCATGTGTAAAAATATTTACTCATCCATCGAAGAGATAGTTAATATAAAATGTCATCCATTTATCATCCCATTTTTTAAGTATACAAGTAAATTAAGTAATTTTTTTTCTTCATTTTTACGAACACTTGAGGATAGATAATTTCCTCTGATTACTACATTTAGCTCTTTGCAAAACAAGTGCCAAGACTCAAACATATCTCCGCTAAACTGATTTTTTATAACATTTGCGTTTTTTGGATAATTTGGAGACTAGACAGAAACCAGTTTTTGTATCTATGAAAGGAGTCATAGTTTTTAATAATCCATGTAAATGCGTGTCGTTTGAAACATTTGTTTGAACCAAGACTTTAAATCATTATCGACGCATGAATGCTATAATGTTCTATCTACCATTTTTATCTAACAAGCATATAGATTTTGGCCTGAAAACCATGAGAAACGGTACGTATCGCATAATGTGTTCCGATTCCGTATCATATGGACGACTCATTCTGATTCCGTATCATATAGACGACTCGTTTCCGGTAGCGCTACGGGCTATCATAACAGGCACATGGATACATTCTATGTGCGTTTCAGTGATCGACCGAACATTATGTCCCAAAATGTTTAAATATAATTTAACCCTTTACCTAACATGAAAAGCAGACGACACTTTGCAAAAAAAATTCTTGAATAACTATTTTTTTTCAGTTTTTGTCTCAAATACATAGGTTATGACCGCCCGTTGGAACGAGCTCGTTCCAACGAGGGGTCATAACCTATGTTTTTGAGACAAAAAATGAAAAAATAATGAAACTTAACTGGCGATATTTGAGAATAGTGTTGGTAGGTTTTGGCCGTTACGTTGGGTAAAAGGGTTAAGATTTAATCTGTTTATGTGACAGAATTGTTAGGTAAATGAATTATCATGATAATGTGCATGTCCTGTGATTTGCATCAGATTCTCGGTGGTGTCCAAAAATGGGATCACAACTAGCCGGCAAAGCCGGCTCGTTGAGATCCCACTCTGGACACCATCTCGAATCTGATACAAACAACAGGACATGCACATTATCATGATAATCTGTATTTACCTTTTTGTGAGAAATTGGATTTGAAGTTTTTGACCTTCAGTTCATGTACCCGAGAAACAGTTCATATAAAACCACACCAGATTTGGGTCGGGCATTCAAAATAATGCAGATTTGACAAGTATTATAACAGTAGGCATGCTGGTTCCAATGTAATAACCATTTTTCTGTTTGCAGAATGACGCAGATAGAACATTTTAAAAACAAATTTACCATTTTTTCTCACTCTATAATGTCCGAGAACATAGAACATTTTAGCACAACAATTATGGCGCACTTGTATTGCTAAATTAGTCTAACTCAGAAAATAGAAAGGATCAAAGCAACAACTTCATTGTGTTTTTATCTTAGCTATACGTATATACCCGGAGATATGGATAGGTTGGTGGGGATGGGTGGGATGCCGGGGGTGCGGGCGGGGTTCCCCCGCATTCTCGGCTAAACCACAATCTCTTATAGCTATCGACATTCAAGTTTTGGAAAATACATTTCCACCCTCCCCCTGTGTCGTAGCAGGGGGTGGGGGTGGGATGAGGGGCCCAGGCCCCCAAAATGTTTTTAGCTGCCCTCCCCACAAAAAAATAAATTGACCCAATGCATGTTTCACATAACTTAGAGCCCAAAAATGCTCTCCACTGTATAGGCTACACATGCTTCAATTGCCTTAGATGCGATCTTCGAGCACTGAACTTTGCTTGAGAACTCGGCAACAAATTAGCATACCGTGTGCCACCGGATAAACTATCCTGTGGGCCACGGTGTGCAAAGTTGCTATTGAGTTATCAAGTTCCCCCTTGAACTTCAGTTAAGGGAAAGAACAGATGTCCACCACTCGGAGGCCAAGTACCAATTTCACTCTGAGTGTACTGTATAGGAAAGCTCTGCTTTCTGAAAGTCGTGAAGTCGTGTTGAAAAGGCGCCAACAATGCAGATCAGTCACGCTGTTACTGTTTTGAAGTAACGAAACGCATTTTACCAAACGTGGTCTATTTGTTTTAATAACAGTTTTATATCATTAGAAGGCTCGAGGGAGAATTATCTCGCTGATCATCTCTATAAGGGCATTCCTAAGAGGTAAATGAAAATCGAATCCAGTAAGTGCAAATTGAATGGAATGGATGAACAATTCACTCCATCGCTCCAAAAAGTGAGTAACAGTTTCATTCTAACCCGAGGACTCAGAACGAAAAACACATCTGTAGGCGTTTGATGAATATAACACCTCACCTTGAACAATTTTGGCAAAGACAATGCCACAAACAGAATTCATATGGCGGTGCAATGCAGAAATATCCGTATTCCGGATTACTTTCAATCTGAATTCTATTTGCCTCAGTATAAACTTTATATATGCCCCAGTTGTTCAAGTTGAGGTGTTTGATTCTTCAGGCAGCTGCAAAATGTACTTCTCGAACTGTTTTCGTTTCGTCTTGAGCCTGTATGTTATAGACACAATTTGGTTTCGCATGGGTGACCTGCACAGTAATGCAGACAAGCGGATGTGGGCTCTATTTATATCAGAAAACTCTAAAAATCGTTAGGCGGTACATTAATTCAAAATATGAGGTTATCTGGTATGAACAATCAGTATATTGAAAACAGAAATAGATTACGATGCAACAGTATTGCCAAAAGCTAATGGGCAACCTTTCGAGTATGAAGCGGCCTCAAATGGTCAAAATTATATATACGAGTGGTGATCCTAATGTTTAATGCTTTGGTTGGCATTTTTTCTGCAATGTTCTGATTGGTCGCATCAGACATCGTACTTTGAGTTGGTGTAACTTATTCAAGACTGGTCTGAGCCAAAAGTGTCCTAAAATCTGCAATGCCATGGTGAGAGGTCTGACATTCAGCTACGGCTCTTACCATCGCATTGCTGATAGCTTTGGCGAATTTCTAAGGCTAAAATTGAATGTTAATATGTTTCAAACCAAAAATGAACCAACAGCCAAGCTCATAAAGGGGAAAAAAAAACAAGATTTGAAGTCTAAACCCATTCCTACTCAAAGTTTAGGTCATTAATTGTCATAAATGAACAAAAAATACAAAGGAATTTCGCCTTTGTACCCAAACGACCACAAGAGATATATCAACTTTTTGCCTTTTAGAATTCGCGTAGACGAACAAAGAAAATTATTTATTTAAAAAACAATGTGCGGAAAAGATATTGGCACACACATTTTCGTTGATCATCTTCGCGAATTCTAACTGTGTGACATCTGTAACCTTAATGTCACTATTGTCATGTCAGTACCATAGAACAATCTTCGCGTCCAAAAGCTGAAAAAGTGATATCACTAAACCCATTTCCCTTTTTGGACGCGAAGATTGCTTTATAGAACTCCCCATCCAGTAACAGCATATACATAAAAATGGACGTAATGTCCGCTATCTTATTCTCAGACAGAATTGGGCGTCTTCCGATCACAGTGACCCCTGGCAAACCACGCGGCAACACATAGTCTTGTCGTCGGTTTTCGCGTATCAGGGAAACTTCCTTGAACTCTGCTGAAGCAAAGCACGCTTTGAACGAGCAGTGAAATGGTTTTCCCTTCTCGAGCACCAAATGTTTTATTTGTGTAAATGGTACTTTCGTGAATTTCATTTGACACGCAGTCTTCTGGAAGTCCATGAAATCCTTCTCCTTCAGTTGCATGACTCTGGTATGATCAGGTCTCACAGTTGTGAGTCCACGGACCAAATCAACTGGGCTGAAAATTTCAGAGACAGATAAAGCTTTCTGGTTGTGGGAGTGGGTATTATCAACTTCTTGCACACACGAGTGCCCGGGAGTTGAAAACTTCTGCTCTATAGTATCTAAAGTTTAATCTGGTGGCAAATCAAACAATTGATCCGGTGTTTTTAAATAAAAGTTGTTCTACAAAACAATGAATCCATGTATTGCCCTGACCGAATAGTACGTCACAGTACATTTAGCGACTAAAATATCGACTATTTATCCATTTATCGGTGTCAAGATTACTTTGAAGCAAGGTAAAGCTGTGCTTGTTTACTGTGGTGAAAAAGGTCTCTTTTACCTGTAAAGTGTGAACCGGTAGCCAATGCCGGGGGATGGAGTCCTTTAAAATGGGCAACAGGGGTATAAACGATTGGAAAAATCTGATTTTAAATCCTTTCTTGTGGCCACAATTATTCATATCGAATGTAACCAAGTTGCATAATCGATTCGATTATGCAACTTGGTTACATTGTGTGAATACTAGGAGCAAAAAATTACCGATCTGAGATCATAATAACATTTATCTTTCGTTCCGTAAATTCTCATAGGCCATTCGTAAGCTTTCACCATGTGATCCAATTCGAAGAGTCTCATTGGGCAAGCACATAGAACATTTAAGCACGCAGGATTTTGTCATTTTTGGAGATAGAATCATTTTGCATAGCGTTTTGCGTGAATACGAACCAATAAACCCCAGATATTTTTTCATCAGCCGACGCAGAATGGAGCGGCCAATATGATGACACCAATATCTCATTTTCGCGCCAAAATGCAGATAGAACATTATAGCACTCATGCGTCGAAAATTTGTTAACTGGTTGAGAGCTAGAAACCACTATTAGGGCTTTCAAAAGTGAGGGTACCACCGTAAAAGCCAACATTTCCCTTGCTCATGTTTCATATTTAGTCAAACGCAATAATATTAGGCGGTACACTAATTCAAAATGTGAGGTTATCTGGTATGAACAATCAGTATATTGAAAATAGAGATAGATTAATGGGCAACCTTTCGAGTATGAAGCGGCCTCAAATGGTCAAAATTATATATACGAGTGGTGATCCTAATGTTTAATGCTTTGGTTGGCATTTTTTCTGCAATGTTCTGATTGGTCGCATCAGACATCGTACTTTGAGTTGGTGTAACTTATTCAAGACTGGTCTGAGCCAAAAGTGTCCTATCAACGGTGGTGTTAAACGAATACATTGAGGGCACAAAACATCTCCACCCGAAGTTTAGCATATTAAAAAAACACGTCCATTTGCTTAGAATGCTAACACATTGCACGCGAAATGTAACAAAATTATGAGCAAAGTTCAGTCCTAGAAATTCGCCACGAAAATCTGCAATGCCATGGTGAGATGTCTGACATTCAGCTACGGCTCTTACCATCGCATTGCCGATTGCTTTGGCGAATTTCTAAGGCTGTCGGTTTTCCTCACGGCGAATAATTGTCGTTGACTGAACAAAACTCTGAGGGCGAAAGCCATGCCCACTAAAATTGAATGTTAATATGTTTCAAACCAAAAATGAACCAACAGCCAAGCTCATAAAGTAAAAAAAAACAAGATTTGAAGGCTAAACCTATGCCTACTCAAAGTTTAGGTCATTAATTGTCATAAATGAACAAGAAATACAAAGGAATTTCGCCTTTGTACCCAAACGACCACAAGAGATATATCAACTTTTTGGCTTTTAGAATTCACGTAGACGAACAAAGAAAATTATTTATTTAAAAAACAATGTGCGGAACAGATATTGGCACACACATTTTCGTTGATCATCTTCGCGAATTCTAACTGTGTGACATCTGTAACCTTAATTTCACTATTGTCATGTCAGTACCATGGAACAATCTTCGCGTCCAAAAGCTGAAAAAGTGATATCACTAAGCCCTTTTCCCTTTTTTGGAAGCGAAGATTGCTTTATAGAACTCCCCATCCAGTAACAGCATATACATAAAAATGGACGTAATGTCCGCTATCTTATTCTCAGACAGAATTGGGCGTCTTCCGATCACAGTGACCCCTGGCAAACCACGCGGCAACACATAGTCTTGTCGTCGGTTTTCGCGTATCAGGGAAACTTCCTTGAACTCTGCTGAAGCAAAGCACGCTTTGAACGAGCAGTGAAATGGTTTTCCCTTCTCGAGCACCAAATGTTTTATTTGTGTAAATGGTACTTTCGTGAATTTCATTTGACACGCAGTCTTCTGGAAGTCCATGTATTCCTTCTCTTTTAGTTGCATGACTCTGGTATGATCAGGTCTCACAGTTGTGAGTCCACGGACCAAATCAACTGGGCTGAAAATTTCAGAGACAGATAAAGCTTTCTGGTTGTGGGAGTGGGTATTATCAACTTTTTGCACACACGATGGCCCGGGAGTTGAAAACTTCTGCTCTATAGTATCTAAAGTTTAATCTGGTGGCAAATCAAACAATTGATCCGGTGTTTTTAAATAAAAGTTGTTCTACAAAATAATGAATCCATGTATTGCCCGGACCGAATAGTACGTCACAGTACATTTAGCGACTAAAATATCGACTATTTATTCATTTATCGGTGTTAAGATTACTTTGAAGCAAATTAAAGCTGTGCTTGTTTACTGTGGTGAAAAAGGTCTCTTTTACCTGTAAAATGTGAACCGGTAGCCAATGCCGGGGGATGGAGTCCTTTAAAATGGGCAACAGGGGTATAAACGATTGGAAAAATCTGATTTTAAATCCTTTCTTGTGGCCACAATTACTCATATCGAATGTAACCAAGTTGCATAATCGATTCGATTATGCAACTTGGTTACATTGTGTGAATACTAGGAGCAAAAAATTACCGATCTGAGATCATAATAACATTTATCTTTCGTTCCGTAAATTCTCATAGGCCATTCGTAAGCTTTCACCATGTGATCCAATTCGAAGAGTCTCATTGGGCAAGCACATAGAACATTTAAGCACGCAGGATTTTGTCATTTTTTGAGATAGAATCATTTTGCATAGCGTTTTGCGTGAATACGAACCAATAAACCCCAGATATTTTTTCATCAGCCGACGCAGAATGCAGCGGCCAATATGATGACACCAATATCTCATTTTCGCGCCAAAATGCAGATAGAACATTATAGCACTCATGCGTCGAAAATTTGTTAACTGGTTGAGAGCTAGAAACCACTATAAGGGCTTTCAAAAGTGAGGGTACCACTGTAAAAGCCAACATTTCCCTTGCTCATGTTTCATATTTAGTCAAACCCAATAATATTAGGCGGTACACTAATTCAAAATGTAAGGTTATCTGGTATGAACAATCAGTATATTGAAAATAGAAATAGATTACGATGCAGCAGCATTGCCAAAAGCTAATGGGCAACCTTTCGAGTATGAAGCGGTCTCAAATGGTCAAAATTATATATACGAGTGGTGATCCTAATGTTTAATGCTCTGGTTGGCATTTTTTCTGCAATGTTCTGTTTGGTCGCATCAGACATCGTACTTTGAGTTGGTGTAATTTAATCAAGACTGGTCTGAGCCAAAAGTGTCCTATCAACGGTGGTGTTAAACGAATACATTGAGGGCACAAAACATCTCCACCCGAAGTTTAGCATATTAAAAAAACACGTCCATTTGCTTAGAATGCTAACACATTGCACGCGAAATGTAACAAAATTATGAGCAAGGTTCATTCCTGGAAATTCGCCACGAAAATCTGCAATGTCATGGTGAGATGTCTGACATTCAGCTACGGCTCTTAACATCGCATTGCCGATTGCTTTGGCGAATTTCTAAGGGTGTCGGTTTTCCTCAAGGCGAATAATTGTCGTTGACTCAACGAAACTCTGAGGGCGAAAGCCATGCCCACTAAAATTGAATGTTAATATGTTTCAAACCAAAAATGAACCAACAGCCAAGCTCATAAAGTAAAAAAAAACAAAATTTGAAGGCTAAACCTATGCCTACTCAAAGTTTAGGTCATTAATTGTCATAAATGAACAAAAAAATACAAAGGAATTTCGCCTTTGTACCCAAACGACCACAAGAGATATATCAACTTTTTGCCTTTTAGAATTCGCGTAGACGAACAAAGAAAATTATTTATTTAAAAAACAATGTGCGGAAAAGATATTGGCACACACATTTTCGTTGATCATCTTCGCGAATTCTAACTGTGTGACATCTGTAACCTTAATGTCACTATTGTCATGTCAGTACCATGGAACAATCTTCGCGTCCAAAAGCTGAAAAAGTGATATCACTAAGCCCTTTTCCCCTTTTTGGAAGCGAAGATTGCTTTATAGAACTCCCCATCCAGTAACAGCATATGTATAAAAATGTACGTAATGTCCGCTATCTTATTCGCAGACAGAATTGGGCGTCTTCCGATCACAGTGGCCCCTGGCAAACCGCGCGGCAACACATAGTCTTGTCGTCGGTTTTCGTGTATCAGGGAAACTTCTTGAACTCTGCTGAAGCAAAGCACGGTTTGAACGAGCAGTGAAATGGTTTTCCCTTCTCGAGTACCAAATGTTTTATTTGTATAAATGGTACTTTCGTGAATTTCATTTGGCACGCAGTCTTCTGGAAGTCCATGAAATCCTTCTCTTTTAGTTGCATGACCCTGGTATGATCAGGTCTCACAGTTGTGAGTCCACGGACCAAATCAACTGGGCTGAAAATTTCAGAGACAGATAAAGCTTTCTGGTTGTGGGAGTGGGCATTATCAACCTCTTGCACACACGAGTGCCCGGGAGTTGAAAACTTCTGCTCTATAGTATCTAAAGTTTAATCTGGTGGCAAATCAAACAATTGATCCGGTGTTTTTAAATAAAAGTTGTTCTACAAAATAATGAATCCATATATTGCCCGGACCGAATAGTACGTTACAGTGCATTTAGCGACTAAAATATCGACTATTTATCCATTTATCGGTGTTAAGATTACTTTGAAGCAAAGTAAAGCTGTGCTTGTTTACTGTGGTGAAAAAGGTCTCTTTTACCTGTAAAATGTGAACCGGTAGCCAATGCCGGGGGATGGAGTCCTTTAAAATGGGCAACAGGGGTATGAACGATTGGAAAAATCTGATTTTAAATCCTTTCTTGTGGCCACAATTATTCATATCGAATGTAACCAAGTTGCATAATCGATTCGATTATGCAACTTGGTTACATTGTGTGAATACTAGGAGCAAAAAATTACCGATCTGAGATCATAATAACATTTATCTTTCTTTCCGTAAATTCTCATAGGCCATTCGTAAGCTTTCACCATGTGATCCAATTCGAAGAGTCTCATTGGGCAAGCACATAGAACATTTAAGCACGCAGGATTTTGTCATTTTTGGAGATAGAATCATTTTGCATAGCATTTTGCGTGAATACAAACCAATAAACCCCAGACATTTTTTCATCAGCCCTCGCAGAATGGAGCGGCCAATATGATGATACCAATATCTCATTTTCGCGCCAAAATGCAGATAGAACATTATAGCACTCATGCGTCGAAAATTTGTTAACTGGTTGAGAGCTAGAAACCACTATAAGTGCTTTCAAAAGTGAGGGTACCACCGTAAAAGCCAACATTTCCCTTGCTTATGTTTCATATTTAGTCAAACGCAATAATATTTTGTTTATATAAATTTGTTTTATCACAAATTATTGAAGAGTGCCTGTTGCCTATAAAACAAATTCAGATCACCAAAAATAATATAAAACACAACCAGTTATTAATAGAATATCACCTTTCTAACCACACCTGCCTCATAATCTTGCGCTAGAGTATTGCAGCTAATTCTATCATGTCAATAGGATGTGAATTTATATATAGAATATACCCAAAGTGACAATTATTTATTACGTTCTTAAATGAGTTTACCCTATAAGACACCAAAACTTAACAAACATGCATTCTCTCATGTTAATAAAGCATCCATAACTCGAAATGGTATGTTATTATGCTATTAAAATGACAAAGCCCCCGTTTCATTTTTCATTTCGTTTCGACGATAAAATTGACAGCGGAAGTACCGCCCACCGATGCTCGTGTTGTATAATTGGGGTTAATTGATTTAGTGAAGATAAGTTGCAAAGATCAAGCCAGTGAACAGCGTTCACAGTAATGCTGGGTTGGTTTCTCAGTGTGTTTGAGATGTTAGTTTGGGAGCAATTTGAGTGTGACTTTGGATGTTAAACTGTTCGGACGTTTATTTCGACTGTGTGTCAACCTCTGTTTCTTAATAATGCTGTGTGCGGTATTCTGTTTGTTATACTGCTGTGTGCGGTATGCTATACATAATACTGCTGTGTGTGGTATTCCATCTGTTATACTGCTGTGTGCTGTATGACATCTATAATACTGCTGTGTGCGGTATTCCGTCTGCTATACTGCTGTGTGCGGTATGCTATCTTTTATACTGATATGTGCGGTATTTACTGCTGTGTGCGGTAAGACTGTTTTGATTTCCATGTCTTTCTTAATTGATAACGCCCTTAAATTTCATCCAAATTCAATGAATGTTAATCAACACTGAAAATACAACATTGGCGTTCAGGGCCCACAGTACTTTTCGCATGTAAGCCTCTGTTCAGACAGGATTCAAACCGTAAATATTCATGGGGGGAATGTTGTATAATTGGGGTCAATTGATTTAGTGAAGATAAGTTGCCAAGATCAAGCCAGTGAACAGTGTTCACAGTAATGCTGGGTTGGTTTCTGAAGTGTGATTGAGATGTTAGTTTGGGAGCAATTTGAGTGTGACTTTGGATGTTAAACTGTTCGGACGTTTATTTCGACTGTGTGTCAACCTCTGTTTCTCAATACTGCTGTGTGCGGTATTCTGTTTGTTATACTGCTGTGTGCGATATGCTATATATAATACTGCTGTGTGCGGTATTCCGTCTGTTATACTGCTGTGTGCGGTATGACATCTATAATACTGCTGTGTGCGGTATTCCGTCTGCTATACTGCTGTGTGCGGTATGCTATCTTTTATACTGATATGTGCGGTATTTACTGCTGTGTGCGGTAAGACTGTTATGATTTCCATGTCTTCCTTAATTGATAACGCCCTTAAATTTCATCCAAATTCATTGAATGTTAATCAACACTGAAAATACAACACTCGTGTAAACAAAAACAGATTCGCACGTATGTACGTCTGGTGCTCAGTAAAATCGAGAAAAATTAATAGCGACTCCTAATAATCTGACGATCATGGTCAAAATAAAATATACCCATAGTAGCTTGGTGTACCAAATGTTCACCACTCGTGGTGAAGTGGTGTTAACCGCGCGCCAAAGGCTCGCGGTTAACACCATTCATCACTCGTGGTGAACATTTGATACACCAAGCTACTATGGATATATTCTATATATCTACCCATGTCGATATGGCATACCTTCCTACCATTTTATGTTATATACTCCCCAGCGAACGTTCGATATTCGATTCGGTTTCGAATGATTTCACTGACTCGATTCGATTCGATTCAAAACCATCTCTATTATTCGAAATCGAATCCCGCATATTTTCTGGATTTCATACATTTCTCTATCACAGACCATCTGAAGATAACAACTCACCTTGCAGTTTTCTGAGGAACGAGATTGACCTATTCTTTCTAACTATATAACACAAGACTGGTCGGAATGTTCCTGTAAATGCCATTTGCGATAGCAGAGGTACATATAAAATACACCCATAGCAGCTTGGTGTACCAAATATTCACCACGAGTGGTGAAATGGTGTTAACCGCAAGCATTCGGCGCGCGGTTAACACCATTGCACCACGAGTGGTGAACATTTGGCACACCAAGCTACTTTGGGTATATTAATATTTATACCATGATCGTCACATTATTAAGAGTCGCTATTATTTTCACTCGTTTTTACTGAGCAGCAGATATACATACGTTCGAATCTGTTTTTGTTTACATGAGCATCGGTGAGCGGTACTTCCGCTGGCAATTTATCACCGAAACGAAATGGAAAAAGAAACGTGGCCCTTTTCATTTTAATAACAAACTATTTCGAGTTATGGGCGGGTTATTAACACGAGGCAACGTATGTTTGTTAATTTTTGGTGTCTTATGGGGTAAGCTCATTTAAAAACGAAATAAATAATTGTCACTTTCATTTCACTCTTCGCGAGGCGACGTGCGATCAATTTAAACAAGTTTGCATTCAGGTCGACGTCACCAAAGGACAACTTGGATGTAGTTCTACTGTAGGTGTAAAATTTAGCTACTGAAATCCCATTGCTGGTGTGTTCACCACGGTTGGTGTGGAAAGCTAAAATTTACGTCATAGGCTTTTTATATATAGTAGAATAGGTTATCATGGCATAAATAAAAAGTCAATCATTTAATAAATTTAACTCATGGGCTTGGAAGACTTAAGAACAAATGCACTAATTTTTATTGAGCAACGGAATTGACAATTATAATTTTCCTAAAACATTATATTTTCAACCCGCCCATGCTGATCAAGTTTTCGTTATGTCATTCATTCTGGATAAATGGTTTTCATCTCTGATAGCTTTCAAATCAGGCGAAAATCAACTCCTAAAATCCTGAAGGTTTTAGGGTTTCAGTCCAGTTTCTAACTGCCGCATATTTTACAGTGTAATCTCTTTCGGTACCAATCCACACTGCTTGTGCTTTGTTGTAATTTATTTTCAACTCAGACAGTTTTTCATATTTGGCAAGCACGTCAATCAACAAGAGTAGACAGAAAAGGCGGATTCTAGCCCAGAAAAATCTAGGTGTTTTTGACTTAGGTGATTTCTCGCGATTTTCGAGCTTATTTTCTCGAGAAATAGACTGAGTCCGATACTGATCCACTTTTGACTTCTCTCTAAAGTCGGATAGTATGCCATGAGACGACACTCGACTTTTTGAGTCAGAAATCAGATGGGAAATCGAATCGCCGAAAGAGAGAGACTACGAGCATCCGTCCCGTGAAGTGAAATAAAAATCTTAGAAAGTTTCCGGGATCGTCCGGTTCTGGCCCTGTCGGAGAACTCATCGAATTTTCCCACGGGATGGCAGAGGGGTGGGGTGGAGGGGGGGTGCGTGCACAAAGGTGAGGTGGGTGGGTGGTCAAGGACAGAACAAATGTACGTAGACAGTTAGTGCATTTTTTTCCTTTTTCGCTGTTATGGCATCTTTTGTACCTCACATAGTAACAAACTGTCACCAGTTGACCAGAAAAGTCCATTTAAAAGCATTATTAACAAAAGTTACCCCCATAATATTAAAAACATTGCAGAATTTCTCCTAAAATCGACTAAAATATCCATTCACAACACAGTTCATTCGTATTAAAGTTTTTTTATGGAACATTCTTTAAAATTAAGCATAGTATATATAATACTGTCTGATGAATCATAATAGCTAGGTGTGAGGTGGAGAGGGGCAGGCATCAAAGAGTAGCCGGAAGTAACCGTGGGAGTTATTGCATTAATTACTAATCATTTCATTAATGTATTTGACGTAAGTGTGTTCCGCACAGAAGTAGTTCTCATATTTATTCCATTCCAAGACTTATCTCAAGACTGGGGTCAGACAAGTGGTGTTAATCATGTTGTTAAGTTTGTTTGAATAGGACATACATCTGCAAGTATGTCGGCATTTTGGATAGGTCTTTGCATGGCTAGTGGACAAGGGTACAATCAGGGCCGTCGAGGGGGGGGGGAGCCGTGGTAGTAACCCCGGGGTCCGGGGTGGGGGGAGGATGAAGCCGCGCCACCCGAGACAGCTAGTTTGCGAGCTTTTTTCAATGCCCAGTGTGTGAATCGACAGGCGGGCCGCCGATGGGCCCCCGAATTCACTAGTTAGCATATTTTTCTTTCAAAAACTGTCTAAATTATTAGATATATCGTGGGTCGATAAGCCCACAATATGCTGTTCTGTAATTCGGTTATATATATATATATATATCCCTGTTTCATACATTAGGGAGACTTTTATATATATATATATATATATATATATATATATATATATATATATATATATATATATATATATATATATATATATATATCTATTATAACTATTTTTCCCATTATAGGGCGACCGATATATATTTCGTGGCATACCACTCTTATGGCGACTTTGTCATTTCTCTGTTCTCTTGATAGTTGTTATTGAGACAATGAAGAAGAACGCTTTCTTACAGGTTTTTATTACACACAATGAGCCATCAGTTTTCATTCTTCGTCCTTATGGGATATACGAATTTTACCGGTCGCACTAATGATTACATCGCATTAAATCTACATTACAGTGACCAGCATTTTCACATTGCAATATATCTACATTATGGCGACTTGCAGTTATAATGCAATAAATCAACATTATAGTGACCAGCATGATTGATTTGCAGTATAACTATATTATGGTAACCATTACGATTAAAATGCAGTACATCAACCTTATAGGTAACCAGCATGATTTATTTACAGTATATATACATTTGGGTGACTTGTAGGTACATGTATAATGCAATAAATCAGCTTACAATAACCAGTTTGATTGATTTGCACCATATCTTCATTATGGTGACTTTTGCGATTGAAATGCCTTAATTCAACTTTACGGTAACCAACATGATTGATTTGCAATATATCCACATTCATGGTGACTTGAGGTTATAATGCAGTAAATCAACCTTACAGTGGCCAGCATTGCTGATTTGCAATATATCTACATTTTGGTGACTGTTGTTATTACAATGCCCTTAATCTACCTTACAGTAACCCGCATGAATGATTTGCTATATATCTACATTATGGTGACTTGCAGTTATAATGCAATACATCAATTTTGCAGTAACTATCAAGATTTATTTGCAAAATATCTACATTATGGTGACTTGTAGTTATAAGGTAATAAATCCATTAGTCGATATTTAAGGAAACAATCTGCCGGATCCGCCAGCTTGTAAGTTGTTTTGCTATCATATCACAGGTCTGCATGACCTTTTGGATATTAATTGATTAAATTCGGGGAGCCATTATCACACGGCTTCAAGTAGTGGTAGAAATATAAAACCAACTTAGGGTAATAATAAGACCCAAAAATATATATAGTTATTAATTGTCACTTAGTGAGACCGTCTTCGCATATTGCGACCTATGCAGTTAGAGAAACCAACAAATGTCCAACGACCTTATGAGAGAGGAAGTCAATTTTATGGCGATTTTCCGTCTGCATCAGAAATTTTGATATATGTGCCTAAAAAGTGCCCATGGAAGCGTTATTTCGTTGAACTGAATCTCCAAATTGGCACATTTATGAAATAGTCATACCAGAGTAATGGGGGTCGCGGTAAGTTACAATTTATTCATGATATGCATATACAGGCTTTGCATTATGTGATAGTTGATCGATCAAGGCCCGTGTTCAGTCCCGTATGAGAGACCAACAAACATACAAGGCCCTTATACATGTAGGAGACACAATAAGATTTCTCGAAATTTTCAAAGATATATATGCTGATTAAGTGCCACTTGGTCTTGGTCAGACCGTCGTTGCATATTGTGAAAAATGAGTTTAGAGAACCAACAAAACTTACATGTTTTTTACATGTAGGAGAGGAGGTCATATTTTTAAAACTTTTCAAAAATATATATGCTGATTAAGTGCCACTTAAAAAGACCTTTTTTGCACATTGTGACCTACGTATTTAGATAGACCAACAAACATACAAGGAGAGGAAATCAAGACGAAGGCAGATGTGACGCGATATTTTCATAATCAATGTTAGGAAATTAAACGAACATTCTAATTAAATTTAAACTTCCAACGCCGGTTTGTTAGTTGTATAGCTATCGTATCACAGGCCTACACGACATTTTGGATGGCGTTAAGAAGTGGTAGAATTATAAAACAAATTTAGGGTGATAATAAGGTGTATAAATATATATACCGATCAACTGGCACTTAGTGAGACTATTTTAGCATATTGTGATCAAGGTACTTAGAGAGACCAACAAATTTACAATATTATTTATTTTGGAGAGGAAGTAAAATTTCTTGAAAATCTGCTACTGCACTGCATCGGAATGATAAAGATGTACAGTACAGCCTACAACAAAGTATTCCGTTGGTCAATATTCTTTTGTTGATCATCCAATATTTGCGCCTTAGTAATGGCGATATTTTAACAGCATTACCGCGATATTTTCAATATTTTCTAAATGTTTTGGCTTATATCACAAGACGAAGGCACTCCTGACACGATAAGTTCGAAATCGATGTTCGTAAATTAAAGTAACATCTTCTTAAATTTTGACTATCAACACCAGCTTGTAAGTTATATGACTATCGTATCACTCCGGCCCGACAAGACAAATTAGATGTTCATATGTTTTGTGACGAGCGTAACCTTAACAAGTTCAATGGGTGGATTACGACAGACTGGTGCTTTCGATGGGCGTAAAGACGACAAACTGAGGAGTTATTGCTACAATGATGTCGCGATGTTCAAGTAAAAATGTGGGCAAATCTAACGGGCAAATAAGACGCAAATGGCACGAGCATGTTTCCAGTTTATTGAAGGTTGAACTGTGAGCTATAAATAAGTACTGCATTGCTAATCTTAACGCTGTCGCCAAGTAAATATCTTGACAAAAGTAATGTTACATATCTATTTAGATGCTGTGAATGAAAGACTGAAATGACTAAGAGGCGATTTTTTATTCTATCATCAGAGCACTAACTAATCGACAACAGTCTCCTACACATGTATAGTACTTAAAAAGCAAAACGAAATAAAACCAATGGAGTGTTTCCTTCTTAAAAATAAAACCAGAAGCCCCCCACCCCCACCCCCACCCCTCAAGTCATGATGAAAAATAAAATATATTTCATCCAATGCTTTTGGGCTATTCTCAAGTCATATAACCATGATGCTATCAAATAATATGACACCAACAATAATTATACTGCTTAATTGCTACTTAGTGAGACCGTTTTCGCATACTGTGGCTTACGTGTATGTACTTATAGAGACCAACAAATTTACAATGAGGAGGGGGAATGAAATTTCTTCCAACACCGGCTTGTAAGTTGAGCATCCATCCTACCACAGCCCTACACGACATTTTGGATGTTAACTGGTTGGGTTCTGGGAGCCATTATCATATGGCTTTAAGAAGAGGTAGACTCTTACGAGAATCGGAGTATCTGATTCTCGTAACGATTCTTGCAAATCTATCTCTTAACAGTATAATAGAATGAATATCATGTCACTTTGATTCTCGCAAAAAGTTTAAAACTTCTGCCCCTGTAAACAGAAAGTGAGTACTCCATGCTGAAGTCATAATATCTCATAGTTCATGCTTCATGGTGAACCAAAAGCAATTAACGTTTGATCAATGGAGATTTGCTTTATTGAAGATTGACAGAGTGCCAAAAGGCGCTCTCCAATAATTGACAATAAAACAAATTTGGGGGAAAAATGTTGACTATCAAACATAATCTAGCACTTAACCAGTTAATATGTTTTGTGACGAGCGTATCATTAATAGATATGGAACTAGGTGGCCTTTCACGTGGGATATAACAACGAGATCGTTATTGCTACAATCGCCCAGACCCTGTGTCTAAATACAAACATAAACACTACACCAACCCCACCCGTCGTGTCTACGGGGTAGAAGGGAGTGGTCAAGCCGCCGGCCGGCCGGCCGGCCGGCCGGCCTGACGGCTATTGATGCGCCTACTGTGGAAGTGCCGACCCGTAGCGGAGCTGCCTAGTCGGCGGCATCATGAGCTGCGGCAGCACGCCAGCATGATGACGAGAAAACTGCCGTTATTATGGGTGGGGGTTACAGTTGGCTTACTCGCGCTTTGGTTTTTTCGATGGTAGCCACTGACGATCCGTCACAAGAAGCAGACCCCTGACAGCAAGGACCACGACTCACAGGTTTTCGGCCAGTCAGCCTACATTTTTTTGTGAGTAGCTTGAGCGGCCACGAAACAATGGCGTCTATAATTCCAGGTAACGCAGCCGCCGCCTTCCCAGCTAGCTTGGCCAGAATGCGCCCAAGAGCCTGTAGGTGTTTTTTCACCCACTCTTTGAGGCCACCCTTAGCAGATGGCGAGGGAGCGGGTACTTCCAACCCCGCCGGTCAGCGCAAGTACTAGGGACGAGATTGCCATTCCAGTCGCTGTGAAGATAGATGCGAGCGTAATCCCTTGTTCCCAGAAGAGGGTATGAGTGTGCTCAGCGAGCGTCGTGTCCTCATTGACACATCCGATTGATAGTCTCTCCGATTATGTTGATTTGAAATCAAACAGCCTCTCTATTCGTTGCGGTTGCCTCCAGGCGGGAAGCTCGTTCATCTTCCAGGTTGCGCATGTGTTCTGCTATCCGGCGCTTACTAAACTGATCATCTTGAGCTTCATCGAGCTTTCTTTTTTCCAAAGCGATGTGCTCATTCAGCGCTTACAGAATGGCCAGCTTGTTCGTTAACTCACCTTGAGTCCGCGGAGCTCTCAAATGCTGCACCCCAATCTCACGGTATCAAGTGGAGGGTCATGTAAGGTTTGAAGTGCAGTTTCTTCCTCCTCGGTAAGACTTTCCACCACGTTTTGAGTGGAATTTGACGCAGCATTAGCCACCTGTCTCAAGTGTCGCAGTTCGGTAGCATCCGGTCTGATCCTAGCAGCTGCCTCAACCAACTCATTGTCATTGGATCGTAGTGCTTCAAGCACCCTAGGCTTAAGCTTCTTTCCCCTCGAGTCCATTCCACAAAACCCAGCTCATTCCGGATGATCTCACCACCGCCACGCTTTCCAGTAATTGTTGAGAGAGCTTGGGATGCCCTCGGTTTACTAACGATGTCGACATTTGGATGAGCCTTCAGCATCCGCTGCCCATTTTTGTCGAACTCAAACTTGGAATAGTCACGTAGATAGGACACCATCCCTTTCTCAGAAAGATTCTGGTAGTAACAATTGACAGCCTCCTCCAAGAGCTCATGCTACAATGAAAGCAGTTTAACACCCGTCTCTTGTTCTCGTTCCGAAGGGGCCCAGGTAAAGCTAGTTTCATCTTGCAACTCTGTTGCATCATCATCGTCCTTTTGTCTTGCGAACTCATCGAGACCAAAGTCTGTCATTGTATTGAAGATTGATCCGAGGTATTTGCGTTATATTCGGCATGTCTTCAAACCAATGTGGACGCAAGCTTAACCCATACTGCAGACAACGAGAGCCTTTTGGGGTAAAGGGAGTACGGCAGTCGGTTGTGAGCATGCACAATCCTAGTGTAATTGGCCCGAACCAGCAGCTCAATATCCGGTTCTCAAACCTCGGGTCCCACGACCTCATCGTACCGGGTACAGTGTGCCATGGCCTTTGCAGTCACCCTGAACTCAATAGATGTTAACCGGTCAGTCGTTCAGAATCTTGGCCGAGCCATCGTCAAGAAAATGGCAGTCAAGTTCAGCGGGAACGGGGTGATGTCGGTCGACGATGCAGACGTGTATCACTGCTGCCTTGACCTCTGGAAGACAGCCTCTGAGCGCAAAATGCGCACTACCGGTGCATTGATACCTCCGCGAGAAGACATGCTACTAAGCTGTGCATTGGCGCAGAAGACAAGATCGACACTGTTGCTGTAGACAAGGCTATCGCTGCTGCCTGTGGCAATCGGTTCTGTATCACACCAGACTTTGAACTCCTTGAGGCTCATAAGCCTTTCTACCAAAGTGCGCTTGGGGATCGGCTCCAGTACGAGCTGACATTCAATGCTTACAGTCGAGTGGTCATGGCCACAGGCGATGCCACTGCCAGGTGATAATATGAGCTGGAATATGAAATGGTCACCCAATCTGAACTTGCTCGTATGGTCCTCAGCCAGTACACTGTTCGTCTCGCCATCCTATACGATCACATCCTTCGCCACCGCAAACTTAAAGAGTGACTCTCTGCTACGGCTGGTGCAGCTTTCGGTAAGAAGCCCAGGGTCTTTAATAACCCCAAGATCACCACAGTTGAGGTTATCATCGAAGGGGTGTCCATCCAGCTGTACTCACAGGGACTGCGTGCCTACCAGCAACCGGACGAAGCCACTTGGCACTTCGGAGCTTGCCCCAGCAAAAGAGATGCTGGGGTGTCTCTAGTCGCAGAGGAACTATCTCTGGCTGATGTCAGACTGGGAGAGTTCTTAACCAACAAGTATGCACTATGGCTTGACCTGCTGACCACGGATGATGGCGAGCTACACGGCAGTGGCCGGCGTGTAGAAAACGCCAGTGAAGGTATCACTATCCAGATTACAAAGACAGCAGAGGCGAGTGGTGCGCTGAACGTATATCTGTACGTTCTCATGGATGCGCAGCCTAACATTGAAGATGGCCGATTCACCAACACACTTTATTAATGACATTTTCCTTATGGAGCCCCATGCAGTCATTATTTGCGGTGAAACAGACTGTGGCAAGAGTTTTCGCTCTGGGCCTGCGGGGGAGGGGGGGGGGGGTGATTACCGGGGCGTGTGTCGGCACATTGTGGTGCTATGTCCCACAATCGAATACAACAAAACATATCACGACTTTCCATGGATTGGGGATGACCCCGATGCGTACATAGCAAATCCTGGTGAACACCTCCACTCGTATCTATAGGCTTTCTATCAGATGTTCCAGGGGGAGCCAACCTTGTACATTATCGACGATTGCTCGGCCATGAAAGCATTGATGCACAAGAAAGACATGCTGTCTGAGCTAGCCTTCTTGGGTCGTCATGCGCAGCAGGGCGTTTGGGTTTTGACTCAGAAGTATATTGCTTTTTCTTAAAGGATCTCGCTGGGCTTGCTTGTTCCACTATAAGGACAGAGGCAGCTTCGAGGACTGTCTACGAGAGAATGATATGATTGGAAGACGCGAGGAAGTGTAACAGTTCGCCAGGCATTGGCGGAGAGCAAGCATGCCCGGCTAATGTTAAAAACAGACCAACCAACCACTTATAAACTGTTGTGATAACGGACCTATATCATGTAGGAAGCAGCGATTCTAGTCACCCAAGCAGCTATTCTAGTGACCAAAGTACTATATATAAGTGTGCTGGGGTGGGCGGCATTGCACATTGTTTTGTGCCACATTAGACTCAAACGGCGTATATGTACATGTATACAGACCATGTATTGTGATGGGATCATTGACCAACTGCTGGAAGAGCAAGGTGGCGCTATACCGAAGGAACAACAGGGAGGCAACACGACAGAGGATGATGTTCCTTCGGAACTGGAACTTCCGAAGGAAAAACAGGTCGATGGGACCAAACGCGAAAGGCTAGCTGCATTAGCTTCCAGTTAGCAGACTAAGCAGTATATGGGGAAAAACCCACAATTGACCAGGTCGACGCCATGGACGACGAAGAAATCAATAAAGTATATGCCCGATATGAGGCACGGCTCCGCTGCAATGACAAAAACTCTGCGGGCGGTCGCACTACAACTCTATACAGGGGCGGTCAGCATGTTTCTTCCCATACCCCAGCAAGTTGGTTGCTGATCTTGAGGCAGATCCATTTGTTGGGCACGCGCTAAGCAGTACCACGTGCGAGCTCTATCATCGCCAGGGAATGTACTTAGCACAGCCAACCATGATGCTAACCACTGTTAAACACTGTCGATTTGGACCCACATGCCCTTTAACAAGTTTTCCGAAGGAAAAGCAGGAACTGGTGGAGAGAGTGAGTCGTCGGCTGTTCCCGTTCTTCCTTCGGAACAGTAACAGAAAGGCCTTAAAAAGTGACCGCCGGACGGGCAGGAGCTGCCGATCGGAATGCAAAACAACAAAAAAGCCTTGGTCCGGTTACTAGAAGAGAAGGCCAATCTCCAGAGAATGGTCGTAAACAGCGCAGTAGCAACCCAAGTGGCTGCTGGACCCGTTCCGAAGGAACGGGAACAACATAGACAGCAGCAAGGGGTCTCGAATGCAATGCATCACGAAGGCGACTGGTCCCCATGGATCGCTGGGGCGGTTGGGTTGGCTAGCTTGGCATTATGGTTCCAGTTCAGAAGTTTCCAAAGGAACTGGAACAACAATAAGCTGGCGGTCAATCTAATGACACCGCTTTTGGGACCCCCAAACAGGTCAACCGCAACAAGGATTTAAAGGTATCCTCGGAACCTTCTATATGGAGTAGTATATAGTATATATATACAATACAATGTCTCCAGCCGATGGAAAGACACTGGTCAGTGCTGTCTATCACAGCCCGTGGTCTCTGCCCTCGCAATAGGGTATGCCCGCTTGGGTAAGATAGCAGTGAAGGGAGCCACCCCCAAACTTGACTTCACCGGTTATGACGAACAATTGGGAACAGTTTAAACAGTCTTGGCTTAGAACCGCAACTAGAAGACTTTTACACACCATCAGCTGGGCAGAAAGACGATGAGATCGCCTTCATCATATTAGGGCTGGGTGTGGTTGGGTTTGTTAGCTACAAACTCTCCCAGTGATTCGCTACGAATATGAAAAAAGAGGGGTTTTTTGGGGGGGGGGGCGTGGGGGGGGGGGGGTGACGGAAGTTGTCTGTTCCTTCGGAACAAAAGGCTATGCTGTAAAGTAATCCTAAAAGCCCATGAGAGTTGATCGGATCGGCGGGTGCGGTGGGCTCTGGTCTCGGCCGTTCCCGTTGTTCCCATTCTTCCCGTTCAGAAGGAACAACAGCGGGCGCAGGTGGTCCCTGTCTCTGCCTAGCGAGTTCTTGGCATATCAGCAGCAGCATATCGTTTTTTGTGCCCTGCGGGCTCTCACTGCGAGATACCTTGCGAATATCATGCCGGAGTTGGTTCAGTTTCTCTTCCTTCTGGGATATCTGGCCATCGCCAACAGACTTTGAATACAGATCTGCGATGCTCGAAAGGTTGGCCTCCGCTAGGTGCCTTTTGGCCTTCTTTGTGTGCCTTCGGCTTACAAACTTCCCGAAAACACCTGCCAATCCACAGGCCGCTGCAGCAGCGTCTAGTGCTATAACCACAGGAATTGCGACTACGTTTGGCAACAACCCGATTCCACCAACGCCGATCCCTACGCCGGTCGCGGATAGAAATGTTTCGATGCCATCTGCGATATTGACCCCTCGCTATTATTTCTTGCCGAGAAAATGCCTGCGATCTCGATCGGTCATGAGACCAGCTCTTACATCACCAGTCTCCTGGATGCGGAAAGTATTCGCGTCGCTAGTATTGAGTTTCAGATACAAGCCCATTTTTATTGGTATTATAGACCATGTTCTAATACCTTTAACCCTTTACCCAACGTAACGGTCAAAATCGGCCAGTGCTATTCACAAAAATCGCCAAATCTTTTTTTAAATTTTTTGTCTCAAAAACATAGGTTTAACCCCTCTTTGGAACAAGCGCGTCGAGCTCGTTCCAATGAGGGGTCATAACTTATGTTTTTGAGACAAAAAATGAAAAATGTAATTATTCAAGAATTTTATTTGCATGTATCGTCTGCTTTTCATGTTAGGTAAAGGATTAAATAGTCGTCCGTCAGTATCTGTCTGGTAAACCGCAGGCGCTTTAGCTTAGCTGGGCCAAGATGTAGGGTATTGAATGTGTCGGTTGGAAACCTAGCATCTGTGACCTTGTACTTGACACCACTTAATGAGAGCAACACATTTTTGCCACGGATAATGATGACAAGTTCTTTGCCATTATGCCGCCGACCCCAGTTGAGGGCAAGCCCATGTAGCACTGGTATGAAGTCGTTGGATGGTATACCCAGGGCTATCTGTACAATTGTGGTGGTACCCGTGCCAGGAGTAAGGCGATCAAACTCCAAAAAGAGCTTCATTATCGCACCTCCTTTTACCCCACCCAACACATACCCGGCATTGCTTTCTTGAACATAACTAGCACCTTTCGTGATATAAGAAGCCAACACACGGCCACTGTTTTGAAGTTTACACTGCCTGCGGCCGCGGTCCAATAGGATGTGAGGTTGGATGACCCTAGAGTCAAGTTCCCACCCATCGCGAACAGGGTGAACTATACAGAGACCACTGACTGGAGTCATTCTGGAGCCTTCCAGGTTGAAATCACACAGCTTGGTAAATGTAGATTGCCGCGGTTGTTCCCGTTCCGAAGGAACAACAAGATGCAGCTCTTTTCTCTTGTATAACCCCTCGGGGAGCTAAAATGCATACAATTTATCCGTCACCACGGGTTCTCCAAAGCCCTGCGTGTCCCCGAGATCAGCCAGCTGAAGGGTCGTGCAAGGCAATGTATCATGTGTTCCTGGTCCTCCGCTATTCATCATGTCTTTACACTTGTTGCAGCTGTTGCTAAGCAACGAGAATATTTCGAATATGTAATGTTACGGATAGGTGCTGCAATTCAATAGGGCCACCCCTGCCATCTAAAACGTGGACTGTTGCATTGCCTATATGACCTGCAACAAGCCCTTTATATTGCAAATGAGAGAAAGCTACTGTTCTGCCAGTGGCGTACTTTTCATTTGCTGCAGGTACTGTTCTGAGTAGCGTGCTGGGTAGCCCGCTGTAAACATTGTCCGTAGTGCTGACTTCTGACAGATGAACGTAGAGCTCACTGTGGGTCGCAAATTCAAGTAACCCACCCCCGCTTCCTTCCCCGTGGGATTTTGTTTGTTGCAAATCCCAAGGTGGGTGCCAATCCACCCAATCTCAGAGACTTATTTGTCTTGAGTCGCAGACGACCCGAAGGTTTGTGAAGATCCAGTATAGCCCCAAACTGACTAAGCACCTCATCATTTTGCTCGCATACATTGTAATAGCCATCTGCCATCTTTATCTTCCGTTCAACTAAGTCACTTTTCTCATCAACGACGCGAATATAATTGTTGCCTAATCTTGAGCTAATGTTGTACCAAAGAGAGGAGTAGGTTACTTCAGTAAGGGCACACTCAAATTGCTCTCCGGCAGGGAGTGCCCTTAGTAGGTCCACGGTTTGAACATCTGATAGTGTCACGTACATAATTGTATATTATCATTATACGACTCCTCTAATTTGGCTTTTAGGGGTTCAAAGGATGCTGGAATACCCCAAGAATGGACAACGCAAGCTTGCAACAAAGTTGCAACTCTTCTACAGCCCCAAGGGTTACTGGAAGGGACTCACGGCAATCAAAAACTTTGCTTCACGGCCAAGGTCTCTAAAGATTTGCCCCGGGCATGGCTTAAGCAGCAGGACATCTGGCAGATGTACCTTCCGGCTGTGCGAAGCATACGCATACCACGACTCAAGTTTGATGTGCAGACGCCGAATGAGGACCACCCGGCCGACTTGCTCTTTCTGCCACACGACTGGGTGGCCCGCAAAACTTAGAAGTATGCGCTCACAGTCGTTGATGTAGCCTTCCGCTATAAAGAGGCAGAGCCCCTGGCCACAAAAGAGGCCAAAGAGGTTACGGCCGCCCTAGAAAAGATATACAAGTGTGGACCACTCCGGCGGCCCAAGCTCCTTCCGGTAGATCCCGGGCGCGAGTTCATAGGCATGGTGAATCAGCTGCTGGCGAAACGCGGGACAGAAGTTCGGCGTGGCCGTGTGGGCGTCCACCGGGACCAGGGAATAATGGAGCGGTTCAACCGCACCCTGGCAGAGCGACTGTTCGGGCACCAATACGACCATGAGATGTGGTCACCGTCAGGTGAGAAGTCAAGTGAATTGGTCGCTCGGCTGCCCGCCGTTGTTGCGGCGCTGAATGGTGAGGTGACTCGCTTAACTAAAAAGAGGCCACCTGACGCCGTCAAGATTGTGACACAAAATCCCTCCTCTGTGGTTTCTGACCGCCCTGTTGGCCTCAAAGAGCAGAAGTTCCCCTCCACTGTGGGTGTTTGATATTTCTACCGGGCAGGCGAGCTGGAGGGATGTCGCTGTCGCGTAACCGACCCTGTGTGGTCCCTCCAAGTGTACCGGCTTGGACGCTTGGTCACCAAGCCAGGCAAATCCGTCCTCTACGATTTGTTGGATGGACCAACTCATGGCTTCGTCTGGGAAGATCTGCTTGTGTTGCCTCCCGACACACAGCTGCCTCCCGATGGAGAAGTCCTTCGGACTAGACACTCGGTGTATTGTGCCTCTGGCACTGTTGCAAACCTTCTTTTTTCGGTTACACTCCAAACAGGTCAATCGTCCGTTCCTCCTGCTATTGTCCAGCCGGTCGACACTGAACGCTGTGTATCTTTGGGCTGGTAGGCCCACAGCATCTCGATGTTGCATGTCGCACAGTGGTTCTGTTGGTCCTCCTTGAGACGCAGGATGCAGACAACCTTGAGATTGAACTCCGGGAGTCCTTTGACCTGGTCCTGGCGCTTGTAGGCGACAAGCTTCCTCGCGATGTTTTCGCGGAGCAGTCGTTTCCACAGATCTGTGGGCTGCCTGACCTCAGTACCCACATCTGGTGGACAGGTCACCCGTTCGAGCTGCTGCATACACTCTACGCAGGAAACGGCGAGGTAGGCGAGGTTGGACCATTGTAGGAAGGTGTTCATGATTCAAACCTTCTGTAGGTCTTGGATGGTGAGACCCTGGCTTGAGTGGACTGTGAGGGCACCCCCGAGGCGCCATTCATCGGTTTTGATATCCTGTTCAGCGGCCTCAATGGTGACTTCAACGATGTCATTGAGGACGAGCTCTTCTTCGTGGTCAGTGCCCGGGATGGGAACCATAATGTTCTGTTTTCGGCTGTCTTTGGGGTGGCATAGCAGCGGAACCGGGGTGTCTGGAAAGTACTCCTTGTGTCTTCCGAGCAACAGCTCTTGTGCCTGGTCGCGAACCTTCTATCGGCTAATGAGGATCAGGTCACCTGGCCTCCATTGCTCCATGAACATGAAGCGCCCCCAACCGAGACAAATGAGGAGAGTCTTCCGCATCTCCTGACACCGGACCTTGTCAGCTTGGAGGCGGATGTGCCTTTTCAGGGCCTTGACCGCATCATCTTTTGCCCGGTGGTCTGCATTGACCTCTCAGTAATCATCCACTGCTTGGCGTAACAAGTCATGGGGCATCTCACCTGCGATTGGTGGTGGCTGGCCTTGATCACCACAGTAGATAATCTGGACCAGCCAGTCCAGGAACATTTCTAGGATAGGCCGGGAACAGTGCAGACGTCATGCCAGATGATGACACAGGGGATGAACTTCTGGCCTATGCAGTCTGGTGCCCAGTCGTTCTGGCCACTTCACCGGAAGAAGGTATGGCAGGTAAGGGCCATACCCCCCCCCCACCCCCTCACCTCGCATCTCTTTGGCAAGGCGGTGAGTTGGGGTAAAGACAAGTTGGCCTCGCACTCTGAAGAGCTCGATCGATCACGTTGTCCGATACCAACTCCACCATTGAGGTAACTCAGCCGATGGTGAGTTAGTGGATCATTATACCTCGGAGCAGTAAAGTTGGCCAGCTGTTTGGCCTGGCTCACATACTCGGGCTTTGGGAGGGAGTCAGTGTGTTCCTGTGGCATTTACAGCTGCTCGCCCTTATCGCGCCACTGAGCTAGGGCTACTGGTGGGAGATGAGGCTCTCTAGTGAGGCAGCTTGCACACATCCCCTCTCCGCAGCAGCATAGCCTGTTGCCACTCGAACCGCCTCTTTTTCGTCGACATGCTGCAACATACTGAGGAGGTTAATATGGACATAGACTAGTATGGAGGCCCTTAATGTATGTGCGTACTGGGGCTGTGAAGCATCATAATATGTGAGGATGTGGCCCAGAGGGCACCGCTGGGGTGCACCAACCAGGGTGCCTCTTCGGCGAGTGTCTCTCACAAGGCAATCTAGTTCACCCTGATCCGTGACAAGGCGGCGAATCAATCGTTTCCCATCGGCTTTTGGGTCCTGAGTGAACTTCTCGATAATGCTGCAGCCCTGGTCTCGGTCCCCTGAGCTAGACCTTGACTTGCTTGGCCGAAGACCACTCAATGATGGCTTCACGGACCATTAGACGGGTGAGGAGACCCGACTCCGCGGAGAAGGTGAGCAGAGGTTTGGGGGCCCTGCCTTGCTCAGCAAATGCTCCCAAACCAGGACGGGTTGGCGGGGCGAACCCCTTGTTTGAACTCGCACCCCTGACCTCGGCGAAGCCGGTGCCGATGTCTTTAGGGAGGCCCCCGTTGATGGCCACTCTGGTCATCCAGTGGGTGGGATGTGTGAATCTCTTGAAATAAGGTTTGGCTTTGCCTCTCCTCTGGACGCTGGCCGGGTACCAAGCCTTCCTGTCGATGGAAACGACCTCTCTCGTGTCGTAGGTCATGGAGTTCCAGAGACCACCGTGGCCGTACTCCACGCAAGCCTTTTGGATGTCGTCGAGGAGGCCGGCGGGGATCGGCTTCCAACCGTTATGTTCTTTGGCCATAATGCTGGCCGCGTGGTTCACCCCGAAAACCCTATCAGCGAAGGACTCATCGCCTAGATGGGTGCATGCTTCTTGGAGGGTTTGGTGGGTCTCCTGTGTCCTGTAGGTGCGGTCATCTTGGAGCACAAACTGGTCGACGCTGAGCTGCCTATTCTTGCCACCTCCGAGTAGCCAGACAGCGATTGGCTCATTTTGGGTGGCCTGTCTGATGGTTTCCCAGATGTCACCCTCGTATATCTGGACCTGCCTGGTCTAGGGAAAGTGCAGGCCTTTAGACCAGGTGTGGCCGTTATGGCAAATGAGCTTTATGGGACGATGGAAGCCACTCCCACATTTGCCACTGTTGTTCATATCCTCGTCGGCAATGTCTTTCAGGAATGATCGCCCGTTTGAGGATTTTCTCGGGCTCGGACACATCGTCGATCGTTGCACCAGCGCCATGGATTTTCTTCTCCCACTCCTCGATTTTCTGTCGCCTGGTGGAGTTAGGCCCTGTCCTCTGAGAGCGCCCTCGATGTGCTCCACCACTCTCTGCACGACACAGTTGAGATCACCTGCCTTCGTTTGTGTTAGGTTTGCTGGGTCTGGGTCTTGGGGAGGTTAGAAACCGTAAACGATTGCGGTAACAAGGTAAACATCCTGGTCGATCCCGGTCAGCGCGCCTGGCTTAGTTTCTTGAGAGATCTCAATGATGCCCTGCCCTTTCTTCCTCTCGGCACGGACAGGATCGAACTTATCTTAGACGACACCGTCTTCTTTGTCATGCTCACGCAGAATATCTTAATTTTCAGGGTGAACGCGCCCTCTGGAAGAGCTGCCTGCAGTCGCGCGGCCCTATCGTCCGTCATGCGGGCATCCAGGGCCAGTCGACCGTCCCTCGCATGCATACCATAAGCGATCTCAACGTTGCCGATGTCAAGGGGGTCCTCTACCCTTACTCTCTATCAGCTTCAAAATCGTCTTTGGCGTCGTTCACAAGCGCGACCCATGGTTCATCATCTGGTATCCTCACCGGATGAGGGACTTCGATACCCAAGTCGAAATGTCGCCGTTGTTTGGCTGGATCAAACTCCTCAATAATTGACTTCCCTTTTCTTTCACGAATCACTATGCCTATTGCCACTTCATCTCTAAATGGAAATTTCGACGGCCACCAGCCAGGTAAGTTCCTTTGCGTGTCCCTCTGCTCTCGGTGAAGTAATTTCATATGTTCGTTCTTATAACCACACCTCAGGCAAAGCGATAATTGGTTCGTTACCCCCACACCACAAACACGGCAAGGTTTTGTACACGATCCATTTCGCAATTTGACCAGATGTACCCCACAGTACTCCCCCACACAGCGCCGGCCACAGAGCTCCGTAGGGCTCAAAGTATGCCACTGGCATGTGTTTTTATCTATCCGCATTGTGCACCCGATCGGGTATATCCATTGTCACGGATATGTCTAATAGGCTTCAACACCGGAAGGGGCTTATGTCTATGACAGGCCTGGGCCGGCGAGGATGGGGACCGCCCCTTGTATTTATGATATGCACATACAGGCTTTGCATTATGTGGGCGTTAATCGATCAACGCCGGTGTCCAGTCCCGTGCCTGACATTCAATTTTAATAAATTCACCTAGGTACTCAGAGAGACCAACAAACTTACAAAGTCCTTGTACATGTAGCATACGAAACCAAATTTCTAGAATTTTCAAAGATATATAATTATGCTGATTAAGTGCCACTTTGTGAGACCGTTTTTGCATATTGTGACTTAGGTACTTAGAGAGACCAACAAACTTACAAGGTCCTCATGCATGTAGGAGAGGAAATCACATTTTTAGAACTTTTCAAAAATATATATGCTGATTAAGTGCCACATAATGAGACCGTTTTTGCATATTGTAACTTAGGTGCTTAGGGAGACCGACAAACTTACAAAGTCCTTATACATGTAGGAGACATAATAAAATTTCTAGAAATTTTCAAAGATATATATGCTGATTAAGTGCCACTTCATGAGACCGATTTTGCGTGTCTGACTTTCAATTTTAATAAATTCACCTAGGTACTTATAGACCAACAAAGATACAAGGTCCTTATACAGGTAGGAGACACAATAAAATTCTTGAAATTTTGAAAGATATATATGCTGATTAAGTGCCACTTGGTGAGACCGTCTTTGCATATTGAAAACAATGTATTAGAGAGACACATAACTTACATGTTTTTTTACATGTAGAAGAGGAAATCATATTTTTAAGTCTTTTCAAAAATATATATCCTGATTAAGTGCCGTTTGGGGAGACCTTTTTGTACATTGCGACCTAGATATTTAGAAAGACAAATAAACTTACAAGGAGAGGAAATGAAAACGAAGGCAGTTTTGATGAGATATTTCCATAATCAATGTTAGGAAATTAAACGAACATTTCAACTTCCAACACCGGCTTGTAATTTGTATAGCTATCGTATCACAGGCCTACACAACATTTTGGATGTTAACTGGTTGAATTATGGGATTCACTATCACATGGCATTAAGCAGTGGTAGAATTATAAAAAAAATTTAGGGTGTCAATAAGGTGTATAAATATATATACCGATGTATAAATATATATACCGATTAACTACCATTTAGTGAGACTATTTTAGCATATTGCGATCAAGGTATTTAGGGAGACCAACAAACTTACAATGTTATTTATTTAGGAGAGGAAGTCAAATTTCTTGAAATCAGTACTGCACTGCATCGGAATGATAAAGACGTACAATACAGCCTACAACAAAGTACGTCATTTGTCAATATTCTTTTGCTGATAATGCCATATTTTCGCCTTATTAATGACGATTTTTTTTACAGCATTACCGCAATATTTTCAAAATGTTATGCCTAATATCACAAGACGAAGGCACTCGTGACACGATATTTTCACAATCGTTGTTCGTAAATTAAAGGAACACTTTCCCTAAATCTCGACTACCAACACCACCTTGGATGTTGTATAGCTGTCGAATCACAGGCCTACACGACATTTTACAAGGCCCTTATACATGTGGAAGGCGAAAGCAAGTTTCTAGTATTTTTCAAGATTATATAATTATGCTGATTAAGTGCCACTTAGTGAGACCGTTTTTGCATATTGTGACTTAGGTTCTTAGAGAGACCAACAAACTTGCAAGGTCATTATGCATGTAGGAGAGGAAATCATAATTTTAGAACATTTCAAATATATATATGCTGATTAAGTGCCTTTTAGTGAGACAGTTTCTGCATATTGTGACTTAGGTACTTTGAGAGACCAACACGTTGACAAGGTCCTTTTACATGTAGGAGAGGAAATCAAATTTCGAGAAATTTTTCAAGATATATATGCGGATTAAGTGCCATATAGTGAGACCGATTTTGGATATTGTGACTTAGATACTTAGAGAGACCGAAAACTTACAAGGTCCTTATACATGTAGGAGTGGAAATAAATTTTTTTAACTTTTAAAAAATGTCTTTGCTAATTAAGTGTCACTTAGTGAGACCATATTTGCGTCTTATTAATTGCGATGTCTTTAGAGTATTACCACGATATTATCAAATAGGTATGGCTTATATCACAAGACGAATGCACTCGTGACACAATAGTTTCATAATCTTTGTTCGTAAATTATAGGAACATTTTCCTTAAATATCGACTAGAAACACCAGCTTGTGAGTTCTATAGCTATCATATCACAGGTCTGCATGACCTTTTGGATGTTAATGGGTTAAATTCGGGGAGCCACTATCACGTGGCTTCAAGTAGTGGTAGAAATATAAAACAAATTTAGGGTAATAATAAGACGCAAAAATATATATAGTGATTAATTGTCACTTAGTGAGGCCATTTTCACATATTGCCACATATGTACTTAGAGAGAGCAACAAACTTACAACGATCTTATAAGCACAGAATTCAAATTTCTAGAAATTTTCTGTGTACACCAGAAATGCTGATGTATGTGCATAATAAGGGTCAATTGAAGCGTTATTTCCTTGAACTGCATCTCAAAATTAGCACCTTTACGAAATAGTCATACCAGAGTAATGGAGGTCGCAGTAAGTTACAATTTATTCATGATATGCATATACAGGCTCTGAATTATGTGAGGATTGATCGACCAAGGCCCGTGTTCAGTCCCGTGTCTGACTTTCAATTTTAATAAATTCACCTATGTTCTTAGAGAGACCAACAAACTTAAAAAGTCCTTATACATGTAGAATACGATATCAAATTTCTAGAATTTTCAAAGATATATAGTTATACTGTTTAAGTGGTGCCACTTAGTGAGGCTGTTTTTGCATATTTTGACTTAGGTACTTAGAGAGACCACAAACTTCCAAGGTCCTTATGCATGTAGGAGAGGAAAACACATTTTTAGAACTTTTCAAAAATATATATGCTGATTAAGTGCCACTTAGTGAGACCGTTTCTGCATATTGTGACTTAGGTATTGTGAGAGACCAACACACTTACAAGGTCCTTATACATGTGGGAGAGGAAATCAAAATTTCTAGAAATTTTTCAAGATATATATGCTGAATAAGTGCCATATAGTGAGACCGATTTTGCATATTGTGACTTAGATACTTAGAGAGACCAACAAACTTACAAAGCCTTAAACATGTAGGAGAGGAAATCATATTTTTATAACTTTTCAAAAATATTTATGCTAATTAAGTGTCACTTAGTGAGACCATATTTGCATCGTATTAATGGCGATGTTTTTACAGTATTGCCGCGATATTATCAAATAGGTATGGCTTATATCACAAGACCAAGGTACTCGTGACACGATATTTTTATATTCTTTGTTCGTAAATTAAAGGAACATTTTCCTTAAATATCGACTACAAACACCTGTTTGTGAGTTCTATAGCTATCGTATCACAGGCCTGCATGACCTTTTGGATGTTAACTGGTTAAATTCGGGGAGCCACTATCACGTGGCTTCAAGTTGTGGTAGAAATATAAAACAAATTTAGGGTAATAATAAGACGCAAAAATATATATAGTGATTAATTGTCACTTAGTAAGACCGTTTTCGCATATTGCGACCTATGTACTTAGAGAGACCAACAAACTTAGAACAGCCTTATAAGCAAGGAATTCAAATTTCTGGAAATTTTCTGTGTACACTAGAAATGCTGATGTGTGTGCGTAATAAGCGTTAACTGAAGCGTTTTTTCGTTGCACTGCATCTCTAAATTAGCAACTTTACGAAATAGTCATGCCAGAGTAATGGAGGTCGCAGTAAGTTACAATTTATTCATGATACGCATACACAGGCTTTGCATTATGTCATTATGTGAGGGTTAATCAACCAAGGCCCATGTTCAGTCCCGTGTCTGACTTTCAATTTTAATAAATTCACCTAGGTACTCAGAAAGACCAACAAACTTACAAAGTCCTTATACATGTAGAATACGATATCAAATTTCTGGAATTTTCAAAGATATATAGTTATGCTGTTTAAGTGCCACTTAGTGAGACCGTTTTTGCATATTGTGACTTAGGTACTTAGAGAGACCAACAAACTTACAAGGTCCTCATGCATGTAGGAGAGGAAATCACATTTTTAGAACTTTTCAAAAATATATGTGCTGATTAAGTGCTTCTTAATGATACCGTTTTTGCATATTGTGAAAGTAGGTTCTTAAGGAGACCAAGAAACTTACAAGTTCCTTGTACGTGTAGGAGACATAATAAAGTTTCTAGAAATTTTCATATATGCTGATTAAGTGCCACTTCGAGAGACCGATTTTGCGTGTCTGACTTTCAATTTTAATAAATTCACCTAGGTTCTTAGAGAAACCAACAAAGATACAAGGTCCTGATACATGTGGGAGACACAATAAAATTCTTGAAATTTTCAAAGATATATATGCTGATTAAGTGCCACTTGGTGAGACCGTCTTTGCATAATGAAAACAATGTATTAGAGAGACAAAAAAAACTTACATGTTTTTTTTTACATGTAGGAGAGGAAATCATATTTCTAATTCTTTTCAAAAATATATATCCTGATTAAGTGCCATTTGGGGAGACCTTTTTGTACATTGAGACCTAGATATTTAGAGAGACAAATAAACTTACAAGGAGAGGAAATGAAAACGAAGGCAGTTTTGATGAGATATTCTCATAATCAATATTAGGAAATTAAACAAACATTTCAGCTTCCAACACCCGCTTGTAAGTTGTATAGCTATGGTATCACAGGCCTACACGACATTTTGGATGTTAACTGGTTGAATTATGGCATTCACTTTCACATGGCGTTAAGCAGTGGTAGAATTATAAAACAAATTTAGGGTGAAAACAAGGTGTATAAATATATATACCGATTAACTGCCATATAGTGAGACTATTTTAGCATACTGCGATGAAGGTACTTAGGGAGACCAACAAACTTACAATGTTATTTATTTAGGAGAGGAAGTCAAATTTCTTGAAAATCTGCTACTGCACTGCATCGGAATGATAAAGGTGTACAGTACAGCCTACAACAGTACGCCATTAGTCAATTTTCTGTTGTTCATAATGCCATATTTTCGTCTTATTAATGGCGATGTTTGTACAGCATTACCGCAATATTTTCAAAATGCTGTGGCTTGTATCAAAAGACACATGCACTCGTGACATGATATTTTCACAATCGTTGTTCGTAAATTAAAGGAACACTTTCCCTAAATCTCGACTACCAACACCATCTTGGATGTTGTAAAGCTATCGAATCACAGGCCTACACGACATTTTACAAGGCCCTTATGCATGTGGAATGCGAAAGAAAGTTTCTAGAATTTCCAAGGATATATAATTATGCTGATTAAGTGCCACTTAGTGAGACCGTTTTTTGCATATTGTGACTTAGGTTCTTAGAGAGACCAACAAACTTGCAAGGTCCTTATGCGTGTAGGAGAGGAAATCATATTTTTAGAACATTTCAAAAATATATATGCTGATTAAGTGCCTCTTAATGAGACAGTTTCTGCATATTGTGACATAGGTACTTTGAGAGACCAACACACTTACAAGGTCCTTATACATGTAAGAGAGGAAATCAAATTTCTAGAAATTTTTCAAGATATATATGCTCATTAAGTGCGATGTAGTGAGACCGATTTTGCATATTGTGACTTAGATACATAGAGAGACCAACAAACTTGCAAGGTCCTTTTTTCATGTAGGAGAGGAAATCAAATTTTTTAAATTTTAAAAAATATATTTGCTAATTAAGTGTCACTTAGTGAGACCATATTTGCTCTTATTAATGGCGATGTTTTGACAGTATTACCGGGATATTATCAAATAGGTATGGCTTATATCACAAGAAGAATGCACTCGTGACACGATATTTTCATAATCTTTGTTCGTAAATTAAAGGATCATTTTCCTTAAAAATCGACTACAAACACCAGCTTGTGAGTTCTATAGCTATCGTATCACAGGCCTGTATGACCTTTTGGATATTAACGGGTTAAATTCGGGGAGCCACTATCACGTGGCTTCAAGTAGTGGTAGAAATATAAAACAAATTTAGGGTAATAATAAGACGCAAAAATATATATAGTGATTAATTGTCACTTAGTGAGACCGGTTTCGCATATTGCGACCTATGTACTTAGAGGGATCAACAAACTTACAACGATCTTATAAGCAAGGAATTCAAATATCTAGAAATGTTCTGTGTACACCAGAAATGCTGATGTATGTGCATAATAAGGGTCAATTGAAGCGTTATTTCCTTGAACTGCATCTCAAAATTAGCACCTTTACGAAATAGTCATACCAGAGTAATGGAGGTCGCAGTAAGTTACAATTTATTCATGATATGCATATACAGGCTCTGCATTATGTGAGGATTGATCGACCAAGGCCCGTGTTCAGTCCCGTGTCTGACTTTCAATTTTAATAAATTCACCTATGTTCTTAGAGAGACCAACAAACTTAAAAAGTCCTTATACATGTAGAATACGAAATCAAATTTCTAGAATTTTCAAAGATATATAGTTATACTGTTTAAGTGGTGCCACTTAGTGAGGCTGTTTTTGCATATTTTGACTTAGGTACTTAGAGAGACCACAAACTTCCAAGGTCCTTATGCATGTAGGAGAGGAAAACACATTTTTAGAACTTTTCAAAAATATATATGCTGATTAAGTACCACTTAGTGAGACCGTTTCTGCATATTGTGACTTAGGTATTGTGAGAGACCAACACACTTACAAGGTCCTTATACATGTGGGAGAGGAAATCAAAATTTCTAGAAATTTTTCAAGATATATATGCTGAATAAGTGCCATATAGTGAGACCGATTTTGCATATTGTGACTTAGATACTTAGAGAGACCAACAAACTTACAAAGCCTTAAACATGTAGGAGAGGAAATCATATTTTTATAACTTTTCAAAAATATTTATGCTAATTAAGTGTCACTTAGTGAGACCATATTTGCATCGTATTAATGGCGATGTTTTTACAGTATTGCCGCGATATTATCAAATAGGTATGGCTTATATCACAAGACCAAGGTACTCGTGACACGATATTTTTATATTCTTTGTTCGTAAATTAGAGGAACATTTTCCTTAAATATCGACTACAAACACCTGTTTGTGAGTTCTATAGCTATCGTATCACAGGCCTGCATGACCTTTTGGATGTTAACTGGTTAAATTCGGGGAGCCACTATCACGTGGCTTCAAGTTGTGGTAGAAATATAAAACAAATTTAGGGTAATAATAAGACGCAAAAATATATATAGTGATTAATTGTCACTTAGTAAGACCGTTTTCGCATATTGCGACCTATGTACTTAGAGAGACCAACAAACTTAGAACAGCCTTATAAGCAAGGAATTCAAATTTCTAGAAATTTTCTGTGTACACTAGAAATGCTGATGTGTGTGCGTAATAAGCGTTAACTGAAGCGTTTTTTCGTTGCACTGCATCTCTAAATTAGCAACTTTACGAAATAGTCATGCCAGAGTAATGGAGGTCGCAGTAAGTTACAATTTATTCATGATACGCATACACAGGCTTTGCATTATGTCATTATGTGAGGGTTAATCAACCAAGGCCCATGTTCAGTCCCGTGTCTGACTTTCAATTTTAATAAATTCACCTAGGTACTCAGAAAGACCAACAAACTTACAAAGTCCTTATACATGTAGAATACGATATCAAATTTCTGGAATTTTCAAAGATATATAGTTATGCTGTTTAAGTGCCACTTAGTGAGACCGTTTTTGCATATTGTGACTTAGGTACTTAGAGAGACCAACAAACTTACAAGGTCCTCATGCATGTAGGAGAGGAAATCACATTTTTAGAACTTTTCAAAAATATATGTGCTGATTAAGTGCTTCTTAATGATACCGTTTTTGCATATTGTGAAAGTAGGTTCTTAAGGAGACCAAGAAACTTACAAGTTCCTTGTACGTGTAGGAGACATAATAAAGTTTCTAGAAATTTTCATATATGCTGATTAAGTGCCACTTCGAGAGACCGATTTTGCGTGTCTGACTTTCAATTTTAATAAATTCACCTAGGTTCTTAGAGAAACCAACAAAGATACAAGGTCCTGATACATGTGGGAGACACAATAAAATTCTTGAAATTTTCAAAGATATATATGCTGATTAAGTGCCACTTGGTGAGACCGTCTTTGCATAATGAAAACAATGTATTAGAGAGACAAAAAAAACTTACATGTTTTTTTTTACATGTAGGAGAGGAAATCATATTTCTAATTCTTTTCAAAAATATATATCCTGATTAAGTGCCATTTGGGGAGACCTTTTTGTACATTGAGACCTAGATATTTAGAGAGACAAATAAACTTACAAGGAGAGGAAATGAAAACGAAGGCAGTTTTGATGAGATATTCTCATAATCAATATTAGGAAATTAAACAAACATTTCAGCTTCCAACACCCGCTTGTAAGTTGTATAGCTATGGTATCACAGGCCTACACGACATTTTGGATGTTAACTGGTTGAATTATGGCATTCACTTTCACATGGCGTTAAGCAGTGGTAGAATTATAAAACAAATTTAGGGTGAAAACAAGGTGTATAAATATATATACCGATTAACTGCCATATAGTGAGACTATTTTAGCATACTGCGATGAAGGTACTTAGGGAGACCAACAAACTTACAATGTTATTTATTTAGGAGAGGAAGTCAAATTTCTTGAAAATCTGCTACTGCACTGCATCGGAATGATAAAGGTGTACAGTACAGCCTACAACAGTACGCCATTAGTCAATTTTCTGTTGTTCATAATGCCATATTTTCGTCTTATTAATGGCGATGTTTGTACAGCATTACCGCAATATTTTCAAAATGCTGTGGCTTGTATCAAAAGACGCATGCACTCGTGACATGATATTTTCACAATCGTTGTTCGTAAATTAAAGGAACACTTTCCCTAAATCTCGACTACCAACACCATCTTGGATGTTGTAAAGCTATCGAATCACAGGCCTACACGACATTTTACAAGGCCCTTATGCATGTGGAATGCGAAAGAAAGTTTCTAGAATTTCCAAGGATATATAATTATGCTGATTAAGTGCCACTTAGTGAGACCGTTTTTTGCATATTGTGACTTAGGTTCTTAGAGAGACCAACAAACTTGCAAGGTCCTTATGCGTGTAGGAGAGGAAATCATATTTTTAGAACATTTCAAAAATATATATGCTGATTAAGTGCCTCTTAATGAGACAGTTTCTGCATATTGTGACATAGGTACTTTGAGAGACCAACACACTTACAAGGTCCTTATACATGTAAGAGAGGAAATCAAATTTCTAGAAATTTTTCAAGATATATATGCTCATTAAGTGCGATGTAGTGAGACCGATTTTGCATATTGTGACTTAGATACATAGAGAGACCAACAAACTTGCAAGGTCCTTTTTTCATGTAGGAGAGGAAATCAAATTTTTTAAATTTTAAAAAATATATTTGCTAATTAAGTGTCACTTAGTGAGACCATATTTGCTCTTATTAATGGCGATGTTTTGACAGTATTACCGGGATATTATCAAATAGGTATGGCTTATATCACAAGAAGAATGCACTCGTGACACGATATTTTCATAATCTTTGTTCGTAAATTAAAGGATCATTTTCCTTAAAAATCGACTACAAACACCAGCTTGTGAGTTCTATAGCTATCGTATCACAGGCCTGTATGACCTTTTGGATATTAACGGGTTAAATTCGGGGAGCCACTATCACGTGGCTTCAAGTAGTGGTAGAAATATAAAACAAATTTAGGGTAATAATAAGACGCAAAAATATATATAGTGATTAATTGTCACTTAGTGAGACCGGTTTCGCATATTGCGACCTATGTACTTAGAGGGATCAACAAACTTACAACGATCTTATAAGCAAGGAATTCAAATATCTAGAAATGTTCTGTGTACACCAGAAATGCTGATGTATGTGCATAATAAGGGTCAATTGAAGCGTTATTTCCTTGAACTGCATCTCAAAATTAGCACCTTTACGAAATAGTCATACCAGAGTAATGGAGGTCGCAGTAAGTTACAATTTATTCATGATATGCATATACAGGCTCTGCATTATGTGAGGATTGATCGACCAAGGCCCGTGTTCAGTCCCGTGTCTGACTTTCAATTTTAATAAATTCACCTATGTTCTTAGAGAGACCAACAAACTTAAAAAGTCCTTATACATGTAGAATACGAAATCAAATTTCTAGAATTTTCAAAGATATATAGTTATACTGTTTAAGTGGTGCCACTTAGTGAGGCTGTTTTTGCATATTTTGACTTAGGTACTTAGAGAGACCACAAACTTCCAAGGTCCTTATGCATGTAGGAGAGGAAAACACATTTTTAGAACTTTTCAAAAATATATATGCTGATTAAGTACCACTTAGTGAGAACGTTTCTGCATATTGTGACTTAGGTATTGTGAGAGACCAACACACTTACAAGGTCCTTATACATGTGGGAGAGGAAATCAAAATTTCTAGAAATTTTTCAAGATATATATGCTGAATAAGTGCCATATAGTGAGACCGATTTTGCATATTGTGACTTAGATACTTAGAGAGACCAACAAACTTACAAAGCCTTAAACATGTAGGAGAGGAAATCATATTTTTATAACTTTTCAAAAATATTTATGCTAATTAAGTGTCACTTAGTGAGACCATATTTGCATCGTATTAATGGCGATGTTTTTACAGTATTGCCGCGATATTATCAAATAGGTATGGCTTATATCACAAGACCAAGGTACTCGTGACACGATATTTTTATATTCTTTGTTCGTAAATTAGAGGAACATTTTCCTTAAATATCGACTACAAACACCTGTTTGTGAGTTCTATAGCTATCGTATCACAGGCCTGCATGACCTTTTGGATGTTAACTGGTTAAATTCGGGGAGCCACTATCACGTGGCTTCAAGTTGTGGTAGAAATATAAAACAAATTTAGGGTAATAATAAGACGCAAAAATATATATAGTGATTAATTGTCACTTAGTAAGACCGTTTTCGCATATTGCGACCTATGTACTTAGAGAGACCAACAAACTTAGAACAGCCTTATAAGCAAGGAATTCAAATTTCTAGAAATTTTCTGTGTACACTAGAAATGCTGATGTGTGTGCGTAATAAGCGTTAACTGAAGCGTTTTTTCGTTGCACTGCATCTCTAAATTATCAACTTTACGAAATAGTCATGCCAGAGTAATGGAGGTCGCAGTAAGTTACAATTTATTCATGATACGCATACACAGGCTTTGCATTATGTCATTATGTGAGGGTTAATCAACCAAGGCCCATGTTCAGTCCCGTGTCTGACTTTCAATTTTAATAAATTCACCTAGGTACTCAGAAAGACCAACAAACTTACAAAGTCCTTATACATGTAGAATACGATATCAAATTTCTAGAATTTTCAAAGATATATAGTTATGCTGTTTAAGTGCCACTTAGTGAGACCGTTTTTGCATATTGTGACTTAGGTACTTAGAGAGACCAACAAACTTACAAGGTCCTCATGCATGTAGGAGAGGAAATCACATTTTTAGAACTTTTCAAAAATATATGTGCTGATTAAGTGCTTCTTAATGATACCATTTTTGCATATTGTGAAAATAGGTGCTTAAGGAGACCAAGAAACTTACAAGTTCCTTGTACGTGTAGGAGACATAATAAAGTTTCTAGAAATTTTCATATATGCTGATTAAGTGCCACTTCGAGAGACCGATTTTGCGTGTCTGACTTTCAATTTTAATAAATTCACCTAGGTTCTTAGAGAAACCAACAAAGATACAAGGTCCTGATACATGTGGGAGACACAATAAAATTCTTGAAATTTTCAAAGATATATATGCTGATTAAGTGCCACTTGGTGAGACCGTCTTTGCATAATGAAAACAATGTATTAGAGAGACAAAAAAAACTTACATGTTTTTTTTTTACATGTAGGAGAGGAAATCATATTTCTAATTCTTTTCAAAAATATATATCCTGATTAAGTGCCATTTGGGGAGACCTTTTTGTACATTGAGACCTAGATATTTAGAGAGACAAATAAACTTACAAGGAGAGGAAATGAAAACGAAGGCAGTTTTGATGAGATATTCTCATAATCAATATTAGGAAATTAAACAAACATTTCAGCTTCCAACACCCGCTTGTAAGTTGTATAGCTATGGTATCACAGGCCTACACGACATTTTGGATGTTAACTGGTTGAATTATGGCATTCACTTTCACATGGCGTTAAGCAGTGGTAGAATTATAAAACAAATTTAGGGTGAAAACAAGGTGTATAAATATATATACCGATTAACTGCCATATAGTGAGACTATTTTAGCATACTGCGATGAAGGTACTTAGGGAGACCAACAAACTTACAATGTTATTTATTTAGGAGAGGAAGTCAAATTTCTTGAAAATCTGCTACTGCACTGCATCGGAATGATAAAGGTGTACAGTACAGCCTACAACAGTACGCCATTAGTCAATTTTCTGTTGTTCATAATGCCATATTTTCGCCTTATTAATGGCGATGTTTGTACAGCATTACCGCAATATTTTCAAAATGCTGTGGCTTGTATCAAAAGACGAATGCACTCGTGACATGATATTTTCACAATCGTTGTTCGTAAATTAAAGAAACACTTTCCCTAAATCTCGACTACCAACACCATCTTGGATGTTGTAAAGCTATCGAATCACAGGCCTACACGACATTTTACAAGGCCCTTATGCACGTGGAAGGCGAAAGAAAGTTTCTAGAATTTTCAAGGATATATAATTATGCTGATTAAGTGCCACTTAGTGAGACCGTTTTTTGCATATTGTGACTTAGGTTCTTAGAGAGACCAACAAACTTGCAAGGTCCTTATGCGTGTAGGAGAGGAAATCATATTTTTAGAACATTTCAAAAATATATATGCTGATTAAGTGCCTCTTAATGAGACAGTTTCTGCATATTGTGACATAGGTACTTTGAGAGACCAACACACTTACAAGGTCCTTATACATGTAAGAGAGGAAATCAAATTTCTAGAAATTTTTCAAGATATATATGCTCATTAAGTGCGATGTAGTGAGACCGATTTTGCATATTGTGACTTAGATACTTAGAGAGACCAACAAACTTGCAAGGTCCTTTTTTCATGTAGGAGAGGAAATCAAATTTTTTAAATTTTAAAAAATATATTTGCTAATTAAGTGTCACTTAGTGAGACCATATTTGCGTCTTATTAATGGCGATGTTTTGACAGTATTACCGGGATATTATCAAATAGGTATGGCTTATATCACAAGAAGAATGCACTCGTGACACGATATTTTCATAATCTTTGTTCGTAAATTAAAGGAACATTTTCCTTAAAAATCGACTACAAACACCAGCTTGTGAGTTCTATAGCTATCGTATCACAGGCCTGCATGACCTTTTGGATATTAACGGGTTGAATTCGGGGAGCCACAATCACGTGGCTTCAAGTAGTGGTAGAAATATAAAACAAATTTAGGGTAATAATAAGACGCAAATATATATATAGTGATTAATTGTCACTTAGTGAGACCGGTTTCGCATATTGCGACCTATGTACTTAGAGGGATCATCAAACTTACAACGATCTTATAAGCAAGGAATTCAAATATCTAGAAATGTTCTGTGTACACCAGAAATGCTGATGATTGTGCGTAATAAGTGTCAATTGAAGCGTTGTTTCATTGAACTGCATCTCAAAATTAGCACCTTTACGAAATAGTCATACCAGAGTAAAGGAGGTCGCGGCAAGTTACAATTTATTCATGATATGCATATACAGGCTTTGCATTATGTGAGGATTGATCAATCAAGGCCCGTGTTCAGTCCTGTGTCTGACTTTCAATTTTAATAAATTAACCTAGGTACTTAGAGAGACCAACAAACTTACAAAGTCCATATACATGTAGAATACGATATCAAATTTCTACAATTTTCAAAGATATATAGGTATGCTGTTTAAGTGCCACTTAGTGAGACCGTTTTTTGCATATTGTGACTTAGGTACTTAGAGAGACCAACAAACTTGCAAGGTCCTTATGCATGTAGGAGAGGAAATCACATTTTTAGAACTTTTCAAAAATATACATGCTGATTAAGTGCCACTAGTGAGACCATTTTTGCATATTGTGACTTAGGTGCTTAGGGAGACCAACAACCTTACAAGGTCCTTATACATGTAGTAGACATAATAAAATTTCTAGAAATTTTCAAAGAAAAATATGCTGATTACGTGCCACTTGGTGAGTCCGTTTTTGTGTGTCTGACTTTCAATTTTAATAAATTCACCTAGGTACTTAGAGAGACCAACAAACATACAAACTCCTTATACATGTAGAAGACACAATAAAATTTCTAGAAATTTTCGAAGACATATATGCTGATTACGTGCCACATGGTGAGACCGTTTTTGCATATTGTGAACAATGTATTAGAGAGACAAACAAACTTACATGTTAGTTTACATGTAGGAGAGGAAATCATATTTGTAAGTTTTTTCAAAAATATATATCTTGATTAAGTGCCATTTGAGGAGACTTTTTGACCATTGTGACCTAGATACTTAGAGGGACCAACAAATCTAAAAGGAGAGGAAATGAAAACGAAGGCAGTTGTTACGGGATATTTCATAATGAATGTTAGAAAATTAAACGAACATCCGGCTTGTAAGTTGTATAGCTATCGTATCACAGGCCTACACCATATTTCGGATGTTAACTGGTTGAATTCTGGGATTCACTATCACATGGTATTAAGCAGTGGTAGAATTATAGAACAAATTTAGGGTGTCAATAAGGTGTATAAATATATATACCGATTAACTGTCACTTCGTGAGACTATTTTAGCATATTGTGATCAAGGTACTTAGGGAGACCAACAAACTTACAATGTTATTTCTTTGGGAGAGGAAGTCAAATTTCTTGAAAATCTGCTACTGCACTGCATCGGAATGATAAAGAAGTACGGTACAGCCTACAACCAAGTATGCCGTTAGTCAATATTCTTTTCTTGATCATCCCATGTTTGCGCCTTATTAATGGCGATATTTTTTCATCATTACCGCGATATTTTCAAAATGTTATGGCTAATATCATAAGACGAAGGCACTCGTCACACTCCTGACACGATAAGTTCAAAACCGTTGTACGTAAATTAGAGAAACATTTTCCTGAAAGTTTGACTACCAACACCAGCTTGTAAGTTGTATGGCTATCGTATCACACCGGCCCGGCAAGACAAATTAGATGTTCATATGCTTTGTGACGAGGGTAACCATAACAAGTTCGGAGGGTGGATTACGACAGGCTGATGCATGCTATGGGCGAAAAGATGAACGACAAACTGAGGCATTATTGCTACAATGGTGGCGCGATGTTCAAGTAAAAGTGTGGGGAAAAAATAGCGGGCAAATAAGATGCAAATGGCATAGCAGGCTTCCAGTTTATTGCATGTTGAACTGTAAGCTATCAATTAGTACTTCATTGGTAATCTTAACCTGTCGCCAAGTAAATATCTTGACAAAAGTAATGTTTCATATCTATTTAGATGCTGTGAATGAAAGACAGGGGTGACGAAGCGACGATTTTGTATTCTATTCATCAGAGCACTGACTAATCGTCAGTGGTCTCCTACTCATGTATAGTATCACAGGGTTAATATCTGTGAAACTTATCAGTTACTGACAACTACAAACTTGACCGCATGTGTGACTTGCTATGTGTAGATAACGTTACATCATGTCCTTCTAATCAGCCTTCCACGTAATAGCCTTGGGCTAATTCCATTTATCAATTCGACAATGCCATCACAAATAATAAGTAATATTAGACTAGATTGCCCATAACCAATTATGTAATATGTGTATGTATATAATGTTTGTGAAAAGACACGACGGCAGTTTGGTTTCCAGCTCTGTACGAATTAGTAGCCAGTACGCCCATAGTATGGAATATCCGACTTCGGCGCGAGTCATGTTTTGTTCTACACTGGAATCTTGTTATTGTGTAAATAAATGTTGATCGTAAAAGTTCTTACTATATTTATTCAGCAAGTAACATCCCGGTTGAAAAACGCTTTATGACAATTTGTGGAGAATCCGGGCAGGCCGACTTTTTAGCTTGGCCTAGAAAACAAGAAGAGACTTTCTGTCACCATGTACGGCATTCTACCGTGTAACGTCCAACAGATGCTACAGATCCCTGAACTGGAAGGCCTGAAGTTGTCGTGGCGCATGAAGGTAGACGATAAGGAAACCAGCTTGCTCCTGACATGGAAGACGATTCAGCTGAAAAAGAAATCCCCTGCGAAACTTGCGAGAGACAAGAGAAGGATGGATGAATTCATTGAAAACAAACAGAACCAGACTGTTACAACACAAAACAACAAAGCATGTGACGTTATGCCGGAACATCGGAAATTCGAAAGTGTAAACTCGGCTTCAATTAAGGATTTAAGCAGGAGTACAACCGTGAGTACACAAACATTTAGCAATAGCAAAACTGTCTGTAGTGTTAACGTGCGGCCCCAAATCTCCAGTAAATTTATTCAGTGTAACAATACTTCTGTAGATGCTGAAATTCAAACATCTGACAATGACAATCTTGTTGATTCAAAAGTCCAAATGTGTGAAGTGTCATCTAAAGTGAAATCCAAAAGAATTACAGAAAAGGTTCTAAAATATAAAGAGACATTTCATGGCCACCACTATTTAATAAAATGGGAAAAACTACCTCCAAATAAGAACACTTGGGTTCATGAAGATGATTTAGATGAGGCGGCGGTACAGTACATCCGTGACAACCCTCATATGGTTCGCGGAATGCTCTCTTTCACACAAAATGCAAATTTGAAAGGAGACAGAGTGAAAGACAATAAAAGTCAAATCCTTCCGTGCGACGCTAGTACCATTCAACAGGAAGCAGAGCCTAGTAATAAAGCTTCCAATAGAGAAGATTCTTTATGCGCGGAGGAAATAAGCCACATAGTTCAACCTTCACTGACGGATGGAGTTTTATTCTACAGAGTCCAGTACAATAACAAGGAAGAACAAACAATAGCCGCTGAAACTTTGCCACTAGACATTTTACAAAGATTACATCGAGAGTTCATGCAGTCCTGTGGTATAGACGTAACCTAGTAACAATTCCCTTAAATTTAATGTCGTTTTCCTTTTTGTTGATCAAAAACTGTCACATCAGTATCTTTGTGCCAGAAGGCACAAATTTTTCAGGCCGGAGGAGATTATCACAGGGTTAATATCTGTGAAACTTATCAGTTACTGACAACTACAAACTTGACCACATGTGTGACTTGCTATGTGTAGATAACGTTACATCATGTCCTTCTAATCAGCCTTCCATGTAATAGCCTTGGGCTAATTCCATTTATCAATTCGACAATGCCATCACAAATAATAAGTAATATTAGACTAGATTGCCCATAACCAATTATGTAATATGTGTATGTATATAATGTTTGTGAAAAGACACGACGGCAGTTTGGTTTCCAGCTCTGTACGAATTAGTAGCCAGTACGCCCATAGTATGGAATATCCGACTTCGGCGCGAGTCATGTTTTGTTCCACACTGGAATCTTGTTATTGTGTAAATAAATGTTGATCGTAAAAGTTCTTACTATATTTATTCATCAAGTAACATCCCGGTTGAAAAACGCTTTATGACAATAGTACTTAAAAAGCAAAACGAAATAAAACCAATGGCGTGTTTCCTTCTTCAAACCAAAACAAATCCTGACCACCCCCCCCCCCCCCCCCCACCCATCCCCTAATGTGATGGTAAGAACTGATAAAAAATAAAATATATTTCATCCAAGCTTTTGGGCTATTCTCAAGTCATATAACCATGATGCTATCAAATAATATGACACAAACAATAATTATACTGCTTAATTCCTACTTAGTGAGACTGTTTCACATACTAACAAATTTACAACGACCTTATAGGAGGGGGAATGAAATTTCTTCCAACACCGGCTTGTAAGTTGAGCATCCATCGTACCAAAGGCCTACTCGACATTTTGGATGTTAACTGGTTGAGTTCTGGGAGCCATTAGCATATGGCTTTTTGAAGGGGTTGACTCTTACGAGAATCGGAGTATCTGATTCTCGTAAAGATTCTTGCAAATCTAGCTCTTAACAGTATAATAGAATAAATATCATTGTCACGCTGTTTGAGGCCCAGAGTTGGGATTACAACTTTATTATTTATTTTATGTAATTTAACTTGGACTAGAGTATACACAAGTCCTAATATTTGTGGAAAAAACACAAATCACAGTAATATGACGCAGATTGCTGGCAAAATCTATGGGAGCCTTCGATTAAATAATATTTATTTGCTTGTGTCACGTTATCTGGTTAAATGGTCAATTAGAAATAATGCGATCAACTTAACCTCTAATTAGCTAGAATACTGTTTCGCGTTTTCGAAGCAGAGATAAGTTAGCGTACACGTGTGGAATATCGCAAGCGATTTTCTCTTTATGGTTACACTAAACCAATGTATCATCCTGTCCATCTCGGATTTGAATTAGCGATTGTTCACGGGTAATTTGAACGTAAACAATTTAATCATGTTCTGGCCGTTTCAGAGAATCATTAAAATGTCTAGTTGTGTCAAAAGAGTCATATCTTACCAAGCCAGGAGAGCTCCAATATGTGTTTCCGGACATGACGGAACACGAGCTCATAATAATAAAAGTGTCCACGAAATGTCAAGCGAGTCTAACTCAAACAAAATACGCATTAATATCTCTACCCATATCGAATCACAAAGCACTCATTGAATCAGAATTAATGTTTAAACTTTGCGTTTCGAGTGTATAATGAGTGGAGCAGAATTCTGAGGCGGGCAGTTGGCATCAGGGCACTCGGAGAAGGTCCGAGTTTAGCCTTGGCCGTCGAGGGTCATATGCACCGAGATTGAAAGTCCGCGTGTTGTCGTAACCCTGTGGGAGCTGTAAGGAACCGATAGTAGTTTGTTAACGGTTGGGAACTATAGTGGTATAGTAGCCAAAGAAGTAAAAGCTGTAACGTTGAGGTCTAGAAACCGTATTAAGAGCTCGAGTAAGCGCTTGAACTGCTCTCGAGATAAGATAGTTTTAGGCCGTGCGAGAATTGGTGATGTGAGAACACTTTGCAGAATATTTTTATGTAAGCTTTGTAAGTATGTATCTGAAGGCGAAGAATAACTTAATCCCGTGAGAGCCAAGCAAGACGAAAATTGATCGTGAAATGTGGTAGACGCCGACTGAATTGTGATTGAACTGTGAGAATGCTGATAGAGTCACACAAGCAGAACATTATATGTGTTAAGCCCGAATGACTGTGAAGTTAACACTGCGAGGAGGAAGCAACGAGAAGTGAATAGACACTTTGCATGTATCACAAACCGTGAGAAAATGAAGATGATGTGAGGTTGATCCAGCAGACACAGCTAGCTGTGGGAGACGTCGAGGGCCATAAAGAATAAACTTTTATTCGCTTAATTCGTGTATTCTTATGTGAGTAATTTGTTTCATATTTTGTTTCTTCGTACATGTAAATAAATAATCTTTTCAGTGAATTATCGCTGATCACCCTTTGGCGTTGTAAGCCACAGGCACCTTCAGGAATCCTAACAGTCCCAAGCGGACAGTGCATTGGCAAGGGGGCAAGGTTTATGTTCGAACTGGGGTTCAGACGACAGTCACTGGCTGTCGGCTGAGCACTGATAAGAACATAAATTTTCCTCCATCATTTCGAACATCAATTTAACCCCTGTAATCCTGCGACAATCACGTCACTTTGATTCTCGCAAAAACATAAAAAACTTCTGCCCCTGTTAACGAAAATAGAGTACTCCATGCTGTAGTCTTAATATCCATGGTTCATGCTTCATGGTGAATCAAAAGCAATTAACGTTTGATCAATGGAAATTTGCTTTATTGAAAATTAACAGAGTATCAAAAGGCACTCTCCAATAATTGACAATAAAACAAATTTGAGGAAAAAAATGTTGACTATCAAAAATAATCTAGCACTCAACCAGTTAATATATTTGTAACAATCGTATTATTGACGAGTTTGGTAGGTGAAGTACGATTGGGCGGAAGGACGAAAAACTGACGTGCTATTACTGCAAAGATATCGCGATATTCTAGTGAAACGATGGCGAAAACAGCACGCAAAGAAGACGCAAATAGTATTTGACTCACCCCACATACACACCTGCAATGACGTCTCTGAGAGAAAAAATATCATGTTTGGCACTCTCTCTCTTCATGATACATAAACCATGTTATGCAGCATTTACAAAGCTTCGGATAAGTAAACTGACAGGGGTACAAACAGCCCACACTACACTACCATGCCACTCTTGTATGAGAAGATCGACACACCTTGAGCCGAACAACGTACTATCGGATTGTAAAGTGGACATCAACAGCGGTCAACGTCTCTATGATGTCGTGTGCACAAAATGACATTCCAAGATTCTAAGAGAATCATTGCCGGTAAATTCAATTATGGCCTAATGGCACTACATGCAAGACTGCACATGTTGGTTGCGGTTAGAAACGAAGAGTCTCGAAAAATCTGTAGCAAAAAGTCCTTTTTGGTGATTTCCGGTCATTCTCGGGCTTATTGCGGAAATTCGTTATACTCCCATTCACTCGAATATACCCCCAGAACATGTCCCTACTCTAGCCCATTGGGTCCGATAGCAACCACGTGTCAACATAAAACGCAAGATGGCGGCTTCATATATACAAAATAGACGACGGAAACACGTGAAACTTTTTTTGAGGCATACTTTGGTGGCCATCTTGTATTTTGACTGACCACATTTGTATTTTTATACCCAAAATAGCACCAGAAATTCTAAACAGTTGAATTCTGTACCCAATCTCAAACATTTTCTCAAACCCTTTTTCGGAATCCACATACAACTTGAGAAACTCGTCCATTTCATAAGCGGGATAATTGGGGACGGGTGCTCGCACTGGCGGCTATCTCCTCTTGGTCTATCGATGGTGCACTTCCACAGTGGGTATTGTCATAGAATAATTTGCGATCCATTTAACATCTAAAAGTTTACAGGTTTCTAACTTTAATAATGATTCTCTAAGTTTTTTTTGCGAAAGAAGTGTCGAAAAAAATCAATTTTCTTCACTTTTGAGGCATATTCTGGCTACCATCTTGGATTTTCACTAACTTGATTGATATTATTATAATGGTGAAGTGTGTCAGAAATACGAATCAATTAATTCCCGTTCCGAATCTTATTTAGTTTTTCCGTAATCGGGATAATTTAATGATGGCGTAAAATCGCGACACCCTTGGACGCCAGCTTGAATTACGTCATATCCGCCCAGGATAATTTCTTGTTAACATCTAAAAATCTACTCGAGAGATGTCCAGGTACACGAAAAAAGCCGACCCCGTTCGGTTCTGGGAAGGGGGTCCCATAGGGGATGTACCTAGCTGCCCGACTACTAGCACTTCTACGCTGCCGTAAACATCTTTTAAGCGTAACTACATGCGGTGCGGTAAAAACCGGCCGTTACCTTTATAGAACACTCTGGGAGTAACGGATCTTCGGAGTATCGGACCTTCAGAGTAATGAGTCTTCGGAATATAGAACATTCACAGTCTTAGATCTTCGGAGTATTGAACCCTCGGAGTATTGGACCTTTGAAGTATTGGACCTTCGGAGTATTAATTTTTCGGACTCTTGGGCCTTCGGAGTATTGGGTCTTCGGAATATCTGACCTTTGGAGTACTGGAGATTAAAAATATCGGACATTCTGTGTATTGGATCTGTTACAGGCTAACATTCCAGTCAGAATGACATTTCACAAAAATGTTTCTGCCTGAACTGAGTCACAGATATCATAGTAATTAAATTAACTTCATTAACTTGCACTGTGGGTGATTAGAATTACATATAACTAGTGTTACAGAGAGAGAATCACAAATGTGTTCCTGTTTAACTTGGAGAGAAAGATTTGCTGGAACTGTGAGAAAAACACAAACATATAGTTTAATGTACATTGTATGTGGTTAGGTTGAATAAAAGTAGTCTCTTGTTGTGTAGAGCAGAAGTGTTCTAAGTGAACTGTGTGCCAGAATGAGAAGTGTAAACACGGCCAGTGACAGGGTCTTCGGAATAAAGGGACGTAACCACTCAAACTGCTAGTTATTCACCCCTCGAATTTTCTCAGTTCTGAGGGTTTCTGGTATTTAGGAGAACCTTTAACTAGCCGTAGTATCACTGCACACTGAAGACTAAAACGCAACTCACCTAAAATCGCGAATACAGTATTGTGTGTGATGGGAAACCCAGGAAAAAGCTTCCCCTTTCTATCGAACATAATCACCCCTCCTCAACATCTATTCCCAGGAATTATAATCATTGTCTATATGCATTGCAATTACTTTATCTAGGTGTTGAGCTACTGTTTAGAAGGGGTGGTCTAGTTAGAACTGTTTCACGTTTGAGTGGATGAGTGTTTGGTGAGGTTGGGGTGGGGATGCACTCAGTCCCAAGACTGAAAAGGCCGAAATGTTCCTGAACTCCAGCCAGTGTGGGCATCCGGACGTGGAGCAGTTTCTGTTTACTGTTTACTACCGTAAATATGTTCTGCTAAATAGGACTCTAACCCGGTAACAATGCCTGTGGTACAATTCATTTAAAATGGGAAGCAAAGGTACATGTATAAATGATTGGTTAATGCTGAATTTATACACTTGTAGTATTGTGGTACGAATATATAGCCATAGATGCTTCATGTGATTTTTAACTTAATGTGTTGTAACATTGAGACCAGGAGTGAGGGCCCTAAAACCGGTCCGGGCATCCTTAACCTTGATCAGGCCATTTTCATTGTCAATGAATAAAGAGAAAAATAAATGAGGAAGTTATGGTGCGACCAAGGGTCGTCGGTACGATGGGCCGACCATGGTTCAGCCCGTGGTAGGAAAATGTTGAATCCTAGGGTCCAAAAACCCTATTTACATGCAGCTAAGCGACCGTATTTAATTTAAGTTTTCGGACACCAAAAAATAATTAATTTTTTAGATATCCGAAAATTGAAAAAAATTACCCAATGCCAAATACAAGTCATAAAATATTCAGTGTGCCAAGACTGCCTAGCTCGTTATATTAAAACAGAAGTTAAATCCCGTCCGTTGAATCCTTATTATTAAGTTAATTTCTCTCTCAAGGATTAGCGAACAAGTTCTGCTATTTATATTAACGCCTTTCCTTGGCACCACAGCGCTGTGTTGTGGAATGAATTTCTGGCGCTCCAATCTAGGCTAGCACAGAGAGATCTTTAACGTTAACTCTTTAAATGGGCTGGAGTCTGATAAAAGCCCTCACGGTCTGTAAGGGCTTATACCAGGCCCCAGTCCATGTTTTACCCAGCCCACCGGGCTTTATTGAGTGTTTTCTCCTTGGCAGCCTGTGACCATGTCACTGCAGGTACCACTTTTTTGCCTTCCCATGTAAAGTACTTTCTTCGATGTGTGTGATATGGGTGTGTGGTGTCAGACTTCAGTTTGTTGAATGTTGGAGGAAGACGATAATATTTCAGTTTGCAATTATTCTTGGTGGGGGATTGCCGAATTTTTTTTTTCAGGCACGTATGCTGGGGTGGGAAAGCATTTTTGTTCGGAACTAAAGAAAACAAATCCTGCATGTTATTGCACTGAATTTGGCTTGGCTTCGAAACACCATCATATAACTGCAGAGGAGAGAACTAATGTATCTTTAACTGCTGAACTGACAACACAGACAGTTAGTCTATTGTATAATTTTGTAAATAGATGTCGGTCTGAGGTCAGTTCGAAGATAAACTTTGTGAGAACAAATTTACATTGTCAAAATGTACCATCGGCTCTTCAAAACATCCCCTTTCATTGTTCAAAACACATTAACCCTTCCCATATATTGGTCAAAGCCTCCCAACGCATTGTTCAAAATGTCCCTAGAAATCCTCTTTCATTAAAAAAGTTCACCACGGTACAATTTCAATGCTGCACAAACTTGACCCACCACACAAATTTATCACCTCGGCACAATTTCAACGCGGCACAAAGTTGACCCACGCAGGGGCATCGAGAATATATCCGGGCCACGATCGAGAGAATATCCGGGCCCCGGTTAGTACAAAGGTGGACCTGAAGTCCGTAATATAATTGTTTGTTGTGGTATGTCCCAAGGGTTACTGTCTGGCCATAAAGCGGTACGCGCAGAGGTGAGCTGGGGAGAGCTCCAGAGGGGTCTCGCCTACTCATAGGTGGTAGTACAGGGGAAAATTTCATTTTGGGGATGTCAAAGGATGATGTTTTATTGATTTTGACACATGACCATGAATTCATGAGTGGGGGCCCGAAGAATTCGGGTAACATTGAAACAGCCTTCAGAAATCATGGTATCAACTGCATATGAGAGCTTGAGGTTGTACAACAGCAGGGAAGTGAGCGGGCCTGCATTAACGCCGGGCCCCGGTGTTACTACACCGACTCTCCCCCTCTCTCGACGGACCTGGACCCACGGCACAAAGTTATCAAGGCACAATTGCAACGCCGGATAAAGTTGACCCACAGCACAATTCCAACGCGTCTCAAAGTTGACCAACGACACAAAGTTATTACCTCGGCACAATTTCAACGCGTGTGAAAGTTGACCCACGGCACAATTTCAACGCGGCACAAAGTTGACACACGATACAAGTAGAAATCGACGACTTTTGAACTAGCTCATGAGTTTTGTGGTGAAATCTGTTATCACGGCTCAAAGTCAACGCGACACAAAGCTGATACACGGCACAAATTCACCACGGCACAATTTCAATGCGGTACAGAGTTGACCCATGGCACAAAGTTATCAAGGCACAATTTCAACGCGGTCCAATTTCTCCGAAATAACCGACAATGATATTTTTTCTTGTAATGCGTATCGTATTGAACCCCCCCCCCCCCCACTCCCCACCCCATCGATTTGGGCACAGAATAGGACATAAAATTATATGGAATGTTCGTAAAATAATTTCGCAGGAATCTGGAGCACAGCCAATCTGCTCAGGCACATTTGTTCTCCTCCACTAGTATCATAGTACCCGACAACCAACGCCTAAAGTGTAATTGTAATTTTGAATTTGTGAGGTTGGGTCGGTGGAATAGGGCTTTGGGTGTAGCCGGGGAGATACCCAGGACACAGGTTATCTTTCCCTCCCATCTATGTTACGGGATATTTATGTCAAGCTGATCAAATATAATACAAATAATTTTAAAAGATCATTGATGTTTAAAAATGGGATGACGACATGATTGTGTGTGTATGTTGTGTGTGTGTGGGGGGGGGGGGGGGCTGCCTTCCAGACTATTTGAGGACCCAGACAATAGGGTTTGCATCCCCACAAGGATTTGTTTTGTTTCCTCCTTGTCCTCACAAAGAAAACAAAGGGTTAGGGTTTGTCTTCCCGATTTTGTGGGGACTTGTTTGTCATCGAGAACAATACGGATAACACCAAATCCCTAAAACGACAGCAAAAGAAGTTTATGTGTAAGTGTGTGTGTGAGTGGGGTGGGGGCTGGGGGCTGTTTAGTGTGGGGGTGAGAGATGGAGGGTATGTGTGTGTGAATGTGTGTGATAGGGTGTATGGAGAGGCGTTTGTTATGCGCGTGTGTGTCAAACTACATGTGAAGTGTGTGTGTGTTGGAGTTGTGCCTATGTAGAGACATTGACCACCCTCACAAGCCTACCGCTCCTCACACACGGGGAACGCTCTCGAAGATATATCTCTAACTGATCAATGCAATGAGAGCGTGTGTTGTTTCATTTCTAACGAAGGTGTATTGTGGGTTTTTTTATTTAATGAAGTTGAGGATGCATGGGTGGAATTGTGATGATAATTGTGCGTGTTGTCATTTTGTTTCCTGTATCTGAGCCCCATTGCATCGGGAAAATGGCTCTGCGCTTTTGACTCTATAAAGGTGTTCGACAAATCTATGGACACCAAGATCGTTTCCACGTTGTCTTTAACTTTGAATGACATTTTGCGATATAATGTTTGAGGAGTCGACGGACTTTAAGAAACCAACTGCATGCACTTGGAAGTGTGCCAGTTATTCTCTGAATCAGTATGAACAAGTTATAGGTATTTTAAAATATAAATTAGTACCCCCCCCCCCCCTCCCCCCGCATGAACGTTGCAAACCTTCGACCTCTGTCTGGGACATCAACTAGAGTAATTTCTCTATCAGGCACTAGAGGCTATTAATAACATTTCTGAACAGTCAACGATATCAACGTCTGGTTAACAAGGTTGGGAATGTGAATTTTTCACTGATAAAATTTAATAGGTGTGTGGGAGTGTGGGTCGCTGTTGTTCAGATATAAGTCAAAAGTTCCATCTGGGATTAATGAATGTCAGGTTAAACTGTATTTACTATTTACAATTCTTGAATTTACTTCTTTTACAGCTCCACCATATCGTATTGCATGTGGTTTGTTGTTGTGTTCTAGGTAAGGTATGTCAAATTTATCAATTTATGTCGCACTGAATTTGTGCCGTGATGAATTTGTGCCATGGTCAACTTTGTGGCGTGGGTCAACTTTGTGCCGCGTTGAAAGTTTGCGGTGATAACTTTGAGCCGTGGGTCAACATTGTGACACGTTTAAATTGTACCGTAACAACTTTGTGCCATTCATGAGTCAACTTTTTGTCGTGGTGAATTTCTGCCGTTGATCAACTTTGAGACGTGGTGAAATTGTGCCGTGAGAAACTTTGTGCTGGGGGGTCAACTTTGTGCCGAATTGAAATTGTGCTGTGCTGAATTTGTGCATGGCACATATGGGCCAGCGCATATTGCAGAGTTGTGTAGCAGCCTGTTTTATTGTCAAGGTGATAGCCAAAAGTTGCGATTTTGTTGTATAAAAGTGTAAATATTTTCGATACATATTTTTAAATGTAAAGCAGGATAGATATGCGACGGACCCCGAAAACAGGTTTGTCAAACTGACGTTAATTCAAAAGATTCTGAATGAGGTTTGAAATTTAACGTCCATTATGGCGCACGTGTTCAACGCCATATGGGCTTCTGATAACAGATCGATATTAAGAGAGACAATATTCTCTTCTGTAATAATTATCTGGGTAATTAAAGCCAGTTAAAATCTAATTGTAGAATACAGTGCACATATGTTCTGGACATACACCCATATTATGCATCTATCCTGTCTGCGAAATGTCAAAAGATACCAAAATGCGAGTCTTTCAAAGGAACTTTAAAGCGAGTGTTAAATTAAGATAGATCTAAGCGTCTAGGTTCAAAAGAAGCGATTAACTGAGAATAAATGTTCTGGCTATCAAAATAAAAATCGGGGGATTTCTCGAAAAATTCATTCCAGCCAATTCCAGTCGGAAGGTGTGTCAGGCTGTGGGTCGTTGCGAGTAGATGGAGAGGTCCCATGCTATAGGTTAGAGAAAGTGACGCATCATGCGAAAGTAAAGGCACGTTGTGATGTAGGGTGAGCCACAGAGTTCATATTGATAATAGGAGCAGTCGCGGGCCAAGTCGGTGGCCATACATGAGAATAGGAGCAGGAACAGGAAGTACGAGCTCAGGGAGCTATATGCATTTAGATAAACGGCATTACCTGTTTTAGAAGCAGAATTCTGAGAGGCAGTTGGCCTGAGGGCACCCAGAGAAGCCTTGGCCGTCGCGGGTCATAGGCGCCGAGATTGAAAGTCCGCGTACTGTCGTAACCCTGTGAGGGTTGTAAGGAACCGATAGTAGTTTGTTAACGGTTGTGAACCGTAGTGGCCAAAGAAGTAAAAGCTGCAACCTTGAGGTCTAGAGACCGTATTAAGAGCTTGAGTACACCTTCAGGAATCCTAAGAGTCCGAAGCGGATAGAGCAATGATAAGGTGGTAAGGTTTACGTTCGAACTGGGGTTCAGACGACAGTCACTGGCTGTCGGCTGAGCACTGATAAGAGCATAAATTTTCCTCTATCACTTAACCCCTGTAATCCTGCGACATTTATAGTCTTTCTTGGCTGTGTTTCGCGAGCATACAAGTAAAAACATGTATGTCGTGGAAATGAACAAATAGTTCGTGATAACTAACCTATGTCCTTTGCCCCCACCACAACAATTCCCAGAAAAGTGGAACAGTGATTAAACAGACAAGCACTTCCCAATCTACAAACTTAATAAATTATACCAAAATTTTAAACCGTCCATTCATCCATCTCTTAAAATACCTGAAATTCAGAAGGAAATCCAGATAACCCATCGTTCCCAGTAATTTGTTTGTCGACCAATAAGATTGTCATTCGATGGGCAGTCAAGCGTGCAATTATCTTCGAAACAGCAGGAGAGAGGGTCGGTTTTATTCGGAAAATGTAAAAATGTATGTTTTTCAAAGACGTTTGGAAGCAAAAAGATATTATGACATTCAAATACAAAATGGAAATATGTTACATTTCATCTCTCCAGTTTCTCGTCTCACGCAGCAAAAAATACAAAAGTATATTTCATAGAGTCAGAAAATGGTTTTAAATACCACAGGGGTAGAGAATTTGACACAATTTTATTTGGGCTGTAGACAAAATTTACAACCAAATTTAAAATAAAAACGGAAGCAAAAAATAATCATACCACAATTTAATTAATTACAACAAATTGATTTTTTTCGATCAGATGCAGAAAGCAAATAGTTTTGAAGAGTTTTTTTGACAATACTTGTTCTTTAAAAATGTCCACATATACTTCAATGTTGGGCGTAGGTAATAAGGCCAGGGAATGGATTATCACATTGTTTTTTTTTTTGTTATAAAATTATCTTTTGCTAAAATGTATTATAAATGCTAGGATTTGTGAAAAGCACGCTTCAAAGAAATATTATAGTTGGCCAAGTCAATGAATGGTGGTCACCAGTCAAATAATAAGCATTTATCTTCTTGGGTTACAAGGCGATTAATAATACACAAATATCAAGCGTGGTATTTGAATTAGCAATTTCCAATGAGCCATTTCCAAACGCACGCGCTCTGATAGGGGTGTGTTCCTTTGAGACAACACTTTGAAACGTCAGGTAATTAAAAGCGCATATCTCACTTGGAGAGCAGGACACGTAGATATTTTGTCAGAACAAGAACAGGCTTTACCAGATGGAAACATAAATGTCACAAAGCCTTCAACTTAGTTTCTCTCAACAAAAACTCGTTAAAGATGGATTAATTTCGGTCTGTATTCTTAAATTTCAAAGAAATGGTTATAATTAAGATATATCTCTTTTCCAAATTATAAATATTCTTCGACAAGCTTGGATAATCAGTTCCCAACTCACGAGCTCACAGTAAAGCTGGGGACCCTGAGGACCACTGGCACATCGTTAGTTAATGGTCAGCGGAGGGACATAAAGAGTATTACGCGGAACACGTCGCGCACAGGAGGCAAGTACAGCTGTGAGCTGTTTGAGGCGAGCATGGAGAGCTCGGATAACGATTTAGTATTAGAACTGGGGATAGCTGTTGATAATACTTCGTAAGGAAGTTAAATGTCAACTTTGATATAGCAATTGCGGGGAAAATGAAGGCCAATTTAACCCTGCGGACAAGTTATCGGTAATGAACTGTGACAAAGAAACTAGCAAGCGTATAAGGACACCAATGAGTGCACATTGAAGCAGAAGTTTTGGGTAAAATGAGTCAGAGAGTCTGTGAGATTAACCCCGTAAAAGAAGCATCGAACGAGACATGCATAGACACTTCGATATATACGCCAGGTTCGAAATCGTTAAAGGCTTATCCAACTTTTTCCACTTTTTAAGCGACTGCTGCATGGCGACCATCATAGTCGCAGCAGGTCGGCGATTTAACCCCCCCCCCCTTACAATATCTATGGAAGCTACAACAAGCTACGGCAAGCTACCGACAACTGGCGACCCAATTGTCGCGACTAAGGACGGCAACCTACGTTCCCACCTACGACAACCAAAGGCCACAAAAGTGACAATCTACAACCCACGACCACACAGGTGACAACCTTCAACAACCGAGGTCCATCCGCGACAAAATACAACCCTGTAGGTGACACTGACAACAAGTTAAGACATCAACAGAATATTTTCGTGGACTGCTATTTCTTCAATGCCTATATAGAACCAAAACTGGTTCGAACCTTGTCCCCAAGATGGAACCAGTTTAGGTTCTATATGGAACCCAAAATAGTACATTTATTATTAAAGAACCAGCTTTGGATGCCTCTATTTGGAATTCATCTAGGTAAGCACCTTCGACAACCTACGGCGCCTGGCGACATCCTACGACAGCACCTACGTCAATAGAAGTCGAGTTATGCTCATTGGCCCAAGCACCGTGTCGCCGTAAAGTGCTCAACATGTTGAAAACCATTCACGGCGAGCAGAAGGACGCTACGACTCTTTGGCTGCCGAGAAGACTATTTCTGACAATACAGGCGACAACCCCGACGACCATGCGGCGACAGTCTAGTTGCCTGTTATATCGCCTAAAGGCCGTTACTCACCGGGCGCGACCAACCGATTTTAACGGTCGCAAAATCGCTAACGACAGGGCATGACGTTACCGATAAATTGTAACAAATGCAGTTCAATCATCCTGTGCACGCTCACAGCGAAAGTTCCGTGCTGGTCGCAGAAAACAGAATTCTGTTGTATTTTTGACGTCTTGTCGCCAGTCGCTGCTGTTGAATGCTACAGAAACATGACGTTTCGGTCGGTCGAAAACGGTGTGTACGCCAATGTCGCACAACGTTTAATCTGTTGTGTCGCCTTGATAAAATCGGTCGTCTACGTGTCGGTCGGTCGCGTCCGGCGTATGTTTACCTTTAAGGTCCTTCACTTTGAATCCTCTTGGGGCATTTCGGACCCTTTATGGCCCCTTATTTGAATCATGGACTTATTTGGGGCCCCGTATTCAAAACATAAACCATTCTAATGACTAAATAACATTTAATTCGCGGCCCCAATTTTCAAAACTAGTTGATTCGCGGCACCAATTTCGAAAACACTTGGAAACCCTTCCTTTCGGAGTCCCCTTAATCACGCGTTTGTTTGAGCCCCCAAGTTCAAACAAACGTGTTAGTTTGGGGGCTCCAATTTGATAATCGAAATACGTTTTGGGTCCCATTTTCAAAACACAAACATATCTCCTCGGGACCTCGTATTCAAAAAGCAAATCCGTTTCTGTGATCCCTTTACACTTGAATTCAGCAACCGAGGGGCCCTTAACTCATCGATACTGCAAGGTTCGCATTCGGAATAATGTAGAAAAATAATTTTTTTAACTTAATGTCTAACCCCCCCCCCCCCCCCCCCCTCCCCGGAGTCCAATACTGGACTTACTGCTCCCACTCGCTCTGGATGAGCCACCACTGTCGAATATAGCACGTTCGGGTGGTGTGTGTGTGGTGATCGGATCTCAGTTCAGTTTCAGTAAGGTCGTTGATTCGGATTTTACCCTTGCATTATTACATGAGCATACAGTGAAAGACAATTTACTCAACAAGAGAAATAAAAAAAAAACTTTGAGAGGCAATATGTGAGCTTGGTATGTGTGTTCCAAGTAAAATGAATGCAGTTAGCTGGGTCGCAAGGGATTTAGGAATCCCACATCGTTCCTGCGGCGCGCTAAAACCATTCATTCGCCATCTTGATGAACTATTTGAACGTGTTGTGCCGCCAAGTTCCTGAACAGAGGACACCGCAATCAATAAACGGTTCACATGCCTCAGCCTCTTTGGGTCAAAGTGACTCACAATATTGGCCCGAGTTGACTGGGCACAGAACGCTAACTAATTGAAATCACATCAGTGGCGTCAACATTCCACACTGCCAGTGCTGTAGTTTGCCAATAAAGCAAAAGCCCTCCCCAACCAGCCTCATAGAGTTAAATAACTTGAAACGTCAGAAAAATAAACCGCTGCGAAACCTTTGCGTAAACTTGGCAAGGGTTTACCCCAAAATAAATAACAGCGATTATGCAGCCCTGTAGGATGTCGGAATTCCGATGTGCCCGAGTACCCCCCCCCCCCTCCGCCACCCCCCCCTCCCACACACACAAACTCCCGCTTGCTTTGGGCTAGCTAAACTACTATACACAATGCGAAAAGTTTCTTGAAAATTAAAATACTGGTCGTTCAGTTAGGCGAATTGGCAGAACTTCGAAGCTTACTTTAAATGGATGATTTGGCATTTGGCAGATAGCACAAACAAAAGGTTAAACGAAACCGATTTGATTGAGAGGAGTCGATAGATAGATAGTTCGTATCCTTACTTGATAATTATTAGCAAACAGAATCTCGAGGAACTCCCCCATAAATACGATGGCCATTGCCAACATGCCCCGGCAGTTTAACAGTTAAACGGTTTTTGTTTACCTCACGGTAGCTTGCATTTTTATGTTTTCCGCAAGGTAATGAACAAAGATACGTAAAACGTTGCACATCACTGGCAATAAACAAACAAACAAAAAACACACAATATCCTTCAGTCCGAGTCCTTAATTCATATCGACACCGCGAGTGAAGCAAATTCCCACTCTTGTCGTGACTTCGCGGAAGTTCACGCTTAGGCCTACCGGCTTACTATATATTTCGTGGATGGTGTAAGAAAAATTACCAGAACCGATATATCTTACATTAATTAACCTTACACTAAAACGCTACCTCGAATAGATGTAGAATTCATGACAATTAGTACAGGTCACTTTGTTTCAAAATATATCCCCGTTTCATGAAATTATTAAAGATTTTCCGTCGGTCGCGCCATTGCGGATAAATATTTTTCTCCCCATAGGATTGCAAGCTATTTTCTCACTGGTTATCAGAAAAGCGTGGAATGTGAGGTCACGGGTTGGAAGAATTGGATATGCTTAATGGTTTGTAATTTGATTTACACGATGCCACGTGCCCTTCCATCTGTTTCGTTGGCTTAAACTTACCGCGACCAAATGCGCCAAGTTGTATATTTTTATGCAATAGGACGACCGATGGTCTCGGTATGTCGCTTTCTTTATATATATATATATATATATATATATATATCCCTTCTTACCATTCTCTTGTGTAACCCAATGTAGTCTTTGATAGGCAATTGAGTCAAAATAGATATCGGTCGGGGGAAGGGTGAATATTTTCATGGGTCCTTGGTAAGTTGGGTTTGAAACAAGGGGGCCCAGGTGGTACCATCTAATTGATCCCCCTTGGGGCCAGTATTTTCTCTCGGCGGCACTGGATACAATTTCTGGATATTGTTGTGTTGAACATATCTGTTGTTCAAATTAGACCCAATTTGATTATTGAATGATGTTACGGGTATAATTGAACGTATCAGTACTCTAGAATGGTTCGGTGATGTAGTGTATACCCAAGTTGAGTATTGCGTACTATGTCTCACCAGTGTGGGAGTAAGAGGGTTACAACCAATGCGTGTTTGCTTTTTGTCGAGTACGGTATTGTGTCGTTCAGGGACGAAATCCCTCACTTGGGCCGTCTAACGCCCCGACTGGGGTCGGCATTGGTCTTGCTACACTCATTGTGAAAGCCATGAGTTCACAATTGTATGAAAGTCGGATCTCAATGTAAAAACGACTCGTTATTGGCTCGATGAGTATAGGTATTTGTCGAGTGCGGTATTTCTCTAGTCGCCTAGAGACAAAATCCCTTAATAGAGCTCTTTAACGCCCTGCCAGGGGTCGACATTGGTATTGTTACACCCATTGTGAAGGCCATGGACCCACAATTGTATGCAACTCGGATCTTATGGAAAAAAACGACTCGTTATTGGTAGCCAATGCCGGGGGAGGGAGTCCTTTAAAATGGGCAACAGGGGAACAAACGATTGGAAAAATCTGATTTTAAATCCTTTCTTGTGGCCACAATTATTCATATCGAATGTAACCAAGTTGCATAATCGATTCGATTATGCAACTTGGTTACATTGTGTGAATACTAGGAGCAAAAAATTACCGATCTGAGATCATAATAACATTTATCTTTCGTTCCGTAAATTCTCATAGGCCATTCGTAAGCTTTCACCATGTGATCCAATTCGAAGAGTCTCATTGGGCAAGCACATAGAACATTTAAGCACGCAGGATTTTGTCATTTTTGGAGATAGAATCATTTTGCATAGCGTTTTGCGTGAATACGAACCAATAAACCCTAGATATTTTTTCATCAGCCGACGCAGAATGGAGCGGCCAATATGATGACACCAATATCTCATTTTCGCGCCGAAATGCAGATAGAACATTATAGCACTCATGCGTCGAAAATTTGTTAACTGGTTGAGAGCTAGAAACCACTATAAGGGCTTTCAAAAGTGAGGGTACCACCGTAAAAGCCAACATTTCCCTTGCTCATGTTTCATATTTAGTCAAACGCAATAATATTAGGCGGTACACTAATTCAAAATGTGAGGTTACCTGGTATGAACAATCAGTATATTGAAAATAGAAATAGATTACGATGCAACAGTATTGCCAAAAGCTAATGGGCAACCTTTCGAGTATGAAGCGGCCTCAAATGGTCAAAATTATATATACGAGTGGTGATCCTAATGTTTAATGCTTTGGTTGGCATTTTTTCTGCAATGTTCTGATTGGTCGCATCAGACATCGTACTTTGAGTTGGTGTAACTTATTCAAGACTGGTCTGAGCCAAAAGTGTCCTATCAACGGTGGTGTTAAACGAATACATTGAGGGCACAAAACATCTCCACCCGAAGTTTAGCATATTAAAAAAACACGTCCATTTGCTTAGAATGCTAACACATTGCACGCGAAATGTAACAAAATTATGAGCAAGGTTCAGTCCTAGAAATTCGCCAAGAAAATCTGCAATGCCATGGTGAGATGTCTGACATTCAGCTACGACTCTTAACATCGCATTGCCGATTGCTTTGGCGAATCTCTAAGGCTGTCGGTTTTCCTCACGGCGAATAATTGTCGTTGACTGAACGAAACTCTGAGGGCGAAAGCCATGCCAACTAAAATTGAATGTTAATATGTTTCAAACCAAAAATGAACCAACAGCCAAGCTCATAAAGGGGAAAAAAACAAGATTTGAAGGCTAAACCAATGCCTACTCAAAGTTTAGGTTATTAATTGTCATAAATGAACAAAAAATACAAAGGAATTTCGCCATTGTACCCAAACGACCACATGAGATATATCAACTTTTTGCCTTTTAGAATTCGCGTAGACGAACAAAGAAAATTATTTATTTAAAAAACAATGTGCGGAAAAGATATTGGCACACACATTTTCGTTGATCATCTTCGCGAATTCTAACTGTGTGACATCTGTAACCTTAATGTCACTATTGTCATGTCAGTACCATGGAACAATCTTCGCGTCCAAAAGCTGAAAAAGTGATATCACTAAGCCCTTTTCCCTTTTTTAGAAGCGAAGATTGCTTTATAGAACTCCCCACCCAGTAACAGCATATACATAAAAATGGACGTAATGTCCGCTATCTTATTCTCAGACAAAATGGGGCGTCTTCCGATCACAGTGACCCCTGGCAAACCACGCGGCAACACATAGTCTTGTCGTCGGTTTTCGCGTATCAGGGAAACTTCCTTGAACTCTGCTGAAGCAAAGCATGCTTTGAACGAGCAGTGAAATGGTTTTCCCTTCTCGAGCACCAAATGTTTTATTTGTGTAAATGGTACTTTCGTGAATTTCATTTGACGCGCAGTCTTCTGGAAGTCCATGTATTCCTTCTCTTTTAGTTGCATGACTCTGGTATGATCAGGAAAATTTCAGAGACAGATAAAGCTTTCTGGTTGTGGGAGTGGGTATTATCAACTTCTTGCACACACGAGTGCCCGGGAGTTGAAAACTTCTGCTCTATAGTATCTAAAGTTTAATCTGGTGGCAAATCAAACAATTGATCCGGTGTTTTTAAATAAAAGTTGTTCTACAAGATAATGAATCCATGTATTGCCCGGACCGAATGTACGTCACAGTGCATTTAGCGACTAAAATATCGACTATTTATCCATTTATCGGTGTTAAGATTACTTTAAAGCAAAGTAAAGCTGTGCTTGTTTACTGTGGTGAAAAAGGTCTCTTTTACCTGTAAAATGTGAACCGGTAGCCAATTCCGGGGGAGGGAGTCCTTTAAAATGGGCAACAGGGGTATAAACGATTGGAAAAATCTGATTTTAAATCCCTTCTTGTGGCCACAATTATTCATATCGAATGTAACCAAGTTGCATAATCGATTTGATTATGCAACTTGATTACATTGTGTGAATGCTAGGAGAAAAAAAAATACCGATCTGAGATCATAATAACATTTATCTTTCGTTCTGTAAATTCTCATAGGCCATTCGTAAGCTTTCACCATGTGATCCAATTCGAAGAGTCTCATTGGGCAAGCACATAGAACATTTAAGCACGCAGATTTTGTCATTTTTGGAGATAGAATCATTTTGCATAGCGTTTTGCGTGAATACGAACCAATAAACCCCAGATATTTTTTCATCAGCCGACGCAGAATGGAGCGGCCAATATGATGACACCAATATCTCATTTTCGCGCCAAAATGCAGATAGAACATTGCAGCACTCATGCGTCGAAAATTTGTTAACTGGTTGAGAGCTAGAAACCACTATAAGGGCTTTCAAAAGTGAGGGTACCACCGTAAAAGCCAACATTTCCCTTGCTTATGTTTCATATTTAGTCAAACGCAATAATATTAGGCGGTACACTAATTCAAAATGTGAGATTATCTGGTATGAACAATCAGTATATTGAAAATAGAAAAAGATTACGATGCAACAGTATTGCCAAAAGCTAATGGGCAACCTTTCGAGTATGAAGCGGCCTCAAATGGTCAAAATTATATATACGAGTGGTGATCCTAATGTTTAATGCTTTGGTTGGCATTTTTTGTGCAATGTTCTGATTGGTCGCATCGGACATCGTACTTTGAGTTGGTGTAACTAATTCAAGACTGGTCTGAGCCAAAAGTGTCCTATCAACGGTGGTGTTAAACGAATACATTGAGGGCACAAAACATCTCCACCCGAAGTTTAGCATATTAAAAAAACACGACCATTTGCTTAGAATGCTAACGCATTGCACGCGAAATGTAACAAAATTATGAGCAAGGTTCAGTCCTAGAAATTCGCCAAGAAAATCTGCAATGCCATGGTGAGATGTCTGACATTCAGCTACGACTCTTAACATCGCATTGCCGATTGCTTTGGCGAATTTCTAAGGCTGTCGGTTTTCCTCACGGCGAATAATTGTCGTTGACTGAACGAAACTCTGAGGGCGAAATCCATGCCAACTAAAATTGAATGTTAATATGTTTCAAACCAAAAATGAACCAACAGCCAAGCTCATAAAGGGGAAAAAAACAAGATTTGAAGGCTAAACCAATGCCTACTCAAAGTTTAGGTTATTAATTGTCATAAATGAACAAAAAATACAAAGGAATTTCGCCATTGTACCCAAACGACCACATGAGATATATCAACTTTTTGCCTTTTAGAATTCGCGTAGACGAACAAAGAAAATTATTTATTTAAAAAACAATGTGCGGAAAAGATATTGGCACACACATTTTCGTTGATCATCTTCGCGAATTCTAACTGTGTGACATCTGTAACCTTAATGTCACTATTGTCATGTCAGTACCATGGAACAATCTTCGCGTCCAAAAGCTGAAAAAGTGATATCACTAAGCCCTTTTCCCTTTTTTAGAAGCGAAGATTGCTTTATAGAACTCCCCACCCAGTAACAGCATATACATAAAAATGGACGTAATGTCCGCTATCTTATTCTCAGACAAAATGGGGCGTCTTCCGATCACAGTGACCCCTGGCAAACCACGCGGCAACACATAGTCTTGTCGTCGGTTTTCGCGTATCAGGGAAACTTCCTTGAACTCTGCTGAAGCAAAGCATGCTTTGAACGAGCAGTGAAATGGTTTTCCCTTCTCGAGCACCAAATGTTTTATTTGTGTAAATGGTACTTTCGTGAATTTCATTTGACGCGCAGTCTTCTGGAAGTCCATGTATTCCTTCTCTTTTAGTTGCATGACTCTGGTATGATCAGGAAAATTTCAGAGACAGATAAAGCTTTCTGGTTGTGGGAGTGGGTATTATCAACTTCTTGCACACACGAGTGCCCGGGAGTTGAAAACTTCTGCTCTATAGTATCTAAAGTTTAATCTGGTGGCAAATCAAACAATTGATCCGGTGTTTTTAAATAAAAGTTGTTCTACAAGATAATGAATCCATGTATTGCCCGGACCGAATGTACGTCACAGTGCATTTAGCGACTAAAATATCGACTATTTATCCATTTATCGGTGTTAAGATTACTTTAAAGCAAAGTAAAGCTGTGCTTGTTTACTGTGGTGAAAAAGGTCTCTTTTACCTGTAAAATGTGAACCGGTAGCCAATTCCGGGGGAGGGAGTCCTTTAAAATGGGCAACAGGGGTATAAACGATTGGAAAAATCTGATTTTAAATCCCTTCTTGTGGCCACAATTATTCATATCGAATGTAACCAAGTTGCATAATCGATTTGATTATGCAACTTGGTTACATTGTGTGAATACTAGGAGCAAAAAATTACCGATCTGAGATCATAATAACATTTATCTTTCGTTCCGTAAATTCTCATAGGCCATTCGTAAGCTTTCACCATGTGATCCAATTCGAAGAGTCTCATTGGGCAAGCACATAGAACATTTAAGCACGCAGGATTTTGTCATTTTTGGAGATAGAATCATTTTGCATAGCGTTTTGTGTGAATACGAACCAATAAACCCCAGATATTTTTTCATCAGCCGTCGTAGAATGGAGCGGCCAATATGATGACACCAATATCTCATTTTCGCGCCAAAATGCAGATAGAACATTGCAACACTCATGCGTCGAAAATTTGTTAACTGGTTGAGAGCTAGAAACCACTATAAGGGCTTTCAAAAGTGAGGGTACCACCGTAAAAGCCAACATTTCCCTTGCTTATGTTTCATATTTAGTCAAACGCAATAATATTTTGTTTATATAAATTTGTTTTATCACAAATTATTGAAGAGTGCCTGTTGCCTATAAAACAAATTTTGATGAACAAATTCAGACCACCAAAAATAATATAACACACAACCAGTTATTAATAGAATATCACCTTTCTAATCACACCTGCCTCATATTCTTGCGCTAGAGTATTGCAGCTAATTCTATCATGTCCATAGGATGTGAATTTATATATAGAATATACCCAAAGTGACAATTATTTATTACGTTCTTAAATGAGTTTACCCTATAAGACAACAAAACTTAACAAACATGCATTGTCTCATGTTAATAAAGCATCCATAACTCGAAATGGTATGTTATTATGCTATTAAAATGACAAAGGCCCCGTTTCATTTTTCATTTCGTTTCGGCGATAAAATTGACAGCGGAAGTACCGCCCACCGATGCTCGTGTTGTATAATTGGGGTTAATTGATTTAGTGAAGATAAGTTGCCAAGATCAAGCCAGTGAACAGTGTTCACAGTAATGCTGGGTTGGTTTCTCAGTGTGATTGAGATGTTAGTTTGGGAGCAATTTGAGTGTGACTTTGGATGTTAAACTGTTCGGGCGTTTATTTCGACTGTGTGTCAACCTCTGTTTCTTAATAATGCTGTGTGCGGTATTCTGTTTGTTATACTGCTGTGTGCGGTATGCTATATATAATACTGCTGTGTGCGGTATTCCATCTGTTATACTGCTGTGTGTGGTATGACATCTATAATACTGCTGTGTGCGGTATTCCTATACTGCTGTGTGCGGTATGCTATCTTTTATACTGATATGTGCGGTATTTATTGCTGTGTGCGGTAAGACTGTTATGATTTCCATGTCTTTCTTAATTGATAACGCCCTTAAATTTCATCCAAATTCATTGAATGTTAATCAACACTGAAAATACAACATTGGCGTTCAGGGCCCACAGTACTTTTCGCATGTAAGCCTCTGTTCAGACAGGATTCAAACCGTAAATATTCATGGGGGAATGTTGTATAATTGGGGTTAATTGATTTAGTGAAGATAAGTTGCCAAGATCAAGCCAGTGAACAGTGTTCACAGTAATGCTGGGTTGGTTTCTCAGTGTGATTGAGATGTTAGTTTGGGAGCAATTTGAGTGTGACTTTGGATGTTAAACTGTTCGGACGTTTATTTCGACTGTGTGTCAACAGTAGGTGTATATTGCGGATTCAAGCATCAACGTACATGTACGTGTACGTGTGCATGTACACCTCCATAGGATTTAGTGTTAAAATCGTGTACCTGTACACGATTTTAACGTTTTTTAGGGTGCTTTAGAATCCGCTTGTGGATTCAAACATCACTGATTGTATCCAAGAGTGACAAAAAACGCATGAAATTTTACGTACAGTACATGTACCGTTTTGATTGAAATCGGCAAATGAGTTTCCCCCATAGGATTCAGTGTTAAATTGCGAGCAAAAAAACGTTTTGTCGTTTCTAAATCATCCCCTTGCCGATTCTAACAATCCGCGTCCGTACACGATTTTAACACTGAAACCCAATGGAGGCGTACACGGAGATCCGCTTGCGGATTTTAGGTCTGAAATCGACTCGTGTAAAGAGGTGATGTTTGAATCCGCAGACCCACTGCCGCGTTTCTCGAAGTAAGACTAACGCACGTTATTGCGAGGTGATCTTAATAAGCACTTGATGGAAATGTTTTGAATGAAGAGTGTTGTCGGTGTGTTAGAAATCCGCAAACCCACTGTCACGTTTTTGATTGATATATATATAGGAGAGAAAAAAAAAATATAAATAATAGTTATTTAGAAAAATAAATATATCAAATCGAATAGATAATAAAAAACGTAAATCATGTGCGCTTCCCAGACTATTAGAGCGAGATTTCTTTTAAACATGCTGATGAGAGCATACGCAATCTGCGTGAACGAAGAACTACGTCCCATCTTGTTAGAACGATGCGTCGGATGTCGGGATCATCTAGACTTCGATCACGAGAATCATTCGTGTCTGACGATGGAAAGGGAAGATATGGTCGTCAAGTATTTCGAACCGGCGTTCGAACGCGTTAGATTCAACGATGTGATCACGCTTTGGAAGAGATTAGTCTTCTGTAAGAATCAAGACAAGCCCACAGTTTCGGAAGAACTGAAATTGGCGCGTAGAAGTTTGACTTTAGAAGATAAGGGATGCATCAAGAAATTATTGCTGAACGAAGCATACGTTTAAGTTTTGTTTTTCGTTGATACAAAAAAATAAGGGAGAGTAGAAAATAAAAAAAAAATAAATACAGACATAAATTTTTTTATCTAATATTAGAAGAAGACAAGGGATGCATCATGAAATTATTGTTCAATGAAGCATACGTCTAAGTTTTTTCGTTGATATAAAATAAGGGAGAATAGAAAATAAAAATAAATACACACATAAATTTTTTATCTAATATTAGAAAGAAAAAAAATAAAAATGAAAACCAGAAATAAATTGTATCCGACGTTAGTGGACGACGAGGATGAGCAGCCGATCGACGTTTTGCCGACGGCACCGTCGCTAGAAGACAGAGAAAGAGGAGAGAGGTATAGCATCGATCAAATCAATAGAATCCAAGAGTATCTAACTCGAGAGAGAGATTCTCGTCGTTCCCTCAAGAAGAAGTATTCGCGTTTCGTGAAATTCGTCAACGCGATCAACACGACACTCATCATGATTTCCATGGGTTTACATGCGTCCGGCATCGGATTGTTGTCAACTGCGGTCGGCATTCCGATCGTGTTGACCGTAGAAGGAGTGGCTCTCGCCGCCGGATTGTTTAGCACGCTCGGAAACTTTTTTAGTAGGAAATTATATCTGAAGGCGAGGAAACACGATAACATTCGCGTCTTGGCCGACTCCAAGATCGACACGATATTCGAAATGATCTCTATGGCGTTGAAAGACGGTAGGATATCGGACGGTGAATACTTCGCGATATTGAGCGAGAAAACGAAATACGATGCCATGAAAGAAGCCGTGAGAATCAAGACTCGTCAGATCATCAAGGAAGAGATGAAGGATTCTCTCGTGGAAAAGGGGAGGGAAGAGGCCAGGGAAGAATTCAGTAAGATGATAGAACTCAAGAGCAGTGATTGAAAAAAAAAAATATAATAAGAACAGAATTAATTATTAAATTTATATATAAAATAAAAAACGAAATTAATTTAAATAACTCTTAAAAAATGTATTGCGTAAAGTGTAAGAGAGTTACCGAGACGAGTAATTCTAGAGAAGTGCGAACTAAAAACGACAGACAGATGCTTCGCGGAATTTGCGACGTGTGTAGTTCTGTTAAGACTAGATTCGTCAAAAAAAAACAGAATGCGAGCAAAGGTAAAGGCATCGTGAATGAAATGATCAATAATCTACCTTTCGAAATGCATCTGCCCGGTCACAGTTTCACGGGACCCGGAACGAAATTGAACAAGAGACTCAACGCCGATCTGACTCCCAAATCTTGGAGCAAACCTGTGAATAGGGTGGACGCGGCCGCGTATGATCACGATCTGTGCTACGTCGGACATCCCGACACCAAGACTCGCAACGACGTCTGCGATAAAAACATGTTGGGGAAATTGAGAGGCATATCGAATCCGACCAGGAGAGAGAAGATAGAACGTTCGCTGGTCGGCAATCTGATCGGTGCGAAACGTCGATTCGGATGGGGTGTTCAAAAAAAAAAGCGCATCTGAAAAGAAGAAGAAACGATTATTGACGAGCGAATTGGCTGAGGAGTTACACAAACCCATAGTGCGTAAATTTCGAAAGAGAAGGGTGTTCGTGAAGGGTCTGGATGATATTTGGTCTGCCGACTTGGTCGACATGAGATCGTTTTCGAGGTGGAACGAGGGCGTCAAATATCTATTGATGGTCATCGACGTGTTTTCCAAATACGGTTGGATCAGAGCTTTGAAGAATAAATCGGGACCTTGCGTCGCCGAGGCTCTGAAGAGCGTGTTCAACTCGTCTTCTCAAAAACAGAGTACATTGTGGGTGGATAAGGGAAAGGAATTCTACAACTAGCACGTTCATCGATTGGTAGACCTCTACTCGATCGAAAACAAAGAGAAAGCCAGCGTGGTGGAACGTTGGAATCGAACGATGAAGGAAAAGATGCACAGATACTTCACGGCGAATTCGACCAAGAAATACATATACGCTCTGAACGGTCTGGTTAAAGATTACAACAACACCCGACACAGATCGATCAAGATGACTCCCGCGGAAGCTAGCGATTCTCGAAACGAAAAACGGGTCTACGCGAATCTATATCCTGAGAGATCTAAGATCAGGAAGAAGTCCAGAACGCCGAAATTTGCGGTCGGTGATCGAGTGAGAATTTATGCTTATAAGAAGCACTTCGAAAATGGTTATACTCCTCGATGGACCTCGGAAATCTTCGTGATAATCAAAATATTTCACACCGATCCGGTGACTTACGAAATCGAAGCTTTGGATGGAGAAGAGATCATCGGAAAGTTTTACAAACAACAATTACAGAAGACGAAGTTTTGATAAAGAAAACAAATTTTTTTTTATTTACTCTCTTTAACATTTTCTTGTTTACACACATATATATAAGAGAGAGAAAAATAAAAAAAAATAATTAAAAACTATTTTTTAGATAAAGAAAGCAAGTTAATTAATAAACAAAAAACTAAAAATCCTTTAAAATGACAAATATACTAGATATAGCACAAAGCATAGTGAAAGATGAAAGTATTCAAGAATATGAGGTTCACGAATACGAACCAGTAACAGGAACGAGTTTGAATAATGCGGGAGAGATAAGAATCAACGTCGAAACTCAAGATCTATTCATACATCCTAGCGAGAGTTACATAGTGGTGCAGGGACGTCTCACCAAGGAAGATGGGAGTGACTACGCCGACGACGACACGGTTACTCTAGCCAATAATGGCATCATGCATCTATTCAGTAACATAAAATACATGCTATCCGGACAAGAGATAGAATCTGTGTTTCATCCCGGTCAGGCCACCACGATGTTCGGACTCTTGATGTATCCTGATGATTTTTCGAAATCCAGAGGACTTAATCAGTTGTGGGTGAAAGACACCGTCGGCCCTGCTAGCGCTGGCGCCGCCTTGATATTCGACTACGTCGTCAAGACGTCCAGACCTAAAGGAACGTTTTCGTTCAGGATACCTTTGAAACACATCTTCGGATTTGCAGTCGATTACAACAAGATCATGTACGGATTCAAACACAATCTGACGTTGATTCGAAAAGGAGACAGCGACACAATAGTGAGACTCACTGCGACCAATGCGGGTAAGATAACTCTACACAAGATATCGTGGTTTGTTCTGCACGTGGAGCCTTCGATCGCGGAGAAAGCGCGTCTCTACAAGATCATAGAATCCAAGAGTAAATTACCTGTGGGATTTAGAATGAGACAGTGCGACACTGCTAGCATTCCTCCCTCTACGAATCACTTCCATTGGAGATTGATGGTGAAATCCGCTTCCGAGAGACCGCGTTTCATCGTGGTTGCGTTTCAGACCTATAGGGACGGGTCTCAGGAAAAGAATGCGTCGCTGTTCGATCACTGCCATTTGAGAAACATGCAAGTGTTTCTGAACGCCACGAGATATCCAGCAATCGATTACAATGCGTCGTTCGACAAGAACGATTTCTGCAGATTGTACGGCGACGCCGCTGATTTTAGAAAGAATTATCACGGTCTAGACGAATTGATGAGCAACCCTAACATATCTCCCGGCGAATACAAGTCGATGTATCCCATGTTTGTATTCGACGTCAGTAAACAGAGTGAACGACTCAAGAGTAGCGTCTTAGACATTCAGATCAAGATGCAATTTGATAGGAATGTTCCGAGAAAAACCAAAGCCTTCGACCTGGTCCTGTCGGACAGAGAATTACAATTCGAATCGGACGGAAATAAGATGTCGATCATTCGATGAGAGACGAGTGTGTGAAAACTGGAAATTGATATATTAGTGGCATCGTTTATTTGGTATTTTTTCTTTCGCGATTTTGGATTATATTTTTGAGGTTTTTTTTACTTATTTTTGCATCATTAAAAAAAAATAACGCAAAAAAAATCGTAAAAAAAAATAAATTCGTTTTTAATGATATTTTTTTAACAAAAAAAAAGTTTCATCCGAGAAAAAAATCGTCTTTTTTCAACATTCTCGATGTACAAAATGTTACAATTCGTAAGTCGTCACGTAGAAAACGAAATACACATTCCATTTTCGCGTTTGAAAAAAAAAGATTTTTCCGTTTACGTTCTGAATTATTTAAAAGATCGCGTGCTATTCACTCGAGAGAAACAAAAAGGATATTTCGTGACGAAGATATTAAAACTCGAACAGATCTTGGATTGTTCGATCCTGTGCGATCGTCTCTATGTTTCTGTCAGATGTTCCATCCTGTGTTGCAAGCCAAAAAAAAAAACAAAAAAAAAGATGTGGAAAAATGGTTAGATAAACAGTGGGATAGACGGTTGGAAAAGAAAAGAATGAGACGCTTTCCAGCGTCACCACTACCTAAAGAGAATGGTAATGATACGAGTGTTACCAAGAGGTGTACAACATTCGTTCATAATTATGATTCGGATAAACAAAAATGTTGTTATAAACATATCATATCACAAAAAAAAGAAAAAAAGAAGAATCGATGCTGAAAATTGAGAAAAAAGAAAACCTTATTATAATATATGGTAATAGTGAAGAAGAAGGAAAACAAAAAAAAAAATGAGATCTAAAGATGATCTCATTACTTTTTTTTTGTTTTTTTGTTTTTTAATAATCACACATTATTTTTTTTAATTCATTATTTTCCATGCATTCACTATTTGTTCAAAGGAACTAGTTCGATCAGTAGACTCACCACGGAAGTGGCGGCTTCGGGATTATTGGTTTTCGTAACGAAATTAATCCTGTCTCTGGCGTTCACTTTGAGAGGCGTGCCGAACGTGCTAACATTCGCGTGTTGATTCTCAGTCTTTTCGACACTGTATCTCTTTTCGCTCTCTACACCATTCACCATGAGATTGACGACCGCTCTGTTATTCAAATCCAAGGAAGCCAGACTCATTCGAAGGATTTCACCTCCCAGCGGCATGGGATATCCCACCTGACCATGTTTCGATCCGCTACCCCCATTTCCGAAAGACCACTCAGCTTTTCCCTCATCTAAGGTGCCAGCCTCTTCGGCCCACACAGTGATCAATTGTCTAGCATATTTGACTTTCTCCACCACCGAAATCAGGGTGCAGGCATCTGTCATGTTCACAGGATCCGGTAAATTCGTGAGCGCGTGTCCACCCATGTCTAGTTTACCTTCCATGATGTCACCCTTTCTCCAGACCGAGTTGTCGTCCATGTACTTCCTGCTGACTGTGCTGGAATCAAATTTGGGATCGTGACTGAGTCCAAATAAATTTTTACCGTTCATGTCGATACCACCCTCCATGGTTCCGCCAGATTGTTTGTTCAGGTAGAGATCGTCCGCTTGCGATTCTAGGTATTCTTGTGATCGTATCACGGCAGAATCCACGTAGCCCTTGTTGACCACAGTTAAGTCTGCATCTGTGTCGTCGACCTTCGACAGATTCAATATCTTGTTGAATCCCGCATTCAGATCCGATTTCATTTCTCGTCTGTCAGACTTTCTCTGTTCCAGATCTACATAGTGTTTGGTCGCCACGTCCTTGGGATTCGTGGGAGTGGCCACGTTCGTTATCTTGTCAGAATTGGCGTTCAATTCCGAGTGCATCGTTTTCTGAACGTATCTATTTCTCAGGTGTTTGCTGAATCTCGCGTGAGAGCCATCCGCATATTTCTTGGTTGCGGCATCGGTGGGATCTATGGGATTCGCGACGTTCACCAAACGTTTGGATTTCAGATTGAGATCGTCGGTCATGGTTTTATCCATGTAATTATCTAGCAGGATTCGTTCGAAATCGGCGTTCCCCCTGTCGACGTATTTTTTAGTCACAGCATCTGCAAGATCTATCGGCTCGGGAAGATTGTAGAGCTTCTTATCGTTCATGTTCAAAGGTTCTTCTCAAGGTTCGTATATCCGAACGTAACGTTCATCCAAGTTGGCAATGTCGTAACCATCGTCGACTTCAAATGTCTTCCTCTTCTTTCTTAGGTTGACTTTTTCGTCGTCACTTCTACCAAATTTATCGACTGGCATGTTGTTGTGGGGATTTTTTTGTTTTTAGAAAAATATATTCAAAACGCAGTTTATTAAAAATGAACTATGTAATTTTATTTTTCGTTTTTATTCGATTAAAATTTTTAAAATAATTTTTTATCTTTATATATACTATAAAAAAAACCTCTCTCTAATGTAAATCATTGAGAATGTCTTGAAATCGATCTCCTTCAGTCCATCTCTTGAGAACGTAGAGACACAGGTGACCGCAAAACACTTGATCTGGTGATTGCACTTGTTCCGTGTTGTAACGAACCATCAATTTGTTGAAATAGTTCTTTATTTCTTTTGGCGGCGAGATTCCGTAGCTGTCGAAATAATAATTTTTCTTCTTCCCGTTCTTGATCCACGCCACCCAGTGAGTGCCTTCACCCGATGAATCATCTAGATTTAAAATTCCACATTCTGATTGTCGAGGTCTTCTCTTCGGCAAGGCATCTCTGGAAAACACGCCTAGAAAATCTTTGATTTTCAAATCCTTTGCCGCATTCAACAGATCGATGTTGGATAGGGGTTCGTTAGGTAAGACGACACCTTCTACGGATATCTTTATTTTCTTATTCATAATGTGTATATATTTTTTTTTATTTATTTTATTATAATTTACTAAAAAATGATGTTATTTTTTTTTTGTTTCTTTTCTCTTTTTTTTTAAATTAACATTCTCGATGTCTCTATCGTTTTCTATAATTTTGATTCCATCTAATTTCTCTTCATTGTCTGGAATCCTGATATTACCATCTTTTAGTAGAACAGATTCGATCGTTTTGTGGTGATTTAACAAATGAAATTTTTTAGATACCGTGTCGTAAATGTATTTCTCTTGATCTTTTGACAATTATTTGAACAGGAATAACAACTGCAAATATCTATTATATTCAAATACGTCTTTTTTGCTACCTGCGAAAAAAGACGACGCAAAAAGAGATATCAAATGTAGTTTGTCTCTCTTAGCTCGAACGTTTTCGGAATTTAAGAATTGGAGTTCATTAGGGTTTTTTTTCTTTTTCTTTTTAAACTAACATTCTCGATGTCTCTATCGATTTCCATAATCTTGAATCTGTCTAATTCCTCTTGATTTTCTGGAATCCTATCATCCACAATCATATCTGGAATCTTATCATCCGCAATCATATCTGGAATCCAATCATCCACATTCATATCGTCTATAGTTAGATCCACAATCCAATGTCCGAGTGCCAAAGTGCTTATTTTATCGTCTAACATGAATCTCTTATCGTCGTCGGCCGTCAGCGAAATCTTGTTGACTATTTCGGTATACAAGTCGTGATTTTCACTTCGAATCGATTTCATAATCTTATACACCGGACCACTTCCTAACAGACAATCTTTATACTCTTGGAAAGAGATGTTTTTCTTCACCACGCACGCTTTAACTCCTTTGCACTTCTTGATCTCTTCATCATCTTCTAGACGATGAGCATACAGTTTGGGTCTCAAGCCCACGAATTCGACGATTTGTTTACCACCGCTCTCGTCCTTAAATTTACCCAACACCTTCTTGTTGTCGTTCGATTGAATGTTGGACGGGTGATCGACGGGATAATTGCCCATGTCGAACCACTCGGCCATGTCCTGAGATATATCTCGGTAGACGTCTTTTGTCTCTATCTCGTAAACTAAACTGTCCGTGTCGGTGAACAGTAGTTTGGCTTTATCACCAAATTTTCGTTTGACGTAATTGTAGTGAAACTCGTACATCAATCGCTTGCTGACATCTAAGATGATCGGTCCGAGATAATACGGTTTGTTGAACTTCAGGTGCGTCTTTTGCATGTGAACGGCCACTAGATTTTTGTCGAATATGGTTCGGTGTTTGTAATTGGGTTTCGCCACTAATGTTTTTTTCAGACGTGATGAGTCGAACGTTGGTTCTCTTCCTGATGTTTTCCATCGCTTTACCGTACACGCAGTTGTTCATGAGTTTGAAGAAATCTTTTTCGAAATCGTTCTCGGCTCGAATTCTGAGATTCGTGTTGAGATCGATATATTTTTTCATCCAAGGGTCTTCGTCGAATCGAATGATACGATGTATGTTGACTAATTTCATCCCGTAATCGACGTATTGTTTCAAATTCTCGCTGTAGACGACGTAGTTACGTTTGTTAAATAAATTGGGAATGAGTTTTTCCTCGTCTCCTTCGTTTGGTTCCATTCGTTTGGGAGCCAGCGGATAATCATTGTGTAGATCGTGTAATTCTTCCGGATAGTTCAAATCAACTTCTAAAATGCAAGGATAGTCTCTCCATTTTTGCATCTCTTCCGGTTCCGTCACCCATTCGAAATTTCCAATCAGTAAAGGATGACTCATAGCCCAACCGTACAGATTATTAGCATCCCAATACTGTATGTATTTATTTGACCGTTTCGAATCGAAACCTTCTTTCATGTAGGGATTGTTAGCTTCAGAATATCTATGAGAGATCATCGAGACGCCACCTCTCGCAGCCCTTTCGAACATGAGCAACATGTCCACGTCGGATAATAATTCCAATTGGACTTCAGTGGTCTTCAACAGAGCATCCCACGCCAGACCGGGTGCGGTGAAATACCAAGCAGGATCCAGATCGTAATTTCGACGACAGACGTCTCGAAAATTTTCGAACACGTCTGCCAAGAGCAGAACGTCGGTCTTCAGATAGAGATCGTGATAATCTCTCATGGTTTTCATATCGAATGATTTCCACACGTTTTTAGCGTGTTCGTAATTCTCATCGGAAATGTCGGATTCGTATAATTTCGAATAAAAATCTTCTTTCGAAGGTAGTGCGGTGTCTTCGAATCTCTTTAGATCGTTCATGTAATCGTAAGGATAGACTCCTTTCCTCAACATGACATCTACTCGTTCTCCCAAATGTTCGCTCATGATTTTAAATTTATCCTTGCTCATGTTATCAACTAATTTTTCCAGAGCGGTCGACATGAAATTAAAACTGTTGATGAAACTATGGCTCTATGAATGAATTTCGTTTTTTCTTCCAACGTCTCTCCGTCGATTATTCTTTTCTTTTCCATGAGCTTCCATTTCGTGAAGGAAATGTATCTTTCTTCACTGTTTGCGATGCAATTTAATTCTTCATGTGAGGTGCCGAGATTTTTCATGAACAGATGACTGTCGTAACCCGAGAGATTGTGAAACATCACCGGATAGAAAACGGTGTCTCGATATTTTAAATTAATTTGCTGTGAGCTGGACCGCGATACAGACCCGTGTAAGGATCATGGTCTCTGACCTTTTTATTTTCCTTCGAATTCTCGTCGAATGATTGTCTGCATATGTGACATTTGGTGGCTCTGTTATTTTCGTCCTGCTGCTCTCGCGTGATGATCATTTTTGCTGGAGTTTTAAATTTGTCGTATAACATTTGAATTTTCGATTCTAACTCTTCTACGAACCTTTGAGCCACGTCATCGTCTTCATACTGTTTCATGTTGGTGAAGGGACCCATGTCGTGTTGCGAGTCGAAAGCGCATTTCACGTAAATGCAATAGCCCAAAGGTATGTGTTTTTGATATCTTTCGACGTAACTTTGAAGAGCATTGGGTTGACAGGAACTCATTTTTGCGGTGAAATATTCGAAATCGGCGTACACGATGAATGGTACTTTTAACCTTCTATTGTGATTTTCAAACTTCACGATGGTGTTGGGTTTGGGCATTTCGACGGCGACACCTTGATTTTCATTGCAATATTCCTGATGTTTCGCTAACAATTTTTCGCTGTGAACCACGTTCATGCAGTTGCAACATAAAGATATCTTTCCTTTATGTTTATTATTTTGTTTCGACAGTAATCGGCTCAGATGTTTAACCAAACAATAATGATGATTGTCACCGTTCAAAATCAATAATAAAATAATCGTCTTTTCTCTTCCGTGATACGAAGTCTGTCTGAGAGGATAGATCTTTTGTTTTGCATCATCGTATCCAAAGACGTTCACCGCTAAGGTGGGATTTTGAGTCTCGAAACGTTCGATGTGTTTTAACTCTGTTGGAAAAGTCACTCCAGTCCAATCGAGATTTTTAGAAGTTACCTCGTAAGAAGAAACTCTTTCGATGTTCATTTTGACAGGGTATAAAGCAGAAGTGACTGCCCATTTAAAACACTGATCATCTTTATTTTTCACGTTGACCACGGCGTGTTTTTTTGCTAGGAAATATGGTAATTTCACGTAGGAAGACCCTTTCAACAAATCGTTTTCAGTTATGTGAATTTCGAGTTTCAACACCTCATCGAACGTCTAATTACTACCTTCATGTTGATAATTCGCGAGAGACGTCAACATCTTGTCTTTCATCTTTTCGAAAACGTCCGATAAATCTGAACCTCGAAATACGGGTTCGACGTTAGATCTGAAATATGCATTTTTCACGATGCTTTCGCCGGACTTCACATCGATTTTATTCATCATGCAATGGAGTATCATCTTAATTTTTAGTCCTTCGTTCATGTATTTGCGAAACAAGTCCAATACTTTTTTCTTCACCCCTTCCATGAACAATTTCGGATCGATTTTCTTCAACGAGGGAACCACGTCGAAAGTTTTTAAAATGCCATTGATCACACTCTCCCGTTCTACGGACTTTGATTGAAATAGTTTCGCGGCGAGTCACGCTAGATATTCTTTTCCTTTCCCTTCGTCTATTGCTTGTCAAATTTCGCTCGATATATCTCGTTTGCCTAGAATCTGAAGTGCATCACTCGTTTTCGTTTTAGTTTTTCTTTTCTTTTCTTTGGAAACTTGAAGTTCTTCTTCAACTACTTTTCGTTTAGTCATGTTCTTATTTTTCACAATCGAAACGTTTTTGGTTTTTTTCGACGTCGGCATTTCGATTCCTTTTACTATCTTTTTCTTCTTCTCATTTTTCACAACCGATGCATTTTTTGACGTCGTTGCTATCGGCATTTCGTTTGCCTTTCCATCATTTCGCAAATGTTTCTGTATGACTTCAATCTTTTTTGATTTAGTTCGATGATTTCTGAAATGTGAAATTTTTAATAGTTTACAAATCTCGTTTAACTGAGGTATGGTTTTGTCATTTAAATTTTCCATTTTTTTTATCTGTTTGCTTCATTTTGTAAGAATATATTTTTTTGAATTTTGTATTTTAAATAATTTGTTTAAACAGTTTTGTTTTTTTTAATGTGAAAAAAAAATAATATTTTTTTGATGAAATTAATCAATTTTTTATGTTCCTTAACGTCAAAAAAATTAAATTAATACGAGAAAAAAGGATGTTAAAATTTAACTTTTATATATAAAGAGAAAAAAACAAAACTTTTTAAACAAATTATTAAAATACAAAATTTAAAATATACATTATTTGCAAGAATTTGTAAAACAAAAAAAACTAAATAATCGATCATGACGACAACATCCACGATGGAATCTTGACATAAACGTCAACGTTGTTTAATAAATCGTTATTCTCCAAAAAACGAAGAAGAAAAAAATCGTAATGTATATTTACGCGTTTTGAAAGAAAATGATACGATTTGCGATAGAAAATCGAATCGTAATACTATTAGCGAACAAAAATTAATCGACAATGTCGTTCGAACTATTAAAAAAGAAGAAGAAGGTTCAAGACAAATAGAACTCTTATGACTTTTACGCGAAGTCTCGCACGAGGTTCAAAACAAATTTCCAAATTTCCACAAAGCAGACGCGTGTTCATGTCACCCGATTCTTTCTCAATAGATGATGATAACTGCAAGATGCGAAGGCCAATTTTTAAAGTTTCGAAGTCTTGCACGTTCTAAAACTCGTCTGCTTCTTTCATGAATCGAATCAAATCTTCTAAAGTCAAGAATTGAGATAACGTCTTGTTTGCGTGATTCAATGTATTGTACAATTGTTCCTTCATGTATCCGAAAGAGAAAAAAAACTTTTACAAATAAAATTTTTCACATTAAAGAAATTAAAATTAAAAAAACAACTTTTTTTTATTTATATATAAGGAGCAAAAAAAAAAAAAACAAAACTTTTTTTAAACAAATTATTAAAATACAAAATTTAAAATATACATTATTTGCAAGAATTCATAAAACAAAAAAAACAAATAATCGATCATGAGGACAGCAACACCTAAAAGATGCGAATTGAAATTGAAACGAGTTGAAACGTATAAGAAATTCGGTCATAAAATCTATAGATTACAACGACACGATCCCATCGTATTGAATGAGGTTGAGAGGAAGGGCTTAGAGCACAAATACCACAAATATCGCATGCCTTTGAAATTGGATGAAGCCGCGCTCGATTTGATTTACGAGTACCAAAACGATCTGCAGAACATCATCATCGCCCAAGATAGAGAATTCAACAAGGACGATTTGTCGTTGCCCTATGGAAATTACATATTTCCAAACATCTCATTCAAACTCGTGAAGAAATTGGGTGGTGAGAGCGAGTTGACCGATGTAAAAAAAACTCAAAAGAGTAAAGATAAACATTCAACACGTTTTCGAAAAAGGAGAAGACACGAGTGTCAACATGCTAATAATGGACTTGGAAATATAAACAATAGAGTGATTGATTTTTTAGCAAAGAAGAAGGAAAAAAAAAAAGTAATGAGATCATCTTTAGATCTCATTTTTTTTTGTTTTCCTTCTTCACTATTATCCATATAATGTAATAACGTTTCCTTTTTTCTCAAATTTCAGTGTCGATTCTTCTTCTTTTATTTTTTTCTTTTTTTTGTGATATGACACGTTTTTATAACAACACATTCGTTTATCCGAATCATAATTATGAAGGAATGTTGTGCATCTCTTGGTAACACTCGCATCATTACCATTCTCTTCAGAAGGTAGTGGTGACGGTGGAAAGTGTCTCATTCTTTTCAATTCCAACCGTCTATCCCGCACTTTATCTATATCTTTCATCAGTTCTTTCCTTAGATATCCATCATTAGCGTCTAACCATTTTTTTTGTTTTTTCGGACTCTGTCTCGCGATATTCGTCATTATCGTTAAATTGTTTTTCCACCTTTCCATCCAGGTGATAAAATTGTTTCTCCACCTTTTTACCCATTTTAAATATATTATTTTATACTTTCTATGATTTATATTTTATATAATTATATAATTTTATATTATAATGACATATTCAAAATCGGTATATTCTTAAACGGCGAATTCTCACCGAGCAACAAACCCTTGCCGAGTCGCTCAACGTTCTGTCCACTCTTCAGATAGAGACCGTTTCCTCTCAGAGAGTTGCCACCTCTAACGGGTTCTAGATACAATCCTTTACCGCTGTCGTCTACGTGGACACGACACACAGCTCCTCCCTTCTTCAAAAACAGTCCGCTGCCACCCATTAATTTCTCAACTGCCGAACTAGCGAGTCCCGTGAGAGCTCCCACGCCGAGAGTCTTTCCGAGAAAGGGTAGTTCCTTTGCAGCGAAGGGTAATGCTTTTGCGGTGATTCCTGCCAATAGCGGTAGGAAACCACCTTTCATTCTCAAATTGTATCTCAATTGAGCGGGACTCAATCTCACCGTCAACCCTCTTCCATCGCGAATCGCTTTCTCCATCCTTTTGCTTTGACTTCTGGTCCAGGCGATCGAATCCTGACTGCCTCTCGTCAGATCTTCGTGAGTGAATTTGAATCTCACCACCTCGCCTCGAGTTGTTAACGCTCTCTTAAGTTTCTTCCTCTGTCCTGCAGATATGTTCACATTTTTAATCAGTATCCTGTCATAATTCTGTTTTTTTTAAAATATATTTACTTCAATTGATTCTTGTTTAATAATTATTATTTATATTAAAATAATTTTGTAAAAAAATTTAATATTACCGTTTATTTTATTTTTGTTATCTATATATATACACAATATTTTTTTTTTTTTGCTTTTATGTTTCTCTTATGTGAAATCGTATCGTCACCCTCTCTCCGCGAAGATCTAACAGTTCACCATTTTGATCCGTCAATGTGGTTTTGAGACTATACAATGTGTCTAAAATCACTGGTAGATAAACTAAATTTCGTCGGTTGAGCGCTACCATTCACGTAGCTTCCAGCAATCATGTCCACGTTCACCAGAATGCTATTGACTGCGAGAATGTCGACCGTATTTTCAGATGCTGCGTGGCCTCGATACATCTTTCGATCGAATCCCAACATCTTGCCTATAGAATCGTCCGTGTTGAAATCCACTCGAAAATTATCTTCCAAATCCAACATTGTCTGTAAGGTATTAGGATTGGGAGCGAGTCTGATCTTGTTGCTTCCCTTTCCATCCGTCTTCATTCGCGTCTGAATGTAATTGTTCAGATCGTCTATGTCGTAACTCCCTTTGGGAATTCGAATCTCCAACCAATCCGCTCCGTCGGAATACTTGAACGAGTTATTCTTTTCGGTGACGTTGGGAAAGGAATAATAAGTCTCCAGATTCACCAATGTCATCTCGTATCTTTTCTCTCTATTCAATTCGATGGAAGGTTCGAATTTCGTAGCGAATCGAGTCGAATCGCCACTCACCACGATTTGAATGGATTGTTTTGCAGCCGTATTCTCGGCTATCCGTTCTAACAATTCTCCATGTTCGAACATTATATTTAATTTTATTTTTTTTTTATTCAAAACTAATTATTTGAAGATTTATTATTTTCTAAATTTTATTTTCACACTCTATCTTATTATCATCAGAAACATAAAACTTGTCGAATCCGCACCGATATTTTCCGCGATTGAATTCGCTTGTCAAATCGATCATGACGAAATTGTAAAGTCCACCATCCCAAACCCTCTTGCAGAATCTCCTGAATTCCGCCGCGCTCATGTCGTTTGCGACGTGATCGCCGTAGATGTGATTGAGATTCTTGAGATCTTTGCGAAAGAGACATAGAAAATTAGCGTTCTCCCTTATAGTCTGTCTGGGCAATCGAAAATAATTCTGCGACAGGTAGAAACAGTCCACGTTGCTGTGTCGACCTCTAGCGTAATACGATTCACATCGGTTCTGTCTCTCCAAAAGCAGATCGTCGAAAATCATGAGATTCTTATCTTCCGATTTCAGTTCTCTAGGATCCGGAACGTCGCTAGCATTCTCATAAAATCGACACTCGACGTTCGAAGTTGCATTTCTCTTCATCAGCTCCATCGCCGCACCGTCCAAAATGGTCGAAAGTGGAGCTTCACTCTTGTCGAATTCCTCCCTACTGTCAAAGATTCTGGCTATGACGTCCTTGGGCAATCTACGATCCATGCACTGTCAAAGCAATCTGTATTCGGGTTGAAATAAGCTCTTGCCAAACACGAACAATCTGTCGTAATCCAACCAGTCGGGCCGGGACAACAGATTCATCAACAGATTGGTCTTTCCACAATTCGATTTTCCCACAATCAAGCCTCTTATGCTTTTGGGAAAGAACTCGTTATTCGACCTCTTGGTCGCGGCGTCGTTCCAAAACATATCTTTAATGTTCATCTTTGTTTTATTTTTCTTTTTGTTTGTTATTTTAGATTCTTTTCAAACGCAAATTTTTTATGTTTTTCAAACTCAGTTTTTAATATTATTATTTATTTATATCACACCGTCGCGAGTTCTCTTCAATCCAGATCCACTCGTTATTTTAGCTAAATCTTGTATGGGTACCACAGCATCCTTAAAATCTTTCCAACTTTTTGGCGTTCGCTCTAACGCAGCTCGCTTCGCCGGCGGACTGATCAACTTGTCGATCAACGCGTCGGCTGCCCTCTTGCCAGCCACAGAAACTATCCTACCACTGGCTTCGGAAGCGGCTTTCTTACCAGCACCCAAAGCCGTCTTCTTACCGACCTCAAATGCAGTCGATGCGAGTTTTCTACCCGCATCGCTCATGAACGCTCGCATTATAGAATCGACGATGCCAGAACCGCCTTGAACGTAAGTTCTGACGTATCCCCTGTTCTTTATCACCAACATATTTTATTTTTATAATATATTTTGTTTTTTCACTGGTAAATCGTTTTGCTGTTTAAATACTTTTATTATTCTAGTGTAAAAATTTACTGTTTTATTTTTGTTTGTTTGTTTGTTTCTCTCTATACACATCAATCCTTCAATTCGTTCATCAGCCTTTTATAGTGGTTTTTATTCAAAACCTTCTGTCTTAACAATTCGTCAGATATAGTAACTATCTGATTATCTAATCCTGTGTTACCAGCCCGTCTGCTCGCCATTAACAAACTCAATCTCTGAGACAGAGCATCAGAATCGCTCGGAAGAAAAGTGGTTTTCACCCCTTTGCCAGTCACCGATTCGATGAACTTCTTGTTCATTTCCCATATGGGTTTCACCACTTTCGTCCACTTGTAACCTCTGTTGGCTTTGGGTCTCGTCTCTCTGGCATCGTTATTTCTCTTCATGGCGTGGGTCTGAACCAGAATGTCGCCGTAATTGTCGAAATCCTGTTTCGAGTAATTGTTAGGCTTGTCGTAAAGGAGCAATCTGCGCAGTCCATCAGTCAATTCGTATCTGTTCGAACCTACGATCAATTCATCATCGCCAATATCTACTTCTGTGTCTCCTACAAAAATTCTCCCCTCCGAATCCTTATAAAATCCATACAACAGATCTCTCTTACCGCCATCATCATCAGACGATGCGACGCTATCAGTGGTGATAGTCGAAGCTGTATCATCAGACTCGCTTTCTGTTTGAATTCCCGTGGGAACGTAATCCGGTGGAGATTGAACAGAATACCGATTTCCAAAACTAAGAGGCAACGAACCCATTCTCAAAGAACTCTCCTTTATGGGTCTCAATTCTTCGACTATCTCCTTCCTGCTTCGCTCTTGACCCTCCATCACGGGTTTAAATATTTTTGTGGCTTTGCGTTTGAGTTCCATCTCACCAAGACGTCTGCTTCTATCAGCCGACTGAATGCCCTTCTTAGCACGCTCAAACTCTTCTAAAATTCGATCTCGGTGTCTAGAATCCATCTGTAAAAACATCTTTCGTTTTTAATTGTTTTATTATTTTCAAAATTAAATGTTTAATTATATTTTTATGTTTTTAAGTAATAAAAATCTTTCCGTCTTTAATATAATAAACTAAAAATATTCACATCTCAACTCACTGTTGATTGAATTGGAGAAGTTTAAAAATACGTTTAAGCAGTACATGACAACCCAGTTTCTGATTTAATGCATTTTGATAGTAGTTTTACGTTTTGTCAAAGGATTTCCATTCACATATCAAAGAACCATTCACTCAATGTCGAATTAAGAGAGAATCCTTTTGATGACTGTTAAAACATTTCAACACACAAAAGAAAACTGGTTTTCTAATTTTAACGCTGAAGGAACTTATTCATTTTCAAATCTCTCTGATTGCTATCGTGAATATATTAAAAATTTTACCACTCAAAACCTAATTGAGCGGAAAATGCGTTTAAACATTCCGTTAAGTGTTTGACTCTTTTGAACGATATCCCTAAACTCAATTTCTCTTCTTTACATCAAGACAAAACACGAATGTCTATTACAGATCATATTTTTATCGACTCTTTTGAACGATATCCCTAAACTCAATTCTCTTCATCACATCGAACCACGACATGAATGTCTATAATACAGACCATATTCATAATCGACTCTTTTTGAACGAAAACCTCATTCAGTCATAACGATAACATGTGTTAGTTTTTACTTCAGGAAAACGTGACAGTGGGTTTGCGGATTTCTAACACACCGACAACACTCTTCATTCAAAACATTTCCATCAAGTGCTTATTAAGATCACCTCGCAATAACGTGCGTTAGTCTTACTTCGAGAAACGCGGCAGTGGGTTTGCGGATTCAAACATCACCTCTTTACACGAGTCGATTTCAGACCTAAAATCCGCATTCGGATCTCCGTGTACGCCTCCATTGGGTTTCAGTGTTAAAATCGTGTACGGACGCGGATTGTTAGAATCGGCAAGAGGATGATTTAGAAATGACAAAACGTTTTTTTGCTCGCAATTCAACACCGAATCCTATGGGGGAAACTCATTTGCCGATTTCAATCAAAACGGTACATGTACTGTACGTAAAATTTCATGCATTTTTTGTCACTCTTGGGTACAATCAGTGATGTTTGAATCCGCAAGCTGATTCTAAAGCACCCTAAAAAACGTTAAAATCGTGTACAGGTACACGATAGTAGGTATAAATTGAGAGGTCACGACCACTTGTACATGTACGTGTACAAAATACGCACACGATGCATTCACCAACGTGGAATTCGGTGTTTAAATCACACGCTTGTTCACAAAACTGTACACTGGTCTAGAACTCTCATATGTACATTTTTGTGTGAACAAGCGTGTGATTTAACACCGAAACACTCGTGGTGAATGCATCGTGTGCGTGTGTTGTACATCTTCGGTTGTATCGTGTACGTGATTTTTGGTCTACGTTCGCATCGCAGATCAGACCCATCGATCCATCATCGGCGAACGCGAGCGAAGTCAAAAAGATTTGGGTGATTATCAAAAAACAGCTTTTGCAGTTCTATACCAGTGGTCTAGAACTCTCAATTGCGTTGGTACAGATGGTTCAGATGGTCTAGAACTCTCCCTCGTTTTTGAGGTGGTGGGTTTTTGATTGATATAAATATAGGAGAGAAAAAAAAATATATAAATAAATAGTTATTTAGAAAAATAAATCTATCAAATCGAATAGATAATAAAAAAAAATACGTAAATCATGAGCGCTTCTCAGATGATTAGAGAGAGGTTTCTTTTAAACATGCTGATGAGAGCATACGCAATCTGCGTGAACGAACAACTACGTCCCATCGTGTTAGAACGATGCGTCGGATGTCGGGATCATCTAGATTTCGATCATGAGGATCATTCGTGTCTGAGGATGGAAAGGGAAGATATGGTCGTCATCTATTTCGAACCGGCGTTCGAACGCGTTAAATTCGACGATGTGATCACGTTTTGGAAGAGATTAGTCTACTGTAAGAATCGAGACAGGCCCACAGATTCGGAAGAACTGAAATTGGCGCGTAGAAGTTTGACTTTAGAAGATAAGGGATGCATCAAGAAATTATTGCTGAACGAAGCATACGTTTAAGTTTTGTTTTTCGTTGATACAAAAAAATAAGGGAGAGTAGAAAATAAAAAAAAAATAAATACAGACATAAATTTTTTTATCTAATATTAGAAAGAAAAAAAAACCCCAAAAAATGAGAACAAGAAATAAATTGTATCCGACGTTAGTGGACGACGAGGACGAGAAGCCGAACGGCATCTTGCCGATGGCGCCATCGCTAGAAGAAAGAGAAAGAGGAGAGAGGTATCGCATCGATCAAATCAATAGAATCCAAGAGTATCTGACTCGAGAGAGAGATTCTCGTCGTTCCCTCAAGAAGAAGTATTCGCATTTCGTGAAATTCGTCAACGGGATCGCCACGACACTCATCACGATTTCCATGGGTTTACACGCGGCCGGCATCGGATTGTTGTCAATCGCAGTCGCCATTCCGATCGTGTTGACCGTGGAAGGAGTGGCCCTCGCTGCCGGATTCTTCAGCTCGGTCGGAAACTTTTTGAGTAGGAAATTATATCTGAAGGCTAGGAAACATGACAAGATTAGCATCTTGGCCGACTCCAAGATCGACACGATATCTGAAATGATCTCTATGGCGTTGAAAGACGGTAGGATATCGGACGGAGAATACTTCGCGATATTGAGCGAGAAAACGAAATACGATGCCATGAAAGAAGCCATGAGAATCAAGACTCGTCAGATCATCAAGGAAGAGTTGAAGGATTCTCTCGTGGAAAAGGGTAGGAAAGAGGCCAGGGAGAAATTCAGTAAGATGAAAGAACTCAAGGAGCAGTGATTGAAAAAAAAAATAAATATATATATATATATAATAAGAACAGAATTTAAAAAAAAAAAATATTAAATTCATATATAAAATAAAAAAAAAAACGAAATTAATTTAAATTAACTCTTCAAAAAAAAAAATGTATTGCGTAAAGTGTAAGAGAGTTACCGAGACGAGTAATTCTAGAGAAGTGCGAACTAAAAACGACAGACGGATGCTTCGTGGAATTTGCGACGTGTGTGGTTCTATCAAGACTAGATTCGTCAAACAAAAGAACGTGAGCAAAGGCAAAGGCATCGTGAATAAAATGATCAACAATCTACCTTTCGAAATGCATCTGCTTGGTCACAGTTTCACGGGACCAGGAACCAAATTGAACAAGAGACTCAACGCCGATCTAACACCCAAATCTTGGAGCAAACCCGTGAATAGGGTGGACGCGGTCACGTACGATCACGATCTGTGCTACGCCGGACATCCTGACACCAAGACTCGCAACAACGTCTGTGACAAAAACATGTTGACGAGATTGAGAGGCATATCGAATCCGACCAGGAGAGAGAAGATGGAACATTCGCTGGTCGTCAATCTGATCGATGCAAAACGTCGATTCGGATGGGGCGTTCAAAAAAAAAAAGCGCATCTGAAAAAGAGAAGAAGAAGAAACGATTATTGACGAGCGAATTGGCCGAGGAGTTACACAAACCCATAGTGCGTAAATTTCGAAAGAGAAGGGTGTTCGTGAAGGGTCTGGACGACATTTGGTACGCCGACTTGGTCGACATGAGATCGTTTCCGAGGTGGAACGAGGGCGTCAAATATCTATTGATGGTCATCGACGTGTTTTCCAAATACGGATGGATCAGAGCTTTGAAGAATAAATCGGGACCTTGCGTCGCCGAGGCTCTGAAGAGCGTGTTCGAGTCGTCTTCTCGAAAACCGAGTAAATTGTGGGTGGACAAGGGAAAGGAATTCTACAACAAGGACGTTCGTCGATTGGTAGACCTCTACTCGATCGAAAACGAAGAGAAAGCCAGCGTGGTGGAACGTTGGAATCGAACGATGAAGGAGAAGATGCACAGATACTTCACGGCGAATTCGACCAAGAAATTCATATACGCTCTGAATGGTCTGGTGGAAGATTACAATGACACGCAACACAGATCGATCAAGATGACTCCCGCGGAAGCTAGTGATCCTCGAAACGAAAAACGCGTCTACGCGAATCTATATCCCGAGAGATCTAAGATCGGGAAGAAGAAGTCTAGAACGCCGAAATTTGCGGTCTGCGATCGAGTGAGAATCTACGCTTATAAGAAGCACTTCAAAAGGGGTTATACTCCTCGATGGACATCGGAAATCTTCGTGATCATCAAAATATTTCACACCGATCCGGTGACTTACGAAATCGAAGCTTTGGATGGAGAAGAGATCATCAGAAAGTTTTACGAACAACAATTACAGAAGACGAAGTTTTGATGAAGAACGCAAAAAATTTTTTTTTTTATTTACTCTCTTTGACATTTTCTTGTTTTACACACATATATATATAAAAGAGAGAAAAAAAAAATAATAATAAAAAATAATTAAAAACTATTTTTTTAGATAAAGAAAAGCAAGTGAATTAATAAACAAAAAACTAAAAATCTTTTAAAATGACAAATATACTAGATATAGCACAAAGCATAGTGAAAGATGAAAGTATTCAAGAATATGAGGTTCACGAATATGAACCGGTAACCGGAACGAGTTTGAACAATGCGGGAGAGATAAGAATCAACGTCGAAACTCAAGATCTATTCATACATCCTAGCGAGAGTTACATAGTGGTGCAGGGACGTCTCACCAAGGAAGATGGGAGCGACTACGCCGACGACGACACGGTCACTCTGGCCAATAATGGCATCATGCATCTATTCAGTAACATAAAATACATGCTATCCGGACAAGAGATAGAATCTGTTTTTCATCCCGGTCAGGCCACCACGATGTTCGGACTCTTGATGTATCCTGATGATTTTTCAAAATCCAGAGGACTTAATCAGTTGTGGGTGAAAGACACCATAGGTCCTGCTAGCGCCGGCACTGCCGCGATATTCGACTACGTCGTCAAGACGTCCAGACCTAGAGGAACGTTTTCGTTCAGGATACCTTTGAAACACATCTTCGGATTCGCGGACGATTACAACAAGGTCATGTACGGATTCAAACTCAATCTGACGTTGATTCGAAAAGGAAACGACGACGCAATAGTGAGACTCACCGCAACCGATGTGGGTAAGATAACTCTACACAAGATATCGTGGTTCATTCCGCACGTGGAGCCTTCGATGAATGAGAAAACGAATCTCTACAAGATCATACAATCCAAGAGTAAATTACCCGTGGGATTTAGAATGAGACAGTGCGACACAGCTAGCATTCCTCCCTCCACGAATCACTTCGATTGGAGATTGATGGTGAAATCCGCTTCCGAGAGACCACGTTTCATCGTGGTCGCGTTTCAGACTGATAGAGACGGGTCTCAGGAAAAGAATGCATCGCTGTTCGATCACTGCCATTTGAGAAACATGCAAGTGTTTCTGAACGCCACGAGATATCCGGCAATCGATTACAATGCATCGTTCGACAAGAACGATTTCTGCAGGCTGTATGGCGACGCCGCCGATTTTAGAAAGAAGTATCATGGTCTAGACGAATTGATGAGCAATCCCAACATATCTCCCGGTGAATACAAGTCGATGTATTCCATGTTCGTGTTCGATGTCAGTAAACAGAGCGAACGACTCAAGAGTAGCATGTTAGACATTCAGATCAAGATGCAATTCGATAGGAACGTGCCGAGAAAAACCGACGCCTTCACCCTGGTCCTGTCGGACAGAGAATTACAATTCGAATCAGACGGAAATAAGATGTCGATCATTCGATGAGAGACGCGTGTGTGAAAAAAAAGAAAAAAAAAAAAAATAATGTATGATTATTAAAAACAAAACAAAAAAAAAATAAATAAAGTAATGTGATATAGAGAGATTGAACATCTCTCTATATCTCATTACTTTTTTTTTGTTGTTTTTAATAATCACACATTATTTTTTATTTTTTTTTTTTAATTCGTTATTTTTTCCATGCATTCACTGTTTGTTCAAAGGATCCAGTTCGATCAGTAGACTCACCACGGAAGTGGCGGCTTCGAGATTATTGGTTTTCGTGACGAAATTAATCCTGTCTCCAGCGTTCACTTTGAGAGGCATGCCGAACGTGCTAACATTCGCGTGTTGATTCTCGGTCTTTTTGACGCTAAATCTCTTATCGCTCTCCACACCATTCACCATGAGATTGACGACCGCTCTGTTATTCAAATCCGAGGAAGCCAGACTCATTCGAAGGATTTCACCTCCCAACGGCATGGGGATATCCAACCTGGCCATGTTTCGATCTGCTACCTCCGTTTCCGAAAGACCACTCGGCTTTTCCTTCATCTATGGTGCCGGCCTCTTCGGCCCACACAGTGATCAATTGTCTAGCGTATTTGACTTTCTCCACCACCGAAATCAGGGTGCAGGCATCCGTCATGTGCACGGTTTCCGGTAGATTCGTGAGCACGTGTCTGCCCATGTCTAGTTTACCTTCCATGATGTCGCCCTTTCTCCAGACCGAGTTGTCGTCCACATACTTCCTGCTTACCGCGCTGGAATCGAATTCGGGATCATGACCGAGACCGAATAAATTCTCACCGTTCATGTTGATGCCACCCTCCATGGTTCCGCCAGATTGTTTGTTCAGGTAGAGATCATCCACTTGCGATTCTATGTATTCTTGCGATCGTATCATGGCAGAATCTACGTAGCCCTTGTTGACTGCGGTTGAGTCCGCATCCATGTCGTCAATCTTCGACAGATTCAATATCTTTTGGAATCCCGCATTCAGATCCAATTTCATTTCACGTCCGTCAGACTTTCTCTGTTCCAGATCTACGTAGTGTTTGGTCGCCACGTCCTTGGGATTCATGGGAGCGGCCACGTTCGTTATCTTGTAAGAACTGGCGTTCAGTTCCGAGTGCATCGTTTTCTGAACGTATCTATTTTTCAGGTGTTCACTGAATCTTGCGTGAGAGTCGTCCGTGTATCTCTTGGTGGCGGCATCGGTGGGATCTACGGGATTCGCGACGTTCACCAAACGTTTGGATTTCAGATCGAGATCGTCGGTCATGGTTTTATCCACGTAATTATCCAATAGGATTCGTTCGAAATCGGAGTTCCCCCTGTCGACGTATTTTTTAGTCGCGGCATCTGCGAGATCTATCGGCTCGGGAAGATTGTAGAGCTTCTTATCGTTCATGTTCAGAGGTTCCTCTCGAGGTTCGTATCTCCGAACGTAACGCTCGTCCAAGTTGGCAACGTCGTAACCATCGTCGACTTCGAGCGTCTTCCTCTTCTTTCTTGGGTTGACTTTTTCGTCATCACTTCTACCAAATTTATCGACTGTCATGTTGTTGTAAGGATTTTTTTTTTGTTGTTGTTTAGAAAAAAAAATGTGTTCAAAACGTAGTTTATTAAAAAATGAACTATGTTATTTTATTTTTCGATTTTTATTCGATTAAAATTTTTTTAAAATAATTTTTTATCTTTATATATATACTATAAAAAAAAAATTTTTCTCTTTAATGTAAGTCATTGAGAATGTCTTGAAATTCATCTCCTTCAGACCATCTCTTGAGAACGTAGAGACACAGGTGACCGCAAAACACTTGATCTGGCGATTGCACTTGATCCGTGTTGTAAAGAACCATCGATTTGTTGAAATAGTTCTTTATTTCTTTCGGCGGTGAGATTCCGTAGCTGTCGAAATAATAATTCTTCTTCTTCTTCTTCCCGTTCTTGAACCACGCCACCCAGTGAGTGCCTTCACCCGATGAATCATCTAGATTTAAAATTCCGCATTCCGATTGTCGAGGTCTTCTCTTCGGCAAGGCATCTCTGGAAAACACTCCTAGAAAATCTTCGATTTTCAAATCTTTTGCCGCATTCAACAGATCGATGTTGGATAGGGGTTCATTGGGTAAGACGACACCTTCTACGGATATCTTTATTTTCTTATTCATAAATAAGTATATATTTTTTTTATTTATTTATTTTATTATAATTCACTAAAAAATGACGTTATTTTTTTTTCTATTTTTTTTCTTTTTCTTTTTAAACTAACTCTATCGACTTCTACAATCTTGAATCCGTCGAATTCCTTAACTTCTATAATCTTGGATCCATCTAATTCTTCTTTTAAACTAACTTTCTCGATGTCACTATCGATTTCCATAATTTTGTGTTCATCTAATTACTCTTGATTTTCTGGAATCCTATCATCCACAATCGCATCTGGAATCTTATCATCTACAATCATATCTGGAATCCAATCATCCCCATTCATATCGTCTCTAATTAGATCCACAGTCCAATGTCCGAGTGCCAAAGTGCTTATTTTATCATCTAACACGAATCTCTTGTCGTCGTTGGCCGTCAGCGAAATCTTGTTGACTATTTCGGTATACAGCTCATGATTTTCGCTTCGAATCGATTTCATAGTCTTATACACCGGACCACTTCCTAATAGACAATCTTTATACTCTTGGAAAGAGATGTTTTTCTTCACCACGCATGCTTTAACTCCTTTGCACTTCTTGATCTCTTCATCATCTTCTAGACGATAAGCATAGAGTTTGGGTCTCAAGCCCCCGAATTCGACGATCTGTTTACCGCCGCTCTCGTCCTTAAATTTACCCAACACCTTCTTGTTGTCGTTCGATTGAATGTTGGACGGGTGGTCGACGGGATAATTGCTCGTGTCGAACCACTCGGTCACGTCTGGAGATATGTCTCAGTAGACGTCTTTCGTCTCTATCTCGTAAACTAAACTGTCCGTGTCTGTGAACAGTAGTTTGGCTTTGTCGCAAAATTTTCGTTTGACGTAATCGTAGTGAAACTCGTACATCAATCGCTTGCTAACATCTAAGATGATCGGTCCGAGATAATACGGTTTGTCGAACTTCAGATGCGTCTTTTGCATGTGAACGGCCACTAGATTTTCACCGAATATGGTTCGGTGTTTGTAATTGGGTTTGGCCCATAAATTTTTTTGCTTTTTTCTCAGACATGACGAGTCGAACGTCGGTTCTCTTCCTGTTGTTTTCCATCGATTTGCCGTACACGCAGTTGTTCATGAGTTTGAAGAAATCTTTTTCGAAATCGTTCTCGGCTCGAGTTCTGAGATTCGTGTTGAGATCGATGTATTTTTTCATCCAAGGCTCTTCGTCGAATCGAATGACGCGATGTATGTCGACTAATTTCATCCCATAATCGACGTACTGTGTCAAATTCTCGCTGTAGACGACGTAGTTACGTTTGTTAAATAAATTGGGAATGAGTTTTTCCTTGTCTCCTTCGTTCGGTTCCATTCGTTCGGGAGCCAGCGGATAATCGTTGTGCAGGTCGTGTAATTCTTCCGGATAGTTCAAATCGACTTCTAAAATGCAAGGATAGTCTCTCCATTTTTGCATCTCTTCCGGTTCCTTCACCCATTCGAAATTTCCAATCAGTAAAGGATGACTCATAGCCCAACCGTACAGATTATTAGCGTCCCAATACTGTATGTATTTAGTCAACCATTTCGAATCGAAACCTTCTTTCATGTAGGGATTGTTAGCCTCGGAATGTCTGTGAGAGATCATCGAGACGCCACCTCTCGCAGCTCTTTCGAACATGAGCAACATGTCCACGTCGGATAATAATTCCAATTGAACTTCGGTGGTCTTCAACAGAGCGTCCCACGCCAGACCGGGTGCGGTGAAATACCAAGCGGGATCCAGATCATAATTTCGATGACAGACGTCTCGAAAATTTTCGAACACGTCTGCCAAGAGCAGAACGTTGGTCTTCAGATAGAGATCGTGATAATCTCTCATGGTTTTCATATCGAATGATTTCCACACGTTTTTGGCGTGTTCGTAATTCTCATCGGAAATGTCGGATTCGTATAATTTCGAATAAAAATCTTCTTTCGAAGGTAGTGCGGTGTCTTCGAATCTCTTTAGATCGTTCATGTAATCGTAAGGATAGACTCCTTTCCTCAACATGACATCTACTCGTTCTCCCAAATGTTCGCTCATGATTTTAAATTTATCCTTGCTCATGTTATCAACTAATTTTTCCAGAGTGGTCGACATGAATTTAAAAGTGTCGATGAAACGTATGCATCTACGAATGGATTTCGTTTTTTCTTTCGACGTATTTCCGTCGATTACTCTTTCCCTCTCCATGAGCTTCCATTTCGTGAAGGAAATGTATCTTTCTTCGCTGTTCGCGATGCAATTTAATTCTTCATGCGAGGTGCCGAGATTTTTCGCGAACAGATGACTGTCGTAACCTGAGAGATTGTGAAACATCACCGGATAGAAAGTGGCGTCTCGATATTTTAAATTACACTTGCTGTGAGCCGGACCACGATACAGACGCGTGTAATGATCGTGGTCTCTAACCTTCCTATTTTCCTCCGAATTCTCGTCGAACGATTGTCTGCATATGTGACATTCGGTGGCTCTGTTATTTTCATCCTGCTGCTCTCGCGTGATGATCATTTTCGCCGGAGTTTTGAATTTGTCATATAACATTTGATTTTTCAATTCTAACTCTTCCACGAACCTTTGAGCCACGTCGTCGTCTTCGCGCTATTTCGTGTAGGTGAAGGGACCCATGTCGTGTTGCGAGTCGAAAGTGCATTTCACGTAAATGCAATAGCCCGAAGGTATGTGTTTTTGATATCTTTCGACGTAACTTTGAAGAGTGTTGGGTTGACAGGAACTCATTTTCGCGGTGAAACATTCGAAATCGGCGTACACGACGAATGGTACTTTTAACTTTCTGTTGTGATTTTCAAACTTCACGATGGTGTTGGGTTTGGGCATTTCGACGGCGACACCTTGATTTTCGTTGCAATATTCCTGATGTTTCGCCAACGAGTCTTCGCTGTGAAACATGTTCATGCAGTTGCAACATAAAGATATCTTTCCGTTATGATTATTATTTTGTCTCGACAGTAATTGGCTCGGATGTTTAACCCAACAATAATGACGATTGTCACCATTCAAAATCGATAATAAAATAATTGTCTTTTCTCTTCCGTGATATGAAGTCCATCTGAGCGTATAGATCTTTCGATTTTCGTCGTCGTATCCCAGAACATTCACCGCTACAGTGGGATTTTGAACCTCGAAACGTTCGATGTGTTTTAACTTTGTTGGAAAAGTCACTCCGGTCCAATCGAGATTTTTAGAAGTTTCCTCGTAACGAGAAACTCTATCGGAGTGTATTTCGACAGGGTATAAAGCGGAGGTGACTGCCCATTTAAAACACTGATCATCTTTATTTCTCACGTTGACCACGGCGAGTTTCTTAGCCAAGAAATACGGTAGATTCCAAGTAGGAAGATCCTTTCAACAGTTCATTTTTAGTGATGTGAATTTCGAGTTTCAACACCTCGTCGAACGTCCAATTACTACCTTCATTTTGATAATTCGCGAGAGATGTCAACATCTTGTCTTTCATCTTTTCGAAAACGTCCGATAGATCTGAACCTCGAAATACTGGTTCGATGTTAGATCTGAAATATGCATTTTTCACGATGCTATCGCCGGACTTCACGTCGATTTTATTCATTATGCAGTGGAGTATCATCTTAATTTTTAATCCCAAGTTTGTGTATTCGAGAAACAAATCCAATACTTTTTTCTTCACCCGTTCCATGAACAATTTCGGATCGACTTTCTTCGACGAGGGAAACACGTCGAAAGTTTAAAAAATGTCTTCGATCGCACTCTCCCATTCTACGGGTTTCGATTGGAATAGTTCCGAAATGAGTCTTACATATTCTTCTCCTTTCTCTTCGTCGATTGCTTGTTGAATTTCGCTCGATATATCTCGTTTGTCTCGAATCTGAAGTGCGTCACTCATTTTCGTTTTTCTTTTCTTTTCTTTGGAAACTTGATGTTTTTCAACGGCTTTTCGTTTAGTCATCTTCTTATTTTTCACAACCGCCGCATCTTTTGACGTCGTTGCTATCGACATTTCATTTGCCTTTCTAGCGTTTCGCAAATATTCTTGTATGACTTCAATTTTTTTTGCTTTAGTTCTATGCTTACTGAAATCTGAAATTTGTAATAGACTACAAATCTCGTTTAACTGAGGTACGGTTTTCTCATTTAAATTTACCATTGTTTTATCTGTTTGCTTCATTTTGTAAGAATATTTTTTTTTTTTGGAATTTTGTATTAAATAATTTGTTAAAAAAAAGTTTTGTTTTTTTTCTCTATATATATAATAGAAAAAAAAAGTTAAATTTTAAAATTCAATTTTTTTTTCTTTAATGTGTTTTTTTTTTTATTCAAAAACAATTTAAGACCGCTTTTATTTCTCGCTCGCAAACCGAACACGTTTTCTTGTCTTCGAAATGACATTCTCTACAGTAACACAGGTGTGCGCACGGTAGAAACAAGACGTTTGCGACACCTTCACAGACTAGACACTTGGTGGTGAATGTTTTACTCGGTTTGTTTTTCGACGAGTGACGATAACTCGTCCACTTCTGCCATGAATTTGATGAGATGTTCTAAAGTTATGAATTGAGACAGGGTCTTGTTCACGATGTTTAACGCATCGTACAATTGTTTCTTGGTGTATCCGAGTTGTAACATATTCATTAATAATTTTTGGTTTTTATCTCTATCTCTCTCTTCGTCTTGGATTTTGATCAATCCTAACGTTAGGATCTTGTTTAAATAATCACAGTCGCCTTTTTTAATATTATTTATGTGTTCTAGTAAAGGTACGTTGTGAGGTTCCCAATTCATCAAATGTATGTCACAACAAAAACATTTGACTTTGTCACCTCTACCCACGTAAACAAAACCTGCGGCGGCTAAATCTTTGGGTTTTTGAGCGAGATGCGATGGCCAATTTTTAAACGTTTGAAGTCTTGCACGTTCTGGACTATAATTCGGATGTTTACACTTGATCATTGTTTTTACCTCAAAAATTGAGTTTGTAAGAATTTTTTTTTTAACTTTTTTTATTTATATATAAAGAGAAATAAAGAGAAACTTTTTTTTAACAAATTATTATTTAAATACAAAATTTAAAATAAACATTATTTGTAAGAATTCATAAAAAAACAAATAATCGATCATGACAACAACAACACCTAAAAGATGTGGATTGAAATTGAAATGAGACGAAGGGTATGAGAAATACAGTTTTAATATCTATACATTACAACCACACGATCCCATCGAATTGAATGAGGTTGAGATGGTGGACTTAGAGCGCTACTACCACAAATATCGAATGTGTTTGAAAGTGGATGAAGCCACGCTCGATTTGTTTTACGAGTACCAAAGCGAACTGTTGATTAATATCATCGTCGCCGAAGACAGAGAATTCGACAGGAGTGATTTATTGTTGTCCTATGGAGATTACATATATCCAATAATCTCACCCGAACTTGTGAAGAAATCGGGTGGTGAGAGCGCATTCGCCTATGAAAAAAAAACTCAAAAGAGTAAAGATGAACATTCACACCATTTTCGTATGTGGAAAAATGACAAATGTCAACTTGCTAATAACGGACTTGGAAATATAAACAATAGAGAGATTGAAATTAAAAAAAATTTAAACTTTTTATATATATAAAGAGAAAAAACTTTTACTAAAAAAATTTTTACATTAAAGAAAATTAAAAATTAAAAAAAACAACTTTTTTATATATATATAAAGAGCAAAAAAAAAATAACAAACTTTTTTTTAACAAATTATTATTTAAATACAAAATTTAAAATATACATTATTGCAAGAATTCGTAAAAACAAAAAAACCCCAAATAATCGATCATGAAGACAACAACACCTAAAAGCATGAAGACAACAACACCTAAAAGATGCGAATTGAAATTGAAACGAGTCGAAACGTATAAGAAATTTGGTCATAAAATCTATAGATTACAACGACACGATCCCATCGAATTGAACGATGTCGAGACGAAGGGCTTAGAGCACAAATACGAGAAATATAAGATGCCTCTGAAATTGGACGAAGCCGTGCTCGATTTGATTTACGAGTATCAAAGCGATCTGCAGAACATCGTCATCGCCGAAGATAGAGAATTCAACAAGGACGATTTGTCATTGCCCTATGGAAATTACATATTTCCAAACATCTCATTCGAACTCGTGAAGAAATTGGGTGGTGAGAGCGAGTTGACCGATGTAAGAAAACTCAAAAGAGTAAAGATAAACATTCAACGCATTTTCGAAAAAGGAGTAGACATGAGCGTCAACATGCTAATAACGGACTTGGAAATATAAACAATAGAGCGATTGATTTTTAGTGAAGAAAAAAAAAATGAAAAAAAAAAAAGTAAATGAGATCTCATTTACTTTTTTTTTTTGTTTTTTTTTGTTTTCCTTCTTCTTCACTATCATCATAATATATTATAATAACGTTTCCTTTTCTCTCAAATTTCTGCGTTGATTCTTCTTTTTCTTTTTTTTTTTCTTTTTCTCTGTGATGTGATATGTTCATGATAACATTTTTGTTTATCCGAATCATAATTATGAACGAATGTTTTGCATCTCTTGGTAACACTAGCATCATTACCATTCGCTTCAGAAGGTAGTGGTGACTGTGGAAAGCATTGTCTCATTCCCAACCGTATATCCCGCGCTTTATCTATCTCTTTCCTTAGATATCCATCATTAGCGTCTAACCATTTTTTTATTTCTTCGCTCTCTGGCTCGCGATGTTCATCATTATCGTCAAATTGTTTCTCCACCTTTTCATCCAGGTGATAAATTTGTTTCTCCACCTCTTCACCCATTTTAAATATATATTATTTTATACTTTCCGCGATTTTATATATTTTATATAATTTTTATATTTTATAATAACATATTCAAAATCGGTATGTTCTTAAATGGCGAATTGTCACCGAGCAATAAACCCTTGCCGAGTCGCTTGACGTTCCGTTCACTCTTCAGAAAGAGACCATTTCCTCTCAGAGAGTTGCCACCTCTAACGGGTTCTAGATACAATCCTTTACCGCTGTCGTCTATGTGAACGCGACACACGGCTCCTCCTTTCTTCAAAAACAGTCCGCTGCCACCCATTAATTTCTCAACTCCTGAACTAGCGAGTCCTGTGAGAGCTCCCACGCCGAGAGTCTTTCCGAGAAAGGGTAGCACCTTTGCGGTGAAGGGTAATGCTTTTGCGGCGATTCCTGCCAATAGCGGTAGGAAACCACCTTTCATTCCCAAATTGTATCTCAATTGAGCGGGACTCAATCTCACCGCCAACCCTCTTCCATCGCGAATCGCTTTCTCCATCCTTTTGATTTGACTTCTGGTCCAGGCGATCGAATCCTGTCTGCCTCTCGTCAGATCTTCGTGAGTGAATTTGAATCTCACCGCCTCGCCTCGAGTTGTTAAAGCTCTCTTAAGTTTCTTCTTCTGTCCTGCGGATATGTTCACGTTTTTAACCACGTATTGTTTGTTTGTTTTTTTTAAATATATTTTACTTCAATTGTTTCTTGTTTAATAATTATCTTAAAATAATTTTGTAAAAAATTTAATATTACCGTTTATTTTATTTTTGTTATCTATATATATATAATATTTTTTTTTTTTTTGCTTTTTATATTTCTCTTATGTGAAATCGTATCCTCACTCTCTCTCCGCGAAGATCTAACAGTTCACCATTTTGATCCGTCAACGTGGTTTTGACACTATACAACGTGTCTAAAATCACTGGTAGATAAACTAAATTTCGAGGTCGCTCCACGATCTTATAACACGGCGACACGTTTGGAAAGAAGGAATAGATCGTCGGCTGAGTGCTACCATTCACGTAGCTTCCAGCAATCACGTCCACGTTCACCAGAATGCTATTGACAGCGAGAATGTTGACCGTATTTTCAGATGCCGCGTGGCCTCGATACATCTTTCGATCGAATCCCAACATCTTGCCTATAGAATTGTCCGTGTTGAAATCCACACGAAAATTATCTTCCAAATCCAACATCGTCTGTTATGTATTAGGATTGGGAGCGAGTCTGATCTTGTTGCTTCCCTTTCCATCCGTCTTCATTCGCGTCTGAATGTAATGGTTCAAATCGTCTATGTCATAACTCCCTTTGGGAATTCGAATCTCCAACCAATCCACTCCGTCGGAATACTTGAACGAGTTATTCTTTTCGGTGACGTTGGGAAAGGAATAATAAGTCTCCAGATTCACCAACGCCATCTCGTAACTTTTCTCTCTGTTCAATTCGATGGAAGGTTCGAATTTCGTAGCGAATCGAGTCGAATCGCCACTCACCACGATTTGAATGGATTGTTTCGCAGCCGTATTCTCGGCTATCCGTTCTAACAATTCTCCATGTTGGAACATTATATCTTAATTTTATTTTTTTTTTTATTCAAAACTAATTATTTGAAGATTTATTTATTTTTCTAATTTTTTTTTTATTTTTTCACGCTCTATCTTATTATTATCATCACCATCGGGAACATAAAACTTATCGAATCCGCACCGATATTTTCCGCGATTAAATTCGCTCGTCAAATCGATCACGACGAAATTGTAAAGTCCACCATCCCAAACCCTCTTGCAGAATCTCCTGAATTCGACAGCGCTCATGTCGTTCGCGACGTGATCGCCGTAGATGTGATTGAGATTCTTGAGATCTTGGCGAAAGAGACACAGAAAATTAGCGTTCTCCCTTATCGTCTGTCTGGGCAATCGAAAATAATTCTGCGACAGGTAGAAACAGTCCACGTTGCTGTGTCGACCCCTAACGTAATACGATTCGCATCGGTTCTGTCTCTCCAAAAGCAGATCGTCGAAAAATCATGAGATTCTTATCTTCCGATTTCAGTTCCCTAGGATCCGGAACGTCGCTAGCGTTCTCGTAAAATCGACACTCGACGTTCGAAGATGCATTTCTCTTCGTCAGCTCCGTCGCCACGCTATCCAAAATGGTCTAGAGCGGAGCTCCACACTTGTCGAATTCCTCCCTGCTGTCAAAGATTCTGGCTATGACGTCCTTGGGCAATCTGCGATCCATGCACTCTCGAAGCAATCTGTATTCGGGTTGAAACAAGCTCTTGCCAAACACGAACAATCTGTTGTAATCCAACCAGTCAGGTCGGGACAACAGATTCATCAACAGATTGGTCTTTCCACAATTCGATTTTCCCACTATCAAACCTCTTATGCTCTTGGGAAAGTACTCGTTATTCGACCTCTTGGTCGCGGCGTCGTTCCAAGACATATCTTTAATGTTCATCTTTTTTGTTTTATTTTTGTTTTTATTTGTCTGTTATTTTAGATTCTTTTCAAACTCTGTTTTTAATGTTTTTCAAACTCTGTTTTTAATGTTGTTATTATTATTATTTTGTTTATATCGCACCGTCGCGAGTTCTCTTCAATCCAGATCCATTCGTCATTTTGGCTAAATCTTGTATGGGCACCACGGCATCCTTAAAATCTTTCCAACTTTTCGACGTTCGCTCTAACGCAGCTCGCTTCGCCGGCGGACTGATCAACTTGTCGATCAACGCATCGGCTGCCCTCTTGTCAGCCACAGAAGCTATCCTACCACTGGCTTCGGAAGCGGCTTTCTTACCAGCATCCAAAGCCGTCTTCTTACCGACCTCAAACGCGGTCGATGCGAGTTTTCTACCCGCATTGCTCGTGAACGCTCGCATTATAGAATCGACGATGCCAGAACCGCCTTGAACGTAAGTCCTGACGTATCCCCTGTTCTTTATCACCAACATATTTTATTTTTTATGATATATTTTGTGTTTTTTTTTTCACTGGTAAATCGTTTTGTCGTTTTTAAATACTTTTATTATTCTAGTGTAAGAATTTACTGTTTTATTTTTTGTTTGTTTGTTTTGTTTGTTTGTTTGTTTCTCTCTCTCTACTTATTATTATATTCACATCAATCCTTGAATTCGTTCATCAGCCTTTTATACTGATTTTTATTCAAAACCTTCTGTCTCAACAATTCGTCAGATATGGCAACTGTTTGATTATCTAATCCCGTGTTACCAGCCCGTCTGCTCCCCGTCAACAAACTCAATCTCTGAGACAGAGCGTCGGGATCGCTCGGAAGAAAAGTAGTGGTTTTCACCCCTTTGCCGGTCATCGATTCGATGAACATCTTCTTCGCATTCCATATGGTTTTCACCACGTTCTTCCACTTGTAACCACTGTAGGTTTTGGGTCTCCTCTCTCTAGCATCATTATTTTTATGCATGGCGTGAGTTTGAACTAGAATGTCTCCGTAATTGTCGAAATCCTGTTCCTTATAATCTCTGGGAGTAGGCTTGTCGTAAAGGAGCAATCTCCGCAGACCATCGGTTACTTTATATTTATTCGAACCCACGATCAATTCATCATCGTCCATTTCCACCTCCGTATCACCTACAAAAGTTCTACCCTCAGAATCCTTGTAAATTCCATACACCAGATCTCTCTTACCGCCACCATCATCATCGGACGATGCGATGCTATCTTTGGTGATAGTCGAAGCCGTATCATCAGACTCGCTCATATCTGTTTGAATTCCCGTGGGAACGTAACCCGATGTAGACTGAACGGAATACCGATTTCCAAAACTAGGAGGCAACGAACCCATTCTCAAAGAACTCTCCTTTATGGGTTTCAATTCTTCGACTATCTCCTTCCTGCTTCGCTCTTGACCCTCTGTCACGGGTTTAAATATTTTTGTAGCTTCGCGTGTGAGTTCCATCTCACCGAGACGTCTGCTCCTATCAGCTGCCTGAATCGCCTTCTTAGCACTTAAATACTCGGCTAAAATTCGATCTCGGCGTCTTGGATCCATCTGGAAAAACGTCATCTTTCGTTTTAATTGTTTTTATTTATTTTTCAAAATTAAATGTTTAATTATATTTTTTATATTTTATGCTTTAAGTATTAAAATCTCTTTCCGTCTTAATATAATATCTGAAAAAAAATCACATCTCAAACTCGCTGTGTTAATTGAAGTTAAAAAAAATATGTTTTTAAACAGTACATGTCAAACCAGTTTCTAATGTAACGCATTTTGACAGCGGTGTTTACATTTTGTCAAAAGATTTCATTCATTCACACATCAATTCATCGAGTGTCAAATTAAGAGAAAATCCTTTTTTGATGGCTGTTAAACAGTTTTAACACACACAATGGAAAACTGATTTAACAAATCTCTCTCTCCGATTGCTATCGTGAATATATTAAAAATTTTACCACTCGAAACCTAACTGAGCGGAAAATGCGTTTTAAACATTCTGATAAGTGTCTTTCTTGACTTTTATTCAAGGAACGCTTAACAGTCAACCTCATTTCTCATAGTGGAGGAAATTCACCAAAAAAGCCCAAAACTCAATTTTTATCCATCCCATCACCGGAAAACATCAATGTCTATAATACAGGCTATATATTCACAATCTCCTCTGTTTGACCAAAACACCTCAATTACGATAACGTGTGTTAGTTTGCTTACTTCAGGAAAGACGTGACTGGGTTTGCAAATTTCCAAACACACAGACACTCTTCGTTCAGATCGAGTTTTTATTACGAGAATCGAGCGATTCGATCGCTCGATCAGCTGAATGTTTTTTTTTTAGAATTTTCTCATGGTGGTGGAAATTCATCAAAAAAGCCTAAAACTCAATTTTTATCCATCCCATCACCGGAAAACATCAATCTCTATAATACAGACTATATATTCACAATCGACTCTGTTTGAACAAAACACCTCAATTACGATAACGTGTGTTAGTTTGCTTACTTTCAGGAAAGACGTGACTGGGTTTGCAAATTTCCAAACACACAGACACTCTTCGTTCAGATCGAATTTTTATTACGAGATTCGATCGCTCGATCAGCTGAATGGTTTTTTTTTGAGAATTTTCTCATAGTGGTGGAAATTCATCAAAAAAGCCTAAAACTCAATTTTTATCCATCCCATCACCGGAAAACATCAATGTCTATAATACAAACTATATATTCACAATCGACTCTGTTTGAACAAAACACCTCAATTACGATAACGTGTGTTAGTTTGCTTACTTTCAGGAAAGACGTGACTGGGTTTGCAAATTTCCAAACACACAGACACTCTTCGTTCAGATCGAGTTTTTATTACGAGATTCGATCGCTCGATCAGCTGAATGGTTTTTTTTGAGAATTTTCTCATAGTGGAGGAATTCACCAAAAAACCCCAAAACTCAATTTTTATCCATCCCATCACCAGAAAACATCAATGTCTATAATACAGACTATATATTCACAATCGACTCTGTTTGAACAAAACACCTCAATTACGATAACGTGTGTTAGTTTGCTTACTTCAGGAAAGACGTGACTGGGTTTGCAAATTTTCCAAACACACAGACACTCTTCGTTCAGATCGAGTTTTTATTACGAGATTCGATCGCTCGATCAGCTGAATGGTTTTTTTTGAGAATTTTCTCATAGTGGAGGAATTCACCAAAAAACCCCAAAACTCAATTTTTTATCCATCCCATCACCGGAAATCATCAATGTCTATAATACAGGCTATATATTCACAATCGACTCTGTTTGAACAAAAACCCACCACCTCAAAAACGAGGGAGAGTTCTAGACCATCTGAACCATCTGTACCAACGCAATTGAGAGTTCTAGACCACTGGTCTAGAACTGCAAAAGCTGTTTTTTGATAATCACCCAAATCTTTTTGCCTTCGCTCGCGTTCGCCGACGATGGATCGATGGGTCTGATCTGCGATGCGAACGTAGACCAAAAATCACGTACACGATACAACCGAAGATGTACAACACACGCACACGATGCGTTCACCACGAGTGTTTCGGTGTTAAATCACACGCTTGTTCACACAAAAATGTACATATGAGAGTTCTAGACCAGTGTACAGTTTTGTGAACAAGCGTGTGATTTAAACACCGAATTCCACGTTGGTGAATGCATCGTGTGCGTATTTTGTACACGTACATGTACAAGTGGTCGTGAACTCTCAATTTATACCTACTCACGATTTTAACACTAAATCCTATGGAGGTGTACATGTACACGTACACGTACATGTACGTTGATGCTTGAATCCGCAATATACACCTACTGTCAACCTCTGTTTCTTAATACTGCTGTGTGCGGTATTCTGTTTGTTATACTGCTGTGTGCGGTATGCTATATATAATACTGCTGTGTGCGGTATTCCGTCTGTTATACTGCTGTGTGTGGTATGACATCTATAATACTGCTGTGTGCGGTATTCCGTCTGCTATACTGCTGTGTGCGGTATGCTATCTTTTATACTGATATGTGCGGTATTTACTGCTGTGTGCGGTAAGACTGTTATGATTTCCATGTCTTTCTCAATTGATAACGCCCTTAAATTTCATCCAAATTCATTGAATGTTAATCAACACTGAAAATGCAACACTCGTGTAAACAAAAACAGATTCGCACGTATGTACGTCTGGTGCTCAGTAAAATCGAGAAAAATTAATAGCGTCTCCTAATAATCTGACGATCATGGTCAAAATAAAATATACCCATAGTAGCTTGGTGTACCAAATGTTCACCACTCGTGGTGAAGTGGTGTTAACCGCGCGCCAAAGGCTCGCGGTTAACACCATTCATCACTCGTGGTGAACATTTGATACATCAAGCTACTATGGATATATTCTATTTATCTGATAACCATAGAGTATAACACCCGTTGTATATACTTGAAGTATATACAACGGGTGTTGTATATAATTATAATTTATGCGAACGGCCTTTGACCTCGTTCGATTCCATTTTCATTGATTCATAAACTTCGTAATGCAAGTTTGAATTCTACGTTGAAGGAGCAAGTGAAATTTAATCGAAATATATATGACATATTTTCTATAAGTATAAACGTGTAAATTTTCAGTTTAGTTTGCTGTAATAAAGAAATAATTACAACCTACTTCGTTCAAAACCTTACTAGACTGTCAGTAATGTGTAATGCGCTATTTATAGCTACGTCTACGTCCACGATGAAAGTACTGCTCCAATTACACGTTCGTCTGCCACGTGAAAAAAAACGTTTCGTACGAATTGTAAACAAAAAAAAAAATGGACCATAATTAATGGAAATTGGAAACTTCTCGATTGAATACACATTATCATCGTCGCCAGGTAGAGCTAAAAAACATGAATAATAGATCAACTGCAACCAGTGGCTATGACTGTACAGCAATAACCAAAAGATCGCGTTTGCTTTGTCTCATTTTCTACGGAGGCCCGTGGGAATGAGCATAAAAGTGAATATAAGCCTCAACTTGTGAAACTGCTGTTTGTTATCAGATAAAAACAATATACATATAGTATTTTTTTATATCTGGTTTATGCAACTCGTTGAAATATAGTTAATATTTTCTCGGCAGAGCCTCGAAAATATTAACTATATTTCAACTCGTTGTATAAACCAGATATAAAAAAATACTATATGTATATTGTCTATATATCTACCCATGTCGATATGGAATACCTTCCTACCATTTTATGTTATATACTCCCCAGCGAAAGTTCGATATTCGATTCGGTTTCCAATGATTTGACTGACTCGATTCGATTCGATTCAAAACCATCTCTATTATTCGAAATCGAATCCCGCATATTTTTTTTGGATTTCATACATTTCTCTATCACAGACTATCTGAAGATGACAACTCACCTTGCAGTTTTCTGAGGAACGAGATTGACCGTATTCTTTCTAACTGAATAACACAAGACTGGTCGGAATGTACCTGTAAATGCCATTTGCAATAGCAGAGGTACATATAGAATATACCCATAGTAGCTTGGTGTACCAAATATTCACCACGAGTGGTGAAGCGGTGTTAACCGCAAGCCTTCGGCGCGCGGTTAACACCATTGCACCACGAGTGGCGAACATTTGGCACACCAAGCTACTTTGGGTATATTAATATTTATACCATGATCGTCACATTATTAAGAGTCGCTATTATTTTCACTCGTTTTTACTGAGCAGCAGATGTACATACGTGCGAATCTGTTTTTGTTTACATGAGCATCGATGAGCGGTACTTCCGCTGGCAATTTATCACCGAAAAGAAATGGAAAAAGAAACGTGGCCCTTTTCATTTTAATAACAAGCTATTTCGAGTTATGGGCGGGTTATTAACATGAGGCAACGTATGTTTGTTAATTTTGGTGTCTTATGGGGTAAGCTCATTTAAAAACAAAATAAATAATTGTCACTTTCATTTCACTCTTCGCGAGGCGACGTGCGATCAATTTAAACAAGTTTGCATTCAGGTCGACGTCACCAAAGGACAACTTGGATGTAGTTCTACTGTAGGTGTTAAATTTAGCTACTGAAATCCCATTGCTGGTGTGTTCACCACGGTTGGTGTGGAAAGCTAACATTTACGTCATAGGCTTTTTATATATAGCAGAATAGGTTATCATGGCATAAATAAAAAGTCAATCATTTAATAAATTTAACTCATGGGCTTGGAAGACTTAAGAACAAATGCACTAATTTTTAATGAGCAACGGAATTGACAATTATAATTTTCCTAAAACATTATATTTTCAACCCACCCATGCTGATCAAGTTTTCGTTATGTCATTCATTCTGGATAAATGGTTTTCATCTCTGATAGCTTTCAAATCAGGCGAAAATCAACTCCTAAAATCCTGAAGGTTTTAGGGTTTCAGTCCAGTTTCTAACTGCCGCATATTTTACAGTGTAATCTTTCTCGGTATCAATCCACACTGCTTGTGCTTTGTTGTAATTTATTTTCAACTCGGATAGTTTTTCATATTTGGCAAGCACGTCAATCAACAAGAGTAGACAGAAAAGGCGGATTCTAGCCCAGAAAAATCTAGGTGTTTTTTGACTTAGGTGATTTCTCGCGATTTTCGAGCTTATTTTCTCGAGAAATAGACTGAGTCCGATACTGATCCACTTTTGACTCCTCGCTAAAGTCGGATAGTATGCCACGAGACGACACTCGACTTTTTGAGTCAGAAATCAGATCGGAAATCGAATCGCCGAAAGAGAGAGACTACGAGCATCCGTCCCGTGAAGTGAAATAAAAATCTTAGAAAGTTTCCGGGATCGTCCGGTTCTGGCCCTGTCGGAGAAATCATCGAATTTTCCCACGGGATGGCAGAGGGGTGGTGGAGGTGGGGGGGGGGGGGGGGGTGCGTGCACAAAGGTGAGGTGGGTGGGTGGTCAAGGACAAAACAAATGTACGTAGACGGTTAGTGCAATTTTTTTTCCTTTTTCGCTGTTATGGCATCTTTTGTACCTCACATAGTAACAAACTGTCATCAGTTGACCAGAAAAGTCCATTTAAAAGCATTATTAACAAAAGTTACCCCCTTAATATTAAAAACATTGTAGAATTTCTCCTAAAATCGACTAAAATATCCATTCACAACACAATTCATTCGTATTAAAGTTTTTTTTATGAAACATTCTTTAAAATAAAGCATAGTATATATAATACTGTCTGATGAATCATAATAGCTAGGTGTGAGGTGGAGAGGGGCAGGCATCAAAGAGTAGCCGGAAGTAACCGTGGGAGTTATTGCATTGATTACTAATCATTTCATTAATGTATTTGACGTAAGTGTGTTCCGCACAGAACTAGTTCTCATATTTATTCCATTCCAAGACTTATCTCAAGACTGGAGTCAGACAAGTGGTGTTAGTCATGTTGTTAAGTTTGTTTGGATAGGACATACAGCTGCATGTATGTCGGCATTTTGGATAGGTCTTTGCATGGCTAGTGGCCAAGGGTACAATCAGGGCCGTCGAGGGGAGCCGTGGTAGTAACCCCGGGGCCCGGCGGTCAGGTGGGGGGGGGGGTGCGCGAGGATGAAGCGGCGCCACCCGAGATAGCTAGTTTGCGAGCTTTTTTCAATGCCCAGTGTGTGAATCGACAGGCGGGCCGATGGGCCTCCGAATTCACTAGTTAGCATATTTTCCTTTCAAAAACTGTCTAAATTATTAGATATATCGTGGGTCGATCCGCCCACAATATGCTGTTCTGTAATTCGGTAATATATATATATCCCTTCTTACCATTCTCTTGTGTAACCCAATCTAGTCTTTGAGAGGCAATTGAGTCAAAATAGATATCGGTCGGGGGAAGGGTGAATATTTTCGTGGGTCCTTGGTAAGTTGGGTTTGAAACAAGGGGCCCATGTGGTACCATCTAATTGATCCCCCTCGGGGCCCGTATTTTCTCTCGGCGGCACTGGATACAATTTCTGGATATTGTTGTGTTGACCATATCTGTTGTTCAAATTAGACCCAATTTGATTATTGAATGATGTTAAGGGTATAATTGAACGTATCGATACTGTAGAATGGTTCGGTGATGTAGTATAGACCCAAGTTGAGTATTGCGTACTATGTTTCACCAGTGTGGGAGTAAGAGGGTTACAACCAATGCGTGTTTGCTTTTTGTCGAGTACGGTATTGTGTCGTTCAGGGACGAAATCCCTCACTTGGGCCGTCTAACGCCCCGACTGGGGTCGACATTGATCTCGTTCCACTCATTGTGAAAGCCATGAGTTCACAATTGTATGAAAGTCGGATCTCAATATAAAAACGACTCGTTATTGGCTCGATGAGTATAGGTATTTGTCGAGTGCGGTATTGAGTCGCCCAGAGACAAAATCCCTTAATAGAGCTCTTTAACGCCCTGCCTGGGGTCGAGATTGGTATTGTTACACCCATTGTGAAGGCCATGGACCCACAATTGTATGCAACTCGGATCTTATGGAAAAAAACGACTCGTTATTGGTTCGAGGAGTGTAGGTATTTATTTTAACCTTGGCCAAGTACAATTTTTTTATAGTTTGTCAAATCGTGATTCGACGTGTCAACTATGCATTGTTCATAGCTTCAACCCATAATGTGGATAAGTCATTGTTGATATTAAAATGTATTGGTCTGGAGACTGTAAGGTAATTCAGACTAACGTTGCTGATACGATAAAAGAGTTCGAATTTATCGGCTACCTTTATACGATTGGTGGTCGGTTGACTGTGATATTGGCGTCAAGTGCGCCTGTGATTAATAAGAATAAGAGAAGCACACGTTACTCGACTGATACGACGTGAAATTGGTGACATCGTATTTGTATCCGGGAATTTCCGTGATCGTCCGGTTTTTGTGATTGGAGTACTGCAATTGTAGATTATTTCAGCAAATCAAAATTTGTTATTTTAAATTTGTTTTACAGTCGAGAAATATTGAAATGTGGCTATGGCTACAGTCCAATAATATTTAATAGAACTAATCTGTAATTGAACAATTATTTATTTAATAGCTAAGTATGAAATGTCTGGAAAAAAAGACTTCATATGAGTATAAATGCATGGTAAACGGTAGAAGCACATGCTCAAGTCAGCAAATACTGTATGAATCAAAATAAGTAGTAGCATAACCGCAATAAACAATAGACTCGTACTGTGAGTCAAATGATTTCTGAATTCCACTCGGAGGTCCGCTGGCTGAGATTTTGCTTGTGCAAAACAACGCACATGGCTAAACCTGGCAGCCAGTAAAAACTTGTGACTCAACAAGAAAATCTGCAGTTTAGGGACCACTGAGTAGTTAGTTATCTGGTGGTCCATAAACTGCAGATAGATTGTTCAGTCTCCAACTTTCTACAAAACTAACAAGAATATGTTGTAAATATGTGTATATCCACCTACTTAGAGGACAAGTACAAAATCACCCTGTGTGTACTGTAATACAATACCCATGTATGCACATTTTGGTCATGGATCCAGGACAGGGGAGAGGTTGGGGCTGGGGTAGTATGACCGGAGCCCGGAACTTTGGGCGCGGGGGGGGGGGGGGGGGGGGTGCTGGTTTGGCCCAGGAGTCAACGATTCTTGATTAGGCTTGCCCACCACATCTCCTAGTCCAAACATGGCCTGAAAGACTTGATTTTAATTTTTGGGTCTGGTACGTCCTTTTTGAAGGACGTACGAAAAAAAAATGAAATACGGGCTTTCAGGCCATGCCTGGCCTAGTCCCATCCCAAAGTTCTGACTCCTGTGTTAACAGTTAAGAAGGGAGCTGTATCGTGAATGAAGCTATGCACTTGACCAACAGTTGTAATTTTGGACTGCATGATTCTTGAAGTAATAACTTTATAAGTCAACTTGACGTAATAAAGTTATCACTTCAAGAATTGTGCCGTCGATAAGCATTTTTTCGAAACTGCCATCTTGGATTTTAATCTATGCAAAGTAGGAGGTCGCGGGGTGTAAACAAAGCGATTTCCATTGAGTTCTGTGACAGCTAAGTCAATTAGTTTTGTGAAATATAAAGTTTAAATCCGTAGAACCGATGTCATCTTGTGTTATTAGTACAGGAAACATTACATCTAGATAGATTATACAGGTAGTGATTATTCTTCAACTCATTTTGAATTGCACTGTATATGGCCACAATATTATTTAGATACATGACACTGCTACTAGCAGACGCTTTTCACCACACCCAGCCCCTCCCCAATCTCTTCCGGTTAGAACATTCGTGTGTTATGCTTGAAAATATTTGTACTGATTGTTTGGATACCCAGGGTTTGGATTTTCGCTCACGTAGTCATCTTTGTGTCGTTTGAGTAATCTATCTGCCATTTTGTCACCCAACAACAAAAAAACATGATGCCGAGTCTGCCTTCGTTCATGGGAAGAAAAAATCAATATTATTTTGTTTTTTCGGTTAAATGAAGTTTTGAAAGTATGTTATTTTTTCTCTCTTTATTGGTATTAAATCGAAAACGCACATTTTCTCCTTTCAAACGAAGCATTTTGTTTGTTGCTATCGCGTGTATGACAGTCTTGATAGATAGGCTGATCGAAGTGTTTGCTAGAAGCGACCTCTGACCTTGCATATCGTTAACGTTAAACATGGCGAATGGGCTTATTATACTGTTATTTGGGACATTGTAATAAAAAGTGTTCCAGGGTTTCCACTACGCCTAAATTGCACATTCCTTTTTACTGTCTTTCTAATTTCCCCATCCCCAGCTCTTGTGACCGCGGCCTCATCCTGAACAGCAGTGCCTCCCCCCCCCCCCCCCAGGAAAGGTGCCATCAATGTACTCTTCAAACCTGGCTTCTCTCTAACATGCATGTCACCCAAAAACCACTTTGCGTTGAACGCCTTTCGCCAATTCAGGTTAAATCCGCCATGATTCTCTTTCTCACGATTTTTTTTATCCTGCATTCTGCCCACTTCTAAGTCCGAGATCTCCATTGAATAGTCCCTATTAACTCCCTCGCGTTGTCTATCCACCCTGTCTTTGTGTTTGAATTCCAAATTTTGGAACATTTATTTATTAAGGTTTAACGACACATTAACAGCCATGGTCATGTCGTGTAGGTGACAGTTTTACGGGTGGAGGAAGCCGGGGTACCCGGAGAGAACCACCTAGCAACGACGAGCGGCTGCCAGCTACCCAACATCGTAACTCCGCACTGCAGCATGGGCAGGGTTAGACTGATTGAAGACATGTGCACCATCGGCGTGCAGTACGCCTTAGTACATGGCGTCATCGTGCCCCCATGTGGACAATCGGAGTTGAGTGCCTTGCCCAAGGACACAACGCGGGGGTCCGAATCGATCGCTCAGACGGTCACCCATCCAAAGACTAACGGGGCTAGACGTTGCCTAACTTCGGTGATCTGACGAGACCCGGTTACCGCAAACCCACCGCGCCCCCACTTTTTGAACATTCATTTATAATATCGGCTTTCGGGGTGGTTTCTTAATATACATGTAAGCAAATTTTGAGATTAACTAAAGCAATACTAATGCTTGCTGCTGAATCTATTTTCAGGTTTTGTAGTATGCGACATATGTATCTCTCTTGTTACATGTATATATTTATTCATACTGGACTGAAACAAAATATTGTTTAAATGAAACCTTATTTAATCTTGAAGGAAATAAAATTACTGTTTAAAAGATGTAAATCCCCAACCGTTCATTGACTTTAATTGGTTTAGAACTTGAAAAATCATTCTTTATCACCTGGATGTTTGACGTCTCGATATGACATTTGATGATTACAGCATGTGTACTTATCACCTCTGACGACCTCGATCCGCAAGTATACAGAAGAAGTCTCCTTGGTTACGAATCGAAATTAAGTATTTTTATTGTTTACTAATCATATATATTTCATTTTCAGGTTATTTTATTCAACTTTGTGGGGAGTTAGTTTAGTATAGTAACTGGGACAAAGTTAGGAGGCCTTAAATAAAACTGTGAGCGCTAAGTTGTCGAACGGTTCGTCGTGTTGCCTTTTGTCGCGTGTTACAATTTTCCCTTCCGATCGCGTAATTTTGTCTTGATGATGGCGAGCAAGTCTGTTCAGACGGAGGTAAGTATGGAGGTAAATACGTGTAATATCGCGGTCCAGGTCAACGGTGCCAACGGAGTAAGTATTGGTGTGCAGACAGAGGTCACTGGGGGTGTCGGTCAGAGCCGGGTTGGTGGGGCCACCGATGGAGATATTGGGCTTGAAGTTTGTAAACAGTGTTCTATGATGTATGGGGACTGTCGCTCGATGGGATATGGAGAGGTATGTGCAAACTGTCAGGAAATCCTCCGCCTACTTGAGACAATTGTTAAGTTTGAGGGGGAGATTGCTGAGCTGAAGGGAAAACTTGGTAGGGCGGGGCTGTCTGGAGTTACGCCTGTGAAAGTGGCTTTCCGAGAAGGATGGAAGGTTGTCGGTGGTTCCAAGAGGAAACATGGGGGTAGAACCTTTGATGTGAATGAGGTAGGTGATGAGGTGGGGGCTGCTAGAAAAGTACGTAGGACAGATGAGGGGGGCCCAGGCCGGAGCAATGCTGTAAAGCGTTTGGCGTGGACTACCAAAAGTGGTAGGAAAGGGGGGCCAGAGAAGCAGGTAGATAGGGGTGTAAAGTCCAAAGGCAGTGGGGAGTGCAGCACCAGAAACAGATTTGATGTGCTCGATTCGGAAGAGACAGAGGAGGAGATGGAGGTAGTTGCAACAGATAGTAGCTTGGGGTCTAGGCCAGGAAAAAGGAGGAGGGATCCGGAGGAAGACCAGGGGAGTAGTCCAGGTAGCTCAGGGCCTGGAAAGAGACGGAGGGACAAGGATAGGAGTAATCCTAGGTCAAAGATACCGATACCGATATTGATTCCGAGTGGGGCTGTTGGAGAGGAAGAGGACGCTGTAAACAATAGGAGACTAGAGGAGATAAATAGGGCGAGGTCCAAAAGTAAGTTGGTGGTTGCGGGAAGTAGCATAGTTCGGGGGATCGACAAGGTTGTCTGTGGTCCGGACAGTAAAAATAGAACAGTTCTGTGCTTTCCGGGGGCTAAAGTGGAGGACCTGAGGGATAGAGTGGACGGTATTGTAGCTGGGTCGGGGCCTGATCCGGTAGTGGTATTACATGTGGGGTCCAATAACATCAGGGAGAGGAAATCAGTTCGTTTGGTGGACACATACAAGGACCTAATTAGTAAGCTACTTAGCAGGAATGCTCGGATCATCGTTTCAGGGGTGCTCCCCGTTATGGGTGGTGGGAATGAGAGGAACTCGCGGATTATGGCACTAAACGAGGAGCTGGGAGAGCACTGCAAAGACTTGGGAGTACATTTCATTGACCACTGGGATTCATTCTGGGGACAAGGAGAGTTGTATGGGCGAGACGGATTGCATTTAAGTAGGATGGGTACAGACCTGTTGGGCCAAAAAATCTTACAGGTGGCTGGACCTTTTTTGGAGAAAAGGGGGGTAGGGGACCACAGCCGGTAACCCAGAGTGGCACAAATGTTGGGAACATAGGAAGAACACCAAACATGCACAATACAGGGACATACCAGGGTTATAATAATGTGCCAGTGATGACAAAAAAACAAAGATTCATTAAGTTTGGGTACTGTAACATCCAGGGTCTGCACAAGAAAGTAAGCGAAATATCAACAATGATGGACGAAGGAGACTTCGATATAATGGGTCTAAGTGAGACGTGGATACGACGGGATGAGCGGGTTGATCAGATGAAGGGTTGCGTGTGGATAGGAGCTGGGCGAACTGAGGGTCAGAAACGGGGTGGGGGTGTTGGCATCTACGCTAAAGAGGAATTACAGCCCTCATTGATTACAGATCTCACAGAAGCAAGGACTCAGATTCCAGTATCCAACGAAATAGTCTGGGCAAAAATCAAGTTAGGAAGCAGGAGTGTTGCCGTTGGTGTTGTATACTTAGCAGTGGAGGGAAGTAAGCCCGAGTGGAATGATTCAATATATACAACTCTTAGATCGAATATCACAGAGCTTGGGAGCAGAGGGTTCAGTATTGTCCTAATGGGGGACTTCAATGGGCACATCGGGGATAAGGAGGAGGGCATACAGGGAGGTGATAGGAAAATTAACACGAATGGGAGGAAGATGTTGGACCTATCAAAAGAGCTTGGTTTAAAGATCCTGAACAGGGATGCGAAATGTAAGGGTAAATGGACCTGGGAGAGGAACGATAAGAAAACAATAATTGATTATATACTCACTGACATTAGCGTATGGAGGGAGGTTATAGATGTAGAAATAGATGACGAGGGAAAAAATGACTTGGGTAGTGATCACAACCTGATAACAGTTAAGATTATGGGCAAAAAGACTAATAGAGACAGAAATACCTTCAAGGAAGTTTGGGGACTAAAACAAGGAGCCGACTGGAAGCAGTTTCGGGAAAAACTAAAACCAAATCTTGAATGTATACCTAGGGATGCAAATGTCCAGAGTATTTCAGATGGCATAGTAAATAGCCTAACAGAGGCAGGGAAGGAGTGTATAGGAAGGGTGAGGGTCCCAACGAGAGAGCTTGGATACAGGGTTAACGAGGGACTGAAAAAGGCTATAAAAGAAAGGAAGGTAAAATGCGCTGCTTACAGAAGAAGTAGGAAGCTTAAAGGGGTGGATAACAATGACACGAGACTAATGAAAGGAGAATATGAACTGGCACGGAAAAAGGTGAATGAGATAAAGGATAATAATAGGAAGGAGCGCAATTGCAGTCTTGCCAGAACAATAAAGAAAACGGGGGGTTCGAGCTCAAACGTATTTTGGAACTGGGTAAATAAACGGGGGAAAAGTAGTGTGCAGAGTATCAAAGTGGATGGGGAAAGTACAGAAGATAAAGGCCGTATCGCTTCAGAGTTAGTCAAGCACTGGGAAAGGATAAACGATAGGCGATGGGGCAGTGGGTCCCCACCAAAAAGAAATACACTGGTGGAGGAGAACCTATCCAATCGTGTATGTAGCGAAATAACGGCAGAAGAAGTGCGGAACGTGGTCTCGAAATTAAAAAATGGTAAAGCGGGAGGGACTGATGAAATTCCGAACGAATTCCTCAAAAATGGAGGGGAGGCACTTATTGAAGTCCTGACAAACCTTTTCAACCTGGCTCTGCGAAAGCAAGAGGTCCCCAGAGAGTGGAGGGAAAGTAAGGTGTCGTTCATACACAAAAAGGGGGATAAGGAAGTTCTAGATAACTATAGGGGGATATCAGTTAGTAGTAACATCGGAAAAGTATTCTGTAAGGTCATATACGGTAGACTAGAGGAAGTTATAGAAGAGAAAGGTTTTTTAGGAGAAATTCAAAATGGTTTCAGGAAAGGACGAAGAGTCACTGATCACCTATTTACACTCACCCAACTGATAGAATCAACAAAGGCTGAAAAGAAAAAGATGTTTCTGGCATTTCTAGATGTGAAAAAAGCGTACGACCGAGTGTGGAGGGAAGGTATGTGGCGGAAGCTCGAGGGCATCGGACTGGGGGGTGACTTTGTGGGAATCATGAAAGCACTGTATACAGATGTGCAAAGCCAACTCAGTCTAGGGAGTATCACTACAAAACGAGTCCCTATGGATATAGGCCTCAAGCAGGGGTGTATCTTTTCACCGATTTTGTTTGCATTGTATGTTAAAGATTTAGGGGACGAACTAATTCAGAGTGCGGAGGGGGTAAATGTTGGAGACATAAAGATACCAGGCTTATTCTTTGCGGACGACATGGTGTTAATGTCTAGAACTGAACAGGGGCTAGAGAAACTGCTGGAAATTGTTGGTAGATATGGGAACACTTGGCGGCTCGAACTAAATGAAAATAAAAGCAAGGTAATACCCGTTGGACGCAAGGTAGATATGACGAAGAGATGGAGAGTGGGGGAGTTCTCAATCCCCGAAGGGGAAAGCAAACAAATCACTGTAGGAGAAACGGGAGAGTATGAGTATCTAGGGGTAAGCATAAATATAACGGGAAGAGGGGTGTACAGAAATTACTCAGCCAAACTGATTCTGAAGGGGAAAAGAATTCTGAACCAACTAAAACTTTTAGGGAAAAATAGTTTCAACAAGGTCTTTGTGGGGAAAACACTGTGGGAGAGGGTGGGTTTACCAAGTATAACGTATGGCACGGACGTGATTCCATTAAACCAAACCGTTACTAAGAAGTTGGAAAATACTCAAAATGATGCCGGCAGATGGATAACAGGGTCGAGTAATGCTGCAGCTTTGGAAGCAGTAAGGGGGGAGCTTGGGTGGATGAAAATCAAGGACAGGGTAGATTTGGGAAAACTGTGTTACTTTAACTACTTGAGAAACCTGCCTGACAACCGGTGGTGCAAATTGATGCTCGATACCATTTGGAATTCTAATATAGAAACGGGGGTGGTCAAAACATGTGAGGGAACTAATGGACAATTACTCTATAGAGGTCACAAACATAGAAGTAGGAATGAAAGAAGGCAAAAGGTTTGTCAAAGAGAGAGTCATGGAAGATTGCAATCGAAACTGGCGAGCAGGGGTTAGCGTGAAAAGATCACTGCAGGGGTTACAATATAAAGAAAAGCCAGCTTTTGAGAAGTACCTAGATGGCACCTTTGGAGGGTCACTGCTGTTCAAACTGAGATCAAGATCACTGGAGCTTCGGGGAAAAATTGGGAGAGATGGGGAAAAGGGATGCCAAATGTGCCACTCTGGAGTAGTCGAGACCCTGGAACATTTTCTCTTGGAATGCCCACAGTATATACCTCATAGAATAAAATTTACTGGAAGAATAATGCAGAAGTGGGGTGAAGAAACAAAGGATAGATGGCTGAAGGGGGACACGAGGGAGAGGGTAGGAATGCTTATTGAAGAAATTGAAAAAGAGGAAGTGAGGGACACTATTAAGCAGTTTATATCTGAATGCTGGGAGGAGAGGAGGGGAAGGGGGGGGTGGGGTGCAGGGGGAATGATGGCCTTCTCTTATGAGGACCGCGACAAATCAGCGGCTGGCCAAAGAGTTATTATTATTATTACCTCTTCGGAATATATCTTCTTGTTGAAACAACAGAATAACGTCACAAGTATGTGCCCCAATGGTCTGCAGGAATTTGTCTTCAGGGGTTTCTTGAACACGAGAGCGAAGATGTTGGTGTGAGAGTTCTCGGGCATGAATGAACCATCGTGGAAGTAAGCAGTGCCTGTTCACTGCGGTGAACAGGCTCTGTTTTACTAGTAAAATAGGACAAAGTCAACAATGCTTGGGAGGTGCAAACCCTCTCTAAAATGGGCAACATGGCTTATTAACGCTCACCCCTGGTCTTGAGTTGATACTCATGTTTTGGTCATGATTAGACATTGTGCAAAATTATGTGACCTTAAACACCAATAAATAAATAATAAATAAATAAATCGTGGAAGTAGAAAAACAAACAAAATCGCAAAATCTATAAATATCCGACAAATTCATTAGTCAGTGCAATGGAAGGGGGTTCCAAACACCCGGACATCCAAGCCTCTGCACTGCAGTGGAAATTTAATCGAACTTCAGCTTGTGTATACTTACTGATACAGTTTGTGAGATAATACGATGTTTACTTAAAATATCAATAAAAATGTTATTTGTAGCATTGTACCAATGTGTGACGTGAACACAGTTCAGTGTTTACTCATAAACTTCACGCCGGACTTCATTGTTATCCAAGTAAATAGCCATCGCTACCACACACAGACAAAGGACCAATTAACATACACCTACTGAACAAACAGCATGCAGTTTAATAAAATGAAGGAAACTTTTCCATGGGCCATCAATTGGAATTTCATGACAAGGCGTTGGTGTTGGAATACCATTCATGACGTTAGTATTTGTGTAAGAACAATCATGAAACATCTACCTGATGACCTCAGCATGAAGTTAGAAAAATCCTCCGCATAACGTAAGTAAGTTTTTTGCTTACAGAAGATGCTGTCGACAAATGTGAATAATTCTGCAATTCAAGAAGAACATGTTCTGAACGACGAAAAAGGGATTGCTTTTGCAATTGCTACAAATTTTTTAGCATTATTTATATGTGTCGGAAATGTTTTTGTTCTCGTGGTATTTGCTTCGTACAAACATTTACAGACACCAAGAAATAAATTTGTTGCGAGTCTGGCTGCTGCAGATTTACTTGTTGGTGTTACTATTCCATATCAAAGCCTTTTTCATGTGTACGTGTTTCTAAACAACAACAAAATAGCATGTTTAGTCAAGTATTCAACCGCATTCTTATCTTATTGCGCTTCCATGGGAAATATTGGTTTAATAACATTTGAATGCTACTTTGCAATATCACAACCACTGGAATATCCAAAATATGTTACCACTTCTTCCTCTAATAAATGTATTTTGATTGTTTGGATTCTTGCGAGTATTGTTGGATCAATGCCATTTGTTAAAAATTCGTGGAGTGGAAGATGCAATTATTTTCAAGTGATTGAATATGAATTCAACATATTACTGTTTACATTTTATCTTTTGTTGACTATTTTTGTACTTGGCACGTATAATGAAATCTTTAAAAGAATTAGAAAGTACCCAAAACAGATGATTGGACGGGTGAATAGAGTTGCAGGTACGCAAACGAGGAACAGGATGCTGAAGACTGCAAAAAATATTGGAGTCATAACTGGATTTTTTTTGGCATCGTGGAGTTTTTATATGGTTGTATCTGTGGTTGCAATATGTGAGAGATCTGTTGATATTTCGCTTCCTTTCGCTTCATCAGTTTTGCTTGGAGATCTGAATTCAGCAGTGAACCCGTTCATATATGCGTGGAGATTGAAAAACTTTAGGAAAGTTTTCCGCCATTTGGTATCTTGTAAGCGGAAAAAAATGTTTTTGAACATAAGTAATGTATCTACTTCACACCTGCAGCAAAGCAACAGAAACAATATCGAATTTCGAAATGGAAGTTCCGCATGAACCTCTTGTTGGCTTTCATTCGGACAGATCATGAACCGGATTGGAAAACAATCTTTCTGAATCACCACGCGTGAAATCGCTAAAATGAAACACTTGCCTTGTCTGAGTCAACGTTAAAACACGGACTGCGCTAAGCTCTCAAGCCACTAGTCAAAGTCAGTACGGAATTCGATGCTGTTATGGTATGGAACTAGTTTAGCCCATAAACAGTCCATCGTCTACGCTAAGATTCAATCGTCTGGAATATTTTAGTTGGTCACTTTTCCGACCAATTGAAATATTCCAGAAGACTGAATCTAAATATACCGTAAACATTCTTTTTCTTTGAATAAACGCAAGAAAAAGTTCCTCAATCGAGACTTGATTTGTCCGAATCTTAAATAATTTTACCAATATTGTTTAACTGATGGAGTGCTGGGAGCCCATATTTTGATTTTATTGTGAAGCACAGGTGCCGTAACCTAAAGGCATCATATTATAATAATAACACTTTGGCTGGCCGCTGATTTGTCGCTGTTCTCGTATGAGAAGGCCTTGGTTACCCCTGTTCTACCAACTGCCTCCCTATTCCCACGCTTCTTCTCTCCTCCCAACACTCGGAGACGAATTGCTTGATAACATCCCTTATCCCATTCTTCCCAATCTCTCCGATTAGCATATTAACCCTCTCCTTTGAGTCGCCCCCTAACCACATGTCCTTCATTCTCCCATCCCACTTCCACATTATACTCCCCGTGAATCTTGTACTTTTAGACTGGTATTTTGGGCATTCTAGGAGAAAGTGTTCCAGGGTCTCCACCACGCCCAAATTACACATCTGGCACTCCTTTTCACTGTCTTTCCCAATTTTTCCCCTCAGCTCCAGGGACCGCGACCTCAGCTTGAACAACAGTGACCCCCCCCCCCCAAAGCTGCCACCAAGGTACTCTTCAAGACCAGGCTTCTCTTTATCACGCAGGCCACCCAAAGGTCTCTTTGATTTGACCCCCTCTCGCCAATTACGGTTACAATCATCCATGACCCATTCTCTGACGACCTTTTTACCCTGTCCTGTCCTTGATCCTCATCCACCCAAGCTCATCCCTGATTGCTTCTAGCGCTGCGGCATTACTCGACCCTGTTATCCATCGGCCTGCATCGTTCTGCAGGATTTCCAAGCTCTTAACAGCCGTCTGGTTTAGGGGTACAACTTCCGTACCGTATGTTATACTTGGCAGACCCACCATTTCCCAAAAGGTTTTCCCCACGAAAACCTTATTGAAACTGTTTCTCCCTATAAGTTTCATTTGGTTAAGGATTCGCTTCCCCTTCAGAATTAATTTATTTGTGTGGTTTCGGTAGATGCCTCTTCCTGTGATGTTTATATTTATCCCCAGGTACTCATAGTCACTATCCTATCCTATACTAAGAAGTCTGCTGCTACCTTCCGGAATGCAGAACTCCCCCACTCTCCACCTTCGAGTGGGGTCCACTTATGTATATATAATGTGGATGTGCTTCATATTAGATTTGAAGTTATCAACTTTTGCCTGTTAGGACTTGCTTTGTTATAATTTATGGGAGAGTGCCTATAGACACTCCTATAAATTGTAACGAAGCAAAGACACATGAACAGATTTTGATAATCAAAGTTAAGCACTCTTCCAGTTAACATGTGTTTATGCTTTAGCATTGCAGATAGCGCACTGTTGCCCTCAAGGGACAAAAAGACCGAACTGACAAACTCTTGCAGGGGTACGGCCCCCACCCCCCCCCCCCCCCTGGGAAAAAACCTCCTTAGGAAAAAAAGCCCCTTGGTAAAAAAAACCCTTGGAAGAAACCCCCTCGAGAAAAGAAAAACCTTGGAAAAAAAACCCTTCATATTGACAACAGAAAAACGTTTTCTTTAGTGACTTTATTTTTGTATGACATGTTCATTAGTGAAAAATACATTAACATAATATTATCTGTATGTTCTTTTGCACAAAAATGTCTGTATGTTCTATAGTAAAAAATACATTCCAATGATATTCAAATTTGCATATTTTCACCTGTTAATCACTTCATATACAGCACTAATACATTAAATATGTCTAACATTTAATTTGTAAGGCAAGATGCCCTATAGCACTGAATACGTTAAATAACCCTTTACCCAATGCAGCTTTTTTTTGAAAGTCTGCAAATATGGATACCATTGGAACTGGCTGAAGCAGCTAAGCCGAAAGGAATGGTTTCGCGCGCGAAACTATAGAACATACAGATAATATTATGTTAGTGTATTTTTCACTAATGAACATGTTGTCATACAAAAATAAAGTCACTAAAGAAAACGTTTTTCTATTGTCAATATGAAGGGTTTTTTTTCCAACGTTTTTCGAGGGGGTTTCTTCCAAGGGTTTTTTTTTACCAAGGGGCTTTTTTCCTAAGGAGGTTTTTTCCCAAGGGGGTTTTTCCTACACTCCCTATTGCGTGGGGGGGGGGGGGGGGGTATTCGTATTCGGTATTCGAATAGTATTCAATACATTTTTGAAGTTTTCGGCTGTATTCAGTATTCATGCATTTTAAAAGTATTTGTATTCGTATTCAAATACAGTCAAATGTGAGGTGTATTCCTGAATACTTTTGAATACTTTTCTGCTGTTTTTTTTTAAATGACAGAAATTTTCGAATTAAAAATCATAGATAAGCTGAGACTTAAATCATGTCACATGTTTTTTTTTCTCCAAATAATAATTAATACCTCAGCTGAGCAGGAAAGTTCATTGTAAAGGTTGTTTGATGGAAAGATGTTTGATTTTAACTTCAAATATTTTTATCTCTAACAGATGGTCAGTTTACTCAAGGGTGATATGGATTGGATGAATATATTTCATTTTTTTTATTAATCCCTATTTAGTTATATCATAATTTATTGAAAAGTAGCATATTGATCAGAAGTGATTATCGGCAGAACAAAAGGTTCATTAAGTGTGAATTGCATGGATTTCTAATCCTCATACAACTGTAAAACTCAATTATCACTAATTTTCTGCTACAGTCCTGGAAGAAATAAACTGTAAATTGATCTGAATTTACTTTTATTTGTTCAATTAATTAAAAATAAATGTCCAATTTAACGAAAATGTTTTTTAACTGGAACAAAGCTCAGTTTTTCCATTATTTCCATAATCTTTGTTTATCTGTCAAATCATAAAAATGCTGCCGCCATTTAACTCTTTACCTAACACAGCTGTCAGGGAAAAAATAATGAAAATTTTAAATTAAATATTGAAAAGGTTGTCCATTTTTTGCTCATACTTTCAATACAGTTTTTTGATTTGTATGACGTGGTTATTCTTGTTTGTCATCACTGCACAGTTTTACAGGTCCAGCTGCCACGAAAAACATGAATTTAGCATTATTTTAAAAAATGTATTCATGTATTCATTTTTGTATTCATGAATACTTTGTAAAGTATTCGTATTCGAATTCAAATACACTTGGAATTTTGTGTATTCGTATTCATAAAAAATCAAAGTATTACAATGTATTCGCCCAACCCTGATTGCATGCCTGAAAACGCTGTTGTTTCAAAGAGCACTCAACCTTTTTCTGTAGCCACAAATGCTTGACACCAGACAGCATTCGAAAAGTTGGGGAAAATATATAACATTTTTAGTTCGATTCTGGATAGAAAAATGTTATCAACAATTGTGGAGAATGCTCGGAGGCTTTGATTTGCACTCATAGCTAGATCGATTAACTGATCGCTCGAGAGAGATCAAGGAATGACATTGGTTTAACGAAGGATATTATCCCTTCCCTCTCATGACAATAAGCGTTTTTTAATATACCTGCGTTTTGATGTAAACTGTTTTCCGCAATCTTGTACTTTCCTTCATAATATATATTGGCCTGTAAGCTTACTACTGAATCCATAAATTAATTTCATGTTACACTGCATTCAGTATTCTGAAATAAACACCGGGAAATGATGATTTCGCGCGCCGAAGGCGCGCAGGGACGGTATGGGGAACAAGCCCCTTTCGACCCTCTGTGACTGTATTGGATGGCTCTCACATGTCAAGGCGTGTTGAAGGAGGAAAAGGATTCGGTACTCGGCAGGTGTCTCCAGTGGTGTCCAGTTGTGGATGGGTAGTATCATTGGCAGATGTCGGTTGAACCCTCGAGTGAGGACCAGTGTGGGAGGTTGGGTCCTCTCACAAAGGTACTACCTCTCCCCGAGGGTGCAGTCGATCTGGATTTTCGGGCAAGTATAGTCTGCCGCTTCGAGGATGATAATGAGTGATGGCCATCACTGGCAAGTATAATCTGCCTCAGGCTGTCTCTGTTATAGTTGGACTCTTTGGAGGAAAACAACAACGACCCCTTTCGGGGACCACCAAGAAGAAGACCCGAACTTCCCTGGTTCGGGGGCAGGCCTGCATTGTAATCCTATTGGGTTGGGACAAAAGATGCGCATTGCGCTTACAAAAAGGGGCAGAGGCGGGACGCAGGACCAACGCTCGCCTCCCTTTAAGTGGCTGACCACTTTTAGGGATGGAGCGGAGGATGTTCAGGAACCGCGGGGGTGACTCTTTCCATAACGGTTAGACTGTCTGTAGCGGTTATTGGGGTGCTGGTCCAAAAAACATCTTCTGTGTACCTGCTTAAAAGAAGAAAGTAGAATTAGTTTTCATTAGAATATGTAAACTGTAAAGATAAAAGTAGCACCTCTTTTGTTGCGTGTCCTTGTGGTGTCTGCTGTGTGTGTGTGGAGAGTATGGAATGCACGAATTTTTACATTCGTAAGGGCAGTAACATACTCTCGTGTGGTATTGTGATGTGTGTGTGCTTGTCGCTAAGGGGGAGAGTATGAAATGCACGAATTTTTACATTCGTAAGGGCAGTAACATCCCCTCGTGCTTGGGACCCCAATCGTTCCCTATTTATTGTTTAGTTTTAAGGTGCCGGGTATCGCCGGCGTTTTAAGTGGGCTGAACTTCCTGGTTTGCAGCGGGACGGTAACAGGTCTAGCACACTAGACCACACCCGAGGGTGTTTCTTTCCTGTTGTGTCCTTCGCTGGAAGTGGCCTTATTTATTTACTTTAGTTTAGGGGTATTCGGGGGCGTCGGGGATCGCAGTTAACCTTGTCATTCCTAGTTTTTATTCGAGCGGTCTTAGTTATGGTTACAATTTTTGGGCTTTTGTCGGCTTTCGCAAATTACTCCCAGTTCGGAGATTAGTTCGCTGTCGGTTAACCGATCATGATTTTTCGCGGCCAGGGTGGCTAGACGGTCTTTAATGGTGGGGATATCGGCCCTGTCGTGGAGTGTTTTGATGGGTGTGTCCCAAGGGGCGCGGAGGGCAACTCTAAGCGCGTGATTTTGGACCCTCTGGAGTTTGCCCATATTAGTTTGGTTGAGATCAGTTTGTATGATTGCACTGTATTCGAGTACTGGGCGCACAAAGGATTTGTATAGTTTGAGTAGGGTGGATTGGTTGGCCCCCCATGTAGTTCCCTTAAGCATTTTCAGTAGGTTAATTCGTTTGGTAGCTTTTTTCGCCATGTCGTCGGTATGTTTGTTGAAGGACAGTTTTTGATCAATGGTGATGCCCAGGAATTTCGCTTCTTTGCATTCCGGGAGGGTGTTATCCATAAGTTTAAGGTTAAAATCACGTTTATTTTTCTTGCAGGTAAAGGTGATTCGTTGTGTTTTATTGGCGTTTAGCTTAATTCTCCATTTGGCACACCATTGTTCTAGGTCAATAAACACCGCCTAATGTGCTATATAATAATAATATTTGGCTGTTGCTTTGCACCGGTCCTCCAACGCAATATCCTTTTTAATCTCCCAGCATTCTGACACAAACTATTTTATAATCTACTTCATTGGCGCTTTCTCAATCTTCCCAACTGTGCTATTGACTCTTTCCTTACATATCTTCCCTCGCCCACTTATCAAGTCTTTCAGCGAACCACGGCCCCATTTCTAAAGCTTCAGTTACCAAATTTGGCACATATGTAAATGACCATTTCACGTCAAACACAGCCGTGTTAGAATTTTGATGTTTGACCTTTACCCAAAACAAAGTCACGCCAGTACACAGAAGGACACACGCGTGCGAATGGGTTAATAGATATAGTGGAAGTGCCAGCGCGGAAGGATATAACGAAAAGCTGCAGGCCTCGAGTTCTATGCTTCCGCGATGGCACAAGTGCCATGTCGATTACCCATTGACACGCGTGTGTCGTTCTGTGCTAATTATACGTCTTCATGCCTATGAAACAATTATTAGAAGGACACTCAGCAATTCATTTGACAACTCGTCCCCTGAGTTCCAATGTGTTTTATGTGTCAGTAGGCACACAGAACACATTGAAACTCAGGGGACGAACTATCAACAAAAAACAACGCATTTTATCGCCAACCAATTTTGTGAGGGAACTCGTGTTACTATGTTTATCTGTCGCTTGCGATTCAAATTGTAATTGCGGTGCACGATTTCTGTAAAATTCCATTGAAATTTCCCTTCTATTTAAAAATAGTCCGTCAACGATTTCCTTTCGCCACACATGTGCGGAACGGATTTTCATTTCCCGCATGGTTTAGTGTTTCTGTAGATGGGGATTTCATAGAACAGGCGTGTAATGAAACCTTTTTCTATGTGCTTTAATATCTACGCTCGTATCACACCCGCCTCGTTCAAGTTTTGTAAATATCTCCAACAAAAAACCATATCTAAAAATATGGAACCGTCATGGGAAATTCTAAAGGACTCAGGTCAAATCTTTGGATGACCTCATTGATGTTGATGTTACTAAAAATTCAATATCGGCCGATTTTCATGAAATTTTAGTATGTCATTGAGATAAAAAAGGAGGTAGCTGATTTTTTTGTTTTTCGATTTATCGTCATTTTGGACGTTTTTCCGTCATTTCAAATATGTCAACATTATGAAAAAACACTATTGTGTGTCCATTTGTGACGTATTATACGGGACACAGTTATGAAAGTTCCCACAAATATTTCTGGTTATTTGCAGATGTGCACCTTTATTTTTTCATTTCAATATGAGACACCCGATGTCTATTTTACGTTTTTTCTATACCTTTTATTTCAAATTATTTTTAAACCTTAGCTTTTTGAAATGTTGGGAATATAATCCCCACAAAAAAACATATCTAAAAATATCGAGCCGTCCTTGGAAATTCTCAACCGTTATGGTTGAACTCTGGGGTGAAGTAGAGGGTCATCAGCGGAATGCAGCGGATTTTTATTTTTAGTATGTTATAGAGCTGAAGAAATTAGAAGTCGTTTTTTTTGTTTTCCGATTTAACGCCATTTTGACGTTTTCACGTCACTTTGAAGTTTAGCCCACAAATGTTTCTGGTCATTTGTAGATGTGTACCTTTATTTTTTTCATTTCATTATGAGACACCCAATACTAGCGATACCGATTCTATACTTTTTCTGTGCCTTTTATTTTTATCCTCATTTTAAGCCTTTGCCTTTTGAATTTTGGGGAATATAATTTGCACAAAACCATATCTAAAAATGTTCTGCCGTCCAAGGAAATTATCACCGTTATACGCGAACGCTGAGGTGACGTCATAGATATCATGTGATAAAAAAATAAAATGCGGTAAGTTTTTTTCCGAAATTTTAGTTTGTTGAAGAGCTAAGAAAAATTTTGTTTTTCGATTTAACGCCATTTTGACGTTTTTACGTCACTTTGAAATTTAGCCTATTTTCTCTATATTTAATTATAAGCCCTGCGTTCTTCAGCCCAGTTGCGCCCTATTAATTAAGGATACACTTATGAAACTTCCCAGACCTATTTGTGACCATATTAAGTTGTTAAGCCTATTTTTATTCATTGTAATTTGACACTCCGATGCCATTGATGTCAATTTTACGATTTTTCATTACCTTTTATTTTCAACCTCATTTTGAGCCTCAGCTTTTAGAATTTTCTGGAATATAATCTCTGGAAAAGAAAACATTTAAAATTTCGGCGGCGCCCTAGGAAATTATTTACCTTCATATCCGAACGCCGCGGTGGTGTCATAGAGAGTCATATGGCGAAAAATTAAAATGCATCGGATTTTTTGTGTGGAAATTTTAGTATGTTGAACCGCTCAAAAAATTAAGAAACAACTGTGTTTATTTATTTTTTTTTTTATTCAACGCCATTTTGACGTTTCTACGTCACTTTGAAGTTTAGCCTGCTTTCACTATTCTGAATTAAAATCCCATCTTTCAAGAGTCCAATTGCGCCCAATATAATACAGGATACGCTTACAGAACTTATCACACATATTTGTGATCACATCAAGTTGTTTACCCGAATTTGTTCATTTCAATTTGACACAACCGATGCCAATTTTACGTTTTTTCTTTTCCTTTTATTTTCAACCTCATTTTGAGCCTCAGTCTTTCGAATTTTTGGGAATATAATCTCCGTAAAAAAACATAACTTAAAATGTGGTGCTATCCTGGGAAACTATCAACCGTTATACCCGAATGCTGCGGTGATGTCAGAGGGTTATATGGTAAAAAATTAAAATACGCTGGATTTTGTTTGTTATTTTAGTATGTTGTATATCTTTCGATTTGGTGCGTTTTCCCGTCACTTCAAAGTTTAACCTATTTCTGACATATTTCATTAAAAACGAGCGACGGGCTACGCTTTATTGAGCGGGTTAGTACGGGAAAGGGCGGCTGACACCACCGCTTATTGTTGGGCGCTTCGGCGTTGGTCGTGCCTGGTTAGATGACTTCGGGAAATTCGCTTTGCGATTTCAAAACCATCTAGTCTCCGACGTTTTCTATCCCATTCTTAAATTAGTTTTTCAAGGAATCTTATTCTTCTTGGCAAACATTTAGGACATTGTCAATTCAAATGTTCCAGGCGCACCGTAACTCCTGAGCTTCCCCGCGGGAATCCAGGGAAGTGAAGCAGTGCCTGTTCACTGCGGTAAACCGGCTCTGTTTTCTGGTAAAATAGGACCCAGTCACCAATGCTTGGGAGGTGCAAACCCTCTCTAAAATGGGCAACATGACTTATTAACGCTCACCCCTGGTCTTGAGTTGATACTCATGTTGTGGTCATGATTAGCCATTGTGCAAAAATATGACCTTAAAAATAAATAAATAAATAAATAAATAAATAAATAAATAAATAAATAAATAAATAAATAAATAAATAAATAAATAAATAAATAAATAAATAAATGAATACTCCTGAGCTGCATGTTTGGTACCCTCTTTCCTCGCCTGTCCTCATTTTCCCCCTCAACTCTACCGACTTTGATCTCACTTTAAGCAACAACGACCCTCCGAACGATCCATCGAGATACTCGCCAAAAGCTGTCGCATCTTTTCTTTTTACCTAACTAGTCCAAAGAGCTCTTCGTCCTAACTCCAGCTCGCCAGTTTTTCTTGTAATCCATGAAACCAGGCCTGGCATTCTTAAAAATACAGGAGGGCTAAACATCGCTCTCCTCACATGGTCTAGGGGATCGATTAGCTCTCCTCAAGCTTACAAAAGCTAAAAGTGGCAAAATGAAGTTGTACTATTAATGAATTTTGCCTAGTGGGCTTTGTACATTTTATTTGGTGCTTCTAACCAGGGAGTCTCTGTGAGACGGCTACACTGCCCCTCTCACACCTCCGGGCCTTGGTAAGGGCCGGAGGTGTGGGAGGGACAGTGTGGCCATATTGCGGAGATCACTAACATAGTTAAGATCTGAAAATCTGTGGGTTTTAGGAATAGGTTGTTGTGGTAATCATTATTTTCTAAGGCAAGGAGGGCTATATTTCACCCTCCTCAATTTTTTTAAGACGAGCAATAGGCGAGCGAATAAATCGCTCTCCTGAAAATGCCAGGCCTGCTGGAACCCTTCCCCTGGTAAAACCACCCCTCCTGCTCCACTCCCTTTCTGGATCTTCATTCCAAATAGAATAATTATCCATTGACTCCCTAACCTTCCGTTTCCATACTTCCTGAATGTAGGAATCCCATACATAATTAAATGTCGTCTTTCACCATCTGCTGTTCGAAGGTTTACGAGGTAATTCGGGTAACATAGTTTTCCCATATCTATTCTATCATTAACGTACATCCAACCAAGTTCCCCTCTAGTCGCTTCCAATGCGGCTACGTTACTTGATGGGGTTAGACCCCGACCTGCATCATTGCAGAATCTCTAAGTTCCTCGCTACCTTATGGTTCAAAAGGATCGCGTCCGTTCAATAAGTTATACTTTGTAAACCCACCATCTCCCAAATAGTTTTTCTAACGAATACCTTGTTAAAGCTATTCCTCCCTAACTGATTGAGTATTCTATTTCCTTTTGTGTTAAGTTTATTGGTGTGGTTTTTGTATATGCCCCTACCCGTGAGACATAAATTTACCCCAAGTATTTATACTCCCCGTTTCTCATACTGTTATTTCTTTACTTTCCCCCTCACCAATAGAAAATTTACCCACCCTCCAACTTCTGGCCTCATCTACCATGCGTCTGACGGGTATAACCTTACGCTTGTTTTCGTTCAGTTCAACTCGCCATTCATCCCCTTATTTTCCTTCATAGCTTTTGTAGTCCTTCACACTCGGCTAAAAAACCCAATATCATCTGCAAAGTTTACTCCTGGGATTTTGTCTATCTAACTTTGCCTCCCTCTGTGCATGTTTTCATTTCTTGTCCTAAATCTTTTATGTACAATGCAAACAATGCAAACAGAATCAGGGACATGATACATCCCTGCTTAAGGCGTATTTCCATTGGATACTTTTTTGTTATGACGTTTCCCAGGCCAGGTTGAGTACACTCTGCACATACCTGTACAGTGCTTTTATGATTCCGACAAAACTTTCTTCAAAACCAAGGCCTCCAAGTTCCCGCTGCCCCTCCGCCCTCCAAACTCTGCCATATGCTTTTCACATCTAGGATGGCCATAAACATATTTTCTTGATTTTTGTTGAAATACCATACTGGCTGAGTTAATGGTAACCTTGTTTTAGGGGTTGCTTTTAACTCAGTTGGTATTATGGCCGAGCATGTATGGCTAGGCGAATGGGTGCCGTAGACCCAAAACTTTCGGGATCGACTCCCTTCGGGGCCAACTGAAGAAAAACACTTCAAAAGCTTTAAGTTCAGTGGCTCGAGGCATGCACATTGCTTGGTGGAATTCGTGCTTGAATTGGGCAGTACACAATTAATTTCGAGCAGTTGCCTCTTCACAGATCTTCCATTAACTGATACTCCTCCGTTTAAAAATTGAGACCATAGACCTTTATCAGTAGTTTGTTCCTGTTGCATCGAATATTAAGGCAAACGACCCACAGATAAATCTCACATGTGGACAATTTCAAATGACCACTAAAGTACTTTAAAAAATCAGTAACTGTCATTTCTCGTAAATCAGACTGGGGCGGGTTGTAAATGTGAACTAACACACTGAGTTAAATGCAACCTTTTGGGGTTTGATGTAGATATCAGATGGTATGGTGGCCTAGCATTTATGGCTACGTGATTGGGCACTGTAGGCTTGAGATCACAGACATTCCATTAATTAAGGTTTCTGTGTTTAAAAGCTGGGACCACAGCCCTTTTCAGTTTCATAAATTATTATTATTAAGTTTACGAATATTGTAATATTCAATTTACTGTACTGTATGTAAAATTTAAATTAAATTGTACCTTCATTTAAATCGCAAAAATTCCCGTGGGAACCCCATGAAGTGAACCAGTACTTGCTAACTGTGGTAAACAAGCTATGTATTACTGATAAAATATGACACGATAACCAGCGCCTGGGGTGGAAGTCCTCTAAAATGGGCAACATGGCATGAACGATTGACTGCACTTGACTTTATATCAATGTTGGGGACACGATTAGCCTTTGTGCAGAAATATGTGACAGTAAACACAAATAAATAAATAAATAAATAAATAAATAAATAAATAAATAAATAAATAAATAAATAAATAAATAAATAAATAAATAAAACGAATGTGATGTGCGCACACTGTGTATAAGCACACAAGAACGGCGCTTCATTCATACATACATGTCCTGTATGTGTTGTGAGCACACAGTGCACTGACATGCGAGTTCATGTGTTAGAAGCCTATCGAGGGCTCGGGGTTGGACTTCAGCGAAGGCATTACATCATGGCCCATAAACTCATTCTGTGAAAAATTCACAGAGTCTCTTCTGGTCCCCTGATATCCATATCAGTATGTTGGAGACTTGAGAGTAGACCTACGCGACTCAACCAACTGGATCACTTCAGGGCTCTTGGGGTCGCATGTAGTATCTGTTTGGTGGTTTGGGATAAGATACGATTATTGGAGGGTATTTCAGGTATAGGAACAGGAACACTCAGTACTAGACCGGGCACGGAGCTAAAGATAACCGGGATTTGGAGATAATCCAAAACAGTAGATACAGTACAGTCGCCGTGGATTGGTCGTAATCCACATGTGGGCAGTGCTCTCCACGCATGCGTTTACCAGGTAATAAAGATCATCATCAGCAAAACTTTAATTAATGAAGCACCGGGTTGTACCATTGCTTCATTAATTACATTTTTGATGATTATTCGTATAATTAGTGTTTGGAATCTAATATTATTGCATCCGTGGAAATATTGCACACACGTGTAAAATGACCAGTCCACGGCGGATGTACTGTATACTCCTGTACCACCTTACTATGTATGTAGTGCTACGAGCTACCCTCACATAATAACGTGTAGCCCCTAAACGACAAATGTACAGATGAAACATGTCTCGGGAATACCCAGAATCAGCATGTTCTTACGCCATTACCATATTATTACTCATGTTTCCGTTGTCCATTTTGTTTGCTGGAGGCCGCTACCCTAACAAAAGTGATATAAAATTAAACACTCGGGCAGCTGTATCTTCACGGATCCCCCATTAATTGAGAGTGTTGAAAAGCTGAGATCATAGACCAATACAATTTAGCTCAAATCAGCTAAATTTAAAATTGAATATGCAGCCTTTTAATTTGTTTATAGGATACTTGTAAACAATTACGTATCATCCAGAAAACAATTCCAACAATTCAGTAATTGTCAATTCTCGAATATCGGTCTCGGGCGAGTTGTAAATGTAAACTAGCATATTGGCTGAGTCAATTGCAACCTGTTTGGGGTTGTCGTTGTCTCAGTTGGTATGGTGGCAGAGCATTTATGGCCAAGAAATTGGGTGTCGTAGACCCGGGATCAACTCCTGTCGGGGCCACCTTCCAAACAAAAAACTTCACAGTTTTCAATCCAGTGGCGCGGTGTTAGGACGATACCTGGTGGAATTCCTGCTTGACATAGGCGATATAAATTAAATTCAAGTAGTTGCATCTTCATGCATCTTCCATTGATTGAGATTCCTGTGTTTAAAAGCTGGGGTCATAGACAATTACAATTTTACTAAATTGTATATGCTATTTGACTAAATTGTTTTGGTCTGGTGTCCCAGCTTTTATACGCAAGGATCTCAATTAATAGAAGATCCGCGAGGATGCAACTGCTGAAGTTTAATTTTATGTCGCCTATTTTATGCAGGAATTCCACCTAGGATTGTGCTTCGGTGCGAGACTGTTAAACTGTAAACGGCAAGGAATTTTCTCCTTGACTCTATACGCTGACGGCGGTTAAAGCGACAGCTGGAATATATACATTCCTATCTTTTTGTCACATTTTCTGCAAATTATTACCTTGAGTCGACTTTCTGCTGAATCGAATTTTCTTGAGTTTCAATTTTTAATTTTTAAGTGGTATCTTTGTATTTTTATACTGCACAATGCACATATGTCCGATGAAGCTGTTTATATATATGTATATCTTCCTACTAGCCATTTCACCGCTCTTTGTGCGGATCTTCAGGCATTTTTACTTTTCGAAAATACGTTATACAAATATTTACAAAATAAAGTTATGACGTAAACCCCTGGGTATTGTGTAGATTGTGTAAACGTACACCAGAAACTACATATATATATAGAGTATACCCATTGTAGCTTGGTGTACCAAATGTTCCACTCGTTACGCCTTGGATTTTAGAACTCTAACGAAAATTAAAGACATATACAGCCAGGAGTGTAAGAAAATGCCTAAAGATAATCCGCGCCACTTCCGCCAATCTAATGCTTCCAACTGTCGCCATGACATTACACTCCTCGAAGTGCTCCTCAATATCAACAGTCGAATTCCCCCTCCCAAGCGAACAACGACAATAGCCTGCTGTAAACACGCAGGTATTAGTTAAGGAATAGTGCATGGCTTGGAGTTAACTACGCTCATATAGTGCCCAGTGAGGTGGTGTAGTTCCCGACGCGAAGCAGAGGGAACTACACCACCTCACTGGGCACTATATGGGTGTAGTCAACGACAAGACATGCACTAATCCTTATATTATATCGAACACCCATCAAAAAAAACATTTGTCCGATTTGTTAATCTATTATCAAGGCAGCAGCCCTACCAACCAGCGTTATATAGAAAAACATACCATGTAGTTTTCAAAAAATAAATCGATTGTAGTTTAAATCACAATTTGAAGCTGTCATTCTCGGTACGAAACGCTAACTTGGATTATTGATATGAGCAGAAGACAAATTTTGAATCGGTCGGCAAGGGTAAACAAAACATTTCCCCCAAACGGAACTGTGTGTTCTAGAATCGCGCAACTCGCGAATGAAAGCTAATATTTCCGAAATTTGACAACGCAGTTTGATAATTTCCACACATTTGTCACATATATACATTACCGAATGGGTCATTACGGGGGGGGGGGGGGGGGGGGGTACAAAACTCCGAAGATTCAAATGAATTCCATCATTTATTCGTTTACTGCCCAAAACATACAATTAAATAGCGAAATAATATGAGCAGCGAAACAAACGATTTTTCATATCCGGACGCGTTCTCATGAAAGTTGTACCCAGCTATGGATCATGCTCTTCGAAACGAGATATGGATCATCTTTCTCAAGGAATAAGATGAACGCTTCGGAAAATGTGACTTCAACAATGGAAAAGCGATACATCTTTCCACAATGATTTCTTTCTGGGCCCTTTTATGGATGTTGTGCCTCTGTGAATCAATATTTAAATTTGCCGGATTAGTTTTATTCGCCCAGTATGAAAAGAAAACTGATATAGTAGTGTGCTAAAAATAGAAAACGAGTAGTGCCTGGTCAATTCTGTGGATGCAAACTACACGAAATAGGGGTGCAGCATTCGTCCAATCAGGAGCCTAGAAGGTCACGTGAGATATAATATTAATTACTAGTATAAAAGGAACCACCCCAACGACTAAAAAGGGGTTCATCATCTACAGTACACCCGCCGTGGAATGTAACTTTTCCACGTGCACACGGTGGACGCCCACGGTCATTCCACGTTTTTTATTGAAACTAAAATACCGTGGGCACCGTGGACAGTAAAGGCAGCTTAAATTTAACCGGGGGCAGACGTGGAAGGGATTAAAGCGTGGCAAGAAGTTTTAAAGACGAGTAGTCAACATGTCCACGGCAATAATCCGTAACACGGTGTTCCCACGGAAATCTACAGTACAGTCGCCGTGGGCAGTCACTTTTCCACATGTCCACAGTGGTTGTGGAAAACCGTGGGCAAATTACCTTTCAACTGCTCACATAAATTTCTGTGGACAGAGATTTTTCTAGACCGTGGGCATGCTACCTACTTGCCCACAGAATTAATAACTAACACGGCAATTCCCGTGGAGTTCACATGATCTGACTTTTTATTACACTACTACAATATTTATGTTACGTAATTTTTCTACACGATAGCTAAGAAAAAAATGTTAACATCGGAAGGAGGTCAAAATATCAGACTAGTTTCTGTTCTCCCCTGTCACGACAAATTCCCGGGATAATCCAACTGACGAAAATGCAGAAACTAAAAAGCTCGGACGGAATGGTTTCGCGGGGTCGTCCCACTTAGCTGGTTGCTATTGTTTCGGAATAAGGTGTGAATTACTTTGGGATCAAGGAGTTGCCGACTATAGTCTTTATCTTATAAAGTACAGAATTCTCTTGCTAAATTGGCAAATTTATTGATTGATTGTAACTTTTATACCGTTCTGAAATTGACAAATTTAATGATTGATTAACAAAAAAATAATTAATAATAATAATAAATATGACTGATTTCCTTATATACATTTTAAATAACTATTAATATTAACATCTTTTATAAAAATATAAACACTTTCAATATCCTGTAAGATGGGAAACAGAGTCTAAATAGCCTAAAAGTTCTATGTCACCACTCAAAGACTTTCTTCTAAAGTTATCAATAGAACTGTCAATTTTCCTATACTTCTTCTTTCTAGGTTGAATTCTCCCACCAGCATCCAATTGTAGTATTGTTGCTTCCTGGTAAGCTTGTTCTTTTTTGATAAAGTCAATCATCCTATACAAATTTGGGTGGGAGCCAGCAATAAAAAGACTAAGGTTTCGATGCCATCCTTCAATATGGTTGGTGGTACGGGGTCCAACCGTGTCAAAATGATTCCACATGTAATGTCCGTGGTCACCTTCGACCCAGTATGTAGTTACAGTCTGTAAATTGCTCAATGTTTGTACCCTCAGGTGCTTCTTCCAAAACAGACCACCACACATCACTAACATATTCCACTGGAACAAGTGGTAACGCAATAGCCCGCCTCACTAGAGATTTAACTTCCTCATTGTTCTGGTAAAGTGTCTTTAAGCCACATTTTTGGGCATTTCTCCACACAGCCTGTCCATAATGGAAAAAAACATCCTTTAAGCTCTACACTTGGAAATATCCTTTGAATAGCATTTTGTGCCGCTTTCTCATAGTCTGTAAAAAATTGTCTTGGCACTAGATGTATCCCCAACATCCTGGAATTATCCACAAGAAGACGAAAAAACGTTCATATGTAGCCTGAGATTTGTTGGGCAACAGGCCAAAAACTAATGGGCACATCTTGTTACCGACGAAAGCATGCACGGTAAAAAGCTGGTAGAAAACCTCTGGACACTTAAACGTACCGTCACAAAAATAAATTTCAGCGCATGAAAGATGCCTTAGGTTGTTCACAGTAGCTAAAATAATAAGTTTGTCATTTTCTCCATCACATGCTAATAAGAAATCCTCTCCTGCTGTCGTCTTTTTATATATTTCAGGCAGGTCAATATCTGATCTCTCTCGCGGTAATGATGGTCGGGTCTTGGCTCGGGAGCGGTAAAGTGAAGATTTTACACTGTAGAAAGTCGGTATCTTTGCAATAAATTCCGGGTCGGTTTCCGTCGTTCTGAGACCTTTAAATACAAGAAAATAAGATATATTACTTGTTGACATAAAAAATACAAATCGTAGATAAAGAGAGAGTGAGAGAGAGAAAGAGAGAGAGATGGTGGAGTTATGATCAATTTAAACTTGATTGTCGATAATAAAATAGTTTGGTACTTACTTCCTAATTCCTCCTGATATATAGCTGTGGCTGTCTTCGATTCTTTTTTAACAATTTCTTTCATTTTGTCAAGAAACGCGTCAACGGCTATTTTTTCAATGTCCGCTGGGTGGTTGTGACGGTTGTTGAACGATGTAACAATGTCATTCAGCGTATTGATGGTTCCAGGGCAACCACTACTATGCTGAGAGCACCGCCAATGTACTCGCTCATTACTTCTCGACTTTATGCTGTACTTATACCCATCAAATATGAGGTAACGACCCCCACGGTTATTTGGAATAAATTCAACGTTCACTTGAGCACTGGCCATGTTTGAGTGCCAACCTTACCTTAGAATTTACATTTTTCCATTGAGAGAGAGAGTGAGCATATCTCACATTAAATTAAGTTTGTAGCAAACCTTCAAACTAACAAATAAATGCTAAGAATATTAAAAAATAATTATTGCAGAATAAAAGCGCCGACTCAAACATTGATGATTAATTATCATTAAATCAATCCAAACAGGCTGAGTGAGAACAAATCAGTGATACGGACTTTTGCAAGTTTACTTACCCGTGTCTGGTGCTAATTACTTTCGCGCAACCGGCTAAGTGGGAATAACCCGGTTTCGCGCGCCGAAGTCGCGCAGGGACGGTTTGGGGCAAGCCCCTTTCGACCCTCGTTGACTGTTCGTTTTTTGTTGAATGTCAAGGCGTGGTAGAGGAGGAAAAGGAAGGAGGGGGAGGCTTACCCCCGCATGGGCTTCTTCCGGCTCCTTTTCTTTGGAAGTGGTTGAGATGATAATGTGGAAGTCGATGATGTTGAGTTTAGTGATTGGATTGCATCTAATGCCTTTTTGGTGTTTGCCTGGGATTTTCCCTGAACTCGCGGGTTTCGGAGATGGCTTGTTGTCCTATCTCAATTGCTCGTCCTATTGCTCTCTTCATGTCTTCGGTGGTGGCTGCAGACTGAGGTGGCTGTTTTGCTGTGATCGACACACCCGGGCTATCCGGTAGAGAAGAAAGTGGGGAGTGAGGGGTGGGAGGTGGTGAAAACGCAACCTCCAGTTCCTCCTCAGTCTCCACCAGACGTTCCTCATCCAACAGTACCGGCTCAGGAGCTGGCAGTTGGTTGGGTGTACTAGTGGGACTGGGAGGGGAACTGGCGACTGCCTCCAGAACCTCCATCCTCTCGCTCACCTCTTTCTTCCCCTTCCGGGAGGCCTCCAAGAGCCGGGCGTCCCTGCGCTTGGTCGATGGACTCTTCTTCCTGTCCTTTCTCTTTCTCTCTTCCGTGCCTCCGTGCCCCTTCGGGTGAGGACCAGTGGGAGAGGGAATCCTCTCGCCAAAGGTACTACCTCTCCCCGAAGGGGGTGGTGACTTTGTTGTCTCTATTTCAAATTTCAGGCTCAGGTGGACTCTCTTACCTGTCTCCGGGACAGTCCAGGTGACAGGGCAAGATATGCCCAGAGCTGAGATGGTTCTGACGAGTCTTTCTGGTAATTCCAGTGTATCCATGGTTGAATAATCAGGTGCTCACACTCTGAAGTCAGAGGTGCGAATGATGTGAATATTATGATGTGATATTTATCTACTCGTCTGTTTGCCATTTGTTAACCCTTTACCTAACGCTAGGAGTAGACGACACTCGTGAAAAAATTGTTACTGTAACTAAAAATTTTCATTTTTTGCTCCCGAAACATAGGTTATGATCCCTCATTGGAACGAGCGTGACGCGCTCGTTCGAACGAGGGGTCATAACCTATGTTTTGGGAACAAAAAGTCAAAATATAAAATAGAGTGAATGGCGATTTTCGTGTATAGAGCTGGCCGGTTTTGGCCGTTACGTTAGGTAAAGGGTTAAATAAAAAAGGAGGGATATTTCCACCAATTATGAATTTATCGTCACCAAATAAGCCCTCTCCAGTTCCCCCTCACGGCGACATTTTTATCTTCCACTTCCGCAAAGTTCCGGTTCGTTTTCGCGACAGCTACCGGCTGTCTTCGAAATTCGAATCAAGAGTTGAGAGTATAATTTCGGAAAAACAACTTCTACCCCAAGCATTGGTTACTGGGTCATAATCCACCAGTAAAGCAGGGCTTGTTTATCACAATGAAGAAGCACTGCTTCACTTCCCGGGATCCCCACGGGGGTCGGTCCATTACAGGTGGGATAAGCACCTCTCGAGTATTCGCTTACCAATACCTGATGTTGGTTTTTAACCCTACCCCGATAATATTAATTAAAGTTAGCCCCAGTGGTCTGCGTCAGACAAGATAGATCCATTAGTCTCGTGAACACAAGCCGTTTGAAGTTTTTAATCCTTTCAAACGCTGCTGTATATAGTATACACATGCCACTAACTTCTGTAAAACTACTTCAGAAGGATTATAGCAGGTCATAAATCATAAACACAAGAGCATCATTAATTGCCATTTAACATAAGTCAATCAAGTTAATTAATTTAATCATTGATGAATAACAAACAATCTTGCAGAAAAATGATAACAACTAAGAGAATAAAAATCTTTGGTTTATATTTTTTCATTCTTTCACTTTAACAATTAAAAATATACATGTACATTGTAATTTAGTTTAAACAGTATTTATTACAAAAAAGACAAACCATAACAGATACATTTCAAACATTAATGTGAATTCGGCAGTAAGCTGAAAGCTTATACAAGGCCGTTTCCACCAACACAAGATCACAAAGATACGTCGATGACAATAGCAGGTATGAGTATCAAGTACAAACAGTGTTTATCTGCATTATACAAGCGTTTGAAAAGCGGCAGCAACTAATCTTGTATGGAAACAGTCGGGGATGGGTTGAGCTGCAAAAGGAGTTGGAAAGTGCGGGATGGATGTATTCATTGCGTAGAGTTATTTATTTGTGTTAATGTCAATCACCTATGCGAAATGACTACGCGTGACGTAAGATAGAAATATAATCAAGGTAACTCCAATTATTTGCCACCCAAGACGCCCATTTGGACTTTCACCGAAACACCGACAACAGAGTCACGGTTGACTCTGTTATCAATGTTTGGGTGAAAGTCCAAATCGATCAGTGAGGCTTCGCCTGTTTACCACTGTAAACAAGTGTAGCTTAGTTTACAGGCATTCCCACGGAGATCATCTTGATTTAATTGTGGGTTAGTATTTATTATAGTAAGTATATAAAATGGGCTAGTACTACATTGGGGTTAATTAGTGAATCGCTTACTTGATAAAATAAAGTCGTGTACCACTTCAAAGATAAGGCGGTTGTCATCATTACTCAGGAATTCCGAACCGAATAGAAGTGTAGAGGAGTCCGCTCCAAACGGAAGGAGATTAATTGAATAATTACGAGCATCGGAGAAAATTGGACAATGCAGGAGAAAATGAGCGGGAGTCTCTTCCTCTCCACACTGGCATAGAGGGGTTGGTGATATGTGGTTGCGATATAAGTGAAAATTGAGGTTACTACATCCTAGTCTCAATCTACAGTGATATATTTGGGCTGTGCGAGATTTCGATCTACAGTAGAACCTTGGCGGTCGTCGGTTGCCATCGTTTAGAAAAGTCTTGAGGTTTGTCAATGATGAGTTTTCACGCACGGACAAGGGCAAATTATTCCATTGGTCAGTAACGCTGGGTATGAAGGAAGATTTATACAGCTCAGTCCGACAGAACGGAACACGGTGGTTTTGACCTGATCGAAGACTAAGTGAAGGATTGATCAAGGAAGCACGTTGAGGGATTTTACTGGAGATGTGCGGAGGAACCATACGGTGGTACATTTTGAAGAACTGGATTAACTTGTGTTTGTAGCGTCTATCTTGCAACGGTTCCCATCCTGTTTCCGTATAAAGTAAGGACTTACTAGCACTGACGGTTGCCCCAGTAATAATCCTTGCCGCAGCAATCTGGATCTTTTCCATTTCCTCCACTTTAGTTACAGAGCAATTATCCCAAACAGTATCGGCGTATTCAAGGAGGGGCCTGATAAAAGCAAAATAGGTTTTTTCAAAGACACTACGGTCTAAGTTAAATTTGTGCTTCCTAAGTAAGTCTAGCCGGGACTAGGCCTTTGCACAAATATGGTCGATATGATCATTCCATGTACACGTGCTATTTAATATGACTCCCAGATGTTTATGATTAACGACTTCAGATATCTGAGAACCGCCAAAGAATAATGGTGGATGGAAAGTAGGGCTACTTTTTCGAGATATTAGCATACTCTCAGTTTTATTTGGATTGAACTCTACCAACCATGTTTTAGCCCAATGTTCAATTGTGGCCAGATCTTGATTAATTATTGTCGAGGCTTGTTCAAGGTTTTCTATAATTAGGTATAAAGAAGTATCGTCTGCAAATAGGCGTATACTGCCCAGAAGATCTTTGGTTATATCGTTGATATATATAAGGAACAGCAGGGGTCCAAGAATAGACCCCTGTGGAACACCTGCATTTATGGTTCTCCAGGACGAAGTCTCAGACGATATCACAACGCGTTGCAACCTATCTGTAAGATACGATTTGAGGAACAACAGAAGTTCACCCGAAACACCAGTACTTTCCAACTTGTGGATAAGACCTGCATGCCATACTTTGTCAAAAGCCTTGCTGACATTACAGAAGACAACCCTAACTTCTTTGCCATCATCAAGGGCGTGACAAAATTCATCATATAAGTCAGTGAGCTGGAGGACTGTTGAATCACCGGGTGTAAAACCTGACTGAAATTGGCTGAGAACTTTATTGTCAATCAAAAACTCCCACAAACGTTTGAATACACATTTTTCAAGTAATTTACCAACACAGCTAATCAAAGATATTGGCCGATAATTCGTCACAGAATTTGAAGGGTGTTTTTTCAAAATCGGAGAGACATTAGCTTTTTTCCACAATGATGGGAAATACGAGTTGTTCAATAGTATATTGAATAAGATGGAGAGTGGCTCACATAAGGATGATTTGCATTCTTTTAGAAGACGCGGGCTAATTAGATCTGGACCGGATGCCTTAGAAATTTTTAACGATTTCATTGCTGTGTGCACTTCGTCACAATGTAAAGTGATACAATCAATAATTGCAGAAACATGTGTTGATGCGTATGGTAAGGAAGCATTCGAATCATCAGCTGTTGAGATAGAACTGAAGTATTCGTTAAACACTTCGGCTTTCTCAACATTTGACGAGAATATTTGATCGGAATGGATGAGAGTAGGAATTCCAGAGTAACTGCACCCGACTACTGTTTTCAAGGTCTTCCACCACTGTGATGGCGGCGTTTTACTACTTATTAGCGTGGACTGAATTTTCGACAAGTGTAAAGCTTTGGACTTCCTTATAGCAGATACAACATTATTCCGTTTTAGTTTGTAGTTTGCCCAGGCATTCGGGGTATCGGTACGTTTAGCAATGCGATATAAACGTTTACGCTGTCTGAGCAAACATTGTAATTTATCGATAGGGCCAGGTTAAAAAAAACGAAATTAATTTGACGATGCATTTTTATCGTACACTGAACAATCAGAATTACTCCGAAATTATCCACTAAAAAGTGCGATATTCATATTGCACTTTTTAGTGAATAATTCCAAAGTAATTTATCGATAGGGTCAGGTTAAAAAAAAATGAAATTAATTTGACAATGCATTTTTTTATCGATAGGGCCAGGTTAAAAAAAACGAAATTAATTTGACGATGCATTTTTATTGTACGCTGAACTATCAAAATTACTCCGAAATTATCCACTAAAAAGTGCGAATTTCATATTGCACTTTTTAGTGAATAATTCCAAAGTAATTTATCGATAGGGCCAGGTTAAAAAAAACGAAATTAATTTGACGATGCATTTTTATCGTACGCTGAACAATCAGAATTACTCCGAAATTATCCACTAAAAAGGGAGACTTTCATATTGCACTTTTTAGTGAATAATTCCGAAGTAATTTATCGATAGGGTCAGGTTAAAAAAAATGAAATTAATTTGACAATGCATTTTTTTGTATGCTGCACTATCAGATAATATATCCCAAATGAAAACAGAAGAAGTTAAAAAAATCTAAGTTAAAATTACAGCATGACTGTACCCTCCACTAAACAATTTCGCGACGGAAGGACTGACGGACAGACGGACTGACGGGGGTATAAAAAACGAAATTAATTTGACGATGCATTTGTATTGTACGCTGAACAATCAGAATTTAAAAAAGTTCAAGGCCAGGGGGTGCTGTCATGATTAGCCACTTTCTGCATAAATAAATAAATAAATAAATAAATAAATAAATAAATAAATAAATAAATAAATAAATAAATAAATAAATGGGCCTGAGTACACGGCGCTAATTTCACCGAGCTGATGTTCCTTTGTCAAAATATTTCCAGGCCGAAAATTCTAGAAGCCGAATGTTCCCCTTCCCGCCCGAGCTTAGAGTTGTCAACGAAAGCGAACGAATTGTTCAATAGTCGATCGAAAATCAGATTCGGTTTAACAGAAAGATCATATCAATACATAATTGCATATCAGCGATATTCGCAGGTGCACTCTTTTATTTTCAACTATTTTTTTACGTTTCGTACACATTTTTTTCAAAGCACTTGTACGCAATCGACATGGGTTTGTTTTGTTTTCACAGTGTGGGTTGTGCTATTCCCTTTTCAGATTGAGAAAATGTGACGTAATTTTAACAAGTTTTCAATTTTTTCCTTTTTGTAAATACACAAATGACCATATACCTGTGCTTCCAAATTGAAATGATGAAGAAATAAATATTTTTAATTAGAGTCATATTCTATCAAGACGTGTTAAAAATTACTTCCAGTTACATTTCTGTGGGCAGACGTGTTTCAGATTAATTATGTGGACACTGCCGCCCGGTATTATCATCGTTCAGTAATCTTTTCCACAGAAGTCCACAGGCTTTTGCCCACAGAACTACATGCCCACAGAATCCACAGAAATTGGTATCAAACGGATTTCTGTGGAAAATCAGTGGGCGCCCACTGTGGAAAAGTGACTGCCCACGGCGACTGTACTGTATACTATGAAAGGAGCCGAGTTGGTTGGTTTGTCTGTTGGTTTGCATGTTTGTCTGTTTGTTTTCTATGCACGCAAAAACCGCTGGGTGGATTCGGATGAAATTTGGTATGAGTGATCCTTGGGTTTTTTTACAGAATTTAAAAAACATTGGCCAAGTGTATCGGGAGAGAGAGAGGGGGAGAGAGAGAGGGAGAGAGAGGGGGAGAGACATGGAAAAGGAGAAGAGAGAGAGAGAGAGAGAGAGAGAAGGGGGGGGGGTCATGTAAATACATTGAGGGGAGGTTGGGTATATAATACATTCAGGCCACGATCAGTGATCTACAAAACTAAATCCGTCGAAAGGATTGCTTTTTTCTGATGTTTCTGAAAAAGTTGACCGACTACCATACCAAAACATAAGCGAAATTCTACTTTCATGTGACGACCATTGACAGAACTAATGCATGTCTACAAGCGACAAATGGTTTCTTTTGGATAATACATTGGCATAAAACGGCAAGCTTTATCGACTAACAAACATTTTGTTAACCCTTTATCCAACAAGCGTAGAAGGCGACACTTGCAAAATAAATTAATGAATAACTAAAGAATTTTATTTTTTATCTCAAAAAACATAACTTATGGCCCCTCATAGGAACGAGTACTACGAGCTCTTTCCAACGAGGGGTCAAAAGCTATGTTTTTTAGACGAAAATAAAAATGATAATAAAATTTGAATTTACATGTACATATCAACATGTAGCATTCAGAAGACACAATTTTGGGACTCATTGATAAAGGGCTTTACACGAGTTTTCGACTCTTCATTGTGTTTTTGTCAAGTGGTAAAGAAACTATCTATCTGTACCACTTGTCAAAGACGCCAAGAAGAGTCGAAAGCTTGTGTAAAACTTTCTATTAATGAGTCCTAAAATGTTTGTTGTTACAACTTTACAACTGAGGCTAATCCATTTAATTATGTCCACATTTAATTCTCAATCTCATTATTGTTACCTAAATAATAAATAAATGACACGCTTAGGCACCAGGGCTAATTAGTTAAATCATTTTGTTAAGATGTTTTAAAAAATGTGAATGGCGGTGCTGTTTTTTGGCCGTTAACCCTTTACCCAACACCATTAAATACTCATTAATAGAGAGATTAACAGGAGCTTTCGACTCTTCTTGGAGTCTTTGTCAGGTGCTATAGAAACTAGTGTTGTCTATACCTCTTGACAAAGACCCCAAGAAGAGTCGAAAGCTTGTGTATAAGCTTTCTATTAACCCTTTACCCAACGTAACGGAAAAAGCTGACCAGTGAGATTAACAAAAATCGCCATTCAAATTTTTGTTACGTTTTCATTTTTTGTCTCAAAAACATAGCTTATGACCATTTATTGATTGAAACGAGCTCGTTCCAATGAGTGGTCATAAGCTGTTTTTGAAACAAAAATTGAAAATTTTTAGTTATTCATAATACATGTAAACTTGCTCACTGCATACATGTACATGACAGCATACCAAATAAACTGTTAATCGTGTTCATTGTGCTGTGTAGTGTTTTTTGTCGCCATTATGTTCATATTTTGTTAGTGTAATAGGATTTCCAGTTCAAATATAGTGAATAAAAAGTATTAATTTTATCTTTTTTCTATTTGAGGGTTTTTTCCTTACCCATGCAAAAAAGGTGGGGGGGGGGGGGGGGGTTTCTTAAGGTTTTTTTCGTGAGGGTTTTGTCCGTGAAGTGGTTTTTCCGTGAGGTTTGTTTTCGTATACTCACTCATTATACCCCTTATCCAACGTAACAAAAATCGCTATTCACATTTTTGAATGCGTTTGCATTTTTTCCTAAAAAACAGAGCTTATGCCAAATGATTGGAATGAGCTTGTTCCAATTAGGCTCATAAGCTATGTTTTTTAAGACGAAAATTGAAATTTTTAAACTTTTGAGCATTGCACCCCACCCCCACCACCCGTCCACGCCCGTGTTTGTGTCTATCTATTAATCTAAGCACTACCTTCGGTAGTTTCTGTCACTCAATTAGTTGAAATATGCAGTGAATGCATCATTCCCTGAAATTGTCATCATCTGTAAACTTATCGTCAAAATATTGAATGCTTTTCCCCTTCGATTGCTCTTTAAAGAGTCTATTTGGCATGTCACCAGCTGGAAAGAGGTATGTTTCGGGTCATTGTCCTGCACGAATCGGTGACCGTTTGGAAAAGTTTGCACAAATGGTAGAAGTGTTTTCTGTTATAAATCTTTGTTTTAGAATGAAGCAATTGATTTACAACCCTCGGACATCAAAGCAATATTAAATACAAAATTTACACAGGCACTGTCAGATATTAAGCCCATGAAACGAACAAAGGCACAAAAACAAGTGTGCCAGTTGATGTCATAAAAGTTCAATCTTTTGTCAGTTAATTGGAACAAAGCTTCCGACTAATTGGTGAATTAATCACATTCGTGCTAACAACTAATCAATGGAGCTCCCACTGGTAATCCAAGAAACACTCGTCAGAGTGAAGGCTACCCTTGCCACCACCTGGAGTATCCAGGTGCTCAAGGGCAAATTCACCTGACAGTGGATTTTGATAAAGAATCGGAACCGCCGTCCTCGGAGAGGTGTAGCACCTTTCGTGAGGGGATTTCCCCTCACACTGGTCACCCTCCTAGTGACACGGAAAAGCTGGATGAAGGCCGCCGGAGTAGTACAGCCACAGCCACCACCAAGAAGAAGAGAATAAGAAAGAAGGGACCCTCCGCCAGACGACGAGATGCCCGCCGAATGACGGAGTTCCTGGAGAAGAAGAAGAAGGAAAAGAGAGAAAAGGAGGCAAGTGAGGGATCAAAGGGATAACACCTGTCACCCCTGAACAACCACATTGTCCAGCCCGGCACCCCTCTCCCAGGAGGAGGGTCCGGAGGACCATGGGTCGTCAGGTGACAGTTCTTTCTCTAACCCATCAGACTCTTAATCCGAAGAGGAGATGGAGGAGGAAGATCTGTCAATGGTACAGGAAGTTGTCTCAGATGACGCACCTTCCACCCCTCCATCTCTTGCTTCTCCGGCTTCTTCGGACCCGGAGTCCGCGGAGGCATTCCTTGGGGAGGAGATCGAGGACGACAACACCCGAGCCACAGTCCAAGACAACTATAGCTTCTATGTATCAAAAAAATTCCCAGCACACTCAATCAGGACAATCCTCACAATCAATTTAAAAAACTACAGGAAATCTCAAGAAGAAACAGCAGCTAGGATCAGGCCATTCATTACCAAGGAACCTACTAATCCTCCAGATCCAACAATGCCACCAACATCTATCTCTCCAACACATCCTCCTCCCACCAAGAAAAAACGCCGGAGACACAGACGCCGCTGAACACCTTTACTCTTTCCCTCCTCTACCACGCTCTGACATGACAAAATTAATACAGTCAACGAGGGTCGAAAGGGGCTTGCTCCCCATACCGTCCCTGCGCGCCTTTGGCGCGTGAAACCATTTCGTTCGAATTAATCATTGCCTGATTGATTAGCTCAGACAGTTGTTTTCACAGAAGCATCCAAATAACAACGCCACAAATTTAACAAGATCAGATAAACTGCCTTCTGATTGATTGGAAGTATCTAAATCACTGTGGTTTCTAACAAAATATGTTAGAAATAAATGTCTAGACGCACGTATGTTTCCTTCTCCGCAACCGTTAGAAGAAGATAAAATCGAAATAATGAAAGGGACTCATTCTTACCCAAGACTCTTCGGTTGGAAGAGATATTTCTATATGTGACGTGGCCGGGGGTGGGTCCACTTCTGAGATTCTAACCCATTAAACTGTGCCCTCCCACACACACACCCACGCCCCCTTATTATAATAACCTGAGTTAAGAACACAAAATAGTGTTATAGCATGTCAAACCTGGCACTCGGGTGTGTGTGTGTGGGGTGGGGGGGGGGGGGGGGATAAAATTATATAGTTATATCCTTGGTTATCGGAAATAAAAATAGAAATAAAGTCCTCCCTCCCTCATTGAATCTAAAAAAATATTTGAGAAACAAATCATTTATTTTTTTTTGGCCTTACATCTTATGGGTAAATAGTATGCCTAACCCCCCACGCCCCCCCCCCCCCCCATGAGTTTAGTATGGGGGAGACCTAGTAAATACAAATTTCATTTCTTTCATCGCGGCGTCGCGTTAATTTAATTGAGTTTCAGTTCGACGTTGACTTTACAATGTGGGGTTAAGCAAGTAACAACGTAATTACAAAATATTTAACTTGGATTAATCAGCAAAAAGAAAATATATTATTGGAATGAAATTTGCATTGATTGGAACAGTCAAGAAGTGACAACCGTGGCTTTAATCCCAAACACGCAAATGGCCGTATTTCAGATTAGAGCCATGGACACCAGAAAGTCGTCCACGCCGTCTATTTTTTTCTGTCCACAGTACTCGCCGTGGGCATATCCAATTGGATTTGTCCACGGCTGTTCACGTCCACAGTGGGCACGTGGAAAAGTTACATTCCACGGCGGGTGTACTGTACCCTTCGTTTGGTTCATCATCTGCCCTTCAAAAAGTAAAAATACCTGAATATCACACAAAGAGCGTTGAAAGCACCAGCAAGAAGAAAAATACATAATTTCGTTGTATTTGCCAGTTTGATTTTTTCTAATAAATCTATTCAATCCAACAATATGTATATAAATCATTATTAATCCTTTGAACCCGAGAGGCCGCTTTTCCGGTCCAGGGTCGTAATGCGACTTGAATTCATAAAGTAGATAGTTGCTCAATGGATTTGTGTGATAGGCCAATAAATTTTTTCAACGTGCAGCCTTAGGGCTGCACATTGAAAATATTGATTGGTCATCCCCCAAGTAACGAATATAGATTCTACCAGATGATGGATCTGAACTGGCATGGAATATCACATCAGGGTTCAAAGGGATAAGCCATTATTGAGTGTGGTATTAATGCATTTGTCATCCAAGTCATCGACACCGAACACGGATTGTGCAAGTCTAGGTGAGATGAGGTCCTCTTTATTACCGTACCAAATAAAATGATAATGCTCAAAATTTCCTAAATGACCATACCTGTCTGGCGAGTTCCGTCAAAACAGTTGTCACCAAGCTGGAAAATTTTAACCGTCGCCCCGCCATGTTGAAAAAAATAGGGAACCTGGATTCGGGTCTATCTTCATATATGCAAGCTGTTGCAAAATGGACTGGTTTTATTTAATAATTTTGTTATTGGGTGGCTGGATCAACTTCATTCTGATGTATAATATACCCGTGTTATTGAAAATTACCATGAATTCAGAACCAATACGTTTTGACAAAAATATGTTATCGTTACTGCTGTATCGCCTAAAGCGACTACCAAGACTTACTTATGAACTTCAGAACAGATCACCCAAGGAAAGATATTGGACTCACAATAAGAAAGGAGTCCAATATAGATTTCGTCCTAAGATGCTGAAATAAAATTATACAAATTATTAAATATCAATATGTAGTCGTCGAAACTTGCAGTAACCCGGTTTATCTCTTCGTACTGCTAAACCGGCTGATGATCTATTCTATCCTATGATGTTATGGGTTGTATGTTATGCAAGGTTACGCGGTGTTGTTGGATATGCTTGACTGTATAGTATGACAGTATAATATGTACTGCTTGTGCCTCTGTTGACCATAGATTACACCTTAGTAGTACAAACTTACCTTACGTTTTAGACTATATTATGATTGCTATCGGTGTATATCATGCTAGGTCACGATGTGTTGTGCGTTCCGCCTGGTTGTTTAGTATGGTAGTATAGTATGGGTGGTTCTTACTCTTTTGCCCTTTCTTCATCTTTCTGGGTCTATTAACCTCCTTTCAGCCCTGTTCAGTTTTTTCATCATGTGTTTATCCCCATTGCACCAAGACATGCACATTCTATCTATGGAGTGTACAGAACAAATCTCAGTAGATCAGGTTAGACCTCTATCCATAGCCTTTATCGGTCTATACAGAGTTGGCTACCTTGACAGAGCGTAGTCGAAGGTACCGCATGTATGAGAAACTGTCTGAGTGGCATAGTGAGCATTAATGACCGTGGGTCAACGTTCGCCTGGTGGGTTTATTATACAGTTCGGTCTTCAGTTTCTTACGACATGGTCTTTGAGTTTGGTTCTTCTAAGTTAGCCTTGGCATCCGCGTGCTATCGTGTTACTTCTGAAAAGACAAATTCGGACAAACAGATCCCTTTATCGATACGTTTATTAAACGCCAAAACTTCAAATCTCGAGAACTCTCCTTAGTTCTATCAACAAATTTCAAAATTAATCTTCACAATTTTCACCAGTACTGGAGCGACGGCAATTTTCTCGGGGCAGACAAGACTATCTGCTCAGCCAAAGATTTCGTTAAATCTATGCGGTGTTTCTAACAGCGTACCGTTTTCGAGTGTGGTCGGGGGTGTCTGTCCTGGGGTTCTGCTGGCAGTTATATACACAGTGGAACGTAACTGGCCTTGAGCAGAATTCTGAATTCATGCTTAGTAAGCATCACGAGATCTCGACTAAGGCAGTCAGCAGATTAGGTGACATGAGGCACCCATTAAAACAATGGATACTTTGAATGATAGATGGTAATAACATAGCTTGCAATTCCCATCAGATCTCCTGTGTTTCATAGTACATCATAATTTGACACCTTCCTATTCTATCCGAGTATATTCGGCCTGAAGAGTACTTTCAAGTACTCTTTTATTATATTATTAGAATTTACTGTAGGCTCTAATGACACCTTTATTTATTTATTTATTTATTTATTTATTTATTTATTTATTTATTTATTGTAGGCTCTAATGACCCCTTTATTTATTTATTTATTTATTTATTTATTTATTTATTTATTTATTTATTGGTGATTAAGGTCACATATATTTGCACAATGGCTAATCATGACCACAACATGCGTATCAACTCACGACCAGGGGTGAGCGTTAATAAGCCATGTTGCCCATTTTAGAGAGGGTTTGCACCTCCCAAGCATTGGTGACTGGGTCCTATGTTACCAGTAAAACAGAGCCCGTTTACTGCAATGAACAGGCACTGCTTCACTTCCAGGGGTTCCCGTGGGGAAACACATTATCTATTATAACATCTGCCACTGTAGGCTGAATTTCGCGTCATCTGATGGCCGTACCGAGATGTGCTTTGTCAGTAGATAACTATATATGCACAGCACATACAACACACAAACACATACCAGAAGTACAGAGATGTGTTTGTAGTCCACAGACTGCCTCAAAAATATATCACACACACGCATCCACGGTTATTAACATCTATGCTAGACCGTCCATCGGCTTGCTCCTTGGCTCATAACGTCGAGAATATGATTTGTTTGCTCTTAGTCTATGGCTTCACGATTCTAGGATTGTATCCCTAGGCCAATATTTATAGCTTGTGGAGGAGCTACTATTATATGTACTGTGATTGGCTTCCATTCACATTGTCTTTATTCTGTACACTTGATCATCCGATAGGTGTTTATCCTGCCTGCCATTACAGTCATTTACTTCTTCCACAACTGCTGTCTCCTAAGCCTACTGCCACTATATTAGAACACTATTGGCGTTACCAACGTGTACTAAAGGTTCCCAGCAACGGGTATGATTGACTTTCTTGACCTCTACAATAACCACTTCTTTCCCCTTACTACTGAAACTAAACTACGTTCTTCTGTCTTTACCGCTGCTTCCCTCAACCTATACCCCTACTAACCCTTTAAACCTCAGCGGCCGCTTTTCCGGCCTGGAATATGATACGTCATAACGTCATTATATAGGATGGCTGTTCAATAAATATTGTGGGGTAGACCAATCAGTATTTTCAACGTGCAGCCCGAGGCTGCACGTTGAAAACACTGATTCGTCTACCCCAAATAATGAATATGGAATCTTCTAATTGCTGCCATTGAACTGGCATGGAAGATACCACTTGAGTTCAAAGGGTTAAGCAAGCGATATATTTACAACTATACTCTTGCGTCTTCTACTACTATTGTCCTCGCATAATTATGAGAATAGACGTTCCCACCACCCCCCCCCCTCCCCCCTAACAACTAACACGGAACCACTATCGATCCTTTTTAATAACTTCCCATCTGCATGGAAAAAAGCTAATGTGTCTCAAATTTTGAAGAAAACTCCTTCCAACTTGGCCACAAATTATCGTCCTATATCGTTGATAAGCTGTGTAGGCAAAATATTTGAGAAATGTATCTTTAAGCGCATATGGAAATTTCGGGATGATAACAATATTCTAAGTCCACTCCAATCTGGGTTTACACCTCGGGACTCCACAGTTCTCCAATTAACAGATATATACGATTAGTTTTGTCACGCCCTGGACGAAGGCAAGGAGGTCAGAGTTGCTTTTTGTGATGTAAGAAAAGCGTTTGATAAAGTATGGCACGCCGGATTGATATACAAGCTAGAGAAGGTCGAAATGAAGGGTGAATTGCTGGACTTCCTCAGATCATATCTTTCGGATAGATCCCAGCGGGTTGTTATAGCTAACGAGGCCTCTTCTTGGAGATGCGTCTGCTCCGGAGTCCCACAAGGCTCGATTCTTGGTCCCCTCTTAGTTCTCATTTACATCAATGATATAACGGAAAATTCGATAAGCAGCCTACGCCTCTTTGCAGACGACACGTCTCTTTATCTAATTGTAGAAAATCCGACCCAAACAGCTAATTTAATCAATCGTGATTTGGCTACTATAGAAAATTGGGCCAGATCTTGGTTGGTTGAATTTAATCCACAAAAAACTGAAAGTATGCTCATATCTCGGAAAACTAATCCCCGATCTCATCCACTCCTTTTGTTCTCTAATACACAAATTACCGAGGTTAACAGTCACAAACATTTAGGTGTTATGTCAGTTATGTAAATACTAGTTGCACGTGGACTAATCACACTGACTCTATCTGTGCCAAAGCCTGGACACGTATAGATTTAATGCGAAAGTACAAATTCGTACTTGATAGATGTGTTCTGGAAAAAATCTATTTCGCATTTATAAGACCCCTATTAGAATATGCTGATACAGTGTGGAACAACTGCAATGAAGCTGATATTGCTAATATAGAGAAAATTCAAGTGGCGGCAGCTAGGGTTGTTACAGGTGGAACTGTCAGTGCCAGTAAAGATTTATTATACTCAGAAACCTGCTGGGATACCCTCCAAGACAGGCGAAGGAAGCGCAAACTGATGTAGTTGTTTAAGATGTACCACCGCATAACGCCTCAACACATTGCTAATAAGGTCCCGCTATTCATGTCGGCGATCAATACGACACATACTCTCCGTTCTAGTGGTAACCTCAGAATCCCCTTCTGTCGAACCAATTTGTACCAATCTTCTTTCATCCCAGAAGTAACTAAACTATGGAACAACATACCATTGCCAATAAGAGATAACAGTTCTTACAGCAACTTCAAGAATTTCTTAAATCATAATAGCCGACGGCCGCCACCCTTCTTCAGTAATGCTAAATGTCGTGCTGCATAAATATACCATTGTAGGTTGCGCCTGGAATGTTGTAACCTCAACTCACATTTGTACGCCAATCACATATCACTGTCACCCAACTGCCAATGTGGGGAAATTGAGTCAACTGAACATTTCCTGCTAACGTGCCCACTCTACTTCAATATCCGTAACCGAACCACTGGTCAACTACCATTTATTCCAAATGTGTCAACCCTACTCTATGGCTCCGAAGTTCTAAGTAATGAAGATAATAGCTCAGTCGTTGGTGTAGTCCAAAATTATACTGTAGCTACAAAGCGCTTTCCGTAAATGTAAGCGTATTTATATATTTTAATCTTTTTGCGCAGCCGCTTCGCCGGCCGCTCTAGTCTTCATCGGGGTTACTGTAGCCAAATACTCATTCAAATTGGTAAAGTTGCCTTGGTGAGGGCGGCTGTGGTGGTCACGGCTTTGGTGTGTGGAGCTGTGCTGTTTTACGGAATGGAGTTTGAATTTAACATATGGATGTGTACGCCCGTCGTGCTTGTAGTTGGCTGGAATCGTCATCGGCTTAGTTTACACCCTGGTTGGCTTCCTGTTTTTCCTCTTCATACATAATTCTCTTATTCTTCGATACATCAGACTTTAATGAGCATAGATTAAACAATATATATGTAACGTTTTGACTATTATTGATCCCGTTATATTGTAACATTGTAAATGTTGTATGTGGAAACGACCTTGTATAAGCTTTTTAGCTTTCTGTCGGATCCACCATCTATTATGCATAATTTATACTATTTTGAAATATTTTGAATAAATATTGGTTAAACTAACAACTAACACTTTCCACCACTGTAATATCATTCGCTTCTTCTACATGATCGCTAATACCTCTTATCGTGGACCGATTTCCGTGATAACACGAAGAATCGTATAAGCATTTGCCCTATCCAATAAATGATTGTCCCCCGATACTGATCCTCAGATAATTGACCTCCGATACTATATCATCATGTCGTAGCTCTCCGCGATTAACCAGATGAGTTGAAGAGCCGCAAGAGTAATTGTTCCTGCGAGTAAATACTCTTGCGATTCTTCAAATCAGCCTGGAAATACACAGAACGACACACGATGAAAAAGGAAAACATGAAAGATTATGCAAACAAGGCAGTAAATTCATTGTAATTTTGTGATTGGTAAAAAATTAGGTGTAAAACAGTAATATAAGATTTTTTTGGAAAGTCTCATGCAGAGCAGTGGAAGCGACCTCCACTTTGTTATCTTGGTATTTATTTATTTATTAGGGTTTAACGACACTTTAACAGCCAAGGTCATATCGTGCCGGTGACAGTTTTAGGGACGGAGGAAGCCGGAGTACCCGGAGAGAACCACCGAGCAACGACGAGCAGCTGCCAGCTCCACAACATCGTAACTCCGCACTGCAGCACAGGCAGGGTTAGAATGGTTGAAGACAAGCGCTCCATCGACGTGCAGTACGCCTTAGTATACGGCGTCATCGCGCCCTCATGTGGACAATCGGGGTTAGGTACCTTGCCCAAGGACACAACGCGGTAGTTCGAATCGATCGCTCAAACGGTCACCCATCCAAGGACGAACCGGGCTCGACGTTGCTTAACTTTGGTGATCTGACGAGAACCGGCTACCGCAACGCCACCGTGCCCCCGTTATCTTGGTAAAGCTTTGACTAGCTTACTTACTTTTGAAAAGTCTTGGCTGGGCTTACATGTCTTCACATTGGACGAATCTTGATTAGGCTTTTACTTGTCTTTGGTAAGAGTTTTTGAATACCAAGTACCAAGATTAGGGTTGGTAATAAGGAATTGTCCCATCTTATTCTGTTTTTTGTTAAAAACAATAACTGTGTCACATTAAAATCCTTGAACTGCATTACTAAAGAACTTTCATAATGAAATTCTTAAATCTATACCTAACATGAAAAGCAGACGACACTTGCAAACAAAATTCTTGAATAACTATTTTTTTCATTTTTTGTCTCAAAAACATAGGTTATGACCCCTCTTTGGAACGAGCTCATTGCAATTAGGTGTCATAACCTATGTTTTTGAGACAAAATATGAAAAAATAATGAAAATTAATTGGCGATTTTTGTGAATAGCGCTGGCCGGTTTTGGCGTGACGTTGGGTAAAGGGTTAATGTCTTGTGATTTCTGTCTGAAAGCTTAAACTGATTTTATCACGGCTCTAATACTTTGGTTTTGGGGTACACAACACTTCTAGACGATCAAATATCACACCCTTATCACCAATACGTGGGCATTAACCCTAGGATATATGCGCTACAGTACAGGCCCTGCATGGAGTCTCAGATTTGGAAGCAAAGGAGGGCGTAATTTAAAATGTATCAATCAATGCGAATGCAAACAATGCACACATTTCCAATAGGAAGAAGACAAATAGGACGATAAACTACAGTCGATTTTCTCAACCTTCAGCGAAGAAAATTAGGGAGTGAATTTATTCTCAAGAATTCATATTGACCTTCCATGAGACCAGTTTATTTCAACACGCAGTGAAACGATTCGTTGAAAAAGACAGACAAAAACAAACATTATCACGTTGAGGTTGAGTCTATTCGTGAGACTGGGTCACCCATCTCGACAAGTTTGTTACGGTGTCTTCCCACTAGACCAATTCCCTTTAGACCAATTCCCTTTAGGCCAATTCCCCTTAAACCAACAACATACTGTTATTGATTAAGGGTTGATTAATGATAATCAGGAAACATTTATTTAAAAAAAACTGCCCAACATCTATAAAATATCGACGAGCCAGAAAATGAGCAGACTATCATCTGAAAATGAGGTCCCCAGAGGGTGAATTTGGTGATGCTACACTGCACAGCAGGGTAGCATAACTAAAGTTACCCTCTTTGAACCTCAACCTGAATCAAGGTCTCAAACATAAACAGAAAGAGGTACCCAGAGGATAAACTGGCCCACTGTATGGGATAGCATCAGCAAATTCACCCTCTGGGAACCTCATTCTGCAAATGACAGACTGCTTATTTTCAGGCTTGAATATCAATATTATATACATTAAATACATTTATAAATATTTATTAATATATCAAATTATTGATATAGAATTCGTTTTAAAGTAGAACACACCAGTTGGTCTAAGGGGAATTGGTCTTTTGGAAATTGGCCTCGTGGGAATTGGTCTAGTGGGAATGAACCGTTTGTTACTAACGCGAATTCTAATTCCGGTACATTCAGCATCCCAATGTCTATCCAAATTCGTATTCACTTGGAACTTTGCTGCATGTTAGACGTGTTGGACTGTATGTGAGCCATGGGCATGTCTATAGGAGGATTATTGTTATTTCGAACGAAATGGTTTCGCGCGCCGAAGGTGCGCTGGGACGGTATGTGGAGCAAGCCCCTTTCGACCCTCGTTGACTGTTTGGTATTGTTGATGTCAAGGCGTGGTAAAGGAGAAAAGGGAAGGAGGAGGTTTATCTGCGTCTGTTCTTATTTCGGTGTTTTTCCTCGGAGGTGGTTGTGATGGTGAAGTTACTTTGGTTTCCTTGATTATTTGGGCCGCCGTGGTGATCTGATCTTTAGGCAGGTGTTTCTCTATCAATTCTCGGGACTTTTTGAGGATGTCTGCTAACGATGGTTCTTTATCCAGGACTGCCTGGTCCGGGCTTTCCGGAGGTGAAGGAAGAGGGGAGTGAAGGGTGGGAGGTGGTGAGAATGCAACTTCCAGTTCCTCCTCAGTCTCCACTGGACGTTCCTCATCCAACTGTACCGACTCAGGGACCGGCAGTTGATTGGGCGTGCCAGTGGGACTAGGAGGGAAACTGGCGGCTGCCTCCAGAACCTCCACCCCCTCACTCAACTCTTTCTTCCTATTCCGGAAGGCCTCCAAGCTCCGGGCGTCCCTGCGCTTGGTCGATGGATTCTTTTTTTTTTCTTCTGTTCTCTCTTTTCAGGGCCTCCGTGCCCCTTCGGGTGAGGACCAGTGTGAGAGGGGATCCTCTCTCCAAAGGTATTACCTCTCCTCGAAGGGGTTGGTGTTGTCGTTTTCTCAATTTCAAACTCCAGTTTCAGGTGGACGCTCAAGCCTATTTCCTGGATAGTCCAGGAGATAGGGCATGAGACGCCCAGAGCTGAAATGGCTTTCACAAGTCTGTCTGGTAATTCCATGGCTAACAAGGTGTTCACGCTCTGAGGTCAGAAGTGTGAAATGATGGGATGATGAATGATGATGGGATGTTATTTAAAACGACGCTGTCAAACTTAAAGCCTGTGCTAGGGGACAAAGCCAGGGGGACATCCTGGCAATTTGTGCATCACTCGAGTGATTTTGCAGCCTCGACTCGGGTTTGAATCCGAAGGGTTGGGCCGACTCTTGTGCTATTAACCCTTTACCCAACGTAACGGCCAAAACCGGCCAGCGCTATTCTCAAAAATCGCCAATTAATTTTCATTATTTTTTCATTTTCTGTCTCAAAAACATAGGTTATGACGCTCGTTGGAACGAGCTCGTCGAGCTCGTTCCAACGAGGGGTCATAACCTATGTTTTTGAGACAAAAAATTAAAAAAATTAGTTACTCGAGAATTTTTTTTGGAAGTGTCGTCTGCAATTCACGTTAGGTAAAGGGTTAACAATGATCATTTTTAACGTTAACCATCAGAAAACTTATCAGTCACTGATGACAACTTTTTAACCCTTTACCTAACGAATCGGCACCAACCGCCCGCGTAATTATGAAATTTAGTAGTCATTACGTGTACATTGCATACAAAACCGCACTTGTTAATACCCCGTCGTTTGTGAAGAAACGACTGCCGAACGAAATGATTTTGCGCGCCGAAGGCGCGCAGGGACGATATGGGGAACAAGCCCCTTTCGACCCTCGTTAGCTGTATAATGTTTTGGTTATGTTCTGAGCGTGGTAAAGGGGGCAAGGCGTAGGAAGCAGCTTATCCGCGTTTGTTCTTTCGTCGTGACTTCTTTGGAGGAGGTGGCTGTGAAGGAGAGACCGTGGAAGTGATGGTTGGAGTTGTTGAGTGAATAGCTGTGTCTGTCAGTTGTCTTTGTCTGTTGATGAATTCCTTCTTCAGTCTTTCGATTTCTTCGGATCGTCTGTCCCTTTCTTCGCTGCGTTTGTTGAATTCTTTGCATTCAGCCAAGAATTGCCGGGTTTCTAATAGTGCTTTTGCCATGTCTGAATGTTCTTTAGAGGTTGTCTGTGAAGCTGGTGAAGGTTGTTTTGGTGTTAGTTCCTCCTTGTCCTGGCTGTCCGAGAACGAAGGAAGAGGGGAGTGAGGGGTGGGAAGTGGCGAAAAAACAACTTCCAGTTCCTCCTCAATCTCTACAGGACGTTCCTCATCCAACTGTGCCAGCTGGGGAGCTGGTAGTTGGTTGGGTGTGCCTGTAGGATTAGGAGGGGAACTGGTGGCTGCCTCCGGAACCTCCACCCCCTCGCTCACCTCTTTCTTCTTATCCAGGAAAGCCTCCAGGCGACGCGAATCCCTGCGCCTGGTTGATGGACTCTTTTTCCTTTTCTTCTTTTCAGGGCCTCCTGACCTCTTCGGGTGAGGACCAGTGTGAGAGGGGATCCTCTCATCAAAGGTACTACCTCTCCCCGAAGAGGGTGGTGTAGTGATGTTTTCTTCTACTTTAAATTCCATATTCAGATGGACGCTCTTGCCTATTTCCTGGATAGTCCAGGAGATGGGACAAGAGACGCCCAGAGCTGAGATGGCTTTCTTTAGACGAGCTGGTAATTCCAGGTTTTCCATTTCAATCAAGGTGTTCACACTCTGAAGTCAGAAGTGTGAATGAATGACGGTAATGTGCACGATGATGAGGGATCGATGAGAAACGACTGGGTATGAAAAGCTGTTTTAGTGCGGTCACGTGAGAAGGATTACATAACCAATTAATGTTTCGCGAGAAAAATCTTTCAGAGACTGTCCCTGATTAGCAATTATATTGTTCAGTCACAAAATTTCTAAAACGTACATTTAATAAAATATTCAGATACAAATGCCATATCTTTCATTTCCAGAACTCTGTACTGCGGTTTAATATAGGAATTGAAAAAATCCGTTCTTTAATTCGTGAGATTTTCGATTTGTTTTCATATTAAAAGAAAATTTTCACCAATATATGATTTGGATCCTCCACCCCCTCGTATGATTGAAGGTCGGATTGTCTCCGCCGAAATGATCTTGTCTTCATTCATTCTCGTAACGGTTCATCTGTATTTTTTAAATGAAATTATGGAATAGAACGAGTATTTCAGTGAAATAAATGTGTTCTGGGTGTACGGTGTTTTTGAAACAACAATATGACAGTCTTGGCAATACATCCTGGCGTTTCGCTGTGGCAATTTTTTTTCAAAAACACAGCTTATGACCCTCATTGTAACGACCTCATTGGGCTCTCATTCCAATGAGGGGTCATAAGCTATGTGTTTGACCCAAAATATGAAAATCTAGTCATTCAAGAATTTATCTTGCGGCAAGTGCCGTTTGCTATCCCCATTGGGTGGACACTAATGCCAGAAAGCTCCCTAGCGGTTGGTATGCTTTTTCTTAAGAAGAAGAAGAATGAAAGGTTTCAGCGCGCCGAAGGCGCTCAGAGACGACGTGGGATTTACAAATCCCTTGCGACCCGGTTAACCTTATTTTATTTCAGTTGGATCACACAGGCCTAGCTTTCCTGTTGCCTGAAATGGGGTCTGAGGGGGTCTGCACGCGGTTAGAATTCCCGGCAGTTTACGTTGAAGTGATAGATTGTCAATAATAATAATAACTCTTTGGCCAGCCGCTGATTTGTCGCGGTCCTCATAAGAGAAGGCCATCATTCCCCCTGCACCCCACCCCTCTTCCCCTCCTCTCCTCCCAGCATTCAGATATAAACTGCTTAATAGTGTCCCTCACTTCCTCTTTTTCAATTTCTTCAATAAGCATTCCTACCCTCTCCCTCGTGTCCCCCTTCAGAGCCATCTATCCTTTGTTTCTTCACCCCACTTCTGCATTATTCTTCCAGTAAATTTTATTCTATGAGGTATATACTGTGGGCATTCCAAGAGAAAATGTTCCAGGGTCTCCACTACTCCAGAGTGGCACATTTGGCATCCCTTTTCTCCATCTCTCCCAATTTTCCCCCGAAGCTCCAGTGATCTTGATCTCAGTTTGAACAGCAGTGACCCTCCAAAGGTGCCATCTAGGTACTTCTCAAAAGCTGGCTTTTCTTTATATTGTAACCCCTGCAGTGATCTTTTCACGCTAACCCCTGCTCGCCAGTTTCGATTGCAATCTTCCATGACTCTCTCTTTGACAAACCTTTTGCCTTCTTTCATTCCTACTTCTATGTTTGTGACCTCTATAGAGCAATTGTCCATTAGTTCCCTCACATGTTCTGACCACCCCGTATCTATATTAGAATTCCAAATGGTATCGAGCATCAGTTTGCACCACCGGTTGTCAGGCAGGTTTCTCAAGTAGTTAAAGTAACACAGTTTTCCCAAATCTACCCTGTCCTTGATTTTCATCCACCCAAGCTCCCCCCTTACTGCTTCCAAAGCTGCAGCATTACTCGACCCTGTTATCCATCTGCCGGCATCATTCTGAGTACTTTCCAACTTCTTAATAACGGTTTGGTTTAATGGAATCACGTCCGTGCCATACGTTATACTTGGTAAACCCACCCTCTCCCACAGTGTTTTCCCCACAAAGACCTTGTTGAAACTATTTTTCCCTAAAAGTTTTAGTTGGTTCAGAATTCTTTTCCCCTTCAGAATCAGTTTGGCTGAGTAATTTCTGTACACCCCTCTTCCCGTTATATTTATGCTTACCCCTAGATACTCATACTCTCCCGTTTCTCCTACAGTGATTTGTTTGCTTTCCCCTTCGGGGATTGAGAACTCCCCCACTCTCCATCTCTTCGTCATATCTACCTTGCGTCCAACGGGTATTACCTTGCTTTTATTTTCATTTAGTTCGAGCCGCCAAGTGTTCTCATATCTACCAACAATTTCCAGCAATTTATCTAGCCCCTGTTCAGTTCTAGACATTAACACCATGTCGTCCGCAAAGAATAAGCCTGGTACCTTTATGTCTCCAACATTTACCCCCTCCGTACTCTGAATTAGTTCGTCCCCTAAATCTTTAACATACAATGCAAACAAAATCGGTGAAAAGATACACCCCTGCTTGAGGCCTATCTCCATAGGGACTCGTTTTGTAGTGATACTCCCTAGACTGAGTTGGCTTTGCACATCTGTATACAGTGCTTTCATGATTCCCACAAAGTCACCCCCCAGTCCGATGCCCTCGAGCTTTCGCCACATACCTTCCCTCCACACTCGGTCGTACGCTTTTTTCACATCTAGAAATGCCAGAAACATCTTTTTCTTTTCAGCCTTTGTTGATTCTATCAGTTGGGTGAGTGTAAATAGGTGATCAGTGACTCTTCGACCTTTCCTGAAACCATTTTGAATTTCTCCTAAAAAACCTTTCTCTTCAATAACTTCCTCAAGTCTACCGTATATGACCTTACAGAATACTTTTCCGATGTTACTACTAACTGATATCCCCCTATAGTTATCTAGAACTTCCTTATCCCCCTTTTTGTGTATGAACGACACCTTACTTTCCCTCCACTCTCTGGGGACCTTTTGCTTTCGCAGAGCCAGGTTGAAAAGGTTTGTCAGGACTTCAATAAGTGCCTCCCCTCCATTTTTGAGGAATTCGTTCGGAATTTCATCAGTCCCTCCCGCTTTACCATTTTTTAATTTCGAGACCACGTTCCGCACTTCTTCTGCCGTTATTTCGCTACATACACGATTGGATAGGTTCTCCTCCACCAGTGTATTTCTTTTTGGTGGGGACCCACTGCCCCATCGCCTATCGTTTATCTTTTCCCAGTGCTTGACTAACTCTGAAGCGATACGGCCTTTATCTTCTGTACTTTCCCCATCCACTTTGATACTCTGCACACTACTTTTCCCCCGTTTATTTACCCAGTTCCAAAATACGTTTGAGCTCGAACCCCCCGTTTTCTTTATTGTTCTGGCAAGACTGCAATTGCGCTCCTTCCTATTATTATTCTTTATCTCATTCACCTTTTTCCGTGCCAGTTCATATTCTCCTTTCATTAGTCTCGTGTCATTGTTATCCACCCCTTTAAGCTTCCTACTTCTTCTGTAAGCAGCGCATTTTACCTTCCTTTCTTTTATAGCCTTTTTCAGTCCCTCGTTAACCCTGTATCCGAGCTCTCTCGTTGGGACCCTCACCCTTCCTATACAATCCTTCCCTGCCTCTGTTAGGCTATTTACTATGCCATCTGAAATACTCTGGACATTTGCATCCCTAGGTATACATTCAAGACTTGGTTTTAGTTTTTCCCGAAACTGCTTCCAGTCTGCTCCTTGTTTTAGTCCCCAAACTTCCTTGAAGGTATTTCTATCTCTATTCGTCTTTTTGCCCATATCTATAATCAATCCCTCAACGCAATTAAGACTTTCTTTCTTAAAAATAGCGGGTTTATTTTTTGTGGGTGGAAATTATAGACTAATAACACTTTTGCCTGCCACTGTTTTGTCTACTGTATAAGGTGTTTTGTTAATCATAACTCTAAGTATGGATTTCTATTCAACTCTGAATTCGATAGAGGTGTCAACTGCATTGCCCCTTTGACAGATGTTAATGAATAATAGCTTTGGAAAAGGTGTTGATGATATGGCATATACAATAAAGCACAGTTATTTACTTCTGTTCAGTAGCCTGTTAACTTTAAATCCTTTGTTTGTTGCTAATCCCCAAAGCCTCCGCCAATTTTTACATATAAAAAAGATATATATTTTTTTGCTTTTTGCCGACAAACCTCCTTTGATGTACTTTTGGGCGTGAAATTTTAATATAGTTGGATAAATCTCAGCCAATTAAATCTTGTGGTGAATAACAACTGTTTTAATTGTCTGCTTGACAGACTGGATTCTGAAGAAAAAACTACGTTCTTAATAACTTTGTATCATGCCCTAACTGACCATTTCGTGCGTGCTTTGTTCATCAGAACATTCATTCATTCATTCATTCACCTCATTCACCTCATTCACCTTGGACTCCGAGGTGCTAACAACTGAACAATGGAGCTCCCACTTGTTATTCAAGACACACTTGTCAGAGTGAAGGCTACCCTTGCCACCACCTGGAGTATCCAGGTGCTCAAGGGTAAAATTCACCTGACAGTGGATTTTGATAGAGAATCGGAACCGCCGTCCGTGGAGAGGTGTAGTACCTTTCGTGAGGGGATTTCCCCTCACACTGGTCACCCTCCTAGTGATGCGGATAAGCTGGATGAAGGCCGCCGGAGCAACACAGCCACCAGGAAGAAGAGGACGAGAAAGAAGGGACCCTCCGCCAGACGAGATGCCCGCCGAATGACGGAGTTCCTGGAGAAGAAGAAGGAGAAGGAAGGAAAGGAGGCAAGTGAGGGCGTCAAAGGGTCAACACCTGTCACCCCTGACCAACCCTTGTCCAACTCGGCATCCCCCTCCCAGGAGGTGGGTCCGGAGGACTATGGGTCGTCAGGTGACAGATCGATCTCCAACCCATCTGACTCTTCATCTGAAGAGAAGATGGAGGAAGACGATCTGTCTATGGTACAGGAAGTTGTCCCAGACGACGCACCTTCCACCCCTCCAGCTCTTGCTTATCCGGCTTCTTCGGACCAGGAGTCTGACCAGGAGGAAAGCATCCCGTATTCCGTGGAGGCATTCCTCGGGGAGGAGATCCCGTGCGAGTACTTCCGTGCAACACTCCAGGAGACATACAACAACCAACAAGAAGCAGGTATCTCATCCCAAATGACCAGGACAATACTGAATATGATCATCGAAAAATACAACAGCTCTCAAAAAAGTTCTCAAGAAACAGCAGCAAGGATCAGGCCGTACACCGCCAAAGAAGAGCCTACTCTTCCCCCTGATCCGAAAACACCACCTACAACAATCTCACCGACGCATCCTCCTCCTCCCAAGAAAAACCGCAGGAGACACAGACGCCGCTGATTACCTTAACTCCTTCCCTCCTTTTCCACATCCAGACAAGCCAAAAACTTATACAGTCAACGAGGGTCGAAAGGGGCTTGTCCCCCATATCGTCCCTGCGCGCCTTCGGCGCGCCAAACCATTTCTTTCTCCCCCAACAGACCTTTATCATTCTCCTGCTTTGCCACGGCCAGACCAGTCAAAATCCCATACAGCTAAAGAGGGTCGAAAGGGGCATGCTTCACACCGTCCCTGCGCGCCTTCGGCGCGCGAAACCATTCCTTCCGGGTTGTCATAACTGCTAACTCCTGGACTGTGCAGGAGACAGGTAAGAGGGTCCACCTGAACTTGGAGTTTGTTGTAGAAAATACGACAGCTACTCCTTTTGGTAGAGGTAGTACCTTTCGTGAGAGGACCCCCTCTCACACTGGCCATCAGCTAAAGGAGTCTGGAGGCCCTGAGAAGAGACTGAAGAGGAAAAAGAAGAGCCCGCCTACCAAGCGAAGGAGCACCCGACGCCTGGAGGCTTTTTTGGAAAGGAAGAGAGAGAAAAGCGAGGAAAGGAAAGGGTCAGAGGCGACCGCCAGTTCCCCTCCCACTCCCACAGGCTCACCCAACCGACTTCCGGCTCCTGAGTCGGAACTGTTGGATGCGGACAGTCCTGTGGAGACTGAGACGGAATTGGAAGTTGCCCTCTCGCCACTTCCTGACCCTCACTCGCCTCTCCCTTCAGCGCCAAAGAGCCTGGACTTGGAGAGCCTTGAGGACAAATACGAAAGAGAAGCCGAAGAGTGCAGGATCCAACGAGAACAGCAAGATGAAGTACTAAGGTAGCATTCGCAAACCTCAACCGGCAAATCAACAACATAAATATGGCAGCACCACAGGCAACATCACAGACATTACCAGCAACAACACCTAATGTAGCTCGGACTAGACCATTCCATCCAGGTCAGCCAGCTAGCAGTCCACCAACAACACCTACTGCCACTGTCACAGTCTCTCCATCAAAACCACCTCCTCCTAAAAAGAAGCAGAAACGACACAAGCGCCGATAAGTACCCGGACACTCTACTCCTTCACCATGCTCAGACAAGTACCAACTCAAATACAGCAAATGTGGGTTAAAAGGGGCTTTCCCCAAACCGTCCCTGTGCGCCTTCGGAGCGCGAAACCATTCCGTCCTAACTGCAAGGGACCCCACACCAGTAACTACCGGGGGGTGTCCCCACTTCAAAAAAATGAAAACAAACATAAAATAGAAAAATCTAAACTTAAAAAAACCCGACAACGCTTCCTCACCCACACAATATGCTCCCTTGTCGCGGGAGCACTCTACTCTGTTCTAAATAAACATGTCAACACCAATCTGTCTGACATCTGTCAGGATGTCAGCCGCTCAGCGTCCAGATTATTTAAAACCCAAATCTCTGAAACCCGTCCATCATCATTCACACTTCTGACTTCAGAGTGTGAACACCTTGCCACCTTGAATAGTAATCATGGACACACTGGATTTACCAGCAAGACTCATTAAGACCATCTCAGCTCTGGGCGTATCTTGCCCTGTCACCTGGACTGTCCAGGAGACAGGCAAGAGAGTCCACCTGAGCTTGGAGTTCATCATTGAAGAGACCAACACCACCACACCTTCTTCGGGGAGAGGTAGCACCTTTTGTGGGAGGAACCCCTCTCACACTGGTCCTCACCCGAAGAAGTCTGGACCTGGCCCTGAAAAGAAGAAGAGAAAGAAGAAGAGCCCATCCACCAGGCGCCGGAATGCCCGACGGCTGGAAACGTTCCTGAAAAGGAAGAAGGAAGAGAAGGCGGAACAGAAGACGGAGGAGGCCACTACTATTTCCTCCCCTTCAACTCCTGTGACTCGCATCCACTCCCCAGCTGCCTCTCCTTTGAGGGGCAACCTGGAGGATGGCGATGTCACCAGCGAGTCGGAGACGGAAATGGAAACTGGCTGTCTGAAGTCTCCCTCTCCAACTTCAACCCCCTTCCGGATCAGGAACAGGCGTGGATACTGATACAACAAATACGGGATGAAATCAGAGAAACAAAGAAAGAATCAGCTGAACGCACCAAGAACGCGATAGCACTCCTGGAACAGCGCGCCAGCCACAGCACTCCTGAAACAGCCTTCACTCTTGAAGCAGCCAGGACTAGACCATTCCACCATAGTCAGTCCTCCATCATCAAGAGTCCAACTACACCAACAACCACTACTGTCTCTCCTTCCCAGCCACCTCCACCCAAAAAGAAAAGCAAACGCCACAAACGGCGCTAAACTGTCAAAGAGGGTCGAAAGGGGCTTGCTCTCCAAACCGTCCCTGCGCGCCTTCGGCGCGCGAAACCATTTGATTTGGCAACCCTCATCAAAGCCGCCATTAACATCAACTAAAGCCATCATCCATGAAATAACCAAAACGCCGCAAAAATTTAACGCCCTTCATGAATAAGTTACAAATAGCCGTGTGGAACGCTAGAAGCGTTAATAATAAAAAAACTCCAAATGAGCCGATATTTCGAAGATACTGACATTGTCTGTATCTGTGAAAGTTGGCTACATCCCGACAAAAATTTCTCAGTAAGTGGGTTCAGCTCTATTAGAAGAGACCGACAAAGCACTAAAGGAGGCGGCGTTGTTTTCTAACAAAGCAGAACATCAAAACTAAAACCGTAAAAACTAATCACCTCGATGCTGAGGTGGTTGCAACCGAAATCACAGTCGACAATAAAAACATCGCGATTGTTTGTTATTTTAACGACACAAATAAAATTGTTTCTGACACAGTCTTTGAATTCCGCGATTGACAATCAGCAAATAGGCGCGGCAGTCCTGTTAGACGTCGAAAAAGCATTCGACTCTGTATGGCACAATGGAATGCGCCTCAAATTATCTAAAATGAAACTCCCCGTGAAACTGCTTAGACTACTCTCCTCCATCCAAAATGATCGCGAAATTAAAGTCAGAGTAAACAATGAAATGTCCGACACTGTCCCTCTAGAACCAAGGGTCCGTCCTCACCCCTCTCCTGTACATCATCTATGTAAACGATCTCAAATTCTCTGAGGATCGTGTTCAAGTCTCCCAATTCGCAGACGACAAGGGTCCCTGGGACTCTCGAAGACCAAGAACAATGGTGTGCCAAATAGAGAATAAAACTGAACGCCAATAAAACCCAACGAATCACCTTTACCCGCAAGACAAGCAAACGTGACTTTGACCTGAAACTATTGGATAAAGTCCTCCCAGAATGCAAAGAGGAGAAATTCCTCGGCATCACCATTAATCAAAACCTATCCTTTAATAAACACACCCACGATATGGCCAGTAAAGCAACCAAACGCATTAACTTATTGAAAATGTTAAAGGGAACTTCCTGGGGAGCCAATCAGTCTACCCTACTTAAACTATACAAAGCCTTTGTGCGCCCAGTACTCGAGTATGGGGCAATCATCCTAACTGAGCTCAATCAAACAAATATGGGGAAACTTCATAAGGTCCAAAATCACGCACTTAGGGTCGTTCTCCGTGCCCCATGGGATACACCTATCAAAACACTCCACGACAGAGTCGACATCCCCACCATAAAAGACCGCCTTGCCTCCCTAGCTGCGAAAAATCATGACCGGATAGCCGACAGCCAATTAATTTCCGAGCTTGAAGCACTTTGCGAAAGCTGACAAAAACCCAAACACGCCCAATCATACAGAAATAACCTCACTGACTCAACAGGAAAAACTAAAATACATTGTAACTAGCAAATAGGAAGCCTAAAAATAAGAAGCCTCAATAATAAAATAAAATAGGGAACGAGAAGGTGAACCAACAGGCAGATTAACAGCTCAGCTGTGGCCTTCTACCAGAAAGGGCTGCCTTCACCGACTCTACTAAAAATCACTACAAATCGGAAATCCTAAAAATTATATAGGGAACGAGAAGGGGAAATAACAGGCAGATTAACAGCTCAGCTGTGGCCTTCTACCAGAAAGGGCTGCCTTCACCGACTCATATAAAATCACTAAAAATCGGAAGACTCAAAACAAAATAGGGGACGAGTAGGTGTACTAACAGGCAGATTAACAGCTCAGCTGTGGCCTTCTACCAGAAAGGGCTGCCTTCACCGACTGAACTAAAATCACTAAAAATTGAAAGCCTAAAAAATGTAGAGAATGAGAAGGTGAACTAACAGGCAGATTAACAGCACAGCTGTGGGCTTCTACCAGAGAGGGCTGCCTTCGCCGACTCAGCTAAACTTACATTATATCTATAAACTGTACAAAATTAAACATGCTATTTTATTTTTACATACTTTAATGAAAACTAATTCTGCCTTCTTCTTTTAGCAGGTACACAGAAGATGTTGACCAGCACCCCAATAGCCTCTATGGAAACTATAACCGTTATGGAATCTGTAACCCCCTGAACATCCTCCACTCCATCCCTAGAAGTGGTCAACCACTTCAAGGGAAGCGAGCGTTGCTCCTGCATCCCGCCTCTGCCCCTTTTTGTAAGCGTCTATATTGCGCATCCTTTGACCCAGCCAAATAGGATCATAATGTAGGTCTGTCCCGAACCGGGGAAGTTCGGGTCTTCTTACTGGTGGTCCCCGAAAGGGGCCGTTGTTGTTTTCTGTCCAAAGACGTCCTATCACGAACCTGAAAACCGACTAAGTATCGTTCTTGTTCTTGTTACTCAAAATATTAACGCCTTTTCGTCTCCGTGTAAATCAAATGAATACCAGTTCCACTTCTTATTCCTGTTACTTAAACCAGCAGTAATATATTCATGTTTTCCCAAATTCTCCGACGTCACAGTTTAGGCACGTTATAGCTGCACATCCTCCAAGGTACGGAGGTAATGAATTACTGCAAGTGACATCTGCAGGTGGTCAAAACAACTTTCAAAAACTGACTAAATTGCTCACAAAATTTCTTCTGTTAGCCCTTTACCCAAGGTCAACGGCCAAATCCGGCCAGCACTATACACAAAAATCTCCATTCAAATTTTATTATGTTTTAAATTTTTGTCCAAAAAACATAGCTTATGACCTCTCATTGGAACGAGCTCGATGATCTCGGGTCGTTCCAATGAGAGGTCATAAGCTATGTTTTGAGACAAAAGTTTGAAATTTTTAAATGTTATCCAAGAATTTATTTTGCAAGAATCGTCTGCTATCCGCATTGGGTAAAGGGTTAAGAGACAACCGAGAAGACGGGGGACTCCCTGCAGTGGCGGTTCAAGAATTTCACAAAGAATGGGGGCGTTAATTATCCTCATAGTATCAGTATGATGCACGGCATCATCCGAGTTGGGTTAAGAGTAGCGAGTTTGGTCGATTTTTTTTCTCTTCCTTTCCCTTCCCCACCAGTAGTTATAATAGGCCGTTTCCATATCACTTGTACACGATTTTGTACATGTACACGTACATGGATGTACACCTCCATAGGATTTAGTGTTAAAATCGTGTACAAGTACACAAAATGTCGTTTTTTTGGTGATACAGAATCGGCCATCGTTTTACATCGCACTTTTAACGTTCAAATACCCGTTGGCGAACGCGTACATTCGACACGTCGCTCAAGAGTGAAAAAATGTATGAAATTTTAAGAAAATATGATTAAAAATTTGTTCTCTACGTTCCCATCGCGAATTAGACCATCGATCCATCGTTGGTGAACGCGAGCAAAAAACGTTTGCCGATTCTGTATCAGCATCAAAAAGTGGTTTGCCGATTCTGTATCACCTAAGTAGGTATAAGGAGGTATACGTTCACCAACGGGTATTTGAACGGTTAAAGTGCGACCCGATCGGGGAAACCCATTTGCCGATTCCAGATCAAAAAATCGATCTATGTACGGTACATGGAAAAAAGGTGATGTCGAATCGGCAAAACCACTGCCACGTACCCGATCGCGTTTGGGACGGTATAGGGTGCGATTTGATCGGTGAAAAAAAAAAACAAACGATTTGCCGATTTCATCTCTTGAGTTTTGTGAGAGGTGAATCGTGATAGAATCGGTTTTGAGGAGAGGAAATAAAAAAGTGGGAAATAAAAAAAAAGTGATTGATATATATAGGAGAGAAAAAATATATAAATAAATAGTTATTTAAAAAATAAAATATATCAAATCGAATAGATAATAAAAAATACGTAAATCATGAGCGCTTCCCAGACTATTAGAGCAAGGTTTCTTTTAAAAATGCTGATGAGAGCCTACGCATTCTGTGTGAACGAACAACTAAGTCGCCTCTTGTTAGAACGATGCGTCGGATGTCGGGATCACCTAGACTTCGATAACGAGAATCATTCGTGTCTGACGATGGAAAGGGAAGATATGGTCGTCAAGTATTTCGAACCAGCGTTCGAACGCGTTCAAATCGACGAAGTGATCGCGTTTTGGAAGAGATTACCCTTCTGTAAGGATCGAGACAAGCCCACAGTTTCGGAAGAACTGAAATTGGCACGTAAAAGTCTGACTTTAGAAGACAAGGGATGCATCATGAAATTATTGTTCAATGAAGCATACGTCTAAGTTTTTCTCGTTGATATAAAATAAGGGAGAATAGAAAATAAAAAATAAATACACACATAAATTTTTTATCTAATATTAGAAAGAAAAAAAAAACACAAAAAATGAGAACCAGAAATAAATTGTATCCGACGTTAGATGACGACGAGGACGAGAAGCCGAACGGCGTTTTGCCGACGGCACCATCGCCAGAAGAAAAAGAAAGAGGAGAGAGGTATCGCATCGATCAAATCAGTAGAATCCAAGCGTATCTAACTCGAGAGAGAGATTCTCGCCGTTCTCTCAAAAAGAAGTATTCGCGTTTCCTGAAATTCGTCAACGCGGTCGACACGACACTCATCACGATTTCCATGGGTTTACACTCGGCCGGCATCAGATTGTTGTCGACCACGGTCGGCATTCCAATCGTGTTGACCATAGAAGGAGTGGCTCTCGCCGCCGGATTGTTTAGCATGCTCGGAAACTTTTTGAGTAGGAAATTATATCTGAAGGCGAGGAAGCACGACAAGATTCGCGTCTTGGCCGACTCCAAGATCGACATGATATCCGAAATGGTCTCGATGGCGTTGAAAGACGGTAGGATATCGGACGGAGAATACTTCACGATATTGGACGAGAAAACGAAATACGAAGCCATGAAAGAAGCCGTGAGAATCAAGACTCATCGGATCATCAAGGAAGAGATGAAGGATTCTGTCGTGGAAAAAGGGAGGAAAGAGGCCAGGGAGGAATTCAGTAGGATGATAGAACTCAAGAGCAGCGATTGAAAAAAAAAAAAATATATATATAATAAGAACAAAATTTTTAAAAAAGAAATATTAAATTTATATATAAAATAAAAACGAAATTAATTTAAATAACTCTCAAAAAAATGTATTGCGCAAACTGTAAGAGAGTTACCGAGACGAGTAATTCTCGAGAAGTAAGAACTAAAAACGACAGACAGATGCTTCGCGGAATTTGCGACATGTGTGGTTCTATCAAGACTCGATTCGTCAAAAAAAGAACGCGAGCAAAGGTGAAGGCATCGTGAATAAAATGATCAATAATCTACCTTTCGAAATGCATCTGCCTGGTCACAGTTTCACGGGACCTGGAACGAAATTGAACAAGAGACTCAACGCCGATCTGACTCCTAAATCTTGCAGCAAACCTGTGAATAGGGTGGATGTGGCCGCGTATGATCACGATCTGTGCTACGCTGGACATCCCGACACCAAGACTCGCAACGATGTCTGTGATAAAAATATGTTGGGGAAATTGAGAGGCATATCGAATCCGACCAGGAGAGAGAAGATAGAACGTTCGCTGGTCGGCAATCTGATCGGTGCGAAACGTCGATTCGGATGGGGCATTAAAAAAAAGCACATCTGAAAAGAAGAAGAAATGATTATTGATGAGCGAATTGGCTGAGGAGTTACACAAACCCATCGTGCGTAAACTTCGAAAGAGAAGGGTGTTCGTGAAGGGTTTGGATGATATTTGGTCTGCCGACTTGGTTGACATGAGATCGTTTTCGAGGTGGAACGAGGGTGTCAAATATCTATTGACGGTCATTGACGTGTTTTCCAAATACGGTTGGATAAGAGCTTTGAAGAATAAATCGGGACCTTGCGTCGCCGAGGCTCTGAAGAACGTGTTCGACTCGTCTTCTCGAAAACCAAATAAATTGTGGGTGGATAAGGGAAAGGAATTCTACAACAAGCACGTTCATCGATTGGTCGACCTCTACTCGATCGAAAATGAAGAGAAAGCCAGCGTGGTGAAACGTTGGAATCAAACGATGAAGGAAAAGATGCATAGATACTTCACGGCGAATTCGACCAAGAAATACATATACGCTCTGAACGGTTTGGTTAAAGATTACAACAACACGCGACACAGATCGATCAAGATGACTCCCGTGGAAGGTAGCGATCCTCGAAACGAAAAACGGGTCTACACGAATCTATATCCGGAGAGATCTAAGATTAGGAAGAAGTCTAGAACGCCGAAATTTGCGGTCGGCGATCGAGTGAGAATCTACGCTTATAAGAAGCACTTCGAAAAGGGTTATACTCCTCGATGGACCTCGGAAATCTTTGTGATAAGCAAGATATTTCACACCAATCCGGTGACTTATGAAATCGAAGCTTTGGATGGAGAAGAGATCATCGGAAAGCTTTACGAACAACAATTACAGAAGACAAAGTTTTGATAAAGAAAAACAAATTTCTTTTATTTACTCTCTTTAACATTTTCTTGTTTACACACATATATATATAGGAGAGAAAAATAATAATAAAACATAATTAAAACTATTTTTAGATAAAAAAAGCAAGCTAATTAATAAACAAAAAAAAAACAAAAACCCTTTAAAAATGACAAATATACTAGATATAGCACAAAGCATAGTGAAAGATGAAAGTATTCAAGAATATGAGGTTCACGAATACGAACCGGTAACTGGAACGAGTTTGAACAATGCGGGAGAGATAAGAATCAACGTTGAAACTCAAGATCTATTCGTCCATCCTAGCGAGAGTTACATAGTGGTGCAGGGACGTCTCACCAAGGAAGATGGGAGCGACTACGCCGACGACGACACGGTTACTCTAGCCAATAATGGAATCATGCATCTATTCAGTAATATAAAATACATGCTATCCGGACAAGAGATAGAATCTATGTTTCATCCCAGTCAGGCCACCACGATGTTCGGACTCTTGACGTATCCTGATGATTTTTCAAAATCAAGAGGACTTAATCAGTTGTGGATGAAAGACACCGTCGGCCCTGCTAACGCCGGCGCCGCCGCGATATTCAACTACGTCGCCAAGACGTCCAGACCTAAAGGAACGTTTTCGTTCAGGATACCTATGAAACACATCTTCAGATTCGCGGACGATTACAACAAGATCATGTACGGATTCAAACACAATCTGACGTTGATTCGAAAAGGAAACAACGACGCAATAGTGAGACTCCCTGCGACCGATGCGGGTAAGTTAACTCTACAGAAAATATCGTGGTTCGTTCCACACATGGAGCCTTCGGTCATGGAAAAAAAACGCGTCTCTACAAGATCATAGAATCCAAGAGTAAATTACCTGTGGGATTTAGAATGAGACAGTGCGACACGGCTAGCATTCCACCCTCCACGAATCACTTTGATTGGAAATTGACAGTGAAATCCGCTTCTGAGAGACCGCGTTTCATCGTGGTTGCATTTCAGACTGATAAGGATGGGTCTCAGGAAAAGAATGCGTCGCTGTTCGATCACTGCCATTTGAGAAACATGCAAGTGTTTCTGAACACCATGAGATATCCAGCAATCGATTACAATGCATCGTTCAACAAGAATGATTTCTGCAGACTGTACGGCGCCGCCGCTGATTTTAGAAGGAAGTATCACAGTCTAGATGAATTGATGAGCAACCCTAACATATCTCCCGGCGAATACAAGTCGATGTATCCCATGTTCGTATTCGACCTGAGTAAACAGAGTGAACGACTCAAGAGTAGCGTCTTAGACATTCAGATCAAGATGCAATTCGATAGGAATGTGCTGAGAAAAACCGAAGCCTTCGCCCTGGTCCTGTCGGACAGAGAATTACAATTCGAATTGGATGGAAATAAGATGTCGATCATTCGATGAGAGACGTGTGTGAGAAAAAAAAATATAAATAAAAAAAATTAAAAAAAATTATTATAAAAATGAATGATAAAGAAAGAGAATACTTAAGAAGAAACAGACGTGTTTTGATTAAAAATATTTTGCAAGATTTGTTAGCAATAATTCTAGACACTTTAGTCAAAACAGAACCTTTGATGTTGACCAATTATATGAGACGTGAAATCGAAAGTAAAATCTTGATAGAAGATAAGACCAGAAAACTTTTAGACACATTGACGTATAGAGGACCGACTGCTTTTCGAAAATTTATAAAAGCTCTTCGAAATGCTAAAATAGATGTCGACTTATGTTTTGAGATAGGTGATCCAATTTCACGAGATGAAACATTATGAGAAATAACGTATTAAAACAAAACCCCCCCAAAAAATAAAAGTAATGAGATCTAGAGAGATTGAACATCTTTCTAAATCTCATTACTTTTTTTTTTGTTTTTAATAATCACTCATTATTTTTTTTTTAATTAATTATTTCCACGCATTCACTGTTTGTTCAAAGGATCTAGTTCAATCAGTAGACTCACCACGGAACTGGTGGCTTCGGGATTATTGGTTTTCGTAACGAAATTAATCCTGTCTCTGGCGTTCACTTTGAGAGGCATGCCGAACGTGCTAACATTCGCGTGTTGATTCTCAGTCTTTTCAACGCTGTATTTCTTATCGCTCTCTACTCCATTCACCACGAGATTGACGACCACTCTGTTATTCACTCGGTTTTTCCCTCCTCTAACGTGCCGGCCTCCTCGGCCCACATGGTGATCAATTTTCTAGCACATTTGAGTCTTTCCACCACCGAAATCAGGGTGCAGGCGTCCGTCATGTTCACGGGATCCGGTAGATTCGTGAGCGCGTGTCCGCCCATGTCTAGTTTACCTTCCATGATGTCACCCTTTCTCCAGACTGAGTTGTCATCCACATACTTTCTGCTGACCGCACTGGAATCGAATTCGGGATTGTGATTGAGTCCGAATAAATTCTCATCGTTCATGTTGATACCACCCTCCATGGTTCCACCAGATTGTTTGTTCAGGTAGAGATCATCCACTTGCGATTCTATGTATTCTTGTGATCGTATCACGGCAGAATCTATGTAGCCCTTGTTGACTGCGGTTGAGTCCGCATCCGTGTCGTTGACCTTCGACAGATTCAGTATCTTGTTGAATCCCGCATTCAGATCCGATTTCATTTCTCATCCATCAGACTTCCTCTGTTCCAGATCTACGTAGTGTTTGGTCGCCATGTCCTTGGGATTCGTGGGAGTGGCCACATTCGTTATCTTGTTAGAATTGGCGTTCAATTCTGAGTGCATCGTTTTCTGAACGTATCTATTTCTCAGGTGTTCACTGAATCACGCGTGAGAGTCCTCAGCGTATTTCTTGGTTGCGGCATTGGTGGGATCTATGGGATTTGCGACGTTCACCAAACATTTAGATTTCAGATCAAGATCGTCAGTCATGGCTTTCTCCACGTAATTATCTAGCATGATTTGTTCGAAATCCGCGTTCCCCCTGATGACATATTTTTTAGTCGCAGCATCTGCGAGATCTATCAGCTTGGGAGGATTGTAGAGCTTCTTATCGTTCATGTTCAAAGGTTCCTCTCAAGGTTCGTATCTCCGAATGTAACGTTCGTCCAAGTTGGCAGAGTCGTAACCATCGTCGACTTTGAGCGTCTTCCTCTTCTTTTTGGGTCGAATTTCGTCGGCACTTCTACCAAATTTATTGACTGGCATGTTGTTTTAAGATTTTTGTTTTAAATAATATATTTCAAACGCAGTTTATTAAAAAATGAATTATTTCACTTATTTTATTTTTCGTTTTTATTCGATTAAATTTTTTTAAATAATTTTTTTACCTTTATATACTATAAAAAAAAATCTCTCTCTAATGTAAATCATTGAGAATGTCTTGAAACCGATCTCCTTCAGACCATCTCTTGAGAACGTAGAGACATAAGTGACCGCAAAACACTTGATCTGGTGATTGCATGCATTCTGTGTTGTAACGAACCATCGATTTGTTGAAATAGTTCTTTATTTCTTCTTCTTCCCGTTCTTGAACCACGCCACCCAGTGAGTGCCTTCACCCGATAAATCGTCTAGATTTAAAATTCCGCATTCCAATTGTCGAGGTCTTCTCTTTGGCAAGGCATCTCTAGAAAACATGCCTAGAAAATCTTTGATTTTCAAATCCTTTGCTGCATTCGACAGATCGATGTTGGATAGGGGTTCGTTAGGTAAGACGACACCTTCTACGGATATCTCTATTTTCTTATTCATAAATGTGTAAATTTTTTTAAAAATTTATTTATTTTATTATAATTCACTAAAATGATGTTATTTTTTTCTTTTTCTTTTTAAACTAACTCTATCGACTTCCATAATCTTGAATTCGTCTAATTCCTCGACTTTCATAATCTTGAATCCGTCTAATTCCTCTTAATTTTCTGGAATCCTATCATCCACAATCATATCTGAAATCCTATCGTCTAAAATTAGATCCAAAGTCCAATGTCCACGTGCCAAAGTGCTTATTTTATCATCTAACACGAATCTCTTATTGTCGTGGGCCATCAGTGAAATCTTGTTGACTATTTCAGTAGACAAGTCATGATTTTCGCTTCAAATCAATTTCATAGTCTTATACACCGGACCACTTCCTAACAGACAATCTTTATACTCTTGGAAGGAGATGTTTTTCTTCACCACGCATGCTTTAACCCCTTTGCACTTCTTGATCTCTTCATCTTCTAGACGATAAGCATACAGTTTGGGTCTCAAGCCCAAGAATTCGAGGATTTGTTTACCGCTGCTCTCATCCTTAAATTTACCTAACACCTTCTTGTTGTCGTTCGATTGAATGTTGGATGGGTGATCGACGGGATAATTGCTCGTGTCGAACCACGCGGCCACGTCTGGAGATATATCTCGGGAGACATCTTTCATCTCTATCTCGTAAACTAAACTGTCCGTGTCGGTGAACAGTAGTTTGGCTTTATCACCAAATTTTCGTTTGACATAATCATAGTGAAACTCGTACATCAATCGCTTGCTGATATCTAAGATGATCGGTCCGAGATAATACGGTTTGTCGAACTTCAGGTGCATCTTTTGCATGTGAACAGCCACTAGATTTTTGTTGAATATGGTTCGGTGTTTGTAATTGGGTTTCGCCACTAATTTTTTAGCTCTTTTCTTAGACGTGACGAGTCTTCCTGATGTTTTCCATCGATTTACCATACACGCAGTTGTTCATGAGTTTGAAGAAATCTTTTTCGAAATTGTTCTCGGCTCGAATTCTGAGATTCGTGTTGAGATCAATGTATTTTTTCATTCAAGGCTCTTCGTTGAATCGAATGACGCGATGTATGTCGACTAATTTCATCCCATAATCGACGTATTGTTTCAAATTCTCACTGTAGATGACGTAGTTACATTTGTTAGATAAATTGGGAATGAGTTTTTCCTCGTCTCCTTCATTCGGTTCCATTCGTTTGGGAGCCAGCGGATAATCGTTGTGTAGATCGTGTAATTCTTCCGGATTAGTTCAAATCGACTTCTAAGATGCAAGGATAGTCTCTCCATTTTTGCATCTCTTCCTGTTCCATTACCCATTCGAAATTTCCAATCAGTAAAGGATGACTCATAGCCCAACCGTACAGATTATTGGCGTCCCAATACTGTATGTATTTATTTGATCATTTCAAATCGAAACCTTCTTTCATGTAGGGATTGTTAGCTTCAGAATATCTGTGGGAGATCATCGAGACGCCACCTCACACAGCCCTTTCGAACATGAGCAACATGTTCACGTCGTATAATAATTCCAATTGGACTTCGGTGGTCTTCAACAGAGCGTCCCACGCCAGACTGGGTGCGGTGAAATACCAAGCCGGATCCAGATCATAATTTCGACGACAAACGTCTCGAAAATTTTCGAACACGTCTTCCAAGAGTAGAACGTCGGTCTTTAGATAGAGATCATGATAATCTCTCATGGTTTTCATATCGAATGATTTCCACACGTTTTAAGCGTGTTCGTAATTCTTGTCGGAAATGTTTGATTCGTATAATTTCAAATAAAAATCTTCTTTCGAAGGTATTGCGGTGTCGGCGAATCTCTTTAGATCATTCATGTAATCGTAAGGATAGACTCCTTTCCTCAACATGGCATCTACTCATTCTCCAAAATGTTTGCTCGTGCTTTTAAATTTATCCTTGCTCATGTTATCGACTAATTTTTCCAGAGCGGTCGACATGAGTTTAAAACTGTTGATGAAACGTATGCTTCTACGAATGAATTTCGTTTTTTCTTTCAACGTCTCTCCGTCAATTACTCTTTTCTTTTCCATGAGCTTCCATTTTGTGAAGGAAATGTATCTTTCTTTGCTGTTCGCGATGCAATTTAATTCTTCGTGGGAGGTGCAGAGATTTTTCACGAACAGATGACTGTCATAACCCGAAAGATTGTGAAATATCACCGGATAGAAAACGGCATCTCGATATTTTAAATTACACTTGCTGTGAGCTGGACCATGATACAGAGCCGTGTAATGATCATGGTCTCTGACCTTCTTATTTTCCTCTGAATTCTCATCGAACGATTGTCTTCATATGTGACATTCGGTGGCTCTGTTATTTTCGTCCTGCTGCTCTCGCGTGATAATCATTTTCACCGGAGTTTTGAATTTATCGTATAACATTTGAATTTTTGATTCTAACTCTTCCATGAACCTTTGAGCCATGTCGTCGTCTTCGCACTGTTTCATTATGTGAAGGGACCCATGTTGTGTTGCGGGTCGAAAGCGCATTTCACATAAATGCAATAGCCCGAAGGTATGTGTTTTTGATATCTTTCGATGTAACTTTGAAGAGCGTTAGGTTGGCAGGAACTGATTTTTGCGGTGAAACATTCGAAATCGGCGTACACGATGAATGGTACTTTTAACCTTCTATTGCGATTTTCAAACTTCACGATGGTGTTGGGTTTAGGCATTTCAATGGCGACACCTTGATTTTCATTGCAATATTCCTGATGTTTCGCTAACGATTTTTCGCTCTGAAGCATGTTCATGCAGTTGCAACATAAACATATCTTATGTTCATGTTTATTATTTTGTCTTGACAGTAATCGGCTTGGATTTTTAACCCAACAATAATGACGATTGTCACCATTCGAAATCAATAATAAAATAATCATCTTTTCTCTTTTGAGATACGAAGTCTGTCTGAGAGGATAGATCATTCATTTTTCATCGTCGTATCCCAAGACGTTCACCGCTACAGTGGGATTTTGAGCCTCGAAACGTTTGATGTGTTTTAACTCTGTTGGAAAAGTCACTCCGGTCCAGTCGAGATTTTTAGAAGTCTCCTCGTAATGAGAAACTCTATTGGGGTTCATTTTGACAGGGTATAAAGCGGAGGTGACTGCCCATTTAAAACACTGATCATCTTTATTTCTCACGTTGGTCACAGCATTTTTTTTAGCTAAGAAATACGGTAATTCCACGTAGGAAGACCCTTTCAATGAATCGTTTTCAGTTATATGAATTTCAAGTTTCAACACCTCATCGACCGTCCAATTACTATTTTCATGTTGATAATTTGCGAGAGATGTCAACATCTTGTCTTTCATCTTTTCGAAAATGTCTGATAAATCTGAACCTCGAAATATGGGTTCGACGTTAGATCTGAAATATGCATTTTTCATAATGCTCTCGTCAGACTTCACATCGATTTTATTCATCACGTAATGGAGTATCATCTTAATTTTTCATCCTACATTCATGTGTTTGTGAAACAAATCCAATATTTTTTTCTTCACCCGTTCCATGAATAATTTCGCATTGATTTTCTTGAACGAGGGAACCATGTCGAAAGTTTTAAAAATGCCTTTGATCGCACTCTCCCTTTCTACAGGCTTCAATTGGAATAGTTCCATGATGAGTTGTGCTACATATTCTTCTCCTTTCCCTTCGTTGATTGCTTGTCGAATTTCGCTCGATATATCTCGTTTGTCTAGAATCTGAAGTACATCACTCGTTTTCGTTTTTTTTCTTTTCTTTTGAAACTTGAAGTTCTTCAACGGCTTTTCGTTTAGTCGTCTTCTTATTTTTCACAATAGAAACGTTTTTGTTTTTTTTCGACGTCAGCATTTCGATTCCTTTTACTATCTTTTTCTTCTTCTCATTTTTCACAACCGATGCATTTTTTGACATCGTTGCTATCGACATTTCGTTTGCCTTTCCATCGTTTAGCAAATATTCCTGTATGACTTCAATTTTTTTTTAATTTAGTTCTATGATTTCTGAAATGTGGAATTTTTAATAGTTTACAAATCTCGTTTAACTGAGGTACGGTTTTCTCTTTTAAATTTTCCATTTTTTTATTTGTTTGCTCCATTTGTAAGATAATTTTTTTTTTCGAATTTTGTATTTAAATAATTTGTTAAAAAAGTTTGTTTTTTTTACTCTTTATATATATAAAAAAGATTTTTTTTTAATTTTAATTTTTCTTTAATGTGAAAATTTTTTTTTTTTTGATGAAATTAATCTATTTTTATGTTCCTTAACGTGAAAAAAATTGAATTAATATGAGAAAAACGGATGTTAAAATTTAACTTTTTATTTATATATAAAGAGAAAAAAACTTTCACAAAAAAAATTTTTACATTAAAGAAAATTAAAAATTAAAAAAAAAACTTTTTTTATATATATAAAGAGTAAAAAAAAACAAAAACTTTTTTAACAAATTATTATTTAAATACAAATTTTAAAATATATATTATTTGCAAGAATTCATAAAACAAAAAAACAAATAATCGATCATGAAACAACACCTAAAAGATGTGAATTGAAATTGAAACGAGTCAAAATTTTTAAAAAATTCAGTTTTAAAATCTATAGATTACAACGACACGATTCCATTGAATTGAACGAGGTCGAGACGAAGGGCTTAGAGCGCTACTATGACAGATATAACATGCCTTTGAAATTGGACGAAGCCATGCTTGATTTGTTTTACGACTACAAAAGCGATCTGCAGAATATCATCGTCGCCGAAGACAGAGAATTTGACAAGGATGATTTGTCGTTGTTCTATGGAAGTTACGTATATCCAAAAATCACACTCGAACTCGTGGACAAATCTGGTGGTGAGAGCGCGTTCACCGATGTAAAAAAACTTAAAAAAGTAAAGATAAACATTCAACACATTTTCAAAAAAGGAGTTGTTCGAACATTATATTTAATTTAATTTTTTTTATTTTTTCAAAAACTAATTATTTGAAGATTTATTATTTTCTATTTTTTTTTTATTTTCACGCTCTATCTTATTATCATCAGAAACATAAAACTTGTCGAATCTGCACCGATATTTTCCACAATTAAATTCGCTAGTCAAATCGATCATGACGAAATTGTAAAGTCCTCCATCCCAAACCCTCTTACAGAATCTCCTGAATTTCGCCACGCTCATGTCGTTTGCGACGTGATCGCTGTAGATGTGATTGAGATTCTTGAGATCTTGGCGAAAGAGACATAGAAAATTAGCGTTCTCCCTTATCGTCTGTCTGGGCAATCGAAAATAATTCTTCGACAAGTAGAAACAGTCCACATTGCTGTGATGACCCCTAACATAATACGATTCGCATCGGTTCTGTCTCTCCAAAAGCAGATCGTCGAAAATCATGAGATTCTTATCTTCCGATTTCAATTCTCTAGGATCCGGAACGTCACTAGCGTTCTCATAAAATCGACACTCGACGTTCGAAGATGCATTTCTCTTCATCAATTCCATCGCCGCACCATCCAAAATGGTCGAAAGAGAGGCTTCACTTTTGTCGAATTCCTCCCTACTGTCAAAGATTCTGGCTATGACGTCCTTGGGCAATCTACGATCCATGCACTCTCGAAGCAATCTGTATTCGGGTTGAAACAAGCTCTTGCCAAACACAAACAATCTGTCGTAATCCAACCAGTCGTGTCACGACAACAGATTCATCAACAGATTGGTCTTTCCACAATTCGATTTTCCCACTATCAAGCCTCTTATGCTTTTAGGAAAGAACTCATTATTCAACCTCATGGTCGCGGCGTCATTCCAAGACATATCTTTAATGTTCATCTTTGTTTTATTTTTTTTAATGTTGTTATTTAAGATTTTTTCAAACAGAATTTTTTATGTTTTTTCAAACTCAGTTTTTAATATTATTATATATTTATATTACACCATCGTGAGTTCTCTTCAATCCAGATCCACTCGTCATTTTGGCTAAATCTTGTATGGGTACCACAGCATCCTTAAAATCTTTCCAACTTTTCGGCATTCTCTCTAACGTAGCTTGCTTCGCCGGTGGACTGATCAACTTGTCGATCAATGCGTCGGCTGCCCTCTTGCCAGTCACAGAAGCTATCCTACCACTGGCTTCAGAAGCGGCTTTCTTATCAGCATCCAAAGCCATCTTCTTACCGACCTCAAACGCAGTCGATGCGAGTTTTCTACCTGCATCACTCGTGAACGCTCCCATTATAGAATCGACGATGCCAGAACCGCCTTGAACGTAAGTTCTAACGTATCCCCTGTTCTTTATCACCAACATATTTTATTTTATAATATATATTTTGTTTTCACTGGTAAATCGTTTGTTGTTTAAATACTTTTTATTATTCTAGTGTAAAATTGACTGTTTTTTATTTTATATATTTTTGTTTGTTTGTTTGTTTCTCTCTACTTATTATATACATCAATCCTTCAATTCGTTCATCAGCCTTTTATAATGGTTTTTATTCAAAACCTTCTGTCTTAACAATTTGTCACATATGCTAACTATCTCAATATCTAATCCTGTGTTACCAGCGCGTCTTCTTGTCATCAACAATCTCAATCTCTGAAACAGAGTGTCAGAATCGCTTGGAAGAAAAGTGGTTTCCACCCCTTTACCAGTCACCGATTCGACGAACTTCTTATGCGAATTCCATATAGGTTTCACCACTTTCGTCCACTTGTAACCTCTGCTGGCTTTAGGTCTCGTCTCTCTGTCATCGTTATTTCTCTTCATGGCGTTGGTCTGAACCAGAATGTCGCCGTAATTGTTGTAATCCTGTTCCGTGTAATCACTAGGCTTGTCATAAAGGAGCAATTTGCGCAGTCCGGAAGTTAATTCGTACCTATTCGAACCGACGGTTAATTCATCATCATCTATTTCCACTTCTGTGTCACCCACAAAAGTTCTACCGTCCGAATCCTTATAAAATCCATACAACAGATCTCTTTTACCACCATCCTCGGACAATGCGACGCTATCAGTGGTGATAGTCGAAGCTCTATCATCGCTCTCACTCACGTCGGTTTCGATTCTCATGGGAACGTAATCCGGTGTAGATTGAAATGAACACTGGTTTGTAAAACTACCAGGCAACGAACCCATTCTCAAAGAACTTTCTTTTAAGGGCCTCAATTCATCAACGATCTCCTTCTTGCTTCACTCTTGAACCTCCGTCACGGGTTTAAATATTTTTGTGGTCTCGCGTTTGAGTTCGATCTCTCCAAGACGTCTGCTTCTGTCAGCCAATTCATTTTCATTTAAAAGCTGATCTCGGCGTTTAGCATCCATCTGTAAAAACATTTTTTTTTTCGTTTTTAAATTATTAATATTTCCTTTGAGTATGCTAATGTGAGTTATTTATTATTTTCAAAATTAAATGTATAATTATTTTTATGTTTTAAGTAAATAAAAATCTTCTGTTTTTAATATAATAACTAAAACCAGTTAAGGAAAAACATTTATAAAATAAACCTCTTTAAATGCGTTTTGCCCTCAAACGTGTTAAAGATCACATCAACAGTTATTTCCGACAATGAGAAACTTAGAGTTAGTCTCAAATAAACATCTATAAATACAACGTTTTAAAGTGTTAAATCATACAGGTAGTTATTTTCCTCACACTTGAAGTCATTCTCAAAATAATACTCCATGAAGATCTTGTAATATTTTGGGTTAAAACCGCGTTAGTACTCGCACGTTGAACAACGCTATTTCTTCAAAATTTTTACATGGAAATCGTTTCAGTCAAAAAAAACAAGAGTTGAAAAAATCTTTTAAAAAAATTCTCTGGCGAGAATTTTTTTGCAAACAAAAATATATGGGAAAAAATAATACTCCATGAATATTTTGTAATATTTTGGGTTAAAACCGCGTTAGTACTCGCACGTTGAACAACGCTATTTCTTCAAAATTTTTACATGGAAATCGTTTCAGTCCAAAAAACAAGAGTCGAAAAAATCTTTTAAAAAAATTCTCTGGCGAGAATTTTTTTGCAAAAAAAAATATATGGGAAAAAATAATACTCCATGAATATCTTGTAATATTTTGGGTTAAAACCGCGTTAGTACTCGCACGTTGAACAACGCTATTTCTTCAAAATTTTTACATGGAAATCGTTTCAGTCGAAAAAAGCCATAGTTAAACAGCACATTGAAAACACAATTTCTGATTTAATACGTAATATACTTAAAATCATTCACAATAAAACCATTGATAAAATGCAACGCCCTCAGCGATTATTCTCACCTCCATATCATCAAAGAGCAAAATACTATTTGAAGTAAACAAAGACAATTATCATCAAAAGAACAAAATACGTTTGAAGTAAACAGATACACTTTTGTGAATAGGAACAATTTAGAAGTGTGTCTTGTCAAAAGGTGTTTTTATTGATGTCTCTTGAACCGAGACATGAGTCAATTAAAATGCATTTACCTCTTTAAATCCATTTAAGTGGAATGCAATTTTACCCTTTGATTCTATCACGATTCACCTCTCACAAAACTCAAGAGATGAAATCGGCAAATCGTTTGTTTTTTTTCACCAATCAAATCGCACCCTATACCGTCCCAAACGCGATCGGGAACGTGGCAGTGGGTTTGCCGATTCGACATCACCTTTTTTCCATGTACTGTACATAGGTCGATTTTTTATCTGGAATCGGCAAATGAGTTTGCCCGATCGGATCGCACTTTTACCATTCAAATACCCGTTGGTTAACGTATACCTACTTATACCTACTTAGGTGATACAGAATCGGCAAACCACTTTTTGATGCTGATACAGAATCGGCAAAACGTTTTTTGCTCGCGTTCACCAACGATGGATCGATGGTCTAATCCGCAATGGGAACGTAGAGAACAAATTTTTAATCATATTTTCTTAAAATTTCATACATTCTTTTCACTCTTGAGCGACGTGTCGAATGTACGCGTTCGCCAACGGGTATTTTGAACGTTAAAAGTGCGATGTAAAACGATGGCCGATTCTGTATCACCAAAAAAAACGACATTTTGTGTACTTGTACACGATTTTAACACTAAATCCTATGGAGGTGTACATCGATGTACGTGTACATGTACAAAATCGTGTACAAGTGATATGGAATCGGCCTATTATACCTACTCCCACCTCCCCCCCCCCCCACCCCTCAAAAATGGCAAAACTGGTGTTCTCGGCGATTTTGAGGCAGTTATGACCGTCTCCCCCAGTTACCATAAGATGTTGCGGTGTTGTTCTCGCAACCATAAATTCAAGTAATGTATTCCTGGTATGGCGTCATTTCGTTTTCGTTTTCGTGGGGACACGCTTTATCGTTCGGAAGGGTCCCGAGTTGAATTTGGATGCCGTGTTTTAAAATAGCACCGGAAAAAGGCACGCGCGGGTGGACCTGATCTGTTTCGACAACAATCCACTTCACTGAATTTACGAGGCTGTAAATTTGACATTTGGGTGGATTATGATGTTATTCCTCTGACAAAAGCAGTTAAATTCCTTTGATGTTCAAAAATAAAAATGTATAAGCAATCTATAACTTCCCGTGTCTGTTGAAAAACAGACTGAATACTGAGTTTGTTCGCCGGTCTCCAATGACTTCAGAAGGTGTCTTCCCACGTAGCCAACATTTTGAATTTTAGGGTAATCAGGTAAAATTAAAAATGTTGGCTGAGTGGGAATTGATGTTATAGAGAACAATAGGCGCTTATCCCCAATTAAGCTATACTCTGTTTCACATTTTTACCTGGTCTCCTAAGAATTTTCTCATAGAAAGAGACCAGGAATATTTAAAATAAATAAACCTTTATCCACTTACACTTTCTAAGAATTCTCTCTCTACAATTTATTTTAAATGTACCTGCCTGGTCTTCTAAGAATTCTCTCATAGAAACTTTTGAGGAAACCAGGTATATTTAAAATAAGTGAAAGAAAGTGAAGTATAACACAAATTTTAGTCTAAATGCACTAAATCCGAAGCCTTATCGGCACATATCATATTGTCAATTTCTCCCATTTGAAGGCGGGTTTCTTGGGGTGCGGTATTCCCCCAGCTTGCAACTGAATAAATTTGGCCTCATTTGTTGCCTGAATTTGTTTTAATAACGAGCAGGGTATACATCTGATAAAATAAGCCAGGACACGAATAAAATGTTCCATCTCCAAACATGATTGGTGAATCACACAGTTGTTTCAGATTGTCATCAGTGCCAAAAATTAAAATTCTATGACCTTGTTCGCTGGTGTTATCACACAATAAAAATCTTTCTCCAGCTAATGTTTCTTTCCAGGTATTATTTAACTCTATCTCTCTTTGTGTCTTTGGTAATTTGGGCAACACTTTTGCACGATTTCTATACAATGCAGATTTACAACTGTCAAATGTTGGAATTGTTTTGATGACGTCCCCAGTCACTTCATCAAACTCATTATCTCTGAGGCTACCAAGTTCTTCGTCGTTTCTACTTGGAATGGGAGAAACCTCATCACGACATCTCTTTTTTACCTTACTTAGAAAAACACTGGCTGCTAGGGCCATACTGTCACTATCATGATTGTGATTTTGTCCTATTGACACTGGAATGTTGTCCACGGTAACAAGTGTTGCTCTACAATCGCGAATTACACATCTCCAGTAACACCGTTCATTTCTTCTTGTTCTTATTATAGCCAGCATGGATCAAAAAGTGACCACCTCTACCATTTTCGAAAACAATAATATCTATCTGTGCTGTAGCCATGATTAATTTATGATTATGAATGAAAGGTTTATGATTATGAATGAATGAATGAATGAATGAATGAATGAATGAATGAATGAATGAATGAAGATTGAAGGCTGATTATTTTGCATGATACTTTGATTATAAGGGCTTATTGAAAAAACAAAATCTTCTAATCATAAAAGATGAAAACAACAGTTTATGTTTTAGTATTGAAGTCATCTCAGACCTATCAAAACTTTGTTAAAACAGTGGCTAGGTTCAAAGAGCACCTCTGTTTTTACTATCAATAGCCAAGCCACAAGTCTTTTTCACTGAAAACAATTCAATAAAAATACTGATAAAAGTGTTAAACAGTTGATCGTTTTGAAAAGTTTTATAAAAAGTTAAAATATTATGTGTGAGTAAGTTGAAGATAATAATGTTAATCTGAAACAGGCCATAAGCAAATCTCTTGAAGGTGTGAAATCAAGAATGTTGGCCAGATGCAACTGGCTGAGTGGGAATGAACCATCCCTCGGTGTTTAGTATGACCGCTTTTGAAACAATAAAATTACAATCACTTGATTAACACCGGTGTTTATAGTTTATGACCTAACTGCATAATGCAGCTATTCACACACAGAAAAATTAATTAGAATGCACTCTAAAATTGCACACAATATTGTGCCATTGAAATCTACTGTTTTATTTTTGATTGATGCTTTATTCGAAACACAGACGAAATAATTTGAATGTATTTATCATTTTCCACACTTAACCCGTTACCTAACGTAACGGAAAAAACCGGCCAGCGCTATTCTCAAAAATCGCCAATTAAGTTTCATTATTTTTTTCATTTTTTGTCTCAAAAACATAGGTTATGACCCCTCATTGGAACGAGCTCGTCGAACTCGTTCCAACGAGGGGTCATAACCTATGTTTTTGAGACAAAAAATGAAAAAAGTAGTTATTCAAGATTTTTTTGTAAGTTTCGTCTGCTTTTCATGTTAGGTAAAGGGTTAAACTGGGCCGGCATTTAACCCAGCTTTCAACCCTCAACCTACAGCTTCAAAATTAAAGTGATCACGTAATAAACCTGGCTCGCCCAGAAAACCTCCACTGCCCCTTCCAAGGGAGGCTCCTCAAGATGTCTCCTTATGGAAGGTACGAAAGCCACACAGCTGAGTCAGACTTCAGCTCTATCATTTGAGGTTACACTTGGGATAGATCGTAGTTATTGAAACACGCATACATCTAGGAGACGGGACTAAACCGTTATCTCGGGAAACATCCAGGGTATATGGAGATTTAATACCTGGTTGTCTCCTCTGTTTACGGTAATTTTCTGTATCCATAGGTATCTATTAACCGGCTGAAGTCAAGTTTAACCAAGTGCTTATATCTTCGTTGCCCACTTTAAAGAACTGCCACTCTTGGCGTTGATTACCGGGTCCCATTTTACCAGTAAAGCAGAACGTATTTGTGTGCTATTTGCCAATTGTAAATAAACACTACTCCATTTTCTGGGGTTCCCAATGAGCTGCTATTTGATAAAAGTCATAGTAGTACTACTACCACAAGCCGTAAAACCACTAACGTAGTTACTTTAAAAAATTACGGATACCAGAACCAGATACAGATACTATAACTACAACTATTACCGCGGACAACACTATTATTATTATTATTTATTGGTGTTTACGGTTATATACTTATGCAGAATGGCTAATCATGACCGTGACAGTTTTACGGGTGGAGGAGGCCAGAGTACCCGGAGAGAACCACCGAGCAATGACGAGCAACTGTCAGCTCCCCAACATCGTAACTCCGCACTGCAGCACAGGCAGGGTTAGATTGGTTGAAGACATGCGTACCATCGATGTGTAGTACGCCTTAGTACACGGCGTCATCGTGCCCCCATGTGGACAATCAGGGTTAAGTGCCATGCCCAAGGACACAACGCGACAGTTGCTGACAGTACTACTACAACTACTACTATAATATTAAAACGTTTCTTTTAATGTTCTATTGGTCGATAGTCCTTGAGTTTGTGTGATTTCTGAAAAAAAAATCATACAAACTCAGGTACTATCGACCGATAGAACATAAAAAGAAACGTTCTAATTATTTTATTATGCCGAACAAAAAATAGCTTTCATTGTTAAGCGTTAACTGCAACATGTCATCGATCTTGTAATAACAATGTAGTCGAATCCAAAAACATGACGTCATTTCGAACGAATGACGTCTCTTTAGGAGTTTCCAGATCACCAAATTCAAAAACGACTTGTCACAAGTGCCGTCGCTTTGGGAATTTCTATATCACCAAATGTCGGTGTTTACAACTGCATAATGCTGTTCATGTTATAATTCATTATTAATGCTTCTGTGATAAGTGGTATAAATTAATGGAATATAAATTCATGTTTCTTGGACAACGACAGTTGTTAGAATTAAGCGGAGTGAAACAATTTATTTTGAACTTGAGGCGGAGGCTCAGTGAGGTCGGGAAGTACTAAACTTGTGGAAATATAATTGATTGAATTTAGTTTAAACAATATTTATTGGAAAGTTTGTTAATTGTGTACATTACATGCTAGATGGTAAAACAGGAACAACACAAGATGCAACAGTACACTAAATAACAAAGGTGAACAAATAGATAGATTACTATGTAAGGAGGGAATTCGACAAAAAGCTAACAGCTTATGTAAGTCGTCTCCCTAACTCATTTGTCATTACAATCAGGCAGGTGGTATCAGTCAGTAGACAAGCTCACATATCGACGCCCGAAGGTCCCCGTCCCGCCCCTCATGGTCTCCTTTCCAGTGCTGATAAAGAAAAGATGACAATTACAAAAGAAATGTTTGGGGCATTAGACGATTTTCTGACATTAAGACACAGCCCATCACCCCCATTGGAACAAACTCGATCCAACAGGGGGTCATAAGGCAGGTCTCCGAGGCCAAAACTGAAACCAGAATACAATTTTAGTGACGAGTTTTGTTAATAGCACTGGCCATGCTGCTCATTGCCCGCAGTAAGGGTGGGCGGGAGCAGACCCCCGGGCAGCGACATGCAAGAATGTTTAAACTACAACGTGAATGGAGTACGAACGATTTGAAAAGATAGAAAAAAGAAAATAGAAAAAAACAAATAAAAGATAGAAGAAAATGAAGAAGTGTCGGCCAGTTTGAATACATGGTGTGTTAAATACACTCGAGAAATACTAAAGTGAGTAGCTTATTTCAATCAATTCATTTAGTAAAGAGTTATGAATACAGTCTACAAAAACAATCGTCAAATACAGTCCACGATTTCAGTCTACGAAAACAGTCTAGGTGACGGTGGGCTGCTATGAAATTTGACAGGACAGTATGTCGAAGGGAATATGAAATGGGCCATTGTTATGATACAAGCCTTGCAAGCCAATCATTGGAATCGCTTACTCGATAAAATAAAGTCATGTACCGCTTCAAAGATAAGGCGGTTGTCATCGTTGTTAAGAAATTCTGAACCAAAAAGGAGTGTGGATGTGTCTGCCTCAAAAGGGAGGAGGTTAATCGTATAATTGCGTGCGTCTGACAAGATTGGGCAATGAAGGAAAAAAATGATCAGGAGTCTCATGCTCGCCACACCGACATAAGGGGTTTTGTGATAGATGATTATCATAAAGGTGGGAGTTAAGGTTACTGCACTGTATCCTTAGTCTACAATGATATATCTGAGCTGAACGAGATTTGACCTTACTGTAGAACCTTGGAGGTCGTTGGTTTCCCTTGTTTAGGAAAGTCTTGAAGTGAATCAGTGACGGGTTCTCGCGGATAGGCAGGGGCAACTTATTCCAATGGTCTGTTACACTGGGGATGAATGAAGTCTTGTACAATTGGGTCCAACAAAAAGGAACTCGGTGGTTTTGACTTGATCTGAGACTGAGTGACGAAGTAGTTGAGGAGGCAGGCGGGGGACCTTGTTGGAGAGGTAATGAGGTAACATGCGATGATACATTTTAAAAAACTGAATTAGCTTGTGTTTGCGACGTCTTTCTTGCAGAGGCTCCCATTGAGTTTCACGATAAAGCAAAGTCTTACTGGCACTGACGGTTGCCCCCGTAATAATCCTAGCTGCTGCAATTTGAATGTTTTCCAGTTCCGCCGATTTGGTTTCAGAGCAGTTATCCCAAACCGTATCAGCATATTCAAGAAGGGGCCTAATAAAGGCAAAGTATATTTTTTCTAGAACACTACGATCTAGATTAAATTTGTGCCTCCTCAGCAAGTCTAAACGACACCAGGCCTTAGAGCAAATATGGTCGATGTGGTCGTTCCATGTACAAGTACTATTCAGTATGACTCCTAAATGTTTATGGTTGGAAACTTCGGATATCTGAGAATCACCTAAGAATAAGGGTGGATGGGATGTGGTGCTGCTTTTATGCGAAATTAGCATACTCTCTGTTTTATTGGGATTGAACTCAACCAACCATGTTTTAGCCCAATGTTCAATTGTGGCCAAATCATGGTTGATTAAGGTCGAGGCTTGATCGGGGTTCTCTATAATTAGATATAAGGAAGTATCGTCTGCAAAGAGGCGTATACTGCTAAGCAGATCATCGGTTATGTCATCAATGTAGATGAGGAAAAGAAGGGGGCCGAGAATCGACCCTTGGGGAACACCGGCATTGATGGGTCTCCACGGAGATGCCTCAGACGCTACCACAACTCGTTGCAACCTATCTGCAAGATACGACTTCAAAAACAACAGGAGTTCTCCAGAAACGCCAATGCTCTCCAGCTTGTAGATAAGACCAGCATGCCATACTTTGTCAAAGGCCTTACTTACGTCCCAGAACACTACCCTAACTTCCTTACCTTCATCGAGTGCGCGACAGAATTCATCATATATGTCAGCCAGTTGCAGGACAGTTGAGTCGCCAGGTCGAAAACCTGACTGAAATTGACTGAGAATATTATTGTGAATTAGAAACGCCCACAAACGTTTGAATACACATTTTTCGAAAATTTTGCCAACACAGCTAATCAATGATATTGGGCGATAATTGACAACAGAATTGGAGGGTTGCTTTTTCAAGATTGGGGAAACGTTTGCCTTTTTCCACAGTGACGGAAAATACAAGTTGTTCATCAGTATATTAAATAAGATCGAAAGTGGCTCACATAAAGAGGTTTTACATTCTTTAAGGAGACGCGGGCTTATCAGATCAGGGCCAGACGCCTTGGACACTTTTATCGACTTCATTGCAGTATATACTTCGCTACAATGGATGGTGATACTATCAATACTTTGTGATGCACGAACTGGTGGGTCAGGCAGGGAAGCATTCGAATCGTCAACTGTTGAGATCGGACTAAAATATTCGTTAAACACTTCCGCTTTTTCAGCACTTGATGAGTATATTTTATTTGAGTGGACGAGGGTGGGAATTCCTGCTATGTTACTGCTACCGATTAATGTTTTTAGAGTCTTCCACCACTGTGATGGTGGTGTTTCGTTGTTCGTTAGAGTGGACTGAATTTTAGACAAATATAGCGCTTTGGCCTTCCTAACAGCCGATACAACTTCATTTCGTTTCAGTTTGTACTTAGCCCAGGTATGTGGGAGATCAGTGCGTTTAGCAATGCGATATAAACGTTTCCTCTGTCTAATCAGTAATCTTATTTCGTTATGCATCCATTTCGGTTGGTCTGTTCTTGTAGTAATGAATTTATTGGGTATGTGGGTGGATGCTGTTTCGAGTATTTTCTCGGTGAAGTTAGAAACAATAGTTTCAAGACACAGGTTATTAAAGAGAGCATTCCAGTCGACGTTAGAGAGGGCCTCATTTAGTGCTCCATAATTACCTTGGGAATAAAGCCATATCCTCCTCTTAAATGAGAGAGATTGCGGTTTTAAAAATTCAACCTCAATTGAAATGGGGCAGTGGTAGCGGATCATGTCTGGAATAATCGGTTCAAGTACCTCACACGTTTTTAAGTTGATTGTGTCACTGAGAGCAAAGAGATCCAGTAGTGAAGCCGAGGACTCAGTAAAACAGGTTGGCTCGCTCACAACCTGCCTTAGATTAAAAGAATTGTGAATTTCAGAAAAGCTGCTTCTGGAGGAGACCATTTGGTTGTCATTGAAATCACCTGTGACAATTAGGTCGACCGTTGATGTGTCTCTGACTTTTTCGATGGATGCCGATATGGCTTCCCATGTATCTGGGGGACTGTTGGGTGGGCGATAGAGAAGGTCCGGTCTTGATCGAAATGAGATACCCTCTTTAATGTAAATGGCAACCCCCCCCCTTGTCGAGCGATCGAATCTCAATGGTTCATGAAACCCATGAAGAAGTACATCGGAAGTAGGATCGGTGCTGTTCAGCCAAGTCTCAGTCAAAGTCACAATGTCAAAATATGCGAATTCACATTGGACGATATCTATTTTAGGCTTTAGGCTCTGGATGTTAAGATGGACAATTTTTAAAGTATTCTGGTTGTGATCCGAGTTAAAAGAATTTGGGCCAGGGTTAGTTTCAATGTCACCGGACAATAATAAACATAAGACCAGGTAGAACAGCGAGGTGACAAGGACCTTCAATGTAGGCATAGCCTTCGAGGCGTCCACCTCTCTGGAGGGAAATGAAGTTTCATCAAGTAGATTTGCTGAATGGGGGGTAATGGAATCGCTCGTGTGACTAAAAAACAAAGCAAACATAGCAGCAAAGCTTTCATGCAGCCCAACCCCACCCAGACGAAAAAGTAGATATATTAGGATACACATTGATCTTTTCTTCGGCAAACAATACTTCAAGCTACGACAATATACTTTGAGTTTGAAAGAGCCTATTCGAGCACGATATGATTCAGTGGAACACATTATTAACTGTTTTGCAGCTTATTAACGTAAATAAAAAAAAGAAGTATTATCTTTTTGGGGGAAAAATGTATTCAGACTGGCTTGGAAGAAAAGGTTGCGATGTAGAATAAAGACTATAGGATAGATAGACTGGGGAATAAAGGATCAATGAGGCACTTAAATAGGTGAAGGTAAGTGTATCCAAGATGATTATGAAGTGATTATAAATAAGTTTAGGGTGGTGTCTGCTTAGACGAGCCCAGAAGCTGGTGCACTTAAATGATGTAGTTTTTCAGTAAATTAATACATCATGTGTCAAATCTGTAAAACAGGAAGAATTTCATAGACGGCTGCGAATGCCTATGCGTGTGACCACAAGTCAGAGTGTATGGATGTAGGGGCGAGGTGGGGGTGGTGGCTTGGACAAATGATGGGAAAAGTTAGTGCATCGGTGAATTTCATAGCTTGACTACTTGCTGGTTTGTTGACACAATGTTGGCACAGGGTGGCAGAAACATAAAATATCATAATATGGTAGTTCGTAGTTATGATCGGAAAAGTTAGTGCATCGGTGAATTTCATAGCTTGACTACTTGCTGGTTTGTTGACACAATGTTGGCACAGTGTGGCAGAAACATAAAATATCACAATATGGTAGTTCGTAGTTACCAACCCTGACAGGCTGGATATGTCGAGGGATAGGTACAGGAAATGGTGATTGGGTGTTGCCCGGGATTCGTCAAGGATTTAGTATCATTACCACAAAGCAATCACATTACTAGAGGGTGGGTGCGGTTCTAGTCGACGCTACGGAACATATTATTTTACGACCTAGAAGCAAAATTGCATTTGTAAGCTCTGGCGTGTGCCGTTTATCGGGTACCATCAGATTAGATTTTACAGACCAACGAGGTTAAGAGCGGAAATAAAATCTCAACCGCATCACGAAATAATCAGGATGCGATGGAAACTTTTTGTCCGTTTTTGTGACCACAGTTCTGGATATTGATATTAATTGATCGGGTTGGATGGTGGGATTGGGGGGGGGGGGGGCATTCGTGATATCACCACGGTACACGTGCATGCTTGTAATCATCAGTGACAGATATGTTTATCGATCATGTTACAATCGGAACGTGGTGCACTACACACCTGTAAGAGCAAGTATCATAACTGGGATATCACAGGAACGATATTGAAATATTGCGTTATGAAAATATCACAAGGACGGAGAGGAAAACAGTGGACTAAATGGTCGACGAGTTGAAAGTTTAAAAAAAAAAAATTAACAACCATATCAAAACATTCTCAAGTGCATATACGCATATATACATATTGAGAGGTACAGTCATGAAGAACTTATTTACAATATGGAGAACTACGCGGTGTATTCTCAAGACAACGGCATATATGATGCGTCACATTAATCGTGAAAACATTCATTGACCGTGACACCCGAACCCCAATGGCCCATTTTCCGGCCACGCCCATGATGATCCCCAATTTCCTTGATAAATGATTGGCAAGTATACTGTATATATGTTATGTAGACCAATCAGTGACTCCAACGTGCCGTCCTAAGGCGGAACATTGGAAACACTGACTGGTCCACCCCAAAATGATAGATATAGACTCTTCCATCTGAGTTCACTGAACACCTCCGGGGCCCAAACTGTGAATGAGAGTGATTGCCACAATTTTTCCAAGAATTCTCTGTCTTAATATTTTTCATCGAACACAGCCATGACTGCTTCACTGACTTGTCATTTTGGGGAATTTTCCATAAAATCCAGTCATTGCTGCTTGACAGCAGTTACTAAGTTACAGACGTGAACTAATTTTTCCTATTTGGATTATAGCATAAAATCCAGTCATTGCTGCTTGACAGCCGTTAGTTTCTAAGTTACAGACGTGAGCTAATTTTTCCCATTTCGATTATAGCATTGTAGCTGTTATTTTTTAAATGAACCAATAATTTGATCGCTAATTCGATAAGTTAACATTTCGTGAGTTATCTCGTCAAATCCAGCCACGGCTGCTTCACAGCAGCCCTGGCCGGACCTGACGAGACAACACTCTCACAAGAAAGTGTGCTGATGTCTGATATCCCGAATTACCAAATCCCTTATTCCTAATACAAGCATAATTTGGGCGCTTATATAAATTCATTTTTCCCCCATTAATTTAATTCAAACCTTTTGTTGAGATCCATTGGGTTAATATTTAGAGACGGCTTTCACCAAATCCAGTCGTGGCTGCCTAATAGCAGCCACCACTCGACCCGGTGGAAGAGGTACTCAGCAGAATAACCAACGTTATTACCAAATTACTTGTTCCTAATACAAGCATAATTTGGGCGCTTATATAAAACAACACCCTCACAAGAAAGTGTGCTGATGTCTGATATTCCGAATTACCAAGTCACTTATTCCTAATACACGCATCATTTGGGCGCTTATATAAATTCATTTTTCCCCAATAGTATGATAAGATCCATTGGGTTAATATTTCGAGACGGCCTTCACCAAATCCAGTCGTGGCTGCCTAATAGCAGCCACGACTCGACCCGCTGAAAGAAGTACTCAGCAGAATAACCAACATTATTATCAAATTACTTATTCCTAGTACAAGCATAATTTGGGCGCTTATATAAGCTCTTTTTTCCCCTTTAAAATGAAACAGACCTTTTGATAAAGATTCAATGGGTTATTATTCGAGACGTCCCTCGTCAAGTCCAGTCCTGGCTGCTCAACAGCAGCCATGACTCGACCTGGCGAAAAACATACTCAACAGAATTACCAACGTGCCACGAAATAAGGTCGTCAATAACTACCCACGATGAACGACTTGGGACGCGTTCAAATCAATATTCATAACTAATCTGAACTTATTCTCTAGTTCAGACATTTGGGTGGGATTTGTGACGCGCTGTACTGAACAATTATCATGTTTAATAAAAATGACCCCGTCGAAGGTCCATGATTCTTTAACCTTTTGAGCCGCCACAAGTTTCCTTGCACGCCAGGCAATGGTTGCTCTGGTTTTAGTCAAGTCTTCATTTAAATAGACGCCTGACTTTATATTGTGGTTGCGAGCAGAATCGTTGGACTGTCTGTTGGTAGTCAATGACTTTAGCTTTGACCTTGCTCTGTACAGATTGTCTCTTGTCCTATAACTATTCAGTTTGAAAATAATGGATCTATTTGTAACCTGTCGCCCATTGACGCGTTTAGGACCGACCCTGTGGCTCCGGGATATATCACTCAAAGAAAGAGTAACACCGATATTTGCAGCGGTATCGATGATTATTGTTATATATCGTGTGTATTTCGTATAGACGCGTTCATGAATACAATTACTAATATTCGCATACTTGCGCGTATCGTGAACTAACACCTTCCGGTTTCGTTTCTATCGCAGTTCGTGTTTTTAACACTAACCTGTCCTGGTTTTGCACACTTCCGCCCGTGATTGTTGTTGAATAAAATATGGTACCCGACGGACGTGTTGGTCGTTTGTTGCTGTTGAAATGCCGAACCATGTGGCATCCAGCATGCAGACACAAAGTATAACATGGTGTCAGATTAATAATTAAGAACCCTTAAAAGGGGAGATGGCAGGAATCACGGGCGGAATTCAAATTGAACCATTGAACTTTGATGCAATAAATCTACCATCCAACTGGAAAAGATGGAAACAGACAGTAGACCTCATGTTCGAAGGCCCGTTATCTGGCAAAACCCCCACACAGAAGTGCAGTTTTTCCTGTTATACATAGGGCAGCAAGGGCGTGACATTTTCAATACTTGGGAAATAAATCTTGACGATTTAACTTTAGAAATTCTCAACGAAAAATTTGAAACATATTGCAACCCCAAAGCAAACGTCACAGTGTTAAGGTTCAAGTTTATGACGCGTCAACAGGGCCCTATGGAAACAGTCGATGAATATGTAACTGATTTGAAACGGCTATCGAAAGATTGTGAATACGGTGATTTGAAAGACTCTCTGATAAGAGATAAAATTGTATGCAGTACTAATTCGCCAGAAATACAAGAGAAACTTTTACAGGAAAGCGGTTTAACTTTGGAGGGTGTACTCAAAATTGCTCGTGCTTACGAGGTATCAAAAATACAAATGAAAGACATTAAAATGGAACATGAACAGGCTGTGCATGGTGTAAAGAAAAAAACAGTCCATAAGTTGCATAAACCGTCGTTAACGTCCAGAAACAATTCTACTTTCATTGGCTTTAAATGCAAGAAATGTGGAAAAGTTCATGAACCCCGTAAATGTCCAGCGTTTGGGAAAACATGTCATGCATGTGGTCGTAAAAATCATTTCCAGGCATACTGTTTGAATAAATCGAAAACCGTTCATCATGTTGAGGAAGTTGAAAATAGTGATGACATTTTCTTCATAGGTTCAGTTGACGATCCATCTCAGAAATCGGTTGATGAAATTTATGTTCCCATTAAAATAAATAATGCTGAAGTTATAAACATGAAAATAGACAGTGGCGCTCAAGTAAATGTTATTCCAGTACAACAATATAACAACATTTCTAGTGAAAGTGAACTTGTGAAAACAAATGCAAAATTAACAGGTTATGGAGGTCATAACGTTAAAGTTTTAGGCAAAACATTTTTGAACTGTTCATACAAAGATATTTCAAATAAAATTGAATTCTACGTCGTTGATGCCGACGCACCACCTGCTCTTGGTCTTCGTGGTTCAACAGAATTGAAGTTGATAAAATTAATTATGACTTTAAATAGTAACAAATCAACAGAATTAACAGAACGGGACATTTTTACTCAATACGATGATTTATTTAACGGTCTTGGATGTATGACACAGGAGTATGACATTAAATTAAAAGATAACTGTACGCCTGTAATTAATTCCCCAAGGAAAGTGCCTTTAGCCATGAAAGATAAAATAAAAGCCGAACTTGATAAAATGGAGTCCCAAGGTGTTATTACTCCAGTTAATGAGCCGACAGACTGGGTTAATTCTTTAGTTGTAGTCTCAAAATCAAATAAACAAATTCGTCTTTGTTTGGATCCGAGAAATTTAAATGAAGCTATTTGTCGTGAACATTTAGATCTTCCAACGCTAGAGGATGTTACATCTAAATTAGCTGGAGAAAAGGTCTTTACTGTTTTGGATGTTAAGTCAGCATATTGGACTATTCCATTAAGTGATGAATCGTCAAAATTAACAACATTTCACACACCATTTGGTCGGTATAAGTTTTTAAGGATGCCTTTTAGAATCTGCTCGGCACAAGAAGTTTTTGCTAAAAGAATGAGTAAGGCCTTTGATGGCATGGAAGGAGTTCATCCACTTGTCGATGATATCCTCATTACAGCACCGACTTGTGAAATTCATGATCAGAGAATTCGGAAAGTTTTAGATCGTTGTAAAGAATGTGGTTTAAAACTTAACAAAGATAAATTACAGTTTAAAACTGATAAAGTAAAATTCTTTGGTGTTGTGTTAACTGAAGATGGTATTTCTATAGACCCCGATAAGGTTGAAGCAGTGAATGATATGAAAACTCCAGTAAATAAGAAAGACCTTCAGAGCCAATTAGGAATGTTTACGTACTTGTCGCAGTTTGCACCAGCCTTGTCGACAAAAAACTGCTATACTTCGGGAGCTTCTTAAAGAAAAAAATGAATTTAATTGGACAGACATCCATCAAAAAGCATATGATGAGATTAAAGATTTAATGACAAAATCTCCTGGTCCAGTTTTAAAATATTTTGAACCTAATGAACCTGTAACGTTGCAAGTTGACGCTTCCAAAAATGGCCTTGGTGCGTGTCTACTTCAAAATGAACGGCCAGTTGCATATGCATCCAAAGCTTTAACTTCTGCGCAACAAAATTATGCACAAATCGAGAAAGAATGTTTGGCAATTTTATTTGGATGCACAAAGTTCCATTACTATTTGTTTGCTCGAAAATTTGTGGTACAGAGTGATCATAGGCCTCTTGAATTTATTGTGAAGAAACCAATTCAAAACATTCCAATCCGCTTGCAGCGCATGCGTATGAGACTTTATGCTTATGATTTAACAAACTGAACAAAGTTTTCAGTAACATAGCATGGACCACCATCACTGACCAATACTTCTGGGATTCCATGACGTGAAAATATAGATTTAAGATGTTCAATAACTGTTGTAGATTTCAAATCATTAATGAGTGCAATTTCAAAATAGCGACTATAATAGTCCACCACTATAAGATAATTTTTATTTCTCCACTGTAATGAATCTGTTCCTACTTTTTGCCACGGGCGAAATAGTATTTCATGGTTTATCATTGGTTCACGAGTGTTAGCCGCACGATATGTCTGACATACATTACACTGGTATATTAAATTCTCAATTTGCTTGTTAATACCTGGCCAGAATATGATATCACGAGCACGTTCTTTAGTTTTTTCAATACCCAAATGTCCTGAATGTAATTTATCTAACATTTCTTGACGTAGAGAATGAGGCATTATAATTTTTGATCCTTTGAAAAGAATACCATCTATTTCAGATATCTCATCTCGATGATTCCAGAATTCACGCACTATACTGGGTACTCTACTCATTACATTTGGCCACCCATCATGAACAATTGTTTTCAAAATTTTAAACTGATGATCACTGTCTGTTGCTAATCTAACATTTTCCATTTTAGTGGATGAAATTGGCATGTATTAATAACCGAATGCACATGAAGGTCAATGAAACTGGTATCAAAAGGTTCACCAAAGTCAACAAAGTTACGCGACAATGCATCTGCCAATGGAATCTTAGTACCAGGTGTATACGCTAATGTAAAATCATAAGCATAAAGTGATGAATTCACTCATATATTAACATCACCTAGATATCCGCAGTCAAATGGACTCTCTGAAAGAACTGTTCGAACTGTTAAGACATTCCTAGAGAAAAGCTTTGTTCGAGGCGAAGATCCTTATCTCGCATTTTTGAACTATCGCAATACACCTGTTGATGGCATAGGACCCCCTGCTCAGCTTTTGATGAATAGAAGACTTAATTCTGTCCTACCTGCAACAAATACACATTTGAAACCCAAGATTATCAACAGAAAATTTGTGCGTAATCGTTTGGTGAGAAAGCAAAAATTGTACTATGATAGACAGTCTAAGTCACTGCCACCTTTACAGATAGGGGATACTGTTAGGTTTAAAAAGAACTCTGACTCTAAATGGCAAGCTGCCAAAGTTGTAAACAAAAGTGAAACCCCAAGATCCTATGTGGTAGATGCTGGTGGTGCGAAATATCGCCGTAATAGGAGACACATCATTTTGGACTCTTGCTGTACAGATGTGACTGATAAGCCAGATGTGAGCTTGAATATACAAAGCAATCCAATGCCCCTGTATATATAACTCCTAGAGTTTCATCCCAGAACTTACCTGCTCCCCAGACCCCTGTGAATATTACTCATACTAGTGGTCCATCCAGTGACATGCAAACTCCTAAAGCCTTGCCAGAGGACAGTAATGTTAGAACCAGATATGGCAGACTTGTGAAACCAAAAAGAGACGATAATTTCGTTTATTCGTAGAATTTTAATTGCACAATTTCCTTGCACCCTTTTCTGGTATAACTAATGTTCTATTCTACCTGTCATTTGCACAACAAGGGAGATGTTATATATCGTGTGTATTTCGTATAGACGCGTTCATGAATACAATTACTAATATTCGCATACTTGCGCTTATCGTGAACTAACACCTTCCGGTTCCGTTTCTATCGCAGTTCGTGTTTTTAACACTAACCTGTCCTGGTTTTGCACACTTCCGCCCATGATTGTTGTTGAATAAAATATGGTACCCGACGGACGTGTTGGTCGTTTGTTGCTGTTGAAATGCCGAACCATGTGGCATCCAGCATGCAGACACAAAGTATAACAATTATATCGTCTGTATTTTCGCTAGTGGTTTCAGGAACTCCCGAGAGTCTTAGATTCATTCTTCTACCGTATTGCTCAAAATCGTCGATACGGTTGCCCATTTCGATTATAGTATTGTCTCTTTCCTTTAAATCTTTCTGTAGCTGGTGGACAGTAGACTCCAACTGGTCTACGCGATCGTCTGCAGCTTTATTAAAAATAGACTTTACTAATTCCTGAACAATAGGATCTTTCAGCACGCCTATGAAAGATTGTTTAAGGGCATGTTCACAAGACTGCTTTTCACCGAATATATCCTCACACGTGTCCGAGTCAAAAAGCCCACTTCCCGCCCTTGATTTTTTTTTTGTCCATGGGAGAAGGTGTCTCACCAACCTCCCTAGATCGTTTTTTCTCCGAATCGGCTATGTCAGTTAAATTATCTGTTTCATCACTAGCATTCGCAGCCATGTCAAATTATTTCTTGGTACGTTAATAGCAGGTAATAACTATGCAACTATATAATTTCAATACAGTCTGGCATGAGAATGTATGGCACGAGAATCTACAGGATTCATAAAGTGGATCATCAAATCGAGAGTGAACGAAGAGTGAACGAAGTTTTTGGTTACCAGTGACACTGAATCGTGAGCCGTGACGGTTTGAATTTGATCAGATTATAATACAGTTATCAGCGAAACACTGCAGCAGATTAATACAGTAAATTGTAAAAATTATCAAAATAAGGCGGTTAGAAATTGTCATACACTCCTTCCACACCTTTCACTTAAGTATGGACGCTAGGCAATGATTTTTTTTAAACCGATCTGGAAAGTTGACGACTGAGCGCCTCAGAGAGAGAAAAAAATCTTCCTCGTACTGTTGAATGTTTGTTATTGAGACGTCATGATGTTCGGTTGTCAACGAAAACAAACACTCTGAGGCATTACAAAACGGCTATTTTATATACGATACCAAGACAACTAGGCAAACATTTCTCTTGAAATTAATCCTCCATGAAACGATTTAATATAATACACCATCGTCGACACAGATTCCCATCTTTAAAAGCAGATTCACTGTAATTCACACCTCCAAGCAGAAGAGCAGAAAAAATTAGCGGCCACCCGCCATCAGTCACTGACATTCACTGACAATTGATTGAATTTGAAGTCAAAACTCATATTCAGGATTCACTGAAGTGGTGAACAACACGTTTTTGAGTTGTTAGGATTTCTGATTCTTTAGAATTCATTGTTTGCAGTTAAAATTGAAAACACACCCACTGAAGATGACATATTTGTTGGTAAGTTTGTGTCTATCGCAGTATCGGTGACGAAAATAGTTAAAAGGACACGGCGCCAGCGTTTGGTGTTGAGAAATTCCAATCAGAGCGTGCGTAATCGACGCTGATCAATTGAAGTGGAGCTTACATTTTCTTTATTCTCTTGTCTCCAGGGAAGAACGTTCCGATAGTACCCGTGTTTTGCCCCCAAACTCAAGTACTATGACTACAAAATCATAGGCAGTTAGGTACCGACTTGGGCGCCGTAAGTTCAGTGAGTGTCACAAAACATGGGTACGATCAAAATAATTCTACGCTGCCCGTATTGAGAAACGCTTTGTGACAATTCTGAAATTCTTTCCGAGGTGATGTGCAGATATCTTTTTGCGTAGTTTTCAAAGACTTAACCCTGAAAAAACCCAAGAGCACTAGACGTTTTCTGTTGACTGGAAATGACGTATAGAATATATCCATAGTAGCTTGGTGTCCCAAATGTTCACCACGAGTGGTGAACATTTGGTACACAAAGCTATTTTGGGTATATTTTATTTTTACCATGATCGTCAGATTATTAAGAGTCGCTATTAATTTTTCTCGATTTTACTGAGAACCAGACGTACATACGCGCGAATCTGTTTGTTTACGCGAACATCGGTGGGCGGTACTTCTGCTGTCAATTTTATCGCCGAAACGAAATGGGAAATGAAACGGAGCCTTTTTCATTTTAATAGCATAATAACATACCTTTTCGAGTTATGGATGCTTTATTAATATGAGACAAACTCAGACAATGCATGTTTGTTAAGTTTTGGTGTCTTGTGGGGTAAACTCATTTAAAAACGTAATAAATAATTGGCGCTTTCATTTCAAACTTCGCGAGGCGACGTGCGATAAATTTAGACAAGTTTGCATTTAGGTCTACGTCACCAAAGGTCAACTTGGATGTAGTTCTACGGTAGGTGTAAATTTTAACTACTGAAAATCCCATTGCTGGCGTGTTCACCACGGTTGGTGTGTAAAGCTAAAATTTATGTAATATGCTTTTCATATATTGTAGAACAGGTAATCATGGTATAAACTGTTTTTGATCGATATGGAAAAGGCACTTATTGGGACTCGGAGCAGTGTTAGAACTTCGAGGGTTTGTGCTTTAAAGTCAAGAAAAATACGCATTTGAGTCTCCATGTTTAACCAAATTTTCTCACCGGGCCGAGACATTCTTTCGGTCGGGTGAGGACATTGGCACTACAAATATGCACTTTCCTCAACGTAGAAGTAAGTTAGTTTCACACTCAGCTTGGTTTATTGTATTCCTACCATGTCAATAAGCTATTTGAAATGGAGTAGTATTTATTTACAATTGGCAAATAGCACACTGATAAAAATCAGTGAGTGGGTGCAAGTCTTTAACAACCCCCCCCCCCCCCCTCCGAAATGTTTCCTACGTTCCACTACTAGCCATCCAAAAAAAATAACAAGAAATTCCGTCCCTTACAGCAGACAATCCTATATATATATGGCGATACCGTTCAGAATCAAAGGGTTGACACTGACAATTCTGTCACAGAAAGCTCCATTTAAAACATATATTTTTTCTCATCTTTTTTTGCATTTTAAATTGAGCTAAATTCGATATGCAGTTAACCTTCAGGGATATCAACAGCAGAAAGTTTCACTTTAAAAAACATAATGTCTGGTAAAGTCTGATATATTTTGCGGGTTTTTTTGCAGATTCGGAGAGAAAGTCACTGCAGTTCAGCTGCCATGGACTGATCACTTTCCACGAGTGGGCAATATTTCCACGGACGCAATAATTCCAAATACTAGTTATAAGAATAATCATAAAAAATTAATTAATGAGGTGCTTCATTAATTAGAATTTTGCCTATGATTTGTATTACCTGGTAAACGCATGCGTGGACTTCACTGCCCACGTGTGGATTACGACCAATCCACGGCGACTGTATTGTTGATAAATGCCTGATTACCAGGATTACCTGATATGTTAATCAGACCATCTTGGGACTTTTCCGCTCGCACTCTCTCCGGACACAAAACATGTCTTTAAAGACTTTTTAATAATCGATGATAAAGTTCGCCTCCGTTGTTATCAGTGCAGTGCAACAATAAATAGTGAATATCCTGTACAGAAAAATAATTTCTTTTTATGGTCCACATGCACTGTATTAATGACATCCATTACGGACTATTAGCCACAGATGAGTGTGCTTGCACTACACCATATTGCACGTATAAAATTCTAAAACAACAATTAATACCCTTAATGCCGAAGTCGATGGAAAACCATATACTGTGATGGCCGAACTTAGAAGTTAATAAGCGATTTGAATAGAGGTGGGGGGGGGGGGGTGGGGGGGGGGGCACCAGAAATTTGCGAGACGTTATGTGTGGGTTTCATGGTCGCGCTAAAAATGTGCGTTCTCGAATTATGTAATTTTTCATAATTTTCTGCAATATATCATTATGTTCCAAACCGCTGAGATAATGCTGTAAATCACCCCTAACAGGTTAACTGCAACACTAGGGGCCTTTATAAATGTTAATATGAGGTGAAATCTCTGCGAATGTCAAAATTATACATGTTGCTGGAGGGTGGGTGTCTGGTTATCAGTGTTGAAAATATGCCGGACAATCTTTTGAGAAAAATGCTTTATAATGCTCCAGATACAACATGAATTAATGTAAAAATATGCTAGTATCAACTGATATTCTATTCACTTCAAATGCTTCACTTATTCACTCCAGTGTTAAAAGGATATTTGAGAATATTTTCTGTTGTTTACTCGTTGTCACTGCTTTAGTATTATGACGGAGAAGGAGTGCTGGTGAATTGATTTTAATTTTTTTTTGATTTTCAACTTGGATGACAGTTCCAACACGCTTTCAAATTTCAAATATTGTTGCATGACCTTGTCACAAGATAATATTCAGTACCGGTATAGTTTAACCCTTTACCCAACGTAACGGCCAAAACCGGCCAGCGCGATTCTCAAAAATCGCCAATTAATTTTCATTATTTTTTCATTTTTTGTCTCAAAAACATAGGTTATGACCCCTCATTGGAACGAGCTCGTTCCAATGAGGGGTCATAACCTATGTTTTTGAGACAAAAAATGAAAAAAATTAGTTATTCAAGTATTGTTTTTGCAAGTGTTGTCTGCTTTTCATGTTAGGTAAAGGGTTAACTTGCATTTTTATGTATTAAGACTTTACCCCAAGTAATAATAATAACACTTTGGCCAGCCGCTGATTTGTAGCGGTTCTCGGACGAGAAGGCCATGGTTACCCCTGTACTCACAACTGCCTCCCTATTCCCACGCTTCTCCTCTCCTCCCAACACTCGGAGACGAACTGCTTGATGATATCCCTTGTCCCATTCTTCCCAATATCTCCGATTAGCATATTAATCCTCTCCTTTGAGTCTCCCCCTAACCACATGTCCTTCATTCTCCCATCCCACTTCCCCATTATACTCCCAGTGAATCTCATTCTTTTAGACTGATACTTTGGGCATTCTAGAAGAAAGTGTTCCAGGGTCTCCACCATGTCCAAGTTACACATCTGGCACTCCCTTTCACCGTCTTTCCCAATTTTTCCCCTCAGCTCCAGGGATCGCGACATCAGCTTGAACAACAGTGACCCCCCAAAGGTGCCATCAAGGTACTCTTCAAAACCTGACTTCTCTTTATCACGCAGGCCACCCAAAGACCTCTTTGATTTGACCCTCCTCTCGCCAATTACGGTTACAATCCTCCATGATCCTTTCTCTGACGATTTTTTTACCCTGGTTTGCCCCAACGCCCAGGTCCGAGATCTCCAATGAGTAGTTCTCTACTAGCTCCCTCACTTGGACTATCCACCCCGTTTTGATATTTGAGTTGAAAATTCTCAGGAACATTACTTTACACCATCGGCTGTCGGGGAGATTTACCAAATAATTAAGATAACCGAGCTTCAACAGGTTTGTCCTGTCCTTTATTCTCATCCACCCAAGCTCACCCTTGATTGCTTCTAGCGCTGCGGCATTACTCGACCCCGTTATCCATCGGCCTGCATCGTTCTGCAGGATTTCCAAGCTCTTTACGGCCGTCTGGTTTAGGGGTACCACTTCCGCACCGTATATTATACTTGGCAGCCCCACCATTTCCCAAATGGTTTTCCCCATGAAAACCTTATTGAAACTGTTTCTCTCTATAAGTTTCATTTGGTTAAGGATTCGCTTCCCCTTCAGAATCAATTTATTTGTGTGGTTCCGGTAGATGCCCCTTCCTGTAATGTTTATATTTACTCCCAAATACTCGTAATCACCTGTCTCTCCCACACTGAGAAGTTTGCTGCTCCCTTCCGGAATGCAGAACTCACCCACTCTCCACCTTCGAGTGGGGTCCACTTTGCGACCCACAGGTATAACTTTGCTCTTGCTTTCATTAAGTTCGAGTCTCCATTTGCTCCCATATTTCCCAACAATTCCCACCATTTTCGTTAGCCCCTCTTCGCTTTCTGACACTAGAACCATATCGTCTGCAAAAAATAGCCCTGGGATCTTCAAGTCCCCAACTGCTATCCCCTCCTCGCTACACAGGAGTTCATCTCCCAAACCTTTGATGTACAATGCAAACAGGATCGGCGAAAGGATACACCCCTGTTTTAGGCCTATCTCCATAGGCACACGTTTCGTTGTAATGTTTCCCAGGCTAAGTTCACTCTGTACATCTTTATATAATGTTTTCATGATTCCAACAAACTCGCCTCCTAAGCCCATAGCCTCCAGTTTGCGCCACATACCTTCCCTCCATACTCTATCGTATGCCTTCTTGATATCCAAAAAGGCCATAAACATCTTTTTCTTTTTTGCTTTCGTGGATTCTATCATTTGGGATAGTGTGAAAAGATGGTCAGTAACTCTCCTTCCCTTCCTGAAGCCATTCAGGATTTCTCCCAAAACACCCTTCTCCTCAATCACCTCCTCTAGTCTCCCATACAGGACTTCACAGAATACCTTTCCAATGTTGCTACTGACAGAGATCCCTCGATAGTTATCCAAAACGTCTTTTCCCCCCTTTTTGTGAATAAATGTCACTTTACTTTCTCTCCTCTCCTTTGGGACCTCTTGATTTTCTAAGGCTAGATTGAATAGGGCAGTTAGGCTTTCCACGAGTTCCTCTCCCCCTTTTTTGATAAACTCGTTAGGAATTTCATCCACTCCTCCAGCTTTTCCATCCCTTAATTTTGATATCACCTTTTGCACCTCCTCCGTTTTAATTTCGCTGCACACGAAGCTCGATAGGTTTTCCTCGACCTGATTCGGACACTCTGGTGGGCTCCCCATGCCCCATCGCTTATCGTTTACCTTTTCCCAGTGCTTGACTAGTTCTGATGCGACTTGATCTTGCTCGTCTGTAACTCTGCCATCTACTTTAATACTCTGTGGGTTACTTCCTTTGTTACGTTTATTCACCCATTTCCAAAATACGTTCGAACTCGACCCCCCTGTCGTTCTTATCGTCCTAATAAGACTGCTATTTTGTACTCTCCGATTATCGTCTTTAATCTTATTTACTTTATTTCGTGCTTGGTGGTATTCTTCCTTAGCAACTGTGGCCTCGTTGCTTTCCGCCCCCTCAAGTTTTCTACTTCCCCTGTATGCAGCGCATTTAGCTTTTCTTCCCTGTATGGCCCTTTTCAGTTCTTCGTTCACTCTGTACCCAAGTTCCCGTGTTGGCACCCTGACCTTTCCTACACTTTCCTTTCCTGCCTCCACCAGGCTCGCAACTATGACGTCGGCCATCTTCTGGACACTTGGGTACGGTTGCAAGCTTTGGTTTCAGTTTTTCATTGAACTTCGCCCAGTCAGCATCTTTTTTGAGTTCCCAAATCCCCTTAGAGCTTCCTTTGCTTTTTACTAGAGTTTTGGCCCTGATCGTCACTGTAATCAAGTTGTGATCACTATCCACCTCCATTTTACCCTCATCATCCACTTCTACCCCTATCACCTCCCTCCATAAATTAATATCTGTGAGGATGTAGTCGATTATTGATTTTCTGTCGTTCCTCTCCCAGGTCCATTTCCCCTTACACCTCGCGTCCCTGTTCAAAATCTTCAGACCGAGCTCGTTTGTGAAGTTCAACAGCTTCCTTCCATTCCTGTTGACTTTATTGTCCCCACCCTCTATGCCTTCTTCACCATTACCTATGTGGTCATTAAAGTCACCCATCAGAATTATACCGAGCCCCTTGTTTTGTAGTTCGGTGATATTGGACCTTAGTGTTGAGTATATCGAATCATTCCATTCGGGGTTGCTTCCCTCCACCGCACAATACACAATCCCAAGGGCAATACTTTTGTTTTTCAGACTGATCCTTACCCATCCAATTTCTTTCGATACCTCAGCCGGGGTGCTGATGTTTTCCAGGTCTGTGATCAGCGATGGTTTTAAATCCTCTTTAATGTACATGCCTACCCCTCATCCTTTTTTTCTGGCCTTCCGTTCGCCCTGCACCTATCCATACGTACCCCCTTACTTGGTCTACCCGTTCCTCGTGTCTTACCCACGTTTCGCTTAAGCCCCGACGTCAAACTCCTCTGCCTCAATCAATGTAGCAATTTCACTTACTTTCCGGTGGAGACCCTGGATGTTGCTATAACCCACTTTCAGGGTATCAAGGTTCATTGGCTTCCGCCTACTGGTCCCTTTATTATCTAGTCCCTGTATGTTTGTATATCCTACTTTGTGTACCTGTGCTTTCCTTGGGAAGATATTCCTATTAATTTGGATTTTTGGTTCCTTTTCCTTACCCCCCTTGTCCCATTTTTTACACCTATGGTTCGTGACACATTTTCTGTGAGTAATCCCCCCTTCACTGACCCCCTCCCCTCCCTATATCAAAAAAGGCTCCACCACCTGCAACATATTTCTTCCTAAAACCTCTGTACCCCTTGGGCTAAGATGGAGACCATCCCTTCCATATAGGTCATTTCTGCCCCAAAACGATTCCCAATTGTCTACAAAGGGTATCCCAAGTTCCTTACAATACTCCCCCAATTCCTCGTTGGTCCCAATGATCCGCGAATTACGCTCGCCCCCACCACCTAATACTGGGAGAAGCCCCGAAACCACTACCTGTGCATTCTTGGCATTCAGTTGAGTTATTAAGTCCTTGTAAGTCTCAATAAACTGAACTGATTTTCTCTCCCTGATGTTGTTGGTCCCCACGTGTACAACAACCACTGGGTCTGGGCCTGACCCCTTTACTAATCCACCCACTCTGTCCCTTAGGTCCTCCACCCTAGCCCCCGGAAAGCACAAATTGGTCCTGTTGACACTGTCGGGCCCACACACCACCCTATCCAACCCCCTCACTATACTACTCCCTGCAACCACCAACTGCCTCTTCCTGTCCTTTCCTGTCCTTTCCTGTCCTCTTTCCCGTCCTACTACCCCTACTACCCTTGTTACCACCTCTGTCCCCACTGGGTCGGCTCGCAATCTTGCACTTCGCCACACTAACCCCCATGCCTACCTCCACCTCCACCTCTTCAGACCCAACCTGCTCCTCAGAATTCTCGAAATTACCTAACACACTGAATCTATTTTGGACACTGCACTCCACCTTCTGCCCACTCCCACTACAAGCCACCTTGTCCTCGTTTACCACCTTCCCTCTGACTCCTGCCCTGACAGACTCCATATGGTCATCGCTATCTTCCTCACTATCCGATTCTAAAAGAATACGCCTTTTCGCCCCCCCCCCCCTCCCCCCCCCGACTCACACTACTAGCCTGGGAATTTGACACTCTAGCCCCTACTTCTCCTTTACCCTCAACCCGACGCACCTTCCTATTCCCAAAAGACCCACTATCCACGTCAAAAGTCCGCTTTCTACTACCCACCACCTTCCATCCCCCATCGAATGCCACCCTAACTGGGGTAACACCAGACTTTCCTGCCCTCCCCAGTTTCCCCCTCACCACCTGCTCCTCTTCCTCCAACTTTACATATGCCTCTAGCAGCTGCATTAGCTCTACGCAGATGGCACACATCCCCAACTCCCCCAGCTCACACCCATCCACATACACCATATGGCAGTGCCTACACACATCCGACCGCTGGCCGTCCGTTGGTAAATGTTGCGTGGAACGTACACAACTGGAGCGATATGAGTGGTTAAGGTTTCTTAACACCGTAGTCACGCTGTGGGAACGTTGTGGGACAGGATAAGAGAAAGTCATGAGTAGCTCAGGGTAGGTAGACAGCTATGACGGTGTAGCTAGATTAGCGTGGATTATGGAATAATCTGAGTCTGAATAGATACCCCATTAAATCAACCGCATTTTTGTAGACCTTCCAGTCGTATTAGAGGGCTTTGGGAACTATAGCAACCAAGTGTCATCAAAGGTCACGGCCCTATCAAGTCTGTTTATGTCGTTTTGGATGATTTTCGGTAGTTGTCAGATTGTTTGTGGTACTTAGTCATAATCCAGATCAATCGAAAATACCTTATACCACTAGGTGTACCTTTATAAAAAAAAGATTTTGGGGAACTCTGAACTACATAATGTCCGTTTCGGTGGCTTTGGGGTGATTTTAGGAAATTGTCTGGTTCATTTGGGAAATTTGGTACACTCACATCGATTCAAATGCACCCTCATAACACAACCCGTCCTATTAAAAGCCTTCTAGACTTACAATAAACATGTGCCACCACAGAAAAGTAGATGGCAGCCTCCAGTAAAGAAAATGGAGACGAAAACACGTGTCACCCTAACAGGCGATGCGCACGTACACTGAAACCACATATCGTTGACATCAGAACATGGGCGCTCAGGCGGGCAACCATGAGAACCCAAAATAACGCCACTGGGTGACGTGACTATGACGTCACATACGAGTCCTGGCACGAGATCCGAACAAAGGTGTCAGTCCGTCCCTGTCCTCCTACTTACGTTGGCATAGCCATCTTATAAGATTTAAGAACTTCATTCTTAACACTGTGTATAAGTTGCAGAAATACTGCGGGCACAACATACAACATTTAACAATCTTTTAATTTACGTTGTAGCAACGTGGCCATGTTACAACATTTAACAACGTCTTTCTTAACGCTGTAGTTACGCTGTGGAAACGTGGCAACACAACCATCTTACATAATTCAACAACTTCTTACTTAACGTTGTGGACTCATTGTTAAAACGTTGTGGCAACTCAACCTTATTACAACATTTAACAACATTTTTTAACGTTGTAGGACTAACTAACTAACTAACTAACTAACTAACTAACTAACTAACTAACTAACTAACTAACTAACTAACTAACTAACTAACTAACTAACTAACTAACTAACTAATAACTAACTAACTAACTAACTAACTTTCGAGTTTGAAGACGGTTGAAGTAGGAGAAATAACCGAACCGACTGAGGATGGAATGCACTGGCCAAGGGGTTCTAAACTGATGACATCTGCAGATAATGCATTTCGGCAACACCTGTATATTAACATATTCTCATACTCTCATATTTTAAACTCATTATTTGCTCATGTAGAATGTCGATGAAAATAAATTGTTTGTGTGTGATGTGGGGGTGGTGGCGTGGTGAAGGTGAGTTGGCGTACCCCCTGTGTACACCCCGGTTCGCTTCCCCGAATGACTCATCAACAGATTATTACTTTTGTAGCAGACACAGCACAATTCCCAAATATACAACCTCAGTATTTTAGGTGGATGTGAAAGCCCTATCAACTTATCCATGCCAGTAGGAAGTTGCTAGGAATAGGATGGTACCAGTGAGTGATTGATTGATTGGTTGGTTGGTTGATTGATTGAGTGATTATTTATTGTACAGTATACATAAAAAGAATAAACGTATAGTGTTTTAAAGTAAAAAAAAATATTCTACGAGTAGGATTAAGAATGAAACCGACGAGCCTCTGGCGAGTACGTTTCATTCCTAATCCTACGAGCAGAATATGTTTTTCATTTGAAAACACTCTACGTTTATTTTGTTTATCCCATAAATCATTTACAGGGCAGTCGTGGGTGAAATCGTGCTGTTACTCGCTACAAAACACTGCAAGAAGTGAGACGCACATTGGTCCAATTCGATCGACCAGCAAAACTGCCAAAAATAAACAAGGCGCAGTGATACATTTCTGTCTAAAAATAATTCCCCTACAAACTTGAGCTATTTCAAAAATACTTTATTAAATGAACAATGTTTATCTTTCTTATTTTCGTTGTTTACTGTTATTTTTTTCGTCGTCGGTTAAACTTGAGTTTTATAAACAAAGCAGACGACACATGCATTTGTTTATTTACACTTTCCAAATTTGGAAAATGAAACATCAATCATCATGTTCCCGCCTTTCACAATCGAACTTGTAAACTTTTCAACGCCTGGTTTCGATTGATTTACTTTGTGTCTTCTTTGTTAATTGTTGTTCGTTTTATTGTTAGACAGAGTTGAAATGCGTTAGCGGAGCCGGTAAAACGGATATTTGCGACAGTAAAACCATCGTTTACGGCCCAAAACAATCAAATACAACATAGTTATCACCATTCTAATATAATTCGGCTGAAAACGAAGATAGTATTTTATCTCCCAACTATAAAACAACGCCTCGTTGAAGACTACAATTTAAATCTAAAAATACAGTCTTCGTGACGTCATTTGGAAGTTCCGAACTAAATCACGAAATATATTTTACGCTGCCACAATACAAATAGGTCCAAACGTTTTAGTCATTTTATCAGCAATAACAAAATATATTTATATTTGTACTGACCACATTTATCATGTTTAAATGTTTGTGGCAATCTGAAAATAAAATACGCCGACTGGTTTCCCTGGTCAAAGTTTAGAGTTCACCTTGTGATGTTTCAGTCTGAGTCGGAAAGCACTCCAGGATTTACTATTAAAGTTAAAAATTTTGGGAGCTTTGATTGGAAGCACTTGTTTGACAGTAATAATTACGTATTGCATAAACTTTTCACCCAAAATTCTAGTACCCTCTGTTATTTTCATAACAACACTAACATACTGCAACTTAAAGTATCAAACATTAACAATACACATTGAGATATGACTATCGAACTTTAAAGAACCGCGATTCGTACAGTAACTACTACTGATAGCGTAATTTTTGCGGTAATAAAGTATCGCCTCAAAGACAAGTTGAGTTCCTCATGCGACCAAACCTAGCACCCAGGAAAAACCAGAGATAAAAACTCTGGAAACCTGTAGTCGGCGTATGTAAGATTGGCCTCGGAACTCTGGATGCCGACTTCCACCCAACTTCGCTGCACAACTGTTCGAATGACAGACTCGAAACGAAGTCTGGCCGTTTCGTGCGTTTCGGCTAGAATGAAGCCTACGACCGCATGTCATCCACGTGACAATAAAATCTCCCTTTCAACCAATGATTTCATACGTCTAATAGCGCGTGACTTAATCGACAGACGATTTAGACACCTGAACACTTCGTACTGACGAATTAGCGTACCTTCAATACAACATTTTCTAGCTATACTTCGAAACGGTTACAGAACAGTTATTCATTCCAAACTGTTTCTGGGAAGTGATGACTTGTGGAATTAAGCTACTAGTATTGACATAATTGTTGTAGAACGAATAGTTCACCTCCTTCAGTGGTGCACGCGTTGCTGCAGCTGTATATGTTGGTGCTACGAACGCAGGTGACAAATTAGAAAATGAAAGGACCGCTTGCACTTTAGGTCGATGTTATAACATCGCTAGCGGATCGGTCAGAAATATTTGGCCTTGAACAATTAAAATTATTATTGCCAGTTGTCAGAATTTTGGTTTTCTATTTCGCACATAGCGTCCATAAATTCTTCATCGTACGGAAAATTGCTATTTATAAATTATAATATCACTGACTGGTTCCACACAGTTACCGTTAAGCCTGTTTTGACCTCTCATTTCATTACTTATCAGTCTCTGCCAAACCTCTTCCGCATTAATATTAAACTTTCCAACTTCATCCATATTAATTACAGTTAATTACAAGAAAGATAGAAAAAGTTTTTTTTACAGAAAGTCAACGCGTTCACAACGTTTGTTTTACCTTGGATACGGTAGTCAATGACTCCAAATGGAACGAAAATAGAACGCCCACGCATACATCTTGACTTTCCTGAAATAGTTTTTGACAACACAAAATTTCCGACAGGTTACGCCGATTTTACTGTCTCAAATTATATTGATTAACCAATCAAATTTCGAGATTTATAGCAATTGTATTAGAATCTAAAACTAAACATTTCAGCGACGGTCAACGTTTGATAAACGTCGGTTTATTATGTCTCCCACAAACGGAAAACAGGTCATGACAACACAAATGCGGTAGAGGTCAGGGGTCAACGGTCAACAAGTCCGTCTCTACTATAGGAATAAATTCTTTCAGTGTTAAACCTACGGGGAAATTATCACCCTACTAGCTGCTGCTACTAGGTGAATAAAGCAAAATTTAACGAAGACGTTTATTGTTCGGATAAACGTCCATTTATGGGATAAATTACAAAATACACACAGAGATGGTTAAACAGTTACAGTACAACGGTAACACATATGCATACTGTGAGGGTGTAACGTTGTCAGACTGACTGTCTTCCCATTATCCCCGATTTATATCATATTGCCCCATTGCAGTGTACTTTCAAACGTGTTATTTATTTGCCTCCTTTTGAAAATAGTACTGTGAATGGTCAGCTTTCCATTCTCTTCCAGCATTCTGTTACCCTGCTCCACCAGCGGCAGGGCATCAGGTCCGACAACGAAATTTGGTATAGCCTATGCAAAGCTCCATAAAAAAACTTTACGAATTAATTTGGTACATGATTTGAACGAGTTAGGACTTGATGGCTGTCGTGTGGATAAGTGTCATCTGTCTCTTTGATGCGATAGGCGCGGACTGTCCTCTCCCAAAGATTTTTATAATTGAGATAGGCCTCTACTTTGTATGTTGAAATGAACTTTTCGAGAAAATTCCGGGGATGTGGCAGCCTTTACTTATTCACAGTTCCTTATTCGGCATTCGTTATCAACCGATCAAATCGGTTGATAACGAATGTCAAATAAGGAACTGGGAATAAGTAACGGCTGTCACATCCGTCACGAAGATAATACAAGAAAACAGGAAACTATTTTCTGAAGGCGGCATTTCTTTTATTAATTGTACACCGATCTTTTAAAACAATCCTGTTGAGTGTTTGTTGGAATGTCAAATGCTGTTCACAATACATAAAGTAATCAGAAACCTCACTTCATAATTTCCTGCAACTTTTAATATTGAGACCATTTTAGTCACAGTTTTTCTAACAGTGATCAGTCTTACCTGTCAACTGGATCCGCATGAACACAGGTATGGCTTCGCAATCAGTCTTTCACACACCCGTTTTTATGATTTATTGGGTTTTATCCTATCACCTTCCTTTTTTAGATTAAATCGGTGCGTGAAACAAAATGCTCATTGCAATATCATAACCATTGTGCACTGTTGAAATGTGGGATTTCTGACATCATTATTTATTGGGGTTTAACGACACCTTCGACAGTCAGGGTCACCTCAGGTTGGACAGCTTTACGGGTGGAGGAAGCCGGAGTACGAGCAACTGTCAGACACCCAACGTATTAGCTCCACACAGACAAGGTTAGCATTAACTGAAGACAAGTTCACAATCTTTGTACAGTACGCCTCAGTACACGGCGCCACCCGCGCGTGGGGAATCGGTATTAAATGCCTTTCCCAATGACACAATGCAGTTACCCCTAGCGGGGTTCGCACCGTGGACCTTTCGATTTAAAATCCGATGCCATAACCACTGAGCCACCGTTCTCTCTCTGCACGCTAAAACCTATAAAACCTAAAGTGTTAAAAACTATACTTGAAGTGCTGTATTTAACACTTACTAAGTGCTGAACTAGCACTTTGTTCAAGTGTAGATATCCCAGAACTTGACAGGTGTTACAATAATACCACTTGACAAGTGTAATGTCGCGACACTTAAAATGAAACAACGCAGATGGCGCGGATCAGGCTCGAACTCTCGAGCCTGATCCACGTCACCTGCGTTGTGTCCTTTTAATTATGTTCCCACCAACCGCAAGTAGGTATAAAAGGCGGATATACGACCACTTGTACATGTACGTGTACAAACACACACACGCGATACGTTCACCAACGTGGAATTCAGTGTTAAATCACACGCTTGTTCACAAAAACTGTATATGGTCTTGAATCCGCTTATGTACAGTCAGCGACTCCTAGATCGCACTTTTAGCGTTCAAATACTCGTGGTGAACGCATCGTGTGCGTGTGTTGTACATCTTCAGTTGTATCGTGTACGTAATTTTTGGTCTACGTTCGCATCGCAGATCAGACCCATCGATCCATCGTCGGCGAACGCGATCGAAAGCAAAAGATTCTGAGTCGTCATCAAAAAACAACAATTCCGGTTCAAGACCAGCGGTCCAGAACCCGCAATTGCGTTGGTACAGATGGTCTAGAACTCTCCCTTGTTTTTGAGGCGGTGGGTTTTTGATTGATATAAATATAGGGGAGAAAAAATATAAATAAATAGTTATTTAGAAAAATAAATATATCAAATCGAATAGATAATAAAAAAAATACGTAAATCATGAGCGATTCTCAGACTATTAGAACGAGGTTTCTTTTAAACATGCTGATGAGAGCATACGCAATCTGCGTGAACGAAGAACTACGTCCCATCTTGTTAGAACGATGCGTCGGATGTCGGGATCATCTAGACTTCGATCACGAGGATCATTCATGTCTGACGATGGAAAGGGAAGATATGGTCGTCATGTATTTTGAACCGGCGTTCGAACGCGTTAAATTCAACGATGTGATCACGTTTTGGAAGAGATTAGTCTTCTGTAAGAATCGAGACAGGGCCACAGATTCGGAAGAACTGAAATTGGCGCGTAGAAGTTTGACTTTAGAAGACAAGGGATGCATCAAGAAATTATTGCTGAACGAAGCATACGTCTAAGTTTTCTCGTTGATATAAAATACGGAGAATAGAAAATAAAAATAAATACACACATAAATTTTTTTATCTAATATTAGAAAAGAAAGAAAGAAAAAAAAACAACACAAAATGAGAACCAGAAATAAATTGTATCCGATGTCAGTGGGCGATGAGGACGAGAAGCCGAATGGCGTCTTGCCGACGGCGCCGTCGCTAGAAGAAAGAGAAAGAGGAGAGAGGTATCGCATCGATCAAATCAATAGAATCCAAGAGTATCTGACTCGAGAGAGAGATTCTCGTCGTTCCCTCAAGAAGTATTCGCGTTTTGTGAAATTCGTCAACGGGATCGACACGACACTCATCACGATTTCCATGGGTTTACACGCTGCCAGCATCGGATTGTTGTCGACCGCGGTCGGCATTCTGATCGTGCTGACCATAGAAGGAGTGGCTCTCGACGCCGGATTGTTCAGCACGCTCGGAAACTTTTTGAGTAGGAAATTATATCTGAAGGCTAGGAAACACGACAAGATTCGCATCTTGGCCGACTCCAAGATCGACACGATATCTGAAATGATCTCTATGGCATTGAAAGATGGTAGGATATCGGACGGAGAATACTTCGCGATATTGAGCGAGAAAACGAAATACGATGCCATGAAAGAAGCCATGAGAATCAAGACTCGTCAGATCCTCAAGGAAGAGTTGAAGGATTCTCTCGTGGAAAAGGGGAGGAAAGAGGCCAGGGAGGAATTCAGTAAGATGATAGAACTCAAGGGCAGCGATTGAAAAAAAAAATAATATATATATATATATAATAAGAACAGAATTTAAAAAAAAAAAAAATATTAAATTTATATATAAAATAAAAAAAAAAACGAAATTAATTTAAACAACTCTTAAAAAATGTATTGTGTAAAGTGTAAGAGAGTTACCGAGACGAGTAATTCTAGAGAAGTGCGAACTAAAAACGACAGACAGATGCTTCGCGGAATTTGCGACGTGTGTGGTTCTATAAAGACTAGATTCGTCAAACAAAAGAACGCGAGCAAAGGTAAAGGCATCGTGAATAAAATGATCAACAATCTACCTTTCGAAATGCATCTGCCCGGTCACAGTTTCACGGGACCAGGAACGAAATTGAACAAGAGACTCAACGCCGATCTGACACCCAAATCTTGGAGCAAACCCGTGAATAGGGTGGATGCGGCCGCGTACAATCACGATCTGTGCTACGCTGGACATGCCGACACCAAGACTCGCAACGACGTCTGCGACAAAAACATGTTGGCGAGATTGAGAGGCATATCGAATCCGACCAGGAGAGAGAAGATGGAACGTTCGCTGGTCGGCTATCTGATCGGTGCAAAACGTCGATTTGGATGGGGCATTCAAAAAAAAAAGCGCATCTGAAAAAGAGAAGAAGAAGAAACGATTATTGACGAGCGAATTGGCCGAGGAGTTACACAAACCCATAGTGCGTAAATTTCGAAAGAGAAGGATGTTCGTGAAGGGTCTGGACGACATTCCGCTGACTTGGTCGACATGAGATCGTTTTCAAGGTGGAACGAGGGCGTCAAATATCTGTTGACGGTCATCGACGTGTTTTCCAAATATGGTTGGATCAGAGCTTTGAAGAATAAATCGGGACTTTGCGTCGCCGAGGCTCTGAAGAGCGTGTTCGACTCGTCTTCTCGAAAACCGAGTAAATTGTGGGTGGACAAGGGAAAGGAATTCTACAACAAGGACGTTCGTCGATTGGTAGACCTCTACTCGATCGAAAACGAAGAGAAAGCCAGCGTTGTGGAAGTTTGGAATCGAACGATGAAGGAGAAGATGCACAGATACTTCACGGCGAATTCGACCAAGAAATACTTATACGCTCTGAATGGTCTGGTCAAAGATTACAACAACGCGCGACACAGATCGATCAAGATGACTCCCGCGGAAGCTAGCGATCCTCGAAACGAAAAACGGGTCTACGCGAATCTATATCCCGAGAGATCTAAGATCGGGAAGAAGTCTAGAATGCCGAAATTTGCGGTCGGTGATCGAGTGAGAATCTACGCTTATAAGAAGCACTTCGAAAAGGGTTATACTCCTCGATGGACCTCGGAAATCTTCGTGATCATCAAAATATTTCACACCGATCCGGTGACTTACGAAATCGAAACTTTGGATGGAGAAGAGATCATTGGAAAGTTTTACGAACAATAATTACAGAAGACGAAGTTTTGATGAAGAACACAAATTTTTTTTTTATTTACTCTCTTTGACATTTTCTTGTTTACACATATATATATAAGAGAGAAAAAAAATAAATAATAATAAAAAATAATTAAAAACTATTTTTTTAGATAAAGAAAAGCAAGTGAATTAATAAACAAAAAAAAACTAAAAATCCTTTAAAATGACAAATATACTAGATATAGCACAAAGCTTGGTGAAAGATGAAAGTATTCAAGAATATGAGGTTCAGGAATACGATCCGGTAACCGGAACGAGTTTGAACAATGCGGGAGAGATAAGAATCAACGTCGAAACTCAAGATCTATTCGTACATCCTAGCAAGAGTTACATAGTGGTGCAGGGACGTCTCACCAAGGTAGATGGGAGCGACTACGCTGACAATGACACGGTCACTCTAGCCAATAATGGCATCATGCATCTAGTCAGTAACATAAAATACATGCTATCCGGACAAGAGATAGAATCTGTTTTTCATCCCGTTCAGGCCACCACGATGTTCGGACTCTTGACGTATCCTGATGATTTTTCGAAATCCAGAGGACTTAATCAGTTGTGGGTGAAAGACACCGTAGGTCCTGCTAACGCAGGCGCCGCCGCGATATTCGACTACGTCGTCAAGACGTCCAGACCTAAAGGAACGTTTTCGTTCAGGATACCTTTGAAACACATCTTCGGATTCACGGACGATTACAACAAGGTCATGTACGGATTCAAACACAATCTGACGTTGATTCGAAAAGGAAACGACGACGCAATAGTGAGACTCCCCGCGACCGATGCAGGTAAGATAACTCTACACAAGATATCGTGGTTTGTTCCGCACGTGGAGCCTTCGATGAATGAGAAAACACATCTCTACGAGATCATACAATCCAAGAGTAAATTACCCGTGGGATTTAGAATGAGACAGTGCGACACGGCTAGCATTCCTCCCTCCACGAATCACTTCAATTGGAGATTGACGGTGAAATCCGCTTCCGAGAGACCGCGTTTCATCGTGGTCGCGTTTCAGACCGATAGGGATGGGTCTCAGGAAAAGAATGTGTCGCTGTTCGATCACTGCCATTTGAGAAACATGCAAGTGTTTCTGAACGCCACGAGATATCTGGCAATCGATTACAACACGTCATTCGACAAGAACGATTTCTGCAGACTGTACGGCGACGCCGCTGATTTTAGAAAGAAGTATCACGGTCTAGACGAATTGATGAGCAATCCCAACATATCACCCGGTGAATACAAGTCGATGTATCCCATGTTCGTGTTCGACGTCAGTAAACAGAGTGAACGACTCAAGAGTAGTGTGTTAGACATTCAGATGAAGATGGAATTCGATAGGAATGTGCCGAGAAAAACTGAAGCCTTCGCTCTGGTCCTGTCGGACAGAGAATTACAATTCGAATCGGACGGAAATAAGATGTCGATCATTCGATGAGAGACGAGTGTGTGAAAAAAAAATTAATAAACGTTAAAAATGTGGGATGTAAGAATAATTAAAAAAAAACTAAAATCTCGAAAACAAAATGAATGTTTCTGACATGAAAACAACAAATCATCTGTTCACTTCAGGTTACTATGACGTTAAAATGAAATACTTGGAAAAATGGATTCAAATTGAATATGAAGAACGTAACACAAAAAAGGATGGAATAGTTGTGATTTTGAGGAATATCGTTTAAAAGAAAAAGAAGAGTTTGATCTCATAAGATCTAATGAAGAAATTATAAAAAATACGATTTTAAAATGTCGCAAATGTAAGAAACGTCAAATAAAAATCGAATCTCAACAAACTAGATCTGGTGATGAACCAACAACCGTATTCGCAAAGTGTATAAATTGTAATCATAAATGGATAGAAAATTAAAAAAAAAAAAACAAAAAAAACATCTCTCTATATCTCATTAGTTTTTTTGTGTTTTTAATAATCACACATTATTTATTTTTTTTTTTTTATTCATTATTTTTCCACGCGTTCACTGTTTGTTCAAAGGATCCAGTTCGATCAGTAGACTCACCACGGAAGTGGCGGCTTCGAGATTATTGGTTTTCGTTACGAAATTAATCCTGTCTCCGGCGTTCACTTTGAGAGGCGTGCCGAACGTGCTAACATTCGCGTGTTGATTCTCAGTCTTTTCGACGCTGTATCTCTTATGGCTCTCCACACCATTCACTATGAGATTGACGACCGCTCTGTTATTCAAATCCGAGGAAGCCAGACTCATTCGAAGGATTTCACCTCCCAGCGGCATGGGATATCCCACCTGACCGTGTTTCGATCCGCTACCTCCATTTCCGAAAGACCACTCGGCTTTTCCCTCCTCTAAGGCATCGGACTCTTCGGCCCACACTGTGATCAATTGTCTGGCATATTTGAGTTTCTCCACCACCAAAATCAGGGTGCAGGCGTCCGTCATGTGAACGGGTTCGGTAGATTCGTGAGCGCGTGTCCGCCCATGTCTAGTTTACCTTCCATGATGTTGCCCTTTCTCCAGACCGAGTTGTCATCCACGTACTTCCTGCTTACCTCGCTGGAATCGAATTCGGGATCGTGATCGAGACCGAATAAATTGTGGCCATTCATGTTGATGCCACCCTCCATGGTTCCGCCAGATTCTTTGTTCAGGTAGAGATCGTCCACTTGCGATGTAATGTATTCTTGCGATTGTATCACAGAAGAACCCACGTAGCCCTTGTTGACCGCAGTTGAGTCCACATCCGTGTTGTCGATCATCGACAGATTCAATATCTTGTGGAATCCCGCTTTCAGATCCGATTTCATTTCACGTCCGTCAGACTTTCTCTGTTCCAGATCTACGTAGTGTTTGGTTGTCACGTCCTTGGGATTCGTGGGAGTGGCCACGTTCGTTATCTTGTAAGAATTGGCGTTTAATTCCGAGTGCATCGTTTTCGTGACGTATCTATTTCTCAGGTGTTCGCTGAATCTCGCATGAGAGTCGTCCGCATATTTCTTGGTGGCGGCATCAGTGGGATCTACGGGATTCGCGACGTTCACCAAACATTTGGATTTCAGATCAAGATCGTCGGTCATGGTTTTATCCACGTAATTATCCAGCAGGATTCGTTCGAAATCGGCGTTCCCCCTGTCGACGTATTTTTTAGTCACAGCATCTGCGAGATCTATCGGCTCGGGAAGATTGTAGAGCTTCTTATCATTCATGTTCAAAGGTTCTTGTCGAGGTTCGTATCTCCAAACGTATCTCCAAACATAACGCACGTCCAAGTTGGCAACGTCATAACCATCGTCGACTTCGAACGTCTTCCTCTTCTTTCTTGGGTTGACTTTTTCGTCGTCACTTCTACCAAATTTATCGACTGTCATGTTGTTGTGGGATTTTTTTTCTTTTTTTTGTTGTTGTTTAGAAAAAAAATGTGTTCAAAACGCAGTTTATTAAAAAATGAACTATGTTATTTTATTTTTCGTTTTTTATTCGATTAAAATTTTTTTAAAATAATTTTTTATCTTTATATATATACTATAAAAAAAAAATCTCTCTTTAATGTAAGTCATTGAGAATGTCTTGAAATTCATCTCCTTCAGACCATCTCTTGAGAACATAGAGACACAGGTGACCGCAAAACACTTGATCTGGTGATTGCACTTGATCCGTGTTGTAAAGAACCATCAATTTGTTGAAATAGTTCTTTATTTCTTTCGGCAGCGAGATTCCGTAGCTGTCGAAATAATAATTCTTCTTCTTCCCATTCTTGAACCACGCCACCCAGTGAGTGCCCTCACATGATGAATCGTCTAGATTTAAAATTCCGCATTCCGATTGCCGAGGTCTTCTCTTCGGCAAGGCATCTCTGGAAAACACACCTAGAAAATCTTTGATTTTCAAATCTTTTGCCGCATTCAACAGATCGATGTTGGATAGGGGTTCGTTGGGTAAGACGACACCTTCTACGGATATCTTTATTTTCTTATTCATAGATGCGTATATATTTTTTTTTATTTATTTTATTATAATTCACTAAAAATGACGTTACTTTTTTTCTATTTTTTTTCTTTTTCTTTTTAAACTAACTCTATCGACTTCCACAATCTTGAATCCGTCGAATTCCTTGACTTCTATAATCTTGGATTCATCTAATTCTTCTTGATTTTCTGGAATCCTATCATCTACAATCATATCTGGAATCCAATCATCCACATTCATATCTGGAATCCAATCATCCACATTCATATAGTCTCTAATTAGATCCACAGTCCAATGTCCGAGTGCCAAAGTGCTTATTTTATCGTCTAACACGAATCTCTTGTCGTCGTCGGCCGTCAGCGAAATCTTGTTGACTATTTCAGTATACAATTCGTGATTTTCGCTTCGAATCGATTTCATAGTCTTATACACTGGACCACTTCCTAACAGACAATCTTTATACTCTTGGAAAGAGATGTTTTTCTTCACCACGCACGCTTTAACTCCTTTGCACTTCTTGATCTCTTCATCATCTTCTAGACGATAAGCATAGAGTTTGGGTCTCAAGCCCACGAATTCGACGATCTGTTTACCGCCGCTCTCGTCCTTAAATTTACCCAACACCTTCTTGTTGTCGTTCGATTGAATGTTGAATGGGTGATCGACCGGATAATTGCTCATGTTGAACCAATCGGCCACGTCCGGAGATATGTCTCGGTAGACGTCTTTCGTCTCTATCTCGTAAACTCAACTGTCTGTGTCGGTGAACAGTAGTTTGGCTTTGTCGCCAAATTTTCGTTTGACGTAATCGTAGTGAAACTCGTACATCAATCGCTTGCTGACATCTAAGATGATCAGTCTGAGATAATACGGTTTGTCGAACTTCAGATGCGTCTTTTGCATGTGAACGGCCACTAGATTTTCGCCGAATATGGTTCGGTGTTTGTAATTGGGTTTCGCCACTAATTTTTTAGCTTTTTTCTCAGACGTGACGAGTCGAACGTCGGTTCTCTTCCTGATGTTTTCCATCGATTTGCCGTACACGCAGTTGTTCATGAGTTTGAAGAAATCTTTTTCAAAATCGTTCTCGGCTCGGGTTCTGAGATTCGTGTTGAGATCGATGTATTTTTTCATCCAAGGCTCTTCGTCGAATCGAATGATGCTATGTATGTCAACTAATTTCATTCCGTAATCGATGTACTGTTTCAAATTCTCGCCGTAGACGACGTAGTTACGTTTGTTAAATAAATTGGGAATGAGTTTTTCCTCGTCTCCTTCGTTCGGTTCCATTCGTTCGGGAGCCAGCAGATAATCATTGTGTGGATCGTGTAATTCTTCCGGATAGTTCAAATCGACTTCTAAAATGCAAGGATAGTCTCTCCATTTTTGCATCTCTTCCGGTTCCTTCACCCATTCGAAATTTCCAATCGGTAATGGATGACTCATAGCCCAACTGTACAGATTATTGGCGTCCCAATACGGTATGTATTTAGTCGACCGTTTCGAATTGAAACCTTCTTTCATGTAGGGATTGTTAGCCTCAGAATGTCTGTGAGAGATCATCGAGACGCCACCTCTCGCAGCCCTTTCGAACATGAGCAACATGTCCACGTCGGATAATAATTCCAATTGGACTTCGGTGGTCTTCAACAGAGCGTCCCACGCCAGACCGGGTGCGGTGAAATACCAAGCGGGATCCAGATCGTAATTTCGATGACAGACGTCTCGAAAATTTTCGAACATGTCTGCGAAGAGCAGAACGTCGGTCTTCAGATAGAGATCGTGATAATCTCTCATGGTTTTCATATCAAATGATTTCCACACGTTTTTGGCGTGTTCGTAATTCTCGTCGGAAATGTCGGATTCGTATAATTTCGAATAAAAATCATCTTTCAAAGGTAGTGCGGTGTCTTCAAGTCTCTTTAGATCATTCATGTAATCGTAAGGATAGACTCCTTTCCTCAACATGACGTCTACTCGTTCTCCGAAATATTCGCTTGTGATTTTAAATTTATCCTTGCTCATGTTATCGACTAATTTTTTCAGAGCGGTCGACATGAATTTAAAAGTGTCGATGAAATGTATGCATCTACGAATGGATTTCGTTTTTTCTTTCAACGTATTTCCGTCGATTACTCTTTTCCTCTCCATGAGTTTCCATTTCGTGAAGGAGATGTATCTTTCTTCGCTGTTCACGATGCAATTTAATTCTTCGTGTGAGGTGCCGAGATTTTTCACAAACAGATGACTGTCGTAACCTGAGAGATTGTGAAACATCACCGGATAGAAAGCGGCGTCTCGATATTTTAAATTACACTTGCTGTGAGCCAGACTGCGATACAGTCCCGTGTAATGATCGTGGTCTCTGACCTTCTTATTTTCCTCCGAATTCTCGTCGAACGATTGTCTGCATATGTGACATTTGGTGGCTCTGTTATTTTCGTCCTGCTGCTCTCGCGTGATGATCATTTTTGCCAGAATTTTGAATTTGTCGTATAACATTTGAATTTTCGATTCTAACTCTTCCACGAACCTTTGAGCCACGTCGTCGTCTTCGCGCTGTTTCATGTAGGTGAAGGGACCCATGTCGTGTTGCGAGTCAAAAGCGCATTTCACGTAAATGCAATAGCCCGAAGGTATGTGTTTTTGATATCTTTCGATGTAACTTTGAAGAGTGTTGGGTTGACAGGAACTCATTTTCGCGCTGAAACATTCGAAATCGGTGTACACGACGAATGGTACTTTTAACCTTCTGTTGTGATTTTCAAACTTCACGATGGTGTTGGGTTTGGGCATTTCGACGGCGACACCTTGATTTTCGTTGCAATATTCCTGATGTTTCGCTAATGATTTTTCGCTCTTAAACATGTTCATGCAGTTGCAACATAAATATATCTTTCCTTTATGTTTATTATTTTGTCTCAACAGTAATCAGCTCGGATGTTTAACCCAACAATAATGACGATTGTCACCATTCGGAATCGATAATAAAATAATCGTCTTTTCTATTCCGTGATACGAAGTCCATCTGAGAGGATAGATCTTTTGATTTTCATCATCGTATCCTAGGACGTTCACCGCTACAGTGGGATTTTGAACCTCGAAACGTTTGATGTGTTTTAACTCTGTTGGAAAAGTCACTCCGGTCCAATCGAGATTTTTAGAAGTTTCCTCATAACGAGAAACTCTATCGGTGTGTATTTCAACAGGGTATAAAGTGGAGGTGACTGCCCATTTAAAACACTGATCATCTTTATTTCTCACGTTGACCACGGCATGTTTCTTAGTCAAGAAATACGGTAATCCCAAGTAGGAAGATCCTTTCAACGGTTCGTTTTTAGTCATGTGAATTTCGAGTTTCAACACCTCGCCGAACGTCCAATTACTACCTTCATTTTGATAATTCGCGAGAGATGTCAACATCTTGTCTTTCATCTTTTCGAAAACGTCCGATAGATCTGAACCTCGAAATACGGGTTCGACGTTAGATCTGAAATATGCATTTTTCACAATGCTCTCGCCGGACTTCACGTCGATTTTATTCATCATGCAATGGAGTATCATCTTAATTTTTAATCCCAAGTTCGTGTATTCGCAAAACAAATCCAATACTTTTTTCTTCACCCATTCCATGAACAATTTTGGATCGACTTTCTTCGATGAGGGAAACACGTCGAAAGTTTTAAAAATGTCTTTGATCGCCCTCTCCCGTTCTACGGGTTTCGATTGGAATAGTTCTGCAATGAGTAGTCTTACATATTCTTCTCCTTTCTCTTCGTCGATAGCTCGTTGAATTTCGCTTGATATATCTCGTTTGTCTTGAATCTGAAGTGCATCACTCGTTTTCGTTTTAATTTTTCTTTTCTTTTCTTTGGAAACTTGATGTTTTTTAATGGCTTTTCGTTTAGTCGTCTTCTTATTTTTCACAACCGGTGCATCTTTTGACGTCGTTGCTATCGACATTTTATTTGCCTTTCTAGCGTTTCACAAATATTCTTGTATGACTTCAATTTTTTTTGATTTAGTTCTATGCTTTCTGAAATCTGAAATTTGTAATAGATTACAAATCTCGTTTAACTGAGGTATGGTTTTCTCATTTAAATTTACCATCGTTTTATCTGTTTGCTTCATTTGTAAGAATATTTTTTTTTTTTTTGAATTTTGTATTAAATAATTTGTTAAAAAAGTTTTGCTTTTTTACTCTATATATATAATAGAAAAAAAAAAGTTAAATTTTAAAATTCAATTTTTTTTAATACAAAATTTAAAATAAACATTATTTGTAAGAATTCATAAAAAACCAAATAATCGATCATGACAACAACACCTAAAAGATGCGAATTGAAATTGAAACGAGACGAAAAGTATGAGAAATCCAGTTTTAATATCTATACATTACAACCACACGATCCCATCAAATTGAATGAGGTCGAGATGGTGGACTTAGAGCGCTACTACCACAAATATCGAATGTGTTTGAAAGTGGATGAAGCCGTGCTCGATTTGTTTTACGAGTACCAAAGCGAACTGCTGAATAATATCATCATCGCCGAAGACAGAGAATTCGACAGGGGTGATTTATTGTTGTCCTATGGAGGTTACATATATCCAATAATCTCACTCGAACTCATGAAAAAATCGGGTGGTGAGAGTGCATTCGTCTATGAAAAAAAACTCAAAAGAGTAAAGATGAACATTCACACCATTTTCGTATGTGGAAAAATGACGAATGTCAACTTGCTAATAACGGACTTGGAAATATAAACAATAGAGAGATTGAAATTAAAAAAAAATTAACTTTTTATATATATATAAAGAGAAAAAAAAAACTTTTACTAAAAAAATTTTACATTAAAGAAAATTAAAAATTAAAAAAACAACTTTTTTATATATATATATATAAAGAGCAAAAAAAAAAACAAACTTTTTTTAACAAATTATTATTTAAATACAAAATTTAAAATATACATTATTTGCAAGAATTCGTAAAAACAAAAAAAACCCAAATAATCAATCATGAAGACAACAACACCTAAAAGATGCGAATTGAAATTGAAACGAGTCGAAACGTATAAGAAATTCGGTCATAAAATCTATAGATTACAATGACACGATCCCATTGAATTGAACGATGTCGAGACGAAGGGCTTAGAGCACAAATACGAGAAATATAAGATGCCTCTGAAATTGAACGAAGCCATGCTCGATTTGATTTATGCGTACCAAAACAATCTGCAGAACATCATCATTGCTGAAGATAGAGAATTCGACAAGGATGATTTGTCGTTGCCCTATGGAAAATACATATTTCCAAACATCTCATTTGAACTCGTGAAGAAATTGGGTGGTGAGAGCGAGTTGACCGATGTAAAAAAACTCAAAAGAGTAAAGATAAACATTCAACACGTTTTCGAAAAAGGAGTAGACACGAGCGTCAACATGCTAATAACGGACTTGGAAATATAAACAACAGAGTGATTGATTTTTAGCGAAGAAAAAATGAAAAAAAAAAAAAAGTAATGAGATCATCTTTAGATCTCATTTACTTTTTTTTTTTTTTGTTTTCCTTCTTCTTCACTATCATCATAATATATTATAATAACGTTTCCTTTTCTCTCAAATTTCAGCGTCGATTCTTCTTTTTCTTTTTTTCTTTTTCTTTGTGATGTGATACATTTATGGTAACATTTTTGTTTATCCGAATCATAATTATGAACGAATGTTGTGCATCTCTTGGTGACACTAGCATCATTACCATTCACTTCAGGAGGTAGTGGTGACCGTGGAAAGCATCGTCTCATTCCCAACCGTATATCCCGCGCTTTATCTATCTCTTTCCTTAGATATCCATCATTAGCGTCTAACCATTTTTTTTATTTCTTCGCTCTCTGGCTCGCGATGTTCGTCATTATCGTCAAATTCATCCAGGTGATAAATTTGTTTCTCCACCTTTTCACCCATTTTTTAAATATATTATTTTATACTTTCTATGATTTTATATATTTTATATAATTTTATATTTATAATAACATATTCAAAATCGGTATGTTCTTAAATGGCGAATTCTCACCGAGCAACAAACCCTTGCCGTATCGCTTGACGTTCCGTCCACTCTTCAGATAGAGACCGTTTCCTCTCAGAGAGTTGCCACCTCTAACGGGTTCTAGATACAATCCTTTACCGCTGTCGTCTACGTGAACGCGACACACGGCTCCTCCCTTCTTCAAAAACAGTCCGTCGCCACCCATTAATTTCTCAATTCCCGAACTAGCGAGTCCCGTGAGAGCTCCCACGCCGAGAGTCTTTCCGAGAAAGGGTAGCGCCTTTGCCGCGAAGGGTAATGCTTTTGCGGTGATTCCTGCCAATAGCGGTAGGAAACCGCCTTTCATTCTCAAATTGTATCTCAATTGAGCGGGACTCAATCTCACCGCCAACCCTCTTCCATCGCGAATCGCTTTCTCCATCCTTTTGATTTGACTTCTGGTCTAGGCGATCGAATCATGTCCGCCTCTCGTCAGATCTTCGTGAGTGAATTTGAATCTCACCGCCTCGCCTCGAGTTGTTAATGCTCTCTTAAGTTTCTTCCTCTGTCCTGCGGATATGTTCACGTTTTTAACCACGTATTCTGTCATAATTCTGTTTTTTTTTTAAAAATATATTTACTTCAATTGTTTCTTGTTTAATAATTATATTAAAATAATTTTGTAAAAATTAATATTACCGTTTATTTTATTTTTTGTTATCTATATATATATAATATTTTTTTTTTTTGCTTTTATATTTCTCTTATGTGAAATCGTATCATCACTCTCTCTCCACGAAGATCTAACAGTTCACCATTTTGATCTGTCAACGTGGTTTTGAGACTTTACAACGTGTCTAAAATCACTGGTAGATAAACTAAATTTCGAGGTCGCTCCACAATCTTATAACCCGGCGACACGTTTGGAAAGAAGGAATAGATCGTCGGTTGAGCGCTACCATTCACATAGCTTCTGGCAATCACGTCCACGTTCACCAGAATGCTATTGACAGCGAGAATGTCGACCGTATTTTCAGATGCTGCGTGGCCTCGATACATCTTTCGATCGAATCCCAACATCTTGCCTATAGAATCGTCCGTGTTGAAATCCACACGAAAATTATCTTCCAAATCCAACATCGTCTGTAAGGTATTAGGATTGGGAGCGAGTCTGATCTTGTTGCTTCCCTTTCCATCCGTCTTCATTCGCGTCTGAATGTAATGGTTCAAATCATCTATGTCGTAACTCCCTTTGGGAATTCGAATCTCCAACAAATCCACTCCGTCGGAATACTTGAACGAGTTATTCTTTTCGGTGACATTGGGAAAGGAATAATAAGTCTCCAGATTCACCAACGCCATCTCGTAACTTTTCTCTCTGTTCAATTCGAAGGAAGGTTCGAATTTCGTAGCGAATCGAGTCGATTCACCACTCAACACGATTTGAATGGATTGTTTCGCAGCCGTATTCTCGGCTATCCGTTCTAACAATTCTCCATGTTCGAACATTATATCTTAATTTTATTTTTTTTTTTTATTCAAAACTAATTATTTGAAGATTTATTATTTTTCTAATTTTTGTTTATTTTCACGCTCTATCTTATTATTATCACCATCGGGAACATAAAACTTGCTGAATCCGCACCGATATTTTCTGCGATTAAATTCGCTCGTTAAATCGATCACGACGAAATTGTAAAGTCCACCATCCCAAACCCTCTTGCAGAATCTCCTGAATTCGACAGCGCTCATGTCGTTTGCGACGTGATCGCCGTAGATGGGATTGAGATTCTTGAGATCTTGGCGAAAGAGACATAGAAAATTAGCGTTCTCCCTTATCGTCTGTCTGGGCAATCGAAAATAATTCTTCGACAGGTAGAAACAGTCCACGTTGCTGTGTCGACCCCTAACGTAATACGATTCGCATCGGTTCTGTCTCTCCCAAAGCAGATCGTCGAAAATCATGAGATTCTTATCTTTCGATTTCAGTTCTCTAGTATCCGGAACGTCGCTAGCGTTCTCATAAAATCGACACTCGACGTTCGAAGATGCATTTCTCTTCATCAGCTCCGTCGCCGCGCCGTCCAAAATGGCCGAGAGCGGAGCTCCACACTTTTCGAATTCCTCCCTACTGTCAAAGATTCTGGCTATGACGTCCTTGAGCAATCTGCGATCCATGCACTCTCGAAGCAATCTGTATTCAGGTTGAAACAAGCTCTTGCCAAACACGAACAATCTGTCGTAATCCAACCAGTCGGGTCGGGACAACAGATTCATCAACAGATTAGTCTTTCCACAATTCGATTTTCCCACTATCAAACCTCTTATGCTCTTGGGAAAGTACTCGTTATTCGACCTCTTGGTCGCGGCGTCGTTCCAAGACATATCTTTAATGTTCATCTTTTTGTTTTATTTTTGGTTGTTTGTTATTTTAGATTCTTTTCAAACACAAATTTTTTATGTTTTTCAAACTCTGTTTTTAATGTTGTTATTATTATTTGTTTATATCGCACCGTCGCGAGTTCTCTTCAATCCGGACCCACTCGTCATTTTGGCTAAATCTTGTATGGGCACCACGACATCCTTAAAATCTTTCCAACTTTTCGGCGTTCGCTCTAACGCAGCTCGCTTCGCCGGCGGACTGATCAACTTGTCGATCAACGCGTCGGCTGCCCTCTTGCCAGCCACAGAAGCTATCCTACCACTGGCTTCGGAAGCGGCTTTCTTACCAGCATCCAAAGCTGTCTTCTTACCGACCTCAAACGCGGTCGATGCAAGTTTTCTACCCGCATTGCTCGTGAACGCTCGCATTATAGAATCGACGATGCCAGAACCGCCTTGAACGTAAGTCCTGACGTATCCCCTGTTCTTTATCACCAACATATTTTATTTTTATGATATATTTTGTGTTTTTTTTTTCACTGGTAAATCGTTTTGTCGTTTTTAAATACTTTTATTATTCTAGTGTAAGAATTTACTGTTTTATTTTTGTTTGTTTGTTTGTTTGTTTCTCTCTCTCTACTTATTATTATATTCACATCAATCCTTCAATTCGTTCATTAGCCTTTTATACTGGTTTCTACTCAAAATCTTCTGTCTCAACAATTCGTCAGATATGGCAACTATCTGATTATCTAATCCCGTGTTACCAGCCCGTCTGCTCCCCATCAACAAACTCAATCTCTGAGACAGAGCGTCGGGATCGCTCGGAAGAAAAGTGGTTTTCACCCCTTTGCCAGTCACCGATTCGACGAACTTCTTGTTCATCTCCCATATGGGCTTCACCACCTTCGTCCACTTGTAACCTCTGTTGGCTTTGGGTCTCGTCTCTCTGGCATCGTTATTTCTCTTCATGGCGTGAGTTTGAACTAGAATGTCGCCGTAATTGTTGAAATCCTGTTCTGTGAAATCTCCAGGCTTATCGAAAAGGAGCAATCTCTGCAGACCATCGGTTACTTTATATTTATTCGAACCCACGATCAATTCATCATCGTCCATTTCCACTTCAGTGTCACCCACGAATTTCCTACCGCTCGAATCCTCGTGAATTCCATACAACAGATCTCTCTTACCACCATCATCATCGGACGATGCGATGCTATCAGTGGTGATAGTTGAAGCTGTATCATCGCTCTCACTCTTCGATTCTCGTGGGAACATAATCCGGTGTAGATTGAACGGAATACTGATTTCCAAAACTAGGAGGCAACGAACCCATTCTCAAAGAACTATCTTTTATGGGTCTCAATTCTTCGACTATCTCCTTCCTGCTTCGCTCTTGACCCTCCGTCATGGGTTTAAATATTTTTGTGGCTTCGCGTCTGAGTTCCATCTCACCGAGACGTCTGCTCCTATCAGCTGACTGAATCGCCTTCTTGGCACGTAAATACCTGGCTAAAATTCGATCTCGGCGTGTAGGATCCATCTGGAAAAACATCTTTCGTTTTAATTATTTTTTTTATTTATTTTTCAAAATTAAATGTTTAATTATATTTTTATGTTTTTGTGTTTTAACTCTTTCCGTCTTAATATAATATATAATAATCTGAAAAAAATCACATCTCAAACTGACTGTGTTAATTGATGTTTAAAAAATACGTTTAAACAGTACATGACAAACTGGTTTCTGATGTAACGCATTTTGATAGTAGTGTTTACATTTTGTCAAAATATCTTCATTCATTCACACATCAATTCATCGAGTGTCGAATTAAGAGAAAATCCTTTTTTTGCTGACTGTTAAACGGTTTTCAACACACAATGGAAAACTGATTTTAACAAATCTCTCTCCGATTGCTATCGTGAATATATTAAAAATTTTACCACTCGAAACCTAACTGAGCGGAAAATGCGTTTTAAACATTCCGATAAGTGTTTCTTGACTTTATTCAACGAACGCTTAACAGGGTTTGCAAAATTCCAACACACAGACACTCTTCATTCAGATCGAGTTTTATTACGAGAATCGAGCGATTCGATCGCTCGATCAGCTGAGTGGGTTTTTTTTTAGAATTTTCTCATAGTGGAGGAATTCTAAAAAAAACCCCCCAAAACTCAATTTTTATCTATCCCATCAACAGAAAACATCAATGTCTATAATACAGACTATATATTCACAATCGACTCTTTTTGAAGAAAAAAACCTCACCACAGCCTCAAAACAATTGCAGGTTCTAGACCATCTGTACCAACGCAATTGCGGGTTCTGGACCGCTGGTCTTGAACCGGAATTGTTGTTTTTTGATGACGACTCAGAATCTTTTGCTTTCGATCGCGTTCGCCGACGATGGATCGATGGGTCTGATCTGCGATGCGAACGTAGACCAAAAATTACGTACACGATACAACTGAAGATGTACAACACACGCACACGATGCGTTCACCACGAGTATTTGAACGCTAATAGCGCGATCTAGGAGTCGCTGACTGTACATAAGTGGATTCAAGACCATGTACAGTTTTTGTGAACAAGCGTGTGATTTAACACTGAATTCCACGTTGGTGAACGTATCGCGTGTGTGTGTTTGTACACGTACATGTACAAGTGGTCGTATATCCGCCTTTATTACCTACTACCACAAATCAAATTATGGACGATTCTGGAAGAACCACCAATGCTAGACACATGGGAAGTGCCATCCATTCAAGTTTCAGATGTCTGACGATTGTAATGTCTAAGTGCTTAAAGCATTGCACTTTGAGTGTTAAAATCAAACCCTAAGAGTTAGAATGGGTTTAACACCTTGAAAGTGTCAGTTTTAACACTTTAGTTTTTAGTGGGTGACATCAATTCATCTTTCTAATACGTCTGTTCCTGTGCATTTCTAATATTTTCGAGATATGAAACAACAATTTGGCAATCCTGGGTAATTGTTCCAAAATTAATATGGGATGGATTTCGTTCTCCTCTCATCATGTGTCCATAGGACATTGCGTAATTCGTTGGTTTTTCGTTTGGTGGGTATTTCCGATTTTGAGACTTTAAGGAGACATCCAACCTAATGTTGGTCAAATTTCAGGTAATTTTCTCCAAAGTCCAGAGAAAGTCAGAAAGGAATAACCCCAATAAATTATATATCAATGTTGTTTTTATGTTTTTTTTTGTTGTTTTTTTTTTGTTGTTTTTTTTTTTGTTTTTTGTTTTGAAATGAAACGGGATCGCGGTGGCTCAGTGGTAGACTGTTGGACTTCTATGCTAGAGGTCCGAGTTCGATCCCCGTCCGGACGACCCGCGTTGTGTCCTTGGACAAGGCACTTTATCCCGGTAGCCTACATGAGGTCACGATGACGCCGTATACTACGGCGTCCTGCACGTCGATGGTGGACATGTCTTCCACCGCTGCAACCCTGCTTGAGCGGAGCTTGAACAGAGTTAGAATGTTGAGGAGCTGACAGTTGCTCATTGATGCTCGGTGGGTCTCTCCGGGTACTCCGGCTTCCTCCACCCGTAAAACTGTCATGGTCACGATTAGCCATTGTGCATAAGTATGTGACCTTAAACACCACTAAATAAGTATTTTGAAATTAAACATAGATTTTGTGGAAACTAATAGTTACCATGTGGCAGAAAGCACTGCCTGAAAGTGCTATGGCATAAGTAAGAGACCAGATTTTATACAATAAAATACCTTAAATTTACAGAATAGTTAAATTCTGCAATCTTTCAAGTACAGACTCGGAGAAATCTTTTTCTCATTCTTGCAAGGAATGAACCGCAAGACTAATTGCAATTTAGGATGTAAAATTTAAAAAGGGCTGCCATTTTTCTTGTGTTTGTTTACCTTTTATGAAGTCAACCAGGGGTCAGTAGGTGATACTTCGAGCTCACCTGTACATGTATGTGTACGTGTACATGTACACCTCCATAGGATTTAGTGTTAAAATCGTGTACGTGTACAAGATTTTAACGTTTTTTTAGGGTGAGCTCGAATTTTTTTAACACTGAACCCTATGGGAGGAATCCGTAGTTTTACGTACACGTACATGTACCGTTTTGATTGAAATCGGCAGATGAGTTTTCCCCATTGGATTCAGTGTTAAATTGCGAGCAAAAAAACGTTTTGAAAATTCGAGCTCATTGTCTTACCGATTTTAATAATCCGCGTCCGATTTTAACACTGAAACCCTATGGAGCGTACACGGAGATCTACTTGCAGATTGTTAGAATCGGCAAGATGATGTGTGAAGAGGTTGAGTTCGAACTTTCAAATCCACTTTGCATTTCTCGAAGTGAGACTAGCGCAGGTTATTGCGAGGTGATCGCGATGAGCACTTGATGGAAATGTGTGAAGAGGTTGTGTTTGAACTCTCAAACCCACTGTCGCGTTTCTCGAAGTGAGACTAGCGCACGTTATTGCGAGGTGATCACGACGAGCACTTGATGGAAATGTTTTGAACGAAGAGTGTTGTTGTTGGGGTGTTAGAAATTCGCGAGCCCGCTGTCACGTTTTTGATTGATATATATAGGGGAGAAAAAAAATATAAATAAATAGTTATTTAAAAAAAATAAATATATCAAATCGAATAGATAATAAAAAAATATGTAAATCATGAGCGATTCTCAGGATATTAGAGTAAGGTTTCTTTTAAAAATGCTGATGAGAGCGTACGCATTCTGCGTGAACGAACACCTAGGTCGTCTCTTGTTAGAATGATGCATCGGATGTCGGGATCACCTAGACTTCGATCATGAGAATCATTCGTGTCTGTGGATGGAAAGGGAAGATATGGTCGTCAAGAATTTCGAACCGGCGTTCGAACGCGTTCAAATCAATGAAGTGATCGCGTTTTGGAAGAGATTACTCTACTGTAAGAATCGAAGCAAGCCCACAGATTCGGAAGAACAGAAATTGGCGCGTAAAAGTCTGACTTTTCGAGATAAGGGATGCATCTTGAAATTATTGTTCAACGAAGCATACGTCTAAGTTTTCTCGTTGATATAAAATAAGGGAGAGTAGAAAATAAAAATAAATACACACATAACTTTTTTATCTAATATTAGAAAGAAAAAAAACAAAAATGAGAACCAGAAATAAATTGTATCCGACGTTAGTGAACGACGAGGACGAGAAGCCAATCGACGTTTCGCCAACGGCGCCGTCGCAAGAAGAAAGAGAAAGAGGAGAGAGGTATCGCATCGATCAAATCAGTAGAATCCAAGAGTATCTAACTCGAGAGAGAGATTCTCATCGTTCCCTCAAGAAGAAGTATTCGTGTTTCGTGAAATTCGTCAACGCGATTGACACGACACTCACCACGATTTCCATGGGTTTACACGCGGCTGGCATTAGATTGTTGTCGACCGCAGTCGGCATTCCGATCGTGTTGACCATAGAAGGAGTGGCTCTCGCCGCCAGATTGTTTAGCATGCTCGGAAACTTTTTGAGTAGGAAATTATATCTGAAGGCGAGGAAACACGACAAGATTCGCGTCTTGGCCGACTCCAAGATCGACACGATATCCGAAATGATCTCTATGGCGTTGAAAGACGGTAGGATATCGGACTGTGAATACTTTGCGATATTGAGCGAGAAAACGAAATACGATGCCATGAAAGAAGCCGTGAGAATCAAGACTTGTCAGATCATCAAGGAAGAGATGAAGGATTCTCTCGTGGAAAAGGGGAGGAGAGAGGCCAGGGAGGAATTCAGTAAGATGATAGAACTCAAGAGCAGCGATTGAAAAAAAATATATATAATAAGAACAGAATTGATTCATTATTAAATTTATATATAAAATAAAAAAACGAAATTAATTTAAATAACTCTTAAAAATGTATTGCGTAAAGTGTAAGAGAGTTACCGAGACGAGTAATTCTCGAGAAGTGCGAACTAAAAATGACAGACAGATGCTTCGTGGAATTTGCGATGTGTGTGGTTCTGTCAAGACGCGATTCGTCAAAAAAAAAAAAAAACGCGAGCAAAGGTAAAGGCATCGTGAATAAAATGATCAACAATCTACCTTTCGAAATGCATCTGCCCGGTCACAGTTTCACGGGACCCGGAACGAAATTGAACAAGAGACTCAACTCCGATCTGACTCCCAAATCTTGGAGCAAACCTGTGAATAGGGTGGATGCGGCCGTGTATGATCATGATCTGTGCTACGTCGAACATCCCGACACCAAGACTCGCAACGATGTCTACGATAAAAACATGTTGGGGAAATTGAGAGGCATATCGAATCCGACCAGGAGAGAGAAGATGGAACGTTCGCTGGTCGGCAATCTGATCGGTACAAAACGTCGATTCGGATGGGGCGTTCAAAAAAAAAAGCGCATCTGAAAAGAAGAAGAAACGATTATTGACGAGCGAATTGGCCGAGGAGTTACACAAACCCATAGTGCGTAAATTTCGAAAGAGAAGGGTGTTCTTGAAGGGTCTGGATGATATTTGGTCTGCCGACTTGGTCGGCATGAGATCGTTTTTGAGGTAGAACGAGGGCGTCAAATGTCTATTGACAGTCATCGACGTGTTTTCCAAATACGGTTGGATCAGAGCTTTGAAGAATAAATCGGGACCTTGCGTCGCCGAGGCTCTGAAGAGCGTGTTCGACTCATCTTCTCGAAAACCGAGTAAATTGTGGGTGGGTAAGGGAAAGGAATTCTACAACAAGCACATTCGTCGATTGGTAGACCTCTACTCAATCGAAAACGAAGAGAAAGCCAGCGTGGTGGAACGTTGGAATCGAACGATGAAGGAAAAGATGCACAGATACTTCACGGCGAATTCGACCAAGAAATACATATACGCTCTGAATGGTCTGGTCAAAGATTACAACAACACGCGACACAGCTCGATCAAGATGACTCCCGCGGAAGCTAGCGATCCTCGAAACGAAAAACGGGTCTACGCGAATCTATATCCTGAGAGATCTAAGATCAGGAAGAAGTCTAGAACGCCGAAATTTGCAGTCGGTGATCGAGTGAGAATCTACGCTTATAAGAAGCACTTCGAAAAGGGTTATACTCCTCGATGGACCTTGGAAGAAATCTTCGTGATAATCAAAATATTTCACACCGATCCGGTAACTTACGAAATCGAAGATTTGGATGGAGAAGAGATCATCAGAATGTTTTACGAACAACAATTACAGAAGACGACGTTTTGATGAAGAAGACAAATTTTTTTTTATTTACTCTCTTTAACATTTTCTTGTTTACACACATATATATAAGAGAGAAAAAATAATAAAGAATAATTAAAAACTATTTTTAGATAAAGAAAGCAAGTTAATTAATAAACAAAAAACTAAAAATCCTTTAAAATGACAAATATACTAGATATAGCACAAAGCATAGTGAAAGATGAAAGTATTCAAGAATATGAGGTTCAGGAATACAAACAGGTAACCGGAACGAGTTTGAACAATGCGGGAGAGATAAGAATCAATGTCAAAACTCAAGATTTATTTGTACATCCTAGCGAGAGTTACATAGTGGTGCAGGGACGTCTCACCAAGGAAGATGGGAGCGACTACGCCGACGACGACACAGTTACTCTAGCCAATAATGGCATCATGCATCTATTCAGTAACATAAAATACATGCTATCCGGACAAGAGATAGAATCTGTGTTTCATCCCGGTCAGGCCACCACGATGTTCGGAATCTTGACGTATCCTGATGATTTTCGAAATCTAGAGGACTTAATCAGTTGTGGGTGAAAGACACTGTAGGCCCTGCTAGCGCCGGCGCCGCCTTGATATTCAACTACGTCGTCAAGACCTAAAGGAACGTTTTCATTCAGGATACCTTTGAAACACATCTTCGGATTCGCAGACGATTACAACAAGATCATGTACGGATTCAAACACAATCTGACGTTGATTCGAAAAGGAAACGACGACGCAATAGTGAGACTCACTGCGACCGATGCGGGTAAGATAACTCTACACAAGATATCGTGGTTTGTTCTGCACGTGGAGCCTTCAATCATGGAGAAAGGGCATCTCTACAAGATCGTAGAATCCAAGAGTAAATTACCCGTGGGATTTAGAATGAGACAGTGCGACACGGCAAGCATTCCTCCCTCCACGAATCACTTCGATTGGAGATTGACGGTGAAATCCGCTTCCGAGAGACTGCGTTTCATCGTGGTTGCGTTTCAGACCGATAGGGACGGGTCTCAGGAAAAGAATGCGTCGCTGTTCGATCACTGCCATTTGAGAAACATGCAAGTGTTTCTGAACGCCACGAGATATCTGGCAATCGATTACAACGCGTCGTTCGACAAGAACGATTCCTGCAGACTGTACGGCAACGCCGCTGATTTTAAAAAGAAGTATCACGGTCTAGATGAATTGATGAGCAACCCTAACATGTCTCCCGGCGAATACAAGTCGATGTATCCCATGTTCGTATTCGACGTCAGTAAACAGAGTGAACGACTCAAGAGTAGCATGTTAGACATTCAGATCAAGATGCAATTCGATAGGAATGTTCTGAGAAAAACTGAAGCCTTCACCCTGGTCCTGTCGGACAGAGAATTACAATTCGAATCGGACGGAAATAAGATGTCAGTCATTCAATGAGAGACGAGTGTGAAAAAAAAATATATATAAATAAAAATTAAAAAATTATTATAAAAATGAATGATAAAGAAAGAGAATACTTAAGAAGAAACAGACGTGTTTTGATTAAAAATATTTCACAAGATTCATTAGCAATAATTCTAGACACTTTAGTCAAAACAGAACCTTTGATATTGACTGATTATATGAGACGTGAAATCGAAAGTAAAATCTTGATAGAAGATAAAACCAGAAAACTTTTAGACACGTTGATGTATAGAGGACCGACTGCTTTTCGAGAAAGGTGATCCAATTTCACGAGATGAAACATTATGAGAAATAACGTATTAAAACAAAACCTCAAAAAAAAAATAAAGAAATAAAGTAATGTGATCTAGAGAGATTGAACATCTTTCTAAATCTCATTACTTTTTTTTTGTTTTTTTTGTTTTTAATAATCAGACATTATTTTTTTTAATTCATTATTTTCCACGCGTTCACTGTTTGTTCAAAGAATCCAGTTTGATTAGTAGACTCACCACGGAAGTGGTGGCTTCGGGATTATTGGTTTTCGTAACGAAATTAATCCTGTCTCTGGCGTTCACTTTGAGAGGCGTGCCGAACGTGCTAACATTCGCTTGTTGATTCTCAGTCTTTTTGATGCTGTATCTCTTATCGCTCTCCACACCATTCACCATGAGATTGACGACCACTCTGTTATTCAAATCCGAGGAAGCCAGACTCATTCGAAGGATTTCACCTCCCAGCGGCATGGGATATCCCACCTGACCATGTTTCGATCCACTACCTCCATTTCCGAAAGACCACTCAGCTTTTCCTTCATCTAAGGTGCCGGCCTCTTCAGCCCACACGGTATCAATTGTCTAGCATATTTGACTTTCTCCACCACTGAAATCAGGGAGCAGGCATCCGTCATGTTCACGGGATCCGGTAGATTCGTGAGCGTGTGTCCATCCATGTCTAGTTTACCTTCCATGATGTCACCCTTTCTCCAGACCGAGTTGTCGTACACGTACTTCCTGCTGACGAAGAATCAAATTTGGGATCATGACTGAGCCCGAATAAATTCTTACCGTTCATGTCGATACCACCCTCCATGGTTCTGCCAGATTGTTTGTTCAGGTAGAGATCATCCACTTGCGATTCCAGGTATTCTTGTGATCGTATCACGGCAGAATCCACATAGCCCTTGTTGACCGCAGTTGAGTCCGCATCCGTGTCGTCGACCTTCGACATATTCAATATCTTGTTGAATCCCACATTCAGATCCGATTTCATTTCTCGTCTGTCAGACTTTCTCTGTTCCAGATCTATGTAGTGTTTGGTCGCCACGTCCTTGGGATTCGTGGGAGTGGCCACATTAATTATCTTGCTATAATTGGTGTTCAATTCTGAGTGCATCATTTTCACTGAATCTCGCGTGAGAGTCGTACTCGTATTTCTTGGTCGCGGCAACGGTGGGATCTATGGGATTCGCGACGTTCACCAAACGTTTGGATTTCAGATTGAGATCGTCGGTCATTGTTTTATCCATGTAATTATCTAGCAGGATTCGTTCGAAATCGGCGTTCCCCCTGTCGACGTATTGTTTAGTCGCAGCATCTGCAATATCTATCGGTTCAGGAAGATTGTAGAGCTTCTTATCGTTCATTTTCAAAGGATATTCTCGAGGTTCGTATCTCCGAACGTAACGTTCGTCCAAGTTGGCAACGTCATAACCATCGTCGACTTCGAACGTCTTCCTCTTCTTTCGTGGGTTGACTTTTTCGTTGTCACTTCTACCAAATTTATCGACTGGCATGTTGTTGTGGGATTTTTTTGTTTTTAGAAAAATATGTTCAAACGCAGTTTATTAAAAATGAACTATTTATTTTATTTTTCGTTTTTATTCGATTAAAATTTTTTTAAAATAATTTTTTATCTTTATATATACTATAAAAAAATCTCTCTCTAATGTAAGTCATTGAGAATGTCTTGAAATCGATCTCCTTCAGACCATCTCTTGAGAACATAGAGACACAGGTGACCGCAAAACACTTGATGTGGTGATTGCACTTGTTCCGTGTTGTAACGAACCATCGATTTGTTGAAATAGTTCTTTATTTCTTTTGGCGGCGAGATTCCGTAGCTGTCGAAATAATAATTTTTCTTCTTCCCGTTCTTCATCCACGCCACCCAGTGAGTGCCTTCACCCAATGAATTGTCTAGATTTAAAATTCCGCATTCCGATTGTCGAGGTCTTCTCTTCGGCAAGGCATCTCTGGAAAACACGCCTAGAAAATATTTGATTTTCAAATCTTTTGCCGCATTCAACAGATCAATGTTGGATAGGGGTTCATTAGGTAAGACGACACCTTCTACGGATATCTTTATTTTCTTATTCATAAATGCGTATATATTTTTTTTATTTATTTTATTATAATTTACTAAAAATGACGTTATTTTTTTTCTATTTTTTTCTTTTTCTTTTTAAACTAACACTCTCGATGTCTCTATCGATTTCTATAATTTTGAATTCGTCTAATTCCTCTTGATTTTCTAGAATCCAATCATCCACATTCATATCGTCTATAATTAGATCTAAAGTCCAATGTCTGAGTGCCAAAGTGCTTATTTTATCGTCTAATATGAATCTCTTATCATCGTCGGCCATCAGCGAAATCTTGTTGACTATTTCGGTATACAAGTCGTGATTTTTGCTTCGAATTGATTTCATAGTCTTATACACCGGACCACTTCCTAACAGACAATCTTTATACTCTTGGAAAGAGATGTTTTTCTTCACCATGCACGCTTTAACTCCTTTGCACTTCTTGATCTCTTCATCATCTTCTAGATGATAAGCATACAGTTTGGGTCTCAAGCCCACGAATTCGACGATCTGTTTACCGCCGCTCTCGTCCTTAAATTTACCCAACACCTTCTTGTTGTTGTTCGATTGAATGTTGGACGGGTGATCGACGGGATAATTCCTCATGTCGAACCACTCGGCCACGTCCGGAGATATATCTCGGTAGACGTCTTTCGTCTCTATCTCATAAACTAAACTGTCCGTGTTGGTGAACAGTAGTTTGGCTTTATCACCAAATTTTCGTTTGACGTAATCGTAGTGAAACTCGTACATCAATCGCTTGCTGACATTTAAGATGATCGGTCCGAGATAATACGGTTTGTCGAACTTCAGGTGCGTCTTTTGCATGTGAACGGCCCCTAGATTTTCGTCAAATATGGTTCGGTGTTTGTAATTGGGTTTCGCCACTAATGTTTTAGCTCTTTTCTCAGACGTGACGAGTCGAACGTTGGTTCTCTTCCTGATGTTTTCCATCGATTTACCATACACGCAGTTGTTCATGAGTTTGAAGAAATCTTTTTCGAAATCGTTCTTGGCTCGAATTCTGAGATTCGTGTTGAGATCGATGTATTTTTTCATCCAAGGCTCTTCGTCGAATCGAATGATGCGATGTATGTCGACTAATTTCATCCCATAATCGACGTACTGTTTCAAATTCTCGCTGTAGATGACGTAGTTACGTTTGTTAAATAAATTGGGAATGAGATTTTCCTCGTCTCCTTCGTTCGGTTCCATTCGTTCGGGGGCCAGTGGATAATCGTTGTGTGGATTGTGTAATTCTTCCGGATAGTTCAAATCGACTTCTAAAATGCAAGGATAGTCTCTCCATTTTTGCATCTCTTCCGGTTCCTTCACCCATTCGAAATTTCCAATCCATAAAGGATGACTCATAGCCCAACCATACAGACTATTAGCGTCCCAATACTGTATGTATTTAGTCGATCGTTTCGAATCGAAACCTTCTTTCATGTAGGGATTGTTAGCCTCAGAATATCTGTGGGAGATCATTGAGACGCCACCTCTCGCAGTCCTTTCGAACATGAGCAACATGTCCACGTCGGATAATAATTCCAATTGGACTTCGGTTGTCTTCAACAGAGTGCCCCACGCCAGACCGGGTGCGGTCAAATACCAAGCGGGATCCAGATCGTAATTTCGACAACAGACGTCTCGAAAATTTTCGAACACGTCTGCCAAGAGTAGAACGTTGGTCTTCAGATAGAGATCGTGATAATCTCTCATGGTTTTCATATCGAATGATTTCCACACGTTTTTAGCATGTTCGTAATTCTCGTCGGAAATGTCGGATTCATATAATTTCGAATAAAAATCTTCTTTCGAAGGTAGTGCGGTGTCTTCGAATCTCTTTAGTTCGTTCATGTAATTGTAAGGATAGACTCCTTTCCTCAACATGTCATCTACTCGTTCTCTGAAATGTTCGCTCGTGATTTTAAATTTATCCTTGCTCATGTTATTGACCAATTTTTCCAGAGCGGTCGACATGAATTTAAAACTGTCGATGAAACGTATGGCTCTACGAATGGGTTTCATTTTTTCTTCCAACGTCTCTCTGTCGATTACTCTTTTCTCCTCCATGGGCTTTCATTTCGTGAAGGAAATGTATCTTTCTTCACTGTTTGCGATGCAATTTAATTCTCCGTGAGAGGTGCCGAGATTTTTCACGAAGAGATGACTGTCGTAACCCGAGAGATTGTGAAACATCACCGGATAGAAAATGGCGTCTCGATATTTTAAATTACACTTGCTGTGAGCCGGACCGTGATACAGACCCGTGTAATGATCGTGGTCTCTGACCTTCCTATTTTCCTTCGAAGTCTCGTCGAACGATTGTCTGCATATGTGACATTCAGTGGCTCTGTTATTTTCGTCCTGCTGCTCTCGTGTGATGATCATTTTTGCTGGAGTTTTGAATTTGTCGTATAACATTTGAAGTTTCCATTCTAACTCTTCCACGAACCTTTGAGCCACGTCGTCGTCTTCATACTGTTTCGTGTAGGTGAAGGGACCCATGTCGTGTTGCGAGTCGAAAGCGCATTTCACGTAAATGCAATAGCCCAAAGGTATGTGTTTTTGATATCTTTCGACGTAACTGTGAAGAATGTTGGGTTGACAGGAACTCATTTTCCTGGTGAAACATTCGAAATCGGCGTACATGACGAATGGTACTTTTAACCTTCTATTGTGATTTTCAAACTTCACGATGGTGTTGGGTTTGGGTATTTCGATGGCGACACCTTGATTTTCGTTGCAATATTCCTGATGTTTCACCAACAAGCCTTCGCTGTGAAACACGTTCATGCAATTGTAACATAAAGATATCTTTCCGTTATGATTATTATTTTGTTTCGACAGTAATCGGCTCGGATGTTTAACCCAACAATAATGACGATTGTCACCATTCGAAAACAATAATAAAATAATCGTCTTTTCTCTTCCATGATACGAAGTCAGTCTGAGAGGATGGATCTTTCATTTTTCGTCGTCATATCCCAAGACGTTCACCACTACGGTGGGATTTTGAGCTTCGAAATGTTCGATGTGTTTTAACTGCGTTGGAAAAGTCACTCCGGTCCAATCGAGATTTTTAGAAGTTTCCTCGTACTGAGAAACTCTATCAGAGTTTATTTTGACAGGGTATAAAGCAGAGGTGACTGCCCATTTAAAACACTGATCATCATTATTTTTCACATTGATCCCGGCATATTTCTTAGCGAGGAAATACGGTAATTTCACGTAGGAAGACCCTCTCAACAATTCGTTTTTAGTTATGTGAATTTCGAGTTTCAACATCTCATCGAGCGTCCAGTTACTACCTTCATGTTGATAATTCATGAGAGACATCAACATCTTGTCTTTCATCTTTTCAAAACGTCCGATAAATCTGAACCTCAAAATACGGGTTCGATGTTAGATCTGAAATATGCATTTTTCACGATGCTCTTGCCGGACTTCACGTCAATTTTATTCATCACGCAATGGAGTATCATCTTCATTTTTAGTCCCACGTCCATGTATTTGCGAAACAAATCCAATACCTTTTTCTTCACCCGTTCCATGAACAATTTCGGATCGATTTTCTTCAACGAGGGAACCACGTCAAAAGTTTTAAAAACGCCTTTGATCGCACTTTCCTGTTTCACAGACTTCGATTGAAATAGTTCCGTGGTGAGTCATGCTAGATATTCTTCTCCTTTCCCTTTGCCTATTGCTCGTCGAAGTTCTCTTGATATATCTCGTTTGCCTAGAATCTGATGTGCATCACTCGTTTTCGTTTTAGTTTTTCTTTTCTTTTCTTTGGAAACTTGAAGTTCTTCTTCAACGACTTTTCGTTTAGTCGTCTTCTTATTTTTCACAATCGAAACGTTTTTGGTGTTTTTTTCGACATCGGCATTTCGATTCCTTTTACTATCTTTTTCTTCTTCTCATTTTTCACAACTGATGCATTTTTTGACATTGTTGCTATCGGCATTTCGATTCCTTTTACTATCTTTTTCTTCTTCTTCTCATTTTTCACAACCGATGCATTTTTTGACGTGATTGCTATCGGCATTTCGTTTGCCTTTCCATCGTTTTGCAAATGTTTCTGTATGACTTCAATCTTTTTTGATTTAGTTCTATGATTTCTGAAATGTGAAATTTTTAATAGTTTACAAATCTCGTTTAACTGAGGTATGGTTTTCTCATTTAAATTTTAAATTTTTTTTTTATCTGTTTGTTTCATTTTGTAAGAATATATTTTTTTCCGAATTTTGTATTTAAATAATTTGTTTAAAAAGTTTTGTTTTTCTTTAATATGAAAAACAAATAAAATATTTTTTTGATGAAATTTTTTTATGTTCCTTAACGTCAAAAATTGAATTAATACGAGAAAAAAGGATGTTAAAATTTAACTTATATATATAAAGAGAAAAAAAACTTTTTAAACAAATTATTTAAAATACAAAAATTTAAAATATACATTATTTGCAAGAATTCGTAAAACAAAAAAACCCAAATAATCGATCATGATGACAACATCCACGATGGAATCTTGACATAAACGTCGATGTTGTTTAATAAATCGTTATTCTCCAAAAAACCAAGAAGAAAAAAATCATAATTTATATTTACGCATTTCGAAAGAAAACGATACGATTTGTGATAGAAAATCGTATCGTAATACTATTAGCAAACAAAAATTAATCGACAGTGTCGTTCGAACTATTAAAAAAGAAGGTTCAAGACAAATAGAACTCTTATGACTTTTACGCGAAGTCTTGCACGAGGTTCAAAACAAATTTCCACGAAGCAGACGCGTGTTCATGTCACCCGATTCCTTCTCAATAGATGATGATAACTGCAAGATGCGAAGACTAATTTTTAAATGTTCGATGTCTTGCCCGTTCTAAAAACTCGTGAAAAAAAAAATTCAATTAATACGAAAAAAAGGATGTTAAAATTTAAGTTTATAAGTAAAGAGAAACTTTTTTAACAAATTATTATTTAAAATACAAAATTTAAAATATATATTATTTGCAAAAATTCATAAAAACCAAATAATCAATCATGACAGCAACACCTAAAAGATGCGAATTGAAATTGAAATGAGTCGAAGCGTGTACGAAATTAGGTTTTAAAATCTATACATTACAACAACACGATCCCATCGAATTGAATGAGGTCAAGACGATGGGCTTAGAGCGCTACTATGACAAATATCATATGTGTTTGAAATTGGATGAAGCCATGCTCGATTTGTTTTGCGAGTACCAAAGCGATCTGGTGAATAATATCATCGTCGCCGAAGACAGAAAATTCGACAAGGGCGATTTGTTGTTGTTCTTTAGAAATTACATATATCCAATAATCTCACTCGAACTCTTGAACAAATCGGGTGGTGAGAGCGCGTTCACCGATGTAAAAAAACTTAAAAGAGTAAAGATAAACATACAAGACATTTTCGTAAGTGAAAAAATGACGCATGTCAACATGCTAATAACGGACTTGGAAATATAAACAATAGTGAGATTGATTTTAGCAAAGAAGAAGGAAAAAAAGTAATGAGATCTAAAGGTGATCTCATTACTTTTTACAAAAATTTTTTCACATTAAAGAAATTAAAATTAAAAACAACTTCTTTTTTGTATATATATATATAAGGAGCAAAAAAAACCAAAACTTTTTTTAAACAAATTATTAAAATACAAAATTTAAAATATACATTATTTGCAAGAATTCGTAAAAACAAAAAACCAAATAATCGATCATGAGGACAACAACACCTAAAAGATGCGAATTGAAATTGAAACGAGTCGAAACGAATAAGAAATTCGGTCATAAAATCTATAGATTACAACGACTCGATCCCATCGAATTGAATGAGGTTGGGACGAAGGGCTTAGAGCACAAATACGACAAATATAAGATGCCTCTGAAATTGGACGAAGCCGTGCTCGATTTGATTTACGAGTACCAAAGCGATCTGCAGAACATCGTCATCGCCGAAGACAGAGAATTCAACAAGGACGATTTGTCGTTGCCCTATGGAAATTACATATTTCCAAACATCTCATTCGAACTCGTGGAGAAATTGGGTGGTGAGAGCGAGTTGACCGATGTAAAAAAAAACTCAAAAGAGTAAAGATAAACATTCAACACGTTTTCGAAAAAGGAGAAGACACGAGTGTCAACATGCTAATAACGGACTTGGAAATATAAACAATAGAGAGATTGATTTTTTTTTTGCGAAGAAGAAAGAAAAAAACGTGATGAGATCATCTTGAAAACATGAGTGTCAACATGCTAATAACGATCTTGGAAATATAAACAATAGAGAGATTGATTTTTAGCGAAGAAAAATGAAAAAAAAACTAATGAGATCATCTTTAGATCTCATTTTTTTTTTGTTTTCCTTCTTCTTCACTATTACCATATATTGTAATAACTTTTCCTTTTCTCTCAATTTTCAGCGTCGATTCTTCTTTTTCTTTTTTTCTTTTTTTTTGTGATATGATACGTTTATAACAACATTTTTGTTTATCTGAATCATAATTATGAACGAATGTTGTGCATCTCTTGGTAACACTCGCATCATCACCATTCTCTTCAGAAGGTAGTGGTGACGGTGGAAAGCATCTCATTCTCAACCGTCTATCCTGCACTCTATCTATCTCTTTCATCAGTTCTGTCCTTAGATATCCATCATTAGCATCTAACCATTTTTTTATTTTTTCGCTCTCTGGCTTGCGATGTTCGTCATTATCGTCAAATTGTTTCTCCACCTTTTCATCCATTTTAAATATATTATTTTATACTTTCTATGATTTTATATTTTATACAATTTTATATTATAATAACATATTCAAAATCGGTATGTTCTTAAACAGCGAGTTCTCACCGAGCAACAAACCCTTGCCGAGTCGCTCGACATTCTGTCCACTCTTCAGATAGAGACCGTTTCCTCTCAGAGAGTTGCCACCTCTAACGGGTTCTAGATACAATCCTTTACCGCTGTCGTCTACGTGGACGCGACACACGGCTCCTCCCTTCTTCAAAAACAGTCCGCTGCCACCCATTTATTTCTCAACTGCCGAACTAGCGAGTCCCGTGAGAGCTCCCACGCCAATAGTCTTTCCGAGAAAGGGTAGTGCCTTTGCGGCGAAGGGTAATGCTTTTGCGGCGATTCCTGCCAATAGTGGTAGGAAACCGCCTTTTATTCTCAAATTGTATCTCAATTGAGCGGGACTCATTCTCACCGTCAACCCTCTTCCATCGCGAATCGATTTCTCCATCCTTTTGATTTGACTTCTGGTCCAGGCGATCGAATCCTGACCGCCTCTCGTCAGATCTTCGTGAGTGAATTTGAATCTCACCGCCTCGCCTCGAGTTGTTAACGCTCTCTTAAGTTTCTTCCTCTGTCCTGTGGATATGTTCACGTTTTTAACCACGTATTGTGTCATAATACTGTTTTTTAAAATATATTTACTTCAGTTGTTTCTTGTTTAATAATTATATTAAAATAATTTTGTAAAATTAATATTGCGTTTATTTTATTTTTGTTATCTATATATATACAATATTTTTTTTTTTTTTGCTTTTATATTTCTCTTATGTGAAATCGTATCGTCACCCTCTCTCCGCGAAGATCTAATAGTTCACCATTTTGATCCATCAGCGTGGTTTTGAGACTATACAACGTGTCTAAAATCACTGGTAGATAAACTAAATTTCGAGGTCGCTCCACGATCTTATAACCCGGCGACACGTTTGGAAAGAAGGAATAGATCGTCGGTTGAGCGCTACCATTCACGTAGCTTCCAGCAATCACGTCCACGTTCACCAGAATGCTATTGACTGCGAGAATGTCGACCGTATTTTCAGATGCGGCGTGGCCTCGATACATCTTTCGATCGAATCCCAACATCTTGCCTATAGAATCGTCCGTGTTGAAATCCACTCGAAAATTATTTTCCAAATCCAACATCGTCTGTAAGGTATTAGGATTGGGAGCGAGTCTGATCTTGTTGCTTCCCTTTCCATCCATCTTCATTCGCGTCTGAATGTAATTGTTCAAATCGTCTATGTCGTAACTCCCTTTGGGAATTCGAATCTCCAACCAATCCACTCCGTCGGAATACTTGAACGAGTTATTCTTTTCGTTGACGTTGGGAAAGGAATAATAAGTCTCCAGATTCACCAACGCCATCTCGTAACTTTTCTCTCTATTCAATTCGATGGAAGGTTCGAATTTCGTAGCGAATCGAGTCGAATCGCCGCTCACCACGATTTGAATGGATTGTTTCGCAGCCGTATTCTCGGCTATCCGTTCTAACAATTCTCCATGTTCGAACATTATATCTTAATTTTATTTTTTTTATTCAAAACTAATTATTTGAAGATTTATTATTTTCTAAATTTTATTTTCACGCTCTATCTTATTATTATCATCAGAAACATAAAACTTGTCGAATCCGCACCGATATTTTCCGCGATTAAATTCGCTTGTCAAATCGATCACGACGAAATTGTAAAGTCCACCATCCCAAACCCTCTTGCAGAATCTCCTGAATTCCGCCGCGCTCATGTCGTTTGCGACGTGATCGCCGTAGATGTGATTGAGATTCTTGAGATCTTGGCGAAAGAGACATAGAAAATTAGCGTTCTCCCTTATCGTCTGTCTGGGCAATCGAAAATAATTCTGCGACAGGTAGAAACAGTCCACGTTGCTGTGTCGACCCCTAACGTAATACGATTCGCATCGGTTCTGTCTCTCCAAAAGCAGATCGTCGAAAATCATGAGATTCTTATCTTCCGATTTCAGTTCTCTAGGATCCGGAACGTCGCTAGCGTTCTCATAAAATCGACACTCGACGTTCGAAGATGCATTTCTCTTCATCAGCTCCGTCGCCGCACCGTCCAAAATGGTCGAGAGTGGAGCTTCGCTCTGGTCGAATTCCTCCCTACTGTCAAAGATTCTGGCTATGACGTCTTTGGGCAATCTACGATCCATGCACTCTCGAAGCAATCTGTATTCGGGTTGAAACAAGCTCTTGCCAAACACGAACAATCTGTCGTAATCCAACCAGTCGGGTCGGGACAACAGATTCATCAACAGATTGGTCTTTCCACAATTCGATTTTCCCACTATCAGGCCTCTTATGCTCTTGGGAAAGAACTCGTTATTCGACCTCTTGGTCGCGGCGTCGTTCCAAGACATATCTTTAATGTTCATCTTTGTTTTTATTTTTTTTATGTCTGTTATTTTAGATTCTTTTCAAACGCAAATTTTTTATGTTTTTCAAACTCTGTTTTTAATGTTATTATTTATTTATATCACACCGTCGCGAGTTCTCTTCAATCCGGATGCACTCGTCATTTTGGCTAAATCTTGTATGGGTACCACGGCATCCTTAAAATCTTTCCAACTTTTCGGCGTTCGCTCTAACGCAGCTCGCTTCGCCGGCGGACTGATCAACTTGTTGATCAACGCGTCGGCTGCCCTCTTGCCAGCCACAGAAGCTATCCTACCACTGGCTTCGGAAGCGGCTTTCTTACCAGCATCCAAAGCCGTCTTCTTACCGACCTCAAACGCGGTCGATGCGAGTTTTCTATCCGCATCGCTCGTGAACACTCGCATTATAGAATCGACGATGCCAGAACCGCCTTGAACGTAAGTTCTGACGTATCCCCTGTTCTTTATCACCAACATGTTTTATTTTTATAATATATTTTTGTTTTTTTCACTGGTAAATCATTTTGTTGTTTTAAATACTTTTATTATTCTAGTGTAAAAATTTACTGTTTTATTTTTGTTTGTTTGTTTGTTTCTCTCTACTTATTATATACACATCAATCCTTCAATTCGTTCATCAGCCTTTTATAACGGGTTTTATTCAAAACCTTCTGTCTTAACAATTCGTCAGATATAGTAACTATCTGATTATCTAATCCTGTGTTACCAGCCCGTCTGCTCGCCATCAACAAACTCAATCTCTGAGACAGAGCGTCGGAATCGCTCGGAAGAAAAGTGGTTTTCACCCCTTTGCCAGTCACCGATTCGATGAACTTCTTGTTCATATCCCATATGGGTTTCACCACTTTCGTCCACTTGTAACCTCTGTTGGCTCTGGGTCTCGTCTCTCTGGCATCGTTATTTCTCTTCATGGCGTGGGTCTGGACCAGAATGTCGCCGTAATTGTCGAAATCCTGTTCCGTGTAATCGCTGGGCTTGTCGTAAAGGAGCAATCTGCGCAGACCATCAGTCAATTCGTATCTGTTCGAACCGACGATCAATTCATCATCGCCAATATCTACTTCCGTGTCTCCTACAAAAATCCTTCCCTCCGAATCCTTATAAAATCCATACAACTGATCTCTATTACCGCCATCATCATCAGACGATGCGACGCTACTAGTGGTGATAGTCGAAGCTGTATCGTCGCTCTCGCTCAAATCTGTTTGAATTCCCGTGGGAAAGTAATCCGGTGTAGATTGAACGGAATACTGATTTCCAAAACTAGGAGGCAACGAACCCATTCTCAAAGAACTCTCCTTTATGGGTCTCAATTCTTCGACTGTCTCCTTCCTGCTTCGCTCTTGACCCTCCGTCACGGGTTTAAATATTTTTGTGGCTTCGCGTTTGAGTTCCATCTCACCAAGACGTGTGCTCCTATCAGCTGACTGAATCCCCTTCATAGCACGTTCATACTCGCCTAGAATTAGATCTCGGCGCCTAGGATCCATCTGTAAAAACATCTTTCGTTTTTAATTGTTTTATTATTTTCAAAATTAAATGTTTAATTATATTTTTATGTTTTTAAGTAATAAAAATCTTTCCGTCTTTAATATAATAATCTGAAAATATTCACATCTCAACTGACTGTTAATTGAATTGGAGAAGTTTAAGAATACGTTTAAACAGTACATGACAAACCGGTTTCTGATTTAACGCATTTTGACAGTAGTTTTTACATTTTGTCAAAAGATTTCCATTCACACATCAAACAACCATTCAGTCAGTGTCGAATTAAGAAGAGTGAATCCCTTTGATGACTGTTAAAACAGTTTCAACACACAAAAGAAAACTGATTTTAACGCTGAGAACTTATTCATTTACAAAATCTCTCTCTGATTGCTATCAAGAATATATTAAAAATTTTACCACTCAAAACCTAATTGAGCGGAAAATGCGTTTTAAACATTCCGCTAAGTGTTTGACTCTTTCCAACAATATCCCCCAAACTCAATTTCTATTCATCTCATCAAGACAAAACACGAATGTCTATGATACAGACCATATTCATAATCGACTCTTTTTGAACAAAAAACCTCATTCAGTCATAACGATAACATGTAGTTGTTTGTCTTCAATCACATTTAAAAACAGCGTAGACAGGTTAATCTATATTCCATTGACAAACAGAATATTGTTTCGTCAGTGTAATTAAAGTACCGTGACTTACACGCGACACATCAATAAGTGTTAGTTTTTACTTCAGGAAGACGTGACTGGGTTCGCGAATTTCTAACACACCGACAACAACACTCTTCGTTCAAAACATTTCCATCAAGTGCTCGTCGTGATCACCTCGCAATAACGTGCGCTAGTCTGTGAGTTTGAGAGTTCGAACTCAACCTCTTCACACATTTCCATCAAGTGCTCATCGCGATCACCTCGCAATAACGTGCGCTAGTCTCACTTCGAGAAACGCGAAGTGGGTTTGAGAGTTGGAACTCAACCTCTTCACACATTTCCATCAAGTGCTCGTCGCGATCACCTCGCAATAACGTGCGCTAATCTCACTTCGAGAAACGCGGCAGTGGGTTTGAGAGTTCGAACTCAAACTCTTCACACATCATCTTGCTGATTCTAACAATCCGCAAGTAGATCTCCGTGTACGCTCCATAGGGTTTCAGTGTTAAAATCGGACGCGGATTATTAAAATCGGTAAGACGATGAGCTCGAATTCTCAAAACGTTTTTTTTGCTCGCAATTTAACACTGAATCCAATGAGGAAATCTCATCTGCCGATTTCAATCAAAACGGTACATGTACGTGTACGTAAAACTACGGATTCCTCCCATAGGGTTCAGTGTTAAAAAAAATTCGAGCTCACCCTAAAAAACCGTTAAAATCTTGTACACGTACACGATTTTAACACTAAATCCTATGGAGGTGTACATGTACACGTACACGTACATGTACAGGTGAGCTCGTATTCTCACGTATCACCTACTGGGGTCAAATCAACACAGTTCACAAGAACAAGTATGGAGTCATGAAAGAGTGCATCAATGTAAATGATGAATGTCCAATATGGCTTTTGTGAGTCTGCTGTGACCCCATAACCCGCCCCCCCCCCCCCAATTCTGTGCCATTTTGCGTGGAAAAAGAAATTGGTAAAAGAAAAGGAGAGTGATACACCAAAAAGGGAACAGTGCCATGACCTCATGTCACATCATGGCATGACCTAATAACGGTTAGGAATTTACTAGGACGGCAAACATTTTAGCAATGTTTGTTTATGGGGCTTATATTTCCAAAATTTCGAAAGGCTGGGCTGGAAATGAGGTTGAAATAAAAGATATATATAAAAAAACGTAAAGTTGGTATCGCTGACATCGTATGGGTTAATTCGGAATGCAAATATAAAACCGGATCATTTCAAATAACCCCAAAACGGTGTATGAAGCTTCATAGCTGTGTGAATTATAAATACGAAGCTAACGGAATCACAAAAGCAACGATTTATTTATTTGTTTATTGGTGTTTAAGGTCACATCTTTATGCACAATGGCTAATCATGACCGTGACAGTTTTACGGGTGGGAGAAGCCGGAGTACCCGGAGAGAACCACCGAGCAACGACGAGCAGCTGCCAGCTCCCCAACATTGTAACTCCGCACTGCAGCACAGGCAGGGTTAGATTGGTTGGAGACATGCGTACTACCGACGTGCAGTACGCCTTAGTATACGGCGAGAGTCCGAATCGATCGCCCAGACGGTCACCCATCAGAGGACTAACCGGGCTCGACGTTGCTTAACTTCGGTGGTCTGACGAGAACCGGTTACCACAACGCCACCGCGCCCCCAGCAACGATTTTAATGTCAGAAATACACTTAACTTAGAAATGACATTAAACTGTTCAAAATGGCAATAAATCAAAACACAGAAAAATCAGCTGTCTCTTAAGTTTGAAAGCTCTGTGTTATAAGGCTTAAACACACTTTACATTAAACTCTTGTTTAAAAGCGAAAAAAATGAAATAATCTTATTATATTTGGAAAAGATAAAACTGAAAATGTGATATTGAATGTCTTGAACAGTGAGTTATCGTTCGGGATAAACCACAGAAGACAACTGCACGATTGTTTCAGTCAAAACGCGATTCAAAACCTCGATCGAGTCACAAAGAATGTTTATATCAGAACAATAACTGTGTGGCATTTAAAAGAATGCCTGGACATCATTTTTGAGAATGCCAGGTCATTCTAAAAATATAGTGCACAATTATTGTTCTTGGATAACAGCGAAGATGAAAAAAATGGAATTGTTGGCTGTATGTTTTAATATAAGTTACACCTTGGCTCTGTTCGAGGTAACTTACTAACTTGAAATGCCTGGTAGAAGAAACGAGTGTTCAAGAAACGTTATTTGAGAACCTCTCGTCCATTGAGTATGCCAAAATCCATGCATTTTAATGATTGAACAAAAAACGGCGTTAGTCAGTAACCAACGTAGCTGGGCGTATTCATGAATTTGAAGTATTCATGAATTTGAACAAACAGCCAATTGCGGTACAACACGTAGCCGCTATGAGACTCGGTGTCACACATCGCACGCCAGCAGATTGATCAAATCCCCGAATTCCTCCATCTGGGTTGGTAAGTATTATTGAAAACACCACCAGATAAATCAAATCAATGGGAATCGTTTGAAAATATCGTATATACGCGTGTTTGTTTGTATGTTTTTATCTCCATAAGTGTGTGTCCGTTCAAGATGTTAGCAACTATTATGAGCCACCTTCGGTAAATGGGTGAAAGTATGAACAAGTTTTTCAAAGTCTGAAACATCAACCGAAAAGGGTTAAAATATAAAACAAGTGAACGCTAAAGCTTGACTATAATACATAGAGAACATAAACAACAATCTTTGAAAAATTTCATACATAGAGGATATGGAATGAGTGTTTTTCTCATATAATATTTATGAAACGAGTCTAAGAATTTTCCGTTTTGGCGAGCCCCTGGCGAGACAAAACGGAAAATTCGGACGAGTTTCATAAATAGTATATGAGAAAAACACTCATTTCATATTCTATTTATCATATGACACACACACGCACAAATTAGCCACTTAGTATGACTTTTTAACCCATCACCTAACTTGAGTTGCAGACTTCACTTGGAAAAAACATCCTCGTATAACTAAATTTTTTTTCATTTTTTGCTTCCAAAACATAGGTCATGACCCCTCATTGGAACGAGCTCGTTGAGCTCGTTCCAATGAGGGGTCATAACCTATGTTTTGGAAGCAAAAAGTGAAAATATAAAACAAATGAATGGCGTTTTTCTTGTAGGTAAAAGATTAATACAATATAACCCACCCTAAATAGGACAGAAAGCGTAAATTCTCCCAACTGAAATTATGCAAATGTGACCCAGTTGTATTTTGTTTAACCAATCAAATTGTCCAGTTTTTGAAATTGGCCAATGAAAGCTCCCAACTCTAATTATGCAAATTATGAAAATGTGGCCCAGTTGGATTTTGTTCAGCCAATCAAATTGTCTAGTTTTGAAACTGACCAACGAAATTGACGGAAGGCTTTATTTATCTCTGATTAATATGAAAACAAAATGTTTTAAAGTGAACAAAACGGACGAGTCATATGATAAAAAGTGTTTTTACTCACCAAATAAAAACGCGACTGTACCGCAACTAGAGCGGGATAAATAAACACTGAAAAATAAAAATGACTCAATGTACAATTGTCCATCATTCAGACTACAATAGAGGAGACTTATTTTGATGAGATACTATAAACACAAGTGATAATCTTACTTTTAAAGAAGGGGTATTTTTTGCTGTTGAAAGTACAGGTTTTGTGTGTAAATAGTGCAAGTATGGAAGTCCAGAACTGTCATATTCTAGGTTTTCATATACAAATTGCAACACACATTCAAATTGCACACGGTTTTTCCCTATAGATAAAAGGCATTGCAGAATAAAAGAAAAAATACAACTGAAAAACCCCTGTATTTATAGATTGCTTTATACTTAAATGTACGCTTGTGGATAATTATAAAAGGTGAAGAGATCATCATTATGCATCAAGTACATGACCTTACGAATGAAATTCTGCATGTGTATGTACAATACATACAGGTTATAAAGGCACATTACCCACATTCAGTACTGTATGAAGAAAAATATATCCGTGCACATATTTGTAAATAATTCTTCCCAGTCATGAATCCTAACTAGAAAAAGCTAAGTATAGACTCCATATGAACTTGTACTTACATTAAATGAACTGAACTTTATCACTCATATAGTCTTCATACAAGTGATCAACAATACACTCCATTATGGTACTTCACTTCATGAATTGCGCCACTTTGCACATTAACACCATCCAGTACTTTCACAACAGTACCAACATACCATTTAATTTTGGTCGAGGTCTCATCAAGAATCTACTGGTGTCGTATTTTCTTTCCTAGAAAACTGAGATGCTCTTCGAGGCTGGCTGGTTTCCTGATCTATCTTCTACAGTTAAATCTAAAAGTCCTGTCATGAAATGCGCACAAATAGCACGTCGATCTGCGTGTTAAACTACGCGTTATGACCATAGTAAGGCTATCAAATTCTGTACATTATTATGGCCTGTGCACAAGGAATGCTTCAGCCAATGGACCTCCGAGTAACCCGAACGTCCATTGAGAGAAACATTGCCTGTGTTTGCAACGAGTAACCAGGAGAACCCACCGTGCTTTGGGTGATATTCTATATGGCAATGGCGCGCAATACCTACGCGCAATTAGGCCTAGATTAGCGCACAGTTCATGACAGGATTTCCAGTTTTAAATGTAGGTCTTGGTGGAATTAGTTCGTCTTTGGTGGTTGCTGACGTCCCTGTAAGCTCACCTGTTTTGGACACTTTTTTTTCTTGGGCACTTCATGGAACTGTAATAGAGAATTTAATGTTTATTAAAACTGTTCTGTGATGAGGCATTTGTAAAATCAGATATGAGATAAAACAGTGACCTCAGCTGAACGTGAAGAAAGTTGAATGTTAACAAAAAAGATTCTTAATGCTGAAACAGAACGAAAGAAATTAATGTATAAAACAAATAAACATCAATGTAGAAAATATCAATAACAGTTCTTGTCACCTCTTTATCAAAACACTCGTGTGTGTGTACTGACTCATACATGCACACCTACATTACCTGTACTTGTTCAACACACATCTGCAAAACAGAATAGTTGAGTGTAAATTATAATTGGTGAACATGTACGTGCCCATTCACCAGGTTCCATAGTTCCTGGTTCTTTGCCATATCTCAGTGATGAGAATTCGGAGAGCAAGACAGAGAAAAAGAATGATTGGAGCTTAAATAACATTTGTTGATCCCACAAATCTTTATCTCGGCGGATTCGATCAATAAATATTTGATGGGGATTTGTCCTCCTAACAATGAAGTCCAGCCAGGAATACCCACACACATTTAGCTGGCCTTGACACTGATAGTAAAGCTCATGTGTGCGCTTTTATTGTTTTTATACTCTAAGCAGAAGTCTTTGATTTTCTGAGCTGCTTGCCGGAAAGAATGTGCATCTGTTTGGAGAACTTGACTTCTAGTAAACCTTTTTCACGAGTACATTCAACTAAACAATCTGGGCTAGCTGCCAAAAATGGAATTGCTCCACTGACACACAATCCAGCGGGGGACACAGAAACATTAACACCACACTCTGCTTTTTTGATTATGTACTCTTGAATACTATTTTTTCCTCCTTCAAGCCTTTTACGATGTAATGATTTCCAGTGAATGAACAATATAATATTGTTTTCACTGAAGGAGAAACCTTCCGGTTTCCTCTCCTGAAGCCACAACCCACACAACCCAGACAATGACTGACACCTTGTGTTTTGTTTTATCTGTTTAAGTGCACTTTCAGAAACCTTCACACTGTTTTCAAAGTATTCATTTTTGGCTTTTTTCCAGTTCAGACTGAGAAATATCTGGGACAACGTCTAGAGATTTCGATCCGTAATGCATTTTAACTTTTTATTTTTGATTCCCTGAGCCAAAGAAGGTTTCTTTTTATAACTCGTTTCTTCACTTCTGGGTTTGATTTGCTTTTAACACATGATAATAATTTTTTTGCTCTTGGCTTGTATGTAGAAATAAAAGCGTCTGTTGGTTTCTGAATGAGTTACAAGTTTCCACACCTTAGGTGATCACTCGGGACCAAAGTTTTTTTCTAAGTATTGCCCCATAACATCTGGTGTACCAAGAGCCCCTGTTGATTCGGTTATAAATTTTTCCGCTCTGACACTCATCCATGACTCAGCCATGTTTGTTGTATAATTGCCAATGGGGCGATCAGATTTGTCTGACAATCTCTTTAAAAGAAACAACACATCTCAAAGTAAATCAAAAGACAATAAATCTGAAGTGAGATCAGAATCATATCTAGAATTCTCTAGACACAAGTCTGAAAACCCCTCCGTCCAATAGAAAGCCTGTTCATTTAGAACTTCTGGTACAGTGTTGTCAAACTGTTCAGTAGTCTGCTCCTCACCTGTCAGTTTAGAAACGAGGCTTTTTCTGTAGATTGTTTGCTTTTACAAAAGTCACTAGAGTTTTTTTTATGGATCCCAAACAAATGATAACTGGAATTATTAATGTCATGTTTCAACTGTTTAGTTGCCATTTTTCGGTTGCTTTCCCTGGATCGCATTTTTATTACACGTCTGTTCTATGTAACTCCAATCTGCAGTAACACTAAACCACGCGGAAAATTAAAATCTGTTCCGCCCATATGTACGGAAGGGAACTCGTTAACGGACTATTTTTAAATAGAAGCAATAGAAGCAAAATGGAAGCAAAATTTCACTGGCATTTTCAACAAATCGTGCAACGAATTTACAATTTGAATCGCTAGCAATAGCTGAGAATCGTCCCCTGAGTTCCAATATGTTCTATGAGCCAGTAGGCACATAGAACACATTGGAACTCAGGGGGCGAAATAGTAACACAGGTTCCCCTCGCAAATTTGGTTGGCGATAAATATGTTGTTTTTGTTGATAGTTGTCAAATAAATTGCTGCCTGTCCTTCTAATAATTGTTTTTATAGACGCGAAGGCGTGTAATAAACACAGAACGACACACACGTGTGTCATTCTGTGTATTTATTGTACATCTGATGTAACTTACTAATCTAACTCTACTTTCTTTTGTCAGTTTACTTGCACATTTGTACTGAGGTTTGTCTTCAACAAGTTTCAAAAGATTTGATCTCAGACACTTTCATGCATGATTTGCACACTCAAATTTTAGAGTATCTTTTCTCCATACAGGAAATTGAATTTGTAGCATCAGCTATAGTCCTAGTGTAGCTCAGTTTATAAGTGGCCTCACATTCCAAAAAACCCTGAAGAATTATGTCTGCTTCCACAGTTTGGCTGCTTGAATTCCAGTTTTTGAAACACTCATGTGCAGGAGTATCAATATGTAATGTTTCAGCCCTAGTAGATATATACCCAAACTTGTTTCTGACACCACTGCAGAGAAGTTTCCTGTTCTGTTACATAAATGTTTATGTGACCTTTTAGATCACCCCCCCCCCCCCGCCCCCATCACAAACAACTGTTATGTAGGGTATCCCCCGATGGAAGTAAACATTTTCTATGGCTAGTTTATATTCTTCCTGCTCAGAAGCAAGCATATCTTGCATTAAGAGTTCGTACCACATCCTACGTTTGTCACGTTCCAAACTACTAAAAGTATTTTGAGTCATACCAGGTAGTCCCAGTGTTACCATACACTAGTTCAACTGTGACACTCCTCCTCCAGAGACAACTGTGCCCCAAACCGCTCTTGGGTTGATATCATATCTTTTCAAAGAGGCCTGGTCAATGTAAAGTTTTGAACTATCATTCAAATAAAATGTTTTGGAACATCCATTACACTGAACAGTGAGAACTGATGCCAATCCATAATGTTTTGCTTCTTTTACAATAGTATAAGGGGACTGTCCCCTGTTTACACAACTATTTGCCAAAAAACACTGTACGGAGTGGCAACTTAAAATATTTATAAATTTATAAAATATATTTATATGGTTTTCCAACAACTGAATATTAAAGAACCGATATCCACCAACAGGAGTACTTTGAAGTTTTTTCAACTGGAGTTTAAATGGATTGTTTTCATCCTGTTCGCGTGAATAAAATAATTTATCACTCTTAGATAGTTTGCTTAAGTGTATTGGTGAAACTGATGCTGATGTAGTATTTCTTCATTTTCGCCAAAAAACGTCTGTGTCTTCCTAGTAAACTGAACCTTGATTTCCGGCGCTTTGGAAGACCCATACTCACTAAAACTGGAAGTAATATTTGGTTCAGTCATATATTCATATAAAAAATTAATTCATCATATCACTCAATTCTTAAACTATTATCCCTCATTTACATAATCAGTATGAGGGTTCACTTAAACTTAAGACGAGGTTGACTGACGTCACAGGCTAGCTTAGAGAGATTGTGTTAGTTCATGCTTGGATACATACAGTGCGGCTATCATGGATGGGTCAAAATCTATGCGAAGGCGGTTTGCCCACGCTTACAATTCAGAGATGAGCCGCTATGGCACCTAGCAGAATTTTCATCAATGAAGCAGATTATCCCGGTGCTTCATCGATGGAAATTTTGCTAGGTGCCATAGAGGATCATTATGCCAGATTTGTTGTTTTCAATTTTCCATTTGAAGTTGCACAACAGTACTTGTAATTACTATAAAAATTAGAATGCGAATGAGATTAATTAATAATTATTCTTCGAAATTCTTTGGCCATAACATGTGGGTCATGACTATCCATATTTGTTTGTAACTTGCAAATAGGCTGAAAACTAAGACCTTTGTTTCCAGACCTGTCCATATTTTAAACAAGATTTGCATCATTGCAAACGACTGGAAAATGCAAAAAGATTCAAATTCAACTAGCATGGTGTGAACTAAATTCGCGTTCCATGTCAAACAAATAGAATCCCTGTAGATGAATGTGAATATGATTGTTGTTTTGGAATTCCGGGGAACTCTGAATTAAATAATGTTCGTTTCGGTGGCTTTGGGGTGATTTTAGGAAATTGTCTGGTTCATTTGGGAAATTTGGTACACTCATATCGATTCAAGTGCACCCTCATAACACAACCCGTCCTATTAAAAGCCTTCTAGACTTATAATAACCAGGTGCCACCATAGAAAAGTAGATGGCAGCCTCCAGTAAAGAAAATGGAGACGGAAACACGTATCACCCTAACAGGCGCTGCGCATGTGCACTGACACCACATATCGTTGACGACAGAACATGGGCGCTCAGGCGGGCAACCATGAGAACCCAACATAACGCCACTGGGTGACGTGACGCCACTGGGTGACGTGACTATGACGTTACATACGAGTCCTGGCACGCGATCCGAACAAAGGTGTCAATCCGTCCCTGTCCTCCTACTTACGTTTGCATAGTCATCTTGTAAGATTTAAGAACTTCTTACTTAACACTGTGTATAAGTTGCAGAAATACTGCGGGCACAACATACAACATTTAACAATCTTTTAATTTACGTTGTAGCAACGTGGCCATGTTACAACATTTAACAACGTCTTTCTTAACGCTGTAGTCACGCTGTGGAAACGTGACAACACAACCATCTTACACAATTCAACAACTTCTTACTTAACGTTGTGGACTCATTGTACAAACGTTGTGGCAACTCAATCTTCTTACAACATTTTTTTAACGTTGTGGGCCTAACTAACTATCAACATTTTTTTAACGTTGTGGGCCTAACTAACTAACTAACTATAACTAACTAACTAACTAACTAACTAACTAACTAACTAACTAACTAACTAACTAACTAACTAACTAACTAACTAACCTTCGAGTTTGAAGACGGTTGAAGTAGGAGAAATAACCGACCAGCTGAAGATGGAATGCACTGGCCAAGGGGTTCTAAATTGATGACATCTGCAGATAATGCATTTCGGCAACACCTGTATATTAACATATTCTCGTACTCTCATTTCTTTAAGCTCATCATTTGCCCATGTAGAATGTCGATGAAAATAAATTGTTTGTGTGTGATGTGGGGGTGGTGGGGTGGTGAAGGTGGGTGGGCGTACCCCCTGTGTACACCCCGGTTCGCTTCCCCGAATGACTCATCAACAGTTTCTTACTTTTGTAGCAGACACAGCACAATTCCCAAATATACAATCTCTGTATTTTAGGTGGATGTGAAAGCCCCATCAACTTTTCCATGCCAGAAGGAAGTTACTAGGAATAGGATGGCACCATGACGATCAGTGAGTGAGTGATTGATTGGTTGGTTGGTTGGTTGCTTGATTGAGTGATTATTTATTTCACAGTATACATATATAGAATAAACGTATAGTGTTTTAAAGTAAAACAAATTCTACGAGTAGGATTAAGAATGAAACCGTCGAGCCTCTACGTTTATTTTGTTTATCCCATAAATCATTTACAGGGTAGTCGCGAGTGAAATCGTGCTGTTACTCGCTACAAAACACTGCAACAAGTGAGACGCACATTGGACCAATTCGATCGACCAGCAAAACTGCCAAAAATAAACAAGGCGCAGTGATACATTTCTGTCTAAAAATAATTCCCCTACAAACTTGAGCTAAACTTGCAAAAATACTTTATTAAATGAACAATGTTTATCTTCCTTATTTTCGTTGTTTACTGTTATTTTTTTCATCGTCGATTAAACTTGAGTTTTATAAACAAAGCAGACGACACATGCATTTGTTTATTTACACTTTCCTAATTTGGAAAATGAAACATCAATCATCATGTTCCCGCCTTTCACAATCAAACTTGTAAACTTTTCAACGCTTGGTTTCAATTGATTTACTTTGTGTCTTCTTTGTTAATTGTTGTTCGTTTTATTGTTAGACAGAGTTGAAATGCGTTAGAGGAGCCGGTAAAACGGATATTTGCGATAGTAAAACCATTGTTTACGGCCCAAAACAATCGAATACAACATAGTTATCACCATTCTAATATAATTCGGCGGAAAACGGAGAGAGTGTTTTATCTCCCAACTATAAAACAACGCCTTGTTGAAGTCTACAATTTAAATCTAAAAATACAGTCTTCGTGACGTCATTTGGGAGTTCCGAACCAAATCACGAAATATATTTTACGCTGCCACTATACAAATAGATCCAAACGTTTTATTCATTTTATCAGCAATAACAAAATATATTTATATTTGTACTGACAACCTTTATCATGTTTAAATGTTTGTGACAATCGGAAAACAAAATACGCCGGCTGGTTTCCCTGGTCAAAGTTTAGAGTTCACCTTTTGATGTTTCAGTCTGAGTCGGAAAGCACTCGAGGATTTACCATTAAAGTTAAAAATTTTGGGAGCTTTGATTGGAAGCACTTGCTTGACAGTAATAATTACGTATTGCATAAACTTTTCACCCAAAATTCTAGTACCCTCTATCATTTTCATAGCAACACTAACATACTGCAACTTGCCGAGCACTTGCGAGAAACGACTGGCGTGACTTTTATTAACATATTTGATTATTGTATCTACATGTAAGCTCATTTACACAAAATTGCTCTTTTTAAAATTGCGAACCAATGTTGGCACTGAAGGAAGTATCAAGCATTAACAATACACATTCAGATATGACCATCGAACTTTAAAGAAGCCCGATTCGTGCAGAAACTACCGCTGATAGCGTAATTTTAGCGGTAATAAAGTATCGCCTCAAAAACAAGTTGAGTTCCTCATGCGACCAAACCTACCACCCAAGAAAAACCAGAGATAAAAACTCTGGAAACCCGTAGTCGGCGTATGTAAGATTGGCCTCGGAACTCTGGATGCCGACTTCCACCCAACTTCGCTGCACATCTGTTCGAATGACAGACTCGAAACGAAGTCTGGCCGTTTCGTGCGTTTCGGTTAGAATGAAGCCTACGACCGCATGTCACCCACGTGACAATAAAATCTCCCTTTCAACCAATGATTTCATAGTCTAATAACGCGCGACTTAATCGACAGACGATTAAGACACCTGAACATTTTGTACCGACGAATTGGCGTACCTTCAATACAACATTTTCTCGCTATACTTCGAACCGGTTACAAAACAGTTCCTCATTTCAAACTGTTTCTGGGAAGTGATGGCTTGTGGAATTAAGCTACTGGTATTGACATAATTGTTGCAGAACGAATAGTTCACCTCCCTCAGTGGTGAACGCGTTGCTGCAGCTGTACATGTTGGTGCTACGAACGCAGGTGACAAATTAGAAAATGAAAGGACCTCTTGCACTTGAAGTCGATGTTATAACATCGCTAGCGGATCGGTCAGAAATATTTGGCCTTGAACAATTAAAATTATTATTGCCAGTTGTCAGAAGTTTGGTTTTCTATGTCGCACATGGCGTCCATAAATTCTTCTTCGTACGGAAAATTGCTATTTATAATTATAATATCACTGACTGGTTCCACACGGTTATCGTTAAGCCTGTAGGAGGCAGTTTTTTGAACTCTCATTTCATTACTCATCAGTCTCTGCCAAACCTCTTCCGCATTAATATTAAACTTTCCAACTTCATCCATATTAATTACAGTTAATTGCAAGAAAGATAGAAAAAGTTTTTTTACAGAAAGCCAACGCGTTCACAACGTTTGTTTACCTTGGATACGGTAGTCAATAACTCCAAATGGAACGAAAATAGAACGCCCACGAATACATCTTGACTTTCCTGAAATAATTTTAACAACACAATATTTCCGACAAGTTACGCCGATTTTACTGTCTCAAATTTTATTGATTAACCAATTAAATTTCGAGATTTATAGTAATTGTATTAGAATGTAAAACTAAACGTTTCAGCGACGGTCAACGTTTGATAAACGTTGGTTTATTATGTCTCCCACAAACGGAAAACAGGTCATTATAACACGACTGCGGCAGAGGCTAGAGGTCAACGGTCAACAAGTCCGTCTCTACTAAAGAATAAATTCTTTCAGTGTTAAACCTGCGGGGAAATTATCACCCTACTAGCAGCTGCTACTAGGTGAATAAAGCAAAATTTATCGAAGACTTTTATTGATCGGATAAACGTCCATTTATGGGATAAAGTACAAAATACACACAGAGATGGTTAAACAGTTATAGTACAACGGTAACACATATGCATACTGTAAGGGTGTAACGTTGTCAGACTGACTGTCTTCCCATTATCCCCGATTTATATCATATTACCACATTGCACTGTACTTTCAGTCGTGTTATTTATTTACCTCCATTTGAAAATAGTACGGTGAATGGTCAGCTTTCCATTCTCTTCCAGCGGAGCTGATACCCAACTCCATCAGAGGCAGAGCAACAGGTCCGACAAGGAAATTTGGTATAGCCTATGCAAAGCTCCATAAAAAACTTTACGAATTAATTTGGTACATGATTTGAACGAGTTAGGACTTGATGGCTGTCGTGTGGATAAGTGTCATCTGTCTCTTTGATGCGATAGGCGTGGACTGTCCACTCCCAAAGATTTTTATAATTGAGATAGGCGTCTACTTTGTATGTTGAAATGAACTTTTCGAGAAAATTCCGGGGATGTGGCAGCCTTTACTTATTCACAGTTCCTTATTCGGCATTCGTTATCAACCGATCAAATCGGTTGATAACGAATGTCAAATAAGGAACTGGGAATAAGTAACGGCTGTCACATCCGTCACGAAGATAATACAAGAAAACAGGAAATTATTTTCTGAAGGCGGCATTTCTCTTATTAATTGTACATCGATCTTTTAAAACAATCCTGTTGCGTGTTTGTTGGAATGTCAAATGCTGTTCACAATACATAAAGTAATCAGAAACCTCACTTCATAATTTCCTGCAACTTTTAATATTCAGACCATTTTAGTCACAGTTTTTCTAACAGTGATCAGTCTTACCTGTCAACTGGATCCGCACGAACACAGGTATGGCTTCGCAATCAGTCTTTCACACACCCGTTTTTTATGATTTATTGGATTTTATCCTATCACCTTCCTTTTTTTAGATTAAATCGGAGCGTGAAACAAAAAAGCTCATTGCAATATCATAATCATTGTACACTGTTGTGGGATTTCTAACATCATTATTTATTGGGGTTTAACGACACCTTCGACAGTCGGAGCCATCTCAGGTTGGACTGCTCTACGGGTGGAGGAAGCCGGAGTACGAGCAACTGTCAGACACCCAACGTACTAGCTCCACACAGACAAGGTTAGCATTGGTTGAAGACAAGTTCACAATCTTTGTACGGTATGCCTCAGTACACAGCGCCACCCCCGCCTTTCCCAATGACACAACGCAGTTACCCCTGGCGGGGTTCGAACCGTGGACCTTTCGATTTGAAATCCGATGCCGTAACCACTGAGCCACCGTTCTCTCTCTGCACGCTAAAACCTATAAACCTAAAGTGTTAAAAACTATACTTGAAGTGCTGTATTTAACACTTACTAAGTGCTGAACTACCACTTTGTTCAAGTGTAGATATCCCAGAACTTGACAGGTGTTACAATAATACCACTTGACAAGTGTAATGTCACGACACTTAAAAGGAAACAACGCAGATGACGCGGATCAGGCTCGAACTCTCGAGCCTGATCCGCGTCATCTGCATTGTGTCCTTTTAATTACTGTACCCACCAAGCGCAAATCAAATTATGAACGATTCTGGAAGAACCACCAATGCTAGACACATGGGAAGTGCCATCCATTCAAGTTTCAGATGTCTGACGATTGTAATGTCTAAGTGCTTAAAGCATTGCACTTTGAGTGTTAAAATCAAACCCTAAGAGTTAGAATGGGTTTAACACCTTGAAAGTGTCAGTTTTAACACTTTAGTTTTTAGTGTGTGACATCAATTCATCTTTCTAACACGTCTGTCCCTGTGCATTTCTAATATTTTCGAGATATGAAGCAACAATTTGGCAATCCTGGGTAATTGTTCCAAAATTAATATGGGATGGATTTCGTTCTCCTCTCATCATATGTCCATAGGACATTGCGTAATTCGTTAGTTTTTCGTTTGGCGGGTATTTCCGATTTTACGACTTTAACCCCCTGCACACTGATGTAAAAATCTCAAAAGTTCAGGCTGCTAATTTTTCTCATGATGCAACTAGAAATTTAATCAATTCAGTCTTGTTTGACAGAGCTCATTGAGCTCTGTCAAACAAGACTGAATTGATTAAATTTCTAGTTGCATTTTGAGAATAATGGCTACTTGAAATTTTGGTATTTTGACATCAGTGTGCAGGGGTTAAGGAGGTGTCCAACCTAATTTTGGTCAAATTTCAGGTAATTTTCTCCAATGTCCAGTGAAGGTCAGAATTGGAATAACCCCAATAAATTATACATCAATGTTGTTTTTATGTTTTTTTTTGTTTTTTGTTTTGTTTTTTCTTTTGAAATGAAACGTGATCGCGGTGGCTCAGTGGTAGACTGTTGGACTTCTATGCTAGAGGTCCCGAGTTCGATCCCCGTCCGGGACGACCCGCGTTGTGTCCTTGGGCAAGGCACTTTATCCCGGTTGCCTACATGGGGCACGATGACGCCGTGTACTAAGGCGTCCTGCACGTCGATGGTGCGCATGTCTCCCACCGCTGCAACCCTGCTTGAGCGGAGTTTGAACAGAGTTAGAATGTTGAGGAGCTAACAGTTGCTCATCGATGCTCGGTGGGTCTCTCCGGGTACTCCGGCTTCCTCCACCCGTAAAACTGTCACGGTCACGATTAGCCATTGTGCATAAGTATGTGACTTTAAACACCACTAAACAAATATTTTGAAATTAAACATAGATTTTGTGGAAACTTATAGTTACCATGTGGCAGAAAGCACTGCCTAAAAGTGCTATGGCATAAGTAAGAGACCAGATTTTATACAATAAAATACCTTAAATTTACAGAATAGTTAAATTCTGCAATCTTTCAAGTACAGACTAGGAGAAATCTTTTTCTCATTCTTGCAAGGAACGGACCGCAAGACTAATTGCAATTTAGGATGTAAAATTTAAAAAGGGCTGCCATTTTTCTTGTGTTTGTTTACCTTTTATGAAGTCGACCAGGGGTCAAATCAACACAGTTCACAAGAACAAGTATGGAGTCCTGAGAGAGTGCATCAATGTAAAATGATGAATGTCCAATATGGCTTTTGTGAGTCTGCTGTGACCCCATAACCCCCCCCCCCCCCCAATTCTGTGCCATTTTGCATGGAAAAAGAAATTGGTAAAAAAAAGGAGAGTGATACACCAAAAAAGGGAAAAGTGCCATGACCTCATGTCACATCATGGCATGACCTAATAACGGTTAGGAATTTACAAGGACGGCAACCATTTTAGCAATGTTTGTTTATGGGGCTTATATTTCCAAAATTTCGAAAGGCTGGGCTGGAAATGAGGTTGAAATAAAAGATATATATAAAAAAACGTAAAGTTGGTATCGCTGGCATCGTATGGGTTAATTCGGAATGAAAATATAAAACCGGATCATTTCAAATAACCCCAAAACGGTGTATGAAGCTTCATAGCTGTGTGAATTATAAATACGAAGCTAACGGAATCACAAAAGCAACGATTTATTTATTTGTTTATTGGTGTTTAAGGTCACATCTTTATGCACAATGGCTAATCATGACCGTGACAGTTTTACGGGTGGGGGAAGCCGGAGTACCCGGAGAGAACCACCGAGCAACGACGAGCAGCTGCCAGCTCCCCAACATTGTAACTCCGCACTGCAGCACAGGCAGGGTTAGATTGGTTGAAGACATGCGTACTACCGACATGCAGTACGCCTTAGTACACGGCGTCGTCGTGCCTCCATGTGGACAATTGGGGTTAAGTGCCTTGCCCACGGACACAACGCGGGAGTCCGAATCGATCGCCCAGACGGTCACCCATCAGAGGACTAACCGGGCTCGACGTTGCTTAACTTCGGTGGTCTGACGAGAACCGGTTACCGCAACGCCACCGCGCCCCCAGCAACGATTTTAATGTCAGAAATACACTTAACTTAGAAATGACGTTAAACTGTTCAAAATGGCGATAAATCAAAACACAGAAAAATCAGCTGTCTCTTAAGTTTGAAAGCTCTACAACATACTAAAATGTCATGAAAATCGTCCATAACCACTGAGAATTTCCTAGGTCGGTATACCACATGTTTTTGTGGAGATTGTATTTTAAAATTTTCGAAAGGCTCAAAATGAGGTTGACAGTAAAAGGTCAAGCAAAACATGTGAGATCGGAGTCGCTGGTATGGGAGTCGAAATTTGAAAAAGTAAAAAATATGTCTGGATATATAGAGGATATCTACGCTGTTTTGGTGAATATCGGGAATTATCCCACGAGTGTGTACCTGAAAGTTTTATTTTTCGTGAGCGTAGAATTTCTTTTTATTATATGCTACGTGACATTTTATCTTTCACGAGCGTAGAATTTCTTTTTATTATACGCCATGTGACTTTTTACTGCTCAATATTCAGCCCAATTCGACTGCAAAAAGTTTCAAGATAATAATAATAATCTATAATAATAATATGCTGATCGCTCCTTCAAGGCAACTTTCAAGGCAATGTCATGCGTCAAAGCGTGACATCATTTAGGAAGCTATTGAGGGATATTTCTCAATATCCATCGAGTCGATGGTTATCAAGAAATATCTTTTAGTTAATTTTTGATAATTCACAGACTAGTACATAATAAATTGTAATATCTTTTAAGTTTACCAGATTTCATGAGTATGCATTAACCCTTTAAAGGGGAGAGGCCCTTTTTCTGGCACGGGAACATGATACGTCAAAATTTCAGTAAATTGAATGGCTACTAAATGAACGTGTGGGTAGAGTAATTAATATTTTCAACGAGCAGCTCCAAGGCTGCTCGTTGAAAATATTAATTGTTCTACCCCAAATAATGAATAATGGCTATTCCAATTGTTGCCAATGGAAAGACATGGGAGATGCTACCAGTGTTCAAAAGGTTAAGGGAAAGTACCTGAAATTTTCGGTCTGAAGAAAAAGAAAAAAAGGCTCGCGATCGCTAAAGGTCAATTCAGTTCTGTTGAATGACTTGATAAGCAGATTTTTCACTCTTATAGCAGTTATAGCAATCTTCACAAAAAACATCGCTAGAATTTAAGGTAAGGAATAACACACTGGGCTTTGGTTATTTGGCTGAATATCCTGTGCCGAGTGTGTTATAAGGCTTAAACACACTTTACATTAAACTCTTGTTTAAAAGCGAAAAAAATGAAATAATCTTATTATATTTGGAAAAGATAAAACTGAAAATGTGATATTGAATGTCTTGAACAGTGAGTTATCGTTCGGGATAAACCACAGAAGACAACTGCACGATTGTTTCAGTCAAAACGCGATTCAAAACCTCGATCGAGTCACGAAGAATGTTTATATCAGAACAATAACTGTGTGGCATTTAAAAGAATGCCCGGACATCATTTTGCAGAATGCCAGGTCATTCTAAAAATATAGTGCACAATTATTGTTCTTGGATAACAGCGAAGATGAAAAAATGGAATTGTTGGCTGTATGTTTTAATATAAGTTACACCTTGGCTCTGTTCGAGGTAACTTACTTACTTGAAATGCCTGGTAGAAGAAACGAGTGTTCAAGAGACGTTATTTAAGAACCTCTCGTCCATTGAGTTTGCCAAAATCCATGCATTTTAATGATTGAACAAAAGACGGCGTTAGTCAGTAACCAACGTAGCTGGGCGTATTCATGAATTTGAAGTATTCATGAATTTGAACAAACAGCCAATTGCGGTACACACGTAGCCGCTTTGAGGCTCGGTGTCACACATCGCACACCATCAGATTGATCAAATCCACGAATTCCTCCATCTGGGTTGGTAACTATTATCGAAAACACCATTAGATAAACCAAGCCAATGGGAATCGTTTGAAAATATCGTATATACGCATGTTTGTTTGTATGTTTATCTGCATAAGTGTGTGTCCGTTCAACATGTCAGCAACTATTATGAGCCACCTTCGATAAATGGGCGAAAGTATGAACAGGTTTTTCAAAGTCTGAAACATCAACCGAAAAGGGTTAAAATATAAAACAAGTGAACGCTAAAGCTTGACTATAATACATAGAGAACATAAAAAACAATCTTTGAAAAATTTCATACATAGAGGATATGGAATGAGTGTTTTTCTCATATAATATTTATGAAACGAGTCTAGGAATTTTCCGTTTTGGCGAGCCCCTGGCGAGACAAAACGGAAAATAAGGACGAGTTTCATAAATAGTATATGAGAAAAACACTCATTTCATATTCTATTGATCATATGACACACACACGCACAAATTAGCCACTTAGTATGACTTTTTAACCCATCACCTAACTTGAGTTGCAGACTTCACTCGGAAAAAACATCCTCGTATAACTAATTTTTTTCCATTTTTTACTTCCAAAACATAGGTCATGACCCCTCATTGGAACGAGCTCGTTGAGCTCGTTCCAATGAGGGGTCATAACCTATGTTTTGGAAGCAAAAAGTGAAAATATAAAAAAAATGAATGGCGTTTTTCTTGTAGGTAAAAGATTAATACAATATAACCCACCCTAAATAGGACAGAACGCGTAAATTCTCCCTACTGAAATTATGCAAATGTGACCCAGTTGTATTTTGTTTAGCCAATCAAATTGTCCAGTTTTTGAAATTGACCAATGAAAGCTCCCAACTCTAATTATGCAAATTATGAAAATGTGGCCCAGTTGGATTTTGTTCAGCCAATCAAATTGTCTAGTTTTGAAACTGACCAATGAAATTGACGGAAGGCTTTATTTATCTCTGATTAATATGAAAACAAAATGTTTTAAAGTGAACAAAACGGACGAGTCATATGATAAAAAGTGTTTTTACTCACCAAATAAAAACGCGACTGTACCGCAACTAGAGCGGGATAAATAAACACTGAAAAATAAAAATGACTCAATGTACAATTGTCCATCATTCAGACTACAATAGAGGAGACTTATTTTGATGAGATACTATAAACACAAGTGATAATCTTACTTTTAAAGAAGGGGTATTTTTTGTTGTTGAAAGTACAGATTCCGTGTTTAAATAGTGCAAGTATGGAAGTCCAGAACTGTCATATTCTAGGTTTTCATATACAAATTGCAACACACATTCAAATTGCACACGGTTGTTCCCTATAGATAAAAGGCATTGCAGAATAAAAGAAAAAATACAACTGAAAAACCCCTGTATTTATAGATTGCTTCATACTTACATGTACGCTTGTGGATAATTATAAAAGGTGAAGAGATCATCATTATGCATCAAGTACATGACCTTACGAATGAAATTCTGCATGTGTATGTACAATACATACAGGTTATAAAGACACATTACCCATTTTCAGTACTGTATGACATCAGGCTTGGCAATTTCAGGAGAGCGATTTTTTAGCTCTCCTTACTGCCCTCCTGAAAGAATTAAGGAGACCGAAAAATTGCCCTCCTAAATATTTTGGTCTGGGATGATTGAGATTACATGTATTATGCTCACATTAAATTTTTGTTGTAAAGCAAAAATGTAATTTAACTTCGAAGTCACATAACATCACGTAATTTCATTTTGAAAGTGGTTTAGTGGTAAAAGGTAATGGCTGCAACCATACCCAAACATAGTTGCAATCATTTGAAGCAAAATGGGTCACAGCAATATTTTTTTTTCTGTCAGTTTCAAGTTCAGCAACTGACATCACAGTTTGAGGGGTAATTATTCAAGGAATATTGACACTATAATAAACTACCATTACTACTATCCTGTCACTTGAAGCACTTGCACCAGGATATGACTGTAGATTCAAGCAGACCTGTTGTCCAAGAAAGTCATACGCCTACCACTACCACCTTCAACCCCCTTTGGGGGTTGAAGGTGGAAGTGGTAGGCGTATGACTTTCTTGGACAACAGGTCTGGGTACACACACAGGTCTTGTCAAGTGTGTGTTCGGTTGTTGAGTAAGACATCTAGATGTCTAAGAGATTTCGCTTTACCTTAGTAAAGTTAATAAAATTACTGATGTAGTCTGTTGGTTTCAGTTTCAATGAGTTCGTTCAACTGGATACTTAAAATGCTGTGTAAAGCTAATTGCTCTCCTAAGCTGATTGAGGAGAGCGATTTTTTGCCCTCCTGCATTTTCAGAATGCCAGGCCTGGTATGAAGAAAAATATATCCGTGCACATATTTGTAAATAATTCTTCCCAATCATGAATCCTAACTAGAAAAAAGCTAAGTAGAGACTCCATATGAACTTGTACTTACATTAAATGAACTGAACTTTATCACTCATATAGTCTTCATACAAGTGATCAACAATATACTCCATTATAGTACTTCACTTCATGAATTGCGCCACTTTGCACATCAACACCATCCAGTACTTTCACAACAGTACCAACATACCATTTAATTTTGGTCGAGGTCTCATCAAGAATCCACTGGTGTGGTATTTTCTTTCCTAGAAACCTGAGATGCTCTTCGAGGCTGGCTGGTTTTCTGATCTATCTTCTACAGTTAAATCTAAAAGTCCTGTCATGAAATGCGCACAAATGGCACGTCGATCTGCGTGTTAATCTACGCGTTATGACCATAGTAAGGCTATCAAATTCTGTACATTATTATGGCCTGTGCACAAGGAATGCTTCAGCCAATGGACCTCCGAGTAACCCGAACGTCCATTGAGAGAAACATTGCCTGTGTTTGCAATGATTAACAAGGAGAACCCACCGTGCTTTGGATGATATTCTTTTTGGCAATAGCGCGCAATGCCTACGCGCAATTAAGCCTAGATAAGCGCACAGTTCATGATAGGCCTTCCAGTTTTAAATGTAGGTCTTGGTGGAATTAGTTCGTCTTTGGTGGTTGCTGACGTCCCTGTAAGCCCACCTGTTTTGGACACTTTTTTTTCTTGGGCACTTCATGGAACTGTAAAAGAGAATTTAATGTTTATTAAAAACTGTTCTGTGATGAGCCATTTGTAAAATCAGATATGAGATAAAACAGTGACCTCAGCTGAACGTGAAGAAAGTTGAATGTTAACAAAAAAGATTCTTAATGCTGAAACAGAACGAAAGAAATTAATGTATAAAACAAATAAACATCAATGTAGAAAATATTAATAACAATTCTTTCACCTCTTTATCAAAACGTGTGTGTGTACTGACTTATACATACATACCCACCTGCATTACCTGTACTTGTTCAAAACACATCTGCAAAAAAGAATATGTTGACTGTAAATTATAATTGGTGAACATGTACGTGCCCATTCACCAGGTTCCATAATTCCTGGTTCTTTGCAATATCTTGGTGATGAGAATTCGGAGAGCAAGGCAGAGAAAAAGAATGATTGGAGCTTAGATAACATTTGTTGATCCCACAAATCTCTGTCTCGGCGGATTCGATCAATGAATATTTGATGGGGATTTGTCCTCCTAACAATGAAGGCCAACCAGAAATACCCACACACATTTAGCTGGCCTTGACACTGATAGTAAAACTCATGTGTGTGCTTTTATTGTTTTTATACTCTATGCAGAAGTCTTTGATTTTCTGAGCTGCTTGCCGGAAAGAATGTGCATTTGTTTGGAGAACATTTTTAACTCTTCTAGTAAACCTTTTTCACGATTACATTCAACTAAACAATCTGGACTAGCTGCCAAAAATGGAATTGCTCCACTGACACACAATCCAGCAGGGGACACAGAGACATTAACACCACACTCTGCTTTTTTGATTATGTACTCTTGAATACTATTTTTTCCTCCTTCAAGCCTTTTACGATGTAACGATTTCCAGTGAAAGAACAATATAATATTGTTTACACTAAAGGAGAAACCTTCCGGTTTCCTCTCCTGAAGCCACAACCCAGACAATGACTGATACCTTGTGTTTTGTTTTATCTGTTTAATTGCACTTTCAGAAACCTTCACATTGTTTTCAAAGTATTCATTTTTGGCTTTTTCCAGTTCAGACTGAGAAATATCTGGGACAACGTCTAAAGATTTCGATCCGTAATGCATTTTAACTTTTTTATTTTTGATACCCTGAGCCTAAGAAGATTTCTTTTTATAGCTCGTTTCTTCACTTCTGGGTTTGATTTGCTTTTAACACATGATAATAATTTTTTTTGCTCTAGGCTTGTATGTAGAAATAAAAGCGTCTGTTGGTTTCTGAATGAGTTACAAGTTTCCACGCCTTAGGTGACCACTCGGGACCAAAGTTTTTTTCTAAGTGTTGCCCCATAACATCTGGTGTACCAAGAGCCCCTGTTGATTCGGTTATAAATTTTTCCGCTCTGACACTCATCCATGACTCAGCCATGTTTGTTGGATAGTTGCCAATGAGGCGATCAGATTTCTCTGACTTTAAAAGAAACAACACATCTCTAAGTAAGTCAAAAGACAATAAATCTGAAGTGAGATCAGAATCATATCTAGAATTCTCTATCTAGACACAAGTCTGAAAACCTCTCCGTCCAATAGAAAGCCTGTTCATTTAGAACTTCTGGTACAGTGTTGTCAAACTGTTCAGTAGTCTGCTCCTCACCTGCCAGTTTAGAAACGAGGCTTTTTCTGTAGATTGTTTGCTTTTACAAAAGTCACTACAGTTTTTTATGGATCCCAAACAAATGATAACTGGAATTATTAATGGCATGTTTCAACTGTTTAGCTGCCATTTTTCGGTTGCTTTCCCTGGATCGCATTTTTATTACACGCCTGTTCTATGTAATCACAATCTATAGCAACACTAAACCATGCGGAAAATTAAAATCTGTTTCGCCCATATGTACTTAACGGAACTCGTTAACGGACTATTTTTAAATAGAAGCAAAATTTCACTGGCATTTTCAACAAATCGTGCAACGCATTTACCATTTGAATCGCTAGCAATAGCTGAGACTCGTCCCCTGAGTTCCAATGTGTTCTATGAGCCAGTAGGCACATAGAACACATTAGAACTCAGGGGGCGAAATAGTAACACGGGTTCCCATCGCAAATTTGGTTGGCGATAAATAGTGTTGTTTTTGTTGATAGTTGTCAAATAAATTGCTGAGTGTCCTTCTAATAATTGTTTTTATAGACGCGAAGGCGTGTAATAAACACAGAACGACACACACGTGTGTCCTCCTATGTATTTATTGTACATCTGATGAAACTTACTAATCTAACTCTACTTTCTTTTGTCAGTTTACTTGCACATTTGTACTGAGGTTTGTCTTCAACAAGTTTTTCTAGATTTGACCCCAGACACTTTCATGCACGATTTGCACACTCAAATTTCACAGTATCTTCTTCCCATACAGGAAATTGAATTTGTAGCATCGCAAAAACTGAGCTGTCGCCTCAGCTATAGTCCTAGTGTAGCTCAGTTTATAAGTGGCCTAACATTCCAAAAAACCCTGAAGAATTATGTCTGCTTCCATAGATTGGCTGCTTGAATTCCAGTTTTTGAAACACTCATGTGCAGGAGTATCAATATGTAATGTTTCAGCCCTAGTACATATATAACAAAACTTGTTTCTGACACAACTGGAGAGAAGTTTTCCTGTTCTAGCACCACATATGTTTCTACTGCTAGTTTATATTCTCCCTGCTCAGCAGCAAGCATATCTTGCAATAAGAGTTCGTGCCACATCGTACCTATGTCACGTTCCAAACTACTAAAAGTATTTTGAGTCATACCAGGTAGTCCCAGTGACAGTGTACCCATGCACTAGTTCAACTGTGATACTCCTCCTCCAGAGACAACTGTGCCCCAAACTGCTCTTGGGTTGATATCATATCTTTTCAAAGATGCCTGGTCAATGTAAACGTTTGAACTATCATTCAAATAAAATTTTTTGGAATATCCATTACACTGAACAGTGAGAATTGATGCCAATCCATAATGTTTTGTTTCTTTTACAATAGTATAAGGGGAATGTCCCCTGTTTACACAACTATTTGCCAAAAAACACTGTACGGAGTGGCAACTTAAAATATTTATATGGTTTTCCAACAACTGAATATTAAAGAACCGATATCCACCAACAGGAGTACTTTGAAGTTTTTTAAACTGGAGTTTAAGTGGATTGTTTTCATCCTGCTCACGTGAATAAAATAATTTATCACTCTTTGATAGTTTGCTTAAGTGTATTGGTGAAACTGATGCTGATGTAGTATTTCTTCATTTTCGCCAAAACACGTCTCTGTGCCTTCCTGGTAAATCGATCCTTGATTTCCGGCGCTTTGGAAGACCCATACTCACTAAAACTGGAAGTAATATTTGGTTCAGTCGTATATTCATATATAAAAATTAATTCATCATATCACTCAATCAGTTCTTAAACTATTATCCCTCATTTACACAATCAGTATGAGGGTTCACTTAAACTTAAGACGAGGCTGACTGACGTCACAGGCTAGCTTAGAGAGATTGTGTTAGTTCATATCTTGGATACATACAGTGCGGCTATCATGGATGGGTCAAAATCTATGCGAGGGCGGTTTGCCCACGCTTACAATTCGGAGATGATCCGCTATGACACCTAGCAGAATTTTCATCAGTGAAGCAGATTATCCCGGTGCTTCATCGATGGAAATGTTGCTAGGTGCCATAGAGGATCATTATGCCAGATTTGTTGCTTTCAATTTTCCATTTGAAGTTGCACAACAGTTCTTGTAATTACTATAAAAATTAGAATGCGAATGAAATTAATAATTATTCTCCGAAATTCTTTGGCCATAACATGTGGGCCATGGCTATCCATATTTGTTTGTAACTTGCAAATAGGCTGAAAACTAACACCTTTGTTTCCAGACCTGTTTATATTTTAAACAAGATTTGCATCATTGCAAACGACTGGAAAATGCAAAAAGATTCTTTTTCAAATCCAACTGGCATGGTATGAACTAATTTCGCGTTCCATGTCAAACAAATAGAATCCCTGTAGATGAATGTGAATACTCTGACTGTTGTTTTGGAGGAAAAATTATTCAAAATCCTACCAAATATAATTAATATATAACATTCAACATATATCCAAATTGAACCAAATATGACATCACATTTCAAACATTATATTTTAAAAAAAAAACCTAAAACATTTCAGTAACAACTGCCAATCATTCAATTTCTCTTCGGCGAAATCCCCTGTGCACTCTTGGTTCACTTGGTCAGCCGTACACGAGGCCCTGTAGTAGCGCAAAAATAGGTGTTACTTTTTAATTAAATAAATGTTGTTTTGGTGCAGAAGTAAAATAGTTTTCCACGTCGTTTTTATTCAACAATATTTGACAATTCCTTTTTGTTTTTATTATCGATCATGTCCGATTGTATGTAAACGTGTGTAGAGATATAAATATGACAATGTATAACTTTGTAGCTGAAATGATACAAAATTTATCATAAAAGCAGGTATGTTCCAATTTACGTATCTTCTTCAAGTCGAGGGCAGCAGGAGGAAATGCCTGACAACACCCGTTCCGAGAAATAGACACTCACTCTGAAAAATTAGTACTTTTCAAGTTTGATTCGGGAAACTGATATTTCACGTACCTGCAAGTGTGTGTGTGTGCACTAATGCGTGTCAATTAATAGAAAATCGTTAATGAAATGACTCGAGTCGACAAATAATTCGAAGTTTGCCGATTGTCTGTAACCTGGCGTAGGGATTTCGATCGATTTTCCAATGTGAATAGTGCCGTTCCCACAGTTTTCAGTGTTTTCGGGGATTGAGAATGGAAACAAACATGAAGTAATTATTTGCAGATGAAATCCGTAAAATAGAAGAAATCCAGTATATCATTGTTGCACAAGAACGTTCGGAAGCATGAATGATAACTTTCGCCAATTTCAATCTGTCATCGGTGTAACTGAATTTTACCCTGTAAAAAGTATAAACAAACAGACTATCGAGTCTCGACTGTCACCATTTCTCATGGTCATCGAGGGCAAGCAAACTGTTTTTAGGACAGTTGTCGATAAAGAATGAATATTAAAAAATAGCTCTCCTCTCATATGGAACGGAACATTAGCATAATAGTGTGGAATTCCTTTCAATTTGTAAACCAAAGTATATTGCTGCATAGTTACATTTCGAAATACCGAAAAAAAGTTTGATTAAAGTACTCTTTTTATGAAAATATATCATTTTTAGTATACTACTCAAAGTTTGCTAAGCACCAAGTATATCCAACTATCTGTTTTACGTTTTAGTTGAAATATTGTTATAAAAAGTGTATGTATTTTTTATTGAATTATATCTTTAATGATTTTAGTGCAGAAATTAAGATTTTGGTTGTGTTTGACATTATTTTTTAGCTTTTGAATACGATAACCATGGAAAATGGATATTATTGGTAAAAGAGGAAATTTTTCAAATTTACCAAAAAGTTGAAGGAGCGAACTGGTATGGGTTCAATTTCGAGTATGAGACCCATTTCTGTTAATTACAGCTTGACAAAGCCTTCTCATGTCCCCAATCTGGTTCCTGGTGGTCCTTTGTGGGACGTTGTTCCATTCTTGGACCATCATGGCACCAAGCTCCTGGACACTTCTTAGCTTGACTGGACGGGCTGAAATTGCAAGCTGCAACTCATTCCAGACATGTTCGATTGGGATGAGGTCAGGGGATCTTGTTGGCCAGTCCATACGCTCAATCCCTCCCCTTGTTGGTACTCATAGACAGCATAGGCAACATGAGGACGGGCATTATCGTCCATCAGAATGAATCTATCACCCACTGCACCTGCATACAATCTAACGTGGGCATCCAGGATCTCATCAATATACCGCTGTGCAGTCAATGTACCACGGTAAAGGACAAGGAGCTCTGTACGTCCATCCCAACTGATGCCGCCCCAGACCATTATTGACCCTCTACCATAGCGGTCATGTCCAGCAATGTTGGCTGCATGGAATCGATCTCCTGGACTTCTCCATACCCTAAAACGCCTATCTGTGTAGTCTAGGCAGTACCATGACTCTTCTGTAAAACGGACAGGTCGCCAATCTTCTCTGGTACATCCAACATGGTTCATGGCCCATTCATATTGTGTCTGGTGGTGGTTCTGGGACAGCGGAATGCGAATACATGGTCTTTTCGATCGGAGACCACTTTCGTGCAACCTTGCCCGGATAGTCTGCGTCGAAACATTTACCCCAGATGCATTCTGAAGGTCACTGCGAAGCTGGGTTGCTGTTGCAAAGCGGTTCCTACGGGCCTGAATGATCAAAAACCTTTCTTCAGCTGCAGAGGTTGCCCTGTCTCTGCCACCACCATGCCGTCTTACTGGTGTGCCATACTGTTGAAACCTTGCTCAGGATCTGGTGATCAGCTTATGGTGCACACCAAGGGCTGCACCAGCCTGACGATGCGTAGCCCCTTGCTCCACCATCCCAACAGCCCGCCACATTTCTGCTTCAGACAAATGTCTTCTTACATTTGCATTCGCCATATTCAATCACTAAATCACAAGGGTTTGTGTTAAAATGAAGATTGAATACCCTATACATTCCTTAATCATATCCACCAAATATATCGCAAATATGTCACAAGCAAATTCCACAATGATGTGTCAAATATGTGGTGCTTAGCAAAATTTGAGTAATATATATATATTGACCTTCTATACATTGTTATAAGGGATGTAGTGAGGAATATTTGAGGCTGGCTACTCTGTGTAAATTTCAGTTGTTCACATCCAGGAAATTCTACTGAACATGACCCTTAAAGCAACGCTGAGAATACATGGCGCACGAATTGATCATAAGGGCATCTAGGCAATGTTGCATTTAGATCTATAGGTTAATACTCAAAGTTCAAGGTAACAGGGCCAATAAAAAGAGTTTTTACATTTTTTGTTGTGACAACCTGTGGTATTTCAGGCAAGGTTGAAAACTTTATGAAATAACCCAAGCCAGTTTGAGTTCGGTGACAGTATAGCGCCCGGGGTTGTTTGTTTCTCTGTTCGTGTGTTTGTTATCACGCGTCACAAAAACCCAAGATCAGTTCTGTGATCTGCAATGTTTGTTTGTCTCTCTAATCACCCGAACGATATATCGGCAGCCAGCGCTGTCAAATGTCAACCGTTATAGCCAGAGTTGTCAAATGTCGCACACAAGTTGGACCTAAGGTCCAGTTGTCTGTCCCCTGCTTACAAGTATACAGGTCAAGGTTCTCGTCCCTTCTCATGCCGTATCATTTCTGTATTTATGTATTTCGGTCCTATTTTTCAGCAAGCTTTGAAACGACAGATGCCATACACGATACACCAATTAGCCCAAAGACTCTGATAAATTCTGAAGTTTCCCATTAATCATGGGCGGATTCGGGGGGGGGGGGGGGGGGTCGGTATCGGTGCACTCGGCGCCCCCTTATGTTTTGTTACTGAAATAGTTTCACAAGCACCAAAGCCATGAACACGAAATTATTCGCAATAACAAATGGACATCGACTACTGGAGGTAGTGGATGTCTATGTGTCATCGCGGATAATACCGTAACCCCCCCCCCCCCCCACCCCCTGTACACAGCTATAGCCCATTCGCGGTCTCGTGTGAGCCGTTGTAAATTGGCTTCCCTTTTCAAACTTTGAATGAGTCTTTATAAAATAGCGGGAATATTTGACTGAAAAACATTGTAGTCATGTGCAAAGAAGTCACCGAAAGCCGAAAGACCACCACACCGTCCTAGCATTTTCCAAGACCTTCATTCGTGGAGGCCTCCGGACCCCGACGACAAGACTGGGATACCCCATCTCAAGGTCGCCCCGACTTGCCGCCACGCGCGTCGGATATTTCGCTGGGTCAATATGTTAATTTTTCACCTTTACGACTTTTTCCGCAGTGTTCTCAAAATACATCAGTAGTATAGCCTGTACCCGATCGGGCCTCATTAGGGGGACCGGGGGGGGGGCGGATGTGACGTCATGTCACGTGACCTGGTGGCGCCATGTTTGGTTGTCATGGTAACCCGCATGAGTGGCCATCTTGTGACGTCATCCCCATAGTGATACGTGGTACTAGTGCGCATGCGCAGCGCGTGTTGTTAGGGTGATACGTGTTTCCGTCGTCCATTTTGTATAATGGAGGCCGCCATCTTGGTTTCTATGGTAGCACGTGGTTGTTATGTGACCCAATGGCTTCTTATAGGACAGGGGTATGTTCGTAAGGTATGTTCGATTAAACAGGAGTAATTTCCCGATTCGTGGTATTACCACAAACAACCCGACAATCCCTCCAAATCATCAAAATTTACTTTATTTACTACGGATTCCCCATTTTATCGGTGTAGCACGTAGTGCTATAGTACCGAGAGGCACAGGGGTATAGGAGTAATTTTCTGGCTTGGATTTTCCTCAAACCCTCGTTTAATTCGTAGAATTAGCACAAACAACCCGACAAGTTGTACTATTTCGAATTCTTTCAGAATTCTCTGTTTCTATCTATCTATGCAATAGTTTTCGTCTACCCGACCATGTTCTTTTGTCCTGGGGTATACTCCAGTAGAGTAGAAGAGACTATTAGCTGGAACAGCTTTGCTTATTATTACTATATTTAGCTGTTCTGGTCTGTTCTTGTTAGTTTTGACCCTATTCCGAGTACTCTTGTTGTTTCATGTATCTATATCACCCAATCAGTTCACTTTACTGGCGCTAACTAACCAATCAGATTGCTTGATTTTTCTTAATCTCTATGCAGAGTTATCTCCCCTTATTACAACGAAATCCTATCCGATTCTCATCACCTCTATATCCAATGGCCACGTCCCATGGAAACCATTTTTTTGTGAAACGTCTCTGTTATGGAAGCCCTTTTTAGTCTTATGAGGCCTCATTTACTACCCCTCATAGCCTCAATTCTTTTGAGGGCCATGAGAAAAACCCTCAATGAGGTATAATTTACTATCCCTCTTAGCCTCATCTCGGTATTTAACACCCATATCCACAGGCACCTCAATTTCAGTACCCCATTTTTGAAAGTATACTCATGCATCGGGTAGACGAAAACTATTGCATAGATAGATAGAAACAGAGAATTCTGAAAGAATTCAAAATAGTACAACTTGTCGGGTTGTTTGTGCTAATTCTACGAATTAAACGAGGGTTTGAGGAAAATACAAGTCATAAAATTTTTACTCCTATTCAATCGAACTCACCCCCTGTGCCCCTCGGTACTATAGCACTACGTGCTACACCGATAAAATGGGGAATTCATAGTAAATAAAGTAAATTTTGGATTGTCGTGTTGTTTGTGGTAATTCTACGAATCGGGAAATTACTCCTGCTCAATTGAACATACCAGTAACCATTGGGTCACGTAGCAACCACGTGCTACCATAGAAACCAAGATGGCGGCCCCCAGTATACAAAATGGACGACGGAAACACGTATCACCCTAACAATACACGCTGCGCACGCGCACTAATACCACGTATCACTATGGGGATGACGTCACAAGATGACCACTCAGGCAGGTTACCAGGACAACCTAACATGGCGCCACCAGGTCACGCGACATGACGTCACATCCGGGTTCCCCCAATGAGGCCCGATCGGGTACATGCTATACTACTTGCATCTTCTGTATTTGAAGTGCTGACTTAAACAGCATCAAACGAGAGAAAAATAATTTACTGCAACCAGTAATTCCGAGTCTGTGTGAAAATTGAGAAAGCATCAGAAATAAATCATATAGAAAGTGAATTTACGGGGATTTATTTTCGGGAAAAAATTATCTTTAAAGAAATCGGAAATAGGTTTTCGTAAACAGTGTTTAAAGATTTTCATACAGGATTCAGATAAAAGTTTCCAAGAAGCCGGAAATAACTTCTGTGCACAGCATTAAAACGTTTTCTATAAATGAATCAGCAATGGATAGTTTTGTCTCTGCTCACTTTTTTGAACTTCAGAAATGCATTAGAGTTATAAAATGCAATTTCAAGCAATTCTGAAAACTTCACTTAATGGGACCGTTTTGCCCCTGTGAACTAAGCCAAATTATTGACTTCCACGGTGTTTCGACTCATTTGGGGTTAGTCCAAGATCCACATGTCATATCATGCTTGAGATATGAGTGTGACCAAAATTTCAAAATTTTTGATATCAAAAATGCACTTGATCACCCCTGTGGTAACCTCTGTGGCTTTGACCCATATTTTGAACCTCTATTGAATTTCTACAAACCCATATCATGCGGCCCTCGTTGGAATCATTCTCAAAATACACCTTCAATGGTTGAAGTGTGTGGGGTGTTGGGGGGCTAAACCCATATCAAATAACTCAACCTAATATGAATTGGGTGACAGAAAAACGACCGGGGTCGTCTGTCTGTCTGTTCGGGGAGCTATAGTTCCCATCGAAATGGGAGAGGTATGGCTTTCTGGCACCCACCCACGTATTTAACTTTTTGGATCACGTGGCCAATTCGAACGAAATTTGACGTAGAATATTAGTAAGTGATATATCCTTTGTTGATTAATACAAAACACAACTGGATGGACCCCCCCCCCCCCCCTTTCGGGAACCTAACGGGCTGAAAAACTTAAAATGCATTTTTCCCCTAACTGCGAAGCACATGTCATTAATATTTGGCATGCAGCATCTTTAGAAGGAGTAAAATAAAATAAGTCGAGAGGGAGTGGTGGTCGAGTGGATAAGTGCCCTGGTCTTTCATGTCAGAGTTCCCGGGATCGATCCTCAGTCGGGGAAAGTTCTCGAGGTGTCTGAACTCAATTATGGGGTTGATGCTGTCACAGCGTACCGTCCTATCGGATTGGGGCGTAAAATGGCTCTCCTCCGTGTGGAGAGAGACACACTCCTTGCAGGCTAAATGTCCCTTCGTGGTATTCGAGAAGTGCGAGGCCACGAAGTTGCCGCTACGAGGATCATCTCACACACCTGCACCATATGGCCAAGGAGAGGCGACAATATAAGTTGCATAACTTGCCCACCGATCCCTGTAAAACAAATAAACTTAAAACAAGCAAATCAGTCAAATAAATCCTGTTTTATCAATGTCCCCCATACGGTAGTCCCCTAATTTAACACAGGAAACAGATTAAAATCTTCTTCTCACAAACCACCCGTCCAAATGCTTCTACACTTGACATACAGCATCTGTGTTGTGCTGATTACAGAAGTCTCTTCACATCGGATTTCACATGGTCGTCAAAATTCTTCCACGTTTGACATATTATGATTATGATGATATTCAAATCGGGTTTCATGGGCCATATTTAGGGGTGCAACGGGGCCATCGGATTGATCATTGTGAATACAATATTTAGACAACACGACAAGGGTGGAGTAACGGGGGAGGGGGAAGGGGGGAGGGGGCTAGACTCCAAACCGAGTGGGAGGTTTTCCTGCATTTCACGAGTGCCATTGGCGATCGTGGAATACAGGGAAATATCCAAAAGGGTCGTTGATTCTTGTCCCCGGCACTCTACCAGAGTTATGTTAACTAGAATTAAGTGAATGAGGTCGACATTTTTAAAGAAAAATGCCACCTTTGCACTCTAACACTGCAGCGTTTTGTGTCGAAGCATTTCCTTCGCGTCATAACGTCACTCAGTCGCGTAACAACCAATCAGTGGTGTTCTTACATGCCCGTATACGGCGTTCTTACACGTAAGCCAAACTCCACGCGTAGTGTACCTAGCACATTTCGCAGTGTCTGCATTATATCAGATAACGTTGAATACACAGCAATTGTGGTGTAAAAATGCTATTCTCCTGAACCACTGCTCCAATGGCTTCCACATTTGATACATGACGTCTTTGTGAGTATGATTTTCAAATCAAGAACAAGGGCTAATGTTTTAATGTATCGTTGTCTCAACCTCTTCTCGATTTTAAATCTGTGGCGAATGACAAAAATCGTTTTAGAAAAATTCTCCCAAACCACTGTTTCAAATACTTTCATGTTCGATGCATGACATCTTTGTCAGATTGAATTACAAGTTTGTTGAAATCAAGCCACTGGCATCAAATTATGGGTGTCCTGGGACCCCGGTTTACATTAGTAGTATAGCATGTACCCGGAGGGCCCCGGTTGGGAGGACCCGGGGGAACCCCGGAAGTGACGTCATGTCACGTGACCCAGTGGCGCCTTGTTTGGTTGTCATGGTGGCCCGCGTGAGCGGCCATGTTGTGACGTCATCCCCATAGTGATACGTGGTGTTAGTGCGCATACGCAGCGCGTGTTGTTAGGGTGATAGGTGTTTCCTTCGTCCATTTTGTATACTGGAGGCCGCCATCTTAGTTTCTATGGTAGTACGTGGTTGCTATGTGACCCAAAGGCTTCTTATAAGATAGGGGTATGTTCGGAGAGTGTGTTTGATTTAATCGGAGTATCACGAATTACCACAAACAACCCGGCAATCCCTCCAAATCACCAAAATCCAACCCAAACTATCGAAATTGACCTTATTTAGTACGGATTCCCCCATTTTATCGACTTAGCTCGTAGTGCAATAGTACAGAGGGGTCCCTGGGTGTGTTCGATTGAATTAGAGTAGTTTTTCTGGAATGGATTCCCCCCAGAATCACATTTTTATGACTTCTTTGTTCTATTTATTCTGACTTCCCTAAACATGTTTATGTTCTATTGTACACATTACAGGTAGCACATAGGCACATGTTGGATGTGCCAATATGTGCTTATGTGAAAAGGCACAATGTGGCACATTGTGCACAAGCACATAGGCACATACGGGTATTTGAGGATACCTATGGCCTGGTATTGTATTATTTGAGGATACTTATCGAGAATACCTTCTGGAGAACCCCTTTTTGTCATATGTGCTTATGTGAAAAGGCACAATGTGACACAATGTGCACTAGCACATAGGCACACATACGGGTATTTGAGAATACCTGTGGCCTGGTATTGTATTATTTGAGGATACCTATCGAGGATACCTTCTGGAGAATCCCTTTTTGTCATATGTGCTTATGTGAAAAGGCACAATGTGAGACAATATGCACTAGCGCATAGGCACATGCTGGATGTGCCGACATGTGCTTACGTGAAAGGACATAATGTGACACATTGTGCACTAGCACATAGACACATACGGGTATTTAACGATACCTATGGCCTGGTATTGTATTATTTGAGGATACCTATCGAGGATACTTTTTGGAGAATCCCTTTTTAGTCGTATGAGGCAATGAGGGATATGAGAAAAGCCGTCAATGAGGCCTAATGTAGTCTTACCAACGGCTTCCATCTTATTTCCAAACCTCCAACTACTTGTCTATGGTCTATCTGTCATATCATTAGCTTCTACAACAGTCTTGTTCCATTGCGGCCTTGTATCAGTACTAAACTATCATCCATTAATATTGACTTGTATCACTACTTCCTAGCTATACCTTCGCTCAGGCCTTCTAAATGTTCAATCAGATGTCCCCTGTATACATATAAACGGGCTATATAAGGCATTACGTAATAGAGATTCTTATAGCACACCCCCAGGGGCCCCTCTGTACTATAGCACTACGTGCTAAGCCGATAAAATGGGGAATCCGTACTAAATAAAGTCAATTTCGGTAGTTTGGGGTGGATTTTGGTGATTTGGAGGGATTGCCGGGTTGTTTGTGGTAATTCGTGATACTCCGATTCAATCGAACATACCCCTATCCTATAAGAAGCATTTGGGTCACATAGCAACCACGTGCTACCATTGAAACCAAGATGGCGGCCTCCAGTATACAAAATGGACGACGGAAGCACCTATCACCCTAACAACACGCGCTGTGCATGCGCACTAACACCACGTATCACTATGGGGATGACGTCACAACATGGCCGCTCACGCGGGCTACCAGGACAACCAAACATGGCGCCACTGGGTCACGTGACATGACGTCACTTCCGCCCCCCCCCCCCCCGGTGTCCCCCCAACCGGGGCCCTCCGGTTACATGCAATACTACTTACATTACTATCTGTAATGGGGAACTATTAAAAATCTTCTGACAGACCACTGCTCCAAATGTTTCTGAATTTATACCTTCTTTGTAAGGATGATTTTCAGGTTTGTTGAAATCAAGCCTTCGGGGCGCTTTTAAGGGTGCCACAGGGTCCTCCGATTTTATTACTGTGTTGGTATTGAAGAAAGCATCAAGAACCATCCTCTTCCAAACCATTACTCCAAGTGATTTAATGTTTGATATATAATATCTTTGTAAGTATGATTTATTTATAAGTTAGTTAAGTCAAGAAACAGGAATCATATTAGAGGCAGTGTTATCACCCCTCGCTGCGCTCGCAGGATGGGTGATCGGAACCCTTTCCAACAGTGTATTACATCATATCGTGTCACTGGATTGCTGAAAGAAACTGGTGAAATATTTAAAGTGCTGTGTTTTAGAATGTTTACATCCGACTAACACTAACGCTAAAACTTGTATATACGTATCAGTATCAACTTTCCTTTCTTCTGCTCACAAAGTCTGGAAAAAAATGTTACCTATACAACAATGGGTAGCCTGAAAACAATTAAGGTAACCTTTTATCGGAAGCCTTAATTTTTTATTTGTACAGACTTACACAGTCGTTGGTGTGTGAACAGTAGCTTGCACATAAATGTGCTGATGTGGACACAACATACGAGCGTTAGGAATGATTTGTTATAATTGCACGCTCAACTTCCCCAAAAAGAATCATAGAGGAAAAAAACATGTTTGAGCAGTGTTAGAAAAACGCAAATTATTTCAGGAATTTTATAAAAACGTTGCTCATATTATTTCGGATCTTGATGGCATCTTTCCCTTGTCTTTGAGTGATATTTTATAACTATGAACTCGATAAGGTACTAATCTCTCAGTACTTTTAACTCTGGACACAATTGTGGCAAATAACATATTTAATCTAGTTAACTTCTGTAACCGAATTATCCGATCAATAGAAGCTTTAATGATTAAAGAAGTATTTTAACAATGAAAAAAAAAACCCAAACTTTTCTGCTTAAAATTTGATTTTCTCTTCTTAAGCTTGGGACGAGACGAGTTACTACAGTTGTGTATTGCTCCGGGCATGTTCGAAAGGTAAATTTGATAGAACGGTAGTAATTACAGTTGAATATATGCAGCTGGAATCCGCCATTTATCTTTTTCTGGCCCTACTTTTACTCCATGCACAGGGTGATAGAGCTAGTAGTTTGCAAAGGTAGACAGCTATTGGAATAAGGTGCTGGATAAATTGACTTATAAGTCCACGTGAAGCCCAAAGTAACTAGAATGAGTGCTTTGATAGTATCAGGCAAAATGAAAAAAATACATCTTGGTTCTCAAGAATTTTTTTAATTTTTCAAATCAATGGGGTGTTGAGGTTCTTATTTTTATTTTTTATTTTTGTTGTTTGTTAATTGGTTGAGCACTGGAAGCCCATATTTACGTGCAGATACCACAACTTAAAGGTTTCTTATTTTGTGGATGTGGTTCACATAAATTGTCTTTGAAGTGAATTCATTTTATGTGCATGAATTTGTCTTGTTGCAATTTCTGGGGAGTGCCTTTAGGCACCCCCCCATAAATTGTAACAAGACAAAAGCATGTAAACAAATATTGATAAAAAAAAATAATAATAATACTCTCTCGGTTAAATATGAAATATGAAATGCATTCATTCATTGTCAGTTATATTTATGCGACTTTTTCGAAAAATGAGTACCACCCACATAATATTTGAGTTCTTTTCTGCTGAACAAATGAAGCTGGATTTTTACAAAACAAATGTACTAAACAGACACTGTATTTTAATCATGCTTTGTTGGAAACAAATGCAAATAATATTCACCAGTCACAAAAGGTAAAATTTTAAAATATCACGATTACATACTATTTTTGGAAGACACTACAAGCCTATGTATGCATTATGTATGTATTGGTGTTTAAGGTCACATACTTATGCACAATGGCTAATCATGACCGTGACAGTTTTACGGGTGGAGGAAGGCGGAGTACCCGGAGAGAACCATTGAGCAACGACGAGCAGCTGCCAGGTCCCCAAATTGTAAATCCGCACTGCAGCCCAGGCAAGGTTAGATTGGTTGAAGACATGCACACCATCGACGTGCAGTACGCTTTTGTATACGGCGTCGCCGTGCCCCCATGTGGACAATAGGGGTTAAGCGCCTTGCCCAAGGACACAACGCGGGAGTCCGAATCGATCGCCCAGACGGTCACCCATCCGAGGACTAACCGGGCTCGACGTTGCTTAACTTCGGTGATTTAGCCCAATTGATTGGTTTACGGGTGGAGGAAGGCGGAGTACCCGAAGAGAACCACCGAGCAACGACGAGCAGCTGCCAGCTCCCTAACATTGTAACTCCGCACTGCAGCACAGGCAGGGTTAGATTGGTTGAAGACATGCACACCATCGACGTGCAGTACGCCTTAGTTTACGGCGTCACCGTGCCCCCCCCCCCCCCCCCCCATGTGGACAATCGGGGTTAAGCGCCTTGCCCAAGGACACAATGCGGGAGTCCGAATCGATCGCTCAGACGGTCACCCATCCGAGGACTAACCGGGCTCGACGTTGCTTAACTTCGGTGATCTGACGAGAACCGGTTACCGCAACGCCCACCCCCCCCCACCCCCCCCCCCCCCCACTACAAGCCTATAAAATGTTCAATGAGGGGGTTCTATTTTAATGAGGGATTGTCTGAGAACCAAAACCATTTTTTGCCATACAGCAGGAAAAGTGTATACATGAAATGAATCGGGTGGTTTTATAAAGCCGAAGCATTTTAAGTTAAATCTGTGTTACTGGAAACATCCAATTTGAATTGTATCATGGCATGGAACACTTAAAATGTTCCACGAACCACAAACTGGCATTGCTGGACTTTTGTAGTGAAGCCTACAATTGAAATTGCAGACAGGATAAAATGGCTGAATAGTTTCATTTGATCGTTAGCTATCACTGCTAATGGAAATGCCTAATGAATGGACAGGGTTTTTAGCCTAATTGACTGGTTTTCAAAGAAATATTTGAAAATATTTATCTTCTGTAATCAAGTTAATGTAGATGTTTAGACAAAACACAACGCCTGTATTGTATTGCGGGTAACGTTGAATACGTGCAACAATCGTGATATAACAGATTACTACATGTAGATGGAAGCTGCATTGAAGAAAAAGTATTTTAACCCGTTGCACACTGATGTCAAACTACTCAAATTTCAATATACAATTTTTCCCATAATCCAACTAGTATTTTAACCAATTCATTCTCGTTCACGCTAAAAACTATTATTAAAGTGCTAAAACTGACACTTTCAAGGTGTTAAACCCATTCTAACTCTTAAGGTTTGATTTCAACACTCAAAATGCAATTCTTTAAGCACTTAGACATTACAATCGTCAGACATCTGAAACTTGAATGGATGGCACTTCCCATGTGTCTAGCATTGGTGGTTATTCCAGAATCGTCCATAATTTGATTTGCGCTTGGTGGGTACATAATTAAAAGGACACAACGCAGATGACGCGGATCAGGCTCGAGACTTCGAGCCTGATCCGCGTCATCTGCGTTGTTTCCTTTTAAGTGTCGCGACATTACACTTGTCAAGTGGTATTATTGTAACACCTGTCAAGTTCTGGGATTTCAACACCAGCATCCAACGGGTTAAGGCTAAGTAACGCTTAACCCTTTACCCAACGCAGACTATATCAAAATTTATTATTTAAAAAATTATTTTTTTCCAATTTTTTCAAAAAATTGCAACAAAACCATATCATCTGACCCCTCATTGGAACGAGCTCGACGAGAGATTCAGAGTCGTAAACGGGCATTCGTCGAAGTGGGAGAAGAGATAGTTCAGCTTTCCCACTCAGGGTTGCCGCGACGTTCGGACAGCTGAACTGAGAGAAGAAATTTCCGACTTGGTGAAAATATTTATTTATTTACTTATTGGTGTTTAAGGTCACATACTTATGCACAATGGCTGATCGTGACCGTGACAGTTTTACGGGTGGAGGAAGCCGGAGTACCCGGAGAGAACCATCGAGCAACGACGAGCAGCTGTCAGCTCTCCAACATCGTAATTCTGAACTATGCGGGAGCGCGACTTGCTGAAAAGAATGAGAAATAATAACACTGTCAGAAAGCTGTAAAACTATAACAGATTTGTAATAATTTGATTTTGGTTCAATAAATTAAAAGATTATTACTCAGTTTCATATCGGCCGAAATATCAACCCACGATAACTTCACATCAACCTTCGACCCTCGGTCTCATATGAAGTTACCTCGGACTGATATCTCGGCCGATATGAAACCAACTAAGTAATAACCTCTAGATATTACAGAATAAAACCCAGTAAGATTTCGTAATCGTCACTTTTAATTCTAATTCAGTGTAGGTTATTATATTGCAGGTTTTTAACTTTCCAGAGAAAGCAGATTGATTCAAATTGATGCACAAATTCAACAGCGGCACAACGAAATCTACAATAAACGGGAGTTAAAACGTGAGTGATACTGTCACAAAATACACTCCATGCCACTATAATTTGAGGCAATACACGCTCATGGTATATCCTGATATTCTTTTGTAAGTGGTCCTCTGTGCATCTACGACGCATATTTGGACGCGCACAAGCATATTTGAAGCCTGGAATTGGATGTATCAGGGCAACAGATTTCCATACAACTGGATTACTGGATCATCAGCTCCGGAGATGGAGTAAAGTCAATCACCGCGATAACTCCTCCAAATCGATGACGTCTGATGAAGTGAAAGTGGTCACTGTAGTCACAGCGTAATACAATCACAGCGTCAAAGCTTTCACTCACTAAACGTAAACAGACAGAACGCGATGTGTGTTTGAATCGGTGGGTGTTTTACATAACGAGTTGGAATGGCGTAATTATATTTCGCTCCAGCCTAATATGATTACGCCATTCCAACTCGTTATGTAAAACACCCACCGATTCAAACACACATCGCGCTCTGTGTTTATTACACAACCCATGCATTAAAATTCATTTAAATAAACATATTTTGATTTCGATGTTTAAACCCAAACGTGAAAAGTCTGTTTGTTTTGACTGAAGCTGTTTTGATCAAATGGATCGATAAAAAGAAAAAACAACCTTTTCGGAACCAGTGTTTGTTGAAATTCGTATCGCCGTTTCTCTTTGGCTGGTGCCCATGCACGCCTAACCATTTGGTGGCTATTACTGTCAGTAAAATATAAGTACAAATTTGTGCAGATTTGCAAAACAGCTGGGAGAAACATTTTTAAAAGAAGCTCGAAGCATGTCAAGATGTACGAAGATTTATCGAAATAAAGTTGACCAATTTAGATATAACGGATCCACAAAACGAGACGACCACGGGACTGAGTTAATGTTCTGGTTGGAAATGATTGGGTTTTTTTAAAATATTATCTCATTTTTGGTTAACTCATTTTTTGTGAACCGACTTTATTTTGCTTTGGACGTTTTCATTTTCACACTTTGCGACAGACTGTCGATAATTGTATAACGAAATTTGGAAACTTTTCGAAGCGTAACTAATGACTCGATGGGAAAGGAACTAGTATGAACGGTGCTTGAAAAAAGTTCCGGCTTGTACATTACCCACTGAATACAGAATCATTTATGTCATGGCGGCTATTCCATTAAATACAATGGTTTAAAGTCGAATGGATGTGAAATAATGGTGTTTACCTGGCTCGAGAACTGGTAACACGATATCAACATTCCAATCTCAGTACTTGTTTTGTCAGTCATGTTGTAAATATTTAGCTATTGCCGCGAAAAATGCGCACACATTCAACAATCATTTTTCACAAACATCAAAGAATATTTTTAACCCTTTGAACCCAGGTGGTATATACCATGTCTGTTCAATGGAAGCAATTGGAAGAGTCCATATTTATAATTTAGGGGTTATTTATTTATTTATTGGTGATTTAACGTCACATACTTATGCACAATGGCTAATCATGACCGTGACAGTTTTACGGGCAGAGGAAGCCGGAGTACCCGGAAAGAATCACCGAGCAACGACGAGAAGCTGCCAGCTCCCCAACATCGTAACTCCGCACTGCAGCACAGGCAGGGTTAGATTGGTTGAAGACATGCGTACCATCGACGTGCAGTACGCCTTAGTACACGGCGTCATCGTGCCCCTATGTGGACAATCTGGGTTAAGTGCCTTGCCCAAGGACACAACGCGGGAGTCCGAATCGATCGCTCAGACGGTCACCCATCCAATGATTAACCAGGCTCGACGTTGCTTAACTTCGGTGAGCTGACGAGAACCGGTTACCGCAACGCCACCACGCCCCCATAATTTAGGGATAGATCAATTAATATTTTTAACGAGCAGCCTTGGGCTGGACAGGAACAGCCGTCTCTTGGGTTCATAGGGTTAAAATGCTCTCGGCGATTGCGAGAGGTTTAAAATCTCGGAGGAGTTTGTTAATTTTAAGTATTTTTTATTTACAGCAACAACCGCCCCTCCCCCCCCCCCTTAAGATGGCGGTAGGTGAGACACTTTTCTGTATGTGCCCAATGAGAGTTCCAACAATCCAGTTGTATACAGATCAGTGATACGAACTGAAATGTTATTTGTGAAAATTGAGTCAAGATTATAACAGGATCCCGTAGTTTATTTATTACCAGCGGACCGACTCCTCCCGGTACGAGTATTTATATATTTATTGGGATTTAACGACACTTTCGACAACCAGGGTCACCTCGTGGTGGACAGTTGTACGAGTGGAGGAACCCTATGTACCCGAAGAGAACCACCGAGTAGTGACGAGCAACCGCCAGACTCTCAAACGAATTAACGCGTTAGCATCGGTTGAAGACATGCACATTCGACGTGCAGTGTGCATTACTACACAGCCCCACCGTGCCCTCACATGGACAATCTGGATGAAGTGCCTCACCCTAGAACACAACGCAGTTACCCCTTACGGGGATCGAACCCTGGCCCTTTCAGTTTAACCCTTTACCCAACGAATCGCCCGCATCCGCCCGTGTAATATGCAGATTCAGCAGCTGAAAAAATATTATTTTTCGAAAAATTTCAACAAAACCATCTTATGTGACGCCTCGTTGGAACGAGCTCGTCGAGCTCGTTCCAATGAGGGGTCACATGATATAGTTTTGTTGAACTTTTTCGAAAAAAATTAAAAAACGATATTTACATTAATAAATTTTGATATCGTCTGCGTTGGGTAAAGGGTTAAAGTCCAGTGCCGTACCCACTGAGCCATCGCCCACCCCCCCCCCCCTCCCCCAGGACGAGTAGCACGGCTCATGCGATAGAACATTTATAGCTGCATTGCATTTCAATTTTTTCGCTGGACGCAGACAAATTGAAGCACTGAGTCACAGAATCCCACACGCCCCAATTATTTTATAGATTGGAAAAAAAATTAGGTAAAACGCAGATAATTGTATCACAGGTGTGTAATTAGAAATATAACTAAAATTTTATAATTGAAATTTTAGAGGGGATGGGGATATCCTGGGTCCGCCCCCGGATCAATCCACCGCTGGCAGTGTTTGATTAGCTCAATGGGAAGTACCGGACAGTGAATTGAAAGAAACTTTTCAAGAAAAAGTTAAACACGTGGAAAACATCACTTATTATCACAGAAAAAATTCGATGTCGTATCTGTGTCACACCTGTGTCCACGAAAATTAAAAATAGAAAAAAATCTTGTGACGCCATACACATCAGGCTGCTTGGATTACATTTTGAAAACTTATTCTTATTATTTTTTTTTATCCCACACCGGAAAAATTCAACATTTGTACGGCGGTGCGAGATCATCCAAGTCCAAACACACCAGTCATGTACTGCATCCTAAAATAACTAGGAATAACATCGAACAAAATAGCGTGCTTTGGGGAATCCTTATTGGGATGAAATCACAGTTCGACTTAATTATAAAATTTCAGTTAGACCTAGACCCGGACTACGACCTTCATCACTGTGCCTCTTCCCCATCATTTAGTTGGGGGAGGGTGGGGGGGGGGGGGGCGGTGTCGCTGCGGCGGTAACCGGTTCTCGTTAGATCACCGAAGTTAAGCAACGTCGAGCCCGGCACTTCACGATCGATTCGGACTCCCGCGTTGTGTCCTTGGGCAAGGCGCTTAACCCCAATTGTCCACATGGGGGCTCGATGACGCCGCATACTAAGGCGTACTGCACGTCAATGGTGCGCATGTCTTCAACCAATCTAACCCTGTCTGTGCTGCAGTGCGGAGGTACGATGTTGGGGAGCTGGCAGCTGCTCGTCGTTGCTCGGTGGTTCTCTCCGGGTACCCCGGCTTCCTCCACCCGTAAAACTGTCACCGACACGATATGACCCTGGTTGTTAATGTGTCGTTAAACCCTAATGAATAGAATAAAGTTGGTCATCAGAATTTATTCACGTGTCTTTGTCTTGTTGCAATTTATGGGGAAGGGCCTAGAGGGCCAAGGCATATCCACAGACATTAAATCATTTCACTTCAAAGATAATTTGAAGCACATCTACTGAATATGAAGCCCTAACATTGCGGCCAAATATGGGCCCCGGGCACCTTAATGATTAAACAGTAGGGGCTACCCCCACGTCATGTCAACAAATACCCGTATTGGGATATTCATTTATCGGAGTGCTAAGTAGAACTGCAATATGAACCATTCTCTAACTTAATCGGTACCCATACGCTGTATAATCACTCGATCAATCCACTTTTCTGTTTTTTCAGTACCTCAGTGGGATGTCAAGAAAAAAAATTGTGCTTCATTTATATCTCATTTTACCCTGTTGTCCACGTTTTTCTGGCATTTCCAATGTCTCTTCTCCAAAGGGAGCGTTTTTGTGTCGGGGTGTTTATTTACTCTGCAGGTGACTCACTCAAACAAAACTATACCGATTGTGCCGAGGAGCCGTCCAATCGCTAACGGCCATTTTATACTGGAGGCGAACGCGACCAGTGCGAATTTCCGCGCGACTTTCCACGCGACTTTTCACACGAATTATCGTTCATACTGAAGGCGGTGATTTGCGTGGAAATTCGCTGTGTTAACCCTTTCCTAATATGAAAAACAGACGACACTTGCAAATAAAATTCTTGAAGCACTAATTGTTTTGATTTTTTGCGTCCAAAACGTAGCTTATGGCCCCTCATTGGAACGAGCTCGTTGAGCTCGTTCCAATGAGGGGCCATAAGCTATGTTTTTGTGACAAAAAATGAAAAGGTAATAAAAACTGAATGGAGAATTTGTGAATAGCGCTGGCCAGTTTTGGTCATTACATTAGGTAAAGGGTTAATAAACAATCCTCCAGATAGGTCAATACGCCCTTTGACCTCGCCATCTGATTGACTGAATAGAATTATTCGCGCGAACAATTCCCCAAAATTCGCTCTGGTGGCAATCTCCGCGGTTTTCCACGCGAACAAAAAATGGGCCGCGTTCGTCCTTAGTATAAACGACTCCATTAAAATTGGTGATAATAAAACAAATGCGACCACCGCGGTCAGAGTCGCGGTCGCTTTCGCCCCCAGTATAAAATGGCCTTAACAGTTGGTCAAATTGTGTTTTGAGAGTTATGTAATTAATTTTAGGCCTGAAATAGTCGACGGATTTTTGACGCGTCGAATCTAATACCAATTACAGTGTCATGGACCATCGACCGATCTTGGGTTGACAATAAGAGCGAAATCCATTGCCACCGGCCGATATAACATAATACAGTTTACCAACTGAAAATACTTTGTTCAGTGTTCTGGAAAAAATGTAATTGTTTTTCAATACTGTTAAGAAGACATGACGTTCGACAGTTACGCCGATCAATATTTATAAATACACTCTCGAAACACCAAGAGTATACTATTGTTACACACGACAAATACCTTTCCACTGAACAAACTTGTTCAGCGTTTAGTGGTGTTGCTTCAGTACCAGAAAATATCTTGAAAAAATATAATTGATATTGTTGTCGCGACACTCAGAGTTCGATCACAGATAATCTGTGTGTATTGGACTGTTCATTGCGTAATTATAAAATTGTCAGTACAGACTTGACAGTGTCTCTTTCGTCGTGGGTTTGAAGAAAAACTTCCAGGGACAGCTCTACTAATCCGAGAAGAACTTAACTGATTTTCAGTAGAAAGTACATTATGTTTCAGGATTTTTATCTTTTCCATCTCCATTCACGCTGATTTCATACTGCACAATTACCCAATGATATTTTCAAAGGTGCAGAATACCAGCATTTTTCATTCATAGCCAAAAAAGCGCTGATAGAATTTTGGAGAAGTTCTCATAGTAAAACATGAATGATTCTATGATTGGGGAGAATTGCACAAACGGAGACGGAAAGCACATTGGTTTCACAGTTGCTACAAATATTCTGGCATTCTTTGTATGCTTTGGAAATGGTTTGGTGATAGTTGCCTGTGCAAGGTACAAATGCATACAAACAACGGTCAATAAATTTGTCGTGAGTTTAGCTGCTGCTGACTTGATAGTTGGTGTGGTTTTGCCGTACCACAGTCTCTTCTATACGTACACAATCCTGGAGAACAATAAATCGGCATGTTTAGTGAAGTACTCTTCTATTCTTATATCGTGTTGTGCTTCAATGGGCAACGTTGGACTCGTTACATTGGAGCGTTATGTGGCCATTATATGGCCTTTTGAGTACCAGAAATATATTATATCGTCTTTCTGTAATGGATGTATTGTGTTGGTTTGGATTTCTGCAATTCTCGTTGGATCCGTCCCATCGTTTCACAACTCGTGGAGTGGCAGATGTTATTATTTCGAAGTGGTACATGCACATTTCAATATATTCATAGCAGCGATGTATCTTTCACTGACCTTGCTTGTAATATTCGTGTATTATAAAATTTTCCATGCAGCTAAAAAACACAAAAAACAGATGCGTGAACGTGTAACCAGCCTCCCTGCTTCGGGAAGTACAGAAAACAACAATAAGCACAAAACAGCCAAGACTGTTGGTATTATAATTGGCGTTTTCTTGGTATCCTGGAGTCCGTTCATGTTTGTCTTGATTGTTGCTGTGTGGTATAAGGCAACTGACATCTATTATCCCTTTTCTATGACAGCTATTCTAGGACAGTTAAATTCTGCCATGAATCCCATCATCTATGCTTGGAGATTAGAGAACTTCAGGGCGGTTTTCAAACAAATGATAGGACTGAAAAAGAAAGACCAGATACCCCGTGGGTGTCGCGTATCTGTTGTAAGTAAATAAGTCAAGCGGAAAGTGACGATGTTCGACCCGACATTGAACTGCCATAACTACTAAAAAAAGGTTAAAGAAACATTTATATCCAAATGTTTATCACCTTAGTCTAAATAGGTCAAGTGCAACAACCCACACTGTTCCGATTGTTCCACTTAATTGACCTAAAACTCCTATCATACGCAATTTTGTACAGTGATGCAGGGGAAAGGAGAAACTCTTTCCCCTGCATCACTGTACAAAATTGCGGGGCACATTACATTACTTGCATTGATCCGGTTGTCGAGTCCCTCTTATGCTTTAATCTCTGGCCAGTTTTTTTTAAGCTTATTCGGCAACGGAGGGGTAGGATTGTACCTGTAACGAAATATGCCTGATTCAATTTATCGTCCTATGCTTCCTTGATGAGTAAACAAAAAAATCAAAAAATCATTCACATCTGTCCCTGAATTGAATGAGAAGAGCATACCTTATTCTTCCTGCCGTGCTGACCAACCTATTGACTTAGGGTCAGCTGGGCACGAAGGATAAGTTATGCTCTTCTCTGTCACCTCACCGTATCCTCCCCCACGTCTCACCTATCCTTCTAATATTTTTACTCTGCCTCAGGGTAAGTAACTGTCTCTATCCGGTGTTTTCTAACACTATCTTTTTCAGAGGATGACAGGCGGACTGCCAATCTGACTACGCCTTTCCCTTGCTGAATACATTTCAGGTCATATTATCATAGCTTTATAACAGTTAATGCAATGTATTTATTTATTTATTGGCGTTTTTAAGGTCACATACTTATGCACAATGGCTAATCGTGACCGTGACAGTTTTACGAGTAGAGGAAGCCGGAGTATTCGGCGAGAACCACCGATCATCGAGGAGCAACTGTCAGCTCCTCAACATTCTAACCCTGTTCAAGCTCCGGTCAAGCAGGGTTACAGCGGCTGAAGACATGTACACCATCGACGCGCAGTACGCCTTAGTGTACGGCGTCATCGTGCCCGCATGTGGGCAACGGGGATAAAGTACCTTGCCCAAGGACATAACGCGGGCCGTCCCGGACCGAACTCGGGACCTCTAGCATAGAAGTCCAACAGTCTACCACTGAGCCACCGCGCTCATATGCGTTTGTTTACTGCTAAATATAATTATCTATCCCTCTAAATACTAAATAGGTTCCTTTGACATTGTACGCAAAACGAAAAGCAGACAACACTTGTACAAACATATTTTGAGTAACTAACAATTTTTAGAATTTGGCTAAAAAATCATGGCTTATGGCTCCTTTAATGAGAAGATCGTAAGCTGGGTTTTTGAGACAAAATATGAAATAATAGGCCTAATAAAATTTGAATGTCAATTTTTGTAAACAACGCTGGTCGCCTACGTAGAGGGTTAACAAGAGATATTGAATATTAACCCTTTACCCAACGCAGACGATATCAAAATTTATTATTTCAAATCTCATTTTTTTAAATTCAAAAAATTTCAAGAAAACCATATCATGAGACCCCTCATTGGAACGAGCTCAATGAGCTCGTTCCAATGAGGGGGTCACATGATATGGTTTTGTTGATATATTTTGAAAAACTAAATTTTTTCAACTGCTCAATTTGCATATTACGCGGGCGGATGCGGGCGATTCGTTAGGTAAAGGGTTAATCCGATATTTTGCCAAACTGTAATAACAAAAATCATTTCAGGAGACAGATTGTAATTTCTTATTCCTCTCCAATATTTGACAAGCAAATAATTCAATTTAACCAGACGTATTAGGCGGATACAGGGACGTGGCGACAGGAGGTGGGAGGGGGTGGGGAGGAGGAGGTGGAGGTGGGGATGGTGGTGTCACCTCCAATCCTGGCAAAAAAATTCCTATAGTTGGAAATTCGGAGGGCAAGTAATGAGTAGTTGGAAATTTCAACTATCTGGATTTTAGAGCTGATATCGAGCTTCATAAGTATGTATGATGTCAATCGGTACGAGATTTCTATAGTACGTTACTTATCGTAAGAAAAGGAAATCCTCGAAATGCACTTCAAGAAAATCACATCATGTAAAATCCATATCCTGAGTAAATTCCATCATTCACAGTTACAAAATGATGAAACATCGAAAATTGATCAGTCCTGAATAAGATTTGATTTAATGTCAGGACAGTGTTAACTGCTCAAAGTTCTCATCTTGAGCATTTGTTTAGCACATATTCATTTCCCAAAATAATACCAAATAATAATAATAACCTGATAATTCTGTCATAAATGTGTTGGCAGTTCAGTTTCTAGAATCAATTTTATGCCCCCTTTCATGGCTTCATTTTCAAAATGGTTCCCCCTCCCGGTCCCTCTCCCTAGTTGGAAATTCACTGCCCTAGACCCCAATCGGAAACCTCTAGCCAAGTCCCTGGTCGGATATTCTCCTAAGCAGGGGTGGCGGGGCCAGGGGTGGAAGGGCGCACGTGCCCCCCCCCCCCATTTTTTTCACCAACCATAGGTACCCGAACATCATTTTCCAACATAACGTACACAACCCCTATGACCACTACACATCACTTATACATACATGATTCATATGTACCGTATTTCTTTTCTCTTTCACTTTTACTTACCCTGTGATTTTGCAAAATATAAATTTGTATTCAATGGCAAAGAACTTGTTCAATTCAATTCAATTCAAAGTATGCGAATTGGATGAATGCCATATAGGTTGTAGTGTGTACCAAAAGGTGAGACATTTTAAGACGAATGCTACTCTTAATAATAAAAAAAATAATAAAATAAATCCACTACCAATATCCCAATCTGTGGTAACACCCGAAGACAGGCGATGCCACACGAAGACAGCTGATATAGTGGAACCCTGTTAACTGAATAGCCACTTTGCCAATGAAAATTATTCAATTAACAAGAGTATTCAATTAACAGGGATTGTGTCACTTTCCTGTATTCTGGAGATAAACTTAGCATGTATTCTATTATATCTTGTGCTCTGTCAAACAAGATATAATAGATTAAATGCCTGTATTGGATGCACAGAGGCCAAATAGGTCTATAACAAAAGGAAAACTGGGGGGAGTCAGGGTAATTTCTCGACATGTTACAAGATTTTTTTATTCAATTAACAGGAGTTTACTCTATATAACTTATATTCAATTAACAGATCAAATTCGTACTGGAGGTATTGTAAATGGTTTTGTGTTGTGAAATTATATTCAATTAACAGGGATATACAATTAAGAGATATCCAATTAAGTGGGCTTCACTGTACCACACGATTCAATATTGACCAGTCAATATCATATTTCGCAAAATAATGACAATAAGGTTGAGGTCGCTGATGTTAGTGTCTTAAAAATGGTGGGGAAATGGTGAAGGGTAGCTTATATAGATTTATATATTTTGCATGAATACACAGCTACACCGCCATTGACCACCCCCACCCCGAAGATTATTTTCCATCCTACACCCTTGCGGTTCCCAGAAAGATGAGACCCCCCCCCCATCCCCACACACACGCACTTTTTTTTTAGCTTCCGCCGCCTCTGCTGCTAAGCCAAGACATACTATTCAAAATAAGTAGGGGATATTTGATAAAAGTGAGATGTGTGAAGAAATATATTTATATTTTCATCAAAACGACAGTTGAGCCATTGCACTGTGATATCTGTTGAATGATTTCAGCGATAGTTGGGTGTCTGACAAGCACACATTCCACGCACTGAGTTGTAGAAGACATGGACGGTCAGTCAGAGATTTTACCACATTCAGCCCAAGACCTCAATACCTTGTAAATCTTCCTTGGTTCGCGAGACAAGCGTGGATCCAACGTGGCATACTCCTCACCAAATGTCCAATAGCAGCTTGACTGGTGTCATTCCATTCTTCCTGCAGTGCAGCGGCGAGTTCCTGGGCATTGGTAGGGGGTTGTTGGCGTAGTCATAGGGGCCTGCCAAGCATATCCCAGACGTGCACGATTGGTGAAAGGTCTGGACTTTGTGCTGGCCAAGGCAGTGTAGTGATGTTCTGCTCCTGGGGGAACTCTGTAGCGACACGGACCCTGTGTGCTCTTGCATTGTCATCTTGGAAAATGAATCGATGGCCGTGACGTCGCGCAAATGGCACCACATGGGTTGCTAACATGTTGTCACGGTAGTACTGCCTTGTGACATGCCCTTATATGACATGTAATGCTGTTCTGCTTGTCACGGTTATGCCCCCCACACCATAACCGATCCACCACCAAAACGATCGTGCTGTCTAACGATCACGTCATGGTATCGTTCGTTCCGCCGCCGCCACAGTCTGTTTCGCCTGTCGTGGAAGTCGAGAGTGAACCTCGATTCATCGGAAAACATGACGTTGCTCCACCGACGATTGTCCCAGCGCTGCTGTGTCCCACACCACTTCCAACATGCCAGCGGCACGTAAACGTTTGTCACGTGTCAGTCTTCGCATATCTCAAATGTTACGTTTCGACCAGAAACTATTGATGAACGAGTTTATACCAAGAAAAGAACGATGAGACCTCCGAAAAAGCCCATCCAGTACAAATGAAAATTTCAAAACGTACCCTACAGACATTAACGCGGTGCTCGTGCGAAAAACCTGTACGAAGTTTTCGTGGGCCGGTGACATTCATGATCCACTCTGAACTTGGTAACATATTGATATGTTCAATCACGCGTATCCAATACCATTTTCCCAAAATATCAACATCAGTTTGGATATTCCCTACTTTGTTTTTGAATAGTATATTTGCTGATTGTATGGTATTCCTTGGAGATAGTATTAATGACCAAATCTTCTGTAAAACTGTGGTTTAACCCTTTACCCTACGCAGACAATATCAAAATTTATTATTTTAAATATCATTTTTTTCAAATTTTTCAAAAAATTTCAACAAAACCATATCATGTGACCCCTCGTTGGAACGAGCTCGTTCCAACGAGGGGTCACATGATATGGTTTTGTTGAAAGTTTTTTAAAAATAATATTTTTTCAACTGCTGAATTTGCATATTACGCTGGCGGATGAGAGGGAATCGTTGGGTAAAGGGTTAACTATAGAAGGGTAAGAAGCTCGCCAGTTTTCTCATTAAATCTATTTTTTTTAATTTTCTAATATTTGTCAGTTGCGACAGCTTCCTAACTAAAACTCGACTTTTATTTTTCCATTTGCCAGTTACAAGAAAGAGTTAGAGACATTACGCTTCCAAGACATCTATTTATCTGAAATGTTCTGAATGAAAAAGAGCCACTCACTCTTAATTTGGATTTTTAGGACCAAACAGTGCTCACAGAAATTACAGATGCAAGAGCATTAGGCGTGACATACACTTGAACGCGGCGATGCTTTGCAACGCTAGTTTTTGTCTAACATATTTGGTATCGACCCCCACGTCCCAACAGAAAATGATAGCTATACAACTCTTCGAAAAAAGAGAAATGAAATGGCCGTGTTTTCCAAGAATATTTGACAACAAACCAATTCTATAACCCTTTGTACCAAATGTGGCGGAAAAACACAGCCAGTGCTATCCACAAAATTCGTCATTCAAAATTTATTTTATTATATGTCAGCCTACGAATTATCGCAAATTATCTAAAAGATATTTCTCGATATCCGTCGACTCGATGGATATCGAGAAATATCCCCCAGTAGCTTCCTAAATGACGTCACGCTACGCCGCATCACGTTGCCTTGAAAGAACGATCAGCTGATTTTTGTTATTATTTTGAAATGTTCGCATTTGGGGTCGAATTGGGCTGAATATTGTGCAATAAAATGTCTCGTAGCATATAATAAAAAAGAAAAAAATCTACTCTATTTTAGTCAGTATCTGGAATTATCTCATGAGTGTGGACTTGGAAGTTTTATTTTTCACGAGCGCTTGCGCGAGTGAAAAATAATATTTTCAGGTCCACATAATGAATTTTTTCAGTAGCTTCCTAAATGACGTTACGCTTCGGCGCACGACTTCGCCTTGAACGTCGCCTTAAAAGAACGACCTGTAGCTTTTTTGTTATTGTACTGAATCTGTTTGCAGTCGAATTGGGCTGAATATTCCACATGTCAAGTAGATATAATAAAAAGAACATCTACTCTGTTTTAGTGAATATCGGGAGTTATCTCATGAGTGTGGACCTGAAAATTTTATTTTTTCACGAGCGCTTGCGAGAGTGAAAAATAATATTTTCAGGTCCACACGATGAATTTTTTCAGTAGCTTCATAAATGACGTTACGCTTCGGCGCATGACGTCGCCTTGAACGTCTCCTTAAAAGAACGACCTGTAGCTTTTTTTTATTGTTTTGAATATGTTTGCAGTCGAATTGGGCTGAATATTCCACATGTCAAGTAGCATATAATAAAAAGAGCATCTACTCGTGTGGGCCTGAAAGTATTCTTTTTCACTCGCGCAAGCGCTCGTGAAAAAATAAAACTTTCAGATCCACACTCATGAGATAATTCCCGACATTCCCTAAAAGAGTGTAGATACCCTCTATGTATTTCAAATTTTGGTCTCAAAACATAGCCTATGATCCTTCATTGGAACGAGCTCGTGCAGCTCGTTCAAATGTGGGGTCATAAGCTGTGCTTTTAGATGGAAATGCTAGTTATTCAAGAATTGTTTGTGCTAAAGTCGTCCACTATTCGTTTGAGATTACAAAAGTTATTATGTGGTTGCCTTGTCTTCCGAAAGGAATTAGTCGAACAGATGTAAGAATAAACCTTTTTTTCAACTTGACAAAATTCACTCTGACAATCAGAGTGAAGATCTTCACACACCAAACACGACACATGTCTGGTGTTGCGAATATTGCGTGAAACTAATCACTAACGTTTTTTTTAATCACAGTTTGCAATATTGATATACTGTGATGCCCGGGGTGGGGGTTGTAGCGTTTTAAAAGACGTGATAATTTACCGGTAGGTAAATTGCCGCATCTTTAAAAATCCAAATGATTAATATCAGCCGGGGCAGTCCCAGTTTGTCTAATTTCTCACCTCCACTCATCGCTGTAATCCAATTATTGATAATTAACATTGTTCCCAGATAGTCTAATTTACATGACCACTGGACCTTCTAAGCTTGACTGGGTAACTCTACTTTGGTTTCCTGGGGGTGTTTTGTGTTTATACTTTAAATGCTGTTCATTTCTTTCTGTTTTTTTTTCTTTCTATTTTACAAGGTAAAAGCAAATAAATTTGTCCAAGATAACAACTCAATTTTCAAAGAACCAAACTGCGACCAAAGGCCCGATAGCGATAGCTAAAAATCGTCCCCGATTTCCAAATAGTAACACGGGTTCCCCTTTCAAATTTGGTTGGCGATAAAATGTGTCCTCTTTGTCGATAAACTCATAAACTGCTGTCTCTTCTGTGGATACTTCTCAATATGTTGGAAAGTGGACGCAGGAGTCATGATACCTAAATCCGACAAAGACCTCGCCAACCCTTATAACTACCGATCAGTTAGCTTGCTCACCTGTATTGGAAAAATATTTGAGGGGATTCTCACTATGAGACTCCGCAGATATCTCGTATCGATCCACTTTTTTCAACAAATATTGCGCATGAAACCGAGAATTAATTAATTAATTAATTAATTAATTAATTAATTAATTAATTAATTAATTAATTAATTAATTAATTAATTCATTCAAAAGCTATAAATAATGGACTCACCCAAATTCCAGTTTTTTTAAATTAGATCATCTGGGAAGACACCTATTAGCCATACCTATTCACAAATAGAAAATACATTTCTAGAAATTACAGTTGAAAACGTTTTATATTTAGAGGATATGGAATGAGTGTTTTTCTCATATAATATTTATGAAACGAGTCTAAGAATTTTCCGTTTGGGAGAGCCTCTGGCGAGCCCAAACGGAAAATTCGGACGTGTTTCATAAATATTATATGAGAAACAACACTCATTTCATATTCTATTTATCATATGACACACACACACGCACAAATTAGCGACTTAGTATGACTTTTTAACCCATCACCTAACTTGAGTTGCAGACGGCACTTGGAAAATGTTTGCTTCCAAAAACATAGGTTATGACCCCTCATTGGAACGAGCGCGACACGCTAGTTCCAATGAGGGGTCATAATCTATGTTTTGGAAGCAAAAAGTGAAAATATAAAAAAATGAATGGCGTTTTTCTTGTATTCCACGAGACGGTTTTTGCCGCTACGTAAGGTAAAAGATTAATACAGTATAACCTACCCTAAATAGGACAGATAACGTAAATTCTCCCTACTGAAATTATGCAAATGTGCCCCAGTTGTATTTTGCTTAGCCAATCAAATTGTCCAGTTTTGAAATTGACCAATGAAAGCTCCCAACTCTAATTATGCAAATTATAAAAATGTGGCCCAGTTGTATTTTGTTCAGCCAATCAAATTGTCTAGTTTTGAAATTGACCAATGAAATTGACGGAAGGCTTTATTTATCACTGATTAATATGAAAACAAAATATCAAATGTTTTAAAGTGAACAAAACGGACGAGTCATATGATAAATAGGATTAGTCCTTGGGTATAACTTTTGTATATCGGGGTATTTTGCAACAATACACGGCAAGCTCTTGTTACCTTTTATGTATTCACGGTCGCTTCATTACACATGAGATATTTGTCAGTGGGAGGTGTGAGGACTGAAACTGTTTGTGAAAATAAATTTCAATGTTACAATATTATGATGTAGTTTACTGAATGACTGAGTGGATGAATGTATTTATAGAAAACAATATTTTACAGGTACACACTAATTAAAGGGTAATACAAAAGTAATTAAACAGTAATATCAAATAATTCGGCAGTAATATATTGGATTGGAGTTAAAACCTGACTGATAATCATTGAGATCGACATCTGTTTTTGGCGAGGGGAGGGGAGGGGGCATAGCAAGCTGGCCGTTTCATTGTCACCCCATAAACTGCAGGAAGATTGACGGAAGTGACAACCGTTACTTATTCCCAGTTCCTTATTCGACATCCGTTACCAACGAATTTTATCGGATGATACGAATGTCGAATAAGGAATTGGAATTAAGTAACGGTGGTCACGTACCAGAAGATTGGAGATACTGAAAAAGGATAGTCGAATGCGAAAATTAGCAATGGTAGAGAAAGAAAAATGAAAAATATCAAAAGCTTAAAACAAATGACTGTTTTGTGATACATGTACATTCTGGTTAAGTGAGATAACAAAAATCTTGTCATTTATATTATTCCTGAGTTCTTGCTCTGAGATTATGAATGTGTATGATACTGAGAGATATTGTTATCCGAAGCCTGCCTAACATGGAAGCAGAAGTATATTCTACCCTTAAAATTTATAAATTAAACGAGACTTATCCTGGTAAGGTGAAGTTCAATTGGAATTCTATGAGACATAGAATTTCACGGAGGGATTAAATGAGATTGTACTGCGCATGTGTGAGTCAGTCTTTAACGATTTTTCATCAGGATTGTCAGCAAATAGAAAAAACGGCCATGTATGGATTTCTGCCATACATATATGTAGGGTGGGAGGGAGGCATTTAATCCCTCCGTGAAATTCTATGCCTCATAGAATTCTAACTGAACTTTACCTTACTAAGGTAAGTCTCGTTTAATTTATAAATTCTCTTTCGTCATAAACTTCACTCGGTCTTAAATGAGATTCTAAAGCCAAGAATGATGAAAAATAAGTACATACCGACAGTTACTGTAGAACAGCTGTATCAAATGATGTAGAAACCTTAACTTGACGATCATAAAACTTAGCAAAGGTACCAGCATTAGACAAACCTGCCTTAGTTAAAACTTCTTTAATTGGAACCGCATTCAGCTTAGATTTAGATGTTGTAGCTCCACGCACACTGTGTGGTGCAAACACAGCTGTGTTAATACCAGAACAAATCATGACAGTGCGAATCCATCGTGAAATAGTGTCTCTAGAAACAGGATGATGTGGTTTAATATAACTTATAAACAACTTTGTACAATCTGCCCGTAACAATTGGGTACGAGCCAAATATTCCTTCAGAACTGTATATACACAAAGCCTCCTATCTGGAGGGTATGCTTTAAGAACAAACATCGAAAAATCAACACCTGGTCGACTCTGCTTGATGAGAGAATCAAGATAAAAAACAAATTCCGATTTTAACTTCTGCATGTTGGTGAGTAATAAAAGAAATGAATTGACTGAGCACGCGCTGCACTGACAATTGCAGTCAACATGGTGAGTTTTAAGGTGAGATCCTTGAGGGATAAATATTTGACTGGGGACAAACGTTTCAGATAACATAGCACTAAATTAACATCCCAAGTATGAACATATCTAGGTTTTGATGGTCGTATATTGAAAATGCCATGCATAAATCTGACAACATCGGGATGTGATCCAACTGGAGTATCATCAGTTGTCAATCCAATTGCAGAAAGAGCACCACGAATGGTATTAACAGTGCTATAAGTTAAACCATTTTGAAATTACTGAGTTAAATACTGTACATGTATAACATGAATTATAGATGCTGAAACTGAATCAATTTTGTTTTCACTGCAATACTGTAGCCATCTTTTGATATATGTTTGGTACTGCTGTTGGTTTCCACTCTGGCAAGAGGATAAGAAGATGGAGGAAGACTGTTGAGAAAATCCTCGACGTCGATACAATTGCCAGAGACATGACATGCTATGAGCACTAATTTCATGCTGAGAATTAGTGGTTGAAGAGTGTGAGTAGAGATAGTGGATTCTTCTTCAACGGAAGGATAATTGGCAGTTGAATTAAAACTTTCATCAATTGTGTGAACCATGTCTGAGTTGGTCATAAAGGTGCGATGATGATTGCTTGCGCTTGATCCGAAATCAGTTTTTGGATACAGCGACCCAGTAAACTGAAAGGAGGGAAAATACATGAAAGTGAAAACTGTTTCCAATTAAGACTAAATGCATCGGTAAAAATAGCATGTGGGTCTTGTTTCCAAGAACAATAATTATCTAGTTTTTTTATTAAGTCTACTAGCAAAAAGGTCAATGGAAGGCTGTTGAAATTGACGACAAACTTGTTGAAAGACGCAGTTATCAATCTCCCATTCCAGCTGATCATTGAAATGACGAGATGGATAATCTGCCAGGTTTTGAGAGCCTGCAACATAACAGCATGACAACCAAATATCATACTGTGTACACCAATCCCAGATGTTTTAGCGATACTGTTACAATCATCTGATTTACAACCTCCCATATTAGAAAGATAATTTACCGCCGTGGTACTGTCTGTTAGAACTTTAACATGTTTATGCGGTAGTTCCGAAGAAAAAGCTTGGAAAGCAAACAAAATAGCCAGCATCTCTAGGTCATTAATATGATATGACCGTTCCACAAGCGACCGACGACCCAAATTCTGGAATCATGGAGAATTGCATCCCAGCCAAGAAGTGATGCATCAGTTTGCACAGTAACCTGTGGATTGCCATGTGTTATTTTCCGAAACTGAACTTGTATATTATCAAACCACCATTGTAAATCAACTTTCATATCCTCATAAACCAATAATTCGTGCCACCTCACGAATGAGAGCACGTTGTTTTGAATATAACTTCTTGCATTCATATGCAATGTTGCCCATTTTATCGGCGGGTAATTTTACACTCATGTTCTCAGAGTCAATGATGTTGCCCAAAAATGCAATAGTTTTACTGGGCGTTAAAACTGATTTTTCAACATTAATGACAAAGCCCAATTTAGTGAACAACTGCTGAGTAGCATGTATGTTCTCGGAACATTCAAGTGATGTATCACCACATAAAAGACTATCATCAATAAAACCTGAGATAGAATGGTCCATATTGCATAAGGTGCAAAAAACTGGTTTCACCAATTTTGTAAAATAACGGGGGCACGATGCTAGCCCATTTGGAAAACAAGTATACCGAAAAAGTTTTCCATCCCATTGAAACCTCAAATATTTCTGATGTTCCTCTGCGATAGGGACAGAATAATATGCATGGCGCAAGTCAACCGATGCCATATATGTATCTCAATGCTACCTCAAAAGTATCCATTTTCAAATGGTGATATGGAATATAAGTATTAAGTTGTTTCAAATTTAAAATCATTCTATATTCCCCATTCTTTTTGAGGCGAAGAAAGATAGGGGACAAAAATTCCCCCTCCTCATATGAAACTTCCTCGATGACACCCATATCTAGGAGGTCAGAAATTTCCCTTGTTGTTATTTGGGAATCGGTAGCATTAAACCTAATGTTTGAAGCATACTGCCTGAACACAGGCAGAAAGTCTGTAGTAAAATCAAGATGGCAGTGTTGTACAATATCTAAAATAAATGTATCATCGGTCAACTTGCGCCACCCGTGAGTAAAAAATTTTAATCGGCCAGCTTGAATGGAAAGAGGACTTACTTCACTAGTTAATTCCTTTGAGGCTTCACTCCACCCCGTCTGGGGTAGTTTTTTGACTGACCACGTGTGGACGCAGACGGTCCAAACTGATAAGCCTGATAGCCATGACCTCTTGAGCACCACGTGGGCGTCCTCTAGTCCATCCCCGAGAGCTACCGCGTCCTCGAAAACTCATACGTTGCTACTTATGACCAATTTTTTTGCACCGTCCTCAATCTCCTTAGAAGTTTTTGAGACATCATCTCCAAATAATTCTTTCGTAAAAGGCAAGGAGTGTGTGCACAGATGAGCATATTCTTCCTTTAGTTCAGGCTTAAGTGCAGTGTGCTGTGACAGCTCGCGCAAACGATGAACCATCTTACTGGGACAAAGAATGAAATGATATTAAAGTGCAAGCGGCAATATTTCTGTCAAGTGTACTCGTCGTTTATGGCCGATATCTTGGGTAAAGGTTTATGGAACTTCAGGTTTGTCCGAAGGGGGGCGGTAGGTGAGGTCTCTCTTCAGTTACAGCTTCCCTGAATTAATGACACACCCTGATGGTGCGCCACCTTTTGGGTTTTGTATAGGAATCTAAAAAGTCTGTATAATTTTTCTTCTGAAGAAACTATAAGCAAAATAGTTCTTTAGGCCAAACAAAATTAAATAATTGACTCTCAGGCATTTTTTAAAAAAAAATGAATGAGGGAGGGCGGTTTTTTATTTTCTATTTCTGATGGAATGGTCGGCGATGTGTACATTCCGGTTGTTAGAGCCTAAAATTGAATACTAGAGATTCCAGGTTGGTTTCACAGATAGTTTTTTTTGTAACAGTGATCGTACAAAACAAAATTAATATAGAACAACTAAGATGGAGATAAAAAATAATAAGGAGTTTTTTAAATGGTTGAGTACCGTAAAACGGGGGAACCTTCGCCATCGCGAGGTAACTTCGCAACCCGATTGTTTCGCTTGATTTCTCACAATGTTCTTACAATGCTGTATTGAATTTGAGTGATATTGTTCTTCTGAAGACAAATAGAGGTTGAGGAATCGCTAATAAACCAAAGTGAGGCAAACAAAATAAATAAAACCTGCCCCCACCCCACCTCCACCCCACCCCCACCCCGAACAACAATTTAGCAAATGTTGATCAACCAAATACAAGTGTCCAGTCTGATTCCCCCGAAGTAGCTTTAAAGAACAAATAAGCTGAAAAGACCAAGAACTCCATCACATCAGAATCAACTAGTCAAAATTACGACGAAACTTAAAAAAGCAAAAAAAGCAGAAGAGTATTCACAACTTACATCTCCAGCCGGACTGAATAAATGTGTTCAGAAGTTAGAACACTATGCGTATAAAAACAAACTTAGTGTCAATATTAATAAAACAAAATGCATGATTTTCAAAAACAGAAATGATAAAAAAAGATTGTATGTTTTGTATTGGAACAGCGAAATTAGATATCGTAGATCAATATAAATACTTATGTCTTGAATTCACATAAAATGGAAACACAAAACAAGTTCAAGAGAATTTAAGTACAAAAGGATCGAAAGAAATGTTTCCTTGCAAATTCTCTCAGAAAGTCGCTTGACTTAACTGTTGATGTGAAATGTAAACTTTTTGATAAATTGACTAAGCCTACTTTATTATATGGTTGCGAGATATGATGCCCTGACCTAAATACTCCTTTTGCGGACACGACAGCCTGTGAACAAGTCCACTTGAAATTTTGTAAACAAATATTAATGTTGAATAGAAAAGCATCTAATCACGCAACACGAGGAGAGTTGGGTAGATTGTGAACGATGCCATCTTTCATCTCCATAAATATGTCGATAAATTATCCAAAATTGCTGTCGATAACATACTCTCCAACTCATTCAAGTAGTCGTTCAAATGTAAACTTCCGAAAACTTGGTTATCTCGTTACAATATCAAAGTTTTCGATCCTAATACGTTAACGAATAGAAATGGAAAATGTCTGAAAGACGTACTAGAATCTCAGCATAGAGAAAGATTTACTAAAGATATGTTTAATGATGACAAAAGGAAAGGCAGTAATAAGTTACGAACGTATCGATTAGTTGAAAATGAGTAGGGTAGAACGGAGAGTATGAGGGCACCAATTTTTTGGCACAGATCGTACCTCACCAAAAACTTTGTTTTTTTGGAAAATTGCGTGCGTCACGATCGAAATCTATGGACTTGCACGATGCGACACGTGTGCGTTCACATCGTCGCTTTCTCCCGGTTTTTACAGTGGTTGCAGTAGACGAAGCGTCGTGGATGCAACGTTCCATTTCTCTAACGGTCAACGCGGGCGTGCCAAAAATTTCGAGTGAATTCATTACAAACCCTAAAAATTCACTCTCTTAACAATTCACCTTTAGGTGCGCTTGCAGGTTTTGACAACGATCGTCCTCGTGAAAACGCTCTCCTTTTCTCAGAGGTGACATGGACTCGCATTTTAGGTGAATTTTTTGGACTTGGATATTGCGTATTTTGCACGATTGTGACGGAGACGCGATTATCACAGAGATTCCCATTGACAAAAATTCCAAAACGACACAGTCGTTGACGAGCGATGCAACTGCGGTAAACAGGCTCTGTTTTACTGGTAAAATAGGACCCAGTCACCAATGCTTGGGAGGTGCAAACCCTCTCTAAAATGGGCAACATGGCTTATTAATGCTCACCCCTGGTCTTGAGTTGATACTCATGTTGTGGTCATGATTAGCCATTGTGCAAAAATATGTGACCTTAAACACCAATAAATAAATAAGGGAAATCGTAAGGGGAGCATTGAAGTTGCCATTGATTTCGATAGAACGAGACGAAGCCATCAAAGGATGGTTTAAAACTTTCGATGCGAAGCCTGGTCTCGGAAAACTCGATCCCAAACCGTTCATGAAACGGGTGAAGGGTAAAGTGTGTTGAATGTAGTTTGAAAACATCTAGATAAGGGTTTCAAAATAAAAATGATCATGCCTTATCTGATGAAAAAGGTTGACGCGAAGACGGGTGAGAGCATGGTGGAAGATACCTATTTCCGATCTAAAAATGAGATTGTGTTTAGAGACGACGAATTAGCCGACGTTTACAAAGTGGTGAAAGACAAGATGTTGGAATCTATGTCTACTTTTCAAAACAAGGGAAGTGGTTGGACGTTTGAGAAGATATTGAATCTCGAGATTCACGTGGACAGACACGATCATTTGAAAGCATCTTCCTTCATAAAATTACCTTATTTCGTATTTAAAAAACAAGCAGTGATCAACGTGAAAAATAAAGAGGATAACGAGTGTTTCAAATGGGCGATCACATCGGCCCTGTATCCCGTAAAAAAGGACGCTCAGAGAGTTTCCAAGTACGTGGAGACTTGCAAAAATCTCGATTGGATGGGAGTGCCTTTCCCGATTTGATTGAAAGACATCGAAGGTTTCGTAAAGCTAAATATCTCCGTGGCCGTGAACGTCTTAGGATACGACAGAGACGATAAAAAAGGAATAGTCTATCCCCTCAGACTGACTTCGTGCAAAGAGAGAGACAAGATTGTTAATTTGTTGTTAATTTCCGAGGGTGACAATCAGCATTATTGCTGGATAAAAAATATGAGTTATTTACTGTCGAAGCAGATTAGTAAACGTAACGGTGAGAGATTTTTCTGTCTCAACTGCATGAATTCGTTCCATAGTCAAGAATCGCTGATGCATCATCGGGAATATTGCAGCGAAAAGCAAGGCGTTGACATCGAAATGCCTAAACCTAACACTTACGTGGATTTTCACAACTACAGAAACAGATTAGAACCACAATTTGCCATCTACACCGATTTTGAATGTATCACCACGAAAATGAATTCTTGCCAGCCCGACGAGCGTAGGAGTTATGCCAAAAAATATCAGAAGCACATACTTTCGGGTTATTGTTATTATGTGAAATGTTCTTTCGACGATCGAAAATCATTGGGTCCATTCGTCTATACCAAACATTAAGATGATGACGATGTGGCTCAAAGATTCGTGGAAGAGTTAGAATTGAAAATTCAGATATTATACGACAAATTTAAAAAATCTAAAGACATGATCATCACGCCAGACCAACTGCAAGAATACAACGAATGTCACATCTGTAGACAATCATTCGATAATCAGTTTAAAATTATAATAAAAAAGTTAGAGATCACTATCACTACACGGGTCTGTTTCGTGGTGCTGCTCACAACAAATGTAATTTGAGATTTCGAGATGCTCAATTCTATCCGCCGATATTTCACAATCACTCAGGTTATGACAGTCACTTGTTCGTGAAAAATATGGGTGTTAGCGAGGGGGAGTTGGGTTGCATCGCGCAAAATGATGAAATGTCATTTACCAAATGTAAAGTCGTCGATAAAAAGAGAGTCATCGATGGTTTGACTGAGAAAATGAGTCCCATCCATAGAGAGATACGTTTCATCGATAGTTATAAATTTATGTCAACCAGTCTGGAAAAATGAGTCAACAGTTTGAATAGGGAGAAATTTAAAATCATGAGTAAACATTTTAATGATCGACGAGAATTGGTGGACATTATGTTGAGGAAAGGTGTCTATCCTTACGATTACATGAACAATCTCGAGAAATTCGACGACGTCGCTCTACCTCCCAAAGAAGATTTTTATTCAAAATTATACCAGTCTCACATTTCCGAAGATGATTCCGAACATGCGCAAAAAGTGTGGACATTATTTAACATGAAATCCATGAGAGAATATCACGAACTCTATTTGAAAACTGACGTGCTTCTCTTGGCTGATGTGTTCGAAAATTTTCGACGAGTGTGTCGTCGACGTTACGACCTAGATCCGGCTTGGTATTTCACTGCACCCGGACTCGCTTGGGATGCTCTCTTGAAAACAACCGAGGTTCGATTGGAATTATTAACGGACGTAGACATGTTGCTCATGTTCGAAAAGGCTGTGAGGGGTGGTGTCTCTGTGATTTCTAATAGATATGCTAAAGCTAATAATTATCACATGGGAAAAGATTTCGATTGAGAAAAACCGAGTAAATTCTTACTGTATTGGAATTCAAATAATTTGTACGGTTGGGCCATGAGTCATCCTTTACCGATCGGAAATTTCAAATGGGTCGAAACGTTGGAAGAAAAAGAAAAATGGAGAGACTATCCTTGTATTCTTGAGGTTGATTTGGACTATCCGGAAATGTTACACTATTCACACAATGACTATCCACTAGCTCCCAAATAAATAGAAGTGAACGGCATCGAAAAACTCATCCCTAATTTAAATCACAAATGCAAGTATGTGGTCTACTGCAAAAATCTGAAACATTACATCGATCACAGGATAAAATTGATCGACGTGCATCGAATCATTCGATTCGACGAGGAGCCTTGGATGAAAAAATACATCGATCTCAACACGAATTTAAGAATGCAGGTCAAGAGCGACTTCGAAAAAGATTTCTTCAAACTCATGAACAATTGCGTGTTTGGGAAATCTATGGAAAACATTAGGAATAGAACTAATGTTCAACTCATCATTTCTGAAGAGAAGTCTAGAAAATTAATCGCGAAACCCAGTTATCAACATAGAACCATATTCGATGAAAATCTAGTGGCCGTGCACATGCAAAAGACGCATCTAAGGTTCGATAAACCCTGTTATCCCGGAGCGATCATCTTAGATATTAGTAAGCAGTTGATGTATGAGTTTCACTACGATTACTTCAAAGTGAAATTCGATTCAAAAGCTAAACTATTGTTCACCGACACAGACAGTCTAGCTTATGAAATAGAGACTAGGGACATCTATGAGGACATAGCATCAGATGTAAATGAATGGTTCGACACGAGTAATTATCCTGATGATCACCCGTCTAAGATTCCAATAAAAAGGTGTTGGGTAACTTTAAAGACGAGAGCAGTGGAAGACAAATCACCGAATTCGTGGGTTTGAGATCTAAATTGTATGCTTAACTCATCGATGGTGAAAAGATCAAGAGATGTAAAGGCATTCAGGCGTGTGTGACAAATAAAAGCATCGCTTTCAAAGAGTATAAAGACTGTCTTTTCGAAAATTTGATGGTGTATAAAAAGATGGCTATGATTCAAAGCGAAATGCATGAGATATACACCAAGGAAATCTATAAGATTGCATTGATGGCTGACAACGATATGAGAATTATATGCGAGGATAAATACACACTTTCACACTTGGACATTATTCTGCAATATTTCAACAAAATCAAGAGGATGATGAATGGAGTACGACTGAAGACATCGAAATGTCATAAGTTTAAAAAAACTTGTGAGTTTATAAATTGAAAAATAGAAAAAAATAATAAATAAAAAACAAAATAAAAACAAAACATATTATGAATAATAAGAAAATAAAACACATATCCGTAGAAGGTGGTGTCTTACCCAATGAACCCCTATTCAACACTGATCTATCAAAAGCAGCAAAAGATTTAAAAATCAAACATTTTCGAGGTGTGTTTTCTAGAGATGCCTTGCCAAGAAAAAAAGACTGTGATTGGAATGTGGAATTTTAAATCTGGACGATATCGGAGGTGAGGGCACGCATTGGGTCATGTGGTTTTCGAATTGGAATAAAAAGAATTATTTCGATAGTTATGGAATCTCACCACCAATAGAAATAAGGAACTATTTAACATCAGTTATTTACAATACCGAATGAGTGGAAGCACCGGATCGAGTGTTTTGTGGTTGCCTCTACGTTCTCAAGAGATGGTCGGAAGGAGATCACTTTCAAGATAGTCTCAATGATTTACATTAAAGAAAATTATTTTGGGGATATATATATAGAGAGAGAGAGAGATATATAAATAAAATATTTTTTGGTTGCATTAATTAAAATAATAAAAAATATATATAATTTTAAATAATAAAAAAAATAAAAAAACAAAACAAAACATGACAGTCAATAAATTCGATCGCGCTGATGATAATGAAGGTTCCTCTAGAAAGAAAAGAAGAACCACAGTCGAAATTCTTGGTAACATTGCCAACTTGGACGAACGATACGTTCAAAGATATGAACCTTGACAAGAACCTTTAAATTTAAACAATAAGAAAATCTACAATCTTCCCGAACCGATCGATCAGTCGGATGCCACAAGATTTAGGTGTCAGATCTCGATTCAGTCTCTTATTTAATTCGTGCCAGGTCCTGTGAATTGATGTCCTGTCAGATGCATTTCAACAGGTAGATTATTAATCAATTTATTCATCAAACCATCACCATGTTTGATGAACTGCGTTTTTGTCGAACCGCACATTTTACATGTTCTGTGAAGCATGGGACTTTTATTTTTTGTCAGTACTTTTTAAACATTAACCATGTTGGTAACTCTCTTGCATTTGATGCAATACATTTTTTTGTTTGTTTTGTTTTTTCGTCTATATATATTTTAATTATTTTTTTTTTTAATTTATATATATTTTTTCTCCTTCTTTTATATATACATTTTTTCAATTGATTGCTTCTGGAATCTTTTTGGGATCAAATAATTTACGAAATAATTGTCTCGCTTCTTCCCTACCTTTTTCCACAAGAGAATCCTTCAATTCTTCCTTGAGAATCTGACGACTCCTGACTCTTATCTTCACTTTCATGACTTCGTATTTTTGTTTTTCGTTCAATATGTTGACGGATTCACCGTCTGAAATCCTACTGTCTTTCAATGCCAGTGCTCTTCAAAGAAACCAGGCTCTCGATTCCATGGAATCATTTGTCATAATTTTTATATAAAAACAAAATGTTTCCTTTCTTATTATTTATTTTTTTTTCTATTATTTTATTTTTAGTATTATTTTTTTATATTTTTTTTCTCTTTTATATCTATTACACTTTTTTTTTCAATAATAAGACATCTATTCTTCTCATCATCAAACGAATGAATGAATACTTCTCGTCTATTACGATCATGCTTATTATTATTAGAAAGACATGGATTTTTTTTCGAAAGTTGGAGTTTATGCATCTTGTATTTCGATAAAACCATCACTTTTTCATCATCATCATCGTTAGATTGATAGGGAAATAATCGATAATGATTTTTAACCTTTCAGCAAATTTGATCCACAATCTATTTAATGATCTGTGAATAAATTTGATACATTCACAAATAGATTTCTCAATATTTTCATCACCACCACAATCGAATACGTTAACTATGTTTTTCGCGCAAAAAATTATGTAATGATATTTCCTGTAATTATAACATTCTACAAATGTCACATCATATTTTAAACGATCCAGAACATCATCTATAATCATGTTATAATCTTGGTAAGACACATTTTCTTCAGACTTCATTGTTTTGATATTTTCGAAATAGCTTCGATTTAGGAATATGAATAACAATATTAACGAAAACAATGTTCCGTACCAGATTAAACATGCATCATGTATGATTTTTTCTGATTGAATTGTTTCTAATGCATACACGTGTAAAGATTGTGAAAAATCTAAAAGCTTTTCATAATACGACCGTCTTGTAAACACGTCTGTTGGAAGTCATGTTCTCTCCTTTTGTTTCATTTTTTTAATTGTTATTTTTTTGTTTTTTAATCATTATTTTTGTTTTTTTATAATAACATACCCAAAATGGGTATATTCTTAAACAGCGAATTCTGACCGAACATTAAACCTTTACCAATCAGTTTCACATTCTCTATGGTCTTCAGATAGAGACCGTCTCTGTGGAAAGTATTGCCACCTTTTCTCATGGGTCCTAGATACCATCCTTTACCTTCGACGTCTATGCGACACACGGCTCCTCCCTTCTTCAAAAATAGTCTGTTTCCTCTCTTCTTCAGAAACAGCCTTTCATTCTCAGATTGTATCTCATTTGGGTGGGACTCTATCTCACCATCATTCCCATTCGATTATGAATCGCTTTCTCCATCCTTTTGATTTGAGTTTTAGTCCAGGTGATCCGATCGCTACCACCACTTGCCAGATCTTCGTAACTGAATTTAAATCTAACGGCCTCACCTCGATGGCTCAATGCTCTGCGAAGTTTAGCTTTCTGTCCTGTGGATATGTTCACCTTTTTAATGATGTATCGACTACTACTCATATTTGTTGCTGTTTTTTTCACTGGATTATAATTTTTTTTTTTAATTAGAAATATTACAAGTTGGTGATTTTTTTTAATTATAAATATTATAAGTTTTTTTTTGTTTCTTATATAATATATAAAAAAAAATGAAAAAAGTTTTTTTTTGTTAAATGAAAAAAAAAATTTTTTTTTTTTTTTCAAATTATATTTATTTATTTATTTTTTTTATTTACTTTTTTTTATATCTCTCTGATGTGAAATCGTATAGTCACTCTCTCTCCGTGAAGATCTAACAGATCTCCATTCCGATCCGTCATCGCGGTTTTGATGCTATACAACATGTCGAAGATCACAGGTAAATAGACAAGATTTTGAAGTCGCTCCACGATCTTGCAACCTGGCGAAATGTCCGGAAAAAACGAGTAGATCATAGGCTGAGTGCTACCATCGACGTAACTTCCCTGAGATCACATTAACATTCACAAAAATGCTATTGACCGCGAGAATGTCAACCATATTTTTGACCTCAATACATCTTTCGATTGAATCCCAACATCTTACCAATTGAATCTTCTTCACTAAAATCCACTCGAAAATTATCTCTTAAGTCTAATATCGTCTGTAGAGTACTCGTATTGGGAGCAATTCTTATCATCTTGCTTCCATGACCGTCGGTCTTCAGTCTTGTCTGGATGTGTCATAACTGCCTTTGGGAATTCGTGTCTCAAACCAATTGACTCCATTGGAATACTTGAACACATTATTCTTTTCGGTGATGTTGGGAAACAAATAGTAAGTCTCGAGATTAACCAACGCCATCTCACATCTCTTTTCCTTATTCAGTTCGATGGAAGGTTCAAATTTAGTTGTGAATCGAGTCATGTCGTGACTCACTACAATTTGAAAGGATTGTTTCGCAGCCGTATTCTCGACTATCTGTTCTAATAGATGATATTCTGACATTTTTTTATTATTATTATTATTATTACATATTTTTTTTATATTTTATCGATATTGTTTCTTTTATTTTCTTCTCTATTATTATTAGGAATATAAAAAAAATCTTCGAATCCGCTTCGATATTTTCCCTTGTTCAATTTGCTAGTCAAATCGATCACCATGAAATTGTGAAGTCCTTTGTCCCACACCTTCTTACAGAATCTCCTGAATTGTTCCCTACACATGTCGTTGGCCACGTGATCTCCGTAGATGTGATTGAGATTCTTCAGATCCTGATGAAAGAGACACAGAAAATTAGCATTCTCCCTTATCGTCTGTCTGGGCAAACGAAAATAATTCTGAGACAGATAGAAACAATCCACGTTTCTGTGACGTCCTCGAACGAAATACAATTCGCATTGATTCTGTCTCTCCAACAGCAGATCGTCAAAGATCATAAGATTCTTGTTCTCCAACTTCAACTGTCTGGGATCAGGACCGTTGTCAGCATTCTTGTAAAACTGACATTCCACGTTTGAACACTCCAAGTTTCTCTTGGTCAATTCTCTCGCTGTTCATTCCAATATATTCAAAGTCTCGTATCCTTCGAATTCGTCTCGATTGTCGAAGATTCTCAACATAACATCCTTAGGTAATTTACGCATCATGCACCCTCGAAGCAATCTATATTCCGGTTGAAAAAGACTCTTGCCAAAAACGAATAATCTGTTGTAATCCAACCAACCAGGTCACAACAATAGATTCACCAAGAGATTGGTCTTTCTGCAATTCGATTTTCCAACTATCAGACCTCATATGCTCTTGGGAAAGAACCCATCATTCGACCTCTTAGTCATCATGTCATTCCAAGACATGTCTTTGATATTCATTTTTTTCTCTAGTTTATTTTTTTACTATGTTTGGAATTATGTTTTTTTCTAATTTTTTTTATATTTTAATTTCTATTTTTATATATATATATAAAAGTTTTTTTTTTATTATTTATAAATCACTTTCAATCTCGATCCATTTGTCATTTTAGCCAAGTCTTGTATCGATACGACATCATCATAGAAATCTCTCCAACTTTTCGGTTTGATTCTCGAACGTATGGCAGATTGTGGAGTTATCAATTTATTAATCAAAGCGTCGGTACCTCTGTTACTGGCTTCTGAAGCTATTCTACCACTCACTTCGGTCGCAGCTTTCTTACCCGCATCGATCACCATCTTCTTTCCAATTTTGAGAGCGCTCAACACAATCTGTTTTGTGGCATCGCCGGTGATTTTATTAGTTAAAAATCACATCATCGAATCCTCAATGCCCGATCTACTGTAGACATAAGATCTAGCGTCTCCCCTTTTATTTATCACTAACACTTTTTTTTAATTATTATTATTATGTTTTTTAAATATATATTTTTTTATTTACTTAATATTGTTTTTTTTCTTTTCTCTTACTATTTTATTATTTCAAACGATTCATCAACTTTTCATAATCCTTCTTAGTCAAGACCTTTTGCGCCTCAACAATTCGTTGCACATGCTCACTATCTCATTATCCACTCCGGTGTTACCAGCCTCCCTGCTTGCCATCAACAATCTCAATCTCTCAAACAAGGCATCAGGATCGCGCAGAAGAAATATCGTGTCAGTCATTCCCTTTCCAGTTGACAGTTTCACAAAATACTCGTTCGCCTTCCATATGGGTTCCACCGCGTGCTTCCACTTGTAACCTCTCCTATCCTTCGGACTCGTCTCTCTCGCATCGTTGTTCTTCTTCATGGCGTGAGTCTGAACCAGAATGTCTCCGTAATTATTCAGATCCTCTGGGTGTAATCGCCGGGTCTCTCGTGAGAGAGCAGAGTGTGCAATCCGTCCGTCATTTCGTACCTGTTCGGACCAATAAATCAAATAGTCGCCTTCAAACCATATTTGCATGTCACCAACGAAATCGTCATCACCTTCTCCACGAAATCCGTAAATCGCATCTATCTCTCTACCGTCGTCAGATCTGACGCTACTCGCATCGGTCTCGATCCTCTTCAGAGTGCCGAACAAACTTTTTGATGCAACAATACCGACGCTACTCGGATCGGTCTCGATTCCCGTCGGAATGAAATCGGAGAAAGTTCTCGGTGCTAAAGTACCGGGGTGCGAAACGGTCATCCTCAGAGAACCTTCTTTTATGGGTCTCAATTCCTCGACGATCTCTTTCCTAGCTCGTTCCTGAACCTCGGTGACGGGTCTGAACAACTTGGTCGCCTCTCGTCTCAATCCCATCTCTCCCAATCGTCTGACCCTGTCCTGCGCTTTAGTATTCTCCTTATTTCGTATTAATTCTTGAACCTGCTCGTCCTTCGCATCGAATCTCTGATGTGTAGAAACATTGTTTTTTATTTATTATTATTTTTTTCTTTCTTTTTTTAATGAGGTCCAAAAAACCCTCATACGTCATCGCCGGGGAGTTCCGGCGCACCTGATAAAATTCACAGCTCGATTCGGACTCCGTTTTTTCCGTGGAAATCCGCGATGCATCGCTCCTCAACGACTGTGTCGTTTTGGAATTTTTGTCAATGGGAATCTCAGTGCTAATCGCGTCTCCGTCACAATCGTGCAAAATACGCAATATCCAAGTCGAAAAAATTCACCTAAAATGCGAGTCCGTGTCACCTCTGGGAAAAGTCGAGCGTTTTCCCGAGGACGGTCGTTGTCAAAACCTGCGAGCACACCTAAAGGTGAATTTTTAAGAGAGTGAATTTTTAGGGTTTTTAATAAATTCACTCGCAATTTTAGTCACGCCTGCGTTGACCGTTAGAGAAATGGAACATTAAACCCACGACGCTTCGTCTACCGCAACCACTGTAAAAACTGGGAGAAAGTGACGATGTGAATGCACGTGTCGCATCGTGCAAGTCCATAGATTTCGATCGTGACGCACGCAATTTTCCGAAAAAAATTCGATCGTGACGCACGCAATTTTCCGAAAAAAACTAAGTTTTTGGTGAGGTACGATCTGTGCCAAAAATTTGGTGCACTCATACTCTCCGTTCTACCCTACTAAAATGAATACAAGCTTGAACCTTATCTGAAAATCACCAGATCTCGACAGGCCCGTGAACTGTTTACTAGACTTAGGGTTAGTAACCATAATTTAGAAATAGAAAAGGGTAGACATAAACAACCTCCCGCATCCCTAAATGATAGGAGATGCCAAGAGTGCGATACCATTGAAATAGAGAGCGAAAAACATTTTGTTATGGATTGTGAGGCATATGTCGAAATTTGGGAAACGGGGTTCGAGGACATTATAAAAGAAAAGAAAGAATTTAGACAATTGAATGATTCAGAGAAATACTATTATATATTGAAAAACTTTGATAGTAAATCGATTAATATTATTGCTAACATGATCTGGCCATTCTTCTGTAAGCCAGATCACCTTGTTAAAGAAAAAAAGTAATTAGTACTTTATAGTATACATCATGTTTATTTTGTCTCTTATTTGTTATGTTTGCATTGTGCAACTGTCATTATGGTGTAATGCATTAAACTATTAAACTTAATATATCTGTTGACGGAATAATTATGGACAAAGACTCATCACAGCTGTAGTTGTATGATTACACCGCGTTGGTCCACCAATTGTGTTAATATCATGATGCTTTCAGGACAAGTTAAATAATTATCATAATTGATTGGAGCGTCTATAATTGGAGCACGACAGACATTTTAGTACTGAAATGGTTAACCGGATAATCGGTTTGAAACCGGTTAGCTACCTAACCAATTAGGAAAACCGCCAACCAGTTATCCGAAATATCGATAGTGATCGTCATTCCACGCTTAAAACGTAGTAAATCTGCCGCTTCAACTTTGTGATAGATTACACATCGACGCCGCTTTGTGTATATTGAGAAATAATCGACTTTGGCGTTCAAGACTTCGTTAATGATCGACAGTTTCCGTGAGTAATGAGTAATCGCAGAAACTATTCCGTAGTGTGTTTACAAACGAACGTTGTCGAGTACGACAACGGTCCTTTGTATACACACGACGGGATAATTCGACAATACTGCTTTCCAGTTCCTATAGTTTTGATCCCATATTCGGTGAAATAGTGGCCACGGATAACCGAATATTATCCGGTTATAGCTCTCGGTTAGTCGGTTACGAAAATGAGCCAACCGTTTCAGCCCTAGACAGAATAACTGTACATCTTAAATTTATGAGTAAAGGGACATCACATTAAATCAAAGGCAGTCTGCGCGCATACTCCACAAAAGGTGATCAAACAAACAGCCCATAACAGCGTCAGATTCCTTTCAGCATTTGACAGGTGACTTAAGAGCTTGCCGCCACGGTCTTTCAATAATGCTGTATTCCCTGGCCATCTGAGCTTTCCACGTGGCTTTCTTGGACCAAGTGCTCTATCATCGCATCTGTATCCACCTATTACACTTAAGATAAGCTTGCCGCTTGGGCTGGATCCTATGGGCCCGACTACTGTCCGAAAAGAATGGCTACACACAATGTACATCCTATGTACCATTTTTATTTTTTCGACACGAAATGTTTTAAACAACACAAAGAATTTGGGCGTGTTTTATCTCTTTTCCAATTACGCTCCTGGATCCCTCTTATGTTGTTGTTTACCTAGCTTTAAAACTCGGTCGGCCATAAAGAAAAGTAAAAAAAACTAGATACGAAAAAATATTTTCCGGCAAGTTCAAAGAGAACACACTGCAGGATTTTATATCTTAACCCGCTGATTATTTTCCAAATATTTTAAAGCAAATCTAGTCATGGGTGTTTTGAAACAACCATGACTCGATTTGATGAAAAATTCAACTAAATTTAACTTAAGAAATCATTGGTCAAAAAGAATATTTAATTTACAGAGGAAAAATTTGGTAAAAAGTGCCAAAAATCCCTAAATTATTCTTATTTTAGCAACACGAGTCTTTGTGTTCTGGGTAGGGATATCCGCCAGCTGCTTGCAAGAAGTTAAAGGCTGAAAATTGAAACCAACGTAGTTCGCTGAAACTTGTGTTCCATGCACTAAAAATGTTCCAAGTACAATCGGCAGCGTTTTAATTTACCATATGTATCCATTAAGCCGATTTTTAAAATATCAACATTGTTCTTAGCAGCATTATTCGTTATTGATCGATTAATGCATTATTGTGGCCAGTCACTGTTCTCAATTACCTTTTATGCACCGGATTCATCTTCGCAAGGGGGAACGTGACAGGTGTGTTGAAACTTTCGAAGTGTTTTCTGGGGTTCGTAAAAGCTTTGCATTAAACCCTTTACCCAACGTAACGGCAAAAACCGGCCAGCGCAATTCTCCAAAATCGCCAATTAATTTTTATTGGTTGTTTCTTTATCTAACAATCAAATTCAATTTGGCTTGAAAACCACGAGAAACGGTACGTATCACATAATGTGTTCCGATTCCGTATCATATAGACGACTGATTCTGATTCCGTATCAGATAGACGACTCGTTTCCGGGAACGCATTGGACTATCATAACAGGCGCATGAATACATTCTATTAGCGTTTCGATGATCGACTTGGCTGATCGCTTTCAAAACAAAACGAAATTCTTTACAATTAGCGATAGAACTGTTAATAGCAAATAACACCCCAGCCACCCTCCTCCGCCCCCACGATATTGCACACTTGTAAATTCAAGCGTATTATCATAGGAAGTAACATTGAGAGTGAATAATTTTACTACGTAATTTTGAAAATTTGCTGTAACCGCGTTACTCATTGTTTGTTAAAGTGCACAACAATATTGTTCCATAAAATATGGCTCTTTTTTAAAATCTTTTCTCGCTCAACATTATGTCCCAAAACTGTATTAATAATTCAAGATTTAATCTGTTTATGTGACAGAATTGCCAGATAAATGAATTATCATGATAATGTGCATGTCGTTTGATTTGCATCAGATTCTCAGTGGTGTCCAGAATGGGATCACAACCTGCCGGCAAAGCCGGCTCGTTGAGATCCCATTCTGGACACCACCCCGAATCTGATACAAATCACAGGACATGTACATTATCATGATAATCTGTATTTTATTTATTTATTGGTGTTTAAGGTCACATATTTCTACATAATGGCGAATCGTGGTCGCAACGAGGATATAAAGTCACGTCAAGCCAATCGTTTATACCCATGTTATCCATTTTAGATGGGTTCCACACCAAGCACTGGTGACTGGGTCCTATTCTACCAGAAAAACAGAGCATGTTTACCACAGTGAACAAACACTGCGTCACTTCCCTGGGTTCCCAGGAAGGAATCCTATTCTTGATATACTGACCCAATGTCATAGAGTACGAATTTCAAACTGCCTCAGATTTCTTTTCCAAATAGAATTCTTTTCTTTACGCTCATATTCAGATCGACGATTTACAAACATAATATTATTATATATATAAATTGTTTTTTTTTTCTGTGTGAAGCACGTTCCTGTTTGGGTGCAAACATACCAAGTTGCAGAAATTGGTAAATCAATTGAAAATTGTCACTCATGCAAATAAACCCCTTCTCGTCTTGTCTTGATTCCTTTTTATATTGGTTTCGATTCTTTCAGTTCTAATTTTATAAATTAACACTTCGTCTAGAACGCACCAAGTGTAATATACAAACACTGGAATTTGAGTTTCACATGCTTTTCAAATTTTCCTCCAACCACAGCTTCCGCTGGGATTCATAAGCTATTTACTGTGAGCAAAGCTAATTTTTTTTTAGTTTTCTTTTTCCCGAAAAAGATATTCCAGGTGTGACTATCAACTTGCGCTTTACAAAGGGTAAACAAATGGTCAGAAATTGAGAGACTGTTTATTCGAAACATTGATTGCGCAGTGATCCTAGGAAGCAATAACAGAGAAGTCCATTATTACTGTATGCCAATTATCTAACAAGTCATGTTTGGCAACATATGCAAAATATCAGTCCGCGTTCAAAAGACAGATCGCAACATACATTTCGTTTGTGATTTGGGGACTAACATTGATTTGTGATTTTTTTCTTGAAATTCTTTCAAACACCTGTTGCTTTACTGTGTCTTATTGCATATATGAGGGATGGGATATTTCAGTTAAGATTTACCCAACGCCACATCTATAGTCGCCATTCACATATATTTTTGAGTTTTTAGCTCCAAAATATAGCTGATGACCCCTCAATGGAACGGGCTCGCCGAGCCCGTTCCAATGAGGGGTCATAAGCTATGTTGTTGGACAAAAACGGAGACCTTTTAGTTATTCAAGAATTTTTGTTTCACAAGTGTCTTGTGCTAGTCGTATTTCAGGTGAAGAGTTTAATTACGGGGTTTCGCACAATTACAATTAACGGATACCAAGTCCTCGTCGAGAGGTGAATCTAGGCCAAAAATTCCTGTCGTAAAACGAATAACGAATGGCAATATTGAAGGGTGTGTATTTCGTATTTTAAGTAGCTTCGACCGATCCATATTGCAAGGGACGCCGGATGAGTTAGCGCAAGTGTCTTCATATAAGCTTCAGGCTGAATTTTACCGTTGTGTCGGCTACCTGAAATTAACACAGTATTTTCGCAAAAAAGTCAAATCCCATAGACTTTATCGGCATCTGCCATTTAATACCAAGACTAATGCATATTCACATCTTCCGACAAAAGTTTTAGTGAGAACCGTCCGACCCGCCAACCATCATCCAACCCCCAAACCTACCCTTCTGCATAAGGTAAAGTCTTATATCTCTAAGTGCTGAGTGTTTATTAGCAAAATGTTCAACTGCGTGTAAGTCATCTCTAGAATGATGGTGCGAGCATTATCTCATCCATTATAGTGCGTTAAGCCATGTTTATGACAGTTTAAAGAGGTTTACGTGGGATGGTCATAATAATGTAATATATTATGTATCAGTAAAACGTTTATCTAAAGTCAAAAGTGGGAAAACAAACAGATTATTGGTAAGAGTATAACCGGAAACGTTTTACGTGTGGACCTAGAGGTCCTGGTGTCACGTCGCGCCCTCAGTGTGGACTATACAGTAACGAGTGACTCATTGAGTGACTCGCTTCTGTTGAGTTCACATTGAGGAAACGACGATGCAGACTTTACAAGTATATGGGGAATTAGCTAATAAAATTAATGAGAGGTGAATATTAAGATATGGGTATTGAATGCTATAAGACCTGTTAACAAATCAACAATAAATTTATTTACAAACGTACATTAAAATGAAGCCACAACATGTTCCGTAATTAAAATCTATGTGATATAATAAATTAAATAAAAGACAATTACTTGAAAATACACAATTCCATTGTGAGGTTCTCGGACAAAATATTAATTTGAATCTCGTAATCCCTTAGCTTATGGAATAAATGATACACTTCGTTAACGGAATGACTACGCGTAATGAATATGATATTTAAAACTTCTCAATTACTAATTAGTTAATTTTACTTTACTTAACTATAGAGAGGCCTCGCCTTCAGGTCGCCTTATTTGTGGGTTTTGAATCCATGATGTCCTTCAGAATCGTACAGTTATCATAATGCCATTGATTGTCTTCTTGTGGCAACGGAAATGCTTCTTTGGATCTGCTCCCTACTTCGCCATGAAATAATTGTACCCGATAAAACGTGAGTCCATAACTGCCCTAGGATTATTTGCTAACCACTGCGACTGTCCATCCCATATTCTGCCACGGAACCTTTTCGATTAGTAAAATGTAAGTCCATTCGTTACAAGTTAGCCACTATTAAATGTATCTGCGTTTCCCGATTTACAAACTACGCCATGCCAACTATGTCCGCTCAATTTGTCCCTTTTGCGGACCAAAGTCCAATTCACGAGCCGGACTAGCGCACTCACTGCTAGATACTGGAAGGAACTGCCTTCAGTGAAAACCCTAGCCTATTTATTTGCTTTTCGGACCATGGAATATAACACCTGGGAACTATCTGTATATGTTTTAAGAATGACTTTAGAATCCCTTTGTTTAAGGCCTTGAATTGTTATTTAACACATTATGTAACCATCTAACTTATCACTAAGATTTACTTATTACCTGCGGGTAGGACAATTGTTAATAGATTTGATTTGAAGATCGATTCCTTGGATAACTCGACAATGATCATTCTTAGCAATTGAAAGATTAAATTAGAAAGATAACTAAACAAAGGTTATTGTTGGAAATTAATAAATTGTATCACGTTTACTTTCTGATTGCTGTTGCCTTGAGCAAGTCACAAAGAAAAGATGAAAGAACCCATGTTTTTATTCTAACTTTATATTACAGATAAATCTTTTTATTTATTTTCATTTTATTGGGGTGGGAGTGGAATTATTTTATCCGCCCTGTCATAAGAGAATGTCAACCTTTGTAACACGATGATCATCAATTTTTGCTAAAAGAAAATGCGCAGTCTGCGTCTAAATAAATAAATAAATAAATAAATAAATAAATAATAAATAAATAAATAAATAAATAAATAAATAAATAAAGTGGGAGCACGGTTGCTAAATGATTAAATAAATAGAATGAGAGAGCAATTAGTACGTTGGGGAGTCTGTCAGTTGACAGTTGCTCGCCGGTGCTCGGTGTTTCTTCACGGATACGGATACAGTCGTCGTCGAGAAGTGAATCTTGGCCAGACATTCTTTTCGAACGCTTTCCGAAAATACTAGGTTATTTTCAGGTATCCTATACAACGATCATTTTCAATATGAAGCTTCTATGAAACTAGTTACGCTAACTCATCTGGCGTCCCGTACAATATGGATCAGTAGAACCTACTTAAAATCCTAAATATACAACCTTCGATTCGTCGTTCGTTTTGTCAGATCATAAAAACATTATAGGCATCTTCCATTTAATATCAATTAACCCTTTACCCAACGTAACGGCCAAAACCAGCCAGCGCTATTCTCAAAAATTGCCATTTAATTTTCATTATTTTTTTCATTTTTTGTCTCAAAAAATAACTTTTGCTTCTGAGTTATTCGATAATTTTTTTTGCATGTGTCGTCTGCTTTTCATGTTAGGTAAAGGGTTAAAGACTACAGGTCTATTCACATTTTGGCCTAGATTCACTTCACCCATTAGTAAAACTGTCCGACACGATGTGTCCCTGGCTGTCGCAGTGTGCAAAATTTCAAAAATGACTCTAACCGACTGACCGTTCACATGGTTTGCAGATGGCTAACCCAGGCCTGGCATTCTGTAAAATGCAGGAGGGCAAAAAATCGCTCTCCTCAATCAGCTTAGGAGAGCAATTAGCTTTACACAGCATTTTAAGTATCCAGTTGAACGAACTCATTGAAACTGAAACCAACAGACTACATCAGTGATTTTATTAACTTTACTAAGGTAAAGCGAAATTTCTTAGACATCTAGATGTCTCACTCAACAACCGAACACACACTTGACAAGACCTGTGTGTGTACCCAGACCTGTTGTCCAAGAAAGTCATACGCCTACCACTACCTTCAACCCAAGGGGGTTGAAGGTGGTAGTGGTAGGCGTATGCCTTTCTTGGACAACAGGTCTGCTTGAATCTACAGTCATATCCTGGCGCAAGTGCTTCAAGTGACAGGATAGTAGTAATGGTAGTATATTATAGTGTCAATATTCCTTGAATAATTACCCCTCAAAGTGTGATGTCAGTTGTTGAACTTGAAACTGACAGAAAAAAAATATTGCTGTGACCCATTTTGCTTCAAATAATTGCAACTGTGTTTGGGTATGGTTGCAGCCATTACTTTTTACCACTAAACCACTTTCAAAATGAAATTACGTGATGTTATGTGACTTCGAAGTTAAATTACATTTTTGCTTTACAACAAAAATTTAATGTGAGCATAATACATGTAATCTCAATCATCCCAGACCAAAATATTTAGGAGGGCAATTTTTCGGTCTCCTTAATTCTTTCAGGAGGGCAGTAAGGAGAGCTAAAAAATCGCTCTCCTGAAATTGCCAAGCCTGCTAACCGAACGCTCGACCACATAAAATTCTTGGGAAACTGCTTTTTTATCATTAACAAGTATTCATATATTGCGTGGAGTTGAAATATATATAACCTCTCAAGGCAAAAGACTACAAATCTATCAAGACACAAGAAAGGCTGGTTAACTGGTAGAGTGCTAGAAGCCCATATTTGGGTTTTTTCTGAACTGCAGGTACCTAAAGTTAAAGGCTACATATTCTGTGGATTGTTTTCATATTATCATGGAAGTAAAATTATTTCATCTCCATCGATTTGCATTGTTACAATTTATGGGAGAGAGTGCCTATAGGCACTCTCCCATTAATTGTAACAAGGCAAAAATGTGTGAACAAATCGTGAGGCTGAGAAACATTTAGCACTCTACCAGTTAAGTTACTCAGATTTTACCATTCAAGATGCAACTTTTGGCACAACCAATGAAAATTAATTGGCGATTTTGGAGAATAGCGCTGGCCGGTTTTGGCCGTTACGTCGGGTAAAGGGTTTAATGCAAAGCTTTTACGAACCCCAGAAAACATTTCGAAATTTTCAACACACCTGTCACGTTCCTTCTTGCGAAGAAGAATCCGCTGCATAAAAGATAATTGAGAACAGCTAATGGCCACAATAATGCATTATTCGATCAATAACGAATAATGCTGCTAAGAACGATGTTGATATTTTAAAAATCGGCTTAATGGGTACATATGGTAAATTAAAAAGCGGCCGGTTGTACTTGGAACATTTTTAGTGCATGGAACACAAATTTCAGCGAACTACGTTGGTTTCAATTTTCAGCCTTTAACTTCTTGCAAGCAGCTGGCGGATATCCCTACCCAGAACACAAAATCTCGTGTTGCTGAAATAAGTTAATTTGGGGATTTTTGGCACTTTTTACCCAATTTTTCCTCTGTAAATTAAATGTTCTTTTTGACCAATGATTTCTCAAGTTAAATTTAGATGAATTTTTCATCAAATCGAGTCATGGCTGCTTCAAAACACCATGTCTAGATTTGCTTTAAAATATTTGGAAAATACTTAGTGGGTTAAGATATAAAATTCTGCAGTGTGTTCTCTTTGAACTTGCCTGAAATTATTTTTTTATTTTTTCGAATCTAGTTTTCTTTACTTTTCTTTATGGCCGACTGAGTTTTAAAGCTAGGTAAACAACAAAGTAAGAGGGGTCCAGGGGCGTAATTGGAAAAGAGATAAAACACTCCCAAATTCTTTGTGTTGTTTAAAACATTTCGTGTCGAAAAAATCAAAATGGTACATAGGATGTACATTGTGTATAGCTAGTCTTGTCGGGCAGTAGTCGGACCCATAGGATCCAGCTCAAGCGGCAAGTTTATCTTAAGTGTAATAAGTGGATACATATGCGAAGATAGAGCACTTGGTCCAAGAAAGCCACGCGGAAAGCTCAGATGGCCAGGGAATACAGCATTACTGAAAGACCGTGGCGGCAAGCTCTTAAGTCACCTGTCAAATGCTGCAAGGAATCCGACGCTGTTATGGGCTGTTTGTTTAATCCCCTTTTGTGGAGTATGCGCGCAGACTGCCTTTGATTTAATGTGATGTCCCTTTACTCATAAATTTAAGAAGTACAGTTATTCTGTCGTGCTCCAATTATAGATACGCCAATCAATCATGATAATTATTTAATTCGCCTGAAAACATCATGATATTAACACAATTGGTGGACCAACGCGGTGTAATCATACAACTACAGCTGTGATGAGTCTTTGTCCATAATTATTCCGTCAACAGATATATTAAGTTTAATAGTTTAATGCATTACACCATGATGACAGTTGCACAATACAAACATAACAAATAAGAAGACAAAATAAACATGATGTATACTATAAAGTACCAATGACTTTTTTCTTTAACAAGCGTGCGAGGTGCTAATAACTCGACAATGGAGCTCCCACCTGTTATCCAAGAGACACTTGTCAGAGTGAAGGCTACCCTTGCCACCACCTGGAGTATCCAGGTGCTCAAGGGTAAAATTCACCTGACAGTGGATTTTGAGAGAGAATCGGAACCGCCGTCCTTGGAGAGGTGTAGCACCTTTCGTGAGGGGATTTCCCCTCACACTGGTCACCCTCCTAGTGACGCGGATAAGCTGGATGAAGGCCACCGGAACAATACAGCCACCAAGAAGAAGAGGACGAGAAAGAAGGGACCCTCCGCCAGACGACGTGATGCCCGCCGAATGACGGAGTTCCTGGAGAAGAAGAGGAAGGAAAAGGAAGAGAAGGAGGCAAGTGAGGGCGTCAAAGGGACGACTCCTGTCACCCCTGAACAACCTCTGTCCAGCCCGGTACCCCCTTCAAGGAAGAGGGTCTGGAAGACTGTGGGTCGTCAGGCGACAGCTCATTCTCCAGCTCATCAGACTCTTCATCCGAAGAGGAGATGGAGGAGGATGCTCTGTCAATGGTGCAGGAAGCTGTCTCAGATGACGCACCTTCCACCCCTCCTGCTCTTGCTTTTCCAGCTTCTTTGGACCAGGAGTCCGACCAGGAGGAGAGCTTCCCGGAGTCCGTGGAGGCATTCCTTGGGAAGGAGATTCCAAACGAGTTTTTCCGAAGCGCGATCCAGTCTCAGTACGACTTCTTCCTAAAAGAAAAATTCTCCGCAGACGCTATCAAGAAAATCCTCATGCCGTGTGTCCCAGGGTCCAAAAAAAGAACATCAAGAAACAGCAGCAAGGATTAGGCCGTACAAAGCTAAAGAAGAACCAACTCTTCCGCCTGATCCGACCACTCCACCAACTACTATCTCCCCAACACACCCTCCTCCTCCAAAGAAGAACCGCAGGAGGCACAGACGCCGCTGATTACCTTAACTCTTCCTACTTTTTCACGTCCAGACAAGCCAAAAACTAAAGTCAAAATTACATACAATAAAAGAGGGTCGAAAGGGGCTTGTCCTTCATACCGTCCCTGCGCGCCTCCGGCGCGCGAAACCATTTCGTTCTCTCTTTAACAAGATGATCTCGCTTGCTGAAGAATGGCCAGATCATGTTAGAAATAATATTAATCGATTTACTATCAAAGTTTTTTAATATATAATGGTATTTCTCCGAATCATTCAATTGTTTAAATTCTTTGTTTTCTTTTATAATTTCTTCGAACCCAGTTTCCCAAATTTCGACATATGCCTCACAATCCATAACAAAATGTTTTTCGCTCTCTATTTCACCGGCATCGCACACCTGACATCTCCTATCATTTAGGGACGTTGGGGTTGTTTATGTCTACCCTTTTCTATTTCTAAATTATGGTTACTAACCCTAAGCCTAGTAAACAGTTCACGGGCCTGTCGAGATCTGGTGATTTTCAGATAAGGTTCATGCTTTATTCATTTTCAACTAATCGATACGTTCGTAACTTATTACTGCCTTTCCTTTTGTCATCATTAAACATATCTTCAGTAAATCTTTCACTATGTTGAGATTCCAGAACATCTTTCAGGCATTTTCCATTACTATTAGGTAACGTATCAGCAAAGGAAACTCTAATATTATAACGAGATAACTGTGTTATCCAAGTTTTTGGAAGTTTACATTTGAGCGACTCCTTGAATGAGTTGGAGGGTATGTTATCGACTGCAATTGTGGATAATTTATCGACATATTTATAGAGATGTAAAGTGGCATCGTTCACAATAGGATATCTACCCAACTCTCCTCGTACTGTGTGATTAGATGTTTTTCTATTCAACATTAATATTTGTTTACAAAAGTTCAAGTGGACTTGTTCACAGGCTGTAGTGTTCGCAAAAGGAGTATTAAGGGCAGGGCACCATATCTCGCAATCATATAATAAATAGGCTTAATCAATTTATCAAAACGTTTACATTTCACATCAAGAGTTAAGTCAAGTGACTTTCGGAGAGAATTTGAAAGAAAAAACATTGCTTTCGATGCTTTTGTACTTAAATTCTCTTGAACTTGTTTTGTGTTTTCATTGTATGTGAATTTATATTGATCTACGATATCTAATTTCGCTGTTCCAATACAAAACGTAGGATCTTTTTTACGTTTTCTACACTGAGTCAAAAAAGAAAGTATAATAGAAATAAATGTGAAAAAATAGCATAACGGTTGAAATATAATAGTTCTAATGTTGCATGTTTGTGGACAAGAAATCGTGCAAAGAGTTTAATGACATGTTGTTTTTGTCCACCCAGCCGTATACAATTTTGCTACGGATTCCAAAATAGCACGTGCTACCCGAGAATGTCAAATTGAATGGGTGACCGACGATTTTCTTTGTGTTATGTTATGGTAGATAGTCTGGGTTATTGAGAAAACACGCTAGTTTTTGTCTTCCGACATTTTAAAAAATGCCAAGGTTAACCGAAAATCAGAGGTTGCGTGCCATTGGTATGCATGAGGCTGGGATACCTCCAGATGAGCTCGCTACTGAGTTCGGAGTCACTGTAGCCACCAATGACCGTCTCATTGGAAGGTATATAACTACTGAATCTACTGCCGACAGACCGCGTTCAGGTCGACCAAGAGTTACGACCCCTGCACAAGACCGACACATCAGGACATCTCACTTGCGGGATCGATTCCTTTCAGTGACGAGAACAGCAGCAATTACTCCTGTTAGAACTAACAATAGAATCAGTGCACAAACTGTTCACAACAGACTCGCTGAATACGGCATCCGAAGTAAGCGTCCATACCACGGACCAATCCTCACCCAACGTAATGGTACCGTCAGAATGGAATGGGTACGTCAGCGTGTTCGCTGGACTCAGAAGCGTTGGAGCACAGTTCTTTTTAGTGATGAATCACGATTTTGTCTACGGCGCGCTGATGGTAGGGCAAGAGTGTATCGCTGACGAGGAGAACGGTTTTCTGATGCTTGCGTGCGGGAATGCGACCGTTTCGGCGAGGATAGTGTAATGGTTTGGGCAGGAATTTCCTTGCCCCATCGAACGCTGTAATCTGAATGGACAGCGATATAGGGACGAAATTCTTAACGCCGTTGTTGTCCCTTTGTTCAACGCTAACGTCGGATTGTAGTTATTCCGGCAAGGCAATGCCCGATGTCACGTGGCGCGTATCTGTCGCGACTTTTTATTATAGACTCACTCCAACATACAGGGTAATGACCTGATAATAATACTTGATTAAATAGCTCGACAACATCATTTATTATATTTGGAACAGTAAGTTTTAATAATTCATTCGGAATGTTATCTACAGCCGATGACGTTTTGTTTTGGAGCTGCCCAACAGCGTCTAATATTTCTCTAGCGGTTATGTAGTGGTTATGTAGTCATCGTTTAATATGATATCTGGCTCCTTATTTGCCGCCGGAAGATGACGTATTTCAGACCCGGATCTTTTCGGACAAAGTAATGTTTTAAAGAATTCTACAGTTTCATCTGGGTGTAAATAATTGGGCTCTTCTTTCTTATCACGAAATGTGTTAATAATACTCCAGTACTCGAAAGGATTAGCTGTCTGAATATTAGATAATTTATCAGAGATACATTCATAAACTTCTCTGCGCTTACGCTTTGTCTCCCGTTTATAATGCTTTTTATAGCGTGAAATTTAATCAGTAACGTATTATCATAAGGCCTCCTCTTCATCCATTTACGACATTTATCATATCTTTTTTAACTGTTTACAGTGTCTATCGAGCCAGTGTTGTTTACGTTTTTGTTAAAACCTAAAATTTATCACTTTCGATGAAGCTTTATTGATAAACAATATGGTTTCATTCAGATCTCGGGTAGCCCTTTCGGTTCCAATGGGATTCGCAGAATGCTCACTTAAACTAAACTCCATTCATCCTTTTTGAACATATGGGTCATATAAATTAGAAATGGCTTTATTTCCGCTCTCTTTACATAATTTTGTAACTAAATTATGTTTTCGGTAGGTATTTTGAAGCTTAGTACTTTCTACTTCGATTACCATAAAATCGAAATGAACAGTCAGTTGACTATGATTTGAAAATTCTATTGGAGATTTAACACAAAAATAGCTAAAGTCGGATAGGTACCTCCTATTTACAAATACACAGTCAACAATACTGGCGCCATTATAACTGTAGCTCGTATAATTTCCGAGAGAATCTCCAAATTTCGTGCCATTCACTACTCTCATGCTAGACGATTTACACAGAGATAATAATTGTGTGCCAAACGAATTACATTCCTTATCCTAATTTGCCCTATCATTTCCACAATCAAATGTATAATTATCAGGTAAAACTAAATGTGAATCGTCATCATTTGTAACATAATCCGGTCGACCACCTGTACATGCGTTAAAATCACCACCAATGATAGTCAATTGATCTAATTCCAAATCCACCAGGACTCGCTCTAAGTTACTGAATACTGATTCTATAGTACTTGTATTATTATTTCTCCAATGAGAAGAATTAAATGGAGGAATGTATATAGAAATGAAAACAATGTTGTTTTTAGACTAAACATCTCTTCACTAAAGTCAACCCGCAGCGTTGTTCCATGTAGTCTTTAAACAAATTTGAGATATTTCGTACATTTCGAACGACAATGAAAAACTACCCGCCAACCCGGCATTCTTCTGTTTATCACGACAATATTCAATAGTATGTCTAATAATATTGCTAAGGGGCCATTAAAGATTCGGTTAACCTTTTACCCAACGCAGACGATATCAAAATTTATTATTTTAAATATCATGTTTTTTAATTTTTCAAAAAATTTCAACAAAACCATATCATGTGACCGCTCGTTGGAACGATCTCGACGAGCTCGTTCCAACGAGGGGTCACATGATATGATATGGTTTTGTTGAAATTTTTCGAAAAATAATAATTTTTTTCAGCTGCTGAATTTGCATATTGCGCGGGTGGATGCGGGCGATTCGTTGGGTAAAGGGTTAAATCCAGTCTCGATTGAGAACAATTCTTCCGTTTATTCAAAAAAAAAAATAAATGATTCTTGAAGAGTTTTCTTTCCCATTAATCAATGGCAGGTACTTGTCTTATCAGTGAATGGATAAATCTAACAGGATTTTCACTTATTTCTCTTGTTCCACAGTGATCTGACATTATGGATATAAGACGCCACATGCAGTCTGTATATATACCATACACAGTCTGTTAAAATATATGTACGGCTAACAGTCCGAATGTTCTGCCCTTTCGTTTATTCTTTCAAAATGGGGTCAGACGATAACAGCTTCACGTTATACAAGTGATATTTCTATCATTTAATATTCATCGCTAGTTCAGTGAAAATAAAAATTATTCATGAGATATATTAGTTACACACTTTGTTAGTGGCCCAATGCGATATATGCGATATATCCTGGAAGGTATCATTGCAGTAGCTCTCGCCCAATATGGAATCAACTTACACCGTACAGTATATACCACATTAGATCTCTAACAAACTGTAACTAATAATATAACACTAGCTGCTGTCAACAAGAGTCCAAAACAATCTATCTTTATAGGGTATGCGGAGGTTGGAGGAGGGTTGGTTGCCGGGATCGTAAAGGGCTCGACAATATGAATGAAAAGTATATCTTCGTGCCATACGTGTAACGCTGCGATACATGGTTAATTTTAACGATTTATTTTACCATCGCCTCCCAATCAAAGAAAGCCACCTTCTCATCTGTGAAAATGTATGCCCCGACTGGAAAAACTATTCGAGGGGCGGGGGGGGGGGGGGGGGTAAGCGCGGGTTGTGTTACCCAGTTGCCGTAACTAACATGCAGACTTCATATTCAGTGAATTTGCTTCATATTATTTATGCAGTGAAAAATTTCGTTCAATTCTGCCCAAGGTTTTCAAAAATGTAAACTTTGGACAGAAATCTTGCCTTTCCCGTTAAGATGGCAAATAGTGCTCCACGAACGTTGTTTGAATAAATATTATACCACACCTCAGAGGAGGCTCAACACCAAATATACACATGGAAATTAATTAAGCACCCCATGTTTTTTTTTTCGCTTTGTGTAAACAGACACTGTTATTACTTTCATGCTATCTTTCAGATGGCCAAAAGTGATTGTTTGCGGAAAGAATGGTCTTGACAAATGAAGAAAATATGCAGTATTTTAATGGCGCTAATTACACATATCTGTCACTAATGTTTTTGATGGAAAAATGTTTCCTCGACAGGTATGGTGCTGGAACGGTCTATGATGAAACAATGCCGGTAATTACTGACAAAAATGTAACTTGTGATCTCCGGAACACATTAGCAGTGTCTGACGCCAGTAGCTAGTGTATCCACCACGTGCCCGGATGACAGCCTGAACCCTCCTCCTAATGCTACCAGTGATCCTGATAGTGTCCAGAGGTAACTGCTGCCACTCCTCATAGAATACAGATTCCAAATGGGCCAAATTCTGTACAGGCGGATCCCTTGCTTGCACACGGCGTCCGAGAAAGTCCGATGATGTGTTCTAAGGGATTCAAATCTGAGCTCATTGCAGGCCAAGGTAGTGTTGTTATAGCGTTGCTCTGAAGGAATGCTCTCACAGCACAGCCACGACGTGGCCTTGCATTGTCGCCCATGAATACAGGGTGAGTAGCCAACGGGTGGTTGTCAAAATGAGGCACGATAATCGGACTGAGAATGTCCCGGATGTACTGATGACCATTGAGACTCCCACGTACAGTCACCATATCAAGTTTACAATCGTGAGAGAGGCATCTCAAGATCATTACTAATTCTCCACCATAAGGGACAGTAGTTATGATGTTCCTGAGCACGTAAGCAGTATTACTCCACACTCTCATGCGACCATCTGTGACGTGAAGCAGGAACCTTCTCTCGTCTGACCAATGGACTCTCCTCCACGTCCTGCGATTCCAATGTGGACATGCCATACACCAGTCCAAACGTCGTCTTTTATGCTGATCGGACAGAGCTGGGCGCTTGATGACCCTTCTGGACCTCATACCCAGTGCTTTGAGACGGTTTCGGACAGTTCTGTTGCACACACGCCAGTTAGAAACCCAAGGCGTTTCAAATCCCCACTTGAAGCAAAGGGTCCACGCCTAACGAGACGCGCCAGACTCCGATCTTCCCGATGAGAGTTCTTTGGGGTTGTCCAGGCCTTGGTCGGCCCTTAACATCGTTGGTTTGTTGATGATTTCGGACAAATCTGCTGATGACAGAATGACTATAGCCAAGTTGCCTTCCAATAGCTTTGAATGACATGCCCGTTGCATGTATGACGACGATTTGTCATCTTAGTGCCTCTGGCAGTCTCCTCCTTACCTTGTCAACATTTATCGATAAAAGAAGCGACAAATTTTCTTGTTTTATACCCAGATATTGCATGTGGATGATGGTGTTTTTTGTGACATTCGTGGAAGGCATGCTTCACGTGGACGAGAGGATGTGTTTGGGGTACGCTATCAACCAGAAACATCCTTTTTCACTAGATGAAATGTACTGCAAGACATAGCAATCATCAAAACATGATAATCAGTAACAGCGACTTCACTGTCATGAAACATTACTCTGGGGGCATTTAGAGAGTCAAAATGAAACGCAAAGACAATTTGGGGCTTGTGGAACTGGGGTGTCAAAAACATTTGTCATGACACCTATTTTCCATACCCTAGTTCCACCAGCCACAAATTTAACGACATAACTCACATCAGAGACTAGATGTGTGTCGAAAGTTTCTGGTACAGACTAAAATAGTTCCCTCGTAATGTAATTAACTCTGCCTATACCTCTGATTATATGCCTATTGGTTAATTCCTATTGTGCACATGTATCGGATCTTCAGGAGTATCATTTCTATATTCGTGGTGTTTGCATAATGCAATCTCCCCGACGAATTTGGGCGATTTTCCCGACGAGGGAGGGAGGTGGGGTGGGGTAAGCCTTGGACGGCGACGGACGCAAGAACAGTGAGCTCTCAGTCAGATGAGCTAAGTAAGGCTGCATTTGACATCTCTGGCCATGTGCCCCCGAACAGCACAAAAAGCTCGCACTTGGAAAGTGCGTTTACAGCCAGATGAATCAAGGAAACTTGGGATATAGTGATTATTACCATTACGTGGATGTACAAAATATGTATCCGAGTCGAGCTCCGGGTTTTAAGGGCAGATCACGACGAGTCGAAGATGAGTCGTGAACTACCCTTAGAACCAGGAGCGAGACTCGGATACATATTTTGTACATCCACATAATGGTAATAATCGTTTTGTCTTACAATATATTGGGGATAAGTCAAGAATGTAGACGAATATATAACGAACTATTTATTTGTACGGATGAACAAAACGAAAGAACGGAACTCATGCGAAAGGAACGTGCTTGTATCCGACCCCTGATATAAACATCTGTATCAGGGGGTCGGATACACGACAGTTGCGGAGTTAATACAGACAAAATACACGTTGATTGTAAGATAAAATTCGGGAAATTACTTCACACGCGTAAACAGGGTAAACATTGTGGGGTTTGCCAGACCACCAAACAGCTTTAAGGTATGTAAACAAAAACATTCTTTTCCATCATCCATTACGAGAAGGGAACTGACAACGTAGTTTACTCAGGCTGTTTTCTGACAAGTACACGTTTAAATTCATTCACAAGAAGCAGATTACAATCTTGAAAACAGTTTAATATACACAAACAAGTGACATTTTCTGCCCATTTTGAAATATCGATCAAATAGTACAATGACCAAAAATATTCCCAAACTAAGTCGGCTACTCGAATTCAGTAATGAACTGTTAACCCGTAAGTGCTGATACAGCCATACACTGCCACTTTCATGGCTGACAATTTTTGTCACTGTAAGACATTTGCGGGAAAGTTAGCTCCCCCAAATTTTCTAAAGCTATCAGTAAACTCAACACCAGGGGTATGGGAATTTCATATAAAAACAGAAATTTCGAGATGTTAACAAACTTGCATCATCGATGTGAGCATCATTTCACAAACTTCTTGCATTTCCCTTGTAGAGCAAAATAAAAACACAGAAGCTGGCTTTTTACATTTTAATCCCAATCAGCTTGAACGTTTGTCGATTATTCTCTCTTTAAAAATAACATTCAGAACAACGCTATAACAGCGTTTTCACAATCTTTTGAGGTTCTGTGACTTTTTGCTCTTCATAACATAAACAGTTTGCGCATCATGGCACATAATACAGACACTGTCATTTCCAATAACCCTCTGCACTCTGATGTCAAAATGGTAAAGTTTTCTGCAGCAAATATTTCCCATAATGCAGTTGGTAACCAAATATGCTCTGTTTGACAGCGCACAGAGTTAGACAAGAGAAAAACAGAGTGATTGAAGAAAATTCCGTTGCACTACCAGAGTGCTAACGGTTAATGTGTACGTCAAGGGGTGAGATTCGCTATTTTCCCGCCGTTAACCCTTTACCCAACGTAACGGTCAAAACCGGCCAGCGCTATTCACAAAAATCGCCAATTAATTTTCATTATTTTTTTCATTTTTTTGTCTCAAAACATAGGTTATGACCCCTCTTTGGAACGAGCTCGTCGAGATTGTTCCAATGAGGGGTAATAACCTATGTTTTTGAGACAAAAAATGAAAAAAATTAGTTATTCAAGAATTTTGTCTGCAAGTGTCGTCTGCTTTTCGTCTTAGGTAAAGGGTTGAGAATAAAAACTTGCAAATTACACTCGCTAAACAAAGAGCCATAGCGGACATTTTGAGTTGGTAGGTGTGATACTGATAGATATTCTTCATGGCGGATTATCTGTGAACTAGTTGTTTCCAATTAATTTGCCCTAAAAGCCAAGTTTTCGTTTGTTACTTTTAATAAACAGAAACAACAGACATACCTGAGAGCTGCCTGTTATTTTCGTTTATTAACCCTTTACCTAACATGAAAAGCAGACGACACTTGCAAACAAAATTCTTGAATAACTAATTTTTTTCATTTTTTGTCTCAAAAACATACGTTATGACCCCTCTTTGGAACGAGCTCGTCGAGCTCGTTCCAAAGAGGGGTTATAACCTATGTTTTTGAGACAAAAAATAAAAATATAATGAAAATGAATTGGCGATTTTTGAGAATAGCGCTGGCCGGTTTTGGCCGTTACGTTGGGTAAAGGGTTAAAAGCACCAAAAGGAGACTTGGTTTTATTTTCTCCTGGTGGCATGGGTGTTTCCTCAACAATTACTTGCTTCTTATTGGGACCTTCCTTGCTCATCGAATAATTTCAATGGGGATAAATTTACCGAAAGTGGATTTTCATGACGATTTGAGTCAGGTATGCATATTGATTTGAACAAGTTGTCCCCAAGCGCTTCATTCTTCCTTGAGAACTCAGCCGTAGGCTGCATTTATCTTGGCAATGTTTTTCATAATATAAAAACACTGTCACGTCCTCTTCAGCTGTGAACATGTACATAATTATCGTAATAAATTAATGAGGCTTTCTGAGTAAATATGCAGCTGGGGATATCCTTCAATCTGTCCGTGGCTTGTAATATCTCTAAGGCAAATAATATTTAGAGCACGATCTTCAACCTGTCGTAATGAGGAGACATAAGAGAAGGGTGTGCGATCAATTCAATAGAAACTGGTGAGCTATAGTTACGGCCAAGAGCTCTTTGGGCGGGTTACCTAAAAAAGATGGGCCAGCTTCTCGGGAGTACCTAAGTGGATCGCTTGGGGTCGTTGTTGTTCAAAACCAGGTGAAAAAAGTCACTAGAGTTGGTGGAGGGGGTGCCAAATGTGCAGCTTAGGAATAACAGACACACTGGAACATTTCATTTTAGAATGCCCAAATATTTGTCTATTAGTACAAGACACCGTGAGAAACTAATGGCAGCATGGGATGAAAACGTGAGAGATACATGGGTGAGAGATGATATGAGGGAAAGGGTCAACATTATAGATGGGGAGATTGAAAAAGCGCCAACGAGGGAAATGATAAAACAGCTTTTTTCTGAATAGTGGGAGATTAGGAGGGAGATTGGGAAAGGAATAATCTGGCGGAGAGCGGGTTTGGTGTAGGCTCTTCGTTAGAGGATCACTACAGATCAGCGGAAGGCTCAACAATTATTATTATTAGTGCATACCATTAATTTATTGTTTGTTTATAACGGAGAACAGCACAGAACTTCGACCAGATTCCGACGCGTTTCATAAAAGCTCTCGGAACCAAGAAAAAAGGCGGAGGGGGGGGGGATCATAACTCAGCAACTTGACGAAACGGTTTAAACTTAATCCCCAATCAAATAAAGTACCAGTATCCGAATACATGTCCACAACTCAAATCACCAGAGGATTATTTTATCCAAAACATACTCTATGACTTCCTCATTGGAAGAAGCTCGTTTAAATTGGTTTCGTGGATCATTATGATTTAGAAATAGATATATTAATGTCTTCAACTTGTGTGAGGTATCACAGCGAGGGATTCAGACAGGGGTGGGCCCGGCGCACGCCTTTTCTATTGCTAGCAACCTCTCGTGGGACAAAGTGGCGGCGCACTCACCAGAGAGCCTTTGTAAAAAAGTACCCTGCTGCACTCTGTATGGTTCCAAATACCCCTCATGGAATATCGGGGTATTTTGGAATAATACCATGGTGTCCCAAGATACAAGCATATGGAAGCTATCACAAAATGTGGCATAGAGAGGGTTAATGGCCGTTGCTCAAGGGATCGTCTAAAAGGTTTAGAACTTCAATTCTTACCCATGCATTTTAGGTTGTTGTTATAAGTTCTGACAATCTGGTATCCGTCCCTCTTCTTACGGTTCAGTATGCAAATACACGAAAGGCAACTCGGCCTAGCAGCTCCTTTTCTACACCAATTCTTTTATTCAATAATCACAGCTTATGATATTCACCAATATCTTAATTCGTCAATACTGGAGTGACGGTAGCTTCTGTACAGCAGTAACGTATCTGCCCTACCAAAAACGTCTGAACAAAAAACGTGTTGCGAGCGGTGACTGAAGGTGAAGATTGTGGCTTTTTGTCAGCGATTTTATACTCCGTGAAACGTGACTGGCCTTGATAAGCTAAAACTGTGTATTCGTGATGGCTAAACATTACCCGATTCCGACTAAGTCATTCAGTCGACCAGGTGACACGAGGTACCTATTACCAAAGATAAACCTTCACCAGCACCAGTCTATTTCTATACTCTACCACTTGTCTCCAGGTTTACTGTGGGTTCGACTTGGAGGATGTTACAAATGGTTTTATGGGTGACAATCCTTAGTCGGCATCACACCATATTACTCGGTGTTCGAGCTCTTCAAACCATTCTTAATTATGACAGCCAGCTGTCAGTCTCACAGTGCAGCTTAAGTTGCTGTGTACTTACAGAACGTGCTGTACAGCCATATACCATGCAGCTGTGTGAACTAGGTCATTTGCACTCATATAATTATGTTGTATCAGTCTCACTAAGTAACATGCTATTTCCAGTTTGTGATTTCAATTCTAATTCCCATATTCACACACTCTGGTAATAAAATTAACGATTTTAATATATGGCTTCTTAACGCTTTTACCTAACATTAAAACATTTACTGTAGGCTATATTGGTTTCAAACAAATGTAGAGTTTGCAACTTGTGGATTCGACCAACTGTATTTTCCCCCACAATGCACTTCACCAAAAAGACGTGTAACTATGACTGACAGTGACCTTTGCCCTTTGATCTACTCATGTTGTGGTCCAACACAACAGAGGTCTTTACGACTATATTGTAATAACTTTTTATGTTAAAATTCAAATAAATTTGAAATATAGTGATTGTATCAATTAGAGAAGACCAAATGAAAAATAAACACCCAAAGAAACGAGAATAATTAACACTGTCATGAATATATGGATGATCATGCAACTGACCAATAAAACATTGAAAAATAGGTCGATACTATTGTTCGTATATTTAGGTACTGACCTACTGTTTTGCGGAAGCTTATTTATTTTAAAGAAACACCACAGACCCCTAATGGTGACCATTCCTCACTTATATCCTCAAGAAAATCGTCATTCGCTAAAGTCATCTCCCTTGAAATTATTAGACGACCGAGGGAGGTCCAGTTAAGAAGCAAGTAGAAAAATAATAAATAAAGCCAAGTTACCTTTTGTTACTTTTAATAAACGAGAACAACAGGCAGCTCCGGAGCTGCCTGTTGTTCCCGTTTATTAAAAGTAACAAAAGGAAACTTGGGTTTTCATGGGAACCTAATTAGAAGCAATTAGTTCACAAATAACCCATCATTAAGAATATCTTTCACGACACTAAACGTCCACTTTGGCTCTTTGTTAAGAGGATATGTTTTACAGTAATTTGTAAATTTTTATTCTTCCCAACTGTTCACAGCGAAAAAAATAGCAAATTACATCTCCGAGACTTTTATATTGATGAAAAGGACAGTGTTACATTATATGTCACATGATGCGCACACTGTTGATGTAATGAACAGGAAAAAAGTTACAGAACATCAAAAAATCGTGATAACACCGTTTTCTTATATTTAAATGATTTTCGACAGAGAATAATAGTCAAATATTCGAACTGATTGGGGAAAAGGTGAAAAAAAACAGCTTCTGTATTTTTATACTACTCTTCAAGAAAATGCCTGAAGTTTGTGAAATGATGCACACCTCAATGATACAAATTAGCTACCGTTTCTAAATTGCAATTTTTATCTGAAATTCCCATACGCTTAGTGTTAAATGTACTGGTAATTCATGAAATTAAGGATAGCTAACTTTCTTGTGAATCTCCCCCAAATGACGAGAATTGTCAGCCATGGAATCTATTCAAGATATGAAGACTTATCCAGTCTAGACGCCGTGGAATCGACACTTTCCATGGCTGGGCAATATTTCCACGGACGCAATAATATTAGATTCCAACCTCAAGCTGATTGATACCCGAATTGTCTTGTATAATGAATGCTTGTATCCTCATTGTTTGTCAAGAGTTGTAGATGAGACTCTTGGACCATAAATGTGGAATAATTTCTGTTTTTTTTTACAAATTTTCAGAAAAATCTGCATGTACAGCTTCGAAAGATATAGATACCCCAGTTTTCAGCATGTTGCTTTCACCACGTCTGTATTAGCGACATATAATATAAACCCCACTCCGACTTCAAGGAAGATCCAAAAATTATATATTTTTGAGGGTACTGTCAAGATATTTTGGTGAGATTTAAGCAAAATGAGGTTAGCGTATAATTCACGCAGTCCTGCCATGGTTAGCACTTAGCAAAATGAATTATACATCAATTCAAGTTCAGTTAAAGAAAATTACAATTAATAACGTTGGTCAATTCAGAGTCAACCGCCATATTTTGCAACAGCTATATTTTAGGGCTCATGGGCACCATCTCTCACAACTTGTAAGTACATGATACACTCAATGCTGTACTAAACGTCGTCAACGGTTACTCGACTCATGCTTTGTCTCCCTGTCTCCCCTCTAAGACCCTGCACAGTTCTTAATCTTTCATTCTTAACTGGAAACATTCCTGATAAAATGAAAGTAGCAAAAATCAAACCAATCTTTGTGTCTGGCGATCATAAACTCTGACAACTATAGACCAATCAGTATCCTTCCCGCTCTCTCTAAAGTTCTCGAAAAGATTATGCACCGAAGACTGATCAATTTCCTAAACGAAAACAATCTAATATACCGATATCAATGTTGATTCCGAAAGGGACATACAACGATTCATCCAATACAGCATCTTATAAATAACTTTACTGAAACGAATGACAGACCAACCAAAGAGTGCACATTGTCACTTGTCCTTGATTTCTCCCAGGCCTTTGATACGATAAATCACTCAATTCTGTTAACTGATAGAGTGCTGAATTATTTTTGGTCATCAGAATCTGTTCACATATGTTTGCCTTGTTATAATTTATGGGAATTGGAACAAGACAAATCCTAACAGACTAAATAATTTCACTTCAAAGGTGATATGAACAACATCCACAAAATATGAAGCCTTTAAGTGCTAGTACCAACACTTCAGAGTAAATCCCAAATATGAGCTTCCAGCACTCTACCAGTTAAAGAAACTGCAGTCATAGGGGATAAAAGGTGTTGCCAATTCCCGGTTTAAAGACTACTTGTCTGGTCGCTCACAATTCTATGGAAGCGTATTGGTGCCAACAAGTACAAAAAAATTGGATGTCATAAGTCCTAATGATGAGATATTATCTCATCATTAGGAGTTATTTTCTCATCATTAGGACTTATTATCTCATCATTATGACTTTTTATCTCATCATTATGAGATATTATCTCATCATTATGACTTTTTATCTCATCATTATGAGATATTATCTCATCATTAGGAGATATTATCTCATCATTAGGACTTTTTATCTCATCATTTGAGATATTATCTCATCATTATGACTTTTTATCTCATCATTATGAGATATTATCTCATCATTAGGAGATATTATCTCATCATTAGGACTTTTTATCTCATCATTATGAGATATTATCTCATCATTATGACTTTTTATCTCATCATTATGAGATATTATCTCATCATTAGGAGATATTATCTCATCATTAGGACTTTTTATCTCATCATTAGGAGATAATATCTCATCATTACGAGATATTATCTCATCATTAGGAGATATTATCTCATCATTAGGACTTTTTATCTCATCATTAGGAGATATTATCTCATCATTAGGAGATATTATCTCATCATTAGGACTTTTTATCTCATAATTATGAGATATTATGTCATCATTATGACTTTTTATCTCATCATTATGAGATATTATCTCATCATTAGGAGATATTATCTCATCATTAGGACTTTTTATCTCATCATTATGAGATATTATCTCATCATTATGACTTTTTATCTCATCATTATGAGATATTATCTCATCATTAGGAGATATTATCTCATCATTAGGACTTTTTATCTCATCATTATGAGATATTATCTCATCATTAGGACTTTTTATCTCATCATTAGGAGATAATATCTCATCATTAGGAGATATTATCTCATCATTAGGAGATATTATCTCATCATTAGGACTTTTTATCTCATCATTAGGAGATATTATCTCATCATTAGGAGATATTATCTCATCATTAGGACTTTTTATCTCATCATTAGGAGATAATATCTCATCATTACGAGATATTATCTCATCATTAGGAGATATTATCTCATCATTAGGACTTTTTATCTGATCATTAGGAGATATTATCTCATCATTAGGAGATATTATCTCATCATTAGGACTTTTTATTTCATCATTAGGAGATAATATCTCATCATTACGAGATATTATCTCATCATTAGGAGATATTATCTCATCATTAGGAGATATTATCTCATCATTAGGACTTTTTATCTCATCATTAGGAGATAATATCTCATCATTACGAGATATTATCTCATCATTACGAGATATTATCTCATCATTAGGACTTTTTATCTCATCATTACGAGATATTATCTCATCATTAGGACTTATTACCTAATCGTTAGGAGATAATATCTCATCATTACGAGATATTATCTCATCATTAGGACTTATTATCTCATCATTAGGACTTATTATCTCATCATTAGGAGATATCTTCTATTCCTAGTTTATGGCTATGACGTTTGTTCCATGTCTACGGAAGCGTATTAGGGACTTGATAAAAAATAATTCTCAGACCCAGAAAGTCGAAATTTCAACTCAAAATTTTGACATGAAATCTCGAAATTTCGACTTGATATCTCGAAATTTCGACTTAAAATCTCGAAATTTCGACTTTTTATCTGGAAATTTTGACTTAAAATCTCGAAATTTCGACTTTTTATCTCGAAATTTCACTTAAAATCTCGAAATTTCGACTTAATATCTCGAAATTTCGACTTAAAATTCCGAAATTTCGACTTTTTATCTCGAAATTTCGAGATTTCCTCTCGCTTGGTATGCACGTGGTCATTTGCTCATTAGCAGTGTTCAATAGATTTCGATACACCAGGTTCTGAGTTCTAGCAAATTCTCACCGAACCGACAGGACAGGGATGCTGCCCACCCCACCTCCGACCTTTAAGAGTACCGTTAACGCACTTTTCAATAAAATCCAATAAATGAGGTTCATTGAAGACTTCCCACATGCCCTTGGAAATCTTCTCTATCGCGCCATTATAGACCACAGAGGTTCACTGAAGACTACCACATGACACGCCCCTGGGTGTCTTCCCCATCCCGCCATTATACATCACAAAAAGAGCGATACAACAAATAATATCAATGCACACATGCGTCTCCCACCCTCTGATAAGTAATTCTGCATCAGCCCTACCCCCCCCCCCCCCACCACCCCAGTCCCTGAAAGTGCTGTCCAGTAAATATCACCGGAGTATTTATTTATTGGTGTTTAAAGTCACATATTTTTACACAATGGGTAATCGTGACCACAACACGGAGATAAAGTCAAGTTTAGTCAATCGTTTATACTCATTTTAGAGAACTTCCACCCAAGCATTGATGAATGGCTCCTATATTTTAACAGTAAAACAGAGCTTGTTTACAACAGTAAACAAGCACTAAGCACCACTTCACGTACAGGGGGTACCCTCGGTAAATCACAGGAGTAGTAGTCTACCCTTACGAAGATATGCTGCCCAGTAAATAGCACTGGGGTATTTTCCCTTACGGAGAGGTGCTACTTTTTACCCAGGACACTACCGAAATATTACAGAAGAAAAAATAACAAAAACGAGAATCAAAACGAGACACATGTCACCCAAGTGAAGCGTCATTGTGTGGATAAACAGCCGATACGCCCCCCCCCCCCCCTTTCCGAACCACCACCAACAAGTCAAATTATAGGGGATGCACTGCCAGAAGTGTATGCTGTAAGTTTTTGAGCAGCGCACTGGGTAAAACTGATATTTATTGGGCAGCACTGTGGGAGAAACATGTGCGCGCTGAGATCATTTGGATGTTTGCCGTAAACTTTAGGAAGCTGTGTGGTCGGGTGTATTACATTCTTATTTACCGTTAGCGAACTGACTAGCAAATTCCATGGATAAAACTGGACATTTTATGGGGGTGGACTGTTGTACTCTTCCGGAAAAAAACAATGTACCTCGTGGAGGGCCATGCGAATCAACACATTGTGGTGGTGACTGCGCGCGCGCAGACGTGTGTGTGTGCGGGGGAGGGGGGGGGGGGGGCGCACATGTATTCATTTCCGGACAAGACAGGTATAGGGAAGGTATATAGCCAAAAATTTACATACTTGAAAGGGTATATGTATGTAGATATTGATAAGGAGGTTACAGTTTTCAAAATTATGAGTCTTTCCCCCTGGGTGCCCCTGGCATATCCGGTTGGATATCGATGTTTGTGTTTGGGAGAAGTTTGTTTGTATTTAACCACATTTTCAACAGCCAGGGTGACATCGTGTTGTTGGGCAGTTTAACGGTGGGCGTAAGCCAGAGAGAACAATCATGCAGCGCCGAGCAACTGACATACTGTCGAACTTTGCACAAGCAGACTTAGCTGCGGTTGAAAGCAAGTGAATCATCGATGTGCCGCACGCCTTTGTACACAATGTCTTCGTGCCCCGCATGATGGGATGAAGAGTTTTTACCCAAAGCAGTCACCTCTGATCAGGATCGAACTGCCGATATTTCGGTTTAAAGTGTAATGCTCTAATCACTTCGTCACCGCTCTCCTCATCGGGGAGGGGTGGCGTCGGGATGGCCTGTTATATTACATGTTGTAAGGGATTAAGATAATGGATTTTTTACTCTTCGAAATATATCATACACTTATTTTAATCTCGGCAAATGGAATTTTACTCGTATCGAGTGGAAATAACTTTATTTCTGGGTTTAATGTGCAGGGTGGGGGTGAAATGGGGTTAATGTTGATGGCAATGTGGTAAGTGAACAAGTGTTCTTTTCAAACATTTCGATGGCCCTGATAAGGGTCGTCTTATGGACGAACCGAGCGGTCCATTCAAGATTGCCAGTGGTTGGAGCTTTGAACTTTAAACCGAGATGTTCACAGATTGATCATGACTAGCGGTAACGGAATTGTGCCCTTGGGTAAGGCACTTAATCCCGATTGCCCACATGGTGGCACGGTGTAGCTGTGTACTAAGGCGCACTGTGTTTATGTCCATGGAGCACTTGCCTTCTTCAACCAACGATGACTCTCTGCAGAGTTAGTACGTTGGGGAGTATGACAGTTGCTCGCCGCTGCTGGTTTTCTCCGGCTTCCACCACCCGTAAAACTGCCAGACACGAGGTGACCCTGGCTGACCGTAAATAAAGGTAAACCGCAATACAAAATTCAAGCTTACAGTTATTCCCCAAAACCAGGCACAGGGATAGGATCTCAACCCCCCCCCCCCCCCCCCCACTCCCGACATGGTGGGTCGAGAGGTAAATATTCCGACAGTGTTCCCGGATCGCTGACCGTTGATACGAACTTGAATCCTAACTCAATATTTTTTCGTAAAACAATAATTAACGAAACCCCAAATGTTCGTTTAGTATTATTATTATTTTCAAGAATTACTTTCGTTTCACAAAAGTAATTCTTTATTATAATAATAATAAACGACCAAGCGTTTACACACAAAGGATATATGAAACCTAAAGATAGTTTTGTACAATGAAAAATGTGGTATCGTTGTCGTGAGGGCGGCCATATGTTTTCCAACAGACAACTTGAAAAATTCCAACACGGACAGGGTCATGGGTCGCACCCCCCCCCCCCCCCCTCTTCACCATTTTAGCTGAAGGACATACCATTCTAGCGTTAGTTTCATTAAAACCTTGGACGGCAGTGTAAATAAACTATGGAGGAGTAATGGTGCCACCAACACAAGTTATGGTCAGCATGCAGCTGTGTCAGTCATAGTGACCGAAACTCTGCTGAAACAACCAGCAATTATCTAAGTTATCTTTCTATACCTACCCTATACCTGTCTTATCCAGAATTTAATATAGGTGAGCCCCCACCCCCACCCCCGCCACCACCACAATGTTATCCCCAAGACGAATAAAATAATTTCCAATGCATTAGGATGTACGACAATACACTGGCTTCTGATTTCTAACAAACTCTCGCCCTACCGACCGGACAGGAATACCCCCCCCCCCCCCCCACACACACACACACCCGAACCCTGACATTTCTGCCAGCTTGGGGTAGGCCTCCTTTTCATTCATTAACATTAACGACCACTCCAAGCGGAATATTGTTTTCCGGACGAGTACAACAGACCTCACCCATACAAATGCCCAATTTTGTCCATCGACTTCGCCATCCGTTACCTAACTGTAAATGTGAATTTAGTCCAACCCCACCCAGCATCCTCAAGTTGATGGTCAAATAAACTGACGCTCTATTCCAAACCGTATTTACAAAGGATGCAGCCTAACAAATGCTGTTCCACGTGAAATTTACCAATCGCCCCCCCCCCCCCCCCTCCACACCCAGTTAAATTTTTTAGTGCTGGTTCAGTTCAATTCTAGTCACTGGAAAGAAGTTACGAGGGAGTTTGGTGGACAACTGGATTCAAAGTTCAGCTAAAATGTCTGCTAGTCCTGTTCCGTGAACAGTTAAATTTCCACCACTCTGTGGTGTTGTTGAGAGGAATCACCACAACACCCCACCTTCCTGAAAAATTGGAACACTATTCAACCTGAAACCCCCTAGAACTGGTTCATGTACTTTCACTCTGATATTTGTCGGGTTATCTTTCTATGCTTACTCTTACACTCTCTAGCCTTCAAAAAGTACCCAGGTTCTCAAGTTGGCAGGGAAAGTTACTATCGTTCCCCTAGACGTTCATCTATGGGGAATAGACAATCTTAACCCTTTAACCTAACACGAAAGGCTGATGACACTTGTAAACAAAATTCCTGACTAAATATTTTCTTTCATTTTTTGCGTCACAAACATAGCCTATGAACGAGCTCTTCCCCTGATGGGTCATAAGCTATGTTTTTGAGACAAAAAAATGAAAAAAAATAATGCATATTGAATGGTTGTTTTGCGAATAGCACTGGTATGTTTTGTCCATTATGTTAGGTAAAGGGTTAACCCAGCAAGTGGGGGTGAGGGAATAAATCATTTATCTGCTGCTGTAAAATATTTTCCCCTCCGCACTTCATTTTGGCCTACCATGCCCCTCCACAACCTTCTAGTCATTACGAGGAGAATGTGAAGACATTTTTAACTCTTCACTGAATAGGATGAACAGATCTCGTAATGATGAGATAATAAGTCCTAATGATGAGATATTATCTCCTAATGATGAGATAAAAAGTCCTAATGATGAGATAATAAGTCCTAATGATGAGATAATATCTCCTAATGATGAGATAAAAAGTCCTAATGATGAGATAATATCTCGTAATGATGAGATAATATGTCTTAATGATGAGATAATATCTCCTAATGATGAGATAAAAAGTCGTAATGATGAGATATTATCTCCTAATGATGAGATAATATCTCGTAATGATGAGATATTATCGCCTAATGATGAGATAAAAAGTCCTAATGATGAGATAATATCTCCTAATGATGAGATAAAAAGTCCTAATGATGAGATAATATCTCCTAATGATGAGATAAAAAGTCCTAATGATGAGATAATATCTCCTAATGATGAGATATTTTCTCCTAATGATGAGATAATAAGTCCTAATGATGAGATAAAAAGTCCTAATGATGAGATATTATCTCCTAATGATGAGATAATATCTCGTAATGATGAGATATTATCTCCTAATGATGAGATAAAAAGTCCTAATGATGAGATAATATCTCCTAATGATGAGATAAAAAGTTCTAATGATGAGATAATAAGTCCTAATGATGAGATAATATCTCCTAATGATGAGATAAAAAGTCCTAATGATGAGATAATATCTCCTAATGATGAGATAAAAAGTCCTAATGATGAGATAATATCTCCTAATGATGAGATATTTTCTCCTAATGATGAGATAATAAGTCCTAATGATGAGATAAAAAGTCCTAATGATGAGATATTATCTCCTAATGATGAGATAATATCTCGTAATGATGAGATATTATCTCCTAATGATGAGATAAAAAGTCCTAATGATGAGATAATATCTCCTAATGATGAGATAAAAAGTCCTAATGAAGAGATAATATCTCCTAATGATGAGATAAAAAGTCCTAATGATGAGACAATATCTCCTAATGATGAGATATTTTCTCCTAATGATGAGATAATAAGTCCTAATGATGAGATAAAAAGTCCTAATGATGAGATATTATCTCCTAATGATGAGATAATATCTCGTAATGATGAGATATTGTCTCCTAATGATGAGATAAAAAGTCCTAATGATGAGATAATATCTCCTAATGATGAGATAAAAAGTCCTAATGATGAGATAATATCTCCTAATCATGAGGTATTTTCTCCTAATGATGAGATAATAAGTCCCAATGATGAGATAATATCTCCTAATGATGAGATAAAAAGTCATAATGATGAGATAATATCCCGTAATGATGAGATAATATGTCCTAATGATGAGATAATAAGTCCTAATGATGAGATAATATCTCCTAATGATGAGATAAAAAGTCGTAATGATGAGATATTATCTCCTAATGATGAGATAATATCTCGTAATGATGAGATATTATCTCCTAATGATGAGATAATAAGTCCTAATGATGAGATAATAAGTCCTAATGATGAGATAATATCTCCTAATGATGAGATAAAAAGTCCTAATGATGAGATAAAAAGTCGTAATGATGAGATATTATCTCCTAATGATGAGATAATATCTCGTAATGATGAGATATTATCTCCTATGATGAGATAATATCTCCTAATGATGAGATAATATCTCATAATGATGAGATAATAAGTCCTAATGATGAGATAATATCTCATAATGATGAGATAATAAGTCCTAATGATGAGATAATATCTCATAATGATGAGATAATATCTCATAATGATGAGATAATATCTCATCATTAGGACTTAAGACGTCTAATATTTTTGTAGTTGTTGGCACCAATACGCTTCCATACAATTCGTCTCATACAGGAATAAGTCCTGTTAAATTATTTCTGCATGAAATTCCACCCCAGAAGTATCCTTAACCCAAGTCGGCCAAGTCCCAAAATTTAGAACCTGGGACGCATAAAAATTAACCACCAGCCCATCAAATTGAGCGCCGGTCCTAAAACAAAAAAGTACACAACGTTGGTCCGGCCTCGCAAACCGCCCGCAATCTTGAATTAACCCCTGGCATTCTTATAAGAGTACCCGGGATTGATTGGCGCTGGGACACCCTCCCAACCACACTGAACCCCTCAGCTGATGCGAAACATTTGGAAAGACTGTACAGCATGTTTTTGGGACAGAAGTTAATAACAAACACTCTCAGTTTCTTATGGTTTGCTTGGGGACTGCAGCACCCATGGTCCACTGAGTTTTTTTCTGTTTAACCTTGTCCTGGCTCTTCCCACTATATTTTTCGTTTCATTTGCCTGGCTCCACATTTTCAATAAATGTCTGTTGATATCTTTCACCCATCAACCTCTCCGACACATACACAAGTATATTAAACAGCAAAGGGTAGAATGCTCTTGAAACAAATATCTGATTCATCCTCTTTGGAAACTTATTTTCTACAATTTCACTCTTAGATTAAAACTCTTACTTGCAATTTTAGGTTAAATCTACAAACTCTCTAAATTTTAGAGCCTTCAGTCGCAATACATTTCTTTTCAGAGATGAAGTTCAGCAACTGACCTGACAATCCATCTGTGTTTAATTTGAAGTTGATGGCGTATTTGAACATAAACAAAGGTGTGTTCTGTCATGCTGATTTGTGATCAGAATTTACTAAGCACTAACCATAACTGTTTGGCTCTTGCTATGAGCTAACCAAAAAATGGCAAGGGTTCCCATTGGAGATAGCAAATTACTCCTTTTAATACCGAAAAATCACACATTTACGTTTTGGCGCCTCGTAGATTTGACATTCATACATGATATCAAATGCATTCTACACGAAATGAGCCCAGCGTATTAAAGAAACAGTAGATGAGCCCAGCGTATTAAAGAAACAGTAGACTGCGCATTAGTATATATTTCGAACGATGGAATTCGTCTTCGAATTCATTGCAGTGTCGTGAATAATACTTGTAATGCTCAGAAATCGGGCTATGTTGTGTGGGAACTTTAGCGTGAAAAGCCAGCTGAACCTTAAGTACATACTGTTAGAGTAAATAAGAAATTCCCATCGTTATCTAATACCGGCATGGTCAATGTCTTTTGTTTTGGTATCCAGCCGCTCAGCCGCTAAGCACTAACCCACCGCTAAGCACTAAGGGGTTATCCAGTGTGAATATTCTTTTTTAATCCTTTACCTAACATGAAAAGCAGGCGACACTTGGAAAAAAAATTAAGAATAACTATTTTTTTTCATTTTTTTGTCTGAAAAACATAGGTTATGACCCCTCATTGGAACGAGCTCTACGAGGAAACATGTTCTTGAGACAAAAAATGAAAAAAATAATGAAAATTAATTGCGATTTTTCAGAATAGCGCTGGCCGGTTTTGGCCGTTACGTTGGGTAAAGAGTTAATAAAGAATCCTGAGTTTGTATATCGTTTGGGGGTATTTCAACTCTCTCCTCCTGACATTTGTTCCTAGAATCATTCTCGTGTCAGAGAACTTCAGTGAAGGGATTGTGAAGAGATGGAATGAGAGGTTTAAATAGTGTAGGTCTGTGTGCTGCTTTCAGAATGACGTTCCCGCGTGTCCACAAGAAAGTTAGCTTTCCGCAAAATGACACCAAACTAACATGATCCATGCAGGAAAATTTTGTAGTAGACTCGAAGCTAGGATCCCAAAATTTTCAAACAATGTCGGTGCGAATTTGAAACCTAACTCAATATCCCTCTTTAAAACGATTAAAAAACCCGAAACAAGTCGAAAACGTTCGTTTATTATTATTATTTTAAAGAATTACTTTCACTTGACTGAAGTAATTCTTTAAAATAGTAATAATATACGATTTCTTTCGTGAACACGTCCACTCGATTGTCATATACTAAAAACGCATGCTTTCATACAAACGATATATGAAACAAAGGAGTATTTTTGCATAAATACACAGAACGACACGCGTGTGTAGTCTGTGTTTATTATACGCCTCCACGTCTATAAAAATAATTATTAGAAAGTCACACAGCAATTCATTTGACAACTATCGACAAAAAGAACACATTTTATCGCCAACCAAATTTGCGAGGAGAACCCGTGTTACTATTTCTTCCCCTGAGTTCCAATGTGTTCAATGTGCCAGTTGGCACATAGAACACATTGGAGCTCAGGAGACGATTTTTAGCTATCGCAAGCGATTCAAATTGTAATTGGGGTGCACGATTTGTAGAAAATTTCTGTGAAATGTCCCTTCTCTTTCAAAATAGTCCTTCAATGATTCCGTTCCGCACATATGTGCGGAACAGATTTACATTTTCCGCATGGTTTAGTATTGCTGTAGATGGGGATTACATAGAACAGGCGTGCAATAATGGAAATTATGGTTTTGTCAATAGCCAACTTTATTCAAATTAGCTCTTTCAGAAAAAGTGTTATCCTTCGGGCGATCAATATTTTTTTCGACAAACGAAAATTATCGACACACGCAGTCATGGATGGGCCTCCTTCACCCGCCACCCATTTAGCTTATGGACTGCTTGTAGGATTTTGTTACTGACCACTAGTGTGGTTAAATATATCACTGGGGTTTCGACATGGCTTACAGTTTTCGTCATTGGAAGAGATTTACAGAAAAGTTGACTCACCTTAATTTTCTCTACCTGTCAGTAAATGTAACACAAAGGGTGACTTATGGTGTGAGAATTTCATATAAAAAGTGAAATTTCGAAACTTTAGCGAAGTTATTATCGATGTGCGCATCATTTCACAAACTTCAGGCATTTTCTTATAGAGTAGTAAAAAAAAAAATACAGAAGCTGGCTTTTTACATTTTTTTCCCAATCAGTTCGAACAGTTGACTATTATTCTCTGTTGAACCCATTTAAAGTAAGACAACAAAGTTTTCGCAATCATTTAATGTTCTGTAACTTTTTTCTGTTCATTATATCAACAGCGTGCGCATCGGGACATATAATGACGTAGGAGCGTCATTCCATGAAGATAAATGTCTTGGAAGTAAGATTTGCTTATTTTTTCCTGGGACGAATAAAAACTTGCAAAGTACTGTAGAAACGTTTATTAACTCTCTACCCAACGTAACGACCAAAACCATCCGACGCTATTCTATAAAATCGCCAATTAATTTTCATTATATTTTCATTTTTTGTCTCAAAAAGATAGGTTATGACCCCTCGTTGGAACGAGCTCGTCGAGCTCGTTCCAATGAGGGGTCATAACCTATCTTTTTGAGACAAAAAATGAAAAACATCAGTTATTTAAGAATTTTTTTTGCAAATGTCTGCTTTTCATGTAAGGTAAAGGGTTATACAGAGAGACAAAGTGGACAGCTACTTATTTGCTTCTAATTAGCCTGCCATAAAAAGACAAATTTCCTTTTGTAACTTTTAACAAACGAAAACAATAGACGGCTTCGATAGCTGTCTATTGTTTTTGTTTATTAAAAGTAATAAAAGAAAACTTTTCTTTATTTTCTATTGATGTCATAGGTGTTTTCTCAAAAATTACATGCTTCTTTGCTGGATCTTCCCCGCCCGTCTATTAATTATCGCAAGTCGATTTTCATGACCAGATAAGTCAGGGAAGATGTTATCACTGACATGTAAAATGCCTGGACATCACAAGTCTCCCACTTGGCCTCAGTCATTATACACTTGAAAGATAAATAAAGCACCATCGAAATCAATCTCGTGTTTTTTTTAGTCTCAAAAATGTATCTGCTACAAATGTGAACACTGCTCTTAATGCAATGTTGCTGGCAGCCATGACATTCTAGAAGATGTACATGTTGAGTAAGAAAAACTCTGGGATTTCAGAATATGATATGATTAGATAGACAGGGGCCTATGACAAATACCAAGACGATTCTGACAACCCCATGAACAAGTATATCGAGGATGGAATGGATAGAGAAGATGCAGTTGAAACAGCATACATAACACTTCAAAAGAGTGTCAGAGAAGCCATTAGTGCGAAATACATTAATGGCCTAGTGTACATTAAAAATTTTAGCAACGACTCAATACACAAGACAGTACACACAGAAATATAGAAAGAACATATTTATACAAATAAATTCATTTTTAATTTGAAAAATAAAGCATTTCTCTAAAAACAAACTGTAGGTACTGCAATTCAAAGGCTTCATATTCTTCCGATGTTCTTCATATTATCTTTGAAGTAAAAATATTTAATCTATGGGAACTTGCCTCGTAACAGTTTATGGGAGAGTGCCATAGGCCCTCCCATAAATTGTAACAAGGCAAACATATTGGAGACGTAACTAGATAAATATGCATTAATCAAAAAATGTAAAAAGTTTCGGGTCTCCCTGAGTTTGTACTAATATTAGAAGACACTGAAAGGCAATAAAAATGTCTAATGAGGGGGTTCAAATTCAATGAGGGGTTGACTGAGACTGAAAACACTTTTTAGCCTTATTTCTTGATATTTATTTACCTTCGTTTAGGTCAGCTTCATCATCTATTCTATTCTATTCTATTCTTTTATTTAATGGTATGTAAACTATAATAATCAATACATTTACAGAATAACATCGTGATACATATACATACCGTCGGGGGACAGCATAGCCAGATTGGCTGTCTTCCTGCTATCCCCCGAGGTAAAAACATAATTAGAGCAACATATCAGTCATATCAGACGGAGTATACAGCCGGGAAGAGAGATATACAGATCCTTTTGGAATAATATTGTATTGTTGCATTATTGCATGGGAAGCAAGACAATTAAAATAGCAATGATATTTTAGAATACATTGAAACTAATATTGAAAATAATTTGGGAATACGATGAGTGACAAAAAGCAGAACTGTATAAGCCCTTTTCTATGGTTATATACTGCTCACATTTTGGTGACGATCACCCCCCCCCTACTCATCGACATTTTTATAGATAAAAGATAAATGTGTACATTTTTTATGTTTGCTTGTTTATTTGGTTTAATGACATTTTCAACATCCATATCATGCCAGGCTGTTTTTCGGGTGGAGGATGCTCGAGTACCCCGAGAGAACTACTGAGTAAGGGTCAGTAACTGTAACACTCACAATCTTGGCACAAACAGCGTTAGCACTGGTTGAAGTGTACCATAGACATACAGCATATTGGTCATTGATGTACTGGCCGTCGATCCTACACATGCCTTCGACCAATACTGACCCTGTTTGTGGTGTGAGAATAAATGGGGAGTCCATCAATTACTTACCATTGTTTAGTGGCTCTCTTCGGGTACTCCGGCTTCCTCCACCTAAAAAGTTGTCAGAAACGATATGATACAGGATGTTGATAGTGTCGCTAAACCCCACTAAACAAAAAGACAAACATAAAAGTCTACACATTTAGCCTTTTGCGTACAAATATGTGGACGGGTGGGAGTGATCCTTAGCAAAATTAAGTAGTGTATCATGAATGTAACACAAATATAAAATCAAATTTTGACAATTATTTATACATGTGAGCAGTACCCGGCCATCCCATATTTGCCGGACCCCGGAAGTGACGTCATGTCGCGTGACTCTGTGGCGCCATGTTATGTTGTCATGGTAACTCGCGTGAGCGGCCATCTTGTGATGTCATCCCCATAGTGATACGTGTTGTTAGTGCGCACGAACAGTGCGTGTTGCTAGGTTGATACGTGTTTCCGTCGTCCATTTTGTATACTGGAGGCCGCCATTTTGGTTTGTATTGTTTTCGTCTACCCGACCATGTTCGTTTGTCCTGGAGTACACGCCTGTAGAGTAGAAGAGCCTATCGTGTGGAACAGCTTTGCTTATTGTTACTATATTTGGCTTTCTGGTCTATTCTTGTTAGTTCTGACCATATCCCGAGTAATCTTGTTGTTTTATTTTTCTAGATCACCCAATCAGTTCACTTTCATGGTGCTAACTAAGCAATCAGATTGCTTTATCCACCGTAATCTTTATGCAGAGTTATCTCCCCTTATTACAACGAAGTCCTATACGATTCTCATCATTTCTATATCCAATGGCCATGTCCTATGGAATCCTTTTTTGTGAGACGTATCTGGTTATGGAATCCCGTTTTAGTCGCATGAGGCCATGTGGGCTATGAGAAATTCCCCCAATGAGGCCTAATGTACTATCCCTCTTAACCTCATTTCGACTGAGGCCATGAGGGCCATGTGAAAATCCCTCAATGAGGTCTAATTTACTATCCTTCTTAGCCTCATCTCGGTATTTGATGATACCTATGGCCTGGTATTGTATTATTTATTATTTGAGGATACCTCTCAGGGATACCTTCTGGAGAATCCCCTTTTAGTCGTATGAGGCCATGAGGGCTATGAGAAATGCCCTCAATGAGGTCTAATTTACTATCCCTCTTAACCTCACTTCGTTTGAGACCATGAGGGCCATGGAAATCTCCCTCAATGAGGTCTAATTTACTATCCTTCTAAGCCTTATCTCTGTATTTAACAGCCATATCCCATGGAATTCCATTTTGGAGAACATATGGCCTTCCGTACCCCTTTCTTCTGAAATGAGGCCATGAGGGCCATGGGAAAATCCCCCAATGAGGTCTAATTTACCATCCCTCTTAGCCTCATCTCGGTATTCGAGAATACCTAACACTACTATTGGAGGATACCTTTTATAGGATACTTGTTGTAGAAACTTTACATCCGGTACTTCATGCTACATTCGGGTACTTCTGTTGGGAAAGGTATAAAAGGGGTGCAAGCTCGGCTTAAACCTCAACTTAAAAAATCCCGACAGTGCTTCCTCCCCCACAACAATCTGTTCATTAGTTGCGGGAGCATTGTTCACCGTACTAAACAAACACATGAGTACCAGCCTATCGGATATCTGTCAAGATGTTAGCCGGTCAGCGTCCCGGTTTTTCAAAACACAGATATCCGACTCCCTAATTAAAGCCTCAATCAACACCCAATAGGGCCGCCAATAAACCTCTAACAAAACACCGTAATTAAACTACAACCCCATCATGAATAAGTTACAAATAGCCGCGTGGAACGCTAGAAACGTTAACAATAAAAAAACTTCAGATCAGCCGATATTTCGAAGACACAGACATTATCTGTATCTGCGAAAGTTGGCTCCAACCCAGCAAAAATTTCTCAGTAAGCGGGTTCAGCACTATTAGAAGAGACCGACTAACCACCACAGGTGGCGGCGTCGCTCTTCTAATAAAGCAGAACATCAAAACCAAAACCATAAAAACTAATCACCTCGATGCAGAGGTGATTGCTACTGAAATCACTGTTGACAATAAAAACATCGCGATTGCTTGTTATTATAACGACCCAAGCAAAATTGTTTCTGACACTGTCTTTGAATTCTTTACGAGGAAATACAAACACTGCATTTTCCTCGGCGACTTCAATGCCAAACATCTGTACTTTGGCTGCAATGAAACTACCCCGAACGGTGAAGCCCTCCTCGAAATCACAAAAACATAACCTTCATGTGATTATGAATGACAGCTCAGCAACTTATATCAGTAACAACCCATTATTCTCATCCGAAATCCTCGATCTAATTATCTCCAGTGGCTCCATGATAAACCACATCGACGACCACTGGGTCTGCGATGATCGCGTAATTTTGTTTTGATGATGGCGAGCAAGTCTGTTCAGACGGAGGTAAGTATGGAGGTAAATACGTGTAATATCGCGGTCCAGGTCAACGGTGCCAACGGGGTAAGTATTGGTGTGCAGACAGAGGTCACTGGGGGTGTCGGTCAGAGCCGGGTTGGTGGGGCCACCGATGGCGATATTGGGCTTGAAGTTTGTAAACAGTGTTCAATGATGTATGGGGACTGTCGTTCGATGGGATATGGAGAGGTATGTGAAAACTGTCAGGAAATCCTCCGCCTACTTGAGACAATTGTTAAGTTTGAGGGGGAGATTGCTGAGCTGAAGGGAAAACTTGGTAGGGCGGGGCTGTCTGGAGTTACGCCTGTGAAAGTAGCTTTCCGAGAAGGATGGATGGTTGTCGGTGGTTCCAAGAGGAAACATGGGGGTAGAACCTTTGATGTGAATGAGGTAGGTGATGAGGTGGGGGCTGCTAGAAAAGTACGTAGGACAGATGAGGGGGGGGGGGGGGGCAGGCCGGAGCAATGCTGTAAAGCGTTTGGTGTGGACTATCAAAAGTGGAAGGAAAGGGGGGCCAGAGAAGCAGGTAGATAGGGGTGTAAAGCCCAAAGGCAGTGGGGAGTGCAGCACCAGAAACAGATTTGATGTGCTCGATTCGGAAGAGTCAGAGGAGGGGGTGGAGGTAGTTGCAACAGATAGTAGCTTGGGGTCTAGGCCAGGAAAAAGGAGGAGGGATCCGGGAGAAGACCAGGGGAGTAGTCCAGGTAGTTCAGGGCCTGGAAAGAGACGGAGGGACAAGGATAGGAGTAATCCTAGGTCAAAGATACCGATACCGATAGTGATTCCGAGTGAGGCTGTTGGAGAGGAAGGGGACGCTATAAACAATAGGAGACTAGAGGAGATAAATAGGGTGAGGGCCAAAAGTAAGTTGGTGGTTGCGGGAATTAGCATAGTTCGGGGGATCGACAAGGTTGTCTGTGGTCCGGACAGTAAAAATAGAACAGTTCTGTGCTTTCCGGGGGCTAAAGTGGAGGATCTGAGGGATAGAGTGGACGGTATTGTAGCTGGGTCGGGGCCTGATCCGGTAGTGGTATTACATGTGGGGTCCAATAACATCAGGGAGAGGAAATCAGTTCGTTTGGTGGACACATACAAGGACCTAATTAGTAAGCTACTTACCAGGAATGCTCGGATCATCGTTTCAGGGGTGCTCCCCGTTATGGTTGGTGGGAATGAGAGGAACTCGCGGATTATGGCACTAAACGAGGAGCTGGAAGAGCACTGCAAAGACTTGGGAATACATTTCATTGACCACTGGGATTCATTCTGGGGACAAGGAGAGTTGTATGGGCGAGACGGATTGCATTTAAGTAGGATGGGTACAGACCTGTTGGGCCAAAAAAATTTACAGGTGGCTGGGCCTTTTTTGGAGAAAAGGGGGGTAGGGGACCACAGCCGATAACCCAGAGGGGCACAAATGCTGGGAACATAGGAAGAACAACAAACATGCACAACACAGGGACATACCAGGGGTATAATAATGTGCCAGTGATGACAAAAAGCAAAGATTCATTAAGTTTGGGTACTGCAACATCCAGGGTCTGCACAAGAAAGTAAGCGAAATATCAACAATGATGGACGAAGGAGACTTCGATATAATGGGTCTAAGTGAGACGTGGATACGACGGGATGAGCGGGTTGATCAGATGAAGGGTTGCGTGTGGATAGGAGCTGGGCGAACTGAGGGTCAGAAACGGGGTGGGGGTGTTGGCATCTACGCTAAAGAGGAATTACAGCCCTCATTGATTACAGATCTCACAGAAGCAAGGACTCAGATTCCAGTATCCAACGAAATAGTCTGGGCAAAAATCAAGTTAGGAAGCAGGAGTGTTGCCGTTGGTGTTGTATACTTAGCAGTGGAGGGAAGTAAGCCCGAGTGGAATGATTCAATATATACAACTCTTAGATCTAATATCACAGAGCTTAAAAGCAGAGGGTTCAGTATTGTCCTAATGGGGGACTTCAATGGGCACATCGGGGATAAGGAGGAGGGCATACAGGGAGGTGATAGGAAAATTAACACGAAAGGGAGGAAGATGTTGGACCTATCAAAAGAGCTTGGTTTAAAGATCCTGAACAGGGATGCGAAATGTAAGGGTAAATGGACCTGGGAGAGGAACGATAAGAAAACAATAATTGATTATATACTCACTGACGTTAGCGTATGGAGGGAGGTTATAGATGTAGAAATAGATGACGAGGGAAAAAATGACTTGGGTAGTGATCACAACCTGATAACAGTTAAGATTATGGGCAAAAAGACGAATAGAGACAGAAATACCTTCAAGGAAGTTTGGGGACTAAAACAGGGAGCCGACTGGAAGCAGTTTCGGGAAAAACTAAAACCAAGTCTTGAATGTATACCTAGGGATGCAAATGTCCAGAGTATTTCAGATGGCATAGTAAATAGCCTAACAGAGGTAGGGAAGGATTGTATAGGAAGGGTGAGGGTCCCAACGAGAGAGCTCGGATACAGGGTTAACGAGGGACTGAAAAAGGCTATAAAAGAAATGAAGGTAAAATGCGCTGCTTACAGAAGAAGTAGGAAGCTTAAAGGGGTGGATAACAATGACACGAGACTAATGAAAGGAGAATATGAACTGGCACGGAAAAAGGTGAATGAGATAAAGAATAATAATAGGAAGGAGCGCAATTGCAGTCTTCCCAGAACAATAAAGAAAACGGGGGGTTCGAGCTCAAACGTATTTTGGAACTGGGTAAATAAACGGGGAAAAAGTAGTGTGCAGAGTATCAAAGTGGATGGGGAAAGTACAGAAGATAAAGGCCGTATCGCTTCAGAGTTAGTCAAGCACTGGGAAAAGATAAACGATAGGCGATGGGGCAGTGGGTCCCCACCAAAAAGAAATACACTGGTGGAGGAGAACCTATCCAATCGTGTATGTAGCGAAATAACGGCAGAAGAAGTGCGGAACGTGGTCTCGAAATTAAAAAATGGTAAAGCGGGAGGGACTGATGAAATTCCGAACGAATTCCTCAAAAATGGAGGGGAGGCACTTATTGAAGTCCTGACAAACCTTTTCAACCTGGCTCTGCGAAAGCAAAAGGTCCCCAGAGAGTGGAGGGAAAGTAAGGTGTCGTTCATACACAAAAAGGGGGATAAGGAAGTTCTAGATAACTATAGGGGGATATCAGTTAGTAGTAACATCGGAAAAGTATTCTGTAAGGTCATATACGGTAGACTTGAGGAAGTTATTGAAGAGAAAGGTTTTTTAGGAGAAATTCAAAATGGTTTCAGGAAAGGTCGAAGAGTCACTGATCACCTATTTACACTCACCCAACTGATAGAATCAACAAAGGCTGAAAAGAAAAAGATGTTTCTGGCATTTCTAGATGTGAAAAAAGCGTACGACCGAGTGTGGAGGGAAGGTATGTGGCGAAAGCTCGAGGGCATCGGACTGGGGGGTGACTTTGTGGGAATCATGAAAGCACTGTATACAGATGTGCAATGCCAACTCAGTCTAGGGAGTATCACTACAAAACGAGTCCCTATGGATATAGGCCTCAAGCAGGGGTGTATCTTTTCACCGATTTTGTTTGCATTGTATGTTAAAGATTTAGGGGACGAACTAATTCAGAGTGCGGAGGGGGTAAATGTTGGAGACATAAAGGTACCAGGCTTATTCTTTGCGGACGACATGGTGTTAATGTCTAGAACTGAACAGGGGCTAGAGAAATTGCTGGAAATTGTTGGTAGATATGGGAACACTTGGCGGCTCGAACTAAATGAAAATAAAAGCAAGGTAATACCCGTTGGACGCAAGGTAGATATGACGAAGAGATGGAGAGTGGGGGAGTTCTCAATCCCCGAAGGGGAAAGCAAACAAATCACTGTAGGAGAAACGGGAGAGTATGAGTATCTAGGGGTAAGCATAAATATAACGGGAAGAGGGGTGTACAGAAATTACTCAGCCTGACTGATTCTGAAGGGGAAAAGAATTCTGAACCAACTAAAACTTTTAGGGAAAAATAGTTTCAACAAGGTCTTTGTGGGGAAAACACTGTGGGAGAGGGTTGGTTTACCAAGTATAACGTATGGCACGGACGTGATTCCATTAAACCAAACCGTTATTAAGAAGTTGGAAAGTACTCAGAATGATGCCGGCAGATGGATAACAGGGTTGAGTAATGCTGCAGCTTTGGAAGCAGTAAGGGGGGAGCTTGGGTGGATGAAAATCAAGGACAGGGTAGATTTGGGAAAACTGTGTTACTTTAACTACTTGAGAAACCTGCCTGACAACCGGTGGTGCAAATTGATGCTCGATACCATTTGGAATTCTAATATAGATACGGGGTGGTCAAAACATGTGAGGGAACTAATGGACAATTACTCTATAGAGGTCACAAACATAGAAGTAGGAATGAAAGAAGGCAAAAGGTTTGTCAAAGAGAGAGTCATGGAAGATTGCAATCGAAACTGGCGAGCAGGGGTTAGCGTGAAAAGATCACTGCAGGGGTTACAATATAAAGAAAAGCCAGCTTTTGAGAAGTACCTAGATGGCACCTTTGGAGGGTCACTGCTGTTCAAACTGAAATCAAGATCACTGGAGCTTCGGGGAAAAATTGGGAGAGATGGAGAAAAGGGATGCCAAATGTGCCACTCTGGAGTAGTGGAGACCCTGGAACATTTTCTCTTGGAATGCCCACAGTATATACCTCATAGAATAAAATTTACTGGAAGAATAATGCAGAAGTGGGGTGAAGAAACAAAGGATAGATGGCTGAAGGGGGACACGAGGGAGAGAGTAGGAATGCTTATTGAAGAAATTGAAAAAGAGGAAGTGAGGGACACTATTAAGCAGTTTATATCTGAATGCTGGGAGGAGAGGAGGGGAAGAGGGGGTGGGGTGCAGGGGGAATGATGGCCTTCTCTTATGAGGACCGCGACAAATCAGCGGCTGGCCAAAGAGTTATTATTATGACTTAGGCAGCGACCACCTCCCGGTCCATGCCTCCCTGCATTTAGGAAATGGCCCACTCAGGTACCCCCCACTCTCCGCAGAAACTTCAGGAAAATTAATTGGAACCTCTACCGCGACATCATTGAAGTCAAACTCACTAACTCCCCCCATCCAATGCAGCGGAACTAGAAACCCAATGCGAGAGCATTGAGAAAATCATTCACTCAACCTTAAACGAAATATGCCCAAAAGAGGAAGTACGCCCCTGGAGAATCACTATCTCGGGCGAGACTCTGTCACTTATCAAATCTAAACGGAAAGCTCTTCGCGCTCTCAAAAAAGAAACTGACCCCAGCAAGAAATCTGAAGTAAAAAAAACATACAACCTCCTTCACGGCGAAGTCAAAGAAGCCCTGAAAGCTGAAAAACAAGCCAGCTGGGAAAAGGCAAACGCCAACCTAAACGGGACCCAAGATGCTAAAAAATTCTGGGACTCTTTCAAAATTCTTACTGGGCAAAAAAGCAAGGGCGGTAAAGCCGCAGCAAAACCTCTTAAGAAGGAAGACGGCTCTTTCACTCGCACCGACAAAGAGAAGGCCGACACCTTTGCCGACCTCCTAAGAAAAACGCATCGCCTGTATCAAGGCACGGGCAATGATGACGCCGTCGTCAACGCGATTGATGACTTCATCAATGAACACCCTGATATCTACCGTGACTCCAATTTCGATAACGAGCCATAAGACGGGGACGATGATGACCTTGTCACCCCATCACCAATGACGAAATCATTAATGTCATAAAAAATGCAAAAACTCCTCCTCACCCGGCGAAGACGAAGTAAGCTACAAAATTCTAAAACAAAGCCCAAACTCCCTAATCGAAAAACTAAACAAACTATTCAACGCATGCCTCACCCAGGCTACTTTCCCAAATGCTGGAAAAAAGCCATCGGTGTCATGATACCAAAACCCGACAAGGACCCCTCCGATCCAGCCAGTTACCGCCCAATCAGCCTCCTCAGCTGCACTGGCAAGACATTCGAACGAATCCTTACCAATCGGTTCAGGGGGCACCTTGAAGACATCGACTTCTTCAATAAATGGCAAAGAGCCTATAGAAACCGTAAAGAAGGCATCGAACATGTCTACCGACTAGTCACCCAAATGAAAACCGCTATCAACAATCAGCAAATAGGCGCGGCAGTCCTGTTAGACGTCGAAAAAGCATTCGACTCTGTTTGGCATAATGGAATGCGCTACAAATTATCAAAAACGAGACTCCCCATGAAACTGCTCAGATTACTATCCTCTTTCTTAAATGATCGTGAAATTAAAGTCAGAGTGAACAATGAAATGTCTGACAGTGTCCCCCTTGAAGCAGTCACCCCCCAAGGATCCGTCCTAAGACCCCTCCTAAACATCTTTTTCGTAAATGACCTTAGTTTCTCCGATGATCGCGTTCAAGTTTCCCAATTCGCGAATGATAAGGGCCTCTAACAATACGGCCAATCTGCTCCAGACGAACTTGAACAACGGTGTGCCAAATGAAGAATTAAGCTAAACGCCAATAAAATCCAACGAATCACCTTTACTCGCAAGACAAGTAAACGGCGATTTTGACCTAAAACTTATGGATAACACCCTCCCAGAATGCAAAGAAGCGAAATTCCTGGGAATCACCATTGATCAAAAACTGTCCTTCAACAAACATACCGACGACATGGCGAAAAAAGCCACCAAACGAATTAACTTACTGAAAATGCTTAAAGGAATTTCATGGGGAGCCAACCAGTCCACCCTACTCAAACTATACAAAGCCTTTGTGCGCCCAGTACTCGAATACGGTGCAATCATACTAACTGACCTCAATCAAACTAATATGGGAAAACTCCAGAAGGTCCAAAATCACGTGCTTAGAGTTGCCCTCCGCGACCCATGGGACACACCCATCAAAACACTCCACGACAGGGCCGATATCCCCACCATTAAAGACCGCCTAGCCACCCTGGCCGCGAAAAATCATGACCGGTTAGCCGACAGCGAAGTAATCTCCGAACTTGGGGCCATTTGCGAAAGCCGACAAAAGCCCCAAAATTGCAATCAAAACTAAGACCGCTCGAAAAAAAACTAGGGAACGAGAAGGTGAACTAACAGGCAGAGTAACAGCTTAACTGTGGCCTTCTACCAGAAAGGGCTGCATTCACCGACTCAACTAAAATTACATCGGGATTAAATATTGTTAAAAAACTAAATAAATAGGGAACGAGAAGGTGAATAAACAGGCAGAAAAACAGCTTAACTGTGGCCTTCTACCGACTCAACTAAAATTACATCACGATTGGATACTGTAGATCTCATTTCCGGCCGGGGGGAGGGGGGTGGGCTCGGCCTATTCAGGGCGCTCGCGATACCAGGCGAGAGCGTTTTGTGTGGGCTGGGCCTCCCCAGCTGAGGGTGGGATTTGCAGTGTTTAATCGTGATCCAAAATAAACTCAAACTAATCTAAATATGGTCGAAACCAGCGAAGGGCATAACAGAAACACCCTCGGGTGTGGTTTAGTGTCTAAACCTGTTACCTCCCGCTACAAACTCACTATCACCCTAAGAAGGTGATCTAACAGGCAGCTTAACTGTGATCACAATTAAAACATAATGTGCTACTTTTATCTTTTTATTTCTACATATTCTAATGAAAACTAATTTTGCCTTCTTCTTTTAAGCAGGTACACAGAAGATGCTTTTTGACCAGCACCCCAATAACCGCTATGGACAGTCCAACCGTTATAGAAACGGTAACCCCCATGGTTCCTGAACATCCTCCACTCCATCCCTAAAAGTGGTCGACCACTTTAAGGGAGGTGAGCGTTGGTCCTGCGTCCCGCCTCTGCCCCTTTTTGTAAGCACATTGCGCATCTTTTTGTCCCAACCCATTAGGATTACAATGCAGGCCTGCCCCCGAACCAGGGAAGTTCGGGTCTTCTTCTTGGTGGTCCCCGAAAGGGGTCGTTGTTGTTTCCTTCAAAGACATCCTATCAAACAGAGACAGCCTGAGGCAGATGATACTTGCCAGTGGTGGCCATCACTTAAAATCATCTCCGAAGTGGCAGACTATACTTGCCCGAAAATCTAGATCGACTGCACCCTCGGGGAGAGGTAGTACCTTTGTGAGAGGACCCAACCTCCCACACTGGTCCTCACCTGAGGGTTCAACCAACATCAGTCAACGAGACCGCCACGCCGCAACAGAAGACACCTGCCGAGTACCGGAACCTTTTCCTCCTTCAACACGCCTAGACATGTGACAGCCAATCATAAACAGTTACCGAGGGTCGAAAGGGGCTTGTTCCCTATACCGTCCCTGCGCGCCTTCGGTGCGCGAAATCATTTCGTTCGTTCTTAAACCTCATTTGTGTCCTGACCGTCGTCGAGTGAAGACATGTTACCAGCTCGGTGCAGACACTGTTCCAAGTTATTTTCGAGATCGGATAATGCCAGAAGACACCAGAAAAAACCATCATCGGCTCCACTGCAGACATTGTACGAAGTTGTTTACCCGATTATTCAGTGCTAGCAGGGATGAAGAACATCACTGTCCAAGAAGAACAGAAGTGCAGAGAGATACTGGAGATTCAATGACTGACCAGAATAGTGTACTTTTAGAATGTTTACGCCTTGCTGGCAAGGGGGAAATCGATGCCGTTCTACGCGCTGCTGATAAAGGTTGGATTCCTGTTTATGTTTATTACCTGTCTATGTAAATGTGCTACCAACATATTCGAAGATAAGATACCACTTAATTAGGCTAAATTTGATGACCTGCGAAAATACGAACATGTATTGAAGCTGCTGACAGATAATGGACGATATACCGATTGAAAAGAAGTGTATTACGAAAGAGTTGCTTTCTCGGCGCTTATCACCCCAGTCCGAGCTCTGAAAAGGGTATAAAAGGGATGTACCAACACCAAATACTCATTTGTTCTACTACCGCGAACGAGTGAAGTCATTGAAAGTCCATTGCTGCAGATATTGTGGAAAGGCCTTTTCCAGATCAGACGACATGCACAGTCACGTGAATGATTACCGTCCCATGAGGAAATCGGAAAAATCGAACAACACAAGACTAGACAGAAATTCAGATACACTGCGAATTCTCTCTGGTGCGGATCGACATGAAGCCAAGACTATGATCAAGACGGCCAATGATTGTCTTTTGTAATCTGACCTTCGAAGAGAGCAGACGCAATGCAATCCAGTTGTACACCAAAAAATTGGTCAAGAGATTCGGACACCGATGAGTCGTCGGAACTATCAGAAGATATGGATAATGAAGAAGAAGAAGAGGTAGAAGAAGACATTTCTATGATGGGAACTATCGTTCAAAGTTCCTATGACAAATACCAAGATGATTTTGACGACCTCATGAACACGTATATCGAGGATGGAATGAATAGAGAAGATGCAGTTGAAACAGCATATATAACACTTCAAAAGAGTGTCAGAGAAGCCATTAGTGCGAAATACATTAATGGCCTAGTGTACATTAAAAAGTGTTGCAACGACTCAATACACAAGAAAATTCAAGAAACAGCCAAGCGTCTTCGTGAAGAGGACTTTGACTTTGAATGAGTAGTTTGTCATAAGGTTGTCGAACAGAAATATGCCCTCGAAAAGCGAAGATTTCTGTTTGACAACCTTATGACAAACTACTCATTCAGAGAAGAAGATGATGACGAAAAAGAAGACGATTAGAGAAAAAAGTATAAAAGGAGTGTTGGTATGAAAATAAACTCATTTCAGTTTTGAACGTCGAAGAGTGAAGATGGCTGTGTCAACAACAGTGCTCAGATTCAAAGATGATTTACACTTACACATCTTCAAGAATGATGCTGGATTAAAGCTGAATTCCCAAGAACTGGCCCAAGTGAATCGTCTGGTAAATGTAGCCAAGAGAAAAAATGCTAGACATGGATGCTGGTGGAAAAAAAAACAAAGTTGTGTGGCTACTGGTCGATTAGTAAACAAGAGAATAAAGACAGAAGAACTGACTAATGCTTCCACTACAAACAAGATTGCAATTACTACTCAAATTACGAAACAACATGAAGTTTCTAGTGAAACTAAGCCCGGGGGTGATGTTCAGACGACTGAAGTTACTACTCAAACTACGAATGAGCCTGAAGACAAGAAAAAGATGCCATCTCTCATAAAGAAAGATGTTTCCACTCAAACTAAGAATGAAGTTACCACTCAAACTGAATCAGCCTGAAGACAAGAGAATGGTGCCAGATTCCATAAATAATGAAGTTACCACTACGAAGAAGCCTGTAGTTTCTACTAAAACTAAGAATGCTGTTCAGAAGACTGAAGTTACTACTCAAACTATAAAACAGCTAGAAAGAATCCGAAAAGAAGAAAGATGCCAGACGGGAAAATAAAGCAACCAACAAAGCGAAGTTACCAGTGATCAATCAGAGAACGTGTTTTATCAAGAACCTAGCCTAGCCGAAGCTCCAACCCACAAGAAGATGAGATGGTTAGCCCGTGAGAGAAGACAGAAGAACTACAAAGACAAAAATGATACCTTGAGAAATTGAATTGGAAACTGTATATTCGAATAAAAATGAATGAAATGTTATATATTGTTGTTTGTTTTTATCTACTATCCCAGCAGAAGTACCCGGATATAGCATGAAGTACATGTACCCGGATGTTAATTTTCTACAACAAGTATCCTATAAAAGGTATCATCCAATAGTAATGTCAGGTATTCTCGAATACCGAGATGAGGCTAAGAGGGATGGTAAATTAGACCTCATTGAGGGATTTTCCCATGGTCCTCATGGCCTCATTTCAGAAGAAAGGGGTACGGAAGGCCATATGTTTTCCAAAAATGGGATTCCATGGGATGTGGCTGTTAAAAACCGAGATGAGGCTAAGAGGGATAGAAAATTAGACCTTACTGAGGGAGATTTCCATGGCCCTCGTGGTCTCAACCGAACTGAGGTTAAGATGCATAGTAAATTAGACCTCACTGAGGGCATTTCTCATAGCCCTCATGGCCTCATACGACTAAAAGGGGATTCTCCAGAAGGTATCCTCGATAGGTATCCTCAAATAATTCAATACCAGGCCATAGGTATCCTCAAATACCGAAATGAGGCTAAGAGGGACAGTAAATTAGGCCTCCTTGAGGGGTTTTCCCATGGCCCTCCCTCATGGCTCACGATAGTTACCATGACAACACAACATGGCGTCACTGAATCGCGTGACATGACGTCACTTCCGGGGTCCAGCGTCGGGCAAATATGGGATGACCGGGCACAGGACATACTACTCATGTGCTACTTATTACAGAGGACTACCACCCCATGCATTGGCTTTCAGGTCCCAGTTTACCAGTAAAACATATTTATTTATTGGTGTTTAAGATCACTGTTGGCATCTTTGGGATCTGAAAGCCAATGCATGGGGTGGTATTATTTCTTGACATAAGTTCATCTTTTCCCACTTAGTCGAATAGTACGTCATCAACAGCATGAGGCCACGAAATGACAGATTATTTGAAAAGAAAGCGAATTCGCAATATTTTAGTGAGGAGAAGACCTTCTTGGTTGCCATAGTACAATCTTTTCTAGTTTTGTTAAAAGAGTGAAGACTGATAACGAGAAGGAAAACTATTTTATATTCAGAACAAACCCGTGAGATGCCACCCTCGGTGTTCACACTCTCGGGTGCCAACAGAGGAGATCAGTATTCTCCATATTGGATCACGTTGGGTGGGGAGGAGGACACGCCACCTTTGTTTCCAAAACAAATCACACGTGTAATATTAACCATGCATTATTATTTATTTATTATTTATTTATTGGAGTTTAAGGTCACATATTTCTGCACAATGGCTAATCATGACCACGACAGTTTTACGGGTGGAGGAAGCCGGAGTACCCGGAGAGAACCACCTAGCAACGCGAGCAACTGTCAGCTCTCCAACATACTAACTCCACACAAGCAGGGTTAGCATTGGTTGAAGACAGGTGCACCATCGGCCTTAATTTTCAGCTGATTATTTCATTATATAGTTAGTGATAAAATAATTATTTTGTTTATTTCATGACGCCAATCACACATATCTGTCACTACTATTTTTGACGGAAAAATGTTGGCTCGACAAGTATGGTGCTGGGCCGGTCCGTAATGAAACAATGCCGGTAATTACTGACAGAAAATGTAACTTGTGATCTCCTGAACACAATAGCAGTGTCTGACGTTAGAAGCGAGTGTATCCATCGCGTGCCCAGATGAAAGCCTGAACCCTTCTCCTAATGCTACCAGTGAGCCTTCTGATACGGCCCAGAGGCAACTGCTGCCACTCCTCATGCAATGCAGCTTCCAAATCGACCAAATTCTGTCTAGGCGGCTCCCTTGATTGCAAATCGGAGCTCATTGCAGGCCAAGATAGTGTTGTAATAGCGTTGTTCTGAAGTAATGCTGTCACAGCATGGGAATGATGTGGACTTGCATTGTTGTCCATAAGGTGGCTCACGGGTAGAGGTCAAAATGAGGCACGACAACCGGATTGAGAATGTCCCGGATGTACTGATGACCACTGGGGTTCCCACGTACGGTCACCATATCAAGTTTACAATCATGAGAGGCATCCCCAAATCATTACTGATCCTCCACCATAAGGAACAGTAGGTATGATGTTCCTGGGCACACAAGCAGTATTTCTGTGCCACCACACTCCCATGCGACCATCTGTAACGTGAAGCAGGAACCGTCTCTCTTCCGGTCAATGGACTCTCCTCCACGTCCTGAGATTCCAATGTTGTCGTGCCATACACCATTCCAAACGTGGTCTATGATTCTGAACAAACAGAGCTGGACGCTTGATGACCCCTCTGGTCCTCATACCCAGTGCTTTGAGACAGTTTCGGACAGTTCTGTTGTGGAGTCAAAGGCGTTTCAAAATCCCACTTGAAGCAAAGGGTTCACGCCTAACGAGGCATGCCAGATTCCGATCTTCCCGAGGAAGGTTTTTTGGGGGGCTGTCGAGGCCTTGTTATCGTTAACATCGTTGGTTTGTTGATGTTTTCGGACAAGTCTGCTGATGACAGTATGACTGTGGACAAGTTGCCTTCCAACAGCTTTGAATGACATGCCTGTTGCATGCATGCCAACGATTTGTCATCTCAGTTTCTCTGACAGTCTCCTCCTTGCCATGTCAACATTTATTGATAAAAGAAGTGCAAATTTTCTTGTTTTATACCCAGTTATTGCATGTGGATATTAGTGTTTTGTGACATTCGTGGGAGGCATGCTTCACGTGGACGAGGGGATATGTTTGGGGCTCGCTATCAATCAGAAACATCATGTTTCACTAAATGAAATGTACTGCAAGACATAGCAATCTTTAAAACATAATAATCAGTAACAGTAACTTGACTGTCATAAGATATTTCAGGGAGTGCTTAATTAAGTTCCAGGTGTATACATAAACACTCAACTTAATCGATCCACAAAGTCCAGTATGTCGGCTGTAATTAATCTATTGTTATCTGAGTGCCGCAAGATGTGCACCCATATTTTAGAAAAATGTGAACCCTTTACCTAACATGAAAAGCAGACGACGCTTGTCAAAAAAATTCTCGTTCCGATGAGGGGTAATAACCTATGTTTTTGAGACAAAAATAAAAAAAATAATGAAAATTAATAGGCGATTTTTGAGAATAGTGCTGGCTGGCTGGCTTTGGTCGTTACTTTGGGTAAAGGGTTAATTGAGACATTAATTGAGGAATATATAAAAAAGCGGACTTTTGCCCCAGGCATCCCATCCACACACACCAAGGATTTTGTCAAGATAAAAAAGTTTTATGAAATGATATTCCATTCTCGCTTAAATTGTCAGATGGTTGAATCAAGAAGCTTGCTCCTTTTGGACACACATTTAAAAAAAAAATTCCGTGTGGAGACTGGAGAAACTTCTTCTCTCTAAGCTGGTTTAAGGGCATGGAATTTGGAGATGCAAACCACTATTTAGTGACAAACTGCGGACGAAATTTTATGAATCTATCCACAACCCTGAAGTGAGATGTTGATACTGATTTTCAAACCCGAATATTGTGCTTGTTTTGAATTTTGTGTTTTGGTTCTGTGTCTCTTCGGGCCTAACCATACATGCTCTACATGGAACGTGCCTCTTCGACTCACGCGACCTGCACTCAAAATCCGAGTGAGCCTTATCTGTAAGTTGAAACATCTGTCGGTTGTTTATCCCTGCCAAATGATTCTCTCCGGGTACCGGTTTTCTACACACACATTTCTCACTGGCATCAAGTACGTAAAGGCCATCCAAACTGCAGCACGTAGTCTCGAAATGAAAGGTAAGATTGGGAAAGTGTGTGTGTGGGCCGGGGAAGGACCCAAAACTGAGATTATGAACCATCTTCTTCGACACAGGCCGCGTACGAGTTAGGCACCAATATAGGAAGACTGCTCGCCAGAAGCGCGCGCTACGGCAATGACACAAGCAATACATTACAAGCAATACATTAACCGTATTGACAATCGCTGTAGAAATCGCATAAGGAAAATAGATTACCAATCCAGACAGCGAATCAAATGTTCATTGGCCACTTAAGGTCAAAATGCCGATTGCTTCACACTTTACACCACATGTTCATAGAGGAAGATTTTATTAGACATTCATTCAACTTTAAACCCTTGTATTTAGTTTAGTCTAGTCTTTAGTTTAGTAATTAGTCTAGACCGTTTGTCGCATAGTGTGAAAATGAAAACGTCCAAAGTAAAATAAAGTCAGTTCACAAAAAATTAGTTAACCCAAAATGAGATAATATTTTTTTAAAAACCCAATCATTTTCAACAAGAACATTAACCCAGTCTGTGGCCGTCTCGTTTTGTGGATCACGTTATATCTAAATTGGTCAGCGTTATTTCGGTAAATCTTTGTAACATCTCGACATCTTAAAAATGTTTCTCCCAGCTGTTTTGCAAATCTGCACAAGTCTGTACTTATATATATTTTTAATAACAGTAATTGCCACCAAATGGTTAGGCGTGAATGGGCACCAGCCGAAGAGAAACAGCGATACAAATTTCTAGAAACACTGGTTCCGAAAAGGTTGTTTTGGTTTTTTATCGATCCATTTGACCAGTATAGCTTCAGTCAAAACAAACAGACTCTTCACCGATTCAAACACACATCGCGTTCTGTCTATTTATTGTGGCGGCATACAATACCCTATCGAAAGGTTTCCCTATACACGCGACTGATGGTAAAACACACCTGGATGTAACGGAATTCAACAGTTGCAGGAAACAAGATTCTGTCAACTTCTTTACTTGATGAGAGATGATGTCATGGTACGGGAATGTTTCCAGCGACCACAAACTTTCTCTCGTCAAAGTGCCAAATGGTGTTCTTGGGAGAGCAGCATTATTGATAACTCCCGTGTGGCAACCAGACCTGTATTCATGGACGAAATAACGAAACCCAATCATACGCGGCAGCTGCCGATTGTTTACGTCTCACTGACACAACCCTGAGGCATTCCTCTGCATAGAATATGTCTCACCTCATAAATGCTGGTATTGTTCGGAGTATTTTTGGCATAGCTATCCCCCTTTATAGACGTGTTTCCTTACGACCATGGTCACAGATGAGGCACAATCTCACAATTTTTAACTGCGTCAAGCAGCTCTGTATCTGGCAATGTCGGTCGGTCGACTAATCGTTCGGTCGGTCTTATGCTGTCGGTCTGTGATCAGTGAGTTTTTAAACGCACAATGTTTAAAATATTTGGTGAAATGACATCACATTTGGTATGCAAGTTTATCCTAATTTTGTCTAGCCTCATGTTCAATGCAGGTATTATTCAGAGTATTTTGTCAGTTATTGCCATTAACGGGTTAGGAATTTGTTTCATTTTTACCATCTGTCGTGGCTAAGGTGCGAACTCGCAATTTTTTCATACAATTAACGGCAATTAACGGAGTGGGGTGGGGATGGGGGTGGGTTGGGGGTTATTGATACTCTGAAACGTATATGCAATTAAACAAATTGGTTAGTGGATTGGACTTCAGCCCCAAAAGTCGACGGTTTGATCCTGACCTGTGTCACCTGCGTTGTGTCCTTCGGCAAGACGTTTAATTCTGATGGCGGAAATGGGAGCATTGTAGTGCTGTGTAGTCAAGCATACAACACGTCCGATCGTAATTTGCCTTTAACTAATGCTATTCCTGTTTGTGCCAAATTATTAAGCTGGAGACTTCGACAGTTACTCACCACTGCCTGATGGTTCTGTTCAGCTTCCTTTTCCCATAAAACTCACGATATTATGCTGGCAGTTGAAAGTGTCGTTAAACCCTAATAAACAAACAAACGTATACAAATAACAGGTCAAACACGTATTAAAAGTATGGCAAATGGTGTCCAAAAGTTGTGTGCATTTCACAGTACTCAGTTGGGATCCACTGTACATCCTCCAGCCTTGAACAAAAGGATTAAGGCCTAAATGAAAAAATGAGCTTCAAAGTGAACGAGCACACCATCAGTGGTGCAGTAGAATCATTAAGTGTTAATCCTTATCGGAGTGGAGATAGATTTTCATACATTTTCGCAACACTTAGACAGTCTGCACCCCGTAGATTTGCATTTGTTTCTAGACAAGTCTTGGCTGCCTATACGGGTTGCCAAGACTTGCCTAGAAACAATAATCATAATAATAGGGATCGGCGAATCACAAATCTTTCGAATCGAATCTTGTCTTTGATATCGATATCGAATCGCATCTTAATAGACAAGTTATTTCGTATTGCACCAAACAGAAATTACGGAACACTGTGATGACCCTTACAAGACTGACCGAACACCTTAAACATCAATAAATAAATATGGTCTGTAGAACCGTCGCAAAAAACAGGTAAGCCTATTATCCAATGTTTTAGCTTTTGAAGGCTTAGCTTGTTACTATTCACCACAATCTGTGACAACAACGACTGCTTCTGGACAACGTGAGACACACAGACTCGCCAAATTTCACCTCGTTGGCATCAATCAATGTTGTACATTCGATTTGGCGCATGACAAAGTGATATATCCTGAGATGAGACAGTTCGGGAGGCAGGTGGGGAGGGGGGGGGGGCGTTTTGGGGATGTATATTAAATTGTGCACTTCTGCCTCTCTTCTTCATTGTATCCAGTGTTCCATCTGTATTTGTATTTATAGTATGATGTGGCTGTACGTTGTAGCAGCATCAATACCACAATTGATGTTGCCAGAAAATGTTCGGCAATCTCGGAATTTCCGTCCCGACCGGAGATCAAACCCGTGACCTCCGGCATGAGAGACCAGCACATGAATCCAGCCACCACATCACACTCTTACACCAGTCTATGTGTATGTATACAAAAGAACTCAGCGCGAAGCGACTCAGTGGGAAATGGTAAAAGAACGAAATGACCCGGGGGACGAACTGGTAAAGGAACGAAAAGAACCGACATCCTATTAGTCTGTTATGCCCGGTGATGGTCTTTGTAACGCGTCGCTTTGTTAATACCATTGATTGTGGTCGATGGCACTGCCTGACTTTTAATTTTGACTCTGTTGTATATTTTGCCGTGTTAACGAGTTGTTATTACCTCAAAAATGCACCATAAGTCGTTTCAAAACTGGATATTCTGAATTCTTTCCAACCCGAAGATCATTATTCGTTGATAAGTTGCTCCGAGAAATTAACTGCACTCTGTGTATGACCCTTCGACGTTCTATTGCCTATACTACTAACCTAACAATTAAACATTGTCAGTTACTCAGTTACCCCTTTGAACCCTGATAGTATCTTCCATTACTGTTTAGTGTCATCAATTGGAAGAGTCTACATTCGTTATTTGGTGGGCGACCAACCAATATTTTCAACGTGCAGCCTTTGGGCTGCACGTTGAAAATCTTGATTGGTCTGCATCACCAATTCACTGAGCAACTATCTACTTTGTTAATTCAGTTTGTATCAAGATCCTGGGCCGGAAAAGCGCCAGCCCCGTTCAAGGGGTTAAATATGAATTGAGCCTACGTGAATGAATTGTCTAATGTCAGTTTTATCCAATTTTCGTTGGAAAAGTAACAAATTGCCCTAAGCACGGGAGATTTGAAAAAAATCGAATCTGGAGACTGATTCGGGATCGATCTCGAAGCAGACGGACGATATCGATATTGAATCGAAAATCGAATATTCGTCGGACCCTACATAATAACAAGATTCTTAGAATGTAACATGTAAGTTTACTTAACAACAGCATGTTGGCGCACCTGTTTTATTGCAGTGAGATGTAATTAAAGTCAGAACTAAGCCTCTGAGGGTTAAACTATTATGAAATGACGTCAGATGACGGGGTATAATACAATAGCACAGTGTATATCCAGTTGGTTATTGATTTTTCAGACAACTTCTAAGCAGTACACATGTTATGTGAACTTTACCAAATGTTGCAATTATAAATTTTACTATTTTTTTTTACTTAACCCGCCCACTTCTATGTTTGTGGATGGCCTTGTCCCATATTCTAACTGATATGCGTCAGAACCAGCTGCAAATCCATTTCGTTTTAAAAGGGGAGTCCGATAAACCTTTATTACTAATTCATATATTATGTCACCAATTCATATGTTATATATTCATAATCATATGAAATATCCCGTTTCTTTTTCTCTTTTTGGTAATGCTAGTCTATAGCCCTAATTCCTGGATAGCTCTCTGCAATAGTTTTCCATTTTATTTATTGCAGCTTAAGGTCACTTAAGGGCTTTCTAAGAATCAGTGTTAGGGTATGTAACTATCCATGCAAGAAACAAAATGTTTTTCATGATTATCTTTTTCCAATAACTTATCCCCACATATAAGGCATACAGATTCAATAACGTGTACTGTAGAAATGCACCCACCCATCCAAATTTTATGAGAATAGATGTATATATAGAGGATATCTACGCTGTTTTAGTGAATATCGGGAATTACCTCATTAGTGTGGAGCTGAAAGTTTTATTTTTTTACGAGCGGGGCGCGCGGTGGCTCCGTGGTAGACTGACTGTTGGACTTCTACGGTAGAGGTTCCGAGTTCGATACCCGTCCAAGACGACCTGCGTTGTGTCCTTTGGCAAGGCACTTTATCCCGGTTGCCTTCATGGGGGCTCGATGACGCCGTGTACTGAGGCGTACTGCACGTCGATGGTGCACATGTCTTCAACCGCTGTAACCCTGCTTGAGCGGAGCTTAAACAGAGTTAGAATGTTGAGGAGCTGACAGGTGCTTGTCTATGCTCGATAATTCTCTCCGGGTATTCCGGCTTCCTCCACCCGTAAAACTGTCACGGTCACGATTAGCCATACGTATGTGACCTTAAACAACAATAAATAAATAATAAAAAATAACACTTTCAGGTCCACACGAATGAGATAATTCCCGATATTCACTAAAACAGCAAAGATTTTCTTTTCATTTTATGCTACGTGACATTTTACTGCGCAATATTCAGCCCAATTCGACTGCAAACAGTTTCATGCGCCTTGATAAACTACACCACCTCGGGATACAGGATAAAGTATTTAAAATTTTAAAATCCCTATATAGCTCAAGTACTATATAAAAAAAAAAATTGGCAAGGATTAAGCCCACCCTAATGTCAACGGTTGGCGTCACACAAGGTTGTATGATCTCGCCAGCGCTCTTCAAAATCTTTATCGACGACATTGACTAAATCTTTGATGAAAAATGTGATCCCGTCCGTCTACATGCCACGAATCTAAGTCACTTGCTGTTTGCCGACGATTCAGCGATCATCTCAAATTCGTCTCAGGGACTACAGAGAGCACTGGATAACTTGGATGCCTTCTGCACTAAAACACACACTTGGCGTAAATGTTGACAAAACTACAGTTATGATTTTTCAATCGCGAAAGAATAAGGAGCCCCATGGTTTTCATATTGGGAACAATGAGCTTATGTACGCCCATCACTACACATATCTGAGACTTTCGTTTACATCCAACGGTAAACTACAGAATGTGAAACAAGATCTCAAACTGAAAGGTTTCAAAGCCCTCTTCAGCCTGAACAACAACTTTAAAAGAATGCGTTCCGCCTGTTTCGGTTTACCTAAAACTATTCAGCATCCTGATAAAACCCATCCTCTTATACCGCAGTGAATTATGGCCCACGGAAATGTACGATGCTAATATTGATGGATCGCCCTGTGAAACCGTTCAAATTCAGTTCTGTAATTTAGTCCTGGTTGTGAACAATAAATCATCAAACCATGCAATGAGAGCTGAACTTGGGCAGTACCGACTGCACATATAATGCTAAATCCAGTTGGCTAAGTTTGTATCAAAATTATATGATCTCCAAACCCCTTCCTTACTATCAGAGGCTAGAACTAAATCCGAGAATTACACTATGTCGGACCCAATGTTGGTTAAATATCAGCAGCTTATAGCCAATTATAATCCTGAAAATAAAGCTGAACAGAAAATTCCGTTTAACCCGTGAAATACATAACAATAAGAGAAAATATGGAAAAGACCCATTTAAATAATTTTTATAATGCTATTTTTGATAACAACAGGAAAACTGGACAAAATAAACTGAGAACTTATCGAGAGTTTAAGAACAAAATTAATATCACCTGGAGCCTTATTTGATCCACACAACATCCCCCGAGGCGAGAAACATTATTACTCGTTTGCGTGTAAGTAACCACAAACTTATGATAGAAAAGGGGAAGCATATGCAACGACCCATCCCCGTAAGTGAACGCTTATGCACGGTGTGCGGCTCAGGTGCAGTGGAAACAGAATGGCACTTAGTCAGTTATGGAGTGCAGTGAATATGCATCTCTCAGATAACGTGCATTTTACAAAGTGGAACGTGAATACCAAGAGTTTGTTGAGATGGACACATCCGAGATACTCATATTCCTGATGAGAAACAATGTGCCAAAGCTATGCGATGTCATCTGTAATATGATCCAGCAATTCTTAAAACAACGAGAACAAGTTTTGTCAATCTGGCACCAAGAGGTGACATTAACAATATTATATTACAACCACTATAAGCTTTGGTATTGTTTTATGTTTCTATTTATGTTAATTTTGTATATACAAAGCAATCTGCCTTTGTTTTGGTGTGTTTGCTTAATAAATCTTATCGTATCTTATCATTAGGAAGCTACTGCAAAAATACATCGTGTGGACCTGAAATATTATTTTTTGACTCGCGCAAGCGTTCGTAAAAAATAAAACTTTCAGGTCCCGCACTCATAAGATAATTCCCGATACTGTCTAAAATAGAGTAGATTTTCTTTTTCATTATATGCTACGAGACATGTTATTGCACAATATTAAGCCCAATTCGACCCCAAATGCGTGCGTTTCAAAACAATAACAAAGGTCAGCTGATCGTTCCTTCAAGGCGACGTCATGCGCCGAAGAGTGACGTCATTTAGGAAGCTACTGAGGGATATTCCTCGATATCCATCAAGTCGATGGATATCGAGAAATATCTTTTAGATAATCTGCGATCATTCACAGGCTAGCATATAATAAAAAGATATATTAATTAATTTTGTGTGTTTTTTAGGGTTTTTTTTTATTTTCATGCATTTATTCTTTTCTTGTTAATTTTTTTTCTTTTCTTCTATTGAGAGTAAACGTACCCACATTTACTTTATCGAAATTATCCAAGCGTTTTATTCAAGTTAGGTATATATGTTTTTTATGATAAGTGTTTTTGGGGGAAAGTTTGGTGGGTGAGAAAAATGTTTGTATTTTCAGAGAACAGTCTGTTGCAACAATACGCAAATCCTTTGTTGACTGAAACTTCTTTTTAGCAGTTTATGGTGCAATAATAACTAAAACAGTACACTGTGTTCAATAATCGTAGTACAAACATGTCGGTTATCTTTGAGAAAAAGTTGAAAATTTGCTTCTCAATTTAAAAAAAAAAACATAAATAAAATGCAAATAGAAACATTTGTTTAAAAATGGTTGAAAATTTATATACGACAGGGTTCAGGGGCGGCGGAAGCTCCAAAAACGTGTGTGTGGGGGGGGGGGGGGAGGCACAATTTAACCTCAGGGTAACCTCAGGGTAACCTAAGGGTTGTAGGGTGGAAAATAACTTTTAGGGGCTCAATGTGGGGTGGGGTATGGGTTTGAGGGGTACTTTGGCATCACGTATGTCATGAATACGGAACGAAATTGAGTGCAACTCTGGAAATGGAATACATGCACACATGCTTGGACCCAAGCTTGGACCCAAATTCCGTATTATAATTTTTGGGTTTGGTACGTACAAAGGACGTACCAAACCCAAAAATTATATTACGGAATTTGGGTCCAAGTTTGGACTATTTTTACTATTACTATAGTCTGTTATGACTCCGCCGCCCCTGACAAGGTTAATATGTATTCCTATTATTAACATTTCCATTCGCATTTCATTTGCATTTTTTAAAAATTTAGAACCAAATTCTCAATTCAAGGATTTGTGTAAGTCCTCTCTGCCGGTCGTACTAAATACCGAGCTATACCGAGCAGAACCGAGCAGTAGAAAAATAAGGCACATTAGGCAAAATAAATGGCATAATATGGTATATAGGGGTCATTTAAATGTAAAATATCAATTTGGAGCAAGTTTGGGTAAAATTGGATGATTTATAAAAGTTCGAGTATACGCGCCCGTCGAAAACTTCAGCTCGGTATTTTGTAAGTTCAAGAAGCACAGAAATCCAATTAACACACAATCGCTGCTCGGTGTTGATTTGTGACTGGGTTTTTTTTTAGGTTTTTTGCAACTTTTCGCTACCGCGGGCAGTGCACTTTGGCTGCTGCCCTCTGTAACATCATTTGGACGTTACGATTTTTTTTGCAGGTTTCTTTGTTCATTTTTTTGTGGCAGATTTATTGTTTCTGCTCATTTTTTTTTGGGGGGGGAGGGGGTGGGTGGGGTGGGGATGGTTTGCACAGGTTACGCCAGCTTTATTTGAGACCGTTGACTGAAGGGTTTTTGTAAGGATGGCTCACTACATCCGATAAAATTGTGATATTTTGCGAGTCTAATGTATCATTTGTCTCCGAGTCAGCATCGGAGGGTATGTCACCAGATGGTTCGCTTATTTCTTCGACTTGAACGCCATGTTCACTCACCACCGCTGTAGAGTCAGAAGTACCATCCACCTCTACCCCTGGATCGGATGTGTTCTTAACCTGCTGTTTTAACTCATTTCCATCGTCGTGCGTACTGCCCTCCAGTATAGGGTAAGTATCCAAATCAGAAACATCAGGAATGACATGTAAAACTGGTGGCAATGCCTGAGATGGAATCAGTGGCACGAAATAATAATAATAATTTATTTATATGGTGCTTTTCCCAGCGAAACGGTGCTCAAAAGCGCTGAAAACATTGGTGACGGTAACAATGGTATAATCAGCGGCCGAAGGCTGCTTGAAAGAGATTGGTTTTCAGAGCTTTTTTTAAGTTATCTGTATTTAGGGTTTTTCTAAGGTTCTGAGGGAGGGCGTTCCAGAGTGAGGGAGCTGCAAAAGTGAACGACCTCTTCCCTGCCGTTGATCGAATTCGCGGTACGACAAGGAGATTCTCAGAAGCTGATCTGAGATTCCTCGACGGTGTGTGTACTTTGATGACCTGCTTAAGGTAGATCGGTGCTTTGTCGCTATGTAAGATGTTGCGTGTCACCGCCAGTACCTTAAACTTAACGCGAGACTCAACTGGTAGCCAATGCAGGGATTTCAGGATTGGTGTAATGGGGTCATATTTTTTCGCACCAGTGAATGATCTTTGCTGCTGTGTTTTGAATACGTTGAAGCAGGTACATGGATTTCAGAGGAAGGCCGAAATAGAGAGAGTTACAATAGTCCAAGCGGGACAGGACCAAAGACTGTATAGCAGTTTTCAGAGTGTTTTGGTCAAGTAGCTTTCTGATTTTGTTGATGTTTCTTATTTGGAAGAAGCAGCTTGTGCTCACATTTTTGGGATTTGGTTATGCAGATCAAAGCAATCATTAAAAGTGAAACCGAGGTTTTGGGCAGTTTTACTTGAGCTAACTGCGCTATCGCCTATTTTCAAGCAGTTAATTGGAACTTTGTCAAGTGATGTCTGGCGCCTAACTGTACAAATTCTGTTTTATCATCATTTAATTTCAGAAACTTTCTCCCCATCCACTGTCGAATATCCTCAATACATGCCTCCAGTGTTGTTAAGGAGTCGTTCATATTGGAAAGATCAGTAGACGGATACAGCTGGGTATCGTCTGCGTACATGTGAAAATTTACAGAGTGCTTCCTTATGAGATCCCCAAGTGGTAGGGTGTAAACTGTGAACAGTAAGGGTCCGAGTACTGAGCCTTGGGGACGCCATATTTTAGTTCGACGGGCTCTGAGAGAGTATCGCATATTTTCACAGATTGCGTTCGGTCACTTAAGTAGGAACGTACCCACTCATGGGCAGATCCGCGTACTTTGAGTCGTTTTCTAACCGCGACAAAAGAGTGCGGTGGTCAATCGTATCACATGCAGCAGACAGGTCGAGCAGCACGAATGATGTTAGCCTACGATCGTCCATCGAATTCAGCACATCGGAGCTGACACTAATTAAGGCTGTTTCAGTGCTGTGCCCGGGTCTGTATGCAGATTGAAATATTTCCAGATTGTTATTATCTGAAATATGCTGAATAATTCTTGAGGCAATAGCCTTTTCAAGACATTTAGATAGAAAAGGAAGGTTAGACACTGGTCTGTAGTTTTTTAGGACGTTGACATCTAGGCTTGGTTTCTTCAGGAGTGGAATAACATGGGCATGCTTAAATGCTTTTGGTACAGTTCCAAGAGCCAGAGATGAGCAAAATATACTAGTAATGGTGGGAAGAAGGTGGTCTAAACAGAGCTGTTTTTCAGAAACCATGTTGGCAGTGGGTCGAGAGAACAAGATGTGGAGGAGGCTTTCAATATAATTGACTTTACCTCATCCATGGTGGGAGGCTGAAAGTCATTAAGGGAGATATAAGAATCTATCGATATGTCTTCATCACTGGTCACTGAATTTAAGGTCAAATTTTCGAGGCCACGACGAATCTTTGAAATTTTATCTCTGAAAAAGTCAGAGAATCTAGATGCGAGCTCGGAAAGATGGGTGTGCTCAGGGAGCTCGCCCTTCCCGTTCACATGTAGAAGGTTGCTATCTTAAAAATCTCTTTAGAATTTCTGCCACATGACGCAATGCTGTTTTTCACCCAGTCCATTTTAGCGGACTTAATAGGTGAGTTTAGCTTGTTACGAAGTGTTTTATACATATCATTATGAACATGGAGGCCAGGTGTAACAAAGCGGCGCTCTGCTTTCCTGCACATTTGCATTAATTTCCTTATCTCATCGTTGTACCATCCAATGTTAGGACGAACAGTGACAGCTCTTGTTTGGATAGGCGCGTGGATGTCTAATACCTTAGTTAGGGTCTCGAAGAGTGTATCAGTTTTTGAGCCGATGTCAGCTTCATTTTCAATGAGTTGTGTTAGGTTACATAATGAAAGGTCCTTCAGAAAATTATCAAAGTCGATGTTGCGTGTTTTTCTAGCTTTGACAGTCTTCTGGACTGCTCTTGGTTTTTGCAATGCAAACATTGCATAAAATCAAGGAGTGGTCAGAAATGGTTAGGACTCCATGATATTTTGATGTCTGTATCCTCATACTTTCACACTGTGGGTGAAACCACCGACTGCATAAGTCACACCCTATACTTTTGATATCATGACACTCGTCACCACCGTGACACACACCGCAAGGATATTTCGGAGAAGACATTGTAATAATCAGATCGATGATCAGACTAAAGTGTGGAAATCAAACTATGTTATGTACTTTTGACTGCTCACATGAGCTTGTTATTGCCAGAACAGCCAAGCTGCACATCAAACAGACCCATATGCTTTGTTCAATAGATCAGAGTTACTGTTATAAAAACAATCAAGCTATACTTAAAAAACGCATGTTATAATCAAACGTGCGTCACTTATTACAAAAACAAATCCGTATGCTTTGTTCAAGGAGAATTGGCTGACAACAATGCAAAATGAATTCAGAAAGATAGGCAAAAAAAAAAACAACAAAAAAACTCAGATTTAATTAAACCAGCTATGTCATACAAGCGACTGATAAAAATCACATTTTATATTTATATTGTCTGTGTCTGTGAGAGGGTTGTTTTTTTGGAGGGGGGGGGGATTTTGGGGGTGGGGTGGGGGTGGGGGTGGGTCATTTAGAATTCCCGAAGGATAACCAGATACCTCATAATCACATACGGCATCCCATCTCCCAGAAGGCTTGATGGATGACTCCCGGTTATTCAAAACTAAACTGTTGGAGCTTTCTCCACTCCTTTTTTGTAACCGCTATGGTCATATACCGGGGCCGCTACCAAACCGGCGTTGCTGTTTGGTTTTCTTTTCTCGTCTTCCCTAAATTTGCCATCGCACAACAATATATCCTGGCTCGCCACCATGGTGGGACTCAGACCTCTACCATCGCCGAGCTGGAACCGAATAGAGCCAACTCTCTAGTAGTCTTATTGGCGTTGAGGGATTGAGTATTGACAATCTATCACTCCAACGTAAACTGACCCCATTTGAGGCAATAGGAAAGCTAGGCCTGTGTGATCCAAGTGAAATAAAATAGGGTTTACCGGGTCGCAGGGGATTTGTAAATCCCACATCGTCCCTACGCGCTTTCGGCGCGCTAAAACTTTTCATTCATTCATTCTTTCATATTGTCTGCAGCGCAGACACTAAATACCGACCTGCGATAGCGTGTCAATTGGATTTCTGTGTTCAACCAACTAAATACCGAGCTGAAGTTTTCGACGGGCGCGTTATACTCTAACGTTTATAAATCATCCAATTTTACCCCAACTTGCCCCGAATTGACATTTTACATTTAAATAACTTCTATATACCATATTATGCCCTTTATTTTGCCTAATACGCGGGCGGGGGGGGGGGGGGGGGGGGGGCACTAAAAATTTGCAAGACGTGACGTCCTATTTTTTATTCGGCTCCTTTTTACACCCACCCACCCACTACGTGCAAATTTTCTACTACCGTTCTCAGACACCCACCCCCACTCTCCCATTAAAATCCAAAATAAACTTATAAACTTAGTAGGCACAGCTGTCTTTAGGGGGTTTTCATAATGTTCTTAAACTGGTACCACCAATTTAAATCTCTGTGGGCTGCTGTGGGCTCCAATCTACAAATGACAAGCTGTTCATTATCAGGCTTCGCCAGAGCAGGTGTACATATACGGGAATTAATTTTCATTTGAATTGTTCTGTCAGTATTCTCAGGTGTTTGCTACTTTCCTCTTCTAGCCATACAAATTCTATTAATAAATAAATAACTTGGGTTGAATTTAGTGCATCAGAGAGAATTTTCCCAAAATATTGTCTGCACATTTTCTATATTTCGAACAAGACACCCACCCCCTACTAACATGTGACATTTTCCCAGATTAAGCCCAATATTCTCACATATAAAGCCTCCTGATGTTGTATTTATGTTAAGAGTGTGATGTACAACATCATATTTAAGGTTTGAAACACAAATGATGGTATAAATTAGCTGATATATTCAACGATATATTTTTAAAAAATTCAAAAAATTGCACAAGTTGGAAATGCACATTAGTAGGTATAAAAGGCGAATTCCGTATCACTTGTACACGATTTTGTACATGTACACGTACATGAATGTACACCTCCATAGGATTCAGTGTTAAAATCGTGTACAAGTGCACAAAATGTCGTTTTTTATGGTGATACAGAATCGGCAATTGGTTTTGAGACTCTCAGATCGCACTTTTAACGTTCAAATACCCGTTGGCGAACGCATACATTGTACACGTCGTTCAAGAGTGAAAAAATGTATGAAATTTTAAGAAAATATAATTAAAAAATTTGTTCTCTACGTTCCCATCGCGGATTAGACCATCGATCTATCGTTGGTGAACGCGAGCAAACAACGTTTTGCCGATTCTGTATCAGCATCAAAAAGTGGTTTGCCGATTCTGTATCACCTAAGTATGTATAAGTAGGTATACGTTCACCAACGGGTATTTGAACGGTTAAAGTGCGATCCGATCGGGGAAACCCATTTGCCGATTCTAGATCAGAAAATCGACCTCTGTACGGTACATGGAAAAAAGGTGATACCGAACCGGCAAAACCACTGCCACGTTCCCGATCGTGTTTGGGCCGGTATAGGGTGCGATTTGATCGGTGAAAAAACGATTTGCCGATTCATCTCTTGAGTTTTGTGAATAAAAGGTTTTCGTTCAAAAGAGTCGATGAAAAAATTGAATCTGTAAAAATAGACTTTCATGTTTTGTTTCGGTGTGAATGAAAGGAAATCGTTCAACGGATGACAGATGAATTTTAAGAGGTAAACTGACACTCATGTTTTTGTTTTGGTGTGAATGAAGGTTTTCGTTCAAAGAATTGACTATAAATTTGAATCTGTAAAAAATGGACATTCATGTTTTGTTTTGGTATGAATTAAGGTTTTTCCGTTTACATTGAAGAAAAAATTGAGTTTATAAAATTAGGAATTTTGTGAAATAAATTTTGTGAAATAAATTTTAATAAAACACTTTATAGAATTGTTTCATTCAATAAAAAATAGTTCGTAGAATTGTTTCATTCAAATAAAAATTCTATTATAAAACTTTTTTCACTTGAGTGAATTTTAATAGGTAAACTGACAATCATGTTTTTTCTGGTGTGAATGAAGGTTTTTCGTTTAATGGATCGTTTTAATAATAGATAATAAAAGCGCATTTTCCACTTAATTAGGTTTAAGTGGTAAATAATTTTTAATATATTCGTGATAATGTTCGGAGATATGAATGAACCCTTTTAACGGATGTAATTATTCTCAAACACGTTAAATCAGAAACCGGCTTCTTATACACTAAAACTTTCAAACTTTTTCAAAGTTCTCCAGTTCGTCACTGAGTGAATAATTTGAGATATGAATGAACCCTTTTAACGGATGTAATTATTCTCAAACGCGTTAAATCAGAAACCGGTTTCTTATCACTAAAACTTTCAAACTTTTTTAAAGTTCTCCAGTTCGTCATTGAGTGAATAATCTGTGATACGATTTTTAACGTGTTCAGAGGCAAAACGCATTTATAGAGGTTTTATCATGTAAAATGTTTTTCCTCAACTGGTTTTTTAGTTATTATATTAAAGACAGAAGATTTTCATTTACTTAAAACATAAAAATAATTATACATTTAATTTTGAAACTAATAAATAACTCACATTAGCATACTCAAAGGAAATATTAATAATTTAAAAACGAAAAAATGTTTTTACAGATTGATGCTAAACGTCGAGATCAGCTTTTAAATGAATATGAACGTGCCAAGAAGAGCATTCAATCGACTGACAGAAGCAGACGTCTTGGAGAGATGGAACTCAGACACGAAGCCACAAAAATATTTAAACCCGTGACGGAGGTTCAAGAGCGAAGCAAGAAGGAGATAGTTGAAGAATTGAGACCCATAAAAGAGAGTTCTTTTACAGTGGGTTCGTTGCCCGGTAGTTTTACAAAACAGTTTTCCTTTCAATCTACACCGGATTACGTTCCCATGAGAATCGAAACCGATGTGAATGAGACCGACGATACAGCTTCAACTATCACCACTGATAGCGTCGTCCGAGGATGGTGGTAAGAGGGATCCGTTGTATGGAATTTATAAGGATTCGGATGGTAGAACTTTTGTGGGCGACACAGAAGTGGAAATGGATGATGAAGATTTAATTGTCGGTTCGAATAAGTATAAAATAACTGATGGACTGCGCAAATTGCTCCTTTTCGACAAGCCTGGAGATTACACAGAACAGGATTTCGACAATTATGGTGACATTCTGGTTCAGACCCACGCCATGAAGAGAAATAACGATGCCAGAGAGACGAGACCCAAAGCCAACAGAGGTTACAAGTGGACGAAAGTGGTGAAACCCATATGGGATATGAATAAGAAGTTCGTCGAATTGGTGACTGGTAAAGGGGTGAAAACCACTTTTCTTCCTAGCGATTCTGACGCTCTGTCTCAGAGACTGAGTTTGTTGACGGCAAGTAGACGTGCTGGTAACACAGGGTTAGATAATGAAATAGTTAGTATATGCGACGAATTGTTAAGACAGAAGGTTTTGAATAAAAACCATTATAAAAGGCTGATGAAAGAATTGAAGGATTGATGTATATAATAAGTAGAGAGAAACAAACAAACAAAATATATAAAATAAAAATAGTAAATTTTACACTAGAATAATAAAAATATTTAAACAACAAACGATTTACCAGTGAAAACAAAATATATATTATAAAATAAAATATGTTGGTGATAAAGAACAGGGGATATGTTAGAACTTACGTTCAAGGTGGTTCTGGCATTGACGATTCTATAATGCGAGCATTCACAAGTGATGCAGGTAGAAAACTCGCATCGACCGCGTTTGAGGTTGGTAAGAAGACGGCTTTGGATGCTGGTAAGAATGCCGCTTCTGAAGCCAGTGGTAGGATAGCTTCTGTGGCTGCCAAGAGGGCAGCCGATGCGTTGATCGACAAGTTGATCAGTCCACCGGCGAAGCGAGCTACGTTAGAGCGAATGCCGAAAAGTTGAAAAGATTTTAAGGATGCTGTGGTACCCATACAAGGTTTAGCCAAAATGACGAGTGGATCTGGATTGAAGAGAACTCGCGACGGTGTAATATAAATAAATAATAATATTAAAACTGAGTTTGATAAAAAACATAAAATTCTGTTTGAAAAAATCTAAAATAACAAACAAACAAAAATAAACAAAGATGAACATTAAAGATATGTCTTGGAACGACGCCGCGACTAAGAGGTCGAATAATGAGTTCTTTCCCAAAAGCATAAGAGGCTTGATAGTGGGAAAATCGAATTGTGGAAAGACCAATCTGTTGATGAATCTGTTGTCCCGACCCGACTGGTTGGATTACGACAGATTGTTTGTGTTTGGCAAGAGCTTGTTTCAACCCGAATACAGATTGCTTCGAGAATGCATGGCTCGTAGATTGCCTAAGGACGTCATAGCCAGAATCTTTGACAGTAGGGAGGAATTCGACAAAAGTGAAGCTTCTCTTTCAACCATTTTGGACGGTGCGGCGATGGAATTGATGAAGAGAAATGCATCTTCGAACGTCGAGTGTCCATTTTATGAGAACGCTAGTGACGTTTCAGATCCTAGAGAATTAAAATCGGAAGATAAGAATCTCATGATTTTTGACGATCTGCTTTTGGAGAGACAGAACCGATGTGAATCGTATTACGTTAGGGGTCGTCACAGCAACGTGGACTGTTTCTACCTGTCGCAGAATTATTTTCGATTGCCCAGACAGACGATAAGGGAGAACGCTAATTTTCTATGTCTCTTTTGCCAAGATCTCAAGAATCTCAATCACATCTATCGCGATCACGTCGCAAAAGACATGAGCGTGGTGGAATTCAGGAGATTCTGCAAGAGGGTTTGGGATGGAGGACTTTACAATTTCGTCGTGATCGATTTGACAAGCGAATTTAATCGCGGAAAATATCGACAAGTTTTATGTTTCTGATGATAATAAGATAGAGCGTGAAAATAAAAATTAGAAAATAATAAATCTTCAAATAATTAGTTTTGAAAAAATAAAAATAAAATTAAATATAATGTTCGAACAAGGAGAAGTGTTAAAACGGATAGCTGAGAATACGGCTGCAAAACAATCCATTCAAATCGTGGTGAGTGGCGATTTGACTCGATTCGTGATGAAATTCGAACCTTCCATCGAATTGAATAGAGAGAAAAGATATGAGATGGCGTTGGTGAATCTGGAGACTTATTATTCCTTTCCCAATGTCACCGAAAAGAATAACTCATTCAAGTATTCCGACGGAGTGGATTGGTTGGAGATTCGATTTCCCAAAGGAAGTTACGACATAGACAATTTGAACAATTACATTCAGACGCGAATGAAGACGGATGGAAAGGGAAGCAACAAGATCAGACTCGCTCCCAACCCTAATACCTTACAGACGATGTTGGATTTGGAAGATAATTTTCGAGTGGATTTCAACACGGACGATTCTATAAGCAAGATGCTGGGATTCGATCGAAAGATGTATCGAGGCCATGCGGCATCTGAAAATACGGTTGACATTCTCGCAATCAATAGCATTCTGGTGAACGTGGATGTGATTGCTGGAAGCTACGTGAATGGTAGCACTCAACCAACGATCTATTCCTTCTTTCCAAACGTGTCGCCGGGTTATAAGATCGTGGAATGACCTCGAAATTTAGTTTATCTACCAGTGATTTTAGACACGTTGTATAGTCTCAAAACCACATTGACGGATCAAAATGGTGAACTGTTAGATCATCGTGGAGAGAGGGTGACGATACGATTTCACATAAGAGAAATATAAAAGCAAAAAAAAAATATTGTGTATATATAAATAACAAAATAAAATAAACGCAATATTAATTTACAAAAATTATTTAATATATATTATCATTAAAACAAAAAAACATTTGAACAAAATATATTTTAAAAAAAGAATTATGACACAATACATGGTTAACAACGTGAACATATCCGCAGGACAGAGGAAGAAACTTAAGAGAGCGTTAACAACTCGAGGCTAGGCGGTGAGATTCAAATTCACTCACGAAGATCTGATGAGTGGCGGTCAGGATTCGATCGCCTGGACCAGAAGTCAAATCAAAAGGATGGAGAAAGCGATTCGTGATGGAAGAGGGTTGACGGTGATATTGAGTCCCGCTCAATTGAGATACAATTTGAGAATGAAAGGTGGTTTCCTACCGCTATTGGCAGGAATCACCGCAAAAGCATTACTCTTTGCCGCAAAAGCATTACCCATTCTCGGAAAGACTCTCGGCATGGGAGCTCTCTCGGGACTTGCGAGTTCGGCAGTTGAGAAATTAATGGGTGGCAGCGGACTGTTTTTGAAGAAGGGAGGAGCCGTGTGTCGCATCCACGTAGACGACAGTGGTAAAGGATTGTATCTAGAACCCGTTAGAGGTGACAACTCTTTGAGTGGAAACGGTCTCTATCTAAAGAGTGGTTGGAACGTTGAGCGACTCGGCAAGGGTTTGTTGTTTGGTGAGAATTCACCATTTAAGAATATACCGATTTTGAGTATGTTATTATAATGTAAAAATTATATAATTATATAAAATATAAATCATAAAAAGTATAAAATAATATATAAAATGGATAAAAAGGTGGAAAAACAATTAGACGATAATGATGAATATCACGAGATAGAGTGCAAAAAAGATGTGGAAAAATGATTAGATCTTAGGAAAGAACTGATAAAAGAGTTTAATAAAGATCAGGATAGATGGTTGAAATTTAAAAGAATGAGACATTTTCTACCATCACCACTACCTTCTGAAGAGAATGGTAATGATGCGAGTGTTACCGAGAGGTGCACAACATTCGTTCATAATTATGATTCAGATAAACAAATGTGTTCTTATAAAAAAATGTAACATATCACAAAAAAAAAGAAAAGAAGAATCGACGCTGAAATTTGAGAAAAAAGGAAATGTTATTATAATATATGGGCGATAGTGAAGAAGGAAAACAAAAACAAAAAAAAAAAAAACAAAAAAAAAGTAATGAGATCTAGAGATGATCAACCTCTCTAGATCTCATTACTTTTTTTTTCCTTCTTCTTCACTAAAAAATCAATCTCTCTATTGTTTATATTTCCAAGTCCGTTATTAGCATGTTGACACTCATGTATTCTCCTTTTTCGAAAATGTGTTGAATGTTTATCTTTACTTTTTTAAGTTTTTTTTACATCGGTGAACGCGCTCTCACCACCCGATTTGTCCACGAGTTCGAGTGAGATTTTTGGATATATGTAACTTCCATAGGACGACAAATCGTCCTTGTCGAATTCTCTATCTTTGGCGATGACGATTTTCTGTAGATCGCTTTGGTAGTCATTAAACAAATCGAGCATGGATTCGTCCAATTTCAAAGGCATGTTATATTTGTCATATTTGCGCTCTAAGCCCTTCATCTCGACCTCGTTCAATTCGATGGAATCGTGTCGTTGTAATCTATAGATTTTAAAACCGAATTTCTTACATATTTCAACTCGTTTCAATTTCAATTCGCATCTTTTAGGTGTTGTTGTCATGATCGATTATTTGTTTTTTTTTGTTTTATGAATTCTTACAAATAATATATATTTAAATTTTGTATTTAAATAATAATTTATTAAAAAAGTTTGGTTTTTTTACTCTTTATATATATATATAAAAAAAAGTTTTTTTAATTTTAATTTTCTTTGATGTGAAAAAATTTTTTTGTGTAAAAGTGTTTTTCTCTTTATATAAATAAAAGTTTAAATTTAACGTCCTTTTTTCTCGTATTAATTCAATTTTTTCACGTTAAGGAACATAAAAAAATTGATTAATTTCATCAAAAAAAAATTTTTTTTGAATGAATTAAAACATATATATATAAACAATTTTAAAACTTTTAACAAATTATTATTAAATACAAAATTCGAAAACAAAAAAAAATATTCTTACAAATGGAGCAAACAAATGGAAAAATGGAAAATTTAAATAAGAAAACCGTACCTCAATTAAACGAGATTTGTAAACTATAAAAAATTCCACATTTCAGAAATCATAGAACTAAATAAAAAAAAATTGAAGTCATACAGGAATATTGTTTGCGAAACGATGGAAAGGCAAATGAAATGTCGATAGCAATGACGGCAAAAAATGCATCGGTTGTGAAAAATGAGAAGAAGAAAAAGATAGTAAAAGGAATCGAAATGCCGACAGTGAAAAAAACCAAAAACGTTTCGATTGTGAAAAATAAGAAGACTAAACGAAAAGCTGTTGAAGAACTTCAAGTTTCAAAAAAAAGAAAAAAAAAACTAAAACAAAAACGAGTGATGTACTTCAGATTCTAGACAAACGAGATATATCGAGCAAAATTCGACAAGCAATCAACAAAGGGAAAGGAGAAGAATATGAAGCACGACTCATCACATTACTATTCCAATCGAATCCTGTAGAATGGTAGAGTGCGATCAAAGGCATTTTTAAAACTTTCAATGTAGTTCCCTCGTTCAAAAAAATTGATCCGAAATTGTTCATGGAATGGGTGAAGAAAAAAGTATTGGATTTGTTTTGCAAACACATGAACGTGGGACTAAAAATTAAGATGATACTCCATTGTGTGATGAATAAAATCAATGTGAAGTCTGGCGAGAGCATCGTGACAATACATTTTTCAGATCTAACGTGGAACCCGTATGTCGAGGTTCAGATTTATTGGATGTTTTCAAAAAGATGAAAGACAAGATGTTGACGTCTCTTGCGAATTATCAATGTGAAGGTAGTAATTGGACATTCGATGAGGTGTTGAAACTCGAAATTCATATAACTGAAAACGATTCGTTGAAAGGGTCTTCCTACGTGGAATTACCATATTTCTTAGCTAAAAAAATGCTGTGATCAACATGAGAAATAAAGATGATCAGTGTTTTAAATGGGCAGTCACCTCCGCTTTATACCCTGTCAAAATGAACTCCGATACAGTTTCTCGTTACGAGGAGACTTCTAAAAATCTCGATTGGACGGGAGTGACTTTTCCAATGCAGTTAAAACACATCAAATGTTTCGAGGCTCAAAATACCACCGTAGTGGTGAACGTCTTGGGATATGACGATGAAAAATGAACGATCTATCCTCTCAGACAGACTTCGTATTTCGAAAGAGAAAAGACGATTATTTTATTATTGATTTGAAATGGTGACAATCGTCATTATTATTGGGTTAAAAATCCAAGCTGATTACTGTCGAGACAAAATAATAAACATAAAGGAAAGATATGTTTATGTTGCAACTGCATGAACGTGTTTCAGAGCGAAAAATCGTTAGTGAAACATCAGGAATATTGCAATGAAAATCAAGATGTCGCCATTGAAATGCCCAAACCCAACACCATCGTGAAGTTTGAAAATTGCAGTAGAAGGTTAAAAGTACCATTCATCGTGTAGGCTGATTTCGAATGTTTCACCGTGAAAATGAGTTCCTGCCAACCTAACGCTCTTCAAAGTTACGTCGAAAGATATCAAAAACACATACCTTCAGGCTATTGCATTTACGTTAAATGCGCTTTCGACTCGCAACACGACATGGGTCCCTTCATCTGTACGAAACAGTGTGAAGACGACGACGTGGCTCAAAGATTTGTGGAAGAGTTAGAATCAAAAATTCAAATGTTATACGATAAATTCAAAACTCCGGTGAAAATGATTATCACGCGAGAGCAGCAGGACGAAAATAACAGAGCCACCGAATGTCACATATGAAGACAATCGTTCGATGAGAATTCAGAGGAAAATAAGAAGGTCAGAGACAACGATCATTACACGGGTCTGTATTGCGGTCCGGCTCACAGCAAGTGTAATTTAAAATATCGAGATGCCGTTTTCTATCTGGTGATATTTCACAATCTCTCAGGTTATGACAGTCATCTGTTCGTGAAAAATCTCGGCACCTCTCACGAACAATTAAATTGCATAGCGAACAGCGAAGAAAGATACATTTCCTTCACGAAATGGAAGGTCATGGAGAAGAAAAGAGTAATCGACGGAGAGACGTTGAAAGAAAAAACGAAATCCATTCATAGAAGCATACATTTCATCGACAGTTTTAAATTCATGTCGACCACTCTGGAAAAATTAGTTGATAACATGAGCAAGGATAAATTTAAAATCACGAACGAACATTTTGGAGAACGAAGAGACGTCATGTTGAGGAAAGGAGTCTATCCTTATGATTACATGAATGATCTAAAGAGCTTAGCTGACACTGCACTACCTTCGAATGAAGATTTTTATTCAAAATTATACGAATCCAACATTTCCGACGAGAATTACGAACACGCCAAAAACGTGTGGAAATCATTCGATATGAAAACCATGAGAGATTATCATGATCTCTATCTAAAGACTGATGTTCTGCTCTTGGCAGACATGTTCGAAAATTTTCGAGACGTTTGTCGTCGAAATTACGATCTGGATCCCGCTTGGTAATTCACCGCACACGGTCTGGTGTGGGATGCTCTGTTGAAGACCACCGAAGTCCAATTGGAATTATTATCCGACGTGGACATGTTGCTCATGTTCGAAAGAGCTACGAGAGGTGGCGTCTCGATGATCTCCCACAGATATTCTGAAGCTAACAATCCCTACATGAAAGAAGGTTTCGATTCGAAACGGCTGAATAAATACATACAGTATTGGGACGCTAATAATTTGTAGGGTTGGGCTATGAGTCATCCTTTACCGATTGAAAAATTCGAATGGGTAACGGAACAGGAAGACATGCAAAAATGGAGAGACTATCCTTGCATTTTAGAAGTCGATTTGAACTATCCGGAACAATTACACAATCTACACAACGATTATCCGCTGGCTCCTGAATGAATGGAGCCAAACCAAGGAGACGAGGAAAAACTCATTCCCAATTTATTTAACAAACGTAACTACGTCATCTACAGTGAGAAATTGAAACAATACGTTGATTACAGGATGAAATTAGTCAACATACATCGTGTCATTTGATTCAACGAAGAGCCTTGGATGAAAAAATACATTGATCTCAACACGAATCTCAGAATTCGAGCCGAGAACGATTTCGAAAAAGATTTCTTCAAACTCATGAACAACTGTGTGTAAATCGATGGAAAACATCAGGAAGAGAACCGACGTTCGACTCGTCACATCTGAGAAAAGAGCTAAAAAATTAGTGGTGAAACCCAATCACAAACACCGAACCATATTCGACGAAAATCTAGTGGCTGTTCACATGCAAAAGACGCACCTGAAGTTCGACAAACTGTATTATCTCAGACTGATCATCTTAGATATCAGCAAGCAATTGACGTACGAGTTTCACTACGATTACGTCAAACGAAAATTTGGTGATAAAGCCAAACTACTGTTCACCGACACAGACAGTTTAGTTTACGAAATAGAGACGAAAGACATCTACCGAGATATATCTCCGGACATGGTCATGTGGTTCGACACGAGCAATTATCCCGTTGATCACCCGTCCAACATTCAATCGAATGGCAACAAGAAGGTGTTAGGTAAATTTAAGGATGAGTGCGGTCGATAAATTTGGTAGAAGTGACGACGAAAAAGTCAACCTAAAAAAAAAGAGGAAGACGCTCGAAGTCGGTGATGGTTACGACGTTGCCAACTTGGACGAATGTTACATTCGGAGATATGAACCTCGAGAGGTTTGAACATGAACGATAAGAAGCTCTACAATCTTTCCGAGCCGATAGATCTTGCAGATGCTGCGACTAAAAAATACGTCAACGGGGACCGCAGATTTCGAACGAATCATGCTAGATAATTACGTGGATAAAGCCATGACTGACGATCTCGATCTGAAATCTAAATGTTTGGTGAACGTCGCAAATCCCATAGATCCCACTGATGCTGCGACCAAGAAATACGCTGACGACTCTCACGCGAGATTCAACAAACACCTGAGAAATATATACGTTCAGAAAACGATGTACTCGGAATTGAACACTAATTCTAACAAGATAACGAATGTGGCCACTCCCACGAATCCCAAGGACGTGGCGACCAAACACTACGTAGATCTGGAACAGAGAAAGTCTGACAAACGAGAAATGAAATCGGATCTGAATGCGGGATTCAACAAGATATTGAATCTGTCGAAAGTCGACGACACGGATGCGGACTCAACCGCAGTCAACAAGGGCTATGTAGATTCTGCCGTGATACGATCACAAGAATACGTAGAATCACAAGTGGGCAATCTCTACCTGAACAAACAATCTGGCAGAACCATGGAGGGTGGTATCAACATGAACGGTGAGAATTTATTCGGACTCAATCACGATCCCGAATTCGATTCCAGCGCAATCAGCAGGAAGTATGTAAATGACAACTCGGGTCTGGAGAAAGGGTGACATCATGGAAGGTAAACTAGACATGAGTGGACACGTGCTCACAAATCTACCGGATCCCGTAAACATGATGGACGCCTGCACCCTGATTTCGGTGGTGGAGAAAGTCAAATATGCTAGACAATTGATCACCGTGTGGGCCGAGGAGAGTGGCACCTTAGATGAGGGAAAAGCTGAGTGGTCTTTCGGAAATGGAGGTAGTGGATTGCAACATGGTCAGGTGGGATATCCCATGCCGTTGGGAGGTGAAATCATTCGAATGAGTCTGGCTTCCTCGGATTTGAATAACAGAGTGGTCGTCAGTCTCATGGTGAATGGAGTAGAGAGCGATAAGAGATACAGCATTGAAAAGACTGAGAATCAACACGCGAATGTTAGCACGATCGGCACACCTCTCAAAGTGAACGCCGGAGACAGGATTAATTTCGTTATGAAAACCAATAATCCCGAAGCCGCCACTTCCGTGGTGAGTCTACTGATCGAACTAGATCCTTGGAACAAACAGTGAACGCGTGGAAATAATTAATTAAAAAAATAATGTGTGATTATTAAAAACAAAAAAAAGTAATGAGATTTAGAAAGATGTTCAATCTCTCTAGATCTCATTACTTTTATTTTTTTTTTTGTTTTTTTGTTTTTAATAATTACTCATTACTTTTTTTTATTTGTTAAATTTTTTTCACACATGTCTCTCATCGAATGATCGACATCTTATTTCCATCCGATTCGAATTGTAATTCTCTATCTGACAGGACCAGGGCAAAGGCTTCGGTTTTTCTCAGCACATTCCTATCGAATTGCATCTTGATCTGAATATCTAAGAGGCTACTCTTGAGTCGTTCACTCTGTTTACTGACGTCGAATACGAACATAGGATACATCGACTTGTATTCACCGGGAGATATATTAGGGTTACTCATCAATTCGTCTAGACTGTGATACTTCTTTCTAAAATCAGCGGCATCGCCGTACAGTCTGCAGAAATCATTCTTGTCGAACGACGCGTTGTAATCAATTGCTAGATATCTCGTGGCGTTCAGAAACACTTGCATGTTTCTCAAATTGCAGTGATCAAACTGCGATGCATTCTTTTCCTGAGACCCATTCTTATCAGTCTGAAACGCAACCACGATGAAACGCGGTCTCTCAGAAGCAGATTTCACCGTCAATCTCCAATCGAAGTGATTCGTGGAGAGTGGAATGCTAGCCATGTCGCACTGTCTCATTCTAAATCCCACAGGTAATTTACTCTTGGATTCTATGATCTTGTAGAGACGCGCTTTTTCCACGATCGAAGGCTCCACGTGCGGAACGAACCACGATATCTTGTGTAGAGTTAACTTACCCGCATCGGTCGCAGGGAGTCTCACTATTGCGTCGTCGTTTCCTTTTCGAATCAAAGTCAGATTGTGTTTGAATCCGTACATGATCTTGTTGTAATCGTCCACCAATCCGAAGATGTGTTTCAAAGGTATCCTGAACGAAAACGTTCCTTTAGGTCTGGATGTCTTGACGACATAGTCGAATATCGCGGCGGCGGCGCCGGCGGTAGCAGGGTCGACGGTGTCTTTCACCCACAATTGATTAAGTCCTCTGGATTTCGAAAAATCTTCAGGATACGTCAAGAGTCCGAACATCGTGGTGGCCTGACCAGGATGAAACACAGATTCTATCTCTTGTCCAGATAGCATGTATTTTATATTACTGAATAGATGCATGATTCCATTATTGGCTAGAGTAACCGTGTCGTCATCGGCATAGTCGCTCCCATCTTCCTTGGTGAGACGTCCCTGCACCACTATGTAACTCTCGCTAGGATGGATGAATAGATCTTGAGTTTCGATGTTGATTCTTATCTCTCCCGCATTGTTCAAACTCGTTCCGGTTACCGGTTCGTATTCGTGAACCTCATATTCTTGAATACTTTCATCTTTCACTATGCTTTGTGCTATATCTAGTATATTTGCTATTTTTTAAAGGGTTTTTGTTTTTTTGTTTATTAATTAGCTTGCTTTTTTTTTTTATCTAAAAATAGTTTTAATTATTTTTTATTATTGTTTTTCTCTCCTATATATATATGTGTAAACAAGAAAATGTTAAAGAGAGTAAATGAAAGAAATTTGTTTTCTTTATCAAAACTTTGTCTTCTGTAATTGTTGTTCGTAAAACTTTCCGATGATCTCTTCTCCATCCAAAGCTTCGATTTCATAAGTCACCGGATTGGTGTGAAATATTTTGATTATCACGAAGATTTCCGAGGTCCATCGAGGAGTATAACCCTTTTCGAAGTGCTTCTTATAAGCGTAGATTCTCACTCGATCACCGACCGCAAATTTCGGCGTTCTAGACTTCTTCCTAATCTTAGATCTCTCAGGATATAGATTTGCGTAGACCCGTTTTTCATTTCGAGGATCGCTAGCTTCCACGGGAGTCATCTTGATCGATCTGTGTCGCGTGTTGTTGTAATCTTTAACCAGACCGTTCAAAGCGTATATGTATTTCTTTGTCGAATTCGCCGTGCAGCATCTATGCATCTTTTCCTTCATCGTTCGATTCCAACGTTCCACCATGCTGGTTTTCTCTTCGTTTTCGATCGAGTAGAGGTCTACCAATCGATGAACGTGCTTGTTGTAGAATTCCTTTCCCTTATCCACCCACAATTTATTTGGTTTTTGAGAAGGCAAGTCGAACACGCTCTTCAGAGCCTCGGTGACGCAAGGTCCCGATTTATTCTTCAAAGCTCTGATCCAACCGTATTTGGAAAACACGTCGATGACCGTCAATAGATATTTGACACCCTCGTTCCACCTCGAAAACGATCTCATGTCGACCAAGGCGGCAGACCAAATATCATCTAAACCCTTCACGAACACCCTTCTCTTTCGAAATTTATGCACGATGGGTTTGTGTAACTCCTCGGCCAATTCGCTCGTCAATAATCGTTTCTTCTTCTTTTCAGATGCGCTTTTTTTTAACGCCCCATCCGAATCAACCTTTTGCACCGATCAAATTGCCAACCAGCGAACGTTCTATCTTCTCTCTCCTGGTTGGATTCGATATACCTCTCAATTTCGCCAACATGTTTTTATCGCAGACATCGTTGCGAATCTTGGTGTCGGGATGTCCGGCGTAGCATAGATCGTGATCATACGCGGCCGCATCCACCCTATTCAAGGTTTGCTCCAAGATTTAGGAGTCAGATCGGTGTTGAGTCTCTTGTTCAATTTCGTTCCGGGTCCCGTGAAACTGTGACCAGGCAGATGCATTTCAAAAGGTAGATTATTGATCCTTTTATTCACGATGCCTTTACCTTGCTCGCGTTCTTTTTTTTGACGAATCGAGTCTTGATAGAACCACACACGTCGCAAATTCCGTGGAGCATCTGTCTGTCGTTTTTAGTTCGTACTTCTTGACAATTACTCGTCTCAGTAACTCTCTTACATTTTACGCAGTACATTTTTTGAGAGTTATTTAAATTAATTTCGTTTTTATTTTATATATAAATTTAATATTTCTTTTTTTAAAAATTCTGTTCTTATTATATATATATATTTTTTTTCAATTGCTACTCTTGAGTTCTATCATCTTACTGAATTCCTCCCTGGCCTCTTTCCTCCTCTTTTCCACGAGAGAATCCTTCATCTCTTCCTTGATAATCTGATGAGTCTTGATTCTCACAGCTTCTTTCATGGCATCATATTTCGTTTTCTCACCCAATATCATGAAGTATTCTCTGTCCGATATCCTACCGTCTTTCAATGCCATTGAGATCATTTCGGATATCGTGTCGATCTTGGAGTCGGCCAAGATGCAAATCTTGTCGTGTTTCCTCGCCTTCAGATATAATTTTCTACTCAAAAAGTTTCCGAGTGTGCTAAACAATCCAGCGGCGAGAGCTACTCCTTCTTCGGTTAACAGGATCGGAATACCGACCACAGTTGACAACAATCCGATGCCGGCTGCGTGTAAACCCATGGAAATCGTGATGAGTGTCGTGTCAATTGCGTTGATGAATTTCACGAAACGCAAATACTTCTTCTTGAGAGAATGATGAGAATCTCTCTCTTGAGTTAGATACGCTTGGATTCTATTGATTTGATCGATCGAGATTCTACTGCTTTGATCGATGCGATACCTCTCTTCTCTTTCTTTTTCTTTCTTTTTCTTCTAGCGACGGTGCTGTCAGCAAAACGCCGTTCGGCTTCTCATCCTCATCGTCATCTAACGTCGGATACAATTTATTTCTAGTTCTCATTTTTGTGGTTTTTTTTTCTTTCTAATATTAGATAAAAAATTTATGTGTGTATTTATTTTTATTTTCTATTCTCCCTTATTTATATCAACGAGAAAACTTAGACATATGCTTCATTGAACAATAATTTCATGATGCATCCCTTGTCTTCTAAAGTGAGACTTCTACGTGCCAATTTCAGTTCTTCCAAAACTGTGCGCTTGTCTCGATCCTTACAGAAGAGTAATCTCTTACAAAACGTGATCACTTCGTCGATTTGAACGCGTTCGAACGCCGATTCAAAATACTTGACGACCATATCTTCCCTTTCCATCATCAGACACGAATGATTCTCATGATCGAAGTCTAGGTGATCCAGACATCCGACACATCGTTCTAACAAGAGGCGACCTAGTTGTTCGTTCACACAGAATGCGTAGGCTCTCATCAGCATTTTAAAAAGAAACCTTGTTCTAATAGTCTGGGAAGCGTTCATGATTTACGTATTTTTATTATCTATTCGATTTGATATATTTATTTTTTTAAATAACTATTTATTTATATATTTTTTTTTTCTCTCCTATATATATCAATCACTTTTTTTATTTCCTCTCCTCAAAACCGATTCTATCACGATTTCGTCTCACAAAACTCAAGAGATGAATCGGCAAATCGTTTTTTTCACCGATCAAATCGCACCCTATACCGTTCCAAACACGATCGGGAATGTGGCAGTGGTTTTGCCGGTTCGGTATCACCTTTTTTCCATGTTCCGTACAGAGGTCGATTTTCTGATCTAGAATCGGCAAATGGGTTTCCCCGATCGGATCGCACTTTAACCGTTCAAATACCCGTTGGTGAACGTATACCTACTTATACCTACTTAGGTGATACAGAATCGGCAAACCACTTTTTGATGCTGATACAGAATCGGCAAAACGTTTTTTGCTCGCGTTCACCAACGATAGATCAATGGTCTAAACCGTGATGGGAACGTAGAGAACAAATTTTTTAATTATATTTTCTTAAAATTTCATACATTTTTTCACTCTTGAGCGACGTGTACAATGTACGCGTTCGTCAACGGGTATTTGAACGTTAAAGTGCGATCTGAGAGTCTCAAAACCAATTGCCGATTCTGTATCACCATAAAAAACGACATTTTGTGCACTTGTACACGATTTTAACACTGAGTCCTATGGAAGTGTACATTCATGTACGTGTACATGTACAAAATCGTGTACAAGTGATACGGAATCCGCCTTTTATACCTACTCACATTTTTGGCGCACTCAAGAGACCTACCACCCCCACGTCACGGCTTGCAAATTTTTGGTGCCCCCCCCCCCCCCGCCCCCCTGTAATACGCCTTATTTTTCTACTGCTCGATTCTGCTCGGTATAGCTCGGCATTTAGTATGATCCTCTCTGCCATCCTGCCGTTCATGAACTGAAAATTTGCTTCTTAATTTTAAAAAGCGTGAATAAAATGCAAATAGAAATATTTGTTTAAAAATGGTTGAAAATTTATATACGACAGGGTAAATGCGTATTATTAATACTTCCATTCACATCTTATTTGCATTTTGTAAAATTCTGAAGCAAATTCTCAGTTCAAGTATTTTTTAAAGTCCTCTCCGCCATCAGGCCGTCCCTGAACTGAAAATTTGCTTCTCAATTTTGAAAAATGTAAATATAATGCAAATGGAAATATTCATTCAAAAAGGGTTGAAAATTCTACTAAAGAGCGCACATTATATACAATTTATCTCTTGTACTGAGCATTGTAACGTTTTATGATGAAATGAAATTTTTTCGAGTTCATTCACAATAAACTATGAATTTCTGATAATCGTTTTATATTTCTTTTCCTTCAAAATACCCCTGATACACATTTTTTGCAGAAAAACCCTAAAAATAAATGGGTTATATAGTAATTTTAATAAAATTCGTCCTGTTGGGATTCGGCTTGTTGGGATGACCATTTTCGACATTCGTCCTGTTGGGATTCGGCCAGTTGGGAATAAACCCATTCGTTTTGGAGGACCGCTCAACAGGCCGGAAATTTCTATCTTTCGGTGGTTTTAAAAGTTTTAAAAAGGTTTTAAAGTGGTTAAAATTATTTTTAGTATGTGGTAACTGGTCTTAAACATGTATATATAAACTGCACATAAAATTTTAGAAGAATAGAACCATTTTATGTGTGTGGCTGGACTTTAATTTTACCGGCGTGTTTGCTACCTCGAAAACAGGAAACGTCAAAATTGTTCCACACAACTGGTGAGAAAGCATACGTTGACACATGATGGTGTTCTCACCGAAGAAAACCTTGGTACCAACAAGAAGAAGACTCAGCGTCCCATCATCCACCAACTCATCTGTCCAGCTGAGATCTGTGAAATCATTTATGTTGAACTTTGATAAATCAACTGAAAAACTTATCACTGCAGCCAAACGCAAACCTGGTGTCCAGTTCTAACAACAGGCGGAGGAGCAGAAGGAACGGCTGTTGCAGTCTCCTTTGAATTGATAAAGCAAGCAGCAATATACTATTTCGAAAATTACTCTGCTGAAGACGGCTGTGCCAAGATTATCAATGACACCGATAAAAACAAAATAGGCGTTGTAGTAATTGTACGAGTAACATCAAAAAACAAACCGAAATGCACATTAAATATGTACCCCACCCGTTGCCGATTCCTTGTCAACGGCCCAGATTGTAATAAATTTCTGGAAAACGATTTACCGAAAATACATGACTTGTTAGAAAAAGTAACAACACCCAACGTCAAACAACTTGACATGGAACAGCTAAACAATATATTACAGGAACAACTAACAAATGTCCAGGCGCAACGAAGTAGCAGAAAATCAACAACGCAAGTGCTAGAAATCGAAAACATTAGATGCCGAAAATGTGATCGTAACGAACAGAGCCGGGGTGTGGTGTGTAATGACTAATCAATGTAAACGATGGGTTCACTACAATTGTGAGAAGTTGACCAACAAGGAAATTACAGTAGCCGAAAAGGATAACTCAACATATTCCTGCAAATCTTGTATAAACGAATTAGCAACTATTCTTCAAAATAAACAACAATCTCAGAATAGTTCAACAAATAAATTAATGCTTCCATCTCTGGTTCTTACTAACTCCTCAGCTGCTACCTTAATGTCTGAAGAAGACGATGCCTCAAAAATAGCTTTATGTTGTGACACATGCAGTGACGCAGTATCTGATAGAGGTTGTAACACCTGTGTACAATGTGGTTCAATATTCCATGAACACTGTGGTCCCAGCCTCGAGGAAAATGATATATGTGTGAACTGTACTGCAATCAATTTAGAAATAACAAACTCTCAGACTGGGACTGACATAATTGTAACTGATCATATTAAAGACAATAAGATCCATGACAAACCAACAGTAAATGAAAGTGTTGAATCAACCCAACAAACCGACTTAAATAGTGCAGACATAACTGTACCTGATCATATGAAGGACAATAAGACCCAAGACAAACCAACAGTAAAGGAAAGTGTCGAATCAACCCAACAAATCGACATAAACAGCGTGGTCAGTGATAGTCCAAACGCTACAGATAAACTGAATGCCGCAATTGTGACAATCGAAAACGACCCACCAAATATGATAAACTCTACTGAAACAACAAAGGATATAACATCGAAACAACTTAAACTCAGAGAACAGAAAGTTAGAAAAAGAGAAGAGGAAATAAAAGTAAAGGAGCGGGTCATAGAAGAATTTGACCAAGAGCGAATATGGTACAAAACATATATTCAAAAACTTAAATACAAAATAAATGAACTGGAGAAAAGTAATGACTTGTTAAAAAAGGAAATGAAAACTTTTTCTACACGTAACAGTGATCTTAGCACAAATAGTACTGAAATAATCCAACAGCCTAATACAGTAACATTGGTAAATCAACTTCACGAACGCGTTACGAAATTTGTGTTTGCACAGATCAGTCAACAAATGGATAAACTAGAGAAAGATATCCTCAGTGATAACAATCAGTCCGAAGAAAAAGTTACTATAACCAATAACAACACTGATCGTGTACCAACCCAGATGGAACAGAACTCCAAAGACACCTCATACCTAACTGGACAACCCATAATACTTAATGACGTATCGTCACAACAGAACAATACATTTGGCAAGAATGTTCCGCAGACTTTTCAATTTCCTCCTACATTCGGCCGACCACATCTAGAGAGTTCCACCGCCGCCACCACCATTACATATTAATGTCCCACCTGGACCGCCACCCCCACCACCGTATCACATACCCTCATCACTACAATCTAACCCAGCACAATGGGATTGTTGAATACCAGAATATAGATACAGCAGTAAAATGCGGTATATAGATCCGATCAGCAACACCTGGAGAAAAGTAATGTCTCATGAAACGACTACACCTTCCACCTATCAGCAGCCTTTTTAGTACCAAAACAGCCTGTTCAACTTTCGGAGATAACAGTACATAGTACACACAATACAGGGTCTCTTGAGCAGCACGAACTGCGTATCCTGACGTATAACTGCAAGAATGTAAAATCATGTGCTCAAACATTTAAGAACCTAATTAAACTTGCTGATATTTTTGTCATACAAGAACACTGGAATAACTGGGTCTGGAAAAGCTGTCGACTCCATCCATCCTTTAACACCAGTTTGCCCCCCCCCCCCCCCCCCCCACCAAGAGGATATGGAGGAGTAGCCAGCTTATGGAACAAAGCTATCGACAAATATGTCAGAGTAATTCCTGACGGCAATACAAGAATACAGTGTATCGAGCTTCTATCATCGAAACCATTACTGATAATTAGCGTGTATATGCCTACCACCACAAATGCATCTCCGAATGAATATGAAGAAATCCTCGATCAGATTCGAGATATATACAACAAATTTGCTGATACCCACATGATGTATATTGGAGGAGATATGAACGAAAATTCAGCCGAAACAAATACTTCAAGCCGAGCTGAAGCTCTAAGAAAATTCATGACAGACACTCAGCTGAAATCCGAAAACATCGGTAAGACATTTATCAATGTAAAAGGGATTGCTGTATCTGAAATTGACTTTATAATGTACCCAGATAACAAGCCTAATCATAAAACTGCAATTCTTGAAATAGAGGATAACACATCAGATCATTTACCAAAAATACTGAGAATTCCATATGAGATCTCAGAAGCTCAACAAACCAGAAGCAATAATACATCTTTAGTTACAAGAGTCAAGTGGAAAAAATAGATAAGCTTTTATACAAGATACGCTCAACAGGAAGATGTCCAAGTTCCATGTCGATCAACGTGATGGAGTGGATAACATACTAGAAGAGGTAACCAGCTTGATGACATGTGCAGCCCTAGAATGTGCACCAAAGAAGAAGAAAAATCAAAACAACCCGAAATTGAAGGTTTTGAACAAGGATATTTCAACCAAATTGCATGCGTACAGGAACGAGTATAAGCTGCGGAGAGCTGCAGGAAAACCAAATGGAGGTATACTTCTGGAGAATAAGAAAGATGCCAGGAAAGAATATCGCTATGCGGTGAATAAAGAACTATGTATTCGGGATCAAAATCTTCGAACAAAAGTATTAGCAGCAAGAGAGAAATCTAAATTCTATAGTAAATTTCCTTTCTTATTATACCTACCACAAGTGTTTACCACAGGCTTGCACTACAGTGGAAGTCCCTAACTCGGATAAAATACTCTCTATTTTTGTCTTTCCCAAGCAATTTGGGAAAGAAAAGTGGTGCAAAAGCACCAAGAAAAAATAAGCCAAAACTGGGTCGAGTGCAACCGGCGCAGACCCAGTACGGGACGCTCTCTCCCAAGTACAACTCCACGACTTCCGTTGCCAGTGCGCATGTACCGTCGCTAAAGACTCATACTTTTTGAATCCGTCAACGTTAGAGTTATGTGATCAGCGGGGAAAGATTCTTTACCCGTAAAGAAGACGGGAGGGCCTCCATGTAAACAATTGTGGTAGGTATAATAAGAAAGGAAATTTACTATAAAATTTAGATTTCTTATCAACCTACTCACAATTGTTTACTACAGGCTGAATAGACAATAGGCTGGAGGGAATCGCATAACCAACCCACACATAACTCCAGTGCACTGGAACCGTGAAGAAGAAGGAAGAGGTCCCGAGGCTTATCAACCATAACGTCGCAATCATTGGTAAAGGACAATGAAAGGAGACATATGGACCTGTGTGACACACAGACAGAAAAGGACAGTAACAGCACAAGGCTGAAACTGACCATCAAAAAGCCTAATGGCTAGGGCAGACAACAGCCTGAGCAGAAGAAAGAGGACCCAAGGCAAAAAGGTCCTCCGACTGCTCCTGCAACTGGCGCAGATAAAAGGTGGAGAAAGTAGAGGCATTTCTCCAGTAGGCTGCCTGCATAACATCCGACAACTTGACGGAGTTAGAATAAGCCCAAGAGGTGGATAATGCCCGCACCTCGTGGGCAGAAATACGATTGGTAATACAATCGCCAGCTGCCAAACGACCGTAAGCCGTACGAATAGCAAGACAAAACCATCGAGAAATGGAATGAGCAGAGATCTTCTGTCGACCCGGAATAAGAGACAGAAAAAAGCGTTTCCTGCCTTTCCGTATGAAACGTGTCCGATCGAGATAAATGCGAATAGCACGGACCGGACAGAGCAAAGGGCGATTACCCTCAACAGAAGGAAGAGCCCTGATACAAATAGGAGGAGGAGTAGTATCTGGTAACTGATTCTTGGCCAAAAAAGAGCAATCAGTGGTAAAAGTAACACTGTTGGGAGAGCTCCTAAAAAATGCCGGGTCAACCGAGAGGGCGTGAAGATCACTAACCCGTCTGGCCGAAGCAAACGCCATCAGAAACGCCGTCTTATATGTGAGAAAATGCATATCCACCTGGGATAAAGGTTCGAACGGCGCCCCCCCCCCCCCCTCCAAACAAAGCAGCACCCACGAAAGATTCCATCGTGGGGTAAGCTGCAAAGTCCGAGGCCTTTTCAAAGAAAAGTGCCGAACAAGCTTGGAGAGGAAAGGATTAGTGCCGATACGACGCTTCCCCACATAAGAAAAAGTCTCTGAAAGCATGGACCTGTAACCCTTGATGGTAACAGGCTGGAGACCCCGAGAATCAAACAGATATACCAGAAACTCCGCAATCTGTGAAATCGAAGGATTTGCATAATCAACAGAGTGATCAACACACCATCGACAGAAGACCATCCATTTAGCTGCATAAGCTAAACCAGTGGAGTGCCTCCTTGAAGAAGAAATGGGCTCCACTGCTCGTCTCGAAAAACCTCTAAGGAGGAGACAGGACCTGACAAAAGATATGCGTGAAGGCACAATGAAGTCGGGTCGACGTGAAACCTCCTCGGGCGATCTTGACAAAGAAGGTCGCGACGTAGCGGGAGACGTGCCGGAACCGCCGCCATCAGCGAGCGGAGCTGATTGATCCACACCCGCTGAGGCGACAGGGGAGCGATCAGAATGATTCGACAACTGCAGGTTCGAATTTTGGCTGGAACCTGAGGCAGAATCGGAACCGGCGGGAAGGCGTAGCCGACTAGACCGTTCCAATCGAGTGACAGAGCGTCCACGGCAAAAGCCAGAGGATCTGGACACGGGGACACGAAAGTGTCCACCTGATGGTCCCAACGAGTCGCAAAGAGATCGATGTGGGGACGTCCCCAGAGATCGCAAAGCGACTGGAACACTGCCCTGTGGAGCATCCACTCGGTGGAAATAACCCTGCCCTGTCGGGACAGGGAGTCGGCTAGGACGTTCAAACGACCGGGAATGTGACGAACAACCACTCCGGCGTGAACATCCTGAGCGAGCAGTAGAAGATCCCGAGCCAATTCGTACATCGGAACCGAGTGCGTGCCGCCCTGGTTCCGAATGTAAGCAACCACTGTCGAATTGTCGGACAGCAGAAGGACCTGGCGATTGGACAGGTGAGAGATACACTGCCTGAAACTCAGAAGAAGAGCGAGAATCTCCTTCTGGTTGATGTGTAGAGCTGCTTGATCCTGGTCCCACATCCCGTGTAGGTTAAGACCGAGAGGATCCAACGTCGCACCCCATCCGAGATCGCTGGCATCTGCCGTCAGCACGCGATCGGACGTGGGTAAGTCCAATGGAACACCCTGCGTAATCCACTGAACATCTGTCCAGGGAAGAAGGTGAGGATAAAGAGATTCCGAAAACGGAAGCACCTGATCCAGAAAATCTACATTCGGCCTCCAACGACTGAGCAGAAAATGTTGGAGAGGTCTGACACGCTGCCGACCTAGAGGAATGAGATCCGTCACCGAACCGCAGAGACCGATCAGCCGGAGAAAACTCCGAGCGGTCGTGGACGTGGACTGGGACAGAGTCAGAGCAAAAGCTGAGAGAATCACAGCCTTGGCCTGGGGAACCGCTACCAAATTGAATTGGGTTTGGAAAGCCATCCCCAGATGACAAAACGACTGAGAAGGGACCAGGTCCGACTTCTCCTCGTTGACTCTGAATCCTAGCGACGTGAGCAAGCTCAACAGAGTGGCGACATCCGACTCCAGTAAGGCAGCATTGGAATGCCTCTGGAGGATATCGTCCAGATATGCCGAAGTAGTCACCCTGGAGTGTGTGCGATGGAACGCTATCACATGCGACATCAGTCTGGTGAAGGCCCAAGAAGCCAGGTTGAGGCCGAAAGGCATGGCCTTGAACTGGTAAACTCGCCCCAGAAAAGCGAACCTGAGATACTTCCGTGACGCCCGATGCATCGGAACGTGGAAGTAAGCGTCTCACAGGTCGATGCTGGCAGCGAAATCTCCCTGGTGAATTGATTGGCGGACCGACCTGAAAGTCTCCATGCTGAACTTGGGAGCAATGATAGACTGGTTCAGGATACTCATTCGATAACCGGTCGGAGTCGGCCGTCCTTCTTCGGCACCAAGAACAGGCGGGAATGGAAACCCACTGACTGAATGTTCTTGACGACCTCAATCGCCCCTTTGCCAATCTCCGTGGACAAAAGTTCCCGACGTAAAACGTCTGAAGGAACTGTGGTTGGAATAGGCACCCTTGACAGAGTGGGGTGCCGTCAGAAGGATATTCGCAGCCCGGACCGAACAACATCTAACACCCACGGATCGGATGTGATGGTGGCCCAATGGTCTGCGAACTCTGCTATCCTTCCTCCAACCTGGGACGAGTCGAGGTGAGGACCTTCATTTCGAGCCCCGACGAGGCCCGCGAGAGGAGAAACCACCCCCTCTACTAAATGAAGAATCCTGAGACTTCCCTCGATTCTGCCGACCCTTACCCTTACCCCTTGAGTAAGAAGTAGAGGCGGCGGCAGAAGGACCAGCCTTTTGCTTCACAGAGGAAGCAGAATGGTACTTGTTAGGCTTGGAACGGCCCCTGCCTCCCCTAGAAGGCTGATCAAGCTGACGAAACAGCAGCTGATCTTTGTAATGACGTAGGACGTCATCCGTCGACACGGAACCATGGAAAAGTTGCGGACCTGCCAAAGAAGTAGATCGAAGAGCAGCACGCTGCTCCTCGGGAAGGGTCCGTCGTGTGTCCAGCAAAGCGTCCCTTCGAACTAATTCCAGATTAGCCGTGTTACAGGCATGCGTGTGAGTAAGATGCATAAGCGCCTTGGACAGCACACGCAAAGGAGCCTGGAGGCAGATAAGCAGCCAAAGCTGAGACGACGTTATCTGAGAGAGAAAGCATGCCAAGCATCTCTCTAGATAAGCCCAACGTGGACTCCGGAGTCGTCATTGGAATGACGGCAGACTTGGGCTTGGAAAGCCCGAGGGAAGTGGAGTCCTGATCCAGAACCGTCAAAGTCTGGCAGACCGACGGATTGGCGGAATCGTAGGAACGATAACGCACAGGAGGCAAAAAGGTGTCAACCCTGGTGAAGAACGGAGTCTTCAGAGCCTCGGAACTCAGCTTGGAGTCCAATGCTGAAAAAGCTTCAACCACCTGTACCGACTGGCACGGTCGAAGGCGCCCAGAAGCAGGTTGCTCCATAGGCTGTAGGCGCGCGACCGATGATCGCGGCCTGGCAGACACTGTCGGTTGGTTAGCAGGTTTGAGATCAGGCAGAAACCCAAACACAAAGTCAAGAGCTGCCCCCAAGTCCGAAGACTGCTGGCCCTCGACATCAAGCATGTCGGACTCCTCCCCAGAGTCGGAAGACACATAGCCCATCGTGGGCAAACTAGCCAACGCCTCCCATGGTGTCGGGACACCAGGGGGATCAGAAACCGGCCTGTTTCCAATCCCGGGAGGCGGCGCCGTAGGAGGCGCCTGGAAACCACCCGCTGCCTCGCTGGAAGCAACAGGAAGGCTCTTTGACAGAACCTGAGTGAGTAAGGAGAGGGCCTCCCTAAGCTCACTGTCCGAACTGGCCGGTTCGACAGGGGAGCGAACCGGCAAAGTGGCTTCACCTCTGACCCTCTTAACCAGCGAAGGGCCACGATCCTCCAAAACACCCGACGCGGGACGACGGGCGGCAGCCGAAACATCTGAAGGCAGACGTGTATAGGGGTACGAGGCAGCCCGAGGATCACTATAGCGAGAACTCATGAGAGTCACCGCGGACCTCTGCGGGGCAGAAGGTCCAGGTTGCACAAAAGGCGTTGGTCCCCCAAAACTGGTCGTGTGGCCAGAATGAGTGGACGGAAACGCCACGAAGTTCATAGTGTCTCCACTAAGAACATCCGAATCCAAAGACACAACTGTGGTGCTCGACGGCGTCGAGACCACAGTGGTGGGTTCGGCCGGCAGCCCCTTCCAACTTCGCCGAGTTGAAGTCAGGGAAGGCTGAGGCCGATATCCCCCCTCTACAGAACCAGACATTCCTCAGGTCCCCTGCAGCGAAAAGCCGAGGCCGGCTGAAACTGACGACGAAGCAAACGGACCAGCAGTAGTAGTAGATACGTCGGGAGTCGTTGAGGCTGGTGGAATAGTGGAGAGAACACCCCTGCTCGGCTCCGAAGGAGGAGTCACAACCCTAGTGACAGCCTCAGATGTTGACTAGAGGGGGGGGGGGCGTAGTCCCGGAACCAGGCACGTCTTCACCAGAACACTCAACGGCTCCCGCAGTATCCACTACAGGAAAAGACTGCACATCCCCCACAGAGGAGGAATAACTCTCACCAGACAAGGTCGGCTCGGGAGCCCCCGAGCGACCACGTTCTCCTTTCCCGCGGGAGCGGGAGGCACGGCCACGAGAACGAACGAGACGGTTAACTGACGCCCAGAAAGTGGATGACCATGATCCACAGACACCACATGGCCGCTCGGCCGAACACCCATTACAGGAGGAACAAGAAGAATGTGAATCGTCCACATGCTTTGGCAGCAGACATTGCCCACAAGGAATTGTCCTGGGCATGATAGAGGTGAGAGGAGCAAAGAAGGTGAAACCAGAAAACAGAAGAACACCCCCAAAGAAGAGAGAAAGGTGACAGAAATTAAGACCCCAGACGGTCGACCGGGAACCACACAACAGGATGACTACTCTCAAAAGAGAGAAGAAAAACTGTAGGAGCGGTACCCCACTGACACGCAACTCTAACACAATTAGAAAAATTAGCAAATTAAGCATTGACAATAATTGTGAAAAAAATTTTAAGTCCGAACCGCATGGCACACGAAATTCGCGCGCGACTCGAGAGAGAACAAATAAAATACATTATGGATATATAATATTGAAGAGAATATAATAAAAACTGTTCCTGAGAATACAAAGGATACTCTGATACACTATGAATCAGGAAACATCAATCAACGAACTGGATAAACACTGGTAAGCGTGCACAAGGCGGATGTCAAAAAGAATGAGTCTTTAGCGACGGTATATGCGCACTGGCAACGGAAGTCGTGGAGTTGTACTTGGGAGGGAGCGTCCCGTACTGGGTCTGCGCCGGTTGCACTCGACCCAGTTTTGGCTTATTTTTTCTTGGTGCTTTTGCACCACTTTTCTTTCCCAAATTGCTTGGGAAAGACAAAAATAGAGAGTATTTTATCCGAGTTAGGGACTTCCACTGTAGTGCAAGCCTGGAGTAAACAATTGTGAGTAGGTTGATAAGAAAGACAGAAGCTTAATGTTCAATCTTATTAGAGGACAAAGAGGTAAATCACATCATTCCATATCTGACCTTCATGTCGACGGCAAGATATTTTCTGATGATAACGTAATTAACGGATGGACATTACACTTTAGTGAACTTGCCAAATCTAAGGATCACGACTATGACTACAAATTTTTCAAACAATGCCTTGATGACTATGAAATCCTGAAATCGAACTGCTCTTCTGAGACGATACCACCTATCGGTCTCCACGATTTGAGAAAGATTTTGTCAACAATCAAGAAGGGAAAGGCACCTGATGTAAATGGCTTGACGATCGAACATTTCAAATAGGCTTCGGACAACACCAGTTTTTAAGCAGAAAGGTGATAAAAGTAATTCAACAAGTCACAGAGGAATAACTATTTTACCAGTGATGATGAAACTAGTGGAACACATTCTTCGGAAACATCTCAAAATAGCAAAAGTACCACGACAATCACCGATACAACGTGGTTTCACACCAGCAGCTTCTCCTCTCAACAGTCTGTTACGACTGGAAGAAGTAATACGAGAAAGTAGAGATAATTATCAGCCTATATTCGTGGCATTTTTAGATGCTAAATCTGCTTTCGATGTAGTTAACCACCAAATTATGATGAGAAAAATACATAAATACAACAAAGGAAGGCGTGTCTGGAGCTTGATCGACGATATGCACATTAATTGTAAATCAAAGGTTAAATGAAACGGGGAGATATCGGATGAATTTACCATTGAACAAGGAGTACGACAAGGAGGTGTTTTAAGTGCTGATCTGCACAAAACATACATTGAAGATCTTTTAGATCTATTCCAGAAATCTGAGAATGAAATCAAAATTGGCAATATTCATTGAATGCAACTGCATGTGCCGATGACATTGCAGTATTTAGTCACGATCGAAGTCAGCTGCAAGTTCTAATCAACTGCGCACACCATTACAGTCAGCTCCCTAGATACAAACTACAGCTACAGAAAAGTGTCACAGTTGAGATATATCCTAACAAAAGAGCGAAATGCATCACCAGTTACACATGGAATATGCAAGGAGTTGATATGCCAACTGCTGAAACTGCTCCACATTTAGGAATAATTCGATCATCCAGTATCGAGAAGTCAGCAAAGGGAACTGTTGATAATAACATTAAAAAGGCCAGACGAGCAACACACAGCCTTATGCCAGTAGGACTCCATGAAATCAAATGTCTTGACCCCATTAGCTGTTTACATCTGTATCAAACATATATTGTTCCAGTTCTGCTATATGGTTGTGAAGTCTTACTACCACAGGGACCCAACCTACTCAACCTTGAGATGTTTCAGAAAAAGACATTTAAGAGAATAATGTCACTTCAAACCAGAGCAGCTGATCTCGCCATTTATATCCTTTTTGGAATACTCCCTATCGAAGCCCAATTAGACCTTCGAATACTCTGTCTTTATTACAATGTATGTACACAGAAAGATAATAGTCTCGAGAAGTCGATTGCTGAACGACAAATAACTGTGAAACCCGACAACAGCTTCAGCTGGTTTGTGGCTACTAGAAGGTTATTGATAAAATATGGCTAGACATGCTGTACATGGTTACTGGTCAAATATTATTATGGAACAAGCCAATTTGTCTACGTACCTCGTATACCTGAATCTCAAAGGATATTGTTCAGGAAAGCCACATCCCATATTGAAAACTGACATTAATCCAGAGCTATTCGACTACAGTTAGCAACAAAGACCTACAATTAAGAAAACCGACACTATAATAGGACCAGGAATCTAAATGCAAGCGCCTGCAGACTATGTGGCGAAGAAGACGAAGATGTATGCCATTTCCTTCTGACTTGTCCAGCATTAAAAGACACTAGAGAAAAAGCAGCAACTCTATTAACTACTGAATATGAACAACAATGTTCTGCTGACTTTCACCAGCTAAATGGCCAACAGAAGATAAAAGCCATCATAGATATTACCAAATTAGACACTTCAATCGGTGCTATCAACAGTATGTATAATCTGGCCTGTAATCGGTACTGTTACCTGCTGCACTGTTCCAGACAGAAAAGATATATGGACTTCAATAGAGCAGAACGAACCCGGGGTGGAATTAATCGGATCCAGGCACACACATGAAATGACTACTCATAATTTTAAAAGTTCTTTTAACAGCACAAGACTTTAACGAGGTAACGTAAAGTAAGTAAGTTCTGGGTGGACCTCGTTTTCGAGACATTATCAACTAGATGCATAGATGCCTATTTGTTTGTTGTTTCCGTATTATTACAAAGCGTGTTAGCGCTCACTACATCCGCAAATAGAAGTACTATACTCAAATGTTTTTGATGAAAACTCAGAGGAGTCAAGATATCCTGGAAACCACCACACATTGACACGAATGGTTTCAGCACCTGCAGGTTGAGACGTGCCTGCCTAGGTTGAACGTTTTCTTCCGTGACGGTGTTGCAGTCGTTATTGGTTATTTAGGAGCACCTAAAGATGACACAGTTAGACTGCAACCTTTAACACGAGGGCACCCAGATGTACAAATCTCTCATTACATGAAAGTGTCAATGACACTGCAGATCAACTTGTGTAAGACATGTACATGTATAGTACGTGACGCAGCAATGAAACATCTTGGTAATGACCTAATAACAAAGGTACATGTAAAGTATTGTAAAGGTCTGTACATAAATACTGACAGTAGCCTGTAACAAATGTACAGGTAAAGTATTGCAAAGGTGAGTGACAGTTAGATGTCTCTAGCCAGAGCCGTATTGAAATGTGCACTTACTGTGTATAAGTAGAACTGAATAAATCAAAGTTTGTCTAAGCCAGAGCCGTATTGAAATGTGCACTTACTGTGTATAAGTAGCACTGAATAAATCAAAGTTTGTCTAACTGGCCGCTGGCGCACCCCAAAAAACTCGTTCTCGACCCAAGGTGATAGCAAAGGTACCCCAGAAGTTTCGTGATGTTTTCCATGTTACTAAACATTCATTCAAAAAGTTATTCAAATCAGAACCTCCATTTTGAAGTTACAAAAAACTGATTGTACTTAATTTCGGTACAAAATGGCCACCGCCAGCCATCTTGAATTTCGGACCGCAACCCAAAACACTCGTTCTCGTCCCAAGTTGATAATAAAGGTACCCAAGAATTTTTCGTGAAGATAGTCCGAGCCGTATTGACATGTGTTATTACTGTGTATAAGTAGCACTGAATAAATCAAAGTTCATCTAATTTGCATAATGTCTGCACGAGAAAACTACGTCAAAGTTGACCTAAAAATTACTTCAGGAAGTTTGTTTGTATTTCTACTCTCTGGGCATCACCTTTTCAATAATTTATTCCTGCTTCAGATTATGATGATGGTTCCAGTACTATTTGTTGGAATGTCCAAATCTTATCCGAACTTTATCTACTCTTTTTGGCATTACCAAATAATGAGAGGTGGAGCTAAAATGCCACAACCCCATCTCATGCAGCTACATTCCCGTTGGTAGTATATATGGATTGTTTATACCCATGTTGCCCATTTTAGAGGACCTCTACCCACAGAGCTTGTTTACTACTACTTCATTTCCCGGGGTTTCCGCATATAACTCACTTATGACAAGTTCTACTGCCTCTAAGGCCCTGGGGCTTAAAATAGGTATAAGGTCAAATCTAGTTAACCATTTATACCGATGCTGAACCACTTTAGAGATCCTATACCCAGGGCATTGGCTGTCAGCTCTTTTTTACCAGTGAAACAAAACTTGTAATAAGCAGTGTTCACATACTGGGGTTCCCACGGGAAGACAAACAGAATTAACATCGAGTTTAACTCCTTACATGCTGACGGCAGATTTTCCTGCCAGGACAGGATTTCTCTTGCTACTGAAATAAGTTTAATTTGGGCATATTTATTCCAAATTTAATGGATTTTTTTATCAATGATTTCTTTAGTTAAATTTAGATGAACTTTTCATCAATGATTTCTTTAGTTAAATTTAGAAAATTTAATGGATTTTTTCATCAATGATTTTTTTAGTTAAATTTTGATGAGTTTTTCATAAAATCCAGTCATGGCTGCTTCCCAGCAGCCATGACTAGATTTGATGAAAAATATCTTGAGAATACTCAGTGAGTTAAGAGTTAATGTCAAAGGTGAAACATACAAAAATTGATTATAAACTTCATGCAACAAATCACTGCACTGAAATAATCATTATTATTTATTTATTTATTAGGGTTTAACGACACATTAACAGCCAAGGTCATTTCGTATCAGTGACAGCTTTACGAGTGGAGGAAGCCGGAGTGTCCGGAAAGAACCACTGAGCAGCTGCCAGCTCTCCAACATCGTAACTCCGCACTGCGGCACAGGCAGGGTTAGATTGGTTGAAGACATGCGTAGCATCGATGTGCAGTATGCCTTAGTACACAGCGTCATCGTACCCCCATGTGGACAATCGGGGTGAAGTGCCTTGCCCAAGGACACAACGCAGGAGTCCGAATCGATCGCTCTGATGGTCACCAAGGACTAACCGGGCTCGACGTTGCTCAAGTTAACTTCAGTGATCTGTCAAGAACCATTTACCACAAATTTACCGGTTACCCCCGAAATAATCATAATCGGCTGTACATACTGTGATTTCACAAGTGGTCAGAGAATTTTGACCAGATACTTTTTGGGCCTTACTGGTTAACTCTTAACATGCTTAGCATTTTTAACAATATCTTTTAGCAAATCTAGTCATGTCTGCTGTCAAACAGCAATGACTAGATTTGCTGAAAAATAAATGAAAATAACTCAAGAATTCACTGGTAAAAAACTTGTTCAATTTACGGGGGTAAATTTGGCTAAAAGTGTCCGAATTGTACTTATTTTAATGAGAAAATATTTCCTGTCCTGAGCAGGAATATCTGCCAGCAATATGCAAAGGGTTAAACAAGGAACTAATTTAGAATGATAAATAAAGGATCTCAAATGAGTTCCTATTTTATATGGATTATATAAAGGGGGTTCATTAAATCTGATCTGAACCGAGGTTTATCAATGCTTAAATCAAATTTAGTGGAAGAGGTTGAAAAATCAATAAAATGGGATGAATCTGAGATGCGTTTTACCACCTGATTGTGTAAACAATGTGAAAACAATGTACATGGATAAATGTTGGTGAAAAAAAGATATTGCGACGTTCTTGAAATACAAAAAAATGCTTTGTCAATCATTATTGTACAAAATTATATCATTTTTTATTGGGAATTAAAGACACTTTAAACAGCCAGGGTCACCTCATGTCAGAAGTTTTATGGATGGAAGAAGTTCGAGTACCAGGAGAGAACCACCAAACAGTGGCAAGTAACTGTCAGACTCCCCAATGACAATGTACTAACTCTGTAAAAGCAGGGTTAGCATTGGTTGAAAACAAGTGCTCCATCAATGTGCAGCACACCTTAGTACACAGTGCCACCATGCCCCCATGCAGGCAATCAGGATTGGTTACCATTGTTTTGTGCTAAAATTTTGTACTGTGCACAAATGTTTTTAAACATTTTCTTGACAGATAATCAACTAGCATTTTGTAATTGGTTAACCCTCTGCACACTGATATCGTAATACCAAAATCTGAACCTACAAATTTTTCCCACACTGCAACTAGGAATGTAATAAATTCTATCTTTTTTGACAGAGCTCGTCAAGCTCTGTCAAACAAGATTGAATTGGCAGAAATCCTAGTTGCATCAAGCGAACAATTTTCTTAAAATTTTGATATTTTAACATCAAGATGCAGAGGGTTAAATCATGCCATGCCTGTTTCCCACCAGTAGTGACATGAATTACCCATTTTAGTATCACTGAGATATTTTAACCTTTTACCTAACAGGATGGTCATATCCTTTCAATGCTCTTCACAAAACATGCAATTCAAATTTTATGGTTTTGTCAATTTTTATCTTCAAAACACAGCTTATGACACCTCATTGGGTCAAGCTAATTTCAATGAGAGACCATAAATTATGTTTTGAAGACAAAACATAAAAAAAAAAAAATTAAATTACTCTTTTAGTGAATAACACTGGCAGGATATGGTGAGCCTGTTGTGATGTCACTGACGTTCTGAGATTTTCAAACCTACAATTTTATAAACACGAAGTAAACACTAAAGTGTCTTGGTGGTGAACACTCTGGACAAACATCCATACTTTCTTTTTTGTTTACATTTCTGGTGTCATATTCAATATCTGAAGATCGAATGTCATATAATAAGCAAATTATTATAAAAAACAGTTAATAACAAGCTATTCATTGAAAATAAAATATGCTTTCGTTTTTGGAATTCACATTAAAAAACTTTCCACAATCCAGTATAAGTATTTCCATTAGTTCCTTGAATCCTGCACAGTACGTAACATGTAACCAACTAACCCTGTGTATTTTTATAGCCTCTGTCCGTGTATATTTTCATGTTCTGTGAGACAGGGCAGCCTATCAACTAATCCTGTGCAATGCCTATGGTCAGCCAAAATATGTTAGCTTACGAACTAAGTGTGCAATACACAGGGTTAGTGACTGTTAAGATCATCTCTATTATGTGACTAACCCTGTGCACTGCACAACCTCAGGGAGTGGACATTCTCATGTGGTGTGTGATATGGTAGCTACCATTTTTTTATAACCAGAAAGAGTGACTAACCCTGTGCATTGCACAGCGTTAGTCACACTTTCTGATGATAAACACCTTTCACTTATTGATGATACTTTTGACAGCCAGGGCCACCTTGTATCAAAGTTTACAGGCGGAAGAAGCTGCAGAACCTAGAGAACCATCAAGCAGTGGTGAGTAACCTCCAGACTCCCCAACGTACTAACTCAGCACAAGCAGGTTTAGCATTGGTTGAAGACAAGTGCACCATCGATGTGCAGTATGCCTTTGTACACAGCGTCACCATGCTCCCACATGAGCAATTAGGACTGAGGGCCTTGCTCAAGTACACAACTCAGTTACCCCTTGCAGGTTTTGAGACGTGGAGCTTTGGGTTTAAAGGCCCATGCCATTACCACTAAGCCACCATGCTTCCTAAACGATTTTCATTCTTAACCCTTTACCTAACGTAACGGCCAAAAAAGGCCAGCGCTATTCTAAAAAACCGCTAATTAATTTTCATTATTTTTTGTCTCAAAAACATAGGTTATGACCCCTCGTTGGACGAGCTCATTCCAACGAGGGGTCATAACCTATGTTTTTGAGACAACAAATGAAAAACATTAGTTATTCAAGAATTATTTTTGCAAGTGTCGTCTGCTTTTCAGGTTAGGTAAAGGGTTAACTGAGTAACTAACCCTGTGAACTGTGCAGCCTTAGTGTAAATCTTATCTATAGAAACTCTTTACCCAATGTAATGACCAAAACCAGCCAGTAATATTCTCAAGATGCATTTAACCCTTTAAGACTTTTATTAACCTGACGTTCAAATGTCGCTGAGAATTCAGTTTCTTCAATGTTTTTCAAAATGCGACGTCAAACGTCGGAAAGTACAAATAACAAGATATTTTCACTTTAGTGACTATCTGGTTGAGGGCTAGATTATTTTTGGTGGTTTGAATTTGTTATTTTAAAAACTTGTTTTATTACAAATTATTGGAGAGTGCCCATAGGCACTCTCCAATGATCTGTAATAAAGCAAATTCATATAAACAAAATATTATTTGTGTTTGACTGTATACGAAATATAAGCAAGGAAAGTGTTGGCTTTTGCTTTGGTGTCCTCACTTTTTGAAAGCCCTGCGAGTGGCTTCTAGCACTCAACCAGTTAAGAAGTCTTGACAACAGGATTATATTAGCATCTTAAGCTACAATAACATTTGGCTCAATGATTGGCACTAAGCACTATTCGGGAGAAAATAGGAATTGGGGTTAAAACTTTAAAAAATCGAAAAATAATAACAAAACAAATGACCACAAAGTATCAACGCACTGTTTGATTTCGTACTTCATAAGACATACAAAAGTATCAAAGGGTTAAACTCAGCTTATGTTCCTTCATTAGAATGGATTATGGAAAGATTTTTTCCCGTGAATTCCAAAAATGAAAACATATTCTATTTATTGATGAGACCAGATCAAACATGATGCATACTACATGCTATCTGAAAACAAAGACCAACTGACTGTTGAATTAATGTGTATAAATCATGAATGTTTCCCAGCAGAAATGAGGTGATTTACCTTTTTATATCATCCAGACATCTCAACCCTTTACCTAAAGATTGGCATAATCCTGCCAACACTATTCACAACAGCTGCCAAATGATATTATTTTTTTCAATTTTACTTTCAAAATATAGCTTATGACCCCTCATGTGGCTGAGCTCATTCCAATGAGGGGGAAAAAAGTATGTTTTGGAGGGTGCGCAGGCAAAATGCCCATGTATAAAATACCCATGGACAAAATGCCCATCGAGAAAATATAAAATAGACAAAATGCCCATCACATTTTTAGGTCATCGTAACTATCTTTTTCACTTTTTCTCAGCACAAACTGTTGCTTTTTTTCACAGCATTTGTCAATCTCCGTTGCCATTTCTTTGTTTTGGTGCAGTATTTATGTTGTAATAATGAGTTAAATGGCTTGTAGTGTCACCTTTGATAAGGGGCTTGGTTTTTTAGCTCACCACCTTTAGTTGTGTGAGCTTATGGCATGGCTCGATCGGTCGATATCAGTGTCAGCATACGTGTCCAATAACGTTAAAGTTTCTGTTTAGGTCACTTACCCTATTTCCATATCATGGCCTTTATAATGCTGCTATATGATGATTATTATCATTCTACCATGATTTAACCCCTCATACACTGCATATTAAACAGTTCTCTTGACATTTTTAGTTGCGTTTAGTTTTCTGTTCAGCTCAGAATTTCATGTTCAACTTAGTGTTTAGGTCATTTGCTGTGTTCCTTCTCTTCCTACGGCATTTATATTCCTCATACCTATTCCTCATTATCATTGTTCCATGATTTAACCCTTCCTCAGTGAATTTCTTCAAATTTTTCATCAAATTTTGAATGTTAAGTTTTCTGTTCAGCTCACGCTTACATATTTTCAGCTTGTTAAAGTTTTTTTTTAGTTCAGCTATCGACACCCTTTTCATGCCATGGCCATTATATTGCTTCTAACATGCTTATTATCATTATATCATTATTTAACCCTCGCCCAGTGCATTCTAAACCTTTTTCTTACGATTTTTAGCTACGTTTACTTTTCTGTTTAGCTCAGATTTTAGGTTTAACTTTGTGTTCAGGTCAGCTGCTGTGTTCCTTCTCTTCTCATGGTGCTTATATTCCTCATATATGTTCCTCATTATCTTTCTAGCATCATTTAACCCTGGTCCTCTGAAGTTCTTCAAATTGTTAATCAAATTTTTAACGCTCACACTTTCAGTGTGTTAAAGTTTCTGTTTAGGTCAGTTGCCGACACCATTTTTATCCCATGGCCTTTATATTGCTTCTATGTGGTGCTTATTATCATTCTACCATTATTAATTTCATCCTCACCCAGTATGTTTTAAACCTTTTTCTTAACATTTTCTAGTTGTGTTTACTTTTCTGTTCAGCTCAGAATTTCATGTTTAACTTAGTGTTTAGCTCACCTGCTGTGTTCCTTCTCTTCCCATGGTGCTTATATTTATCATACATCTTCTTCATTATCATTCTACCATGGTTTAACCCTTGTCCAGTGAATTTCTTGAAATTTTTCTTCCAGTTTTGAACGTTTAGTTTTCTGTTTAGCTCACACTTCCGACATTTTCAGTGGGTTAAATTTTTTGTTTACATCGACTGCTAACACCGTTTTCGTCCCATGGCCTTCATAATGCTTCCATATGGTGCTTATTATCATTCTGCCGCTATTTAACCCTCACCCAGTGTGTTTTAAATGTTTCTCTTAACATTATTTAGTTACGTTTACTTTTCTGTTTAGCTCAGAATTTCATGTTTAACTTAGTGTTTAGGTCAGCAGCTGTGCTCCTTCTCTTCCCATGGCACTTATATTCATCATACATGTTCCTCAGTATCATTGTTCCATGATTTAATCCTTCTCCAGTGAAATTCTTTAATTTTTTCATCAAATTTCGAACGTTAACTCTTCTTTTTACCTCACACTTACACATTTTCAGTGTGTTACAGTTTCTGTTTAGGTCAGCTGTCGACACCCTTTTCATCCCATGGCCTTTATATTGCTTCTATATTGTGCTTATTATCATTCTACCATTATTTAACCCTCGTCCAGTGTGTTTTAAACCTTTTTCTTACCCTTTTTAGTTACGTTTATTTTTCTGTTTACCTCAGAATTTTATGTTTAAGTTTGTGTTTAGGTCAGCTGCTGTTTTCCTTCTCTTCCCATGGTGCTTATATTCCATCATACATGTTCCTCATTATCATTCTACATCATTTAACCCTTGTCCAGTGATTTTCTTCAAATTTTTCATCCCATTTTTAATGTTAACTTTCCTGTTTACCTCACACTTAGACAGTTTCAGTGTGTTGCAGTTTTTGTTTAGGTCAGCTGCCGACACCCTTTTCATCCCATGGCCTTTATATTGCTTCCATATGGTGCTTATTATCATTCTACCATTATTTCATTCTCACCCAGAGCATTTTAAACCTTTTTCTTAACATTTTTTAGTTACGTTTACTTTTCTGTTTAGATCAGAATTTCATGTTTAACTTAGTGTTTAGGTCACCTGCTGTGTTCCTTCTCTTCCCATGGTGCTTATATTCCTCATATATGTTCTTCATTACCATTGTACCATGGTTTCACCCTTGTCCACTGAATTTCAATTCAAATTTCTCTTCAACTTTTGAACTTTTATTAGAGTTTTCTGTTTAGCTCACACTTAGGCATTTTCAGTGTGTTAACGTTTCTATTCAAGGCAGCTGCCGACACCCTTTTCATCCCATGGCCTTTATATTGCTTCTATATGGTGCTAACTATCATTCTACCACTATTTAACCCTCATCCTATGTGTTTTAAACTGTTCTCTTAACTTTTTTATTTATTTACTTACGTTTAGTTTTCTGTTTAGCTCAGAATTTCATGTTTAACTTAGTGTTTATGTCAGTTTCTGTGTTCCTTCTCTTCCCATGGTCTTTATATAAATCATACGTGTTCCTCATTATCATTCTACCATGATTTAACCCTCATCCAGTCAATATTTTTCAAATTTATTTCCACATTTTTAACGTTAAGTCTATGTTTAGCTCACACCTAGAAATTTTCAGTGCATAACAACTCTTATTATTATGCAACTATATAAAAATTATTGCATCATAATAATTATTTGTGTGATGTTATTTGGAATTATATATTTAGTGACATCATTGAGGAGCTGCTATGATTTGCAATCCCTATGTGTTCATCTTATTTGTAAGAAGTTTTGTTTCAGTTAGCTATCATGATGAGATATGTTTTTAGGATTTTCTTTGTTACCATCACAATGGCATTAACCCTTCTGCTGTTGAAATTATTTTTTTTTTCAGTTTTACTGTTAAGAGGTTGTGTTTAGGTCAGCTTTGTCGCATGTTATGAGCCTGTTTGATACAGTTCTTGTGTTTGCCAAAGTTACTATCAAAGAGGAATGTTGGTGAGCTATAGGGCTTTGGCGTCCTTCTTGCTTAAATTACTTTTTCTTAACCCTAACTGTTGTTTTTTCACAGTATTTGATGGTTTGTCAATCTCTTGCCATTTTTTTGGTTTTTGTGCAGTATTTATATATAATTGTTTTGTTACAATTTATTGGAATGAGCCAAATAGCCCTCTCATATAAATTATAACAAAACAATTATGAACAGTTTCTTGCAAAACTCAGGCTGGTAAATAAATAAAAGGCAATGAAATGATGAAAGTGAAGAAATAAACAAATTTAAATTTCAAAACTACTTCCTATAGGCAGAGGATTTGAAATTTAATATTGCTCAGCTCTTTCTTTTATCAGTTGATTTATTACGGAAGGCAATCTGTAAATTAATAATTTAATATTGGCACACCTAGAATTGTCAAATTGACTACCATAAATTATTTTCAAAACTTGAGAATCGATGGGCATTTTGTCTGATTGGGATTTTGTCTGATAGGAATTTTGTCGATGGGTATTTTGTCTGATGGGCATTTTGTCCATGGGCATTTTGTCCTGGATTCGTTTTGGAGACAAAAATAAAAAAAAAAAATTAAATTTGAATGGTGCCTTTAGTGAATAGTGCTGGCAGGATTATGCAATTTAGTTATATATTTATTTATTTTTTATTTATTTACAATAGCTAATCATGACTGCAGCATAAAGATAAAGTCAAGTTCAGTCAATCGTTTAAACCCATGTTGACCATTTTTTGACTTTTGGACAAAATTAAGCCTAAGTGAGAGAGTCTAACTTAATTGGATGCTGCTCAAATGGAATAACCCTCTTAATTGCATATGCATTTCAAACACCAAACCATTTACCATTCATTTAGAACAAATTTGTCCAAAGTGTGTATGGGTTATAAAGTGAATCCCTGTAAATTGAATGAAAAATATTGTCAGTTGTTAAAAAATTGTAGTAACACTCATATTCCTAAGCATTACAGCCAACCTATTTGCTCTCTGTACAGCACTGTGATCACAAAAGTGATATTTTTGCAATCAGATCATAATTGTGAAACATCTAAACTAGGGTGTCAAGATTTCATAAATAAAACAAGTGCAATGCCGATCGCTAGCGCTCAGACAATAGTCCCTCACGGTTGAGGCTGTCACCAGATTGTTTATCTTATGCTGCTACACCTCCATACCAAAAATTATTGAAATGGGAAATGTCGTTTATAGAAGTTCTAGGCAGAAAACTAATTACACGCAATTTCCAACAAAGATGGCTGCCAGTTGGACAACTTGAATTTTTTTCCCAAAAAAGTTACGTCCATCAATTTTACATAATGTCTGATCATTGCAGAAAATTTGAAACAAAAGTGTCAAAACAAAAGTGTCAAAAGCATCTGAGATACAGGTGGTAACAGGACACACCAACAAAATATATACAAAAACGCTGAAAAAAGCTCAAGTTCATCTAATTTGCATAATTTATGCACGAGACAGAAACCCATATGATATGTTCTTTATCTTATGCTGCTACACCTCCATACATGTACCAAAAATTGTTGAAATCGGAATGGTCATTTAGAAGTTCTAGGCAAAAAACTAATTACATGCAATTTCCAACAAAAATGGTTGCCAGGTGGCCATCTTGGAGTTTAAAAAAACAAAATTGACGAACATCAATTTTACATAATGTCTGATCATTGCTGAAAATTTGAAACAAACGTTTCAAAGCGTCTCTTAGATGCAGGTGGTTACAGGACACACCAACATAATATATACAAAAATAGGCCGATAAAATCATCAGATGTGTACCCCATACGCACAACTAGTAGAAAGCTGTTATTATCTCAGGACCAATATTGTGGACAGGTAAAATCCATGTGAGGGCATTTTGTCAGCACACCCTCTTTGTTATCTGAAAGTATTTTTGAAAATATTATAACCAAAAAGACATTTTTTTTAATTAACAATTACTAAAAAAAGGATACAATTTCCAAACAGATGGATAGACAGATAGATGAATGGATGGTCAAACAAGGGCCCATCTATGGAAAATAACCTCTAGATGCTGACATGTGCTCCAAACCGGATGAATATTTTTCCATCATTAGGTATACGCCACAGGAGAAATTTTTAATTGGGTAGAAGTGTAAGTATATCAGGAATGAAAAAATGATATCCATGTTTGTATGGTTTTATTGAGGCAATAAAAAGTTACTTTGTGCTTTGGGATACCTATATGGGGTTATTTTCTGGCCATTTTTTTACTGCTATGTTGGGTAAAGGGTTAAATGATAATATCACCTCTTGAGTGCAGTAAGATGCCATCTGAAATGCTAGCTCAATGCAGATGGCACTTTGTTGCACTTGGGTGGTGATATATTTCAGATTTAAACCAAATTTCTGGAAATGAACTCACCAGAGAAATTTTCAGCAGGGAATGTGTCCAATTTATGACAGGTTACCTCTGATGGGAAATGTTATCCATATTGCTTTGTATGTTTCATAGACACCAGTTTGAAGGTTCTCTAGTGAGATCTTGTGAGATGTTGATGTAAAGATGATCAATTGTTGTTATATAGTCTGTGGTGTAGGTATGAGTCCCCTGAGACAAACTGTAAGCAGAACATATTTTCTGTCTTGTGTCTCTCTGGATTTCCAAATTTCGGATTGATATTTTTTGAGTTATCTCATGCCAAAGGGATTGGAGGAATTCTCAATTTGAAGGATAAAGGGTTAATATCTCAGGATCAAATTATCAGATTTGCACCAAAAACTATACAGCTCAGAACATCAGTAACCCAAAGATACATATAATGTAACATGACATTCCAAGCAATATTTTTCCAAAAGTGATTGGAGGAATTTTCAATTTGAAGGATAAAGGGTTAATATCTCATGATCAGATTATCAGATTTACACGAAAAACTATACAGCGTGGCACATCAGTAACCTGAAGATATATATAAAGTAACATGACAATTGGATTGATATTTTTTTAGTTATCTCATGCCAAAGGGATTGAAAGAATTCTCAATTTGCAGGACAAAGGGTTAATATCTCAGGATCAAATTATCAGATTTACACCAAACCTATGCCGCTCGGCACATCAGTAACCTGAACACAAATATAAAGTAACATGACAATCCAAGCAATATTTTTTAAGTTATCAAATGCCAAAGAAATGGATACAGATGCTGGACGGACAGACAAAGGATGGACGGAGAGACACCCCGGATGCTGATATTATGTGTACCATACATGGTATTGGTACACATAAAAATGGCTGAAAAAACTTAGGTTCGTCTAAAAAAAAACCTGTATGATGTTATTTACCTTATGCTGGTACACCTCAATACCAAAAACTATTGAAATCGGAAATCGGAAAGGTCATTTAGATGTTCTAGATAGAAAACTAATTACACCCAATTTCTAACAAAAATGGCCATCTGTCAGTCATTTGGAATTTTTTTCTGGAAAAAATTGACGTGCATCATCTTTCCATAATGTCTGATTAATGGTTGAAACTTTGAAATGCCAACATTCAACCATCTAGGAGAAACAGGTGGTAACAAGTAAAATGGACGGGCAGGCAGGAAGGCAGGCAGGCAGGCTGGCAGATGGGAGGAGTGCAATCCATAAGTCCCCTTCATGGTGAAAATGTGGGGGACTAATAATGTGAAATCAAGACCACATCAATAAACTAGAGTGATGTCACGCATGCAGCCCTGCTACAACCAATAATGTTACAATGCTGCATAATGTTACACCAACGCATAATGTTACAAAAAATGTAGTACACAACCGATAATGTTATAAACTCCGCATAATGTTATAACTTTTTTCAACCCGTTATGTTATAAAAATCGACGCATAATGTTATAACTTTTTTCAACCCACTATGTTACAACAAATTAACCGATAATGTTATAACGTCTGAATACTAATTCCAGTTACAGCTATTGTAGATGGACTTTACCACTTACCATTTATTGCCGCATAATGGTATGTAATATTTATACTAAAGGTTTCTGCTCTGGTTAAGGCGATGAGACACCCCCCCCCCAACTCCCAGGGATTTATCATAGAATAACCTAGTCATGTTACAACGACACGGATTATCCTGGTAACTCAATCGTGTTACGTAATTACCATAATCATCTAGTGCCCAACATGGTGAAGGCGGGGGGTGGTGGGGGAGGGGTGCTATTTTATCCGGTTGGTACGTTTACCAACATGCGTAGTCTCCGCTTCCAGAAATGTAGTGTACCATAGTCCCCTGGCGCATTTGGGGATGGTCAAATGCCTCTGTTCCTGCTTGTTTTGGGCATCTAAAACGCATTTGTCGCATATTTCTTCGTCATAAGAATATCTTATTGTTCATTAATTTGACATTTTAACAACTAACAGTGAACAAAAATGAGATGGAGTAAAAAGAGGTCAAAAAGTTGGATGGAGCGAGGTACATATGATGGATGTGGCGGGTTGGCTTGTCGCTCGGAACAAGAATAAGATGCGAGACTGGGTAGGAAGAGGAATGGGGTTTAGGAGGATTGAAAGGGGTGGGCAGGGATTAGGCTGAGAAAGAGAGGAGGTCATGGATTAGTACATCAGGGTGATTGTGCAGAGAAGGCTATATGAGAATGCTATAAGGGAGTAGTGCTAGACGGTATGATAATATAGATGGTGGAGATGTTGGAAGAAGTGGAAGTGATGAATTTGGGATTACAGGTTCTGGAAAAGGCGGAATCACTAGAATAGGCAGTATAGGGAGAAGGAGGAGGTTGTGGAGGAGGAGTTGTGTTGATGTTGTGGCAGTGTTGGTGATGGTGTTGAGTAGTTATGTATGTTGAAAATGAGCCATTTTATAGGACCCCGGGGCAGGACCCCGGAAGTGACGTCATGTCACGTGACTGGGCAGTCATGTTGGGTTGTCACGATAGTGCACGTGGGTGGCCATGTTGTGACGTCAATATCATGATAATAGGTGGTAGGAGTGCATATGCACAGCGCGTGTTGTTATGGGGACACGCGCTCCGTCTCACCCCTAACAACCCAATGGATATCAAATTAATCCAAACAAGCCGATAATCTTCAGAAAACTGACCCAAACACTCCCGAAAACACTCCCAAATAAAGGTAGGATAGTATCCTTAATGAGGGTATGAGACGTATGAAGAGGTACTCATTGCACTCATTTTCATAGCTTTCGTTTTGAGACGTATGATTTTGCACACATCGTGCTCATTTTCATAGCTTTCATTGCTTCATACGACGAAAAAGGGGATTCCGTGGGTTTTGTATCCTTAAAATATAGGATAGTATCCTTACCTAATGTCCGACCATATAATGGACGCGCAATGTATCACAGAAATGGGTTTATTACAATAATGGTTGGTTTACACTGGGAACTGAAGAGTTCCCTCAAATACAGACTGACGGTCTCCACCTGAAACTGATGCCATGACAGTATAAATTAAAAAAGATATGTTTATTTGAAGTTATAACATTATCGGTTAATTTGTTGTAACATAACGGGTTGAAAAAAGTTATAACAGTATGCGTCGATTTTTATAACATAATGGGTTGAAAAAAGTTATAACATTATGCAGAGTTTATAACATTATCGGCTGTTTACTACATTTTTTGTAACATTATGTGTTGGTGTAACATTATGCGGCGTTGTAACATTATCGGTTGTAACAAGCCCGACTGTCCCAGCAATGGCAATGCTTAGGCGCAAAAAAGTCAGAGCCATTTTTTTAACCGTTTACCTAACGAATCTGCCATATCTGCACTCATGATATACAAAATTTGCTATTCAAATTTTATTTTTTCATTTCTCTACTTCAAAACATACCTCATGACCTATTGATGGAACAAACTTGATGAGCTTGTTCCAATAAGGACTAATAAGCCATGGTTAGAAGAAAAAATAAAAAAATCTGATGTTTCAGAAAAATAATTTGTACTGTTGGCTTCAACTTGTGTTAGGTAAAGGATTAAATATGCAGTACATAAAGCAATGTTGGGCTATAGGAGTCAATTTTCTTTTTTGCATGTAATAACTCCCAATCCTTCAAAATGCATTTTGGAGTGACACGTTTGTGTGTGTGTGTGTGTGTGGAAGGGGGGGGGGGGGGAAGTTGTGAAACCTATATTCAAACCTGGCCTGTATTACTAGCTGGAAAATACACATATCAACTTTGGTTGAAATCAAATAATCCAAACTGGAGTTATCAGCCGGAACCAATTGTTTACAGACAGATGGATGGACCGACAGATGGACGGATGAAAGTCATGACTATAGCCCTGACTATAAACAGTCAGGCTAAAAATGCATTTTGTACCAAAGAAAAAATATTGCATGAATGGCCCTGGGTGAGGAGGAGGTGGGGGGTAGGGGTTGGAGAGTGGGGGTATGTTAGGGGAGTCCCATTTTTTTTTCCACATGTGGTCAGTCTAAATCCTTCAGAATGCATTTTGAGCAGAGAAAAAAAATACCTAACTGGCACCATGGGTGAGGGGTGGGGGGGGGGGGGGGGGGGGGTGGGTGGGGGGGGGGGGGGTGTTTGTCTGGGTTTTTAACCACAAACTGTAACCAAAACTGTAAAAAAGAATTTTTGTGACGAAAGAAAAGTGCCTAATTTGCCCCCCAGCTCCCCCAACCTGGGTTGGGGGAGGGGGGGGGGGGGGGATTTACAGGAGTTTAAAAAAAGGTTCCACATATAGTGACTGTAAATAGTTCAAAATACATAAATACATATTGGAGGAAAGAAAAAAAATGCCTAATTGGTGGGGGGTGGGGAGAGGTGATGGTGTTAGTCTGGATTTTTAACCAAAACTTTAACCAAAATTGTAAAAAAGCATTTTTGATGAAAGAAATAATAAAGTGCTTAATTGCCCCCTCCCCCGGGGGAGGGGGATACATAAGTTTAAAAAAGGTTCTGCATGTAGTGACTGAAAATAGTTCCAAAAAAAAATGCCTAATGTCTGGGTTTTAACCACAAACTTTAACCCAAAACTGTAAAAAAGGATTTTTGAGGAGAGAAAAAAAAAGTGCCTAATTGGCCCCCAGGGGGGGGGGGGGGGGGGGGGGGGGGGGGGGTACAAAAGATTAAAGAAAAGGTTCTGCATGTAGTGACTGTAAATAGTTCAAAATGTATATTGGAGAAAAGAAGAAAAAAAAGCCTAATTGGGGGTGGGGAGTGGGTGTTTGGGTGGGGGTGGGGGGAGGAGGTGGTGGTGGTGGTGGTGGTGTTTGTCTGGGTTTTTAACCACAAACTTTAACCAAAACTGTAAAAAAAAACATTTTTGATGAAAAAAAAAAAAAAAGTGCCTAATAGACCCCCCTCCCCGAAAAGCGTTGTGAAAAGGGTTAAATTATACCCGATATTATTTGAAACCACTGTGTACAGCTTCAACAGACCTTGCCCGAAATGAAAAAAAGAAATGACGTTGTAACAGAGTGTATGGGAGAATGAAAGGTAGAACCTTGAAAAGCAGAACTTTAAGCCGTAACTTTAAGCTGGGGAATACTAAGTAAAAAAATCTTTGATGTAAATGCAATCATTAAGTTGTATAGACCATGCAAGAATTTAGAGTAAGAAAGTTTGTGGCAAAGTTTAATTTTAAATACAAAGAAAGTAAGTATGAAAACATGTTTAAAAGGGGGTTTAAAAGCATGCCGATTTTAATGAAAATTACTGTAGAAATGTTCAGTAGATAGTAGACATTGTCCCAAATAAGAAACAGTGACATTCCACTAAATAGTTTGAAGAATTAAAGGTGTAATTTTACCCCCCCCCCCCCCCTCCCAAAACAAAACAAAACTGTAACCTAAAACTTTAACCTGGAAGTTGTAAGTTAAATTGTCATACCAAAAAGGGTTAAATATTTCCCAAAATAACATGAAACATAAAAAAAATAGAAACATGATACAATCAATAGTAATATCAATTTAAAAGAAAAAAAAACTCAAAAAACTTTAAGGTTGACTAAAAAACTTTAACCAGAACTCCAAATGTTAACAGCCAGACAGAAGAAAGTCATGACAAAACAGGAAAAAAGAAAAAAAAAACCCTCTTGAACCTTCAGTAAAAAAACTTAAAACCACAAACTTTAACCAAAACTCTAAATGTTAACAGATGGACAGATGGACGGATGGACAGATGGACAAAAGTCATGACTATAGTCCTCACTGTAAACAGTCGGGCTAAAAAGGTGAAAACAGCATTCCCAACTCTGTTCTCGCGTTTTTCGATGGTGTGAAATTCTAGGTTGGCAGGAAGAATGCTGACAGATAATTTTAAGCCTCATTCCGGTCGGAATAGATAATTTTAACCAGATCCCAACCCAGCTTCAATTCCAGTTGGAATTCTCTATCTGCTTTTTTGATCACAGTAGAATACTTTTAACATAAGCATTTATTGTATTATCTCTTGTTTGACCGAGCTCAAGAAGCTTAATGAAAAAAAACACTAGCTCTGTTACCAGCATGAAGAATTATCAAATAGTGTTTAACTGAATATTCCTTTTAATTAAATATTTTTTTCTTGCAAATTAGCTATTCAACTGACAGGTTTCCACTGTAGAAGAGTTAACTTTTAACCTGCTGAGTATTTTCTAGATATTTTTCATCAAATCTAGTCATGGCTGCTCTGAAGCAGCCATGACTAAATTTGATGAAAACATCAATCTAAATATAACACAAGAAATCATTGGTGAAAAATTCCATTCAGTTCACAGGCAGAAAATATGATTAAATGTGCCCAAATTATACTTATTTCAATGACAAGAGAAACCATGTGCTGGGCAGGAATATCTACCAGCAGCATGCAACCAGTTAAAAGTACATGTACAGGTAAAATTTCGAGTCAGTCATCTTCTCTTCTTGTTATTAAAAGAACAAAAAAACATAA